>CM077012.1:15524372-18396559 GCA_039090855.1 Macrothele yani
CTTTCCTAAACTAAATTATTATTCTTCAAAGCAGAGTATTCTGTCTTTGTTACTTTCCTACTTAGTATTCTGAACATTTACCTACACGGAGAATCAAACGTTGCCTTATCTAATCACTCCACGTACATTTTAATGCATTGGGTTTCCTTCTAGTAAAAGAAAAATGGAACTGTTGCTCAAAGTTTTTCTAAACATTCTGTAAGACAGATTAGGTTGAACAACTCCATCCTTTCCCTTTATATCAGTCACACAAAAAATCTGAGAAACGTGATTTTAAAGGTTTATTATGAATCAGTGTCGAAATTTCCCCTAAGCACGTTTCCTTAAAGCAAGGTTGCCCCAGCTCTTGAAGGAAAGACAGACGATGGTGAAGAGACCGAGGAACATGCAAATCCCAAGTATGCAAATAACCAGAAACTCCCCAGCACGACGTTTCAAGGTGCTTAGGCTCCCGTGGCGAAAAGCTTACTGGAGGACTAACAATCTTACGTAAAAAAATGTTTGCCAGCTATCACTATTCTTGTGTAAGCCACTCTTTAGCTGTATAATATCATTAATATCAGCTGAATGCAGAAATAACGATCATACCTGAGTTTTCCTTCCAACTGTTCCGGTGTGTATGGGTTCCTCATATTTAGCATGCGATTGTGAGCCGAGTTGGAAACGGGGCAAAACTTTTGGGCCCGGACCCGACCCGCCCCTGACATGGAAAATCTGCTTTGAACTATAAATTCGAAACTCAATTTCCAATTATACATAATCATATCATCATCATCATCATTGTCAACCATTATCAATCCACTGCTGGACGAAGGTCTCCCCAAGTTTCCTCCACAACGGTCTGTCTTGTGCCAGTCTCCTCCATGTCACTCCAGCATATTTACGAATTTCATCCACCCATCTCCCATGTGGTCTTTTTCTGGGTCTTTTCCTGTCCCTTGGAATCCAATCTAAAATTTCGGCTGTCCATCTATGGTCTGTCCTTCTGGCAGTATGTCCAGCCCATTGCCATTTCAGGGATTTAACTCTGATCATGATGTCTTCCACTCTCGTCATTTTTCGGATTCACGAGTTCCTCTTCTTATCTCTCCTGGTTATACCAAGCATGCACCTCTCCAGGCTGCTTTGAGTTGTCTGCAGCCTTTGTATGTCTCTTTTAGTTAAGGTCCACGTCTCTGCACCATACGTAAGCACTGGAAGGATGCATTGATCAAACACTTTTCTTTTAAGACATAATGGCATATTGCTCTTGAAAATTATGCTGTTTCTTCCAAAAGCTCTCCAGGCAAGTTTTGTACGCCGATTAATTTCTTCATCAATGTGACCCTCACTTGATATCTGCTGTCCAAGATAAACATACGTATCTGTTATCTCCAGTTGTTCTCCATCAATCGATAAATCTTCATTTCTTGTAAAAGCATTGAACATCAATTTTGTCTTCTGAAAGTTCATTTTTAATCTCACTTCTTTACTCTTGTCAGCAAGTTCCTGGATCATACTCTGCAGCTCTGATGGGGTAGTTGCAAAAATGACTACGTCATCAGCAAATCGAAGGTGGGTTAGATAATCTCCATTAATCTTTATCCCTTTGTTTTCCCAGTTCAGTGATTGAAAGACATTTTCCAATGTGGCATTAAAGAGCTTCGGAGATATGGTGTCACCTTGTCTCACTCCCTTTCCAATTTTTATGTGTGTTGTATTTTCAAACAGCCGAATCTTTGCACTTGCATTTTCATAGATGTTATTAATAATATTAATGTATGCATCTTCAATACCGCAGGATTTCAGAGCCGTGGTAACTGCTGATTGTTTCACCGAATCAAAGGCTTTTTCATAATCGATAAAAGCCATGCACAATGGAAGTTCATATTCCCTCGCTCTTTCAATTAGTTCTCTCAGTACGTGGATATGATCTATTGTGCTGTAGCCACTCCTGAATCCAGCTTGTTCTCTCGGTTGAGCCATGTCCAGTGTTACCTTCAAGCGGTGTGAAAGAACTTTAGTGAAGATTTTATAAACCACTGATAGGAGGCTGATAGGTCTGTAGTTCCTGAGATCCTCAATGTCACCTTTTTTATGTAGCAGGATCATTGTAGCATTGTTCCAATCCTCAGGAATCTTCCCTTCATTAAGGCATCGAGTGAAAATTTGGGCGAGTACTGTTTCAATTTCTCCACTTGCTTCTTGTATGATGTCTATAGTAATTCCATCTTCTCCTGGAGCTTTCCCCCGCTTCATGTTCTTGATTGCATGAGCAACTTCTGCTGGGAGGACTGGAAGAACTCTGGTACCTTTCATGATGTCTGGAGTACATGTATCATCCCTTTCATATAATTTGGAGTAGAAATCTTTCACTCTTGTCAAAATTTCGCCTCTCTTTCTTGTTATAGAACCATCTTCTTTTCTCAGAGCCATAATCTGTTTTCTTCCCTTACTGAGATGTCCCTTTGCTATCTTTAGGCTTTGGTTGTTTTCAATTGCTTTCCTCACTAGCTCACAGTTGAATTTCCTTACGTCTTCAGTGATACTTTTTCGTGCTGTCTTGCATAGCTCTATATATTCCACTTTGGAAGTCACATCTTCTTTAGTTATATATATATATATACATAGGGAGTGGGATGTAAGGTCAGGTTATGCGTAACATCACAGCCTCTCCTTGACAAATGTCAACCCCGCCTTCTCGTGGTGCATCCTGTTTCCACTAAAGGGGCTCTGACGACCGCCAATAGCGGTATAACTATACCATCGGGATTAGAAGAAATGCTATTCCACACTCACCAACCCTTGGCCAGCGTGGTGAGTTATGGCCAAACCCCTCCAAAATGACTTCACAACTTAAATCTTGGCCTTCAGTCTCCGGCAGCTGGAATGTACCTGGCCAAGGCAGCGGCCAGTGCGACATGAAGGCAGAGGGTGCTAAGAATCCCCGGAGGACCGGACTAGGCTGCCATCTGATGCTGAGCTTGGCTACGTATAATGGACGCTCCCTATCTTTTGATTCAAGGCTTCTTGAATTGGAAGAGGAACTGCAAAGGATCAAGTGGGACATCGTCGGGCTAAGTGAGGTAAGGAGAAAAGGAGAAGATCTCATTGAACTGAAAAGTGGACATCTCTTCTACTATCGTGGGACAGATACTGGCAGAACTAGTGGTGTTGGATTTATAATAAACAAGAAACTGAAGGATAAAGTTGTAGAAGTTTAAAGTTCCTATCACAGAGCTGCACGACTCGTTATCCAACTCTCGAGAAGATACCAAGCTCAGATTATTCAAACTTATGCGCCAACCACAAGTCATCCTGAAGAAGAAATTGAAGAATTTTATGAGGAAATTCGTCATCTAAATAATAAAGGTAAGCAACACTTGAAGATAATTATGGGAGATTTCAATACAAAAATAGGGCAGCAGCAACAGAATGAAACTTCAGTAGGTAAATTCGGTCACGGCAACAGAAACCAGCGTGAGGCAGAAGGGTTTTTCATCTTGATCTAGGGTTTTTCATCTTGAACTCCTTTTTCAAGAAAAAGCCACACAAGAAATGGACATGGAGACATCCAAATGGGACGACAAGTGAAATTGATTATATTATGTGTAACAAAAAATTCGTCATAGAAGACTGCAGTGTGCTAAACAAGTTCAACACAGGTAGTGACCATAGATTGGTGAGATGTAAGATGCACCTCAACACTAAACTCGAACGTGGCAAGCTCATAAGACAAACAAAATATATTGACATAACCAACCGTAAAAAACACCATAATACCTTCAAGTTGGAACTGAAGAACAGATTCTCTGCTTTAGGAGGCCTAACATTGGAAGAAGTGGATATTTCTGAAGTTAACAGAAAAGTAATCAAAGCTCTTATGGAAACAGCAACAAAATTAGCTGGGTCTAAGAACAAGTTGCATGTGAACAAATTATCAGGAAAAACCAAAATGTTGATGCAAAAAAGAAGAGAAATGAGGACAACTAAAGAAGATGTGACTTCCAAAGTGGAATATATAGAGCTATGCAAGACAGAACGAAAACGTATCACTGAAGACGTAAGGAAATTCAACTGTGAACTAGTGAGGAAAGCAATTGAAAACTACCAAAGCCTAAAGATAGCAAAGGGACATCTCAGTAAGGGAAGAAAACAGATTATGGCACTGAGAAAAGAAGATGGTTCTGTAACAAGAAATAGAGGCGAAATTTTGACAAGAGTGAAAGATTTCTACTCCAAATTATATGAAAGGAATGATACATGTACTCCATACATCATGAAAGGTACCCGTACCAGAGTTCTTCCAGTCCTCCCAGCAGAAGTTGCACACGTAATCAAGAACATGAAGCGGGGAAAAGCTCCAGGGGAATATGGAATTACTGTAGACATCATACAAGAAGCAAGTGGAGAAATCGAAACAGTACTCGCCCAAATTTTCACTCGATGCCTTAATGAAGGGAAGATTCTTGATAATCGGAACAACACTACAATGATCCCGCTACATAAAAAAGGTGACATTGAGGATCTCAGGAACTACAGACCTATCAGCCTCCTATCAGTGGTTTATAAAATCCTCCCTAAAGTTCTTTCACACCGCTTGAAGGTAACACTGGACATGGCTCAACCGAGAGAACAAGCTGGATTCAGGAGTGGCTACAGCACAATAGATCATATCCACGTATTGAGAGAACTAATTGAAAGAGCAAGGGAATATGAACTTCCATTGTGCATGGCTTTTATCGATTATGAAAAAGCCTTTGATTCGGTGAAACCATCAGCAGTTACAATGGCTCTGAAATCCTGCGGTATTGAAGATGCATACATTAATATTATTAATAACATCTATGAAAATGCAAGTGCAAAGATTCGGCTGTTTGAAAATACAACACCCATAAATATTGGAAAGGGAGTGAGACAAGGTGACACCATATCTCCAAAGCTCTTTAATGCCACATTGGAAAATGTCTTTCAATCACTGAACTGGGAAAACAAAGGGATAAAGATTAATGGAGATTATCTAACCCACCTTCGATTTGCTGATGACGTAGTCATTTTTGCAACTACCCCATCAGAGCTGCAGAGTATGATCCAGGAACTTGCTGACAAGAGTAAAGAAGTGGGATTAAAAATGAACTTTCAGAAGACAAAAGTGATGTTCAATGCTTTTACAAGAAGTGAAGATTTATCGATTTATGGCGAAAAGCTGGAGATAACAGACAGGTACGTTTATCTTGGACAGCAGATATCAAGTGAGGGTCACATTGATGAAGAAATTAATCGGCGTACAAAACTTGCCTGGAGAGCTTTTGGAAGAAACAGCATAATTTTCAAGAGCAATATGCCATTATGTCTTAAAAGAAAAGTGTTTGATCAATGCATCCTTCCAGTGCTTGCGTATGGTGCAGAGACGTGGACCTTAACTAAAACAGACATACAAAGGCTGCAGACAACTCAAAAAAGCATGGAGAGGTGCATGCTTGGTGTAACCAGCAGAGATAAGAAGAGGAACTCGTGGATCCGAAAAATGACAAGAGTGGAAGACATCATGATCAGAGTTAAATCCCTGAAATGGCAATGGGCTGGACATACTGCCAGAAGGACAGACCATCGATGGACTGCCGAAATTTTAGATTGGATTCCAAGGGACAGGAAAAGACCCAGAAAAAGACCACATGGGAGATGGGTGGATGAAATTCGAAAGTATGCGGGAGTGACATGGAGGAGACTGGCACAAGACAGACCGTTGTGGAGGAAACTTGGGGAGACCTTCGTCCAGCAGTGGATTGATAATGGTTGACGATGATGATGACATAGGGAGTTCAAAAAGTCTCTCCGCAGTGGGTATCGTAGGTTATGTAGAAATCACAAAGGTATACGGAAACGTATAATTTACTCATTTACACAAAGTGTTGAAACTCTCGTCCTTCATATAACCTAACTCTTTTACACGTGTTTTCAAACACACCTGCGAGAGTCAAGAGGTCCCTCCGCAGTAATGTTAAAGCTGTTCCATGTGGAAGGATCCATTTCATGTCCTGAATGGCAATTTTGGTCATGTTTGCACTGTGAGGGCGTGCGTTATCATGTTGGAGAAGAACACCATGCCACCGATGTGGCCGTTTTTGCTGAATTGCTCCCTCCACACGGCGGAGTTGCTCACAATAGAGTGCAGCGTTGATGGTCCTATTCCTCGGCAGCATTTCCCAGTGAATAATGCCTTCCATGTGCCACCAGACAGACAACAAGATCTTCGCAGGATGGTCGTGTTTTGGACGTGGTGTGGGCGTCTTATTTGGGCTCAACCATTCTCTGCGATGCCTGAAATTCAAGTACAGGCACCACTTTTCATCTCCAGTAACAATACGTGACAGTAAGTGTTTGTGTTGCTGAGAACGTTCGCGATAACGGGCGAGCAAAGAACCACATATGGCAACACCCTTATTCTTGTTGTCCTCGGTGAGAGTGTGAGTCACCAAGACCCCAATTTCTAGTTGGTTGATTGTTAAATTTTTATGGCGCAAGGGCCATCCCAATTTCTGGGCCTTTCCCATACGTTCCAGGTGTCGCACCACTGTGGCCTGATCACAGTCCATCTCAGTGGCCAATTCGTGTGGGATTTGACATGGATCCAAGTGGATGAGATGGTTCAAACGATCCTCATCAAAGTGAGGTGGACGATCTGAGCGTGGAGATTCATTGAGGTCAAAATTTTCACCTCGGAACAGCTCAAACCATTTGCGGGCTGTCCTCGGAGGAATAGCATTCTCCCCATACACAGCACAAATTTGTCGTGTAGCCTCAGCGGCTGTGGATCCCTTGTTAAACTCGTAGAGGTGCAGATGTCGGAAATGTTCATTCCTCTTTACTTGACACTCCATACTTCCGGACCTGAAAACCATTAGCCACAATCACACAACGCAATATGATTTAGATTCACGATATCACTGGCTACATTTTAATATACAACTGGCTATCTGCACCGTCACTACTGACCTGGGAAACACTCGTGAAATGAAACGGCATGAACTTATGCATCAACCCAATATTTATTCACGTACGTAGTGTGAAAGAACCACCCCACAATTTTTACAATTCGCAAGGCCAGGAAATTCTTTTTCGTTGAGGCACAATATAATCTTTCTTTGCCGACAATGGGATTCAAACCCACAGCTATTCTCCCAATTGAATTATGTCGGCAGGCTTGCGCTGCTTTGTTGTCCATTTGGCTCATACGACAGACTCCAACTCGGGCCCAGCCCAAGCAATTTTCTTCTTTAACAACATACCCCACCGGGGTGGCATCTTCCAATAAGTTGTCCAGCATATTGATTTGTAAAATATTGTGCTATCGCACCCGGTGTTGCCAGAACCACCTGACAAATTTAATGTAGCACAGGATGCACTCTCAATGCGAAGGAATAATATCAAATAATACACCAGTATTGCACACAAGCGGCTACTCAACACCTAGAATTCAAATTCGAACTACAGAGGGTGAGTCGAAAGTTTCGCAATATTTGCATAAACGCATGTCCTGCGGCGAGTATAGATCACATGTTTAAACTAGTTCATGTCGCCCACTGCAGTCAGTCGAAAGGGGTATAAATTAGTAGTCGTTGCTGTGAACAGCATTGCATGTCGTCCTTCTGTCTGTTGTAAAAGATGAACACCCACAACCGGCTAATTAGGGAACTTTTGCTTTAAGAATTTGATCTCTGTCATATCGCTGCTCAAACAACACGAAACATTTGTCACGCGAAATGGGAAAGTTCCGTGGACCACAGCACCGCAAACAAATCGTTCAACAAATTTCGCTCAAATGACAGAAACATCGACGATCAGCCAAGGTCAGGTAGGCCGCGAACCGTGGATTCGGAGTCCGTGCGCCAGGCCGTAGAGAGAAATCCGACAACCAGAACTCGGAGATTATCAGGCGAGCTGGGCATATCACAGACCACCGTGGTCGTCACCTTCAGGACTTCGGCGAGGTGTACAGGAGCAGCCGCATTGTACCTCACGAACTGACGGCAACTGAAGCAAACCGCCGAGTGAAAGGGTGCACGAAACTCCTAAAAACCCCGCGCGATGTAAGTTTCATCTAGAGAATTGCTACTTGCGATGAAAAGTGGGTCTATTTCCGTAATCTTAACACACAACGGCAGTGGTTGAACCCGGGACAGCTTACTAAATCTGTTGCCAAACGTGGGCGCTTTGAACGCAAGGTGATGCTCTGCGTCTGGTAGAAATTCGTGAGGATAATACATTACGCATTTGTTCCAGACGGTCGTACCATCAGTGCCAACCTCCACTCTGAACAGCTGGAGCGGAAGTACCCCGCACTGGTAAACAGAAAGCGCGCTCTCCTACAGCAGGGCAACGCTCGGCCTCATACCGCGTGAACGACCCGGGCAAAGCTCCAGGAATTTGAGGTCATCGAATTGATGCTACATCCAGCATATAGTCCGGACCTGGCCCCGTCGGATTATTACCTGCTCCGGTCCATGGCCCAATTCGTGGCGCAGTGGTCTAAGCGATGGCCTCTTATCATTCGTTCAAAAGGGGTCCGGGTTCGAATCCCGGTGAGGCATGGATGTTGTGTTTGTCTTGAGGCGCTGGCTCTCTCCCTTCCCTGGAACCAGTGACCCTAAATTAGGGACGGGCGACTGCTTATAGCCCATTGAGTTGCTCACGGTGGTCGTTAAACCTAAAAATCAAATCAAATCAAATCATGGCCCAATTCCTTCGCGGGCGGCACTTTAACAAGCAAGAGGAGGTAGCAGCTCGGGTGAAGGAGTTCTTGGCCTCAAGGGCAAGAACTGGTCCCGCCGCGGAATCGAATAACTTTCAGACAGATGGCTAAATACGGCTAAATACGGTGCAATACGATGGCGTATACTTTGAATGCTAGTCAGCTGTCGTCGTAAAGTTACGTATGAAGAAATAAAGTGATCCAAATATTGCAAAACTTTCGACTCACGCTCTGTAATGAGCCTCTTTACAAGATATTTCTAAAGTAATGCACACCATTGAAACTAATGTTTTTGTGGATAGTAAGTAATGGCACTGCCCTTAACGTAGTCACTGTTGCATCCAAAAAAAGAATTTTTTTAACTTTCATTTCTTACCGAATATACCCAGATGATCTCAAAATAGGAGTAATATCTGCCACACTTAAAAAAGTACCATTGGTACAAACATATCTAACTATAAACTTTTTATTGTAATATTCTGGGAAAATACTGGAGAGATTCCTTTTATAACAGACTAACTACTTTGAATAAAAATATTTCATGATAACCAGTATGGATTTGGAAATAAATTAACTTAGATAGCAGGTATCGTAAAACTTTCAAGCACCGTTAGTCTTCTCTCCTCGGACAAGTACTGATTTGAGTATTATCAACTCTCTCGGTAGTCAGTGAGTACGAGAAAGATGCAGCCAAAGTTCATAAACCACACAGTTAATGACGTACTCTTTTCAGTTTCCTTCCCTTTCCCTGGTCATCTACCGCCTTGTAAATAAAGTTCTTACCAGGGGTGCAGTCTTGAAAAAAGAAGTGACCTGGAGCTTCGAAGGCAGGCCCAGGCGTTATCGACTCCAGCAGGTATGCAGGTGCGCACACAAACCTTTAAAATCGAATAGATACACGGTCGTGTCAGAATAATATGACCATCCCCGGAATCACAGTGTGTTAACCGCCTAGGCGCGTCGTAGAGTGCACTTCACAAGGTCCACCACACGGAGATATAAGCGGCCGGCCAGGACAGATGAGTCATAGTGAGTCACGTGAGCACATTGAGCTGAGGTAGAAATTTGACAGACGCTCAAAACGGAATGAACATCGGCTACCGCGCCATGGGTGGAAGCATCTCAGAAACAGCAGATTTTGTGGGCTTTCCACGAGGTACTGTAGTAAGGGTGTACCAAGAATGTACCGCTGGCACAGCAAGTACCTCCCTACGTCGTAAATGTGGAGCCCAAAGGCCATTGACCCCAAAAGAGAACGTTGCCGCCGTCGACTGTCAATCGGGGCGCAACAGTGCAGCAATTGACCACGCAAATGAATGCTGGGGTACCCAGGTACGTGTCCCCGATAACAGTAGAGTAAGCCCTGTTACGCATGGGCGCCCATGTTAACCCAAGTCCATCGGCAACGACGCTTGCAGTTATCATGGAACTACCGTCATTGGACAGTGGAAGAGTGGGAAAAGGTTGCCTTCTCCGACCAATCGAGGTTTCTACTCCACGAAAGTGGCGGGAGGTGGCGGATACGGCGTCAGACACGCGAGAACCAACACCCGGACACGCTTGTCGGTCAAGTACAAGCCGGCGTTGGCAGTGTGCATGCCTGGGGGATGTTTTCCTGGTATGACCCCAAGACCGATGGTACCTCTGGATAGGTCCCTGAACGCCAATGGCTACCTATCCATCCTCGCTGACAATATACATTTCTTAATGATTGACGTTAACTCTGGTGGTGATGGTGTCTACCAACAGTACAATGCGCCCTGCTATGTCGCTAAGAGGGTGCGTGACTGTTTCCAGTGATGTCTCCATTCTCCCTTGCCCGGCGAAATCGCCAGACCTCAAAATCCCATAGAGCACTTGTGGGACTATTGGGATCGACAGGTTCGACGTGCCGACCCACAGCCACGTCATCTTCGGGACCTCCGTGCTCTGCATGCTGCAGTCCGAATGGGCATGTGTGTCTCGGGCAATCTCCCAGGGCCTCATTGCGTTCCTGCAGAGCCGTCTCGCCGCTGTCATCCGGGCCAAAGGTGGTTATTCAGTTAGGTAAAAAGTAGCCTGGGGCAGCCAGGCCTTGAAAAAAAAGTGGCCCCACCGGACCTCTACTGCATCCCTTGATCTTACCCACATGACATCTGGGTGGAAAATAGAAAGGACCGACAGACACTTAGCCTTCTCTACCTTAATTCCCCATGTCTTTCCAATTGAACACTCTAATCCAAATTTCCTAGCTTCTTACTTTCAAAGGACTGTTGAATACCTGAAGTCCCAGACACTTCTGTCCAACAAAATTCGTTCTTACTTTCAAGGGCTGTTTAATACCTAAAAGTGAAGGCAATCCTATCCAACAAAATTTATTCTTACTTTCAAGGGCTGTTTAATACGTAGAAGTGAAGGCAACCCTATAAAAAAATTCATTCTTACTTTCAAGGGCTGTTTAATACCTAAAAAGTGAAGACAATTCTATCCAACAAAATCCATTCAGCATTCATTTCTAAACAATTTACAAACAAATTAGGATTTCGTTGGACTAGCTGTAAATTTTTTATTTTTTTCTTCTCAAAGGCGTTCGATAAAAGTAATCATAATAAAAAAAATTGTGTAAAATTATTCATTTTCGGGATTTTTTGGGAAAAACTGTCAAAAACTTAAGCCAAGCCAAATCTTAAGCACAATAGAAAATTCAGGAAGTTGCCGTAAAACCGACAAAAATCAGTAGATTGTGATTTACGAAACCCTATCAGTTAACAGGAGTCAAAAACAGTAGATCTACTGATAAATCAATAGAATGGCAACACTGATTTTCTGTATATAAAAAAAAATTATTATATCTGAGATTTTGATATTAAGCGGAGTGAATACTTTCCTAGAAACCAAGGAAATTCAAATATCTTTTATTATACTGAATCTTGCAATCCCGGGCAAAGCGGTTTATGACTTATTTCTTCTTTATTATGAAAAATTTGTGAATGCGAAAGGAGATTATGTTCTGAAATGAAAAATAAGAGACCTGCAGAGATTAAACGATACGAGATGGGCTTTGGGGCAACGGCGATCATTTGACGACACAGTTCCTAGTAATAATGAAACGCAACTTGAAAAGGAGCTTAGCAGTTGTACTTCCGTGACAGCTGTGAGTCGTCTCCCAAGAGGCTGAAAATGAAATTTATTGCGCTTCTGCAAATATTTGACAGAATTCTGGGGAACTCCGCTATGTCTTGAAGAATATCTCGAGAAAAGCGACATTAACCTCGCAGTAGCACTGTAATGTGTTGAATTAGCAAAGCACATATTGGAATCTAAGAGAGAAAATGAAAGTGAATAGAAGATTCGGGTGGAACATCGTTCAGCGACGTGTTCTGATGAATGTTGGAGTTCAACACAAATGAAAGGTGGGTCGAAGAGCACGTGGAAATGTGGAGGTGGTTGATGAGCAGAAAATGCCAGTCGCGCTAATGTATCAAGCTGTGTTGGCACACACTTGTACATATTTTTGTTTTCTCCAGTTTGTAGTTTAAATTACTGTCGAAAACTGAATAACAAAGAGGATTATAAGACTAATTATCGAATTACAATCAATCTTGAAATCACATTAAATTTATGGAAACAATCTCCAACATAATTTTACTTGCAATACTAGCTGAGAAATTTCCATGTGATTTTGAGGTAGGGTAACTTCTCGAATAAGATCCCAATTACATCCTCAACCATTAAGAATACGGCTGCCACACTGAAAATATATGGCACCTTCTAGCTAGAGCACTAGATCTTAAACCATATTTAGCTAATACCCAAGATATTTTTAATAGGATGCACAATGGCAGTTCCATAAAAGCTGAGAGTAAAATCCCACAAAATGAAGAAATACAGGTACAGCAAAATATATGTTATTCTTTCTCAAAGTATCTTCCCTCGGATGATATGCAACAGTCCTATCGTTCAGTCCACTTTTCAAAGCATGTCCCCGAAGGCATTTTCTGGAAGCTGCTTTAGCAACCTTGAATAACATCAGCATCTGTGTTGAATGTTGCACCACGAAACTTCTCCTTCATTGTTGGAAACAACCAGAAATCGCACGGGGCGAGATCAGGACTGTAGGCAGGCTGTGGCATGATTTCAATACTGCATTTCGTAAGAAATTGTTGAAAACAAGCAGTCACACGTGGGCAGGCGTTATCATGGTGAAGGGCCACTTGTCCACTAGTTCCGGTCGCTTAATCGATATGTGTCGTCACAAACGCTTCAAGACTGAAATGTAATGCTCAGCATTGACAGTAATTTGAGGAGGAACGACATGCTGGTAGACTACACCTTTATGATCAAAGAAAATTATCGTCATCTTCCCAGCTGCTTTGGTTTAGCGGACTTTTTTCGGAGGAAGCGAGCCTGTGTGTTTCCAGAAACACATTGCGCGCTTCGTGAGGGGGTCGAAATAGTGGACCCATGTTTCATTTTGCAGTTATTAATGTGTTTAGAAAGTTTGGATCCTTTGCAATCATTTGTTTCCACTCACGACACACCTGAACTCTGGCTAACAATTGTTCTCTCGTCAGGTGATGAGGTACCCCATCTGGAACACACACGATGCAGCAGTAATTTGTCGCGTAGAATGCGGAATGCAGACATTTTTGAAATATTAGTTGACGCCGCTATGTCTTCACACGTCATTCGTCGATCTCCTTGCAGGATTTCCCAAACAGTGTTAACAATACGCTCCCTAACAACACTTTCAGGTCGACCAGGCGTAGGAGCGAGTTCTGTGGACAAATGCCCTTTTTTGAAATCGTGGTGCCATTTAAAAATCGTTGATTCACCCAAACATTTGTCTTCGTAAGCTTTTTTTCATTAAAGCAATTGTTTCTGTATCTGTTTTACCCAAACCGGCAGCAACATTTTATCGCACAACGCATTTCACTTCTTAACTCTGAATCACTCAACCTCCATAGCTGTAGAGCGAAAAGCAGACGTACCTTAAACCACTGCGCAATAACAAAACCAGAATAGTCTGTTACGACTAATAAGTGTTGCCACAGATACTTCCTTAATTCATTTAGTCGTCTGCGTGGTTATTTTTTCTCTCCGCACTGTTGCAAACTCAAAAAAAATTACTCTCAGTTTTTATGGAACGGCCTTTGTATATTCGATTTGAACTGAAGAACACTAGAAAGCTTCGAAAGAGGAAAAAATGTATTCAAAAAAATTAGGCACAGGTTACCTGAAAGCAAATGTCTCAAATTTACTCCTAATGTAGATTTTTTTATTATTATTATTATTTGAGGTTTAACGACCATCGTGAGCAACTCATTAGGCTATGAGCAGTCGCCCGTCCCTAATTTAGGGTCACTTGTTCCAGGGAAGGGAGAGAGCCAGTGCCGTAAGACAAACACAACATCCATGCCTCACCAGGATTCGAACCCGGACCCCTTTCGGATGAATGATCAGAGACCACCGCTTAGACCACTGCGCCACCGGGCGGTAGATTTTGTTTTGAAGGAAAGTCCCTGAAAAACAAAAGGTAGACCACAACTACTCCTAACGCAGTCAATAATAAATATTTTTCTCTTATTAAACGGAAATCAATCGTACCACATACTGCTCTTTTACTCTCCTCACCAATAAACTACTGAAAACAGAAACAATCAAATCATATCAACAAAATGCAAATACCAAGCCGCCGCCTCAAACCCAAAATGGTGTTTTCTAGACATTTGTAGTCTCATTCACACGAATTCACATCGCTACCAAAAATAAAGAACCAATAATTACATGCATCCCATGAAACCCAAAACACAGACCCATGCACCGAATCTCAAATTCCAAATGTAGCTATATAGTACTCAAAGCAATACTTATCTTCATGAGTACATCGTTTTTGTGAACTCGTAACCCTAAAATACAGTTTGATTTGCATTTTATGAGTTGGTTCGTATCCCGATGACTCCTCGACAAAACCCCGCACGGTCACAGAAAATCTTTTACAGTGAAGACTCCATTAACAAATACCTCCTTTTCATGTACTACATATCATGACGTAATACTGCAGAGACGTACGAGACAATCGAAAATTGCCAGCGTAGTTCAATTGGGAGAATAGCCGCTTCCGGAGTAGAAGGACTTGGGTTCGAAAGCCACCACCGGCAGAAAGGCTTTACACTATATTGGCACCCAAACGGGGACTAATCTGCTGGCTGTGAGGTTTCAAAACATATGTGATAATTCTTCCACACATCGTACGGAATTAAAAATCCCTTGTACAATGAGTTGGCCCTTCAAACACGGTTATCGGCGGACCCGATAACCTGCAATTCCACGGGGTGTAACGTACTACATAGCATGACGCAGATAAAGTACTTTTGTGATGACGTATAAGTCAAATCGGCAAAGTTGTAGCGATAAGCGTGCTGGCGTAGTTCATTTGGGAGAATAGCCGCCTCCGTAGTTGGAAAACAAGAGTTCGAATTACATCACCGGCAGAAAAGTTCGCGCTACTCCAAACAACGACAGGTTTTGGATGGTACAGAACAGTTTGAGGTGCTTACTTCTGATTATTTGGTCCGAGATCGACCGGCTTCTAGTCACGGGTGAGGTATGTGTTGTGTTTGTCTTATTGCGCTGGCCCTAGAACCAGTGGCCTAAAGTAGGGACGGGCGACTGCTTACAGCCCTACGAGTTGCTCGTGGTGATCGGTAAACCTGAAACAAAATTTAGGGGAAAAAATCGGAGCCCAAAAATTGCATGCAGCTGAGTTTAGTACTCTCCAAGCTACCGTTCTGACCGGACAATATCTGCATAAACACGCATTTAGTGTTCCAAATCGGAGTGTTTTTTTTTTTTTTATTACAAAACTGCGTGAGCTATTTATTAAAATAGAAAAGGAATATTAAAACAAACTGCGTGCACCACAAGTTACAAAATATTGATTTGCTGAATGGAACTATTTCGTTTACTGCACGAAGTGGGAAACATTAATAGTAAAGTGAAAGAAATCGGCCATCTTTCGGAGCTACACAGGTCCATTACTGTAAGAACATATTCTGAGAAGCAGAAAATTCATGCATTTTTAAAGAGAGTTAAATGTTTCTTCTTCAAAAAATATGTATTGTTCAATGCATGACAAACGATGTCGACACAGAAGTATTCTGTGACACTGGCCAAGAAGCGCAAAGAAATATATCTACGTCTGACGTGATGTTAGACGCATCATAAATCAGTGAATAACTTTAAAGATCGTTTTTATCTTTGCACACTTTGAGCGTCGCAGTTTTATTTCTTGTTTCACAAAAACGTCACACAAAGCATTTCCTTAAAAAATAATAATAAAAAAAATGAAAGATTCGGAACACGGAGTTGGCAGATATGAGGAAGCAGATGTTCGCTGTGCCAACAAAGGAAAATTGGTGAGCATCATGCAGTACCTTTTTTAACTTCATCAGGATGGCTGCTTCTAGAACAGCAGATTATTCGGCACTGCCTTCATAAATGAAACAAAATGGTTTCGCAAAATTTCTTAAAGGGCATTTTTGACAACCTCACTGCAAAACTTACGTGTTTTTTTGGAATCATAAACAAAGCCAAGTGAAAAGCGTGACAGACTAAAGGAAAGCCAAAAGTCAATATTTCAAGTAGTCTGTATGCATAACAATTTTCCGGTTGTTGTTTTTTCTCACGTTACGACATCAAGACCTTACTTGTGCGTTGTGTTTCTCTCTCATGTTACACTCACCTCCAATCATTTTATCGTAATAAGTTACGTTCGCGAAGTAAGAGTTTCTTATAACGAGGCAAAATTTCACAAAATTTTCTCGTCTTTTTTGAATTAAGATCGCTCTACAGTTGAATAACATTAAAAGACACTTTTTGTGTGTACCTGAAGCAAGATGTAAATTCAGGGAGATTGTGAGCTGAAAAAAAAAAAACTTTATATACGAGGGTTGTACCGGAAGTAATGCAAAAGTGGGCATAGCTTTTTCACGCTTTTCAACCGTAGGTTGAAGAAGCGTATATTGCTCCAGCTTTTCCCGTCTGTCTGTCTGTCGGCACGATAACTCGCGTAAAAATGGTTCGAATTCAATGAAATTTTAGTATGTGGTAGGGAAACACCTGGGGACGAACCATATTGAAAATAGGCGAAATGGGTTCAAACGTCGGGACATAGGAGAGGAATCCATTCCATTGCCCTTATGCGTCATTACTCGCGTAAAAATGGTTCGATTTCGATGAAATTTTATTATGTGGTAGGAGACCACCTGGGGACGAACCCAATTCAAAATGGGCGAAATGGGGTCAAAGGTCAGGACATAGGAGTCGGATCCATTCCATTGCACTTATGCGTCATAACTTATGTAAAAATGCTTTGATTGCGACAAAACTTTAGTATGTTGTTCCGGAGGTATACTGAACTAATTCTGTTTAATATCATCGAAATGGGATCAAATGTCAGATCACAGGAGCTAGATTAATTCCACAGCCATTATCCTCATAGCTTGAGTAACGATTTCTGGTATGTTGGAAAGCGTATCATAATCAATGTATTGCATGATTTTACTAACTTGTTTATTAACTGACAGAGGTCGTTCAATTGCACACGTTGGTAGAGTAACTCTTCCTCTATAGTAACCCTTCTTCATTGCAGGTAAATAATGAATTCCAAGCAGAAGCAACGTGCAATCATTGAGTTCTTGACGAAGGAATGGTGCAGGATGTCCGACATCCACAGAAGGCTACACAATGTTTACGGTGATGACTCCATTGACCAGAGCAATGTGTACAGATGGATGAAGAAGTTTAAAGAAGAGGAAACCAGCATTGAAGACAAACCACGCAGTGCGAGACCATCATCAGCGAGTGGATGAATTGATTCGCGCGGAAAGACAAGTCCCAATTCATGAGCTTGTTGCACAACTGGACTGTGGTCCCAATGCCATACAGAAGATGGTGGGAGACTTAGGGTATAGTAAAGCGTGTGCAAAGTGGGTACCTCGGCAGTCAACACCCGATTTGAAGAAGTGAAGGGTGGAAGTCTGCTCTGATCTCTTGGAAGCGTTTGGGGCCAATGAAGACATTTTTTTCGATCTGGTGATAGGGGATTACACGTGGGCGTATCTTTACGATCCGGAAACGAATAATCAATCCATGAAATGGTGTCACACCTCTTCACCAAGGCCTAAGAAATTTAAAAGCCAGCGATTAGCACAGAAAGTCATAGTGACTGTTTTTTAGGATGACAGGGGTGTCATTCTCCTTGATTTTCTGGAACGTGGCCGTACCGTGACCAGCGAACGGTACATTGAGACACTCGAGAAGCCACAAGGAGGAAGAGACCAAACAAGAAGCTGAAAAGGATCCACATTCACCACGACAATGCGAGACCACACATATTTTTAGCAACGAATCAGGCGATCAAAAAATTAGGCTGGTCGGTGGTCCCCCATCCACCGTACAGCCCAGATCTCGCGCCCTCCGACTTCCACCTGTTCGGTCCAATAAAGGACAGTCTACGGGGACTACGATTTAAATGGCACGGGCGAGGTGAATGTGGCTGTGAAGAAGTGAGTACAACAGTCCACACCTGAATTTTTTCAAAGAGGATTCGAGAGTTGGGTTCAACAACGGCGCAGATGCATCGCTTGCGATGGAGACTATGTTAAGTAGTACCTTTGTATAGAGGAAGAGTTATTCTTCCAACACGTGCAATTTGAACGACCTCTGTCAGTTAATAAAAAAAGTTATGCCCACTTTTACATTACTGTCGGTACAACCCTCTTACATACAGTGTGTGCAGTTTAACTTCGCATTTTTTTTCTGCACCAAATCATCTTTCAGTGTAGTAGAAATCCTTCAGAAATTGAATTTTTGAAGTTTAATTTCTCACTTCAGATTATTTGGGCAAACTATGGAGTTCTGGGAGCCCTACATTCAGTTCTAAGGTAGCTCATTGGATTAACTGAATCTAATATAATCAAATTATTTGATGAAGATACAACTTCCAAATTGATGAAAAAAAAAACTTTCTTTCAGCATGCAAAAACTTTTCTTTCATCTTGAAAGCTCGTTTGGTAACAAAACAAACTGTCAAGATGTCAGAAATCGTCTACGTTCACCATCTACTTGGAACTGCGGTTTTTCCAATCAAACACTAATTCCCAAAGCAAATTTTCAATGTTCTATGTTGGGATAGTTTATACAGGGTTCAAAGGAAAGTCCTTATTCAGGACTTTCCTTTGAACCCTACTCGAGTCACGTCCAATGACATTTCGTCCAGCGATTTGTAGCGGATGCCACGGAGCCGATTTTTTAACTTTGGGAAAAGAAAAAGTCAGGTGGACTGAGAACAGGGCTGTATGATGGGTGAGTAAAGTTTCCCATTTATATTTCGAAAGAAGTCCCTGTACCGATGCTGCACCATGATATGGTGCGTTGCCATGCAGCAAAATGGCTCCCGCTTCCAACAAGTTAAGGCAATTTTGACGAATTTTCGGGCTCAACTTTGTCCTCAGAAAGAAATTGTGCTTCGAACAAGAGTTCCTTTCCCAAAAACTTCTTCCAAGGCAGTGTGGATCTGTGTCTCTGTATTGAGTAACACAAAATTACCTATATCATTCATTTTTAGGACACTGACATCTAGAGATGATATTTCCCATGAAATCGCAATTTATTTCAATTCAGCACCGTTGGCAAGGTGGAAACGAGAGATAGCAGATTTGATGTATGATTCGTAATCGAAATCTGAAGAAAACGCATCTTCTAAATCTCCTTTACATGTGATATATAATACAGCTCTACTTCCACCGCTGTCATTTGTTCCCAGTTTCGAATTTTTGAACAAACATGTACACCAGCTAAATCTTGCACGGAAACTTTAAAAGGTGTAGATGCATCTGTTCTTTAATAGTCGTGTCTTTGAATTCTGAGCTGATGGGATTTTTCTTTCATTCAGTAACTTAAAACGAAGTAAATAAATCTCAATTTTCAATATTACCTTGACAGAACCCCATTTTTCAAGTTCTTATAGCTATTTCAGCCACAAGCACATGAGAAAGAGCTTAAGGTGATATACTGCTTTAAAATGATGCATGAAGAAAAAGTTTTTCTTAAGGTATAGGAAGTCTTAAATCTTTTTCTGCTCTTCTCATTTCCCTGTGGTAAAATGGAGCACAATAGGTTGGAATTCCAGGCAGGTGATGGGTAGGTGTAATGGGGTATGAATTCTATCCATCCTTCCATACTTAAGATAGCTGCTAAACGAGTTCGCCACCTTCGCTGGCATTATGACCTATTTTTCCGGTAAAACTGGATTTTGTTGTTCACAAACCGGCAGCGCTTCACTCAGATTTTAAACAAATCATCCAAAGGGATGCTTTTCTTTTTTTCTTTTCAAGTGGCATACTGTTTTATGAACACGAAGGGGATATTTCCTATTTCGTCGTAAAAACCAATAATTACGAAGGAAGTAGCACATTTAATCCGCGCAAACATTGTTAGCTAAAATCATCGATAATTCTTTATTGTCATGTTCTAGAATTCAGTAACAGTTTACTCCTTTTTTTTTTAATGAATTTTCAGCATTTCTTGTCTTCAAAGATACTTTCACATCGGTATAAATTTGATACATATAAGTAAAACTATTATCAGACCAAATGTTCTCTAAGGATGAAATACACAACTCGCCTACATCGAGGAAAATAAAAATGGCGCCGCAAAAATGCACACACACACTAAAAATTTACTTTTAAGTGGATGAAAACAGAATCTTCAGAACTAGTGCTTTGAATTTTTTCAGTAACCAGGTCTCCTTAACTGTGAGAAATTGGTTAAGTAGTATAAATTTAAAGGTGAAACCGTTTTAATAGCTCCTCATGCAAAAAATATCTGGAAAAATATAACTTAGGAATTCGGAATTCAAAACTTACTGCAAAAGAGTGAAAGAAATGACTTAAGCAAAAGATGATCCAGAACAAAGGAACGGGCTGGGGTGGGGGGTTGATCCATAAAGAAAGACTAAAATTAAATTTAAGATATGTCTATATATAATCTTTGTCAACTATTATTAACCCACTGCTGGATGGTCTCACAATTTCTTCCACATAGGCCTGTCTTGAGCTAGTTTCTACCAGGTCACTTCGGCGTGCTTTCGAATTTCATCCACCCATCTCCCACGTGGTCTTCTCTGGGCTCTTCCTTGCCCCTTGGTATCCGGTCCAAAATTTTGGTTGTCCATCTGCTGTCTCGTTCTTCTGGAAATTTGTCCAGCCCATTGCCATTTCAGGGATTTTACTCTGATCATGATGATGTCTTCCACTCTTGTCATTTTTCTGATCCACGAGTTCCTTTTTCTTCCTTTTCCTGGTTACAGCAATCGTGCATCTCTCCATGCTTGTTTCAGTTGTTTGCAGCCTTTGTATGTCTTTCTTTAGTCGAAATTCAAGTCTCTGCTCGGTATGCAAGAACTGGAAGGATGTATTGATTACACACTTTTCTTTTAAGACGTAATGGCATATTGCTCTTGAAAATTGTACTGTTTCTTCGAAAAGCTCTCCAACCAAGTTTTATGTGCCGATTAATTTTTTCATCAATGTGGCCCGCGCTTGATATCTGTTGCCCAAGGTAAATATAGGTATCGGTTACCTTCAGAATTTAATCATCAATCAATAAATCTTTATTTCTCGTAAAAGTATTGTACATCAATTTAGTCTTTAAGTTCATTTTTAATCCCACTTCTTCACTGCTGTTAGCAAGTTCCTGGATCATATTCTGCAGCTCTGAAGGGGTAGTTGCAAAAATGACTGTCATCAGCCAAACGAAAGTGAGTTAAACAACCTTCATTAATCTTTATCCCCTTGTTTTCCCAGTTCAATGATTAAAAGACATTTTGCAATGTGGCATTAAACCGCCCCGGTGGCGCAGTGGTCTAAGCGATGGCCTCTGATCATTCGTCCGACAGGGGTCCGGGTTCGAAACCCGGTGAGGCATGGATGTTGTGTTTCTCTTACGGCACTGGCTCTCTCCCTTCCCTGAAACCAGTGACCCTAAATTAGAGACGGGCGACTGCTTATAGCCCATTGAGTTGCTCACGGTGGTCGTTAAACCTCCAATCAAAAAAAAAAAAAAAATGTGGCAGTGAAGAGTTTAGGAGGTATGGTGTCACCTTGTCTCACTCCCTTTCAAATTTTTATTGATGCTCTATCCTCAAATAGCCAAATCTTTGCAGTTGCATTTTCGTAGATGCTATTTATAAAGCTAAATATGTGTATATAAATATATACACTGTTGGCCATTAAAAGTGCAACACCACGAAAGACAAGAGATATCAAAGCCATGTTTATTGCACAGAAAGCGGATAATACAAGGGTGAATCGATAATAAATACAGTACTGTGAGCCGAGGGGAACACATAACAATCAGTATCTGGTGTAGTCACCATGGGCGGCAATCACAGCTGTTACACGGTCCGGTATCGAGACGAAGAAACGTTGGATGTGTGTTCGGGGAATGTCCCTTCACGCAGCTTCGATACGATGCTACAGTTCCTCCCTTATAGCGGGGTGGTCGCTGGCGTGCCAGTCGTCCGGCGATCATGGACCACACATGTTCAATAGGCGACATATCTGGGGACCGCGCCGGCCAAGAAAGACGTGGCACATGGTGCCTATCCAGGAAGTCTTGGATGTTGCGTGCCAAACGCGGTCGCGCATTATTCTGTTGGTAAATGGCACCAGGCAGTCCCTGTGAAGGTATGATACAACAACAGGCTCAAAAACCTCGGTGATGTGACGATGGCTGTTCAACGTACCGGTAATGCGGACGAGGCACGTAAGGGAGTGGAATCCAATGGCACCCCATTCCAAAAGCCCGGGAACCGGGCCAGTATGGCGCAGCATTATGCAGGACTCACTCAGCCAGTCACCGCGGTACTTTCAGACACGGATTCGTCTATCATGGTGCTGTAAACTAAAGCGGGATTCGTCGGAAAACACGCCTTCCCATTCGCTCCTCCATGCGCGACGTTCTTGTCTTGGCACTATAGCTGCCATAAACCCCGCTATTGTACAGTCAAAGGTAGCCGAAGCAATGGGCGCCGTGCAAAAATGCCCTGCTGCTGCAGACGACTTTCAACCCTCCTTGCAGAGACTGGGTGTTGTGCCACACACACCCGAAATGTTGAGCTACGGTGGTCGATGTGGCTGTGCGATCCGTCAGAGCCATGCGCACCAGATGTCGGTCCTCTCATTCAGTGGTGTGACGGGGCCGTTGGATCCCGCACGTTGGTGAGTTCGTTCCTCCGCTAACCACTGACCCCATATTCTCCCCACCGTGGCCGCAAGCCGTCCCACACGAGCGCCGATGTCTGAGTGATAATCCACATTCCTGATATGCCACAATTCTCCCGCGATCGAAGTCTAAAAGCTGCTGGTAGGGCTACCGTTGTCTTCGACGGGCATGCTGCAGCTGTCCGTAGCCAGAAACGGCGAGCGAACACACTTCGAGTGCTTAAGACCGGCTCCTTGTTCACGCTTCTTAAACGACTTCCAGGGAGCGTTACTGTCCCACATAGTGTCTATATGTGCTGCCTGGTTAATCATTTACATGTGCGCGCGTGTTGTGCTCTTCTGCCAACTTTCGAGCCCCTGGGATGCGATCTTCCTGGTGTTGCATTTTTAATGGCCAGCAGTGTATATTGAGGACTTGCAAGAACGGTCACTGCTCATGACGATTTCAGTTATTAGGTGGACAAATAAGTTTTGAAGCGTTTTTTGTTTGACGTATACCGCTAATTTCCACATTCGACATTCCCCCGCGTTATTGTCATATGACCGTAACTGGTCCAGAGTATAAAATGGGACACAGAAGTTTGTCCAACAGTCATACGCACTTGCACATCGGTAGGTGAAAGATGGCAAGCGATACTGCATTTATTCGACACTTCATTCGCTACGAATTTCATCAAGGAAAAAGTGCTGCAAAAGCATGTGCATCGATCTGTTCTGTTCTGGGGGAGAATATTGTATCGAAAAGCACGTGAGAGTTTGGTTTAGACGGTTTAAAGCAGGTGATTTTGATGTTAGCGATCGAGAACGTAGCGGCGCTCCTCAGAAGGTTTCAGACGTGTAACTGCAAGCATTTCTGGATGAAGATTCGTCTCAAACACAAAAAGAACTAGCTGAACAGCTGGGGGTAACTCAGCAAACCATTTCCAATCGTCTACGCGCAATGGGAAAGATTCAGAAGGGAGGAAAATGGATGCCACATGATCTGAGCCGGAGGAACTAGGATGAGCGTGTCATGAAATGTTTGAATCTGTTGAATAAACAACACGTTACGGGTGATGAAAAGTGGATATGGTACGACTATCCCAAACGCAAAAAACAGTGGATAGACTCCGGTGAAGCAACGACTTCGACACCGAAACGCAATATTCACTCCAAGAAAGTTCTGCTGTGCATCTGATGGGATATGAAGGGTGTGGGCTCTATTATGAACTATTGGAACAGGGTCAAACTGTTACTGCTGATCACTACAAGCAACAATTGCTGCGACTGAACCAGGAAATCTGTCAAACGTCCATTCACAGGCATAGGATTGCGTCCCGTGAAATTACTGCATGATAACGCTATGCCGCATGTCCCGAAATCGATCAAGGAAACGTTATTGATGTTTGGCTGGGAAGTTTTGGATCACCCGGCGTATAGTCCCTATACGCCGGGTGATCCAAAACTTCCCAGCCAAGCATCAGGGTTCAAAGGAAAGCCCTTATTCACACTAATTCCCAAATTTTCAATGTGCTATGTTGGGATAAATTATACAGGGTTCAAAGGAAAGTCCTTATTCAGGGTAATAACTGCGGAAGAAAGGGTCTGAGTGGTACACAAGTTTGGTCTATGTATAAGTAAGAGACGATGGCCGATCGAATGAAAGCGATTGGAGCACACCTAGCGGCAAAGTTAGGAAACCTAACTCGCGAAAAACGCGAGATAGAAACAAAATTCCAATTACAAAGTTGTACCGCATCGTCTATTTAGTAGGAAACGACATATGGTGCGCATGAATTATGTACATGGATGGGTCAAAATGCTGTTAATTCGAACTAGGTAAAGCTGGTGAAACAGACACAAAAATAATGACACGAGACAGAAGCTGTGCAGGCTTATTTATAATACTGAAACATATTTACAAGAGATATGCCTACTTACAGGCACAACGCACATCTGCGCGAAGTAAATGTACAACCGGTTCGAAGTGGCCACCATCGGCTACAATGCACATTCCAAGGCGTGTAAGAATAGCTTCTCGTACACTATCTAGCATGGCAGGTGTCACTGTGTTACAGGCGCACACAATACGGTGTCGTAAATCTTCCAGACTAGTAGGTTCTGTAGCATACACCTGTTCCTTCAAATAACCCCACACGAAGAAGTCCAAATGTGTTAAGTCCGGTGACCGCGAAAGCCATTCCACCGTACCGCCATAACCAATTATCTGGTGTCTGAATGTTTCAGCCAGGAAACCCCGTACGTTGGCTGCCATGCGAGTTGGTGCACCATTATGTTGGTACCACATGCGCAGCAGATATCTGAGGGGAAGATCGTCCAGAAAGTCAGATATCGGACCCCGTAAGAGCTGAAAGTACCGCTGACCTGTTAATGTCCCATCATAGAAAATGGGTCCAACTAGTGTGTTTCGCCAAAAATACCGCACCAAACGTTAGTTGCCCAACGTCGTTGATGTCGAGCAGCTCGTCCCATAGATGGGTTGCTCAGAGCCCAGTAATGGGTGTTATGCCGATTGACTATTCCGTCCCGTGTAAAACGGGACACATCTGTCCACAAGATATCGGCCAAGAAGTTTGGATTAACCTCCAACGTGTTATGTACAAATTTGCAGAAATCGAAACGCCTTCCCTGGTCTCCATCCATCAAACCTTACACTAGCTGAACGTGGTACTTGTGAGCTCCATGCTCGTTCAGGATTTTCCAAACACGTTGTGCTGTTAATCCGCATGCTTCGGCAACTGCTGTGGTACTAATGCTGGGATTGGCAAGGGCATATCCCAGGACAGCCTCAGGACGCACTGTAACACCCGAAACCGTAGGTCTGCCCGATCAGGACGTGCCTGTATGCTTCCGGTCTCTCGGAGGCGGCGAACACAGTTGTTAATAGTCGCTGCAGTTTGATGTTGACCAGTCTGAAAACGCTCGGCATACCGCCTTGCAGCTTCGTGGGCATTGCGATGACATTCGCCATAAAGCACGACCATTTCACAGTACTCAGCTTTCGAGTAGCCCGCCATCAGTGTTTGCAACGTGTATGTTGAAAGACGTTCAAATCCCCAGCCTCGGTATTTTATCTCACCGACCGGCTTCTACGTCACTATCAATATTTACATACACATTTGAATCGTTCTCCATCTTGGGCCGGTATTTTGCATTACCTAACCATCCAACGATCGCGTGCACTTTATCAGCATTTTGACCTGTCCATGTACATAATTCGTGCGCCATATGTCGTTTTCTACTAATTAGATGATGCGCTACAACTTTCTAATTGGAATTTTGTTTCTATCTCGCGTTGTTCGCGAGTCAGGTTTCCTAACTTCTTACCTTTGCCGGTAGGGTGCTCCAATCGCTTTCATTCGATCGACCATCGTCTCTTTCCTATACATAGACCTAACTTGTGTACCACTTGGACCCTTTCTTCCGCAGTTATTGCCCTGACTAAGGACTTTCCTTTGATCCCTGTATATTTCAAATTTTTAAAGAGTGCTCAAAATGTAGGCACATCACGTAACAACTTCAAACTTCCTTGTAACACAGGCATAATCATATGTTAACTACCATCGCTTCGTTATCCGAAAGTTAAATTTAAGGATTCAAAACCTGTGTGAAAAGGCCTTGTCGCTATCCATAATAAACACATGCACTTTTGCCCTTCTTTTTCATGTGGCCTGCCGAGTCTTATTCCATTTTATCACGTGATCGCCAGTCCCATTTGATTTTATGGCCCACGATTCAGAAAAGGTTTAAAACCCCTGGTGTAATTTTATTTTTTTCTTAAGGCTGTGTGAGTATATTATCTTCGAAATTAGTATCACTAAATAGTTTTTTTTTTGTTGTTTTTTTTATTGGAGGTTTAACGGCCACCGTGAGCAACTCAATGGGCTATAAGCAGTCGCCCGTCCCTAATTTAGGGTCACTGGTTCCAGGGAAGGGAGAGAGCCAGTGCCGTAAGACAAACACAACATCCATGCCTGACCGGGATTCGAACCCGGACCCTTTACGAACGAATGATCAGAGGCCAACGCCTTAGACCACTGCGCCACCGGGGCGGCAAATATAGGTTTAAATACTCCTATTAACCCAAAGATAAAGCCGTGAGATTGACGGAAGTGGGTTTCATGACTTCACCTTTGGTTTAAAAC
Source organism: Macrothele yani (assembly GCA_039090855.1). Classification (NCBI taxonomy): domain Eukaryota; kingdom Metazoa; phylum Arthropoda; class Arachnida; order Araneae; family Macrothelidae; genus Macrothele; species Macrothele yani. The sequence continues at coordinate 15,551,516 of CM077012.1, forward strand.
ATATTACTTGATTATGTTCACGAAACTACGTAAAAACCTCTCAACAATGACGGGGGAAAATAAGATATGTAGAGCAATTTTTTAATAACCAGGTATTTTTTCTTTTTGCTTGCGAACTCATAATTGCGCAGTTGCAAATGTTAAAATGTTATGGTAGTTCATGCGCAGAAGCACAAACAGTATTTTCTCTTTTCTTTTTAATTTCTTCTACAGATATAAATAAAAGAATACCTGGTTACATTCTGCGAAAAAAAAAATTTAGTTATATTCTGTGAATTTTGTGGTTTAAGGAAAAACGGAGTTCCCAAATCATATCTCTTCAGCATACGTATGAAATAACACACTTTTACCTACTGTATTGGAACTCTCAATTTTTAAACTTAAATGAGAAAAACTGGTTTGATCATCTAAAATAATCATTTTAGGTTCGCAAGGAGAATCTTAAAATTAAATTTCATATCATAGGATTCCAAATGAAAAGCTCTGTATGTAGTTTATGAACGACAAAGTAGAACCAAAATTCCTGACGTGACGTTTTTCTGTTTCTAAAGAGTTGCTGAAGCGATTTTAATCGTGTGACGTAACGCCAGAATGATTTGGATGAGATGACGTCACACCACCAGCTGTGAAAAATTTGTTTTTGTTGCTATGACAACAAAGCAAAGGGGTATGCGCGTGCGCTGTGTTGATTCTTTTTTAATGTGAGTTTTAACGACCACCGGAAGCAACTCAATGGGCTATAAGCAGTCGCCTGTCCCTAATTTAAGGTCACTGGTTCCAGGGAAGAGAGACAGCCAGTGCCGTAAGACAAACACAACATCCATGCCGCATCGGTATTCGAACCCGGACCCCTTTCGGACGAATGATCAGAAGTCATCGCTTAGACCACTGCGCCGCCGGGGCGGCCGCTGTGTTGATTGGCTATATTTTATTGTTGTAAGAATCTTACCTTGATATGGAGTGTCACAAAAATACACAAAACAATGTTTCGTCAAAGTGAAACAGATTAGTTCCAAATGTGAAACAATGAACATTAGAAAACTGAACATAAACATTACAACAATAAAAACGTATATTGTTTGAGGCAGAGATTCAGCAATTAAAACAGGCAAGCATCAGGAGGTGCCAACAAAATAGGACAAACATTCAGACAAAGGAAATTATATATGTTTAGGTAACGGAAAATGATGTAGAAAATCCTACAAAGGCATTACGGTTAAAAATTTTACAAAAGAAAATAAAAAGGAGGGAAAAACTACGTGTCCAGTTGGCCAGGATCACAATATACTCTCGTTATTTCAAAGTGCACCAGACTGTGCACACTCAAAATGCGTTTATAAAATATTAAATCCGTTTATTTTCTTGTGTATTACGCTTTAAGATTTGTAAACTTTTGCACTCCGCTGAGAGGCTTTTCCAAGGCAATGGTAGACAAAATTTATGTCTACCATTACCGTGAAAAAGCTTCCCAGTGGAGCGCGAAAGGTTGGCAAATCTTAATGCGTATTACACAAGAAAATAAACGGATTTACTACGCTAAAGTGCTTCTTGAGTGTGCACAATAAACTCTTTCAAAGGTTTACAACAAATCACTGGCTGAAAAATACTTGAAAGACGATCTCTCCGTAGAAGAATCGAGGGGACGGACGAGGTGTCTCGCAGATTTTATATTGGTCCTGCTGACAAAAACGATATACCCAGAACCCGTTTAAACACTCTCTTGCAGACTGCCGATCATGGACGCGAATTTCCAGTGTTTCAAAACTTACAGAAATTATACTGAGCCCTGTAATTTTAAATTCTTTTTCTTGCGATGTGCCCTTTGCCCATGGGTACCCATAGCTTAGTTTTCAGGAGGGGGCAAACAGAAATTGTAGCTACGAATAACATATACAAACACCATACGCGAAATTCCAATTTGCCCTCTTGTTATGCAACCGTGTTTACCACACACTCAAAACAAATTTAATTGGAAACCATAGAACCCAAAAACCACATAAAATAAATAGATAGATAAATGAAATTAGGCAGCATATTAAGGACGAGGAAATTTCTTTGTCGTCCTTTTGATCCTTTGGTTCACATGCGCCACAAAACCCCAGAAATCACTCAGTTGGTCATCAATAATGAAAAAATACCCACAAGACGAATTTCTGGGGTAAAGTTCGAAAGATCTTTGTCCAGCAGAGAATAGCAGCAGCAGAGAATGATATATGTTTAATTTCTTCGCCTTTCATAGTTTTCTACATTGTACATACAGTATGTACGCTGTTCTCCGATATGGAATAGAAAATTTCCTCATTACTTTCGACTGTAAATTTTCGCTTTTCCTACTGGAAATTCCCAACGTTTTTTCAGTTTTTACTGCATACACACGCACCCAGACGTTCTACAGAAAAATTAGCAATTAGGATTAATGTTATCGCTGAAATATCTGTAGTACCTTTCAAGAACAGACAGGGCATGGTCGGATTTCCAGGGGAGGACAAATGCCCCCTCTTGCCCCTCTAATGGGCGTCCATGCCCCTGCCCCGTATGGTTGTTAAATATCATTTTATTCCATAAATATTTGCATTTCAGCTTTGAAATGGAGGAAATTTTTCCGAAAACGAAAGTTGGACGGAGCGAAAAATTTCTCCAGTAATGGTTTTTTTTTTCTTTTTGTTTGTTTGTTTTTTTATTTTATTTTGCTAGCAATGTTCCTGATGTCCTGTATTGTTAAATGTAATTTTATTCCATAAATCTTTTTTTAGCTTGCAAGTGGAGGTCAAATTCTAGGCAGAGAGGGCAGATTTTTTTTTAATGTGTTAATTTGTTCTTAACTCTAGTTATTACAATTACTGTAGAACCCAGGATAAGCTTTTTTCTTTTTTTTTAAGTAGAAAAAACATATGGTTTCTCTCTCTCTCTCTCCCTCTTTTTTAATTTCTACCTGGGTAAATTTTTCTTTTTTTTTTTTTTTTTTTTTTTGCATCTAGTAGTTAGCTTGCCCATTGACCGCCGCAGATTATATTGTGACACCCTGATATCTGTCACTGACTGATCATGAACTTTCTGCTAAGAGGGAAGATCTTAAATACTTGGAATCACTTCATATCATATAGAGGCTTTTTTTTTTTTGTATAGTTAGTGCACCATGTCTTTTCCTTAAAGGCAAATGAATGACCTGCATGACTGGAACCTATTATTAAGTTTCATGAAAATCTTCAGCTGGAACTGCTTTCTCTGGATGAATGAATTTAAACTCCATCATTGTTGGCTGGAAATGTACAGAAAGCAACCAACAGATAAATGTATTCAAATCGGTAACATTATTTCAAGTTTCCTACGTCAGTATATTTTCCCCTACGAGCATATTTTTGCCACAGCAAGAGTCCTTCAGAATTGTACATTACCCTATTATTCACCCCAAAGGGTCAACAGCGAGTTTACCAGACCTCGGCGCCATAGTCTGAACTTTTCAAAGATGCATACATTATCTAGTCAGATTCAATTCCACATATATCACGGAGGATGTATTGACAAGCTTCAAGTTTTTGGCTTCTGTGTCAAGAAACAAAGAAACAAATGTTGCACAACTCATCTAACGATATCCTTATTTCGATGAAATACATATCACCTAATCGATATCCTCTGTATGCATGATTCCCATAACAGTCTTATCGACTGATGAGCATATGCTAGATCAACATCCGATAAGTTCCAAGTGGAATAATGCACGCCGTCAAGTGGAAATGCGAGCATTTTTTTTATTTTTTTTCCCACGAATTCAGACAAAAATATAAATAATTTTCATGAAATAAAATACGATATTTTAAAGGAAGGGCTGAGATACGATCATTTAAATGAAGGACTGAGAAACAAAATCACCCCCTGTACAAGTAACCGAAAATCGTCCCATTTTGCCGAGTAACGAATTTTTTTTCTCTAATAAACGAAAAGGTGCAAATTTACATCATGTGCACCTTTTTTTTTTTTTTTATTGGAGGTTTAACGACCACCGTGAACAACTCAATGGGCTATAAGCAGTCGCCCGTCCCTAATTTAGGGACACTGGTTCCAGGGAAGGGAGAGAGCCAGTGCCGTAAGACAAACACAACATCTATGTCTCAACGGGATTCAAACCCGGACCCCTGTCGGACGAATGATCAGAAGCCATCACTTAGACCACTGCGCCACAGGGGCGGCGCATCTATTTTCACTTAGTCTTAAATAAAGTTTTAAACATTTATTTGTATAAATGGCTTTTACATGTTGATAGCTCCGAAAATTCAGCTGTTGTTGGGTTCCATACTGTACAAATTTTTCTGAAATTCAAGAGCCGCTTTCCGCGATTGTTTCTGTGAATTAACGAAGCATATTCCCGATATAACCTTTTACGTGAAATGACGGAAAAAATCTGAATTTTCAGAAACCTTTCCGTAATTCTCTCATAGGGACGGTAAATTGCCGTTTTTACGGTGTCGAAAACTCTGTTTAATGAGTGTGTTAATTTTTGTGTGTTAAAAACGGTGTCAATTTTTTAAGGTATTAAAAACGGTGTCAATTTTTGTGTGTTAAAAACGGTGTCAATTTTTTAAGGTATTAAAAACGGTGTCAATTTTTTAAGGTATTAAAAACGGCAATTACCGTCATATATATCGAAAAATTTTGAATTTTCGGAAACCTTTCCCCAATTCCTCTCGCATATTAATGGAAAAACTGTTCTCACTTTTTCCGTATCCATATGACGTAAAATTTCCGGTAATAGGAGAGATTCGTAAGATTACTTAATGTTTGATTAACTTAAATTTCAATCGTCTGTCGGAGGACCTGATTTTGAAGTTCTGTAGCGAGATCGAATATTGTGGATAGCATATCGCATGGCATTTTGGTAATTGTGGAACAGGATATTTCTCCCCTTCTCCCCCATTTTGTGAACCACCTATCGTATACTGTGTAACCGTAAAAACAAAAAAAAACAAAAAAAAAACGGGTACTTCAATTATTGTACAGATGACTTTATTATGTCTATATCAGTCTGTGGACACCTTAAGGCAAATTTTATATTTAGGAGTTTCGTGAAATGATACTATAAAATAGTACATTTCACCTTTTCTTAAAGATAATTGAAACTCATTGTCAGTTTAAAAAGGTCTCAAGTTTCAAAGCATTGTGTTGCTTCGAAAAATCACGATGAAAAAATGCTTAATTTGTGATAAGTCTTCCTACAGAAAAAATAAAATTATTACAAGCCCATTCGAAGAAAAAAAAAGGCTCCAATAGAAAATAAATAAAAACAAGTTAGTAAAATCATGCAATGCATTGATTATGATACGCTTTCCAATATACTAGAAATCATTACTCAAGCTATTACTCAAGTTATGAGGAAATGGCTGTGGAATAAATCTCACCCCTGTGCCCTGACCTTTGATCCATTTGGATGATATTCAATAGAACTGGTTCAGTATATCTCCGAAATAACAAAGTTTTGTCGCAATCGAAGAAATTTTACGGAAGTTATGATGCATAAGCGCTATGGAATAGATCCCGCTCCTAGTCCTAACCTTTACCCGATTTCGCCCATTTTCAATAGGATTCGTCCCCAGACAGGTCCCTACAACATACCAACATTTCATCCAAGTCCAAACATTTTTACGTAAGTTGTGACTCATAAAGGCGATGAAAGTGATTCCATTCCTATGTCCTGATCTTTGACCACCATTTCGCCAATTTTCAATAGGGTTTGTCTCCAGGTGGTCTAAAAAAATACTAAAATTTAATCGAAATCGAACTTGTTTTACGTTAGTTATGACGCATAAGAGCAGTGGATCCTGCTCTTATGTCCTGACCTTTGACCCCATTTCGTTCACTTTTTTTTTTTTTTTGATTGGAGGTTTAACGACCACCGTGAGCAACTCAATGGGCTATAAGCAGTCGCCCGTCCCTAATTTAGGGTCACTGGTTCCAGGGGAGGGAGAGAGCCAGTGCCGTAAGACAAACACAACATCCATGCCTGACCGGGATTCCAACCCGGACCCCTTACAGACGAATGATCAGAGTCCAGCGCCTTAGACCACTGCGCCACCGGGGCGGCTCGTTCACTTTCAATAGGGTTCCTTCGCAAGTGTTCCCCTACCACATACTAAAATTTCATCGAAATCGAACGATTTTTACGCGAGTTATCGTGCGGACGAACATACGCACACAACGCGTGACGTAATGAGGCAGATGGGAATCGCGACCATCTGCTAGTAAGGTGTGACGTCATAAAACTTTAATAGTATCAACAAACAACACGTGACGTAATGAGATAGATGGCATGAACGCGCGCCAACATCTAATGGGGCGACGCCATGACACCACACTTGGAATACTTAATATTTTCTAAAACATAACCATAATTATGCAATCCAACATTTGTCTACTGACGTCAGCAAAGTACAGGTCGCGCCATCCTTTTTCTGGTTTCACCACCAAAGGAAAAGTTATTGCTTTTTAATATAATTATGGTTATGTTTTAGAAAATATTAAGTATTCCAAGTTAATAATAAAGTTATTTTAATCGATGTTCAAATTTTCATCCTTGGGAACACATTAATTGTGAAGGAAATGTGTACAAAAGATTTTCCATTGGAAGTATAGGAAGCAAAATTACTTGACGTCCACCTTAATAATATGGGATAAGAGCGATGGAATGGATCGCAATCCTATGTCCTGACCTTTGACCCCATTTCGTCCACATTCAATAGGGTTCGTCCCCAGGTGATCCCCTACCACATACTGAAATTTCATCGAAATCGAACCATTTTTACGCACGTTACGACGCATAAGGGCAATGGAATGCATCCCGCTCTTATGTCCTGACCTTTGACCCCACTTCACTCATTTTGAATAAGATTCGTCCGCAGGCGGTCCCCTACCACATAGTAAAATTTCATTGAAATTTAACCACATTTACGCAAGTTATGACGCATAAGAGCAACGGAAGGATCCCGCTCCTACGTCGTGACCTTTGACCCCATTTGTCCCATATTCAATAGGTTTCGTCCCCAGGTAGTCCCCTACCACATAGTAAACTTTCATTGAAATCGAATCATATTTACGCAAGTTATGACGCATAAGGGCAATGGAAGGATCCCGCTCCTACGTCGTGACCTTTGACCCCATTTGTCCCATTTTCAATAGGGTTCGTCATCAGGTGGTCCGCTACCACATACTAAATTTTCATCGAAATCGAACCATTTTTACGCCAGTTATCGGACGGACGGACAAAGCTGGAGCATATACGCTTCTTCAACCTACGGTTGGAAAACGTAAATGACTAATTCATGCGCATTAATGACAAAATGAAATGCAGGTGGTCTCATTTCTGATTGAGCCGTCAATTTGGAACGTAGGACTACAACTTGCAGATCGGAGAGTGGAAATGAGCTAGTCAAGTATGGTTTCAAAGCGTTTATTTAATTTGTTACAGCCAACACAGGTCTATGATATGAAAAAGTAGCTTACATATTTTTTTACAAATAATGCTGGATACATTGCAAACACAAAGCAGATCGATACACGAATTACCCAACGTGGTGCTCTGTCTTCTTGAGCCTCTTACATTCCTCATCACTTGCTCTTGCCTCTAGTTTTGATTTTCTCCATTTTTGCTTGCGTTCGTTCTGCGAATTCCGCGGCATTGTCGAAAATGTTAACCCGTTCACACGAAAACAATTTTTCAAAATTTTAGTTTAAACAACTGTGATATGTTCTTTATAAATGTGAATAGATCTCGTCGAGAGCTTTAAAACAATACCACGCACAGTCGTTTTGCATTCACGGTTGTCCAGATAAACCGCTATATTGTCAAAAGTGCTCACCCGTTCACAAGAAAACAATTTTTAAAATGTTCAGTTCAAACTACTGCGAAATGGTCTTCCTATATTTGAATAGATCTCGTCGAGAGCTTGAAAACGTTACTACGCACAGCCGTGTTGCACTCACGGTTGCCAAGACAGACTGTGTCAAACGCGGCGGCACACCCAGAAATATTGCATTATCTCCCCCGCGCACATGGAGCGAGCGGGGGAGTACGCAAATTGAACTCCATGCTGTTTACAAATATGCTAACGCGATTAGTGCGCGGCACGTATTTTTAACGCTATAATGATTTCAATTGGGACCTATTTTTGTCGCAGGTGGTCGGCCGTAAGTCGCCCCATACTATCCGCGGAGTTAGACGCAGCCCTACGTCAAAAAATCCATCGCAGAGTTAGAGTTCTACCTTAAACGTGACTGTGTTTTGAGTTTCTTTCTGGCTCAGTGGTAAGACACACGGCTTCTGTTGAACCACCCTAAACTAACTCGGATCGAATCCCACCAGGGAATATGGGAAAGGAATCGCTGGGCGGACTGAAAAATTCGTCCTCGATTTTGCCAAATTCCTGTAAAAATACGGAAAACCCCGAAAACCGGATTTTCTGAAATACATGGAATTACTGACTACTGAAAATCTGTCAAAATACGGAAATTAAAAGAAGGGCACTTTTAAAAACGGAAATTTCGTTAAAAGAAGGACACCTTACAGACAACTTTGCTAAACGTTATTTTCGGGAATTTTTCGTAAATTCACACTACTTAACTTTTTACAGAGCATAAATCCCAAGCTTTATGTTCATCACAGACATTGGACATCTCAGCGAGATGAATATGCCTAAACAAAAGAAAATATAATATACAAAGGCTCAGTTATTTTTTATTCATTATTTAATACTTGTAACAAACCCACTGATGAAACTATTCCCTAGCTAACAAACTTCGTAATGGATTAATAATCGGTTAATCTTAATCATCCGAAGATTTAACGTTCTATACGATATTTAGCCCAAAGACTTTTACTTTCAAACAACTCGAGGCAAGAAAAGCTGCTTTTCTATGCAAATTGACACTTTGTTCAGCTCTTGTTTGCTTAGCATTTGCGCAACAGAGTCGCTTTGAATACACACGCAGCGACACACAGTTCCAAAAAAAAAAAAAAACCGGCGATCATTGGTAAAATTTCTCATCGTACTGAATGCGAAGATGAGCATTAATAAAACAGGATAACCAAACACTCTCTAGAGACGGGAGGTCATGACGTTATCGCTTTTTCGACGACAGCTTTTCAGAACTAATTACTACTTTTTCGCAGTTGCTAAAACACAGCTGATTAACTCAAATTTCTTTCCAGAAATGACAAATCTGTACATAATTTTAAAGAAAAATGACAAATGAGAATCTTCAGTTTACAGATAAATTTCCAAGTAGACGTTCTAACTTCCGCCAGCGCATCAGCTAAATCACCACATTACGATCGAAAAAAAGCAATGGAATACCTCAAAGCCATTCAAAAATGGGAATAAATAAAACAAAAATTAACACCCTATAGATAAAACTTTAATAATGCTTCGTCGTCGTTTAAAATTAAAACAGCTATGAAGAATTACTTGAGTTGTTTAAATTAAATATTTCCTGTGACAAAAGTATCGAGCTACTACGTGATACGGTGATTTATTCATTAATTTTCCGCGAATTAAAATTTATTTCATGTGATTGCAATTTTTTGTCAGCGTTTAGACGTGATTTTATTTTTCACGGGCAATTTCCTTGTAACAGTGATTTTTTTTTTTTTTTTGATGGAGGTTTAACCGACCACCGTGAGCAACTCAATGGGCTATAAGCCGTCGCCCGTCACTAATTTAGGGCAAGTGCTTCCAGGGAAGGGAGAGAGCCAGTGCCGTAAGACAAACACAACATCCATGCCTCAGCGGGATTCGAACCTGAACCCATCTTGGACGAATGCTCAAAAGCCAGCGACTAGACCACTGCGCCAACGGGGAGGCTTGAAAGTGATTAATGCTCCCCGGTGATGAGGCGTGACTTTTTCGATAGTGTGACTAGAATCCCACGATAGGAAGCATAAGTGGTAATGCATGATAATAAAATGACACTATTATGTTCAGTATATTTTTCATAACTTAAAGCTCACTTTGTTTCGTCTACAGGATTTTTTCTTATTGTTTCCCTCGCAGGATCGTTTTTTTTTTCTTGTTGTTGCTTTTTTTTTTTTTTCGAGGGCGGGGTAGAAGCTCTTTTAAGCAGAAATTTCCATACTTTTACTTTCAAAAGCTTTATTTCCTATAAACTACAAAACACAACCACGTAAGCACTTTAATTCATGACATTAATTTACACCGATGAGCTATTCCATTATGACCACCCCCAGCCTAGAGAAATGAGCGCGTTTGGAGACAGAACGGTGGCACAGGTGAACTTAACAGAGCAGTACATATACAACTCGAGGACCGGCTTTCGGTTAGTTGAGTGTTCGGAGTCAGAATGGGAAAAGCTGCCGATATATCAGATTTTGATAAAGGACAAATTGTGATGGCACGGCGCCTCGGAACTACGATCTCAGAAACGGCACGGCTTGTGGGTTGTTCACGTGCCGCTGTAGTGAGTACGTATGAAAAATGGTGCACAGATGGCCAAACGATAAACCGTCGTCAAGCCATGTGTCGTCCGCAGCTCATTGATGCCAGAGGGGAGCGGAGACTGTCGCGCATTGTTCACAGCGACTGCAGGGCCACAGTGCGACAAATCACCCGCAGCTACAACAGTTGTGATCAGGGCAATATGTCACAGCATACAGTTCATCGCAGCCTTCTGCGCATGGGCCTGCGTAGCCGAAGACTCAGCCGGGTCCCCAGGCTCACTGCACGTCATCGCCAACAACGCATGAAATGGGCCCAAGATCATCGAGATTGGAGCGTGGATGATTGGAAGAAAGTAGCCTGGTCTGACGAATCAAGATTCCTGGTGCATCACGTAGACGCCTGAGCGCGGTTACGCCGATTACCAACGGAGGCTATAGCACCTGGATACACTGTTGGACGGAAACAGTCCGGCGGCGGTGGTGTTATGCTGTGGGCGATGTTTTCTTGGGGCACTTTAGGCCCCATTATCCCAATAGCACGATTCCTGACAGCTGCCAGGTATCTGAACATCATTGCGGACCAACTTCCCCCATTCATGGCAACTGTGTTCCCTGCTGGTGATGGCCATTACCAACAGGATAATACGCCATGCCACACTGCCAAAATCATCAAGGAGTGGTTCGAGGAACTTACTGTTGACTTTCTGTTAATGCCCTGGCCTCCAAATTCACCTGACATGAACACAATCGAACATTTGTGATTCGACTTGGAAAAGCGGGTTCGCACTAAATCATCACCACCCCGAATTGAACGCGAACTGGAGGACCTGCTGTTGACATTATGGTACCTGATACACCAGGATACCTATCGCCACCTCATCCAATCGATGCCTCGCCGAGTGGCCGCTGCTTTGCGGGCTAAATGGGGGTCCTACAACTATATTAAGTAGGTGGTCATAATGTAACGGCTCATGGGTGTATGAAGGGTACTACGTTGAAGAAACACTGTCGTTCATTCTGGTTGTTCCCAACGTGGCCTAAAGATAGAAATAAAAACTTGCTAAATAATGGTAAAACGGTTGTCCATGTGAAGCATACTGGTAAAACAAACGTGTGAAAAGCACTGAAATCAAAGGGAAAGAAATGGTTGACAACCTAAAAGACACCGTATGACCAAACCATGTAATGGTGACAGAAAACATGCGAAGTAGGCGAGACCATCTGACAGCTTATTTTCTGTTCGGTTTCGTACGCAAGCGCAGTCGATTGAACCCGCAGTGTTTCGTAACCACTTTCAGAAGTTGAAGCGCACATTACTAATTGCCCTCCACTATCTGCTCATTCACAACGCAGACCGGCGCGGGATATCTTCCGACAGCCAATATGGAATGAACTACTTCAGAAGTAATTTGCATCGCACTACTGTTTCATATTTGAATAATTATTTTTATTTATTTAAAACTGCTTCCAGTGGTAATTCTGGATACTAGCACGCTTCGACGCTGATGCTTCTTCACTTTATACTGCGTTTCCAGTGATTTTAAAAAGCCGGTATTCAGAAGATGAACTTATGTACGGAACATATCTCTTCATTCCAGTAATGACCTGTGAATCGATGATGTGCATACAGTACAGTTTGTTCCACGTCAAAAACATGGCGTAATATATATACACTTAATTTACTCAATTTTTATGAGCGCAGTGAATTTTACTGCAGTACAATGGAACAATGTTTAACTTATTTTTTCTTTTAGCACGTCTTTCGCAAAAAAAAAAAAAATAAATAAATAAATAAAAAAAAAAGAAAAGATCGTGCTTATGTTATCGGTTTGTCCACCCGTCTCTCTGGAACAATTTGTCCAATTTGAAAAATTCTTTTTGCATTGGGGAGCTTGAAATGTGGGAATGATCCTTGCAATCAGTTTTTTTTTTTTTTCGTGCACAACTTCGCCGCTAGAAGGCATAAATGCAGATGTCGAATTCAAAATACATTTTATTCCATATATTCGCTTGTGAATATCAGATTGAAAACATTCCTTTAACTTTCGATGCCATTTATATCGAAGACTATTTTAAGTACAGTCTCTTTTCCAAGTAATGCATAGATTTTCCGCTGCAGGGCGTAATAGTAAATTACGTTTTCCCCTGTATCTCTGCTTCTAAAACTCCAATTTAAAAAAATCTTCCTGCATAGGATACAGCTCCTGATGGGAAATGTTTTGCATATAATTTCTAACTTTTGGTAAAGAATGATTTGGTCACCAGGGATTGTAGTGTTTATTTTTGTTTCTGAAGATTTCGCAGCAAAATCTGAACTTCTGAAAACTCCACTGAAAAAATTCTTTCGGGGACCGATACGCTCACCTTGGGGAAAGCTTTTCAGAATACTTTCTTCCTAAAATAATGCATAGTTTTTCTGCCAAGGGGCATGGATGTATATCTTATTTTTGTTGATACAACAATAAGATATACATCTCCCCCCCTCCAGGGGGCGTAGATGTTTATCTTATTCCTGTAAGATATACATCTCGCCCCCTTCTAAGAATCCAACTGAAAATTTTTTAAGAGTCGCTTTTAAGATCCCAATTTGAAAAATTTTGTTGGAGAGCGCTTCCGGTGCGAAATGTTCCGCATATAATTCCAAAATGTTCAGGTGATGCATAGATCTTCCGCTAGAGGGCATGAAGGTAACCAGCGTTTCTCCCGGTTATCTCTTCTTCTAACACTCCGATTTGAAAAATTCTTCCTGCATCGGATACAGCACCTGATGGGACATGTTTTGCATATAATCTTTACATTTTCATATATGTAGAAAGATTTGGCTACCAGGAGGCGTATGTGTTTATTTCTGCTGATGTATTTGCAGCAAAATCAGAGCTTCTGAAAACTCGACTGAAAAAAATTTCGTAGAAGCATACCACTCACCTCGGAAAATCTTTTCAGAATACTTTCTTCTTAAAATAATGTATAGTTTTTCCGCCAGGTGAGTAGATTGATATATTTTTGTCGATATATTTGCTTCTAAGAGACAGACTTGATTTTTTTTTTCTTTGTTTGAGAACATTTGTGATGCGGAATGTTTCTCAAATAATTTAAAATTGATCTTAACGCACAAGTGTGCCACTAGAGGGCGTGAGGTGACGTTTTCAGGACTAAAACTCCAACTGAAAAAATACTTTTTCGGTCAGATATTACTAACCATAAAAACTGGTGTATTTTTTATCCAAAATAATTGACACTTTCGCCGCTAGGGAGCGCAAATGTCTAATCTGTTTTTCTCAATATCTCTGCTTCTACATGTCCGATTCAAAAAGTTATTTCAACACCGGATGCCATTTACCTTGTGGAACACTTTAGGTTTGTATTTGAGGAGTTTTACAGTTCATAGTTCTGTCCCTAGGAGGTGTTTGTGTACTTATGTTTGCAACTGAACTTCCGCTTCTAAAAATCCTATTGTGAATTGTCTTTTCCTTTGTGCCATTCGCTGCAATCGAAATGCGGAGCATTACCGTCTTTAATGCACAGATTTCCAGCTAGAGAGCGTAAAGGTCAAAGCCTTTTTCTTGGTATCTCTGCTTCCAGGTAAACGTATTCGAAAAGTTTTTTCCTTAGCATAGTCTTTTTCATGAAGAATATTTTTCACCTACTTTCAACTTTTCCATTATTCTTCCTCCAGAAGGTGTACAGTTATATCATGTTCCCTTCCATATTTTTTCTTTTAACTGTTCAATTTGAAAACCGTTTTTTGTCTCTGAAACCTTTCTTCTGCTATGAAAAACTTTTTCTGCGCCATTTGTTAACCTTCGTAACATACTTTTTAGCCGTTGGTGAAAGTAACTTTCTTTCTGGATGTTTTATCGATTGTAGAAATCCGGTTAGGTTTTTTTTTCCTAACTGGTTCCGTTGACTTTGAATGACTTATAATAAATTTTATTCAAATCGGAACGGATTCAAAAGACGTGCTCATGGCGACCGGAAATTCGGTGGCATCTTTCTGGTTAAAATTAGTTATTAGATTTATGAAATCCTGAATATGCGAGAAAAAAACATGCAGCACAGCAATGATATAGGAAAATTTACTCGGTGTTTTAGAGCGCAGGTGATGCGACATTAGAACAAGATGACACAGAATTCTCCGGTGTGATGTTACGTCTTTTTAATCTTTTCAAACACGAAAAAAGATTTCAAAGCAAAATTTTAGAAGAAAAATTCTGCGCAAGAAAATGTACTGCCTGGACCAGTTAAAAATAATATATGTATCAACCGGATTTCTGCACAAACGGAAATAGCTACTTTTGACCATTAGCGGATGAAATGTGTGCTACAAAAATCCCAAATTGTGCACAAAACATTTCTCATAACCGAAGGTATTCATAGCAAAGATTTTTTTTTTTAAATCAGGTAGAAAAAATGATACGGTTTCAAGTATGGTACAAACAAAAATGAACACTTACACCTCCTGGTGGTAAAACTGTGTGGTAAATGAAAAATATTACTCGCCACAAACTATCGGTAACAAAAAGAATTTTTTAAATCGGACTTTTAGATGAGAGTTATCATCACTAAAGGGATTTACATTAATGTCCTATTTGAGAAAAAAGTAGTACACAAATGTTTCCGCGGAGAGTGACGTCTGACCGAAAAAATTCTTTCAGTTAGATTTTTGGAAGGGAAGATACGATTGCAAACATTTAAAAAGAAACATGTCCTTACGCTCCCTAATACCAAAACATTTTCTCACAAAACTTAAAATGCACGCAAAACAAAATATTTATCGTCGTGACCTCTATCTGTCGGAAAAAAAAAAAAAAAGGGGAAATCCAGTTTTTTAGAACAGAGGTTTCGGATAAAATAAAACGTACATTTTTTTTTTTATTGGGGGTTTATCGAGCACCATGAGCAACTTAGTGGGCTACAAGCAGTAGTCGTCCCTAATTTAGGGCCACTGGTTCCAGGGAAGGGAGAGAGCTGGTGCCGTAAGACAAACAACATCCATGCCTTACCGGGATTCCAACCAGGACCCATCGGGGAGGAGTGGTCATAAGCCAGAGCTTAGACCACTGTGCCACCGGAACGGCAAATATACATTTACGCCCCCTAGCGGTGAGACCCTGCATTAAAACGGAAATTACGTAAAATGACTTTCGCAGTCATTTACGTAGACTGGAAGATAAAAGATTTTTTTTTTTTTTCTGAAACAATTGCGTAAAGTAAAAATGTAATTTGAATTCAATAGAAAGTGGATTCACACCCCCTAGTGGCGATGTTATGCATCGAAAAAAGACCAAAACGCATGGATCATCGTTTTTACAGTTCAGGCTTTCGACTGTTCAAAAGGATTTTTTTTGTTTGTTTGAGGATTTAACGACCATCGTGAGCAACTTGATGGGCTATAGGCAATCGCCCGTCCCTAATTTAGAGGCACTGGGTCCAGGGAAGGGAAAGAGCCAGTGCGGTAAGACAAACACAACATACATACCTCACGGGATTCGAATCTGGACCCATCTCGGATGATGGTCAGAAACCATCGCTTAGGCCTCCGCTACCGGGGCGACAAGGAATTTTCCAAAGCATACTAATAGTTTCAGATATGTAGTGTCCACAGACTGATAGACAGACAGTGGTGATACTGTGAGAGAACGCAATGTTTTCTTTCAAAAGACGTGCAAAAAAAAACCCATGAAAAATCCTTAGTAAAGAAAATAATCCCATGTTCGAGATTCGACATTTTTGTAATTTTTGTATTTTGTTCGAGATTCGACGTTTTTGTAATTTGATTCGTTAAACATATAGAATTCGCCAGGATCAGTTTTTTTAAGAACTATTTTGAAAATTTTTTAGCTTTTCTTGCACCCTACCCTTTCGACATACGAAACAATTGTTACCTGCATAAAAAAGTTGCAAACTATTTTGTTGCTGCGAGTATAAACATTTAGGTTTCTTTCTAGTATTTTTATCTTTCTAACGAAAGTCGACTTGCAATTTCTGTATTAGAACTTTAATCAATATTTGAGCAACACTTTCATTGAAATTACAAGTTAAAGTTGGAAAACTCAAACGAAAATTGAAAAATTACAAAAAAAGTAAAAGCTAAGAACTAGAGGTACTCATTATGTGCGCGTTGTAGTCATTAACGCATTTTAAAGCTTCACGTGGAGACAACTACAAAAATCAAATGTTTACTTTCAGTAATTAGTACCTATCGATTTTTAAAGTTGTTTACATTTAGAATTTTTATTAGTACGAGAAGTTAACATCTCGTCAAAAAATGCCTTTCCGAACTACACAGCCGCAAACAAAATCAACATAAAAATTTAGTTCAGCATGTAAATCCCTAATGGCAATTTGTTTTGATTCAGTCAGCGCTTGAAAAAGAACCCGTTTCAAAAAACTGAGTATCAGCTCTTAACGAGAGAGCCCTTCAAAACCGGTGTGATGATTAATTCACCACTGGTAATAAATGGATATTTCCATCTGCTGTTTGAGAAATCACAACCGAGTGCGCACAAATTTATCGAATGAAAAGAGGCGGAGGAAAAATGCGACCGGGCTGTGATAGATTCCTCACTCGCTTGAGACATCTTTTCAGTTTTGGGAGAAGTTTTTACACAGTAATATAACTATCAAGACATCTCGATCAGCAAGCAGAAAGCTTCATCCCGCTCGGCCAAAGAAAGATCCGCAGCAACGACTGCTTCACATCTTGGCATAATGCCAACAGGTCAGCCGCCGAGAGAGAAAAACATACTGGCCATTCACCGACTAGTGGTCCGTGAACAATTTGTTATTGCGCTCCACGAAGATGGAAGTTCTCACGGTTTTCGTGTTTCCGAACTGCATCCTCACTTGTTACAGGGAGAAAATTCGGCACTTCTATTTAATAGGGGTCGAGAAGCTGAAAAGAACTAACACAACCAGCCAGTTACGGAATTAATTGCCATTTCTTCTTGAGTCCTGACAGACAACTCAGGCGTAAACTTTGCTAGCCGCGAATGTAGCAATTTGCAAAGCTGAAGATACTATCTCAAAACGCCACACACAAAACAATATACGAAATTAAAATCGATCAATAATTTATGAATTCAACTAATGCAGAAATATGTTTATATTTACGTACTAGAATTTTAGTTTCCGATAATTTTTATGGGGTCCACGAACATCGAAAGTTAAGGACAGTCGCCAATTTATGCATAAGATTTCCGGCTAATGGAAAGGGAGAGAAACAGAACCGCCGAACAAACGCAACATACGTTTCTCAACTGAGATTCAAATTGCATAATCCATGTTTAAATTTACTCACATCGTAGCAACCGGATGGGGGGGGGACGACCACCGTGAGCAAAGCAACTAGATGGGCTATAAGCAGTCGTCCGTCCCTAATTTAGTACCACTGATTCTAGGGAGAGAGCCAGTGCCGTAAGAAAAACAACATCCATGCCTCACCGGGATTCGAACCCAGACCCTTCACGGAAAAATGATAAGCCAGTGTTTAGACCACTGCGCCACCGGAGCGGCGGGGGGGGAGTACAAAAGAAGCTTCTTTTACAAAAACTTTCATTGGAGCACTTCGGAAATTTTCTGAAAATTTTGTGGTGAATATGTATTAATTATATTCTGAGAGTAGACTTGAAATCCTAATTTAAAAAACGGCAAAAGTCTTATTCACAAAACTTTATTCACACAATTTTCTACATAAGCTTCACACTTGTTTTTCCGTTTAAAAACTCGATTGCCTTTAATATTCTTTTTTTTTTTTTATATTATTGTTACTTTGTTTTTAAGAACGTTTTATGCTTAAATTTCCTTGATATTCTTCTGCCTTTCCATACCTTCACTGACATCCGTCGATTCATAAAAAGGGGACCTACGGATGTAATTGGAACAGGGCCCCGAAATTGGAGCCACGGCCCTGGGGCACAAATGAATATCATGTGGATGAATATCTGATATATAAAGTTGAATATGTTTGTCTGCTATGCAAATCTACTGTTTTCAATTTAGAACCACCAAATTTGGCATGCTATCTCATGGTACTCTAAACTTAGACCGTTTTTGGAAGGGGTCGGAGCCTGGGGTCAAGCCCCCCTACAAAATTTTTGTAGAAAGTTACATTTTTTACTTTATTTTGAATTCGAATTTAATACTTTTGTTGTGATAACGCAAGAATTTAATTTTTCGTGAGAAGTGCTTTCCAGTGAAGAACTACAACACAATTCGGCATCGGAACTTAAGGTAAGTGAACAACAAAAATCAAATGGAAAACCTAAAAATACTTGTTCCTAACTTAGACTCTACAGAGAATGAAATTCAAATTCAATGAAGAAATGAAATACAGTGTTAGGTACGGTTCATGCCGTAAAAAAGTAATCATTTTCATTTGATTTGTACAACATTTATATAGTGAATTATCACCGAATTCTCCCGAGCAACGCCGGGCAATTCAGCTAGTCTTAACTAAAATTTAGTTGTTGGAAGCGTATAGTCACCCAGTTTATCCAGGTACAGCAAAATCATTACAAATAAGAAGAAAAATGACACCAAAATCTCAGGGATAATGAGAAGTTCTTTGTGCTTTACCGAGAAAAGAAAAAACTAATTCTTCGTTACCAAGTGGAGAAATTCTGCATCAGAAAATCAGGATCAAATGATCATATGTAGAGGATTTTAGGAAGGGAGTGTCTGAAACAACCGTAGAAATAGGAAGCTAGGAGATTTGGGCTAGAGTGCCAGATAAGAAAGTGACACGGAAGCGAAGTAGAAAGGGGAAGGAAGACGCCCTTCTTTATTACCCGGGGGGGGGCAGTACCCGAGGTCCGACGGCTTAACGTGCCCATCCAACGCACGGCGGATATTTAGTGGATCGAGCGTTCGTACCTGCCTGGGATCGAACCTAAGGTCATTTCCTGTGGCAGTCACGAACGTTGCCCACTAGGCCACCCACGGCCCAAGTAAATCAGGAAAATGCATAGTAAACTACTCACAGCGCCAACGATCGAATGTCAAGGACGTTGCTAGGATTACACACCGAGGAGCCAAAGCATTATGGCCACCTGCCTAAATGATGCTGGTCCTCCATGTGCCGCCACCCGGGGCGGCATTGATGCCACAAGATTTCTAAATGGGCCTTATGGTATCTGGTACAAACGCGTTACTTGTACTTTGTTTAACTCTTTTAAGTTACGTGGCGGACTTGAAAGAAGAAGCGATCCGGATAATCGGAGGTCTGGATATATAGAGTGCGGATAATTGCAGTTGTACTGTACTAAGTAAACTCTGAGGAATGGGTTATATAGTAACTCATGAAGTTTTTTTAAAAAAATCTCGACGTGGCTGCATTGGTTGCTCATAAAATATCCAACCGGTTGTTCTGGAGAGCTACAGCCGGACGTAGGCTTTATTTGAAAAAGGTTTTTGCCAGCCATAGAGTTGTCAGAGAGCAACGAAACCATTCATTCGAGAAAATATTCTCGTAGCTCCTTGACCACAAATGGAAAGGTCAGCACTCAGCAGAAATGTAGCAAACTTAACACTACGGAAAACTAACACAGAAACGTCTAGAGTAAGCACTGATATGTTCAGGCATCTTCTCGGGAGTGCTTAGTCCCCCCCCCCCCCGAAAATTGATGAACGCCCGTATAGGTTTTGGGGCGATCTCCCCTTATATTTAGTCTAATTGTTTTCATTTATTGCTGAATATTTGGAGAAATTAATTTTTAAAAAATTTAGAAAATGAAGGAAATATAAAAAAAGCACCCACATGGACTTCAATCTGAAATTTCTATCAACCTTCAATAAAACATTAAACAATCCTCGCTGAAGGGCCAATTTTTCAAGCATTGACAACTCGGACTGCTTCTGCAATAAAAACCTAATTCCACAAAGCAGAGATGTTTGCACTACAATAATCATATTTTGGAAGCTGGCATTCAGCTTTATTTCAGTCTTCGGCATGCCAACTTTCCATGTATACGGGTAAGCCTCAGTGTAGCTAACGTGACGTTAAGTGCTTCCAATACAACAATATATTTGCTACCTAATTTTTTACAGAAAATTATTAGAAATTCTTCCCATATAAAGTTGGGAGGGGTTTTTTTCCTAGCGGTGGGTGGTTTACATTCTGACAAAAAAAAAAGAAAAAATCGAGGCACCTCCAGCTGGCATCCAAACGGTTAGTTAGTTTTTTTTATACTACTAGGTGCTAATCTAAAGGGGCTGAAACGAAATAGCAGGAGAATGGTTTACATCATACGTTTTCATGTAACACTGTAATGATTCTCTAAAAAAAAAAAAAAAAAAAAAGGTATATTACATTTACGAAACACGCTTGTAGTAGGCGAGGGCATTTTTTTTTTTTTTTTATTGGAGGTTTAACGACCACCGTGAGCAACTCAATGGGCTATAAGCAGTCGCCCGTCCCTAATTTAAGGTCACTGGTTCCAGGGAAGGGAGAGAGCCAGTGCCGTAAGACAAACACAACATCATGCCTCACCGGGATTTGAACCTGGACCCCTTTCGGACGAATGATCAGAGGCCATCGCTTAGACCACTGCGCCACCGGGGCGGCGGACATTTTTACCACTGCTAATGCTTTGCGGGGATTTCTCCAGCACTGCGTTATTTTACTAGCCTTCTCAACATTTCACACCACACCATGGTGAAATCCGTGGTGCATTACTGAATTAAAGCAAAAGTATATCACATTTACATTTTTAATCACTTGTATGTGTGGATTCTTGGAATTTGCATTTGCGATATACGAGCCTCACATTCGAACCCGGACCCTTCTCGGACGAATGGTCAGAAAGCCAGCGCTTAGACCACTCCGCTACCTAGAAGGCGCTATTGTATATTGCGCTACCGTAAGAAACCCCCAGCATAGCAAACTTCGCTAGTGAAATTGCTGTGCATATTTTCACAAGCGAGAAATTTGCTACCATTGCAATTTTTTTGCTGTTATAACAAAGTATGTTTGATGTTATCAAATATGCATATTTCCCGACAGTAATAAAGTAAATCCCAAGTAAAAAATTTCGATGGAACGAAAATGGGTAACGGAAATAATTTAAACACTGGTTGAAATATTATTTTTGTATGCTGTCCCATGAGTGACGCAACAATAGTGAATTTCATTGTTACTGAACAACATACACTGACGGAAAAAAAAATTCCAACACCAAGAAGGGGTTGTGTTAGATAAACGACAGTTGGTAGGCGGTGAGAGTACATCTGTAAGATGACGTCTATGCAAATTTCGCGCTCGGCGCATACGTGTGGCGCTAGTAGCGCCCCTCGGAACATGCAAAGCAGGTTTGCTGTAAATACGCGTTGTAACGTTCGTGAGCGTTAGTTATCGTTGAGATTCGACGTAGGGTGTTGATGTTAGTCAAGAATGCCTTTAAGAAGACGAAGAAGCCATTACCAACAGCTCACGGAGTTTGAACGAGGTCGTGTAATAGGGCAACGAGAAGGTGGATTTTCTTTGCGCAATATTGCAGAACGACTTGGCAGTAATGTAGTCACTGTGCATGATTGTTGGCAGCGATGGTCAAGGGAAGGTACTGCCTCAAGAAGACTGGGTTCCGGCCGGCCACGTGGCACTACTGAGAGGGAAGACCGCCGTGTACGGCGTATGGCCGTGGCGCATCGTACCGCGTCTGCGGCAGCAATTCGAGCTCGGTAACAATGTACTTCCACCGAATGACGTCATGCATAGCATAAACAATCATCTGCGCAATTCTCAAGCAAACGCTGTTGCCACCGCATAGCTGATAAATGACGTTTAAAAAAAAACGTCTTCCTGACCCGTGTGTTTTAATAGGACTTAAAAAAAAAATTATTGGAGATTTAATCACCGTGAGTAACTTTTTTTTTTTTTTTTTTTGATTGGACGTTTAACGACCACCGTGAGCAACTCAATGGGCTATAAGCAGTCGCCCGTCCCTAATTTAGGGTCACTGGTTCCAGGGAAGGGAGACCGTGAGTAACTTAATATGCTGTAAGCATTCGCCCGTCCCTAATTTAGAGCCACTGGTGCCAGGGGAGGGAGGGGGAGTGAGAGCGCCAGTGCCGTAAGACAAACAACATCCATGCCTCATCAGGATTCGAACCCGGACCCATCTCGGACGAATAAACAGAAGCCATCGCTTAGATCACTGCGCCACCGGGGCAGGCAGTCATTGCTTAATTGCCGTACTGTCTATTCTGGCCACTAGCAAATACGATACTATCACAAGGATTGTTACACAAGACAAATCAGGATGAAACATTGGGGGGGGGGGGGCGACTTAACGACCACGGCGAGCAACTCAATGGACTATAAGCAGTCGCCCGTCCCTAATTTAGGGCCATTGGTTCCAGGGAAGGGAGCGAGCCAGTGCCGTAAGACAAACACAACATTCATGCCTCATCAGGATTCAAACCCGGACCCATCTCGGACGAATGATCAGAAGCCATCGGTTAGACCACTGTAATTTCGTCTTTAAATCGTGACAAAGGTCTGGCTATGCAAGAATTGAAATCAGAATGTTATGTTCCCAATTATATGTTCATGTTATGGTTATTTTGTTTGAAGAAATAAACGTTTCTCTGGAAATACTTGAAAAAATTGTTTTTCTAAAATTTTTTGTACAAAGGGCATCCTGAAAGTAATACCTCGTCCCTCATAAGATTTTTTTTGTAGCAGCAAAAATGTGAAACTTGGTGGCAAAATACTTGGACATATTGTTAATAATGCTAGCCTATTCAAATTAGTGTCCATCACTTTCTATACATTTCCGCCATCTTTGAACTCACTGGTAAAGTCCATTTCGGAAAAATTCCTGAGGCTGTCGTTTCACCTATGAGTTCACAGCCAATTTAACGTCTGTCAAATCTCGAAACGTTTGCCACGAAGTTTGTTTCTCAAAGAGTAAAACAGGAAAAGTCTGATGGAGGCAAATCAGGACTGTAAGGGGGTTGGGGCATCACCGTCCACCCCATTTAGCAAATAGCCTGTGAAGTCTCCACTGAGGTGTGGAGACGTGCGTTATCATGTTGTAAAACAACACTATGAAGTGGAATGTCACTTCTTTTCCTTCTGATAACGTCCTTTAGCTTCTTCAATATCTGCACATAGTGAGCAATGTTTATCGTTGCACCCCGTTCAAGGAAATCAGTCAAAATGACACCACGTTTGTCCCAGAAAATTGTCACCATTTCTGTCCCTGTTGAATGAGTTGTTTTCACCTTTTCCTGTCGAGGTGAAGTCATGCGGTGCCATTCCATTGACGCATGTTTTGTTTCTGGGTCATGGAAGAACACCCAGGTTTCATCCTCGTCACAACATTAGAGAAAAACACCTCACCCTCCCTCTCGTAACAGTCCAAAAGGTTCTGGCACATGTTCACCCTTTGCTCACATAGTTCATGGGTTTATATGCTTGGTATCCACTTTGAACAAATTTTTCTGTAGCCCAGATCCCTAATTAATGTTTCCATATCACTATGACCACAATGAATTGCATCACACAACTCCTGGATAGTGACACGGCGATCAACTGTGATGAGGTCTTTCATCCGTTGCCTGTTGGCATCTGTTACTGCAGTTGCGGGTCTTCCACTCCGTTGTTTGTCCGACACTGAACTTTCTCTTTCTCGAAACCTCTTCATCCATCTTCAGACGGGCATTACTGATATCGATTGTGGCAGCTCCATACACCGCCAGGAATCTTCTGTGGATTTCTGGAGCATCACATCCCTCTTTTTCCAGGAATTCAATTACGGCTCGCTGCTTTTCTCTGTCATTCATGATCTTTATTTCCGATTCTGAAAAAAATTTGTTCCCACACTGGTAACATATAGTGCATGTCAGTGTAGTTTAAATAAAATCACTTCAAATTTTTTTTTTTTTTTTTTTTTTTTTTTATTGGAGGTTTAACGACTACCGTGAGCAACTCAAATGGGCTATAAGCAGTCGCCCGTCCCTAATTTAGGGTCACTGGTTCCAGGGAAGGGAGAGAGCCAGTGCCGTAAGACAAACACAACATCCATGCCTCACCGGGATTCGAACCCGGACCCCATACGGACGAATGATCAGAGGCCAACGCCTTAGACCACTGCGCCACCGGGGCGGCCTTCAAAATTTCAAAAGTTATTAAGGAGGCATTACTCTCAGGGAGCCTCTTGTAGTTAATGCCTGCCAAAATGTTTTTTTTTTTTTATTATTGGAGGTTTAACGACCACCGTGAGTAACTCAATGGGCTATAAGGAGTCGCTCGTCCCTAATTTAGGGTCACTGGTTCCAGGGAAGGGAGAGGACCAGTGCCGTAAGACAAACACAAGATCCATATCTCATCGGGATTCGAACCCGGACCCCTTTTGGACGAATGATCTGAAGCCATCGCTTAGACTACAGCGCTACCGAGGCGGCCCTGCCAAAATGTAATAAATAGATGACGTATAGCACATTTGCTGCGATAATCGTGAATCACTACCAATAGTTTTTTTCTGCCTTAGGAAAATTTCTTTTTAAGAAAATAAATGAACGACTGAAAAAAAAAAAAAAGCACTCACTAGCATTTTGTCATTAGTATGGTATATTTGTCATACCATATACCACAACACCTGAAACAATAGTGGTTCTAAAAATACACTGAGGAGCACTAGAAGCAAACCTAAGGTCGCCCAATAAAATCGTTTTATCACCCTGGGACCGGGATGTTTGTTTATTCTAATTAACAAAAAATTTTCTGTAGTCTTTCGAGTTTATCATCACCGAAAACTGTTTTGCTCTATTTAATGCTTTCATTTATTTCTGCATATTTGCATAGCGTTTGTGTAACAATGTGTGTTTCCGTCTTGTTGTCAGCAACCATGTCTCTTGAGAAAATAAACGCGAAACATTTTAAGGAATTAATATCTGAAACATGCATCTGCGTTTATTTCATTCCAAAACAAAAAATCCACTTTCATATGCAATCTTTTTTCTCTCTCCCTGTTTCTTGAATAAAACTACAAAACACGGAACAAATTATTTGAACTAGAGTTCTTTCGCAAGTGCTTGCTTCCCGTCAATCAGATTTAAATTATTTTCTTCTTCATAGCTGGCACTTCCATAATTAGAATAAACGGCCGCGAAATTGGAGTAATAACCCGAAAAATTAATATGATGAAGAATGGTTCGGTTTTTATATGTTTTTATGGTACTCCCGTGTTTATGCTCCATAGAGACTCTCGTGTTTTACTTATTCCAAAAACGTTGGCTGCAATTCACTTTTTCTGCGTTCCAAAAAGCTTCTCGTTTTCTTTCTTCATCCCTCTCGCACTTTTTTCGAACTTTTTTTTTATTATTTCCTTCCATTTTTTGTTATGCAGATGTGGCTGAAAGAATTCTCCAGGAATGGAGCTCCCCAAGATAGATTTTCTCACATTCAGAAAACGTTGTTTAAATCTCTACCCAACCTACGTGGAAAATAAGATTTCTTCTAAAATTGGAAGGAATCTTTCACGTATCTTAACAAGGTGGATCGACGAGGAGTTCGTAAAATATGTTCCTTTAGGATGAGTAAGTTCTGCTATAGTCGAAGGATAAAATATGGCATCGCGCATTCTTTAATATATGCTGAAAAGGTCTTTGACTTTATGAAATGTTTACTTTTGCAGTGAAATATAACGTGACACACTCTGTTGAAGAACTTGTAGTTTTGTCTTCACATGCAAACTGTCATCCTATGCAATTAGTTGCCATAGGAGCAGTTAGTTATAATGTGTGTGTTTTTTGGGGTGGGAGGGGGTTAACGACCACCGTGAGCAACTCAATGGGCTACAAGTAGTCTCCCGTTCCTAATTTAAGGCCACCGGCTCCAGAGAAGGGAGAGAGCCAATGTCGTAAGTCAAACACAAGATCCACTCCTCGCCCGGATACGAACCCGGACCTATCTCGGACGAATAGTCAAAATCCAGCGCTTAGCCAGCACTTAGATCACAATTACGCTGCACCACCGGGGCAGCGTAATTGTGTTTCACTCCAGGGTTGGAAAAGATCCCAGGCGCCTTGAAATTAGGCGCTGGCACCCAATTCTTTTTCACTTCAAATTTTGTAGTTTGCGGTAAATAATGGAATTTTCAACGCACAGTCTAAGGGTTATCTGAAATTGTTAATTCATGCTCTGCAGATCGCTTAAAAAAAAATTGGCAGCACTTTAATTTTTTTTTTAATGTGTCTGAGAGCTGGCGGTATTCAAAAATATTGAAAATGCGTTAACCCTTTGAGTGTCAGCGACGCATCTAGCGCGTGCAAAGCTTTCCTTTACCTAGT
Source organism: Macrothele yani (assembly GCA_039090855.1). Classification (NCBI taxonomy): domain Eukaryota; kingdom Metazoa; phylum Arthropoda; class Arachnida; order Araneae; family Macrothelidae; genus Macrothele; species Macrothele yani. The sequence continues at coordinate 15,578,250 of CM077012.1, forward strand.
GTCACAGACACGTCTAGCGCGGGCAAACGTTTCCCCAACTCAGTGTCATGGACGCTTTGCACGCGCTAAACGCGTCGCTGAGTGAAAGCTTTGCACGTGCTAGACACGTCGCTGACACTCAAAGGGTTAACAAGAGAAAAAAGGTAACGCAGTACGAAGGAAGAGAGCCGCAAAGAGATGAAAATGTTTTTTTCGTTTGTTTTTACTTACGAGCATTTAGACAGAAAATATAATGCAAAGAAGGCTGTACTATTTGCACTCGCGGAAGGCTATGTGCTACTGGAACCCTGTTGAGCTATTCCACTGCACGTACTCGTTGCAGTCTCGGAAATGTAATCACTACGAATCGCATTATTTATGGCTTTTGTACGCTCTTCAGTTTTTCAGAAACATTTTCAGGAATGCCAAATACTACGGATTGCTCAGTTCCTACGGATTTTTAGGTCTAACTAATAAACGGTAATGCTTAAAAAACTAGGGATTTTTGTTCTTTATTCCCTCGAAAATGACATAAAAGTATTAAAAAAAAAATTTTAGTTATTTTTTTTTCAATAAGAAGATCGTTTATTTCTTACTACTTTGGAATTTTGAGTCTTCCTGTGAATCACGACTTTTGTTGTCGGAAAACACAGTTCAGGATCAACATAACAGGTACAGATTACTAGACTTCTTTTCTCTGAATTTCACGGTCTGCGGATACGTCGCCACAGATTATACGAAAGAAAAACATTGACTTTTACGGTCTGCGGATTATACGAAGGAAAACACGATACAACTTCAAAAAAACATTACTCTTTTTCTTTCTTTTCTTTTGGTGTGAGAGAGAGAGAGAGAGAGAGAGACGACTGGGAAAACGGGGAAGGAAATTACGAATCAAATTGGAATTTTAGTGGTTTGGGTAAAAAGAATTGCAGCAAATACACTATTACTTTTTGTTCCAGCAGCATCATCACCACACACTATGTTTTATTCTCTAAAATTTGAATTCGTTTCACCTGGGTCCTAAATTTTGGTACTGGCTACTATAATCTGGAACTTTTTTTCAACCCTGAGAGTAAACTGATCATGCATTCGTTTTCCTAAAATGCCAGGGGTAAATTTTAATCTAGAAAATGACACCCTCAAGTGAACAGAAAATGGTGTAACAAAATCGTATTTGGAAAACAGAAGAGGGATTATTATGTTATATCCTCAGAATTTGGGAGAATGATTTTAAAAGCGAGGGCGTCTTCAAAACACACACACACACACACACACACACACACGTGAGCATATTATTTACTTGAAAACTGTTTTATTACACTCCCTTCGTTTATCTAAAATTGCGTTATTCTAGAATATTTCATCTAGAGAATAACTGTATTTTTCTGTGTGAAGAAGATTTCGTAATTCGATTAATTCTTCGCCTTGAAGTTTCGATTTTCCAGTGCGAATCCCACACTTAGAAAATGGTTTTGAATTCACTCGTAATGAATCACAAATCCGGCTTCGAAGAATTTGGCGCATCTTTTGTTCTGACGTTTCTAAGTTACCAAAGAACAAACCCATAGAGAATTTCGTTCGTTTTTTTGTTTTGTTTTTCTTTCTTCTTTTGAGCAACATCTGAAAGAGGAAACATCTCCATATTTTATTCATTTGCACGGGCCCTCCAGAAATTTATCTGAACTTCAGGAACACGGAGCTCGTCTGATCACTTTAAGATATTTTCTCCCGTGCAGAAGTTCACCTTGTTTCCGGAACGATATGGGTCACCTATAAATGCTAGCTTTGCTTGCCTTTGCGATCGATAGTCTTTGCCAATGCTTTTTTTCTTTTAATATATTCGAAAAATTCAAGTACTTGTGATGTCAAATTTATCCTCACCGCATCAGTTGTACGCTAATAAATCGTAAAAGTTGTGCCACTTGCACATCAAATAACTAAAACAGTGATTTAAAGATCATGATTTATTTAAGCAATATCTTGATCGAAAAGTAGCACTCCGGAAATCCAGCAAAACAAGATCTGCCGAAAGCAAATATCAATTTTTAATCAACGCCTTCTCGTTTAGATTAGAGAAAGACAAGTTTCCTGAGTAAGAAATTAATTCTTTGAATTTAATTTTACCAAGTTAGCTAGACTATGTCTACGCGGTCGAGTCACATATTGTGACCACCAGCTAATATCCAGAGTAACCGCCGTGTGCAGCGCGGACAGCAGCTAGACGGGCTGGGAGTGACTCAATGTGCTGGAAGGTGTTCACGGGAATGTGGAGCCATGCTGACTGCAGTGCATCTCACAGGCGGTGGAGGGTGCGTGGTGGAGGATCCATAGAGCGAACAACACGATACAGATGGTCCCACAGATGCTCAATTTCTGGGGAATTAGGGGAACAGAGAAGTACTTTGAAGTCTTCATCGTGCTCTTCCAACCATTCTCGGATATTTCTAGCTGTGCGACAAGTCGCATTGTCGTGCTGGAAGATCCCGTCCGCCCCAGGGAAGACAATCAGCATGTATGGGTGTACGTAGTCTGCAAGGATGGATTCATAACGAATTCGGTCCATAGTGCTTTCCACAGGTATGAGTGGACCCAGAGAATGCCACGAAAACATTCCCCAGACCATAACGCTGCCTCCACCAGCTTGTGTTCTTCCAGCAATGGTTGAAAAGTGTTTGTTCTCCGATGTTTCTCGCCTTATACTCCAACGTCCATCTGTTCGATGAAGCAGAAAACGTGACTCATCGGAGAAGGCTATTCTTTGCCAATCAGCGGAGGTCCAATTCTGATACTTCTGTGCAAATGTAAGCCTTTTCTGCCGATGCACTTTCGTTAGTATCGATGCAGACGGATGGTCACTGCACCTGAGCCCCATGCGCAGCAGGGTTCGCTGAACTGTCGTTTTAGACACAATTCCTGTAGCCCCCTGGTTCATTCGGGCCAGTGAGTTGCTTCACTGTAGCGTGTGGATCGGCCCTCACGCACCTTCAAAGCAGACGTTCACCTCTCACATCAATGGCACGTGGTGCTCCGCAGTTTCACCGTCGCTTATTCGCAATAGTGCCATTTCTCCAATCACGATACACTTGAACCACAGCAGCACGCGAACAGTTCACAATTATTATCGGCTTTCGGGTCAAGGGTGGCAGTATTCCTGTTTCAGAAATACTGCCACCCTTGACCCGAAAGCCGATAATCATCCCTTTTTGCAAATCTGATAAATCGCTCCTTTTGTGCATGACAGCAACGAGTGATATGCTTTCAGATTACCTACAGCACACCTTATATACCCTCTAAGCCAGCTCCCGACACGTGTCTTCTTTCATTGGCTACTCGCTGTTGACCTCAAAAGTAGGAGGTGGTTGGTCACAATAATGTGACTCGACTGTGTATAACACCGTTCAGATAATTTTGAACTTGCGTTCATATTAAAAGAAAGATTATGTGGGTGACTCAATGCACAGATGAAACTTTAATATCAGCCTCGAAAAGGCCGAAGTCAATCACAGTGTCTCAATGATCCCTAAGATATTCTTGTAGTTCTTCAGGTCATGAATCGAACTAGTGGCAACGTGCACCAAACTGATGAATACTGTTTCAATTTTCGAGTTACATACAGAATCACACAACCAATGCTTCAAATGATGAAAAAAGTACTTTCAACATTATGAATCAAATTAGATATAACTATGCAGCAAAATTGTGAAAGCGATTACCCAAAACATCAGTTTCCGTAGAATAAATTACTGCAAAGAGCTAAAACATAAAATGCCAAAAAATAAGAATTCAAACTACAACACTTTTTGAAATCACATAAGCTTTTTTATTTTTTTTTATTGGAGGTTTAATGACCACCGTGAGCAACTCAATGGGATATAAGCAGTCGCCCGTCCCTAATTTAGGGTCACTGGTTCCAGGGAAGGGAGTGAGCCAATAAAACAAACAACATCCATGCCTCACCGGGATTCGAACCCAGACTCTTCTCGGACGAATGATCAGAAGTCATCGCTTAGAGCACTGCGCCACCGGGGCGGCACACTTAACAGCTGTGAAAAAAAATAGAAATATACACTGACGGAAAAAAAAACCCAACACCAAGAAGGGGTTGTGTTAGATAAACGACAGTTGGTAGGCGGTGAGAGTACATCTGTAAGATGACGTCTATGCAAATTTCGCGCTCGGCGCATACGTGTGGCGCTAGTAGCGCCCCTCGGAACATGCAAAGCAGGTTTGCTGTAAATACGCGCTGTAAGGTTCGTGAGCGTTAGTTATCGTTGAGATTCGACGTAGGGTGTTGATGTTAGTCAAGAATGCCTTTAAGAAGACGAAGAAGCCATTATCAACAGCTCACGGAGTTTGAACGAGGTCGTGTAATAGGGCTACGAGAAGGTGGATTTTCTTTCCGCAATATTGCAGAACGACTTGGCAAGAATGTAGCCACTGTGCATGATTGTTGGCAGCGGTATTCAAGGGAAGGTACTGCCTCAAGAAGACCGGGTTCCGGTCGACCACGTGGCACTGAGAGGGAAGACCGCCGTGTACGGTGTATGGCAGTGGCGCATCGTACCGCGTCTGCGGCAGCAATTCGAGCTGCAGTTGCCACCACAGTGACACAACGAACTGTTACAAATCGGTTACTTGAAGGACAGCTCCGAGCCAGACGCCCTGTAGCGTGCATTCCACTTACTCCAAACCACTGCCGTTTGTGACGTCAGTGGTGTCAAGCTAGAGCTCATTGGAGGAAGGAGTGGAGATCTGTTGTGTTTTCTGATCAAAGCCGGTTCTGCCTGGGTGCCAGTGATGGCCGTGTGTTGGTTAGAAGGAGGCCAGGTGAGCGCCTGCAACCAACCTGTTTGCGGCCGAAACACACTGTACCTACACCTGGAGTTATGGTCTGGGGAGCAATTTCCTATGGCCGCCCCGGTGGCGCAGTGGTCTTTTTTTTTTTTTTTTTGATTGGAGGTTTAACGACCACCGTGAGCAACTCAATGGGCTATAAGCAGTCGCCCGTCCCTGATTTAGGGTCACTGGTTCCAGGGAAGGGAGAGAGCCAGTGCCGTAAGACAAACACAACATCCATACCTGACCGGGATTCGAACCCGGACCCCTTACGGACGAATGATCAGAGGCCAACGCCTTAGACCACTGCGCCACCGGGGCGGCGGCGCAGTGGTCTAAGCGATGGCCTCTGATCATTCGTCCGAACAGGGTCCGGGTTCGAATCCCGGTGGGGCATGGATGTTGTGCTTGTCTTACGGCACTGGCTCTCTCCTTCCCTGGAACCAGTGACCCTAAATTAGGGACGGGCGACTGCTTATAGCCCATTGAGTTGCTCACGGTGGTCGTTAAACCTCCAATCAAAATCAATTTCCTATGACAGCAGGAGCACTCTCGTGGTTATCCCACGCACCCTGACGGCACAGTTGTACGTCGGTCTGGCGATTCAACCTGTTGTGCTGCCATTCATGAACAGCATTCCAGGGGGTGTTTTCCAACAGGATAACGCTCGCCCGCATACCGCTGTTGTAACCCAACATGCTACAGAGTGTCGACATGTTGCCGTGGCCTGCTAGATCACCAGATCTATCACCAATCGAGCACGTATGGGACATCATTGGACGACAACTCCAGCGTCACCCCCAACCAGCATTAACCGTCCGTGTATTGACCGACCAAGTGCAACAGGCGTGGAACTCCATCCCACAAACTGACATCCAGCACCTGTACGACACAATGCATGAATGTTTGCGTGCTTGCATTCAACATTCTGGCGGTTACACCGGTTATTAATGTACCAGCATTTCACATTTAAAATGGCTCCTCTCGCGCTTACAATAAGCTGTGATCTTGAAACCTTAATAGATTAAATATGATACCTATACGAATGTATTGCCGCCATTTCATTCCTCTACAACTATTTTTTCGTGGTGTTGGGATTTTTTTTTTCCGTCAGTGTATATAATTTTTGACCAGTTACGTTTACATAAACATGGTACACACTTTTTTTTTTTCTTGTTTGGGGGTTTACGACCACTGTGAGCAACTCGATGGAGTATAAGCAGTCTCCCGTCCCTAGTTTTAGGACCACTGGTTCCGGGGAAGGGAGAGAGTCAGTGCCGTATTACAAGCATACCAGCCATGCCTCATCAGGAACTCGAACCCAATGGGATCTTTTTTTTTTTTTTTTTTTTTTTTTTTGATTTGAGGTTTAACGACCACCGTGAGCAACTCAATGGGCTATAAGCAGTCGCCCGTCCCTAATTTAGGGTCACTGGTTCCGGGGAAGGGAGAGAGCCAGTGCCGTAAGACAAACACAACATCCATGCCTCACCGGGATTCGAACCCGGACCCCTTCTGGACGAATGATCAGAGGCCATCGCTTAGACCACTGCGCCACCGGGGCAGCCCCAATGGGATCATTCCGTGAAAAATCACCCAATTTACATAAAAGTTGCTGACATATTTTTTAAAAATTTCATTTCTTGTCCACCTGGAAAGTCATATTGCGAGAGTTCAAATCTAGGTTTTTTTTTTGTTTTTTTTTTTAACTTCCATTATTTTGGATTTACAAGCTAAAATGGCCGTGCATCAAGGGTAAAGAAAAAAGTCACACAGCCTTTCTGCTTTTTTTTTAACTACCCAAGAACTGTATATGGCAGAGAACTCCAAATGATGTTATTTTAAAGAGCGCAGGTCCATCTATATATTTAAAGGGAATATATAAATATTTACTAAAAATTAATTCAATGGGGAAACCTGAACTCCAACTCGATATTATATATATATATATATATATATACTTAAGAGCATAGCCGAAAACATAAGATAAACTTAAGAATTTACATAAGAGGTAAGCTCTCTTCATTGTCTTTGGGTTTTAGGTTTTCCAAGTTCAATGTTTGAACTTCTTGAACATTTTTTTCTATTTTTTGCTTTAAACATTTAGGCACTAGCAAGTAACTTTTTTGCGGATTTTAACTCTTTCTTTTCTTGGTAACTTTGCGCGTTTTTTAGGGAACTAAGGCTAAGCAGCCGGCCGTTCCATTGTTCTTCTAGTCTGCGATGTGTTTTCAATGTAGTTAAGGTCTTAATAACTACTTAATTATGCACTTAAAGCACTTCTGAAATACTTTGTACATATTGCAACTAATTGTTTTTGTCATATAACCTTCACAAAGCATTTCTTTAGTTTATTATTGTCTTTATTTTATTCTCGTTTTTGTGTTGTCAGAAGTTGTGGAGTAGGGGTTTTTATGATCCAGTTTTCTTTCAAGAATTTGTGCTTTAGAAAAAAAATTAATATTTCCTTTTTTATTGCAATGTTTAAGAATTTGTAGTACTTTAGTATTGCTATTCAGCTTTAAATTCTCTCTCAGGCGACTAGGTAACTTGGCAATTTGTTATTGCTGAACATTATTTCTGATTCATTATGTCACTCTTACAACTTGAGTTTTCTATAATAATCTTCTTTCTGTTTATTAGTAACAGATGAAGAGCATGGGTCGGGCCAGGAAAGTTATGAATGCAAGCTAAATTGTTAACTAAAGCTTGGTCATACAACTCTGAGGAGGTTATGACGTATATATATATATTTTTGGTGGGCTTATTACTTGCATCTATGACTTTGCAGAAACCCATTTCCAAATAGGTCTTTGTGGACGTGAGAAAATGCAGAGTTTTTGCTGGTCCTTGATAAAGCCAAGGCTCAGTATTCTCGACACTTTCTACATTCAGTTGTTTTATTTTTCTCTTTTTACTCACACCGGTCAATACATAACCTTTTCTATGTTGTACTTGGTGTGAGTCAAAAACATTTTTTGCTTCAGTCTCTTCTTAATAAATTATATATTTTTTTAAGTTCCTGATCCATTACCGATTTTACAAGGGATAAAAATAATGGTCCGTGGATTACTTTTAGTCTACAAGGAATACTTTAAGCTGAAACCAATAACTATTGGGCTCATATAATCCCTCCATGCTAAAAGTAGAATCAGAAACTGCCGTTTTTCCAAAAATCATGAAATTCGAAGCTCTGTATTTAAAAAAAGGAGGAGGTATAAAAAAATGAAACCTTAACGAAAAACTCTTCTGAGTATCTACAGAGAGATAAAAAAAAAAAAAGTATGGGTTTTTACAAGTACTTTGTTAGTTACAGTCATATTTGCAAAAATTTGCAAATCGTAATTCAATTAAAAGAGGGGTAATTATTATAAGTTTCTCAATTAAAAACTTGAAACCACGTAATATACCATCATGTACTTATTTTATTTCTTCGTACTACTCGTGTATTCTTGGTTTAATTGAAAAACAGTTATTACCCCTCTTAAGTGAATCACGATTAGCAAATTTTTTAACTTTGACTTTGTAACTAACAAAGTATAAAAAAAAACAAAAAAACAAGTGTAGCGATATTTACAACTCTCTGAAGACGAACAAAAGAGCATTTTGTGAAAGTTTCAGATTTTTTATACCTTCCTCTTTAAATACAGAGCTTCGAATTCTGTGATTTTTATAAAATCGGCGAATTCAAATCCCTCTTTTAGCACGAAATGAATGCATGAGCCAATAGTTATTTCTTTCAGCTTAAAGTACTCCTTGTGGACCAAAAATATGCCGAAGACTATTTTGTTTTATTGATCCATAAGAACTGTAACCGATCAAACATTTTTAAAATCAATTTCGGTCTTGAATTCGAGTTAAAGATTTCTCCTCATTACATTAATTTTTAGTAAATATTTATATATGTTCCCTTTACAGATGGACCTGTGCTTTTTAAACGAGACCATTTGGAAATCTCTGCCATTTATAGTTTTTGTGCTATTAAAAAAAAGCAAAAAGGCTGTGTTGGGTGTGTTTTTTATACACAGCCATTTTTGCTTGTAAACCCACAATCGCAGACATTAAAAAAATAAACCCCAGATATGAACTCTCAAAATATGACTTTTTTTTTATTGGGGGTTTAACGCCAACCGTGAGCAACTCAGTAGGCTGTTAGCAGTCGCCCGTCCCTAATTTACGGTCACTGGTTCCAGGAAATGGAGAGATTCAGTGCCGTAAGACAAACAACATCCATGCCTCATAGGGATTCGAACCAGGACCCTTCACGAGCGAATGGTCATAAGCCAGCGCTTAAGACCACAGCGCCACCAAGGCGCCAAATATGGGCCACTGCGGCTGCCACAGATGGATGGAACACAAATGCACAATACAATACCATCAGGAACTTAAGGCCGGGAGATATATATCGGCTAGTCGAAATCGGAAAAAGAGGTTTTAGACCTGTAAATGGCATCGATGGTAAAAGCAACCGTAAAATCAAACGCACGACATCAAAAATCTTGAGCAATACGTAATAGAGATCGAAACAAAGCGAAATGTTACGAACATGCTCACTTGTCATCCAGTGACACTCTTTTCATTAGCACTGTATAAGCAGATTACAAGGAGAAGTCCTCAATATGTCCACATATCACATCAGTGCATGTTTAGCACCGGTATGTCACGCTTAACACCAAGTGGTTTAGGAGCTCTAGGGGTAAATTGTCCCACGCTTGCTTCAGAGCTCTGATAAGTGCTGGAATGCTTTCCTGGTGGGGGTTTCTTTACGTAATACATCTCCCCAGAGCATCCCATGCATGTGCGATCAGAGTAATGCGTTGGCTATTCCATATCCGACGATACACACCAGCCAATACTTCATCCACGACTGCTCTGCGGTGAGAACGGGAGCTATTGTCCATAAAAATGAAGTCTGCGACCACAACCCCACGGAACAGGCGAACGTGGCGAAGAATCATATCATTGTCGTACCGCTACCAGGTTTCCGCTTAACCTGCAGTTCGGTACGTCCATTGACCATGATACCGGCCCTCACCATGACGCCGCGACCATCAAATCTGTCCCTTTCAACGATGTTCCTGAAATCACACACAATCTCACGTTACCTCCAGATCAATTACCTCTTGGAATCCGACGTAAGAAAAGCGGCTTTCATCCGAGAACATATCTTGGCCCACTGAACTAAAGACCAGTCATCGTGTAGCATACACCATTGATGGCTGGCTGTAAGATGCGCCTTGGATAATGGTGGACAGCGTATTGGTTTCCGGGCGTATACTTCTGCTGCATTGAGACGGTTTGGTGCGAAATTCGCACACCACTTCTTGCTCGAATACAATTAGCCAACTGGTCCATAATACTTTCCGGATGTTTCGCAGTTATGGCCAGGAAGGGTCATCCCGGTGGCTCCTACAGCTCGAACACTGATGCCGATCTCATAGATCCCTATCTCAGATCTTGCTGCTACTTGGATTAAATCCTACAAATCCATCACCTCTCTGAAAGCTGTAGATGTTCACTGGCTGCACTTGCATGGTCGCCTTCCAACGCACATCATATCATATTATTTTGGACACCTTGCAAGCCCAAGATCGCATTTACTGCTCAATCCACCATATCTACTCAGCATGCCTGATTTTACATCCCTCTTATTTCTTATGTTCAGTCTCACCAGCGAAATCTGCCTTTCGTCTCACTATGCACGATTACTTCTTTCTCCACATAAAGCCTCCAATTACAGCCAGCCACAATACGATTTGTACTTTTTCTTCATCCAAACAAAATATACAATCTATTGGTTTCACCTAAAAATTTTTTACTGCAAACCCTAATGCAACCTACGGTAAGGCTGGATGTAAACTCTGCAAGATGTTCAAACTATATATATGTTTATTTCTTCAAACCTAATACAATCAAGTAATTACTACTGGCAAAATTCCTGATTTCTACAGAAAATTGACACTCCATGAACCATGGTTTTACGCCATTCTAAACAGGATTGTACAGAAGGTGATCGAAAGTTTTGCAATATTTCCATAAGCGCATGTGCTGCGACGGGTATATTGCGTGTTTAAACTAGTTCAAGTCGCGCACTGCAGTCAGTCGGAAGGGATATAAAGTGGTAGTCGTTGCTGTGAACAGCATTGCACGCCGTCGTTCTGTCTGCGGTTGGGACGCCTAAAAGATGAACAGCCACAACAGGCTAATTAGGGAACTTCTGCTTTACGAGTTTGAACTCTGCCACAATGCTGCTCAAGCAATACGAAAAAATTGTCATGAGAAAGGGAAAATTTCCGTGGGCCATGGGCACTGCAACCAGATGGTTCAAGAAATTTCGCTCAGTTGACATAAAACTCGATAATCAGCCAATGTCAGGTAGGCCGCGAACCGTGCATTCAGAGCCGGTGCGCAAGGCCGTAGAGGCAAATCCGACAACCAGCACTGGGAGATTATCAGGCTAGCTGGGCATATCCCAGACCACCGTGGTTCATCACCTTCAAGACCTCGGCAAGGTCTACAGGAGCTGCTGCGTTGTCCCTCACGAACTGACGTCAGCTGAAGCAAACCGCCGAGTGGGAGTTTGCACGAAACTCCTAGAAAATCCGCGCGATGTTAGTTTCATTAAGAGAATTGTTACGTGCGATGAAAAGTGGGTAAATTTCTGTAATCCTAACATACAACGGCAGTGGTTGAGCCCGGGCCAGCTTCCTGAACCTGTTGCCAAACGTGGGCGCTTCGAGCACAAGGTGATGCTCTGCGTCTTGTGGAATTTCGAGAGGATAATCCATCGCGAATTTGTTCCAGACGGTCGGACTATCAACGCCAACCTCTACTCTGAACAGCTGGAGCAGATTACGCCGTTTTGGAGGAGAAGTACCCAGCACTGGTGAACAGAAAGTGCGCTCTCCTACAACAGGACAACGCTCGACCTCATACCGCGCGAACAATCCGGGCAAAACTCCAGGAACTTGAGGGCATTGAACTGATGCCATAGCCAGCATATAGTCCGGACCCTGCCCCGTCGGATTATTACTTGTCCCAGTCCATGGCCCACTTCTTTCGCAGGCGGTACTTCAACAACTAGGAGGTCGCAGCTTGGGTGAAGGAGTTCTTCGTCTTGAAGGACAAGAGCTGGTACTGCCGCATAATCGAAAAACTGGCAGACAGATGGCTAAAGACGGTGCAACAGGATGGCCTATACTTTGAAGGCTAGTCATCTTTCGTCGTCAAGGTACGTATGAAGACAAAGTGATCCAAATATTGCAAAACTTTCGACTCACCCTCTGTAATATAATATTTTCACCTGCACATCTTTCGAGAGCGACACCACGCCAAGCGGTGACGACGATGGCTCGCTGTTAAGGGTAGCCTTTGCAACGGACGGCTGGACAGCAAACTAGACGCAAGCAATCGGCGCGACACTGTCCGCATCGATATCGGGGCATCCAAGCCTCCCCATACACTCCGAAAAATGTCGGCAGTTGTGGCCTAGGGGTCCGCTACGGCATGACGTCGGATGCGACGATCGGTGCGCTCGGACGTCCGTCTCCGTGCTCCGGTCCCACTACGACGTTGCACAGATCCTTCCTGGGACCACTGTCTCCAAATGCGATCGACGGTTGTGGCATCACGTTGAGTTTCTTCGGCAAAACGACGCAAGGACCATCCGGCGGTAAGAAGGCTTACGATGACCCCTCTCGTGAACTCATCCGTTTGACGAAATCGCGTACGACGGCACTTAGCGGCTTTGGCACCCCTTGTTCGTTCTCCAGACACAGTTACAGCAGAACCACTCATTTCTCGTGGCCGTGACGTCGTCTCGACTGATGGCTTCACGGGCTGGTTGTCCGCTGATATCCTGCGCGCTGTTCGTGCGATTGATCTGCAAAATGCAATCATTTGGATAACTTGTACGTCTGCACACACCCTGCAATTTGCATGGCGCTATGTTCCCGCTTTCGTGGTGTGGCATTTTCTATGTCAGGCAGTGTACTTCACTCCGCACTCGTGTATGCCTATGTTGGCAAGCTCTTAACCCCATGTCGCTTTGTAAACGTCACATTTCATGTTCGTCCTTAAGTTTGCGACAACAGTGTAGTATTAATATTAGTAGTACTGACATTGCAACTGTTCTTGGCATGTAACAAAATACTACAAAATGTTAGAATTTGATCAGCATCAAAGGGAACACTTTTAAAGAAAGTAATCCTGAGTTACTAGTGAGAAAAATTACGTTGTCTAAAGCAGCGGTTTCTCTTTTTACGTAGGTTACAACAGCGATAGAATTTTCTCCAGGCATGATAAATAATTTATGGTCTGAAGATAGCCTCGTCACCACTTTTTTCAGCGTCAACTGAAGTTGGCTTCCCAAATTTAAAAAAACATCGCCTGCATCCGACAGTATCGTACATACAGGATAAGCTATTGCATTATCCTGCCGGCGGAGGCTAATTTTGTTGAGCTGGATGCGTGAGTGCATCAAAGCTCCGTATCTTATTTTCACGTTGCCATTCAAAGCTAAGTATTCGTCCTTTCATGACTGAAGCATGTTATATGGAGTAGAAAAATCGTAGCAGCAAGAACGTAAAAGTCACTAAAGAGAATAAATGATGCACTAAGATCCAAGAGCTCCTTATAATTAGAACGTTGTAGCAGACAAAATATGAAAAAAAAAATATAGTCAAGGAAGAAAAGTATGGTAATGATACAAGAACAAGCCGTAACAAAGTTATGATATGTGAAACATATAGAGATGATATAGCAAAACCAAATGCACTAATGGCTAGTCCCAGAGAGTGACTCATTATCCTTGTCTTTTCATATCAAAGAGCTCAGGCACACAACGAACGACTTCTTTCTCCCTCCATTCTCGGTTGTTTTTTTTTCAGTTTCTCTTGCAGAAAAAACAAGAACTCCTCCGTTACTGCCGCTGATTTGAATACAGAATACGTTAGCTTTCGGTGAGATACTCTAATTAAAGGACTAAGTGTATCGGGTCCGTTGTTTGTGCTTTTCTGTAATTTGAGGGTAGGTTCTTAAAAAAAAAAAAAAAAAAAAAAAAACATTTCGGTTAGGAAAACTATAAGACTTCTTTCCAGTTCAAAAGATAGCAGAGCCACTACTAATTTAATGATCACTGTGTTTCACCGGGTATCGTCAAAGGTTTTTGTAAGCACTTCATAAAGAAACATTTTTTAACTACTAGTACCTCCGTACTCAAGGTTAATTCGAAGTACAAATAAGTTTTACCAACGCCGTATTACAAAGAAAACAAGGCCCATCAACTGGAGACATAACTGCTTTGAATGAATGTTGTTCAGTTTTCATGAAAACTACTTTTTTATCCTATGACTATCACGTATTTTTGCGTGAATATCCATTCCCGTAAGAATGGAGTAATAAACTTAAGTTGTTTACATTTGCAAAATCAGAACTCCAATCCTACAAAAATTGATATGCTCAACATTTTTTATTTTTATTTTTTGGACTTAAGACTACGTCTAACTCCGCGGATAGTATGGGCGACTTACGAGCGACTGCATGTGACAAAAATAGATCCCAATTGAAATTATTATACCATTCAAAATACGTGCCGCACGCTAATCGTGTTAGCATATTCGTTAACAGCATGGAGTCCAATTCGAGTACTGGGCAATACATCGTGTGCGCGACGCTCCCCTAACTCCCTGTGAGCGGAGATGATGCAATATTTCTGGGTGTGCCGCCGCGTTTGACACAGTCTAATCTCGGCAACCGTGAGCGCAACACGACTGTGCGTAGTATCGTTTTAAAGCTCTTGACGAGATCTGTTCAAATATACGAAGAGCATTTCGCGGTGGTTTGAACTGAACATTTAAAAAAATGTTTTCTTGTGAACCGGTGAACACTTTTGACAATATCGCAGTTTATCTGGACAACTGTGAGTGCAAAACGACAGTGCGTGGTATCGTTTTAAAGCTCTCGACGAGATCTATTCAAATTTATAAAGAACATATCTCAGTGGTTTAAAATAAAATTTTGAAAAATTGTTTTCGTGTGAACGGGTTAACATTTTCGACAATGCCGCGGAATTCACAGAATGAACGCAAGCAAAAATGGAGAAAATCAAAACGAGAGGCAAAAGTAAGTAATGAGGAATGTAAGAAGCCCAAGAAGGCAGAGCACATCGTTGGGTTATTCGTGTATCGATCTGTTTTGTGTTCGCGGTGTATCCAGCATTATTTGTAAAAATTATGTAAGCTACTTTTCATATCATAGACCTGTGTTAGCTATTACAAATTAAATAAACGCTTTGAAACCATACTAGACTAGCTCATTTTAACTCTCCGATCTGAAAGTCGTAGTCCTACGTTCCAAACTGACGGCTTAATCAGAACTGAGCCTACCTGTATTTTTTTTTTTTCAGCATTTTGATGAATCTTCAAAAAACCGTGCTGTGGGTCTCTGTTGCTATCCAATCTTCTACAGCTACCCACAATTTCTGCAAAAATAGTGTCATGGACTTTGTTATCTCCAGTGCATTGATGGCTGCTCAGAGATCTTATTCCGCACAAAACCCAAACAAACAGCCTCAACATATAATAATGATTTTAGTTTCTGAAGTAGCTTTGATAATTAACTACCCTTACCTAAATTTGAACACAGAACACACTAACTACTGGTAATTTGAAATAAACGGCGAGAGTCAAAAGAATAGCGACTTGCGTAAAATTTTACTGGTTTTATTTTCTGAACATGAGGTACATAGGGTGAGTCGAAAGTTTTGCAATATTTGGATCACTTTATGCATTCATATGTACCTTTACGACGAAAGCTGACTAGCATTCAAAGTATAGGTCATCACGTTGCACCGTCTTTAGCCGACTGTCCACCAGTTTTTCGATTCCGTGGCGGTACCAGTTCTTGTCCTTCGAGGCAAAGAACTCCTTCACCCCAGCTGCCACCTCCTCCTGGTTGTTGAAGTGCTACCAGCGTAGGAAGTGGGCCATGAACCGAAACAGACGGGGGGGGGGAGGTCCAGACTATATGCTGCGTGTGGCATCAGTTCTATGCCCTCAAGTTCCTGGAGTTTTTCCCGGGTCGTTCTCGCGGTATAAGGCCGAGCGTTGTCCTGCTGTAGGAGAGCGCGCTTTCTCTTCACCAGTGCCGGGGACGCCTTCTTCAAAACGGCATACATCCTCTCCAGTTGTCCAGAGTAGAGGTTGGCGTTGATAGTCCGACTGTCTGGAACAAATTCGTAATGGATTATGCCCTCGAAATTTCACCAGACCCAGAGAATCACCTTGTGCTCGAAGCGCCCATGTTTGGAAACAGGTTCTGGAAGCTGACCCGGGCTCAACCACTTCCGTTGTGTATTAGGATTATGAAAGTAGACCCACTTTTCATCGCACGTAACAATTCTCTTGATGAAACGTACATCGCGCGGCTTTTTTATGTGGTTTCGTGCACACTTCCACTTGGCGGTTTGCTTCAGCTGACGCCAGTTCATGAGGGACAATGCGGCAGCTCCTGTAGACCTTGCCGAGGTCCTGAAGGTGATGAACCACGGTGGTTTGGAATATGCCCAACTCGCCTGATAATCTCAGAGGGCTGGTTGTGGGATTTGCCTTTACGGTCTCGCACACGGCCTACCTCACCTTGGCTGATCGTCGAGGTTTCTGTCACCTGAGCGAAATTTCTTAAACCATCTGGTAGCGGTGCTGTGGCCCACGGAACCTTCTCCTTTCGCATGACAAAGGTTTCGTGTTGCTTGAGTAGCATTATGGCAGAGATCAAACTCGTAAAACAAAAGTTCCCTAATTAGCCGGTTGTGGCTGTTCATCTTTTAGGCGTCCCAACCACAGACAGAACGTCGACATGCAATGCCGTTCACAGCAACGACTACCATTTTATATCCCTTTCAACTGACTGCAGTACGCGACTTGAACTACTTTAAACACGTGATCTACCCGCCGCAGCACATGCGCTTATGCAAATATTGCAAAACTTTCGACTCACCCTCTGTAGTACCGAACAGGAAGATGCTTCCACAAATACATTTATAACCTTTTTGCCGGTGGTGGAACTTGAACCAACGTTCTTCCTACCTACTGCGGGGCGGCTGTCCTGCCAACTGAACCACTCCGGCCGGCTTGTCGCTGCAAGATTGCCGATTTGACTCATACTTTACCGCAGTAGTAAGTCATGTCACATCCTCTCCCCTCCTCTTGAGAAAGGCAGGGGCAAGAAATCGCAGATTTCGGGTTAGCCGACAACCATGTTCGAAGGACCATCTCTCATTGGAGAATTAATTTTATTAAGTACGCTGTGTGGGAGACTCATTATGCAAATGTTTTTCAAACCTAACGGTCAGGAGATTCACGGTCGTTCAGGCACCAATATAAGATTTAACCTTTTGCCGGTTGTGAGATTCGAAGCTACATCTTTCTACTCCGAAGTGGCTGTTGTCCTAAATGAACTATGCCGACGGGCTTATCGTCGCAACCTTGCAGATTTTATTCATTCCTCATCGCAATAATACCTCAAATCACGTAGTAGGTTACACCCTTTATACAGGGTGATTCAGAACTCATGGGACAAACTTTAAGGGGTGGTAGAGCACACTGCAGCAAACATTTTTTGTATATGAATGTATGGGCGCAAGTGATGCGTTGAGACACAAACACAAGTAATTCCGAGCTCATGTGCTATTCACAGATGAGGCAACCTCTAACCCACATACTACACGTCTACATACAGATGAGGTCAACCTCTAACCCACACGCTACACATCCACATGCGTACCAAAAACGATACTCTGTGAATATGTGGGCGGGTATTGTGAACGACTTCCTGCATGGCCCATATCTACTACCAACGCGACTCGATGGCAGATGTTATCGTATTTTTCTGGAAGAGGTTTTACCAGAATTGCTTCAAGATGTACCACTGGCCATCCGACAAGGACTGTGGTTTCAGCATGATGGAGCGCCAGCCCATTTCAGTATTGATGTGCGCAATTACCTGGATGCCACTTTTGGGGAGCGATGGTTTGGCCGTGGTGGACCAGTCCGTTGGCCACCCCGATCACCCGATTTACCGAGCCTCGATTACTTCTTATGGTGACATCTGAAGGCCCTCGTTTACGAGACTCCAGTTGACTCTGTTGAGGACCTCGTCACTCGAATATCTGTTGCGGCCGCCCGTGTGGGAGAAATACCTGGCATCTTTGAAACTGTACGCCAATCACTCAGTCGACGCTGCCACGCATGTATTACGGTTGGTGGACGCAATTTTGAGCAATTATTGTAAACGTTGCTGTAAAGAAGCACTTGTCAACGATACTGTAAGTAAACAATTTATGTTTCCTTTCATGTGTATTTCTTGTGTTTGTGCCTCAACGCATCACTTGCGCCCAAACATTCCTATACAAAAAATGTTTGCTGCAGTGTGCTCTACCACCCCTTAAAGTTTGTCCCGTGAGTTCTGAATCACCCTGTACATTAGCTTATCCTTCAACTGACGATGCGTGAAACATCACAAGTCTATTAACTTTTTGCGGATTTTAACTCGTTCTTTTCTGGGTAACTTTGCGCGTTTTTTAGGGAACTAAGGCCAAAACAGCCGGCCGTTTCATTGTTCTTGTAATTTGCGCTGTGTTTTCAATGTAGTTAAGTTCTTAATAACTACTTAATTATGCACTTAAAGCACTTCTGAAATACTTTGTACATATTGCAACTAATTTTTCATGTCATATAACCTTCACAATGCGTTTCTTTAATTAATTATTGTCTTTATTATATTCTCGTTTTTGTGTTGTCAGAAGTTGTGGAGTAGGGAGTTTTTATAATCCAGTTTTCTTTCAAGAATCTGTGTCTTAAAAAAAATTAATATCTCCTTTTTTATTGCAATGTTAAGAATTTGTAATACTTTTGTATTGCTATTCAGCTTTAAATTCTCTCTCAGGCGAACTTGGTAATTTGTTATTGCTGAACATTATTTCTGATTTATTATGTCACTCTTACAACTTGAGTTTTCTATAATCTTCTTTCTGTTTAATAGTAACAGATGAAGAGCATGGGTCGGGCCAGGAAAGTTATGGATGCTAGCTAAATTGTTAACTAAAGCTTGGTCATGCAACCCTGCGGAGGTCATGACATTTATATATATTCTTTAAAATATATATTAAAAAAAAAATTTGGCGGGCTTATTACTTGCATCTATGACTTTGCAGAAACCCATTTCCAAATAGGTCCTTGTGGAAGTGAGAAAATGCAGAGTTTTTGCTGGTCCTTGATAAAGCCAAGGCTCAGTATTCTCGACACTTTCTACATTCAGTTGTTTTATTTTTCTCTTTTTACTCACACCGGTCAATACATAACCTTTTCTATGTTGTACTTGGTGTGAGTCAAACAATTTTTTTGCTTCAGTCTCTTAATAGAATGTGAATTCTGAATTTTCACAACTGCTGCGTTGCGCGTTTTGATCTTCAGGTTATTTTGCATCTTTCGTTTTAAATTCTAAAGTTTTTATGTTTTCGGCTTTCCTCTTTAGTGTATATATATATATATATATATAACTTAAGAGCAAAACTGAAGACTAAGGAAACAATTTTAGAATTTAAAACGAAGGGTGCAAAATAACCTTAAAATCAAAACGCGCAACGCAGCAGTTTTGAAAATTCAGAATACACATTCTATAAAGAAGATACCTAAGCAAAAAAATACATATATAATTTTGACTCACACCTAATACAACATAGAAAAGGTTATGTATCTACCTGTGTGAGTAAAAGGAGAAAAAGATAAAAAAATAAAATAAAACAACTGAATGTAGAAGGTGTCGAGAATACTGAGCCTTGGCTTATCAAGGACCAGCAAAACTCTGCATTTTCTCACTTCCACAAAGACCTAGTTGGAAATGGGTTTCTGCAAGGCCATAGATGCAAGTAACATTCCCACCTAAAATAGTTAAAAAATATATATATATAAGTCATGTCCTCCGTAGAGTAGCATGACCTAGCACTAGTTAACAATTTCGCTTGCATCCATTAACCTTCATGGCCCGACCCATGCTCTTCATCTGTTACTATTAAACAGAGAGAAGAAGATTAAAGAGAACTCAAGCTGTGAGAGTGACATAATAAATGGAAATGATTTTCAGCTATAACGAAATTCCAAGTTCGTTTGAGAGAGAATTTAAACCTGAAAAATAATGCAAAGGAATCCAAATTTTACATTGCAATTAAAAAAAGGAAATGTTAATTTATACCGAACAGATTTTTGAAAGAAAACTTGAGTCTAAAACCCCCTACTCTACAACTTATGACAGCACGAAAACGAGAATAAGTTAAAGATAAATATTAACTAAAGAAAACTTTGTGAAAGTTATATACCTTAAACAGTTAGTTGCAATATGTACAAAGTATTTAGCAGTGCTTTAAGTGCATAATTAATTAGTTATTAAGAACTTAACTACTTTGAAAAAACAGCGCATAGACAGCGCATAGAAAAGGAACAGGCTTAGCCTTCTTCTGTTCCTAGGTACCTCAAAAGACGCTCAAAGTTACAAAGAAAAGTAAGAGTTAAAACCCGCAAAAATGTTAACAGACAAACCAATGCTTAAAAGCTGAAAAGCTAAAAAACGACAGAGAAAAGGTACATAAAGTACAAACATTGAACTTATAAAACCTAGAACCCAAAAACAAGGAAGAGAGCTTACCTCTTGTGTAACAAAACTTTTCTCCACACAAGAGGAGAACATGGCTGACCCCTTCTGCCACTCCTAGACGCTGGGGGGCAGTGAGGGTGGGGCTGATGGCCTCCTCATACAGCAAGAAAACAACGCGCGGAGATTTTAACCAGAGAAAAAATATATAAACTTAAGACTGTGGATCTGTATGATCAGAATGAGCAGAATTAACTCTCCAGAATACATGAGAAATATTATGAAATACACGAGCAGTTTATTTAATAATCTTTGCATGTATTAAATCACCTTAGTGAGCTTCTATAGATTAATCAGAATCTTATTAATTTTAATGTTGGTTTTACTATTTTTAGTATAGCTATCCTAGTGATGAATAACTAGTTTTCTTTTTTATTTGTTTTTATTTTCTTTTATAAACAGATTTTTAAGCTTTTTTTGTGATTTTGTTTATATTATTTAATTTTTTGTTTTAATAGGACCGTCATATCCATAGCACTAAGGTTCCTTTAGGTAGTTAATAGGCATCCTCTAGCCAACTTCCTTACGGCTTTGATTGGTCAGAATCATATTATTAACTGTGTAGAAAATTAAAGCAGATCTGCCAACCTTACTCTATTATTCAGAATAATTTTTCTTAAAGTTCTTTTGATGAAAGAAGAAGGAATTTCGTTCTCTAGAAAACTTTCTAATAGTATATTAATGTGGTAATTGAAATCCAAATTGTTGCTGCAAATTCTTGAAATTCTTAGGACCTGAGAAATTAGTACATTCTCAATTACTTTGGTTGAAATGTTATTATTCCAGTGTAGATATTTAATTACTTTGAAAGGAAAATTAACTCTTTTATCAAAGAGGCTAATAGATGGGTTACCTCTGTTGAGCTTAATGCTTAAGTCTAGGAACTCAAGTTCCTGATTACTGTGGTTTGTTTTACATAAGTTAAGAGAGCTAGGATAGATATTATCAAAATCACTCTCTATAACAACTTCTGAATTATTGATACACAGCAGATCATCAATATATCTAAAAGTGTAAAGGTAGTTATCTGAGCAGGTGGGGTGATTTTTAATGAATTTATATTCCTTAAAGAACAGGAATAGATTAGCGATATTTGTGGACATTGATGTTCCCATTGGAATACCGTTCACTTGCTTATAGAGAGTATTATTATATAAGATATGGTTATTTTTTATGCAGCAATTGAGATAAGAGTTCCAAGTTCCTACATCAACAAATTGGTTAAGTTTAAATTCTGCATACAGCTCCTTAAATGTAGTGATTATATCTGATAGAGGCAGATTAGTGTAGTAATCACTACATTTAAGGAGCTGTATGCAGAATTTAAACTTAACCAATTTGTTGATGTAGGAACTTGGAACTCTTATCTCAATTGCTGCATAAAAAATAACCATATCTTATATAATAATACTCTCTATAAGCAAGTGAACGGTATTCCAATGGGAACATCAATGTCCACAAATATCGCTAATCTATTCCTGTTCTTTAAGGAATATAAATTCATTAAAAATCACCCCACCTGCTCAGATAACTACCTTTACACTTTTAGATATATTGATGATCTGCTGTGTATCAATAATTCAGAAGTTATAGAGAGTGATTTTGATAATATCTATCCTAGCTCTCTTAACTTATGTAAAACAAACCACAGTAATCAGGAACTTGAGTTCCTAGACTTAAGCATTAAGCTCAACAGAGGTAACCCATCTATTAGCCTCTTTGATAAAAGAGTTAATTTTCCTTTCAAAGTAATTAAATATCTACACTGGAATAATAACATTTCAACCAAAGTAATTGAGAATGTACTAATTTCTCAGGTCCTAAGAATTTCAAGAATTTGCAGCAACAATTTGGATTTCAATTACCACATTAATATACTATTAGAAAGTTTTCTAGAGAACGAAATTCCTTCTTCTTTCATCAAAAGAACTTTAAGAAAAATTATTCTGAATAATAGAGTAAGGTTGGCAGATCTGCTTTAATTTTCTACACAGTTAATAATATGATTCTGACCAATCAAAGCCGTAAGGAAGTTGGCTAGAGGATGCCTATTAACTACCTAAAGGAACCTTAGTGCTATGGATATGACGGTCCTATTAAAACAAAAAATTAAATAATATAAACAAAATCACAAAAAAGCTTAAAAATCTGTTTATAAAAGAAAATAAAAACAAATAAAAAAGAAAACTAGTTATTCATCACTAGGATAGCTATACTAAAAATAGTAAAACCAACATTAAAATTAATAAGATTCTGATTAATCTATAGAAGCTCACTAAGGTGATTTAATACATGCAAAGATTATTAAATAAACTGCTCGTGTATTTCATAATATTTCTCATGTATTCTGGAGAGTTAATTCTGCTCATTCTGATCATACAGATCCACAGTCTTAAGTTTATATATTTTTTCTCTGGTTAAAATCTCCGCGCGTTGTTTTCTTGCTGTATGAGGAGGCCATCAGCCCCACCCTCACTGCCCCCCAGCGTCTAGGGAGTGGCAGAAGGGGTAAGCCATGTTCTCCTCTTGTGTGGAGAAAAGTTTTTGTTACACAAGAGGTAAGCTCTCTTCCTTGTTTTTGGGTTCTAGGTTTTATAAGTTCAATGTTTGTACTTTATGTACCTTTTCTCTGTCGTTTTTTAGCTTTTCAGCTTTTAAGCATTGGTTTGTCTGTTAACATTTTTGCGGGTTTTAACTCTTACTTTTCTTTGTAACTTTGAGCGTCTTTTGAGGTACCTAGGAACAGAAGAAGGCTAAGCCTGTTCCTTTTCTATGCGCTGTCTATGCGCTGTTTTTTCAAAGTAGTTAAGTTCTTAATAACTAATTAATTATGCACTTAAAGCACTGCTGAAATACTTTGTACATATTGCAACTAACTGTTTAAGGTATATAACTTTCACAAAGTTTTCTTTAGTTAATATTTATCTTTAACTTATTCTCGTTTTCGTGCTGTCATAAGTTGTAGAGTAGGGGGTTTTAGACTCAAGTTTTCTTTCAAAAAATCTGTTCGGTATAAATTAACATTTCCTTTTTAATTGCAATGTAAAATTTGGATTCCTTTGCATTACTTTTCAGGTTTAAATTCTCTCTCAAACGAACTTGGAATTTCGTTATAGCTGAAAATCATTTCCATTTATTATGTCACTCTCACAGCTTGAGTTCTCTTTAATCTTCTTCTCTCTGTTTAATAGTAACAGATGAAGAGCATGGGTCGGGCCATGAAGGTTAATGGATGCAAGCGAAATTGTTAACTAGTGCTAGGTCATGCTACTCTACGGAGGACATGACTTATATATATATATTTTTTAACTATTTTAGGTGGGAATGTTACTTGCATCTATGGCCTTGCAGAAACCCATTTCCAACTAGGTCTTTGTGGAAGTGAGAAAATGCAGAGTTTTTGCTGGTCCTTGATAAAGCCAAGGCTCAGTATTCTCGACACCTTCTACATTCAGTTGTTTTATTTTATTTTTTTATCTTTTCTCCTTTTACTCACACAGGTAGATACATAACCTTTTCTATGTTGTATTAGGTGTGAGTCAAAATTATATATGTATTTTTTTGCTTAGGTATCTTCTTTATAGAATATATATATATATATATATATATCTACACGTATTTCTCTACTACGTATTTCTGTACTAGACGTTTTTCATCTCTCCACCATATATCTATTCTCTCTTATTATACACGGGTTGTACCGAAAGTAATGCAAAAGTGGGCATAACTTTTTTATTAACTGACAGAGGTCGTTCAAATTGCACGTTCAAATTACCGTAATTTTCGGGCTAAGTTCCGCATCGGCCTAACAGCCGCACCTGACAAAAATCGCTATTTAAGAAACAAATCCGTTGTAGGAGCACTATGAGCTTTTCGCACTATTTGAATAAAAGAATCCATAGTTTGAAGTTTTTCTTTTGTTAATGTCCCCAGTCCATCCATTTTTAATAACATCAGTAAAATTTGGGGAGTTACCTACCTGTATAGCAAACGTGACACACTGCCACTAGCCGCAATGACTTAAAGGATTTTCCTAGCCCGGTGGCGCAGTGGTCTAAGCAATGGTTTATGACCATTTGTCCGAGAAAGGCTCCGGGTTCGAATCCCGGTGAGGCATGGGTGTTGTGTTTGCCTTACGGCACTGGCTCTCTCCCTTCCCTGGAACCAGTAGCCCTAAATTAGGGACGGGCAACTGCTTATAGCCCACTGAGTTGCTCACACGGTGGTCGTTAAACCTTCAATTAAAAAAAAATCTATTTTTGAAGGGTTGGGGGCTTGAACGACCACCGTCAGCAATACGATAGGCTATAAGCAGTCGCCCGTCCCTAATGTAGGGCCACTGGCTCCAGATAAGGGAGAGAGATCCAGTGCCGTAAGACAAACACAGCATTCAAACTTTACCAAGATTAGAATCCGGGCCCATCTCGGACGAATAGTTGGAAGCCAGAGCTTAGACAACTGCGTCACCGAGGCATCGAAAATTTTTATACCTAGGAGAAAGATCTGAAAGAAATTCTTTTCGTTAATTAGGGTTGAGGGAAAATACGAACACGCAGACACATCTTCCCGCCCCCGACTTCACGCCCTTCCTTTAAGCCTTGTTTTGCACTCATCTTTCCCGAAGTAGTCAGTCCTATTCATCGCCCTCGTTCGCCCCTGGCCATCCCAACACGAAAAAATAGAACTAAGAATTCTGGAAGAGTAGAGAACACTAAAATAAGCCTCAGAAGGGCCATGAAAATTCAAATCTTTCTACAGAGAGGTAAACAACCCCTTTATAGGAGGAAATACATAGGACTACACGATGAAAAGCAAGAGACTAAATTATTTTAAAAAGTACAGATTTCATTCCAAAGTTAAAAAAAAAAAATGACATCTTGAACTGGATGGGCGGCTCGCACCCCTTTGCCGACGTCCCACATCTTGAACAGGGTGGGCGGCTCGCACCCCTCTGCCGACGTCCCACATCTTGAACTGGGTGGGCGGCTCGCACCCCTCTGCCGACGTCCCACATCTTGAACTGGGTGGGCGGCTCGCACCCCTCTGCAGACGTCCCACATCTTGAACTGGGTGGGCGACTCGCACCCCTCTGCCGAAGTCCCACGTCTTGAACTGGGTGGGTGGCTCGCACCCCTTTGCCGACGTCCCTGATGTCCACACCTCACAGAGTAAGTTACTCTGTTAACTACATGGGGTATTGTATGCGACTAACTCAAGCCTTTAAAAAAGAAAATACTGAGATACAGTATAACTGCCTTTTTGAGTTACAGTTTTCAGTAAATTTATTCACACGTCGTCCATTTATTTTTTACGCTCTTCAGAGCATGAATTTACGACCATGGTATGACCATTCTGGGAAGCAAGCTCCCTCCCTGCCTTCCCGATAGATACGACCCTGTTCTATTGTGATGATCTGGATTACTCCAGTGGGAGCGAGACCTTTCATCGTCTTCAATCATCTGCGCTCATCATCTCGAATTGCAATAATAGGGTGTTTTCTTTTCTAGTATCCCCCACCTCGGAAAAAAGATGTACAGCTTCGCGTCCCCCTGAACTTGGCGCTCGGTGCGGCTGCACCGCCCTAAAGCCGGCCCAGGTTCAAGGTCTGATAATCTGTTCCTTCTCATTAATATTCAATTTAGTGACACAAAAAGGCTGAATTTCAGTGCTTCTGATAGCTTTCGCTGTGTTCTGAAACTTCTACTCAGTGCAGTTCTGAAAGAAAAGTGGAAACGAGAAGTCACGGGGAGGAGGGGATGGATCTTCCCTGTAGTTCCTAATAACTTAAAGGGAATAAACGTATGGTTCAAAAACAGGAAAGAATTCAAGGCTATTTCCTGTGAGAGTGGTATCACACGCAAACGTAAATTGTTGATCGCTGAGTAGTAGTTTGGAAAAATAATTCGGGGTAAGCGCCCCAACCCCCCAGCATCGGCATAAAAGCCGCATGTCGGTAAACCGCAATTATTTTTCTTTTACCATAAGAGCCGCAGCTCTTAGCCCGAAAATTGCGACACTATGAAAGATCCAATACGAAAGTATTCCTTGAATGAAAAAAGTCTAATCCCAAAGTAATTCTTAGCCGACAATAATGAAGCAAAGTTCTTAAATAAAGGTAAGCCTGTACATCAGGTTAACCACTTGAGAAGTCTCACCAGAAGTTCTCTGAAATGCAAACGAAAGTTTCATTAGGTAACCATTTAAGTCTGATATCTCAAGTTTCTAGCTCAACATGAAAAATCATTTAGATTCAACAATAATATCTTGAACAGCACATAAATATATTTCCAATCGAGTGAGCGCCAATTAACAGCGAAGCCTTTCAAAACAGCCTTCATTTTTTCTCAAAGGAATAAGCTGTTAAATATGATAAACTTTTGGAAAGTGTTTTATCGGTATTCACTATGGGTATAATTTTTTTCTTTTTAGTTAGGCGTTTAACGACCACCGTGAGCAACTCAGTAGGCTATAAGCAGTCGTCCGTCCCTAATTTACGGTTACTAATTCCAGGGAATGGAGAGAGCCTGTGCCGTAAGCCAAACACAACATACACACTACACGGGATTCGAACCCGGACCCATCTCGGACGAATGATCAGAACTTCAAAAGAGCATTTATTTACAAAAAAAGACAACATACAAACACAAATTTTCACCGGGAAAAAAAATTGCACAATAACTCACCGGCAACGACAATAACAACACACAATCAATATCGCAATAAACAGAGTACTCTACAGGAAGAAGCAGACGACATCAGAGCAAGTTGAAGAATAACACACGGCAAGATAAAAAGAAAACAGTTGCACAACAAACAATACATACAGGACAGACCACTAATGAAGCAAGGCGGTAAAGAAAAGTCAGCCGAGTTTGTCAAAACTGTCAAGGGAAGAAAAACAAACACACACACGGTCCGACAACAAGCTGCAGCCGAAAAAAAACAAAACCTGGTAGTTCGGAGAAATGCGTTGACAAATGGCTGTAAGCCGACGAACAACAAAAATTTACATTTAAAGCGTATCTCGGTCAGTAAGACCGACAGCAACACAGAGAAAAAAACAACCACTAGAAACTAACACCCCGTACCATTAACACAACACACAAAGCACAATATTCAAATAACACCAAGAAATTAACACACAATGCACAATATACAAATAGCACCATGAACACAATAAAGAATGCACAATACACAAATAACACCATGAAAAACTTTGTGAAAAAGAACACAGGAGTTAAACTTGCAGACAAGCATCACCACCAAATAAACTCGGGTCGAAACAGTGAATTCGCACTGTATGCACAGCACTAACCACAAAAATAAACACCGATTACACAAACAAAATCAAGAAACACGTCGGTAAGGTTCAGAACCAACACACAAAAAAAACCCCTCGGTACCACGCGCCAGCAGTACCCGTTCAGCAAGAAAAAAATTAAAACAAAAAAATAAAAACAACCACAACATTAAACACAAAACCGTGCGACAGTAAACTGTGTGAAACCGACGAGTAATAAATATAAAATAGGTGAACGACACCAAAAGCAAACTAGAAAAAAAGCCGACACTTGAGCAACAAAAAACAAAACAAAAACACATCAGACAATGTGCATGCCACAGCAAAAATGCAATCAACATCAACAAAACAACATAAAACACCTTGGTAACAGTAAACAATAAACAGAAAATACCAAAACGCTTAGCCGGCACACAAAAAAGTTTGTCGACCAACGGCTTGAGGCCGACGGAAAATAAAATAAAAGAAAAGAAAAAGTCAGTAAACGCTACCGACAACAAATTAACGGGAATGTGTGTGCACGGAAAGCAACAAGAAGATAAACTAAAGGAGACACTAACCCACAGACACAGATCTACGGTATGTACAAAAATTATGCACTAAACAAAAACACCAATAAAAAAAAATATATATAAATATAATAAACTCTGGCTATGGGAGGAGAGCAATAATGCCTGCAGAAACATGAAACCATGACAAATATGGAGACCAGAGAGAGAAAAAGGCAGGCACATCCTGCCGAACCCGCGCCATGTCATACTCAAGTTGGAGGACCGATCTGATGGATGATCGGTACCTCCTGCACAAAAACACCCGGGCCGGATGATAACGCCGGAGAGAAGCTCGATCCACGCTTGAGTGGTAAAACAAATAAATCGTCAACTTCGCTTGGAGAATGATGAATGCACAAACAGAACTGTGGACATCTACAGGGGGAGAATGGCGTCGGAGGAAATAAAAATGGAACATTGTATGAGGACAAGGGCAAACTTTGGAAAGAAGGGAAAACATAATCGAAAACAAGGGCTGCAACACCAGACAAGAATCATAGGAATGTGACACATCACCAAGTGTAGAACAAAAGAAGCAAAGCGGGGAAGCCAAATGACGAAAACGATGAAGGGTACGCGGAGTGAGCAACCGACGGTGTAGGTGCAGCCAATGAATGTCCCGGGCTTTCGGGGAAGCCAGGGAAGTCGATGGATCACTCCATGTACCTGGAAGATCTGTAGCTGAAACAGAAGGAATTGCTAATGGAGCTGTGAAATTGGTAAGAAAATGCGAATAAAGAAGCTTGGCTGTAACTTGATGGGGTAAAAATGGAGAATCGTTTAAGTAGAGAAGAAAGGGAAGACTGAGCGACGGGGCGGAAGACTGAATGAGGCCAATAGAATTGACAAGTAAAGGATAAAGACGAATAAGACAGGATTGAATAAGACAGAACTGTGCACGATGCTGAGGGGTATCAAGTAACAGAGGGGAAAGGCGATCAAAAGATTTCCAGTGAAGAGAAGAATCAAAAAGTTGAGAAACCTGAACGACGCCACTTGCAAACCAAGTGGAGAAGTTCAGGTACTGAGAATTTGGAGAACGAAGGGCAGAGGAGAAGAAAAGTGGTTCCGCAAGGAGATCGTTAGTCGAAGCTGGGGGAGGCGGACTGGACATAAGGAGTGCCAGAGGGAGAAAACGGTACGGTAAGTAGCGGGAAAGTGATTGGGAATGAGTGGAAAGAGGTCCATGCGGATAAAAGTAGCTAGAGAAAGAAAAGGACTTCGTGGAAAGAGCAAAGTGTCAATTATAGTAATCGAAGAACCGCAAGGAAGGGAAAAAATCCTCAAAAAATGTTGGAGATGGAAAGCGTTCGATTTAAGGGACAAATCCGGAAGGGCAAGACCACCAAAAGAAACCGGAAGGACAAGCGTGGATCGATGAACCCAATGTACGACATCCCAAATAAAATTTGTAAAAAGACATTGAACGTGACGAAGAAAGAGGGGAGGAGGGAAATGAGCAAACCAAGTATGAGAAAGGGCCGGAAGAAGAAAAGCGGAAAGAAGATGCGACCTGCTAAAAAAAGAAAAACGGTTTCAAACGGCGAAAAGGGGCAAGGCGTCGATTCATGTCCTGCACCAAAGGGGACCAAGTGGCGGCAGCAACCGCCACCGGGTTCCCGATGAACACTCCAAGAAGTTTGATGACCGTGGTCGACCACCGGGCACCCCAAGGGCGGTCGCCGCGGGACGACCACGAGCCAGCCCACAAGCCAACAGATTTAGAGGTATTAAGGGCCGCACCTGAAATTGAAGCATACTCAGTATAGGTAGATAAAACAACACCAAAAGCCTGTTGGGAACGTAAAAAAAGAGTAAGGTCGTCCGCATAGGCCGACAAAACCACGCGATGGTGCCGTGTGGAGGCCACACCACGCGGAATGCCTGCCAGCAAACGAGATCGAAGGGAAATAAGAAGTGGTTCAAACGTGAGGGCAAACAGTTGACCCGACAGGGGACAACCCTGCCGGATACCGCTTGCAAAAGGAATAGCAGCCGTCATAAAAGAAGAGGTCCGAACACGAAAGTAAGAATGGGAATATAGATTGGAAAGTGCCTGACAGAAAAGGGAAGGAAAGCCAAAGTGACGAAGAACAGAGAAAAGATAAGAATGATGGACAGAATCGAATGCTTGTTTCTGATCTAGGTTAAAAATAGCAAGAGGTTCAGAAAGACGGGAAGCAAGAGAGTGTAAATCACGGATGGTAGTGATGTTAGTTGCAATCGAACGGGAAGGGATCGTATAAGTTTGGTCAGGATGAATAATAAATTGTAGAACAGGGTTAAGGCGAAGAGCCAGAATTTTTGCAAAGATCTTGTAGTCGGTGTTAAGAATCGAGATGGGGCGCCAGTTAGATAGAAGACCAAGATTACCAGTTTTAGGAATTAGGCGGAGAAGAGCAAAAGCAAAGTCAGAAGAAACGAAAGTCGAAGAAGAAAAGATCGAGTTGAAACAAGCAACGAGAAGAGGAAGCAGAGCAGGAAGAAAGGTTTTATAAAAAGAAAGTGGAAGACCGTCAGCCCCAGGGGCGGAGCGGTCATTCAGACTAGAAATGGCAAAACGAACCTCCGAGGGAGAGATCGGTGAAACCAAGGAGGGGGAAAAAAAAGACGGGACCTGAGGAAGATGTGATAATAATGGAGAATTCTCTGCAGGCGGCAGGACCCGCAATCGAAACCGATCAGTGAAGTACTGAAAAGTTCGATCACAGATCTGCACTGGATCAGAAACAGTTGAGCCATCTGGAAGCGAGAGAAAAGAAATGTTGGAACTCAGAGCACGGTGGGATTCAAGATGTCGAAGGTGTTGAAACGGGTCATCATGAAAATGTAACTTGGAAAACTTTAACCGGGTAAGAGACGAAGAAGCAAAGGAAGATAGAATGCTATGAAGTTGTGATTGAAGAGCTGCAAACGATGGATCTGAAGGAGAAAGGAACTGTAGTTTACGGTGAAGAATAGTTAAATCATGAAAGCGGTGAAAACGGGACGAAAAAGAGAACTGACGTGCAAACGATAGGATAGAAAGTTTGGTGGAAAGCCACAGAGCTGCTGGGTCAACCGTGAGAGGAAGTTCAGAAATGGATGAAGAAATAATCGAACGAACTTCGGCCTGAAACGTGGGATCGGAAAGGAGAAAATCATCGAGAGACCAAACCGGGGAGGGGGGACAGAGAAAGAGGACAAAAATATTTCCAGAAGAACAGGACGATGGTCGGAGGAAACAGAAGGATGATGGGTTACTTCAACAAGGGAGGAGTGGAGGAAACTAGAAACATAAAACCGGTCGAGACGAGCCGCAGCATGCGCTAAGGCGGCCGGAGGAAACCATGTGAATTCACGGGACAGAGGGTGGATGGTACGAAATGCGTCAATGAGACAAAAATTACTAACTAGTTGAGACAGTTGGGAGGAAAGGTTAAGGCGACTCTCCCCGGAACCATCACGGTCAAGACCCGGTTGGAGAGTGCAGTTGAAGTCACCACCAATAAGAACGATTTCAGAAGGAGGAATTTGGGAAAGAAGGGAAATCAAATGCGAAAGAAGAGCATCAGCATCAACCGATGATTGTGGCATATGCAAATTGAAAACATGAAAACGACGGGAAAGATAACTAAAGGAGATACCTTGAAAGGAGCCCAGCAGACTCTGTGACTCAACGATATCTGAAAGAAGAGAATGAAACCGAGTACGGAATGCAATCGCTGTACCGGACCCAATGTGCGTCCGGTAGTTGTGATAAAAAGCGTAGGGCCAGCGTCTCCAGCAGGAATACCCGGTCGCCAAGGAACAGTTCGTCTCCTGGAAGAGGAGGATATCTGTCCTCAGGAAACGAACGTCCTCGAAGACCAAAGCATTCGCGGCTGAAGACGCAAGGCCTCTACAGTTAAAGCAGAGCACATTTAGGGAAGGCATCACTGGGGCGGCTGCATCCAACCTTCCAGTTCTGCCTTCAAAACTTTAAGTAAATACGCCAACCGGCGAGCGTACTGCTCTGTCCCGGATGGCAGATCAACATTTAATAAGAACTCATGCAGGAACGTCAGTTGGGTTAGCATCTCCGGAAGGTGAGAGAGTTTACTTGCTATACAAGGAAGAGTAATCAATTTCGCCCGTCTGGGGCGAGCAATCAAGGCATACAGATCTGTGAATGAGAGGGGAGTTAAGGGCACCTCAATGTCAGCAAACATAGAGGTGATGTCAACCAGAGAGGGGGCAGGAGAGTCGTCATCAGATTCAGCAAATAAAGTTTCTTCAGAATCGGGATCGGTAACGTCCATGGAATCATCGTTCGGCAAACAGGTAAAACGGTTGTAGATGGAAACTGAAGAAGTAACAGGAGCCGGTCCAGGTGAAGGTGACGAGGATGTAGCCGTCTTCCTGGATTTCTGGAGGTCCGAGGAACTCGCACGACGGTTCGCTGAGCCAGGGGAGTTTTGCCTCTTGGTCCGCTGAACCTTGGGGGTGGAGGCCCCTTCAGACGCTGGCAACGGGGAAATTCCTGCAGGTCAGTGGATGCCGAAGCAACACGGACCACTGGAGGTGATACGACAGAGGTGGAACCAGGATCGGCAGCTGGAACAGATTGAGTGGGGAGGGTGGGGGAAGAATCCGGAGCGGTGGGCAGAGTCCCCGCTGGAACAGCAGCATCAAGTGATTGAGTTGGAACAGTAGCAGCTGTGGAATGTGGGCATGCCGATGCAAGGTGACCTTCACCCTTGCATCGGAAGCACTGAACGCCAGCAAACAGATTGAAAATGTAGGTCCGGGTTTCAGTTATGAGTTCCAGGGTGGTTGGCCGGTTAACTATTGCTTGTGGGGTTGGAAAGATGACTCTGTATTGACGATGACCGCCCTGAACATGTTTCAGGGGGAGTCGCGAGCAGCAGCTGGGAGGTACTTTGTGGTACCAACCACTCGCCCCATGGTGTTAAGGGCATCAATTAATACCGAGTCAGGCACAGCTGTGGGTACTGGAGACAAGGTGACAGTCACTGGTCTTTGAGCTGCTGCAACTGGTTGGAGATGTACGGAACCAATGTCCAAGCCAAAAGCAAGGATTTTGTCCACTGCCTGTTGATGAGTGAAGTGCACGACAACACCCCCTCCCAAGCGGATAATAGACACAATGCTTTCTCCGGGTACAACTTTAGAAATAGCATTTAAATATTCGGGGAGGGGGTGTCGCGCAGAGCAGGAACAAATACACTTAAAAGTAAGGCAGACGAAAGTTCCTTACCTTGAGGAGAGTCGAGTGGTAATGTTATCCTTAAAGCGGAAGCAACACGTGTAAACTCCGGTCGCGAAGACACAGAAGCACTATGTAAAGTAGAAGTGGCACTCACAGCCGCGGCGAACGAACGAGACACAGGAATAGAAGAGCTGGGTACCTCTGACCCAGCCTCCGGCAAATTTGTAACCAGCGGTACAGTTGGCGACGAAACCACAACACTATTTGACTGAACACCATTCATGGTGGTCACGGAAGATACAGACGACGAAGAAAGCGCAGAGGAAGGAGATATAGACGGGTATATGGCACTCATGCTGGTGGAGGTAGTAGCCAGCCCGGCTACTAACCCTCGCGGCTCGAGCGTTGCAGCTTGCAACACTCAAGAACAGGCAAAAAACGAAAAAATAAGCACGTACAGCTTGTACGCCTCACTACTTGCGAGGAAGGAACTCAGGTAATAACACACGAACTGTCAAAGAACAAACGCAAAAAAAAAACCACAAACTTCACACGAAACTTCTAATACTGGCAGGAGCTCGAAAAAATGCGACTGATCAGTCAGAACTTCAAAAGAGCATTTATTTACAAAAAAAGACAACATACAAACACAAATTTTCGCCGGGAAAAAAAATTGCACAATAACTCACCGGCAACGACAATAACAACACACAATCAATATCGCAATAAACAGAGTACTCTACAGGAAGAAGCAGACGACATCAGAGCAAGTTGAAGAATAACACACGGCAAGATAAAAAGAAAACAGTTGCACAACAAACAATACATACAGGACAGACCACTAATGAAGCAAGGCGGTAAAGAAAAGTCAGCCGAGTTTGTCAAAACTGTCAAGGGAAAAAAACAAACACACACACGGTCCGACAACAAGCTGCAGCCGAAAAAACAAAACCTGGTAGTTCGGAGAAATGCGTTGACAAATGGCTGTAAGCCGACGAACAACAAAAATTTACATTTAAAGCGTATCTCGGTCAGTAAGACCGACAGCAACACAGAGAAAAAAACAACCACTAGAAACTAACACCCCGTACCATTAACACAACACACAAAGCACAATATTCAAATATCACCAAGAAATTAACACACAATGCACAATATACAAATAGCACCATGAACACAATAAAGAATGCACAATACACAAATAACACCATGAAAACTTTGTGAAAAAGAACACAGGAGTTAAACTTGCAGACAAGCATCACTACCAAATAAATTCGGGTCGAAACAGTGAATTCGCACTGTATGCACAGCACTAACCACTAAAATAAACACCGATTACACAAACAAAATCAAGAAACACGTCGGTAAGGTTCAGAACCAACACACAAAAAAACCCTCGGTACCACGCGCCAGCAGTACCCGTTCAGCAAGAAAAAAGTTAAAACAAAAAAATAAAAACAACCACAACATTAAACACAAAACCGTGCGACAGTAAACTGTCTGAAACCGACGAGTAATAAATATAAAATAGGTGAACGACACCAAAAGCAAACTAGAAAAAAAAGCCGACACTTGAGCAACAAAAAACAAAACAAAAACACATTAGACAATGTGCATGCCACAGCAAAAATGCAATCAACATCAACAAAACAACATAAAACACCTTGGTAATAGTAAACAATAAACAGAAAATACCAAAACGCTTAGCCGGCACACAAAAAAGTTTGTCGACCAACGGCTTGAGGCCGACGGAAAATAAAATAAAAGAAAAGAAAAAGTCAGTAAACGCTACCGACAACAAATTAACGGGAATGTGTGTGCACGGAAAGCAACAAGAAGATAAACTAAAGGAGACACTAACCCACTGACACAGATCTACGGTATGTACAAAAATTATGCACTAAACAAAAAAAACACCAATAAAAAATAAATAAATATAAATATAATAAACTCTGGCTATGGGAGGAGAGCAATAATGCCTGCAGAAACATGAAACCATGACAAATATGGAGACCAGAGAGAGAAAAAGGCAGGCACATCCTGCCGAACCCGCGCCATGTCATACTCAAGTTGGAGGACCGATCTGATGGATGATCGGTACCTCCTGCACAAAAACACCCGGGCCGGATGATAACGCCGGAGAGAAGCTCGATCCACGCTTGAGTGGTAAAACAAATAAATCGTCAACTTCGCTTGGAGAATGATGAATGCACAAACAGAACTGTGGACATCTACAGGGGGAGAATGGCGTCGGAGGAAATAAAAATGGAACATTGTATGAGGACAAGGGCAAACTTTGGAAAGAAGGGAAAACATAATCGAAAACAAGGGCTGCAACACCAGACAAGAATCATAGGAATGTGACACATCACCAAGTGTAGAACAAAAGAAGCAAAGCGGGGAAGCCAAATGACGAAAACGATGAAGGGTACGCGGAGTGAGCAACCGACGGTGTAGGTGCAGCCAATGAATGTCCCGGGCTTTCGGGGAAGCCAGTGAAGTCGATGGATCACTCCATGTACCTGGAAGATCTGTAGCTGAAACAGAAAGAATTGCTAATGGAGCTGTGAAATTGGTAAGAAAATGCGAATAAAGAAGCTTGGTTGTAACTTGATGGGGTAAAAATGGAGAATCGTTTAAGTAGAGAAGAAAGGGAAGACTGAGCGACGGGGCGGAAGACTGAATGAGGCCAATAGAATTGACAAGTAAAGGATAAAGACGAATAAGACAGGATTGAATAAGACAGAACTGTGCACGATGCTGAGGGGTATCAAGTAACAGAGGGGAAAGGCGATCAAAAGATTTCCAGTGAAGAGAAGAATCAAAAAGTTGAGAAACCTGAACGACGCCACTTGCAAACCAAGTGGAGAAGTTCAGGTACTGAGAATTTGGAGAACGAAGGGCAGAGGAGAAGAAAAGTGGTTCCGCAAGGAGATCGTTAGTCGAAGCTGGGGGAGGCGGACTGGACATAAGGAGTGCCAGAGGGAGAAAACGGTACGGTAAGTAGCGGGAAAGTGATTGGGAATGAGTGGAAAGAGGTCCATGCGGATAAAAGTAGCTAGAGAAAGAAAAGGACTTCGTGGAAAGAGCAAAGTGTCAATTATAGTAATCGAAGAACCGCAAGGAAGGGAAAAAATCCTCAAAAAATGTTGGAGATGGAAAGCGTTCGATTTAAGGGACAAATCCGGAAGGGCAAGACCACCAAAAGAAACCGGAAGGACAAGCGTGGATCGATGAACCCAATGTACGACATCCCAAATAAAATTTGTAAAAAGACATTGAACGTGACGAAGAAAGAGGGAGGAGGGAAATGAGCAAACCAAGTATGAGAAAGGGCCGGAAGAAGAAAAGCGGAAAGAAGATGCGACCTGCTAAAAAAAGAAAGAAACTGTTTCAAACGGCGAAAAGGGGCAAGGCGTCGATTCATGTCCTGCACCAAAGGGGACCAAGTGGCGGCAGCAACCGCCACCGGGTTCCCGATGAACACTCCAAGAAGTTTGATGACCGTGGTCGACCACCGGGCACCCCAAGGGCGGTCGCCGCGGGACGACCACGAGCCAGCCCACAAGCCAACAGATTTAGAGGTATTAAGGGCCGCACCTGAAATTGAAGCATACTCAGTATAGGTAGATAAAACAACACCAAAAGCCTGTTGGGAACGTAAAAAAAGAGTAAGGTCGTCCGCATAGGCCGACAAAACCACGCGATGGTGCCGTGTGGAGGCCACACCACGCGGAATGCCTGCCAGCAAACGAGATCGAAGGGAAATAAGAAGTGGTTCAAACGTGAGGGCAAACAGTTGACCCGACAGGGGACAACCCTGCCGGATACCGCTTGCAAAAGGAATAGCAGCCGTCATAAAAGAAGAGGTCCGAACACGAAAGTAAGAATGGGAATATAGATTGGAAAGTGCCTGACAGAAAAGAGAAGGAAAGCCAAAGTGACGAAGAACAGAGAAAAGATAAGAATGATGGACAGAATCGAATGCTTGTTTCTGATCTAGGTTAAAAATAGCAAGAGGTTCAGAAAGACGGGAAGCAAGAGAGTGTAAATCACGGATGGTAGTGATGTTAGTTGCAATCGAACGGGAAGGGATCGTATAAGTTTGGTCAGGATGAATAATAAATTGTAGAACAGGGTTAAGGCGAAGAGCCAGAATTTTTGCAAAGATCTTGTAGTCGGTGTTAAGAATCGAGATGGGGCGCCAGTTAGATAGAAGACCAAGATTACCAGTTTTAGGAATTAGGCGGAGAAGAGCAAAAGCAAAGTCAGAAGAAACGAAAGTCGAAGAAGAAAAGATCGAGTTGAAACAAGCAACGAGAAGAGGAAGCAGAGCAGGAAGAAAGGTTTTATAAAAAGAAAGTGGAAGACCGTCAGCCCCAGGGGCGGAGCGGTCATTCAGACTAGAAATGGCAAAACGAACCTCCGAGGGAGAGATCGGTGAAACCAAGAAGGGGGAAAAAAAGACGGGACCTGAGGAAGATGTGATAATAATGGAGAATTCTCTGCAGGCGGCAGGACCCGCAATCGAAACCGATCAGTGAAGTACTGAAAAGTTCGATCACAGATCTGCACTGGATCAGAAACAGTTGAGCCATCTGGAAGCGAGAGAAAAGAAATGTTGGAACTCAGAGCACGGTGGGATTCAAGATGTCGAAGGTGTTGAAACGGGTCATCATGAAAATGTAACTTGGAAAACTTTAACCGGGTAAGAGACGAAGAAGCAAAGGAAGATAGAATGCTATGAAGTTGTGATTGAAGAGCTGCAAACGATGGATCTGAAGGAGAAAGGAACTGTAGTTTACGGTGAAGAATAGTTAAATCATGAAAGCGGTGAAAACGGGACGAAAAAGAGAACTGACGTGCAAACGATAGGATAGAAAGTTTGGTGGAAAGCCACAGAGCTGCTGGGTCAACCGTGAGAGGAAGTTCAGAAATGGATGAAGAAATAATCGAACGAACTTCGGCCTGAAACGTGGGATCGGAAAGGAGAAAATCATCGAGAGACCAAACCGGGGAGGGGGGACAGAGAAAGAGGACAAAAATATTTCCAGAAGAACAGGACGATGGTCGGAGGAAACAGAAGGATGATGGGTTACTTCAACAAGGGAGGAGTGGAGGAAACTAGAAACATAAAACCGGTCGAGACGAGCCGCAGCATGCGCTAAGGCAACCGGAGGAAACCATGTGAATTCACGGGACAGAGGGTGGATGGTACGAAATGCGTCAATGAGACAAAAATTACTAACTAGTTGAGACAGTTGGGAGGAAAGGTTAAGGCGACTCTCCCCGGAACCATCACGGTCAAGACCCGGTTGGAGAGTGCAGTTGAAGTCACCACCAATAAGAACGATTTCAGAAGGAGGAATTTGGGAAAGAAGGGAAATCAAATGCGAAAGAAGAGCATCAGCATCAACCGATGATTGTGGCATATGCAAATTGAAAACATGAAAACGACGGGAAAGATAACTAAAGGAGATACCTTGAAAGGAGCCCAGCAGACTCTGTGACTCAACGATATCTGAAAGAAGAGAATGAAACCGAGTACGGAATGCAATCGCTGTACCGGACCCAATGTGCGTCCGGTAGTTGTGATAAAAAGCGTAGGGCCAGCGTCTCCAGCAGGAATACCCGGTCGCCAAGGAACAGTTCGTCTCCTGGAAGAGGAGGATATCTGTCCTCAGGAAACGAACGTCCTCGAAGACCAAAGCATTCGCGGCTGAAGACGCAAGGCCTCTACAGTTAAAGCAGAGCACATTTAGGGAAGGCATCACTGGGGCGGCTGCATCCAACCTTCCAGTTCTGCCTTCAAAACTTTAAGTAAATACGCCAACCGGCGAGCGTACTGCTCTGTCCCGGATGGCAGATCAACATTTAATAAGAACTCATGCAGGAACGTCAGTTGGGTTAGCATCTCCGGAAGGTGAGAGAGTTTACTTGCTATACAAGGAAGAGTAATCAATTTCGCCCGTCTGGGGCGAGCAATCAAGGCATACAGATCTGTGAATGAGAGGGGAGTTAAGGGCACCTCAATGTCAGCAAACATAGAGGTGATGTCAACCAGAGAGGGGGCAGGAGAGTCGTCATCAGATTCAGCAAATAAAGTTTCTTCAGAATCGGGATCGGTAACGTCCATGGAATCATCGTTCGGCAAACAGGTAAAACGGTTGTAGATGGAAACTGAAGAAGTAACAGGAGCCGGTCCAGGTGAAGAGGATGTAGCCGTCTTCCTGGATTTCTGGCGGTCCGAGGAACTCGCACGACGGTTCGCTGAGCCAGGGGAGTTTTGCCTCTTGGTCCGCTGAACCTTGGGGTTGGAGGCCCCTTCAGACGCTGGCAACGGGGGAAATTCCTGCAGGTCAGTGGATGCCGAAGCAACACGGACCACTGGAGGTGATACGACAGAGGTGGAACCAGGATCGGCAGCTGGAACAGATTGAGTGGGGAGGGTGGGGGAAGAATCCGGAGCGGTGGGCAGAGTCCCCGCTGGAACAGCAGCATCAAGTGATTGAGTTGGAACAGTAGCAGCTGTGGAATGTGGGCATGCCGATGCAAGGTGACCTTCACCCTTGCATCGGAAGCACTGAACGCCAGCAAACAGATTGAAAATGTAGGTCCGGGTTTCAGTTATGAGTTCCAGGGTGGTTGGCCGGTTAACTATTGCTTGTGGGGTTGGAAAGATGACTCTGTATTGACGACGACCGCCCTGAACATGTTTCAGGGGGAGTCGCGAGCAGCAGCTGGGAGGTACTTTGTGGTACCAACCACTCGCCCCATGGTGTTAAGGGCATCAATTAATACCGAGTCAGGCACAGCTGTGGGTACTGGAGACAAGGTGACAGTCACTGGTCTTTGAGCTGCTGCAACTGGTTGGAGATGTACGGAACCAATGTCCAAGCCAAAAGCAAGGATTTTGTCCACTGCCTGTTGATGAGTGAAGTGCACGACAACACCCCCTCCCAAGCGGATAATAGACACAATGCTTTCTCCGGGTACAACTTTAGAAATAGCATTTAAATATTGGGGGAGGGGGGTGTCGCGCAGAGCAGGAACAAATACACTTAAAAGTAAGGCAGACGAAAGTTCCTTACCTTGAGGAGAGTCGAGTGGTAATGTTATCCTTAAAGCGGAAGCAACACGTGTAAACTCTGGTCGCGAAGACACAGAAGCACTATGTAAAGTAGAAGTGGCACTCACAGCCGCGGCGAACGAACGAGACACAGGAATAGAAGAGCTGGGTACCTCTGACCCAGCCTCCGGCAAATTTGTAACCAGCGGTACAGTTGGCGACGAAACCACAACACTATTTGACTGAACACCATTCATGGTGGTCACGGAAGATACAGACGACGAAGAAAGCGCAGAGGAAGGAGATATAGACGGGTATATGGCACTCATGCTGGTGGAGGTAGTAGCCAGCCCGGCTACTAACCCTCGCGGCTCGAGCGTTGCAGCTTGCAACACTCAAGAACAGGCAAAAAACGAAAAAATAAGCACGTACAGCTTGTACGCCTCACTACTTGCGAGGAAGGAACTCAGGTAATAACACACGAACTGTCAAAGAACAAACGCAAAAAAAAAA
Organism: Macrothele yani; assembly: GCA_039090855.1. Classification (NCBI taxonomy): domain Eukaryota; kingdom Metazoa; phylum Arthropoda; class Arachnida; order Araneae; family Macrothelidae; genus Macrothele; species Macrothele yani. Next base: position 15,619,397 of record CM077012.1, read on the forward strand.
CCACAAACTTCACACGAAACTTCTAATACTGGCAGGAGCTCGAAAAAATGCGACTGATCAGTCAGAAGCCGTCGCTTAGACCACTGCGCCACCGGGAGTGCTAAATAGACTTGCTATTGGAAGTTTAGAAAACCTTCGAGTTTATCTTCCACCTACAAACATCTCACCCATTGATTTGGAAGAAGTTGAAAAAAAATTAATAGCTGGCATCATAACAAATACAAAACAGGAAGCACTTGACTCATATTTCCAGCATGACGTAAACAGGGAAACAAGTAACAGGTGAAATTTCAAACCTTTGAAGTTATACTTTAGTTTTTCCATTAAATGTTTTTCTTATTGTAGGTCTCATTCACAATTTTATTGCTAGCTGTACTTCAAAGTAAAATGCATATTTTATTTTCGATTAATTGGTAAAATAGTTTCTGATTAACTAGTCTCAACCTGACACAATGTAACATGCCAATTATTTCTCTTTTTTGATCTATTTGGTTATAACTAAGTTCGCATATCTTCATCATCGTCAACCATTATCAATCCACTTCAGGACGAAGGTCTCCTCAAGTTTTTTCCACAACGGTCTATCTTGTGCCAGTCTCTTCCATGTTACTCCCGTATACTTTCGAATTTCATCCGCCCATCTCCCATGTGGTCTTCTGGGTCGTTTCCTGTCCCTTATAATCCAGTCTAAAATTTCAGCTGTCCATCGATGGTCTGTCCTTCTGGCAATATGTCCAGCCCATTGCCATTTCAGTGATTTTACTCTGGTCATGTCTTCCACTCTTATCATTTTTCTGATCCACGAGTTCCTCTTATCTCTTCTGGTTACACCAAGAATGCACCTCTCCATGCTTCTTTGAGTTGTCTGCAGTCTTTGTATGTCTCTTTTAGTTAAGGTCCACGTCTCTGCACCATATGTAAGCACTGAAATGATGCATTGATCAAACACTTTTCTTTTAAGACATAATATGGCATATTGCTCTTGAAAATTATACTGTTTCTTCCAAACGCTCTCCATTCAAGTTTTATACGCCGATTAATTTCTTCATCAATGTGACCTTCACTTGATATCTGCTGTCCAAGATAAATGCAGGTATTGGTTATCTCCAGATTTTTTCCCATCAATCGATAAATCTTCATTTCTTGTAAAAGCATTGTGCATCACTTTTGTCTTCAGAAAGTTCATTTTCAATCCCACTTCTTTACTCTTGTCAGCAAGTTCCTGGGTCATACTCTGCAGCTCTGATGGGATGGTTTCAAAAATGACTACGTCGTCAGCAAAACGAAGGTGAATTAGATAATCTCCATTAATCTTTATCCCTTCGTTTTCCCAGTTCAGTGATTGAAAGACATTTTCCAATGTAGCATTAAAGAGTTTGGAAGATATATAGTGTCACCTTGTCTCACTCCCTTTCCAATTTTTATGGGTGCTGTATTCTCAAATAGCCGAATCTATGCACTTGCATTTTCATAGATGTTATTAATAATATTAATGTATGCATCTTCAATACCGCAGGATTTCAAAGCCATTGTAACTGCTGATGGTTTCACCAAATCAAAGGCCTTTTCATAGTCGATAAAAGCCATGCATACTGGAAGTTCATATTCCCTCGCTCTTTCAATTAGTTCTCTCAGTACGTGGATATGATCTATAGTGCTGCAGCCACTCCTGAATCCAGCTTGTTCTCTCGGTTGAGCCATGTCTATATCGCTTGTTTTTTAGCACGTCTTTTGTACAAAAAAGATCGTGCTTATGTTACCGGTTTGTCTGTCCGTCCGTACCCACGATATCTCTGCAACTATTAGTCCGATTTGAAACATTCTTTTTGCATTGGGAAGCTTGAAATATGATATGCGAATGATGATCCTTCATTTCGTTTTTTTTTTTTGGTTTTTTTTTTTTACGATGTACAATTTTGCCGCTAGAGGGCGTAAATGCAGATGTATTAAAAAATACGTTTTATTCCACATATTTGCTTCTAAACATCTGATTGAAAAAATTCTTTTGTTTTTCGATTCCATTTATGTCGAAGAGTGTTTTAGATAGTTACTTTTTCAAATTACGCATAGATTTTCCGCTAGGGGGCGTAAAAAATTAAATTTTTCCCGATAACTCTTCTAAAACTCCGATTTGAAAAAAAATTTCTTCAGCTGATACACCTGATGGAAAATAGTTTGCATATAATTTCAAATTTTTGGTAAAGAATACTTTGGCCACCACGGGGCGTAGGTGTTAATTTTGGCTTCTGATCTAATTTCCACAAAATCTGAGCTTCTAAATTATCGATTGATAAAATTTTTTTGTGGACTGATGCAACTCACATCGATAAACCTTTACGCAATATTTTCTCCTTAAAATATTCCACAGTTTCTCCACCAGGGGGCGTAGATGTATATCTTATTTTTGTCAATCTACTTCTAGGAGTCCGATTTGAAAAATTCCTTCTTTGTTGGATAGTGTTTCCAGTGTGACATGTTTTTCACATAATTTCAAAATTTCCAAGTAATTCGTAGACTTTCTGCTAGGGGGTTAAAGGTAAATTGCTTTCCTATATCTCTGCTTCTAAATCTCCGATTTGAAAAAAAATTTCTGCACCAGATACAGCTCCTGATGGGAAATCGTTTGCACATAATTTCTAATTTTTGTAAAATTGGTTTGGCCACCAGGGGGCGTAAATCTTAATTTCCGCTTCTGATGTATTTGCAGCAAAATATGAGCTTCTAAAATATGCTCGCTTGAAAAAAACGTCGTTTGTAGACCGATGCTACTCATGTCGACAAACCTTTTACAAACACTTTCTTCTTAAAATAATGCATGATTTCTACGCCAGGGGGCGTAGATGTATATCTTATTTTTGTCAATATCTCTACTTGTAGGGATCAGATTTGAAAAATGCCTTCTTTGTTGGATAGTGTCTCCGATGTGAAATGTTTTCCCTATAAATTCAAAATTTTCAAGTAAATCATTGACTTTCCGCTAGCGTCACAAAGGTAAATTGCGTTTGCTGCGTTATTTCTGCTTCTAAAACTCAGATTTGAAAAATTCTTCCTGTATCGCATACAAGACCTGATGGAAAATATTTTTCACATAATTTCTAATGTTTGGTAACGAATGGTTTGGCCACCAGGGGCATAGATGTTGATTTATGCTTCTGATATACTGTATTTGTAGCAAAATCTGGGCTCCTGAAAACTAGACAAAATTTATTTTTTTCTTGGACAGATACCGCTCATATGGAAAAACCTTGAGAATACTTTCTTCCTAAAATAATGCATGGTTTTCCCATCAGGGGACGTAAAGTCATCTTTTTTTTGTCGATATCTGTTTCTAAGAGTCCGATTTGAAAAATTCGTTCGGTGTTGGAGAGAGTTTTCGGTGCGAAATGCTTCTCATATAAATTCATGTTTTTCTTGACGCACAAGTCTGCAACCAGAGGACGTAAGCTCACGATTCCATTTAGAACAATATTTGAAGGATTAAAAACCCGATTGAAAAACTTGTTTCTTCCGTCAGATACTATTGCTTTCCATACCGGTTCCATCGACTTTGAATAGCTTTGATAAATTTAATTTGCGTCAGAACGGATTAGAAAGACGTGCTTATTATATCCGAAAATTCGGTGTCATCTTTCTTGTTAACTTTCCCTTCAAGTTCGTTACACACAGGTTCGACTGTAATATCAGTTTCACCAACTATGAACTTCCCTAGAGTTTTAAAAATAATTTATCTGTTTTGGGTAGTTATATAAATTCACCTATTAAACTTCCAGGAAGTGTTATTTAACTTTTCAATATGAATTGCACTTATAAAATTTCAGTAACTGAAAATTTACGGTTTTCCACAGCGAATCTTTAGCCATTTCTTGCAAAGTAGCCTCGAGGCATCACAGTACGTCATTCGGAAATACATTATAAAAAAACATCAGCACACACCTTAAAATGCAGAGCGGAGAAACAAGAGGAGGCAGCAGTAGCAGAGAAGAGACTCGGGCAGTGGGACTCAAAATATGTCGTGCCTGAAAATGGCGGGCACTTCTAATAGACGTCATTCATGAGTGGCACGGTAAAAGACAGCAACAACTATGTACGTACAAAAGCAACACAGAAGTTATTTCTGAATGTTAAATTCGCGAGAATTTAGGACGGGGGAGCACGCAGTTCATAAAGCACGATGTCGTGTCACAAAACAAAGCAGAAAAACTAGGCAATCAGTTCCGAGACATCATTCGAAATAAAATGGGATAACAACAAGCACGAAGTTTGCTAAATTCGAGGTCCGTTTATTTTACTCGTGTCCCAGTAGTCTCGAGGTCTGGGCGATGGCATCTCGTCAGATAAGTTAGCAGAGAAGAGACTCGGGCAGTGGGACTCAAAATATGTCGTGCCTGAAAATGGCGGGCACTTCTAATAGACGTCATTCATGAGTGGCACGGTAAAAGACAGCAACAACTATGTACGTACAAAAGCAACACAGAAGTTATTTCTGAATGTTAAATTCGCGAGAATTTAGGACGGGGGAGCACGCAGTTCATAAAGCACGATGTCGTGTCACAAAACAAAGCAGAAAAACTAGGCAATCAGTTCCGAGACATCATTCGAAATAAAATGGGATAACAACAAGCACGAAGTTTGCTAAATTCGAGGTCCGTTTATTTTACTCGTGTCCCAGTAGTCTCGAGGTCTGGGCGATGGCATCTCGTCAGATAAGTCATCGATGTCGTGCTTTTCTCAACTTGCAGCAGAAGAAAATGCCTCCAATATCAGTGCTGAGTTCGGCCTCAATTTTAAAGAGCCCGAATTCTATATTGCAAGATAGAGCCCGGGACCATATGGGCCTCCAAACTATGACTAACCTGTTAAGGCATTAATAGAAAAAAAAACCCTCCTCTTCCAGACTTCCCCTCTTATCCCCCCAGCAATTAACAGATTGTGAAAACACAAATTCGCTAGTGATGGAGATCCAACTTGCACCCCCTGCTCCGGAGTCAAATGCTTCTCCAATTAAGCTACACCGACGGAATTAATTCGCGGCACTTTGCCGTCTTGGCATATGTTTCACCTCTGCAGTAGATCACACGATGGCTTTCGCAACTGGGGAAGGTATCTCTATCTGTTCCTATAAAATAGCCACAAGATTTTCTTTCACCATTAGTTTCCTTTTGAAATGCTTCGGGTGGCCAGGCATCCGGAAAGATCAGGAGGTATGTGACGTACTATAGAGTTCTGAAGCACGTGTCAAGACGGCAAATTTGCAGTGGTAAATTCAGTCGGTGTAGCTTAATGGGGAAACATTCGGCTCCGGAGCAGAAAGTGCTGATTCGATCGGTGCCACCGGCAAATTTATGTTTTCACGTTAGCGCCCGAACGGGGACAATCGTGAGCGTTGGAGTGAACACATTGAACTTTTTTTGTTTCGCCCTTCGCTCATCTATTCATGAGAGTATCAGACTCACGCCTGCAAAACTTTCTTTTCCTGGGGCGTTAGATTCCAACTCCGTTTAAAAATCTCACTGGGATATCGACGAATTTAATCAAAGACCAACCCCCGATTCAGCTCGAGAATTGGCAGAGATAGCGCAGGTTGCAATGATGAGAGCTCAGGCAGCGCAGTCCCGGAACTATAAAAACCAAACGAAGAGAACCGGATCTAGTGTTTCGGGACATACGTAGGTCATTTCAAAAGTGTTGCACACTACGCAGGCGCTGCATGTAGGATGGTGCAATCGCTCCAATCGTTGCGAGTCAAGACTTCAGTATGCAAAGTTGTGTCTATGTTTGCTGGCTAATTTGTTCCTGTTCCGAAAAATTCTGCCTAGGAAATGGAGAAAAAGTTGGTCAGGTCAGATCTCGAGTAGCGTCCAGCGATATTACATTGAAATTGAAACTTCGAGAGGAAAATCCCCTATCGAAATTCATAAAGCTTTGTGTGAAGTTTGTAGGGTTGGTGTAGTGGAGCGTAGCAAGGTGTCACGGTGGGCTTCTCGCTTCCGCCAAGGTCGAGAAAGCATCGAAAACGACCCAAAAAGCGGCTGACCATCAGATGCAACGGACGACACTTTTACGGTTATTATCAACAGCGTTTTGGAAGATCGACGGAAAACATCAAGAGATTGCATATGAAGCAAACATGTCTATCGTTTCAAAAGATTCGCATGTCTACCCAAAGATTCACCAAAAAAGGCCCGACATGCTCTAAGCTGGTGTGACCATTTTGCACGACAACGCGAGGTCGCATGTTGCCAGTACGGTAAGAGACATTCTGGAAAAGTATGGGTGGTAATTGCTTCCCCATGCGCCATACAGTACTGACATGAGCCCACCAGACTAGGACTGGTTCCCAAAACTGAAGAAGCCACTCCGCGGGAAACTATTCAGGATGTTCCAAATGAGGTGACCCAAGTAATCAGATGCCGCCTCAACGATGGAGGTGTCCTGACTGGAATACAAGACTTACCCAAACGTTTGGCCGCTGTCATAAAAAAACATGGAGATTACTTCGTAGGCCTGTATAGGTATGATGTGAAATGAATTCGTTTTTTAAGAGAGCCCACACAGTGTGCAAAACTTTTAAAATGGCCCTCTTAGTATTACTTAAAACTCACTATCAATCTTCCGTGGCGCATACTATCGTTAACAAATTTGCAGGTGATGAGGATCATTTCCGCATCCTTCTGCTCCGAAGCCGAATGTTTTCCCAATTAAGCTACACCGGTATAATTTATCGCTGCAACTATGTCACAGGTACCGCAATCACGGTACCGGTTTTGCAATCTGCAGGTACCGCAATCACAGGTACCGCAATCACGGACTTTGCTCAATAGAATTGGCAAAGATTTACAGTGTGAAGGTAGGGAGCAAATTTTCGTCGACGTTCTATCTAATATCTAGTGCCTATTTTTCCTACGCAGAAATCCGCTAATGCATGGCCTATGGCATTTGCTACCGAAGCTCGGAACTAACAGTCCTCCCGAGTCCCCACACAGATCTATTATAGTTGCTGAAGAAAACTATGCAATACCATAAAATCGCATAAAAAAATCTTTCACTCCCCGAGCTCAAAAAAAATCTTTCACTCCCCGAACAGTACTGAGACTGCCCGGTTCGGGCAGTCTCAGTACTGTTCCTGATGCGCGCATAGGGGCTAGGTTTTTCCATGAATTAACCCTTTTACTGTCTGGAAAGAATGAAACCTGGATTAGCAAATTAAACTGACATCAATTCGAACAAAATACACTCAGTCATAAAAATAGTTGCACCCAGAAGGAAACAACCGACAGGAACGAAACTTGGTGACTAAGTTTGACATCGTGAGACATGCAAATGATTCAAGTATCACGCTCGGCCGCTCATGTGACGCAAGCAAGAAAGGGTCGTGGCGCTGTGCCTGACTGACTATATATAGTCGTCCCGTTGCGCGTGCTTGCCATTCTGACTCAAGCTGTTGCGTTGGTTGCATTCTTTGCAACTGAAGTATGTCTCGGAGAAAAGTTCGAGAGGGGCCGCATCGTCAAGCTATAGGAAGCGAGATGGTCTTACCGCCGTATTGCACGCCATACCGTTCGTGCGGATATCACCCTAGCACGCTGTTGGCGGCAGTGGATAGAACAAGGCGCGCAGCAGCGACAGGAAGGGTCTGGGATACCTAGACGAACCGCGGGGAGAGAGAGAGGGCAGACGGGTTGTTCGACATGCCCAACAGCCACGATTGCGGATATTCAGCGACTAGTGGTGCCCTCCATGCATCGTCCGATTAGTGCCAGCACCATTGGCAGACGGCTGCACGACGCAGGACAAGCACGCAGACCGTTACGACGACTGCCTTTAACACCATTGCATCGTCGTCAAAGACTGCAATGGTGTCGTGCCAGACTGTCATGGAGCCACGCAGAATGGCAGCGGGGGATCTTCAGTGACGAGTCCCGCTTTTGTCTTAGAGGAGACGACCACCAAATCCGTATGTGGAGGCAACGTGGTCATCGCCAAGATGAACAGTTTGTTGTAGAGCGTCACACGGCCACAAGGCTGGTGTAATGGTAAGGAGTGCAATTGCCTACGATGCCAGATCACCTTTGGTGTTCATTACAGGTACTTTGACAGACCAGCGTTACGTTAATGAGGTTCTGCAACCAATGGCCCTAAATTTTCTGAACGCTCACTCCGGCGCGGTTTTGAAACAGGACAACGCTAGTCTGCATACTGCTGCTGTCTCTAGAGCTTGGCTTCAAGGCACTGACACTCTGCCATGGCGAGCCGCATCGCCAGCCCTATTGCAGACTGAAAATGTGTGGGATGCTATTGGACGCGCTATCCACACTCCACCTCTACCGCACAATCTGCAGGAACTGCGTGAGAAGATTCAATCTGCATGCGATGGCTTGTCGCAGGACACCATGCCGAGACGTCTGGCATGCTGTGTGAGCAAACATGGCGGCCCGACGCCATACTGAGAGATACTACTTATTGGCATGTAGCTCAATTATATGTTTCTCATATCCGTCTCAATGTTTACTCATTTATTGTTCCTGGTAAACTATACCTTCCTCCCGAATAGCATTGCAATCTGACACGACCTTCTGGGTGCAACTATTGCTGTAATAAATGAATATATTCATTTATTACAGCAATAGTTGACCTTCTGGGTGCTGTATATTTGCCTTCTGGGTGCTGTATATTTGCTGTAATAAATGAATATATTCGCTACTATATTTTCATTCAATAATTATTCAAAAATTCAAAACCAAAAATTGTGTGTCAGAATAGGTGGCGGAACCCCGGTCGTGCGCGTTTTTCCTGACAATAGGTATAAAAATAGATGTAGTTTAATAGGGAAAGCACAACAGGATAACAACACACTGCATTAATAAATTCGTCTCTTTGGTGTAATGAGGAAAAACTGCATAGTTGGGCAGCAAGGATTGTTACATACATGCATGCCTATAACTGCGCACGCGAAGTCTCCTGGAAAGGGTAAAACAGAGAACTGTAAACCAAAGACTTCCAAAGTCACGAAGACTCATACCCTAAACTTGAACATAAATACAACATACAGTATAAGTTAGCAATACATTAAGTGTCTGTGTGTGTGTGCGCGCGCGCGCGGTGCGTGTCTTTGTTACTGACACGAACGGACAGAGAGCAGAACCACTGAGGCCGGAACATAATGAAGGACAAGGACTACAACGTGCAAGGCCATTTTTCTTGGAATCTTCCCGGAAAACGCATCAGAAGACCAAAACTTGGTCCCCGAAACGACAAAGCAAACGGGCGTATAAGACAAAATCGCATCTTTTGCTTTATCAAACTTCGAACGAAATTATGACAATTCCATTGTTAAGCGCGACATTTAAAAAATGTTAGACACAGAAGAGTACGCATGCGGAATTTGTAATTTTTTTTTTACCAGTCAGCTGTTCAACAGAAGTAAACCAGGAAATCGTATCGGTTATCGTCCAGAACTCGATTTCGCGCCCTTGGAGGTCCCATAGTGATAACAAGCCAGCGAAGAATACTTTAGTAGATTTAGACGTAAAACCCGGTACTGCCAATCAAACGGGGTATTTGTTACCACTGTAAACGTTAACGCGAATGAAAGAGGAAGGAAACATGTGTTTTAGTGTTCCAAAGGGAAAACAATCTTCAGATGAATGCACAAATATCTGGATCTGAACTTTATACAATGTAGTTAAGTTCACTAATCCAGCATACAGAGATTTGCCGAAAGTACAACGCATTGCCTTCTTAGCTTTAAAGCAGTTCCGATGTTCCAGTGTTTTTACATATCAAATGTCCTTCGCTTCATTTCATCTCGGGCAAAATTTGAGAAACAAAACATTACCCTAGAAGAACAATATCTTGTCTTATCCTTGGCTTCGCCACACAGTTCAGTTGTGGCTTTTCAACGGAAAATCTGCGCCGAGTGGCAGAAGATCTAGAATTTGAAACATCGTACCTGATTCAAAATGCACGAGACACCACTAACTTGAGGTATTATTTCTGACGCGCTTGCGATGAAGCAATACTATTTAAGAGCAAAATCATAGATGGTGGCACAAAAGTTTGTCTCCGTTTGAACTGTATGAAAACCATGAGCAAATTTCCCTTCTAAGCAGTCAAAAGTAAATCTCGTTTCGAGACGTCGTCACCAGAGAAATTAAAATAATTGTGAGAAGTTGCGTTCAAAAGAACAGCACTCTGGTCTACAGTATGAAGCAGCATTTCCATGAGTAGGGGGCCACGTTTTAGATTGTTGGTCTCCAGAACTGAGATTGTTCACAAACATCGGAGCTCGCGTTAATATCTGAACAGCTTTACAAATGAGAAACAAGTGGTATTAGATATTAGACTAAGAGGTCAACTACAGTTGCTCCAATAAATTAACACGAGACAAACTGACGCTGAATGAACTAGAATTCTGATTGACATGTCCACGAGAACACACTAGAAGGAACAACCAGTTGACGGTGATTGAATGTGTTCAAACTGATTCTCTAGCCCTTCGTTCCACACACAACAAGAGATGGAATTTCTTAGTCAAGACCTCACAAGTCGATCTGTACGAAAGGTGGTTGGACAAATACCCACATTCGGCTTCAACCTAGATGTCACGGCCTACGGCCTACAGCCTTCCTTTTTGTGCTGAAGAAAAGTTGATTCCAGGCAACATCACTAGTAAGTTAGGAAATATTCACATCAGCAGTAAAGAGTCGTGCGAGCGAAAGGAACGGGAGAAAAACAGCTGGAAGGGAACAAACTGCTGGCAGAAGCTGCTCTCCTAGCTATAAACAGACTCAAAAAGCCTAATTGTACAAGATTCACGCAAATGCTGAATCATAAAAGGAAGTCTAAATCAAACTGAACTATAATGGTTCCTACTTCCCAGGAGCATGACGAAAATTTTCTGCCTGCTGTATTTCAAAACAGAAGTCGGCAAGTAATGGTAACTAATAAATAAGTTTAGCTGGAGCTTTTGGAGTGCATTCCGCACAATGAGCACGATTTCCTTTATGAGAATGCGCGTGCAGATTCCAGAGACTTTTGAAACACTTCTCAGAATACCGAACTACAAGAAAATTCAGTTTTGTCTAAAACCTACTTCAGTTATATACCATATTATATGTCTAACGTAACCTGAACGTATGCGATGAATTTTTCCAACGGAAACTTATGTTCTTGTTCCCATCAAAACTCACAAAATGGGTATCAACTTCGAACAAATTGAATAGTGTATATTCTACTTTTACACACAGACTTACCAATTGGGTTTTAACTTCCTATATTTCAATATGACGCATTACTGTAGAGGCTATTATACATGCTGTATGTAAATTTTGTCAAGTTTGATATGTCTACATATTTTTTCCATGAATCAACTTTGCAAAATTACTGGACTTTCTATATGCATCTTGCCAGACAAATTCAAATTTTATGCGTATTTTATGTTTAATGGCAATTCACTGGAATGTGTAATTAATATACTGCACTACATACGTATATAATAACGGCAGCTGGGTAGTGTGAGTGCCAGAGAATCTTAACAGGAAAACAGGTCTATAACGAGATGATGGACCCCACGAGGAAATCCGAACTATACAGTATAACCGAAGGGAACGTGCCCGGTTTCTTTGCTGCTGGCCAATATCAAGTTCTCACTTAATTTTCATTTTGAACAATATGTTCATTAAATCTTTGTCCTAAGTTTACATTTGTCAGTAACATCTCTACCAGAAATTCGACCACATTATTGTTAAGGGCGTTTTGCTCTCCACTACATCGCAGAAACTTAGTTTCCACCACTGCGTCAACACGCCGTTATTACCATCTTCGTTCAACCTGTTCATCACTCAGATTTTCAATATGCTGTTAAAAAATATGCTATCTACATATTCGTTGCTAGTCCCTCAACCATCTGTAATGTTTAAGTACAAACATTAACTAAAGTAAATGAATGTGACAGGAACACTTACACAGTTAATCACAGTAGTTTGAAGACACCCAAGCTAAGTAGATTGGCCGACGAACAAACTCACTTAAGCAATTTAACAGTGTTTATTAACATTAAATGCTGAGCATAAAGCGAACAAAATAAATCAAACAGAAGACCTAGCACACTTAAGACAGACGTCTGACATGTTTATATCTTAGATGACTGATTGTCAGTGTAGCACAGAAGAAAACCTTAGGAGTGCAAGCATGACATTAGAAGTTCGGAAATATGACGAGACTACAGAATTTTGCGTAAGAAACAGCAAACAATAACGGAAAATGTTAAATAGATCATACACAACACACCTCTTCATCTTTTAAATATAAACGACTTATCACTTATGCTATTTGCCCTGTAAACATAAGTTTCCATTGCGCATTTTAACTTAAAAAGGATGATTTTGTACTGCTTGACGATCATTTCAGCATTTGAGGTAACTCAACATTTACAGTTAAAGAATGTAAACAATCTTTGTGCGGCAATAATCAATAACACTGGTCTACAAAAAAAAAAAATTGTCAAACAAGAAATATTTTAAATGTATTTTCTATACTGAATTCAAATATGCTATTAGTACTCCTTTTTATTGTATCACGCCAGGTTTTTTGGTGACACACGGCTTAAGTTTTTGAATAAATCATATATTTACATACATTTTTAAATCATAAACAACCTAAAACGTAACAATTGCCGACTTCTTTGTGTATTTCGCTTATGAAACATCTCTCGAGTATCCAGCAAGTAGTCAGCCAGCAAACTGGGACTATTTCCTTGGTACTGCGCATTTCCATGCTTCAAATATCTTGAAATCGCTCGCTAAGTTCGTCGTTGAGGGCTCCTGGGCTCTCAGTCCAGGAAATGGATTTTCAGGGACATACAGTATTACATACACCCATAGCTTCGTATGAATCCTAGAGTTCACACATTGAGCCACAATGGTTTTCAGTCTTAAAATTTCTCAAGACGTATTTAGGAACACTTCTGAAAGATTTCCAAACTTGCTTTTTAACTTGAATCAACTTTTCTAATTTTTCACATCCTGTATCAATTAACTCTTATTTGAGGGCCTACAAAAATCCCTTAATTTTGGCGTCAACAATTCTGAGGAATTATTCTTGTAAATATGGGAATGCAGCCTATTTTGGTCCATTGCCTTGACAAAGTTTTTCATAACTCTCAGCTTAGTGTGTAGGGAGGAGGGGTAAGTAAACGCTTTCGGTATTGACCAGTAGAGAGTTTACAAGTTTTCTTCCCAGTAGTAAATGAATAGCGTTACGGCCAGTTTTTTTTTTTTTTTTTTGGTATGACTTCTGTCTCTTCTATCCCACTCTGACAGGAAACAACCAAATTTTGTGTATCCTGAATCATCACTCAGTGTCACATTTTCTGGAGGTTGTGGCACAGGTAAATCCTTTCTGCGAGGAATAAGCCTCATTGCAGGACGCAAATCAGGGTACTTCAGGGAGTGTCTGGACTCAGGTGGACAATCCTTGTTATGTTTGTTAAACAGAAATAACATCCTGAAGAGTGGACTTTTGGTTCCCTCCAAACCATGGGAACTGCAAACGGCATATTGGCGAGAACCAGTCACCCGTCCCGTGAGAAGCCTAGAACAAATTACACAACAGATATGAGGGGCCCAACTCTTAACTTGGTCACCTACTTTACAACCAAAATAAGGCTCATAACACTTTTTATTTAACGAAGTAAAGTTTCGCCTCTGATATTTGAAGGTTACTGCACAACACACATAACAGAAAGTACCAGGGCGAATTAAATACTTCCTCGGCATAATGACGCGATTTGAAACACAGCACTATTGCGCAACTTATTTTTCACTTCAAAATGATTACACAACACGCACAATCCTTACATTGTGAAGGTCACTCACCACTGGCAAAACGATGGCTGCTCAGATGCTGTCGCAAGATATCAACACACGAACCATCCCTGGCTGAAGCTAATCACATATGTACATTAGTGCCTTCATAAAGTTGTTCTTTTTCACACTATATTCTAAATAAAATGCAACAAACAATAACTTGAAAACACAATTTATGTGCGTAGGTCATTCAAAAACTAACGAGACTACGTCATGGCGCCAAAAACAAACCCACGCAGAGAAATGCAGCTGCCTGTGTCGGAACACCTGCTAGGTCAGCCACGTGATGACTCGCTGGTTCAATCTTGTAGTAGACGGCGTAGAGTCTACTACAAGATTGAACCAGCGTAGAGTTCAGACGTGTTTTTGTAACCCAGTATATACGGATTTAAAACTGGAGTAAAGAGCAGCTATAAAATTTTGAAGTCTTCACCGTACGTTTGAATAAAACAGCCACAGAAACGCACGAAATGATTAAAACAGCCCATAAGGAAGATGCTTTGCCCCGTGCAAGAGTTTTTGAGTGGCACGAGAAATTTGTGAATGGTGAAAAGTGTCTGGAAGATGCGCATGCTGCGGTAGGCCTTCGACATCGACTACAGAGGTTAATGTCAATACCATCGATGCACTCCTGCGTGAAGACTGCCGAATGACCATTGAGTTACCGGTGGCTATTACTCTGAAGTTCTAAAAGGTCCTGTCCGATGTCATAGTGATATTCTCATCATGCGTCATTTAAAAAGCCACGTCGCGAACTTCCATGTCAACGACCAGTAAGATTTTAAGCTCATGCAACTCTGCACCGCGTAAAATCGCCGCGGAACGGGGTTCAACCTCCAGGACAGTGACTGATGTCTGGGTGCGTAAAATTCCACCCAAATTTCATCTAAGTAGAGGATTCCTGTGAGCACCATACTACTGCGACGATAACACGCAAGGTTACTCCGTACAATTTGGTAACATAAGTCCTTTTGTGTCGTGGTTAGCGTGTGCAGTACCAACGTCGCTAGTTTGCTCATTAGACCTAAATCTTCCGTCAGCACGGCATACAGAGAGTGAGTCGAAAGTTTTGCATAAACAAATGTGCTGCGGCGGTTATGTCACGTGTTTAAACTAGTTCAAGTCGCGCACTGCAGTCGGCCGAAACTGATATAAAGTGGTAGTCGTTGATATGAACAGCATTGCATGTCGTCGTTCTGTCTGTAGTTGGGACGCCTAAAAGATGAACAGCCACAACCGGCTAATTAGGGAACTTTTGCTTTACGAGTTTGATCTCTGCCATAATGCTACTCAAGCAACACGAAACCTTTGTCATGCGAAAGGGGAAGGTTCCGTGGACCACAGCCGCAACCAGATAGTTAAAGAAATTTCGCTCAGATGACGGAAACCTCGACGATCAGCCAAGCTCTGGTAGGCCGCGAACCGTGCATTCGGAGGCCGTGGAGGCAAATCCGGCAATCAGCACTCTGAGATTATCAGGCGAGTTGGGCATATAGCATACCACCGTGGTTCGTCACCTTCAGGACCTCGGCAAGGTCTACAGGAGCTGCCGCATTGTCCCTCACGAACTGACGCCAGCTGAAGCAAATCGCCGAGTGGAAGTGTGCCCGAAACTCCTAGAAAACCCGCGCGATGCAAGTTTGAAGAGAATTGTTACGTGCGATGAAGAGTGGGTATATTTCCGTAATCCTAACACAACGGCAGTGGTTGAGCCCTGGCCAGCTTTCTGAACCTGCTTCCAAGCGTGGGCGCTTCGAGAGCAAGGTGATGCTTTGCGTCCGGTGGAATTTCGAGGGGGAAAATACATTACGAATTTGTTCCGTTCGGCCGGACCATCAGTGCCAACCTCCACTCTGAACAGCTGGAGAGGAAGTACCCGGCACTGGTGAACAGAAAGCGCGCTCTCCTACAGAAGGACAACGCTCGGCCTCAAACCGTGCGAACGACCCGGGCAAAACTCCAGGAACTAGAGGTCATCGAACTGATGCCACACCCAGCATATAGTCCGGACCTTGCTCCCGTGAGATTATTACATGTTCCGGTCCATAGCCCACTTCCTTCGCGGGTAGCACTTCAACAACCAGGAGGAGGTGGCAGCTGGGATGAAGGAGTTCTTTGCCTCGAAGGACAAGAACTGGTACCGCCGCGGAATCGAAGAATTGGCAGACAGTTGGCTAAAGGTGGTGCAACACGGTGGTCTATACTTTGAATGCTAGTCAGCTTTCGTCCTAACGGTAGATTTGAAGACAAAGTGATCCAAATATTGCAAAACTTTCGACTGACCCTCTGTATATACGTAAACTGTTGTCTGAGGAATACCCAGTTGTGTGGAAAGGCCATCGACATTTACCCTACAAGACTGCTGTAATGCCTCTTCAATGCGTCGTTTGGCTTCTTGTCTGGAAGTCAAAATTTGTCGACCACATCCTGGGGTGATATTCTGCCTTCCTTATATTCTTTGATGCGATTGTGCACTGCCGTTTTCTTAAGGGCATTTTGACCTGATGTTTCCCGCGGAAAATTTTGTTGCACGCACTTTGAATACTGCCATAAGACAAAATTAAAAAAAGAACAACACGCTGTTCTTCCTCTGTCACTGATCATCTCAGCGCTTCATCGTTATTACGAATTTCTCTTACCGATCGGTAGGCACGAACTGAGCTTATAACGTAAGCCTTTTTCGTGGGCGAGATTGGTGTTACGCTATGTCTAAAACCATGACTTAGGAAATGTTAAACTAAATGAGAATACGATGCAATAGTTCCTGATTAAGTTTTTACGGCCAGACGAAACATAAACAGAAGTCAGACTCAATGGCGCCCATAAGAAGAGGCAGGGGGGGGCTCGCAGTGCCAATGCCGTTAAAACGTCGTAGTACGCGGTTTCGTCAAACGGATGCGTTCGCGAGAGATGTCATCGTAGGCCTCCTTACCGCCGGATAGCCCTTGCGTCGTATCGCGGAAGAAACGCAATGTGATGCCATAACCGCCGGTCGCATTTGGAGACAGTGGTCCCAAGACGGATCTGTGCAACGTCGTAGGGAGACCGGAGCACGGACGTCCGAGCACATCGATCGTCGCATTCGACGTCATACCGTAGCTGACCCACAGGCCACAACGGCAGACATTTTGCGAAGTGTACGGGGATGCTTGGATGCTCCGAT
Source organism: Macrothele yani (assembly GCA_039090855.1). Lineage (NCBI taxonomy): Eukaryota > Metazoa > Arthropoda > Arachnida > Araneae > Macrothelidae > Macrothele > Macrothele yani. The sequence goes on from CM077012.1 coordinate 15,636,425, forward strand.
ATTGAGGTGGACAGTGTCGCGCCGATTGGCAGGGTTCGGTTTGCCGTCCAGCCGTCCGTTGCGAAGGCTACCCTTAACACAGCGAGCCATCGTAGTCACCGCTTAGCGTGGTGTCGCTCCAGAGCTGCGTGGGAAGCCGAATGGAACAGTGTGGTGTTCAGCGATGAATCGCGGTTCTCTTTCACCACGGATAATAGTGTGCGAGTCTGAGGGCGACGTGGCCAATGGGCGGATTTCTCCGCCATTGTGGTGTGCCACACGGCCCGGTGACGTGGAATCATAGTGTGGGGTGCTATTAGCGCAAACAGCCGCTCACCGCTGGTATGCATTACGGGAACATTGACGGCATGCCACTGCGTTGACGAGGAGCTGCGGCCCGTGGCACTACCGTATCTGCAAGGCATCCCAAACGCCGTTTTCAACAGGATAACGCCGGCCGCATACAGCTCGGATCAGCCTGAATGCCTTAAACGGTGTGCGGATGCTTCCGTGGCCAGCACAATCCCCGGACCTCTCACCCATCGAGCATCTGTGGGACACGATTGGACATCGGTTGAATACCCTCCCACCCCGGCAAAATGAATAACTGTACACTGTGATCAACACCACATGATCCACGATACCCCAATTGCCTCGATGTCACGTCGGATTCAACGCTGTATCACCAAAATGGGGACAACACTCTTTATTGATCATCCAGTATTCGGCCACTGGAGCCAAGTCTGTGTGTGACAATTAAATCATTTGTTCAGGACCTACTTGGCTATGTATGTGTGCGATTTGGTCTGTTTTCGAGCATTCCTTCATGGTGGCAATGCATATGCGTTTAATTTTAAACTTTCTCGTCATCTACAGTTGCTGTTTTTTTTTTTTTTTTTGTGGTTTAACGTAATCTTACCCCTCGTGCTTCTACGTTTATTATCCTATAAAAATACTTGATCTCCTGATATTGATCTTTGATGATCACCTAACAAAAGATACCTAACTTTTAAGTCACAGTCCATGTAGTTCAAGTATCAAAGAAAAAAATCTTGATAAAACACTGCAAATAAACATAAAGAGAAAAACGTTAGTCAAAATTCCAAAATGAAAAATGTAATATTAAAATGCAATGAAGAATTCTTCGCTACGGCATGTTTTGTATTGCATTTCTTTTTGACATCTTTATTTCTAATTAGGTTGCATACTGCCTTATGAAGTTCATTTCTTCGGTCTCTTTCAATTTCTATTAGTTTGTTACTTATTCACTTGTTCTTTGAGATTTAAGCTTTTTTGCATTGCAAATAAAACAACAGACTGTTCCATCTCCTGACACTGCATGTCGGACGAGCATCACAATAACCTAATCCATCGACATTATTTTTAAATTCCATGATGCATTTTCGCTAAGTTAATACGTATATCGCTTTGTTTTATTCATTAGGCGCTGCTCCATTTCTTACTTTAGAACTTTACATCGAGCTGCTTGTTATGCAGTCAATTTTATCTCTCCTTAACGAAACATGTTTTGATTTACTTTCTGGTTTCTTCAATTACTCATCGTTTTCTCCAGTACTCCTTTCTCATTCAAATTTTTCGCCTACGTGCTCATTTTACTGAAGAGCAAATTTTGAGAATGCTTTAAGGCATCGTTTCTTTTAACAACTATAAAAACTGGGCTTTTCCCTCGCATTTTATCCGAACGCTGTTGCCCGAATTTTCTGAAATCGTTGCCATCGTTGTGTAATACGCAGTTTCGGGGTCATATCGGAGTTTTGCATCTTCCATTAAATTTAAGAGAGACGTACGTAAAAATTTAAAGAGAGAACGCTGTAAGCATAAGAGATAAGCACCGTAATTTGCGCCGAATCGGCGTAAGAAATGACCTGACAAAAATCGCTATTTATACGAAAGAAATCGTAAAAGCCGCAACGGCATAAGCTCAGCACCCCAAAATTTTGTAATCTCTTAACCATCGATGTAAGTGCTTCGACAAAGAACATCCTAGCATGCTTGGTTCACTATCTGAACTATCTGCATACTTTGAAAGTCGTTTTTCATAATCTTATGTTATTTCCGGAAAATTAATGAGCTGTTATACAAATCAAATGGATGACTGCATTGAAATTTCTGAATGTTCTTTCCTTTTTTACGCCTTCCAACCGTAGGTTGAAGAAGCGTATATGCCCCAGCTTTGTCCGTCTGTCTGTCCGTCCGTCCGCACGATAACTTGCGTAAAAATGGTTCGATTTCGATGAAATTTTAGCATGTCGTAGGGGACTGCCTCGGGACGAACCCTATTGAAAATGGGCGAAATGGAGTCAAAGGTCAAGGCATAGGAGCGGGATCCATTCCATTGCTCTTATGCGTCATAACTTACGTAAAAAAATCTTCAATTGCGACAAAACTTTATCATGTTGTACCGGAGGTATACTGAATCGGTTCTGTTGAATATAATCGAAATGGGGTCAAACGTCAGGACACAGGAGCGAGATTTATTCCACAGCCATTATCCTCATAACTTGAGAGTAATGATTTCTGGTATGTTGGAAAGCATCATAATCAATGCATGGCATGATTTTACTAACTTGTTTATATTATTTATTTGATTATGAATTTCCAATTTGTACAGTTTTTACGGCACGAATTACCGGTGTTTTTTGTTGAAAAAATTGGTTTGTGCTATCAAAAAATATCTATACGAAATAAAGTGGCATATATTAAAGCCATTTCTTATAGAAGAATGTTCATGAAAAAGATACAAATAAATGGATGAATGAAGTAGAAGCGTGCTGGGAAGAAGAAATAGAATTTTTCTTCTTCCCAGCACGCTTCTACTTCATTCATCCATTCCAAGTACTTTTACTTTCTATGTGAATACCACAAATGCAATTTTTGATAACAATTTTAGCCCTATTTTTAATTTCAAGTACTTTTACTTCCTGTGCGAATACCATGAATGCTATATATATGCCTCTCCTTGACAAATGTCAACCCCGCCTTCCCGTGGTGCATCCTGTTCCCACTAAAGGGGCTCTGACGACCGCCCATAGCGGTATAACTATACCATCGGGATTAGAGGAAATTCTATCCCACACTCACCAACCCGCTTGGCCAGCGTGGTGAGTTATGGCCAAACCCCTCCAAAATGATTCCACAACTTAAATCTTGGCCCTCAGTCTCCGGCAGCTGGAATGTACCTGGCCAAGGCAGCGGCCAGTGCGACATGAAGGCAGAGGGTGCTAAGAATCCCCGGAGGACCGGACTAGGCTGCCATCTGATGCTGACCTTGGCTACTTACAATGGACGCTCCCTATCTTCTGATTCAAGGCTTCTTGAATTGGAAGAGGAACTACAAAGGATCAAGTGGGACATCGTGGGGCTAAATGAGGTAAGGAGAAAAGGAGAAGATCTCATCGAACTGAAAAGTGGACATCTCTTCTACTATCGTGGGACAGATACTGGCAGAACTAGTGGTGTTGGATTTATAATAAACAAGAAACTGAAGGATAAAGTTGTAGAAGTTGAAAGTTCCTCTGACAGAGCTGCACGACTTGTTATCCAACTCTCGAAAAGATACCAGGCTCAGATTATTCAAACTTATGCACCCACCACAAGTCATCCTGAAGAAGAAATTGAAGAATTTTATGAGGAAATTTGTCATCTAAATAATAAAGGTAAGCAGCACTTGAAAATAATTATGGGAGATTTCAATGCAAAAATAGGGCAACGGCAACAGAATGAAACTTCAGTAGGTAAATTCGGTCATGGCAACAGAAACCAGCGTGGAAATACTCTCGTTGAGTTTGCAGAGGCAAAAGGGTTTTTCATCTTGAACTCCTTCTTCAAGAAAAAGCCACACAGGAAATGGACATGGAGACATCCAAATGGGACGACAAGTGAAATTGATTTTATTATGTGTAGCAAAAAATTCGTCATAGAAGACTGCAGTGTGCTAAACAAGTTCAACACAGGTAGTGACCATAGATTGGTGAGATGTAAGATGCACCTCAACACTAAACTTGAACGTGGCAAGCTCATAAGACAAACAAAATCTATTGACATAACCAACCTTAAAAAACACCATAATACCTTCAAGTTAGAACTGAAGAACAGGTTCTCTGCTTTAGAAGGCCTAACATCGGAAGAAGTGGACATCTCTGAAGTTAACAGAAAAGTAACCAAAGCTCTTATGGAAACAGCAACAAAATTAGCTGGGTCTAAGAACAAGTTGCATGTGAACAAATTATCAGGAAAAACCAAAATGTTGATGCAAAAAAGAAGAGAGATGAGGACAACTAAAGAAGATGTGACTTCCAAAGTGGAATATATAGAGCTATGCAAGACAGTAAGAAAAAGTATCACTGAAGACGTAAGGAAATTCAACTGTGAACTAGTGAGGAAAGCAATTGAAAACAACCAAAGCCTAAAGATAGCAAAGGGACATCTCAGTAAGGGAAGAAAACAGATTATGGCACTGAGAAAAGAAGATGGTTCTGTAACAAGAAATAGAGGCGAAATTTTGACAAGAGGGAAAGATTTCTACTCCAAATTATATGAAAGGGATGATATATGCACTCCAGACATCATGAAAGATACCAGTACCAGAGTTCCTCCAGTCCTTCCAGCAGAAGTTGCACATGCAATCAAGAACATGAAGCGAGGAAAAGCTCCAGGAGAAGATGGAATTACTGTAGACATCATACAAGAAGCAAGTGGAGAAATCGAAACAGTACTCGCCCAAATTTTCACTCGATGCCTTAATGAAGGAAAGATTCCTGAGGATTGGAACACCGCTACAATGATCCTGCTACATAAGAAAGGTGACATTGAGGATCTCTGAAACTACAGACCTATCAGCCTCCTATCAGTAGTTTATAAAATCTTCACTAAAGTTCTTTCACACCGCTTGAAGGTAACACTGGACATGGCTCAACCGAGAGAACAAGCTGGATTCAGGAGTGGCTACAGCACAATAGATCATATCCACGTGCTGAGAGAACTAATTGAAAGAGCGAGGGAATATGAACTTCCATTGTGCATGGCTTTTATCGATTATGAAAAAGCCTTTGATTCGGTGAAACCATCAGCAGTTACAATGGCTCTGAAAACCTGCGGTATTGAAGATGCATACATTAATATTATTAATAACATCTATGAAAATGCAAGTGCAAAGATTAGGCTGTTTGAAAATACAACACACGTAAAAATTGGAAAGGGAGTGAGACAAGGTGACACCATATCTCCGAAGCTCTTTAATGCCACATTGGAGGGTGTGTTTCAGTCGCTGAGCTGGAAAAACAAGGGGATAAAGATTAATGGAGATTATCTAACCCACCTTCGTTTTGCTGATGACGTAGTCATTTTTGCAACTACCCCATCAGAGCTACAGAGTATGATCCAGGAACTTGCTGACAAGAGTAAAGAAGTGGGATTAAAAATGAACTTTCAGAAGACAAAAGTGATGTTCAATGCTTTTACAAGAAATGAAGATTTATCGATTGATGGAGAAAAGCTGGAGATAACAGACACATACGTTTATCTTGGACAGCAGATATCAAGTGAGGGTCACATTGATGAAGAAATTAATCGGCGTACAAAACTTGCCTGGAGAGCTTTTGGAAGAAACAGCATAATTTTCAAGAGCAATATGCCATTATGTCTTAAAAGAAAAGTGTTTGATCAATGCATCCTTCCAGTGCTTACGTATGGTGCAGAGACGTGGACCTTAACTAAAAGAGACATACAAAGGCTGCAGACAACTCAAAGAAGCATGGAGAGGTGCATGCTTGGTGTAACCAGGAGAGATAAGAAGAGGAACTCGTGGATCCGAAAAATGACAAGAGTGGAAGACATCATGATCAGAGTTAAATCCCTGAAATGGCAATGGGCTGGACATACTGCCAGAAGGACAGATCATCGATGGACAGCCGAAATTTTAGTTTGGATTCCAAGGGACAGGAAAAGACCCAGAAGAAGACCACATGGGAGATGGGTGGATGAAATTCGAAAGTATGCAGGGGTGACATGGAGGAGACTGGCACAAGACAGACCGTTGTGGAGGAAACTTGGGGAGACCTTCGTCCAGCAGTGGATTGATAATGGTTGACAATGATGATGATGATGATGATATAATTTAAGACTACACACTTTTGATGTTGAGATGGAATAAATTATCAACGCTTATTCACAATTAAATGCTTTATTAACATCTACTATAGTTTCGCGCAGAGCGTTTGGCTCGGCATAATCAGGACGAATGGAATTTCCGTGTCAAGGTACACAAGACTTACGTACGGAACTATGAATTGACTTACGCACGGAACTAAGTCATCAATAGACCACCATTGTCACGAAAATAACCATAAGTTCTTATTTAGAAACGCTACGCTTATTTGATAAACCTGATTCGACTATCCAGTTTCATACATTAGAAGCTTTTCACATATACCGGAACTCTCCACGACTTGTCAACGACAGGACGTCTACGCCATTTCTTTCAAGCGCGTAGAAGCAACTCATCAAAATCCGTGACTGTCACAACTCTGATGATGTCACAATGATTTAAATGTTTACGCTCCATTCGTCCTAATGATGCAGAGACAAACGCTTGGCGAAACTATAGTCGATGTTAATAAAACACTTAATTGTGAATAAACGTTGATAATTTTTTCTGTGCTCTTTTTTTTTATAACAATTTTAACCCTATTTTCTGAAACAGCACTGAATCCTCAGAAGTGGGTAGGTTGTTATATGTGCAAGAGAAATGTCCCCCAACTTCATCACGTAGTCATGGTCCTTGGCTTTAACCTCGCAGCTAAGGAGAAGATGAAAGAGTCACCCGAGGGTCAGCAACGTCGTGTGTTAGTGGACAGAAAGAGGAAGTACATATAAAACACGGTGCAAGATAGCCAGATTTAGCTTGGAACTCTCAGAGGGGGAAAATGAACAAAAAAGAGGGAAAGCCCAATAAACTATATACAAATGGAAGACATATGCCGCTAGGAGCAGTGTTTAGAAAATAATTCGTGGTAAGCGTCGCATCGCCGTAAGATATGAATAACGTACACCGTCAAGTATGAACAAACAATAGGGGAAAACGCCCAAAACGAACTGATGATGAGATACAACGAAGTAAAATTCTGGAAATATATTGGGTTGGTGCAAATGAAATGTCCGGCGCAAACGAGCAGTGGAGACAGGCCCCCACCACAGCGGAATGAAACCATCCACAGGTGTTGCGGGCATTACGTCACAGAGTTACTATAAATAGCTAACACGTGTGTGAAGAACAAGGTTCAGGCGTGGTTTGTTTGGAAGTAACTTGGCTTGCAAAGAAACCATGCAGACGCCAGATTTAAGAGTCATCTTCCTGTATGAATTTAAACTGGACCATTCTGCAGAAATTACCGCTCGAAACGTTAACAAAACGTTTGGGGAGAAAACAGCCAATGAACGAACCATTCGGCGATGGTTTGTGAAGTTTAGAAGAGGAGATACGGGCCTGCAAAACAAAGCACATGGTCACAGACCTGTTCCTGACGATGTTATGTTACGTGTGGTTGAATCAAATCCCCGAAAAACGTGTCGTGAAATAGCGGCAGAGGTAGGTGTCCACCACACGACAGTTGTTCGGCGTCTGGCTGCGCTGGGTAAGGTAAAAAAAGCTGGACATGTGGCTGCCGCATGAGTTGACAACTCACAACAAGACTAGGCGTTTAGAAGTCTGCACGTCGCTGCTTGCCAGGAATAAGCGGGAACCTCTACTGCATCGAATCGTCACCTGCGACGAGAAGTGGGTCCTTTATGATGATCGGAAACGATCTTCACAATGATTAAGCAAGGCACAGCCTGCTGGACGGCATCCTAAGCCACTCCCATACACACCAAGAAGGTGATGCTCCTTGTCTGGTGGTCCACAGCCGGGATAATTCATCGGAGTTTCTTGGCAAGAGGCCAAACCATCACTGAAGAACGTTAATTGCGCTGAATTACACCAGATGCACCGGAAATTGCTGCAGAAACAACCGGCTTTGGTCAACAGACATGGTGTTCTTCTGCTCCAGGAAAACATCCGCCCTCATGCCGCAAAACGAATGATGCTGACACGAAGTGCCTTGGGCTATGAAGCACTGTCTCATCCTGCCTATTCCTCGGACTTTTCTCCGACAGACTATCGTCTGTTTCGTCGCCTGGATCACTTCCTGTCCGGGAAACAGTTCACGACAGACAACGAGGTTCATCGTGCAGTTGACGACTTCTTCGGGTCCCAGCCACGAGACTTTTTCGTTCCGGGATTATGGCCTTGCCGGACAGATGGCAACTATGTGTCGATGCCGAAAGGGATAATTTTGCTTAGGTAAGTTGTCGTACTTTTCCGTTTTCTCCGTCCACGTGTGCTGGTCCTTTGCCGGACATTTCATTCGCACCAACCCAATATCATGGTCTCCTGAAGAAGCAACATTAAAAATCCGCCAGTTTTCAAAATAAAATAAAATTAAATTTTTACTCTATACAAGTTGAACTTTTCTAAATTTATCTAAACCAAATTCTCCATCTGTTTGTTCGGCAAACTGTATGAATATAGGCAATACATCTTTGAACTTTTATTTTTAATTTCCCCAATAAATTTACTTTCTATTTCGACCAAATCTGGGGACAATATGAAAGTAGAATTATAGACCTGTGCAGTTAAAGTTCAATATTCTGGTAGTTTCATTTACAAAAAAAAAAAGTGTCCTAAGTTTAGATGATGCATAAGTTTTTAAGTCTAACAATATAGGATCTGTTTCCATGAATAAGTTATCACGATATATGAATTAAATCTGATGAATTAATTTTCCATTGTGTTGCCAAACAATAATACACTATTACGAACGAAGAAATATGACACCAAACTTTTGGGTGTAATGAGTACACCTTTCTAATCCTTTCCGACAAGAAAAAAACAACTTAAGAAAAGCATATTTTTAGAAGGAAAACTTTAGTGAAAAAGAGATGCATTTACACATGATAGCGAAAATATCCGCATAAATTAAAAAGCACACCATAAGCAGTGTTCTTGGTAGCAATATAAACCGGATTTCTACACAGTCGGTTAAGTATCCACAAATAGGAACAGCTACTTTCACAACTATATACACTAGCGGCTGAAATGCGTGCTTCGAAAAATCACAAACTGTGCACAGAACATTTCTCATAACGAAAGATATCCAAGGCAAAGGAGATTCTTCAAATCGGGTTCTTCGTAACGAAGATATAGTTCCAAGTATGGTACAAATGGATACTTACACCCCCTGCTAAACTGTTCTTTTTTTTAAGGGGGGGGTTAACACCACCGTGAGCATCTCGATGAGCTGTAAGCAGTCGCCCGTCCCTAATTTTGGAGTGCCAATTCCAGGAAAGTGAGAGTCAATGCCGTAAGCCAAACACAACATCCATGCCTCACTGGATTCGAACCCGCACCTATCTCGCACGAATGGTCAGAAGCCAGCGCTTGGACCATTGCGCCACCCTGCTAAGCTGTGCGGTATACAAACTGGAAAATACAGAAAAATATTCCTCGCCTCAAACGCCATCAGTAGCAAAAAGAACTTTTTTAATCTGACTTCTAGAAGCAGAGATATTACAAAAAAAAAAAAAAAAATACTTTAGCGCACTCTAGCGGGAATACTAAACATTTTAAGAGAGAGAGAGAGAGAGAGAGAGAGAACGTAAATGTTGTATGCTGTGAGTGGCGCCTAACTGCAAAAGAATGTTTCCAGTTAAGATTTTTAGAAGCAAAGGACTGCAAACGTGTTAAAGACAAAAATACGCCCTTGCGCTTCCTAGTGGCAAAACATTTCGTTACAAAATATTGTAAATTGCATGTAACACATTCATCTTCTTTATTTTTAACGCAAGAATAATTTTTAAATCCGATTTTTAGAAGCAAAGATTTCGAAAAAATAATGTGTGCATTATTTCAAATAGAAACTGTACGTAAAATGATCATGATAAAGGGTATCGAAAGGTAAAAAGTTTTTTTAAGCAATTGCATAAAGTAAAATATATTTTGAAATTAATAAGCATGTGCACGCCCCCTGAAGGTGAGGTTATCCAATGGTAAAAGACCAAAACGTATGGATCGTTCTAACATTTCAGGCATTCGACGGCAGAAAGAATTTTCAAATCTGACAAATATGGTGTCCAAAGAGAGACTAACGGACATGGCGATATTACAAGCACGTACTTTTTTTTTATTTTCCAAAAGACGCGCTAAAAGAAGTGAAGTGGGGTAAAGATACCAGCGGCGTACCGGGAAAACTCTGCGCCCCCCCCCCGCGCAAAAAGTATTTTCGAGGTCTTTTTGCGAAAATGCATTAGCTTTCAATTACTCAAAAATGTACCCATATTATTAACTAGGCTTTACGGGTGTTTTAATAAATCAAATTCTTTGGAACCTACGAGTTTTTTTTTTTTTTTCGTAAAATCAATATTTCTCTTTATTGCGTGAAACACAAATATGTAAGTTATAATTAAAATGATTTCGCTGGTTACCGATACAAATTATTACACAACATACTTACGTCAAAGTTAATCATTTCATGCAAAATTTATTAGTTCAAAGAACTAAGGCTGCTTTTTGAAATGCCTCACGATTGGACACACAAATCATGCAACTGCCGTGCGACAGGTGTCTAATGACTTTTCTGATTTATACGAAATGTCACAACATAAGCAAGCAAATAACTAAGTAACGATTAAGAACTGTAGCACAAAAAACGTAAAACTACTTAAATTATTTACTCCGGAATATAAGAAACACACTTAACATAATGCCACAATGTTTTGCACATAGAAAAATATATATATATATTTGACTGTTTAAGAGAAAATTACACAGGTCTCTGATTTTTCGCTCCCGCGAAGAACCCCTTTTATAGTGCATTATATCCAGAAGGATATACATAGTTATGTGCAAACAACTGTAATACATAACACTTTATCCTCATTGGTATAAAAATTCCGCTCAATGAACTGACATTTTTTTCACATTCTCTGGTTAACATACCTGCATAGAAATTATTACAAGGGCTGTGAACTTGATACCTCTTGTAACAGCAAGGGCTATTATAAGGGGCCTCAAGTTCTTTTGAATAGCTGCTTTTTCGTCATCTAGTTTTTATGAACTAAAGCAACGAAAATGATTTCTAAAGATTTTACATATTTACTGCGAAAAATATGCTGTTCTTCGTTACACTTCATTCAAAGTTGCTTGGCAATTTCTTTAACCAGTTTCATACGAAATTTCCCCAAAAAATTTTGCAAAATTCTTTTGCTCAGGCTAGAGGCCCTTTTAGCCATGACCCCCCCCCCCCCCCAGCACTACGGGGGTTGCAGGAGGGCTATCAGTACGCCTCTGCCGCTGGAATAGAGAATTAGAAGACTGAGAGACCGAAGCTATACTCCGAGTCAACTTACAGCGTACCACTATGTAGAGTACGAAACAGCTACATCCGCTACGGAAAGTAGCCCCTAGCCTTTAGAGAGAAAAGCAGCAGAATTATTGTTCAGAATTCATTTTTGTTCAGCAGTTTATTGGACAAAATTATTATCTAAAACAAATATTTTCAAAAGTTAAAGCGCTTTTATAAATAAATTTGATATGAGAAGTTACTTAAGAGCCTCACGCACTTGTCCAGTTGGGAAATAACTAGGAGAGGAGAAAAGGTTAGGAGATTCTCCTAACACATTCACAACACAGATACAATAAATATACAGTCGGGAAAACTAGAGGGGAAGATTTACTTAGACAGCAGCGGAAGAAGCTCTGACTCCGCCACACCACCATTCACAATCCCCACTGCTTGTGAGTGTGTGGGTGGGGGATCAGAGCGAGAGTAATTGCTTGACAGAAAGGAAACAGCAGGAGGGCACGGTAACACGGATGGATACCGTTCGTTCTTGCGTTCCACGGAAAGTCATGATAAGGCTCCCCCGCCTTTTAACAATACACTTTTAGGGTGACTTGGAGTATAAGCACAATCAGAAGACCGTACGCACTGGCGTAGCTACCACACCCGCAGCTGCGTGGGGGGCGCAGGTAACGAAGGGGCGTACTACAGCTGCCAGTTATTGTTTTATAAAAAATATTGAACACGCACAAAAATAAATAATTAACATAAAGATTATTATTTTCCTTTAAGATATATTTAGCTTTGCCTAAATAAATACCTAGTTTCACTTTTAAAGCACTGAATGTCTTAATGATTGAAAGTGTTCGGCTCTTTGACTTCGGGTTGTAATACGATTGTTCTGCAATGGGTTGTAAATAATACGATCGCTCTCCAATTGCCCTCTCTCTGCGCTGCTCAGGAAAAGCGCGAGGCCGCAGTGGGATTCCCCGTGGAGGATGTGGAAAAACAGTGTTACCTAGGATTACGTGCACGACAGGCGTCAACATTTATTCACAGCAGCCGCGGATCTGCCTTGTATAAGAGGGGGATTTCTTCAAGTGATTTTAGTTTTAAACAAAACAATTGCGCGTATTTTTAAATCCGTTACTCAAAAAGTTAAAACAGCAGGGCTCTAGGTACCCACTTACTTTTCCTGACCTCACTCGCTCACGTACACGACAGTCGCCAACATTTACTCACAGCAGGCGCGGCAAGACATAACATTCACGGCTTCTAGCTCGCATATAACACACACACACACACACACACACGCACGCACACACATCCTCCCTCGTGTTCGAAATCCAGGGAAAACTACTCTGCTTAGGGGTGTTGACGTAAATCTTGCGAGGACGCAAGTTGTGCTAGTTACGCCACTGATCGTGTGTACGTATAATAAGGGGGGAAAGAGAAAATCAAAGTGTTGGCGTTGTTATTTTCGTGAAGCAGTGAGAAAACAGTACCGGAATTTAAGTACTGAAGATCGGAATAAGCTAAAGATAAAAAGCTGCAGAGAGCAAGTAAGATAGAATAGCTGGAAGGAACCATCAAGCGCTCTGTGAGAGAATAAGGCTGAAAATCAACGCTTTCAGTACCTTAGATTTCTGATGACCAGCAATGCTGTACGGTAATGAGACTACAAACTTCCGAAGAATTGACAAAAAGTGGCAAAAATTAAGACGCATAATTAGATATGCAGGGTCACCAGAAAGGATAGAATTAAGAAAGAGTATAGAAACAAAGTGTATGAAATAATAAGGTTTCGTCCGTTAAACTAAGGTTTTTAACGGCTTAAGTCTCTCCAACTTAACTGTCACTTCCTGACTTCAACTTAATTCGGTGAACTCTTGTATTTTAATGTATCGTTATTTGAACATCTCGTTGCAATACTTTTCAGTCTTAAACATATGAAATTCAATAGCTAGTAAAATGGCCAAGTTCAAGAATTCTGAAAGAAACAGTACTACGAGTTCAAAATCCACTTTTATTGGATCAGAATGGCACGCCAAGATGAACTTTGCATATACTGCATTTCGTAATAATCAACAGCTTACAGAAATCAAGTACTTCCACGGCAAGACATAACATTCACGGCTTCTAGCTCGCATATAACAAACTATACACATGTGTATATCCACATACACTAAAGAGCAATTTAATTAGAAATACCTGTCTAGTAACGTGTAGCACCACCTTTCGCCCTGATGACGGCGGCGATTCGTCTCGGCATGGACTCTACAAGACACCGGAAGCGTTGGGAAGCCATACGGATCCACGACCCCTGAACAAGCTCCCACAGTTCACGAAGATTTGATGGAGGGGGGTCAGAGCCTAGAACATCTCTCTCGATGGCATCCCAGATGTGCTCGTGGGATTGAGATCAGGTGACCTAGCTGGCCAAGGAAGCGAGGTCACGTCGGTGGAGTGTTCATCCAACCATTCGGATACAATTCGGGAGCGATGGCACGGTGCATTGTCTTGTTGCAGGATGAGGTCCCCAGTGGGATGTTGAAGACGCACAAACGGGAGCAAATGGTCGTCCAGGATATCCCTGTAACCTTGACCTGTGAGGGACGATGTTTAGCATACCAGGGGTCCCATTTCAGTCCACGTAAACAGTCCCCAGACGAGAATGCCACCCCCACCAGCTTGAAGAGTACCCTGCTGGCAAGAAGGATCCATCGCTTCATGTGGTTTGCGCCGTACTCGTATCCTGCCATCCGCATGTACCAACGTGAATCTCGACTCATCAGTCCAGGCAACATTTTCCCACATGTCTAGGGTCCAGTGGCGATGTTCCTGCGCCAATGCTAACCTTTGCACCCTGTGATGCGCGGTCAGCAGCGGTACCCTCGTGGGAAGATGACTTCTGTACCCCATAGCGAGGAGATGGTTCTGGATGGTGTGGCTGCTTACACGTTTTTGTGCACCAGCGTTAAATTGCCGAGTGATTTCTTGCACTGTGGCCCGTCTATCCCCTGTTACAATGCGAGCTAGCCGACGATGACCACGCTCATCCACACGCTGTTGTCCACGGCAGTTGGCCCTTGCAGGGATGGTTTTACCGGATTCAATGTACTCACGGTGCACCCGTGACACAGTGGCTCGTGAAAATCCCAGTGCCTACACGACTTCCGTGATTGAGTGACCCATTCGTTGGGCCCCGACAATTTGCACACGATCAAATGCGCTTAGATCCTTCGTCTTACCCATACTGCGTCCTACTCTTACCTATTCCCGTCGCATCACTCCTTATATTGTCGGATCGCTGCATACGTCATGTAGTTTCCGTTTACAGGGCCGCCCACAGCGTCACATTTGCATAACGCCAGCTGTCTCTAATTCAATTGCTCTTCAGTGTAGATATCTAATGTAATCGTACATTATTCGCTCTTCACCTGATACACAGTGTTTCGTATTCCCCACCCTGCACTTCAACTACTTTACACATCATTTTATTTATCTTTGAAAAACTCGCCGAGAGAAATAATGTGCCGTTAAGTGAGAAAACATTTAACGAGAATAAATCAAATTCGCATGAGAACACAAACTCAAAAGGAAGGTTAAATCAGAGGTACACATCAAAAGTGAGAAATTTCTTTGTACTCTGAAGTAAAGCTGTCCTGGTACAGACAAGGGATGAATGGTATGTACTTAGAACGTAGTTATGAATATGCAGCTATCAAAAAAGCCTAACAGAAGAAATAAGATCAGCTGGAGTGACAATTTAAACAACAAAAATAGCAAAGTATTTAAAGAGATGACACACAGGACGTAGCTGAGTAGAGGACCGTCCGCAACAGTGACACGTGACTGCAGGACTAATGAAGTTGCCGGACGAGAAGTTTAGTTACTATTCCAGCTGCAGAAAAAAAAAAAAAGCAGGAAGACAAGAAAAAGAAAGAATTTATCTTATCTCGAAACAGCCGAAGAAAAGGTGTGCGAAATCTTCCTAGCAAGACAAATTTTCTCCGGAAAAAAATGAAAATGTATGAAAATAGCATGGCCTTGGTTATAGCCGCGCGATAACTTTTTTGCTTAATCCAACTTCTACAATCTGAATGTGGTACCGCCGCCCCCGGTGGCGCAGTGGTCTAAGGCGCTGGCCTCTGATCATTCGTCCGTAAGGGGTCCGGGTTCGAATCCCGGTCGGGCATGGATGTTGTGTTTGTCTTACGGCACTGGCTCTCTCCCTTCCCTGGAACCAGTGACCCTAAATTAGGGACGGGCGACTGCTTATAGCCCATTGAGTTGCTCACGGTGGTCGTTAAACCTCCAATCAAAAAAAAAAAATGTCGTGCCATATAGAAACACAAATTTACACCACCCGCTGCGAAAATTTGACATCAAGGGAAGTCAGAAAATGTGTAAATAATCTCGACCGTAACATCAACAATCCGATGAAAAAAATATTTTCGAGTTAAGCTTCTTGAAATGAGATATGTGCAAATACTATTGCACCATCTAGCGAGAGCACTATGACCCTGAAAGCACATAACTAAGATTTTATTAACCATGGCTACACTAAACCGATGTAAAAATTTTTCGTTTCAGATATGCTGAGATGTCACAGGTGTGTGTGGGGGGGTGTAAGTTTACAGCACGGAGCGAGAATATTTTTTTTATTGGAGGTTTAATGACCACCGTTTTGTCATTTTCATGTAGGACTTCCGTCCACAGGGAGTAGAGTTTAGGTCCCAGCCAACTACAGCGAGATCGCCTTTTGGGCAGGACACAGAAACGGAAGGAATGAGAGCAAGTCTAGCGACTTTTAACAGAACAGTTTGTAGTGAAATTAGAGTACAGTAGATGGCGCCACCATACAAGTACGATATTGCACATAGATGGGCGAGAGAATTTCAGGGAGGACATAGGAAAGGATACCCATTTCACCAGTGGGTCCAGCCTGGGGGCCGTCACTTTACGTGCTCGTCCGATGCACGGCGGATATTCAGCGATTGTTAGTAAATCACACCATCTCTGAAAGATCAGCACAGGCTAGAACCTGGGGACCCAGCATCGATAGTCTGAAACACTAACCACTAAGCCATCCGCGGCTTTTAATGACCACCGTGAGCAACTCAATGGGCTATAAGGCAGTCGTCCGTCCCTAATTTAGGGTCATTGGTTCCAGGGAAGGGAGAGAGCCAGTGCCGTAAGGCAAACAACATCCATGCCTCACGGGATTCGAACCCGGACCCCTTTCGGAAGAATGATCAGAGGCCATTGCTTAGAATACTGCGCCACCGGGGCGGCGAGGATTAACATAACGCGAGAAGGATGACACCAAAGTCTTGGATGCAACAGGTATTCCTTTTAAAGATAAAAGTGAATTCGTAGCTCGAAAGCTACTTGTTAGGCAAAAACTCGAATTACGAAAATTAATTTCTCAGTACTTCCCATCTTGTAAATTTTAACTGGTTCCCTAAAACATTCAGTTTTCACCTGAACGCCCAGGTGCACCGAGTGAAGCATTCTCCTTTCAGTCAGTGCATTTGAGAGACATGCTTAGCCTGTGCGTAAACATTAATTACATTGTTAAAGAAAATTAATAAACAATAGATAAAACATTCTTACTATAATATACACTTAACACAAAAGGTAGTAGTGTGCTGAACTTGTTTTCCTTTATTTTGAAGCAAGAATCACTAGCTTTGAAACACTGAAGAATTACGCAGTATGGTCATGTTTTTAGTATTCTCTTTCCGATGCAAAAATAATTTTTCCCAATCCGAGCCTAGGGAGATGTATGCTTGGTGTAACGAAAATAGATAAGAGGAACTTGTGGATGAAGGAAAATGACAAGAGTGGAAGACATGATCAGAATAAAATCCCTGAAATGGCAATGGGCTGGACATATTGCCAGAAGGACGGGCCACCGATGGACAACTGAAATATTAGACTGAATACCAAGAGATAGGAAAAGACCTAGAAGATCAAGTGACAGATGAGTGGATGAAATTCGAAAAGTTGCCGAAGTGACATGGAGACTGGCTCAAGACAGACCGTTGTGGAAAAAAATTGGGGGAAACCTTCATCCAGCGGTGGATTGATAATAGTTGACAATGATTATATATATTCCAAGGGGGCAGGAAAAGACCCAGAAGACGGCCACATGGGAGATGGGTGGATGAAATTCGAAAGCATGCGGAAGTGACATGGAGACTGGCTCAAGACAGACCGTTGTGGAAGAAACTTGGGAAAACCTTCATCCAGCAGTGGATTTGAAAATGGTTGACAATGATGACACACACACACACTCACACACCGTATATTCCAGTTAATTGGGACATCGGGGCTAAACCACTTTGGCTCAATTAAGCGACTACCCCAGTTATGAGAAGCTGTATCCCGAACAGCTTATTTGGGATGTTCAAGAATTGTCCCAAATAAACGGCTACCCCGATTAACAGATGGCCCAATTAACCGGAATCTACTGTATATATGCGTAACCTTAAAGAGGGAGCTTTTTCATCTTATGTAGCAAATTTGATCGTATGATATTTGAAACGTCATAGAATTTGATTAACTTACGAATTAGTAATGATTTTTAATAATCTTAGAATTTGTAATAAATTCTAATGCAAAGTAATGATTATGGTATTGAAGTGAGGCAGCAATTTCAAAGAAGAGTAACATAGGTTTTATGAAAAATGAAACTGCCTTTTCAATTAAAGCATTGCAAATTCACAAGAAGGTGCAACAGAACCCAAGATAAAGTACTTTCACAACAATGAAAACAATTTCAATAACGATTAAGTCATTTTCGCAAACAATTAAAAAAAGCTCCCCTGTCAAACAAGGGCCCAGCCTAGTGCAGTAATCAGGCTCTGCTGATTAGAAATGTCTTTCGTTCATTAGGCTGCTATCATCCAACCTAATATCATCTGTACATAGTCGAACCTCCTTAATCACTAATCCGTTCCAGAAAAAAAAACACTAAATGGAATGAATAGCTAAGTGGATGTTGAATTTACATGTTAAATCCGTAATCCCTTCCGCACACAACCCAAGATAATGGACAGTTTTACTCCAAAAGATTTACTTTTCAGCACTTATTCAACAGATATTTACTCAAACACACTTAGGCATAGATGGAGTAAAAGAACACTAGATTGCTATTATTTGAAGCAAGGAAATTTCAATACGATTTCAAAAAGATCTTCCACAAAGAGCCTCTGGTGTTTCTGGGATGGCGTTGATTGTGGTGCAGAGGAAATGATTGCAGAGGATTAATCGAGAGACTGACTCCAATCGGAGTCTTTTTTTGAAGATGTGCACGGTTGATTGAGATGCAGCTCTGCTTTAGAAGGCACCTCAAGTATGAAATCCTCTTGTCCTCAAAGTTACAATCAGTTCTACAATTGTTAACACTGCCAAAGCCTCCAAAACTATGTTTACAAAACAAAAGCATCTTTAATTGGCTAAGTGTCGTCAGCCCATTTTCCTCAAGAAATCATCAATAGATCCATCATTGGTAACTGGATCAATGTAATCCTACGGAAAGTCAATCGTTCGCATGGAGTGTTTCAACCATAGCTTTTAATCTGCTACATAAATAATTTTGTTGAATCATGTTTATGAACGATGTTTCCTTTACACCTGAGAACTCTGTCTTTCTCTTCATTTGGCATATATCCGTTTGTCAAAAGACACGCTTTCGAATTGTTGCTACAAACATCTTTTTGACATACACTCTTATGTCAAATCAGGTGCTACTCGTAGAAACGCATCCAGAAAAAAAAATTTACATATTTTTTCTCGGAGTCTGGAGACGAAGTGTGATCATCTTTAAAGTTAACTGAAAGAATCGATCGTAATAACGATGTGACAACAGTGGCGACGACAGCAGCTCAGAATTGGGTGGGCAATATTAGGGGCGGGGGCTCATATTTTAAAGCGTTCGGCAGAAATTTTGGCAAAAATTCCGTTCATGTGCATCTGATAATAATGATATCTCTAGTAAAAAAAAATTTCAGGTAAATATTGTACGTAGTATCTATTCAAAGTATGTAGTATGGGAACCACGGATACGAACCCCTATGGCAAGTTACTATTTCTTCTCAATTTTGGCTTACCTAAGTCGTTGATTTTTTTTTGTGTTTTTTTTTTTTTTTTTTTGCTTTTATAATGCTGTATATGAATTTCAGTTTGTAACCTGACAAAGAATCTCTCTCATCGTTTTAAACTGTAATTACAAAAATGGTGTGTTTCTACTACTCTTAGAAATTTCCTTCAGAGGACTCCTCCATTTTCCAAAAGTGCAAACACTAAATTTAGCAAAATTCATTTTATATAACAAAATTTCAGTGAATTCGAGAAATTCACATACATTTGTCCAAGTTTTCTTTGAATCTTAGATGGTTGCATCTACAAATTTTCCAACTGCTTAAATATTGGGGGAGGGGACTAACGGGTGGGCTCAAAGAAAAGTTGGGTGGGCTGAAGCCCACCGAAGCCCTCCCGTAGCGTCGCGCCTGTGTGGCAATGTGTGTGATAATTTTTTCTGATCAAATAATTTTTCATCAGTTAACACCAACCAAAAGATTTTTGGAATTTCGGAAGTATTATTCAGAAATACTAGATTAAAAAAAATCAAAATAATATATTTTCAAATTCCTTTGGAATCTTCAGGGATAAAGTAGGTTAATTTATGCTTTTTTCAAACTCCACGTGCATTTAAACTGCATCTAGTATAGTTTATCCCTAATTCAAGATTCCTTGTTCCAAAATAAAGCATAATAATTCTGTTCTGGTAAAAAAAAAAAAATTTACCAGAACAGAATTATTCATGGATTGGAACTTTGCACTAAACACGTGAATCCAACAGCCTACTTAGTACATAACCAGGACGTGGAATTTTCCAGTTTTTTTGTTGTTATTTTTTTGTTTTATTGAGGTTTTAACGACCAATGGGCTATATAAGCAGTCGCCCGTCCCTGAGTTAGGGCCAAGAGCCGCGAATGGCTGAGTGGTTAGCAGTTCAGACTACCAATGTAAAGACCTCACACGTTCCGATCCTGGGCTGATCTTGCGGAGGTGGTGTGATTTGCTAACAATCACTGAATATTCGCCGTGCATCGGACGAGCACGTTAAATGACGGCCCCCAGGTTGGACCCACTGGTTAAATGGGTATCCTTTCCTATCCCCCCCTGAAATTCTCTCACCCCTCTATGTGCAACATCGTACTTGTACGGTGGCGCCGTCTACTGTACTCTAATCTCACTACAAACTGTTCTGTCAAAGTCGCTAGATTTGCTCTCATTCTTTCAGTTTCTGTGTCCTGCCCAAAAGGCGAACTCGCTGTCGGTGGCTGGACCGAAAATCTACTCACTGTGGACGGAAGTCCTACAAGAAAATGACTCATACTTGCTTGCTTACTGAGTTAGGGCCACCGGTTCCAGGGAAAGGACAGAGAGAGAGCCAGTGACGTAAGACAACATCCATGACTCGAAATCGGACCCAACTTATAATGGTCAGAAGCCGTAAACCACTGCGCCACAGGAGCGGCTTAGTTTATTGTTCGTGAGATCTGGTAGGAACTTAAAAATAAGCTCTTAAAAAATACTTTCTACAACACTAATTCTGATTTTTTTAAATATATAGTTAAGGATTTTAAGTTCTGTAGGTCATCAAATATAGAGTGCTGAAATTACATTCTTTGGATCAGACGCCGAACTGAATCCCCACCACCCCACCTTGAAAAATGTGGGAAGTATGTATATTAAAAGCTTTCACGTAACCTGCCAGTAAAAACAGGTGAGAACAGCAAGGAAAAGTCATTTCAACAAATTTGTATATGAAATATGCGTTATTCTAATATGACAAAGAGTGTCCTACTCTTTCCTAAACAACACAGGTCGGAACCTGTACGGGGTTTCTCAGTAAACTCTAAGGCACATTTTTTGTTTGTGGGTTTAACGCTCACCGTGAGCAACTCGATGGACTATAAGCAGTTGCCCGTCCCTAATTTAAAGCCACTGGCTCCAGGGAAGGGGGAGAGCCAGTGCCGTAAGACAAACACATCCATGCCTCACCAGGATTCGAACTCTGAAGAATGGTCAGAAGTCACCGCTTAGACCACTGCGCCACGCGGTGCGACTCAAGCATATACACCCATGCGTTGATTAGGAATTGGCGCCTCCACAGACCGAACCGAACTTTGAATATTTATCTGCAATATGTTTGGGCAACGCCTGGCTAAATATGGCGCTTGTACCCCTCCTCCATATCCACCCCAGCGAGTGTTTACATGCAATCAACACTTGCTTTCTCTGATACATACACTATATTGACAAAAGTCACCGGACACCTATAAGGGAACACACAACATAGCATTTATTGACCACATTAGTACGGTGTCGGTCCACCTTTGGCCTTAATACATGCATGACCCTTCAAGGTTTGCTTTCGACAAGGTTTTGGAACACAGCGATAGGTATGCGCTTCCATTCAGTACATAATGCTGCCGCTAACTGTTGCTCAGTAGTAGGCCTTGGTTCCAAACTTCTTATGCGGCGCTCTAATTCATCCCATATGTGTTCTATGGGAATATGATCAGGGCTCTATGTTGGCAAGTCTACTCACGATACGGAATTATCGTCAAACCACGCCGCAACAGTCCTTGCTTTATGACTCGGTGGATTATCCTGCTGCTACCAACAAGGCTTGGTTCCATAGTATTGCCACAGAGTTGGTAGGGAATAATTGTCCAGAATATCGTGGTAGACGTGCTGGTTAACAGGTTTGTCCACGATAACCAATGGGCCAGGACCACACTACGTAAAACACCCCCACACGAGTACACTGCCAGCTCCAAACTTGACCGTAGGAACAGTACACTGTGGTAAAGAGCGTTGTCCCGGCTGCCGCCATACCCACACGCGGCCATCAGCCTGATGAATTGTGTATTTGGATTCATCAGTCCATAGGACCCGTTCCCACTGATCTACGGTCCACGATAAATGTTCTTTACACCATGCCACACGACGAGTAGCATTCCGAGTGGAGATGAAAGGCTTATGAGCAGCCGCACGACCACGGTAAACCATGGAATGACGTTCTCTGCGAATGTTACGTGTATATGCCGAGGGTCCAGCATTTTTACTCACCTGTACACTGAGGTCTTGTACAGTACTCCGTCGATTAGCTGTAACGACTCTCCTGAGATTTCGACGTCCTCTATCACCGATTTTCTTTGGTCTGCTGGTACGTTTTGTTGCTTCAGGCACGCCATGTGTCTTCCACTTATTCAGTACATCCAAAACAGTTGACTTCGTATGTTTAAACACCTCTCGGTTTCTCTTATGGACAACCCACTAATATAACACCCAGCAATCTTTCCTTTCTCAAAGTCAATTCTCTCCCGCAGCGACATTTTCACTCAACCCCACAGTGCGATATGATCGCGGTCAGCTGCAAGATTGCTTTTATACCGTTTGCAGCTGTACCGCGCATCTTAACAACGCGGCGGATCCGTTCATTTGCTTTTGAAGAGGTGTCCGGTGGCTTTCGTCAATATAGTGTACAGTATATGCAAAGCAACAAAAGTAAATTGAACAGAATGAGTGAAAGACATGGTTCAAGTCTCGATGTGGTGGTGAACAATCAAACGCAAGGCAAGGCAAATAAAGTAGTCTGTCATAACCCGAGGAACGCAACCATTAAATCAACTGGCGCCTTATCAGACCCGTGCAGCAAAAATTAAGGTTTTATATTCACGCAGTGTCACTTAGGTGAAAAAATAACTGCTGTGGAAGAGTCGTCAGAAAGACGAGCTTTTTGGCAAATCATCCGTGGTGAGCCCGTACGTAAGTCCTGAATGAGGCATGGGCACTGGTCCTGCCCAGTGGCGCGCTGGCGATTTATAAGCCAGGGCCGTTTATCCGTCACAGTGGTGTCCGTATGTGAGAGTCAACTCAATGCTTGGCTCCTTCGAACAGTCGCTTTGACTTCCGTAGTCATTGTTTTTCTGATCGACCATGCTTTCTTTTGATGGAAGAGGATCTTTTCGGCCCGTTCAGGGGTTTCGCTAGACTAAGAACATGGGGGGGCTGAATAGGGTTTAGTTGGGGGTTTTTTTCAATACCTCCCTACTCACGCCATCCACCCCCCTGTTCCGTAATTAAAAATAATAAAATTGCCGAATTTAAAAATTGATACTAGTCACTCTTAATTTAATCGCGTTTTAAATTAGAATAATTTATTGAATTTCACTTATAACCAATGTAATCCACGAAATCTTCAGTTTTAACTCAATAATTTTAGCGCAACAGTAATATAATTTGAATGTTGATCTTTTCCCCATCTCCGGCGGGCTTTTGATAATATGACAATGGCTTCAAACAAGGCCGTCTGGAAGACAAGGCCATGACATTAGAGCGACGAGTTCCCTCTTAATGAAGTGCACCGAAACCAAGGCTTCCGATTGGTTTGCTGTCGTGTGTGACGTCAAACACAACGCCGACGCATAAGTCAGTGTAACATGAGAGTGACGTCACAAACAGAGGGAACTCATCTCTGTAATGTCATGGCCTTGTGTTTTCTAGACGGCTTTGCTCAGGGACGTCGCTAGACTTCTGAGAGTGGGCGAGTGTTATTTTTGTTGGGCCAAGTTCGGTAGCAACTTTATTTACGATACACTGAAAGAAAGAATTTGTGTTGCTTTTTATTACAGGCTGCAAAGGTTTTCGTGCAATCCCCCCTTCCCTTGCCTCCTGGATACATGATACATACTCATGAATTTTGGAACTGTCTTGAACTTTTTCACTTTTTGGAGTACAAAAGAATCCATTGTTTGGAGTCATTTTTCGCTAATGTTCCGTCCTCATTTTTAATAAAATTACGTACCCGTATAATGAACATGGTACACTGCTACCAGCACCCGTAACACGCCCTGATTAAATGACGATTTCATGCCCAGAAGAAAGGTCTTAAAGCAAATGTTTTCATGGAATAGGGTTGAAGGGAAATAAGGACATACAGACAATATCTTTCCCCTCCTTAACTTCTTTCCTTCAAGCCAGCAGCCTTGTCTTGCACTCAACTCTTCCAAAGCAGTCGTCAGTCACGTTCAGCTCCTTCATTGTCCTAAGAAGGCTGAAGAACGCTGGTATAACTTTAGACTCCACTTTCCGTGTTGGAATACCCTACTTCGTAGCACAAACAAACAGCAGAGCAATTGCTAATGACCTCTAGCAACAGCAGAGCGATTACTAATGAAATTGGTCAATTCCTATTCACCCTCTTCATTCGCTCCACATCATATTAACTTGAAAAAAAGCTTAAATTGAGGATTTGGAAGAGTGAAGAACTGAATTTTTTCATGGCCTTGTGGAGGCTATTTGGATAACCTTTCTACGGAGAAGGAAAAACGTTCTTCCTAGGGGAAAATACGTAGGTCTATACGACGAAATACATGGGAGTCATTATTTCTTGCCAACCAGATTATATTTTAAAGTTAGAAAAAATTAAAATATGGTCATCTTGAATTGGGTGGGCGGCAGGGGAGGGGCATGGCAATTTTCACCCCTTGGCGAAGTCCCTGGCCTTGCTTCCAAGTTACTTTGCTACGGTGAGGAGTATTAAGCAGTGGGCTCTTTCTTCCGTTTAGGATTTTTATTTGAGGCCTTTGTTACGACGAGCAACAGATTCCGCATGCAGACAGTACGGAAGCCAACATTTTAGTTTTATAGACCCCGCAATTTAAACAAGAGGCAGAGTGAATGATGGATTCTATATGTTATTTGCGTGTTGGCTGGCTGGTCTCATTTACTGGGGGAAGGGGGCAGGCGCAATGGGTTGCCAGGTTTCGGAGACCGTCCTATTTTAATTGCAATTAAGAGGAAGAGAACCACAGCACGGAAAGAATTCAGCCCTGAAACACCAGATTCAGCGTACGAGCCCAAAGTTTCTGAGCGTCCAGTAGATGTTCGCGCCCACCAGGAGCATACTAGTAGTGTTACCACGCCTTGAAAAGAACCTATAACTATTTTTTTTTTTATTGGGGGTTTAACGATCACCGCGAGCAACTCAATGGGTCACCTGTCCCTAATTTAGGGCCACTGGTTTCAGGGAAAGGAGAGAACCAGTGCAGTAAGACAAACAAAATCCATGCCTCACTGGGATTCGAACCCGGGTCCATCTCGGAAAAATGGTCATAAGCCAGCGTTTAGACCACTGCGCCACCGCGGCCAAACCTTTGACTACGAAGTAAAAAGAAAATTTACAAATGCATTACACACCCGACAACCCTCGGGGCAGGTCTTTAAGCAACAGGAGGTTCCTTACCCATCCTTCGGTAGTACATAATGGTCAAATGTAAATTTAGCATTAATTTTTATTTCTTTATTCATTTTTTGATGGTTGGTCCTGCTTTAAAATTAATGTTCCAAACTTAAACGCTCATGATTTTTTTTTTTTAACTTAAGCGAAAAGCTTTTGTAGAGACTATTGGGGGAGGGGGGTTACTTCAGATACGATTGAAAGGGTTGAGCCCCCTAAAATGGTCCCATCGACGCCCTTGGGCTCAGTTTTGGAAAAATTATCACGGTACTCCATCCCTAAAATAAACGGTAAGTCACATAACTATTTCCTATTTAAACTTCTTTTCAACACAAGTCTAAAAATTACTACAGCATTTGTGTTGAGGTAACAATTAATAACATTTTGCCCATTTTTCTGGACTTCAGCATACGACACCCCTAGTAACAAGTATTACAGAAATGCATTACTTTCGTCACTGGAGCAATAGCGAGGGTACTTTCTCTGAGACGGACTGTCGAATATTTTATTCCACTCTTACGAATTTTATTGTGATAGCCGAGTTCAGAATTTTAAAAGTTGCTTCGCATTTGGCGAGAAGAAAAATACAAATGTGCCAAAATATTTTAAGATATGCCTATTGAAAAAAAGAAATGCGTAGAAATCATATATAAAGCTACTTTTCAAACGTAGCTTGCTACAGGCTACTTGTTCACGTTTAGGTTTGAACTCATATGACATTCAGAGCTAAATAAAAAAGTAAACTGCACAAATATTTTATCTTAGTATTTCCGTAAGTTCTGATTTTCATACGCGACAGATTTTAACACAGTCTTCCAATATTAGATTAGCTGAAAAGCCCAGGGAATTCGTAAAAACCAGGTCAAGAAATACCTGCGAATTCATTCTCTTTAAATTGTGATTCTCTTTAACAAAGAGAATCACAATTTAAAGAGAATCAAAATTCTCTTTAACAAAGAGAATGACAATCAAACTGTCCTCAACGAAACAGCTAGCTAGCATGATCGTGTGCCGCTTTCGCAGGCTCCGACTGCGAAGAGTTTGCTCCATAATGGATGAAATCTGCTAGCTGCTATAGTCATCAAGATGAAATTTAATATTTAGGGGTCTTATGACTTCCTAGTGGAGAAGAAACAGTGGAAGTTACAAGTGGAAAAGCCTTTATCAAGGAAGAAAAGTTGGAACTTTCATAAGGATTGTCACTGAAGCACGGCACTGGCATTTAACGTGTTACATACGGTTAGTTTATGTCACTGTTTTTAATTGACATTTATGCTACATGCGATGTGGAATTTGCTGTCGCGTATCACCAGATTTCATCCCTATAACAGTATCCTTTAGAACCCGAACATAGATGGAAAAAAAAAAAAATACCAATGTGAAGTTTACTCTAGGGGGGGGGAGAAGCCATTATGGAAGGGTTTTTTACATGTACATTACACACATTGGCGGTGCCGCTCCTATCTGGCGTTGGGCGTTCCTTTGCAAGGTCTTAATACTTTTACTTGCTCCAGGAATGTTAAATCGTTAAATACCTGAACGAGAGCAAGCAATAGGTGAAAAATCACAATTGTTTCAGTGCGATCGATTGCGCGTTTCCCGAACAAATGAACTTTATGCTTTTTTTAAAATCGGCACAGGCTACGTATGAATGAAATCTTTCAAAATAAAGCCCAATCCCTTATGTTCGGAGTTGGTTAATTTAACAAAAAACAAAATTAGTGGTCTCCACCTGACATATTCTCATTCATTAAAGTAAATACACGCCTGATTTTAGCCAAAACATAATGAACGCAGGGTTTAGTCATAAAACTGCTAAATATAAAACACAGTGACTGGAATGTTGCCCCCCCTTCCCACTCTTTGTTTTTACTGTGCCCCGACGGCGACAAAAAGGATCATTTTAGACTTCTTTTCATTGGTGATGAAATAACAAAACCATACGTTCATTGGAAATTAACGTAAAAAAGGAAAAAGAAAGCAGTTCTGATATCAGTTGCTTTACGTACATGAATGAAGGACAGCAGACACACGGGCGTACTCAGTGTGTTACAATCACATTCGTACAAAAGTGAGATGAGAACTTAGTTTTTCGTTTGAAAAGCAAAGTTCCCCTAATCTTGTTTGAAGAACCGAAAAGTTCCTTTAAATGAGTACGTATTGTGGAACCAAGTAAACAGTGCCTCCTAATATTCGACGATTACCAAATTTAAACACCTTGGATTTTTTACGATATTATTAATCTTTTCCTGCGAAAATTTTATAGCACCAGAATTCCCAAAAGCTAATAGAAAGTTAGAAAGCTTCAGCTTTTATGATAGTTCAGAATAGACTACTATCTTAATTACAATTTAGAAACATTAACTTTCATGAGGAAAATGAGGTTTGAATTATGGATTCAGGTTTGTTTTAAATTCTTCACAGACTGTTTCGAGACGTTACAGACGCTAGACAATAGCAAGGAACTAACAAAGAATACCCCCATGCTTTTTTTTTTTTTCCACTGTCCCAGTCTTCCCTTTATCTTTTGCTTGCTCTCTCTCTCTCTCTATTCTATTCTATTCCCTTCTCTTTTTTTTTTTTTTTTATGTTAAATCAACAAAATACGTATTTTAAATCCAATTCCGCAGTAAGTTTAATTGTTAATTTTTTTTAGAAAAGCTGAAAACAAAATATGCAAAGTTAATCATTTACGATCTTCGCTACTTTAAAAGTAAAAACTTTGTTAGGGTTTAGGGGGGGGCGATCGCCCCATTCGCCCCCCGCTGGATTCGCCACTGCTCAGTTGTAGAGCAGTATTAAGTAACATTACTCTCTCTCAATTTTTTTTTTTTGTCAGTCAGTCTGCATTTAAACTAGTAAATTTATACTTGTAAATGGCATACTTGGAGTTCGGGCGGATTCATACGCCCAAAACCCAGAAGAACGAATTTTTCTTTCACCATGTTTTTTTCTGAGAGAAAAAAATAAATCGTTATTTTGGTGCCTTCATTCATCATCGTGGAAACCAGCGCCTGGGCTTCCCTGTAAATCTGCACCTGCCGTTGCGCTGAAGGAGTGTTCAATCCCCCCTAAGATGAATACTTCCCATAAGACAACGCTCAACTTTTGTAGCTGATACAAATAGTGCTTCGCAGCAGGGCCGGATTAAGACCTTAGTGGGCCCCAAGGCTAAGACATCTGAGTGGGCCCCCAAAGAACTTATGATGGGGAATTATTCTAAGTCCGTTAAAACACGAAACTGTAACTAATAAATTATCTGCAGAGTTTTCATAAAAAGTCACTGTATTTCCCATCGTTTTCTTAAGAACATGAGTTAAAAGCTTAACATTCCTAGATTTTGTCTTGGATTTTCTAATTGTATACATTTCTTAGTGAATCTTTTTTGTTATTCAACGTGAAGCCACAAGGGACTTCGACCATTAACGGTTCAAAGTGAAAATTGCGAGTGTGTGTGTGGATGGCAATGAAAAAGCTGAAAATGTCTCGCCAACCCCGCTGTACACAGCGGCATGAAACCTTTACCCTTGGTGAGTCACACCCTTGAAATCTGTTTGTCTTCCAGCCTCTGTTTCTGACCAAGTAGAAATCATACGAGACAAAAGTAAAATTATTTTATAAACCTCTCTACCTATCTATTACTTGCCCAGGCAGGCCTCCTGGGCCCTTGGTCATGGTGGGCCCCAAGGCTTATAGCCCCTTAGACCCCCCCTTAATCCGGCCCTGCTTCGCAGAAAATGAGAAAAAATATATATCAAGAGTAAAAAATAAAACTAATTCGTAAAAAGTGTGGTTAAACATATCAACCGACTTCATACATGTGTAACATATTCGTATACTAGAATAGTCAAAAGCAGTAATTTTGTCGTTATAAATACAGAGAAGTTTGCCTTACCTTGACAAATGCTGGTGTGCCTGTCGCACGCAAGTCCAAATTCGGAATCACATAGATCTACATCGGAGCACGTCTGTCCTAATTGTTGGGCGCATTTTTTTCGACATTCACACGTTGGATCTGTCACAACTCTTTTGCCAATACACGTTGACGAGTCAAAGGTCATCATCCTGAGTGGAACACAAACGCACGATGTCTGCAACGCTTTTAGTCCGTCTTTTATGGCATCGAGGGACAGTCGTTTCTCTTGACGATCGCTCCCAGGTTCGGTTTCATTCATTTCAGATACAACTGCTTGTACCGTGCTAGTTTCCGCCGCAAGTGTTGTATTGACATCGTATGACAGCGTGGCATCCTCAGAAACACCGGCTGGAACTGTTGTTGACATTGTCTCAAACTCCGCGGCAGTTTGGTTATATTCCGAGGACGCATCAGACACAGTTTTAATCGTAGTAGTTTCTTCAAGGGTTATGGTTTCGGCAACATCACTGGTACTTGTAGTTTCAGTTTTCGGAGAAGTATGATATTCGGTGGGGTGTGCTGAACCCGAAAGAAGAAATCCCGTCGCTAACAAGGTGAACAAAACTGATAAGCACGCCTTGAGAGACATGCTGATTTCCACCTAAAACAAAAGGCGAATGACAAACTTATTGTCTTCGGATTATCCCCTAGTGACTGTTCGGGTAATAAGAGAACAGCTAAATCAAAAACTGGAGGAGCAGGTGAAGTGGGGCTTGCGGACAAAGCCCATGAAAATACGATCTTCCTGGAAAATCCGCCAACGGGGAACGGCGCTTAAGACCGTGCGAAGCAGACGATGGCCGGCCGACAACTGGTGAAACGACTTCGAGAGCGGCGCTGGCTGAAGTAAGATTCCCAAGTTGCCTGCCCCCACCTCCCTTGCCGCTGCTTCCCCTTCCTTCCTTCCTCGCTCTCTCTACCTTCGCCATTTTAACCCCGTTCTCCTGCCTCCCTAACAAATGACCCTCCAGGCTCAGAGCAGGATCTCTTTGAGTCTTCCTTCTACCCTATAGGGCAGACTGGGCAACAGGTTGCTTTTGAAAGAGAGGGCAAGGGCCTGAGTTTTCTATCACAGCGTACGTGCACTCCAGTGGTAAATGTTGTAGAAAAGAAATTCCAAGCTTACCACACGTTGGCATGCGGACGAAAGCCTAGAACTGAATACGCACTTCCAAAAATGCCATTGATTTCCAATTTTTCATTAATTTTTCCGTCCACTTCCTTCTGCTGATTTTTTCGCTGTTATAACTATTCTTCTCTAACGCACACACGCTGCCCTGAAGTAAATCGAAGAAAATCGCTTAATCGAAGTTTTTTTTTTCCAAAATTAGCTTTCAACCAGCGCATGCAAAACATTAGACAAAGGCTGATAAAATCTCAGTGCAAAGATCTGAACTAAACGGAAAATAATCGACCTACACGGCATGTTATTCATCTGCGTTAAGAATCTCTCATTCCTTTCCATACTTTGAAAACAGCTCAAACAATTATTCCTTCCCAACAAATCCATTTTGAAACCTTACCTTCAGTGTTCTTTTTAAAGCGTTTTTTCCCCAAGGGAGGGGGGGGATTACGAAATTTCGAGGGGCAAAACTTGTTGACTGCATATAATCACAGTTTTGTTATTTATATATATATATATATATATATATATATATATATTTATACATATACAAATTTTAAATATAGTACAAAAATTTCCATATGATCTTGTATCGCAAATGCAGATTCCAAGAAATCTACACATACAAATGATTAAAAATGTGAAAATGTCATATTTTTGCTTTAATTCAGTAATGGACTACGGATTTCACAATGGGGTGGTGTAATATATTGAGGACGCTAGTAAAGGTAAGGCTGTGCTGAAGAAAATCCCCCCCAAGACATTAGGAGTGGTAAAAATGTCCTTGCCTTACTACAAGCGTGTTTCTGATTCCTAAGGCGTTACCTGAAAACGTATGGTGTAAACCATTCCCCTGCCATTTGGTTTCAGCCCCTTTAGATTATTTAGATTTGTAAATACTAGCAAAAAACCAACTAACTAACCGTTTCGATGCCAGTTTGAGGTGCCTCGATTTTTTTGGTCACAGAATGTAAACCACCACCGCCAGATAAAAAAACAACCTTATTAAGAGAACAATTTCTAATAATTTGCTATTGTTAGAAATTAGGTAGCAAATATTTTGTTGTATTGGAAGTACTAACCTCACGTTAGCTACACTGAGGCTTAACCGTATACATGGAAAGTCGGCATCCAGAAGACTAAAATAAAACTGAATGCCAGCTTCCAAAATATGATGATGTATTGCAGTGCAAACATCTCTACTCTGTGGAATTAGATTTTTATCGCGGAAGTAGTCACAGTTGTCAGTGCTTGAAAAATTGCCCATTCAGCGAGGACTTTTAACGTTTTCTTGAAGGATGATGGAAATTTCAGATTGAAGTTCATGTCGATGTTTTTTTTTTTATTATTATAATATTTTCCCTCATTTTCTTAATTTTTTAAATTAATTTCTCTAAATATTCAGTTACAAACGAACACAATTAGACAAAATATAAGGAGAGACCGCCCAAAAATCTAAAGGGGGGAGGGAAATTTTTTAGATTTCCGGGGGCTAAGCACCCCCGAGAAGAT
Organism: Macrothele yani; assembly: GCA_039090855.1. Lineage (NCBI taxonomy): Eukaryota > Metazoa > Arthropoda > Arachnida > Araneae > Macrothelidae > Macrothele > Macrothele yani. The sequence continues at coordinate 15,668,677 of CM077012.1, forward strand.
GCCTGAATACATCACTGCTTACCTTGCGTTTAAACATTAAGTTGAGGGGCACGTGTTTCCCCCACTTAAAAAGTCGAAAAAGTAAATTAGTCGTTCGCCTTTTAAATATTATAAAGTGTGACATGCAGCCAAGGGAACAACGCTACGCAATAGCGAGCGAGCACTCCACGCACAGTAGCATGCAGTCGTCTGATGAGGATTTTCATCATCAAATAACTGCATGAGGTGCTTTAAATTGAACAGCAGCATGTTCGGAGAAACTATTTCCCAGAATCCCCCCTCCCAAGAAAAAAACAGTTAACACTTATTTCTGTGCCCCCCCCCACAAAAAAATGTTGGTCAGGCTACGCCTATGATGGCCAAAGTGTTACGTATAATTTCGCTTAGCACAACGGTCTGAAATGCTTTATAAAATTTAGAGGCTTTCTATTGCCATGATTAAATCCAGATTTAGTCAAATTTCAGCTTCGCAAGTGTCGGTTTTTATCCTCAACGTTTGCAAGCGGCACATTCACGCGAGTGTTCTGGAAACAAAGCAGCATGATTTGTTTGTCTACCTAAAGATTCATAACGAAACACAAATATCCTAAAGACAAATTGAAATTTATAAAACCTGTCTAAAAGTACTTGAATTTAGATACGAAATAGAAATATCAAATTTAGAAACATATTTGTTCCGAATTACAGGATTTGTTAGTCTTGTCAATTTGATCTTTAAATCTCAATCTCGAACGAATGATCAGAAGCCATCGCTTAGACCACTGCGCCACCGGGGCGGCGTTTTGGGGTTTTTTTTTTTTTTTTTTTTGATTGGAGGTTTAACGACCACCGTGAGCAACTCAATGGGCTATAAGCAGTCGCCCGTCCCTAATTTAGGGTCACTGGTTCCAGGGAAGGGAGAGAGCCAGTGCCGTAAGACAAACACAACATCCATGTCCCACCGGGATTCGAACCCGGACCCCTTACGGACGAATGATCAGAGGCCAGCGCCTTAGACCACTGCGCCACCGGGGCGGCGTTTTGGGGTTTAAAGATCACAGTCAGCAACTTGCTATAAGCAGTCGTCCGTCCCTAATTTAGGACCACTGGTTCCAGAGAAGGAAGAGAGCCAGTGCCGTAAGACAAACACAATATCCATGCCTCACCGGGATTCAAACCCGGACCCCATCTCGAACGAATGATCAGAAGCCAGCGCTTAGACCACTGCGCCATCGGGGAGGCATCTCGTTTTCAGTAAGGGAATCCAAAGTAACTACATATAAATATCAGCAGAATATTTCTTTTAAGCTCTCCAATTCTCAATAACCTGAGATAAAAATTGTCCCCAAATGTCTTCCACAGCACCATACCATAAATAATTTTCCACAGGTTATCTGATGTCATGTAACATAGGCGCCGACTACTACCGGCATGCTCATTTGCTTTAGTATGCCCCCTCAGAAATCAGGGCATGCTGAGATTTCTACGAGGGCAACCTAAATTACCTTTCGGCAACTATTTGTATATTGTAACTAAAAATTATGTTTTATCAGTTAATATCAGCCAAAGATAATTAAAAATTAAAATTAATATAATCAACACACATATTTGAAAGTGTGTGTTGAGTATATTATTTTAATATAAGCACACCGAACAAAAAATTAGTCACCCCTGGCAGAAATTACCTAATAATAGGTGACGGTGTCTCTAGTCACCCCTGGCAGAACTTACCTAATAACAGGTGACGGTGTCTCTAGTCACCCCTGGCAGAACTTTCCTAATAACAGGTGACGGCATGTCTTGCCTTGATAACAGCATGAATCCGGTGTGGTAGAGACTCCACGAGGTTGTGGATATATTAAACATCGATTTGCAGCCACTCTTGCTTCAATTGGTCCCGAAGTTCGGCCAGAATACGTGGGTGTCTGTTCCGGCGTTTCACCTTCTGTTCCAAACGATCCCACAGATTTTCAATAGGATTTAAATCTGGGGATTTGGCGGGCCAATCGAGGTGAAGACAGTGTTGCTGATTGTTCGTCGTGCCACTCAGACACAGTTTTGGCCCTGTGCATACGGCAATTGTTTTGGAAGACTGGAGTGGCAATGTGATATTGCTCCTGGAGATATAGGGCACAGGGCAACACTTCGTCATTCAGAATGCGGAGGTACTCATGCTGGTTCAAGAGAGGGGCCCATTTCGTGGTACGAAAAACATCCCCAAAACATCACAGAAGCTTCTTCACTTCAACAACCCCTTCGACACAATCAGGATTAAAGGCTTCATTGGGCCTGCGATGCACACGTCGCCTCCCATCATTGGAGTACAAACAAAAACGAGACTCAGACTAAATTACTCGTTTTCAGTCCTCCACAGTAAAGTTTTGGTGCCTCTGAGCCCATTGATAACGTGCAACTTTGTGACTTTCTGTTAAAAGAGGCCTCTTCTGTGATACTCTGCTCCAGATGTCCATCGCATGCAGTTCTCGTCTCAATGTCCTTTTGGAAATTGCTTGGAGTGGACTTTCATTGACTGTTTGGAGCAATTGTTGCCTGGTTTCAAACCGATTTGCAGTTACTAGGCGTGAAACATGGCGGCGGTCCCTGTTGGTGAGAATTCGTTTTCCGGGCCACAGTTAAGTCACCGATTTTCAGTTGACTGCGAACTACACCACTGTTTGTAGACCAGCTGGATAGTACACTTCGACAACACCAACAAATTCGGCGACTTCATTCACTTTCTGTCCGTGGGCACGGCCAAACACGATGTCTCCTTTTTGCCACTCAATAATGTCTGTCTTACGACCCATATTGCAGACTAAATTCAACACATACTTTGCTCTTCACCACTGCACGAGACACAAATGATTCTGTAGACCAAGTCAGCGCTATTTATCTCCCAACAATGATATCACGGCGCCCTCTGTGCAACCGGTAACTTCCTACTGTCATTTCTGTTAGAGGTGACTAATCTTTTCTCCGGCGTGCTTAAGTACACTCTGTAATACGTTATATCGGTTTCAATTATATGCTGAATTCAATGTAACAAAAGTTTTTCAAATCCATTGGAAAATGAAACAATCATTAAGGAAAACAAGAACGTTTTTGATGGTGATATATTAAATTAACTCACAAGTATGAGTATTGAATCATAAACTGGCAATATTTCGTAAGTTTTTTTTACTAGATATCGATTAAAAATAACATTTTTATTTATTTTCTATTCGCTTGCGTTTTGTTTTTTTGTTTTTTAGCATGTCCTGAGATTTACAAAACTCTACGACTATGTCATGTATCCATATCCCATGCGAACACTTCCTGGATCATTTTTATATTTTCTTGGTAACCAGTTAACTATTTTTGTTGTCTAACGCTGGTCCTATATTTAGCAATGCTTCTTTTATACCAGACGTCCTGCAATTAAAATTATTAGTTTATTTGAAAAAAAAACACCTAATACAATCTCCATATTTAGCAAAAGAGCGCGGAAACAAGGTGTATATACAACAATCGATCGGCTTAGGCGGTGGTGGGACCGTCAACCCTCAATCAGAAGGAAAACCAGCGGATCTCTGCGCTTTGCAGTTCTTTAACAGGATTCTGTATCAAGTATTTTTCGTGTGATCTACAAGTTTCTTGTTCGTCCTGGTTACTCTAGTTAAGTGTCTGTCTCTCCATGCTTCCACGAGTGCACTGTAAAAACTAAGAAGTGAATTCACGGAAAATTTCTGAAAATAACGTGTAGCAAAGTTGCTGGTATGGGTGTCGGTCTTTTTCAGAAATTTACGTTTTTAAAAGTGCCAATTTGTTTTAACTTCCGTATTTTCACAGATTTTTCCGTAGTCAGAAATTGTTTATTTCAGGAAAAATCCATTTCAGGTTTTTCCGTATTTAAACTGAAGTTCCGCAAAATCGACGAACCTGCATTTTTCAGCCTTTACCTCAGATTATTCTTCCGCTGCAGAACCCCGTCGTTTGGGTTGGTTCAACAGGTAACGCACGCCTTTAATCCCTGAGCCACAAACGCTCGGAAATTCGAATCACATGCGTCGTAAAACAAATTGCGCGACGGTGATTTTTTTTATTTTATTGTCATTAATGCAAGTGATTTAGTCATTTTATTTTCCGTTGGAGCTTATTATTTTTCTGAATAGTTTTGTAATAAAAGAAATTCCTGTAGTAGGACGTTTCACAAATTAAGCATTTTCGATCATGATTTTTCAAAGCAACAAAATGCTTTACAACTTGATTTTTTTAAACTGACAATGACTTTCAGTGATCTTTAAAAAAGGTATTATTGGCATATTTTCACTTTATTCCATGTCACCACTTCCTTCAGAAAACTTGATGCCCCATCGTAGCGTCTCACAACCTTTTCACACATCCAGGGTCGAATGTAGGTCACAAATTCCAGTATAGAAAGTACATCATATATTGCAGTGTAGAAAGTACATCAGTTGCTTGGAATTTCCTTGTCCTGGGTAGTGTAATGACTAGCATGCTCGACCGGAAATCGGGAGTGGGGGTTCGATCCCCGCTCCAGGACGATGGAAATTTTCAAGTTTTCTGAAGGAAGTGGTGACATGGAATAAGGTGAAAATATGCCAATAATAACATTACAAATAATAATAACTACCATGTATTTATGAAGAATTATTTCTTCGGGGAAATTCGTTTTCCAATTATATATGGTGAAATGTACGTTTTTATTGTATTTATTTCACACACAAAAAAAAAAAAACTAAATATAAAATTTACTCTTGATAGCTATAATAGCTTTTGTCTTAAATTTTCCAAAGACTGATACATAGACATCGTATAATCATCTGTACAATAAGTACCCGGTTTCTTACAGTAACGCAATATATAATAAATAGCTGATGCACAAAATAGGGGAGAGGAGAAGAAATATCCTGTGCCACAATAAACAAAATTCATGCGATATGCTATCCACAATATCCGATCTCGCTACGAAACTTCAAAATTCGACAGAAGATTGAAATTTAAAAGTTAATCAAACTTCAAGTATTCTCATCAATCGTTCCTACAATATTACCATTAATTGCTCGTCATACGGATACAGAAAAAGTGAGAATGGAGTTTGTCCGTTAAAACACGAAAGGAATTGCGGAAAGGTTTCTGAAAATTCAGAATTTTCCCGTGGTACGAAAAATCCGTGAAATTTGGGTTTCTTTGTCATTTCACGGAAAAGGTATCAGAAATATGTTTCGTTAATTCACGAAAGAAATGACGGAGAGTGGTTCGTGAATTTCAGAACACTTTTTACAGTGTGTTTTTAAGTTTCACATCTCTTATCTAGGATCTGATGCGTTAAAGAAGGCAATATTTCCACTAACACACTCCGATCTAGTTTTATGCAGCTACTAATTTTTTTCCTTGATGATATTTTCAACTGATTTTAGAAAACAAAGGGTCATGTCAATAATGAGAGTTCTGAAGGAATAAATTGAAAGAACGAATGGATATGAATTCCCACTGTATATGGCTTTTGTTGATTATCAGAAAGCTTTATTCAGTGAAACCATCAGCAGTTTTAATGTCTTTGAAAACACGCGCCATTGAAATACAGCAACATTATTAATAACATAAAAATGCAAGTGCAAAGGTTCTGCTTTTCAAACGCGAAGCACTTCGAGAAATTGGGAGTGAGACGAGGTCCACACCGTACCTCCCAAACTCCTCAATGCTATATAGCAGAATGTCTTTCAATCACTGAAGTTGGAAGACAATGGGATACAAATTTAGATTACATAACCTATCGTCGTTTTGCTGACGACAGTGACTTTTGTAAATACCCTCTCAGAGACGAGTTCTAGGGTTCGATCCCAGCAGTGTCCGGATAACAATTTTTCGGTTGCTATATGTTAATTGAAGATAAACGTGGAAAGAGCGATGACTTTGTCTATTTACATTGTATCCACGCATTTGGAAGATTTTCACCATTTACTCTCGCCCATTGGATTTATTAGCTATAATAAGCTTGTGCCCGTTAAGCCCCACCAGAGGGAGACGTCTCAGTTGCTGAGTCCATCCCTACGAATTTGTGAAGTCAGAAGCTGACAGATAAACACACATAGCGCCGTGGATTGTTGGCCACCGTAGCGTAAGAAGGACGCACTTAGCCAGTTATCGAGAGATCTGGGGCTCGATCCAACGGTGTCCGGATAACTTTTCGGTTGTTGTGTGTTAAAGATAAAAGTGGAAAGAGCGATGACTGCCTATTTACATTGTCTCCACGCATTTGGAAGATTTTCACCATGAACTTACAGAATACAAAATTGATGTACAATGAATTTACAAGAACCGAAGATTTGGAAGTTGGTGGGACAAATAGAAATAACCTCCCAGATAGAACAGCCTTGCAATTTAGCGTAGGCCCAATAGTGAGCCACCGTCTTTTAGGAACAGAAAACGGTGGCTCAGTGTTGTGCCTACGTTAAATTGCAAGGCTGTGTTGCATGGACGATGTCTACATCTTGGACATCATATATCAAGCTAGGGCCACACAGAATAAATAAATACGGGTATGAAACTTAGCTGGAGAGGTTTTGGAAGAAACAGCACAATTTTCAAGGGAAATTTATCATTATATCTTGAAAGAAAACTGTTTAATCAATGCATACTTTTTTCCAGTTCTTGCTTATGGATCAGAAACAAGGACAACTAAAAACGACATCCAGAGCACAGGCGTAACCACTGGAAGACCCCCCCCTCCCCGATTTTCAGAGTCGGGGATCCTCAATGTAAAGACCCAAATTTTTCGGGAATATAATGCACACTTTATGATGTGAAGCAACTAAATTTAGTAATATAAGATTGTAATTTTTCGTAAAATGCAAACACGTGTATAATGTGCACTTGATAAAACAGCAATATCGATTCCTAATAAGCAAATTCAGTTCTACAACTTTGTAATTTACATTTCTGCCCCATCTATATCATAGTTTTACAGTTGTGTTGGCTAAGTTCCACAATTCGCCAACAGAGGCGCTTATGTCGTGCCCGTTAGATCGTGTTTCAGCAACTGCTTTGCTCCTGCGTGTGTGTAGGGTGCACCAAACTATCCTATACAGTATGTAATACGAGTATATATGTATACATATAATGTGTGTATGTATGCAGCTATTACAACAAATCAGTCTCAAAATCCTTTCTTTATACTCCGCAGATTATGTGACAAACACTTCCTTACCAGCCCTTTTATTACTGCGGCTCATTTACATATGATACCTTGACTTAGCAATACATTTCACGTCATATAACCAAGTTTCGTGCGTTTCGAACTCTTCCTTCACAAATAGCAGTTTTTCTGTTTTCCTTAATTTTGGGAAACCAGTATATTCCGAAGACGAGAGAGAGAGAGAAACAAGAAAAATTGTCGGCAAAGAGAATCTTGTGCAAAATGACAATCAGTAACTAGTCTTCCTCTCAGAGAATGAGCAAGCACAGTGAAAGACTCTTTGACCAGGATAAAATAGATACATAAGGTTCGTGACTTCGAAGGGCAGAGGAACCGACCGGCACGACAGGAGAGGAGATAATCTATATCAGAATGAGGATTACATACCAGGCGATAACAAGCATGAAGAAGTTGCAACAGAGATTGAAGAATGGTACATGAAAGAAAAGTATGGTAAAGTGAGCCAATAACTTCCCAGAGACGACACATCGGTTGGAAGCAAATTCCTGCCCCTAGTCGAAATCAGATTGTGCAAGAATTTCCAAAAAAGTAAGGCGCACCCAAGACCTACATTCATGGTCTGATGGACAATTACTCCATGCTTCTGTGTTGGAAGCTGATGTCTGAAAACTAAGAGGCCTCGGGGACGTGTTCTAAAGTAAACGCTTAAGCCATATCTTTAACAGCAAAGAAATCCATTGATGATCACTATAGGAGGCTGAAAGTTTTGATTAATGGAGATTACGCATGATGCACTCCCACATCTCTGTCCTGGGTCGTTCGTGGTGAACTCACGGATTCCACTTTTATATGCAGTACCGAGGTAGTGTGTAGGAGTTCACACAGCTGCCGTTCTACGAGACAGGGCCTTCTGTAACTTAACAGCTTATTATTCAACTAAATCCGTTGGCTTCCTGAAGATCTTCCTTTTCCGTCGACGACACAGCAGTTCCGAACCAGCTAATTGAGGCGGTCCGATAAACTTTCAAAACCCAGAGACTTTTTAATCTCATCTCCACCGTACTTCTTCACAAGTCTTTCTTTCCGAGCCTCACAGGCCTAGACTTGAGGTTTCTGCTCCTAAACGCACTTCGGGAACGTGGTTATTCCAACACTACTCAACCAGTCCTGAGCCTTGTTACGTTCGTCCCGAGCAATCGCTTCTTTCTCGACAAAAAGCCTCCAGGCCACTTTTCAATAATATATTGCGAACTCATTTCGTTCTCTTCCTCACTAAAACTGCTTGAATTAATTCGTAAAAAATAAACATTACTTAGTCTTGGGTCTTCCCGGCTGAGTGCTTTGCTTCATTTCCTCCAACTATGGCGACGCGGTTGCTTCTGAATATTCTCTCACTATCTCTAAATCCTTCCTATTTTTCTTTCCTATCGAGTGCACTTACTCAAATCTTCTAGCGTACAATTTCTCAAGAGCAGTTTTAGACTTGTGGTCAGACACTCCCTTACTAAAATTACTTTAGTTATTTCGTAAAACCACAAGACCAGGTAACTCGCCTGCTACGAGTGTCCTGGATCCGATGGAGGAATGAATCGGATAGAGTGGCAAATCCTTGTGAAGTTGCCAGGTAGATGTTCGACAGACCATTAGACAAATGGTTTAATTAGGTTAACCCGTTTCTTACATTTGATGGCGAGTACAACTGTGGCGCCAGATGGGGTTTTGACCCCCTCCCTCGCGCAGGGTGGTAATGGTGGTTGACTTTGTGGTGTCGTGGATGCAGTGGCTCCCGCAAGCTGGGTGCTTTGCGACCTTTCCTCTGGTCCTGTCGACTCGGTTGCTTAGGTAGATGTTTTAATCTACTTTCCTCATTTTGTTTTTCTTTCTTAACACCTGGTGGCCAAACCATTCTTTACCAAATATTAGAAATTATATACAAACAGTTTCCCATCAGGAGCTGTATCCTCTGCAGAAAGAATTTTTCAAATCGGAGTTTTAGAAGCAGAAATATCGGATAATATTTCTGCTTCATATATCGGGAGAAACACAGATCGGGAAAACGCAATTTACCGAGATATCGGGAGAAACGCGATTTACCTTTACGATCCCTAGCGGAAAGTCTATGAATTACTTGAAAATTTTGGAATTATACGAAAAACATGACGCACCGGAAGCTATCCAATAAAGCTAGAATTTTTCAAATCGGTCTCTTAGAAGCAGATATATCCACAAAAATAAGATATACATCTACGCCCCCTGGCGGAGAAGCTGTGAAAATTTTTTAAGAAAAGAACTATTCTGAAAATGTTTGTCCACGTGAGTATCATCAATTCACGAAAGAATTTTTCAATCGAGATTTTAGAAGCTCAGATTTCGTGGCAAATACATCAGAAGCACAAATGAATGCTTACACCCGCTGGTGGCCAAACCATTCTTTACCAAAAATTAGAAATTTCATGCAAAAGGTTTTCTCATTGGGGGCTGTATCTTCTAAAGAAAAAAAAATTTAAATCTGAGTTTTAGAAGTACAGATATTGGAGAAAATGCAATATACTTTTACGCCCCCTAGCAGAAAATCTATGCGTAACTTGAAAAGGTGACTGTATCTGAAATACTTTTCGACATAAATGGAATCGAAAGGTAAAAGAATTTTTTCTATCGTATATTTAGAAGCAAATATCTGGAATAAAATGTATTTTGAATTCGATATCTGCATTTACGCCCTCTAGCGGGGCAATTGTACATCGTAAAAAACGAAATAAAGGATCATTATTCGAATATTTCAAGCTTCCCAATGCAAAAGAATTTTTCAAATCTGACTAATAGTTGAAGAGATATGGAGTCCACAAACAGACGGACGGACGGACGGACCGATAACATAAGCACGATCTTTTTTTACAAAAGACGTACTAAAAATTGAGTGAGCTAAAATATGTTTCATATCTCACTAATAATTTCATTAGTGCTGTGCTCCATATTGCCAAATATGTAATTTCATCTGTAATGGCACCACATTTGGCGTTTATGTTCTGTACACAATACTAGAGCTTACCCGAGCTTATGTTTGCCATGCCGCCCCGGTGGCGCAGTGGTCTAAGCGATGGCTTTGTAAAGGTTGTGTTGACCTGTGTCCGTGTTTGACCTGCGTTTATTGGTGTTATTTTGTGTGTGTGCCGTCATTTTGTGTATCTCCTGTGTTGTGAACGTCTCCTGTGTCGATTGAGTCCGACCTTGACGCCCTGTAAGTAAAACTTTACTTGTACTAACTCTTTTTCCGTCCTGGTTTTGCCCAGGGTCGGGTTTAGCAGGCCAGCCATTGCAAATGGCGGCGACCGCATCTGATAGGCCAGGTATGAAGCTTGATAGCAAAGCTCCGCCCCCACCTGGCACGTTCGGTCATCGTCACTACGACACGCAGCTGGTTTCCAAGTCGCGTTATCTGATGTTACCACCTCTTCTTCCAACTCTATGGATGTTGATTTCCCGACATTGTCCACCACAATGACGTCATTAGCTTCTTCAGTATCCGTTGCCTCTGGTACTTCATTTGCTGCTGCGAGCACTGCGTCTTGACCTTCCCCATATCCGCCCATTCCTACGGCAACTCTACCTTATGCTTCCGTTGTAAAGGGTACCAGTTCATCTTCCTCTACAGCGAAGAATCCATGTACAATGCCTCTTGATATGATTGTCACTAGAGACAACAAGAAATTACGCATCGAAATTCCGGAAACTTCAGCTGCTGCGCAAGAGGTTTTACGCACACAGAAACTTGGCATATGTTTTGATGCCCTCCCGGACACCAGCCTTAAGAAATACTCCTTAGCCGTACGCCAAATCCTCCCTAAGGGAGCGATCACCCATATGGCGAGGAAACCTAGGACTGTTCTCATCTATTTTGCGAAGCCAGAGTTTGTGGAGCGCGTCTTATCTGACGGACTGCACGTTGGGGATCATACCTTACTGGGAATCCCGCTCACGCAGCGCCCCGTACTTGTTACGTGCTATCCCGTACCACCAGAAATCAAGGACCATTACTTAATGGCGGCCCTTTCCCGTTGTGGAAAAGTAGTTGGTTCCATTTCCACTCCGTCTTCCGCACCAACAGACCCAGATGACAGGAACATCTTAGGTCTGCGTCGCCAAGCAAGGATCCTGTTCCCAACTGAAGATGCCATTGCTGACTGCCCTACTGACCTCACTGTGGTTGTAGGGAAGCAGATTTTCCGGATCGATATCGTTACTGCCTTGCATTGTTTTAAATGCAAGGCATATGGCCACATCCAATCACGTTGTCCACATGTATCTGCCAAGCCATGTATTTCCATACCACCTGAAGTCAACACCCCACCCTCAACATCAGTTTCTCTGGCCACACCAAGTTCGACTCCACAGACGTCCTTGATCCCTGCTACTGCTGTTCCAGAGGCTTCTCCCCCAGCAGATGATGATTCGTCAGCAGTCTCCAAGTCTTCGATCTCTACTACGGGAACCTTGGCCACCTCTCCATCGTTGGACCCACTTGCTGCTGTGGTACCTCTACGTTCTTCGGAGGGTTTATTTTTTTATTATTGGAGGTTTAACGACCACCGTGAGCAACTCAATGGGCTATAAGCAGTCGCCCGTCCCTAATTTAGGGTCACCGGTTCCAGGGAAGGGAGAGAGTCAGTGCCGTAAGACAAACACAACATCCATGCCTCACCGGGATTCGAACTCGGACCCCGTTCGGACGAATGATCAGAGGCCATCGCTTAGACCACTGCGCCACCGGGGCTGCTCTTCGGAGGGTATTATCTCCGAAAAGGAATAGCAACCCCTCCGTCGTGTTGCTTCATCTTCTTCCCTTGGATCCCCTAATGTGGAGTCAGATCTAACTGTCTTACACCCACCAGCTTCTCCTGGCGTTCCCACGTTGAAACGTACTAGACAGAGTTTAATCTCGCCGGTGACGTCTTCTCCACGCTGCTCTCGTTCCCGTTTGCCAATTCGACAGTCTTTCTCTCCAACTGCAGTTTCTAGATATCTTAAGTCCCCAGCTGTTCCAAAATTGTTGGATAAAAAAGCTTTCGCAGAATATCTGGAAACCTTCCCTGCATTAGACAGGCCGCTGGCGCCGTCTGATCTTGCTCTCATCATACTCAATCAACAGTCACGTTCTCTCAAGCAGCTAGACTGCGTTCAATCATGTAATGCTCAGCTTCCTACTATTATCACCCAACTTCAGAATCTACTTGCTCTTTTGCCGAAAATTGACACAGTCACTAATGCGCAGACATCTAACTTAAAGAAACGTGTAACCAGTCTTCACAGAAGTGCTGATAGTAATATTCAACCACTACAACCTCTTTCAAGTTAAAATTACTTTCTTTCAACTGTAAGGGATGCTCCGTTCCTCCTACCAATGCGTTAGTGTTTGAAGACATTACACCGCATGATGCGGATATATTATTGCTACAGGAGACTAACTGTCATCCCAACACCCCATACCCCAGGCGGCGAACCTGGCCATTTCAATTCTACTATGTCCATCGACTTAGTCTTCACGCAGGACTTGCGGTGGCCATCCATTTTCGTCTTCGATCCTTCATTACTGATATCACGGTCAAACCGTTTTATCGTGACCTCCTTCAGCTTCTGTCATTCCGACTTCACAACTTCCGATACCATATCTTCAACATCTATGTTTCCGGCAATCAACAGTATGCAGACTGTCTTTTTGAGCATTTTGTTTCCTGTGTTCAAGGTCTTCCAGCCACTGATATTGTCATCTTAGGTGGTGATTTTAACTGCACCCTTGACCCATCCCTTGACAGATCGGACGGTTCCACGGATACCAGGTATTTTCTTACCCGAGCACTTTCTACAGCCATCAACCAGCTACAACTCCAAGATTCTTTTCGACACCTACACCCATTTCTTCGTTCGTACACCTGGCTCTCCTACTCCACTTCCTCCCCTACAACTGCCCGACTTGACAGGTTTTATGTTTCTTCAATTCTTCTTCCTTCAGTTATCTCCCTTTCTCACACACCGACAGTTTCTTCCGACCACAGCTGTGTCGTAATGTGCCTTCACACCGGTCCATCTCCTCGGTAATACTACCGAACTTGGACCCTTGATGATGATCTTTTACTTGATTCAACCTACGTAAATTCCATCCAATCGCAGCTCCAACAAGCCTTATATATGCTCCCTTTTGCTTCTTGTACCTTGCAACACTGGTTAAATGTCAAATCCCAAATTCTTCTTTATACCAAACAATATTCCCACGAAAAACGTACTACCGCCTCTATGAAGATTGATGCTGCACGCTAGATTTTTTCCACCCTAGATCTTGATTCTCCGCTGTTTTCTCATTACCAAGCTGAACTTCGTGCCTTGCTACTTCCTGCCTAACAACAAGCTCTTCACCGCCTCAAGCTCCTTTATCTCCAGCCAAATGACTATGTGAACAGATTCAACAACTGGAATTCCACAAACGTTCTGCTCATCACCTCCGTAATCTGAAGTTATCCGATGGAACTGTTACTAATGACCCCACTCTCATTTGCTCCGGCGTTAGAACATATTTCCAGTCACGTTTTGCTCAGTTCCAGTCAAGTTCTTCGCATGCTGATTCGATTCTTCGTGCCTTACCACATATTCCATCGCATCTTGTTACATCTCTTTCTATGCCTATCACCCCAGCAGAAGTAGTACAGTCACTTGCCTTACTTAACTGTCACTCGTCACCTGGTCCTGACGGGTTGACAGTTAATTTCTTTCGTACGTTTTCCTCTTTCCTACACCCTCTCCTATTGCCTTGCTTTACAACTGCTTTTTCTTTATCTGTTCTTCCCCCCGCTTTTACTCTAGCTCACATCATTCTTCTTCCAAAGAAGGGGTGTCTGCTGGAGTTGGATAACTGGCGTCCTATATCCATCCTTAATGTTGACTACAAGATTTATACTAAAATACTCTCTTCGATTGAACCCTGTCCTTCCCACCATCATACATCCCGACCAATCGTACACCATCCCTGGCCGAAGCATTCATACTAATATTAATCTCCTCCGTGACTCATATTGCCTTGCCCACCTTTCCTCCGAACCTTTAGCCTTCCTCAATCTTGATCAGAGGCAGGCCTTTGATAACGTGAGTCATCAGTGGCTTGCCTCTGTGCTCTCTGCCTTCGGTTTCCCCATCTGTCTTCATCACAGCCCTCCTTGCCCTGTACCAGGACTCAGTTGTCCATATCCGGACGGCCTCCTTCCTTACAGCCCCAATTCCGTTTCGTAAGGGCATCCGCCAAGGATGTCCTCTTTCCGGACAACTTTTCTCTTTAGTCTTTGAGCCTTTTCTTTGCTCTATCCGTTCTCTTCTACAACCTCCCCTCCACCATTCAGCATAGCACCAGGCACCATTCTATCGTTCTTACTGCCTACGCCGATGATCTCACAGTTCTCATCCGAGAAGAATGGCAATTCACAATTATTCTTGCATGGTACAAAGTGTATGCTGCGGCTTCCGGCGCTTCGTTAAACCTTTCAAAGTGTACAGGCTTGTGGTGTGGCTCCTGGAGACATCGCCCCGATGCACCGTGGGGCTCTCATTGGACTTCCACCAGTCAAAAGATACTTGGGGTGCACATTAGCAGCCGGGTCTCAGCAGCGGATGCCACCTGGAGACCCCTCGTCAGGAAACTACGTCACACCGCTGCTTACTGGTCCAAGCTGAAGTGCTGTTTGACCTACCACAGTCGTGCACGGCTTGCTGGCACCCACATTCTCTCGTTAGTTTATCATTCCTGGATTGCACAACCGCCACCAGCCTACGTTCAAACTGCAACAACATCAGCTATGCTCAGCATTGTTTGGTCATCTACTCATTGGTTATCTTCCTCAGTATTGTCTCTACCTTCGACTTGTGGTGGCCTCAATATGCCAGAGATTACCATACGTTATAAAGCTGTAAGAATTTTCAATTTCCTCCGTTTGACAGTTCAACCAGACTCCTCCGCTTCCATTCTTCTGCTTAATGTTCTGACTTCCCCCCTTAATAACTGCCTCACCGTCCATCTTCTTCTCAAGATGGATATTCACACTGTCATCCCCCCCCCCGTTTTCCTCTAGTCTACCATGAAGCTGTTCAGTTCCTTCGTTCTTTACCGCTCATTCGTCAACCCCCTCTTCCACTCTTGATCTTTCAGAGCCTCTTTTTTCTCCTCCGTCCTCCATCCCCCTACTGCCAACTTTTTCTTTTTCCCCGCATGACTACACGCTGGTGTAGTCTCCGTTTCCCAACTGGTCCTCCCCGATTTTTCATGGAAACCCGTTTCCGACCTTTTTCCCACCCTCGCCCGAACTCTCTAATAACTTCTTCCAACTTAAACATGCTCTTCAATCACTTTTTCCTTCCCTAGTCAATTCCTCTGGCCTGCTTTCCGTTTCCTCTGCCTGTCTCCCTTTTCCGTTCTTGCTTCCCTTTTCCGGTGATCTCCCTCTCCACAGTCTTTCCACCCGCACCCTGTACCGTTTTCTCCGTTGTTCTTCTGCGGTACCTTGTCCTATTCCCTCTGTTCCTTCTTTTGCACTAACCTCGGTCTGGTCTACTGCCCAATATTCACCGGCTCTCTCCTCAGAACTTAATGTGCACTGGAGGTTTTTGCACAATCGACTGCCTGTCCCTTCGAAATATAGTATCAGATCTCTGTCCTTTTTGTAACGTCGTTGGAGACGTCTTACACATGTTTGTTTACTGTCCGACGCTGCTCCCACTATTTCACAGTATGTTTCAACTTGCACATCTTGTACCAGTGATCTTCTTGTACCAGTGATCTCACCCTAGAAGATTATAGTTTCCTCGGCCACAGTTCTACAAGTTTCACCTCTATTTTACCAGTTTGTTCGTATTTATTTATCCTAGCTAAATATATTATTCTCTCTTACCTGCTACAGTTACAAGATCCAGATCCTATCACATTCTCTACCTCTTTAGTTGCACACTATCGCAACAGGGTTAAAGCCAGACTCACCCTGGAATACTCCTTGGCGAATGACACGGCACGGTTACCTGCCTTCTTCAAAACATGGTCGCCGTGTCGTCCCTGGTTTCGGTTTTCTAGTGCCCAGACTGTTCATCTGCTGTTTTAATAAACCTACGTCGGAACTTTCAATTTTTACTGTTCCCTCGCCATGTTTCCTCCTGGAACTGGATTGTGTTTGCTTCCTGCTGATGTCACCTTTTGTACACAGTTCTCTTCATCCTCACAGTGACTCTCTGCCACTAGTGATTCCCATGTCACTAGAACTGCACGGGATTTTTTTTTTCTGTAAATTGTTTCGCTCCAGTGATGTTTCGAGACTTCAATGAACAATTATCCCAGAGCTACTGCTGTTTACAGCAAATAATGCAATGCCTGTCATTGCTCATTTGTACAATTATCATTTCATTGTAAATATCTACATTTTGTTTTATTTCTCCCCTTCTCTCACACTGCGTGTGAGGTTGGGGATGTTCTGTTGTAATTCTTTTAAGTGAATAAAAGCGAATATTGAAACTAAGCGATGGCCTCTGATCGTTCGTCCGAAAGGGGTCCGGGTTCGAATCCCGGTGAGGCATGGATGTTGTGTTTGTCTTACGGCACGGGTTCTCTCCCTTCCCTGGAACCAGTGACCCTAAATTAGGGACGGGCGACTGCTTATAGCCCATTGAGTTGCTCACGGTGGTTGTTAAACCTCCAAAAAAATGTTTGCCATTTTTTAGCACGTCTCTGGTAAAAAAGACCGTGCTTATGTTACCGGTTTGTCCGTCCGTCCGGCTGGGATACCATATCTCTGCAGCTGTAAGTCCGATTTAAAAACTTCTTTCTGCATGGGGAAGCTTGAAATGTGCGAATGATGATCCTTCATTTCGATTTTTTTTTTACCATGCACAATTTCGCCATTAGAGGGCATAAATGCAAATGATATCGAATTCAAAATACATTTTATTCTATATATTTGCTTCTAAACATAAGATTGAATTTTTTTTTTTTTACCTTTCAATTCCATTTATATCGAAGACTATTTTAGATAGTCACTTTTTCAAGTTACACAGATTTTCCGCTAGGGGGCGTAAAGGTAAATTACGATTTCCCCGATATCTCAGCTTCTAAAACTCCGATTTGAAAAATTCATCCTGTATCGCATACGACTCCTGATGGGTAATGTTTTGCATATAGTTTCTAATACTTGGTAAAGAATGGTTTGGCCACCAGGGGTCGAAAGTGATACTTTCTGTTTGATGTATTTGAAAAAAAATTTGAGCTCCTGAAAACTAGATTGAAAACAAAAAATTATTTCGTCGATCGATATTGCTCACATCGGAAAACGTTTTGACAATACTTCCTTTTTAGAATAATGCATGGTTTTTCCGCCAGGGGGCGTACATTCATATCTTATTTTTGTCGATATCTCTGCTTCTAAGAGACCGATCCGAAAAAAATCGTTGGAGAGGATGTCAGCCGCGAAATGTTTTCCATATAATTTAAAATTTTTCTTAATGCACAAGTTTGCCAACAGAGGGCTAAGTTCAAGTTTCCGTTTACAGCAATAACTGCGGGACTAAAAATCCAGATTGAAAAACTTTCTTCGGTTAAGCCGCGGATGGCTTAGTGGTTAGTGATTCAGACTATCGATGCAAGGTCCCCAGGTTCAAGCCTGAGCTGATCTTTCGGAGATGGTGTTATTTACTAACAATCGCTGAATATCCGCCGTGCATCGGACGAGCACGTTAAGTGACGGCCCCCAGGCTAGACCCACTGGTTAAATGGGTATCCTTTCCTATGTCCCCCCTGAAATTCTCTTACCCCTCTATGTGCAATATCGTACTTGTACGGTGGCGCCATCTACTGTACTCTGATCTCACTACAAACTGTTCTGTCAAAGTCGCTAGACTCGCTCTCATTCCTTCAGTTTCTGTGTCCTGCCCAAAGGCGATCTCGCTGTAGGAGGCTGGGACCTAAACTCTACTCATTGTGGACGGAAGTCCTACAAGAAAATGAAAAATATGACTTTCTTCGGTCAGATACTACCGTTCTGCATACCGATTCCACTGACTTTGAGTAGCTTTGATGGATTTTATTCGCGTTAGAACGGATTTAAAAGACATACATATTTTCATTACACCCGAAAATTCGGTGTCATCTTTGTTGTTTTCTTTACTGAGTAATGATTTTTATTTTTTCTATCCATTCTTTTCTCATTTAAGATATATCCCACTGTCCACCTCCTAATCCTTTCTTCCAAAAAATATCAACAATTATTTGCAATAGATTAAAAGAACAACGGATTTTTTTTTTTTTTGTACATTCTCACAAATTCAAGTTTTTGATTTCACTTTGATTTTGACTACTAGAATTTGAAATTTGCTAATTATTAGGTGTGCAACATAATTCTCGGCCTCTAACCGCAAGCGATCATAGAACGTTGGCAAGTGTAAATAGCTGTGTGGGATAATGGCTGATTGCAGCGCCATCCAACAGCTGTAGTGACAGAAGGGACGAAAGTTGACGGTTAAAGCAATGTCGTTCGAGAAGCAACATTTGAGGCACTGCCTCCTGTTCGCATTTCAGCTGAAAAAAAGTGCCGCGGAAGCCCAGCAAACGATCTGTGCTGCTTTGGGTGAGGCTGCTGTGTCCTACAGAACGTGTAAGAAGTGGTTCCGTGCGGTTTAAGCAGGAAAATTTCGATCTCCGTGATGCAGAACGTTCGGGACAGCTACAGAAAGTTGACGACGAGGAACTGGAACAAATGTTGAACGCGGATCCCTGGCGCACACAGTCAGAGCACGCCCAGGAACACGGAGTAACACGGCAAACCATTGCAAAGTGCCTGCACAAGCTTTGACGGATTCACCAGGAGGGCCGTTGGGTGCCCCACCAACTCACAGCTGCGAACAAGTCAAGTCGCTACGATGGTGCAGTGTCCTTGCTCTCCAGATTCAAGAAGAAGGATTTCCTCCACAAGATTTTGACCTGTGTTGAGAAGTGGATCCTCTACGATAATCCTAAGCGGCGCAAATCGTGGGTATATCCAGGTCAGCCTACCACCAGTACCGCCAAACTGAATATCCATGCCAGGAAGTTGTTGCTGTGCATATGGTGGGATCAGCGAGGTGTCGTACACTATGAGTTGCTCAAACCCGGTAAAACGGTCAATTCTGAGCGTTATTGTCAGCAACTCATTCGTGTGAGTGACGCAATGGAGGCGAAAAGGCCATACACCGGCAAGGGCAGATGGTCGGTCCTGTTGCTTCAAGATAACGCGTGTCTTCACACCGCGAAAACGACTTTAAACACGATCACCTACCTGGAATGGGAGATTTTGTCCCACCCGGCGTATTCTCCAGACTTCGCCCCGTCGGATTATCACATCTTTCGCTCCCTGCAACATCACTTGAGTGATACGCACTTCACTTCTGTCGAGGAGGTCCACACTAGTATTGATGAACTCGAAAGAGCCCTCTTTTTCCGCAGTGGCATTCGGCAGTTCCCTGACAAATGGCTCAAATGTATCCAACACGACGGGTATTATTTCCCTGATTAGGTACGTATTCGATTTGCTATAATTTGCTGTCAACGTGTCGTGCCTGTGGCCGAGAATTAAGTTGCACACCTAATAACCTCTTCAAATGCCAAAGGGACAGAATATGCGATAAGCTTCTTTACCCGTTTCCTGTGCAGATGGTAGTTAAAGGGTGTATAAACACGCTCTGAAAACATTTGGTGTTCTTAGTGTATTGTCCGTTAATGGTTTAACAACCGCCGTACGCATCAATGGCAATAATAAGTTTGTGACCACTGGTTCTATGGGACGAAAAGGTCCAGCGCCCTAGGACGAACCCATGCGTCATCTGGGTTTCGAACCATAGCCCAACTAACACGATTAGCTGAAAACATGCGCATTCGACTACTCAGGCACCGGGGCTGCGAGTAAATGCTTTGTCATTATACTATCGCTCTTTCTTTTGGGTATAAAGATACTTTATGTTCATGACACCCGAAAATTCAATGTTACCTCTCTTGTAGCACTGGTGCCCAAAATTAAGTCCGGAAGGCAATAGCGGGCAAATAATCGAAAACCTCAGTTTAATGTTACTGTGTTCACAGGACTTAGGCAAATATAAACGAGAAACAAATGCTTGAAGTGAAATTTGCATATCAGTGAGCAAAATGCTGTCCAATATGTAAAATGAGAGAAAACGAAAGGAAAAAAAGGTCAAAGTGACAAAGAGGGAAGTAGTGAGAAATTGGGGAAGGTTAGGAGGAGGGAACAACTTTACTAACACTAATTTCTACTACACGCTTTCAGGTGTAACATTGACTTGCTTATACTTGTACAGGGAGAGCATGGCCTTGTCAGGACTTTTGTGGCCTTTTCCCAGATCTCCCTTGCTGTTACAATCACCTACACTGTTGTTATACAGTATTACCTTGTATTTTTGGTTTTAATGTAACAGCTAAATAAATTGAATTGAGTTACGTGCTTAAAAATCCAACGGGGAACGGCAGTGGCAATTCTCGTTGACCGCGCGTGTAAGAAGTATTCCAGTGCCTGCAAATACTTATGTTTCATACACGTGTATCAGACTCTGTACAGTGGCGAGCGATAAGAAAATTAGAAGTAGGACAGACTCAGGGCCAGGTTGCAAGAGACTTTAATATCCACCCCAGATTGGTTTCTCGGTTACGGCAGCAATTCAATACCAGTAGGGTGTCGCGAAGGCCTGGCCAAGGTCGGCCAAGGCGTACGACACCTCGTGAGGACTTATGTTGCTTTAACCGCACGGCGTCATGAGTCCTATACATCGTGGCAATCGTCTTCTGAGCTTTCCGCTGCCAATCGGACTCCGGTATAAACACAAACACATGCCGAGGGCTTAACGAAATTGGCCTCTATGCCAGGAGACCCATTATTTGTATCACTCTATCCGCATCTCACAAGATAACTCGAACTAGTGCAGGTAACGTCGTTCCTGCAGCCCAGACGCGTGGGCTGGTATTCTTTTACAAACTAGTCAAGATTCAGTATACAAACAGATGCTCGCAGGCATTTCAACTGGAGGGAGCCCGTAATGATCCTGCAAACGCCGGAGAACGAGACTCCTTTAAAGGCGGTGGTCCGCTTGTGTGGGGTGGTAGGTTTAACGGCAGCTCACCACTCTGCGTGTTCGCAGGAGGCAATGTGAATGCTGGGCGCTATAGGGATGAGATCCTAGATTCCTATCAAGCCTTTTCGGGGAGCCGTTGGCCCTCAGTTCTTTTTAATGGATGATAACGCTCGCCCGCACAGGTATCAGCTTCTCAATGATTTTCTGCAGAGCGAGGATATTCGGGGCATGAGCTGGCCAACCTGGTCTTCGGACCTGAACCCTGTAGAGCATGACTGAGATACTCTAGTACAACACGTAGCTGTTTGTCAGCCTCCTCTCAGAACCCTTCCCGAGCTACACACCGCCCTCACCAAGGAATAGAATTATTTGGCTTCGGGTTAGGATTGGGGGTTTAACGAACATCGTGAACAACAACTCAATGGGCTACAAGCAGTCCCGCGTTCCTAATTTAGGGCCAGAGGTTCCAGGGAAGGTAAAAAGACAAAACAATTTAGGCCAGTGGTTCCAGGGAAGGCCGTAAGACAACACAACTTTCATGCCTCGCCGGGATTCGAAACCCGGACCTATCTCGGACGAATGGTCAGAAGCCAGCGCTTAGACCACTGCACCACCGGGGTGGCAATTCTTTGGCTCCAGAGTTCATCTCAAACCTGGTGATGAGTATGTATCTTCGTTGTGAGAGTTGTGTGTCCGTACGAGGTGATCACATTTCTTATTAAGACATTTTTAGGTTACATTCTTACATCTCACCTTGGTGACATTTGCGGATGTGACCCTGTAGACGCAAAATGAGTACATACCTGTCTGTCGTTATAACACGTTTATAATCTGTGTAATTGTCTCTCTTCAGGTGCCAAACGTCTCTACCTGCTGCTACGTGTTTTCGTTTTATTCCGGGGTATGCTTTCAGAACTTTCATTTTAGACACCGGCGAATAAATGAAAATATGGGACAGAGCAATTATTCTTTTTGTCTTGTTCTTAAAACCTACGTCGAACGTAACGTACATGCATTTACGGAGTTCACCGTACATCACTGAATGAAAGTGAATTTCTGCTACATTAAATCTCTCCTTACCCAATGTCATGGTCCATAACGCTCCCCTCGTTATCTCCCATCCACCGCGTCCGGAATAAAGTCCTTTGTGCACATGTTCCCATTTTATTCGAACTTCAGAAAATGAAAATGCCTGTCAACTTTAGTCATCCAATCCGCCAATATGTATAGAAGCTACTCAGTCAGAAACCCATTTTCATGAAATTCAGCCCGTCTTTACTTCGAATTTCAAAAGTTAGATTTCGGTCGGTTTAGGTCGCACATGAAGAATGTTCACACATTTTTAGAACGTTTTTGATAAGAAATTGCAGAAAATAAAAGTTAAAAGAATTGAAACTGGGAAGAGTGTGTTAGATGAACACGGAAGAAACATCTACTGCAGTAAAATATAGTCTGCTAAGAAAACTGTGCACGTAAAGAAGCTGTGGATAGGTTATGGTTTTGCTCTTTACGAAGAGAAATACACATGTGTATTCGTATTCTGTAATTAAGAAACGCTGTGTAGAAATCATGAAATTTGCATTTTTAAATGTAAAATAAAAAATACTATTAATAATAAAGGGAAAAAATCGTCAAGTATTGCTTTTAACACAAGAAATACCAAACGAATATCCAAAGAAGGTACGACTATTTCAAAAGTAAGGTCTGTGGTCTTAAAAGAAAATTCACCAACCCACAGAGTAATCACTAAATCGTTAAAAATCTATATCAACTGTAAACATGGTAATACAGATTTAAATCTGAAAAAATATATATTGGAGGTTTAACCGACCACCATGAGCAACTCAATGGGCTATAAGCAGTCGCCCGTCCCTAATTTAGGGTCACTGGTTCCAGGGAAGAAAGAGCCAGGGCCGTAAGACAAACACACATCATCCATGCATCACCGGGATCGAACCCGGACCCATCTCGGACAAATGATCAGAAGCCATCGCTTAGACCACTGCGCCACCGGGGGGAGGGGAGAGGGGCAAAACAGTGTTCACCGTCTTTTGCCTAGGCACGTGGCTGAGCGCAGAATACGGTGTAGACTTCCTTATGAAAATCACTTAGCCGGAGACAGATTGAAATTTATTGTGACTATTAATAAACCATGGGTCTACCCAGTGGCGTAACCATGTTTCAAAATCTGGGGAGTCCGATCACACATACACACATTATATGTATCATCATCATCATCATCATTGTCAACCATTATCAATCCACTGCTGGACGAAGGTCTCCCCAAGTTTCCTCCACAACGGTCTGTCTTGTGCCAGTCTCCTCCATGTCACTCCCGCATATTTACGAATTTCATCCACCCATCTCCCATGTGGTCTTTTTCTGGGTCTTTTCCTGTCCCTTGGAATCCAATCTAAAATTTCGGCTGTCCATCTATGGTCTGTCCTTCTGGCAGTATGTCCAGCCCATTGCCATTTCAGGGATTTAACTCTGATCATGATGTCTTCCACTCTTGTCATTTTTCGGATCCACGAGTTCCTCTTCTTATCTCTCCTGGTTATACCAAGCATGCACCTCTCCATGCTTTTTTGAGTTGTCTGCAGCCTTTGTATGTCTCTTTTAGTTAAGGTCCACGTCTCTGCACCATACGTAAGCACTGGAAGGATGCATTGATCAAACACTTTTCTTTTAAGACATAATGGCATATTGCTCTTGAAAATTATGCTGTTTCTTCCAAAAGCTCTCCAGGCAAGTTTTGTACGCCGATTAATTTCTTCATCAATGTGACCCTCACTTGATATCTGCTGTCCAAGATAAACATACGTATCTGTTATCTCCAGTTTTTCTCCATCAATCGATAAATCTTCATTTCTTGTAAAAGCATTGAACATCACTTTTGTCTTCTGAAAGTTCATTTTTAATCCCACTTGTATAGAATATTATATACATACTGTATAAGAGTTTGGTACCCCCTCCCCCCACCCCGACACACACACTCAGGAGCAAAGCAGTTGCTGAGACGCGATCTAATGGGCACGACATAGGCGCCCCTGTTGGCGAATTGTGGAACTTAGCGAATACAACTATAAAACTATGATAGACAGGGCAGAAATGTAAATTACAAAGTTGTAGAACTTACTTTGCTTATTAGGAATCGATATTGCTGTTTTATTAAGTACACATTATACACGTGTTTGCATTCTACGAAAAATTATAATCTTATATTATTAAATTTACTTGGTTCACATCATAAAAAAAAGTGTGCGTTATATCATTATATACCCGAAAAAACTCTGAAGACCCCCCCCCCCCCCCCGAGTGGTTACGCCTATGGGTCATGGGTCTACCTAAACGACTGCAACAAAAAAAAACGGTTGATTTCCTATCGCAGAAGAGCAGAAAAAGATTTACAAACTTTATTCAAAGAATCCAAATGAAGTTTCAGTGAAGTATTCATGATTATTGCTGTTTTCTCGTATAATGGGAAATTAAAGTGAAGTTGAAAAGAATGTTAAAATAAATTCTACATATTACCAAAATAATGTTTTAACTTCTATATATAAAGAGGAAATACAATTCCTTTATCCACAGGGCTTTCAAAAAGTTTAACTCCATCATGATAAGGATACCAGTCATACATCGAAATCTACCACTATTTCTTGAAAAAATGAAAAGAGACGAGCATCAAGTCTATACCTTTTAATCATATTCATTCAAAGTCCCCTGATGTGTCACCAATGGACTATTGTGCCGAAGACTGCTAAAAAAAAAAAAAGCGCTTTCTAAACGCAGACCTAGAACAATGATTGGACTATAGAAAGCAGTAGAATGGGATAAAATACAACTACCAATTTTAAGAAATAACCTGTTATCTTGGAAATCTAGAAGTAGGTTGATATCCAGAGAAAGGTCTATCAGATATAACATTTAAGAAAGAAATAATTTTATCTTACACATTAATTATATTGTTGGGAAATAGTTCTAAAAATGTGTTATCCTCTGTGGAAAGTATCAATATGCAACCGAAATATCACATAGGGCCAAATGAAAGAGCTCCTAGAGATACTTTTGGAAAAATCTAATTAAGTTTCTCTGAAGATTTCGACTTTAAAATGATCGGTTTGAGCTCTACGAATTAAAAGAGGTAGTGTCGTCCAGGGAGCGCGTAAATTTTGGAGACCCATACAGTAGACCTGTAATGACTAGAAGGAATTTAAACTTAATTTATCTTTATATCGCAGATTTTAAGCAACCTATTTACAATATTCCCTTCAAGCGGCCATGGACAGTGTGCGCCCAGTGAATTGGCCAGGCATCAAAAACCATTTGGGCAAAAATTTTTATTTTCTCAGCTTCTCTTACTAATGCAGTACATGTTGGAACTTGAATTGGAACCCTTATTTTTTTCTAATCTCCCCATTTTTATCACCGTTCATTCGGCAATTGATTTTAAATTTAAAAAAATATTAAAAACATTTCATTAAAATTTTTATTTTATAAAAAGTGAGAAGCTCAAACTTTCTGGAATAAAAACACTGGAAATTAGGAAAAGCATGTTTACGCATAATACACTGCTGGCCACCCAAAATGCAACACCAAGAAGGACACGAGATAGCAAAGCCAGATTTACAGGACACATAACAGATGCAAAGATGAAACGATTGAGCTTACAGGCGCCCGTGCGACTTGCGGAACACGCAGACATCAATAGTTCGTGTTGCCCCCATGGCTGGCAATAACGGCCGCTACACGCCGCGGCATCGAACGAAAGAGGCTTTGGATGTGGGCTTGGGGTATGTCGGTGCAGGCTGCTTCCACACGTTGCCACAGTTCATCAGGCGTAGCCGCGGGTGGTGCTTGCCGGACCACTCGGTTGTC
Source organism: Macrothele yani (assembly GCA_039090855.1). Classification (NCBI taxonomy): domain Eukaryota; kingdom Metazoa; phylum Arthropoda; class Arachnida; order Araneae; family Macrothelidae; genus Macrothele; species Macrothele yani. The sequence goes on from CM077012.1 coordinate 15,694,820, forward strand.
GATCAGCGACCAGACGTGTTCGATGGACGACATATCGGGAGAACAGGCGGGTCACGGCAGCAGTGACACCTGGTGGGCCGTGAAGAATTGTTGCACGATGCGTGCCACGTGCGGGCGCGCATTTTCCTGTTGAAACGTGGCCGCTGGCAGGTCCTGCAGATAAGGGAGGACTACAGGCTCCAAAACGTTGGAGATGTAGCGGTGGCTGTTGAGTGTACCAGCAATGCGTACCAGAGGAGTACGGGTGTCATATCAAATTGTGCCCCAAACCATAACGCCATGCGACAGACCGGTATGGACATGCATAATGCAGGCGTCATACAGTCTCTCGCCACGGTGCCGCCGCACGCGGATCCGACCATCGTGGTGTTGCAGGCAGAAGCGGGATTCGTCGGAGAAGACAATGTCGTGCCATTCCGTAGTCCGGGTGCGGCGTTCAACAGCCCACTGCCGCCGCACTCGCCGGTGGTGTAACGTCAATGGTAATCGGAACAATGGGCGCCGTGCGACAAGTCCCCGCTCCGGCAGACGACGTCGAACGGTACGTGCTGACACAGGTTGTTGCGCAACACACCCTAATTCCTGCGCTAACGTTCGTGATGTGGCGGTGCGAGCCGTCAATGTCCACCGCACAACATGCCGGTCTTCTCGTTCGGTTGTGTGCCGCGGCTGCGGCAATAATTCACGTCGGTCCGTCCGTCGCTATTGCACCCACCGAATCCGTACTCGCCTCACGGTGTCTGGATGTCGTCCCACAAGGGCGCCGATGTCTCGGTACGATAAACCGCTGTCGCGATAAGCCACTATTCGTCCTCTGTCGAACTCCGAAACGTGCTGGAATAACTGCCGTATTCTGCGACGAGGCATCAGGAAGCTTCCCACGAACAGGTCCGGCAGCACAACACACTTCCACTACTTACACCCCACCTTCTGTGCACCCTTCTTACAGTGCTTCTCGGTGGCGTGCCGGGCGCACATGATTTGCATATTCCCTGCAATGCTAATCGTTTGCATGTCCTCTCGCGGGCGACGCATGCTGCGAATTTCAGGCCAATCGGATGCTTCCTTCTTGGTGTTGCATTTTGGGTGGACAGCAGTGTACATTACATTCCGTATCATTGCTTCAAAATATTGATTGAAAAAGTTTTCTTTCCTTGAATGCCACTTATATATAACAGACTATTTTGGATAGTTTCTTTTTGGAGTAATGCACAGTTTTTTCGCTAGGTGGCGTAAAGGTAAATTGCGATTTTTTCGATATTTCTGGCCAGCAGTGTAGTTTCTTGCATATCAAAATACCAAGGAGAACAAGAAACAAGAAATACGGCACAGAAACGAACTTGAACTTAAACACAAGGAGTCTTTCAGCGTCTTTTATGTTGGAAGAAATCTGCCTTATTATCTGACAAAGTTTTGAGCAAAACCCTTTAACCAGCGGCTCACAATTTAACTGAACGGAATGCCTTTCCCCCGCCAACTAGCCTGGGTGCGTTAGTTACTACAATGAACTTGGTTACGGTTTGCTGTGATTGACTGGCGGTGATATGTTATTTTGAGAAAAGACAATATCTGCCTCTTTCTCGGCGTGGGAAAAATCTCTAATCTGCATTCTCGTGTTCACTATCTGCTCGCACGAAGCTCTTTGCAAGAAGCCTTTAGAAATGAAGAGGACAATGAGACGAACTTAGAAGGCGAACGGCCTTAAGGAAAAGTTTTGACGTTTGAGAGCCCGAATTTTGTTTATTATTTTTGCAGGTAATTGATTTTCGATTTATGAAAACTAATTAGGGATTTGGGAATTTTAACTTAAAATACTTACTGAACGGGGAAGTTCAGTCGCTGCGCGGCCGCGGCTTAGGGTGAACATTGCCTATTTCAGTGTAAGTATTCAAGCTAAAACATCAAACGGGATATCGGTAGACTAAAAATAATGGGGAGTAAACAGGGCTAATTTTTTTTTATTTTTCACTACCCTCAGTTTACTTTTTTTTCTTCTGTAATGAGAAAAAAATAAAACCACCAAATTTTCAAATTGATAGTTGTGACGTTTAGTTTAGTTGCACTTTAAATTTAAATTAATTTCGTTTACAACCAATGTAATCCAGATATCTTCACTTTTGAGGTGGACCCTCAAGTAATTTGGCTTCCATTACTTCCAATGGGAAAACTTCTGTACACATTTTCTTCACAATTAATGCGTTCCCAAGGATGACAATTTGAACATCGATTAAAATAGCTTCATTTTATAACTTGGAATACTTAATATTTTCTAAAACATAACCATAATTATATTAAAAATTAATAACTTTTCCTTTGGTGGTGTTGCAACCAGAAAAAAGATGGCGTGACCTGCACTTTGACGACGTCAGTAGACAAACAAATGTTGGATTGCATAATTATGGGTATGTTTTAGAAAATATTAAGTATTCCAAGTTATAAAATGAAGCTATTTTAATCGGTGTTCAAATTTTCATCGTTGGGAACGCATTAATTGTAAAGAAAATGTGTAAAGAAGTTTTTCCATTGGAAGTACAGGAAGCAAAATTACTTGACGAAACACCTTAAACCATGCTAATGTGTACATATTGTTTATAACATACATCATATCTCTTGCAATAAATATAAATCGTACATGAATTAGTAGTAGTGTTTTGTGTACTACATGTATTTACTCACAATAAACGTACTACATACTGTATTTACAAGTGCTGTAACTCTATACAGTGCGATTGAAATCAAGGAAGTTAAAACAAAGAAACTGACAAAAAAGAAATCTAAAAATACTATGAACTATACGTAATATCTAGTATAATAACACTGACGGTTACGCCATACGTTGCAACAGAATGTACTGTCACCCAGGAAGGGAAACATGCTATGCTGTTTATACGTTTTTTCAATTATACGTTAATTTTACATGGATCCTTGAGAAACGTATAAACGTGGTTCCGCTGTACTTCACTTTCTATTTTCAAACGATTATTCCTTCAGGATTACTTTTCTACACTACCGATACTTTCACGCATCCCATCTCGGTAGTCTTCCTAATTCTACCTTCTCTCCCTCCTGTAACAGTTGTCTGTCTCCCTTAGATTCTCACTTCTGCAGCACTCGCATTCCCTTGCGCTGAAGGAAAGTGCTAGTGACGCCGATAGAGTTGTAAACTAATCTCTTAGTCAGGGATCCTCTTTTATTTCCATGCTGCCGTGGCTAGAGGAACAACAAATTATTAATACTATAAAACTCTCAGCTGAAAGAGCTCCTCTAAAGTACAGAGTTAGATTGCTCTGGGAGATGCTTCAGAATGCTCACTAATGATTGTTATCGCTGTTAATTATGTTTCCTTTTTTCTTTTATTGGGAGTTCAACGATCACCGTGAGCAACTCAATCGGCTATAAGCAGTCGCCCGTCCCTTATTTAGGGCCACTGGTTCCAGGGAAGGGAGAGAGCCCGTGCCGTAAGACAAACACAACATTTAATCTCAAGAAAGTTTTAGTTGTTAACTACCATTCTTGCCGACTATAATATAGTGACAAAGGGACCTACTGTTTTATATTTCTGGTAAACAGAATTTCCCAGCAGCAACGTGACAATTGCGTCCTAATGAAACAATGTTTACCTATTTAACTTCCCATTTTGTTTGCTATCTAGTGAAAATTTTGGTTCGCTCTATATATACTTTCCGAACTAAGCGCATGTCTGGACTCCGAAGTTTCTCTTCTACGTGTGGCAACACTGTCAGTCAGAGCTCAGGCAAGCTAAGTAAATACGGCATGTTCGAAGTTCGCGGGGGGGGGGGATCAGATTGCTTCTACGTTGGGTGTTTTCGACACTTTTTTTTTTTTTTTTTTTTTTTTTTTTGATTGGAGGTTTAACGACCACCGTGAGCAACTCAATCGGCTATAAGCAGTCGCCCGTCCCTTATTTAGGGCCACTGGTTCCAGGGAAGGGAGAGAGCCCGTGCCGTAAGACAAACACAACATTTAATCTCAAGAAAGTTTTAGTTGTTAACTACCATTCTTGCCGACTATAATGTAGTGACAAAGGGACCTACTGTTTTATATTTCTGGTAAACAGAATTTCCCAGCAGCAACGTGACAATTGCGTCCTAATGAAACAATGTTTACCTATTTAACTTCCCATTTTGTTTGCTATCTAGTGAAAATTTTGGTTCGCTCTATATATACTTTCCGAACTAAGCGCATGTCTGGACTCCGAAAGTTTCTCTTCTACGTGTGGCAACACTGTCAGTCAGAGCTCAGGCAAGCTAAGTAAATACGGCATGTTCGAAGTTCGCGGGGGGGGGGGGGATCGGATTGCTTCTACGTTGGGTGTTTTCGACACTTTTTTTTTTTTTTTTTTTTTTGATTGGAGGTTTAACGACCACCGTGAGCAACTCAATCGGCTATAAGCAGTCGCCCGTCCCTTATTTAGGGCCACTGGTTCCAGGGAAGGGAGAGAGCCCGTGCCGTAAGACAAACACAACATTTAATCTCAAGAAAGTTTTAGTTGTTAACTACCATTCTTGCCGACTATAATGTAGTGACAAAGGGACCTACTGTTTTATATTTCTGGTAAACAGAATTTCCCAGCAGCAACGTGACAATTGCGTCCTAATGAAACAATGTTTACCTATTTAACTTCCCATTTTGTTTGCTATCTAGTGAAAATTTTGGTTCGCTCTATATATACTTTCCGAACTAAGCGCATGTCTGGACTCCGAAGTTTCTCTTCTACGTGTGGCAACACTGTCAGTCAGAGCTCAGGCAAGCTAAGTAAATACGGCATGTTCGAAGTTCGCGGGGGGGGGGGATCGGATTGCTTCTACGTTGGGTGTTTTCGACACTTTTTTTTTTTTTTTTTTTTGATTGGAGGTTTAACGACCACCGTGAGCAACTCAATCGGCTATAAGCAGTCGCCCGTCCCTTATTTAGGGCCACTGGTTCCAGGGAAGGGAGAGAGCCCGTGCCGTAAGACAAACACAACATTTAATCTCAAGAAAGTTTTAGTTGTTAACTACCATTCTTGCCGACTATAATGTAGTGACAAAGGGACCTACTGTTTTATATTTCTGGTAAACAGAATTTCCCAGCAGCAACGTGACAATTGCGTCCTAATGAAACAATGTTTACCTATTTAACTTCCCATTTTGTTTGCTATCTAGTGAAAATTTTGGTTCGCTCTATATATACTTTCCGAACTAAGCGCATGTCTGGACTCCGAAGTTTCTCTTCTACGTGTGGCAACACTGTCAGTCAGAGCTCAGGCAAGCTAAGTAAATACGGCATGTTCGAAGTTCGCGGGGGGGATCAGATTGCTTCTACGTTGGGTGTTTTAGACACTTTTTTTTTTTTTTTGATTGGAGGTTTAACGACCACCGTGAGCAACTCAATCGGCTATAAGCAGTCGCCCGTCCCTAATTTAGGGTCACTGGTTCCAGGGAAGGGAGAGAGCCAGTGCCGTAAGACAAACACAACATCCATGCCTCACCGGGATTCGAACCCGGACCCCTTTCGGACGAACGATCAGAGGCCATCGCTTAGACCACTGCGCCACCGGGGCGGCGTTTTCGACACTTCTTGTAACATCCTTGAGATTCTGTTGATCTAAGCCGTTAATTTGCTGTTCTCTTAAACTTCATCGTTAGTTAACAGTACCCTCGTCGTTGTGTGTCATGGAAGCTAATAGTTGAAAGTTTAATTATCTGCGTTAGCTTTTGTGATTCGACTAATCCAAGTCTCAAATTATCGTCATCGTCTACTCGACAAGAGCTAATAAAATATTTGAACTGAAGAACTTGAAGGCAGATTTTTTTTTTTTTTAAATCTTCAGTGCACATTCTACCTTTAAGAACTTTTGGGCTTAATTACAATCTTATAAATGGTTTATTTGATAAATGGTTCCACCGAACCATCTGTGACGTGCCTGCCCGCAGGACGCACACGACATAAAGGCAGATAGCTACGATAACGAACGTCCGCGTAGCTCAGTTGGTAGAGCGACTTCTTCCGGAATAAGTGGACTCGGGTTCGATTCCCGGCGTGGACAAAAAATGACTGAGAAATTTACTTCGTTATACATCGTAATTTAGTAAACTGTTCGCGCAAACCGGCTGCATAGCACTTCTGGTGGAGTCTGTATCATGCTGCATTGACTAGTTCTAAGAAGCCATTGAAGCACGGTTTGAAGGACATAGACTTCTGACCAAGAGCCATAGGAGCATGGTTTGATGGACATAGACTTCTTACTAAGGCCATAGAAGAACTGCTCGTAGGGCATAATAAACTTCTTACCAAGGGCCATAGAAGAACGATTTGAAGGACATAATAGACTTCTTACCAGGGCCATAGGACCACGGTTAGATGGACATAATAGACTTCTTACCAAAAGCCATAAAAGAACGGTTTGAAGGATACAAGACTTTTCTTTCCAACGGCCATATATAGGATGGTTTGAAGGACATGATAAAAGAGGGAAAAGTTTTTAGCTATCACAGCTAGAATAAGCACGTGTAAGCGTACTGAAGTTATTACGTGGAAAAGTGTAACGATATAAGTATTACCGAAATGCAGGGCGCAGATACTTTTTACAAAATCCTCGCGTGTCACACTCACACATGCATATAAATTTTATGACGATGATAATAAAAAGAATTTATAAAGCATATGAATTAGCGGCAACAATGTTTTTCATTTCATTCTGGAAATAAAATGATTCAGTGGAAACATCTTCGAAGATTTTAAGCCACAACACATTATCAAAAGAATGTTAATGGTAGCAACTATTTATTTTCTACAACCGGATAGCTGCCGATTCTTCGTGAATTTCCCAACATTATCTCTCCTTTTCAATGCTGGTCTTAAATCGATCGAAAGTTTGTAAGCGCAGCTGAACTGGAAACTGGCTAGTATTTTAAAAGCTTTGAAGTTTTACTTAATAGCGACGTAAGAACTATGACGGCTACTCTCACTGATGGTAGAAAGGCTCCTATGCTGATCACAAGAATAACTGCCACAAAACTGCATTCTTCTCGGCAAAACTGTTTTGTTCACATAATCACGCTCGCTTTAGAAAATTCAAAGTGTATGGTGAAAGATGCCTTTCATTAAACTTCAGTTTCGATGCGCACTGATGAATGGCAGGGCTTCATGGGGGAAAAAGAGAAAAACTATTTCGCATCTTTGGCTGCGGAAAATTCCGATTTCTCGTTCACTTAAGTTTTAAAAACAGCTCACTCTCACACAAGACCAACATTTCAGCGCTTCCAATTAAAGATATCCATCAGAACCAGAAATATTTTTAAGTAGAACGTATATTTCTGCCAGAAAGATACAGCGGTGTGAATTTACTTTGTTGCTCTCAGAGCATCAAACTAAATTGTATTAGAATTTTGGGAAATATTTCTTCCCAAAGCATTTTCGAGGAAGCGATAAAATCAGATGACAATATCTGTCAAACAATTTCCCTGGGCTTGGTCTCTGGAACAAAGAAGCTTTATTCAAAAGCCACAATTTAGCATTTGAATACGATAAGTCTTTGGAATTTTCTGAAATATTTGATAATGGATATCTAATTTGCAAAGTTTCGTCCTTACTGTTGCTAAACACAGCAGGTGAATCTTTGGAAGACATCTACAAACGTTATGAGTTTTCCGCTAGGAGTAATTGATAGCATAAGTTCACTTATGTCATGTGCAACACTAAGAATTTTCTTGGCTCTCGTGCTTGGTTAGGAAGACAGGTTTTGTATAAATTTTCCATTTATGCAGCTTTCACAAAGAAGTTCATTTTTTGATAATTTAATGCCTTTTGCTAATTTTTTTTCTCAGTTTATGCCTGTGTTGTCAGCGCATAATCTGCAGCTTTCCGTCGCTGTACGAAAAGCACGGTTACGTTGTCAGTGTTCCACTACTCGCTTTTCGAAGCTGCTTCAACGAAACTATGGATTTTTTTTTTAAGTTCATATTTATAACACTTTAACCGTCTGCCTGTGGGCACCATGTCTCTGTAACTATTATAAAAATTATTTTTTGCATTGAGAAGCCTGAAATGTGAAAGCGATATCTGCTTTCCTGGGGGAGGGGGTCCTTTACAGCTGCATAACTTCAGCACTAGAGATTCTAGAAATCCAGATTAATTAATTATTCATTCGCCTCCAAGTTATTTGTTCTGTTGCTGCTTTCCATCTTTGGTGAATCCCCAGCATTGTGCGGGGCTCCAAAAAGCAACCTGTCATATGTTTTGGCAGTTAGTCGCATGCGAGTCTTCAAAATTCGAGGCCGCTGTGGTAGCATGTCCAGCGCGTAACTGGAAGACTTGGGTTCGATTCCGGGTGGCAGCCGATGAAAATTTTTTCGTGACTTCTGTATGAAATCCAGATGCTATTGAATTCTTAATACACTGCTGTCCACCCAAAATGCAACACCAAGAAGGACTCGAGATAGCAAAGCCAGATTTACTGGACACATAACAACAGATACAAAAATGAAACGATTGAGCTTACAGGCCCGTGCGACTTGCGGAACACGCAGACATCAATAGTTCGTGTGGCTCCCATGGCTGGCAATAACGGCCGCTAAAGAGGCTGCCGGTCCTCTCGTTCGGTGGTTCAACTTCTGTTTTATGCATGGATTTCGAAGTCCCCTATCTCTTCAGCATTTTGAATCAAAAAGACATTTCAAAGTCAAATACTAATTCATCCGTTTCATCATCTAGTGTAGCATGTACTTCACTCAATGCCAGCTCGGCTTTTCAAGCTGAAGTAAACACTGTTTCAACAAGGAAGAAATCCTCAGCCCACAGGACTAAATGTTAAGATAAATGTTACACTTAAGCTTTTTCACATAATGCATATGCGAATGTAGTTCAAGGGTTAAATCCTGCGACACACTATGCTTAGCTCATTCACTACTATTCTGTCGCAGAAACAAATTAGTATTGAAGATAATGCAGTAAAATGCTTTGCAGAAGATTCTACAGCAGGCAGTGATATAGCGTCCCAACTTAAGTTTTATTAATAGTTTTTTCTGCCCTACTCCACAGCCGCAATCCAGCGATGCCTTATTAAAAATGTTTTCAAAGAACCAAATTACTCACACTGCTCGTAAATTTAGTAATGTACACGTCTATTTTACCTCAACAGATCATGTTGATAAAGTTATAGTTCAAGCCTCGGAAATTCCGGACTCATTTACAATGGCAGCACTCACTAAGCGCGGAAAAGTTATCGGCGAAATACAAACCCTTTCCGTTACACCGATGGGTTCACCTTACTTCCACGTTAAAGGTATCCTAAGGCAGGCCCGCATTGTCTTTGCTAGTGAACAGGCACTTCTCAATTGCCCTACTCAAATTATAAATTTTGGACGCCAAACCTATAGGATGGATATCATTACCGGTTACAGTGCTTGCAATGTAAGCACCTTGGTCATGTCAGAACCAACTGCCCACATCCAAGGCACAGACTGCCACAACTACCAAAATAACTTTCACCTCAACGTTCTGCCACAATGCAATTCGCTCACCAATTACTGCAGGGTAATCAAGAATCCAAGACACTTCTGAACCTCGAACCTATTCCCCCAAGTTCCGTTCCGTTCCTTCTGAAATGATCACCATCGCTCAAATTCATATGCGACTCCTGAAGATGTAAACTCCCAAATTCCCATCAAAGCCGATCTCGCTGTAGACGACCCATTTTTTTTTTATTGGAGGTTTAACGACCACCGTGAACAACTCAATGGGCTATAAGCAGTCGCTCGTCCCTAATTTATAGTCACTAGTTCCGGGGAAGGGAGAGAGCCAGTGCCGTAAGACAAACATCCATGCCTTACTGGGATTCGAACCCGGATCCCTTTCGGACGAATTATCAGAAGCCGTCGCTTAGACCACTGCGCCATACCCATATCCCAGCGATGACCTCTCAGCATGTGATTCAGCTACGGAAGGATCTGATTCAAACACCGAAACTACGGACGTTGCAGATTCTCATCAAGCAGATATCACGGACTCCACCTATTCTGAAGTTACTAAAATCAGAACCAAATCTAGAACACAAGCTAAATCAGATTCCCCAAAACCCAAGCTAAAAAAAATAGAACACAGTAAAATCAACAAACAATGAAATCCCTAACCGTATCACCACATCAAGTTTTTTGTGCTATAAGCAGTCGCCCGACCCTAATTTAGAGTAACTAGTTCCAGGGAAGGGAGAGAGCCAGTGCCGTAGGACAAGTTGAATGTACTGCAGAATAATCTTTAGAAATCATTACACACGTCTCTCCCTAAAACTCCACTGAAATATAATCCTCTGTGGAAGGTATGGAAAAAGCAACATTTATTCTTATTGATAAACTTAAAAACGCACCTGACATCAGGGGATTTCCCTCCGGGTCCTTTAAATGAAGATACACAGCTGGAACTACAGACCTTGGACAAGGGAGCAACGGTGCATCACACTGCGTTTTATGCAAATTATCTGCGTTTCCCTGAGATCATTCCTCAAATGAGAATTTTTGCAACTTGCCTTCGAGAAAAACCGCAGATAAAAGAATTCTTGTCATTATGCGGAGCCTTCGAGGTATCAGAACGCTTAGAAAAACTGAGAATGAAAATGACCTTCAACCCTCGCATGTCTGACTTCTAAAATTGCTTTAAGTGTAAAGGATGTAGCAACCCTCTCAAACTTTTTGACTCGTGCCGATCTCGCTCCCGTTAATGCTGATATCGCAGCATTACAAGAGACGAATTGCAAGCCAACAACTCAATATAACAAATGGCGTGTGTGGCCATTTCAGTTCTGCCACAGTTATGGTCATACAATAAATTCAGGAATTGCAATTCACAACCGTATTCAGGCCCAAATTACCATTTCAGAAACGTCCGAAAGGGGTCCGGGTTCGAATCCCGTGAGGCATGGATGTGTTTGTCTTATGGCCCTGGCTCTCTCCCTTCCCTGGAACCAGTGGCCCTAAATTAGGGACGGGCGATTGCGTATAGCCCATTGAGTTTATAACGAAGTGAATTTCTCCGTCATTTTTATCCGCGCCGGGGTTCGAACCCGGGTCCACTCATTCCGGAATAAGTTGCTCTACCAATTAAGCTACGCGGACATTTGTTCTGACTACTATCTGCCTTTATGTCGTGTGCGTCCTGCTGGCAGGTACGTCACATCTCCTGGTACGTTACATCATCTCCCCCTTTTTTTTTTTTTTTTTCGAAGTGCTGCTCTTATTTTTCCTATCTCGCGGTGTGGAAATAACATCACACCATTGCGAGATTTTGAACGGTCGGGTCATCCGGATAGTTCGGGCGCCATTATAACGAAGTAAATTTCTCCGTCATTTTTATCCGCGCCGGGGTTCGAACCCGGGTCCACTCATTCCGGAATAAGTTGCTCTACCAATTAAGCTACGCGGACATTTGTTCTGACTACCATCTGCCTTTATGTCGTGTGCGTCCTGCTGGCAGGTACGTCACATCTCCTGGTACGTTACAAGTTACTCACGGTGATCGTTAAACTTCCAATCAAAATTTAAAAAAATTCAGAAACTGAGAAATACAACGGACAACTGCTTCACTTGAAATTAACTTTCCATCCAAAAATCTTTCATCTGTTCACTATCTAGTTTCCAAAACATAATATCGATGCTATACGACTTAAATCGCCTCTCACACAACATATTCAACAAATCTTCCCTTCAGAACACATTTTGTGCGGAGACTTCAACTGCACGTTGAACCATCGAATCAATAGAAATAATGCAACTGAGCACCTTCCGACCTGTTGGCGCATGGTCTAAGCGCTGACTTATGACCATTCGTCGGAGATGGGTTCGGGTTCGAATCCCGGTGAGGCATAAATGTGTTTTTCTTACGGCACTGGCTCTCTTTCCTGGAACCAGCGACCCTAAAATAGGGACCGGAGACTGCTTATAGCTCATTGAGTTGCTCACGGTGGTCGTTAGACCTTCAATAAAACAAACTGATCACTATAACGTATTTCGTTAACACCCTTGTAGCCGTTATTCAAAATGCAAATTTAATCAATCCCTTTAGCAGTCATCATACCCTTCAGCATTTTACATGGCGTTCCTCCGTAGCAACTTCCACAGCAGCAGCACGATTAGATGGCATTTACATCTCACATTCCCTTCAACCTCGTCTTACTAAAGCCACTCACCACACCACTACTTCAGATCACAATATTGTATCAACTTCCCTTTTGTATTCGCAAACAGCATCCTGCTCACGAACTTGGTCATTCCACGATTCACTTCTGGAGGACATTGATTTCTGCAATACAGTATAAATGACCTGCTTCTTGCTGCTCCAGATCAACTTCCAACAGTTGCTAATCCAATTGAAGATTAGCGGCATACGAAACAGAACATTGTGTACACACAGAAAATCCCCTTCTCCAAATGAATTATTCATCCATTTGTGCATTACAGAGGAGCAGGCTTCTGTATAATCGGCCGAATACAACCAGGGTCAGAGTACTGGATGAGGTATAGGCAGTGTCGGATTTCCAATTAGGCACGATAGGCACGTGCCTATGGGCGCAGTTCCATGAGGGGCGCAAAAATTTCAGTGAGGGTGTTAAATTGTGGTGGGACTTGAAACAATGCTAAGCAGAGTCATGGTCGGACATAGCAGCGTTCCCTAAAATTTATTTTTTGGGTGTGTGTGTGTGTGTGTGTCAGACAACAACTCTACCAGCACCTTTGGGGCACCACCGCACCACAACCTCCTGTTTGGGAAGGGGGGTCTTTGAGTAAGTTCCAGCTCACAATTCTTGGACGGAACTACTGCTGCAATGTAGGAGGCATGGCCGGAAATGATTCCGACCGAAACCCGAACAGGTTGAGGAGAAAAAGAAAAACGACGTATTCGGAGGGGGGGGGGCACTGGGCACGCGACGTCTGTCCTGTCCCCTCCCTTGATGGTGAACACGACATAATAAACCACGAATAAAGAAACAAAAAAGAAACCATAGGAAAGGGACAATATATACTTCATTTCCAGGGAGTCCCATGGGTGAGACCCGTTTACCATATGTGGTTGAAGACAAACGTTTTTAAATTGCTTTCATCGGAATGGCTGGGCGTGCGTGTACGGTGTACGTGTACCCAGTGGCGGCTCGTGGTTGAAAAAATAGGTGAAGAGCTACAAGAGCAATATGAAAAGATATCTACTGTCTTCAATGAAAATCACTATATGAGAACTGACCTATTTTTTTCATATTAGATCAATTCTTTCTTTTAAAGCTGCAAATTTGTCGATTATGTCGTCATAGAATGGTTGTTTCTCCGTGAGCATCAATAAAATATCTTTCTGAATAGAAATATTTGCCAGAAACAAGTCTGTCTTGAGAAATAGTTTCTTCAGTGAGTTTGTATTCTTTTAAGGCAAGAAAAACTTCTTTCCACTGACACACTTGTAGATGGAATGGTTAAAATGAAGGCAACCAATTTATAAGCTTCTGTAAAAATGTCTTTATCTTCAATGAAGCACTCGAAGAAGTTCTTGAGTCGATATATTCCTTAATTTTTCGTTGGCGTTACAAGACTCAGTTCATTTTTAAGGCGCTGGAGTTTAGTAAATATTTTTCCGTAAAAATGTTGTAGATTTTCAACAGCGTGAGAGGGAAAGCTTGAATTAAATTGTTCGAATTTGGTTGTGTCAGCAAGACAAACAAATTGAAGTTTTTCACAGTCTTGAAATCTTATATCTATTTCCATAAAAATGTGGTCTAAAATTCCAAAATACAATTGTTCATAATTTTGAAAAATTGTTTCTTGTGTAAGAGCAGCATATTCCCGTTTAGATCTGCTTATTTCTGTGATTTTGTAGCTTTTCCTACTTTTTTTATTGCCAAAAATGTAAATTCAAAAGTGTTCATATCGTTTAAAAACCCCTTGACAAGTTGAATTGATTTTTTGTCTGATTGCTCACTATTTGTCAGAAATTCGAATACTTCCTTCAATTTATCCCAATCTTCAACAATTACACTTACTTACTTCGAAGTGGAAGACCATCGAGTTTCTGCTATGGTTGGTATGCGTCTTGCGGTTGTAGATATGTGAGTGTATAAGATCGCTTCACTGAGTGGTGAAAAAACGAAGGAATTCCAGTGAGGCTTGCGTAAAATATACGACACTTTGAAATTTTAGAACAACTCTGCTGTAATACAAGGTTCAAACGATGTGCTAAGCAATGAACAAAAACAGCTTGAGAAGCTTTATCCTTGATTTTTTCTGGAGCCCATTCAAGTGTCCAGACATTACACTTGCCCCATCGTAACATTGTCCTATTAATTTGTGTTGATAATCGAATTGTTCCAAAATTTTGTCTAGCATTTTGTATAAAAGCTTCTGACGTTCGATCTCCACTTACGTCGTGGAAACCCAAAAATCGCTCAGCCAATACACCTTCCGAATCAACAAATCTTATTATTAAAGAGCACTGAGAAGTCTGATTTATGTCTGTGGTGTCATCTACTTGAATAGAAAAGCATTGAACTTCATTTATTTCATTTTTAACGTGATCATTTATATATTCAGAAATACTAGGGGTGTTCAAATGAAAAGGTGCGAAACGTCATAAGAACGTAACCGTTAACATATTTGCCTATGCCGCTATGGGAGAACGAGCGACACATCTAGGGATGCGATTGGAGTCGCCGGCGTGGATCGGAGCATGCGCGGGCGCCCGCATGCGCAGGAGAGAGCAGTGGCTCTTATAAAGAGCGCCGTCCAATTGACGCGGCAGTGCGTGTGAGGACAGGATGGCGTTCACATTGCAAAATTCGACGATTGAGGAGCAGCGAGGCGTTATCCGATTTCTGACAGCGGAAGGTGTTAAACCGGCCGCTATTCATCGCGGAGGGTGTGGTTCTGCTCCATGATAACGCGCGTCCACACGTCTCCAGGGTCACACACGCGGAACTGGCCAAGTTCCAGTGGGAGCAGCTTGACCATCCGCCCTACAGCCTGGACATGTCGCCCTGCGATTTCCATGTGTTGGGTCCCCTGAAAAAACATCTGAGAGGGAAGCGCTTCCACTCGGACGACGAACTCAAGGACGCTGTGCAGGACTGGGTCTCGTCACGGCCACAGGAATTCTGGGAACAAGGAATTCTTCGGCTCGTTAATCAATGGGATCGTTGTGCTACGGCCTATAGTGTATACCTTGAATAAAGTCTTCATTTATACCCACAGTGTCGTTTCGTACCTTTTCATTTGAACACTCCTTGTACATTCAATTAATTCATTTTGAATAGTTTTTGAGTCACCTGTGAAGACATTTTTTATCTTTTTGTATTGATTTTGAATTTCTAAAAGGACTTGATATCAACAATGAAAGTAATTCCTTCAAATTTCCACGATTTATCGAGTTCATGCTTTCGTCATGGCCATGGAATGCTAGTTCTTGTTTGCTCAAATATAATACTGCATCAATAACTGTCTGCAGGAAAAACCTATTTAAACGAACGTTTTTGTTGAAATGCATTTTCAAAAGCCTAGCATTCTCCCTCAGGGCATCGGCAATGGTGTTCTGATATTTTTCAAAATTCCTCAGCATTAACTCGAATTTCAGGTGTTCGCTAGAATCACCATGTTTATGAAGTGAGCGTGCTATATTTAATAAATCTGAGAATCCGTCTTTATTCCACGCCAAATGTTTATTTCTAAAAAGTAAGCAGGGCCAACTAAATAATTTTTGTAACACAGAAGTACTACAAAGTCATTTATATTCAGTAAACCAACAATTTTTAAAATTAATATTGTAAGATTTACAGCTCTTCTTGATTTCTTTTTTGGCAACAATTGTCAGTGAATCCGTCGGTCGTCCTTGAAGTAAAATGTCTTATCTTTCCACCGATTAAATGGAGTTTGTAATAAATTACAAACAATGTCGTTCACTAATATTAAAAGAAATCCGTCTTGTTGCACGATGATATTTATTCAGCTAAAAAATGAAATCTATATACAGTTTAAAAACACATGAGCACTTTCGGTGTCACATTGACACCTTCATCAGATGTAATTTCACCATGTGGCTACATGCTGGTCTTAAGTACGTGGAGTAGATGCATCATGGGAAAGGTAATGTCAATGTCACATGATATACCAGATAACAAGACAATCAAAAAAGGCATAGTTAGCCAATGATCACTTAACAGAAGCAATTGCTATTGTGCTGTCCTTCCCAACAAGATTGCTCCAAGGTTCAGGTAAAACATAAGGATAATAGTCATTACAGCAACTTGTATTATAAGCCGAAATATAGAGGCTTTCTGCAAATAACAAGGAATGAACAGAGTTAGGTGTGTTTATGATTTTAGCGTTGTCCCAGTCTGGGATGGAATTTCCAGCACTTATGGTTCTTGCAAAAGAGGTGCTTTGGTGATTCATTTTTAGATCATATCTGTGTTCATTTAATCTCAAATCCAAATTTCTTTTGGTAGAACCCACATAATGATTGTTTAGTTCACCAGAGATAGTGTCAAGCATAGGAATAACATACACACCCCATTTTTTCCCTTTGTCAATTTTGTCACGATCATTGCGGATAATGGTATATAGATTGCATGATCGTATTCCAAATTGTATTTTATGACGAGAACATATGTTGGTAAGGAGGTTTACAATATGTGGATTAAAATCAACAGATCCAACATACTTTTTAGGCACCTGCTCACTAATTAAAGCAGTTGACATAGAAAACCGTACTTTATTGTGCACTCCCCTAACAACGTTGTCCGGGTAACCATAGTTTTTAGCAAGGGATGATATCCATTGTAGTTCTTGAGCTCTGGCGAAATGGCTAGAAGAATGTGAATATGCTCTTCTAAATAGGAAGTGCAGAGCAGAAATTTTATGCTGAAAAATGTGAGCAGAGTTGTACGGAATTAGAGTGGGTGTGGATGTAGGTTTTCGATAAACAGCAAAAGACAGGGAATTGTCAGAAGGGGTACGAGTAATTTGAAAGTCAAGATAAGGTAAGACGAAATTATTTTCAAGTTCTATCGTGAGTTTGATGGAGGGGTATTGAGCAGACATAGCGTTGACAAACTGCTGTAACTGATTTATGGTATATGGCCAAATTACCAAGATGTCATCAACGTAACGGATATAGAGACTAGGTTTTTGTGGGAATTCTTGTATGACTTTATTTTCAATATGCTGTAGAAGAATTTCCGCTAAGACTGCGGATAAAGGTGAACCCATGGCTGTCCCGTCGGTTTGTTGGTAAAATATGTTCTGAAATTTGAAAAATGAACGCTTTTTAATGAGATGAAGAGCATTCATTATGAAAGCAATATCATTGGCAGGAATGTCAGAATCAATGAGCAAAGCCTGAATCAACTGAAATGTAGCTTCCATAGGTACATTCGTGTATAACGAAACTACATCTAGGGACGCCAAAAAATGGGAATTTGGTAGTGGTTGAATTAACTTTAACCTATCAATAGCTTGTGTGGTGCTCTTTATTGAGTAGGAAGAATTCACTGTAAATTTGGTGAGATAACTTGCCAAAGCTTTTTCCAAAGGTCGGGTGGGGGCAATGTAACCTGATACAAGAGGACGAATAGGGTACCCTTCCTTGTGTAGTTTTAATCTACCAAATAAATCAGGCACATGGCAGCCGGGGGGTGGATTGAAGGCTTTTGAAAAGGAGTCCGGAGGAGCTGAAGAGTTCTTTAGGCGGCTTAAAGCACTAACAGTAGCCCTGGGCTCAAGAACTACAATGGATATCATCCCTTGCTAAAAACTATGGTTACCCGGACAACGTTGTTAGGGGAGTGCACAATAAAGTACGGTTTTCTATGTCAACTGCTTTAATTAGTGAGCAGGTGCCTAAAAAGTATGTTGGATCTGTTGATTTTAATCCACATATTGTAAACCTCCTTACCAACATATGTTCTCGTCATAAAATACAATTTGGAATACGATCATGCAATCTATATACCATTATCCGCAATGATCGTGACAAAATTGACAAAGGGAAAAAATGGGGTGTGTATGTTATTCCTATGCTTGACACTATCTCTGGTGAACTAAACAATCATTATGTGGGTTCTACCAAAAGAAATTTGGATTTGAGATTAAATGAACACAGATATGATCTAAAAATGAATCACCAAAGCACCTCTTTTGCAAGAACCATAAGTGCTGGAAATTCCATCCCAGACTGGGACAACGCTAAAATCATAAACACACCTAACTCTGTTCATTCCTTGTTATTTGCAGAAAGCCTCTATATTTCGGCTTATAATACAAGTTGCTGTAATGACTATTATCCTTATGTTTTACCTGAACCTTGGAGCAATCTTGTTGGGAAGGACAGCACAATAGCAATTGCTTCTGTTAAGTGATCATTGGCTAACTATGCCTTTTTTTGATTGTCTTGTTATCTGGTATATCATGTGACATTGACATTACCTTTCCCATGATGCATCTACTCCACGTACTTAAGACCAGCATGTAGCCACATGGTGAAATTACATCTGATGAAGGTGTCAATGTGACACCGAAAGTGCTCATGTGTTTTTAAACTGTATATAGATTTCATTTTTTAGCTGAATAAATATCATCGTGCAACAAGACGGATTTCTTTTAATATTAGTATTTATGCACGAATTATAGTGTCAACCAATGTCGTTCACAGGATACATACTTTAAAACTATCACTAACTGTTAAACTGTACACGAAACTACAGTAACAGCTAAACTTTTGGGCAAATAATCACAAAGCACGAAAAAACAAATCCCTTTCAGAAAGCATGTATCACAACACCGCAAGATACCCTGGGTAAACCGTCCCGTTTCACCGTGATTTCCTTCGAACGTCACGATTCCATCTGATGAGCTTCGGAGCCGAAAGCAAAAACACTTCACTTGCGCGCCAGATAGGGGAGGTTGACGTCACGGTTACCATAGCAACTCGGTCGAAAGCTGCAGACTTTTTTTTTTTTTTTTTGATTGGAGGTTTAACGACCACCGTGAGCAACTCAATGGGCTATAAGCAGTCGCCCGTCCCTAATTTAGGGTCACTGGTTCCAGGGAAGGGAGAGAGCCAGTGCCGTAAGACAAACACAACATCCATGCCTCACCGGGATTCGAACCCGGACCCTTTACGGACGAATGATCAGAGGCCAACGCCTTAGACCACTGCGCCACCGGGGCGGCAACTGCTGCAGACTTCCAAGGGTTTTCATTTCGGCTCTTCACTTGCACTATTTTGCGTATGAGGACTTGTTTTCCGTATTGAACGCGCTATGTGAATTGATATCTAATCAACATTTTGAGTATTTTGTAACACAATAGAGACAGAAATAGAATATATTATACAAATTACTGAATAAAACTTCATTTTAAGTAAAATTGGTGAAGAGGCACTTCACCTACTTCACCTGAAAAGCCGCAACTGCTTGTACCCCCAACAGATGAAAATGCGCTTCACGAAGACAAAACTCGGGGAACTGGAATTGGTCAGAGTATATCAAAGTGTCATGTTCGTAATTAACCTAGCGTTTACGGCAGTTTCTGCGGTGAGTTGTACTTTTTTAGATTTTTACTAGGAAGTTTGAACAAGCTTGTTTTAGTGTGTGTGGGGTGCTGTGCTGAAATCTCCGTGAGTGATGAGTGCAAAAAAAGGGAAAACTCAGTGGGGCTCAGAATCGGAAAATCGCGATTGCAAAAAAAGGAAGGGAAACTAAGCTGCTGAAAAGCCCACTTCTTGAAGAACACCTTAAAGAAACTCGGGCTTAGCTTTGTGATACGCTCACCAAGATTGATATCACGCCACCTGCTATCATCCAGGAACACCCATACCTCACTGACTGATGCGGGAGTGTATTCCATACCATTGGAACACCCGGATGGTACCACCAAACATTACATCGGAATGACAAAACGCTCTTTCGCTCTTCGACTAGTCGAACGCAAGCGGGACATCTCGCACAGAAAATTGACAACGGCACTATCACGGGTAGTGGTTACCCATTCCACCATCCCGAAGCGGAACCAGATCAAGACTCCTTATACTACCGCCAGAGGCACTGCCCTCAGGGAGACCATCGATATATTGACTAACCCTGTGGTTTGCAATGATGACGTCTCACTTGAGCTTCCCCAAATATGGCGACATTTCTTCGCGCTTAGCACGTTTCTGTAGACATCTCTCGTTGTCGCACGCACGCGACGCAACATAGCATGTTCTCATATTCTGTTCATGTTTTTTTTATTCTGTTGTTTAGTTCACTTGTCTTGCCTATCCACGCATAAGTTTGAAGAAGACACCCGTTGGTGTTGAAAGCTTACGGTTTAATAATATTTTTACGTCAATAAACGGATATTGACATTTGTATTCCTTTTAATAAAAATTATATTTCCTTGCCGTGTTTCTTTACAAATCACCAATTTCTAATAGTACAATATTATAGCTACATGCATGTAGATATTTCTGTTGATTGAGATATTGAATCATAACTGAACTTTATGTAAAAATTAAAAAAATGATTATTCTGATAATTTTGAGGACCTTCATTTCATGGAAAAGGGGCATTTTTAAAACTATGGACTTTTATGAACCAAGCTCAAAAAAAGGTATTTTTTAGGAAAAGGGACTTGTTCGGAGCACAAAACTATAAAAACTTTTGCCTAGAAAGTGGCGGGGGTGGGTGGACGCAGAGCAGCCACATCCTGCTAAAAACTGGGCCCCAGGCACGTACGCAGAACTTAATTTCGAGGAGGGTCCAAGCTCCAAGGGGTAAGCACAAAAACTTGTATGCTCAGCCAATATATGAATATATATGTTTGACCATGAAGTCGAACATTTAGGGGGGGGTGGCTCTAGACCACCTGGAGCTGGGCCTCCCATGAGTACTACTCTGCCGGTCCTGATATCAGAACGAGAACGGGTGTACGGGTGATGAGCTCCTCCGCAGGGGGCGCTTGAAAAATTTGTACCTATGGGCGCCAATTTTGTAAGTCCGCCACTGGGTATAGGTTGAGTTTATGTTACGACGCAGGTTTTGTACTTTCCCTCGAAAAGCATGGTTCTAAATTAGGGTCAAATGACTATAGCCTTATATGCTTATAAGAGTAGTTAAACCCTGAAGTCATCCATGTAGCCGCAGGGTCTGAGACGTTGCCTTCTGATCATTCGTTCGAAGTACCCCCCCCCTCTCCCATTTTCACTTTCTCATGCTGCGAAAGTATTGTAAGAGGAAAAAAAAACTACAAGATTTCAACAAGAACACACATTTTGGGTTCCCCAGAAGATGGTTTTACTATTTTCAAGGTGGTATGGTTTGTTGCCGCCATACTTTAAGAACTATTGTAAGCATCAAGACGAAACATATTTAGGATTTTTTTTACATACCCTAATAGGGAAGAAATGGCTGAATTTACGAAATGGGAAAGCCTTTGAGGAAAACTAGTTAAAAGTTTTATTAGAGTGGTCACTGAAGCCCAACACTGCCTTTTATGCCACATGCGGTGTGGGATCTGCTGTCACTTTTTTTTTACGCTTTCCAGCCGTACATTGAAGCAGCGTATATGCTCCAGCTTTGTCCGTCTGTCCGCACGATAACTCGCGTAAAATGGTTCGATTTCGATGAAATTTTAGTATGTGGTAGGGGACCACCTGGGAAAGAACCCTATTTTAAAATTGACGAAATGGGGTCAAAGGTCAGGACATAGAAGGGATCCATTCCATAGCCCTTATGCGCCATAACTTACGTAAAAATACTTCGTGTTGTTCCGGAAATATACAGAAACGGTTCTATTTAATATAATCGAAATGGGTCAAAGGTCAGGGCACAGGAGCGAGATTTATTCCACAGCCGTTATCGTCATAACTTGACTAAAAATGAATCTATTGCAAGAAAACTTTAGTGTGTTGTTCCGGAGGTATACTGAACCAATTCCCTTTTATATAATCGAAATGGAGTCAAAGGTCAGGGCACAGGAGCGAGATTTATTCCGCAGTTATTATCCTCATAACTTGAGTTACGATATCTGGTATGTTGGAAAGTGTATCGTAATCAATGCATGATTTTACTAACTTGTTTATTGGAGGTTTAACGACCACCGTGAGCAACTCAATGGGCTATAAGCAGTCGCTCGTCCCTCATTTAGGGCCACTGGTTCTAGGGAAGGGAGAGAGTCAGTGCCGTAAGACAAACACAACATCCATGCCTCACCGGGATTCGAACCCGGACCCAACTCGGACGAATAGCCAGAAGCACCGCTTAGACCACTGTGCCACCTCATATCATTAGATCGCACGCTAATTAGTTCCCAGAAAGAGCTCTAATACGGATGAAATCGATTCGGGTGTCTCGTGAAACCAGATTTTTCCCAATGCTATTTTACTCGTAAAATAACGGGCTTGTGATTTCCTCTTAAAACGGACTGAATGGTTACAAAAAAAAAAAAAAAAAAGGTGAGAGGGGGGGGGTAAATTGGGCAGTCACATTAAACACTGAAAGAGCAAAATTTACATTACATCCTAAACAAAGTCAGAAATAGCACCCTAACCTTAGAGCTGAGTTGCAGTGCAGTATAAAGTAATATTACTGTCAAAATGAATTTCAGGTAGCCTGCATTTAAGCTAGTAAATTAATACTTGTAGGCGAAATACCTCGAGTTCGGGCCGAAACACGGTCCAGAACAGCGAACGTATACCTTAACTGTGCTTTAGTTTTTATCTGAGAAATAAAACGAAAATAAAGGAAACTGAAATCCCGGGGGGGGGGGGGGGCTCCAGCCACAGTTTGCTTGACTCCTTATAATCTTATATGCTTATTTGTCTCCTCATTGGAATCAATGGTCCAAAATTAAGATGGACGACTCCTCGTAGCACTTCGAGATATTCATGGTGGTCTTTATGACTATACTAGTGATGCCTTATATGTTTATGGAGGTCGTTAAATGCCGGTGCCAGTGGAGTCTGAGGCGCGGGCTTCTGTTAGCTCGAGATGGCCACGTGTTCAAGTCCTGGATTTTTTTTTTTGATTGGAGGTTTTTTTTTTTTTTTTTTTTTGATTGGAGGTTTAACGACCACCGTGAGCAACTCAATGGGCTATAAGCAGTCGCCCGTCCCTAATTTAGGGTCACTGGTTCCAGGGAAGGGAGAGAGCCAGTGCCGTAAGACATACACAACATCCATGCCTCACCGGGATTCGAACCCGGACCCCGTTCTGACGAATGATCAGAGGCCATCGCTTAGGCCACCGGGGCGGCCAAGTCCTGGATGAGACATGTGGAATATGCTTGTCTGACGGAACCAGGGGCCCAAAATTAGAGACTGGTGACTGCTTACGGTCCTTCAAGTTGCTCGTGGTGGTCGTTAATCCCGAAAAAAAAAAAAAAGGCCGAAATTTTAAAGTGTTGCACTACTGTTGCATTCATTTTTGAATGTACATATGAAGTAGATAAATTGACTTGAGAATAAAATACCCAGAAGTTGCTTGAAATGCTGAGCCTAGATGATTGAGAAATACTGAGCGATAACAAATGCGAACTAGTAACGCATGCTACCAGTCATACCAACAGTAACTCCAAAAACTGTCGTCACGAGAGTAGCAGTTTTGAAAAGAAACAGCTTTTCTGGCATCAGTAACCTACCTGAGAAATTCCCAAGGTCTTCCGATAATACTTCTAGTTATATAACCACCAAATAATATTAAAGCTAATAAAAATCAAACCTCCAAACACACAAGCCACGAATAAAAATTAACAACCCTTACCCTATAACTCGGGAAATTCTGTGCAAGAACGTTCCGTAAACAACCTGACATCTCAAAGACTGGAGTAGTTTCAAAATACAGAAATTATAAGCACAGACTGAAAAAGAACAAACCCAAAAGTACGAATAAACATTCTATCCACAGGAAAGATAAGAAACCAGTTACGGTTAAACATAAAAAGGAATGCAATGCATTGGAATTATTCCCACCGAAACCGGAGGCGCAGTGGTCTCCGGTGCGGTGGGAATAATTTCAGCACCGGTGGCGCTGGACCCAGCTCGGACGATTGGTCATAAGCCATCGCTTAGATCACTGCGCCACCGGGGATGCTTTCAGTTCTACTTACATATTTTACATAACAAAATACAACAGCAATCCGAAAAGTACGTTAACCAATATTATTCCCGCCTACTGATCGTTCCTCCAAAAGGGGTCCGGGTTCCAATCCCGGTGAGGCATGGATGTTGTGTTTGTCTTACGGCACTGGCTCTCTCCCTTCCATGGAACAAGTGGCCCTGAATTAGGGACGGGCGACTGCTTACAGCCCATTGAGTTGCTCACGGAGGTCGTTAAAACTCAAAAAAAAAAAAAAAAAAAAAGATTCCTGCACTGAGTTGGCATGCATGGGTTCAGTTAGTACGTGAGCTCAAGTAGCAAAGCCAGTGGTACAGCGGTGGCGCAGTGGTCTAAGCGATGGCTTCTGATCATTCGTCCGAGATGAGTCCGGGTTCGAATCCCAGTGAGGCATGAATGTTGTGTTTGTCTTACTGCGCTGGCTCTCTCCGTTCCCTGGAGCCAGTAGCCCTAAATTAGGGAACGGCGACTGCTTATAACCCAAATAGTTGCTCACGGTGGTCGTTAAACCTCCAATAAAAAAAAAAAGTAGCAAATTATTAGCCGGCACCGTGGCGCAGTGGTCTAAGCGTTGGCTTATGACAATTCGTCGGAGAAGGGTACGGGTTCGAATCCCGTGAGGAATGGATGTTGTGTTTGTCTTACGGCACTGGCTCACTCCCTTCCGTGGAACCACTTGCCCTAAATTAGGGACGGGCGAGACTGCTTGTAGCGTACTGAGTTGCTCACAGTGGTCGTTAAACCTCCAATCAAAAAAATATATATACTGTATTAGGAACTCTCAATAACAACCTGGCATGTTTGTTTGTTTGGGAGTTTAACAACCACCGTGAACAACTCGATGGGCTATAAGCAGTCGCCCGCCCCTAATTTAGGGTAACTGGTTCCAGGGAAGGGAGACAGCCTGCACCGTAAGAGAAACACAACATCTATACCTCAACGGATTCGAACCCAAACCCATTTCTGACGAATGGTCATAAGCCAGTGCTTAGACCACTGCGCCACCGGGCCGGGTAATAATTTGCTACTTGAGCTCATGTACTAACTGAACCTATGCATGCGAACTCAATGCAGGAATTTTTCAGGCCGAAATAAATTGGGAAACGTACTGTTCGGACTGCTGTCGTATTTTGTTATATGAATTATTCAAGTAGAACTGAGACGGCAAATCATGCGTGTACCATTCTCACTTACGTACGCAACTATGACACGTACATCACATCTGTAGTTATGTTCAAAAAAATTCGGACGGCAAAATGGAAATTTTTATATAATTTTAAAAAAGTGTTTTTTTAGGGGTCATTATATTTCCAGTGGTTATTATATTTCCAGGCAATTAAGGACTGGAAGCTTAAGAAACAAGTTGCTTGGGAGTGTTTGTTAAGATTTATAAAAAATTATTTGGGCTCTCTATACAAATGTGATATAGCACAAACTCACGTTCACTAGGTCCATATCGAAATGAGGGAGGGTCTTTTGTGCTGGTCCTTGAAAAAGCCACAAATTACTGCCCTCAACATTTTCTGCATTTCTTCCAATTTGTTTCCTTCTAAATTTGCTGTAATTTTGAGATTTGCAGTCGTATGCTTATCAGTTTTCAGAGGGTATGTGTGGCACTGTAGTATATTTGAAATTGTCTTTGCTTTTTACTAATTTCGTCTTGAAACCATAAGAGGTATGCAAAAGTTTCTGCCGCTCCCTCTAGCGAGTGTTGTAGGGGTCTAACCGGCCGGTGACCCATGCTGTCAGTCCGTACGTGCACGGCGGTTGGTAAAGTTCATTTGCGGCACTGTTTGTTATTCATGTTTAATTTAGGGAAAAGCGCGAGTCAAGCATACGGTTCAATATGTCAGGCATATGGCGAAACGGTTATGGGTGAGCGGACGTGTCGAGAATGGTTTGCCAGGTTTAAGAAAGGTGATCTAAGCTTGGAAAACAAGCCACGTGCAGGTAGACCGCATGAACTCGCAGACGAGGAGCTGGAATTGCTGTTGCAAGAGGATGCCACACAATCGACCACGCAACTGGCGAAACGTTTGAAAGTGGCTCAATCGACGGTGGTACAGCGTCTACAGGCCTTGGGGAAGTTCCAGAAGATTGGTAAGTGGGTTCAGCATACTTTAATGGAGCGTAATATTGGTCAACGATTGGGCATCTGCATGTCGTTGCTGAAGAGGTTTCAAGGGAAGAATTTCTTGTGGAAGGTTGTCACCGGGGATGGAAAATGGGTCTATTGCGACAACCCCGTACGCAAGCGATCCTGGGTCGACTCAGGCCAGCCATCGACATCCACTGCAAAACAGGATATCCACGGGGAAAAGGTGCTGTTGTGTGTGGGGTGGGATATGCATGCAGTGCTGTACTTCGAACTGTTGAAACCGGACGAAGCAATCACTGCACAACGATATAGCGATCAGTTGATGAAACTGAGCGGACAGGTAAAGGACGCCACCCAGTCATCCTGTTACACGATAATGCCAGACCATATGTCGGTGCCACCACAAAATCAACCCTTGAACAGTTACACTGGGAGGTTTTGCCGCACCCGGCTTACTCCCCGGACATTGCACCCTCAAACTTTCATCTGTTTCGCTTAATGCAACATGCCCTAGCCCAACAACGCTTCACCAGAGTTCTAGAAGTGGAAAATTTCGTCACTGCGTTCTTCAGTTCAAAGCCAGAGTCCTATCACAGGGGCATTCATTTGTTGCCTGAAAAATGGCAAAAGGTCAATGATACTAACGGCCAATATTTCGTTGAATAAATGTGTACTGGTTTCCTGATTGTTCCTGTCTCCTTTGTTCTTAAAACGGCGGAAACTTTTGCATACCCCTAATACAGTATATGTGTATATACACTAATCTTCATTAACCTGAAAGGAGTCGAGCTACGACTTTGATATTTACAGAATATGTTCATTAGTCAATACAGAACAAATGATCAGCATCTCGGCGTCATACGTGCCAGGTGCGTCGATGTAGCTAGTAATAGGAGTGGCCACCTCTGGCTTGTATTACCTGCTGTATGAGCTGAGACATTGAATCAAATAATGTGTGAATGGTGTCCTGTGGAATAGCCATCCAGACTGTATTGACCAGCGTCCAAAGTTCATCAAGTGTTGCTGGCTGACGGTCGTACACTCTGAGGTATTGAATCAAATAATGTGTGAATGATGTCATGTTTAATAGCCATCCAGGCTGTAGTGACCCGCCTCCAGAGTTCATCATAAGTTGCTGGCGCACAGTCTTACCGCTGCACCTGTCGTTTGAGCATATCCCAGAAATTTTCTGTGGGTGATAAATCCAGCGAGCCGGCCACGGCAGAAATGGAACGTTGTTATCCCTGAAGAAGGCACGTTTTGTCGCTGCAACATGCGATGTGGCTTTGTCCTGCTGAAATATGGCCCCGGGAACGTCCTGCAGGTACGGAAGGAAGACCAGCCGTAGAATGTTATTGACGTAACAAGCATTCGTTATAGTGTACGAACTCTCACAAGAGAAAATCTGCTTTGGTACCCGATAGCTCCCTTGGCCATAATGCCACGTGTTTGTGAGGTTTGCCTAGTGCGAATACACTCTTCCTGACGCTCCTCCCCCTGTCTTGAGCGGACACAGTGGTGGCCATCATTTTCGCCTAAACAGAAGCTGGTTTCGTCCGAGAACAGGATATTTTGCCATTCGTGACGCCACTTCCTTCGTTCGATGCACCATTGAGGTTTGGTAGTCATTTACTACGTTGTCAAAGGTAGCCTGAGAAGGGGCCGACGAGCCTGCAGTCCGAACTGTAATAACAGGGGACGTACTGCTACGGCTGACTTTGGGAGAATGCGTCACAATTCATCAATGCTGCGTTAACGCCATTGATGACAGAACAGTCACTCAAAGACGTCCTCATCAGATGATGGTTGATCCTTGGCATAGTCTGTGTACGACGTCCAGAAACTTCTGTTCGTTTCTATTCCCTTCTTCGTACTATTTCTTGCACACTTTTGCCACGACGGACACACTGCGCCATACATGACCGGCAATCTCCTACAGCCGCCCCGGTGGCGCAGTGGTCTAAGCACTGGCTTATGACTGTTCGTCTTAGTGGGTCCGGGTTCAAATTCCGGTGGGATACTGATGTTGTGCTTGTCTTAGGGCATTGGCTCTCTCCTTTCCCTAGAACCAGTGACCTGAAATTAGGGACGGGCGACTGCTTATAGTCCATCGAGGTGCTCACTGCGGTCATTAAACCCCCAAACAACAACAACAACAACAACAACAACAACAACAACAAATGAAAACAAGAAATATAATAATTTGCAATGAGCTGTTAATAAAGCCATTTCAGTGTCATAGTTGCGTACGTAAGTGAGAATGGTACACGCATGATTTGCCGTCTCAGTTCTACTTGTATATTTCATATAACAAAATACGACAGCAGTCCGAACAGTACGTTTCCCAAATTTATTTCGGCCTGAAAGATTCCTGCATTGGGTTCGCATGCATAGGTTCGGTTAGTACATGAGCTCAAGTAGCAAATTATTACCCGGCCCGGTGGCGCAGTGGTCTAAGCACTGGCTTATGACCATTCGTCGGAGATGGGTCTGGGTTCGAATCCCGTTGAGGCATGGATGTTGTGTTTCTCTTACGGTACAGGCTGTTTCCCTTCCCTGGAAACAGACCACCGAAAATTCAAATATGAAACTTAAACCAAAAATAAAAGTTACAGTTATATATAAAATATTTTAAAATGATAATGTGGGAAATAAATCTTAACAAGCGAAGGGAACTCCCAAAACCAGTATTAAGAAAATAGCTTACAAGAACTGTTCCTAAATAAGACAAAGGCAAACCTTAACAAAGAAAAGTAATGCAAAACCTGTAACACTGAAAAAATGTAAAGCTTCTAGTTAAATTAATTTGCCACCAGCAAAGGCAGAAAGTCTTCACAAAACAAAATTTAAAATATAATACAATGAATACGATATCCAAAACAAACAATAAACTGAAAATTCACTCATCAGCTCCTATCATGTGCTACCCTCACTTAGACCAACCAACTGGCAAAAATGGACCAATTTGACTTTGCCTCTTGTTGAAGAAGCGCCACCTTGTTGCCAACCAGAAAAGAAAACAAGAAAGATGACACCGAATTTTCGGATATAATGAGCACGTCTTTTGAATCCGTTCTGACGCGAATTAAATTTATAAAAGCTATTCAAAGTCAATGAAACCGGTATAGAAAACAGTAGTATCTGACCGAAAAAAGAAGTTTTTCAATCGGGTTTTTTAATCCCGCAGATAATGCTGTAAACGGAATCGTAACCTTACGCCCTCTAGTAGCAGGCTTGTGCGAGAAAAATGAGAAACATTTCGCAGTGTAAACGCTCTTCAACAAAAGAAATGATTTTTCAAATCAGACACTTAGAAGCAGAGATATCGACAAATATAAGATATGCATCTACGCCCCATGAGGGAGAAAACATGTATTATTTTAAGAAGAAAGTATTCTCAAAAGGTTTTTCGATGTGAGCAGTATCGGTCAAAGAAAGAATTTTTTCAGTCAAGTTTTCAGGAGGTTAGATTTTGCTGCAAATACATCAGAAGCAGAAATTAACACTTATGCCCCCTGGTAGCCAAACCATTCTTTCACAAATATTAGAAATTATATGAAAAACATTTCCAATCAGGAGCTGTATGCGATTTAGGAAGAATTTTTCAAAACGGAGTTTTAAAAGCAGAAATATCGGGGGAAAACGCAATTTACCTTTACGTCCCCTAACGGAAAGTCTATGAATTTCTTGAAATTTTTAAAATTACATGAAAAACATTTCGCACCTGAAACGCTATCCAACAAAGAAGTAATTTTTCAAATCGGACTATCAGAAGTAGAGATATTGACAAAAATAAGATGTACATCTACGCCCTTGGAGGAGAAACCATGCATTAGTTTAAAAGAAAATATTCCGAAAAGGTTTATCGACGTAAGTAGTATCAGTCCACAAACGAATTTTTCCCAATCGAGATTTTGAAGCTCAGATTTTGCTGTAAATACATCAGACGCAGGAGTTAAGTCTTACGCCCCCTGGTGGCCAAACCATTTTTTACCAAAAATTATAAATTATAAACAAAAGATTTCTCATCAGGAGCTGTATCCAGTGCAGAACGAATTTTTCAAATCTGAACTTTGGAAGCAGATACAGGGTGTCCTAGAATTATTGGACACATTACAAAATTATGTACAAAAAAAACTATGAGCATTGTCTGTTTTTCTATGTCACGTATTACTAACACGGTTTCTAGATTTTTGTTTTGCAGAATTGTTATTCCCAGAATCCGATAGATGGCGCTAGGTGTGGCCTGATGAGGAATGTATGAGAAATGCGCAATCAGTAGTCATATCATCCGTACAGCAGAGGGCGATTGTGTTATGGCTTGCGGAATTAAAGTCTGTCATTAAAGTTAAAAGACGGTACCGTTTAGAGTATGGTTGTAATCCTCCGTCAACGAATTCAATTAAGCGGTAGATGAAACAGTTTAAAGAAACTGGCAATGTGGAACATCGTGGAGGAGCCGGTAGGCCTAGCGTCAGCGGTGAGACGGTTGACCAAGTTAATGAAAGTTTCCGACGAAGCCACAGGAAATCCGTTCGTTAAGCAAGCAGAGAACTGTGCATTCCGAAATCGACAGTTCACGATATCTTGCACAAGAAATTAAAGTTTCATGCGTATAAAATTCAAATAGTGCAAAAGATGCATGTAAATGATCACACTCTGCGATACGATTTTGCTGTGGATATGCTGAATCGAGTGAAAAACGACGAAAACTTTCTCAGTACTGTAATTTTTAGTGATGAATCCACATTTCATGTATTAGGTATTGTGAATCGTCACAGCTATAGGATATGAGGCAGTGAGCCGCCTCATGCTACTATTGACCTGCAACGTGATTCCCCAAAAGTTAATGTGTGGTGCGCCCTATCAAAAAGAGAAGTGATTGGCCCTTTCTTCTTCTGCGAAAAAACCATAAATGGTGGCATTTACTTGGATATGCTAGAAAATTTCGCTATAACCCAGATCAAAAGATATGACAACGTCGTTTTCCAACAAGACGGCGCGCCTCCACATTGGTCAACATGTGTACGCAAGTGCCTAAATGAGCATTTCCCCAACAGATGGATTGGGCGTGGTGGCTCCATTCCGTGACCTCCTCGCTCTCCAGATCTAACTCCATTGGATTATTTCATGTAGAGTTATGTGAAGGTTCGTGTCTATCAGACGCCTTGTATTGATTTGCAGGAACTGAAGCAGCGTGTCACAGCTGCTATTGATTCCATTACTCCTCAGATGCTTGCCAATACATGGCATGAAATCGAGAATCGCTTGGACGTACTACGAGCAACCAAGAGATCTCACATCGGAATTTATTAAGTTGTGTAGTTCCATTGTAAGTTAGTACAGTCAGTTTCTTTCTATCTGTTTAATGTTTTGTTTTACATAATTTTGTAATGTGTCCAATAATTCTCGGACACCCTATCGGGGGAAACATAATTTACTTTTAAGCCTCCTAGTGGAAAGTCTATGAATTACTTGAAAGTTTTGAAATTATATGAGCAGCATGTCTATCCAATAATGAAGAATTTTTTCAAATCGGACCATTAGAAGCAGAGATATTTACAAAAATAAAATATACATCTACGCCCCCTGGAGGAGAAACTATGCAATATTTTAATTTAAGAACAAAATATCCCGAAAAGGTTTATCGACGTTAGTGGCATCGGCCCACGAACGAAGTTTTTCAATCGAGATTTTGGAAGCTCAGATTTTATGGCAAATACATCAGAAGCAGAAATTAACAATTACGGCCCCTGGTGGCCAAACCGTTCTTTACCAAAAATTAGAAATTATATGCAAAAGATTTCCCATCGGGAGCTGTATCCACTGAAGAAAAAAATTCAGATCGGAGTTTTGGAAGTAGTGGTATCGGGGAAAACGCAATTTATTTTTACGCCCTCTAACGAAAAATCTATCCGTAACTTGAAAAAGTGATTATACCTAAAATACTCTTCGACATAAATGGATTCGAAAGGTAAAAGATTTTTTCAATCGGATGTTTAGAAGCAAATATAGGGAATGAAATGTATTTTGAATTCGATATCATCTGCCTTTACACCCTCTAGCGGCGAAATCGTACACCTTGAAAACAAAAAAGAAAGAACGGATCAGTATTCGCATATTTCAAGCTTCCCGATGCAAAAAGAATTTTTCAAATCGAACTAATAGTTGCAGAGATTTGGTGTCCACAGGAGGACGGACAAACCGATAACATAAGCACGATCTTTTTTTACAAAAGACATGCTAACAAAAATTTATGATGCATAAGTTACCATTGAACTTAAATCCCCTCTTAAGAATTTAACACACCCTAAAACGTATATTCGAGTCACTTCTTTGGTATCGGCTGTTTAAAAATGGGTAAATCAGGCAAGCGGAATTCTTTTCAGCATGACTTCCGCGTAAAGCTAAAAGAATCTAGAATTTGAGATGATTGGATGTTTTACAGCCATTAGAAAACATTCGGAAATAAACTGAAAATAAAATAGTCTGTGTCAAAAGAAAATGTAGCGAGTTTGTCACTTCAAGAAGCTCCGCGGTCATGAATTTGACTTCAAAGTGCTTGTGCTGCGCAAACAAGATAACCTATAGTTTGTATCTTGCACCAGAGAAATAAAATTGCTACCGTTGGATCCGTAATTTTTGTTGCCAGACATGAAAGGAATTTCGCATTAGCTCCGACGCCTGCATCAAAGGCGCTGTCAATGAATTCACGCCATTTGTCGACATCAAATATTTCCGAGAAGGCTTGGAGAGAAAATTTATTAGTTTCCATCAGCACATTATGGTTTATTCGCAGCAAGGCTTCTTCAGATACAGATTCTACGAGAGTAAGTTGCTATACATTTGAAGTAAGTACCATGAAAACATGACGCAACCTCATTTATAACACAGTTCAGCTGCCGGAGAACTCATTCTCCGTGTGAGATTTTATTTGTGCATTGTGAATGTTTTTCATTAAAGTTTACGAGCAATATTACTGTCAATGAAATAACGCTTCTCGAGTTTTGTGCCCTATATCTTCACGTTTTCCCTCTTCCACTTGCTTTCTGCTTCACGGGTTATATACTTCTTGGAAACCCTAATGCTTCATTTACGTTCTGTCAGAAACTGATGGTTGGTAAAAGCTGTTGGGCAACAGACAAAAAAAAAAAGGACCTAGTGGTAAATGTTTACGAGAACAATGTTAGTCTCCTACCCCAATATGAAGAAGAGATACCATATAAATAAGAGTGTCAAACTTGATGAAATATAAACAAAGTTTTAAAAACAAGCAGAAAAATCCATTGCGGATGTATGTATAATTAATACAGAAATTTAACGTGGACCAGGAACATCAAACAAAGATTTTCGCTCTTTCCACGTTTATAAATGAGTCACGGAAAAATTCTCATTGGCCGCCACCGAGAGACGAACCCAGGATCTTCCCGTTACGCGCCGGATATGTTTCCGCTACACCACAGCGGCCTCGAATTCCTCCAGACTAACACACGCTAACTGCCAAACCAATTTGGCAGGTTGCTGTAACTGGAAGACCCTGGTTCGACTCCCGGTGGCGGCCAATGAGAAGTTTTCCGTGACTCATTTATAAACGTGGAAAGAGCGAAAATCTTTGTTTGATGATGTATGTATAATTTTTCTCGCCAGGAAGAAATATTCGTATGTTTTTACAGACAATATGAGATAACCCTAAAAGTTTTTTTGGGGTGGGGGTTAATGACCCCCACGAGCAACTCGTTACGCCATAAACAGAAGCCCGTCCCTAATTTAGGGCCACTGCAAGTAAGTATTAAAAAGTTCGTGCGAATTAATCATAAAGATAAGAGAAATTGCCGTTAATGCACGATATCATTAAAACCCAAAACTCAAGGTTAAAATTTATTACGATAAAAATTAAAACACACTGATCTTTCGGACCTTTAAAAAAGGTCCAACATCAGATGTAAAAAAACAATGCACGGAGCACAAGCGCAATACAAGCATAAGTACGTGAAACAAAACTTTATATGACGTAAATATTTGATGTAATCAGGTAATGTCTAATAAGCGGGCTTTGTGAGATAGTTCATGTTAGACTAAGTGCCCGGATGGGAAAGATATTGTTCTTCGGAATGCTCCCGGGGAATTTCAGAGAAATTAATCTTCCAAGGGATTGGCACAAACTCAGGAAGGATATCATTGCACACTTTTTCTCCACAATATAAATATAAGCACTTTCTGTAAATTGTAATATAGATCTGGAGGTTGGGGTATTCAAAATAGTACACTGGCGTGCAAAAATTAAGGACGATACGGTTTTTCGAATGTAACGTCGTGCAGAAGTGCTCCACATTGACTCAAATCATATCATAAGATCCACAAGATGTAAGAACATGGGACAAGTGAGAAAACCCGTCCAAACAAGGAATCCAAAGGATACAAAGGCACTTTATTGAAAAGGTAGCTTCGTGCACAACTGGACAGAAGACAGAAACGTCCATGTGACAGGCGGCTGCCAAGAAAAATCCAGTCTTTAGTAGGGGATATGATCACCCCTGACTGCGTTGCAGGATTTACAACGTCTGTCCATGCTGAGGACGAGGTTGTCAAGGAGCTGTTGAGGCATCGCGGCCCATTCCTCTTGTAGCGCCAATCGCAGCTGCGGAATCGTTGCTGGCGGCTGGTGACGTGCTGCCAAGCGTCTCCAGAGAAGGTCCCACACGTATTCGATTGGATTTAGGTCCCACACATGTTCGATTGGATTTAGGTCCCACACATGTTCGATTGGATTTAGGTCCGGGGACCTTGCGGGCCAATCCATGCGTTGAATATCTTCACTCTCCAACAGCTCTGCGACAGCCACTGTACGATGAGGTGTAGCGTTGTCGTCCATGAAGAGGAACTCAGGACCCACAGCACCTCTAAACAGACGCACGTGAGGCAGGAGAACCTCGGTACAATAGCGGACACCAGTGACTGAACCTCCTTGAAAGATGTGGAGGTCAGTACGGCTACCAAGCATGATACCGCCCCAAACGAGAACTCCGCCACCTCCAAACCGGTCCCTTTCGATGATGTTGGAGGTGTGATTGCGTGTTCTCTGCTCTCTCTCCAGATGTGTATACGCCCAGAATCGCTCGTCAGACTAGATCGGCTCTCATCCGTAAAGAGAACTCGACCCCATTGCTGATGTGTCCAGTTCTTGTGTTCCTGGCACCACAGAAACCGCCGTCTCCGATGAGCAGGCGTTAATGGCACACACCGTACTGGTCGTCGTGCAAATAGACCACCTTTGTGCAGCCTCCTGGCCATGGTAAAACGCGATAACGGACGTCCAGTTCTCTATACTATGTGCCTTGCGATTTCTCCTGCTGTCTTCAGTCTGTCTCTTCTCGCCTGTAGGACAATATACCGGTCGTCCGCCAACGTGGTTGCTCGTGGACGACCACTGCTAAACTTTCGGACAGCTGTTCCTGTCGTTTGAAATGTTCTCCAAGCTCGTGAAACGATGCTGTGAGCGATCCCGAACTCCTCGGCTACACTAGTCACACTTCGACCTTCTTCCAACTTCCGAATGACGCGACCTCGGGTAAAGTCATCCAGATGTCGTCTACTGGATTGCCTGTTGGTCATATCACACGGCGGCAGCAACTCGACGTCGTTCAAACCGATGTACACCGTGCAATACCTTTCACCGAATTGCTGAGCGTACACCGCCAGCGTGCTTTATACCCTTCCGACACTCCCCCCTACGTCATGCTGCACATATGTGCATGCCCTACCGTACCAAACCCTAGTCTATCTCCTGAGTGGTATTTCGGTCCGTTCTGCCTGCTCGTTCCGCTGTTATGCTAATTTCTCCTCTTCGTCCTTAATTTTTGCACACCAGTGTAGTTTCTGCCCATACTGGATAATAGGATCCCTGGTTTACGAGAAGGGAAATAGCAGTAGTATTGGCACCAATCTGTACACTATATTTGTGTTCTGCCAATCGAGTCTGTAAAGTTCTAAAAGTAGAGCCGATATATGTTTTTATAGATTCGTCTTGATTCACAGATTTCAGAGGTATGGAATACACTCCATGTCTGGAATTTAAATCAACAGGGTTGCAGTCACTCAAGATCATGGAAAGGATATTTCTAGTTTTTGTCACAAAGTCTATATTTTTTAAAATACGATTAATCTTCGGATCGTAAATCATAGAACCGACAAAATTTGTTGCTTCCAGAACATAAACAGGTGAGAGTAGAGTGTGATGGAGTTGTTTCTTCTCATTTTCTTCACAAGGCGATTCCCAACCTGTTCGGAATAGCCATGTTCCTTGGCGATATTAGTCACATACTTGACCTCCTGTTGTCTTAGCCTATTATACTCGAGGAATGAGCGAAGGCACGTTTCAAAAGGAAACTGAGTGATGATATTTTGTAGGCACACGGGTGAGCTGAAGATAATGGGTGTGAGTTATGTCCCCGCGTTCGGTGTCCTATATACTGAATACTGAATAGAGTCGGATTCCGCACCAAAATTCGGATTTCGGATTCTGCCTTTCCTGGATTTCTTGTTGGTACCCCGGGAGCATTCCGAGGAACAGTATCTTTCCCATCCGGACACTTAGTCTAACATGAACTATCTCGTCGAGCCCGCTTATTGGACATTACCTGATTACATGAAATACTTACGTCATATGAAGTTTTGTTTCACGTACTTATAACAGCTTGTGCTCCGTGTATTGGTTTTTTACATCTGATGTTGGACCTTTTTTAAAGGTCCGAAAGATCTAATGTCAATGTGTTTTAATTTTTATCGTAATAAATTTTAACCTTGATCTTTGGGTTTTAATGATATCGTGCATTAACGGCAATTTCTCTTATCTTTAGGACCACTGGTTCTGTGACTTAACACTGAGGTGACGTATGAGTCATAACGGCAAGTTGCAGCGATAAGCCTTGCTGGCACAGTTCAATCGGTAGAAAAGAAAATCCGGAATAAGAAGACGTGGGCTCGAACAGAAAAGGGCGAGTTCCCCCATAGTTCCAGGAAGGAGACAGAGCCAGTGTTGTAACACAGGCGCACCATCCAACTTCCAGAAGTCAAGGTGCAGGTATTCATTGGGTCTGATCCAAATATATTGTTGTCCAACTAGGCTGGAAATTCCGCCCTTAGAAAATCGGGAAATTCATGGCCAATTCTGATAATGGTTGCAGTTATACACTACTGTTTGTGAAAATCGCAACAGCATGAAGGATTGCTGGTATTAATTATCTTGAAACTTACAGGATATGTACAACAGATTGGGATATGCAAATGATCAAAATATCAGTGAAAATGCGCATACGGTTTCGGAGCAGTGCCCTCTAAGCTGTCCGGTCTGGGGTATAAACAGCTGGCTCAAATGAGATGTCGCAATAAGTGAAGAGCCGAAATTGAGTCAAAATGGTGTTTCTTGTGTCTCACTCTGCCCCGTTACCGAAGAAGGTCGCATTGTGAACATCTGACGAACTTTGAGAGAGAAAGGATTGTTGGGATGAGAGAAATGGATTTTCGTACAGCAAAATTGCCGCTCGTACGAGACGAAACGCCAGTATAGTGATGCAAACGTGACGTCAGTGGACAGATGAGGCTTGGACGCACAGAAATCCGAGAAATGGACAGCAAAATCGCACGACTGCACGGGATGACAGACACCTCTATCGCATGGCAGTGGTCGATCGCACATAGACATCCACGGTGTTAGCGCAGCAGTGGAGCACCACCACAGATCAGGCTTTGTCCTCCAGCACAGTTTGATGTCGTCTGCTTAACAGAGGACTGGTCGCTAACAGCCCTATAGCTGCACATTCCTTTGACCCTCAACCACAGACACCTCAAGCTGCAATGGAGTCTCGAAACAGACATTGGCGCGGTGATTGGCATCAGGTCGTGTTTTCTGACGAGTCACGACTCAATTTGATGCACCATGATGGTCGCATAGGTGTTCGAAGACATCGTGGTGAACGGCACCTTGCATTTTGCAGCGTCACACCGGCCCAACGCCAAGCACCATGGTTTAGTGCGCCATTGGATTCAATTCAGGATCTCGCATGATACGAATTGAGGGAACCCTCAACATTCAGAGATACATCAGGGATGTTTTAGAGGCAGAGGTTATATCCTTCTTTTAGAGTTGTCCTGGCGCTATATTCCTACAGGACAATGCTCGGCCACATGTGGCCCAGAATGTCCAAGACTTCTTCCATGCACGGGAGATACCGCTTCTTCCCTAGCCTGCACGTTCGCCGGATATGTCCCCGATCGAACATGTCTGGACATGGTAGCTAAGAGACTGTCCCAGACATGTCGCGTCGGGTAAAATCCGCACGAACGAATTATTTTGCCAAAATGTATGCCCCCCATCATGCTTAGTCTCTCTAATAGCTCACCCAGTTCTAAACGGCTGGCGTCGCCACTGCGTACGGTCCGGTGATGTAGCGTCATTAGTAATGGGACTGTGGTGAGTCGGCCACTCCCATAACGTATTGCGGATAATGATTCCCTATTACTTTTGGTGGAGACTTTTCTGGCATCTCCCTCATTGAAGTCGGCGGTGATTTGTGTTGCTGGCACTCTCTGGTTGGCTGCAATTATGCGAGACACGCATCGACGGCCACGTTCATCTACAACCTGTCTCCACCCATAGCGCTGTCCACGATGCGATGTTACACTCTTGATACTGTCGAACGGAGATATTTCAATTCTTGTACCACCTCCGCGATAAAGTGAGTGACGTGCTCCTATTTATATACCTCCGCCAAGAGGTGGGTTCGTCCACTAGCGAGACGGGTAACAGCGTCACGTTGCTCAGTGACGCTGTTTCTGTCCTCTCAGTGTATATGTTGTGTTTCTTTTTAAACGGGATACGCATCTAACTCACCAGTTAACTGAACTGTTAACACTGCACGAATGTTAGTCAGAGCAGACTAAATACAGTTTAAACACAGTTTTACTGGAATATTAAGAAGCTTTTAAGTTGCTTCCGACAACACCATTACAGCTTGAAGCCGCTGGCGCAGTGGTCTAAACGCTAGCTTATGATGATCGAAGATCTCCGAGATGAGTCTGGGTTCGAATCCCGGTAAGGCATGGATGTTGTGTTGTCTTACGGCACTGGCCCTCTCCTTTCCCTGGAACCAGTGACCCTAAATTAGGGACGGGCGACTGCTTATATAGCCCAATGAGTCGCTCACGGTAGTCGTTAAACCCCCAATACAAAAAAAAAAAAAAAAAAAAAAAAAGCTGTAATGTTTAACAAATTAATTTAATCATGATTCGTGCCGTCATTCAATTGTACAGAAACTCCTCAACTTTAAACTTCGGCTTCACAAGCTCCGAGAACTGTTTAATTTTTTTGTACCGAAGTTTTTGCAGTCTCTTTGATTTCGCTTTTCAGTCTAACGGCACGTGCCGACCAAACGTCTTCAATGAAGCTTTTCACTCTAGATTCCTCAAGAATCCTAGGATTCACGACTCAAGTGCCGCAGTTACCACTTCAGTAAATCATTCCTTATCTAGACTTTGTGCGTAACTATGGAAACGAACGAATGAAAATGCAAAACGAACTTAAATTCATCCAAACAGATCACGTGCACACACTCTCCTGCAATTTCGTCTTTTTTCTTTTGTTTTTTTTTTCGGAGGGAGGAGGGGAGGGTTCATTCATTTGGGGCATTTTAGAATGCAAAACTATTAAAATTCAAGACGGATGTCTGGGAGAAAAGGTCATGTTTTACGACTAAATTTATATTTACGGTCGGGTGGAAATATGCTCTTTGGATTGGAGAAATTTTTTTTGTCGTGGATCTAACTTTTAAACATAAAAGTTTAACGAAATCCGTCATTTCACTATTTTATTTTTTAAAAAGATTTCTCAATCTAATTCAAAATCGCAAATGACACTGAATTACTGTAAACAAGTTAGTAAAATCATGCAATGCATTGATTATAATACGCTTTCCAACATACCAGAAATCATTACTCAAGTTATGAGGATAATGGCTGTGGAATAAACCTCGCTCCTGTGCCCTGACCTTTGACCCCATTTCGATTATATTAAACAGAATTGGTTCAGTATACCTCCGGAACAACATACTAAAGTTTTGTCGCAATAGAAGCGTTTTTAGTCCAGTTATGAGGATAATGGCTGTGGAATAAATCTCGCTCCTGTGCCCCGACCTTTGACCCCATTTCGATAATATTCAACAGAACCGGTACCGGTATACCTCCAGAACAACAGGATAAAGTTTTAACGCAATCGAAGCCTTTTTACGTAAGTTATGACGCATATGGATGATGGAATGGATCCCGCTCCTATGTCCTGACCTTTGATCCCATTTCGTCCATTTTCAATAGGGTTCGTTCCTAGTTTGTCCATTACCACATACTAAAATTTCATCGAAATCGAACCATTTTTACGCAAGTTATGACGCATAAGGGCAAAGAAATGCATCCCGCTCCTATGTCCTGACTTTTGACCCCACTCCACCCATTTTCAATAGGGTTCATCCCCAGGTGGTTCCCTACGACAAACTAAAATTTCGTCGAAATCGAACCATATTTACGCAAGTTATGACGCATAAGGGCAATGGAATGCATCCCGCTCCTATGTCGTGACCTTTAACCTTATTAATCCCATTTTCAATAGGGTTCGTCCCCAGTGGTCCCCTACCACATACTAAAATTTCATCGAAATCGAACCATTTTACGCGAGTTATCGTGAGCACAGACGGACAAAGCTGGAGCATATACGCTTCTTAAACCTACGGTTGGAAAGCGTAAAAAAGACTCCAGCTATGTTTGAAGCGTTTTCAAGAAGTGTCCTAACAAATACTAATTTTTAAAGAAATTGAAATTCGAGGCAAAAATTTTCATTGCAGATAACAGAAAAATTGATAATAATAAAGTACAGCGATACCCAGTAAGTTTACTCATTGTTAGTTCTGCCACCCCGGTGGCGCAGTTGTCTAAGCTATGGCCTCTGATCATTCGTCCGAAAGGGGTCCGGGTTGGAATCCCGGTGAGGCATGGATGTTGTGTTTGTCTTACGGCACTGGCTCTCTCCCTTCCCTGGAACCAGTGACCCTAAATTAGGGAGGGGCGACTGCTTATAGCCCATTGAGTTGCTCACGGTGGTCATTAAACCTCTAACCAAAAAAAAAATAATAATAATTGTTAGTTCTACATAATCTAGGGGGAAACATTCAAGTAATAAACACCAGGTTTTCTTTGGAAAGCCATTAAGAGCCTTCAACGAAATGTAAAAGATATAAGGGAAAAAACTATCAGGGATTTTTCCAGTGCCGTTCTCAGAGGAGTAGCTAATAAAATTGGTTTTTCATAATTTTATGTAGTGCAGGGCATCAAGCTTTCATAAATTCTTTATGAAAGCTTGATTTTTAGCTCGTCTTTTGAAAAATAAGTACGTGCTAAACACTATGTGCGTCAGCCGATCTATGGACACCTATTAATTCGATTTGAAAAATTATTTTTGAAGTCAAAAGCCTGAACTGAGAGAATAACGATCCACCCGTTTAGGTTTTTTTCCGGTGCATAATTTTGCCACTAGGGGCGTAAATGCATATGCTGTTAAATTCAAAACACAAAGTGTGGCAGAAAAACGGGCGTTTTTGAATGCAACAAAACTGATACTTAGTTTAATGAGAAAAAAATGACAAAAAACATCCTTTGCGTCCTGGCACATTGCCATTTGTGAAA
The DNA here is from genome assembly GCA_039090855.1 of Macrothele yani. Classification (NCBI taxonomy): domain Eukaryota; kingdom Metazoa; phylum Arthropoda; class Arachnida; order Araneae; family Macrothelidae; genus Macrothele; species Macrothele yani. Next base: position 15,736,762 of record CM077012.1, read on the forward strand.
TATGCACAGTCATGTTCATGTTTTGAATATTATGTCCAGCAGGTGACGAGAATTTTCGACGTCTACACTCGGAAATTCTGCGACGGAAATCGTCCATGGCACGTTCCAACATCTCAATAGAAATGTTTGTGACGGATGTTGTGTTCAGCTCAGCAATGGCGAGTGGGCGCCTTGCATACACCTTATTTTAAGGAACCCCCACAGGAAGTAATCACAAACTGACAAGTCTGGTGACCTTCAGGGCCACGAAATGTCACCAATCTGGGATATGATGCGGTTTATGAAAAGTCGGTGTACGGCTTCCATGGAAATTCTCGCACAGTGAGACCTAGCGCCGTCTTGCTGAAACCAAAATGGATAATCTGAAGAAAAGCGTGAAAGTTGCGGTGCGACAAATGTGTGTATCACATCGGCATACCCGTGAGATCATACCGTTGTTGTTTGTCCTTGCTCACCCTCAAAAAAGTAAGGGCCGATTATTCCCATCGAAGAGACCGCACACCACACTGTAGCTCGCTGACTGTGTATCAGCCGTTGATGTATTTGACGGGGATTATCCTCTGACCAGGTAGCTAAAGTTTTGTTTATTCACAAAACCACTAAGATGAAAGTGGGCCCCGTCACTCACCCACAGTAAATGCAAGAAAGCTTCATTGCTTTGCATGTTAGCCAAAAGCTCAACACACAGAGCCATTCGGTGTTCGTAATCATTTTAATTTAGCAGCTGCACAACCTGTATCTTGTGGGGTTGTAACTTTAACTCGTCCCGTAAGATTCTATGGACACTACGACTTGATATCTCCACTGCTGAAGAATTTCGTCTCACAGAACGTTTTGGACTTTGTGTTACAACATTTTGCACTTCGTGTATTCTTTTTCGTGTTCGAATACCCCTAGGCCTACCTGTAGGTTTTTGCTTCAGTACACTTCCCGTAGCTTCAAATCTTCACCCATAACCTGATGGCATTCTCTGATGGAATAGGATCATGCCTCCCGAGATTAAAATAACGCCGATGTTCTCGTCCAGCAGCGGCAGCACAGTCGCCATTTTTATAAAATGCCTTAACAGCTACAGCACGTTGAGCTCCACTCCACCGATTCATGTCTCTGCAAATGGCGTCGTTTGATGAAACCATCGAGTTTATATCAGGTGGAGACACCATTCCTATCCACGCAACACTGACCGCCATAAGCCACCGTCCATGCTGCAAGTGACGTCACATCCAGGCAAGACGCAGCCGCAGACAAGAAGCTGCTTTGAAACCAATGGAACAAAAGCTTGTAGGCGTATAGACAGATAAAATGACGAATTGAATAATCTTTATCAATTATACACAAACATCCTGTTTTATCAACTGTATAATTTAATTATTTTTTGCCTGTATGTGACATCACGCCAACGATTAGCTGTGACCTATGGCGGCAGAGTCAGTGGTGTGACTGGTGTCTCCATCTAATATAAGCTCTATGGATGAAACGAATGACGATCCATACATGTTGCCAACTTCATTAGGGAAACTTTCGCGAAGAAATCAAAAACGTCCGTTTTTCTGCCACACCCTGTATGTTTTACTCTATAAAATTGCTTCAAAGGTACCGATTGAAAAAATTCTATTTACCATCCGGTACCTTCTACCACAAAGGCCATTTTACGTGAAGTTTCTATTAGAAATAACGCATGGTGTCAACACTAGGTGGCGTAAATGTATATTGCATTTTTCCCGAAATCTTTGCTATAAATAATATCTGTAACTAGGGTAGTAATTTTATCGCCGGGGGAAAAGGCAAAATTCGAGGGGCGGTCGCGAAGTAAATTGCGAAATTTCACGAAAAGCCGCGAACTTTTCGCGAAATACCGTATTTCCTCAAATATTCGGCTTTCAGGTTCTTTCTCCACGCTCTGGATTGTAAGATGCGTTGTCTGTCACAAAAGCGGTTATATTCGCAAAAGGTATTGCATACATATTAACGCACTGAAGTATTGCTTCAAAATTTACGGATTCCAAAATGATGCGAGGAAGGCAGCATTCAAAGATGTTTCAGCATTACGGCTTTCAACATTCGTTTCAGCTGATGGAACAGCAAGAATATAAAAAATATTTTAGGTGCACAGGTAAGTTTTAAAGCGTTTTAAGACAACGCAACATGTAATTTGAGAGAAAACAACAATACCTTTACGAATCAAAATATGCGCCGTCATTATCTATCACCTTCCGCCATCGGTCGGGCAGCTGACGGATTCCAGCCATGAAGAATACTTCGTCGTGTGACGCGTTGAAGTCGTCCACCCATTTTTGCACTTCGTCACATGCCCGAAACTGTACAGCAGACTAACCAATGTTGCATTGATTGGAACAATGACAGTCTGAAGGGGCTATGTCGGGACTATACGCCGGGTGCTCCAAAACTTCCCAGCCAAGCGTCAGTAACGTTTCCTTGACCGATTTCGCGACATACGGCCTAGCTTGTCATGCAGTAATTTCACGGGACGCAATCCTTTGCCTGTGAATGGACGTTTCCGACACATTTCCTGGTTCAATCGCAGCAATTGTTGCTTGTAGCGATCAGCAGTAACAGTTTGACCCTGATCCAATAGTTCATAATAGAGCATACCCACCAAATGCACAGCAGAACTTTCTTTGAGTGAATATTACGTTTCGGTGTTGAAGTCGTTGCTTCACCGGGGTCTACCCAGTGTTTTTTGCGTTTGAGATTGTCGTACCATATCCATTTTTTATCACCCGTAACGATTTTCCGCAAGAAAGACTTTCTGTGTTGTTTATTCAACATATTCAAACACTTCGCGACACGCTCATCCTTGTTCCTCTGGCTCAGGTCATGTGGCACCCATTTTCCTTCCTTCTGAATCTTTCCCATTGTGCGTAAACGATTGGAAATGGTTTGTAGAGCTACCCCTAGTTGTTTCTTTTTGCGTTTGAGACGCATATTCACACAGTAATGCTTGCAGTTCCTCGTGTGCAACTTTCTGCGGGGCGCCGCTACGTTGTCGATCGCTAACATCAAAATCACCAGTTTTAAACCGTCAAAACCAAACATCACACGTGCTTTTTCGATACAATATTATCTTCTAGAACAGAACAGATCGATGCCCATGCTTTTGCAGTAGTTTTTCCTTGATGAAATTCGTAACGAATGCAGTGTCGAATAAATGCAGTATCGCTTGCCATCCTTCACCTACCGATGTGCAAGTGCGTTTGACTATTGGGCAAACTTCTGTTTCACATTTTATACTCTGGACCAGTTACGGTCACATGACAACAACGCTGGGGAATGTCGTATATCTAAATTAGCGGTATGCGCCACACAAAAAACGCTTTAAAACTTATTTGAGCACCTAATACCTATTTTCTGAATCAGTTGTTTCGTCTGCAACGATGCTTACACCGGACACTGAGTTTAAAAAATCTTTCACTTGTTGCTTGTGAATATCATATATTCTAGGCAAATAACATTTCCGCATCCAGTTCGCATTTGGAATGACACCAATATCTTTCAACGAATTTTCCAAGTAATTTTTAATGTAGGGTTACCCAGTTTGGAAAGTAGGATGTTAGCTGCACAAAAGGCTCCAGTTAATTTCGAAAGTTCAGCTGAGCGATGCTGTTCTTGTTTAGTTCTTTTCTCTATTAATTCACCAACACATTTCTGCATTATTTTCTTTTGACTATTTGGACACACCTTTTTTTTTATGTAGCTTTCTTGCTAAATGCTTTTCACAACTGTCCTTTCTTGAAAAATCCACTGGTATGTTGCAACACGAACAGAACAATAGATTTTTGTTCACATGAAACGTTCCCTTGCTGCACTCTTTGCATCTTTCATATGCACTCATTTTACTGACGTGGCTCATTTTCAACATTAACAAACGATACCTAGAAACTTTAAAAACTAAATACTCACACGAAAGAACAAAAATTTTCTAAGCTAAGCGTCTGCGAAACTCAAACACTCTTTTTTGTAAGCTGCTTTTTCCAGTTAAAACTAGTAATACAATTGACGACATCAGGTTTACGGTTTACTAGTGCGGCAAGTCGCCAAGGTAATTCAACAGTAGCGGTGGGTGGAAATCACGAAAGACCACGCGTGCATTCATCAGCAGAATGCATGTGGCCTGGAATTAGTCGTCAAGCTAGTTCGAAAACAGTCTCTTCGTAACGAACAATCTTGAGGGGTAATTCAAGGTTTAAAGTTCTGGTTTGGACATTGGAGAAGGATTACTTTGCGGTATAATTTTCGCGTAAATTCTAGTGAAGGCAGTATTAAAATTAATTAAATATGAAACATAATCTGAAAATTGTAATAGAAATTAGGCAAAAATTGGGGGAAAAAATCTGAAATTCGCGGATATATCTGCTATTTGCGCCGCGAAATAATTAGTAGCCTAACTATAACATGTGAGGGAGAGAGACGGCAGGAGTTAACCGTTTGTGTTTGATTTTTTCCAAGTTGTACATGGAAAAGTCCCTAATTCAGGGCCATTAGTTCCATAAAAGGGATAGAGCCAGTGTCGTAAGACAAACACAACATCCATGCCTCACCGGGATTAGAAACCGGACTCCACCATGGACAAATGGGCAGAAGTCAGTGTTTAGACCACTGCGCAACCGGGGTGGCTTTTTGACCTTGTGACGTATATCCTAATTTAATCTTTCTTTTTAGTTCGCATCTTCTTATGTAAATTTGGGTTTATTCTCATTAAGCGTTTAGCAGCCTGGACGCTACATTTTCTCTTTCGATGAATTTGTGTTTGGCATTGACAAAGATAAGAGTTGATGCTTTGACTGTATGATTAGCACTGTTTACAGCGAGTACGTTTCAGAGCGAGTACTGTTTGGTACGAACATTTGTTATTATGAGCAGGGGCACCCAAGGTGGTCCCCGGGTCCGGACCCCCACGAGGCCAAGTATTTTGTAATATGATTCCGACACCATCGGTGTCCGACACGAGAGATTCCTAACCCACTAAGTGTTCTCCAATTTTCGTAATTGGTGAATTTCAATTTTCGTAATTGCTGAAATCACGCATTATAGAATTTGTTCTAAAATACATTCTCTGAAGCTATAATATAGCAATAGATAAAATAATTGCATTTGTGGTTAACTCCTTTTCTGAAATATGTATTTTTATTAAAAGTAAAAACGACAATGAAAACACCATTTGCAGCTGGATAATTCATGAATACCATGTACTTTCACAGATCAAAACATTTATTATAACAGTCACGTCGCGTAAGTATATATACATGAGCATTTTTACTTTCAGAGCCGGACCCCCTCCCCCCATTCCAAATTTCTGGGTGCGCCCCTGATCACGAGCTTTGTTGTTTCACCAGCACTTGAATATTTATCACTGTCATTTGGTTCCGGCAGTAGCACTTGTTGATCAGTCTGACTTGTAAACGTTCATGATGTTTAAAGCACAATAGTGGATTCATTTACAAATTGTTATGTTTAAGGCGAGAGCAATCCTATCATACTGCTACAGTTACATTATGCTGTTGATGATAAAGAATATTAACTGAGCTTTGTGTTTGATGAATGATATAGGCCTGCAAAGGACCAAAAAAATAAAGAGTGGACTCAGCAAGATTTACTTGACTTTCATTTAGTCGTTATTATTCCTAATGCTCAGTTAGTAAATCCGTGTTTTACACAGTTACAACGAAAGCAAGCTACAAAGGATTAATCTAAATTAATTCACCAAGCTTTACGGTGAAGCAATGTTACTTCGGTAGGTGAAGCCTTAGTAGGTAATTGTTATAATGTTTTACAGTGAAGTTTCATGTTAGAATAATAGTTCGAAACATAAATATGTTCCATGAAACCAGGACCGTAGTAGACTTTTCTTATCTGGGAGGGCGAAATTGAAATTACGCCCCTTCGCGTTCCATTAAAATAATACGTGGTTTTTACTTTCCTCACACACCGCCGTTATAGGAAAGTATTATGATTGTTCAAAAATCGCACTTCAAGTTTTTGATATAATTTTATTAAAAATGTAAAAACTAGGTAAATACCCCATAACCACCGATGGTAGATACCAAATAAAGCGTAAACGTTATGTGAACGCCGACAACACAACACTCCATAGAAATGGAAAACGAAAACAAACCAGCGCAGAACGAATGAGTATCGGATAACGAACGTAACAATAGGAAGAAGTTTTAGGGGTAGGGCTTGGAAAAATTCCGTTCAATGTTAACGCTCAGAGAACTTTCTGCGACAGAGCACAGATGATTAATTAGTTCTTCATCCCAACAACATGTTCGGAAAGGTTACGGAGGTCAGGCATATCAGCATATTGTTTTCTATGCCTCCATTCACTGTTTTTGGAAAATTACCCTTCATGGATATGAGATGTTCACACCTCATAGTTAGTGTATGTTACTCTGTACTAGAAATGAGCTCGGGCTCAGAATTCATTAACTACCGAAAAACCCGGGCCCGGGCTCGGAATTACACGTCTTGAATTTCATTACTGTAATTAATTCAACACGTGTAATTCCGAGCCCGGTTGAATTACACGTGTTGAATTTCATTGTGGATTTGTTACCATGGTGGAACGATTTTCAATTTCCTAAGCTAGCTGCCATTGCAAGACAAATTTTGCTTAGCAAGACTTGCATTATGCATTGTCCAAAGCTATAGCCCAAGCAAAGATTAGTTTAAGGTGGTCTGGTATAGAAAAACTGGGAAAAAATAATATTCCCATATTTTATATTTTATTAAAAATCAAGAATCTTATCTTTAAAATGATGTATTAATTTCCAAAATTGTGCAGTTAGAAGTATTGTTATTTATTTTTTTAAATTTCCTCACTCCCGCGATTTTTGGGGTGACGTTGGTTTTTGTGCAGCAGGTAGAGTTTTAGAGAAAAGAAGATCAAGTTGAAGCACTGAGCCATTAGATGCAATTCTCTCTCTCTCTTTTTTCATAGTGAACTTGATCTGGAAACTGCACACACATATGATAATATTGTGATTATTATACTATTAAGCGCAAAGCTTTGTTAATGTTACAAAATGCAGAATAATCTGGTCTGGAATGCTTTTACGTTCTTTTTTTTCTTTTTTTTAATTTTGGAAATTTCCCTACATGCTTTTTTTTTATATTCTACTACATCCCTCTAAACTACCTTTACCAATTACCATATATGTAAATTACATTGCAAAGATTAGTTTTCTAGAGTCAAAATTTTAAACACTTGCAACTGTCTGTACGGCGTTGTACGTTTTATAATGCAATTTATTCAAAATAAAAGTAAATTTAGAAATTTAAAAAAAAAAAATAACGAATGGAATTTTTTGTTTCCAACAATTTTTTTTTCTTCAGCTTTTACCAAAATTACTGATTCCGCTGATACGGTCGAAGGGCACGTTGATTATTTATTTATTTTCAAATCCACATTTTAGAACATTTGGCTTTATGTGTAGTATTTCTAAAAACATATTAATATTGTGAAGTGGATTAACTGAACTAAACTTTTTAAACTAATGATTTTTAAACTAATTCTTGCTTGGGCCATATCTTTGGCCAGTGTATATTTATTCATTCATTCGCTCATGCTGTTACAATCAGTTCTTACGTTAAAAAGGAAAACTAAATATATGGGTGAGAAAACATTTTATTTCACGAAGGTATTCATTTCGTCCTGCACACAGTGCTATTCAGCCACATTTTCAGTCAATAAAGGATCCTGATTTCCTAAGGCATTCAGTTTTAAGAGTTCCCTCTGAAAGTATCATTTCATCCATTTCTCGAAAGCGAAGTTACATGCTCAAGAAAGCCTACCTATATTTATTTATTACACCTGTCTACTCCAAAGGACACTTTTAGCCAAAATGATCTCATGGATAAAAGTAGCATAATAAAAAGCTCTTTCCCATTTTTCTGTTGAATAATTTTCAGAAAAGAACTGAGTGAAACACAACTCAAAAAAGAAAAATCATGTGAAATTAAAATTTTATGTTTTTTTCCCAAAGTCTTTCTCCTCACCAAAAGCCCTCTGGGCTTCAAAATGAAAGCAACGCTTTCTTGGATTTGATTCTCTCTTCTATCGTCTTCTTCGCTCATCGTTCTCACAGTGTTGAAAGAACGAAGTGCAGCTTTTTTGTCGATGCAAAGATCCCATTACTCCAAACATGTAATTAAAAGTACGAGACTGAAAACTAGAGTTTCTGAAAACTGTCAACTAAAAGAAACATAATTATGTTAGCATCTCGTGCTGAATTCCACGTTAATGAAAGCAAGATGGATGTCTTCGAATTCTCGGATATAATTAGCATATCTTTAGGTAAAAGCTCCAAACCTACAATATCGATTTCAAGTTTATTTTTCATTTTTCCATGGAGCAAAATAGGTTCTAAAGGAATCAAAATTTTATTTCCACCCAGCGTTAAAATTTAGCACTAGAAAACGAGGGAAAGCGCATGAAAAATCTTAGACGTAGTTACAGGAGTTGAAACGCAAAAATAATTTTTAAAATTGTCCTTAAAAGGGCGCAAATGAAATCACAAATATAAATATATTGCTGCTGCGCCCCTCGTGAGAAAATAATACATCTGTAAATTCAGAAGGCATTGATCCCTGCCAGTACTAAAATAATTTTTCGGCCACTAAAAACTAAAGTATCATCGAACGAAAAATCGGAATTTATTCCACATTCTTTTTAAAAAAGGTGGAAAAGGACGCGGAAAACTGTAATAATGGCTAACAGAAATCAGACGCAAAAATAATATTTGAAATTTGGCATTTAGGAATGCAGATATAGTTCTAAATGCTAATATACGTAACTCTCCCCCGCACGTAGAAAGCAGTGCATCTAAAAGATCAGACAGTGTGTGTATTGCATCGGCGGTAACCGAAGCTAGCGGACGTTAAAATAATTTTTGCCCACGATGCACATTTGCATTCGTGAAAGTAACGGTGGAACACTGCCTCGTCCGACCAAAGAATGTTGGATAAAAAGTCTGAGTCACCTTCAACATTAATCAACGACCAGTTGCACCAATCAAATCGACACTCATTGTCCCGTGGTAGCAGTTCTTGCTGCGGAGTGACACGATAGGGATGTGCACCTTGAGCATGCAGTATTTGCCATACACGGCCCCATGTTAAGCCACTCGCCCTGCTAACATCTCTTGTACTGCTTTGTGGATGGGCTACTGCATATGCCAAAATATCCTCTGCCATTATACGCATACCTGCACCCACTGGTCAGTCAAAACGAGAACGACTTTTAGTGCTTCCTGTTTCCCTGAGCCGTCTCACTACATTTGCGATGGTAACCGCACTTGGATGTGGTCCAGCTGGAGAACGAACGGCATATTCCCGTACAGCTGGCACCGCGTTTCGTTGGCATTCGCCGTAAATAAGCACCATCTCGCAATATTGGGAGTGAGTGAAGCTCGCCATTCTCACACAGCGTACGTAGACCTAAACTTCTGATCAGGGTACATCCTGCTACTGGTTTTTATATCGTAGGTACGGTACAACATCACAATCTGCATTTGCATACGGCTACATTTGCGAAATGTGAATATGCAGGTTCGAATCGTCGCGCATCGATTTCGGACATTTTAGGGTATTCAGGCGACAATTTATTTTATCCGTGTGAAACAAATGCCGTTGTGTATTAATTAATTGATGCTCTACAACTTTTTAATTAGAAATTGTGTTCTATCTCTTTTCGTTTTCGATTTGCAATGGCTAACTTCCGCATTTCGCCACTAGGAGCGCTGCTATTGGCTGCATTCGATCATGCGTAGTCGCTTTACTATACCGTTATTTCACTTGCATAACTGTACCTAACTGTACCGCAAGTTATTTCAGGCTAAAGGGACTTTCCTATGCACCCTGTATATACTGTATATATATATATAGAGAGAGAGAGAGAGAAAAATATGAACACAAGCATTGGCAGAACATCATTACTAAAATAAATAAACACTCTCCAAGAAAAGCAGTCTGTGTGGCACCGGAGGATGGGATTGTGGTTATAGTAATAGATGCTTACGTACCGGAAGGGGTGGGTGTAGAGTCATCTGGGTCGAAATCATCCCAACAAGGCGGGGTTACATCCATGAGAGAAACTTCTGTAGTGTAATTAGCAGCAGACTGCATCTTTGGCAAAAGTGAAGTTCTGAAATGTGGTCCAGGTTCACTTCCATGAATAGGGTTGACGTTGATGGTCTTGGTTCAAAACAGGTGGAACAGGAGAAGCAGACTGTGGTATGAGGTAATTCACAATATTGATCTACCTGGCAAGTTTTTGTTTCTGAGCACAAATTTTCTTATAAGGAGTAAAGACGTTGTTAAGACCTTGGTTGAACTACAAGCTTATTGGCTTATCTCAAAACTTCGTTCTTCACCTAAAGTCTTGTGCAATGTTATCCAACTGCAAATCTCTTGATACTCAAATCGTTTACTTGGAGAACTTCACTTTCCTTCTCCTCTTGTCCTCATTCTATTCCTGGCTCATGTTCATCAGGTAATCATCATTTTCTCATGTGAGTCAATCAACTTCATCACATCTTCCTCTTCCATATCAGAGAAGCTGCTATCTTCACATACATCTTGTCCAATCTCCGCAATGACACTAACTACCGCTTGTAAACTAAAGAAACCTTTGAAGTCATCAATTATGTCTCTCTACAAAGTCTTCCATGGTGCTTTCAATGTCGATGTCTTGACTGCTTCCTACGATGCTTGAATATTGTCTATAGCACACTTGATGATGAAGCGTTTTCACCACTCTCGAATTGTACGCTTGCTATTGAGTTATCAAAATCTTTGGTGTCTTTAAGGAGTTGGGATACGTTCCTGCGAGTTAATATACCTTCTAAAATTATGACTCCCTGGTGTGGACCACAAAGCAATTATGCTTAGAAACAAGAACATCGCACAAATGTTGAAGTCAGTATTATCCAAGCATTTAGGATGGTCAAGAGCATTATCGAGGATCAGTAACATTTTAAAAGCAAAGGTTATATTTCTGAATTTTTTTTCTGTTTAACTGCAAAATAACTCCCGAACCAGTCCTCAAAGACTTGGCCACGCGTGCCTTTTTATTCGCTTTCTAGTGCAAGTGTAGTATGTTCTTATTTAAACCTTTTAGTTCGCGTGGAATTTGATAGTGGTAGTGCAGTAGAGGCTCCATTTTACAGTCACCTGTTGCGATGGCTCATAGTAGCAGCGTCAACCTATCTTTAGCTCCTTTATATCCAGGAGCGACCTTCTCTTACTTGCTAATTAAGTTTTCTGCATGGCTGCCACTTCCAAAGTAAGGCATTTTTATTCGCATTGAACACTTGCTCGAGGTGGTATCGATTTTTTCCCCATGACTGCTTTTAATTCTTCGGGAAACTTGTCAATAGCTTCATCACCAACACTTGCAGTTTCCAAGGAAATTTTTGAGTTGTGAAGGTTTTGGCAACTAATAAACTTATCCAACCATCTTTTATTTGCTAGAAATGGTTAGAGTTCAGCAACACCTTATTCTTGTTAAAGACGCTTATAAATCCTTTAGAGATTTGAACTTATACTCCGAGTAAACTTAAGAATGTACCACTATAGAAGGTATGGAATAGCTACTTTCGTTACGAAAAGTAGTCCCTAGCGTTTAGATCGAAAAGCAACAGAATCATTGCTCACAATGCATTTTTTTTTTTTTTGTTGTTGTTTGCTTAGCAGTTTGTGCAAAAGTTTATGAGTGCTATAAACGTTTTAAAGATTGCCGTGCAAGTGTTGAGAGTGATTAATAGTCCGGGAGGCCCGCTATAACGAAGTAAATTTCTCCGTCATTTTTGGTCTACGCCGGGATTCGAACCCGAGTCCGCTTATTCCGGAACAAGTCGCTCTACCAACTGAGCTACGCAGACGTTTGTTCTGAATCCTATCTGCCTTTATGTTGTGTGCGTCCTGCTGGCAGGTACGTCACATCTCCCCCCAAGAGGGCCGGGGGCATGGCCCACGGATCAGCCGTGACCATGAATCGTTGCAGGCAGCCATCCACTGTAGAACGTGCACTTGAGAACTCCCAGTCAATCTGGTGTGTGGAATGCAACGTCACACACATTTATTTTTCGAAGCGCTGGAGAAGGGATTCTCTGATTTTTCCTATCTCGCGGTGTGGAAATAACATCACACCATTGCGAGATTTTGAACGGAATCGTGCGTTTATGGGTACGACCTCAAAACTAAGGCCCAGTCCTCACAGTGGAAGACCCCAAATTCTCCCAGACCTCTCCCCCCCAAAGCATGACAGAGCCGCAACAATGTCAAGACGATGCTGCTTTTCTTTTTTTAGTGAGGGAACTGTGCTTCATGAATACGCTCCATCAGGTCAGACAATCAACAAGGAGTACTACTTTCAAGTTTTGCGACGTTTGAGGGACGCAGTTCGTCACAAAAGGCCGGTATTCCATGACAGTGGCATCTCCACCATGACAACGCCGCTGCCCATACATCGCAATTTGTGCAGCAGTTTCTTGCTAAGGGACCGCACAGTCCCGACAGACACCTTATTCACCAGACCTAGCTCCATGCGATTTGTTTCTCTTCCCAAAAAATCAAATACCATTTAAAAGGAAAAAGATTTCAATGTATTGGGGAGATACAACAGAATGCGACAAAGCAGCTGTTCGCTGGTGACTTCAAAAGTGCTTCGAGCAGTGAAAACAGCGCTGGCTTCAGAAGGGGACTACTTCGAAGGCGATTAAGTTTAAAATCTGTAAGTCTTGTATTTTTTTAAATAAATTCAGTTTGGATACTTTTTGATCGCGCCTTGTATAGCTAGAACTGACCACCGTTGGACAAATGCTCTACTAGACTGAGTTACAAGGAACAGGAAAAGACCGAAAAAAAGATCATGTGGCAGATGGGTGGATGAAATTCGTTAAGCATGTCGGAGTGACATTGAGGAGACTGGTTCAAAACAGAAAGAGACTTGGGGGAGACCTTCATCCTGCAGTGGTTTGATAATGATGTTATATAAGAGATAGATGAGAAATATTTTGAGGTTTGTATCTGGGCGCAGTAAAGCCTATAGTTACGTCTCTGTCTTCTTCACACAAAATCCACATTCCCAAAATCCAGTATTTTCCAATGCTACGTAAAATATCCTGGCAAGGAAAGAGGCAATTCACTTTATAAACATTTTTTCTTAAGCAGGTTGTTGAAAATTTCATATTGGAAAGAAGTTATGAATCCCCTCCAAGAACACATCAATTCGCGGGAGGCATTTCATGTTTAGATATTGTATGCGCTGCATAAAACATAACCTGCTCCTTCGTTTTCTTCCCACTGAGTTTAACGGTCCGGCGAGCCACGTCAAAAATCTACTTTGTGTATTCACATTCGTTGTAATGTAATGCAATCATCCTTCTGTCTTACTATAATGGTACGTAGAGTGACTAGAGAATTCACAGCGCCTTCGCTTTCCAACTTCATCCTAACAGCTTCAACACGAGTATAAAGAAATTGAGTGCAAGTATGTCTTCTATCGCTCTCAACGTCACGGCTCACTCGCTTGTTAAATCCGATCTCCAGTGACCATAGCGCCAAAAAAAATGCTGTTGATATAATTCTCATCACCAATGTATTAAACGACGTTACGTTATATTGGTACTGAATTTCGAAGACTTTCGGCTGTTGTCGCACTACTCTTTCAGCATCAGGGAAACATCCTAGGGACATAACCCTCATTACAATCAAACACAGCAGAAAAAATTTTCTTGTTTCAGCTCTGCTTTTTTCATCTTATTTCATTTATTATTTCTGCTGTTACGGATTCCTGATGTATTGTTACATTATTTGTGTTTTTATAACAGCAAGGAAGCTCTGGGAAAAGGCATCACAGAGTCTTGACTTGGCCCCGAGCTCCCTAAGTAATAAAATCAACAATCAAACAGCAATGAAATTAGTTTACTATTGGTATAACATGAAATCTCCGCGGCGTTACAACTAGAGATCACACTTGCCCTCCAACTTTCCAATTACCTTCTCCTTCCCATCTTTCTCTCTCTCTCACTTTTTTTTTGTAGTTAGTTTAATATATGTGCTTTAAGTTTCTTTTATATAAGTTATAGTTATTAATTGCTGTTAGTTCTCTAGGTAATGAATTCCAAAATCTTGGTCCACAGTAATGTAGACTTTGTTTTATGGTTATAGTTTTAGGTAAACGTCGTTTTTTTGGAGGCCAAGTTTGGGCAGCAGTTGTGAGGTGTTTATATACGTTCAACGCAAAGTAAGTGTATGTACAAGTGAATGAACTATTCGCTTTTAACTTATGTAGGTGTTTTTGTCTTCCAGATTTGCAGAACAAAATGAGTGACATAACACCCGAGGAGAGCCATGTTCGTCATTGTATGCTGTATGAATTTCACGAGGGGAACAATGCAACCGTGGCCACCAATAACATTTGCGCTGTTTATCCGAATGCGTTAAATGTCCGCAAGTGTCAGCGTTGGTTCACCCTATTCCGGTCGGGCAATTTTGACCTCTAGCCGCCCCGGTGGCGCAGTGGTCTAAGCGATGGCCTCTGATCATTCGTCCGAACGGGGTCCGGGTTCGAATCCCGTGAGGCATGGATGTTGTGTTTGTCTTACGGCACTGGCCCTCTCCCTTCCCTGGAACCAGTGACCCTAAATTAGGGACGGACGACTGCTTATAGCCCATTGAGTTGCTCACGGTGGTCGTTAAACCTCCAATAATTAAAAAAAAAAAAAAAAAAATGACCTCTCTGATGCCCCTCATGCAGGAAGGCCCATGGAGCTGGACAATAAATAACCTGCTGCGTGCAGCCGTTGAGGCAGATCCCCGTCAAACCATTGATGAATTATCCCAACATCTTAACGCAACATGGTCTACTGTTAAAGAGCACCTGCAACAGATAGGGAAGTTCTATAGACAAGGAGTTCGGGTCTCACACCAACTTTTAACTGACAACAAAGCCCAGCGTTCTACCATCTGCAACTCTTTGCTCAGCCGACAGGAAAAGGATCCATTTCTTCGTCGAATTGTAACTGGATACGAAAAGTGGGTTCTTTACGTGAACAACAAACGCAAAAACCAGTGGCTTTCTCCAGGTCAGACACCAATTCCTACGCTAAAACTAGGAGTACACCCCAAAAAGGTTTTGCTCTGTGTTTGGTGAACTACCGCTGGCATAGTTCTTTTTGAGCTCTTGGAACCCAGACAGATCGTAACGGCAGACCTCTATTGTCAACAACTGGACCGTTTGAAGCAAGCTCTTACTGTAAAACATCTAGCACTGGTCAACAGAAAACGTGTCATCCTCCAGCATGACAACGACAGACCTCACACGGCGAGACGGACCCAGCAGACGATTAGAGATTTTGGCTGGGAAGTTCTGCCCTATTCCCTTTATATTGTACCACTTGATTACCATTTGTTCAGATCTCTGCAGCACTTTCTTAAAGTGAAAAGATTCCACAATATTGATGATGTCAAAACGGGGCTCTAGGACTTCTTTGCATCACAGCCAACGTCTTTTTATAAAGACGGCATTGAAAGTTTGGTTTTACGATGGGCAAGTGTGATCGATAATGATGGCGATTATATAATTGATTAAGAAATAAATTTCTTATGTTACAAACAGTGTTTCTCTTCTTTTCCAAAAACATTACTTTCTGGTTCCCCCAGTATATGCTGATTTCTAGTATCATATTGATGTGTATAAGTAGTTATTTTTATTAGATCATGTTCTGTTATTTTTTATTCTTTTATACATAATATTCCCTAAGTTAAAATCTTATAGTTGCTTAACAGTCATAATATTATATTTATTAGGGAAAATTTGTAAATCTATGAATATCCAACCACATATAATTATTACTGTTTAAGTTATATTTTAAATCTTTTAGTCTAATAAATTTATTTTGAAGTATTTGCAGTTTTTTAATATTGGATTGAGTTGTTTGACCCCATGTTAATATGCAATAATTAAGATGTGTATGAATTAATGTAAAATATAATAATTTTAATGCTTTAACCATAAGATTTATTAAGGCTGTCTTTGAATAAGTGTAAGAGAAATTCTATCCTATATCTGCAATGTATTGGGTTGTCGGAAAAGTCATGATGTATTTTGGCACCCGATGGCAGTTGGGCGGTTTTGGAAGTAATAGAGACATGCGCAGCTCTATTATCGATATGGCATTCGACAGGTGCTACTTCTAGCTGCAGTCTAAAAGGAATAGTGACCGATTTGGTTGATTTGCGGAGATTTGACATCAAGTTGAAGATAGAAGACCAAACTGTGCATTTTCGCCATATTTTACTGTTTTACTTCCGTAAAGGAAAGAACGCTCGTCAAGCTTGTGAAAAGTTGCGTAAAGTGTACGGTGATAATGCTCTACAAGAACGTCAGTGCCAGCGGTGGTTCGCAAAATTCCGAGCTGGTAATTTTGACCTCAACGATGCTCCTCGGTTGGGGAGGCCCACCGAGGTTGATGACGACCAAATCACGACACGAGAGTTTGCAGACACATTGCACATCCATCATTCAAGCGCTCACGACCACCTGAAGAAGCTGGGATACGTAAACAAGCTCGATGTGTGGGTTGCTCACGTCAGTTCGCCCGTCCCTCCTGCACCCACCGAGTCCACACTCGCCTCACTGTGGCTAGATGTCGTCCCACACGAGCGCCGACGTCTTGGTACGATAAACCGCTATCGCGATAAGTCACTATTCGTCCTCTGTCGAACTCCGAAGGTCTGGCAGCACAACACACTTCCACTACTTAGACCCCGCCTTCTGTGCACCCTTCTTACAGTGCTTCTCGGAGGCGTGCCGGGCGCACATGATTTGCATATGCCCTGCAATGCTAATCGTTTGCATGTCCTCTCCGGACGACGCATGCTGCGAATTTCAGGCCAATCGGATGCTTCCTTCTTGGTGTTGCATTTTGGGTGGCCAGCAGCTTAATATAGCCAGATTTAATGAGCTAAACAAATTTTCAATTAAACAAAACATTTTAATCAGCTACAGATTTTTCAATTTAAACAATTCTCTTTTCCGAGACTTTTAATCCTTGATATTCGAAATTGTCTAAACTCTAAATTATGTGAAGAGGGCATTTCTTTCTATCATACACTGACGGAAAAAAAATCCCAACACCACGAAAAAATAGCTGTAGAGGAATGAAATGGCGGCAATACATTTGTATAGGTAACATATTTAATCGATTAAGGTTTCAAGATCACAGCTTATTGTAAGCGCGAGAAGAGCCATTTTAAATGTGAAATGCTGGTACATTAATAACCGGTGTAACCGCCAGAATGTTGAATGCAAGCACCCAAACGTTCATGCATTGTGTCGTACAGGTGCTGGATGTCAGTTTGTGGGATGGAGTTCCATGCCTGTTGCACTTGGTCGGTCAATACAGGGACGGTTAATGCTGGTTGGGGGTGACGCTGGAGTTGTCGTCCAATGATGTCCCATACGTGCTCGATTGGTGAAAGATCTGGTGATCTAGCAGGCCACGGCAACATGTCGACACTCTGTAAAGCATGTTGGGTTACAACAGCGGTATGCGGGCGAGCGTTATCCTGTTGGAAAACACCCTCTGGAATGCTGTTCATGAATGGCAGCACAACAGGCTGAATCACCAGACCGACGTACAACTGTGCCGTCAGGGTGCGTGGGATAACCACAAGAGTGCTCCTGCTGTCATAGGAAATTGCTCCCCAGACCATAACTCCAGATGTAGGTACAGTGTGTTTCGGCCACAAACAGGTTGGTTGCAGGCGCTCACCTGGCCTCCTTCTAACCAACACACGGCCATCACTGGCACCCAGGCAGAACCGGCTTTCATCAGAGAACACAACGGATCTCCACTCTGTCCTCCAATGAGCTCTAGCTTGACACCACTGACTTCGCAAACGGCAGTGGTTTGGAGTAAGTGGAATGCACGCTACAGAGCGTCTGGCTCGGAGCTGTCCTTCAAGTAACCGATTTGTAACAGTTCGTTGTGTCACTGTGGTGGCAACTGCAGCTCGAATTGCTGCCGCAGACGCGGTACGATGCGCTACGGCCATACGCCGTACACGGCGGTCTTTCCTCTCAGTAGTGCCACGTGGCCGGCCGGAACCTGGTCTTCTTGAGGCAGTACCTTCCCTTGACCACCGCTGCCAACAATCATGCACAGTGGCTACATTCCTGCCAAGTCGTTCTGCAATATTGCGGAAAGAAAATCTACCTTCTCGTAGCCGTATAACACGACCTCGTTCAAACTCCGTGAGCTTTTGATAATGGCTTAAGCGTCTTCTTAAAGGCATTCTTGACTAACATCAACACCCTACGTCGAATCTCAACGATAACTAACGCTCACGAACGTTACAGCGCGTATTTACAGCAAACCTGCTTTGCATGTTTCGAGGGGCGCTACTAGCGCCACACGTATGCGCCGAGCGCGAAATTTGCATAGACGTCATTTTACAGATGTACTCTCACCGCCTACCAACTGTCGTTTTTCTAATACAACCCCTTCTTGGTGTTGGGATTTTTTTTCCGTCAGTGTATTTAATTTTATGTATTTTTTTCTCCCATTGAGTAGCTATTACGAACCCATAATACTGCGGGAAAAACCTCCAATTAAAAGTTTTGTTCTCGGCAACTTCTCTTAAGAATAAAAAAAAATGCTCACATTAAAATGTTTTTTGACATTACTTAGAGAGTGTGAAATACGAATTTTATGCAACTAGATCACGTAGTTTGCACGCAGCTGAAGCCGAAATATATTTTACACGTAGGACAAGCATTTACTTGAGTTAATCAATATCCCCCAAAATTACGATAATGATGTTTTCTTTAATCGTAAGTTAAAAAAAAGTACAACGTCCAATTTATCCTGGATTGAAAAAAAAAATTAATAAGCAGCATTATAACAACGTAAAATTCGTTCTTTCTCGCAGGTAAAAGAGCTTAATTAACGTTGTTTACATGGGAAAAATGCCGTTTTGCCGTATGAGCTCTACGATCAAAATGTTGCCAGCTGCTGCCACTCATTTACACAAGAACGTCCAGTCTATGTATTTTTTTTTTTTTTTTGATTGGAGGTTTAACGACCACCGTGAGCAACTCAATGGGCTATAAGCAGTCGCCCGTCCCTAATTTAGGGTCACTGGTTCCAGGGAAGGGGGAGAGCCAGTGCCGTAAGACAAACACAACATCCATGCCTCACCGGGATTCGAACCCAGACCCCTCACGGCCGAATGATCAGAGTCCAGCGCCTTAGACCACTGCGCCACCGGGGCGGCACCAGTCTATGTATCTTAAAGGTCTTTGAAATTTATCGTTCTACTATTCTTTGGGTATCGGGGGAAACTTACTAGTTGTTTAATCCTCACTTCCGGCGTACAAGAGAAAGGTTTCTGAAAAACCAATCCAGTCTCTATTTCCCGTAAATAAAGGAAACTTGCTTCAAGTAGGTTTTCAGTATGATGTTACGCGTCAATTAGATTTCGTCCAAAAACAAAATAACTATGGCCATTTTAGAAACCATAACGGATTTATTAAAATTCCTCTAAAAGACGGCAGATCAAATTTTGCTCTATAATTTTTTATTATTTTTTCCATTTTTTCATAAATACTATTCATGTTCATAAATATCCATTCATATTCATAAATACCATTTCTTCATGAAATGATTGAGTGAATGCAAACGACAAGAAGTTTAATTGACGTTTAATTAGATCCTGCAATACAAATATTTGTGGCTGTACATAATACAGTGCGTGTAAGAATTATAAGACCACAGCACGATGATATAACTGAGGGTCATTTAATATCTCAAATCATTTGTCCAGGCAATACTGAGGACATGGATACATCGGGATAGTATATAAACATAGCGTGAACAGATACCACGCTGCTGCAATGAGCAGCGTAGGAAAAACGGAAAACAGGGTGTATAAAAATTATAAGACCACATGACAAAATAAACGAAATAGAACAGACTAATGTTTAGTATAGCTGCCCTTTGCGGTTATGACATGAAATACTCTTTCAGTCATGGATGCTATTAAAGACACAATTCTGGGTGAAATTCGTGCCCATGCTAGATGAATTGCGGTTTTCAAATCGTCCACGGATGAAAACTGTAGACTGTGCGCATAAACGTCTATCGTAATGATGCCCCATAGGTTCTCAATAGGATTCAAATTCGGACTGAGGCTGGCCAGTGCATTCGTCGTATTTGCTTGTGATTAAACCAGTTTACGGTGTCTTCGGAGACATGACAAGACGCATTGTCTTGTTGAAAGATCCATTCATTACCCCTGAAACGGCTGACAAATGGTATTAAATACACTGACGGGGAAAAAAAATCCCAACACCACGAAGGAGTTGTGTTAGATAAACGACAGTTGGTAGGCGGTGAGAGTACATCTGTAAGATGACGTCTATGCAAATTTCGCGCTCGGCGCATACGTGTGGCGCTAGTAGCGCCCCACGGAACATGCAAAGCAGGTTTGCTGTAAATACGCGCTGTAACGTTCGTGAGCGTTAGTTATCGTTGAGATTCGACGTAGGGTGTTGATGTTAGTCAAAAATGCCTTTAAGAAGACGAAGAAGCCATTATCAACAGCTCACGGAGTTTGAACGAGGTCGTGTAATAGGGCTACGAGAAGGTAGATTTTCTTTCGTCAATATTGCAGAACGACTTGGCAGGAATGTAGCCACTGTGCATGATTGTTGGCAGCGGTGGTCAAGGGAAGGTGCTGCCTCAAGAAGACCGGGTTCCGGCCTGCCACGCGGCATTACTGAGAGGGAAGACCGCCGTGTAGGGCGTATGGCCGTGGCGCATCGTACCGCGTCTGCGGCAGCAATTCGAGCTGCAGTTGCCACCACAGTGACACAACCAACTGTTACAAATCGGTTACTTGAAAGACAGCTCCGAGCCAGACGCCCTGTAGTGTGCATTCCACTTACTCCAAACCACTGCCATTTGCGACGTCAGTGGTGTCAAGCTAGAGCTCATTGGAGGACGGAGTGGAGATCCGTTGTGTTTTCTGATGAAAGCCGGTTCTGCCTGGGTGATAGTGATGGCCGTGTGTTCGTTAGGAGGCCAGGTGAGCGCCTGCAACCAACCTGTCTGCGGCCGAGACACACTGGACCTACACCTGGAGTTATGGTCTGGGGAGCAATTTCCTATGACAGCAGGAGCACTCTCGTGGTTATACCACGCACCCTGACGGCACAGTTGTACGTCGGTCTGGTGATTCAACCTGTTGTGCTGTCATTCATGAACATTCCAGGGGGTGTTTTCCAACAGGATAACGCTCGCCCGCATACCGCTGTTGTAACCCAACATGCTTTACAGTGTCGACATGTTGCCGTGGCCTGCTAGATCACCAGATCTTTCACCAATCGAGCACGTATGGGACATCATTGGACGACAACTCCAGCGTCACCCCCAACCAGCATTAACCGTCCCTGTATTGACCGACCAAGTGCAACAGGCATGGAACTCCATCCCACAATCTGACATCCAGCACCTGTACGAAACAATGCATGAACGTTTGCGTGCTTTCATTCAACATTCTGGTGGTTACACCGGTTATTAATGTACCAGCATTTCACATTTAAAATGGCTCTTCTCGCGCTTACAATAAGCTGTGATCTTGAAACCTTAATCGATTAAATGTTACCTATACGAATGTATTGCCGCCATTTCATTCCTCTACAACTATTTTTTCGTGGTGTTGGGATTTTTTTTCCCGTCAGTGTATGTTTCAAGATGAGACTCTGATAGCGCTGAAAGTTTAACAGATGGTTTACGAAAGCAACAGCAGTCTTACCTTTTGCAGAAAATGCAGCCCACACCATCACTGAGTCAACACCTGCACAACGACTAAATAAATGTCGCTTCTCCTTACGTAAGTCGTGCCAATAGTACGCATAGCCATCTGGTTCGTCGAGGTTTAATTTCTATTCGTCAGAAAACACCACCGATTGCCATTCTCGGTCCCAGGACGTGTTTTTTCGCCCATTCCAGCCGTTCTATTATATCCCTTGGCTTCGGTTGAGGTTTACGTTGAGATTTACGTCGGACAAGACAAGGGTGTCGTTAATATAATGGAACGCCGTTTTGCGACATATGGGAGTTGACGTTGCAGCCATTACATCTCGTGCTGACACATAATGATTTGAAACAAAGTGATACAGTCGTCTCTGTGCTCTCATAGACAGTTTCAATGGTCGCCGAGGCCGTCGTTTAGAACAAGATTCACCTTTCCTCAGAACATAGGTAATGGCTGTTTTCGACCTTCCCACTGCAGCCGCAATTTCTTGTTTTTTTTTTTTTTTTTGATTGGAGTTTTAACGACCACCGTGAGCAACTCAATGGGCTATAAGCGGTCGCCCGTCCTTAATTTAGGGTCACTGGTTCCAGGGAAGGGAGAGAGCCAGTGCCGTAAGACAAACAACATCCATGCCTCACCGGGATTCGAACCCGGACCCCGTTCGGACAAATGATCAGAGGCATCGCTTAGACCACTGCGCCACCGGGGCGGCCCGCAATTTTCCTCTGCGACATCATTTTTGCGTGCAGTAAATAAATTTTGCGGATTTCACTTTCTGGCAGTTCCGTCCCTCACGGCATTATGACTTCCTCTGCGTTTGCTACGTTTTTTTTTTTTTTTTGATTGAAGGTTTAACGACCGCCATGAGCAACTCAATGGGCTATAAGCAGTCGCCCGTCCCTAATTTAGGGTCACTGGTTCCAGGGAAGGGAGAGAGCCAGTGCCGTAAGACAAACACGACATCCATGCCTCACCGGGATTCGAACCCGGACCCCGTTCGGACGAATGATCAGAGGCCATCGCTTAGACCACTGCGCCACCAGGGCGGCTTTGCTTCGTTTCACTGTTCTTAACTGGGTGTTCCCGTGTGTTAACATCCCGACTTATTTTGCATAACTCGACATGTCTTCTCGTTTACAGCAGCGGTCTTATACTTATTACGTACCTAAAATTCCTGTTTTTCGATTTTATTAACTACCTTCTTCAGATGCTGTCCTGTCGCTATTAGTTTTATGTCTCCGACATATATGCAAATTCAGGCGACGCTCGTATGCTGCTGTGTTGCATCTTCATGGGTATAGCGTAGAAATCTGTGTAGTCTTATAATTTTTACACGGACTGTATACCAGGGTGAGTCAAAAGTTCGTCCCGTTCACAGCTAAAAAGTTGAATGATGCAAGAAAGACTACACGCTCATCTCATTCTGCAAAGTACAGGCCGTTTTCTATAGCCCTTTGACAACGTACCACCAGAGCTACGAACCCACGGCGGTACCGCTCGGCACGTTTCAACGACAGAAACTTTCTGATGCCAGATTCCATATTCACCACTGAAGCCAAGTGTCGTCCTTTTAAGAAATGGGCAATGGAGCAAAACAGGTAGTAGTCGAATGGGGGCAAGTTAGACTGTGTGAAGAATGTGGCAGGATCTGATCGCTTCCAATTCCTGTAGTTTCCGGCGGGCCACTCTGGAGATGTGACTTGCCCATTTGCAGCAACGCCCGCTTTCCCATTGATGTGCACTGGGTAGCGTTGGCGCGGAGCATGATGGACCCGCTACAGCTGTTCGGCATAGAGGTTCGCGTTCAGAGCCTGACAATCTAGCACGAGTTGCCGGTGCACAGGACCCTCACAATTCCACAGCATGACTTTTCTCTCGAACCGCCCTCTTTGCACCATTGGCTGTGCTTCCTGGCGTGGCCTCATCCACTGGTTCCCAGAGGTAGGATAAAGTAGGAACATCCACTTTGCACCACCTGTGACGACACTACGCCAAGATCTATCGTGCTGTGGATTTGACAGCACTCTGCAACAGAGATTGACACGTTGTTCTTCCTGCTGGGGTGTCAATTGACGGGGAACCATTCGATGGCGCCTGGAGGACAAACCAAGTTGGTGTAGGTGACGAACGATGGTGGATTAGGAAGATCCCACCTAAGCTGCCAATTGTCGGGTACTGGCTGTGGGGTTCGCTGTCACAGCTACGAACAGGCTGTGTTTGCGATCGCTGGACGTCCTGACCCGCTTTTCTTCAAGACTGGTGTCCTCAGCTTGGAAATAGAATAACTATTTTCATGTAGTACTACTCTGCCACTGTTTCTTCACCTTTAAATGCACGAATTTCTTTCGCTGCCGTGTCTAACCCTTTTTTGCAGTAATGGCGTAGGAGCACCCGATCAGCATGTTTATCCACCTCCATCCTCTGTTCACCTGATAAAGCAATGTGGCTCCGTTCCGTACTAAATGCACGAAATCAGCCTCATGTTTTCCACGTCATCGCTGTTCCCAGTCGATGCTGGCGCGCGTTTTGCACAAGAATGAAGGCTCAGCATTATGTGCAGCTCAAAACAGGACGAACTTTTTGTCAAATCCTGGTAGATCGTTTAATGTTTTTAGTAGTTGAGCGTTGTTGATTAATTAGTCATTAGCTAACTTGTTGAACTTAGAACAGTCTATGAGACTAATAAGAAATAAACGGCCAGGGTCAAAAGAATCAACACTTATGTGCAATGGAAACTAGTTTTTATTTTCCCACAAAATGGTAACGCATTGGAGTTTTCAGTCACTAATACACTATTAGTCGACAATCATCAAGTCTTAATTTATCAGATGACATTTAATAGCAAACTCAGATTTAAACATAGAATTCTCTACCATATAGCTACATACATTATTCAACTCTCCACTACTCCAGATAGTCCACCACTTGTAGAAACTGTAAATGTCTCATTTTCGCGATGTTGCCATTGAAAGTGAACCTTTCACCATTGCCATTTTTTGTGAACGAATCACTCATGGGTGTTACATCACTATTGCATACACATATTAAAAAAAGGTGGAGTTTTGACATGTCCACATAAAAGCACGATTGGTTCAGTTGTGTTTATTTGGCATAGGTTTGAAAATGGCAAAAGGTTCCTTTTTGTCATTTAATGCTGTTTTTCTATCACAAAGCTAAAAATGCATAGCAACTGCAAAAGAAGATATGTGCTGTATCTGGTGAGGCTGCTGTAAACATTCAACTGGGTAAGTATTAGTTTGCAAGATTTTGTCATGGATATTACTTAGCTGCCGATGAGACACACTCTGGAAGCCCTGTTGAAGTTGAGGATGATCAAATCAAAGAATTAATCGAAAGCAACCCACTCAATATGACCCAAGAAACTGCAGTCACTGTAGAACATTCAACCACACTGTGGCATTGTACAGGGTGTCCTAGAATTATTGGACACATTACAAAATTATGTACAAAAAAACTATGAGCACTGTCTGTTTTTCTATGTCACGTATTACTAACACGGTTTCTATATTTTTGTTTTGCAAAATTATTCCCAGAATCCGATAGATGGCACTAGGTGTGGCCTGATGAAATGTATGAGAAATGCGTAATCAGTAGTCATGTCATCTGTACAGCAGAAGGCATGTGTGTGTTATGGCTTGCGGAATTAAAGTCTGTCATTAAAGTTAAAAGACTGTACCGTTTAGAGTATGGTTGTAATCCTACGTCAACAAATTAAATTAAGCGGTGGATGAAACAGTTTAAAGAAACTGACAATGTGGAACATCGTGGAGGAGCCGGTAGGCCTAGTGTCAGCGGTGAGACAGTTGACCAAGTTAATGAAAGTTTCCGACGAAGCCCCAGGAAATCCGTTCGTCAAGCAAGCAGAGAACTGTGCATTCCAAAATCGACAGTTCACGATATCTTGCACAAGAAATTAAAGTTCCATGCTTATAAAATTCAAATAGTGCAAAAGATGCATGTAAATGATCACACTCTGCAATACGATTTCGCTGTGGATATGCTGAATCAAGTGGAAAACAACGTAAACTTTCTCAGTACCGTAATTTTTAGTGATGAATCCACATTTCATGTATCAGGTATTGTGAATCGTCACAACTGTAGGATATGGGGCAGTGATCCGCCACATGCTGCTATTGAACTGGAACGTGATTCCCCAAAAGTTAATGTGTGCTGCGCCCTATCAAAAAGAGAAGTGATTGGCCCTTTCTTCTGTGAAAACCCATAAACGGTGGCATTTACTTGGATATGCTAGAAAATTTTGCTATACCCCAGATCAAAAGATATGACGTTTTCCAACAAGACGGCGTGCCTCCGCATTGGTCAACGTGTGTACGTAAGTGCCTAAATGAGCATTTCCCCAACAGATGGATTGAGTGTGGTGGTCCCATTCCGTAGCGTCTTCGCTCTCCAGATCTAACTCCATTGGATTATTTTTTTTTATTGGAGGTTTAACGACCACCGTGAGCAACTCAATGGGCTATAAGCAGTCGCCTGTTCCTAATTTAGGGTCACTGGTTCCAGGGAAGGGAGAGAGCCAGTGCCGTAAGACAAACACAAACATCCATGCCTCACCGGGATTCGAACCCGGACCCCGTTCGGACGAATGATCAGAGGCCATCGCTTAGACCACTGCGCCACCGGGGCGGCTTGGATTATTTCATGTGGGGTTATGTGAAGGATCATGTATATTGGACACCTTGCACTGATTTGCAGGAACTGAAGCAGCGTATCACGGCTGCTTTTAATTCCATAACTCCTCAGATGCTTGCCAATACATGGCATGAAATTGAGTATTGCTTGGACGTACTACGAGCAACAAAGAGATCTCACATCGAAATTAATTAACTTGTTTAGTAACATAGTAAGTTAGTACAGTCAGTTTTTTTCTATCTGTTTTTGTTTTATATAACTTTGTAATGTGTCCAATAATTCTCGGACACACTGCATTTAGCAAAGCTTGGGCATGTGAATTGCCTTTGATGTCTGCGTACTGCACAATTTGAGTGGCATAAATGTTTTCAACTGCATGTCTGTTTGCAATTCACTTCTCAAATGGAGTGAAATCATCCCATTTCTGAAATGAATAGTGACAGGTGATGAGAAAGGGACTGTATATATTAACATGGGGAGAAAAAAAAATAGTGCAGCAAATGAGATAAACTGCCATCAATCACTCCAAAGGCAGGTCTGCATCCCAATAAGGTAATGCTCTGTGTGTGGCACGGACTCTTGTACTATGAGTTAGTGCCAAGCAACCAAACGATCAATTTAATAGGTACTATTCCAAATTGTCTCCTCCGAGACTGGCACAAGACAGACCGTTGTGGAGGAAACTTGGGGAGACCTTCGTCCAGCAGTGGATTGATAATGGTTGACAATGATGATGATGATGATTCCAAATTAGATCAACTGAAGGCCAAACTTCATGACAAATGTCCACAAATGGTCAACAGGAAGGGTGTTGTCTTCCAGCAGACCTCATGTTTGATTGGTAATCAGAAAAAAATTGTTGCTTGATTGGGGTCTCCAACTCCCCCCAGGTTATTCACCTGATCCTTCAGATTTCTATTTATTCCGGTCTCGATGGAACTCACTTAACGAAAAGAAGCTCACTTCTTTGGAGGCCTGCAAAGCATGCAAAATTCTTGGAAGATGAAATTCTCAAGCTACCCAATAAATGGCAAAAGGTACTAGGAAATAATGGTGCCTCCATCACTAAATAAAGTAACAATGGTGCGTAAAAGTTTGTCTTCAAATGCAAAAAAGATTTCTTATATAACCTACTTTAAACTTTCATGAAAATAATACTTTACACCATACAGGCCTTGAAATGGTTTAAAAGACTCGAGAGATGTGAAGACCTTGAGAATGACCCAAGAAGTGAAAAGGCCAATTGCTTGAAATGCAAAAGCAGAAACACAGAAAGTTCACAAACTGGACTATTGAATGACCCTAAAAATGATGGAGGGTAAACTGCACATTAACCAGGAGATAACTCATCAGATTCTACATGGAGATTTGGAAAAGAGGAAGATCTTTGCAATGCTTGTTCCACATAATTTTACAGATGAACAAAAGAAGCAGTTTCATGAGTTTTAAAGACTTCATCCTTTGTACCTGTCAAATAAGATATGGATGCTTCATTATAATTCTCAAAAGAAATACCAGAGCATGGTGAGTTACTAACTGAAACATACTTCAAGAGAAAAACAGTTGATTCCTTCTGTATGAAAACATATCTCCTAATTCTCCGCTGTTAACCATCTATGTACATGCATCTTATTTACCTGACCTTCTGCCAACTGACTTTTTCCCCTTAATAAAAGTAAAAATATTCTCAAATAATTTGAGGTTTCAAGTATTTAGATCTTTATTCTGTTTTCTTCACGTTTTTTTTTTGTTTTAATGAATAATAAATGACAAAACTAAAACAATAAAATACCCAATAATATTGTGCTTATTATAACATCATTGATACTAAAGTATAAATTTAGGCTTACCAAAATGTTCTTGATATACGAGTCCTAATGATCTTTTCTTTGGTTCAACTTAGCTGTTAGTGTTGCAAATAAAACACATATCCCTTAAAGATCCTATTGAGAAGGGGGTGAAAATGCTTGAAAGATACAACCAAACGATACTATGAAGAGTCAAAATTCAGGCTAAATACAAAGGAGAGTTAATATAAACTTTGTATTTAAACACATGAAAGTTATAATTGAATCAGTTTAAAAAACACACGGATTTAAAATTCGTTCAACTCTGATGGAAGTTAAAATTCAGTTGAAAAGAAGTAAAATCAGATGAAAATGCCTGTGAAAGATTGGGACTATTTATGCAGTTGAAATTTAGACGAGTAAAAACATCAGAGCACCACAATATCTAAGTCAGCATTGAATTATCCAAGTCTTTGCTGCACTCACAGTTTGGCGCCCTAGTGTTGTAGACCTCTAATCTTTTCCTGCTATACCTCATAGTTTCTTTTTCTTTGCTTTCTTTTTACTTTGGTTCTGTTTTGTAATTTCTTTTCTTCTTCAATGAGATGTTTCGAGACATACGATAAGGTCAAGGGTGCATTGGTATTACAGTTTGTACTTTTGTCTTCTCAATGCAGACTGCCTCCGCTGTTAATATTTTGAATGTAATATATTTATAAAGACATATATACATGCAATTGACAAAAAATTAGATACCTACCTAGCAGCATATTGGTCCTCCTCTAGTGTGAATAACAGCCTGTATACGTTAAGGCATCGACTCCACCAGATGCCGAAGGGTTTTCGGAGGTAATGCTAGCCATGCCTGTTGCAGCATTGTCCACAACACTGCCCAAGATATTAGTTCAGGACCCATAGATCTGATATTCCACCCCACAGCATCCCAGAGAACTTCCACAGGGTTTAAATCCGGGGACCTTGGGGGCCACTGGATGGCTCCAACCTCAGATAAGTGTTCCTCGAGCCATGCCTGGGTGGTTGCAGTCTGATGGGGCAGTGCATTGTTCTGATGAAACACACCATTGGCCACAGGATGCGTAAAGGCCAAGGAGTGTATGTGATCAGCCAGCACATGTTGGTAGCACGCAGAGGTTAAGGACCTCTCCAGACACACTAAGGGATCTGTGTCCCATGAGAATGCTGCCCAAACCATAACAGTCACCATCACCTTGAACAGATATGACCTGGTATGATGGGGGCCCATAGTGAGAAGGATTGGCACTGAAACACGTAACACAGAAAATTAGAAGAATTCTTAATATCCTCATATCATGCATAAGTTACATTAAAAAAACATAAGTGGTGGGACGTTTTGCTAGTGACTTCCTCAGCCATGGATGAAACACGTGGAATGAGACATGTGGAATGAACCATGTGGTATAATCATCAGTTGTTGCCAGATTTCAAAATAGCTTTCCATATGATAGGGATGTGAAAAGGTGTGACTGTATTGCAGGTGTTAGGGGTAAGACAGATTTCAATGCTGTTGCGGTATCTGAGGGCTTTCTGATTGCTGAACGGAGCGACACGTTTAACATTTCGCCAATCGGGAATCGCGGACATATCGCTGATAGTTGAAATTGAAAGAGAGGTGGAAAGGTTGCCTTTTTTAACATCAGCGATATGTTCCGCCAATTGCCGGTTGATGTTTCGGTAAGTGCTATCAGGGGTTTATTGAGATCTATCTCAATAAACCCCTAGAGTTACATGGTGTCTACTCTATCCCTATTAACACTTCC
This sequence comes from Macrothele yani, assembly GCA_039090855.1. NCBI lineage: Eukaryota > Metazoa > Arthropoda > Arachnida > Araneae > Macrothelidae > Macrothele > Macrothele yani. Next base: position 15,766,865 of record CM077012.1, read on the forward strand.
ACAGGCGTTACCCACTAGGTTGATAGCACTTACCGAAACATCAACTGGCAATTGGTGGAACATATCGATGTTAAAAAAGGCAACCTTTTCCACCTCCCTTTCAATTTTAACTATCAACAATGCGTCGGCGATTCCTGATTGGAAAAATGTTAAACGTATCATTCCATTCTGCAGTTGGAAAGTCCTCAGATACCGCGAAAGCGTTGAAATCTATCTTACCCCTAACACCTGCAATACAGACAACCTTTTCACATCCCTATCATTTGGAAAGCTATTTTGAAATCTGGCAACAACTGATGCTTATACCACATGGTTCATTCTATGGCTGATGAAGGTAGAAGTCACTACCGAAATGTCCCACCACTTATTTTTTACGTAACTTATGCGTGATATGCTATTAAGAATTCCTCTAATAATGGGGCCACACCCGCACCCTCCAGCCAGCTCAGTACAGTTGAAAATGGGATTCACCTGACCACATGACACTCTGCAGAGCTCCAGTTTTGATGATCCCGGCACCAGGCAAGGCATGACCAATTACGAGCAGTCAACAGTGGCACACAAATAGGGGGTCTGCTCCCATAGCCCACTGTATGCAGTGTGTGCTGTACTGTTTGCTCAATGGCACTACTTGGGCCCCGTGTATTTAACCTGGATATGATTTGTGCTGCCATTGCCAAGCGGTCACTCTGTATGAGCCTGGATAGTCTACATCGACCTAGCCATTAATGGCGCGAAGTTGCCCAACGCTTGCTCTCTAGGCCCTGGTACATCTGTCAATGGTATACTCACAGTACACCCTTGATACGATTGTGACCCTCAGGTTTTTACCACTTGGGCGATAGAATGACTCATCTGTAAGGTGCCAACAATGTATCTCTAATCAAAGTCACTCAGATCACCATGTTCGTCAATTACGATACACCGTTTGGAAGCCCTGCTGTTCGCCTATTTAACACCTGCATTTGGTTTGGGTCTGTTCCACTCTGCACAGGGGATGCCCATGTCAACTGCTCATCAGCTCTATCTCTAATGTTTTGTCTACTGAGTGTATAATCTTCCACAGGGATTTTTGTTAAATTTATTTTATTTCTTAACTTCCATCAGAATTGAAAGAATTTTAAACCATTTGTTTTTTAACCTGATTCAATTTTAACTTTCAAATATTTAAAAATGTAAAGTTTTTGCTGAACTTTCCTTTGCTTTGCTTTTAGCCTGAATTTTAACTCCTTGTTGTACTGTTTGGTTATATCTTTCAAACATTTTCCCCCCTTTTCAATAGGATCATTGAAATGATGTGTGTTTTATTTACAACATTAACAGATAAGCTGAACTAAATGATGATAATCTTAAAGACATGAAGAAAGGAGTATTAGGACTCGTATATCAAGAACATTTGGGTTAACCTATTTTTATACTTTAATTGCCAATGATGTTATAATATCCACGATATTATTGGACACTACATTGGTTTAGTCGTGTTGTTTTTGCTTCATTAAAACAAAAAATGTGGAAAACAGAATAAAGAAAGTTACGGTACTTCAAACCTCAAATAGTAATGACATGTACTTCTGGTATTTACAGCATAACAGGTATGAGCAAAATTTACTTAATATTCTTCAACAAAATTTAGGACAGCAGCATTAAAAAAAAAAATTTAATCTTGAACAAAATGAAATTCATTTCAACATATATCTTTAATTATTATTTTTTTATATACCTGTGTTCCTGGTATTTTATGCACACATCTTGCATATCATTAAATTAATAAGAGAAATTTATGCCACTTAGCAGAAAACCCGTGCTTCAGAAAAGCTGGAAATATTTGGTAATGACTGCATCAATTGGGCGATTCTTTTTCAAACTCACTTTTAACAAGCCAAAGATAAGGTCAGATACGAATACAGTTACACCTATTAATTGGAAAATCGTGCACTTGAAAAAGTTAGAAAATATGTGAACTATACTGATCTCAGTTACAGCTAACAGCTAATTTGAGTCCCTAGAAGTAAAAATATCAAAACAAAATTATGAATTTGTGTCATTTTGCAAAGAAATTTTATATTACAAATTACTCAGAGAATTTTGGCAGCAACACTAGCTGTAAGTTACAAAATTGTTTTTAATCAGAATTTTAGAAATGGAGATGTTTCACAAAATCCAAATACAAATTTACACTGACAGAAAAGCTCTGTACCCTATAAAGCACAAAATATATGGAAAATTCTGATCATAGTTTCTGCTATCCAAAACAAAATGAAGTTTTCCCAATCCTACTTTTAGGGGAATATCATATACACATATGTTGATACCATTAACCTCTTCTAAGTCACTGTCACATTCCATATGTGCATGTGCAGTGATCACTTTTTTTGCTTTGACATACATCACATGTTGGGTTTCAAAAATTCTCCTGTAATTATTTTTTTCAACATTTCAGATGAGTTTGTTGTTGTTTATTTCACATTTTCTCCAATAGATGGCAGCACATTTCAACAAAGTCCTTTTATGGATAATCTAGTTTTGTGTGGGATCTCAAATCGCCTGTGTACTGTTGGTTTGCACAGGACCTAGAAAGCAAAAAATTTTAATTTCCAGGCCTGGAAATTCTCGAAAACGGTAGATTTTCTCTTATGGAGTTCTGGAAAATTGTATGTTTTGGTGTAAAGTCCTGTAAATCAGGATTCTTTATTTTGAAACAGTTTTTTTTTTTTTTTTTTTAATTCTGGTAACTCCTGCCATCATGGCTACCTTTTCCGTGTGTCGTAAACTGGGCGAGGAAAAGTCTGATAGCCAGAGCCTAGGCTGTCGTACCAGAATTCCTGCATGAGCCACGGAAGGCGATGTAGCAGGGCAACAGACATGCACTCACTGATTGGCTAAGAGAGAATTTGGAAGCAAAAGCAGTGATGCGGGGAGAGAGGGTGCTCTTCATTAAAACTATCATGTTTCCATCACTGAAGCCAAAACTTTGCGCAGTGGCCATCTGGGCTCAGTAATCAATCCCCGCCCAGTACACACTGCATCACTTAGTTCTAAGAAACGCTTGCGGGCGCTACACTACTTCCATCTTTGCCTGAGCTTCATTTTTTTTTTTTAAACTGTTTATGGTTGCCATTCCATCACTCACATTTGTTCATTTAAGGTGGGTGGACACCCCGAAAAAATCCTTTTTGTTAAAAAAAAAAAAAAGTTTTTTATTTTATTTTTTTCTATATCTCCCACTTATCTTCTTTCCAAAAATGCTAAATTTATGCGAAAAGACCGAGTAGATCATAAGATGTGATTTTTTGAAAGTTGTGCTGTTTCAATCATTTCACCAGAAGTGGAATTCCATGTTTACCGGAAGTTGTACAATTTTGTCAAATTCAGTTAGGATTTTGTATTTAACTATAATTTCCTTTATTCAACATTTATTAAGTAATAATATTTTGTCTCTGCAGTGGCAACATGGCATTTGTAACCGTAACAGGGCCATTTTAATCGTAACTGTTTTGGTCGCAACTGCTGTCAGTGTTTTTTGTTCTATTTGCATGAGAAGTCGAAAGTTGATTTGTTGGCATGTTAGCTTTTTATTGAAAATCCATCCAGATTGTTTTGCATTTGCTTTTGTGTATTTTACTCTTTTAAAAACATATGTACATTGTCAAAAGGTCATCAAATGGTTAAGTTTGACATGGACAGTGTCCGAAAGACGAGAACAGCTGGTGCGAATACCAAAAATCCTTAGTTACACCAAATGTCCATTTCAAGGAAGAGAAAGGTCTTCCAAATGATGTACTAAATAAAGTGAAAACTACATACATGGAACTGTGCAGTGAAAAGCTTTTAGCTAAGTGCCTCCATGGGAAAGCCAAAATGAGAATGAGTGTTTTAATGGTCTTATATGGCAGAGAATACCAAAGATTACTTTCGTTGGCCTATCTACACTATGTTTTGGTGTTAGTGATGCAGTTATCACCTTCAGTGAGGGTTATGAAGGACTCCAAGAAGTTTTTACAACACTTGGTTGCACACCGGGCTATTATACAACCAAGGGACTGAGGTCCCTTGATATTCAGCGTTTATCCCGAGCCAGCGTTGCTGCAAAACCCGAAGCAAAAATGGCTAGAAAATTCTTGAGGGAAAAAGAAAGGCAAAACTGGACATACATTAGACAAATGAAGAGGAGACCTACAAATATGGTGGCTTTAAAATTTATTCAAATATATTATCCATTGTTTTTAACAAGAATAACTCTTATTTTGCTATTTTCTCAAATTTTCATGTTTTGAAATACGATAACAGTGATATCTTAATAAAAAAAAATGGTTCAATCTCAATTTTTTTGTGGGGGTATTTCATCTCTATTATTGTCTGTTGTGCAGTGAACTAAAGGCTTTGCTTTGGAACAAATACATTTGGAGATATATGACATCAAATGTAGAACTTCTACATTTAAAAAAAAATCATTAAATTTTCAGAAAAAAATTATATCTATACATCGTATAAAATACAGTCCCCGGTAGGCGTCTGTTTGCTCGGGCTAATCTCGAGAATCGCTGGACGGATTTTGATGCGGTTTTCCCCATTCCATAGAGCATTTGTAGAGGAAGGTTTACGTGTATGAAACATTAATCTATAACAAAAAGGACCCTGAGCAGTAATGATTCTTCCACTGCATAAACAATGATACGCTGCGACCAGTTTATGAAACTTTTTTGCTCATTGGGAAAAAAACGCGAGGCGCATGCGCGGCGGCCGGTTTGAAACCATGCGAGGCCACAGACTAAATGCGTAGTTACATCGGACGCTGAAAGAGAATTGGTTAATCAGCTCTCGCGCAGACTAAATGCGTAGTTGTTTTTGTCCACACGTGAGTAGCTCTTTAATTAAAATTTAAATATTTTATTAACATTATGCCGAGACGAAAATCGAACGTAGGTCGTAGTAGATTGGACGCTAAAAGAATTTGTTTATCCCGTCATAATGAAACTTTCCAAGAAACAATCTCGATTGGCAAATGACAGACAAAGAATGGCTTTATAAAGAGAAAGACAGTCGCCTGTTCAACGTAATAATCGTTTCTCTTTAGATTCGCTGTAAATTCTAAATTGCTACCGTCCAAAGCCTGGCTGGGTAGCAAGTCACTGAATAATTTTGTCACAACTATGGCTGTAGTTCATTGCATAGTATCTTGATTTATTGTTTAGAAAAAGAATTATTCTGCATTAAAAATTTCCCAAGTTATTAGTGTTACAAAATACCATTAATTATTAATTAATTAACTGCACATTTTCTCACTTTTCTTTAACAAATATTACTAATTAGATGCTTAACTTCTTGTGTCATTTAACAACGAGGTTGTGGTTTGTTGTTTGATCACCGGTAGTGGATTATTTTATTCCTTCTTTCAGAGTATGGCTGTTACCTAACACCAGTAACAAATCTGGAGCTTCTTGCAAATTGTGCATTTCACTTTGACATTTCCAACATGGGTGTATCTGGATTGAAAAGTCACATGATGAGACATAATAAATCTAAAGTGTTAACTAAAAGTCATTTGACATAATCATATTTTTTTTTTTTTTGTATAATATCTACTAACTAAAATAAGAATGCAACAATAGTAAACTCACAGTGACTGTGCAGCAAAAAAATGAGTGGGTGATAAAGAATCAATCTGAGCTGTTTCACAGTTATTGAGGTAATTTTTTCTTTCTATATAATTATTTTAATTAGAAACTAATGTACGGTATTTAAATATATTACATATGGTGATAAAAAATGCAAACCTGGAAAATGATGTATATTAGTCTAGGAAAGTCCTTAAATAGTCCTGGAAAGAGTTAGACCCTGCGGTATGAACCCTGTTACATGTTATAACGTTTTGTACATTACATTGCTGATGGATGACATTGATGATTTTAGTGATTCTGATGGAAGTGAAATTCACTTATCAGAATCAGGTAGTGAATCAGATGGTGAATTATCAGTTGACGTCATTGAGAGTGAATCGTCAGAATCTTCAGATCATGACTGTGGTATTCAAATAGCCAGGAGATGGGTTAAAGAAAGGACAGTAAATAATGCTCCTCCTCCCTTTAGCTTCACCCAAACTCCCAAAATTCTTGTTAATTTTAGTACAGGAAATGTACTTGAATATTTTGAGTATTTCTTTTATGATCCTATTTTTTGGTAGAAATGATTACTGAGACAACTAATATTTTTAAGTATGCTGAGCAGTACATTTGTTCTGAGGTTGCTAAAAATCATAAAAGTAACAAATGGTGAATGAGTAACAATTTGTGAAATTCATACCGGCAACTACTAACAAAGAGAGACCTGCATGAAAATGCACCGTTTGTTGTAGCAAACATGATGCCAATGGAAAGAGAATACGGAAGGAATTGAGATACTATTGCAAAGAGTGTGATGTTGGACTGTTTTTTTTTTTTTTTTTTTTTTTTTTAATCTGCCACACTAAATGCAATTTTTAGTTCTGAACAGTATTGTTTTGCATCTATAATTTCAAACAAATGTATTCTCTTGTAATGTATATAAAAATTCATGCATTTCTAAATATTGTTGAAAATAAATTATTTGCCAATAACTCTAAAAATATAGCTATGCAGGGAAGCAGCAAATACAGGGGTAGTGAAGTTCATAAAACATTATTTTATTATTAGAACAAACATGTGTAGGAGCTAATTTCTTGCATATTTTCATCAGAATCAACTATATATCAAATCTCAGTGATAAAAAGAACTGACTTTTTAGACCATAAACCTGACAAAAATGTGACTGAGAAGGAGTTAAATGGAAAACTGTGTAATTGAGGTAGGGAGAATATGCCAGGATAATTTTATTTTGTGGTCCTAGCTATTTGAATGCAAAAAACGTTTTTGAATCTGATCTAAAGACATGGAGATATCATGCCTATAGAAGGATAGTTGTTGATGTTACATAAATGAGTGGTAGGCAATGCACGTAACTAACATACAAATTAAGAAGAAGGTAGTGTAGAACACACTAAGTTAACGTATAAAAAGTTTAAGGCAAATATGCCTACAAACTCATCATTATCTTCCAAAAGAGAAGGATATACACTTGCCATTCGTTCTTCCCCTTCAATTTCTGTTATCCTCCGTAATGATAGAGACCCAAGACCTCCACTTTCTTCGCCTGGGGTGTATAAAATTCCGATCAAGACTAACGTTGGATTAACCGCGTACATAGGAAGTTCCTTCCGGAAAATTCTCTCAAGACTTCAGGAACACAAATTTGATGTGAAATTTGGAAAACACCTTCATCTTCCTTGTCCTCTTCTTACCATGGCCGACACTTCTGCTATTCCACTTTGGTCCGATACTAAAAAGTTTGCTCCCTTCCAAAATCGGTATGCTCTGAGGTTTAGAGAAAGTTTAGAAATTTTATTTTCCAAAAATTGCAACTCTGAGCTCCCCATTTTCATTCCTTACATCTGGAAATCCCTCATTGCATCAAGTCACCCGGAGTTACCATTACAAAACTTACCTTTCCAACCTGGCAACGAAAACCAATCATAGTCGCACTGATGAACGCCATAGTAATGGCTGAAATATATTTGCCATAAACTTTTTATACGTAACTTAGCGTGTTCTACACTACCTTCTTCTTAATTTGTTGATGTTACACTAAAAGCTGACCCCTCCCCCCCAATACAAGGTGTGATATATCCAGACTAGATTTATTAAAAGAAAAGTACAACTTACAGATTTGAAACTTAATCGCCTTCAAAGCAGTCCCCTTCTGAAGCCATCCACTTAGCCCAGTGCTGTTTCCACTGCTTGAAGCATTTTTTGAAGCCAAGTTGTACCTCCTCAATACCTTCAAATATTTCCTTTCAAGTGGTATTTGATTTATGGTAAGAGAAAAAGTCGCATGGTGCGAGGTCTGGTGAATAGGGTGTCTGTTGGACCTGTGCAATGTGGTGCTTAGCAAGAAATTGCTGCACAAGTTGCGATGCATGCCCTCACAGTGTAGTTGCCACTCACCACTCCCATGCAATACAGACCTTTTGCGACGGACTGCGTCCCTCAAACGTCGCAGAACTTGAGAGCAGTACTCCTTCCAGACTGTCTGGTCTGATGGAGCGTATTCATGATACACAGTGCCCTCATGATTGAAAAAAAACACCATCGTCTTGACATTGATGTGGCTTTGTCATGCTTTGTTTGGGGGGTCTGGGCGAGTTTGGGGTCTTCCACAATGGCCCTTAGTTTTGGAGTCATACCCATAAATTCATGATTTATTACCAGTTATGACAGTTTTGAAAAGTTTTTCTTTTCAATGCACCCAAGCAGGTGACTAGCAGCTGAAACAATGCCTGTTTTTGCTCAGCTGAGAGCAATTCTGGTACAAATTTGGCTGAGATGCGTCTCATACCTTGATCATCCATAAGAATCGACTGCACTGAACCAAAACTAATGTTGAATGCTTCAGATAGCTCACAATTAGTGATTTGATTTTCCCGCACAGCTGTTTGCACAAGTTCAACACTGTTTTTACTTTTGCTGGTTGTGGACCACCCAGACCGTTTATCATTCTCAACACTTTCACGACCATCTTAAAATGTTTATAGCACTCATAAACTTGTGCATGATGCACACAATCTTCCCCATAGACTTTCTGTAACTTTACGTATGTGTCTGAAAGTTTTGCCAAGTTTTGAACAAAATCTGTGATCAATTCTTCAGACATGACAAATGTGATGAACAGCTTCACATACGCGAGAACAAAGCACTACTCTAAAAATAACCAGACAAGCAGGTGAGATGTGACTCATGGTACATGTGTAGTAGCTTCCAAGGTTAACCCGTCCAAAACTGATTCTGAACTTTACAAGAAGTCTGCCTATGTTTTGTTCACACCTCATGCATGCGTGGAGAGAGAGAGAGAGAGAGAGAAAGGGAATTTTGAAGCAAGATAACACTTCACTACCGAGATAAAAAGCATATCTAAGCTAGTAATCACATAGTTTAATCACAAAATAAAACACTTCAAAGCAACTTGATAATCTGCAGCTAGGTTGGTTTACCTTCCCACCTAGTCAAAAGAAGTGGCTCTTTTGAAGAGTCACGACAACCAGCGTATGCATTTTTTGCTGCTTATCCGAGTGCAAGAAACTCTTCTAGACTTTTGTCAAACTATCAGTGGCAGCTTTTGGGAGGAGGCAAGGGAGGCAGTGCCTCCTCAGAATTTCAAGACTCTAGTTAGAATTATTCGTTTTGTTCATTCAGTACGTTTGGGTAATACGAGAGCAAATGCTTATGCTAGTTACTTTTTTGAATTAATGTCATCTACACATTTATTGTTTTTTTTTTTTTTAAATTAACGCTTTTCGAAAAACAATCAGTAGCGCATAGTTACGAAATGTCCTCAGCTTACGAGATTTCTGTCTGTCGGTGAGGCAGGAAGCGAAATGCTTCTTGTAGATTTTGCACCTAACCTGTTTACTCCCACTGAATCAGTAGATACGAAGGAAGGGTAGGTGGTGGAACCACGAACACAAAGAGCGCACATGAACCATGGACTTCCTGTGAGGCAGATGTTATCACGAGAACAGCTGTTTCCCTGTAGGCAAGATCCACTGTGTTAACTCCTCATTCTGTTCGAGCGGCAGCATTGCACAGCGCCTTCTTCCTAGATGCTTTTTTTCACACAAATGTTTGTGTAACTAATTTTATTTATGTTTTACGAAGAGTTGTTTGTCAGACTATGGCCTCTGCTTCAAACATATCTAATACGGTGGATAGCTTACTGGAAAAACCTTTCAGTAGGAGAGATTTTGAAGAAAAGAATCAAATTAAAAATGATGGTAGGTGTAAACCTGAAATGAAACAGATGACTTCAAAGGGCAAAACTTCAAACAGAGGTTTTAATATTGACTGGTACAGAAAAGAACAATGGCTAACTGGTAGTGAAGCAACCAACAAACTATATTTTGGCCATGTTTGCTGTTTACTGTGAGTGACAATGAAGTCTGGCAGGAGAAAGGCTTCAATGATTTGAAAAACTTACCACATGCTTTGGACAGGCAGAAAAAGTGTAAAGATCACATTCTGGCAGTTGTTAAATTAGAGTTGCTAGGCAAAACAAGGATGGACTACTCTCTCAACGAAGCAAAGAGAACAAGTGACTTACACCATAATGAAAAAGTAAAAACGAATCATGATGTAATGAAGTTGATTGATATTACAACACTATTGCCCCAGCAAGAGCTCCCATTTCGTGGACACGATGAGAGTGAAGCCTCTGAAAATAAGGAAAATTACTGTGAGATGATTGATTTACTCTCCAAGAGTGACGAAACATTTAGAGTGTTTATGGAGAATAGTACAGCATTTTCAGGAACTTCAAAAATGATACAGAATGATTTAATCGAATCAGTTGCTCATATAGTTAGGAATGAAATCAATGCAGATATTGAAAATGGCCAGTTTATTTCTTGGCAGATTGATGAAAGGACAGACATGCACAAATATCAATTATAATTCGATTCATGAAAGATGGAGCACCAGTAGAAAGATTCTTAGGATTTTTTTTTTTTTTTTTATGTAAGCTGATCGGTGTGCTACTTCGCTTAAAGAATTACTGGATCGTGAGCTGGAAAAAGAAAAAAAAAAAAACTAGTTGCACAGACATATGATGGCATCAGAGCTGAATGGATTGCAAGCAAAAGTGAAGTGTGATGTCCCTCAAGCATTATTTGTTCATTCTTACTCACACAGGCTGAACTTAGTTTTGAGCAGAGCAGCGTCAATATTGAAGGAATCACATCTTTTTTTTTTTTTTTTTTTTGCAAATATTTTTAAATGCAATCTGTGCATTTTTTTCCAAATCGACAAAGCGTGTTCATTTACTAGAATCTGTTGGCGGATCCAGATCACTTTGTGTATCACAGACCAGGTGGAACTTAAAATCTCATTCAGTGTCTACCATAGCTGACCACAGGTTGCTGCTAATTGAAGTGTTCGAAAAAATTGAGGATGATTCTAACTATGATGATGAGACAATTCACGAAGCAGCAGGACTAAAATGGTGGCTCCAAGATTTTAATTTTGTTTTCTTTTTCTCTTCTCATATATATATATATATATATATAAAAAAAAAGGTTTGATTTAGCTGAGGTTACTTTGTCTGTACTGCAATCAATTATTTCCGATGTTACATTCTATAACAAACGAATTACTGGCTTATGTGAAAAATTGTTGTACTTTCGAGATCAGAGACAGTTTGATGATTTCTATCATAATGAGTGCAGTGAGGTTGGTTCTCCAAATAAAAGATTTAAAGGAAGCAATGATATTCCAGCCACTGTGCAATACAAAAGACTATTATGAGGTAATAGACAATGTTACAACTCAGTTAAAATGCCGGTTTTCTGACATTGAGAAATTAAAATTTTCTCAGCTGGTTGATGCACACTGTTTTGAAGCTTATTCTAGAATTTTTCCTGAACATTGTTTTAAAGCTCTGCTTCAAACTTATGAAAAATACTTTGACAGCACCCAACTGCAGAGTGAGCTGCAGGTTCTCTATTCAGACAAAGATCTGTGGAACAATGCCAGAACTACAACAGAACTTCTATCTGCCATATACAATAATAATCTAGCACACGCACTGCCAGTTGTTTAGACTTCTTTTCCTCGTAGTAACAATTCCTGCAACATCGGCCTCTGTGAAACGCAGTTTCTTGTGCTTGAAGAGGATAAAAAAAACTACAAGAGAAACTCCATTGGGCAAGAAAGGTTGTCAGGTTTATCAGTTGTCTATCGAGAAGGCACTTACAAACAGGATGAAAGCAGAACAGACATGGTACGACCATATAATAAATCACTTCGCCAAACAGAAAGAATGAAAGATGGACTTCATATACAAGACAATGTATGCATAAGATCAGCTTTCTCACTTGCTGTATAGGTAAGTGCTGTGTGCAGAAGTCTAGAAGTCTTCAAGGCTTATTTTTTTTTTTTTTTTTTTTTTTGGCGTCAGTGAAGATAGAGGTGTACATAGAATCCTATTTGAGATGAAAAAGATGTACTGTATACCTCAGTCTTGCTTTTTATCTTCTGTTGATCTTTTTAATAAAAAAAAACGATTTAGATGCAATGTATTTCATAACTCAAACTGGCTTAACAGTTCCCAAATAGTCCAAGGGTGCAATTCAGACTGAGAAAAAACATATTTAGGCAAAGGGCAGGAGTCTTACATAAACAGGTTTTGTGTTGATCTCGAAGTCATGTAAAGCGTGTGTCTCCGGTAAAAACTTTATGAATCTTTTCAAGGGTCACGTTAATTATTTTATACTTAGCACATGAGAAAGGAAACAAAACAAAAATTATAATGTGAAAAAAAATGGCATTAAATTGAATAAATTCATTTCAATCCAGGCTGAAAAGTAGTTTGCCTCCCCAACAATTTTGGTCACGGGCTGCCACTGCAAACTATGTACAAAATAAACATCTCTAAACTGAACAAATGATTAAACTAAATCTCAACTGCAAAATGTCATGAATATATTTCAAATACATGGAGATAATGTAAATATACGATGTCATCGCTTTGTCCACGTTATTTTATAAACAATGCATAGCAACTGAAAAATTGTTCTTCCGACACCGCTGGGATTGAATATCAGATCTCTCGACAACTAGCAGAGTACGTTCGCTTTATGCTATGGTGCCAACAATTCACAGCACTATGTGCGGTTTATTCGTCAGCATCTGACTTCACAAATCCATATTGATGGGCTCAGCGACTGATATGTTACTATCTGGTGGCATTAACAGGACAAGTTATTTAATTATAGCTGATAAATCCAAAGGGCGATAGAAATGGTGAATATATTTCAAATACGTGGAGATAATGTAAATGGACGATGTCATCACTCTGCCCACGTTATTTTATAAACAACGCATAGCAACTTAAAATTTTTTGTTCTGACACCGCTGGGACCGAATAAAAGTGAACTCATTTAAGTGAAGTGAAGTGAACACACTCGGCTCGATAACTAGCCGAGTGCGTTCTCTTTATGCTACGGTGCCAACAATTCACAGCGCTACGTGTGGTTTATCAGTCAGCATCTGACTCTTTTCCAGCGGTGTCGGAAATAACAATTTTTCAGTTTTCTTTTATGCATTGTTTATAAAATAACGTGGACAGAGTGATGACATCGTCTATTTGCAAAATGTAATTTTAATGGAAATGTATCTATCCTCACAAGAGATGCATAGAATTATAAAATGCATTGTTCCATAAAAGTCATTTATTTCATAAAGTAGCAATTTTTATTTAAAGATCTCGAAAGAACATAGACCGAACTAAACATTATTTCATTTAGGTAGTTAAAGGAGAAATTATTTTGAACATAAAATATGGAATGAACACAATTTGACAGAAATGTTTAGCCGTACAATGAGTACCACAGGATCATTTTTATTCCTGCACCTTCATTTTTTGAACACATACTTTTTTAAAGCAATACATTCAGTTTTTCTTAATGATGATATAAAATAAAACACAGAAACTTGAATATCATACACATGAGCTGATTTACAAAGAATAAAAAGGGAGCAGCAAACAAAACATGTTTCATATGGGTCAATATTGCTATTACTTCACCTTGATAGCACCATTTAATGAGGTCAGTATGAATTTTGAAAGGGATGAGACATACTAATAAAAATTTACTAAAAGAAAATTATTTTAAACACATGTTATACAACGTACAAATTCATATGAAGGTTTTGCTAGTATTTTATGATTAGTTTATTTCAGGGCACATTTCACCAATTTTAGTTGTGGTCTCCCTACGTCCTGTTTTATTGACATTGATAATGCATACCAGAAAATTAAATTACATGTGCTATTAAATGCAAAATAACTATTTACAAATTCTACATGAAATGCTGCTTTACATTTTACAAAATGCACAAAACATTTACTAAAAACAGTACTACCTTTTAGGGGTTTCATTTTTAAACTAATAATTTCAACTGATCATCTTCCATGCAGAGGCACATAATAACTTGAGTAAATGGCAGAAGCAAAAAGATGGCAAATCATGTATATACTCTATAAATACATTTTCCTATTAAAACATATAGCATGCGATAAATGCAGACACAAAATACATTTCTAGACTACTGCAAAAGATGTGGGACTTGATAGCACCTAACAGATAAGCATCAACATTCTGTAACAACTCTGTATACATTTCCTGTTTACATATTTGTCAATACTCCTGAATCTTCTTAGATAATTCCTCTTGGTTATGACATGCCATACATATAGAACTGAACCAAATCGGAACTCTTCCCATGTCATTTGTCTCCTGTAATGCTTTATAAATGATTTTGTAAGTAACGAAACTTACATTTTTAATTGGATTTCCTATTATTGTTGAGAATATTTTTGGCAGAATTCATTAGAGATAGATACAAATGTGTCAAATAGGTTTACAAAAACTCCTCACATATTTTTTCTCCCCTGGGTCATCACTGGAAGGTTCTTTAAAAAGAACAATCAATCAAAAGTAAGTTAATATTTTTTTATCAATTGCTTTATTTATAACAGTTTAAATGCATAGAAATAACAATAACAAACAACAAGTACTTCACCTGTGAAGTGTGCTGACGCAAGGCAAAAAACACGTGCAGAGTTTTTTAAACCTGTTTGTTCTCAATGATCTATGAATGAGATCTGCAAAATATTTTATTTAATTAAACTGCTATTTTCAAAATGTATTATAATAAATAGATTCACTGAAAAATTTGCTTGTGGTTGTCTTCATTTGACTTAATCTTCATTAAAAAGAGTAATTTAGCACTCACCTTGAAAGTCTTTGTCAGTAAGATAAACACAAACTTGAGCCAGCAGTTCATATTGGTTTTCTTCATCAGGCCTAGTCATTTGATGGTTGCATATTAGTTTCATCGAAAACGTTTCTACCGTGCATTTAAATGAGGGGGAATTTGTTTGAAAGAGACTAGACATTGAACTTGAAAGAACTTAAGTGGGTAGGAGTACTGAAACAGGCAACATATAAATGCTTATGCATTTCAAGCACCTCCCTTATGCTCATCCTCAGGATTTTGTCAGAATTCACCGAAGGTCGAAGGTCTTGCTCGGCTGAAGAGGTCTCCCATATGTCTGTCTTCTTGCAGCAGTGTCTTCACAACATGCACCTATGATTATCAATTGGTTATTTCATTGATCAGATGTTTCATGTAACCACTACAATGTGATAAGTTTGCAAATAAATTTCTTCCATTTTTGTCTTTACATTGTTCTGTTCTTTGTCTTTCATATGCTATTAACAGTTTCTGTGGATAGGGCACATGGAATGTCACTACTTCAGTTTGTTTAATCTTAATACATCTCGGTAGAAACATTATTTTCACACTGCAGCAATAACAAAAATGGAGAAATTAAGTGACTTAAAAAATAGATAAATCCTATTAGTCTATCATGCCAGATATGAATAAATTAACATATGAATATATAAGAATATAAGAACAAAAAAGGACAGATAGATAAATAAAAGAGAAATACTAAATATATGAGAAGATTGCCCTTTACCACAGAAATAACTGGAAACCTGAAGAAATATACAAAAAATACAATATGGACTTTGGGATCTCAGTCACCACTAAGGCAATATTTTTAATCAAGAATACACCATATCTCAATCAAATGCAAACATAATACTGAGAGAGAGAGAGAGAGAGAGAGAGAGAGAGAGAGAGAGAGAGAGAGAGAGAGAGAGAGAGAGAGAGTGAGTGAGTGAGTGAGTGAGTGAGTGAGTGAGTGAGAGAGAGACTTAAAACTATAGGCTATCAGCACTTGAGTAGTTGGACTAAAAAACATGATAACACAGCATTAATTCAGTACTGTACAACCAGCTAAACAGAACTTGTATTTGATAATGAAATTATTAACCAACACGAAAATTAACTTTGTCTGATATATGTCAAAGCAAATAAGATTGAGCAAACCAAACACAAAAACTGCTACACTAACATTCCAGGTAAGATCCCCTATTCATGAAAACTATTAATAACAGCATGTGAGAAACAAAAAAAAAAAAAAAAAAAAAAAAGGAAGAAGAAGAATGAAAGAAAAAAGAAAACTGATATAATAATGAAACACACTAATCGACAAGATAACCAATCAGGAACCAATGCAGTACATGGTAAAAACACTAGCACTAAATGTTTAAACACATGAATACTACTGTACCAGTGAATTATTCAAACAGAGACCAGAAGATGCGCATAAGAGAAATTATTTAAAATGCATAAGGCATAAATCCCACTGCCATCTGCTTCAGCACTCCTAGCTGCTTATGTTACTTTTGTCTTTAGACTGAAACATTTTCTTTTCAATTTATATGCTATTGTATGCACAAGTTTTCTCATTTAAATGCATACTAAAAACCATCAGATGATTAGGGCCTCGTTAGGAAAGGAAAACAATGTTGTGCACTGCTGGCCCAACAAAGGTATTCAGGATAAGCCTTACATTACTTTTTTCAGTTAAGATTAAATTGAATGAAGACAACTACAAGTTAAGTTTTTCAATGAATCTTTATCATGACACAGTTTGGAAAAAGCAATTTAATCAAATGAAATAATTTACAAATCTTATTCATAAAGCATTAACAAAGAGTGCAGATCAAATGAGAAGGGATTTAATTTATTTCAATTTCATACCTTTGGCGTGTAATAACCGATTGGGATTTTGAGTTTACATTTGTTTAAGACATAATTTTCTATATTTATCAAAATCACAACAGAGTCCATGCAATAATTGGAATACATTAAAATGAAATGCAGAATCGTGCAATAACAGAAGTCCGTGCAATCAAAATAAATATTGATAACATATTACATTATCTGACAGCAGCACAAGCTCAACTTAACATTCTTACCTGAAAGTTCTATTAACTGAAAATTTGGTAAACAACTCAACTTTAACCCTCAATTTCTAAGTTCAACTGCTGCTCAGATCAGAAAACACCCTTTTAAAATAGGGTAAACAATTTTTTCCAGCATGATATAAACAGACTTTGGGATATTCATAACAAATGGTGCTCATAAATAGTTAAATATAAAACACTAAATAAAAAAAAATATGTAACCAGCAAATAATCATTCTATTATTATTTTTGTATCTGGTATTACCTGTTGTCATTATTTATCTATCACAAATGTGCAGTAAATAATATTTTGCTTTCCTGTCACAATCTTACTACAAGCACTACTTACAAACTGAAACTCCTGCTTTGGCGCAACTTGCTTTCACACAATATAACTTGAAATGAGTTTATTACTGATGTTCACACAGTACAGTCTCACATGGAGCCCCTCTTTCATAATGAACATACAGAACTAGACCAAGTTCAATAGATTCTGTTCTTTGCATGTGAATGTGCATTAACAGGTTCATGTACATTAATATGCAAAGAACAGAATTTACTGAACATTGTCTAGTTCTGTATGTTCAATTATTATTGATACCATGTAACTAATTCTAATCAGGACCTATACCAATCAAGGTAATACACTGAAATCAAACTAAAATATTAAAAACAAGATCTTTATGTGATATTTCTTTCATCAGTTTATATTGTCTTCTTTTATGATTTATGTTTTTGAAAGCCTAGCAGCAATTTTCTTCCTTACTTCTTTCTAAAATAATGGAGTTTTAACATAAGATGTAGCACTTTCATTTTTAGCTAATTTAATATGCACTAAGAGGAACAGAGCAAGTAAAGATTCAAAGGATTTCTATAGCCAGGGGTGCTGATTCTGTGAAATCAAATTTCCTGAAACCAAACCCAAATTTCCTGAAATTAACGTAGATCAAAACTTACAAAAAAAAAAAAAAAAAAAATCAGAATATATGTGTTACATTCATAATTTATTTTCCAAGTTCTGATACTTTTTTAAAGAACAGTGGCCTTTATAAAATTTTACTAATTGCAAATGTCCAGTGTTTGGCCCTTCAAAGCTATAAATAATACTTATAAAAAGTAAAATACTGAGAAAAAAAAATAAAAAAGCTGCTCAGGAAATCTTTGTCATTGCATTGAAACCAATGACAAAGCTTTCCTGAGCAGCAACCAGCAGGCATCCCAAAGGGAAGGGGGAGGGGTGAACAAAAAGTCAGCAGGGAGATCCTCCCTAGATTTCTGTGATGATGAGATGAGAAGTCTTGAGGGTCAAAAGCAGCAGACAGAGTGGGTGGGCCACTAAGCCCTGGGGTGGGGCAGGAGCAAAGAGGCACTGCCAGGAAAAGAAAGGGGTGAGAAATTTCTGTTTGGAGTAGCTCTGGGCAAACCCAGCACCAAACCACAAAGGAAAGCAAACAGTTAACACACTTTTAGAAGACAAATATAACATTAGGTGGGGAGTGGGTAGGGGATATCTCCCAGCTGAATTGGGTAGACACAGAGTGGACCTGTTTCTCTTCTATTCTGTGGGGGTAGATTGGAAGTCAGATTTCCCAACTCCCAGTGGAATTGAGTTTTGCTTTGGCCACCAACCAAGGGGGAAAAAGGGAAAGGACAGTGACAGGCCTTGCCACTGGCTATAAAATAAAAATTCTAAAAAAAACAAAAACAAAAAAAAAAACCGCCGAAAATTCCAGTACAACGCCGCAAATTTCCGTGAAAAAAACAACAAAAAAACCCCGAAAATTCCCGGAGTACAACGCCGCCGAAAATTTCGTAAAAAAAAAAAAAACATCGAAAATTTCCGGAAAATAAGCACCCCTGTATAGCTCCTAATATGTTCTACATACTGAATGCAGCTAGTAACACCAATCATGATTAATGTGTAAAACTTGATTGGTTAACTTCTGGGGTTTTATGGCAGGAAGGTCAGGATTGGCTATAGAGAGAGCACTTAGTGAATTATCAACTAACATAACCGACAGTTCAGGTTTTAGGTGTGCCACTCCAAGCAGCTGATACCAACAAGGAAAAAATCTGGTTGTCCTTAATAGATGATGCTTGAACATGTTCTCCTGATATGAGAAAATACAACTCTGTCACATTTTTTTTAAAGGGCACATTTTATTTTAAAGGGCTATGATTTTGCAGATATTTCCAGTTTTGTAGTCTCTTAAAGCTTAGACATTTAACTTATGCTTTAATAGCTGTACTTTGAATTTCATTAAAAAAAAAAAGGTTGAATTTTGGCACAAGTTTTTGGCATATTAATTTAATAATTTCAATGCAAAATAACTGCATTTAATGAAAAATGGTACACTTGGATACTGCCATTTGCACAAAATTTTGTTAATCAATCATAAATGTTTACAATGTTTACCACAATAACAAACAAAATTATGAAAAATCACTACATTTGTTAAGAGGCACATCATATGGCATTTTTCCACCTAAAGTAAAATGATTTACATCTGCTACATTTCCCATGGTACATGTAGTAAAAGCATTAGTTTTCAAATTATGCATTTAAGCTTGCAACAAAATCAAAGAACAGAATAGAAATAACCTCTTTCATTAGCCACAGTAATCATACTCAAAGGTGCCAAATGACCTACATTACATAATGCTGCAACACAACTGAGTGTGCTTTGAATACAGCTGATATTTCAGGACCATAAATTTTTTTAAAGTTAATAACACAAGATTAAAAATCAGCATTTCTTGTGCTACTGCCACTGATTAGGAAACATTATATAACATTTTGTATAATTTAAAGAAAAAAGTAAATATTCCACTTAAGAGGGTATGAAAAAAACCATGTACTCAGGAATTACATACTTAAAAAAAAGGGGGAAGGGGATATCCAGACTTTTTTTTTACTATAATTTCAACATTCAAGTCTGCTTATAATTTCATAATTTGAGTTTAGCTTGAACGATTTTTCAAATGTTTATATGGCAGTTAAACACTGAAATCATTCTTTTTTCCCCCAAGAGGAATTGGGATGGAAACTATGGTAGTAATTTAAAGTGGCTTTCCAGCATCTACAGGAAGTTTCTATCAGGATTCAAGAAGCAGACCTGCCAACTTTCAAGATTTGAAATCCGTAAAAAAAATTCAGTGAGCTTTTAATTGATATTTTGACTGATTAACACATCAAACTCACTGATTATATATATCGAGCATAGCGATTAAAAACTAATTCCTTATACAAATAATAAATGAATTTCATATGAAACACAAGTAAGATAAGATGTTTGGCAGTATTTAACCCTTATAACAATTAAAATGCACTCAATGCATAATTAAAGTCATTATACTCATTAGTATAGAATCATTAGGCTACACATACAGCAAAAAATTTCATTTGTAACTGCAAAATTATAGCCATAAGCGATATATTGCAATGACTTTTTACTTTACAGTTACCAGTGATTTTGAACTTAATGTTTTATGTAAGCATACTAATATACCTTTAAAAACAAAACAATCCTCCCCCCCCATCTCTCTTTTTTTATTTGCAGTAACTGCCAATCTTAATCTAACAATGTTTATTTCAGAATCTGCAGATTGGATAAGATCAGAGAGGGTTGGATGAAATTATGATCAGGGGAATCAGAAAATACAGGCGGCTTAGTCCTTTGGGATAATTATTCTCTCTTAGAATTTTTTTAAGGTAATGTATATACATATATATTATATATATATGGCCCTAACCTATTTGGGGAAAAAAGATCTGTAAAATATGTCGCTTCAGAAAATAACCACGAAACAAGGACAATTTCCGTAAATTTTAACCATAAAACTTCGCAGGTATGAAGAAGCAATAAAAAGAGTATGAAGGTTCAAATACCTGAAATACCTGAGATCAGAGTTGGAGAAAAATGGAAATATGAAAGGAGTAGTGAACAGCAGATTGCAGACAGAACAGTATCATACAACTGAAAGAAAAGTTAAGGTAATCATCAGTGATACAAGGGTGCCAATTTTTCAACTCTTTTAAGGGCATTAATTAACACACCAATGAAGTTTAGTACAGTTTAAAGACTGACAATCACTGCACTTAACCAAAAGAGCTTATGGCAAGTATGTTTTGTGCAACTACAGTTATTTTTGGCAAGGAAGCATGTTTCACATGCACTGTAAATTATTTAAATAACTTTTATTTAACCATTGCAGACCATTTGAGTAGGATTATCATGACCTCACGTTTCCTTCTCAATATTTTTAATATTCTGCTCTTTTGTTGTTTCAACATATCAGGTTACAGGAAATGGCAAATTAATTCAACTGGATTAAACTGCTACACAGTACTTGAATTCAAGTAATTCCTGATTCTAAAAAATATTCTACAGGGTGCAAAATACTAAAAATACTAATGACATGCCTCTCCTGTTAAGTAAACCAGTAATTTACCCATGCTTACATTACAATAAGCACCATAACTACAGACCTCAGCAGACTTCATTGTAAAAAGTAGTGAGAAAAGTGACCATTTTTTTTTTTAGTGACTAAATAGTGACTGCTCAAATAACTGAAAACCAGACTAAACCGTTTAAAACAATAGAACAAACAAACACACACACACACACACACACACACACACACACACACACACAGTATATGGACAGAACATATAATTTGCACTTTGAACAGATTTACTTTATTCTTTGCTCAACAGTGAACAATATACTTTATAATTTGTGATAGAACATATGTTAATCAATGTGATTATCTGTTGTAAAAAAACAACAACAATATATTGGATGGGCAGGTGATTCCTTTCAACATTTTTTTATACACTACTGTTTGTGAAAATTGCAACACGAAGAAGGAGGAACCGTGCGATTTGAATGAAATTTATACCAAACATTACTGATATGACTGTACATCAGTGATTTAATTTTCTGGAACAATACAGCAATTTTTACCTGCAAAAAATCCATATCTTGTGAAGCCTCTGCGAGCTGCAATAAGAGCTTTGAGACGGGTTGGCATTGAATCGAAAAGGCGTTGGATGGTGTCCTGGGTAACTGCTTGACAGGCAGCATGTATACGTGGCCACAGATCACTGGTACTGACCGCTGGAGGACTTTGATGGGCCAGTTGCCAAGTGACTATATCTCAGACATGTTAATAGGCGACATGTCTGGCGAACGTGCAGGCCAGGGAAGAAGCGGTATCTGCTGTGCTGCGAAGAGGGCTTGAACATTCCTGGCAACATGAGGTCAGGCATTGTTCTGCTGGAATATATAGTGCCTGGAGTGCTACGAAGGAAGGGTATGACTTCTGCCTGTACAACTTCCCTGATGTAGTGGTCGCTGGTGATATTGCCCTCAAGTCATAGCAGCCGAGATTGCGAATGTTACCCAATGGCACCCCACACCATCACACTTGGAGTTCGGCCTGTATGATGCTCAACAATGCATGCTGGAAGAAGGCGCTCACCACAATACCGTCTAATGCATATGAGGCTATCATGGTAGTCCAAGTTGAATCGGGACTCATCCGAAAACACGACACATTGTCAATTAGCACGCCATTGTCTGCATTGAAAACCCAATTGCAGTCTGAGGCGTCCATGGTTCAGGGTCAAAGGAATCTTCTGCAAAGGGATGCGTGCAACCAGTCCTCTGTGCAACAGACGCGTTGAACTGTGGAGGCAGACAATGCCACACCTGTTGCAGTGCTCCACTGTTGTGCTAACACTTGCAAATGTGCGGAACGGTTCGCCACTGCCATGCGGACGAGGTGTCGGCCATCCGCAGTGTCGTCACATTTCTTGGTCCACTGCCAGATTGTCGATGCACCTGGTTCTCTTCGGTCCACTGCCGCCACACGCACATCACTATCATGGCGTTATGTCTCGTCCGAGCCACAATGCCACGGTACGAAAATGCACCTTCATGCAGACCAATCGTTCGTCCCTGTTCAAACTCTGTCGTATGGTGATATTGGGCCCTTCGTTGTCGCCAAAGCATTATTGAATCCTGGAGACACTTTCACAACTCGCTGTCCGCGATGCACTACTGGTGTGTATCCTAAACAGCCCTCTCTTTATATCCCTCACTTGACTGTTCAGTCAGTGCTGCTGGGCCAAGACATGCGCAATGACTCTGCATTTCTAATAATTTGCATGTCCTACCCTGCTCTGCGTATCCTGTAAGTTTCATGTGATTACCATCATTCCTTCATGGTGTTGCAATTTTCACAAACAGTAGGTTATTTTATCAGCATGATGGCATTTGACGATTTATATACTGCACTAGCAAAATAAGTATGCTCTAGAAATGATTACATATACAAACTACAACAGGTTTATATAATGAAAGATTAATAATAAAGAAGGAATGTAATGTTTAAAATTTGAAAAAAAAAAAAGATAAAAAGGTTCTTTTTTGATGTGTACTACTGTATACTAAAAGTGAACCATAGTACAGTGTTAAAGTTTAATATTATACTATGCCATTAGCTTTAAAAAATATATATATTTTTTGTATTTGTATCATTTATAAAATTTTGTATTTGTATCATTTATTTTAAACAGAAATCTAAGAAGAATAACAAAACAAGGCGATATAAAATAAAGGGTGTATCTGAAATAATTTCACTCTTCAAATATCATTTATTTTTCAAATAACTTTTAACAATTTACTTTTATGCTTCTTAATTAATAACAAGAAAGATGACACCGAATTTTCGAATGTAATGAGCACATTTTTTTAATGCATTCTATGCAAACTAAATTTATCAAAGCTATTCAAAATCGATGGAACCGGTTTGGAAAACAATCAATCGGCTCCAACAATCGATAAAATATCCAGAAATAGAAACATCTACTTAGTTCTACCAGTGGCTAAAAAATATGTTACGAAAATTAACAAATGGTGAACAAAAAGTTTATCATAACACAAGGAAGGTACCAGAGACGAAGATATTTTCAAATCAAACAGTTAAAATGAGAAATATAGAAGGAAACATGATATAAGTCTATGTCTGCTAGCGGAAAAATTTTGCTTAACGGAAAAGTTAAAAATTATTCTTCATTAATACAGACATTTGACGTGGACCAGGAACATCAAACAAAGGTCTTTGCCCTTTCTACGTTTATAAGTGAGTCACGGAAAAATTCTCATTGGCCGCCACCGGGAATCGAACCCAGGGTCTTCCAGTTATGCGCCGGGTATGCTTCCACTACACCACAGTGGCCTCGAATTCCTCCAGACTCACATACGCTAACTGCCAAGCCAATTTGGCAGGTTGCTTCTTGGAGCCCTACATAATGCTGGGGATTCACCAACAAAGATGGTAAGCAGCATCTGAAGAAATAATTAGAAGGCAATGAATAATTAATACATACATATGACGTGGACCAGGAACATCAAATAAAGGTCTTCGCTCTTTCCACGTTTATAAGTGAGTCACGGATGTTAGCGTGTGTGAAGTCTGGAGGGAAAATTAGAAATTGCAGGAAAAATATTTTCCATCAAGAGCTGCATCCGCTGCAGAAAGAATTTTTCAAATCGGAGTTTTAGAAGCAGAGATATTGGGAGAAATGAAATTTACTTTTACGCTCCCTAGCGGAGAATCTATGCGTAACTTAAAGAAGTGACCATACGCAAATAGTCTTCGACATAAATAGAATCAAAAGGTAAAAGAATTTTTTCAATCGGCCGTTTGGAAGCAAATATATGGAATAAAATATATTTTGAATTTGGCATTATCTGCATTTACGTTCTCTGGAGGCAAAATTGCGATTGGTGGGAAAAAAAAAAAAAAAAGCGAAATAAAGGATCATCATTCGCACATTTTAAGCTTCCCAATGCAAAAAGAATTTTTGACATCGGGCAATTGCTTGCAGATATATGGTACCCACAGACGGACGGACAAACCGATAACATAAGCACGACGATTATTTTTACAAAATACATGTTAATAAAGGCACACACAAAATGCCTAGCTACCACTCAAAACTAGAGCATGAAAGGACTGCCGGCTTTCTTCTTTCCTTGGCTCCCAGCAACAGCGCCTCCTCGCTTTAGTTTTTCCCATGGCAGGACTAGATAAAACAAGAAAGATGACACCGAATTTTCGGGTGTAATTAGCACGTCTTTTCAATCCATTCTGACGCAAATTAAATTTATCAAAGCTATTCAAAGTCAATGGAAACGAAATGGAAAACACAATGGTATTTGACCGAAGAAAGAAGTTTTTCAATCGGGTTTTTAATCCCTCAGATATTGCTGTAAACGTAATCATGAGCTTACGCCTTCTGGTTGCAGACTTGTGCGTTAAGAAAAATATGAATTTATGAGAAACATTTAGCACCGGAAACGCTCTCCAACACAGAAATAATTTTTCAAATCGGACTCTTAGAAAAAGAGATATCGATAAAAATAAGAAGTGACTTTATGCCCCCTGGTGGAAAAACCATGCATTATTTTAGGAAAAAAAAGTTCGCAAAAGGCTTTTCCGTATGAGCGG
Organism: Macrothele yani; assembly: GCA_039090855.1. Taxonomy (NCBI): domain Eukaryota; kingdom Metazoa; phylum Arthropoda; class Arachnida; order Araneae; family Macrothelidae; genus Macrothele; species Macrothele yani. Next base: position 15,792,327 of record CM077012.1, read on the forward strand.
TATCAGTCCAAGAAAAAAAAAAAAATTTTTTTTTTTAGTCTAGTTTCCAGAAGCCCAGATTTTGCTGCAAATGCATCAGAAGCAGAAATTAACAGTTATGCCGCCTGGTGGCCAAACTAGTCTTTATCAAACATTAGAAATTATATAAAAAATATTTTCCATCAGGTGGTGTTGTATGCGATACAGAAAGAATTTTTCAAATAGGAGTTTTAGAAGCAGAAATAACACAATAAAACACAATTTATCTTTGTGCCCCCTAGTGGAAAGTCTGATTTACTTGAAAATTTTGAATTTATATGAAAAACATTTCGCATCGGAAACACTATCTAACAAAGAAGACATTTTTCAAAATCAGACTCCCAGAAGTAGAGATATCAACAAAAATAAGACATACATCTACGCCAGGGGGCGTAGAAACCATGCATTATTTTAAGAAGAAAATGTTCCTAAAAGGTTTGTCGACATGAGTAGTATCGGTCCACAAATGATTTTTTTTTCAATCGAGATTTTAGAAGCTCATATTTTGCTGGAAATACATCAGAAGCAGAAATTAAGACTTATGCCTTAAGGTGGCCAAACCATTTTTTACAAAAATTAGAAATTATGTGCAAAGGATTTTTCACCAGGAGCTGTATCCGCAGCAGAAAGAAATTTTCAAATCGGAAATTTAGAAGCAGAGATATAGGGGAAACGCAATTTACCTTTACGTCCCCTAGCGAAAAGTCTATGAATTACTTGAAAATTTTGAAATTATATGAAAAACATGTCACACCAGAAACTATCTAATAAAGAAAGAATTTTTCAAATCGGACTATTAGAAGCTGAGATATTGACAAAAATAAGATATACGTCTACGCTCCCTGGCGAAGAAACCATTGAATATTTTAAGAAGAAAATACTCCGAAAAGGTTTATCAACGTAAGTGGCATTGGTCCACGAAAGAATTTTTTCAACCGAGATTTTAGAAGCTCAGATTTTATGGCAAATACATCAGAAGCAAAAATTAACACTTACACCCCCTGGTGGATAAAAGTATTCTTTACCAAAAATTACAAATTATATGCAAAAGATTTTTCATCGGGAGCTGTATCCGCTAAAGAAAACGTTTTTCAAATCGGAGTTGTAGAAGAAGAGATATTGGGGAAAACATACTTTACTTTTACGGCCCTAGCGGAAAATCTATGCATAATTTGAAAAAGCAACTATTCCTAAAATAGTCTTCGACATAAATGGAGTTGAAAGATTTTTTCAATGGGATGTTTAGAAGCAAATATGTGGAATAAAATGTATTTTTGAATTCGACATCATTTGCATTTACGGCCTCTAGCGGTGAAATTGTACATCGTAAAAAGAAAACAAGTTAGTAAAATCATGCAATGCATTGATTATGATACGCTTTCCAACATACCAGAAATCATTACTCAAGTTATGAGGATAATGGCTGTGGAATAAATCTCAGTCTTGTGCCCTGAACTTTGATCCCATTTCGATGATATTCTACAGAACCAGTTCAGTATACCTCCGAAATAACATGATAAAGTTTTGTCGAAATGGAAGCATTGTTACGTAAGTTATGATGCATAAGGGCTATGGAATAGATTCCGCTCCTGTGTCCTAACCTTTGACCCCATTTCGCCCATTTTCAATAGGATTTGTTGACCCCATTTCGCCCATTTTATAGGCAGGCCACTACAACATACTAACATTTCATCCAGATCGAATAATTTTTACGTAAGTTGTGATGCATAATGGTGATGGAAGTGATTCCGCTCCTATGTCCCGACCTTTGACCCCATTTCACCCATTTTCAATAGGGTTTGCCCCCAGGTGGTTCCCTACCATATACTAAAATTTAATCGAAATCGAACCTTTTTTACGTTAGTTACGACGCATAAGAGCAGTGGAATGGATCCCGCTCCTATGTGCTAACCTTTGACCCCATTTTGTTCACGTTCAATAGGGTTCCTTCCCAGGTGATCCTCTTCCACATACTAAAAGTTCACCGAAATCGAAAGTTTTTCACGCGCGTTATCGTGCGGACGAACATACGCACACAAAGCGTGACGTAATGAGGCAGATGGGAATCGCGACCATCTGCTCGCAAGAGTGTGACGTCATAAAACTTCAACAGGATCCACACACAACGCGCGACGTAATGAGACAGATGGCGTGACCGCGTGTCAACATATCAAGCGCGAGATTATGACATCATAAGATCGTCCCCAGGTGGTCCCCTACCACATAATAAAATTTCATCGAAATCGAACCATTTTTACGCACGTTATGACGCATAAAGGCAATGGAATGCACCTCTCTCCTATGTCCTGACCTTTGACCCCACTTAACCCATTTTCAATAGAGGTCATTCCCAGGAGGTCCCCTACAATATGCTAAAATTTCATCGATATCGAACAATATTTACGCAAGTTACGACACATAAGGGCAATGGAATGGATCTCGCTCCTATGCCGTGAACTATGACCCCATTTCGTCCATTTTCAAAAGGGTTCGTTCCCAGGTGGGCGGTCCCCTTCCACATACTGAAATTTCGTCGAAATAGAACCATTTTTATGCGAGTTATCGTGCCGACAGACGGATGGACAAAGCTGGAGCATATACGCTTCTACCTACGGTTGGAAAGCGTAAAAACGAAATGAAGGATCATCATTCGTATATTTTAAGCTTCCCAATGCAAAAGAATTTTCCAAATCGGACTAATAGTTGCACAGATATCGTGTCTACAGATGGACGGACAAACCGATAACATAAGCATGATTATTTTTTACAAAAGACGTGCTAAAAAATTAAGAAAACTATTTTTCCAAATTCTTCACGTAATTGGCTGAAATTTGTACATATACTATAATTGGCTAGGAGATGACGACCTTAAAATTTTCAAGTGAATCGGCAAAAAACGTTTTTAAATTAGCAGTAAAATGCCGATTACGAATTCTGGGCATGCCAGCCACATGATAAAGAGCAAATAAAAAAAAATTATGGTCCGTTTAAAAACTTTTTAATTGATTTACGCGAAATTTGGAGGGCTCATTGTTATATGGAAATATTAAAACTATATTTAAATTGCAACTTTTGTCATTTTGTGGGCCAACGACAGTGAGAAATTTCCTCCCCAGTCAGAAAGCTTCTCTCGCCGGACCCCCTCCCACGGACAAAAGGTTACCACCATTTCTTCCCCAGCCGTCGTCAGAATCTCTCTTATAGCCGACGGGTATATGCAATGGACCAAGCAATTAAGAATTTTCTTCTTATGTCAAGAACAGAACATGTAAGGGAATGTGACAGAGAGGAGTCTTCATGGCGATCTCGAGGAAAATGTAGGAATGGTTTTGCACGGAGGCAAGAGGACAAACAACGAGGCAGAAAAGAGATTTTCACACGGGCTTGTAGCCACATAAGATAGGAACAGATTTGGCGGGAAAAGCGTAGAGAAGGCCATCCATAACATCCAACTCCCGCTGGAAGTATTTACTATCCGATCTGAAGAACTATTATTCCAATATTTCCTCTTCCCCCCATCTGATGAATAAAGATATGTACAAAAGAAAACATCTGTCATAATGTTCAATTTTCAGCTACTTGTTTATTTGCTTCCCTGCTCCAACAACAGGAACCTGCAAACGATTCTTCTGATAAGTTGGAGTCTATCACAATACTTAAAATAAATCAAGCCAACATCATTCCTATTAGCGATTTATGGCGTTGATCAAAATTTCAGAGATTTTCATGAAAAATCCACGGAGATAAACTTTTGTGATATTTATTCCACTTGAAAAATTCCTTGAGAGAACCCGCTGGCTGCTGTGGGAGGGGTCACACTACCTCTTGCTTGGTTACGAAGCTCGCTCTTGCTGCTGCGGTGAGTGGTGAGTTGTGTTTACAACTCGTGACCCCACCCACGTGTTCACGGGGATGGGTGTTTAACAAAACAATTTATTTTTGTTTCAGCATTTCTTTTTTCATCTGACAAAAAAATCCCCTAGATATAAAAAACAACGCAAAACTATAGCTAAATTGAAAAAAATTATGGGCACACTTAAGAAAAAGGTGAGAATAGTAACAAAATTTTAAAAAAGGTAACAAAAAGTGACAAATTTAAAAAAAGGTGACAGTGAGAAAAGTGACTTGCGCCGAGGTCTGTAACTATGGCTAACCAGTGCCAGTAATACAAAAGCAAAAATTTATTTCACAGAATAGAAATCTCCTTTAAATTGCTCTATCTCATATTTTAAATCAAACTTGCAAAATAAAAAGTAATGAGTACAAAATCTGCAATAATGCAATTAGTTTTTGTTCAAATGGTACTTTTGGGTCAATCAAGTTTATCAACATTATTAAAACAGTAAAAAAGCTGTGGAAATTTTTATATTGACAAATATTTAAAGGTTCATAATAAACTTTAAATAAAACTACCACATAAAAAAATAATAACAATAACTCTACATTCATAGTCACTGCATTACACTTATTCTGAGCTTTCAAAATCCCTGCATCATGTAAATCCATATCAAAACTCAATAGCAGATGAAAATCTTAGAACCATAATGAACTAGAACAAAATATAATTAAAAGAAGACAAAATGTTTCTATTTCCCAGGGTCAGTAAATATAAACATGATTTTCTAAAACTCAGAAGTCTTACTTAACCTTAATTCCTCAGTCAAGGAAAACAATTATGAACACAAATGAGTCACAGGTTTAAAAAGTTCACCTCACTACATCATCTGAAACACAAGGTATAAAACATATTTTCTTGCATTTTTCATCCTGGACATGATCTCATTACTAGTCTAAAATGTTTATCAGTTAATGATAAGCCTTTTATGAACATGATTATAAGCACCACAGAATTAACGCTACAACTATAAAAAAATATCAAAACAACAATCTTATGATTTTTTTGCAAAAGAAACAAAAGTTATTTATGTTCATCACACTCAGGATAAGAGGCTTATAGAAAAAAATGGAATTCTATCCAGTATTAAATTTCTCTTTTACCACACTATTTCATCATGCATAACCACTTACACTTTAGTCACATAATTACTTCATTCTCTGTTTTTTTGTTGTTGTTTTTTTAAAGTCTCTGCTGCAACATTGTACAGGGGACCAGTGCGGTACCACCTATATAAATAATGGGCTTATTTTTAATGATAATTTCCTCTAATATATTCGTAATATTGCCCTAAAATTAATTTTCCAGTTACACTAAACAACACAAACAAGTTTTTCCAATTACTTATAAATGGCTATTTTCGTTTGTGCAGTGTTGCCACTTGTATTCCTATTATTAACTATGTAAAATTAATTCCTTCACTGTAACACAATTTGACACGTCCTGTAAGAGACTAAAGAATAGGAAGGCTTTAAGGGTAAAACCTTTAGTTAACTACAGTGTCAACAGGTGGAAGAGCACCAAGTTCATACAAAAGAATTTTTTCAGACTTTTTGACTTGCACTTTGTTGATGAACTTTGAAATGTTTTTTTTTTTTTTTTTGGAGGGAAGGGATAAGTATGTACATGTTTCTTTCATTTATTTACTTCACCTGTCTTTATTTTAGGCTCATTAGTAAATATTTAGAAATTGGAGGTCTTTTATCCTGATAAATCACTGAAAGAAGAAATATTCCTTATAATACATGGGAAATCGATAGAATATTCTATCATTAATCGATGGGAAATCGATAGAATATTCTATCATTAATCGATGGGAAATCAATAGAATATTCTATCATTAATCAATAGAATATTCTATTTCCTATGTATTATGAGAAATATTTCTTCCTTCATAGAACATTCTATCAATTTCCCATGTATTATAAGGAATATTTCTTTCATTGATTTATCTGTGTTACAGGTGAATTCTGACCTACATCCGTCTCTGGATGGGAGTTGGGTCAAAACACTGAGGAAGCAGGGTTGCTTCGAATAGCCAAAATATGAGGAGGTTCAGATTCCTAAGCTATGTTGCTTAGTCTCAGTTGCTTGGAGCTTCACTGTCCTGGGTGGTGTAACAGTTAGCATACTCAAACGGAAATCGGGAGATTAGGGTTCGCTTCCCGCTCTAGGGCGAAGAAATTTTCCAAGTTTTCTGAGAGAGTTACATGGATGACCAGTAATGTGGTACAAGCAAATTCAGAATTTATATTCTGTTTGCTTTGAATATTTTATCCTGAATTCATTTTTTTTTTTTTTTTTAATTTTAGAATCTTCACCCAGCAGTAAAAGACAATGATGGGAGTTTCTCTTGCAAGGAGCTAATTACTGGATGTTGGTTGGCTGGGGGCAGACATAGCTGACAGGAAGGGGCATATATAAGGAAAAAAACACATGTGGGGATATTCACATTTCAAAAATGTCTGAGCCTAGTTTATGAATCCTTTATTAATTTGTTATAAAAAGTTGTCACCTATATTGCTGAAAACCAACTTCAGGTCGACACTAGGCATTTACAGTAATTTACCTCATCGCCCTCCTGATGAAGCTCGGTTTATCAGAATAAGAACTTATTCAGGTGGAGATCAGTTTATTGGAATAATGAAGGTCAGTTTATTGGAAATAAGAGCTTATTCAAGTAGAGCTGAATAAAGGTTCAGTTAAAATTAGATTTATATCTTCTAATTTTCTCTTGTCCGCAATAGGTTTTTTTTTTTTTTTTTTTAAGATAATCAGAAATGCCTGCATTACATTATATACAAGTGTTCAATATGATAGTACAAAATTTAGAAAGCAATATTCTAAATAATTTAGAAGAAAATATTTCCTAAAAACAATGCATTTTAAAATTATGGAGATAGGACACTGTGGTCCCCTTAAATCTTGTCATATTTTGTCAGCATCCATGTGTAACAAAGCTTCCTGATATGACTATCTTGAATGAGATGTTATAGCAACACCTGCTTTACTAGGGGAAAAAAAAAAATCTTTAAATTTAATATACAGATACATACTAATGTATGATTTGAGGCTGATCATATGCAGCTACGCAAAACTTCTGTGCTTTTAAACTTAAAGCCTCCAATTTAAATAACTGAATGTTCAAATTACATCATCATCCTGAAAAATAAATAAAATCACAGGAATGGATATGATTTAAAGAGACATGATTCTTCATATTCACACAAGTTAGCTTCCCTTGGACGATTCTTTATCCTTCTTCATTTTTTTCAGCTCCCTTAAAGCTCGTTTTGCAGCAGTGCACTTGGCTATTCGCTTGTTGCGCCCTACACCAACAAACTGACCTTTACCAAATACTTCAACACGAACTCGTACTTTACCACTCAAAGTCATTTCAGCTCTCCTGCAATGAATAAAAAATGTATGTTAGTGTTAAAATACCTACAATGCTAAATTACACACTACTGCTAATATGAGAAATATTTTTGCAAATCATTTAATAAATACAAAACATACAATGAGACAAACTAAAAAGATTTGCATACCACATATTATTCATGCAATATAGGAAATGAAAAAGAAAAAAAAACAAAAAAAAACCCATTTAAGCTACAGTATTGAGACATTACAACATATATTCACAATCTGACTGATCCCAAAATGCATCATAAATCACTTAAACTCTTGGCAGGTTTTTTTTGTTTTTTGTTTTTTGACTTTTTTGAAATGTATCAGCATCAATTGTGAAAAACCGTGAAATAACAATTAGATTATCTCAGTGTGAGCGTGATATGCAGGAATGCCTCCAATAATTAACTTACTGCACAATAGACTTCACATTCGAAAACTCATGCATGTGTGCAGGAGTAGAATATCAACAGTGTTAAATATTCTAACTTTTATTTAACAGTCTAAAATTGCAGAAGTATTTATATATATTGTGTGTTCCATTTGACACAAATATTTTGTTAATGATGTAATTCAGCTCTTTTTGCACTATCATGTAAAAAGATCACCAAAATTTCTTCACTTTCTGTACAGAAGAGTAGTTGAATTTTATGAGCACAAGGCTTTTTATATAAATATATACACTGTATTGACAAAAGTCACCGGACACCCCTTCAAAAGTGAGTGAACGAATTCGCTGTGTTGTTAAGATGCGTGGCACAGTTGCAAACGGCATCAAAACAAGCCTGAAGCTGACCACAATTATATCGCACTGTGAGGTTGAGTGAAAATGTTGCTGCAGAAGAGAACTAACTTTGAGAAAGGAAAGATTGTTGGGTGTTATATTAGTGGGTCCTCCATAAGAGAAACAGTGAGGCGTTTAAACATACCCAAGTCAACTGTTTTGAATGTACTGAATAAGTAGAAGAAACATGGCGTGCCTGAAGCAGCAAAACGTACCGGCAGACCAAAGTAAATCAGTGATAGAGGACGTCGAAGCCTCAGGAAAGTCATTACAGCTAATCAACAGAGTACTACTGCACAAGACCTCAGTGTACAGGTGAGTAAAAAAAAATGCTGGAATTTCGATATGTACGTGTACAATTTGCAGAGAACTTCATTCCATGGGTTACCGTGACCGTGTGTTTGCTCATAAGCCTTTTATCTCCACTTGGAATGCTACTCATCATTTAACATGGTGTAAAGAACATTAATCGTGGACCGTAGATCAAAGGAAACGGGTCCTATGGACTGATGAATCCAGATACACGATCTATCAGTCTGATGACCATGTGTGGCTATGGCGGCAGTCGGAGGAACACTATTTACCACAGTGTACTGTTCCAATTGTCAAGTTTGGAGCTGGCAGTATACTCATGTGGGGGTGTTTTTCGTGGTATGGTCCTGGCCCATTGGTTATCGTGGACAAACCTGTTAACCAGCACGTCTACCACCTCAATATTCTGGACAATTATGCCCTACCAACTCTGTGGCAATACTATTGAACCAAGCCTTGTTGGTACCAGCCGGATAATGCACTGAGCCATAAAACAAGGACTGTTACGGCATGGTTTCACGATAATTCTGTATTGTGTGTGTGGACTGGCATGCACAAAGCCCTGATCTTAATCCCATAGAGCACCCATGGAATGAATTACAGCATTGTATAACAAGTTTGGAAACAAGGCCTACTACTAAGCAATAGTTAGCGGCAGCATTATGTACTGAATGCAGGCGCACACCTATCGCTGTGTTCCAAAAGCTTGTCGAAAGCATGCCTCAAAAGGTCAGTGCATGCATTAAGGCCAAAGGTGGACCGACCCAATACTAATGTATGTCAATAAATGCTATGTTGTGTTTTTCTTGTTTGTAGGTGCCCCATGACTATTGTCAATATTTTGTGTGTGTGTGTGTGTGTGTGTGTGTGTGTGTGTGTGTGTGTGTGTGTGTGTGTGTGTGTGTGTGTGTGTGTGTGTGTGCATGTGTGTGTGTGTGTGTGTGTGTGTGTGTGTGTGTGTGTTAGAGAGCAATGCCGAAAACATATGAAGAAAAACTTTATAATTTTAAACGAAAGTTGCAAAATAACCTGAAGATCAAAACGTGCAATGCAGCAGTTATGAAAATTCAGAATTCACATTCTATTAAGAAGAGACTGAAGCAAAAAAATTTTTTGACTCATACCAAGTACAACATAGAAAAGGTTATGTATTGACCGGTGGCGAGTAAAAAGAGAAAAAACAATTTTTTTCTCTTTTTACTCACACCGGTCAATACATAACCTTTTCTATGTTGTACTTGGTATGAGTCAAAATTTTTTGCTTCAGTCTCTTCTTAATAGAATATATATATATATATATATATATTCTATTAAGAAGATACCTAAGCAAGAAAATACATATATAATTTTGACTCACACCAAGTACAACATAGAAAAGGTTATGTATCTACCGGTGTGAGTAAAAGGAGAAAAAGATAAAAAAATAAAATAAAACAACTGAATGTAGAAGGTGTCAAGAATACTGAGCCTTGGCTTTATCAAGGACCAGCAAAAACTCTGCATTTTCTCACTTCCACAAAAGACCTAGTTGGAAATGGGTTTCTGCAAGGCCATAGATGCAAGTAACATTCCCACCTAAAATTGTTTTAAAATATATATATATGTCTTGTCCTCCGCAGAGTCGGTATGACCTAGCACTAGTTAACAATTTCGCTTGCATCCATTAACCTTCCTGGCCCGACCCATGCTCTTCATCTGTTACTATTAAACAGAGAGAAGAAGATTAAAGAGAACTCAAACTGTGAGAGTGACATTTGAAAATACAGCGCAAAGAAAAGGAACAAGCTTAGCCATCTGCTGTTCCTAGGTACCCCAAAAGACGCGCTAAGATACCAAGAAAAGAAAGAGTTAAAACCCGCAAAAAAGTTAACAGACAAGCCAGTGCCTAAAAGCTGAAAAGCAAAAAATCAACAGAGAAAAAGTACATGAAGTACAAACATTGAACTTATAAAACCTAAAACCCAAATACAAGGAAGAGAGCTTACCTCTTGTGCGACTAAACTTTCTCCTCACAAGAGTAAAACATGGCTGACCTCTTCTGTAACACTTTTGCCACTCCCTAGTCGCTGGGGGGCAGTGTGGGTGGGACTGATGGCCTCCTCATACAGAAAGAAACCACCTCATGGAGATTTTAACCAGAGAAAAAAATATACAAACTTATGACTGTGGATCTGTATGATCAGAAAGAGCAAAATTAACTCTCCAGAATACATGAGAAATATTATAAAATACACGAGTAGTGTATTCAATAATCTTTGCATGTATTAAATCACCTTAGTGAGCTTCTATAGATTAATCAGAATCTTATTAATTTTAATGTTGGTTTTACTATTTTTAGTATAGCTATCCTAGTGATGAATAACTAGTTTTCTTTTTTATTTGTTTTTATTTTCTTTTATAAACAGATTTTTAAGCTTTTTTTGTGATTTTGTTTATATTATTTAATTTTTTGTTTTAATAGGACTTTCATATCCATAGCACTAAGGTTCCTTTTAGTAGTTAATAGGCATCCTCTAGCCAACTTCCTTACGGCTTTGATTGGTCAGAATCATATTATTAACTGTGTAGAAAATTAAAGCAGATCTGCCAACCTTACTCTATTATTCAGAATAATTTTTCTTAAAGTTCTTTTGATGAAAGAAGAAGGAATTTCGTTCTCTAGAAAACTATCTAATAGTATATTAATGTGGCAATTGAAGTCCAAATTGTTGCTGCAAATTCTTGAAATGCTTAGTACCTGAGAAATTAGTACATTCTCAATTACTTTGGTTGATAAGTTATTATTCCAGTGTAGATATTTAATTACTTTGAAAGGAAAATTAACTCTTTTATCAAAGAGGCTAATAGACGGGTTACCTCTGTTGAGCTTAATGCTTAAGTCTAGGAACTCAAGTTCCTGATTACTGTGGTTGGTTTTACATAAGTTAAGAGAGCTAGGATAGATATTATCAAAATCACTCTCTATAACTTCTGAATTATTGATACACAGCAGATCATCAATATATCTAAAAGTGTAAAGGTAGTTATCTGAGCAGGTGGGGTGATTTTTAATGAATTTATATTCCTTAAAGAACAGGAAAAGATTAGCGATATTCGTGGACGTTGATGTTCCCATGGGAATACCGTTCACTTGCTTATAGAGAGTATTATTATATAAGATATGGTTATTTTTTATGCAGCAATTGAGATAAGAGTTCCAAGTTCCTACATTAACAAATTGGTTAAGTTTAAATTCTGCATACAGCTCTTTAAAGGTAGTGATTATATCTGATAGAGGCAGATTAGTATATAGGTTTTCAAAATCATAACTATTAATATCTAGGGGACAAACTTTGAGTATAGTAGAAATTACTTCTGCATTATTATTAATTATCCAAAAATCTCTGTACATCAAGTTAGTACAGTTTCTAATGTGTTTCAAAACCTTCTTTAAGACATCTTCAAAAGCAAGATCTATTTTCTTTTTATGACTCCTTACTCCTCTAGCTATGAACCTGAACTTCACAGGATCCTTATGAAACTTAACCGTTGCAAAAAGAAATGGAAATTCAGGCTCATATCTTCTAGTTTGTGGAATTTTAAGTTTCTTGAAGAATGCCTTAAACCGATTTTCTAACTGCTTGGTAGAATAACTTACGGGCTCGTATGTTACTCTATTATTGAGTTCCATAGTTAACAATTCAAAATAGAACTTCTTACAGATAATTGCAAAATTATTGCTAGCTTTATCCGTAGTGGTAAAAATAAATAGGTCTTGCAGTTTGGAGAGTGACCTTTTAGCTTCTCCAGAGAAAAAGAGATTTCTGTCGAAACAAAGGTCCAGACCTGCCAACTCACCGGTGAAGCTATTGATTATATTATATTTCCATTCTGCGAAGGCCTCAATAGGCTGATTGTACGTTAAACTGGTTTTTACGATGTACCTATTAACATCTTGAGTGAAGCTCTCAAGAATCCTTTCTTTGGAAATTTTGAAGGAAGGTCTGAATTTAGAGCCATACTCTAATAAATTCCTAAGCTTTACATTTCGACAAAACTCAAGTTTCCGGTGATAATATGGTTGTAATTCTTATCATAGTGAACTGTTTCTTTATGTTCATCACAAGAACATGTAGTAATTACAGGAATGTAGCTCGAAGAGTTAAGTTTGTAGTTTTTAACTATTGACCCTAAGGTCTTAACATATTTAAAACTTACAATAGACTGGTGCCTGTGGATGGGAAAAAAAATTGCACTATTGTAGAACAGCTTCCTTACATTGAGATTATCGTAGGCTTTATTTAGAAACCTGATGGTTACAAAATTACTGGAAAATTCTTTAAGAAATTTTATCTTTAAGAATATGTTTAAGAATGTCCAGAACCAAAGCAAAAACATGCTATATATATATATATATACACTGAAACAAAACTGAAGACTAAGGAAAAACTTTAGAATTTAAAACGAAAGTTGCAAAATAACCTGAAGATCAAAACGCGCAACGCAACAGTTTTGAAAATTCAGTACATTCTATTAAGAAGATACCTAAGCAAAAAAATACATATATAATTTTGACTCACACCAAGTACAACATAGAAAAGGTTGTAATATCTACCGGTTGTGAGTAAAAGGAGAAAAGATAAAAAAATAAAATAAAACAACTGAATGTAGAAGGTGTCGAGAATACTGAGCCTTGGCTTTATCAAGGACCAGCAAAAACTCTGCATTTTCTCACTTCCACAAAGACCTAGTTGGAAATGGGTTTCTGCAAGGCCATAGATGCAAGTAACATTCCCACCTAAAATTGTTTTAAAAAATATATATATGTCATGTCCTCCATGAGAGTTGTATGACCTAGCACTAGTTAACAATTTCGCTTGCATCCATTAACCTGCCTGGCCAGACCCAAGCTCTTCATCTGTTACTATTAAACAGAGAGAAGAAGATTAAAGAGAACTCAAGCTGTGAGAGTGACATTATAATTAGAAATAATTTTCAGCTATAACGAAATGCCATGTTCGTTTGAGAAGAAATTTAAACCTGAAAAACAATGCAAAAGAAATCCAAATTTTTACATTGCAATTAAAAAAGGGAATATTAATTTTTAAAAAACAGATTTTTGAAAGAAAACTTGAGTCTAAAACCCTACTCTACAACTTATGACAGCACGGTGAGAATAAGTTAAAGACAATAATTAACTAAAAAGAAAACTTTGTGAAAGTTATATGACTTAAACAGTTAGTTGCAATATGTACAAAGTATTTCAGCAGTGCTTTAAGTGCATAATTAATAAGTTATTAAGAACTTAACTTCTTTGAAAATACAGCGCAAAGAAAAGGAACAAGCTAAGCCATCTGCTGTTCCCTAGGTACCCCCAAAAAGACGCGCAAAGTTACCAAGAAAAGAAAAGAGTTAAAACCCGCAAAAATGTTAACAGACAAGCCAGTGCCTAAAAGCTGAAAAGCAAAAAATCAACAGAGAAAAAGTACATGAAGTACAAACATTGAACTTATAAAACCTAAAACCCAAATACAAGGAAGAGAGCTTACCTCTTGTGGTAAACTTTCTCCTCACAAGAGTAAAACATGGCTGACCTCTTCCGTAACACTTCTGCCACTCCTAGTCGCTGGGGGGCAGTGAGGGTGGGGCTGATGGCCTCCTCATACAGAAAGAAACCAACTCGCGGAGATTTTAACCAGAGAAAAAAATATATAAACTTAAGACTGTGGATCTGTATGATCAGAAAGAGCAGAATTAACTCTCCAGAATACATGAGAAATATTATAAAATACACGAGTAGTGTATTTAATAATCTTTGCATGTATTAAATCACCTTAGTGAGCTTCTATAGATTAATCAGAATCTTATTAATTTTAATGTTGGTTTTACTATTTTAGTATAGCTATCCTAGTGATGAATAACTAGTTTTCTTTTTTATTTGTTTTTATTTTCTTTTATAAACAGATTTTTAAGCTTTTTTGTGATTTTGTTTATATTATTTAATTTTTTGTTTTTAATAGGACCTTCATATCCATAGCACTAAGGTTCCTTTAGGTAGTTAATAGGCATCCTCTAGCCAACTTCCTTACGGCTTTGATTGGTCAGAATCATATTATTAACTGTGTAGAAAATTAAAGCAGATCTGCCAACCTTAACTCTATTATTCAGAATAATTTAATGAAAGAAGAAGGAATTTCGTTCTCTAGAAAACTATCTAATAGTATATTAATGTGGTAATTGAAGTCCAAATTGTTGCTGCAAATTCTTGAAATTCTTAGGACCTGAGAAATTAGTACATTCTCAATTACTTTGGTTGAAATGTTATTATTCCAGTGTAGATATTTAATTACTTTGAAAGGAAAATTAACTCTTTTATCAAAGAGGCTAATAGATGGGTTACCTCTGTTGAGCTTAATGCTTAAGTCTAGGAACTCAAGTTCCTGATTACTGTGGTTGGTTTTACATAAGTTAAGAGAGCTAGGATAGATATTATCAAAATCACTCTCTATAACTTCTGAATTATTGATACACAGCAGATCATCAATATATCTAAAAGTGTAAAGGTAGTTATCTGAGCAGGTGGGGTGATTTTTAATGAATTTATATTCCTTAAAGAACAGGAATAGATTAGCGATATTCGTGGACGTTGATGTTCCCATGGGAATACCGTTCACTTGCTTATAGAGAGTATTATTATATAAGATATGGTTATTTTTTATGCAGCAATTGAGATAAGAGTTCCAAGTTCCTACATTAACAAATTGGTTAAGTTTAAATTCTGCATACAGCTCTTTAAAGGTAGTGATTATATCTGATAGAGGCAGATTAGTATATAGGTTTTCAAAATCATAACTATTAATATCTAGGGGACAAACTTTGAGTATAGTGAAATTACTTCAGCATTATTATTAATTATCCAAAAATCTCTGTACATCAAGTTAGTACAGTTTCTAATGTGTTTCAAAACCTTCTTTAAGACATCTTCAAAAGCAAGATCTATTTTCTTTAGTCATAAAAAGAAAATAGATCTTGCTTTGAAGATGTCTTAAAAAAGGTTTTGAAAAACATTAAAACTGTACTAGCTGATGTACAGAATTTTTGGATAATTAATAATAATGCTGAAATTTCTACTATACTCAAAGTTTGTCCTAGATAATAGTTATGATTTTGAAAACCTATAACTGCTATCAGATATAATTACTACCTTTAAAAACAATATGCAGAATTTAAACCCAACCAATTTATTAATGTAGGAACTTGGAACTCTTATCTCAATTGCTGCATAAAAAATAGCCATATCTTATATAATAATACTCTCTATAAACAAGTGAGCGGTATTCCCATGAACATCAACGTCCGAATATATCGTAATCATTCCTGTTCTTTAAGGAATATAAATTCATTAAAATCACCCCACCTCTCAGATACCTTTACACTTTAATATATTGATGATCTGCTGTGTATCAATAATTCAGAAGTTATAGAGTGATTTTGATATCTATCTAGCTCTCTTAACTATGTAAAACCAATATAATCAGAACGAGTTCCTAGACTTAAGCATTAAGCTCAACAGAGGTAACCCATCTATTAGCCTCTTTGATAAAAGAGTTAATTTCCTTTCAAAGTAATTAAATATCTACACTGGAATAATAACATTTCAACCAAAGTAAGATAATACTAATTTCTCAGGTCCTAAATTTCAGAATTTGCAGCAACAATTTGGACTTCAATTACCGCATTAATATATATTAGATAGTTTTCTAAGAAAGCGAAATTCACTTCTTCTTTTCAAAAAAGAACTTTAAGAAAATTATTCTGAATAATAGAGTTAAGGTTGGCAGATCTAATTTTCCTGCACAGTTAATAATATGATTCTGACCAATCAAGCGTCAAAGTTGGCTAGAGATATATTAACTACAAAGGAACCTTGAATGTATGAATATGAGTCCCTATTAAAACAAAAATTAAATAATATAAACAAAATCACAAAAAAACTTAAAAATCTGTTTATAAAGAAAATAAAAAACAAATAAAGAAAACTAGTTATTCATCACTAGGATATACTAAAAATAGTAAAACCAACATTAAAATTAATAAGATTCTGATTATAGAAACTCACTAAGATGATTTAATACATGCAAAGATTATTAAATACACTACTTGTGTATTTTATAATATTTCTCATGTATTCTGGAAATTAATTCTGCTCTGATCATACAGATCCACAGTCTTAAGTTATATATTTTTCTCTAGTTAAAATTTCTTTCTGTATGAGAGGCCCCCTCACTGCCCCCCAGCTAGGGAGTGGCAAATGTGCGAGGAAGAGGTCAGCCATGTCTTGATCTGTGAAAAAATTTGCGCAAAGGTAAGCTCTCTTCCTTGTATTTGGAGTTTTAAGTTTTATAAGTTCAATGTTTGTACTTGCTTTTCTCTGTTGATTTTGCTTTCAGCTTTTAGGCACTGAATCTGTTAACATTTTGCGGGTTTCTTTCTTGGTAACTTTGCGCGTCTTTTGGGGGTGCCTGAACAGCAGATGGCTTAACTTGTTCCTTTCTTCTGTATTTTCAAAGTTAAGTTCTTAATAACTAATTAATTATGCACTTAAAAGCACTGCTGAAATACTTTGTACATATTGCAACTAACTGTTTAAGTCATATAACTTTCACAAAGTTTTCTTTAGTTAATTATTGTCTTTTAACTTATTCGTTTTAAATGTATCATAAGTTGTAGGTAGGGGAATTTTTAGACTCAAGTTTTCTTTCAAAAATCTGTTTTTTAAAAATTAATATTCCCTTTAATTGTAAAAATTTGGATTTCTTGCATTTTTCAGGTTTAAATTCTCTCTCAATGAACATGGCATTTATAACTGAAATTATTTCTAATTATAATGTCACTCTCACAGCTTGAGTTCTGTCTTCTCTCTGTTTAATAGTAACAGATGAAAACTGGAGTCGAGCCAGAAGATTAATGGATGCAGCGAAGTATTAACTAGCAGAATGATATACAGCTCTGCGGTACATGACTTATATATATATTTTTAAGGCAATTTTTAGGTAGAATTTACTTGCATCTATAACACTGCAAAACCATTTCCAACTGGGTCTTTGTGAAGTGAGAAAATGCAGAGTTTGCTGGTCACTTGATAAAGCCAAAATATTCTCGACACCTTCTACATTCAATTGTTTTATTTTATTTTTATCTTTTCTCCTTTTACTCATTGGTAGATATAACCTTTTCTATGTTGTACTTGGTGTGAGTCAAAATTATATATGTATTTTTTGCTTAATCTTCTTAATAAATATATATATATATATATATATATATATATATATATATATATATATATATAATCATCATCATTGTCAACCATTATCAATCCACTGCTGGACGAAGCGTCTCCCAAGTTTCCTCCACAGCGGTCTGTCTTGTGCCAGTCTCCTCCATGTCACCCCTGCATACTTTCGAATTTCATCCACCCATCTCCCATGTGGTCTTCTTCTGGGTCTTTTCCTGTCCCTTGGAATCCAATCTAAAATTTCGGCTGTCCATCGATGATCTGTCCTTCTGGCAGTATGTCCAGCCCATTGCCATTTCAGGGATTTAACTCTGATTATGAAGTCTTCCACTATTGTCATTTTCGGATCCACGAGTTCCTCTTCTTATCTCTCCTGGTTACACCAAGCATGCTCCTCTCCATGCTGCTTTGAGTTGTCTGCAGCCTTTGTATGTCTCTTTTAGTTAAGGTCCACGTCTCTGCACCATACGTAAGCACTGGAAGGATGCATTGATCAAACACTTTTCTTTTAAGACATAATGGCATATTGCTCTTGAAAATTATGCTGTTTCTTCCAAAAGCTCTCCAGGCAAGTTTTGTACGCCGATTAATTTCTTCACCAATGTGACCCTCACTTGATATCTGCTGTCCAAGATAAACGTACGTGTCTATGTTATCTCCAGCTTTTCTCCATCAATCGATAAATCTTCATTTCTTGTAAAAGCATTGAACATCACTTTTGTCTTCTGAAAGTTCATTTTTAATCCCACTTCTTTACTCTTGTCAGCAAGTTCCTGGATCATACTCTGCAGCTCTGATGGGGTAGTTGCAAAAATGACTACGTCATCAGCAAAACGATGTAAGGTCAGGTGATGCGTAACATCACAGCCTCTCCTTGAGCAAATGTCAACCCCGCCTTCTCGTGGTGCATCCTGTTCCCACTAAAGGGGCTCTGACGACCGCCAATAGCGGTATAACTATACCATCGGGATTAGAGGAAATTCTATCCCACACTCACCAACCCGCTTGGCCAGCGTGGTGAGTTATGGCCAAACCCCTCCAAAATGACTCCACAACTTAAATCTTGGCCCTCAGTCTCCGGCAGCTGGAATGTACCTGGCCAAGGCAGCGGCCAGTGCGACATGAAGGCAGAGGGTGCTAAGAATCCCCGGAGGACCGGACTAGGCTGCCATCTGTTGCTGACCTTGGCAACGTACAATGGACGCTCCCTATCTTCTGATTCAAGGCTTCTTGAATTGGAAGAGGAACTACAAAGGGTCAAGTGGGACATCGTGGGGCTAAGTGAGGTAAGGAGAAAAGGAGAAGATCTCATCGAACTGAAAAGTGGACATCTCTTCTACTATCGTGGGACAGATACTGGCAGAACTAGTGGTGTTGGATTTATAATAAACAAGAAACTGAAGGATAAAGTGGTAGAAGTTGAAAGTTCCTCTGACAGAGCTGCACGACTCGTTATCCAACTATCGAGAAGATACCAGGCTCAGATTATTCAAACATATGCACCCACCACAAGTCATCCTGAAGAAGAAATTGAAGAATTTTATGAGGAAATTTGTCATCTAAATAATAAAGGTAAGCAGCACTTGAAAATAATTATGGGAGATTTCAATGCAAAAATAGGGCAACGGCAACAGAATGAAACTTCAGTAGGTAAATTCGGTCACGGCAACAGAAACCAGTGTGGAAATACTCTCGTTGAGTTTGCAGAGGCAGAAGGGTTTTTCATCTTGAACTCCTTCTTCAAGAAAAAGCCACACAGGAAATGGACATGGAGACATCCAAATGGAATGACAAGTGATATTGATTTTATTATGTGTAACAAAAAATTCGTCATAGAAGACTGCAGTGTGCTAAACAAGTTCAACACAGGTAGTGACCATAGATTGGTGAGATGTAAGATGCACCTCAACACTAAACTTGAACGTGGCAAGCTCATAAGACAAACAAAATCTATTGACATAACCAACCTTAAAAAACACCATAATACCTCCAAGTTGGAACTGAAGAACAGGTTCTCTGCTTTAGAAGGCCTAACATCGGAAGAAGTGGACATCTCTGAAGTTAACAGAAAAGTAACCAAAGCTCTTATGGAAACAGCAACAAAATTAGCTGGGTCTAAGAACAAGTTGCATGTAAATAAATTATCAGGAAAAACGAAAATGTTGATGCAAAAAACAAGAGAGATGAGGACAACTAAAGAAGATGCGACTTCCAAAGTGGAATATATAGAGCTATGCAAGACAGTACGAAAAAGTATCACTGAAGACGTAAGAAAATTCAACTGTGAACTAGTAAGGAAAGCAATTGAAAACAACCAAAGCCTAAAGATAGCAAAGGGACATCTCAGTAAGGGAAGAAAACAGATTATGGCACTGAGAAAAGAAGATGGTTCTGTAACAAGAAATAGAGGCGAAATTTTGACAAGAGTGAAAGATTTCTACTCCAAATTATATGAAAGGGATGATACATGCACTCCAGACATCAGAAAGATACCAGTACCAGAGTTCCTCCAGTCCTTCCAGCAGAAGTTGCACATGCAATCAAGAACATGAAGCGGGGAAAAGCTCCAGGAGAAGATGGAATTACTGTAGACATCATACAAGAAGCAAGTGGAGAAATCGAAACAGTACTCGCCCAAATTTTCACTCGATGCCTTAATGAAGGAAAGATTCCTGAGGATTGGAACAACGCTATAATGATCCTGCTACATAAGAAAGGTGACATTGAGGATCTAGGAAACTACAGACCTATCAGCCTCCTATCAGTAGTTTATAAAATCTTCACTAAAGTTCTTTCACACCGCTTGAAGGTAACACTGGACATGGCTCAACCGAGAGAACAAGCTGGATTCAGGAGTGGCTACAGCACAATAGATCATATCCATGTGCTGAGAGAACTAATTGAAAGAGCGAGGGAATATGAACTTCCATTGTGCATGGCTTTTATCGATTATGAAAAAGCCTTTGATTCAGTGAAACCATCAGCAGTTACAATGGCTCTGAAAACCTGCGGTATTGAAGATGCATACATTAATATTATTAATAACATCTATGAAAATGCAAGTGCAAAGATTAGGCAGTTTGAAAATACAACACAGACACTACAAGCACAATAGAACTTTATTAAATATATGACTACCATAAATAATATAAGGTCAGCCACCGGGTGCCAATCTTCAGGGGAGGATGCACCCGAAGGCTGAGCTTCTGACAGGTTTCATGCGGACGTCCGAATTTAGCAACCCCGACCGAATAAAAATAAACTGGACATCCCATCCTCCCTACCTGTCAGGAAATATACTTTAAAATCAACTCAAGTAATGAATTTAAACATTCAAAATAGACCTACCTTAAGCCTGACTGGTGCCCACGACCGGTAAATACAATTTACCGTGGCCATCCACCTTTAGAGTTCAAAATTAGGTTAATGCGTAGGCAAGGGTACGTTCAGAATCCGATTAAGTTTTTTGCAAAAATTAAAAATATCAATAAAAAATTTAAATAATAAAAATAACCTTCAAAAATATAAATGTAATCCTTCTGACGACAATCTATTTTTAAAAAATGCAAAGACCGGCGTTGCCTTACTTGTGACTGTATGAATTCAGGTCAATTTAAGGAGGAGAGAATAATCATGTTTTCTGTAAAGTAAAAAATTGTGTGTATTCAATTACATGTAATACCTGTCATAAAAAGTATGTGGGTCAAACGTTGAATTTTTTGCATCTACGAATTAACGGACATAGATCTGATATTAAAAAACTTAAGAATCCTACAGATATTGAATTACTGCATTACCAACAGCATGACTTTAATAACATCACCATTGATATACTGCAATTGGAAAGAGACGGAAAAACAAGGCTATATTTGGAGAGCCAGGAAATGTTGCTGCAAAAAAGTCTATATCCATATGGATTAAATAATATGTTTCATAATGAGAGAATGTATCCATATAATGAAAAAAGAAATATTAAGAAAGTATTTATTACAAGCAACTTTGGGAAAGAGAGGCAGGTGTTGGTCTCCCAGATGGAAGAGAGGCAATAAAAAAGAAAAGATAAGTTACCTTGCCTTTACAGACTTCCTCAATGAATTGGATGTGCTCATCTGTCAGGCATTTTGAGTAGATAAGGTACTGACAGTGCTTAACCATCTAAATATACCCAAGATTGCAGAGATGCTAAAGAGGATTCCAGGATACGTTTTCAGGGACATGTCCTTGAAAGATCTGGTGCTTGATTACAGCAACTACAGACTTATGGGGGAAAAAAATTGAAAATGACCCTTTAGCAAAAAAAATAGTGTATTCTTTCTTTCCAGGCGAGGTTTTTGATAAAATTCCATTTGGAGCTATCTTAAACGCAAAAAACCAGTAATTCCCACTTGGGAATACTCTTCAAGTTATTCCTGCATACAAATATGTTGACACTCTGGGCAGAAGAATTTATAATTATAATAGGTTCGGCAGAGAATTGGGAAATTTGGACCCTCAAGACTTACCATGTTACTGTCATGATGAGCAATACCAGGCTTATGTTGACAATGAACAGGGACACACTATTACAGGGAACACAGGTATTATTGAAAGCTTAGAATTGCGAGGCCTTTTAAATAAAGGCTCTAATTTTCGCCCAAATGTGTTTGTCCCTGTGAAAATTATTAAGAGGTGTCTGTCCAAAGATGTACACTGCTTTGCCTATGAAATTTCAGAGAAATATAGTCATCCTGTTGAGGATTTCTTTCCATGGATAAATGCACTACTAAAAAAGATCTACTACTTTGTTGATAAACATTTTCACTGTTTTGAATATATAAGGAACTGGAAAAAAATTAAAATTTTAATTAAGGAATTGCAAGACAATTTTGTGGTGACCTCTGTTGATAAATGTGCTGATAACTTTGCATTTTATTTGTAAGAAATTTTATTATTCCATTATGTTAAAAGAAATCTTTAATGGAACTGTTTACAATAGGATTACTAATCAGAATATACTAGCTATTAAGAAAAAAATAATTGCCTTTCATAAATTATTAAAAATTCGGGATTACAAACTTGATTTTCCTTATATTTTTGCTGTTCCCAAATTTCACAAAATACCTATGAAATTCCGATTTATCACTTGTGGAAGCAGTAGTTTTAATAAAAAAAGCTGGAAAAATATTTCAAGGTAAGCTACAAATCATTTTCAACAATATAAAAGATTCAACATGGATAATTAATGACAATAGAAAAATTCTCAACTTCATTAAAGTCAATGACACTTTGAAAAATGCTGAAACTTTTGATTTTACTAATTTATTCACTACAATTGATTTGGAAGATCTCCGTACTGTTCTCGACCATTATTATATGAGTTTTGACAAATCTATTAATTATGATAAAAATTATTGGGATGTTCTTTGTAGCCTGTGTATATTTAACAACTATATATATGATCAGAAGAATATTCTAGTACAAATTATGGGTGTTCCTATGGGCACTAATTTTTCAAGTTTATTGGCCAACTTGTACCTACATGCTTATGAAGAAAAATACCACCACTTAGAAGTCATTTGTTTTCGATATGTTGATGATTTGATTTATTTTAAAACCAATACTGCAGACTTTAGACCTGAAGATATCTACCCCAGGAGTCTAAGTTTAGTTAAGACAAATGCAGATATAAACAGCATTAATTTTCTTGATTTGTGGATAGAGTTCAAGGAAGGTAAACCAGAACTAGATATTTATGATAAAAAAGAGCTGTTTAATTTTAAAGCAAAAATATACAGTCATTGGACCTCCAACCTTTCAAGAAGTATTTTCCGTAATTTGATCATTTCACAAATCTTGCGAATTATGCGAATATGTAATAAAAAGCATAATATTATTAAACAACTAAGAAGATTATATTGGAGATGTTTAACTAATGAATATCCAGAGGCCTTTTGTAACTACCATTTCAGTAAACTATTGGAAACACATGACCTACTTACTTCATTACGATTAAGATTTTGTAAGATCAATAAACCAGAAGCCCATCCTTACTAAATTTCAGGGCTACATAAAAAAACTGTGTTTTCTTCCGAGTTTTTTTTTTTTTTTTTTGAGGTTTAACGACCACCGTGAGCAACTCAATGGGCTATAAGCAGTCGCCCGTCCCTAATTTAGGGTCACTGGTTCCAGGGAAGGGAGAGAGCCAGAGGCGTAAGACAAACACAACATCCAAGCCTGACCGGGATTCGAACCCGGACCCCTTACGGACGAATGATCAGAGGCCAGCGCCTTAGACCACTGCACCACCGGGGAGGCTTTCTTCCGAGTTGCCCCGGAGCATTTAACCATTCTTTCCTAGCATACATGGTAAATTTTACAGTGGGGAAGGACAACTACACTCTTCTATATAATTCTGAACGTACCCTTTGCCTACGCATTAACCTAATTTTGAACTCTAAAGGTGGATGGCCACAGTAAATTGTTTACCGGTCGTGGGCACCAGTCAGGCTTAAGGTAGGTCTATTTTGAATGTTTAAATTCATTACTTGAGTTGATTTTAAAGTATATTTCCTGACAGGTAGGGAGGATGGGATGTCCAGTTTATTTTTATTTGGTCGGGGTTGCTAAATTAGGACGTCCGCATGAAACCTGTCAGAAGCTCAGCCGTCGGGTGCATCCTCCCCTGAAGATTGGCACCCTGTGGCTGACCTTATATTATTTATATTATTTATGGTAGTCACATATTTAATAAAGTTCTATTGTGCTTGTAGTGTCTGCATTATTTATGTATTTTATTTCAGGTGACATTGACCCCTGCAGCAGAGCGGGAGGTCACTGCATTATATTTTTGCAATTTTATGTTTACTATGTTTTTGTATATATATATAAAGATATAAAGTGAGGGTCACATTGATGAAGAAATTAATTGGTGTACAAAACTTGCCTGGAGAGCTTTTGGAAGAAACAGCATAATTTTCAAGAGCAATATGCCATTATGTCTTAAAAGAAAAGTGTTTGATCAATGAATCCTTCCAGTGCTTACGTATGGTGCAGAGACGTTGGACCTTAACTAAAAGAGACATACAAAGGCTGCAGACAACTCAAAAAAGCATGGAGAGGTGCATGCTTGGTGGAACCAGGAGAGATAAGAAGAGGAACTCGTGGATCCGAAAAATGACAAGAGTGGAAGACATCATGATCAGAGTTAAATCCCTGAAATGGCAATAGGCTGGACATACTGCCAGAAGGACAGACCATCGATGGACAGCCGAAATTTTAGATTGGATTCCAAGGGACAGGAAATGACCAAGAAAAAGACCACATGGGAGATGGGTGGATGAAATTCGAAAGTATGCAGAAGTGACATGGAAGAGACTGGCACAAGAAAGACTGTTGTGCAGGAAACTTGGGGAGACCTTCGTCCAGCAGTGGATTGATAATGGTTGACAATGATGATATATATATATATATACTAAAGAGCAAAGCCGAAAAACATAAGAAATTTTTTTTAATTAAAAACGAAAGTTGCCAAATTAACCTGAAGATCAAAACGCGCAACGCAGCAGTTATGAAAATTCAGAATTCACATTCTATTAAGAAGAGACGGAAGCAAAAAAATTTTTTGACTCATACCAAGTACAACATAGAAAAAGTTACGTATTGACCGGCAGAGGGTGCTAAAAATCCCCGGAGGACCGGACTAGGCTGCCATCTGATGCTGACCTTGGCTACGTATAATGGACGCTCCCTATCTTCTGATACAAGGCTTCTTGAATTGGAAGAGGAACTACAAAGGATCAAGTGGGACATCGTCGGGCTAAGTGAGGTAAGGAGAAAAGGAGAAGATCTCATTGAACTGAAAAGTGGACATCTCTTCTACTATCGTGGGACTGATACTGGCAGAACTAGTGGTGTTGGATTTATAATAAACAAGAAACTGAAGGATAAAGTTGTACAAGTTGAAAGTTCCTCTGACAGAGCTGCACGACTCGTTATCCAACTCTCGAGAAGATACCAGGCTCAGATTATTCAAACTTATGCACCCACCACAAGTCATCCTGAAGAAGAAATTGAAGAATTTTATGAGGAAATTCGTCATCTAAATAATAAAGGTAAGCTGCACTTAGAGATAATTATGGGAGGAGTTCAATGCAAAAAATAGGGCAACTGCAACAGAATGAAACTTCAGTAGGTAAATTCGATCATGGCAACAGAAACCAGCGTGGAAATACTCTCGTTGAGTTTGCAGAGGCAGAAGGGTTTTTCATCTTGAACTCCTTTTTCAAGAAAAAGCCACACAGGAAATGGACATGTAGACATCCAAATGGGACGACAAGTGAAACTGATTTTATTATGTGTAACAAAAAATTCGTCATAGAAGACTGCAGTGTGCTAAACAAGTTCAACACAGGTAGTGACCATAGATTGGCGAGATGTAAGATGCACCTCAACACTAAACTCGAACGTAGCAAGCTCATAACACAAACAAAATGTATTGACATAACCAACCTTAAAAAACACCGTAATCCCTTCAAGTTGGAACTGAAGAACAGATTCTCTGCTTTAGAAGGCCTAACATCGGAAGAAGTGGATATTTCTGAAGTTAACAGAAAAGTAACCAAAGCTCTTGTGGAAACAGCAACAAAATTAGCTGGGTCAAAGAACAAAAGTTGCATGTGAACAAATTATCAGGAAAAACCAAAATGTTGATGCAAAAGAGAAGAAAAATGAGGACAACTAAAGAAGATGGGACTTCCAAAGTGGAATATATAGAGCTATGCAAGACAGTACGAAAAAGTATCACTGAAGACGTAAGGAAATTCAACTGTGAACTAGTAAGGAAAGCAATTGAAAACAACCAAAGCCTAAAGATAGCAAAGGGACATCTCAGTAAGGGAAGAAAACAGATTATGGCACTGAGAAAAGAAGATGGTTCTGTAACAAGAAATAGAGGCGAAATTTTGACAAGAGTGAAAGATTTCTACTCCAAATTATATGAAAGGGATGATACATGTACTCGAGACATTACAAAAGCTACCAGAGTTCTTCCAGTCCTCCCAGCAGAAGTTGCACATGCAATCAAGAACATGAAGCGGGGAAAAGCTCCAGGAGAAGATGGAATTACTGTAGACATTATACAAGAAGCAAGTGGAGAAATCGAAACAGTACTCGCCCAAATTTTCACTCGATGCCTTAATGAAGGGAAGATTCCTGAGGATTGGAACAACGCTACAATGATCCTGCTACATAAAAAAGGTGACATTGAGGATCTCGGGAACTACAGACCTATCAGCCTCCTATCAGTGGTTTATAAAATCTTCACTAAAGTTCTTTCACACCGCTTGAAGGTAACACTGGACATGGCTCAACCGAGAGAACAAGCTGGATTCAGGAGTGGCTACAGCACACTCCTGAATCCAGCTTGTTCATATCCACGTACTGAGAGAACTAATTGAAAGAGCGAGGGAATATGAACTTCCATTGTGCATGGCTTTTATCGATTATGAAAAAGCCTTTGATTCGGTGAAACCATCAGCCGTTACAATGGCTCTGAAAACCTGCGGTATTGAAGATGCATACATTAATATTATTAATAACATCTATGAAAATGCAAGTGCAAAGATTCGGCTGTTTGAAAATACAACACACACAAAAATTGGAAAAGGCGCGAGACAAGGTGACACCATATCTCTGAAGCTCTTTAATGCCACATTGGAAATTGTCTTTCAATCACTGAACTGGGAAAACAAAGGGATAAAGATTAATGGAGATTATCTAAGCCACCTTCGTTTTGCTGATGACATAGTCATTTTTGCAACTACCCCATCAGAGCTGCAGAGTATGATCCAGGAACTTGCTGACAAGAGTAAAGAAGTGGGATTAAAAATGAACTTTCAGAAGACAAAAGTGATGTTCAATGCTTTTACTAGAAATGAAGATTTATCGATTGATGGAGAAAAGCTGGAGATAACAGACACGTACGTTTATCTTGGACAGCAGATATCAAGTGAGGGTCACATTGATGAAGAAATTAATCGGCGTACAAAACTTGCCTGGAGAGCTTTTGGAAGAAACAGCATAATTTTCAAGAGCAATATGCCATTATGTCTTAAAAGAAAAGTGTTTGATCAATGCATCCTTCCAGTGCTTACGTATGGTGCAGAGACGTGGACCTTAACTA
The DNA here is from genome assembly GCA_039090855.1 of Macrothele yani. Classification (NCBI taxonomy): domain Eukaryota; kingdom Metazoa; phylum Arthropoda; class Arachnida; order Araneae; family Macrothelidae; genus Macrothele; species Macrothele yani. The sequence goes on from CM077012.1 coordinate 15,820,180, forward strand.
AAAGAGACATACAAAGACTGCAGACAACTAAAAAAAGCATGGAGAGGTGCATGCTTGGTGTAACCAGGAGAGATAAGAAGAGGAACTCGTGGATCCGAAAAATGATAAGAGTGGAAGACATCATGATCAGAGTTAAATCCCTGAAATGGCAATGGGCTGGACATACTGCCAGAAGGACAGATCATCGATGGACAGCCGAAATTTTAGATTGGATTCCAAGGGACAGGAAAAGACCCAGAAGAAGACCACATGGAAGATGGGTGGATGAAATTCGAAAGTATGCGGGAGTGACATGGAGGAGACTGGCACAAGACAGACCGTTGTGGAGGAAACTTGGGAGACCTTCATCCAGCAGTGGATTGATAATGGTTGACGATGATGATGATATATAAAACACATAATTTGTGCCATTTGTTTCACATCAGTGTTGGCAATGCCTCATTCATGTGCTTGAATCATACAGATCACTCTGCAGCCACTTAGCAACATTTTCTTCTCAAATAGCTTTCAAAACTTTCCAAATTCTTCATTAAATCTGTATTAAGAAAAGTAAAAATACTATAACCCAATTACCTAAACTAAACTGGACCAAAGAATGGTAAGATAATGAAATGTTAAGTAATATCGAATACCATAGGGGGGACATGAACAAATATCTATAAACTTGATTATGGAGCAAAACACAATATGATTATCAAATACAACCCATTATCACAAACCAAAATAGTATTCATTAAAATTTTGTGACTAAAACTATTTTTATAAGGCAGTAAACATTTATAGTATTTCTTTTTTACTTTTGCTTCTTTGAAGCATGTTTATAAGAATGTCTGAAGAGCAGTTCTCTTTTGTTACTCAATGTAAACTAGTGCAAGTTCCAGAGCTTTTAAGCTCTCACTATGACACATATCATTGGCCCCCTCTGTTCCAGTGACATTATTTCCTATGATGTATTCTACCATTACCTTTTGCACAGTTTCACCCTTGTCTAGTAATTTTAAGTCTTAAATGCCTGTTACATGGAAACAACAAAATTCTTTAGTTAGAAATAAATATCTTCACTTATGGACCTAAATACTATTATGTACCTTATAATCCATAGCTGATATGTAGCACATGGTTGGTGTGTCAATTTATTTTCTTTGTGGACACACTGATGAATCCCAACCATGCCGTGATTCTTCCAATTATAACTCCATCGGTAGGTGAAACATCTGGATTTATTCTCTCATTCATGTACATTATTGCACATTGATTCCAACACTCTAAATGATATGTACATGCCAGTAATATTTCTTATTCCATCGATGTTTGCATGCAGCTGTTGCAGAACCAGTTAAAACTTGAAGTCTAAAAACATTTCACCATTAAAGTCCAATAAACAGTCTAAAATCACATCATGCTTAAGATCACCACTATTCCACCATCAAACTCCCATTAAAAACCCCGTTAAAGCTTTTCAACTTTTCCAAAGCCATCCTCAGAACTATCATCTGGTGCACGATGTTGTAGACTGACCAGGTGCTCGAATTAAACAGCAAATAAAAGTGTAGATAGCAGCACAACATCAAAAACGCGAGAAACTTAAGAATGTAGGGAGAAGCAGGGATCATAGCATACTTCTGGAAAATTTTAGGTAGGAATTTTAGGAATTTTAGGAATTTTTAGAAAAATTTTAGGAAAATTTTAGGAGTGTATTTCAATAAAAACTAGATGTATATTTGTATACATCTAGTAAAACAACTTTGTATACATTGTAAAGAGTTTGCTTCACACCCTTCAACCATATATACTGATAGACTGCGCATGACATCAAAATTTCTGGCTCCAACATAAAATCACATGACAACAGTCAAAAAGATGGGTTACACCTGCTGTGCTTATGGTTGCTCTGAGCGATATAGTAAAGAAAGTTCTATGATTTTTCATGGGTAAGAAACGAATTAAATACCTAAGTCAATAAAGTTCAATTACTTAACCAGAAACTTGCAGCTATTGATATAAAAATATAGTAACTTAAGAAAAAAAAATGGAATGCATGTTCCAAATTCTTCGCAAATGTTCATCACATTATAAATCACAAAATGTAAACAACCCGATCATGCATGTATATAGCTCATAAGTAAACTTACCTGAAGAGTTTTCATTATATATGAGGCGCATTCACATAATACACCGAAAACACTGAAGTTCTGCAGCGTAAATTAGTAATCATAACAGCATTTTTACACGAAATTTGGAGTCTGATGATGACGTGCCCAATGTTTGAGCCATGGCGGCTTTGATGCAGCTATTGCCAATGTGCAGTCCATTAGTATATATGGTCGAAGTTAACACCCAAATTTTTTGCATAACGTCTAATGTCTAAAGTTTAAGTATGATTTACTTCTAATGTTCAGTTCTTATCTTTTCACGTGTTATTATCATATTCAAGTATATTTACCACATTCAAGTTTCACTTTGAACATTAATATGCTGTTGAACCAGAAGCAATTCACGATTTTCACAGTAAAGTTTTCAGGTTTCACATTAAATTATAATATCCTAAAAAGGTAATTGAAAACCAAGAACTATGTACAATTGTTCACTGAATTACTTTTTTCATATTATTGTTTTAACCTTTTCCTGATTAGCCTATCTTTTTCTGCTTCTACCACAACTAATTTACTTTCAGTTTTCTTTATTTCAGCTGAACCTTGTATGATCAAGTTAGAGGCAACTGCTATTTCAACAGTATTTTGTTTTTCTACAGCTTTTCTCATTCTTTCTGTTCCCTCTTGAATTATTGCTAGGGAGGCTTCTTTATCGTTTTTAAGTCTATTTATTTCTGCATCATTTTCTTTTATTTTGTCATCAAACTCAGCTTTTCTTTTTTTCTCTAGCTGCTTTTCCTTATTTTCCCTCTCTCTCTGCTTCCTTTCTTTTACCTTTTTTGATTCTTCTTCCTTCAGCTTATCAACATACTCTTTATAAAATTTATGTGAATCACAAACACTATTTAACAAATTTCTTGTTATGGGAACTTTACTTACACATCCATAGTGTTTAATGGCCCCTTTAACTATTCTTAATGATGTTATAGTTGAGTCTTTTAAGTTAGCCTTGTCCTTCCTTAACAGAGCAGTGTTAACCGAAAATCCCTTTCTGCATCAGCATTACCATGAGGTAAAACTAAAATTGACTTTATGAGTTTAGCAAGATTTGAGTATTTTTCTTTTCCGCTAGAGTCTTTAATACTAAATATATTACGCCAGTAATGATCAATCCGCACTGGAATATGCCCTTCCTCTGAAAATTTCACTAGTTCATCTAGAGTTGGCTTATCGCAATTTAAAAGTTTCCACTCTTCTCTTACTCTATCAATTTGTTCCTCAGAAAGATGCAAAACACTTGAAATTCTGGTTATTTCCGAAAGTCCTTCAGTGACTGAAAGTTGAGTTGACTCTTTCTTTGGTTCTTTTACCTTTAAAACTTCTATGTCTCTTAGCTTTTGATTGCAGAATGGCAAATTTGACTTTAAATATTTTGTGGTTGCAATTAGTGATGATCTTACATCTAAGAGAAATAATTTCTGCCTGGTCTCCTGAACATTCCTGAGGAGATTTTTTGTCTTCATACCAACTTCTAACTCCCCTAGTTTTTTCCATGCATTTTTGTTTTCAAAATCTACATTCTTTAGGTCTTCTCCAAATTTCCCTGCTATAACATCATCTTGGATAAACTGAGCCATAACATTCCTCATTAAAGTATTTAAATCAGAATATAACTGGTGTATTTTTGGTTCTTCACTCTGATAACATAATGAAAACTTTTCAAAATTTTGGTGTGAAAATGAAATTAATGCTAAATAGCAAGGAGTAAGCTCATTTTTCAGGAAACAGTGAATTCTTTTATACCTTGCCGAATTGCGCAGTTGTTTTTCAAATATTTTTTGAGATGGCAAGAAGTTTAAAAAATATTCTGTAATATTTAGCCATTGATCCAAGAGCCTCTGGGCTACAGAACCAACGGTTAACCATCTGTTGCTGACATGACGCAAAAGAAATTTGGCAGTGACCAATGTTATATCCTCGACAGATTTATAATCCTCTCGTCTTGCAGCACTACTCTTTAAAAAGTAATGCATATCAGTAGCAAATTCGTCAAAATCTATATTTAAGCTTGTCAAAAAAATTTTAAATGCATTACTAACAACATGCAGGTTGCAAAAACCTAGTTCCAAAGATTTCTGGCCTGTTTCTTGTTTTACAACTTCATTGAATTTGCGTAAAAAGCACTTATTTACATTTGGGCTGTCCATGGATACACAAATAATTCTGTTCAACGAAATATTGAAGGATGATAACACATCAAGAATTTCTTTTAGCAAAATATCTGCTGTTGCATGACCCAGAAAAACGCTTGTTAGGTATCGGCAAGAAACTGAATTTATTTCTGAAGACCAGTACCTGAGATACACATCCAACTGCCGTTTCACTTGTGTATTTGTAGTTTCATCAAATGCTATAGTAACCTTTCCTGGGCTACTAGATGCAATGTCTTTTTTCAAATCCTCTTCAAAATATTTTGACAATCCATGTGATATCACATAAGCAACTTTTTTTCTTTAAGTTGCATTTTGGCTGCAATAGCAGAATCAGGAAACATTTCTTTGAAAAGTTCAACTGTTTCAGTGCATGAAACAAAAGACATATTGTCCTTAGCAACTTTCATGGCCCATAATGCTTCGGCTTTAGCCAACTGTAAATCATGACTCAGTACTTCACTAATATTTGTTTTGGGCTGAAGATCCCGTCCTCCAAAGGCTTTCAGGATGGACTTATTTTGAAATTTACTTTGAAATTTCTGCAAATGTTTTTTCCTTTATGATGCGCTTTTACTTGTGAAAAGCCACTATTAGAAATGTTGAAAATTTCTGAACACAATATACACTTAGCAGAAAATATTGTTTCAGTTGCAGAACACCATTCTTTCAACTTCACTCCGTCCAATTCTTTGGCGAGCCACGCATCTTGAAATTTCGTTTTGGATTTAGGCATCTTAAACACTTGTATTACTAACCAGAAAATGAAAGGGAAGTACAAAAACACGTTCCAATATTGCAAAACCAGACAACTTCCCGAAATTTGGCTGCGAGGATGTCAGAAGATATGAAAAAAAAAAAAAAAAGCAGGTCACCACTAGAGAACTGAACCTGCACACAGCACAGAGAACACCATAAAAGACGTAAAACCAGAAACTATCATACGCATCTCACGCAAGTTCAGTCAAAGCGAGTCGGAGCCGAGATATATTGCGCATCGAAGGTCGCTGTCGCCGACGCATGATCGAAGGTCAATGATCACGTGCTCTACTGCCTGCCAAGATAATACTCAGCTACCATCAAATCGTCATTACCGGAGGTTACGGAAGGAGACCACATGTTTCCTCTTTGCTTCCACCCACCTGCGGTTTACAATAACAAAACATCAGCAGAAAGAGGAGGTTCCACAAGGCATGTACAAAAATAAAGTACGATCTTCTGCGTGCCACGGAGTTCGTCTGCAAAGCGCAAACCAGGGGTGAAAATGACCCCTCCCCTTTTCCCTTAGATATCTTGTTACTCTCGAAAACTGTTCGAAGGCAAAAAAATGGAACGCCCGCCCCGAAGCAAGTGCATCTCGATGGCGTCATTTTTCCCTCCCTTCAGCAGCACAGCATATAGGCTGTGTTTCTACAATAACAGGTCTTTTTACCTTACCGTAATGGTAAATTTATTGGCGTTAATAACGGTTGTGTTTTTAATAAAAATAAGCTTACGAAAATTTTAGGATGAATAGCAAATTTTAGGTCTAATTTTAGGAATTTAAGGAGGGTCACAAAATATTAGGAATTTTAGGAATTTTAGGAGGAATGCGATCCCTGGAGAAGAAGCATGTGATCGTTCAGCCGTTTCGCACGCATAGGTGGACCCCATAGTGGGATCATCTAACTCACATAGTCAGTCTACAACATCATGTCTTAAGCATGATGTGATTTTAGACTGTTTATTGGACTTTAATGGTGAAATGTTTTTAGACTTCAAGGTTTAACAGGTTGTGCAACAGCTGCATGCAAACATCGATGGAATAAGAAATGTTACCGGCATGTACATATCATTTAGAGTTTTGGAATCAATGTGCAATAATGTACATGAATGAGAGAATAAATCCAGATGTTTCACCTACCGATGGAGTTATAATTGGAAGAATCACGGCATGGTTGGGATTCATCAGTGTGTCCACAAAGAAAATAAATTGACACACCAACCATGTGCTACATATCAGCTATGGCTTATAAGGTACGTAATAGTATTTAGGTCCATAAGTGAAGATATTTATTTCTAACTATAGAATTTTCGGTGTGAATAATCACTATATGACCCAGAAACGCAAATTTTGGGTTCATACAAGATATTTACATAACAAAATTCTTTTGCATTCCACTAAATAATTGAGAAATTACATGCCCAGCTATGGATGTGCACAAAAAGTTATCTACCCAGGTAGTAAAATTGAGATGCCAAAGAAAATTTATCTTTTGAGGCAATAAATCGAAAGCTGCAGTTTTTTCAAGTTAAAAATTATGATATACTTGTTCCTCTGTCTTTTTGGCCATGTGCCTGTATGAAAAAAGTTCAGTGCACAAAAACCTCACACCTAAAGTTTTAAGTAAGACAATGATGCTGAAAATGGCAATTGAGAAATGTACTGATGATGCTGCTACATCTATGAATTTTGATATACAGTAAAACTTCTGAATGGTGGACATTGAAGGGTCGAAAGAGAACCTGTCCATTGTTTAGAAGTGTCCGCTATTGGGAAGATCCTGCTTTTTGACAGTATACTATGTATACAACATTTATACATAAAAGCAATTTGAAAGATAAGTAAAACTAAGATGTACATGCAAGAGATAGAGCAAATTTGCACTAACCTTTATTTAAAACAATCCACCAAGATCTAAGAAGCAAAATAATCAAGTATTGTTGTTTGTTTTTTACATTCTTGTGCTCGTACACTAAAAACTAGAATGGCGGAACACAAATATAGTGTTAAAACTGGTACTATGACTACTGCTCTGTCTCGTCTAGTTAATGCAGGTACACACTTCCCTATTTGGGATGATGCAACAATTCTGGCAAACCCCAATTAAGATCACGAATGTCATTAACAGAAAGCATTTTTATACATAAATTCGCATATATATGCTGCAATGAAGATAGCCTATTGCGTATACCTCATCCTTGGAAATTACTACTTGATTGTGACTAATTTGATGTGTCCTCAATAACATTAAAATTTCCTTTCGAATTCTCTACCAATTCTCTGGCGTACCAGTGGGTCACGCCAGTGTTGGTGAGCACGCGCATTGAGCAGGTGTTACGTCATTTCTTTGAAGATGTATATAAGTGTACCATTCTCTATTTGCAGTCACCGTTTCTGAGGATGGGTCCACTGTGGACCCGAAAGGTCTTAAACTTTTAACATCTTTTATTTTTAGTCATTTAGTGTTCTTGACTTGGTATATTTTAATCTCAAGTTTAATCATGCAAAGACGGTTCTGTACCTAGTGTAATGATCTATACTTTTAGCACGAAGTAAAATACTCTTTTGGATTACATTCTTGTGAAATTTTGTCTTCTAAAAGAATTTCTAGTTCAGATGATAATTTAAAACTACCAGAATCATATTTTTTTGCAAAAAATAGTACTTTGATTTTTGCACATTCAACTGCAACCTTGTTTCCCAACAAATAATTTGTTGCAATATTATCTTCATCACTTTCTGCAGTTTCAGTGATTACATTTTCCGCTTCTACTTTATCGCATTTTTATGCAATCGATTAAGTCAGAGATTTCAGCGTATTGAATGAATATGGTGTTACTGGGAATCTACTTAATAGTGTGAAAGCCATGTATGCTGGTAGTAGAGCTTGTGTATGAGTGAATGGCGTTTTATCAAAATTGTTTTCTATTGGTGCAGGAGTTAGACAAGGCTGTGTAATGTTACCATGGCTGTTTAACATATTTATGGATGCGTGCATGCGTGATGCCAAAATAGATGATAGTAGTTTATGTCTTGGTGATATCCATGTGTGCAGATTACTGTATGCTGATGACACTGTCCTGTTGGCAGAGAGCAAAAGTGATTTGCAGAGTATGTTGTCTCGGATGTACGAAGTTTACATGAAATTCAAACTGAGTATAAATAAGGGAAAAACCAAAGTTATGGTGTTTGAGAGAGGAACTGGTAGCACTGAATGTAATGTAAGTCTAAATGGCACTGTGATTGACCATGTGAGTGAGTTTGTGTATTTAGGAAGCATGTTTGACAGAGAGAACAAATTGGATGGTGAAATTAGTAGGTGAGTGAATTCCTCATTGAAAGTCATAGCTGCTCTGGGAGGTTTTCACAGGAATGATGGGTTCTCTAGAGAGTCCCATATGGCTGTGTATGAAAATGTAATTGTTCCTACGCTGATGTATGGCAGCAAAACCCTGGGTACTGCAGAAGAAACATAGGAGTTGTTTGTATGCTGGAGAAATGTGTTACTTGGGGGGGGTGGGGGTGGGGGTGCCAGAAACGGTCTGATTGTATGAGGAATGAAGATGTGTTGCAGTTGTGTGATGTGAAGCAAAATGTTGTTAGCAAGGTGGAGACCAATATGCTTTGGTGGTTTGGCCATGTTGAAAGAATGAGTGATGAGATGCTTACTAAGAAAATCTTTTTAGCCCAAGTGGCAAGAAGGAAAGGCAGAGGAAGGCCAAGGAAGACATGGGTGGATCAGATTCAGGAGTGTCTGCATGAGAAAAAGATTATGAGTATGAAGTATAAAAGATCTTGTGTACGGCGTGTAATGGATATCAGTGAAGCCCGAGTTGTATGTCAAGATCGCTATAAATGGAGAAGTTTGATATGACAACAGTAAGTAAAAATATCTGGTAGTACGTATTTCTTTTTGGAGCTAACCTCTGAATCTCAGAGAACAGCTTAGTGATATGTATGTATGTATGTATTTTCTGCTGCTAAGGCTTCATCTACTAATGTGTACTCTTGGTATGAACTGAGAAATTTTTGAAGTTGCAAATCATCAATGGTTACTTCACAATCTTCTACTGGCATTGAAGTAATATCTTCAACAAATCCAGCTTTCTTAAAACAGCTACAAATGGTTACTACATTAATTTTCTTAATGGCAGATATAATCCAAAGTATAGCGTCCAACACAGTGACACTACTAGAAAGAGCACTGGCAGATGAAGCATCTTCCATCTTTGCCAAAAGATGCCTTACCACAAGCTGATGGTAGAAATTTTTGAAGCATTTTATTATGCCTTGATCTAAGGGCATGTTGGTGGAAGGAAAACTAATTTTGCATTTTCCAATGTAGCATCTGGATGCGATGATGCGTTATTCAGAAATAAAATCACTTTCTTTTTGGACACCATTTTTCTATCAAATGCTGATAACCATTCAATCATCAGATTTCTTGTCATCCAGGATTTGGTGTTTGCATAGTAATCCACATCTAAAGCATTAACCTTAAAAGCAGTGTGGTTTTAAAGATTTTCCTATGATTAAAGGTATATATAATTTAAGACTACACACTTGTGATGCTGAGATAGAATAAATTATCAACGTTTATTCACAATTAAATGTTTTATTAACATTGACAATAATTTCGCAGAGTGTTTGGCTCATCAGAATGAATGGAGTGTGAACATTCAAATCACTGTGACATCATCAGAATTCTGATGGTGGCGGATTTTGATGAGTTGCTTCCACACGCTTGAAAGAAATGGAGTAGATGTCATGTAGTTGACAAGCCATGAAGAGTTCCAGTATATGTGGAAAGCTTCTAATATATTAAGCTTGATAGTCAAATCAGTTTATCAATAAGTGCAGTATTTCCAAATAAATATTTACAGTTATTTTCATAGCAATGTTGGTCTATTGACGACTTCTTCAGTCCATAGTTCCATACGTAAGTCTTGTGTTCCTTCACATGGAAACTTAAAGCCCTGCGGGTCTGTCCTATATATGAAAGTCCACATTCACAAGAAATTTGTGTAATACATATGTGCTTAACTGAGGATTCCTTACAGAAACAGCTGGATTTTCTTAAATGAATTGTGGTACACAGAGGATATAGCCCTTCCATTATAGACAAAGGTGTCCAAAGATCTGGGAAACCAAAGCTTGTCTGCTTGCTCACATCAATATACCTCCCAGTATGAACAAACTGGTCGGTCATCCCCTTTGCTCCTCAGATTTGCTTCAAAATTTCAGAAAGTCTCAAAGTTTTAATTTCAAAGTTATTTTGCAAACCCATAAACAAGGTGAATTTTTACAGATAAAAAGACTACATCGAAGACAAATTCCTGGGGAAATTATCAGATACCTTGTGAACGTGGACTTTCATATATAGGACAGACCTGCAGGGCTTCAAATTTCCATGTGAAGGAACACAAGACTTATGTATGGAACTATGAACTGAAGAAGTCATCAAAAGCCCAACATTGTCACGAAAATAGCCTTAAATCTTTATTTGGAAATGCTACACTTATTGGTAAATCTGATTTGACTATCAAGCTTAATATATTAAAAGCTTTCCACATATTATGTAACTCTTCATGGCTTGTCAACAGCATGACATCTACTCCATTTCTTTCAAGTGCCCAAGCAACTCATCAAAATCTGCCACCATCAGAACTTTGATGATGTCACAATGATTTGAATGTTTATGCTCCATTCGTCTTGATGATGTCGTGTCAAATGCTCTGCGAAACTATAGTCGATGTTAATAAAACATTTAATTGTGAATAAACGTTGATAATTTATTCTATTTATGATTAAAGGCTTTTTGAACTCACCTATCATATTCATGCACAACATGACAGTTAATCTTTCTTTAGCAATCTTTCCACTGCTGCATCTCTCGCCTTTAAAGCTCATTATTTTGTGTGGAAGAGCTTTAAAAAAAAAAAAAAGCTGTTTCATCACAGTTGAAGATGTTTTTTTTTTCTTCATAATCTGTGCAGAAATTGTTAAGCTTCAGCTTCCAGTCTAACACAACATCAGTTTGGTCCATCGGACTCTCACCACAGATATTCCTGTAAGAGATGTGATGAGCTTTGAAATTTATTCGGCCAGCTGCCTGAAGCTTTGAATTCTGTGAATCCTAATTCTTTTGCAATTTCTAATGCCTTTTCATGAACTACAGTCCCTGACAAAGGAATGTTGTTGGCTCTAGCACAACAAAACAATTCATAGGTATAACAGTGTCCACAGCTAAACCCTCAGTTTTAGGAAAAGCCCACATAATTTTTTGGTTGCCATTTTCTTGCTAAGACTTCACTTCAGCCTTCTTTTTAAAAAATTTTACTCACTAGCAGTTTTCCAATGCCCAGTTTATCTGCTAAAATGTGCACAGTTAATCTTTCCTTTTCACTCAGCTTCACTATTTCAACTCTTTTTTTTTTTTAGGGTCAAGCGCTCACGCTTCTGTGACATTTTAAAATTGATGTTTTAGAAACCTCTGCTTCACGGTTCACTTGATGAGAAAAACCTGCATGACTGTTGCCAACAAATGTGATTTATAGTTTCCAGGTCATCTGAAATTCAAGTTGACCTCTGGGCACTCAGCTTGACCTTAACAAAGAGTGAAAGGTGAGGAGAAGAATGCCTGAATTCTCTTTGCAAGTGTGTGTTAATCCAATCACTGTTCCCAAATTAGCCGGCCTTGGGTGCTGGTCCCCATTCTGGAGGTCTCTCACCCAATTTGGGGCCCTCAAAGAGCTGGAAAGCAGTTTTTCCTGGTCAGATGTATGCAAGGGGAGGGTCTGACAAGTCAAGTCTAGCAAGCACTAACACTAATCCTTTTTCCAGCGATTTTGGCAGCTTACCCGGGATTTGTAGCACTTTAAAATTTACTAGGCCTCAGCAACAAAAAGATTAAAATAGAGAACGAGGAAGGGTAAAATAACAAAAAGGAACAATTTTGCAAGTTTGGGAGAATCACATTCCTGGAAATTCCTAGAATCAAAAGCAAATTGTCCACTACATTGTACTTTAAAAGTGTCTGCATCCATTAATTAAAGTGTCCACTATTAAGAAAAGAATGCTTTATAAGACGCCATGCATTTCTGCAGGGGAATAAAAAATTGTCTGTTATAGAGAGATGTCCACTATTAAGAACTGTCCATTAATGAAAGATTTGCTGCCTATATATATATCCAACATTTTCTAGAAAACTAAATCTTAATTAAATGTACAGTACTTTAAAATACAGTAGCAATTCTGAATATAAATTAATTGACTTTTTCTTTATCTTCAGCAAATAAAATTGATTTTGCAACACAGTAAGTACTATATTCCAGGAACTGAGTTAGATTTGCATTAGGAACACCTACCTAATAATGTGTTGGTCCGCCTTTCTGGGCAATCATGGCTCGCAGATACCTAAGAACAGATTCCACAAGGTGTAGAACATCCTTCATGCGTAACTTGACCCATGTCTACTGCAGCAGCTGTCAGTTCATGCTCATTCTGTGCAGGAAGATCAGCAGTTCTCACACCCTGTCCTAGCATATCCCACAAATGTTCAATTGGGTTACAGTCAGGGAAGTTTAGGAGCTAAAGCAATGTGGAGAATTTGTTGTCCTGTTCCTCCAACCACTCAGTACTTATACAAGCCCGATAACATGGTGTGTTGTCTTGTTCCTCCAACCACTCAGTACTTATACAAGCCCGATAACATGGTGTGTTGTCCTGTTCCTCCAACCACTCAGTACTTATACAAGCCCGATAACATGGTGTGTTGTCCTGTTGAAAGATGGCACTGTGGTCTGGATAAACCTCCTGCAGATATGGATGGAGACAGTTTACTTAACAGGTCCTTATAGCATCCACCTTTCAGTATTTGTGGGATGATAGCCAACTAACCTAGAGCTTTCCAGGAAAAAGCTTCCCGGACCAGAACACCACCGGCCTGTTGAACCCCAACTGGGCAACCAAGGTATAGGGCTTCATGCTGTTTACGCCATATGCGAACCTGGCCATCAGGATGGTGAGGCAGAAGATTGGACTCGTCACTCCAAAAGACTTCCTTTCCATCTGTTGAGGATCTATTGCTGATATTCCTTGGCCAATATGAGGCGTTGTTTGTGATGACTGGGCATCATCATGGGTACTCTTATTCTCTGGCTGTGGAACCCCAGGTGAAAGCAATGGTACTAGTTGGTCTCCAGCATCATGGTACTACTTGGTCTCTGGCTGTGGAACCCCAGGTGAAGCAAGGTATGGCGCATGGTGCATGTAGAGTAGAAATAGGTCAAACTGTGCCACTGTTGCATAGGTGGGTGAGCTGGATGACTGTTGTATGTTGTTGCTGAGATACCAGTCATGACACCCGACGCTGACCTCTAGGATCAACAGAGCGTGGCTGACCAACGTGAGCCCTTCTGCTGAATGTCTGTGCATGGTTAATCCAGTCCTGGTATACTCTTGATGCAGTAGTACGGGAGCAGCCAACAAGTGCGGCTGTTTCTGAAATACTGGCACCTGTCTGTCCTCCAGGCCCCAACTATCTGGCCGTGGTCAAATCGCCGTTTTTGCCATGTTTCCCCATTACTGGCAAATGTTTACAGATTACGTACAGAGGATAGGTGTGCACAATTTATAGTAGCTGCACACGTTTTTTTTTTTGTTATTGCTTTGAATATGCAAAACAGGGCATGTTCCTAATGCAACACTAATTCAGTTTATGTCATAACACTGTGGTTTTCAAACCGTGCATCACACCATCCACTAGAGGCATCGTGGTGATTTGGCAGTAGTAGTTTGGCTTGCTATGATGAGTTGCACAATGAGTTGTACCACTTGTATTTACAGTCAAGTCGTACCACGTGTCGCATTTGCAGTCGAGCTGTACCACATGTCGCATTTTCATAATTAAAATGAGCTTCAAGGTTAGTTTTGTCAAATGCAGTTTGTTTTAAGTCTTCTTTGAGTTTTGTGATCTGTTTTTCTGTCAGTATGGATAATTTTTTTAAATATAAGTACAAAATATGACATTTTAGACGGCAGTTCTAAAAGAGACAAAAATACCGGAAGTATGATGATAGTTACTTGGATTTTGGGTTTACATGCACTATTGTAAGAAATGAACATCCACAGTGTGTCATTTAAAGTATTGGCCACTGAGAGCACACTTCCCAATAAAATGAAACAACATTTGGAGTCAGTTCATGGTAGTTTGGTAAATAAACCATGTGAGTATTTTTTTGCAAGTTAAAAGAAGTGACTGAACAGAAAGCAATTTTTTCTAAACAAGCTACTATTCCTACAAAGGTTCTTTCATCTTACAAAGTTGCTTACTGTGTAGCAAAGAGCAAGAAACCTCACACCACTGTGAAGACCTTATTTTACCAGCTGCTATGGACATGGTGTCTATTATGAAAAACACCATGTCTTTTTTTCTTTTCTTTTTTTTTTTTTTCATGTACTGAAAATATGAAATCATATGAGAATTTATTAACCTTGTTTTTATAATGAAATTGGAATAAAAAATACAAATACAAGTATCAAAACATATACCTAAGGTAGCAAATAAGGTATTCATGTAATCCATAGTTAGTTGTTGTTGTTTTTTTCCTTTTCATTTTTGGAGGCATTTAAAATTTTACAATAGTATTTAAAATTTTGAAACTTCTTTTATATGCTTTTTACATTTACATGTTTTTAAGGCCACCTCCAAGAAAAATGTATAACCAAGGTTCCACTATATATAGTTATATATAAAAACATTCCACTACACTTACTCAAACTTTGCTGTCTGTGGCTCCATTTCCAATAACTCTCTTATTGGTGACTTAGGAACATGTGTACTGAAATATTCTGTAAAAAAATAAGTATGCTTATTCATTATGTTCAGTATTTAACAGAAGAGAACTGAGCAAAACAGTAAGACATAATGATACATTAAAATTTTATCATCTTAAAAATGCAAGGAAAAAAAAAAATACATGTACAATCTTTACCCATACATCAGCAACTACTGAATTGCCAAGACAGCAACTTGGTAGTATGAGAATGAGGAAGTATCCAGGGCCATTTTCATAACAAGCTCTCTCTGCATTCAAGATAGCGTGTTCAGAAATTTTTGAGAAAAGCACAGCCAGGACAACTAACAATGTGATTCACACCACAACTCTTGCTGCATTGTCTCACTGTTCTGTTTTAACCCAAGGAAACAGAATACAGTTTTCAAATGGAAATGAAAATAGCATAAATTCTACACTGAACTGAGAAAAGAAAAAAAAAAAAAAAATTAAGTGTCACATAATAGCATAATTAAACTAGTAATCCGAATTTCTTGGCATAGAATAGAAATCAAAGTTCCCAAGCTTTTGCACATTAACCAGATGGCTTTTTCAAGGAAGGTAGACAGCAAACTGCCTACCGTTTCTTTTCCACTTTGAATATCAGCTGTCAGAATAGCTTAAGAGTGTTCCTTATTGCTCAGAGAATGCAAAATCTAATTACTAACAAGGAACTGCACACAAACTAAACAATTTGGATTACTAGTATAGTTGGTGTACAGTTCCTTGTTATTAATCACATAAAGTGTCAAAAGTTTTTCACATTACCAAAGAATTACGAACTGACCATATGTATATCATGCATAGCTATCAGGAGTTTTTCAGTAGTTGTTGGTATTTAGCACATCCTACAAGCATCATGTTATCAGCCAAGAAAGGCATCCACCCTTTAAGTTGTTTAGGGTGTACAATTATAGTTACAATAGTCATATGATCCCAGACATTTTGAAGACCACTAATCAGTTGTGATGGGGAAAAAAATAACCATGTAATACAAATCTTCATTGTGCAACATTTCTCTTTTGCATATATAACAAACTTAAAAAATGGGTACTCAGTCAGCAGTTTAATTATAAAAATCAAGGTACACATTCGTCCAAAATAACAAAGGATTATATATAGTAAATTCGGCACAACAGGTTTCAATGCAGTGTGCATTAAATTGTGCCCAAAAATAAGTACATGGACCATAGATTGAATTGAATTTTCAGTTTCTGCCTATAAAAATTTTGTACATCATGTACTTTAATTATTATATGCTGAGTAACTGTCAAAGGAGAGAAATCCTACACCAATATCACCAATAATATATATTAGATTGTGTAAAAAAAAAAAAAATACCAAGAAGATTTATTTAAAACACCAGTTGCTTACCATTGGTAACAGTAACTCTTCTGTTATAGTTGACAGGTGGTCTACCAGTGAAGATATCAAGTAATCGAAAGGCACTTTCTGTAGAGGTGATTCATAAACAGATGACTTCCAGAGTTTAAAAAAAATTGAAATTTCTGATGAAAACCATTTTTGAACGATTGGTTAAAAATTGATAAAGGATGAAAGCTTTATAAGTGGTTGAGTTGAAAGAAAATTCACCCCAAATTGGTCCTGGTTTTTAAAAGTACATTTAAAAAGTGGTGGATGAAAAGACAAATACAATATGAGAGAGTCATTTATTAAAATTCAGAAATCAAAGAGCAAAATAAGGTGTATGATGTGCTCTGAACCGGTCACATATACACACATCAGCCACTGAACTAGAAACCTTTATGCAGATGTGCATAAATGTCACTTGTGCAGTATATATGCAAAATATGTGGTCATGTGCGTTACCACATCATCTAGGCAACTATTTAAGATTGCAGCTTGTCAGTAATTGTCAGCAGTGTTGATCAAAATGCTGAAAAACAAAGGATCTTTTGAATTCAGAGTTGAAGAAAAATTCTTCTCATAATACGTGGTAAATACGTCATAATAATTAACGCAGCAATCGGACCTAGCCGAATTGACTGTAATTACTGTTTCACATGTGAATTAAATCATATCAGAAAACTTGAAAATTTCAGAATATTTCTTCAACTCTGAATACCTAAACAGCTGGAGATTTACTTAACAACGCTAATGGCAGCAGAATCTGCATTCAATTTGAATGCAGTCACAGTCGGAGAATATTCCGATGCTCTTAACACACAGATACTTGCGAATTCGCCGTCGTGGGTGGTGCAACGGATAGTGCGCTCAAACAGCAATCGGGAGATGCGGGTTCGATTCCCGCTCCACAGCGATGAAATTTTCAAGTTTTCTGGATGTGATTTAATTCACATGTGAAACAATAATTACAGTCAATTCGGCGATGTCCGATTGCTGTGTTAATTATCATGACATATTTACCACGTATTATGAGAAGAATATTTCTTCAACTCTGAATACCTAAACAACTGGAGATTTACTTAACAACGCTAGATGGCAACAGAATCTGCATTGAATTTGAATGTGGTTGGAGAATATTCCGATGCTCTTAACACACAGATACTTGCAAATTCGTCGTCGTGGGTGGTGCAACGGATAGCACGCTCAAACAGTAATCAGGAGTGCGGGTTCGATTCCCGTTCCGCGTCGATGAAATTTTCAAGTTTTCTGATGTGATTTAATTCACGTGTGAAACAGTAATTACAGTCAATTCAGCGATGTCTGATTGCTGTGTTAATTATCAGGATCTTTTAAAGTTCAACAAAGGGCTTATTGTGGATGCCCCTCAGGCTTGAGCGACAATTTTGAAAACAACGGATTGGTTTGTCAAAAGGGGAGATATCCCATGCCTTTAATCAGTGTAAAATTAACCTACATTCCTTGTCTAAGCGATGTAACTGTGACACAATGACAATCTGTCAGGAATGGAATTGCTGTCATCTAAGAAGCCTTGTGCGATGAAACAGGACTTCCTCTGCGCAGCAATTGACCTAAGCATTCAAAGAAGGCTGTTTGCAACCCATATCTCAGCGAACTATGCGTTGGGAGTTGAAAAGGATCAGTGCTGGCAGTCGCATGCCTATATTGAAACCACCAATTTCTGCAAAGGACTGGGAAGCATCTACACTGGTGTCAGGAATGCCAAGACTGGACACTTAAAAAAAAGTCATGTGGTCTGACAAGTCGCAGTACACCTTATTCTGTATTGACGATAGGCAGAGAGTTTAATGGAAGCTCCAAGAAGTAATGGAACCAGCTTGCCTTGCAAACACAACTCAAAGTTCTACAGGTGGTGTCATGGTGTGGGGCATGTTCTGTTGGTACGGAAAGGGGTCCCCAACATTGCTGGAAGGTCAGGTGTCCTCCATGGATTATTTGAACATGGTTGTCATCAAGTCCATCCCACAATGTTGACTTTTTATCCAGCAGGTGACAGCTGTTTTATGGACAACAATGCTACATCGCACAAGATGTGTTCAGCAAGCATGACAGAGTGACTTCCACTATTTTCCCTGGCCACCACAAAACCCAGATCGGAATTCCATTGAAGATGTATGGGACATATGTTAGAAAAGCAGATCTGGGAGCAAAGTCCTCTTGTGTCAAATCTCAGCCAGTTAAGGACTGTCTGGTGAACACCTAGTGTGCTGTAGATGTAGATGAACTCCAATACCTTGTGGAATCTATGCCAAACAGCATATGTGTTATAATTTATAGTGATGGAAAGTTGCAAAATCATTTTTGGAGCAGGTGAAATACATGTTTGGAGCAGGTGAAATACATGTTTGGAGCAGGTGAAATACATTCTTGGAGCAGGTAAAATACATTTTTAGAGCAACAAAATGCAATTTTGGAGCAGATAAAATACATTTTTGGTGTAAGAAAACATTTTTTCAGAGCAGGTAAAATATTAGGAGATAGAACAAACTCTTAAGCAAAAAATGTTTTTGAAATAGATGCACCCTACTCAAATTTAAAACATCTTGCATTGAAATACACACACACACATATGCAAAGATTTTAGTTTTCAAATAGATCAAAAAATTTGTAACCACAGCAGGATTCTATTATTAATCGTTTATTTTACAAAAAATGTTTAATTTTTTGCTGCTTTTCTCAATATTTAATTGCTCACTTCTGTTTTGTTTTTGTTTTCTAATTTTTTAAGACGCTAGCAATGTTTTGTTTTGCTTCTTTTAATAGTACCTGTCCACTTTTTATTGCACTCATGTCTTTTTTTTTTTTATGCTACATTCAATGTTCATCTCAGCATTGTTAAACATTTTATGAGAGGAATCCAACTGCTGCAAAAGTTCAACTTCTTCCCATTTCAAATCACCTTGTGAACATTCAATTTCTTTTTATCTTTTTCGCTTATTTTGCTGCATTTTTCCAGCACTAATCAGCTCTTGATATTTTTTCCTGGATTCTTTATAAGCTGTCAGAAGTTTCTTGGTTACATTAATTTTACTCACATATTCATTTAGTCTCTTGACATGATCTTTGTGCTTCTTACTCTCTGCACGACGCCTACAATCATTGCAGCCGCCATGCGCTAGGCTAAAATTGCAGCCACATGGCTTAAAAAATGTGATTCGGCAAAACTTTAGATGCTTCATAAAAAGGCCATTCTTTACTATATATATTGCGATACACTTGACAATAAGTTTTATTTAACTTCATTCTTTTCGTTGACATACCTGTTTCACTGCTACGTTTCATTTTGTTTTAATCTAAACTAACCCTTTCCACTCGAATAACTTTTCACCCATACTCATCCATCACTTTCTTTTTTTCCTGCCAACTTAGCAGTGAAAGCTCAGCTTTGGCTCGCCAGTCCCGAAATACGAGGTACAGAGGCACCATCGGCGTGGCGCGTGACACCTGACCTACTTGGTGAGAAAGGAAAGTCTTGCGAGCGTCGACATGCGAGCTATAGAGGTGTCATCGGCATGGAAGGTTAAACCCGAAAAGGGGAGAGGTTCGGCGAAAAAGATATGTCTTGCAAGCCCCGACACATGAGCTATAGAGGCGTCATGGGTGTGGCAGATGACACACGAGCTACTTGGCAAAAAGAAACGTCTCGCGAGCGCCGACATGTGAGCTATAGAGGCATCATCGGCATGAAGGGCGACATCCGACATGAGAAATATTTGGCAAAAAGAAATTCCTTGCAAACAACGACATACGAGCTACAGAGGAGTCATAGGCAATGCGGATAACACCCGACACTCCAGCTTTTCGGCGAAAACGAAATTCCTTGCGAGTGCCGACATGCGAGCTACAGAGGCATCATCAGTAGACGAGTGACACCCGACATGCCCATGACGCTTCTTTTTCCCCATTCGGTGAAAAAGAAATGTCTCGTGAGAGCCAACATGTGAGCTATAGAGGTGTCATTGGCGTGCCACACGCGCTATTCGGCGATTTAGCAATGTCGGGTGTCACTCGACAGTCGAGTGGAAAGGGTTAAAATGTTTGGACTGAAATTTTCACAAGCAGAAAGCCACATGTAGTCAATGTAAAGAGTTCGCAAAAGGCACTGAGCTCAGCTCCATCTTGGCTTTTGCACACGGCACTCTCAAATAGTTGTATGCGTAATCATGTGATAAAGCTCTGCCTCCGTTGGCGTGGGAAATCAGAACATCGAAGGCGTATAGAGACTATCTGTAAAGTGTTTTTCTTACCAAAAGACGGTAAAAAAATGAAAATTGTGTGCAGGGATCTTGCATGGGCTTTTCCGTAGTTTTTTGGATGACTTCTGTAAAACCGTAAGATGGAGTGAAAATCCGTAAAAGTTGGCATCTCTGAATTAATATGAATCCTTTAGAAACAGAATCATTGTATCCTGCCACGAGAGAGCCATTTTCAGTCGTCCTCCGCGTGAAAGAAATAGCTAACGACTGACCTTACGCTGTATTTACGTAATCGTACACCTCGCCCGGAACGAAATAACTACGCCATCCCAAAGAGCAGGGAATGACATATTTACAATCTCAATTGCACAACACTCCGAAAGACCACCAATTTATCTGTAAACAATCTTCATCAGGATTTTATGATGCATACATTGTTTCTCCTACATACCACGTGATTACAACAGAACTCCTCCTCCACAACCTCTACCTACATCACAAAACCTATTCGTCACTTACGCCGAAAAAACAACTAATTAAGATTGGCGTGCTTGATTAAGCGTCGTTATATGTTTAACCAAATTACGCGTAGACCTTAAAAGCGTCATTTGATTCGCCGTTTAAAACGGCCATTTCATTGCAGTTGAGCACAAATATAATTTTTTTTTTTTTAATTTGTAGCCATTTGGCGCAAGATAATGAAATTCACGCAGTTCGGCACAAACTTTCCATCACTGAATTTAGGATGAAGGAGGTCCAATCCAGTATTGAACAAAAGTTTTTAATTCAGTGGCTGGTATGTGTAGGACGTCATGCACATTTTTTACTCTAAGATTTCTGGATTTTAATAGAGGACCGTTTTGTATTGTATTCGTCTTTTTATCTCCATCACTTTTTTTAATATATTCATTGATGCCAAGCTCTGGAAGTTGTTTTCAGTAATAAACAAGGTTTTTTTTTTCAGTAATTTTCAGTAATCCAGCACACAGCAGCAAAGTTGGGTGTCTAAGCACGGCAACAAATTCCAATGTATCACAATTACAAAAACAAACAAAAAAAGAGTAAATATATTAAACAGTAATTTGCTATTGGTAAAATTAAAAATGTCTACAAAATCTAAGATTACCTTCAGTAATCTTTTAGATGCCCCCCTCTCTTTATGCCCTCAGATTTTGGCAGAGTAGATAACCCATTTTACTAAAGAACTGAACTATATAGACTTACCTGTGTTTAAGTTTGCAGTTCATCCTTTGTATAGCCAAATAGGTTGATGTTCATTTTTTTTTTTTTTTTTTTTTTTTTTTTTTGGATTGAAGGTTTAATGACTGAGCAACTCAATGGGCTATAAGCAGTCGCCTGTCCCTAATTTAGGGCCCCTGCCTCCAGAGAAGGGAGAGAGCCAATGCCATAAGACAAACACAACATCCATGCCTCACCGGGATTCGAACCTGGATCCTTCCGAGAGAAATAAAATGGTCATAAACCAGCACTTAGACCACTGCGCCATTGGTGCGGCAATATTAATTTTTCCTGACTTTATAACTATAATTTCATCCATCATACTGAAAGAACTGAGTGAGTGAGGTCCATGAAAGCATAGTAAAAGTTTTCACAATTACAGATAAATGGTGTAACTTTAAGAACGTGAATACTTTTGAACACCACATATCGATTCTTACAAATTTTCTCACTTCATCGCTTTTATTTTCAGAAAACTTTCCCTCCTTTATCAAAATAAAATGCAGACATTTATGGGGGAAATAATGTTTAACAACAATACAGCACAGTAGAAACATCACAATTTAAAAAAAAAGAAAAAAATGACTAAGGGAATAATTTGTGCTCCGTTCGACTACTGTTTTTGCTGGCCACATACCGAGTCTGAACTACAGACACTGATCAACTCCATTACGGAAAAATTTCCTTCCATTAATCTCACTATATCTAAGGAAGTAAACCACAAAATTGATTTCCTAGATGTATCTATCTGCAGAAATGCTGATCTCTCCATTACTCGTTCCGTCTATCGTAAACCTTCTGCGGCCACTAACATCATTCCCTACAAATCTTTCACCCTGCATCTCTACAAGCTTGCAGCATTGAAGTCCTACATCCACAGGGCTCATATCATTTGCAACAACTAACTCTCTCTTCAAGAAGAACTCTCCAAAATTTCTACAATAGCCCTCTCTCATGGTTTCCCTGCTCTTACAGTCAACTCCCTCATAAAGAAATATGAAAACCATTCGAAAATTGAATGCCTCCTTCCTCAAAAGAAAGAAAACCTGAAATTCTGTGGTTCTGTTCCTTACCATCCTTCCTATGCTTATAAGTTACAGATTCTTTTTAGAAGTTTTGGTTACCATCTTGCCATTAAATCTACCCCAAACATCTTGAAACTTCTACAAAAGGATAGGGACAAAGTTGAAAGCCTGAACCTCCCAGGAGTTTACTGCATTCCTATCTCTTCTTCTACTGGGGATAACTTATACATTGGAAGCACATACAGGAGCATTAACCATAGAATTTTAGAACATAAAAAAGATGTTTCGAAAGCCAATCCTAATACTGCCTTGTTTATTTTGACAATGGAAGACACATCTGCAGTTCCCCACTGGAACGAAGCAAAACGAATTGCTTCTTTTGACAATCGTTTTGCTCTCCGTTACCGTGAAAGACTGGAAATTATTTTCAACTCAATGACTTGCAATTCGGAATCTCCTCTCTACATTCCGATGATCTGGAGATCAATTCTAAGTTTTGGCAACAAAAATAAGAAAAATTCAAATGTAGAATCTGGCAACAATCTTAGTCCTCCATTGGCATAATGAAGACCTAAGATAAGGTCGAAAGCTTCCAACTTATGAACTTTTTGTAAAAGTTTTCATTTAACGTAACTAGCGTGATCAAGTTACCTTTATTTGTTAACTGTTTTCGTAAATTAAATTTTTCCTCCATTTTCAAGCTGAAATACAAGTATTTATGCAATAAAATGATATTTAATGACAATAGGGTGCAGGAGGAACATCGGAATAAACAGAATTTACAAATCACAGGGGCATTTCCTGATATAAAAACATTTATGCAAAAAATCATATTTAACAATAATACTGAACAGAGAAAACATTGCGAGTAAAAAAAAAAATTTTTACGATTATGGGAGAAATCTCCATTCCCTCTAACTTCCATTTTCAAGTTTTGAGATGTAATTTTGTGAAACCCCGTTACTATACCCCCCCTTTATTCAATACAGCATCGATCCTGATGACAAACCAAATGATGCCGGAGAAGCTGAATTTCGTGGAAAAAATCTCATGCTAGTTTTTGAAGCAGAAAAACCAAATGACGATTTTCCGTAATTTCGTTGGCATGTCTCTTCTTCTGTAATACCAACCAAAAATTCGTAATATTATGGAAAATCCATACTTGGAATCCATGTATACTTTTTAACCAGTGCCACTTGCTTTTTAACTCAACCACTTTTAAATCTTTCATACTTCATCCATTTTTAACTTATCATTTAAAAATGGTTTTCACCTTAAATTTAACTTTCTTTTAAACACTGGAAGTCATGTGTTTATGAATCGTCTCTACAGAAAGTTCCTTTGGATTACTTGGGCATCTTCACTCGTAGAACACCTACAACTGGGGAGTTCCAACCAATGGTAAACAATTGGTCTTTTGATATGAACCTTTTTGATACTGTATTTTTGGACACAATCTGAGATATACAGTGTGTCCACAAAGTCTCTTCACAACTTTGCACATTTATTACAGACACCCTGTACTATATAAAAGTTCATAGTATTTGTTGTATAATATATTGTAAATATCAAGGTTTTAATTGACATTGTCGTTTTTTGTTATAGGTCCCTCACCGACGTTGCAGGTGATGTTCTATGAAAAATGGTCCCCACAAGAGAGAGAGCGCAATGCGTCGCTTGGTTAATCAAAACAAAATCTGATACACAAATGCAAAGACATTTCTGGACTAAGTATGGGAAAACCTCACCATCTCGCCCTAGTATCCACCAACGGCACCAGAAATTCATGGAGACCGGGTCTGTGTCGGATCAAGATCATAGTGGCGGCCCATGAACACCGAATGAAGACATCGAATGTGTTTGTGATTCATTTTTACGAAACCTGAAGAAGTCCATTCATTCCGCTGCCAGAGAACTACAAATGGTACACAGGGGCTACACAGAGAACTACTCCATGATACACAAGGTGCTACACAGACATCTACACTTATATGCATACAAAGTGCAACTGTTACAAGCACTTGAGATGAGCGATAGACCACGACAAAAAGAATTAGCAGTAGCGATGCTAGATAGATTGAGTGAAGATCCCGAGTTTCTCACACGTTTGTTTTACGGATGAGGCAACTTTTCATGTCTCTGGGCAGTTAAACAGACACAATGTCAGGATTTGGGGGTCTGAAAATCCTTATGTGTTTATGGCACTTGCAAGAGACAGTCTTAAAGTGAACGTGTGGAGTGGTGTTATGCATAACAGAGTCTTTGGACCATTTTTCTTCAGTGAGAAAACAGTGACGGCAGATGTTTACCTGGATGTTTTGTGTGAGTATGTTGTGCCACAGTTGGAGGACCTTCAACCAAGCGTGATATTATAACAGGATGGTGCGCCACCACATTGGGGACTTTTTAAACACAACATTCCCTAGGAGGTGGATTGGACGGGATGATCCATTTGCATGACCACCTTGTTCCCTGACGTCACACCTCTGGATTTTTTTGTATGAGGATATGTGAAGGATATCGTGTATCGGACAAAGGTGCAGGACATCATTGACCTAAAATCGAGGATCAACAATGCCCTTTTGACCATTACTGAGGACATGCTGCAGCACACATGGTTGGAACTAGTGTTTCAGCTAGATGTTCTATGCACAACACAAATGGTGCGTGTATTGAGCTTTTGTAATGAGGTAGAAAAAACTTTAGCCTTTGCACTTACTTATGTACTCAACCACATTTGTCAATCTCACACAGTTTATCCTAAATAAATGTGCAAAGTTGTAAAGAGACTTTGTGGACACCCTGTATTATTGATGTAGGATGTCTATCTTTGAATAGTTACTCAGCATATAATAATTAAAAAGAATGTGATATACAGAATTTTTACAGGCAAAAGCTGAAAATGTTTCCTAAAAACTTGATTTAATAAAAGAATTACTTCAAATATATAAGAGTTCAATGCTCAATATACCCATATATAATTAAAATCCTCTACCAGAAACATTCTCTGATCTTTCAGCATGAAAACCATTTTTTTAAGTTACTGGAAAACACATAAAAAAAAAACAGACTTAAATACTTTTGGAATATATACAAAACAGCCAGTAAGTGGACCCTCATACTAGGCCTATGGACAGGAACACTCATAGTCTGTGTAAACACATTAAATAATAATTTTCTAAGACTGAAAACAAGTTGAACTCAATATAAGTTACCTAAAAAGCCAAAATATAACCTGAGTGATTCACGAAATTGCAAGAATATGAGAGCACCAACTTTTGAAACCAATATCTCCAAAATAGCAAAAAATCTCCATTTTAGGGTAAAATGCTAAAACAAAGATGACACTCAGATATGATTTTCATACCTCATTTTACCCAGGAAAACTTTTTACTACAGTTTCAAACTGGCCATGCTGAAGGTACCTCAATATTTTCTATTTAATTTATTTATAATTAAATCAATAGTATCTACACACATCAAAATTTCACAGTTCCTAATGGGTAATTTCAGCAAAGCTTAAAAATGCATGAAAACCTACAGGTTACAGTTACAGAAATTGGGTGAGAAAGAAATTTTTTAAATATAAGCTATATAAATACATATCTAGTGACAAATACATACTGAAGCCCTAGTGGGAAAATAGTACATCTACAAAAAAAAAAAAAAAAAAAAAAAAGCATGTGGATAATACATCAATCAGATGGCAGTTAGAAAAAGTAAGTGCAGAAACACAATCTTTCTAATCTGATCTATAGAAGCTGAGGTATGAAACAAATCAAAATTAACACCACCAAACAGGGAAATCTTGTATCAGACAAGCTGGAAAAGGCATGGAAAATTGTTATAATTGCTACAGCTATTGACTGCAAAAATAATTTTTGAAATCAGACTTTCAGAAGCACAGATACAGTCTCATAAGTACCTAAACATACACTGATGCCTCACAGCAGAAAAGAAAATAGCACATCTCAAAAGTCAGACAGCATGTGTATTATGCTGATCAAGGCTACTGACATTAAAAGACTTTTTTTCACTCTGAAAAAGTTGGAAACACAGATCCCTGCAATAAAAATCTAAAATTTATGCCACCTACCAGAACATTTTGCATCAAAAAATGGTTTCGATGTGCACAAAAACTTTTCACAATTGCAGTTATTTGATGGAAAAATTCTTTTTTAATCAGACTTTGGAAAGCAGAAATGTAGAGCCAAATACAAAAATACATTTCTGTCACCTTGCAGAAACAGACATCTGCGCGCGCGCACACACACACACACACACACACACACACACACACACACACACACACACACACACACACACACACACACACACTAGAGGTAAAACCTTGCAGTAAGCAAAGCAAAAATCTGTATTGCATGGACAATTTTGCATTCCTGCTATCAAATGTGAAAAGCATTTTTTCAATCCAACTTAATTAAGTGCAGATCTTGTGCCAAATGAAAAAAACACATCAACTGCCTATAATCAGAGATTCAGAAGTCCTTAAAACATCATCCTAATGGTTAACACACTATGATGCAAAGGATTTTTTTAGTGCAAGTCAATGTATACTGAGATATATGTTTACAGACAGTCAAAATGATACAATAAAGCCTATGTTTTGGGGGGTTCTTTTTTCCATAATACATGCTAAAAATAATTTACTCATACCTGCATGTATATGAATTCCTGTAAACAATGATTTTGCTGTCTTTCCCACTTTTTGATCAAATAAGGAATGATAACTGTGAGACAGAGAACTGGTTTAACACGATTCAGTCTCCATATCCCTGAGATACAATAAATAAGCAATAATAACTTGAAGTGTCTTCTACATAGCTTTTGTCTGATTTAATTTCTTGAACTACAGTTCTCCATGCAACCATGATTTCAATATACACAGTCAAGTCACATTATTGTGACCACCTCCAACTTTTGATGTCAACAGCACATAGTCAATGAAAGAAGGCACGTGTCGTGAGCTGGCTGGGAAGGTATATAAGTTGCGCTGTAGGCAATCTGAAAACATATCACTCATTGCTGTCATGGATAAAAGGAGCAATTTATCAGATTTGCAAAAAAGGGATGATTATCAACTTTCGGGCCAAGAGTGGCAGTATTTCTGAAACAGCGCAGTTTGTGAACTGTTCATGTGCTGCTTTGGTTAAAGTGTATTGTGATTGGAGAAATGGCATCATTGCGAATAAGCGACGTTGAAACTGCAGAGGTGAACATTGGCTTTGAAGGTGCACGAGAGCCGATCGACACGCTACAATGGAGAAACTCACCGGCCAAATGAAACAGGGGGCTACCGGAAGTGTGTCTAAAATGACAGTTCAGCGAACCCTGCTGCGTATGGGGCTCCAATGCAGACGAATGGTTACTGCACCTATGCTAACAAAGGTGCATCGGCATAAAAGGCTTACATTTGCATGGCAGTATTGGAATTGGACCTCCGCTGATTGGCAAAGAATCGCTTTCTCCGATGAGTCACGTTTTCTGCTTCATCGAACGGATGGACGCTGGCGTATAAGGCAAGAAATATCGGAGAACAAACACTCTTTAACCATTACTGGAAGAACACAAGCTGGTGGGTGCAGCGTTATGGTCTGGGGAATGTTTTTGCGGCTTTCTCTGGGTCCACTCATACCTGTGGAAGGCACTCTGGATCAAATTCGTTATGAATCTATCCTTGCAGACCCCATACAAGCTGATTGTCTTCCCTGGGGTGGATAGGGTCTTCCAGCATGATAATGCGACATGTCACACAGCTAGAAATGTCCGAGAGTGGTTGGAAGAGCACGATGAAGACTTCAAAGTACTTCCCTGGCCCCCTTATTCCCCAGACTTAAACCCAATTAAGCATCTGTGGGATCACTTTGATTGTGTTGTTCGCTCTATGGATCCTCCACCACGCACCCTCCAGCAGCTGTCAGATGCAATGTGGTCGGCATGGCTCCACATACCTGCAAACACAGTCCAGCACCTTATTGAGTCACTCCCAGCACATCTAGCTGCTGTCCGTGCTGCACACGGTGGTTACTCTGGATATTAGCTGGTGGTCACAATAATGTGACTCGACCGTGTATTAACACCACCTAGAAGTGAACCTTACATACACATAATACAAGGGTGCATCTGTTCAAGTGGTCACTCAGTATATTTCATAATGACAAAGAAATGTGATCATTAGAGCAACCCAAATGCATTTCAACCTCGGAGACCCTGGGTTGCTATATTAAATAAGATGCTTATACAAACTATGCTGATAAAGTGTTTAAACCTGGGTCCCCATTTTGCACAAAATGCATAATTTGCCATCAATATGCATAAATTTGCCATCAATTTGCATTAGATGCATTTTGTGCTCCAAAATGCATAAGCTACATTTTCCCAAAGAATATCTGGCATTCAAAGTGTATCTGATAAAATTGAGGTGTGCGGTGACGACAACACGACCGGCAACACGAAGCTGCGAAATGGATTTGTCTCCTGCAGTAGCGGGGAGGGGCACAGCTGAGTGGCGTTTCAGGTTTCATTGGATCGGTTGCAAGAGTGTGAGCTGGGAATCTGCTGAGATGATGCAGTTCAGGTGCCAAAGTCCAAACTTCTCTGAGTTCTCTCTCTATCGCAGCAGCGCCAGTCAGCCGTCTGAAGGCAGTGAATAAGCGCATTTTTTTCCGGCGGTGTGTTAAAGATTAGTTTAAAAAGTTTACGAAGCCGCCAAAAATGGGAAAGGACAAAGTTACAGTGAGATCTCGTCTTCTAGTTTCCAAGAACTGGACTTGAATTGAAATCTAATAATCTGTGGTGCAAGTACTGTTCAAAAGTTGTCGATTTCACAAGAAAATCTGTCGTGTCTGCCCATGTCGCAAGTGGAAAACATTTGCGGTGCAAAGAAGGACACACCCGTCTAGAGACATTGGAAGAAACCGTTGACTGCCAAAATTGAGCAGTACACAACAGTGGGAGGAAATGGTGCCGGCTTTCGTTGGTGCCCAGATTCTGTTACACATATTTCGGAACGAAAAGTTTCGTCAGTGGATAAAGAAAAACGTCTGTAATGGCCAGAATCTCCCTTCTGAAACCACACTCAGACAGATCCTCCCTCAAGTAAGCAACTCTGACCTTCAAGAAACGAGGCGCCTTTGCAAAGATCGCGATGTTTGTGCAATAGTTGACGAAACGCAGGATTTTCTTACTCGGAAAATAATAAACATCTTGCTGACTCCACTGGGGAACCACTCAAGGCCAAGAGTGGTTGTTTCAAAAATTGTAGACAAGTGCAATGCAGATACTATCATAGACATCACCCTCACTGCTTTGGAGACCGCAGGCATCAATAGAATAAATCTAGTGGTGTATTCCATGGACAATGCCCCCTACATGTGCGCTGTTGCAAATTGGTTGAAAGGCGTTTGCAGCAGACTTATGCACAGCACGTGTTGGGCGCACGTTCTGCACCTAGCCTGCGAAGAAATACGATCTTCGCACAAAATCCTTGATCACTACATTGCATGCATCAAGTCTGCTTTGTCTAAGGCTCCAGCTAGATGGCAAGCCCTACAAGACTGTCTATGCGCTGCCAGGAAAAACCCAATACTTCCGCCCTCTCCAGTAATTACCCGTTGGGGGACCTGGCTTCGAGCCGCCAAGTACCATTCAGAGAACGTTGAGGTAGAAGTGCAGTAGGTAGAAGCTCTTGACGATGACAGCCTGGCCGTAGAAGAACTGAAGGAGCTGCTCTGCAATCCCACCTTGGTTGAGAAAATGCAGCGAGTTGCATTGGTTACCGTCGATTTGGACGTTGTAATCAAGAAGCTGGAAACTCGTAGAACCCATTCCTCGGAGATTTGGTTGCTGCCAGCCTCGATCCGGAACCTCTTGCAACGAAGTGGCCTCCATTGCTCCAAGCCTACCTAGACGGCAGGCACCCTAGTGCTCAATTCTGGAAAGAAGTACAATTTTTTTTATCCTCGCAAGTGTTGTCCAGAAGACGTGGAGATGTGGGACTGTCTCTGCACCCAGAACTGATATACCAGTTATCACTCTATGCTGCGACACTGGAGGAAGACAAGTCGACGAAAGAGGTAGATGTGGTGTCCTTCTGAAGAAAGATGAGCAGGGACTGTCCCCTGTTAAGTGATGCAGCACTGAAGGCGCTTTCCATCGTAGCAAGCACTGCTGATGTTGAAAGAAGCTTCTTCTACCACAAATAAATACTATCTGCGGGTAGATCCGGATTTACCGAAGTGAACCTGGAGGCCCATCTTCGAGTGACATTTAACGGAGCAGCTGAAGAGTTGGAATCAGAACTTGAACATATTGCTGCTCGGGATTCAGATTCTGAATAAATGGTGAGCTAATCCTGTAATATTTGATTTTTAACACAGACAATTTGTTCAAATACTGCAGACATTAAAGCCTAGGTATTAATTAAAGGCATTTTCAAAATTTATTATTCAAATTTTACCTTTTTCCCAAATAAAAAAAAAAAAAATAAAAAAAAAAACTCTATTAAGTGCAGCAGGGGTTTTCTACTAAATTTACATGCATTTAAACGCAAAATGCACAATTTGCATAATTTTTGGATTTGAAACGCATAATGTCTAGATTTTATTTGCACAAAGTGGGTTGCCTTAGTGATCATGTTATCAAAAATAATAATAATAAAACTTTATACAATATGCATGCCTGGATAATATTCTGAATGATTTACAAAAGTGAGCACAAAGTAAACAAAGAAATTAAAATTTTGAACTCCACAGGAAACCTGATGCAAATGTAGAAAAGGCAATGAGTGCTCTAGTCAATAGGTTTGCAAATTTAATATTTTATACAGTCAAGATCTAACATAATGGAAATCATCCAATATAAAAACCTAATATTGTCCAACAATAAAGAATTACAAACCAGAAACACTCTGCTGATGCCAGGTAAGCACAACCTTTTCCCCCACTAATAATTTGAACTTCAGTTGTTGCATCTGAATTTCATACCACACAAAGAACACAACAAAACAGCAGTGCTTGCTTGAAACTAGAAATATACTATAAATTTTGTTGTATAATCTGCAGGCCATCTGCTAAAAAAGTTTAAAATATAGGTTCTGAGGATTATATGCCGATGCGAATTATATGCCAATTTAAAAAAAAAGTTTTTGCAGCCTCTTGATCTAAAAAATAAAATAAAATATGGTGTGGTAATCATGCAGGAAAGGGGGTATATAACTGGAAAAGAAACTCCCTCGTAAAACTTTTTCTCAGTTCAGGAGTCTGTACCAAGTGGAGAGGAGGAGGAGGGATGTCATAATGAAAGATCAGGGAAGTTGTAGGGAGGGACAGCGGGGGGTAATCTTGTATTGCTGAGGACAACTCTGACTGATGTGCCATCTCTAATTTTGTCAACCAGCCAATGAAAATGCACACACAGCCCTTCCT
The DNA here is from genome assembly GCA_039090855.1 of Macrothele yani. Classification (NCBI taxonomy): domain Eukaryota; kingdom Metazoa; phylum Arthropoda; class Arachnida; order Araneae; family Macrothelidae; genus Macrothele; species Macrothele yani. The sequence continues at coordinate 15,852,395 of CM077012.1, forward strand.
GCATGAACCTATGCATGCTTCCTTTCAAAGTTTAGATCTTGTGCACACTGTACCTTGTGTTTAGTTCGTCCTTTGCCATTTTGACCAAAGTCTTTGCTGCTATTTTCCTTCATTGCTATTTTATGATGTCTTCAAAAAGGAAACATTTCAGTTACACTGCCGAATTTAAACTTAAAGTGGGGGGAGAATATGATTAAATTGGGGGGAGGATATATACAGCTCAGTGAGGATATGATTGTGTCACTGCTTGATAGTTTTCAGAAAGTCAGGAAACAATTGCACAATGAAATGCGAAATGCCACGATCTAAAATGTAAACAAATTCGTCAGTAAGTTCCGCTGAAGAATCCATGGAAGTTCAGCCCTATTTTGTACTGACTCATGTATAATAAGCTGATCCACCAACTTTGAAAGCAGGATTTCTTCCAAAAACTTTCAATTTATACGCAAGTACATACGGTATTTCTATGACTTGTTCTATATCAGTGTTTCGTCATTGGCAAAGCATAATGCAACACTCTGGAGCTGCTGCATCTGCTTGATTAAATTTTGTGCTTTATGGATGCCATGCCACTGAGGTTTATTTTTCTGGAGATAAAATATAAAAAAAAATAACCTTTAAAAATGAATTTCTTTATTCTTCAGACTCCTGGGTCATTATGTGACCAACTTTACTGTCAGAAATTATGCTTCACATCTGTGATGTGCTGATTATGCTGCGATTTTTTTCTTCTGAATGCCATGGTCTGCGAATTATACGCCGGGGCAGATTATATGAAGGGAATTTTTTTTTTAATGGGAATTTCACGGTCTGCAAATTATATGCTGGTGCAGATAATATGAGAAAAATTACGGCAACTCTTTTCCTCTCTAGAACCTGAACTACAGCTGTTTTAAAGCTGTGACAGTCAAAGAAATACAAAAATAACAACCATGCCATAATCAAAACTGCTCCTGTGTTAGTAAAAGCACAATAATACAGGGTGCTTCAGAACTCCATGTACAAACTTTGAGGGGAGGTCGAGAACAGCAAAAGGAACCATAGTCACATAGGAAAGCCTGTCCGGAAATGGCACCCGAAAGTGGTAGGTGGCGCTACGTGCCAGTGCTCCAGGTGGGCAATTGGGGCTGCCTCATTCAAGAGTTCGACGTCGTACGAAGAACATGCATCATTTTACGAATGCAGAGTTGGTGGACATGCACCTTGTGTCTTGTGTATGGGTTAGCTGACGGTAATGGACGAGCCGCTGTATGAATGTATCGCAACAGGTACCCAAAGAGAGACGTACTGCATCACCAAATGTTTGCACATTTGCATCAGAATTTGAGTGACTATGGATCATTCAGGGGTAGCAGGCATGATAGTGGATGGCCACGATTGACGCGATTTCCTGCCATGGAAGGGGAGGTGTTGCATGTGATGGAAGAGAATCCTGAGACAAGCACACGTGCTGTCGCCGCTGCTATAGGAGCATCGCAATCCGCCGTATGGCATGTTTTGCACGCTGAGTCCTTACATCCATTTCACGTGCAACAGGTCCAGTTAATGCAGGCCACAAATTATCCTCGACATGTGGAATTCGCGCAGTGGTTTCTGCAGAAAAGTGCCGTAGACCTGGAATTTCTAACTTGTGTTCTGTTCACGGATGAAGCTGCATTTACTTGTGAAGGGATCCCAATCAACACAATGCTCATGTATGGGCCCATGAGAACCCACACGCTATGCGATCACATGCTGCACAACAATGCTTCACCATTAATGTATGGGCAGGTATCGTCGGTGACTGTTTAGTCGGCCCATACCTGTTCCCACCCTGACTTGACTCCCAGAAGTATCAGACCTTTCTGGAGGAAGTGCTGCTGGAGTTACTGAATACTGTTTTAAGGACTGTGCGTAGGCAGATGTGGTTTCAACATGATGGGGCTCCAGCCCATTTTGGTATTCCTGTGCATGAGTATTTGGACAGGTCCTTTGGGGCTCAATGGATTGGGCATGGTGGACCAGTTGCATGGCACCCATGTTCACCTGATTTAACTAGCATTGATTTCTTTCTGTGGGGGACTCTCAAAGCCCTGGTGTATGAAACACCCGTTGACTCTGAAATGGACCTTGTGACACATTTTGCCAACACCACTGCTGATATCTGTGAAACTCCCTGCATTTTCGAAAAGGTACTGCAATCCATGTGTCACCGGTGTCAGGCATGCATCACTGCTAATAGTCGGAACTTTGAGCACCTGTTGTGAAAGCGTATTATGTGTCCAACTACTGTTGAGTTAGGCCTAATAAAGCTATTTCCACTACTTACTGTCATGTGTTATTTCTGTGCCTTTGTGTCTCGTCTATCACCTTCGGGTGTTGTTTATGGTCATGCTTTCCTATGTGACTTTGGTTCCTTTTGCTGTTCTCTACCTCCCCTCAAAGTCTGTATGTGGAGTTTCGAAGCATCCTATATAAGGTCTGTTGCTACATCCTTGGCAAGACACTAAGCATCAAGATGCTGGGAGGTTAGGGAATGTAGCAAATAAGAGCAGAAAACACCCCAGGATATTATAATAACCCTCATTTGCAAAAGAAGGAAAAACTGAGGGCCAAAGTGCAAAATTAAAATTGATGACTATGCTGTGGAAAAGAAAGAATAATAGCACAAAACGAAACTGAACACAATATAATGAAGCCTGAGACAAGCTGCACATAAAAATATAAAATTTCAGTTTTTAATGAAATCCAAACTCAGTTAAAATTGTTTTTTGTTCTTCAGTATAGCTAATAGTGTGCTATTCGGTATTCTGAAGGCCTTTTGGCAATATGATTTTTCTTCTCCCACTTTCTACAACTTTTATAATTTGCACTTTTTTACCAACGGATGGAGTGTTTAATTTCCATTTAGAGGCCATACAACATACTTTATTGGGTGAAAACTTGATGTCAACATCCCAAAACACCTGCACAAACAATCCAGTCAAAATTTGAAAGATCTTTCCTGAGATAACAAAGCATCCAGACATTCATACCTTTTACCTCCAACTTAATTGGTTAATGGAAAAAAACGTGATTACTCCTCACGTATGATCCAAACAAAGAACACTCTTCTGAGACCAGTTAGGTTATCAGGTGACTGATCCTTACTTATCTGACATGAGGATGACCCTGTTTTCTGAGGGACTTCAGGGAATAGATGAGCACTAGAAGTTTCTTGCAACTGAAAAACTCCTTCCACTGCATTAAGCTTCTGCCATTGCAAACCACAAGGGAAAATGCAGTCTATGATAAACCTTTTGCTGACAAAGTTATTTTTACTTCGTAGCCATCAAATGACCAAGAAAAAATAAAATAAAAATTCTAACTAATTCAGAAAACACATGAAAGTATTTTGAAACAATGAAAAAAAAAATGACATTGTGCATATGGAAGATTTCAAGGAAATAAATACTTTTTTGCAATACCTAGAAATTCAGGTTATCAAGATTTGACTTCCAATATAGTTGAGTTGACTGTACTTTGTTTTGGCACACAGAAAGCTTAAATAACATTTTCTACATTATTTTGGTATGCATGAAACATCATTATGATTATTTTTAACTGATTTATTTCAGGAAATACATCAGCAAAAACATATTAAATGTAGTAGTTTTTTCTTATTTTAGTCCTGGTCTATTGTCCACTTATTTAACCCCTCATTCTAAAATCATAACTTGTTTCAACACAATTAAATACATATATCAAAAACTACACAAAACATTTCTTTAACACTATATGAATTCCTGGTAGTTACATAACACTATCAAATGTAGAAAATCACACTCCAGTAAATTATGGACATATTAATAATTTACAGTAACAGAAAATTTTGAACTAACATACCAATTTCTGGCTTCATCATTGCAAAGTAGACCCTCCAAACTGTGTCCAAAGACATATTGCTATCTAAATATATAGCACCTGCAACTGATTCAAAAATATCTCCCAGGGCTTTAGGGACTTCAACTTCTTCAGCTTCTTCACATTCTTCTTCTTCAAGGTAATATGCTTGCTATAAAAAAATTAAAAGCAAGACCATGACAAAATCATTACATGTAATTCATATTTCATTATTATATCACAATGAACAGTATTAAACACAGGCTACGAATCAAACATGATATAAATTAAAATGAGAACCTTGGAAGGGTCTGGTTGCATGCCTTTTTGTTGCATTTTATTCCAGCCAAGGATGTTACGGTAAGGCACAAGTATAACAAATAACTTGCTCAACCAATGCATTCAAGTTTTTTAGTGTCTTTCAAAACATGATCATAAGAAGCTAAAATAAAAAGTCATATTTTTCCAATTAAAAATAGCAATAAAAAATTAAGCCATGCCTGGAGAAGAAATTTGATATTTTCCTAAGCTCAATCACAAAATCCACAAATAATGCTGAGTGTCTAGTTTCCAATTTTCAAGCTGACAATTCAAAATGACTTCTCAAACTACAGTTCATACCCTTTTAGGATAAAAATTCCATGATTTTTCCATGACTTTCAATGATTTCAGGGAAAATTTAATGACCTGCCACATATGCACATAAACCATAAATTTACCAGTAATTGCTCACATTAGTAGATGCACCCCCATTTAAAACTATTTCCACATGTTTTTCATGATAAATATAACTTTTAATTATTAGAACATAAGCTCTAATATGGCACAAAATTATTATGAACAGTATATTTACAGTAATGATAGCAGTTTTCTATAAGTATTTAGTCATGAAACTTGTATAACATTAAATATGTTATACAAGTTATACATGTTCCCACCGTCAACCTGACAAATTCATATCTAGTGACAATTAAAAGTTATATTTAAAAAATTGGGCGACAATTGAATTCTCTGACTCTCATAGCCAACAGTTAATACTCATGGTGTGCCCAGTAGATGGCGGTAGGGGAGAGGGCAGCAAGGAATGTAACTGGCAAAATTCCAGAAAACTGTTACACAGTTTGAGAAGATATGCCAAGCATGTAAACCTTTGGCAATAATATAAGGAATGAGTTAGAGGAGCCAAAACAATAAAAAAGAGAATTACATGATGTACTTATACAACTATACGACATTCTGCAAATTATAGCTCCACTAACCCCCCCCCTCTCTCTCTCTCTCTCTCTCTCTCTCTCTCACTCACTCACACACGCAAGCTAGGGCAGGCATAGCAATCGGCAATGTTGTCTGCCATATCTGATTTTGATCAATAAGCAATACGTCAAAACATATTGTTTCATGTGATTAAATACTCATAACATTTATTTTTCTTATGAATTTGATTGTGTTCTACTGATCTCAAGTGTTTTTAGTGTACAGAAAGGAATGGTACAGATGTCAACACCTTGAAATGTGGGAAATCACACCATATGTGCATTGAACCTAGTTTTCATCTGCTTTAACGCAGTAGGCATAATTCTGACTTCTTGAGCCAAGAAGCATTACCCCTTTGTTTAGCATAGCTACAAAAAAACTAAATTACGCATTTTTAAAGACACCAAAATAAGTATCCAAAATAACAGATCACCCAACTCACTAATGCAAGCACTTCTCACAATAGAAGCACAAGCACGCATCTCTCTCCACTACAGATTAAAACAAACCCAAAAGATTCGCATGGGATTCTGGGCACCCACACTTGACAAAAATAGCTTTGTTCTGGACTCCAAGCTCAGCATTCAGTTTCCTGCTGCTAAAGGAAAATGCCTTGCCCATTTCAACTTTTCATAAGGAGCAAATGCCTTGCCCATTTCAGCTCTTCGTTAAAAATAAAAATTACAGTACATCATTTCCCATGACTTCTAGATATTTTTTCTGACTTTTTTTATAATTTCCATGACCCATGCAAAATTCCATGATTTTCCAGGTTTTCCATGACGCATGTAATATTCCCATGATTTTCCAGGTTTTCCAAGACCTATGCAAAAGCTGTCAAACTGATAATTATTTGAATATAATATTAACATACAGGTATAAAAGTGCATGTTATTTTAAATACACCAGATCGCAAATATTCAAAAAACGCTTATAGCATATTCAGTTTATTTTCATGGTGTAATAAGCACAAAGATTTGCCAAGCTTTCACACTCCACTGGGAGGCATTTTTAAGGCAATGGTAGACATAAAAATGCAGGGAATTAGAACATGTAAGAAACAAAGATGATTTTTTGAAAATAACATGGGTGGCATCATGAGCATACTACATGAATTTTTATCATACAATTATACGGTGTGTCACTATGTGTTTCCATCTTTTAGTAACACATGCCAAACCATTGGTAGTTCAGTAGAGACCACATCATTGCATGCTAGTTTGCTGGAGAGGATTTCGACTGTTTCCCTAATGGCAGTCTCTTTAAAGTTTGTGTAAGGGGCAATTCTTCTAATACTATTCCATACAGAAACAGCCGATGAATGCATGACTTCTCTGGCAAGGGCTGTATTCTGTATGTCTGGTTGACACTTCACTTGTGTTCTTTACATCTAGTATTCATACATTGTTTTATCATTCCAATATGTATCTTTTCCGTGTTGCCAGGATATACCTGGATCTGCCCTTAGACCTACAGTAGCAAAAAAAAAAAAAAAAAAAAAAATTCCTACGTATATATTAGAAAAATCCGTACCTAAATTTTTCTCTGAATGTTTAAAAAACTTCCGGTTATGTAATAAGGCCAACAAATACGGCCAACAAAAGAATTTGTGGAGTGCGCAAGAAGATTGAATATATTTGATAGGGATATAATGGGAAGTTTCAACACAGTGTCTTTATATCCGTCCATACCAATACCAGAGGTTGTTGGAAACCTTGAAGAAATCACCATCACTTCCCATGAATTGTCACTGACCGAAACTAACAAAATTATCCGCACCTTAAATCTAGTTACTAAGCACAACTATTTGAAGTTGGATGGAGGCATCTACATACAAACAAAAGGAGCATCGATGGGTTCACTTCTATATTCAGTCTTTGCAGAAGCAGTACTTAGACTGCTAGAAGATCCCATCTTTTAAACATGACGATGATGGGCAAAACACGTAACAATATTAACAAATAAAGGTAACTTGATCACGCTAGTTACGTTAAATGAAAACTTTTACAAAAAGTTCGCTTTTTTGTAAAAGTTTTTATTTAACGTAACTAGCGTGATCAAGTTACCTTTATTTGTTGATCCCATCTTTCTAAATTGTATCAAGAAACACCGAGTGTGGATCCGCTACCCTGATGACATATAATATTCTTCATATGGGAACATGGACCAGACGAATTAAATGATTTCATGCACAAGATAAACGACCTGCACAATACAATAAGGTTCACCATGGAGCTTGAAGTGGATGGGACAATGAATTATCTTGACGTCGTGCTCAAAACAAACAGAACATCTAGCTTCAAATTTGACATTTATTATAAACCAACCGCAGTACCGAACCTTGTTCCTCCTGAGTCACACTGCCCAAAAGAGTACAACCTTTTTTGCGTTTAGAGCATGGTTCTATAGAACACATAAAGTATGCAAACCCGACTACCTAAATGATAAGGAAACTGATAATATTTACAGCAAAGGTCTAAAAAGGATGGATATAAGAAGGATGACAAAGACAGAATATATAGAACTGTAAGAAATCTTATAATGTCAGCAATAACAAAATTACCTAGTAAGACAATGAGAGATACGCATGATCCATTACATATGTTCCAGGCTTTACATATTGGTTAAAGAATTTATTACATAAGTACAACATATTAATAACAATGAAGTCACCGACCCCATTACCACACATAATATCAAGCGGCAAGGACAGACAGTGTGAGAAAGAAAAGGCAGGTGTGTACGCTATACAGTTGGTATATCCTGACAACATGGAAAAGATATATATTGGAATGACAAAGCAATCCTTGGATACTAGATGTAAAAAATATGTGCGACGTGTCAACCAGGACATGCAGAATACAGCCCTTGCTAGAGAAGTCATGCACTCATGGGCTGCTCCTGTATGGAATAGTATTAGAAGAATTGCCCCTAACACAAACTTTAAAGAGACTGCCACCAGGGAAACAGTCAAAATCCTCTCCAGCAAACTAGCATGCAATGATATGGTCTCTAATGAATTACCAATGGAAAACTATTGGAAAGCACCAATCACTCACCCTAAAGATCATGGTATCTCTATCGACAACACACTTCCAACACGTCAATTATCGTAATGTTTCTGGCCTTAAAAGGTTTACAGACATCTTGCTTACGTTTCCTACTTCTGGGTATGAAACATCGTATTTTTTTTTTTTTAAGCCTTATAAGATGTAACTAATAAGCTTGTCAATTCCATAAAAAACCACGTACGCATGATGTCTGTAAACCTTTTAAGGCCAGAAACATTACGATAATTGACGTGTTGGAAGTGTGTTGTCAATAGAGATGCCATGATCTTTAGGGTGAGTGATTGGTGCTTTCTAATAGTTTTCCATTTGTGAATTGCATGTAAACTATGCGCACTTTGCAGGGGTTTTAATACCTTAAAAGTGCAAATATATAAGAATTACCAATGGTTTGGCATGTGTTATTAAAAGATGGAAACACACTGCGTTACGTGATAAAAATTCATGTAATATGCTTGTGATGTCACCCATGTTATTTTCAAAAAATCTTCTCTGTTTCTTACGTGTTCTGATTCCCTACATTTTTATGTCTACCACTGCCTTGAAAAAGCCTTCCAGTGGAGTGCGAAAGTTTCGCGAATCTTTGTGCTTATTACACCACAAAAATAAATGGGTTCAATGCGCTATAAAGCGTTTCTGGAGTATAAAAGTGCAAATATAAAAAGCTTAATAACCAAAGAACAGAATAACAGCCCAATTTTAAAGAAATCAATCAGGAGGTAAATAATCTCGACCTATGATTATAATAAGAACAAATCATGTTACTACATAAGTACAAAAAGAAATATTGAAACTATTATCCAATCAGCTATAAAATGAACAGGAAGCAGAACAAAACTGCTTTTATTGGCCACTGTTCAAAGAATCAAGCTACCTCTGACTGAAAAAATATTGAATTAATTATGCATCATAAAAAATGATAGTAATATTAATAGCAGAATCCGTATGCTTTGAAAAAACTGAAGAATAGTCCACTATGTTGTCATTACATGGAGAAATTTAAATAAAATTGAGAAAAGTATTGACCACACAACAGAAGAAAAATAAAAGCCAAATTCCTACTTACTGCAACTTGCAGATGGGGTCGAAAATCTCCTCCATCCTAAAAAAATTTTCCCTCAATCCTCCTAAAATTTCAGTTCAGTTGTTCATCGATCTCGTAATGGACCAAATGATAACAAAAAAAGATGGAATTCCTGGAATACACGTACGAATCTCATGCCCGAAGATCACAGGGAAATTTTTACGCTGCTTAACTTCTGTTTTCGGAAATTGTTGCCTACAGTTTCAAGCTGCAATACAAACACTTATGCAATAAATTTATATTTAACAACAATACTAGGCAGAAGCCACATTGCAAGAGAGAGAAAACAAAAAAACAAACGATTACGGGAAAATTTTTCCATCCGTTTAACTTCCGTTTTCGAATGTTCAAAAGACTTGGAATACAACCCCCTCCCCCTCCCCCGACTAATACCAAAAAAAATTTCCTTCAGCTTTGCATCGACTAGAAGATGACCCAAATAATGAAAAAAAAAAAAAATTCAGTTCAGTTGTGCATTGAATCTCGGGATGGACAAGACAATTACAAAAAAGACAGAATTCCTGGAATACACATAAGAATCTTATGCCCAAAAATACAGGGAAATTTTTGAGCTGCCTAACTTCTGTTTTCGGAAATTATTGCCTACAGTTTCAAGCTGCAATACAAACACTTCTGCAATAAATTTATATTTAACAACAATACTAGACAGAAGCAACGTTGAAAGAGAGAGAAAAAAAAATGTTTACGGGAAAAATCTTCACTCCGTTTAATTTCCGTTTCTGAATGTTCAAAAAGACTTGGACACGACCCCCCCAACCACCCCAACCACCCTACCCCCCGACTAATACCCAAAAAAATTCCCTTCAGCTTTGCATCAATCTCAAGAATGACCCAAATAATGACAAAAACAAAACAAAAAAGTTTTGGATATTATCTGACTTACCATTCATGTCATATTTACACCAATAAATGGATTCTCAACTTCAAAATTTGTGTTGTACAATGGTGCAATCCCGTATTTCATTCATTTCAATCATTGAGAAAGAAAGAAAAAAAGAAGCAAAATTCCCCGAATTTGCAGAAGAATCTCGCATATGAATTAATCGCTGAATTGATTTCGAATGTCTTAAGATTACACCAAAATATCGATGACTGATAAATTGTAACTTTTGGCACAAAATTCGGGTAGATTTCATCAAAATCCCGATTTTGTAGCAAGATGGCACAACAATGTTTTGGCGCAGGTTAGCGCAATTGGCGCAGGGCTGTGGGACCTGTGCCAGGGGTGTAGATGTATATTTTATTTTTCTTGATATCTCTGCTTCTAACAGTACAATTGAAAAATTCTTTCTTTGTGGGACAGCATATTTTATTCAAATTTTTTTGCATATAATTTCGTATTTTTTTTAGCGCACATGTTTGTCATTACAGGGAATAAGTCACATTTTCATTTACAGCATAACTGCAGCAAAATCTACGTACCTAAAAACACTAATGAAAAACCCATTCTTGGCCAGACACTACTAAATATGAAAACATTTTATGTGCATTTCCTGACCAAAATAATGCACAATTTACCTGCTAGGGGTGCCAATGTTTAATTCGCTTTTCTTGATATTTCTGTTTCTAAAAGTCTGATTTAAAAAATTCTTTCAACATCAAATACCATTTACCTTGTGTAGCAATTTGCATGTATTCATGGGTTTTAACGACGGTGGGCAAAACACTTAACAATAATAACAAATAAAGGTAACTTAATCACGCTACAGTTACATTACAAGAAAAAAAATTTTACAAGAAAGTTCGTAAGTTGGAAGCTTTCGATCTTATCTTAGGTCTTCATCATGCCAATGGAGGACTAAGATTGTTTCCAGATTCTACATCTGAATTTTTTCTATTTTTGTTGCCAAATCTTAGAATTTATCTCCAGATCATCGGAATGTAGAGAGGAGATTCGGAATTGCAAGTCATTGGGTTGAAAATAATTTCCAGGCTTTCACGGTAACAGAGGGCAAAACGATTGTCAAAAGAAGCAGTTCGTTTTGCTTCGTTCCAGCGGGAAACTGCAGATATGTCTTCCATTGTCAAAATAGACAAGGCTGTATTAGGGTTGGCTTTCAAAACATCTTTTTTATGTTCTAAAAGTCTGTGGTTAATGTTCCTGTACGTGCTTGGTGTGATGCAGACCTAAGATAAGGTCAAAAGCTCCCAACTTACGAGCTTTCTTGTAAAAGTTCTTTTTTTGTAACGTAACTAGCGTGATCAAGTTACCCTTATTTGTTATTCATGGGTTGTTCATTGTTCACAGTTCTGCGCTAGTTGGTGTTATATAGTGTGTATTTTGCTTATAACTGTATTTCCATTTCTAAGAATTCCATTGAAGAATTTCTTTTTTTAATGTATGGCCTTTGCTACAGCAAATATTGGGAGCATTATTCTCCTCAAGTAATGTGTAGCTTCCCGGCTAGAAGGCATAAATGTTAAAAAAAAATTCTTGCTATCTGTGCTCTGAAAAGAGGTATTTGAAAAATTATTCTTCTGTAGCATAACTTTTGCTATGAAAAATAATTTTGCATACTTCCTATTTTTTCATTATTCAAAATTCCTCTGCCAGGGGATGAAGCATGTATTTCTATTAAAAGAGTTAATTTGATTCTAATCCTATAGAAAAATTAATTTTTGGTAGGATATTCTTCATTATAAAGAGTATTTTATATCCATTTTCTTCTTTAAGTAAGGCACAGCTTATATAAATAGAAATCATTGGTATATTTTAACCCTACTTCAAATGATTTTATTGATTTTAACTTACTTCGATAAACTCTATTGTCAAGCTTATCCCGCTTCATTTTTAGTAGGTTTTAAAGAATCTTCCTTTGTTCATTCAATGTTGAACTTTTTGTCCCAGTCTTCAATTTCCTCATATCTAACTTCATAATGGCCTTGTTGACTTCCCGTTTGGACAGCTACAAAATTCGAAATGACTTTGCATTGCGACAGACAATGAAATGACAGCCAAAACAGGATTATAAGTTTGCCAATCCATCATTCAGCAATATGCACCCAATATAAAACGTAAGTTATGCACCCAATATAAAACGTAAGGTATGCCTTATGATTCAGTTTTCAATAGATTTTTTGTGACAACTTATAATTTTTATCATGAATGTTTAGAAATCTTGATGGGATGCAATGGGGGATTGACCCGATTATATATAGTTAATTATAACGTGAGAAACAGTATATACGAGTACAGAGTACTTAAAACCCACTCTTAGTTATTTAGGCCACATATTGCATATATATATCATATGTTATATGAACATATATTATTCAAAAGGCACAGCTTTTCTTCGCTGGGGCACATGTAGTTATATCACATTATTTTCTATATCTCTTCTTCTAATTGTTCAATTTGAAAATCTGTTTTGCCCCTGATATCTTCTACTATCAGAAACTTAATGTGCACAGTTTATATTTTTGTAACACACTTTTCATCTGCTAGTGGGAGCAAGTAGCTATTTTTATTTGTGGATGTTTTATCTATTGTAGAAATGCGGTTAATTTTTTTTAACCAGTTCTACTTACTATGAATAACTTTGCCCACACAGTGTTTTTTAAATTATAAGAGTGTTTCGCTAGGTAGCATAAGCACATTCTTATTTTAGTTGATGTTTTAAGTTTTATAAAAACTTGCTTTGAATATTTGTTTCGTGTCCGAAAGGATTCAAAAGACGTGCTCATTACAATTGAAAATCAGGTGTACTCGTTCTAGTTTAAGGACCTTACCAATTGCATAGGCAACAATGTCATGTGCACAAATATACTTTTACACACAACTATTCAAAATGAAGTATGCTGATGAAGTCTGCAATATTTTGCCATATAATTTAAAGGTTGTGGATGTAATAAATTAGAATTTATGTAATTTAAAAGACAGTTCTGCTGGTCAAATCAGTTTTCCTATCTTAGAGAATATTCACATGCAAGAAACAGTATATGAATTGTAAAACTGTAGTTAAAATTATGAGTTCAAGCTGAAATTTTACACATAATCAGTTCATGATTTAAATTGCAAAACCAAAGTCAAAATTATATGTTCAAGATTTAATAGCAGTGTTAGAATTACAAATAAATCTTCTACTGGCCCAGCAGACCACTAGAATTTGCAAACCATTGGTTCACCAAAATGCCCACTGGCCCGTAATTTTTTTTTAAAAGATTAGGACATTTACAAGATATGTAGAAAATAATGTGTCATTTTAATGAAATTATTTCCACTATTTGTTTTTAAAACATCTAATTTGAAAGTGCAACTGACAGGACAAAAATTTTCCATAATAAGATCCCGAGGGATTGGTCATATAACCAGGCATGTGATTGATTGCCTAAGCATCCAATTAACTGAAAACACCAAAAGCTGTTCCAAGATATACATTATAAAAAAAAAAAAACCGAACGTGACAAACACAAAAATTATTATCCCTAATTTTATTATATATATACAGTCAAACCTCGATTTAATGAACTTCAAGGAACCAACCGTCTTGAACACAAAATCAAGGAATTTGCTAAATCGAGGAAGCCTTATGCTAGTGTTCAAAACAGAATATGTAAGTAGCTCAGTTCTTTCTTTCACTGAAATTTAAATTATGTATAAGTACATTCAATTACGAAATTTATTATCAAAAATGTTATAATACGTACACATTTACTTTGCATATAAAATTACATAAAATTTGTAGATATAGATATTAGACTTCAATATGTAGCATCAAAATTTAAGTGTACTTTAAAATTGCAAGAAAAATATTATAGTTGATTTTTTTCCGAGCATTTAGCTTCTTAAATAACGACTTCAGTGTTCATTTTTCCACGTTTGTGCCGTCACGAAATCAACACTTTTACTTTCGCCAGATAGAAGCTCCATACACTATGTTATGTCTTTGCTTAAAATGATCAATCCACCCATTTGATGTGGTGAATTCCTTTATTTGGAGTCGCTGGGCATGATGAACTGCTTTTTCCTTTAGAAGCGATCCACTCGTAGGCAAGTTACCTGCCCGTGTTTATTGGAACCAAGTGACAGGAGCATTTACCAACCCAGGTGCGATGCTTTCATAGATTTCCTCTTACTCGAAAATTGTCCACACTTTGATGCACAGCTTTCAATTTCTTTCCTATTTTTTGCTATGGTACACAACGTTGACTTGGAAATTCCGAGTTTCTGTGCTACAGCAGTCTGTGATCCTGGGTTCCCGTAAAGCTGCAACAAAATGTCCATTTTTTCCCTGATTAAAAATCTTCCCCGCCTTTTTTTTTTTTCCTGCAGTCATTCTTTTTTTTTCAATTCTCTCATAAACTCATAAATTGCACTTTTGCAAATTACAGTGATTAGTAAATTTCACTTATAACTTTTCTAATTCTATCTATGATCATCAAAACTTCATTCGTAAAAGAGTTGTGTTGTTTAATTTGACCTGTAAATTTAACACTGAAAAGGAAAGAAGCAGCGCCATTTAGGGAAGAATTACAGAAGGTACGTACAATATGTGTCCCCTGAAGAAAAGCTGTTGTTTTGTCTTTTTGTGCGTTTTTTCCAAGAAAGCTATCGTTCTGTCTGTAGCTCAAAACAAGGATCCCCAGGGTACTCTAGATTTCTTCCCCCACACCGCCATTCTTTTTTCTGCTTCCCATTCATGCAAAAAAACGCCGCACTCCTTTCGAACTTGCTGGTTATTTGATTCCTTTTGTAAGAAGCTTACGCTTGATAGTTGGAGGAAAGACTAACTGATTTATGATTCTGTCAAGCTGTGTCGTAGGTGGTGTTCTTTGAAATGGTTGTTAACTGCATGTGCAAAATCTTTGTGTTATTCGAGGCTATTTTCCTCGTTAACTTTTAACATGAAAATGCTGGTTAACATAGTTTGGTGGTTTAAAAAAAATTAAAATGTACGCTAGATTGAGGAAACGTGTTCATTAAATTGGGAAACGCCAAGCATTAATTTCAATGTGGTTCCGTCCGGACCATAAAAAATGTATGTAAAATCGCAGTCCGTTAAATAGGAGTTTGACTGTATATATAGATACAGGGTGCATGGGAAAGTCCCTTTAGCCTGGAATAACTTGCAAATGGAGAGAGGCACAGTTATGCAAGTGCGATAACGGTATAGTAAAGCGGCTATGCCCAATCGAATGCAACCGATAGCAGGGCCCCTAGTGGCGAAATGTGGAAGTTAGCCATTGCAAATCGAAAACAAAAACAGATAGAGCAAAGTTTCAAATTACAAAGTTGTAGGGAATAAATTAATTAGTACAAAATGACATTTATTTCACACGGATAAGATAAATTGTCGCCTGAATACCCTAAAATGTCTGAAATCAATGCGCGGCCTTTTGTGTGAACGTTTGAAGGGAACAGGCATAGGTATGAGCAAATACACACAATTTATTGCATAAATGCGTACTTATGTCAATACAGTTTGCTGACGTCAGACAAAACAGAAACAAAAAAGGCAAACTGGCGCACAGTGATAAAAAGTTAATGTCGAGTATGTTCAAAGAGTTCGCCATTGCCCATGATACACATTTGTATTCGTGAAAGTAAGTCTGCATGCACATTCCTCAGCATGGAAGGTGTCACACTATTGCAAGCATCTGTAACACGACGACATAGATCCAGCAGACTTGTAGGCACTGTTGCATACACCTGATTTTTTACGTAACCCCAGAAATCCAAGCTCGCCATTCTCACACAGCATACGTAGACCTAAACTTCTGATCAGGGCATATCCTGCTACTGGTTTTTATATCGTAGGTACGGTACAACATCACAATCTGCATTTGCATACGGCTACATTTGTGAAATGTGAATATGCAGATTCGAATCGTCATGCATCGATTTCGGACATTGTAGGGTATTTAGGCGACAATTTATCTTATCCGTGTGAAACAAATGTTGTTTTGTACTAATTAATTGATGCTTGACAACTTTGTAATTGGAAACTTTGCTCTATCTGTTTTCGTTTTCGATTTGCAATGACTAACTTCTGCATTTCGCTACTAGGGGCGCTGCTATTCATTGCATTCAATCGAGCGTAGTCGCTTTATTATACCGTTATTTCACTTGCATAACTGTACCTCTCTCCGTTCGCAAGTTATTCCAGGCTAAAGGGACTTTCCTATGCACCCTATATCATCATCATCATCATCATCATCGTCGTCAACCATTATCAATCAACTGCTGGACGAAGGTCTCCCCAAGTTTCCTCCACAACGGTCTGTCTTGTGCCAGTCTCCTCCATGTCACTCCCGCATACTTTCGAATCTCATCCACCCATCTCCCATGTGGTCTTCTTCTGGGTCTTTTCCTGTCCCTTGGAATCCAATCTAAAATTTCGCCTGTCCATCGATGGTCTGTCCTTCTGGCAGTATGCCCAGCCCATTGCCATTTCAGGGGTTTAACTCTGATCATGATGTCTTCCACTCTTGTCATTTTTCGAATCCATGAGTTCCTCTTCTTATCTCTCCTGGTTACACCAAGCATGCACCTCTCCATGCTTTTTTGAGTTGTCTGCAGCCTTTGTATGTCTCTTTTAGTTAAGGTCCACGTCTATGCACCATACGTAAGCACTGGAAGGATGCATTGATCAAACACTTTTCTTTTAAGACATAATGGCATATTGCTCTTCAAAATTATGCTGTTTCTTCCAAAAGCTCTCCAGGAACGTTTTGTACGCCGATTAATTTCTTCATCAATGTGACCCTCACTTGATATCTGCTGTCCAAGATAAACATACGTTTCTGTTATCTCCAGCTTTTCTCCATCAATCGATAAATCTTCATTTCGTGTAAAAGCATTGAACATCACTTTTGTCTTCTGAAAGTTCATTTTTAATCCCACTTCTTTACTCTTGTCAGCAAGTTCTTGGATCATATTCTGCAGCTCCGATGGGGTAGTTGCAAAAATGACTACGTCATCAGCAAAACAAAGGTGGGTTAGATAATCTCCATTAATCTTTATCCCTTTGTTTTCCCAGTTCAGTGATTGAAAGACATTTTCCAATGTGGCATTAAAGAGCTTCGGAGATATGGTGTCACCTTGTCTCACTCCTTTTCCAATTTTTATGTGTGTTGTATTTTCAAACAGCCGAATCTTTGCACTTGCATTTTCATAGATGCTATTATTAATATTAATGTATGCATCTTCAATACCGCAGGATTTCAGAGCCATTGTAACTGCTGATGGTTTCACCGAATCAAAGGCTTTTTCATAATCGATAAAAGCCATGCACAATGGAAGTTCATATTCCCTCGCTCTTTCAATTAGTTCTCTCAGTACGTGGATATGATCTATTGTGCTGTAGCCACTCCTGAATCCAGCTTGTTCTCTCGGTTGAGCCATGTCCAGTGTTACCTTCAAACGGTGTGAAAAAACTTTAGTGAAGATTTTATAAACCACTGATAGGAGGCTGATAGGTCTGTAGTTCCTGAGATCCTCAATGTCCCCTTTTTTTGTAGCAGGATCATTATAGCGTTGTTCCAATCCTCAGGAATCTTCCCTTCATTATGGCATCGAGTGAAAATTTGGGCGAGTACTGTTTCGATTTCTCCACTTGCTTTTTGTATGATGTCTACAGTAATTCCATCTTCTCCTGGAGCTTTTCCCCGCTTCATGTTCTTGATTGCATGTGCAACTTCTGCTGGGAGGACTGGAAGAACTCTTGCACTGGTACCTTCAATGATGTCTGGAGTACATGCATCATCTCTTTCATATAACTTGGAGTAGAAATCTTTCACTCTTGTCAAAATTTCGCCTCCATTTCTTGTTACAGAACCATCTTCTTTTCTCAGTGCCATAATCTGTTTTCTTCCCTTACTCAGATGTCCCTTTGCTATCTTTAGGCTTTGGTTGTTTTCAATTCCTTTCCTCACTAGTTCACAGTTGAATTTCCTTACGTTTTCAGTGATACTTTTTCGTACTGTCTTGCATAGCTCTATATATTCCACTTTGGAAGTCACATCTTCTTTAGTTGTCCTCATCTCTCTTCTTTTTTGCATCAACATTTTGGGTTTTCCTGATAATTTGTTCACATGCAACTTGTTCTTAGACCCAGCAAATTCTGTTGCTGTTTCCATAAGAGCTTTGGTTACTTTTCCAGGGATCATAGCATACTTCTGGAAAATTTTAGGTAAGAATTTTAGGAATTTTAGGAATTTTTAGAAAAATTTTAGGAAAATTTTAGGAGTGTATTTCAATAAAAACTAGATGTATATTTGTATACATCTAGTAAAACAACTTTGTATACATTGTAAAGAGTTTGCTTCACACCCTTCAACCATATATACTGATAGACTGCGCATGACATCAAAATTTCTGGCTCCAACATAAAATCACATGACAACAGTCAAAAAGATGGGTTACACCTGCTGTGCTTATGGTTGCTCTGACCGATATAGTAAAGAAAGTTCTATGATTTTTCATGGGTAAGAAACGAATTAAATACCTAAGTCAATAAAGTTCAATTACTTAACCAGAAACTTGCAGCTATTGATATAAAAATATAGTAACTTAAGAAAAAAAAATGGAATGCATGTTCCAAATTCTTCGCAAATGTTCATCACATTATAAATCACAAAATGTAAACAACACGATCATGCATGTATATAGCTCATAAGTAAACTTACCTGAAGAGTTTTCATTATATATGAGGTGCATTCACATAATACACCGAACACACTGAAGTTCTGCAGCGTAAATTAGTAATCATAACAGCATTTGTACACGAAATTTGGAGTCTGATGATGACGTGCCCAATGTTTGAGCCATGGCGGCTTTGATGCAGCTATTGCCAATGCGCAGTCCATTAGTATATATGGTCGAAGTTCACCCCCAAATTTTTTGCATAACGTCTAATGTCTAAAGTTTAAGTATGATTTACTTCTAATGTTCAGTTCTTATCTTTTCACGTGTTATTATCATATTCAAGTATATTTACCACATTCAAGTTTCACTTTGAACATTAATATGCTGTTGAACCAGAAGCAATTCACGATTTTCACAGTAAAGTTTTTCAGGTTTCACATTAAACTATAATATCCTAAAAGGTAATTGAAAACCAAGAACTATGTACAATTGTTCACTGAATTACTTTTTTCATATTATTGTTTTAACCTTTTCCTGATTAGCCTATCTTTTTCTGCTTCCACCACAACTAATTTACTTTCAGTTTTCTTTATTTCAGCTGAACCTTGTATGATCAAGTTAGAGGCAACTGCTATTTCAACAGTATTTTGTTTTTCTACAGCTTTTCTCATTCTTTCTGTTCCCTCTTGAATTACTGCTAGGGAGGCTTCTTTATCTTTTTTAAGCCTATTTATTTCTGCATCATTTTCTTTTATTTTGTCATCAAACTCAGCTTTTCTTTTTTTCTCTAGCTGCTTTTCCTTATTTTCCCTCTCTTTCTTCGAAAATAAAAGCATAACAAACAGCGCGAAAACTAGCTCATAAATAGAATATTTGAAACACTCTCAATGTATGCACTCTCAATTATTAGGGATGGTAGAGGGGAAGGGAATAGAACTGTCCAAAATTAGCATGTTTTCATTGCGCTAGGGCGCTTAAGCACGGCTGAATTCCTTCAGATACCCCCAATGTTCAAATGATTGAAATGTGCTGATGTTCATGGAATGAAATGGTTGATCAGCTATGATGACCGCATAAAAGTTCGGGGGTGGGGGGGAGGGGAGGGCTTAATAGGAAGCCATTTCTCAACATGAGCTTTATTCAAAGAAAAAAAAAACTATGTTGATTTTTTTTTAATGGAATCAGACGTCCGAATGTCTGATTGTCTTCATCTGAGTTCACACTTTAGCTACTGTGTACAAGTAGACCTATTTTTTCAGCTCAAAAATATGTAGTTTTGTATATATTCACAGTATAAGTCATTCCTTATTCCCATAGAACTGAATTCAGCATATGCAAAATGAAGATCATCAAGACCCGCCCAACACTATGTTTCTGATTGTCTGCTGTTTATATTCAAGAAATGCAAACATGGATCAATGGTGAATGCAGCAACTATGATTTTTATTTATTACCAAGAAAAAAAAAAAAAAAAAAAAGAGCCGTGAAAGCTGTAAAGCTGAAACGGATATTTCTCTCGAACCCCCCATGCACAAAAACATTCCAATTAAGATCAAACAGCAGGAGGACGCGTCCACACAACACAACCTTTGGAATTACCTGATGGAATGGCTTCTTTTCATTTGGCACATCGCCATAAATCACCACCTGCAGCTCACTGAACTGTCAAGTTGCATCCTTCCTCCTTCACTTTAACTATAATAGAAACTGTAAAAAAAAAAAAAAAAAAATGCTCCCCACTTTTAAACCAAAATTAAATTACCAAATTTACGTCATGATGTTGCAATTTACTAAAATACGTTTGTTTATCTACTGAATATTGCTTAAATCCATTGAAAACTTTTTAATTATAGATGATTTTTTTATTAAAACAGTAACTCAGACGTCTGAATAAAAATGTGTTTGTAATTCAAATAGAGTCCATATCATCACAGAAAAAAAATTTAAGGATCACTCTGTTTAAATAAACCATGGCATCTAAAAAAAATAATTCACTTGCTTTTCTCGTAATTTATAATTACTGTTTCTTTTTTCAATCCGATTATGCAACGTTTTTTTTTTTTTTGCATCTGCTAAAGTTCCTAACGGAATTTGGCGAAATTTGCACTAGAACTTTATTGTGATGTATCTTAACTACTGTAAAAATTTTACTGTGTTATTTTCAAAATTCAGAAAAATGGATTTCTGAAAATATTCTCCTAGTCCTTTTGTGCTGTGGAAGTGATAAACAGGTGTTTGCTTTCTTCCCAACCAAGGGCTTCAGATCAGCGCTCCCAGCTGTCAATCAACCGCCGTTGCTATGGTAACACCCTTTCTGCTGGAGGCTCACTCTGTCCAAAGAGGCACACATACTTGTTCATAATAAAAATTACCAATGCTAACTTTTAAAGTTTTAAACCGATTCAACTGGAATTTTGGAAGTGAGCTTCTGTAATCCAATTACAGTGAATGTAAAAATTTCAGCCACTTTCGTGAAAAATTCGCAAAGATAGTTTTCTTATTTTTTATCATAAGTAGTGGAAGTCTCTTGAGGGGAGGGAGGGTGGCATGCACATAAACAAGAAGAAGATGAATGTGTTGTTCAGGCATACTCCTCACTGGTGGATGCCAGCTGACTTGGTACATACGCGACCCCCTGCAAATGCTAAATGCCTCTTCTTTCCCCTTCTGTTCTCAATTGTCGGACGGACATCAAGCTCCCCTTCGACCTACTAGTAATCATCCAATTTTATTGCACTGGAAGTAGTGCCTTTTTTTTTCTTTTTTTCCGCCCAGCCAAGTTAGGATTTGGTGCACATCGGAAACCGCTGCCGGTGGTTTCTTTGAGAACAGAGAAAAGGAACTTTAAAAAATGAAGGAGTAACAGTAACACGATTTCCTAAAAGGGCATTTTTTAAGCACTAATTTCAAATTTCAAGGCTTTTCAAGACGGCATTAAAAGAACACTGTTTTTCCAGGATATTCCAGGCCTTGAAAACGTAATCATGATTTTCCAGGACTTTCCAGGTTTTCAAGCACGCGTGCGCACCCTGCATAATGGTAAATTTATTGGCGTTAATAACGGTTGTGTTTTTAATAAATAAGCTTACGAAAATTTTAGGATGAATAGCAAATTTTAGGTATAATTTTAGGAATTTAAGGAGGGTCACAAAATATTAGGAATTTTAGGAGGAATGCGATCCCTGCTTTTCTGTAAACTTCAGAAATATCCACTTCTTCCGATGTTAGGCCTTCTAAAGCAGAGAATCTGTTCTTCAGTTCGAACTTGAAGGTATTATGGTGTTTTTTAAGGTTGGTTATGTCAATACATTTTGTTTGTCTTATGAGCTTGCCACGTTCGAGTTTAGTGTTGAGGTGCATCTTACATCTCACCAATCTATGGTCACTACCTGTGTTGAACTTGTTTAGCACACTGCAGTCTTCTATGACGAATTTTTTGCTTACCTTTATTATATAGATGACGAATTTCCTCATAAAATTCTTCAATTTCTTCTTCAGGATGACTTGTGGTGGGTGCATAAGTTTGAATAATCTGAGCCTGATATCTTCTCGAGAGTTGGATAACGTGTCGTGAAGTTCTGTCAGAGGAACTTTCAACTTCTACAACTTTATCCTTCAGTTTCTTGTTTATTATAAATCCAACACCACTAGTTCTGCCAGTATCAGTCCCACGATAGTAGAAGAGATGTCCACTTTTCAGTTCAATGAGATCTTCTCCTTTTCTCCTTACCTCACTTAGCCCGACGATGTCCCACTTAATCCTTTGTAGTTCCTCTTCCAATTCAAGAAGCCTTGAATCAGAAGATAGGGAGCGTCCATTATACGTAGCCAAGGTCAGCATCAGATGGCAGCCTAGTCCGGTCCTCCGGGGATTCTTAGCACCCTCTGCCTTCATGTCGCACTGGCCGCTGCCTTGGCCGGGTACATTCCAGCCGCCGGAGACTGAGGGCCAAGATTTAAGTTGTGGAGTCATTTTGGAGGGGTTTGGCCATAACTCACCACGCTGGCCAAACGGGTTGGTGAGTGTGGGATAGCATTTCCTCTAATCCCGATGGTATAGTTATACCGCTATTGACGGTCGTCAGAGCCAATTTAGTGGGAACAGGATGCACCATGAGAAGGCGGGGTTGACATTTGTCAAGGAGAGGCTGTGATGTTACACATCACCTGACCTTACATCTCTATATATACCCCTATATGCACCCTATATATACAGTATATATATATATATATGCAAAAACAGCAATACTGAACTATTGAAATGTTTTACTTACCCGTCTATATTTTTAAGTGGAAATTTCCTTGCTAACATTAAGATTTAATAAAAGTATATATCATTTCCTATTTTTCCCCACACAATATCCCATTTATTAAATCAACTTTTAAATTAATTTATAATATTTAGTAGCGACAAATGTACTTACTCTTAAGAATGTGGATGGGTGGAGGGAGGGGAGCATATCTTGTGCTGTGTCCCAAAAGCCTGATTCTGTGTAAATCGGGCCCTGATCCCGTCTTGGTGTCGTGCATTCTTTCTTCCACTTAGCTTTCAAACAAGCAAAACAAATTCCCCCTCTTCGGAAAAAGAAAAAAAAAAAAAAAAAAAAAAACTAAGAAAGAAACAAAGAGCAGTATCATGAACTTTGTTCACAGACCTTCGCTGCCGAGGAAATCCCAACCCAGTGCCATGCATTCTTTCCACTTTAAAACAAATTCCAGCTGGGGGGGGGAGAAAATAAACAAAGAGCTGAGTCATAAACTTTGTTCAGAGGCTTCGGGCCAATGTAATCCCGGGCCATGGCGAAAGAAGAACGCCAGGCCCGGCGCCGTGGTTTCTTTCCACTTAGCTTTCAAGAAAGCAAAACAAATTCCTCCTCCTCGGAAAAAACAGAAAGAAAAGAAACAGAGCTGCGTCACAAACTTTGTTCAGAGGCTTCGGGCCGACGTGATCCTGGCGCTGAGCATTCTTTCCACTTAGCTTTCAAACAAGCAAAACAAATACCTCTTCCTTGGAAAGAAAAAAAGAAACAAACAAAGAGCCACGCCACGAACTTTGTTCAGAGTTCGGGCCGACGAAATGCCGGCTCGGCGCCGTGCATTCTTTCCACTTAGCTTTCAAACAAGCAAAAAAAATTCCTCCTCAGAAAGAAAAAAAAAAAGAAAAGAAACAAAGAGCTATGTCACGAACTTTGTTCCGAGATTTCGGGTCGATGTAGTCCCGCCACGGCAAAAGAAGCACGCCAGGCCGACGTAATCCCGGCCAGGCACCGTGCGTGCTTTCTTTCCACTCAGCTTTCAAACAAGCAAATCAAATCCTCCTCCTCGGAGAAAAAAAGAAGAAGAAACAAATAGCTGCGTCACAAACTCTGTTCAGAGGCTTTTACATTGATTAATTACAAAACCAGTAAAACATTCTTAATATCAGCGAAAATCTGAATTTCCGTAATTTTTCGTTAGTCACGCGTAATTCCGGAGGAAAATTTGTAATGGTTCGCATCTTTGGATGCGTATGATACTTTCGCCTACCAGTGAGAGAGAAGGTTCGTAATGTAAAAGTATAATCACATATGAACATAACTTTTTTTCTCGTTCATCTTTTGGCAGCTGCGTACGATGGCTCAAGGCTCCGCCCAGTCTTTTAACGAATTTTGCCCCCAGCAAATAAAACAAATTAGCAGAAGAAAGGACGGAGGTGAATTGAAACAGCGAAGAAAACTGGTTTTGAGTACACCAAGATGTTTGCAGTGACGTCACCCGCAGCAGCCCGGAGCTGCCAATCAGCCATGCAGCAGCAGAAAGAGAGTACGCCTTACAACTGAAATATCATCACCTACCTAACGAATATTTCTCTTTTGACCCGATTTTTTTTCCCAACATTTTAACAATCACAAACTTTTGTCAAAAGCCTGAGATCGCAAATAAATGACAAGTTTAGCGAATTTCCATTTTTCTAAAAAGTAAATTCACGAAATTTCCCCTAATTAGCGGAAGAATCATATGCCTGTATAACAGAGTAAGAGTGCATTCCTGAGCTGTTTTTAAGTAAGAAGGAACAAGGAGACTCCAAGGGTACAAAAAAATTCTTATACGTTAGTAGCCTTTTTTATATGTTTTATTGTTTAGGATTTAGCTTCTTTTTCTTATTTTTAGTCTTATTGCTCATCTCTGCTACTTTCCTCATGAAATTAGTTTTAGTCCCCCATTTAAAACTGTTGCATGTGAATTGCTCTTTTACAAAAATTACCTTCACGCATCCAATTGACCTTCTGTGCTAGTGTGTTTTCTTGGGCCAGTAACAAAAGCTGGCTTGTGTCTGGTTTCAGTATCTGCTACATTCACTAGGGTAGGTGAAAGCAATAAAAAATGGCTATAGCCATTACAAGACTAAGACTGGGAAACTGCCTTTCTGCATTAGCTGTTTCTTCCACTCTTTGCAAATCATGAGGGATATATATATATATATATATATATATATATATATATATATATATATATAAAGCTATTGTCCAATAGCATTTCATGAAACCATCACTAGTTTGCAGCCTGAAAAGAAATAGAAATTTATTTTTTAACTTGTAAAAACTTAGAAAAAAACAAAAAAACTTACTAGCCATCTGGACCAACAAAATCAATAATTCAGTGGTCCCACAGAAGTTTTACTGGCCAATGCACTGGGTAATTCGAACACTGCATAGTAAAACTCAATAATTGTTATTTACATGTACAAAAAGAAGAAATACAAAAGTGAAATATCAGTATTGGTGATTGTGGTTTGCTGAGTGGAATATGCTGGATGTCTTTAATTTCGCCAATGGTTCTTCACTTTTCTCACCAAATTACAGTGTTCCTGTAATTTCTAAAAAAAGTTTAATCAAAGCAATCAGTTGCCTCCTCATAGTGTCTACGACTTACATGTATTTCTCACCCGGATACAGATAAAGGTCACAAATTCCATTGAATGAGAGATCATCATAGATATTAACAGGAAAGACACTATGAGGAGGCAATGGATTGCTTTGATCAGCACAGATCTGAAGGATTGATATTTCTAAGCTATATCTGCTTAGCTTCAGTTGCTTGGAACTTTGTTGCCCTGGGTGGCATAATGGTAGCCTGCTCATTCAATCCCCACTCTAGGGCAATGCTATTTTCAAGCTTTCTTTTAGGGATGGTTACATGGGAAACAGTGTATATATGTTATCAAAACTCGTACCAGCTTGTGCACCATTCAATTATACTATATTATTTGTCATATAATAAGGTTATTGTAAAAAATGTAACTCATAACCTTCATTGACATTCTACATTGGTTCAGGTGTGATAGTCCACGGGAGTTTTCTCAGTAGGTTTTTTCGGGCAACTTTGTTGTATTAACTATTCCTATCCTATTATTGAACATACTATTTAATTAATTTTGCATTTAAAGATCAAAGTTAAAAGCATATTATTAATATCTATTTTCTTATGAATTTAAATACTTAAAAAGCCATATTTTTACTACTAAAAACCAATTATATACAAATTTGCTTACATTTCACTTCTAAACTACTAATACATATATGCATTGAAAATCCCCCTAATAAATGCATCTGGCCTTTAAGCTTTTCATATACTAATGTATACATCATCAGAAGTTAACAAAACTTGCACGTCGTTGCAGTCCACAAGCAACAATGGCACTGAGTGATGAGCACTAAGGGGTTCTCCCCATGCACCGAAACAGCTAGCTTCTTACGCCATGCCAATGTTGCTTGAGGATGGTGGCGATGTGCCAGTTTTGTTAACTTCTGTTGATGTGTATACATTAGTATATGAAAAGCTTAAAGACCAGATGTATTTATTAGAGGGATTTTCAATGTATATATTAGTAGTTTAGAAGTCAAAAGTAAGCAAATTTGTATATAGTTGGTTTTTAGTTGTATAAATGGCTTTTAAAGTATTTTAATTTGTAACAAAATACACTGGCGGAAAGTGAAAAAAGAACACCAAGAAGGAATTGGCGGACGATCATGAAATTTACATATGTTAATGGGGTCGAGTTTACGTAAATGTTATGTTAATTTCGGGGCCAACCGGTGAGCGCTTACGCCTCAGCATGGCATAATATGCAAATTATCGTCGGTGGTATTTAAGGAGTACGGCGAAGTGAATGTAATCAGTCGTCAGCGTACGGACACATGCGAAGACCCTGAAGAAGCTGCAATGCCTGGACATGGAAGCTGTGTATGATTTCAGCAGTTATCGGACTTTGAGCGAGGTCGTCTAGTCGGACTCCGCGAGCCCGGGTGGTCGTATCGTCGTATTGCGGAGCGAATTGGACGGGAAGTATCGGTGGTGGTACGATAGTGGCGTAGATGGTCCGAGGAACATCCCCACAAGAGAAGACGTAGAACCGGGAGTCACAGACGGACTGATGAGCGGACCGATCGACGCATAAGAGCGTTAATGTCAAGCAGAACATCCACTGCGACGCAAATCCGAGCTGCCGTTGCACCTGAGGTGACTGTGCGAACAATCCGCAACCGTATACTGAATGCAGGACTACGTGCACGTGTGCTTCTGGCATGTGTACCTCTGACTCCAGCCCACCGTCAGGAACGGCTGCAGTGGTGTCGCCAACGTCTGCACTGGAGAATGCAATGGCGATCTGTTGTGTTCAGCGATGAAAGCAGATTCTGCTTGGGAGCCTCCGATGGCCGCATGCGTGTTCGCAGACGCACAGGGGAGCGTCTCCACCCTTCTTGCGTCCGCCAGCGACACACAGGGCCTACACCTGGTCTCCTGGTGTGGGGAGCGATCAACTATCACTCCCGTACACAACTAGTGTTTGTACCGGGTACGTTAAACAGCACCTCCTACATCAACACTACCATTCACCCCATTGTTGTGCCATTTGTAAGGTCGGTCCACCGTGGTGTTTTCCAGCAAGATAACGCATGCCCACACACGGCACGTGCAACGCAACATGCACTTCAGCGTGTGAGACAACTTCCGTGGCCTGCACATTCACCGGATTTGTCCCTCATTGAGCACGTGTGGGATTTTATGGGACAACAACTTATCTGGTCTCCACGGCCAGCCACGACCATCCCCTATTTACGCATCCAGGTTGAGGATGCTTGGAACTCAATACCTCAAACTTACATCCAACATCTGTACGACAGACTCCATGCCAGAATTGCACAGTGTGACGCAGTTCATGGCGGTTCAACCTCGTACTAACCATGTTACATGGAAATGTTATTTTTCAGTTTACCAGCAAATACACCTGTATTTTGCCATAATGTTTTGATCACGTTATCCTCTGTATTCCGTTATTATGCTGTATAAATTCCGTTGGTATCAGACGTTTCCTTCTTGGTGTTCTTTTTTTCACTTTCCGCCAGTGTAGATTTTAATAATATGCTATAATATGCTTTGAACTTTAAATGCAAAATTAATTAAATAGTATGTTCAATAAGAAAGTAAGAATAATTAATGTAACAAAGTTGACTGAAAAAAAAAACCTATTGAGAAGACGACTCCCTTGGACTACACCTGAACAAATGTGAAATGTCAATGAAGGTGATGAGGTACATTTTTACGATAACCTTATTATATGACAAATAATATAGTATGGGAAACAGTGGAAATCTAGCACCTATGTGATGATAATGATAATATCTGATTTGTATGTTGTTTTATATTCATGTTTTCAGATTAATTTGTGTCAAGTGTTTTTTTTTTTTTTTTTTTTGTTCTTTTAAAAGAAGAGAAAAAATGTTTTCTGCCTTCATAACCTTTTGATCTCTCTCCTATACACAAATGTGAAAAATTACAACTGCCCAAGTAATTCTTTATCCATTGTGAGTGTTAAAAAATACATGTAAATCTCCTCCATTTAAGGGACTGACGTTGAAACCCCAGGAAAAAAATCTGCCATGATGAAAATTTGGACACTAGCCAGCATTTACAATATGTATGTTTGAGCGATAAGTGTCATGCCTAAAGTAAACTGGAAAACAAGTACAAGATTCAATGGCTAGTCAAAAAATCAACTCAATCTATGAATGTCCCAGTTTACTAGAACATCAGCTGTCATCTATGTGCTGTGAAACTTGGTTGTTGGAGATTCATCAGTAGAATACATATTCAATGTACTGGAAAAATGAAAACAATATCAAACTAAAAAAGAAATCCTCCAAATCAATAACATACATACTAAAAGACAAAAATGCATCAAAACAGTACTTACCTCATAATTTTCGTATCCGGCATCTTTTTCTTTCAGTTCCACAAACTTTTATTACATTGAACAAACCAGGAGAAATGGCCTTAAAATATTTGTGGAAGTCATACTTTACAGCAAGTGATGCAAAGAATGTGTTATTCACTAAGGCTGATCTCAAGTCTGTTAGAGTACCAGGAGAGTGCTTTTTTGGATCTTCATACAAGTGTCTTGTAATGAGATAATCTAGAACAGCATCACCTAAAAATTCTAGTCTTTGATAACAATCTGTAAGTTTGTTATAATGATACGATGCATGGGTAAATGCTTGCAATAAGTATGCTTTATCATTGAACATATAGCCAATGTTTTTTTCAAACACAGAATATCCAGAGAGTAGCTTTTTCAATTTTTCTTCAGCTTTAGGCACATAATTTAAAAGTGGACTTGGAGGAGGTTCCAGATATCCATAAACAAGTTCTCTATCAGAATCTTCATTGATGACAGCTGGAAGAACTTTTAAACCCAGCCAGGACATAAACAGTAAGGCACCTCTTGAACCACATGATACTAAATAAGCACCAATCAAAGCTTCCACACAGTCAGCCACACTTTTGTCTGGAATGCTATGCTGTGTGAGCAAATTGTATGGTATGAGTGGAACCGAGTCTTTAGCAGTTTGGGATAAAAGAGCAGAAGGAGCAAGTTCGTGAGTAATATCTTTCTTTTCCATCACTGACTGACGTATTTGTTCCTCACTCATCTGCGTCAAATCTTTTAAGTTTCCGATGTTCCAGTGTCCCGCTGGTAGCCCTGATTCGATGAGAGCCTGCTCCAATCCTTTAGGCACAATGTAACATGGTGGAAGCCAATTATCATTGGGTTCAAACTTAGTTGCTACCATTAATTCTCCCAAGTGTTTTTTCTTGCCCAGTCGATAAAGATTTAAATTACTGATCTGTTTGCTCCTCAAATAAGATAGTTTCCCTTCATGGATATCAGGATACATGCAAAACAGGTATGCAGTGATGGCATATTTTAAAAACGAATCACCGACTGTTTCAAGGCGTTCAAGATTAATCCCATCATTAGCATTTGACATGGTGAAGGCTTGGAGAATAATACTTGGGCTAGGCCCAGGGTGCACCTGTAAATCAGGAGATTCATCAAAGTATACTCTAAAAGGATCATTTTCAGCAATTTCCACTTCTTCTCTATTGGGCAGTAGTTCACCAAATGCCAAAGTAGATTCTCCTTCTACTCCTGCAATAATGTCAGAGCCAATGCTGTTAAGCAATGGTTCCAGCAGTACTTGATCCATCATGTCCCCATTTACACCACACACATCCCTATATTCAGTGCTCAGATTTGTCTGTGATTCCTCAATATGATGGACAGCGAAGTAGATATTATCAAATTTTAGAGCACTATTTTCCAATCCCTTTGAACCTTTTGTATTTTGATCTTCATCACTCAAGGACAAAACCTTTATTTCTTTAATTTTTAGTCCCCTTTTCTCAGAAACATTCTGTTTAGTGTAGTCATCAAAAGCATTGGAACTCTCAGTTTTCTCTTCACAAGCGATAGGCAAAGAGCATGCAGATAACCATTCAGATTCACACATTTCCTTGCTGAAATTTCTGATCGAAGGCAGCTGTGTCTCACTTGGCTGCTCGGCAGATGGTAAAGATTTCACGAAGGGTGGGAAACTTTCAAACTCTGACTCATCAAAAAGAGAATCTTCATCCATGCTATCCCATAGATCATCATCCCTACATGATGCAAGGTCCATAGACAAACTTTCCATATTGAAGACTCCAGGAGCAGATATATATCCCAGACCTGGTAAATTGAGAGAGAAAAACGTTGTATCTTCTAAATCAGTATCCCACTCAGAATCCCAGCCCGAATCCTCAAAATTACTTGGAGAACCATAACGAATCATTGGCAGTTCTGGACTATCTGAACAGCCATCATCACTGATTGGTTTCCACAATGGATAGCCTGAAGCAGGTACATTTGTAAAAGGATCTCCAACCAAATTTATCTGTTTCAGTTCTTGTTCAACAAGAAAATCATCATCTGGAATATCAAATTTACTAGGGTCAAAAACATCAATTTCAAAATCACCCTCACTGAGAACATATGGTTGATTGTTGTTCAAATTATCTGAGTTTACACCATCACTAACAACATTTTTTCTAGAAAAACTATCTTCATCATTAATGAAATCGGAATTTATTACTTTGGGCATTTCTTGATTCTGACACTCATCCTCCTTTAAAGCAGCCTGTGCTTTTAAAACATCCGCTAGAGTCCAACCAAAATCAAGCATAGGCCAATGGAAATCTTTTGGAAGCAGAGTTGCTCCAACTGATATTGCTTGTGCGACTGATAACCGTAACTGTTCAGCAAGCAAGAGGGAATTGACACGATACAAAACACAGGGCAGGCATACAGCTTTTCTCCACAAAGATGCAGGGAATGGATGGATTATACAGAGTTCTGGCACCAAAATTTGTTTCTGTTGCAAGTTTTCTCTTTTAGTTCTCTTTGTCTGTTCACTACTTGTAGGCAAAGTAACACCTTTCCGGTTAACATATCGTGGTGTCAGTAGATTGAGCCTGGCAGATGTATGATCAACATCCAACAATGGTTGTTTGCAGTTCATAATGGTAATGCTGTACTTTTTCTTGTAATAATTCTCAAAAGTTTCATACCCTGTATCTGGGAAATCACTCTCAGGGTTCAAATATTTACATATTTCAGCAACATAAAAGAACTGAGGCTTATCAAGGTTGCGATACCATGGCATGACAACAGCATCAACATAATTTTCCTCTATAAACTCAAAAGACTGTCTTTCCTCTTCTAACAATTTCCTTGGTTTGTTGCCTTTTTGAGAATTGATAATTGAAACAAACTTCCAATCTATATCATATGTACCCGATTGGACACCTGTAAAATAAGAAAAAATAAGAGAAAAAAAAAACCTATTACTAACAGAAAGGCACGGAAACATTTCACTGGTTTATCATAAGTAAGATAGTAATTGCACACATATGGTAAGTCAGGAATTTTTAAGTCATTTTACAATTGTTTATACCATAAATAACATATAGTTCAATTAATAAGATTAGTTAATGCAATTTCCTTAGCTTACAGGGCAGTGAAGAAAAGGTAATGATGTACACATATTATGTGTTTGGAAAGTAATGCCCATGTGCAGGTATCCTGCACAAAAGGTATGATCTCAAAGTGGAGCATTTCCCAACTTGTTCATCGTTCCACAAGCTTCAGTTTGCAATGAGGTAGGTATTGGTAAACATAGTGGTTTGCATTGCATTTGCGTAAAAATGGATAACTCAGTTTCAACTGTGTCAAGGTGCATGAAACAGTGAGCAGTCATCGAGTTTCTGATTAACGAAAATGAAACTCCCATCAGTATATTCACTGTCTGGAAACGCCGGTCTAGCCCTGCTGTCGAGGTCGAATGCTTTCTCTCTTCCGAACGGTCCTGACTCAGGTTATTTTTTTTTTTTGTGTAATGTGAACTGTCACTGAAGCTGTAATGCCCATAGTAGATCGTCAAATAATGCAAACACTCGACTTCAGTCAATCCTTGGAGGAAACAGTCATGTGCAAACTTAACAAGTTTATTCGAATACCAAAATTAATCTCTGGCTGATAAACTGTATTCCGACGTGGACCGGTTTCCAGGTGCCAGGTGTAACGTAACACTGCCTCGCTCTGAGGTATTTCTCTCGGGGATATTGCTGAAATCCTCGTGTAGATCAACGAACACCCCACGTGCTCCTTCACTAACCGCGATGCACATCACCCGGAGAGCTTAACATCTCCCCACACTCCGGTGTAATCCGAGGGCCTCCATCCAGAGACCTCAATGCCAACAGGCAAACAAATGACCAAACTAAAAAAGCCCCAAGCAGATCAGATCATATGTAGAGGATTTTAGGAAGGGAGTGTCTGACCCCAGATCTTAAACAACCCTTAGAAATAGGAAGCTAGGAGATTTGGGTTAGAGTGCCCGATGGGAAAATGACACGGAAGCGAGTTAGAATTGACCACTAGGCCATCCGCAGCTCCAAAAAGCCTTAAGCAAAACTGCCTGCACCCTTTTATAAGACTCCTAATCTCTTCCCCTTTCCTGCCCCCTACCCCTGGGAGCCGTCCACGTCTAGGAAGACATTCTATCATGCAGGGTGCAGGCCACCTTGACGCCATACAGCGTTGACCTTGAGCCAACATTACTGCAGGCGACACGTTCGCTTGACCCGGCAACCATGCCATGTTCACATAGTACAATGGAAATTTACTTACATGTCCACTAAGTGCACTTCATTGTTGCTTTATGCAGCAGCATGCTTAATATTAATTAATACAAAAAACATTATTACAAACAGACTTCTAAGGCTGAACCACTGTAACCTTACATTCACCTTTGATTACAGTCTTCTTATGGTGAAGATACTGTGTGTCACTGGATAAGAAAATCTAGACAGAAGACAGAAATTTGTAGCTGAACAACCAGCTGCAATCTGGAAGGCCTGTCACCATAATTCACGATTTGAACAAGGCAAAAAAGCCAATTAACTTATTCAAGAAAATTGGTGAATTACTCAGTCACAGAGGAAAAGTTAAACATTGGTTTAGCCAGTGTCAATGAGATTAATGCAGATTAGGGTTACAAGAAAGTGTGTGTGCTCAATGGATGCCGTTTCAGCTTACACCCAAAATGAAGAAAGCAAGAGTGGAAGCAGGTTTCAATTATTACTTGCTAGCTATGAAGGTGAAGGTTATGATTTTCTGAACAGCACTGTCACTGGTGCTGAGAGTTGGGTGCATCATTACAGCCTGGAAATGAAAAACCAGTCACTTGAATATCACCATCTCACTTTTCCTAGAAAGAAAAACATTCAAGGCTCAACCTCCTGCTGGAAAATGCAGGCTTACTATTTTCTGGTACTACAGAGGTGTTCACCAGAAGCACAGCGTCAAAAGTACGAACATTAACTCGGAGATTTATGTGAGCACACCCTTTAGAGGTTGAAACAGTGAATCAATTGCATTCATCAGGGGAAAAGGCACATGCTTTCTCAACATGGTAATGCCAAACCCTACACCAGCAGTGACACAGAGTATCTGATTTGAAGCTGTTCCATATCTTCACTTGAACCTCTTGACTTTTTTTTTTTTTTATTATTTTCAGAACTCAAGAAACATCTTAAAGGAATTAATTTCACACATGATGAAGTTCAAACTGCTACAAGAAAGTGGTTTTGAGAACAGCTAAAATATTACTACAGAAAAAAACTCAAAAAACTTGTTCAGTGGTGATGGTGTCCAGTGGTGTCGTTAGACTAATTTTTCAGGGCTCAAAGCCCTCCCAATCAAAATAAACCTTTTCTTGTATTTGCTAACCTGTACAACATTTTTCCACTTAAAAAAAAAAAAAAAGAAGGGCAGATTGGAATTTTCTTAAATATTTTGTTGTCAAAGCAAAAAACTTCTTTCGATTCCCTTTTTTTTTTTTTTTTTTCTTTCGATGAGAGAGTCAGGGCTCACAGCAACAGCATTAAAATAACATCACTTTAGTTGGGGTAATCTCATCGCCTGGTCTCTGCAGGGGTTAGGCCATTAGGAAACAATACGTCAAACAACTTAATGATTTACGAATGTGGGAGTATTGTGGAGGCACGTACTATCAGTTCCAAGCTAACAAAAGACCAAACCCTGAGAATCTGTCCTAGGGCAAAAGACTGAAGGAACGATGTACGACAGCAACGGCAACAGCTTGTCAGAAATAATAAAATTCATGTGAAAAGGCACCATCTTTACTAGGGTAATAAAAAACAGCATGAAAGGGAGCAGAAGTTTCCACTAACTGAAGGCATTTGTTTTACGGGGTAAAGGGATTATGGTGAGGTATTAGCGCATTTCTCGTTATGGCAGTTTATTGGTGGATGTATTTGGCCATCGGGCGGGAAATAGAATACGGGCATTGACAGTGGAGAACTGTCATATGATAAGATCCTTTTTTACAGAACAGTGTTGCTACATGTTCTTCTCAATTACTTAAGTGCAAATGATTTTTTTGTCCACTGGAAGCTATACTTTTAGAGCAACTAGGATGGAAAGTGTTTAAAAATAGCACTGCAAAATGTTTCTCTTGGAAAACAGCATCAAACAATGGTCTTTAACCCAAGTAGCCACTGTGTGCATGAGCTCTCTAACGCACAAGAAATGCATTCCAGACAAAAAGGCTCTATTTATTGTCGATTTTATTCAAATTCAGTTTCAGACAATTGTCCTGTGATACAGAGGAAAACCTGGTATGTATAAGCTTTTGACATTATTTCAGTTTTATAAATAACTGAGGTAGGCTTAGCCCCCCCCCCAATCTATTTCTAGCGATGCCACTGGTGGTGTCATATCAAACAAGATGGAAAGTACGAGAAAATATAAGGCAAAAAAATAAAAAATAAATAACACACCCTGAGCTATATTTTGTTCCATTCTGATACAATGTTTGTGAGGAAAGATCCAAACGTGGAGGCATTACTTTCCAAACACCATACATATTGCATAATGATATGTCAGAAGAATATTCATATTCAACCTTCCATTCTACATAAAACATGCAAATTTAGACCAATGTGAATGCTATAGGCCACTCACCTTTCATAATCATGTCAGGGAATCCTACTTTTTATACACGTGTTTAACCAAAAAACTAGGTACAACTCCAGATATGAGGATATGCCCAAACTATCACTATTTCTTCTTTAAGCCTTATACACTAATACAGGGTGCACCTTTAAACATAAGATTTTAGTAGAGAGATCGAAATAAATGGGATTTGGTGAGGGTCTCTCAATTGCAGTTTTTGGTGAACACAATTTCAATGCTTTCTTGAAAATGCAGAGATGCTCTGTTGATGAATGGGGCAACTTTTTTTTTTTTTTTTTCCAAATGGAAACTGCAGAGGTGACTTCAAGGGTTAGTGCAGATAATCAGAACTAACCCTTGAAGACACACCTCTGCAGTTCCCATTTGGAAAGAAACAAAACAAAAAAGTTAAACCATTCATCAACAGAGCATCTTTGCATTTCCAAGAAAGAATTTCAATTTTGTTCACCAAAAATTGCAATTCAGAGACCCCTCACCAAATCTAATTTATTTGGATCTCTCTACTAAAATCTGGCAACAGTTCCAGCACCCCAATTTCAAATTGTAGTTCTGGAAACCAGCCCACTCAGGTGATCAAGGTCGTAGGATGACCGAAAGCTACCGCTAAACGAACCTTTTTACCATACGTGACTCTGCGCGTTTTCGCTCGATTTCTATTGTTTATGTGTTATTGTCGCGCGAAGCCAGAGTTTTAAACAGGATGAGCCAAAAGTCCCTGTGCACCTGACATACTATGATAAGAAATAATAGTAAGAAATCTATAAAGTGTAGTTATCGCACACATGCATGCAATATTGTGACTGGAGAATGTCCATGTGTTTGGGGAGGGGTTACGTGCATCCTGCCATCTAATCTTGAACGACGCAGCAGGCATTTCTGGTGTCTGGCCGTGATTGAATCAGTCAGTAGTGAGGTGTCACAGTGGGCGGTTAAACATGGTGTTGTCACCCGAGGGTGAGTGTTTCTGATGAATATGTGTTCCGTAGTGGAGGTGAATATACGGACAAAGTGAAACGTAAGTATAGAGAACAATTTCCCGATACTGAAGCAACCCATTGCAATGCAGTGAGGTGGTTAATTGAAAAGTTTTGTAAAACCGAATCAGTGAGAGATGCTCCAAGAAGCCGTAGGCCGCAAGTGTTAACAGAGGAAAAGGTAGAGGATATTTCCAATTACATTAATAAAAGTCCAAAGAATTCGGTTTGAAAATTGGCACAAGCAGGTGTGTCACACAGCAGCACCCATAGAGCACTGAAGACCCGACTGAAGTTCTATCCATATAAAATCAGAACTGTGCACGAACTGACACACACAGACTACGATAAGCGTGAGGAATACTGCAGATGGTTCAAGGAATTCATTAATGACAACAGAGAGGATATTCTGGAAGTCACGTTTTTCTCCGATGAGGCGCTGTTCCACTTATCGGGATATGTGAACAACCAAAACAGTCACATGTGGTGTTTCAATGATCTGCATCAGATACACAAAATGCCATTACATGATCAGAAGATCGATGTGTGGTGTGCGATGGAAGATGCATAATTGAGCCTATATTCTTCGAGGGGACCATAAACGCAGCAAATGTGCCAGGTCCACAGTGACTTTTGGCTCACCCTGTACTATTATTTAAATTCTATGTAACTTTAAAACACATTACTGACATAAAAACGAACACACACACACACACTCTCTATAGTGGGTGTGTTACTTTTAAAGTGAAAGTAGTGTGTCAGTGTTTTGAGTGTTTCTTGTTTTTCTATGCTCATTTTTATGTCAGTAATGTATTTTAAAGTTACATAGGTTTTAAATAATAGTTTTAGTGTTTATAAGGTTTAAAGAAGAAACAGTGATAGTTTTGGCATATCTTTATATTGTGAGTTGGACTAGTTTTTTGGTTTACATGTATGAAATGTAAATTAAAAGTAGGACTCCCTGACATGATTATGAAAGATGAGTGGCCTATAGCATTCAATACACCATACATATTATATTGCCCATATGAGATAAATGCAAAATTCAACATTTTAGGTTGCTCACGGTCCCAGCTGATTTGTAAATTACGTATAAATTATTTGTTCTATTATATTACACCCTTCTAATAAAGTTTTCTCAGACATTTTTATTAGTAAGACTTTTTTGAAGTTCTGTGTTTTTGTGACAGCAGTAAATATTCATTTGAAATTCTAAAAATTTCCTTCAACTCATTCAAACCAAATTCAAAAGTTTCACTTCTTATGCTTTACAAGTCACTTGTGACTGGTGCTAAGACTTTATTAAATTAGGTCATAAGGTACTAGCAGCTCACTTAGTAATTAGCATGTGAAGATTGGGTCACTTGTTCAGCACATAAAAATTAATTATTTTGCTTTAGAAGAATTCTTGATATTCTCATATCATGCATAAGTTACGATAAAAATTATAAGTGGTGGGACATTTCGGTAGTGAATTCTACCTTTATCAGATATGGAATGAAACACGTGGTATAAGCATCAGTTGTTGCCAGATTTCAAAATCGCTTTCCAAATAATAAGGATGTTAAAAGGTGTGTCTGTATTGCATGTGTTAGGGGCAAGGTAGATTTCAATGCTTTTGCAGTACCTGAGGGCTTTCCAATTGCTGAACAAAGCGATACATTTAACATTTTGCCAATCGGGAATCACAAATGTATTGCGGATGATTAAAATTGAAAAGGAATTTCCATTTTTAAATTGAAAGGAATTTCAATTTTAACCATCAGCGATACGTATGCAATTCCTGATTGGCAAAATGTTAAACATATCGCATTGTTCAGCAATCAGAAAGCCCTCAGGTACCGCAAAAACATTGAAATCTACCTTACCCCCAACACCTGCAATACAGACGGACCTTTTAACATCCCTATCATTTGGAAAGTGATTTTGAAATCTGGCAACAACTGA
This sequence comes from Macrothele yani, assembly GCA_039090855.1. NCBI lineage: Eukaryota > Metazoa > Arthropoda > Arachnida > Araneae > Macrothelidae > Macrothele > Macrothele yani. The sequence continues at coordinate 15,891,108 of CM077012.1, forward strand.
TGCTTATACCATGTGTTTCATTCCATGGCTGATGAAGGTAGAAGTCACTGCCAAAACGTCCTACTACTTATAATTTTTAACGTAACTTATACATGATATGAGGATATCAAGAATTCTTCTAATGTTTTGTGTGTTACGTGTTTTACTGCCAATTCTTCTCACTATAATTATTTTGATTTTTTGTTCATTAATATCTGCAAAAATCTAGTTTACATTAGTTTGACCACGGAATGTGACATTTGAAGCGAAGGCTGAAATGGCAGAAGCATGTATATGTTTATATAATTCAGAGGTTCCCTACAAGGCCTGAAAAACTCATTTCACAGAGGGCATGGTTAAAAAAAAAACTATCTTTGCATAGCAATACAATCAGTAATTCTAATCTACATGGAGAGAGGTGATCAGAATGTTTGAAAAGTGCCATTTACTGATTTCAGTTTGAGAATGAAAATTTCAAGAGTTCATGTCTTGGAGCATAAACTGGCAAATAAAAATTATTTCTAATAAAATATTCACAGTCCCCCTTTGCGCAAAGGGGGACTGTAACGACAGAGCATGACTTGGCAAAAACTCAACAAACATTGATGACTTGGCAGTTAGGGCAAATACATCGCTGACCACTGATGAAGACTGTGAATTCTACAGTTGAGACGTGTTTGGAATGACGGGGGGGGGGGGGGGCTTCGCTGGATTTTAATGATTCATCACTGATGTTTTCTTATTTGATTTTATTCGGATTTTATTTCAATTTTTAAATGGTCTTTCACTTCACTCTGTTGTTTTACCAATATCATCGAATACGTGATATCCTGATGTACTGTTAATAATGAGCACTGGGCAACCAGAGAGAATTTCAAGTGGAAACTAGGTGAACTGACATTTCATATTATTATTGTAAAGAAATTTATACCACTCCCTAAAATAATTGTGCACACTGCCTTCCATGGTCAGAAACTTAATATGCGAAACAGAAAATTGGATGAACGATGTATGTTCTTCAAAAATGCTATTAACAATTTACCATGTAGTCTAGCAGCAGGCTTATTTTAAGCTTGAGCTATATTGGACTTTTAAATGTTTTCCCTGAACATATGATCCAAATACTTCTACTTATACGATGAAATCACAGGTCTGTTCAACTAACACCTACAACAAACAACCACTACAGCTTTGAGCAAACTTAATGCAGAATTTTAAAAATATTTGCTGCATCTAATAAGAAACTTTGAATCAGAGATAAAAACTGAAATGCTAAAACTGTTAAACAAAATGTAGCTCGGTTTATTTTCTACAAAACTCATTTTATACTGCACTTTAATGACTTTGAAACAAATTTGTTCCCATTTTGCTTTAAATTAATTATTGAAGAAATTATACAATAAAAATAATATAAAAACCCAAAAATATATACGAATGAAACTTGTAGTTAGACCATAATATGTGCAATCACTCTTGAAATGCTCTCATATACCACAATCAAAATATAAACTAAATACTGTTTAAACATTTTGAAATATTACGTTTGAAATTTAAGGGTACGAAAATGTGAAATATGGAGTGCGCATTTTTTTATTAAAACAAAACTCGAATTGAAAATCATCACTTCAGTTTTCCTTGTTAAATATTGCACCATTTCTATGACTTATGCAGTTTTTTTTGTGGTAGAGATAATGCAGAGCAGCATTATCGCTTTTTAAAGTTAAAATTCTCTGAAAATGCATCCTTTTTTATTGTTTAGTAATTTCCTGCTATATCAACAGACGAAAAAACTTATCAGAATTTCAACTCTTTGTCACAGTCTTTTGTTCTCTGTTGTCATTTTCTCAACACAATGAGCACACAGTAGCACTTTTGCACATATGTCACTTTAAACCAAAGAAAACATGCACACCTCTTAAAGTGAATTTTCTTAAAAAATACACTTATGTGAAAAAAAAAATAGTTCACTAGTTTTTTCGATAATTATAGCTTCAGAGTATCGCAAGTGTTTTTCAGTGTGCTGTCTATTTATTATTTTGATATTCTCGAAGTCTGGCTCCGCTTGATTGTTTCTACAGTAATCAATTAGCGCTGTTTTGTTTTCATTCCTACTCCAGTTGTTGGTATGTTCACAGTCTATTTTTTACTCTGTTTTTCGTACTGCCTACGCAGAATTTTTTACGATTATTTTGGTTGTTTGATTTTAAGGGAACCCTACACACACCAGATCTTTCAAGCATTTTACTCCAATCTTTAATATTTAGAATAATATCTTTATACGTAACTAAAGTCCTTATTTTATTGATGGCAGTCCTTTAAAATAGTGTTAATTCGTAGAATATACGGGAGTAGGAACAATTACACTTTCATAAACAGCCATGCGGGACTCTCCAGAGAACCCATCATTCCTGTGAAAACCTGCCAGAGCAGCTATGACTTTCAATGAAGAATTCACTCGCCTACTAATTTCACCATCCAATTTGTTCTCTCTGTCAAACATGCTTCCTAAATACACAAACTCACTCAACTGGTCAATTACAGTGCCATTTAGACTTACATTCAGTGCTACCAGTTCCCCTCTCAAACACCATAACTTTGGTTTTTCCCTTATTTATACTGTTTGAATTTCATGCAAACTTCGTACATACGAGACATCATACTCTGCAAATCACTTTTGCTCTCTGCCAACAGGACTGTGTCATCAGCATACAGCAATCTGCACACACAGATATCACCAAGACATAAACCACTATCATCTATTTTGGCATCACACATCCATAAATATATTAAACAGCTATGGTGACATTACACGACGTTGTCTAACTCCTGCACCAATAGAAAACCATTTTGATAAAACACCATTCACTCGTACACAAGCTCTACTACCAGCATACATGGCTTTTACACTATTAAGCAGACTCCCAGTAACACCATATTTATTCAATGCCTTCCACAAAAGTGTCCTATTTACTCGGTTGTAAGCTTTCTCCAAATCTATGAAGGCAGCAAACACTTTCTTACCAACAGCCAAATATGTTTCAATCATCATGCATAATGCAAAAATTTGGTTAGTGCAGCCTTTACCAGGCATAAAAAACCACTCTGAACATCCCACACTTTCTCTGGTGTAAGGCCCCGTACTTTTTCAATAACAACCTTACCAAACACTTTCCCTGGCACACTTAGTAGGCTAATACCACGATAGTTCTTGCATTCAGTCTGATCACCTTTTCCCTTATACAAGGGAACGATAATAGCATCCTTCCAATCCCTAGCGACCATTCCTAACTCCTAAGCACAACTGGCAAATTTCAGTTAACCAGTCAATTACAAAGTCACCACCATATTTCAACATCTCGGCAGTTATGCCATCAACTCCCGCAGCCTTACCATTCTGAAGAGATTTTAGAGCTTTACACACTTCTTCTCTTGAGATCCCTCATGTGCTTCCATCCCTCACAGTGACATCATCTGCATATGTTTGACAGAGAACAAATTAGATGGTGAAGTTAGTAGGCAAGTTAATTCTTCATTGAAAGTCATAGCTGCCTTAGGATTTCACAAGAATGATGGGATCTCAAAGAACCATCATTCCTGTGAAACCCTAAGTTCACTTTCTTGAGTTATTTCTTCACACAGTCTGCCTGAGTATGTGCTGTCTTCCATACTCATTTTCCCACACTTGAATTCTGCTGCCCACTTCTTTACAATAGTACTGTATGAAGGAGCAGGCATACACCCTAGTCAGGCAAATACACATGCATGTGTACTTGTCTGATGAATTTCTTCACAGGGTCTGCCTGAGCATGTGTTGTCTTCCATACTCATTCTCCCACACTTGAATTTTGCTGTCCACTTCTTTACAAAAGTCTAATCAGGCAAGTACACATGCATGCATGTGTATTGATAGGGTCTTCCATAGTCCTCCATACTCATTCTCCCACACTTCACAGGGTCTTCTATACTCATTCTCCCACACTTGAATTCTGCTGTCCACTTCTTTACAATAGTCTAATCAGGCAGTACTTGTCTGATGAATTTCTTCACAGGGTCTGCCTGAGCATGTGTTGTCTTCCATACTCATTCTCCCACGCTTGAATTCTGCTGTCCACTTCTTTACAATAGTCTAGTCAGGCAAGTACACATGCATGCTTCAGGCATGCATGTGTACTTGTCTGATGAATTTGGCATTACTTTATTATCATACACTCCACCAGATATTTGTTGCTGTTTTTTGGTCCCAAGCCTTCTTTATGCAAATATTTTATAACAGATTTGTGCTCTTGCTTTTGTGTTTTATTTCTTAATCATCTGCTAGGACCCGACGAATTTCTTCACAGGGTCTTCCTTACTCATTCTCCCACACCTTAATTCTGTTGTCCACTTCTTTACAATAGTCTAATCAGGCAAGTACACATGCATGCTTTAGGCATGCATGTGTACTTGTCTGATGAATTTCTTCACAGGGTCTGCCTGAGCATGTGTTGCCTTCCATACTCATTCTCCCACACTTGAATTCTGCTGTCCACTTCTTTACAATAGTCTAGTCAGGCAAGTACACATGCATGCTTCAGGCATGCATGTGTACTTGTCTGATGAATTTGGCATTACTTGATTATCATACACTCCACCAGATATTTGTTGCTGTTTTTTGGTCCCAAGCCTTCTTTATGCAAATATTTTATAACAGATTTGTGCTCTTGCTTTTTATTTCTTAGTCGTCTTCTAGGACCTGATGAATTTCTTCACAGGGTCTTCCATACTCATTCTCTCACACTTGAATTCTGTTGTCCACTTCTTTACAATAGTCTAATCAGGCAAGTACACATGCATGCTTTAGGCATGCATGTGTACTTGTCTGATGAATTTCTTCACAGGGTCTGCCTGAGCATGTGTTGCCTTCCATACTCATTCTGCCACACTTGAATTCTGCTGTCCACTTCTTTACAATAGTCTAGTCAGGCATGCATGTGTACTTGTCTGATGAATTTGGCATTACTTGATTATCATACACTCCACCAGATATTTGTTGCTTGTTTTTTGTCCTCAAGCCTTCTTTATGCAAATATTTTATAACAGATTTGTGCTCTTGCTTTTGTGTTTATTTTTTAGTCATCTTCTAGAACCTGCAAAAAAAATAACGAAAATTACTATGAAGCTGAAAAATGATCTCTAGGCAGATAAAGACTTGTATTATTATGTCAAAGAAAGAAAAAAAAAGTGAACCTACAAATATTCCTTCAAGGTTGAGCTGAGAACTTTTGGAACTATGTACATACGTATTTACAGTGATGGAAATGGACCGGAACACAGCGGAACCAAGTTCCGGGAGCAATGTGACACCAAAAGAAAGGGAACATTTAATTGGAATAAAACATTTCACAATGCATTATACATTTCAATTAATGACGTCATCTTGTGTGAATTGTTGGCTGTTTCAAAAATTAAACATTTCCTTCTGCTTTAATAAGGTGTTTGGAGAGAGTGAAGATCACAACAGGAGCTGATTGCTGCCCGTCTTGCGGACCTGCTCCGCCAGACGGTCAGAAGACTGGAAATTATTATAGGAGATAATTTTTGTTTTCAAATTGAAGTAACAACAGTTATTTCACCTCCGCAGTGGCACAGTAGTCTAAGCACTGTCTTGTGACTATCCGTCCACGATGGGTATGAATTCAAATCCCGGTGAGGCATGAATGTTGTGTTTGTCTTACGGCACTAGCTATCTCCCTTCCATGGAACCAGTGAACCTAAATTAAGAATGGGTGATTGCTCATAGCCTACCGAGTTGCTCACAGTGGTCGCTAAACCGCCAATCAAAATAAATAAATAAATAAATAAGATATTTCAGTTAAAATAAATAGATATTTCAGACAGAGCCGAGTTCCTTTATTTTGTCATCTAAGACAATTTGCATTCCTCTGCCTCAAATACGAGCTGACTTTTTGGCTCCCATGTTTATTAATAGCAGACAATTGCCCCAATAGCAGAATTCTGCTATTAACTGCATTAACACTTTTGCTGCCAGTGGGAGCAGGCTCCAGCAAAAAAAAAAAAAAAAAAAAAATGCTTGTAAGGGGCCATGCTGGCGCCAGCGACTTCAAATTGTTAATGGGTTTCGGTTTTTGTTTTGTATTACTTCCGCTAGGTGCCGCAACTTCGTGTTTTGAAGTATTAGGTTGCTGGGCAACACAGTGCAGGTGTTGTAACGCAGATGGCCTAGGGATAAGAAGTCGCACGTGACTTCCGTGGCCTGGGAATGTGCTGTTAATTATTTTTTTATACAGTTCGTAAAACATCAGGTTTATTTCCGAAATTTTTGATGTTTTAAATATTCAGCTATACATATATAAAGATATATATACATATATATGTATGTTTGTATTATAGTTTGTTTTTATGGCAAGTAGCATGTAAAAAAAATATGAGGCATAAATGTTACCCCGTTTGGAAAAAATAAGTAAAATTAATAAAAGGAAAGTTACACTGGGTGCAGGCGCCATGAACATTTCAATTAATTTGGTTTTTATTTTGGATTCCTTTCACTAGATTTACCCATGTTTTGAAGCATTAGATTACTATGCAACATAATGAAGAAATACAGCGTAAATCAGATGACGACAGAAGTCGCGAGCGACTTCTATGGCCCATGGGTATCTATTATTTTTTTCATAGATTCCGTAGATTTTTGTGTATATTTTCGAAATTTTCATGATATATTACAAATAGTTTTTTTTTTGTTGTTGTTAAAGTAAAATATATAGTACAAATTTGATGTGGAGCTACTCATAACTTATAAATCGCATAACTTATAAATTTTTATACCATATTTGCGGGCCTTTACTGGAATGTATTGCCTAAAACCAAGTCTTCCTCTAAATAGCACAAGACTTTCATCCACAGAAATTTCTTTTCCCGGCAGTTTCAATTTATTCATGTTGCACAGCAGTATCTCCATAAGCCTTTTGACCTTATAAGTGCGATTGTTCCCTGGATCTTGAGAATTGTCAGCGAAGTGCCATAACTTCAGTAGGAGCTGAAACCTGTTTCTGCTGAAAGTGTTAGGTGCAATTCGGTTTTGGAACAACACATGAGTGGACCAATAATCTGCAATCTTCGGAAATCTAACCAGGCCCATCCAAATAAGCAGACAAATTTTTTTTTCATTTCACTTACAGATGTTGGCAGCTATTGTTCCATCCTCAAATGTGGTGATAGGATACTGCCTTGAATGACTTGATGTGCATTTTTATTTGTTTCAGTAACCATTAGAAGATAAATATCATCAGTCACTAGATAGTGGAAAATGTCAATAGCTGTAAGGGGGTCTAAATTCATTACATCGGGACATATACCTGAGGGTGCTGTCAATGAAATTTCCTTTTGCTTTGACGAATCAACTGGTCGCCAAATTATCTGCTGCTGTTCGTGATGTACACGATTCACGTCTAAACACCGATGTTCTTCCATTGTTTGCAAGAAATCACAATCATCATCATATTCTTCAGTACGGATTTCATAATCTGGATCAGAATCAGATGGAGAAAAAATTTCAAAACCGGAAAGACTTGATTCGTGGTCACTTGTGTCCGATTCAACAGAATCGGTTGTTGTTGGACCAACAGTTGGATCATCAATAGCAGAAAGATCTGTAGCGGGGTTAATAATTACAGATGGACTAGCAGTGGGATCAGGTATCCATGGAGAAGGAAGCCTGACAACGGATTCTAATTTTCGCCTTTTGGAGTAAAACTTTTTGCTATTTATGGGGTCGGCCATCCTCACGCTTTGATTACAAGAGCAGTTATGGGATTTTCATCGAACTACAAATTAGTGCGGTTGGGGAGAAAAACGGAAAAGGTGCATGTCTATTAACATCCTGAAATCTGTTATGCTCAAGTGAAGAGCTGTCTAATGGAGAAAAAGATATTTATAGCCCAAAAGGGAAGGAACGAGGCGCTGCTTTTTCTGCAGCATTTGTTTATATAAACTGCATCCGAGCAGAGGAATATTGTTAGTAAGAGAAAAGTGTACACCTAGTTCTCTCTTATTTTGCTTCCTTCAACCACCCTGTGCTAAGGAATCAGTGTGTGGAACCACCTAAGTGGGAATTGCCTTTCCCCAATAGGGTATTATATTTCCATTGTCTTCGACCAACGCAGTGTCCCAGCTCAACCTCCGCTAGACACAACACACTACACAAAGAAAGGAAAGAGGGAGGAGCACTCATTATTTATTGACTTTCTACAATTCCTTTTACACTTTCCAACCGTAGGTTGAAGAAGCGTATATGCTTCAGCTTTGTCCGTCCGCACGATAACTCGCATAAAAATCATTCGATTTCGATGAAATTTTAGTATGTGGTAGGGGACCACCTGGGGACGAACCCTATTGAAAATGGGCGAAATGGGGTCAAAGGTCAGGACATAAGAGCAGGATGCATTCTATTGCCCTTATGCGTCATAACTTGTGTAAATATGGTTCGATTTCGATGAAATTTTAGTATGTGGTAGGGGACCACTCTAAATGGCGAAGTTTGATATGACAACAATAAGTAAAAATATCTGGAAGTTTGTATTTCTTTTTGGAGCTAACCTCTGAATCTCAGAGAACAGCTTAGTGATATGTATGATATGTATGTATGGTAGGGGACCACCTGGAGACGAACCCTGTTGAAAATGGGCAAAATGGGGTCAAAGGTCAGGAAAAAGGAGTGGGATCCATTCCATCGCCCTTATGCGTCATAACTTACGTAAAAATGTTTCGATTGAGACAAAACTTTATCATGTTGTTCAGGAAGTACACTTAACCGGTTCTGTTTAAATATCATCGAAATGGGGTCAAAGGTCAAGGCATAGGAGCGAGATTTATTCTATAGTCATGTTCCTCATAACTTGAGTAATGATTTCTGGTATGTTGGAAAGCGTATCATAATCAATGCATTGCATGATTTTACTGAATTTTACTGACTTGTTTACATAAGCTTGTATGAAGTTGCCCGCGCCTGCATGGCCTATACAACATCACGTTTAACTTTTGGGTAACGTCAGTCGCACGCAACTTCTGCATGTTTTGCTATAAATGGACTTGTGGTCAGCCAACTAGTAGGTGGTATAAATATTTTGGGAATCCCATTACTGGAACTTCATATATATACTTCTGTTTATCTGGCCCCCAGGGCGATTTCTACAGAAGGCGCGTGCACCCGCTGGCAGCGAAAGTGTTAATAGCAAACAATTACCAGATTTTCATAGGTTTTTTGGTTCCAAGCCTGCTTCATGCAAATACTTTATCACAGAACTGGGCTCTTGCTTCTCGATTTTCTCTCTTAGTCATTTTCCAGGATTGCAAAAAAATAACAAAAATTACTATGAAGCTGAAAAATGGTTTCTAGGCACAAAAAGACTTGTATTTTTATGTCGAAGAGAAAAAGATAGTGAATCTACAATTACTCCTTCATGGTTGAGCTGAGAACTTTTTGGAACAATGTACATATCTACAGTGATGGAAATGGGCAAGAACACAGCGGAACCCCGTTTTGGGAGTGATGCGACATCAAAAGATTGGTTGGTTGGTTGGTAGAGTTTTATGGCGCAAGGGCCATGTGTGGCCAAAGAGCGCCAGACACAAGACAGTCAAAGAAAGTTTTAAAAATGTGGTATAATGGTTAGAAACATAATATTGATACTGTAGCTATGTTTTAAATTTGTACTCGCCAGCAAACAAAGTATGCACGAAAATTTCCAATGTGAAATGAAAGAGAATAACAGGAAAATCTTAAATCCAAGGGCTGTGTACAACTGCATTCATTAGTGATAATTTTTAGTGATAATTAGTATAACTGGGCATGATTAGAAAACGAATTATAGAAGATGCAAAGTGATTAGTTTGCTCAGAAAATACTAAGGAACAACTAGATTTAAATTTCTGATATTAGAAAGCAATCTGATTTTATGGCAAATTTTTATATAAAGCATTCATTAGCAAATTTCAGTAAAGGTCAAAATAACCCACAAAAAAAAAAAAAAAAAAAAAAAAAATCAGCTGCTTATAAAACATCAGCTAATTAACAAATGGTAAAAAAAACAATTCCCATAGCAGAAGGAAGGTATTAGAGACAAAAAGATTTTCAAATCGAACAATTAAAAGAAAAGATATAAGAAAACATGATATAACACGACGTCTTTTAGCGGAAGAATTTTGCATAATAGAAAAGTTAAAAATGGGTGAAAAGTGTTCTTCATAGCAAAAGCTATGCTAAGGAAAAAGAACTTTTCAAATACATCTCCCGGAAGCAGAGATAGCAAGAAAAACGCTTTGACCTATACAACCCCTAGGGAGAAAGTTGTGCATTATTTGAAGATCTTCTTATTGTAGCAAAAATCTTATTCACTCTCCATCTTTATTATAGCGAAACTGGCAAGCTGCATGCAAACACAAGAACTTGAATGACATTAATGTACCTCAATGAAAGTATAAAAAGAAAAGTCAGCAGAATGCTGCAACACCTACTTTTATTCACAGGAACCACGAAAAAGGAGCTCTCTGCTTCAGATGGATCATAGATCATTGGATATTTCTCCAGCCTCAATACTTCTGCAAAAGTGTATTTGTGAAAGTATCCCAGACTATCCAGCTGCTCTTCCGTCAGGATTATATCGGATGATAAATGGTCAAAGTAAACAGTCACTTCACCAGAACGGGTAAACACAGGAAAACTACAGATCTATATAACAGAAAAAGAAAGTTTATGCTTCAGTATGCATTTGAAAAGCTTGAGAACTTTGTCACAAAAATAATCAGGGGAAGATATCTTAATTTTGTTGCATACAACATGTGTAGATAAGTTAAATGTATAATAAAAGCTTTGGTGGTAGCATTTAACTTTTTACGCACACAACAGTCAGTAGTCATGCCATTTTGTCCTGCCTGCTAAGAGTTATGGCTCAAATTAATTTAATACTTACAAAAAATGCATGTTCAAAACTTTTCAGTAGTAACTTACAGTTGGAATAGGTTTGCTTGTCACAATTCCAAAACCTCTTGAAGTATCAGCAGGGTCGTGTATTTTTCTCCCTCGAGTATTCTGCTCTTCTGGTATTGGACACGTTAATTTCATGCAAAACATGTAGAGAAAGCAATGATGACCAACTCTTGGGCAACTATTTTTAATAGCATCTGCCACCTAGATGATAGGAACAAAAATAAGAATGGAAACACATCTTAGTAACATGCAATAAAATGTTCAAAAATCTGCATAAAGTTTTGCAATTGCAATGATCAAAGGAAATACTGGTTAAATGGTCTAAGAGTAACTTTGTGGTACATTACGGATGCAAATTGTCTATACTTTTGTATTTAATTTATACAAACAAAACTGATTAAAGAAAGTAATTTCATAACAGATGTTGAAACACATGGTTCAAATATCAGCAGTTTGTCATATGCTAATAATTCAGTGTTGATTTCTACGAATGTTTAAAGTCTGCCCTCTCAACTTATTTAGGTGAGTAGAAGCAGTGAAGAATCTGGAACAAGATAAATGCTATGAGGTCTAAATAAACAGCTCCAAGTTAAATCACAAAGGATGACAATTGTATAGTTTAGGGTAAGTCGATGGAATGGGCAATAGAATTTTATTACTTGGGTGTAGTAACTAGCAAGGCAGGAAAACTTGACAGGATATTAGAAAACAGAATTCATAACAGAAAAAGTCGTCATGTCTGCTACATCAGACAATATTTGCAATTAGGAGGTAGGGCATATAATATAAGCATGCTACACACAATGTCATATTTAAAACTCTTCATCAAGCCAAAAGTTTGGTGTAAAGTAAGGATATGATTGGATTGGTTGATGTGGCTGATTTGAGAAATAACCAGATGAGTAAAGTAAATACTTTATTTTACTTGAAGGGCATTTATGTAGAAAGCAAAGTTAATGAAACAGACTGAGCTGTTTTAGACATGTGTGTCATATGAGAGATGAAAAATTAACTGAACATTAGGGCTGGGCGATGTATAGCATACCTGCCAACATTAGTCAGAGCCCTGTCCATAGTAACTAGTACTATTGCGTGGCATATATGAAGTGGGCTTCCGACCGTGATAAAATAATTCCTTACTTGCTTTTGAATGGCTTAGTTTCATATATATGACTCAGTGAACCTTTTTTCTTTGTCTACTGGTAATAATCATATCCGGTGAATTCTCATGTTGTGGCAATAGGTGATGGCGCAATAATTTCGTTTTTTGGTGGCACTGAAGCTGCTTCCTCAGTCTGACACATTTTTCAGAAATGATTTTAGCTTGTAGTACATGGCTTTCTTTATGAAAAAGAGCCATGCACTACAAGCAAAAATGCAACAAACAATGACACTAATGAAACAAATGTAACACGTGTGAAACACGAAATTAATTCACCTAGCAAGGGTGTGATACCATAGCACTGCCAGATTTAAGTTTGAAACTGCCAACAGTAATGATCAATTAGATGCATTCGGAATCTCCCAATGCTTGACCGACGGGAAATCCAAGCATGTTAACGGGCATTGCACGAACCTCCACTCACCACAGAGTCATGTATAACAAGGGCTGCATCCCAAACTGCAGTTTATGACTTATGACGATAAAGATCATTGATATATATCATGAAATAATAGCAAAACCCTTAGCACCCTCTTCATGTTGCACTGGCCGCTGCCTTGGCCAGGTACATTCCAGCTGCCGGAGACTGGGGGCCAAGATTTAAGTTGTGGAGTCATTGGGGGGGGGGGGCATAACTCACCACTCTGGCCAAGCGGGTTGGTGAGTGTGGGATGGCATTTCCTCTGCTAAGAATCACCGGAGGACCAGACTAGGCTGCCATCTGATGCTGACCTTGGCTACTTACAATGGACACTATCTTCTGATTTAAGGCTCCTTGAATTGGAAGAGGAACTACAAAGGATGAAACGGGACATCGTTGGGCTAAGTGAAATAAGGAGAAAAGGAGATCTCATTGAACTGAAAAGTGGACATATCTTCTACTATTGTGGGACAGATACTGGCAGAACTAGTGGTGTTGAATTTATAATAAACAAGAAACTGAAGGATAAAGTTGTAGAAGTTGAAAGTTCCTCTGACAGAGCTGCACGACTTGTTATCCAACTCTTGAGAAGATACCAGTCTCAGATTATTCAAGCTTATGCACCCACCACAAGTCATCCTGAAGAAGAGATTGAAGAGTTTTATGAGGAAATTCGTCATCTAAATAATAAAGGCAAGCAGCACTTGAAGATCATTATGGGAGATTTCAATGCGAAAATAGGACAACAGCAACAGAACGAAACTTCAGTAGGTAAATTCGGCCACGGTAACAGAAACCAGCATGGAAATACTCTCCTAGGTTTGCAGAAGCAGAAGGGTTTTCCCATCATGAACTCCTTTTTCAAGAAAAAGCAGCAAAGAAAATGGACATGGAGGTATCCCATTGGACTGACAAGTGAAAATGATTTTATTATGTGTAACAAGAAATTTGTCATGAAAGACTGCAGTGTGCTGAACAAGTTCAACACAGGTAATGACCATAGATTGGTAAGATGTAAGATGCACCTCAACGCTAAACTCGAGCGTGGCAAGCTCATAAAACAAAGTGTACTGACATGACCTACCTTAAAAAAACATCATAATACCTTCAAATTGGAACTGAGGAACAGATTCTCTGCTCTAGAAAGTTTAACATCGGAAGAAGTGAACATCTCTGGAGTTAACAGAAAACTAACCAAGGCTCTTGTGGAAACAGCAACAAAAATAGCTGGTACTAAGAACAAGTTGCATACGAACAAATTATCAGGAAAAACCAAAATTCTGATGCAAAATAGAAGAGAGATGAGGACAACTAAAGGAGGTGTGACTTCCAAAGTGGAATATATACAGCTATGCAAGACAATACGAAAAAGTATTACTGAAGACGTAAGGAAATTCAACTGTGAACTAGTGAGGAAAGCAATTGAAAACAACTGAAGCCTGAAGAGAGCAAAGGGACATCTGAGTAAGGGAAGAAAACAGATTGTGGCTCTGAAAAAAGATGGCTCTATAACAAGAAATAGAGGTGAAATTTTGACTCAAAACTATATGAAAGGGTTGATATACATGTACTTCAGACATTACCAAAGGTACCAGTACCAGAGTTCTTCTAGTCCTCCCAACAGAAGTTGAACATGCAATCAAGAACATGAAACGGGGAAAAGCTCCAAATGGAATTACCGTAGGCATCATACAAGAAGCAAGCGGAGAAATTGAAACAGTACTCGCCCAAGTTTACACTCGGTGCCTTAATGAAGGGAAGATACCTGAGGATTGGAACAATGCTATAATCATCCTGCTACTTAAAAAGGTGGCATTGAGGATCTCAGGAACTACAGACCTATCAGCCTCCTATCAGTAGTTTATAAAATCTTCACTAAAGTTCTTTCACACCGCTTGAAAGTAACACTGGACATGGCTTAACCGAGAGAACAAGCTGGATTCAGGAGTGGCTACAGCACTATAGATCATATCCATGTACTGAGAGAACTATTTGAAAGAGCAAGGGAATATGAACTTCCGTTATGCATGGCTTTTATCGATTACGAAAAGGCCTTTTATTCGGTGAAACCATTAGCAGTTGCAATGGCTTTGAAATTCTGCAGTATTGAAGATGCATACATTAATATTATTAATAACATCTATGAAAATGCAAGTGCAAAGATCTGGCTATTTGAGAATACAGCACCCATTAAAATCGGAAAGGGAGTGAGACAAAGCGACATTATATCTCCCAAACTCTTTAATGCCACTTTGGAAAATGTCTTATAATCACTGAACTGGGAAAACAAAGGGATAAAGTTTAATGGAGATTATCTAACTCACCTTCGTTTTGCTGATGACATAGTCGTTTTTGCTACTACCCCATCAGAGCTGCAGAGTATGATCCAGGAACTTGCTGACAAGAATAAAGAAGTGGGTTTAAAAATGAACTTTCAGAAGACAAAAGTGACATACAATGCTTTTACAAGAAATGAAGATTTATCGATTGATGTGGGAAAGCTGGAGATAACAGACACGTACGTATATCTTGGACAGCAGATATCAAGTGAGGGTCACATTGGTGAAGAAATTGATCGGCGTACAAAACTTGCCTGGAGAGCTTTTGGAAGAAACAGCATAATTTTCAAGGGCAATATGCCATTATGTCTTAAAAGAAAAGTGTTTGATCAATGCATCCTTCCAGTGCTTACGTAGGGTGCAGAGACGTGGACCTTAACTAAAAGAGACATACAAAGGCTGCAGACAACTCAAAAAAGCATGGAGAGGTGCATGCTTGGTGTAACCAGGAGAGATAAGAAGAGGAACTCATGGATCAGAAAAATGACAAGAGTGGAAGACATCATGATCAGAGTAAAATCCCTGAAATGGCAATGGGCTGGACATATTGCCAGAAGGACAGACCATCAATGGACAACCGAAATTTTAGACTGGATTTCAAGGGACAAGAAAAGACCCAGAAGAAGTCCACATGGGAGATGGGTGGATGAAATTCGAAAGTATGCGGGAGTAACATGGAGGAGACTAGCACAAGACAGACCGTTGTGGAAGAAACTTGGGGAGACCTTCGTCTAGCAGTGGATTGATAATGGTTGACAATGATGCTGATGATGAATAGCAAAACTACTAATTTTGAAAAAGAAAAGGAAAATTCATAGAATCCGTAGTTTCCATAATGGGTTCCGTAGTTCCATGGTCAGACAACTGAATCTGTAGAAACTATGGACATTCCGTAGTAGCTGGTAGATATGGTATTGCTACATCACAAAAAAACTGGTGAAAATTTAACATTGATGTTATAGTGTTTCAACTGACAAAACTAGGATACACTGCGAAGGTGATTATCATAGTGCACCATGAAGGCCGATGTAGATGTCATTACACGATCGCATCTACATCTATGATTCAATTACTGATACCACCAAGCACAAATTATCATCACACAGGGACAGAAAAGTAACCACTTCTCTGTCCAGAGAGGTCAAGTCCACTGATCCTATGTGAGATAATATCAAGTAATAAGCTTCCTACTCCATGCCTAAATCTACTGCCATTTGCAAAACCTGACAGGTCATTACCATAAGCGAGACTTGCAATGATAGTTTCTCTAGAATTGCCACGAGTTCGTCAAATAATGCTGTGTCTTTTCCCATGTCAGCATGTGTCCAACTAAAGAGATGCCTCCATTCTGTGAATGAATAATTACATTCACATCTATTCATTTATTGTCTAGTTAAGTCACCGTGTTCAACCTGTTGAAATGTTCTATTATTCAGTTTGCAGCCTACCTTCCTTGAAAACGCCATCTGGCTGAGATACAAAAGCTTGGAAACTTTTATTTCTATTCCACTCCAAGAAATTCGGATCACTACTATAGCTATACTATTTTGAGTATAGTTGGTGTACAGTTCCTACTTATTAATTACTTCTTGCACTCTACGAGCAATGAGGAATGCCTTTAAATTATTCCAACAGCTGAGACTCAAACTGGAGAAGGAACAGCCCCACCTCGACTTCCTAACCACTTACAAGGCACTCGGCTTGATCCCAAAGTTCCTTAATTTTAAGACATCACTAAGAGGATTACGGTTCAAGAAGAAAAAGGACAAATTTCTTCAGCAGATCCTACCAAGAATGGTGAACCTGAAAAGAAATGACAACATTTCATTGGAAACCAAGTGCTATACTCTATATATGAAGTTGCATAGACTTTGCAACCCTATTCCCTTCAACAACGTTACTCACTGGGTGGACATGTTAGTTGAAAGACTCAGTCATCGCTTTCCTCCAGTCACAGAAAGAAACTGAATTACTTTATGTCTTCCCAGATGCCTAAACCTAAAGATTTCACTATTTCCTTCATCAACATTTCTAACCCTACGATCTCCCAAGAAGAAACTAAAGTTTTGAAACTTGAACTTAAGTTCTGCTTCCGATTGAGACAGAGCCCAAAATGCGTCACTTCTGAGTTTGAAGGCATAACATTGCAGGCACACCAACTGTGTTGCTGAATGTTAAAATTGTGGTGCAACCCAAAACAATCGCTTAATAACTTCAAAATTCCAAGAACGATTTTGAACCTTAGAAAAGTACCGCTCCATAATGTTGATGCTAAGGGACAAATCAAGCCAGATAGTGATCATGGATGCAGAAGACTACAATAAAAAAACTGGAGAATTTTGTACTCGATTCTGGATCTATAATCTTACGAATGAACCCTCTAAATTCTTGGATTGCACAGGTACAAAGAACTGCAAGACTTATTCTGGACAATCTCAAGAAAGCTGCCATATTACCACCTGGCGCTCCGATCCCAAAAGTGCTCAGAAGATTTTAACACCACATGCTTGGCAATCCAGTGAGACCAATCCCATCCAGGAGGTCCGCACCATCTAGAGAAAGCATTATCCAAATTCCTGACTAATCATCCACACAAATCGGATTTTACAATACTTTCCACTCTTGATTTTTATCATGAAAACCACACTGTTCAATGATGCGACATTGTCGGCAGTTTCTCTTTACCCATTGGTCCCCGTGCAGGAAGCCATCAGAACGTTGAAAGAGGCTAATGTACAATTCATCACTTTATTTGCAGGAGTCTAGCCTTAACATCTTCAATTTAATGGACTTTGTATCAAATTCCAGCTACTTCAGTTTCCCGGGACGATTCTATAAACAGATGGCACTATGATGGGATCCTCACAGAAGCAATAATTCACCCAATTATGCAGTATATATTCACCAATATCACCCCAAGGCCAACCACCAGACTACGATATGTGGAAGACTTATTTTTCATGTGGCCTTATGGAAAGGAAACTCTCCCGCTTTTCTTTGATAAAGTCAATTATATACACCCTACAATCAAATTTCACTATGGAGCTTGAAAGCAAAGGTAACTTCCCTAATCTGCTGGATGTTCTGGTGAACAAATTGCCTGACAACTGCCTTAGCACAGAAGTCTATTCATAAACCCACCTCTGTCCCCAACCTGATGCCCCGCAATTTATTCTGTCCTGATTCTTACAAGTGGTTCCCCCCCCCCATTCTCGAATTAGAAGAGCCTCCGCCGTCACCTCCAATGTTCACTCTAGATAATGCAAACTACAGAACATAATGGAATTGGCCACTAAGCCAGGATACACCTTGAACCAGATACAAAATTTTATCAAAAAGTTCAGATCCATCCGTGTTAATCCTTGTGGGCCGCAAGTAAGATACATGAGCTCTATTCCCTACATTCCAAACATTACCTGTCAACTCAAGAATGTGCTCAGGATGATGAACTTTGGTGTCGGCATTAGGTCTCTGGCACCTTTATACACCATCTTAAGAGAAATATTGACAACCCCCTCTTCTCAATAAGGCAGGTAGATGTTTATGTCATCCCTCTACAATATCCGGAGGGTTCCAAGCGATACTACATCGAAATGACCAAGCGTTTGTTTAAAATTACACTCAACGAACATAAAAGAGACATAAGGGACAGAAAAGTAACCACTTCGCTGTCCAGAGAAGTCACGTCCACTATTCCTATGTGGGATGATATAAAGGAATTAGCTTTCTACTCCATGCCTAAATCTACTGCCATTCGTGAAACCAGAGAGATCATTACCAACACTGAGGTTTCCAATATTAGGGCAAGAGAACCTTGAACAGCTATGTATTGTTCCTTGTTGATGCTATTTTATGAGATGCATTGATGTAATAAGATCCATAAGTTCTTGCAAGATGACTCCAGGTTTTGGATCTGTTCTTCGTACTTATTTTTAGTAGTCCTGCATTAAATTCTCTCGGCATACAGTTTGGAACAGGGCGATATTCTTTTTTAAAAACTTATCTTTCTTCTTCTTTGTCCAGGATTTGGGGAAGGTTATTTATTTTAAAATATCTAAAAGATTACATATGTGATTAAAGAATCTAACTCCAAATTACAGAACTTTAATTAAAGTAGATATTAAGTATGAAAGCTATAAGTAACATTTTTAGGACTTTAAACTGTACCCACTTCGTAAGGTGTAAAACAGAAAACTTACAGATGTCAAAGCGTCTTAATGAAGAATAAAATTTTGGTCAAAAATCAAAGGAACTTGATATATACTTAAATATCAGAATATTTAATTGAATTCTTTAGCAGGATATCATAGAAGTCCTGTCATTTTTTCTGTTCTTCACGTTCTTTTACACAAGTTCGCTGAAAACTACGACACCTGGACTCCTTAACCTCTTATTCAATCTGGTGGTGTCATATTGAGGGTGAATGGTATATTTATTTAAAATATGAACTAAACAACACATAACTTATTTCTTAAAAGAAAATGAATGATGGGGTTAAAATAACATTGTTACCTCTTGGTTTGCAGTCTCCTTTTGATTAGTTGCTCCCAGTATACACTCAAGAACAAAAAACTGCGTAATCGAAGTTCCATAAAATGAACATTCCCCGTAGGCAACAATGAAGTATTTATGATAGCTAAAACCCATAAAAATCTCTTATCGAAAACACAAAAACCCTTGTCCTCAAAATAGAACTTGAAAGAAAATTAATCCAATGAAAATAATAAAATTGAAATAAAGAACCATTATTTCAACCTCAAATTCAACTGAGAACGATATGCAAAACAGTCTTCACCAAGGAATCCAGATCCCGAATTTCCGACTCGCGTTTCGGCACACTCTTTCGTGGCCATTTTCAAGGAGATCTCGTGCTGTACTGTTCCTTGCGTGTTAACTATTTATTAAGTCGATGGTGCTGCCATCTCCACCATCATCTGCATCATCATCATGCTCATCACGTAGAACGTCGCTGGCACCATCAAGTGTCGTCCTGTTTTTTAATCTTTGTTTCATTTGTCGACTTCATCTTCTTATTTGGATATTTCGGTTTTTTTTTCCTGTTTTATCATGTTCAATCATGTTGGTGATAATTCAATCGGGACATTTAAATTGCAATTATATGCCTTGGTTTTCTCTATTATGATGGCTTCTGCAGTCAAAATCTTTTTATGTGTGTTGTGAGAAGTAACTAAACTTATATTCTCCCAGTCGGGTATGGCTTCATTATTATAACAATATTGTATAAGTGAAGTTCGGATTTCACCCTTATTCCAGTTATTTAAATGTTCACGTAATCTGATATCTATATTTCGCTTTGTGCTACCAATGTAAACTGTTTTATTATCTAGGTTCTTATTTATCTTAATAATTGGTATGCTGTATACACCTGCTTTTTAGGTAAGATAGAACATTTTTCGTTACTTGATTGTAATAATCTGCTATTGTCAAGTACATTATCTGCAATAAGTAACCCTGCTTTATGGCATTCCTTTTTTAAAGGAGCAGATATAGGTGGACAATATGGTAGCTTTCCACAAAATCTGTATGTATCAGTCATATTCTGTCTCTGTTTATTTTGGTTATTCTGAATTTGTTTGTAAAGATCGTCGATCAATCTCTCCTTATAGCCGAAGTCACCAGCCAGAGTTTTAATCCATTTCAACTCTTTTTGTCTTGCAGTATTATTAAATGAAAGTATAATTGCTCTTTTTAGGTAATATCGGAATGCTACTGTTTTAAATTTCCATGGATGATTTGGGTTATTAGGTATTATATTTGGTACAAATGTTGTTTTTCTATATACCTCGTAGTCAATTCTTGAATAATTATTGATGATATTAATATCTAAAAATGGCATTTGTTTATTTTTTTCCATTCAGTGGTAAGATTGATAGTTGTAATATATCTTGCAGTATGTATTAAAATTCTTCCAGATCTTCTTCAGTATGCTTCCAAAATATCAAGATATCATCCACATATCGAACAAATAGTTCTGAACTTTTATTTGTAAATTTGTTGTCAATAAGTATCTTTTTCTCGATGTCCTGGAGTATAACTTCAGCAAAAAGTCCAGACAAAGGTGATCCCATAGGTGCTCCTGATATCTGTTTATAAATTATATTGTTATATGTGAAAAAATTGTTGTCATTAATTAGGTTTAATGCTGATATAATGCTACTGTTTGGGTAGTTGGTGTTTTATTTGCTATCAGCTTTTCTTCTATTAACTTAATAGCTTGGTCAGTAGGGGTATTTGGGTAAAGTGAGACAATGTCAAGGCTCACCATCATTATTTCTCTGGGTCCCTGATAGGCCTCAATAGCTCTAACGACATCATTTGAATTTTTAATTGTGTATGCGTGGTCTTCATAATATCTTTTAATAAAGTGAAATAATGCTTGTTCTAAGTTAATGGTTGGGGCAACTTTCTTTGAAACAATAGGTCGCATTGAGTGTTCGTCCTTATGTACTTTTATTTTTCCAAAAATACCTGGGATAGTGGGGCACCTACTGGTGGGTATGCTTTATTTTTAATTTCTTCAGGTAAATTGCAGTGGTTCTTCAATTTAGCTATTTTTCTAATAATACTTTCTGTGGGATCTTGTTGAATGATTATTGTATCAAGTGTTTCAATTGCTGTCATAATTTTTTCTTGTAGACTATCTTAATTAATCAAAATAATTTGTTTTGATTTATCAGCCATTATACTTGTTATCTTAGGGTTGTTACGTAAGTCAATTAATGCCTGTCGTTCATATTTAATCCTTTTTTGGGTTAAGTCTTTATCTTATTGATATTATTAATAGCATTAGCCATTTTAAACCTTGTAGGTTCTTATCTTTCTTTTGGTAGTTGTTGGATTATATTTTCCAGTTGTGGTGTCATAACTTCGATAGCTGGAATTTTATATTTATATGCATATTTCAATCCTCTTTCCAATGCAGTTCTTTGAAGACCATTCAATTCTATATCTGATTGATTAACATAGCTGCAATATTTGTTAATCTCAGTATTGCAGTTGGTTTCTTGAGACTTCTGTTTACTGTCAATTAAATTTTCAAATTTTTTTCCATTGTCTTCTTTGGTATTTAATTTGCTCTCTATTTGTAATAGCATAAATTTTGCTAATTTCCTGTCTTATATTGTAGTCATTTTCGAGTTTAATAATATCGTTATACGCATGATACGTATCAATACTGATTTTATCAATCCATGATTGTTTTGATCGTATCTGGGCTCGCAATCTCTTTGTTTCAGCCGTGCGCATAATTTCATTGTCTCTATAATTAATAGCTCGGTTATATATACATATATACCTCGGGATAACGTCGTTATTTTTGCATGTAGTGAGAAAATTTAGGTATTCCACCTCATGTATTAGCTTTAGTCTTAATTTCTTGAGATGGGTAAGCATATCTCGAGTTCCACGCAATAGCATTTGTCTTCTCGCAGCATTAATTCGTCAACTCAAATTTCAGTTCCTTTGCTTGTTTTAATCTCCAGATTTTACAATATTAATATCTGTTCAAAAACGTTAAATTTAACCAATGAACTTTACTACGTGGCATATTATATTGAGTTCTTTAGCAGGATATCGTAGAAGTCCTGTCATTTTTTCTGTTCTTCACGTTTTTTTACACAAGTTCGCTGAAAACTATGACACCTGGACTCCTTAACCTCTTATTCAATCTGGTGGTGTCATATTGAGGGTGAATGGTATATTTATTTAAAATATGAACTAAACAACACATAACTTATTTCTTAAAAGAAAATGAATGATAGGGTTAAAATAACATTGTTACCTCTTGGTTTGCAGTCTCCTTTTGATTATTAATGCTGCAAGAAGAAAAATGCTATCGCGTGGAACTCGAGATATGC
The DNA here is from genome assembly GCA_039090855.1 of Macrothele yani. Classification (NCBI taxonomy): domain Eukaryota; kingdom Metazoa; phylum Arthropoda; class Arachnida; order Araneae; family Macrothelidae; genus Macrothele; species Macrothele yani. The sequence goes on from CM077012.1 coordinate 15,913,870, forward strand.
TGACCCATTTTAAGAAATTAAGACTAAAGCAAATACATGAGGTGGAACACCTAAATTTTCTCACTAAATGCAAAAATAACGTCATCCCGAGGTATATACGTATATATAACTGAGCCATTATTTATTGAGACAATGAAATTATGCGCACGGCTGAAACAAAGAGATTGCGAGCCCAGATACGATCAAAACGATCATGGATTGATAAAATCAGTATTGATATGTATCATGTGTATAACGATATTATTAAACTCGAAAATGACTACAATATAAGACAGGAAATTAGCAAAATTTATGCTATTACAAATAGAGAGCAAATTAAATACCAAAGAAGACAATGGAAAAAAATTTGAAAATTTAATTGACAGTAAACAGAAGTCTCAAGAAACCAATTGCAATACTAAGATTAACAAATATTGCAGCTATGTTAATCAATCAGATATATAATTGAATGGTCTTCAAAGAACTGCATTGGAAAGAGGATTGAAATATGCATATAAATATAAAATTCCAGCTATCGAAGTTATGACACCACAACTGGAAAATATAATCCAACAACTACCAAAAGAAAGACAAGAACCTACAAGGTTTAAAATGGCTAATGCTATTAATAATATCAATAAGATAGAGAAAGACTTAACCCAAAAAAGGATTAAATATGAACGACAGGCATTAATTGACTTACATAACAACCCTAAGATAGCAAGTATAATGGCTGATAAATCCAAACAAATTATTTTGATTGATTAAGATAGTCTACAAGAAAAAAATATGACAGCAATTGAAACACTTGATACAATAATCATTCAACAAGATCCCACAGAAAGTATTATTAGAAAAATAGCTAAATTGAAGAACCACAGCAATTTACCTGAAGAAATTAAAAATAAAGCATACCCACCAGTGGGTGCCACTATCCCAGGTATTTTTGGAAAAATAAAAGTACATAAGGATGGACACCCAATGCGACCTATTGTTTCAAAGAAAGTTGCCCCAACCATTAACTTAGAACGAGCATTATTTCACTTTATTAAAAGATATTATGAAGACCACGCATATACACAATTAAAAATTCAAATGATGTCGTTAGAGCTATTGAGGCCTATCAGGGACCCAGAGAAATAATGATGATGAGCCTTGACATTGTCTCACTTTACCCAAATACCCCTACTGACCAAGCTATTAAGTTAATAGAAGAAAAGCTGATAGCAAATAAAACACCAACTACCCAAACAGCTAGCATTATATCAGCATTAAACCTAATTAATGACAACAATTTTTTCACATATAACAATATAATTTATAAACAGATATCAGGAGCACCTATGGGATCACCTTTGTCTGGACTTTTTGCTGAAGTTATACTCCAGGACATCGAGAAAAAGATACTTATTGACAACAAATTTACAAATAAAAGTCCAGAACTATTTGTTCGATATGTGGATGATATCTTGATATTTTGGAAGCATACTGAAGAAGATCTGGAAGAATTTGTTAATACATACTTGCAAGATATATAAAACTATCAATCTTACCACTGAATGGAAAAAAATAAACAAATGCCATTTTTAAATATTAATATCATCAATAATTATTCAAGAATTGACTACGAGGTATATAGAAAAACAACATTTGTATCAAATATAATACCTAATAACTCAAATCATCCATGGAAATTTAAAACAGTAGCATTTCGATATTACCTAAAAAGAACAATTATACTTTCATCTAATAATACTGCAAGACAAAAAGAGTTGAAATGGATTAAAACTCTGGCTGGTGACTTCGGCTATAAGGAGAGATTGATCGACGATCTTTACAAACAAATTCAGAATAACCAAAATAAACAGAGACAGAATATGACTGATACATACAGATTTTGTGGAAAGCTACCATATTGTCCACCTATATCCGCTCCTTTAAAAAAGGAATGCCATAAAGCAGGGTTACTTATTGCAGATAATGTACTTGACAATAGCAGATTATTACAATCAAGTAACGAAAAATGTTCTATCTTACCTAAAAAGCAGGTGTATACAGCATACCAATTATTAAGATAAATAAGAACCTAGATAATAAAACAGTTTACATTGGTAGCACAAAGCGAAATATAGATATCAGATTACGTGAACATTTAAATAACTGGAATAAGGGTGAAATCCGAACTTCACTTATACAATATTGTTATAATAATGAAGCCATACCCGACTGGGAGAATATAAGTTTAGTTACTTCTCACAACACACATAAAAAGATTTTGACTGAAGAAGCCATCATAATAGAGAAAACCAAGGCATATAATTGCAATTTAAATGTCCCGATTGAATTATCATCAACATGGTTGAACATGATAAAACAGGAAAAAAACGAATTATCCAAATAAGAAGATGAAGTCGACAAATGAAACAAAGATTAAAAAACAGGACGACACTTGATGGTGCCAGCGACGTTCTACGTGATGAGCATGATGATGACGCAGATGATGGTGGAGATGGCAGCACCATCGACTTAATAAATAGTTAACACGCAAGGAACAGTACAGCATGAGATCTCCTTGAAAATGGCCACGAAAGAGTGTGCCGAAACGCGAGTCGGAAATTCGGGATCTGGATTCCTTGGTGAAGACTGTTTTGCATATCGTTCTCAACAGAATTTGAGGTTGGGATAATGGTTCTTTATTTCAATTTTATTATTTTCATTGGATTAATTTTCTTTCAAGTTCTATTTTGAGGACAAGGGTTTTTGTGTTTTCGATAAGAGATTTTTATGGGTTTTAGCTATCATAAATACTTCATTGTTGCCTACGGGGAATGTTCATTTTATGGAACTTCGATTACGCAGTTTTTTGTTCTTGAGTGTATACTGGGAGCAACTAATCAAAAGGAGACTGCAAACCAAGAGGTAACAATGTTATTTTAACCCCATCATTCATTTTCTTTTAAGAAATAAGTTATGTGTTGTTTAGTTCATATTTTAAATAAATATACCATTCACCCTCAATATGACACCATTAGATTGAATAAGAGGTTAAGGAGTCCAGGTGTCGTAGTTTTCAGCGAACTTGTGTAAAAAAACGTGAAGAACAGAAAAAATGACAGGACTTCTACGATATCCTGCTAAAGAACTCAATATAATATGCCACGTAGTAAAGTTCATTGGTTAAATTTAACGTTTTTGAACAGATATTAGAATATATTTAATATTAGCGTTAAAATGCCAAACAGCTCCTAGAAGAATCACAAAGCAACTTTTTTACTTCTACTCCCTAAAGTGTTCTACAAGGTAAATGGCATCCAGTGTTGAAATAATTTTTTAAATCGTGCATCTAGAAGCAGAGATATTGAGAAAAACTGATTAAGCACTTGTGCTTCCTAATGGCGAAATTGTGCATTATTTTGGGAAGAAAATACGCACACAGTTTTTTATTTTTTTTATTGAAGGTTTAACGACCGCCGTGAGCAACTCAATGGGCTATAAGCAGTCGCCCGTCCCTAATTTAGGGTCACTGGTTCCAGGGAAGGGAGAGAGCCAGTGCCGTAAGACAAACACAACATCCATGCCTCACCGGGATACGAACCCGGACCCCGTTCGGACGAATGATAAGAGGCCATCGCTTAGACCACTGCGCCACCGGGGCGGCCACACAGAGTTTGCATAGTTAGTTGTATTTGACCAAAGAAAGTTTTTCAATTGTGTTTTTAGTCCCACAGATATTGCTATAAACTAAAACTTACGCGCTCTGGTGGCAGACTTCTGTGTTAATAAAATACTGAAATTATATGAGAAACATTTAGCAGCAGAAATGCTCTCCAAATTAGACTCTTAGAAGCAGAGATATTGACAAAAATAGCATACATCTAAGCCCCCCCCGGAAAAACTGTGTTATTTTAAGAAGAAAGTATTCTCAAAAGGTTTTTTGATGTGCGCAGTATCGGTCCACAGAAGAATTTTTTCAATTAAGTTTTCAAGAGCTCAAATTTTGCTGCAAATAATCAGAAATAAACACTTATGCCCCTGGTGGCTAAACCATTTTTTACATACATACACATCATTAAGCTGTTCTCTGAGATTAGCTCCTCAATGAAAGACAAAGTGCCAAGCACACATTTAACTGATAGAACTAGAAATTTCTTACTGTTGGTGTATAAAATGTATCCATTTACAACCATCTTGGCACATAGCGCAAACTTCATTAACATCCATCACATGCCGCACACACGACCTTTTGCACTTCAGACTCATTATCTTTTTCTCAAGCAGACATTCCTAAATCTGGTCCTCCCAAGATTTTCTTGGCCTTCCTCTACCTTTCTTTCTTGGCACTTGGTCTGAAAAAATTATCTTAGTCAGCACCTCATCACTTATTCTTTCAACATGGCCAAACCACCAAAGAATATTAGTCTCCACTTTACTAACAACATTTTGGCTCACATTACACATCTGCAACTCATCTTCATTCCTCACACGATTACTGCGTGTTTTACCCCCCCCATAAATAACATCTCCCCAGCACACAAATGATTCCTCTGTCTTTTCTGCAGTACCCAGGTTTCACTGCCACACATCAAAGTAGGAACAATTACACTTTCATACAAAGCCATTCAAGACTTCCTGGAGAACCCATCCAGGGATCATAGCATACTTCTGGAAAATTTTAGGTAGGAATTTTAGGAATTTTAGGAATTTTTAGAAAAATTTTAGGAAAATTTTAGGAGTGTATTTCAATAAAAACTAGATGTATATTTGTATATATCTAGTAAAACAACTTTGTATACATTGTAAAGAGTTTGCTTCACACCCTTCAACCATATATACTGATAGACTGCGCATGACATCAAAATTTCTGGCTCCAACATAAAATCACATGACAACAGTCAAAAAGATGGGTTACACCTGCTGTGCTTATGGTTGCTCTGAGCGATATAGTAAAGAAAGTTCTATGATTTTTCATGGGTAAGAAACGAATTAAATACCTAAGTCAATAAAGTTCAATTACTTAACCAGAAACTTGCAGCTATTGATATAAAAATATAGTAACTTAAGAAAAAAAATGGAATGCATGTTCCAAATTCTTCGCAAATGTTCATCACATTATAAATCACAAAATGTAAACAACCCGATCATGCATGTATATAGCTCATAAGTAAACTTACCTGAAGAGTTTTCATTATATATGAGGCGCATTCACATAATACACCGAAAACACTGAAGTTCTGCAGCGTAAATTAGTAATCATAACAGCATTTTTACACGAAATTTGGAGTCTGATGATGACGTGCCCAATGTTTGAGCCATGGCGGCTTTGATGCAGCTATTGCCAATGTGCAGTCCATTAGTATATATGGTCGAAGTTAACACCCAAATTTTTTGCTTAACGTCTAATGTCTAAAGTTTAAGTATGATTTACTTCTAATGTTCAGTTCTTATCTTTTCACGTGTTATTATCATATTCAAGTATATTTACCACATTCAAGTTTCACTTTGAACATTAATATGCTGTTGAACCAGAAGCAATTCACGATTTTCACAGTAAAGTTTTCAGGTTTCACATTAAATTATAATATCCTAAAAGGTAATTGAAAACCAAGAACTATGTACAATTGTTCACTGAATTACTTTTTTCATATTATTGTTTTAACCTTTTCCTGATTAGCCTATCTTTTTCTGCTTCTACCACAACTAATTTACTTTCAGTTTTCTTTATTTCAGCTGAACCTTGTATGATCAAGTTAGAGGCAACTGCTATTTCAACAGTATTTTGTTTTTCTACAGCTTTTCTCATTCTTTCTGTTCCCTCTTGAATTATTGCTAGGGAGGCTTCTTTATCGTTTTTAAGTCTATTTATTTCTGCATCATTTTCTTTTATTTTGTCATCAAACTCAGCTTTTCTTTTTTCTCTAGCTGCTTTTCCTTATTTTCCCTCTCTTTCTGCTTCCTTTCTTTTACCTTTTTTGATTCTTCTTCCTTCAGCTTATCAACATACTCTTTATAAAATTTATGTGAATCACAAACACTATTTAACAAATTTCTTGTTATGGGAACTTTACTTTACACATCCATAGTGTTTAATGGCCCCTTTAACTATTCTTAATGATGTTATAGTTGAGTCTTTTAAGTTAGCCTTGTCCTTCCTTAACAGAGCAGTGTTAACCGAAAATCCCCTTTCTGCATCAGCATTACCATGAGGTAAAACTAAAATTGACTTTATGAGTTTAGCAAGATTTGAGTATTTTTCTTTTCCGCTAGAGTCTTTAATACTAAATATATTACGCCAGTAATGATCAATCCGCACTGGAATATGCCCTTCCTCTGAAAATTTCACTAGTTCATCTAGAGTTGGCTTATCGCAATTTAAAAGTTTCCACTCTTCTCTTACTCTATCAATTTGTTCCTCAGAAAGATGCAAAACACTTGAAATTCTGGTTATTTCCGAAAGTCCTTCAGTGACTGAAAGTTGAGTTGACTCTTTCTTTGGTTCTTTTACCTTTAAAACTTCTATGTCTCTTAGCTTTTGATTGCAGAATGGCAAATTTGACTTTAAATATTTTGTGGTTGCAATTAGTGATGATCTTACATCTAAGAGAAATAATTTCTGCCTGGTCTCCTGAACATTCCTGAGGAGATTTTTTGTCTTCATACCAACTTCTAACTCCCCTAGTTTTTTCCATGAATTTTTGTTTTCAAAATCTACATTCTTTAGGTCTTCTCCAAATTTCCTGCTATAACATCATCTTGGATAAACTGAGCAATAACATTCCTCATTAAAGTATTTAAATCAGAATATAACTGGTGTATTTTTGGTTCTTCACTCTGATAACATAATGAAAACTTTTCAAAATTTTGGTGTGAAAATGAAATTAATGCTAAATAGCAAGGAGTAAGCTCATTTTTCAGGAAACAGTGAATTCTTTTATACCTTGCCGAATTGCGCAGTTGTTTTTCAAATATTTTTTGAGATGGCAAGAAGTTTAAAAAATATTCTGTAATATTTAGCCATTGATCCAAGAGCCTCTGGGCTACAGAACCAACGGTTAACCATCTGTTGCTGACATGACGCAAAAGAAATTTGGCAGTGACCAATGTTATATCCTCGACAGATTTATAATCCTCTCGTCTTGCAGCACTACTCTTTAAAAAGTAATGCATATCAGTAGCAAATTCGTCAAAATCTATATTTAAGCTTGTCAAAAAAATTTTAAATGCATTACTAACAACATGCAGGTTGCAAAAACCTAGTTCCAAAGATTTCTGGCCTGTTTCTTGTTTTACAACTTCATTGAATTTGCGTAAAAAGCACTTATTTACATTTGGGCTGTCCATGGATACACAAATAATTCTGTTCAACGAAATATTGAAGGATGATAACACATCAAGAATTTCTTTTAGCAAAATATCTGCTGTTGCATGACCCAGAAAAACGCTTGTTAGGTATCGGCAAGAAACTGAATTTATTTCTGAAGACCAGTACCTGAGATACACATCCAACTGCCGTTTCACTTGTGTATTTGTAGTTTCATCAAATGCTATAGTAACCTTTCCTGGGCTACTAGATGCAATGTCTTTTTTCAAATCCTCTTCAAAATATTTTGACAATCCATGTGATATCACATAAGCAACTTTTTTTCTTTAAGTTGCATTTTGGCTGCAATAGCAGAATCAGGAAACATTTCTTTGAAAAGTTCAACTGTTTCAGTGCATGAAACAAAAGACATATTGTCCTTAGCAACTTTCATGGCCCATAATGCTTCGGCTTTAGCCAACTGTAAATCATGACTCAGTACTTCACTAATATTTGTTTTGGGCTGAAGATCCCGTCCTCCAAAGGCTTTCAGGATGGACTTATTTTGAAATTTACTTTGAAATTTCTGCAAATGTTTTTTTCCTTTATGATGCGCTTTTACTTGTGAAAAGCCACTATTAGAAATGTTGAAAATTTCTGAACACAATATACACTTAGCAGAAAATATTGTTTCAGTTGCAGAACACCATTCTTTCAACTTCACTCCGTCCAATTCTTTGGCGAGCCACGCATCTTGAAATTTCGTTTTGGATTTAGGCATCTTAAACACTTGTATTACTAACCAGAAAATGAAAGGGAATTACAAAAACACGTTCCACTATTGCAAAACCAGACAACTTCCCGAAATTTGGCTGCGAGGATGTCAGAAGATATGAAAAAAAAAAAAAAAAAAAGCAGGTCACCACTAGAGAACTGAACCTGCACACAGCACAGAGAACACCATAAAAGACGTAAAACCAGAAACTATCATACGCATCTCACGCAAGTTCAGTCAAAGCGAGTCGGAGCCGAGATATATTGCGCATCGAAGGTCGCTGTCGCCGACGCATGATCGAAGGTCAATGATCACGTGCTCTACTGCCTGCCAAGATAATACTCAGCTACCATCCCATCGTCATTACCGGAGGTTACGGAAGGAGACCACATGTTTCCTCTTGCTTCCACCCACCTGCGGTTTACAACAATAACAAAACATCAGCAGAAAGAGGAGGTTCCACAAGGCATGTACAAAAATAAAGTACGATCTTCTGCGTGCCACGGAGTTCGTCTGCAAAGCGCAAACCAGGGGTGAAAATGACCCCTCCCCTTTTCCCTTAGATCTCTTGTTACTCTCGAAAACTGTTCGAAGGCAAAAAATGGAACGCCCGCCCCGAAGCAAGTGCATCTCGATGGCGTCATTTTTCCCTCCTTCAGCAGCACAGCATATAGGCTGTGTTTCTACAATAACAGGTCTTTTTACCTTACCGTAATGGTAAATTTATTGGCGTTAATAACGGTTGTGTTTTTAATAAAAATAAGCTTACGAAAATTTTAGGATGAATAGCAAATTTTAGGTCTAATTTTAGGAATTTAAGGAGGGTCACAAAATATTAGGAATTTTAGGAGGAATGCGATCCCTGCCCATCACTCCTGTGAAATCCTCTTAAGGCAGATAAGACTTTCAATGAAGAATTCACTCGCCTAATTTTGCCATTTAATCTGTTCTCTCTGTCAAACATACTTCCTAAAGATACCAACTTGTTCACCTGGTCAATCTCCATGCCATTAAGTCTTATCTTGCATTCAGTACGAACAGTTCCTCACTCAAAAACCACAACTTTGGTTTTTCCTTTACTCAGTTTGAATTTTATACAAAACATCCAGGACAGCATACACTGCAACTCCCTTTTACTCTGTGCCAACAGGACTGTGTCATCAGCATAGAGCAACCTGCACACACGGATATTACCAAGACAAAAACCAGTATTATCCATCTCGGCATCATGCATGCACACATCCATAAATATATTAAACTGCCAGGGTGACATTACACAACCTTGTCTGACTCCTGCACCAAAAGAAAACCATTTTGATAAAACACCATTCACTTGCACGCATGCTCCACTGCCATTGTACATCACTTTCACACTATGAAGTAGATTCCCAGTAATACCATATTTATTCAGTACCTTCCACAGAAGAGTCCTATTTACTTTGCCATAAGCTTTCTTTATATCTATGAAGGCTGCATACACTTTTTTTACCGACAGATACTTTTCAATCATCATGCGCAATGCAAAAATTTGACCATTCTTTACCAAATATTAAAAATTATATGTGAAGCGTTTCCATCAGAAGCTGTATCTGGTACAGAAAGAATTTTTCAAATCTTAGTTTTAGAAGCAGATATCAGAGGAAATGCAATTTACCTTTATGCCCCCTAGCAGAAGTCTATGAATTACTTGAAAATTTTAAAATTATATGAAAAACATTTCACAGTTGAAACTATGAAGCAAAGATTTTTTTAAATTGGTCTCTTAGAAGCAGAGATATCGACAAAAATAAAATATACGTCAATGGCCCTTAGCGGAGAAACTGTGCATTATTTTTAAGAAGAAAATATTCGAAAAAGGTTTACCGACGTGAGTGGTATCGTTCCACGAATGAATTTTTTCAATCAAGATTTCAGCTAAGATTTTGCTGCAAATGCAACAGAAGTAGAAATACACTAGTGCCCCCTGGTGGCTAAACCATTTTTACAAAAATTAGCACTTCTGCCTCCTGGTGGCCAAATCATTTTTTACCAAAAATTAGAATTTATATGCAAAAAATTTCCCATCAGTTGCTGTATCTGCTGGAGGAAGAATTTTTCAAATTAGAGTTTCAGTAGCAGAGATATCAGGGGAAACACCGTTTACTTTCACGCCCCCTAGCAGAAAATCCATGCGTAACCTGAAAAAGTGACTATACCTAAAATAGTCTTCAATAAAAATGGAATCGAAAGGCAAAATAATTTTTTCAATCGGACATTTAGAAGCAAATATATGGAATAATATGTATTTTGAATTCGATACCATTTGGATTTACAAACTCTAGCGGCAAAATTGTGCATCGTGAAAAAAAAAAAATAAAAAATAAAAATAAAAAAAAATAAGGGATTATCTCATTCACACATTTCAAGCTTCCTAATGCAAAAAGAATTTTTCAAATCGGACTATTAGTTGCAGCGATATGGAGTCTACTGACATAGGGATAAATAAGCACTATCTTTTTTACAAAAGATGTGCTTTGAATTTGAAGTGTGGAGAAATTAATTTTCCGAATTTTCAATTAAAAGATCTGAAATTTTTCACGTATGTCATAACTGGGTCACATAACGTTACCCTGCAAATTTCACTACAATCAAATGAAAACTTTTTGAATTGTGCATAATTTTTTTTTTATTATGACGTACTTGTGCATAAATTTTTTTTATTATGACGTACTGCCACTGCCTGCAATTGCAAACGTCATTAAAAAATTTTAGTGGCTAGTTTCCACTGATTCACACGAAATTCCGTGGGTTCATTCCTTTTAGCAATTTATTACGCACATTACATTTTCAGCCAGTTTTGTCAAAATTCCACGAAGATAGAAAATCAAATTTTTTATTACAGCCCTATGTAGGAGATGCTTACTTGTCAATGGCCAGCCAGTGCTGGCCTACGCACACGCACTCGTTTAGGCAAGGACGTTTCTGAAACCCCCTTCTCCCCCACACTCTCACTCCAGTTCACAGCTCATGATTCATACGCTTTTTCTATAACAAAATTACGGGACATTTGGATTTTTTTCCAGGACATACAATCCAAACACTCTTACTTAAAATATATTGAAACCATAGGTCTTGTTCAACAACCTGTAACCTACAACAAACAACTTTCTACATCCTTGGGCAAACTTAATGCAGAATGTTAAAAATGATGTCCGCTGCAGCTAATCAGAAACTTAGAATCACAGATAAATACCAAAACTGTAACTAAAAATGTGACCAGGTTTAATATTGACTAAATAAATTTTATATACAGTATACTACACTAAATTTGAGGAAAAATTTATTTTTCTTTGGCTTTAGTTTAAAAAAACATGAAACTCAAAAATACATAGGTATATGGCATCATTCTTAAAAATGCTTTTATATACCACACAATCAGTACATAAAATACTATTTATATTTAATTATTTTGAAATAATGCTAACATTGGAAATTTAAGGGTAAGAAAAGGTGAAATATTTGGAACTTTTTCAAAGGACCAAAGAGATTGTTATTCCTTAAACACATAATCATGGGAGCAAGTATCTGTGTTACATTTTATTTAGGGAAGGAATTTTCAACATAATATTAATACAGTACCGGGCCGAGCTAGGTTATGCCTTCCACAGCTCGCCACCAATTGATACGAACCCGGCCGCTCTACCAATTGTTGCGGTCTCATGGGTCGTTAGCCCACCGTTAACCACCAATTGATACAAACGTGCCGAGCGATATAATGTATTAACACTCGTCACCAAATGACATGTTAGTGGTCCCGATCCCGCCGCAGTCGTCAATTTATCCGCTATTTGGATATGAGACTTGTGGGTTCTTTTAATTTTGGAGCTGGTATATTTTAGCGAGAACGTTAGCGGCTTGTTGAAACACAGGAATTTATTACAGGAGTTATTTACAACACCAGAGCCTTTAGAATAAATAGAGTAAGATTGACACTTAAACATCTTTATTTGTAGGAGGAAACTCTATCCCGGGCATTGCCGACAGCGATACAAATACAAGTTATGCTCCTTTTTCGGAGCTAATTTCATCTGCCCCTGGATTCTGGAATCAGATTTCTGCCCCAAAAGGTGTATCAAAGTTCGAATTTAAAGTCTGGGTTCAGCTAATGTTCTCAGTTCTTCAACTCAGTGACAGGATAACAATAAACAGAAAAAAAGTACTCACTTATTGCTTGCTGCTTGTTTTGTAATCCACCTTTACAAAGCACTATTCAAATTATTATGAGGCTCTGTTGGCCCTGCACACACTGTTGCGCTTTATTTGGCTTGCGATGACATTTCACCTGTGTGTGTGTTAAGCGCAGGAAAATTTTTGCTCTCTCCGTCCCACTTTTCTCTGATGAGCCGAGATTTTTCTTGTGGATGCAGTTGACTGCAGAAAGAATGAGGGTTGTCGCTTTTTGTCCCCGTCGTAAACTTCGTCGTCCGCTTGAAGCAGACGCTTTCATGTGGTTTCACGCAGGTCAGCAACCTTATGCTTCCTCGGAGGTGGAGGACGTTTGCCAGGGGAGAACTTCCGTAAGAGAAACAGATTATCTTTGCTTGGCGTCCGGCGCCAGTTCCCTAGCTGGAGATCTGTAGTGATTTCTTGGTTGGATGCAGGTTTATGAGAAGATCGACACTGTCTACGGGCATTGCTTGGTCAACGGCTGATGACTTCTGTCAATAAATATAGCGGCTCCCTTTCAACGGTGGTTGAATCGCTCCTCTATGGTTCCCAAGTCGGACATACCTGGCAGGCTTACCCCCAGCCACCAAGTATAATTTAATCCTCGCTTTTCCTCGTACCTATGCATCTTACGGCTGCACGTCAGGTACCGTGGACTTTCTTAGATCTCACCGGACGTTGGCTTCGCACATCACGGTCCCATGTGTCTTACACCACAGCGCAGAACCGTATGGCGTATTCTTTTTGTAGCAGTTTTTCTCCATGCGTCTTACAGCAGCGTACCGAGATAACTAATTCTCTCTCTTCTTCTGCCTCCTTTCGGCTATCCCCAGTCACGTGGCTTCATCTGCCTCTTTTTTTTTCTTTCTTTTTTTTTTTTTTTTTGATTGGAGGTTTAACGACCACCGTGAGCAACTCAATGGGCTATAAGCAGTCGCCTGTCCCTAATTTAGGGTCACTAGTTCCAGGGAAGGGAGAGAGCCAGTGCCGTAAGACAAACACAACATCCATGCCTCACCGGGATTCGAACCCGGACCCCAGACGGACGAATGATCAGAGGCCAGCGCCTTAGACCACTGCGCCACCGGGGCGGCCATCTGCCTCTTTTCTGTCAACACTTTAGATTTCTCCCTTGTCTTTCGAACGGAGTGCCGTCGCTTCTGCAAGAATAGTTGCGCAACTGACCCTTGGCCCTCATAAATCGTAATTTTTATTGTTCCCTACAGATTTTTGTCACTAATGGCCCACTTGAAGTCGTATTTAGGAGGGTCTGGATGTCTCTCAGTCACCGACTAGGTGGTCTCCCTGTTGCTGAGTAGGCCCCCAAAGGCGATTTCCTAATTCTTTTTGTTTCCACCCAGACAAAGAAAATTACAAGACTTCCCCAATTAAAAATGAGTTAATTTCCCAATTAATTTACAATAGGCCAAATATTTAATTTAATCATCATCCTAATTTAACCATGCCTATAGAGTCCGTCTCCCATTTTAATAGTAATTAATTTAGACCAAATTTTCGTATCAATATTGATGCTGTAGTTATGTTTTAAATTTGCACTCGCCAGTAAACAAAGCATGCACAAAGATTTCCAACATGAAATGAAAGAGAATAACGGAAAATATTAAGTCCAAGGGCTGTGTACAACCGCATTCATTAGTGATCAAGGCAATTTAACTGGACATGATTAGAAAACTAATTGTAGAAGATGCAAAGTGATTACTTAGCTCAGAAAATACTAAGAAACAACTAGCTTTAAGTTTCTGATATTAGAAAGCAATCTGATTTTATGGCAAATTTTTATATAAAATATTCATTATAAAATTTCCGTAAAGGTCAAAATAACCAACAAAAAAAAAAAAAAAAAAAATCAGCTATCTACTTCCACCAGTGGCTAAAAAATATGTTACGAAAATGAACAAATGGCGCAAAAATAGTTTCCCATTGCAGAAGGAAGGTATTAGAGACAAAAAGATTTTCAAATCGAACAGTTAAAAGAAGAGATATAGAAGGAAACATGATATAACTCTATGCCTTTTAGCGGAAGAATTTTGCATAATGGAAAAGTTGAAAACAGGTGAAAAGCTTTCTTCATAGCAAAAGCTATGCTAAGGAAAAAGAAATAAGTCTCCCAGAAGCAGAGATAGCAGGAAAAACGTTTTGACCTTTACAAACCCTAGGGGGAAAGTTGTACGTTATTTGAAGAGGATCTTCTTATTGTAGCAAAAATCTTATTCACTCTCCATCTTTATTATTGTGAATGGCACACAGTAAAAAAAGAAATTTCTTAATAGTTTTTAGAGGCAGAGATAGGCTGCAAACGGAAGCACACAAACCTAAAGAGTTCCATACGGTAAATGGTATCTGGTGTTAAAAGAATTTTTTAAATCTGACATTCAGAAGTACAGATATTAAGAAAAATATATTAAATATTTGCGCTCCCTAGTGGTGAAATTGTGCATTATTTTGGGAAAGAAATACACATAAGGATTTTTCATAGTTAGTAGCATCTGATCGAAAGAGAATATTTTTCAGTTGAGTTCATAGTCCCACAGATATTGCCGTAAACGGAAATACGAAGTTGCGCCCTCTAGTGGCACACTTGTGTGTTAAGAAATATTTGAAACTCTAGAAGAAACATTTCACACCAAAGATGTTCTCCAACAAAGAAAGAATTTTTTAAATTGGACTCTTAGAAACAGAGATATGGACAAAAATAAGATATACGTGTACGCCCCTGGTGGGAAAATTATGCACTATTTTAAGCAGGAGGTATTATCAAAAAGGTTTTGGAAGTTGAGCGATATCGGTTCACGGAAGAATTTTTTCAATCGAGTTTCCAGCTCAGATTATGCTGCAAATATATCAGAAGCAAAAAATAAACACTTACACCCCTTGGTGGCCAAACCATTCTTTATACCAAAAGTGAGAATTTATATGCAAAACATTTACCCTCAAAAGCTGTATCCGACGCAGGAATAATTTTTCAAATCGGACTTTTAGAAGCGGAGATATTGGGAAAACCGTGATTAACTTTTACGCACCCTAGCAGAAAATTTATGCATTATTTGGAAAAGGGACTGCAACTAAAATCGTCTTCAATATAAATGTGATCAAAAGGAAAAATAATTTTTTCAATTGGATATTTAGATACAAATACACTTAAACCTGTGTAAGTTGGCCACTCACGGTTCCAAACTATTGTGGCCAACTCAGAGAGGTTTTGGGGTGCAGTTTTAGTACAGACAAATTCGAAATTTAAGATATTTGAGTGGCCAACTTCTAAGTTACACAGGTGGCCAAGTTACAGAGGTTTTGCTCTGTGTTACTACATAGGACATTTGCCGTTCCTTGAAAAAGTGGTCAACTTTACAGGTTTTACTGCATATGAAATAAAATGCATTTTAAATTTGATACGATCTTCATTTGTGCCCTCTAGCGGCAAAGTTGTGCATCCGAAAAAAATGGAACAAATGGCTCATCATTCTCACTTTTTAAGGTTCCTAATACAAAAAGAATTTTACAAATCAAACTAATAATTGCACAGATATATATGGTCTCCCCAGCTGCACAAAGTGATAACAAGCACGACGCAAAAAGATGCTAATAATGCAGCTTCAGTCCTCCTAACTGACAAGAAAACCAAAAGTATCTCCCCTCTCCCCTGCATTTCGCAGGGAGTGGGGAGAGAAATTTTTCAGACATAAGTTATGTCAGTAGAAAAATCCTCAACTACAAAACATCGCGCAGGGACAAAAAGGCAGGAATGGATAAAATTCCAGGACATGTAACAGAATTTTAGGACATTTCCAGGACAAAATGGAATTCCATGACTTTTCCAGGATGCGTACGAACCATGACAGCTGGAGAAGAGCTAATGTTTCTGACACAACACTGGCTGCCAAATCTTTTAACCAAACTAGTTTAGTATAAAAAGAAATTCAATTCCATGATTCATTAAAAATTGCATTTTTTCCAGGGCCATGGAAAATAATTGAATTCCAGGAAATCCAGGAGGCGTACAAACTGTCAATAAACTAATCTTAAAAGCTACTCCTACATATAATTTGAAAGAATAACACAGCACTTTATCTCATCTAATTTTTTAACCAAGCAGTTCTAGCCTCAGTAAACACTGTTTTTATGAAGCAAAAGAACAGTTATAGGGTGTCTCCCATTTCCAGGAGACTCAATTTCTTGACTTTTCCTTGACTTTTACGGGACATTTCTTGACCCTAAAGCTAAGTTTTATCGACCATTCTTTCTGTCAATAGTGTAGGAGTTTGGCCATTTTAATTAATTAATAAGTTTGATACGATAACAATTAATAAAAATATCTGGAAGTTTGTATTTCTTTTTGGACTAACCTCTGAATCTCAGAGAACAGCTTAGTGATATGTATGTATGTATGTATGTATGTATGTATGTATGTATGTATGTATGTATGATGTAATAAGCTTGCATTTAGTGAAAAACTGAAAATATCCTACTATAAAGAATTACTTGTAACCGGGAAACCACATTACACAAAAGTATGTTAAGCGAGTATCGGAAGTACATTATAAAGGTTTAGACAGTTATCAACAATTAAAATTAATAGCAATTTATTTTAATTTTTGATAACACTATTTACTCAGCAAATAAATGCTATTCAAAACAAGCTTCACACTTTTGTGCAAACTATCCAAACAGATACACAACTGAAAAACTGCACTCAATTAGTGCCACACTTATTTACAAGCTGTTCTACGATTTTAAAAGTTTTATTGATAGAATGTTTGTTAGTGTAAGTTTTCTTTAGTAGTTTATTCAACTGATCCTTCTTATGAGCTACTTTCCTTGACCATGTTTCCAGTTTAATCAAGCCCTCAGTGATAAGTCTTTCATTGTGTGAGGCTAACAATTCTTTCACATCATCAGTTTCCAAATCAAGCTTTACAGGTAGCTGAAGAATTTCTTGAACAATATTATTAATCTAACAGTTGGTTCAAATCCTTCCAAATCAGTCACAAATTGTGGACAAAAAGCCTATGTCGAAGTCCAACCATACTTACCGTGTCATCATTTTCCATGCACTATCGAAGTTCCTGTGGTACTGCATGCAGAATATTATAATCATGACTAAACTGCAGTGGCGGCCCGTGGTAGGAAAAATAGGTGAAGAGTTACAAGAGCAATATGAAAAGATATCTACTGTCTTCAATGAAAATCAGTTAATGAGAACTTACCCATTTTTTTATATATTAGATCAATTCTTCTTCCCTTTAAAGCTGGAAATTTGTCGATTATGTCATCATAAAATGGCTGTTTCTTCGTGACATCAAGAAAATGTCTTTCTGAATAGAAATATTTGCCAAAGAAGCAAGTTTATCTG
The DNA here is from genome assembly GCA_039090855.1 of Macrothele yani. Lineage (NCBI taxonomy): Eukaryota > Metazoa > Arthropoda > Arachnida > Araneae > Macrothelidae > Macrothele > Macrothele yani. Next base: position 15,931,498 of record CM077012.1, read on the forward strand.
GAGAAATAGTGTTTCTTGAGTAAGTTTGTATTCTTTTAAGGCAAGAAAAACTTCTTTGCACTGAAACACTTGCAGATGCAATTGTTAAAATCTGGGAAACCAATTTATAAGCTTCTGTGAAAATGCCTTTATCTCTATGAAGCACTCGAAAAAGTTCATGAGTCGATATATTCCTTAATTTTTCATCAGCATGTACAAGACTCAGTTCATTTTTAAGGCTCTGGTGTTTAGTAAATATTTTTCCGTAAAAATGTTGTAGATTTTCAAAAGCGTGAGAGGGAAAGCATGAATTAAATTGGTCAAATTTGGTTGTGTCAGCAAGACAGGGAAATTGAATCATGAAAGAAATACGGGATTACGCCATATAATACAAATTTTCGTCTTCAAAAATTGGGAAATTGAAGTTTAAGTTTCTCACTGTCTTGAAATATTATATCCATTTCCATAAGAATGTGGTACAAAATTTCAAAATACAATTGTTTATAATTTTTAAAAATTGTTTCTTGTGTAACAGCAGCATATTCCCGTTTAGATCTGCTTATTTCTGTGATTTTACTAGCTTTTCCAAACAGTGTTTCAAATAAAACATTGTTCCTTTTATGGCTCAAAATTTCATAAGTTTTTTTAAATTTGAGTAACACAGTATATGTCTAGTGATTTTTTCTGCAAAATTTTGAATAATAGATCAGTGAACCAAATATTTCATTAAATACTATTCCCAAAAATGTAAATTCAAAAGTGTTCATATCATTTAAAAACCCTTGGTCAAGCTGAATTGATTTTTTGTCTGATTGGTCACTATTTGTGAGAAATTCGAATACTTCCTTCAATTTATCCCAATCTTCAGCTATTACACTTACTAACTTTGAAGTGGAGGACCATCGAATTTCTGTTATGGTCGGCATGCCTCTTGCGGTTGTTGATGTGATTGTATTGTTTTTTCACCACTCAGTGAAGCGATCACTTCGCGGAGTGGTGAAAAAAACAAAGGAATTACACCGAGGCTTGCAAAAAATATTCAACATTTAGAAAAACTCTGCTGTAATACAAGGTTCAAACGATGTACTAAGCAATAACAAAAACAGATTGAGAAGCTTTATTTTTTCTGGAGCCCAGTCAAGTGTCCAGACATTACTCTTGCCCCATCGTAACATTGTCCTATTGACTTGTGTTGATAATCAAACTGTTCCAAAATTTTGTCTAGCATTTTGTATAAAGCTTCTGACGTTCTATCTTCACTCACACCATGGAAACCCAAAAATCTCTCAACCAATACACCTTCCGAATCAACAGATTTTATTATTAAAGAGCACTCGGAAGTCTGGTTATGTCTTCCTATCTACTTGAATATAAAAGCATTGAATTTCATTTATTTCATTTTTGACGTGATCATTTATATATTCAGAAATACATTCAATCAATTCGTTTTGAATAGTTTTTGAGTCACCTGTGAAGACATTTTTTTATCGTTTCGTATTGATTTTGAATTTTAAAGGACTTCTTGATATCAACAGTGAAAGCAATTCCTTGAATTTCTACGATTTATCGAGTCAATGCCTTCGTCATGGTCACGGAATGCTAGTTCTTGTTTACTCAAATACAGTAGTGCATCAATCATTGTCTGCAGGAAAAGTCTATTTAAACGAACACTTTCGTTGAAATGCATTTTCAAAAGCCTAGCATTCTCCCCCAGGGCATCGGCAATGGCGTTCTGATTCTTTTCAAAATTATTTAGCATTAATTAGCATTTCTGGTGTTCGCTAGAATTACCACGTTTGTGAAGTGACCGTTTTATATTTAAGAAATCTGAAAATTGTCTTTTTTCCACGCCGAACTTTATTACTAAAATATAAACAGGGCCAACAAAATAATTTTTGTAACACAGAAGAGCTACAAAGCCATTTATATTCAGTAAACCAACAATTTTTAAAATTAATATTGTACGATTTATCGCTCTTCTTGATTTCTCTTTCTTGGCGACAATTGTCAGTGAATCCATCAGTCGTCCTTGAAGTAAAATGTCTCTCTTATTTATTTTCAACTTTCCACCGATTGAACGGAGTTTGCAATAAATTACAGACAATGTTGTTCCCAGGATGCATACTGAAAACTAAAACTATCACTATCAGTTAAACTGTACACGAAACTAAAGTAACTAATGAAGTTTTTAACAATCACAAAACACGAAAAAACATATCTCTTTCAGAAAGTATGTACCAAAACGCCACAAGAAAAAAAAATCCCTAGTGGATTGCAAAGAACCCTTGGCAATCCGTCCCGTTCTACTGCGATCTCTTCGTAAGTTCACGACTCCAGGTGCAGAGCCTTGACGTCTCATGATAAAACACTTCACTTGCCCATCAGATAGGGGAGGGTGACGTCACAGTTACCATGGCAACTCGAACGAAAACTGCAGACTTCCAAGCATTCTCATTTCAGCTCTTCACTTGAACTGTTTTGCATATCACGACTTGTTTTCCGTATTGAACGCGCATTGTGAAGTGATATGTAATCAAAATTTTGGGTATTTTGGCACTCAATAAATGCAAAAAAAAAAAAAAAAAAAGAATATATTACACGAAACTATTAAATAAAATCTTATTTCAAATAAAATAGGTGAAGAGGCACTTCACCTGAAAAGCCGCCACTGCTAAGCTGTTGCCTTGTCTTTACTAACTGTTACTAAAATAAGCTGTATTCAGATCATGATGCGATAAATAATATTATTCAAAAGTGGCAATAGCTCCTTGATCCATAGGTCGAACTTAAGGTGTTTGTTAGGGAGCAAAAGAAAAAAATACATAAGGGTGTGGTCTGTTGAATATGTGGGCTGGCTGGGACCATTTCATAGAGTTTGAAAGTTTAGTTATTGACTCACCAGCTTCATATTTATTATGTCCACTTTTCTTGTAATTGTATGGATTTCTGTGGCATTTTACCATTAATTCACTTTCAGCACCACTTTTTCTTTTATGGGAAGACATTTTTACAAGAATGTCCTAACTAAACCAATAAAAAGTAATACCAACGAGAATTCCCCCTTCTCCGATCAAGGAAGCCAGAAACAAGCGTAGCATAAATGAAGCTTTCTAGACTTCAAAGTATGCAGCTTCCAAATGGTGGAAATTTTCAGTGTGGTGTTGATAAGTTACGTCAGGAATGAGTAAAAATGTTGTACGTACGTTATAGCAAACATGCATTAAGTAGACACGTGTAAGGCTCGATATTACTGTGCACACATAATGTTATTTAAATCAAATACTTCCTCATCGGATAACATTTAGCCCCCAGGGCACCAATGAAGAGCTTTAACAATTTAAATGCAATGTATGACATAGCTTTAACTCCACAGTTTGTGTGTACGTGTGTATGCTGCTTTCATTTCCGTTTATATTGCATTAGCTTCTTCAGCCTGTTCCAATAACTTTTCTTAGAGTGGAAGTGCAATGACTGACATTCAGAAAATTATACATACATAATTTTAAATGCCCATACATCTCTTTACACTGTCTTGCTATAATGTGAACAAAAAAGAAAACAAGAAAGATGACATTGAATACTTGACCGTGACGTACGCCCTTAATTCCGTGACCTTTCCTTGACTTCTGTGACCGTTTTCTCATTTCGTGACCTTTTGGTGACTTTCGTGACCTGGTAGACACCCTAAAATTAATAAATCACTCCTCTCTAACTGACACATGCATACAAAAATCCTTTTCTTACCTTAATTTTTTCTTTGACTACAGACCTGCGTGAACTGTTTTTTTTTTTTTTTTTTTTTTGTTTTTTTTTTTGCTAAGAAAAGATGACTATATAAACATTTAACATTTTTTTTTCAAATTCTCTTGTAAAAGATCAAAACGGAGAACACAGCACAGGATAGGCACTGAAGCAGCGGTACACAAGTTTTGTTTTTCTTCTTGCAATTATGATTTAGTCAAATGCTAGCTTTAAGATGAACTGAATAACAGCAAATTGAGTTCAGTGCAGTAGGATCAACATAGTAGAATAAAAGCTTTTTTTCTTTCTTCTTGTAAATGTAGTTTAATAATAAGGTAAAAAAAAAAAAAATTCCAGCTACGTAATTGACAATAACCATTATCATAAACAGCTTCACTGATGCAAAAACACATCATCTTGATATCCCTTTTTTATATTTTGTTTTATTCTTTCAATGGTGGTTGGTTGGTTGGTTCATTGATTTTATTGGCGCAAGGGCCATGGTTGGCCAAAGAGCGCCAAACAAAAGACATCAAAAGAGAACAAAATCAATAAAATAAGTACACAAGGCTAAAAACAGGATGAAGCGGTAAAAGTGAAAGATGGAAATGAATACGGTAAAAACTACAAGACAGACAGACAAACAAACAGTATTAAAAACGTGCGATGAAGCTTAAAATATGGCTGATCAAATAAAACTGAAGAATGAGAACGATGAAAGGGCTAAAAAAGATAATGAAACAAACAGTACTAAAAACATGATACAAAGATTAAAATCTAGCTGATTCAGTAAAACTGAAAAATGAGTATAATGATAGGGCTAAAATCTAGATACGTTTAAAATAGTCAATTTGCTTAAAAAATGAAAAAACAACAACAGGATTGCAGTGGTCATTGAGGAGCCGCTGCAGTGTAGCGGCGTCCTCGTTCAACAAATGAGAATGAAAGAAATGAAAACGTACATCACGAAAACGAACACAGGTACACAAAAGATGAGTGACGGTGAGTCGGCAGTTGCACGTCTCACACATCGGCGCAGTGTCGCCACACAGCAAAAAGCGGTGAGTGAAATGACAATGCCCAATGCGGAGACGCGCAAGCACCACTTCCTCCCTGCGGTTCCGACGAGATGAGGAGTTCCAGATTTCGAGAATAGGTTTTATACGATGCAGTTTATTTTCAACCTGTTGGTCCCACAGACCCTGCCACGTTCGTTTGATATGATCACGAACAAGAAATCGAAAATCGCGATGAAAGAGTGGCAAGGGTGTGACGACCAAAGAGGAAGCAGATCTAGCGGCCGCATCAGCACACTCGTTACCCGAGATTCCAACATGCCCAGGAATCCAGACGAATTGAATCTGGACACCGGCCTCGAGCAAGGAACGAAGAAGCCCTCGTACGTTCAAAAGAAAAGGATGATTACAATAGTCCAGCGATGACAAAGACTGCAGGACACTTAATGAATCCGTATAGACCATAGCACTATGATGAGAACTCGACTGAACATGAAGAAGTGCAAGATACACAGCATGCATCTCCGCCGAAAACACCGTGGCCCCAGCTGGGATCCGCGCTACTGACACGTCATCAACACAGACAGCTGCGGATCCAACGACTCCATGCATCTTGGAGCCATCAGTGAAAATGGGAGTGTATTCAGATTTGAGGGCACGATGCTCAGCGAAGAGCTGCTGGTACACTGACGCAGGGGTTGAGGATTTGTCGAAAGACGTAAAGGTGGTATCAACCATGACACCAAGTGGGTGCCATGGAGGATCCCCAAAGCCCCTGATCGCTGCAACAAGCGACAAGTCGAGCCCTGCATCACGAGCTACGGCCGCCATACAGCACGGCCGAAAGTTGGAACGCACGAGGGCCGGTTCGCAAATAAACGAGCATGCTGAGGATGGAAAACTGCACCGTACAAAGGATGGTCTGGAAGAGACCGAAGTTTTAAGTAAAAGTGGACAGACAGCTGCAGACGGCGTAATTCAAGCGATGGTTCGTTCGCATCAGCGTAAAGGCTGGGAATCGGAGATGTTCGAAATGCTCCCGTACAAAGACGCAGTGCCTGATGATGAACAGCGTCCAAAGGCCGGAGAACGGAAGGACGAGCCGAGCCATACACGATACAGCCGTAATCCAGTTTCGACCGAATTAAGGAGTGGTAAATGCGAAACAAAGAGATCCTGTCTCGCCCCACGAAACTCTCGAAAGGATTTTAGAATAGAAAGAGCACGCAGACAGGAAATCTTGAGCCGCCGAACGTGCACACGGAACGTAAGCGCACGGTCGACGGTCAGTCCAAGGAACTTGGTCTCCGGCAAAACTGGAATGGCTGCACGGTCCAAATACAGCTGGGGTCAGGATGGAGGCCACGCCTCCGGCAGAAATGAACACACGCTGTCTTGTCGGGAGAAAGAACGAAACCATTGCTATTTGCCGCTTTAAAAATCTGATTAATACTAGACTGCAACTGCCTTTCAATGAAACGCATGCTCGATGACGAGCAGAAGATGTACAAGTCATCGACATACACAGTAGCCGAAACCGCAGGAGGAAGATTTGTGAGGAGACAATTAATGCGAAGGATGAACAATGTGACAGATAAAATGCAACCTTGAGGAACACCTTGTTCTTGATGGAATGTTGCAGATAGCGTCCACCCAGGCGCACCTGGAACACCCGATTGCGAAGAAAATTTACAATAAAGGTCGGAAGATTCCCTCGCAATCCGCATGTGTGGAGGTCACGGATAATCCCGTGCCGCCACGCACGATCATAGGCTTTCTCGATGTCAAAGAATACAGAAACCAGGTGCTGCCTACGCACGAACGCCTCGCGCACAGATGTCTCAAGGTGCAGGAGATGATCGTGAGGTGAACGATGACGCCGAAAACCGCTTTGTGATGGTGAAAGTAATTGATGATGTTCTAAAAAATGAATTAATCGTGAGTTAACCATGCGTTCGAGAACTTTACACAGACAGCTAGTGAGAGCAATTGGGCGATAACTAGAGGGAGACTTAGGATCCTTGCCAGGCTTCGGAAAAGGTAGAACAAAAGCCTTTCGCCAAGACTCCGGAAACTGTGTTCTAACCAGATGCGGTTGTATAAGATTAAAAGGTTCTCGAGAGACGACTGGGAGAGATGACGGAGCATGTCGTAGTGGATGTCATCGGGACCGACAGAAGTAGCCCCGGACCGATGCAGAGCCACCCGAAGTTCACACATGCTGAAGGGGGAGTTATAACCAGTGTCGGTATACGGCGCAAAAAGAGATTCTCTGGCGTTCCGCGGAGGACTGAATCCTATGAAAGGAGGCCGGATACGCCAGATCACTCGAAACGGGAGGCAAACGCCTCCCCCAAACAATCTGCAATCTCCCCGACGTCAGCATATGTGCAGCCGTTACTCTCGAGAATGGCAATCTGGTGTGAACTGTAGGTTCCCGGATCTTACGAATCCTTTCCCACACAGTTTTCGAATTGGCACGTGAGGTAAGAGATGATACATACTGGATCCAAGACTCCCTCTTGCTACGTCGACGCACCAACCGAGCATAGGATTTAGCACGTTTAAAAGCAACGAGATTAGCCTCGGTTGGATAACGCCGAAAAGTAGACCAGGCCTTGTGTTGAGCTCTCCTAGCCGCTGCGCATTTAGGGTTCCACCAAGGTTTCGGAATTCTGGGGAGCTTCGTAGATGTCTTACGAATTGAAAGATCAGCTGCCTGAAGAATACAAGTTGTGACTTTAAGTACAGCTGCGTCGATTGACTCTTGGGTCACCATTTCCAGAAGATATCACCGCGGACGATGTGAAGACCTCCCATCTGGCACAATCCATCCTCCATCGAGGTGGGCGGGAGGCAGAATATGGCACGTTTGCATGGTGCCAGAGGACGATTGGGAAGTGGTCGCTCCCGTGGAGATCCTTACACACCGTCCATGACCAGTCAGCAATGATCGATGGTGAACCCAAGGTCAAATCGATCGCACTGAAAGATCTTGTCGGCTCATGGAAGTAAGTGTCAGCACCGGTGTTTAAAAGGCACACAGAGGCCGAGCACAGAAGAGACTCTATGCGACGACCTCTAGCACTGGCGCTGACACCACCCCACAAAGGATGATGAGCATTAAAGTCACCCAAAAGAAGGAAGGGAGAGGGCAGCTGATCAATCAAGCTCTCCAGAACAGAGACGCTAACATCCTCATCCGGTGGTAGATAAACACTGCAAACAGTAAGAGGCACAGGCATAGAAATACGAACCGCCACGGCCTGCACAGTTGCGAAAACCGCGACGGAAGATACCGGAACCCTGTGAGGGACGAGAATAGCGACACCCCCACAGGCTATATTTCCAGATGAGTGGTCTGTCCGAAATGCACTGTAGCCTCGAACTGAAAGCAGGTCCGATGGTTTAAGCTTTGTCTCCTGAAGACAAAGGCACACCGGAGAGTACAAATAAAGCAGATGTTTCACGTCATCAAAACTGGTGCGAAAACCTCGGCAGTTCCACTGAATTATTGAACCCATGGGTAAAAATGAAATGAAAAAGGAAATGATTAAACTTGGTCAGCCTCCATTTCCTCTGGTGAGCGTTCCCCCAGATTTGGTGGTGTGTGACCAGGGGCCAAGATTGGTGAATGCTTTGTCCCAAGTGTTTTGGCGGGATTTGCTCGCCGTTGATTGTTTGGCTGAGACTTTGAAGGAGAAGAAATGCTCTTCTTATCCTTGACCTTGGTGTTGGTGTTAGTGTTGGCGTTTTTGCCAGAAGAAGTGGACTGAGTTCCCTTGCTGGTGTTGGAGTGAGTCTGCTTCGGTGAAGTGGCGGGGTGCCGCTTTCAGACTCTAGCTCGCGACTGGAGTGCCTCCAGTCCGGCTGCGATGATTTCCTCCATATTGAATGGACAGTTAGGGGAGATCTGAACGTCGGTCTGAATGCCAACCGTAGATTTGGCAAACCACCACTGAAGCGTATGATCGCCGATCAGATGTAACGGGAACCACTCTTCTTCTGGCCTCAGGATAGGAAATATTTTCCACCGTTTTGAGCCTTTGGATTTCCTTCTCCTCCTTCCACTTGGGACAATCTTTGGCTGATGCTGGGTGTGAACCCTTGCAGTTCACACAAGCCTCGGCCACACATTCTGAGAGTAGATGCTCCGTGGCACCACAGCGTCCACACCTAGGAGTACTCCTACATGACTGCTGAGAGTGGCCGTACGACTGGCACCTAAAACATCTCAACGGGTTAGGAATGTACGGTCGTACCTCGAGGTGGAGATACCCTGCCTTGATGGATGTAGGCAGGGAAGGGCAGTTGAATGTCAAGATAATGTTCCAGGATGGGACAAACTGCCCATTCCTCCTGAAAGAAATACGCCGCACACCCGTAACATGTTGGCTCCTCAGTTCTTCGAGAAGTTCCTCCTCAGTGCAATCAATAAGATCCCGAGAGGAGACAACACCTCGAGATGAATTTAGGTAACCGTGAGGTGTTATTTTGACCGGAGTCTCAAGCAGCATGCTGGTGTTGATAAGTGTGGAACTGTAGGCCACAGTAGACATCTCAACAAGAAGATCTCCAGACTGGAGCTTCTTGACGCTTTTAGGAGAGCTTGCAATTGATTGCAGTGCTTTATGGATCCAAAATGGACTTTTGGCACTCAAAGGCTTTGAAGGGTCCAATGAGTGCACAAAAAAGAATCTAGCATTGGAAACATCAGCGACAAATTTTTTGGCGGAAGGACCTGAACCTTCCTCCACACTTCTTTTAGTTTTGGGTTCATGGGAAATTTCATTGAGAGCCATGAAAAAATTTAAAGGATTCATCCGCCGACTTCCCCACCCACAATGTCGAGCCCAACAAGGGAGAACCGGAGGTCCGCAAGCCCAAGTGGACGCAGGACACGGCTCTAGGGATAGCAAGCGGATATAGCAAGTTGATAGGGCAGACATGCGCTCGGCGAGCACCCAGACTTTCCCATGCCTGGGGAACACCCCTTTGGCATGCCCACCCTATCCCCAGACTCACCCTGTCGTACGAGACGACAAGCCGTTAGAGGTCTGGGCTCCACTCGGCCACAGACCTCATTGACTAGGAGTGGGTTAGTTCCCAGCCGCCCGTTTAGGGTGAAGCAGGGGGCAAAGAGGAGTGTTGGCAACTGGCGACAACAACACCCAGGCCTCCAGAAACCTCAGCCTCCAGCATCCCCTTTTCCACCTTACGTGTCACCACACACGGCAAACGTACAGGTAGGTCTAGCTAACCAGCTCGGAAAAACAAAGAAAGAAACATGAAATGGAGAAGACAGGAAAGAAAACGAGAAACTAAAATCCTGAGCTGGCGCATAATCACAACCTCAGCAACCTACAACTGAGGCGGGTTCATGTAAAGTGAAAAACATAAAAAATGTGAAATTCATCACATATAGTACATGTTGGCTCGGGCCGTGGGGACGCCATCCCCCATCAGCTGGATGAACAGCTGTCCCTTCGGTTATATAATCGTTCAAGACGAAATGAAATATTGATCCGTCACAAGGTCAGCTCGGGCCGTGGGGGCGCCGCTCCCAAATAACTGGAAAACCAGTTATCCCCGTGCGGGGCTTTCAATGGTGAAATGCCCTTATTCTAAAATATTTAAGCATTGTCACTTTCAATAAATTTGTATAATAGCTTAAATACTTATCATAATAATGTTAGAAATTTAGAAACAAGTTTTTGTGTGGAAGTTCATGTACTGCTTTAAGGAGTTTTGTTCTTACATTCTGCTCTTGTGGCATACACTTCCTATGGTATTTATTAAAGTCTTTCCCACTGTCTTGATGATCACATGATCACATAAATACCGCCTGATGGGATGGTTAAAAAATATCTTCCTCATTAAAAAACTTGCTGTAGCATTTTTGCAAAGTCAGTTTCAAATCATATAGCAGAGGATGGTGTGCAATTTGAAACAGACTGCAACTACAGTCACTAAGTAGTTTTTGTTTTTGTTTGAATGAAATATAACTAAACAGTCTTCCCGATATAATGAACTATAACAAAGCAGCTTACTGCAATATAAACTGAACAGTTCTCTTGGTATAATTAATATTTAGCAATATCATAATTCTTATTGCAATACAAATCTTTCTGAAGAGAATTAACCTGCTTTCCAAGAAATTCTTGCAGATCAGGTTAAAAATATCTTTTGTGTTTAATAAGTTCCAAGAAGCTTCACATTTCTTTCTAGCAGGAGTGATGCAACGGAAGTGAGAGAAATCAATTATTATAGAGGAAGTCTTCTGAATAAGTGAAAATTGTAAATTTAAGAACATGGAATATTTGCTGAAATATTCTTTAGGGAAGTCACTGAAGAATGAAATTCTAAGGAAGTGAAAAAGTAGCTGATTCACCACCACACATTATATTCGAAATGCAAGTAAAGATTGCTGGGAGTGTGACGTGCTTCCAAAAATTCAGGGAAGTGAAACGTTGAAGATTATGGGTATTTAAAAAAAGGAAGGCTTATGCTAATATTGCAATTCATATGTAAATTAAAGAAAATTACAATTTGGGTGATGAGTGGATGCATTTTGGAACAAAACTGAAATTTTGATTAAGGCCATGAAACATAAATAGGAAAATAAAATGCAACACTGAATTTGGAAACTCCCAAAAGTTACTAATTGTATTGCTTGCGTTGTTTGTGTTAGATGAGTAGATACACCTGAAAGTGGAAGAAAGGTAACTATTGTTTACATGTGTCCCAAATTTGTATAACTAGTAGTTTATTAATAGTTATTGTACACGTGTAAATAACTTTTGGAGGCGGTGAAGTCAAATATAATAGTTAGGACAAAACATCGATTTTAAAACACAATTATACCTGATTTCGTTTCCCACCTCAGTCACTGCTGAGGGATACATTTGAACCATGTGATGAAAATTCAAACTGAGACACTTAATACTTCACTGCACTAAGGTTTGGGTTTTTGAAAGGCCACTTGTGGCCTATATTTATTGTGTAAAACTTAAACTAATTTTTGGTCACAAATTTTAAACCTGGCCACTGGGCCCAATAAAAACAATCAGCTGACACACAGCTTAGTTGCTTTCAATGAAACTATAGCACCAGACACATTACTGATCAAAATCAACACATGAATGCAATTTACATGGTGTGTAAATTAAATGGATGAAATGCAAATCTCTCTCTCTGTTTATAAAAATTATAAGAATATGTGTACACTATGTTGCTTTAACTCCTTCGAACAAACCTTCTCAGACCAGTTTTCTGAATCCATTTTAATTTTAAACTACCATAACAACTGAGCCAAAATTTTACGCATAATGAAAAGTTACTTTAAAACAAGGTTCTACACTCCCAGGAAAATTTGCCTTAAAATCAACATAACATAACAATCTAGCACTACCCGATACTGAACCAATTCTAGACACCATACAAAACCTAATACACTACATACCTTACTCAATTCACTCAAAAGTTATCATTACATTGCTACACTGACAAAAGAATCTAAATTCACACTATCATCATGAAAATCCAAAAGTCCTTACCAACACAAGCTTGTTCTGAGTACTCAAAATGTTATAACGTAGGCAAAAGCATAAACCAATTTCCGACACTCTTGGACTTATTTATGTGCACTCCTACTGTTCAACAAATTTTTTTTTTTTTTTTTTTTTTTTTGATTGGAGGTTTAACGACCACCGTGAGCAACTCAATGGGCTATAAGCAGTCGCCCGTCCCTAATTTAGGGTCACTAGTTCCAGGGAAGGGAGAGAGCCAGTGCCGTAAGACAAACACAACATCCATGCCTGACCGGGATTCGAACCCGGTCAGGCATGGATGAAAGAAAATTTACAATAAAGGTCGGAAGATTCCCTCGCAATCCGCATGTGTGGAGGTCACGGATAATCCCGTGCCGCCACGCACGATCATAGGCTTTCTCGATGTCAAAGAATACAGAAACCAGGTGCTGCCTACGCACGAACGCCTCGCGCACAGATGTCTCAAGGTGCAGGAGATGATCGTGAGGTGAACGATGACGCCGAAAACCGCTTTGTGATGGTGAAAGTAATTGATGATGTTCTAAAAAATGAATTAATCGTGAGTTAACCATGCGTTCGAGAACTTTACACAGACAGCTAGTGAGAGCAATTGGGCGATAACTAGAGGGAGACTTAGGATCCTTGCCAGGCTTCGGAAAAGGTAGAACAAAAGCCTTTCGCCAAGACTCCGGGAAACTGTGTTCTAACCAGATGCGGTTGTATCAGATTAAAAGGTTCTCGAGAGACGACTGGGAGAGATGACGGAGCATGTCGTAGTGGATGTCATCGGGACCGACAGAAGTAGCCCCGGACCGATGCAGAGCCACCCGAAGTTCACACATGCTGAAGGGGGAGTTATAACCAGTGTCGGTATACGGCGCAAAGAGATTCTCTGGCGTTCCGCGGAGGACTGAATCCTATGAAAGGAGGCCGGATACGCCAGATCACTCGAAACGGAGGCAAACGCCTCCCCCAAACAATCTGCAATCTCCCCGACGTCAGCATATGTGCAGCCGTTACTCTCGAGAATGGCAATCTGGTGTGAACTGTAGGTTCCCCGGATCTTACGAATCCTTTCCCACACAGTTTCGAATTGGCACGTGAGGTAAGAGATGATACATACTGGATCCAAGACTCCCTCTTGCTACGTCGACGCACCAACCGAGCATAGGATTTAGCACGTTTAAAAGCAACGAGATTAGCCTCGGTTGGATAACGCCGAAAAGTAGACCAGGCCTTGTGTTGAGCTCTCCTAGCCGCTGCGCATTTAGGGTTCCACCAAGGTTTCGGAATTCTGGGGAGCTTCGTAGATGTCTTACGAATTGAAAGATCAGCTGCCTGAAGAATACAAGTTGTGACTTTAAGTACAGCTGCGTCGATTGACTCTTGGGTCACCATTTCAGAAGATATCACCGCGGACGATGTGAAGACCTCCCATCTGGCACAATCCATCCTCCATCGAGGTGGGCGGGAGAGCAGAATATGGCACGTTTGCATGGTGCCAGAGGACGATTGGGAAGTGGTCGCTCCCGTGGAGATCCTTACACACCGTCCACGACCAGTCAGCAATGATCGATGGTGAACCCAAGGTCAAATCGATCGCACTGAAAGATCTTGTCGGCTCATGGAAGTAAGTGTCAGCACCGGTGTTTAAAAGGCACACAGAGGCCGAGCACAGAAGAGACTCTATGCGACGACCTCTAGCACTGGCGCTGACACCACCCCACAAAGGATGATGAGCATTAAAGTCACCCAAAAGAAGGAAGGGAGAGGGCAGCTGATCAATCAAGCTCTCCAGAACAGAGACGCTAACATCCTCATCCGGTGGTAGATAAACACTGCAAACAGTAAGAGGCACAGGCATAGAAATACGAACCGCCACGGCCTGCACAGTTGCGAAAACCGCGACGGAAGATACCGGAACCCTGTGAGGGACGAGAATAGCGACACCCCCACAGGCTATATTTCCAGATGAGTGGTCTGTCCGAAATGCACTGTAGCCTCGAACTGAAAGCAGGTCCGATGGTTTAAGCTTTGTCTCCTGAAGACAAAGGCACACCGGAGAGTACAAATAAAGCAGATGTTTCACGTCATCAAAACTGGTGCGAAAACCTCGGCAGTTCCACTGAATTATTGAACCCATGGGTAAAAATGAAATGAAAAAGGAAATGATTAAACTTGGTCAGCCTCCATTTCCTCTGGTGAGCGTTCCCCCAGATTTGGTGGTGTGTGACCAGGGGCCAAGATTGGTGAATGCTTTGTCCCAAGTGTTTTGGCGGGATTTGCTCGCCGTTGATTGTTTGGCTGAGACTTTGAAGGAGAAGAAATGCTCTTCTTATCCTTGACCTTGGTGTTGGTGTTAGTGTTGGCGTTTTTGCCAGAAGAAGTGGACTGAGTTCCCTTGCTGGTGTTGGAGTGAGTCTGCTTCGGTGAAGTGGCGGGTGCCGCTTTCAGACTCCTAGCTCGCGACTGGAGTGCCTCCAGTCCGGCTGCGATGATTTCCTCCATATTGAATGGACAGTTAGGGGAGATCTGAACGTCGGTCTGAATGCCAACCGTAGATTTGGCAAACCACCACTGAAGCGTATGATCGCCGATCAGATGTAACGGGAACCACTCTTCTTCTGGCCTCAGGATAGGAAATATTTTCCACCGTTTTGAGCCTTTGGATTTCCTTCTCCTCCTTCCACTTGGGACAATCTTTGGCTGATGCTGGGTGTGAACCCTTGCAGTTCACACAAGCCTCGGCCACACATTCTGAGAGTAGATGCTCCGTGGCACCACAGCGTCCACACCTAGGAGTACTCCTACATGACTGCTGAGAGTGGCCGTACGACTGGCACCTAAAACATCTCAACGGGTTAGGAATGTACGGTCGTACCTCGAGGTGGAGATACCCTGCCTTGATGGATGTAGGCAGGGAAGGGCAGTTGAATGTCAAGATAATGTTCCAGGATGGGACAAACTGCCCATTCCTCCTGAAAGAAATACGCCGCACACCCGTAACATGTTGGCTCCTCAGTTCTTCGAGAAGTTCCTCCTCAGTGCAATCAATAAGATCCCGAGAGGAGACAACACCTCGAGATGAATTTAGGTAACCGTGAGGTGTTATTTTGACCGGAGTCTCAAGCAGCATGCTGGTGTTGATAAGTGTGGAACTGTAGGCCACAGTAGACATCTCAACAAGAAGATCTCCAGACTGGAGCTTCTTGACGCTTTTAGGAGAGCTTGCAATTGATTGCAGTGCTTTATGGATCCAAAATGGACTTTTGGCACTCAAAGGCTTTGAAGGGTCCAATGAGTGCACAAAAAAAGAATCTAGCATTGGAAACATCAGCGACAAATTTTTGGCGGAAGGACCTGAACCTTCCTCCACACTTCTTTTAGTTTTGGGTTCATGGGAAATTTCATTGAGAGCCATGAAAAAATTTAAAGGATTCATCCGCCGACTTCCCCACCCACAATCGAGCCCAACAAGGGAGAACCGGAGGTCCGCAAGCCCAAGTGGACGCAGGACACGGCTCTAGGGATAGCAAGCGGATATAGCAAGTTGATAGGGCAGACATGCGCTCGGCGAGCACCCAGACTTTCCCATGCCTGGGGAACACCCCTTTGGCATGCCCACCCTATCCCCAGACTCACCCTGTCGTACGAGACGACAAGCCGTTAGAGGTCTGGGCTCCACTCGGCCACAGACCTCATTGACTAGGAGTGGGTTAGTTCCCAGCCGCCCGTTTAGGGTGAAGCAGGGGGCAAAGAGGAGTGTTGGCAACTGGCGACAACAACACCCAGGCCTCCAGAAACCTCAGCCTCCAGCATCCCCTTTTCCACCTTACGTGTCACCACACACGGCAAACGTACAGGTAGGTCTAGCTAACCAGCTCGGAAAAACAAAGAAAGAAACATGAAATGGAGAAGACAGGAAAGAAAACGAGAAACTAAAATCCTGAGCTGGCGCATAATCACAACCTCAGCAACCTACAACTGAGGCGGGTTCATGTAAAGTGAAAAACATAAAAAAATGTGAAATTCATCACATATAGTACATGTTGGCTCGGGCCGTGGGGACGCCATCCCCCATCAGCTGGATGAACAGCTGTCCCTTCGGTTATATAATCGTTCAAGACGAAATGAAATATTGATCCGTCACAAGGTCAGCTCGGGCCGTGGGGGCGCCGCTCCCCAAATAACTGGAAAACCAGTTATCCCCGTGCGGGGCTTTCAATGGTGAAATGCCCTTATTCTAAAATATTTAAGCATTGTCACTTTCAATAAATTTGTATAATAGCTTAAATACTTATCATAATAATGTTAGAAATTTAGAAACAAGTTTTTGTGTGGAAGTTCATGTACTGCTTTAAGGAGTTTTGTTCTTACATTCTGCTCTTGTGGCATACACTTCCTATGGTATTTATTAAAAGTCTTTCCCACTGTCTTGATGATCACATGATCACATAAATACCGCCTGATGGGATGGTTAAAAAATATCTTCCTCATTAAAAAACTTGCTGTAGCATTTTTGCAAAGTCAGTTTCAAATCATATAGCAGAGGATGGTGTGCAATTTGAAACAGACTGCATCTACAGTCACTAAGTAGTTTTTGTTTTTGTTTTTTTTTTTTGAATGAAATATAACTAAACAGTCTTCCCGATATAATGAACTATAACAAAGCAGCTTACTGCAATATAAACTGAACAGTTCTCTTGGTATAATTAATATTTAGCAATATCATAATTCTTATTGCAATACAAATCTTTCTGAAGAGAATTAACCTGCTTTCCAAGAAATTCTTGCAGATCAGGTTAAAAATATCTTTTGTGTTTAATAAGTTCCAAGAAGCTTCACATTTCTTTCTAGCAGGAGTGATGCAACGGAAGTGAGAGAAATCAATTATTATAGAGGAAGTCTTCTGAATAAGTGAAAATTGTAAATTTAAGAACATGGAATATTTGCTGAAATATTCTTTAGGGGAAGTCTTCTTACTTTAAATATTCTTTACTGAAGAATGAAATTCTAAGGAAGTGAAAAAGTAGCTGATTCACCACCACACATTATATTCGAAATGCAAGTAAAGATTGCTGGGAGTGTGACGTGCTTCCAAAAATTCAGGGAAGTGAAACGTTGAAGATTATGGGTATTTAAAAAAGGAAGGCTTATGCTAATATTGCAATTCATATGTAAATTAAAGAAAATTACAATTTGGGTGATGAGTGGATGCATTTTGGAACAAAACTGAAATTTTGATTAAGGCCATGAAACATAAATAGGAAAATAAAATGCAACACTGAATTTGGAAACTCCCAAAAGTTACTAATTGTATTGCTTGCGTTGTTTGTGTTAGATGAGTAGATACACCTGAAAGTGGAAGAAAGGTAACTATTGTTTACATGTGTCCCAAATTTGTATAACTAGTAGTTTATTAATAGTTATTGTACACGTGTAAATAACTTTTGGAGGCGGTGAAGTCAAATATAATAGTTAGGACAAAACATCGATTTTAAAACACAATTATACCTGATTTCGTTTCCCACCTCAGTCACTGCTGAGGGGGATACATTTGAACCATGTGATGAAAATTCAAACTGAGACACTTAATACTTCACTGCACTAAGGTTTGGGTTTTTGAAAGGCCACTTGTGGCCTATATTTATTGTGTAAAACTTAAACTAATTTTTGGTCACAAATTTTAAACCTGGCCACTGGGCCCAATAAAAACAATCAGCTGACACACAGCTTAGTTGCTTTCAATGAAACTATAGCACCAGACACATTACTGATCAAAATCAACACATGAATGCAATTTACATGGTGTGTAAATTAAATGGATGAAATGCAAATCTCTCTCTCTGTTTATAAAAATTATAAGAATATGTGTACACTATGTTGCTTTAACTCCTTCGAACAAACCTTCTCAGACCAGTTTTCTGAATCCATTTTAATTTTAAACTACCATAACAACTGAGCCAAAATTTTACGCATAATGAAAAGTTACTTTAAAACAAGGTTCTACACTCCCAGGAAAATTTGCCTTAAAATCAACATAACATAACAATCTAGCACTACCCGATACTGAACCAATTCTAGACACCATACAAAACCTAATACACTACATACCTTACTCAATTCACTCAAAAGTTATCATTACATTGCTACACTGACAAAAGAATCTAAATTCACACTATCATCATGAAAATCCAAAAGTCCTTACCAACACAAGCTTGTTCTGAGTACTCAAAATGTTATAACGTAGGCAAAAGCATAAACCAATTTCCGACACTCTTGGACTTATTTATGTGCACTCCTACTGTTCAACAAATTTTTTTTTTTTTTTTTGATTGGAGGTTTAACGACCACCGTGAGCAACTCAATGGGCTATAAGCAGTCGCCCGTCCCTAATTTAGGGTCACTAGTTCCAGGGAAGGGAGAGAGCCAGTGCCGTAAGACAAACACAACATCCATGCCTGACCGGGATTCGAACCCGGACCCCTTACAGACGAGTGATCAGAGGCCAGCGCCTTAGACCACTGCGCCACCGGGGCGGCCATCAAAATTTTAGATTACATTTATGTGCACTCCATATCTTTATTTCCCAGGAACACACTGTACTACTCATTTCCCAGAAAACACACTGTACCAAACCTCACTTTATTTCCAGAAAACTCCATAAATCATCATATCTCAAAATCACTTATTTTTAGAAAAAATCACCACTTCTTGAAGAAACACAACAGCTATTTGAGTTTTCTCAGTCACACTATACACCTGCCCTTTATTCTGCCTGTATGCCCATTTCTATATTCTTTCCCCATAAAAATTGGTTTTTCTAATCCACGGGCTGAAACAAGAAATTAGCCCTCACTACTACAAAAATTTTAAAGAGTAATTTTGCACTTAAATTTACTGAAACATCAAACCATAATAATAACCGGCCTACAAGAAAAATTCCTGACTACATGGCACCTATACTAAGCTCATAAATACAGTTTCTATTTCACAAATACAAAAAAAAAAAAAAAAAAAATCACTGAGCACACAAAGAGTTAAATTTTACTTAATAGAAATAAATACTGGTCCGAGAGGTTGTTCGTTCCAACATATCTTAATACACTTATGATATCATCTATCACTACATGACCCAGAAAATTATACACTTCCTTTCTTTTTTTCTTTTTTTTTATTACCTACCCACAGAAAATAACATGGAATTTATTTAAACAGCCTAACATTAAATCATGTGGTTTCATTCCTTAAGCACACCAGAACACTAAAATACAAAAAAAAAAAAAAAAAAAAACCATGAATGAAAGCATTTACAACTCTCCCCCCCTTTTTCTGAACTCATACTTGAGAGACTAATAAAATTTTTGAAACCGAACGACAACACAGCCACAATCAGAGGCAAAAAAAAACTTTTCTTTTTTTGCCTCTGATTGTGGCAATTAGAGGCAACAAAAAATGAAAGCATTTACAACTCCCCCTTTTTTTTTCCTGAGCTCATACTTGAGAGACTAATAAAATTTTTGAAACCGAACGACAACACAGCCACAATCAGAGGCAAAAAAAAACTTTTTTTTTTTTTTTTTATGCTCGGCTCGAAGCTCGGGTACTTGCTTGGGATTTTATGTATTAACACTAAAAGATATGAACTAAAACATTACCTTTGAGCTGGTGTCTTTTTTTTTTCACAACTCCCCCTAGAGTTCTTCTTTTTTTTTTTTTTTTTTTGATTGGAGGTTTAACGACCACCGTGAGCAACACAATGGGCTATAAGCAGTCGCCCGTCCCTAATTTAGGGTCACTGGTTCCAGGGAAGGGAGAGAGCCAGTGCCGTAAGACAAACACAACATCCATACCTCACCGGGATTCGAACCCGGACCCCGTTCGGACGAATGATCAGAGGCCATCGCTTAGACCACTGCGCCACCGGGGCGGCCCCTAGAGTTCACTGCCCAGGAGCAACCAAAGTCTCTGCAATTTGTCTTCCATGTCCCTGCTTTTTTTTTTTTTTTCTCGCCATGGGCGACTTTTTTGTCCTGGAGCGGGTGCATATGATGTCCTTCTTTTCTTATTCCTGCTGACACAGGATGCATAGCCCAGGCACGACGACACTAGTCTGAGTTCAAAAGGTATCGCTTGAGCTGTTGTTTTTAATATGATGTACAGAGCGGCGATATCGCTTGGGTCGGCAGACCCCCTTCAACGAGAAGGTGGGCAGAGGGATGAATCAGTGAGCAATTCGTCTCCCATAATTAATTCCCTGAAACTTTTTAGCCTTCCAATTCGGGTGGCAGAAACCATAACATCCCCAAGCCTCAAGAACAATATTGCCAGCCAGGCCGGAGCCCGACGAGAGGCTTGCCCGCCAACGTAATTTTTTTTTTTTTTTTTTTTTTCTTACATCGTGGTCAGCTCAACCAGCATCGAGAGAGAGAGAGTGTCAATTTTACAAAAGCACTCGGGGATGTTTGAATACTGCTGACCCCTCATTGGCTGAACTTTCCCCTTAGTAACCAACGGCTTCGCTGGTCATTGGCCACGAGTTTGCGCCAAAACTCTGTTACTAAGCACATGGCCCTCTCCCAAGCAAGCCAGGGGTGACCCCTGACCTAAAAGCAAAGGGAGAAAATGCTGTAACCTTCAGCATGCTGCTGTTCTAAAAATAACTTGAGAGAACCTTTGGGTGACACGTTTGAGACAACTCTAAACTCCTGCCTAAAATGGAGGACTGAAAGAGAGAAAGATTTTCTTTTCTTTTGCACAAATTTTATAAAAATGCTTTCCCTTTATTCCGTGATTACTACGAATAATTTTGTTTTCTAAAAGGGTTGATGGTGACTTCTTTTGCTTGCCTTTTTTTTTATTTAACTTACTAAAGTAAAAATAAATCAAGCCAAAAGAAAAAAGAAGTTTAATGCCTATTATCCCCCCCCCCACTTTTTTTTTCATGAAATTTTGTTTGTTTGGTCAGGGCTGAGAAATGAGCAAACATGGCCACTATTCCCTCATCTCCCTCCTTCTTCCAAACAAAATTTTGAAACGTGGGACTGTAGAGAATTTTCAATCTTCATATTTTATTTATTTATTTATTTTCTACTATTTTTTATTTTTCGTAAATCTCAGCAAAGTGATCAGTTTCCCCAAGATTTACGAACATGAAAATTCTCGACAGGACAGAAGATCCCAGTATTGAAAGACATTTGCCACTGTATACAAATATAAAAACCTTTCCAGTGTGTGATGTATCAACAAATTCACACACAAAAAAAAACAAATCTTTTAAGTCGTGTAAAGCTCAACACTGATGAAAAATTATAATAGTGCGATATTAGTTATAAAATATTCACCCAAATCGTAATATGTCAAGACATATAGTCCTTCATATTGGTAAGAAGCATCATCTACAATTAAAAATGAAAAAAAAATTAATGTGAAAAAAGCAGCTGATTCACTACCACACATTGTTCCAAATGCAAGTAAGGATTGCTAGGAGAGGGAAATATGCTTCCAAAAATTCAGAAAAGATTCCAGTATTGAAAGATACTTGCCACTATATATAAATGAAAAATTTTTCCAGTGTGATGTGTGTATCAAGAAATTCACACACAAAAGAAATCTTTTAAGTCATGTAAAGCTCAACACATTGATGAAAAGTCATAGTAGTGTGGTATTAGTTACAAAATATTCACCCAAATTCTAATATCTCAAGACATATATTTCTTCATACTGGTAAGAAGCATCATCTATCAATTTACATTTCAAGAAATTTACTCAGAAAGCTCATCTTTCAAGAAATATGCCCACACCTAAGTCATGTGTTATTAACAGAAAATAAGTCAATTAAATGAAAACTTCACATAAATATGAGTAATGAATGTCTGCTTAATTTTGCATTTCTCGTCCTACATATCGTAGAAGTGCTCACTGTTCATGAGACATGTAATAAATTTGACGAGCAGTTTCTTTTTTAAAAATAAAACAACATTTCTTCAATGTCCTCATAAAAATCATTGTATTGCAACCGACTTTCTACACCAGTCAATAAAACCTGAACACTGCTATTTAAAAGGAATGTAAACAGCCAAAGACATTGAACAACAATGAGCAAAACCTTTAATTTAACTTACTTATGAAATGACGTCTGCTGCACTCTGTGGATGACATAGCTTTACTCTTACATCCATAAACACAGTACCTGACCATATTTACTATTTATAACTATTTAAAGCACGATTTGCAGCACGTACACAACCAGCGAATACACACGGACCGCTTTTCATTCTTCACTAATGGCGGAACATCTGGCTTTCAAACACTGACGGAAGTAGCTAGGTATTTGCCAGTCTTTTCTCTTCCAAGGTCTTTGGGTAGCAGGTGCTGCATTATTTTTATTCTCCATCTGCTTTTTCTCTTCAGACCAGTTTTGAGTAGTCTTGTTGATTGGATCAGCAGACGGTGAGTACTGAAAGGATGACCCTGTGTGTCACATAAAATGCACAAGTACTGATGTACTCTCTGACTGCTCCATTGCATACAGAATATTCTTGCCTGGTCATCTAGAGACTAGTAACCAAAATTCTTACACCCCTTGGAATCTGGGTAGAAGTCAGAACTGACTGATAAACACGTACCTTTCGGTACTTTCCAAGTGTTTTTCCTATCTGGCACCTTAGCCCAAATTTCCTAGCTTCCTACTTTTAAGAGTTGTTAAAGATCTAGTGTTAGACACTCCCTTGCTGAATTTCTCTCCAACAGCATTCATTTATCTCCAGCCAAAAAATTATGCCTAAAAGTAGAAACTTCTTCAAGAGGTGGCCTTAAAAAACAGAGAAAAATCAGTATAATGGCAACACTGATGCTAACTCTGAGAAACTCAAAGTGCTTTTTTTTTTTTTTTTTTTTTTTTTTCTGCTACAAAACTATGCATTACTGAGAAAAGTTCAACAAAACTTCATATAATTAAATATGGGGGGAACAGGGAACAAACAAACTAACTTGTTTAAAGTAGTACTGTCTCCTTTTTGTGGTGCCTGGACGAGCTGTGCAGGATGCAGATTGCTCTTCCTTTAGTTCTTCCATTAATTCTCCTTCGAACTTTACAGCTTCTTTCCCAGTTGGAAGCAAGTTATCATCTAACTCACCTAAAGACAAGAATACAAATAATATATCAACATACTATTGTCTGTCAGAATTTTTTAACACAATAAATAAGAACCACCTAGAGACTGTTCCCGATTTTTTGCAAAATAAAAAAGGAGTCAAAACAAGCACTGTATCACTTACTGAACAAAATGTTGCACGACTATAACATATTATTACAATTTTTGTTTCCTGATTTTAGATATATGGTTTACAGTCTAAATTTTGCACTATGCATTGCAGCATTTCATTCTATCCGTCACATTAACAAATGAAAATCGTGATTTTCAAAAGCAATATATTAGGTGCTTGAATTAATTCCCGCTGTGTTTTGCCACCCAAACAATTGTGTGTTGCCACAGAACGGTAAAAAATAGTCTATTCAAAGTAGTGTCCGTTGGCAGCTACAACCCTTTCTCACCGTTGGGGTAACAAATGGATTCCGCGGTAGAAAAATGCAGGTTCTTTCGAGGCGAACCATTCATTGAGCCATTTTTGGATATCCGTGATAGAAAGGAAGTGCTGCTCTGACAGGCCATGTTGTAGCGACCGAAACAAATGGAAGTCCGAGGGAGCAATGTCCGGGGAATAAGGTGGGAGGGGTAAGAAGTCCCAGCCAAGTGCCTCCAAGAGTTCCTTCACAGATTTGGCGACATGAGGTCTAGCGTTATCGTGGAGAAGAATAACCTTGTCATGTGGGATCCAGTTTCCGAGCTTCTGGATCATTCCCATTGCCTTTAAATGTTTGCTAACCGTTGACTCATCAACCCGTAGTGTTTCAGACAACTCGTGGAGCGTCTCTGACATGAATCCTCGTCTAATAAGGCCTCCAATGCGCCATCTTTGAACTTTTTCGGCTACCTAGGGCACTCTTTGTCCTTCACGTCACATTCGTTGGCTTTGAAGCAAACTACTCTCTGCATGTTGTTTCCGATAGGGCATGTTCCCCATAGGCCTGCACTAGCAAACGATGACTTTCCGCTGCAGATTTCTTGAGATGAAAGCAGAAGAGTAATGCGTTCCGGAAAGGCTCCTTTTTTGGTACGAAACTCGACATCGTGAATGTGATACAAACTCGTGTTCTGTGCTCTCCAATCGCATGTCACACACTGCTTCGCCCAGACTACGGACGGTACGTGCGTGCACAAGGGAGGTCGGTCACGTGTGGCCCGGGTCACAGCGCACCACTGCTGCGCTCTATTGGGCAACAGCAGGAATTAATTCAAGCACCTAATATATTTAATTTAAGGTGTGATTTGTTCTTATACATAGCATGTTTCTATATAACACAAAATTCTGAGTGTTGCACAGCCAAGTAGCAGAGAAAATACTTTTATGCATTGTGTAGTGACATCAGTGCGCAGGGTTCACGAAGATTGGTCCAGTTTAAAAAAAAACACCAGGTTTTTCGGGCTGGGCCCAGTTGACAGATGATATTTTTGCTTCTACAATATTCTAAATTTAATCAGCACCCAATAAAATATTTTCTTTTAGGAATAATGACTAGATTCACTTTCTTACCTTCTTCTAAAAGGTGATGGTTTACCGTTTTTATTATTTAGCAACACAAAACAAACCTTTCAGATCACCTCACAAAGCAACTGATCTGAAATAAGAAAATTAAACAATCCTGAAAATAATAAATGGTTGCATATAAATAGCTTTCCACCTATAAAGAATAACTATAGAATAGACCAACATTATCTAATCGAACTATAGAAAAAACAATAGAGAAACAGAATATAACATACTTAGCTTCCAACTAAAATATTATCTTTAAATAAAATTTGCCTGAGATATTATTTGTGTGCAGCATGTAAACACCGCAATGGTTTTTGACTATTTACAAAAATTGCCTAAAAATTAAACAATGGTACAGATAATAAAG
Organism: Macrothele yani; assembly: GCA_039090855.1. Lineage (NCBI taxonomy): Eukaryota > Metazoa > Arthropoda > Arachnida > Araneae > Macrothelidae > Macrothele > Macrothele yani. The sequence continues at coordinate 15,956,808 of CM077012.1, forward strand.
TATTATTGCTTTGTATTTTACTAGAACCTCAAAAGCAGGTTGAAATTATCATAGTTTTGTGAGCCACACAATTTTCAAACCTCTGTGTTTTTCTGCGAAACAGCTACATTTAAACTAATTAATGTAATCTCAGGGGTTTTAGCCCAGAAACGAAACTACCAATCTACAGGAAATTTTGATCCATGCTGTGATCTTAAAACTGTATAAACTAAACAGGTTTTGTGGCTTTCTCTACCCCAAGCCTATTTCGTAACTTATTCCAAACTAGTTGAAACATAGAGAAAATTCTCTCAATGGAGGCAGATGAAGCTGGTGCTGAATGTGGGCATACAAAAAAGTCACAAAATCCTGCAGGCAATTTTGAATTTGAGCCCTTTTCAGACTTTTTGCCACCATTTTATGGAAGAAAACTGGCTGATGGCACTTTCTTTCATCATTAATGTTAGGTAATAGTCTGTGTCATTAATTTTGGAAGCCATTACACCAGGCAAACACAGTCGTATCAGAATAATATGACCACCTACCTAATAATGGGAATAACCACCCTTGGCCCAGATGATAGTGGAGAGAAGCTGTGGCATGGACGCAATGAGGTCCTGGAAGGTTGCCCGAAGTACATGTTACCATTCGGACTGCAGCAGAGCATGGAGGTTGAGGTTGGTCGATTTCATCTCCCAAGGAAGAATGGAGACATCACTGTCGTGTTCCTGGAACCAGTCATGCACCCCCTTAGCGACATGACAGGGTGCATTGTCCTTTAGACACCATCACCACCAGGGTAAACGTCCAATGTGAAGGGATGCATGTGGTCCGCGAGGATGGACAGGTAGCCATTAGCATTCAGGGACCCATCCAAGGGTACCAGGGCATAACAGGAAAACATCCCCCAGACATGCTCACTGCCACTGTTGGCCTGTACTTGACCAAGAAGTGTGTCCAGGTGTTGGTTCTCGTGTGCCTAATGCCATGTCCACCACCGCTCATCACTTCTGTGGAGTAGAAACTTCGATTCGTCAGAGAAGGAAACCCTTTTCTACTCTTTCACTGTCCAGTGACAATAGTCCCATGCAAAATGCAGTCGTCATTGCCGATGGACCTGGGTTAACATGGGCTCCTTGACGCAGCCCCGACCCATGCGTAACAGGGTTCGCTCTACTGTTATTGGGGACATGTACCTGAGAGCCCTAGGGTTCATTTGGGTGGTCAATTGCTGCACAGTTGCACGTCGATTGCCCTTTACCAGTTGACATTCTCCTCTGGGGTTGATGGCCTTTCGGGCTCCAGTTATGATGTTGGGAGATACTTGGCATGCCAGGGATCCATTCTTGGTACACCCTTACTACAGTGCCTCGTGAACAGCCCACAAAGTCTGCTGTTTCTGAGATGCTTTCACATTTGGCGCGATAACTAATAATCATTCCGTTTTGAACGTCCATCAAATCACTACCTCTGCCCATTGTGCTCACGTTATGCACCATGGCTCATCTGTCCTGGCCAGCCGCTTATATCTCTGCGTGGTCGACCTTGTCACACGCACTCTGTGACATGCCTGGGCGAGTACACAGTGATTCCGTGGGTGGTCATATTATTCCACTGAGTAATCAGTTTGAAATCCACTTCTGCAATACTCTCCTGTTTTGGGTTAAGTTTCTGACCTCTGTATTTTTGATCCATGAGGTTTTTGCTAGAAAATGTGGTGCAAAAATTGCTTGTTCAAACCTTTTCTAAATCTAGATGGTAGGGTGCAGGATTTCTTCTTTTAGTAAATCTAGCCATATTTCAACAGCAACTGAAATAGACATTGTGTCTCTCTGAAGTGTATTCAGTGTGCTAGTAACAATGAATAACAGCTTTTCCAGATTCATAGCCTCATGGTAAATGCCCATGTTATCCAAGATTTTTTAAATGGATTGATAAAATTCCTCAATATGCTCTAAAGATATTTTGCTGTATTTATGATAATTGGCCACAAATGTTTTATCCCAGTCAGGATGAGAATTGCACCTTGTCCCATTAGGTAGTTGTGGCATTAAGCCAGGCTTTCCTTTGAACCATCCATGTGGCTGATATAGGTCTATGTTACAAAAATATTTTTGCACCTCTGTAATCTGCTTTAAAACAGTTTTGGGGGAAATAACTTTTTCTACCAAATTCAACAGATGTGCTGAGCATCCACGTGTTATGAAAATTGAATATTTTTCATTTAAAATTTTCCACAATTTGCATTTTTTTTTTTTTTTTTTTTTTTTGCTGTCAATTAGAACAGCAAAAACAAGTTTTCCAAATTTTTCTTTGCATTCCTTAATGTCCACTTCTAATTTAGAAGCACAATATTTTGCTGTTTTCTCTTCTAATCCAGTATCATCAGCATACAGCAAAAAAACTTTGTTCCTGTATGGACATGAATAGCTTGGACTGGCTCATTCTTCACAGTGCACCAGCCATCTACAGTGAGAGTCAAACTGCCTAATTTTATTTTTTCTGAAAGCTGAGATTCAATTTCTTCTTAACAGGTATTAAATCGTTTTATTCAAAGCTTTACCCAGATATATTTACACTGATGTTCAAAATTAAGAGAATTTGAACATTTTGTCGAATTTCTGAAAAACTAATGGACACATTTTAATGAAATTTGGTATGGATACAGTTATAAAAGAGAAAAAATTATGCCATACAACAGTCATGGTATGCACTCATGATTGTCAGTAAGGCTCATCATCAGCGCAGGAATGTCCAAAATCCACATTGCAAGATCGAACATAAAATGACTCTAATATGGGGTATGGTCCCCTCTCATAGTCATACTAGAAATGGGGCAGTTGACGAGTCCCTCTGGCAGTCAGTCCCACTCCTGCAGCAACGCAGTTTTCAGTTCCTGGATGGTTGTCGGAGGGTGGTGGCGAGCTGCAATTGCCCTCCCAAGAGCGTCCCAGACATGTTCAATAAGGTTTAGGTCTCACTGGCAATCTGTCTGGCCAATCCATCCGGCGAATATCCTTACTTTCAAGATAATCGCCGACCAGGTGAGCCCTATGTGGACGAGCGTTGTTGTCCATAGAAAGGAACCGAGGGCCAACTGCGTCCCTGAAAAGTCAAACATAGGGCTGTAAGATCTCATCCTTATACCTCTCAGTAGTCAGGGAGCCTCTGCCAAACACATGGACAGGTGTGTGGCCATCCAACATGATGTCTGACCAGACCATGACACCTCCGCTGCCATAGCGGTCCCTTTCTCGGATGTTGGAGGAAAGGTATCGGGTCCCAGGTTCTTTCCCAATGAAGGTACATCGAGAATCAGTGTCCAGGCTGGAGAACATTATCCCATTGAAGTCTGGTCCAAGGCTGATGTTGTCTGCACCATGCTAAATGCGCTCTTGTGAAGAGAACGTTACCCCACTGGTCTGGTCCAAGGCTGATGTTGTCTGCACCATGCTAAACGCGCTCTCTTGTGTGCTGAAGTGAGCGGGACACAAACAGCGGGTCTTCTGGCAAAAAGCCCTCTCTCATGAAGCCTTCTGGAAACAGTAACTCTTGAAACTCGGGTTCCAGTGGCGGAATGTAGCTCACGAGATAGCTGTGCAGCTGTAGCAGTCCTGTGGCGCCTAGCTGAAAGTGCCAAATAATGATCTTCATTTACTGTCGTGGCTCTTGGACGACCTTGCCCAGGCCTTCATGATATGGATCTGGTGTCCTTAAGCTGTCTCCACAAATTGCAGATGACACTGGGCGTTACATTGAGCTCTGTAGCAACCTGCATTTGCGACCCTGCCTCCAATCTACCAACGATTCTCCACCGCATTCCGTCATCAATAAGTTCGCCACAACTCATTTTACCCGATTGCTTATGAAATTGAACCAACTCCTGCAAGAAACACAATGAATGTCGCCGAGGAGTACAAGTGAACTAATCGCAGAAAAAGCCATGTGTGCTTTTCATGCCCTCCGCTGTCACAGCTCCGCCCACGCGCACATATACGCTTACGTATTCGACACTGTAAATTTGTATTCTTATTCGGCGGCATAATTTGTACCTTTGGTTTCATACTTTCTGTGAAAATAGACAAAATGTGCAAATTCTCTTAATTTTGAGCACCAGTGTATTTGGTTCTAGTTCCAGTTGAAGAAATTTTCATTTAATCTTCTTTCTCTCAGTTTCATTTTTTTTCTTTTTTTTTTTTTTTTTTTTTTGAACATTTCTGGCCTCTTGATTTTAGTCTGTAGCCAGTTACTACACTGAAATGTAAACATTTCAGTTTAGTAACTGGCTACAGTATGAGGAACTTGGCAACAATGTTTGAATTCTTCAGGAGTAAACAAAGCTTTTGATAATCCTTCTATACATTCAGAACAGGTCTTGACTAAAATCAAGAGGCCAGAAACGTCTGTAAAAAAACCAAAGGAACTCGGGGGAAGGAAGATTAAATGTCAATTTCTTCTGCTGCAGTATCAATTTTCTACCAGTGGCTTTCGCTGAGGGTGGTCGATATCCAGGTCTCAGTGTTTCGATCATAATTTTAAATGGATCCAATTCTGCTGCATTGAATGGTATGTTAGCAGGATAAAAAAATCAGCCACTGTTTTATAAAGAGATTCCTTTTGCCCTTTTGTGGTTTTAGGGCAGAATTTACTCATTGATTGTTGCTTTTTTGTTTTTGCAACAGTACTAAAAAAAGCCCAATAAAACCTGATAAAATCCAAGTGGGCTGGGTTTTTTCAAACCCTGTTTGCTGTGGGCCTTAGCCAAAAGATCACAATACTATGAATGATATTTGAAACCCTAGTGGTTCTAAAATCTGCTTTGGACTGTAAAATTTAGCAATTACATTCAGCGTATGAATAGGGGCTTAAAAGTGAAAATTTTGAAAAATAAATACAGGCAAAGCTGCCTTTTGAAAACTTAGAACTTGTGTGTTGTAGTTAATTCATATTTAAGGTTGATAATTTTCATTTGCTAACACTAGTGCATGTGACCACCTTAGCCTGACCAAAACCCCCTGAAGATTAAGAAAGCCTCCGAACTGGTTTGTGATGTCAGAGCTAGTGGGCTGACCGACTCGAGCTCGCTGCTCCTGAAAATGCCGACAAAGTACAGCAGTATTTACGCAGAGAAATAGTTTCTCGAGTGTGATACTAGACAAGTTGAGCACACAGCAATAAATTGACCATGTTTTTCTTCTCTGTATTTTTTTTATCCTTAGATAACATCAAAAGATTACATCTTTAGCTTTCATTTATTTTCTCAGTTTCCTGCAATGATATCTGTGAATCGAGGAATTCCAAAATTTTGCTCTTGTGCTGGGGAATTATTTCATGTATGGGTCTTAAAAATAAACATTTCAGAAATTTTCCCTTTAGTCTTCAATTTGGCAAAAGGAACACAAACATAATAGTTTTTTCACACATAACATGAAAAGCCCAACATTTTACGTTATGCATTTTCGAAACTACTTTTTTTTTAATGCGAGAATGACAAATGGTAGGACTTTATGAACATAATCATTTCACTTAAAACTTTTAGAAATTCCCTTTGCGTTCGAGTTATTAAAAGAAAAAAGACCATTCTCTAATCATGTAACGAACGTGAAAGCAAAATTTCTGATTTAGTGAGTATATTTCCTGAAATTATGGTAAGATGTGTACTCAAAATCTTGCACCTACTTCTAGAAGGTAAAAAAATAAAAAATAAAAAAAAATTACAAATTAAAATTACTCAGGAAAAAGTTCTTTGTCAGATGGACTTGGAAAGTATTAATTTGGATATCTTTGAATTCATACTGGGAAATCACAATGTCACGTCTTTTTTCTTTTTCCAACTTTGTGAAAACATATTTTACACAAAAGGTATTAATTTTCTCCAGCAGTATATTCATTATAAATCAAACTTTTTTTTTTTTCATTTTTCAACTGAAACAGATATTGAAAATATCAATTAACACATTAACACTTCCCCCAAAACTGGAAAACAGAAGAATCAACAAATGGGTTCCTTCATTACGCATAAGTACTTTCTTTTTTGCACAATGTGCTTTTTTTGCAGACAGAAACGTTTCACTGCCAAATTTCTGAAGCTAATCTTATACATGTGACTATGAATCCAACTAGGAATTAAAGTGCTACTTTGTAGATGAGTTCAATGCAGACAATTCAAGTTCACAGTTCTCTAATATGAACCTTAATCTCTACCACAACTTACCTTAAATTAAATTGTATGCAGAACATGCTATTGTGAGAATAAATAGGCTAAACTAACCTTTGAATTCACGGTGGGTTCAAAATCCTTTATTGGTGCAGAAGAAATCCATCTTCTTCGAAGGCTTTCATCTTTAGGAAAGCTGAAAACAGTGGTTTTTGGGCATGCTTTGTAATTAGATTTACATAAAGGCACCCAGTATTTTCAAAGCATGCGGTATAAAAACGCTAATTCAGTGCACGACAACCGAAGGCTCAACACTGACACTGACCACTTATTCTCATTATGATTAGCTTCCGCATGAACGTGAAGCTCATCATAGTGAGAATAATTGGCAGTGAAACATGTAACACACAAAACATTAGAATAATTCTTGATATTGACATATCATGCTTAAGTTACGTAAAAATTTCAAGTGGTGGGAAGTTTCGAGCGACTTCTACCTTCATCAGCCATGGAATGAAACATGTGGTATTAGCATCAGTTGTTGCCAGATTTCAAAATAGCTTTCCAAATGATAGGCAAGTTAAAAGGTGCGTCTGTATTACAGGTGTTAGGAGTAAGGAAGATTTATATGCTTTCGCAGTACCTGAGGGCTTTTGTAGCTTTCATATATGTAATAGCAAGAGCATCGCTCCGTTCAGCAATCGGAAAGCCCCCAGGTACTGTGAAAGCATTGAAATCTTCCTTACCCCATAACACCTGTAATACAGATGCATCTTTAAACATACCTATCATTTGGAAAGCTATTTTGAAATCTGGCAACAACTGATGCTAATACCACGTGTTTCATTCTGTGGCTGATGAAGGTAGAAGTCGCTACCAAAACATCCCACCACTTGTACTGTACATTTTACGTAACTTAAGCGTGATATGTCGACATCAAGAATTATTCTAATGCGAAGCTAATTTCGGAACTCCCCTTACGTTTGCCCTTTGACCACTCTGGAGAGAAGAATTGCGATAGCCCTCTGACCATGATGTCACACCCCTTCGCAGTTCGCGCATTGGGGCTTGCTCTCCAGAGGTTTTTGGCCTGATTGAGGTTGGATCCGAGCTTGGGATATTAAATTAATGCAGCTTCCTAACTTGTCACACAACCATGTTACCACAAGTACTCACAGAATTTTGTTTTTCTCTTGTTACATGTCTCCACAGTACTACAGATAGCTTGTGAAGTCTACGCTTCATTGCATTGCTCACGTTATCTGATGGCAAGGAAGACCAACGTGGTATTAGAGGTATCCCAGTTTTTTTGGATTTTTTTTTTTTTTTTTTTTTTTGGCAATTCAATATATATATATATACATACATATATCATCAACCATTATCAATCCACTGCTGGATGAAGGTCTACTTAAGTTTCTTCCACAATTGTCTGTCTTGAGCCTGTCTCTCCTCCATGACACTCCAGCATACTTTCGAATTTCATCCATCCATCTCCCATGGGGTCTTCTTCTGGGTCTTTGCCTGTCACTCGGAATCCAGTCTAAAATTTTGGTTGTCCATCGGTGGTCTGTTCTTCTGGCAACATGTCCAGCCCATTACCATTTCAGTGATTTCACTCTGGTCATGATATTTTCCACTCGTCATTTTCTTTATCCACAAGTTCCTCTCCTTATCTTTCCTGGTGCATCTTTGAGTTGTCTTTCTCTGTGCATCTTTTGAGTTGTCTGCAGTCTTTGTATGGCTTTTTTAGTTAAGGTCCATGTCTCTGCTCCATTTTCTCTTGTTACATGTCTAAGCACTGGCAGGATGCTTTGATTAAACACTTTTCTTTTAAAACATAATGCTCTTATAAAATATATACACACACACATGCATACTAATACACTGTTCTCTGCAATTCAGAGGTTAGCTCCTCAAAGTAAATCACCTGTCAAAACAAAGTTACTGATGATGTTAGATTTTATTTACTGTTGATGTATTAAACATTGCCATTTAAAATAATCTTGGCCCACAAATCAAGCCTTATTAATATCTGATCTGTCGCCATTTTTCAGTTTCTGAGAAAACTAGCCACTTTCTCAGAAAACATTCACAAAATATGTGCCAGATCCACACACCAGTCCCTTCAGGAAAGATGATGCACAGTTCTTGTTTTATTAACCCTGAAATTTTATCTTAAGTTCCCTGTGAAAGCCAAGAAGATTTTCTTTCTACTCAAAATTTCTGACTTTGATTTTTTTCTTCTTTTTCCTTCCTCAACTCTTTTCAATGAATGGACGAATGTTTTTCTTTTTCTTTTTTTTTTTTTTTTTTTTTTTTTTTGTGCATTTGTGAGTGAAATTTACGCAGGTTGTGTACTTTTTCTCGTTCAGGGAGCAGCTTCCTTTCCCATTAATATCCAGATAAAGAAATTAAAAAAAAAAAAAAAAAAAAAAAAAAAAAAAGAGAAAAATATTGCCTTTCCATAATGTTTACTGTTATTGAAGTACTGCATTTACATCTGTTCCATTCTGGGTAGTGTTATTCAGAGCAAGTTTTATCTATGCACAGTGTTGGTTCCGATCAAGCATGTATTTGTATGATATTAATATGAGTGAAATTAATTTCGTTGTGAAATATTTTATTTTACTTCTTTACTTTCTTGAAATGAGCTCAGCATGTCAGCTAAATAAGGGGGTGTTGCTAGCTTTTATCACATGTACAGAAGGCTAAGTTGTTAGAATGTAGTACATTTTATTTTTCTGAATAGTGTGATAATTTTTTAATGCAAAAGCTAATTATTTCTTTATTTTCACCTCTTCTGATCTGCTCCAACTTAAGGTAAAGTGCTGCATTTGTAAAAGAAATCCCCCCCCTCCCTCAGTGTATTTGAAAAATTGTATTTGCTGTTAATACAAACCAATTCCATGGACAATATGAAAAGAAAGTTCTTTGTGTGTGTGTGTGTGTGTGTGTGTGTGTGTGTGTGTGTGATTGGAAAATTGCCATCCAGCCATCTTGAGTAAGCCTTGGTTGGACCCTTTCCATCTCAATTCAGACAGGGGTGTCAGGTGACCACCTCCAATTTTTTTGAAAAAATTATGGTGGGTACTCCTAATAGAGATATAAAGTACTGCAAAAGGATTTTTCATAAAAAAATTTTTTGGTTGAGCTACAGCATTTTGAAAATAGGCAAAAAATACAGTCATGGCGAAAATCATGTGAAACGACAAATTTTTAAGTGCACACTGCTCCTGAACTATAACAGGTAGGGACTCGAATTTTTTTTTATTTTGAAGCTATTGAATTGGCCTTTCTTCAAATTCAAAGAAATTGGTTAAACGAATGTTGCCAGATGGCAAAAGAAAATTATATTTATTGCAATTTTTTAATTTTTCACAAATTTAGTTTTTTTTTTTTTTTTTTTTTTTTTTTTTTTTTTTGAAAAAGACTTATTCAGGTGGGTAAATGTGCCAACCTGCACCCTTACTAGGGTTGTCTTAGCAGTAATTTTATTTTTATCCTGTGATGCTTGTAACTCATAAAATTATTTTTTTAAATATACAAAATTTCAAAAAATCAACATTTTTGAATTGCAATATCTCAAAAACCCTATTTTTTTTAATTCTGAAATTTTGTCCAAACAATGTCCTAATGGTAGGTAGTTAACTGGGAGAATCAGATTACTGGATTTTTGCCTTGAAATTTTCCTACAAATTTTTTGAAAATGCACTTCTCTCCTGCTCAAACCTCACGGTTGGATTATTATTAAAAAAAAAAAAAACTTTGAAAGATATTTCTGAAAAGTTTACCTGAGTATATATTCCAAATTGCAGTGTCAATCTATATTTTAAAGTCATTTTTATGATTTTCAATAATTGTCACCTATGTACATGTTTAATTTTTTAAATCCATAGTCTTTATACATACAATACTTTATCTCAGTTGCAGTTAAGATTCAATTTCTATTTACATAAGAAAAAAGCCTCAAAAAATCAAAACAAAATTATGAGCTTACCATCATAACTACAAATTATTCAAACTGAGAAAAGCTGCTGGATTTTATCGATGTCCTTCTCATCAAAGGTATGAAGTCGTGCAGAACATCCAACAGTACATTTTTTTAAGGGCACTGGACACTTGACCTGTCTTCTGGCCACCAAAAACCTCTGGCTGGTCCATGAAAGATACTGTTATGTCCTCAAATTCTTTAGATATGTTTGTAATCTGTCCCATCCATCCACCAGTTATCGTCATAAATGCATCCTATAAAATTCTCCTACTTGAAAATCATTAACAGAAAAGGGGTTCTTTTTTTTTTTGTTGTTGTTGGCTTGAAAATTGCACTGCTTTATTGGGTGCCAGACTGTTCTGGCCATTGATAGTTTATTTCCTTGTACTAACCAGGAATGCTGTGAAACAACAGATTTTACTGTATCCCACTCTTCTACTTTGCTGGTTCGATAGGATTGAACTTCACAAGTTGTGAGGAGTAGAAGTTTAGTCTTTGGGATCAAGGGGGAAACAGTTTCAACAAATGAAGGTGCATCTCTTACAGCTTGTGAAGCTTCTTTCTGTAAGTTGAATTTAGTAGCAAAATGTTTGCACAGGACACCCACACCATCACATGCACTCTTGCATTGGCCTGCGGCTGAGAAGATCCACTTCCTTGTTACGTTTGGGTCCCCCTTCATAAGTTCATAGAACTGATATTTGTTTTTGAAGTGAAGTGCCTGGTTGCTCCATCTGAGATGTAAAGAATTGTTTTAAATTCTTCCAAAGAACAAGTCTTCGCAATTTCACTTTTTATGAGCAGAATGGCACACAGAGCATGTGCTGTGTCATGGCTTATATCATTGCATGCTACCACAAAAGACTTAGTCTCATTTGGAAAGTATACAATGCATGTTGGTTGGTTGGTTAATATATTTTAATGGCACAAGGGCCATGGTTGGCCAAAGAGCGCCAAAACAAAAGACATCAAAACAAAACTAAAGCAATAAAAACGTACACAAGGTTAAAAACAGGCTGATGTAGTAAAAATGAAATATGATAGTGAACAAGTTAAAATCTAGATAAGTTTAAAAAAGTCAATATCCTGTAAAAACGAAAACACTGCTTTCATGTCGCAGGCTTCGCCAATAATTGTCTGCAGCGTAGCTGCTCCTTCGTCCAACAGATGAGAGTGAAAATGACGAAAACGATGATCACAAAACCGAACACAAGTACACAAAACATGAATGACAGTGAGACGACAGTCGCACGCTCACACACCGGGACACTCTCGCCACACAGCAAAAAGCGGTGAGTAAAACGACAGTGCCCAATGCGGAGACGTGCAAGAACAACTTCCTCACGACGGTTCTTCCGCAAACTAGACATCCAAAGTCCGATCTGTGGTTTGATGGCATAGAGTTTATTGCTGCCCTGCTGAGACCACAGGGACTGCCACTCATCCAGAACAAATTTCCGGATCAACGGCCGATAATCTCGGAAAGACAGTGGCAGCCGAGCTGGCGACATGGAGGAAACAGACCTGGCAGAGAGATCTGCCAGCTCGTTACCCCGGATCCCAACATGGCCAGGAACCCAACAGAAGCGGACCAGGAAGCCATCACCCTCCAAAGTTCCAAGAAGACGACGGACATCACGGATGACAGGTGAGTCCGTGTCCTCTGGAGAAGATAAAACATGGATGACGGACTGGGAATCAGAGCAAACCATAGCGCGACGAAGTGATCGAGACTGTATGTGGCACAAAGCGAGGTGCACCGCACGCATCTCCGCCGAAAATACAATGCATGTAAAGAGTGAGATCTGGACATTGTTTGCCAGTAGTAACTTTGCACTTCATCAGGTAGAATTACAGATCAGTTCTGAGCAAAGTCAAAGTGCAACACCAACACTGGACTATGTGCTGTAGACTGTTTAACCTCTGCTATCCTATTCCTCTGGATCCACTCATTATAAATTACGGAAGAGTTTCTTTTTTCTCAATATCCCCCACCTTCAGTAGCTCTTATTTTCATTGACTCCCCCAATGACTCTCAAGCAGCCTTAGTAGGTGTTTCACAGTACTCTCCATAAAAATTGCACTGGGCAGTACCATTTTCAGTGTCACAGCTTTGGAAAATCAAACTTTGAAATCATATCAGCTGCAGTTTAGCCCAAAAATTACTGCAAATTGCAGTTTACCCATGAGTCAAAAATTGCCCAAGTTTCATAAAATCATTCACCACCATTTTCACTGTTACTAATTTTTTCTTGCCATTTTCGGATTTAGTCACATTTGGCTACTTGGTGAATGCTTAATGCAAGCCCTGCCGGGAATTGTGTTCTCCTGTTATTAAAAATTTATTAAATAATGTTTACAGTTCTCATTTTTTCACTTAATTCAAAAATTTGAAAAAAAAAGTGCCATTTTTCAAAAATTGGAAAAAAAGTGTCATTTTCAAAAATATGTAAGAAATTTTCAAGGCAAAAACCCAGTAAACCTGACTCCCCCAGTAAACTACCTACCATTAGGACATTGTTTGGACAAAATTTCAGAATTTAAAAAACTTGGGTTTTTGAGATTTGCAATTCAAAAATGTTGATTTTTTTGAAATTTTGTATATTTTAAAAATTAATTTTATGAGTTACAAGCATCACAGGATAAAAATAAAATTAATGCTAAGACAACCCTAGTAGGGGTGCAGGTTGGCACACCTTACCCACCTGGTAAGTCTTTTTTCTTAAAAAAAAAAAATCCTAAATTTGTGGAAAATTAAAATTTTTTGTAATAAATATAATTTTTTACTGTGGAATTAACTTTTTTACGGGTCTTACAGAGGTTATTATTCAAAAATATTGGTGGTCAAATTTTCGAACTAAATCCTAGTTCATCATCAGGACTACGTCACTGGAGTAATTGCTGCCACTCAGTTAGAAGAGTCCAACCGCAATTATCGTTAATTGTGGTACTTCTTCTTGCTATTTTGATCCCTTCTTCTAGTTTCCTCTTTACTAAGTTTGACTGGTGGGCGATTACTCTTTCCGAGTCCCAATTTATGGAGTGTCCACTTGCTTGTATATGTCTGTCTAGCCCTGTTTTGTTACTAATGTTCCTAATAGCTGCTTGGTGTTCTTTCATTCAGACTTTAATACTCCTCCCTGTTTCTCCTATACAGCTGAGTCCGCAGTTACAGTCGATGTAATATATTACTCCTTCTTGCTATTAGATGTCCACTTCTTTCTGCTTTAAAGCTGGCAGGAATTTCTTTAATTTGTTACTTAGATCTGGAGCAAGCCTGATATTATATTTTGCTCCAATCCTCTTCAGTTTTTCGAAAAGTCCCTTGTGGTACGTAATTTTGCTGGTGAATTTGAAGTTGTTTATTTCCTGCTTCTTTTTTGGCACTTGTCTAAATAATTTCTCAACATAAGGGGAGGGGTAATTGTTTTCTGCCAGTATTTCTTTTAATTCTTCTCTGTGACAATCTTTTTGAGCATCTGAAGAGACCAGGGCTTCAATTTTTTCCAAAAATTGTCTCGCCATATTCGATTTAATATAATCAGGGTGGAATGAGTAGAAGTCTAACATCTTCCCTGTGTTAGTGGGTTTTCTAAAAAGCTGAGTGAATATTCTCCCCTCTCTTGAGGTCAAGTTTAAATGAAGGAAATTGATGCTATGGTCTTTTTCCAGTTCCAGGGTGTACTGCAAGGTATTTTCTAGAGAGTTAAATTCTGCTAGTATCTGAGAGGGTAGAGATTGGTCCTCAGTATCTACTATAAATAGGACATCATATCCATGTATCTTACATAGAGAGCAAATATTGAAGGTTGTATAAGGATTTTTGCCTCTAGTTTATTTACATAATAATCTGCAAGCAGAGGTGCTAGTGGAAAACCCATTGCAAGTCCTGAAGTTTGCCTGTAATATTTCTTTCCAAACTGGAAGAAATTATTCTTGAAAGAAAACAGGAGCAGTTCATATATGCCAAGTAGTATTTCTCTATTTTGATTATGGAAGACTATTTTTTCCACCTGGTAAAATTTTTTTGCCATCTGGTAACATTCGTTTGACCAATTTCTATGAATTTGAAGAAAGGCCAATCCAATAACTTGAAAAAAAAAAAAAAATTCAAGTCTCTACCTGTTATAGTTCAGGAGCAGTGTGCACTTAAAAATTTGGCATTTCACATGATTTTTGTTACAACTGTATTTTTTGACTATTTTCAAAATTCTGTAGCTCGACCAAAAAAATTTTTTTATGAAAAATCCTTTAGTAGTACTTTTTATCTCTATTAGAAGTAGCTACCATAATTTTTTCAAAAAAATTGGAGGTGGTCAACTGACACATGTTGGTCATGCCTGCCTGAATTGAGATGGAAATGGTCCTTAGTCTCTTTGGGGGTCACCAAAAGTGGTTCTTTTAAGGGAGTTTTTGAGTCTTTCATATCTATTTTTAGAACACAGCAGTTAGTCGAGGTTGGCAGTGCGGACTCCATGGCCTTAGAGCTACGTAAAAGTTCAATTGGAGGTCAGCTAATCCTTCCACTGATCAGCAACCTTTTGCTATGAGGTCCTTCACCCAATTGAAGTGCACAAATCAGTAAAAGTGAAGTCCCCCCCACACACACACACACTCTCTGTCTCGCACACTCTATCAACCATGCTAATAGCAGCATGACACTGCAATAACTCGGTCAGCAATTAAGTGGTCTGGTTTCCCATTCTCTCCTAGTCAGAGTGGTGAAAGTATGCCCTCTTGAAACAATATAACAACAGCAGCAATCAAAAGTAAGCATCCAAAAAATGCGAAACTACCCAGGTGTGCCGTAAAGGTCACCTCCGATATGACGGGCAAACCCAAGACATTCCTTTTGGCATCAAGGATAAAGCGGATTCTGAAAACCTGTCCAGATTCGTGACCAGATGTGTCCGCAGAGAGGAAAAGGAAAATGGAGGGTTCTGCAATTCAGCAGAAACCCAATATTTTCTCTACCCACCCAAGGCTCCACTATGGATTGTCTACTGGAGCATAGCCAACCTCATAGAAACCAGAAGGAAAAGAAACATCTCCAAGCTGTCCTGGTGAAAAATTCCTAATAAGAACTGTGATATTATGCTCGTGCCAGAAACTATAGAAAAAGAGGTGGGGGGGGGAGCTGTGAATATTTTCTGGAAATCCAGGACTTATCTTGCTTGTGTCAATTCAATATGATACAGAGACAACCAAGGTAATGTCAAAGTTTTTTTTAATTTTGGTATACAGGCAAGTTATTGGTTGTTAGTTGTTAATGCTCCAAACTGATCCAAGAAAAAAAAAAAAAATTGGGTCACACATTGATAACTGCACAAATGTTTTGAATCCGAAAGAAAAAAATGTAAGTATTCTTTGGTCAGAAAAAAGTGTGTGTGTGTGTGTGTGTGTGTGTGTGTGTGTGCGCGCGTGCGTGCGTGCGCGCAGGTTCTTGCTTAAACAATTCCTTTTGGATCAGCAGTGTTATGCTTTAAAGGCAGGATGAAAATAATTTTGTTTTAATAGCTACTTAAATACTTATTGCAGTTTTCTTTTTTTTTTTTCTTTTTTTGACCTGACAGGAGGGCAAGTCATGCTTTGGAGGTATTTCTTTAGAGGAAGAGCCTCAAAGGTTCTTGCTGAATTATATAGAGTTGAGTCAAATTTGGAGTCCCTTAAGTCTAGTCACCTAAAAATATTTCCTTTTATGTGCAGTAAATAAGTAAGTTGTTCTTCAACTCAGGGCATATTTAGACTACTGTTAATAAGTGATAGGCATTTGTAAGTGCAGATTAGAAGGAAAGGAGTTATACTCCATTCCAAAAAGAAGTATTTCAGCTGCTAGATATTTATTTACCAGTCAAGTGAATTAATTATGTGTGTCTTTAAATAAATTAAAATCGTGCAAAGTAATAATGTTCTTGTGCCTAAATAGCCAGTAAATTACGCTGACGGTGCATGCTCATATATAATTTATATCCATGCTGAGTACCCAATTGTGAGTTACATCAACAAAGAGATCAAATTATTTGAATACCAGGAAAAAATTTAATTATGTAATTATGCAACCGTGCAATTTAAAGTTTATCCCAAAATGCAGAGTGACTAGCTAATAGGTGTTTTTTGTTTGTTTGTTTATTTATTTTTGCAAAAGTCAGAAACAGTCAAAAAAGATTAATTACTTTTTTTTAAGCTTAGGGTCAGCAACAAATATTAGTTTGTTTTTAAATTTAATTTCTACTTTACTTTTGGGGAGGCTGTTAAAAGGCAATGATTTTCTTTTTTGGTTGTGTTGTGTACTGGTTTGGTTTTTGCATATCTTGAAATAGTGCATGTTCAGGCTCAAATCACAGAAATCTGGATTTTTTTGCAACCATTTAAAATACTCTTGAAATTTCTTGACATTTGTCTACATATACTTAAGCGTTGCATTTCTTTCTGTGGCTAAGTTTATTAAAAAAAAAAAAAAAAGTGTTTACAAAGAATTTCATACTGCAAATGAAATACATGTAATTGTATTCTTTTCTCGGGGGCTTGAGTGTTGCTATTTGTGAGGCTGAAGGCCCAGAATTTATTTTCATTTGTCAAGTGAAAGCTGATTAGCAGTTATTAACACTGAAAAGGCTGAATTTATACTTGGACTTTTAAGAAAAAAGAAAAGAAAAAAAGTGATCTGGCTTAACCTTTTTTTCTTATTACGGGTTCTTCAAAAAATTAATTTCCTGTGCGGCAGTAGGCTTATTTATTAAAGGGTTGTTGTTATTTTGTCTTCCACAAACTTGTATCTACCTCAGCCTAGCCTGAGGGTGGAAATCTTCCTAAGCTAAGGCTATTGTTGCACAAACGCATTGCTTGGTGTGATCATGTTACTGTTGTTTTTTTTTCTTTCAGGAAGTAAACTGTGCATGTCATGTGAATATTTAAATGTTTTGGTATATGTTGCATTACAGTCAATTTTCCCCACTCATCAGATTTAAATCACATCCACCACACATCTCACACAAGTACTATCTTTTTCTTATTTAGGCATTTCTGAATCTGGTCCTCTTGTAATTTTCTCAGCCATCCTGTACCTTTCTTTTTCCCTGCCACTTAGTCTGAATAAATTCTCTTAGTTAGCATGTCACCAATCATTCTTTCAACATGGACAAACAACCTCGGAATATCTGCCTCCACCCTACTAACATTTTACTTCATGTTACACATCAGCAGCACATCTTCATTTTGCAAATAATCAGAACAAGCCTTGCCTTATACAGTGGTGGCAAAAAAATTGTGGAAACTTTTGAAAATTTTCATGTTTTGCAACTTTGTCAGCTCATAGGAAATATTATTTTGCACCAAATGCAAATGTTTATATGTCAATTTAAAGAAAATGTAATGCTAAATTCAATATAGAAAACATAATGCAAATATATGCAATACAAAAAAAGTTATGCTTACTTTAGTCTAAAAAAGAAACTTGTGATTCAGTTAAGAAGCGGATTGTAAGTGCAAACCCTACTGGCTAATCACAGACCTTGTTCTGGGGACCAATCAAATGGCAGTAGCTGCAATACATCTTGTGAGAAGTTGAGGAAAGTCAGTTTTGTTGTTTATTCTATAGAAGAAAGACTGTTAGCTGTGCAAGTGAAGCACAATTGCAGATTGTATGAATTTTTTTAGTATTTTTTTTAATTTAACGTGTAGATAATAAGTACAGCAATGGCACCAAAGAAAAGAGTTGATTGGTCACTCACGAAAAGGACCAGGATTGTTTTATTACGTGAATCGGATCTTTCTTATGCTGAAATTGCAAGGCAAGTAGGTGGATCAGTGACAACATCTGGTGAACGAAAGTGGTGTTTACATTATCAGGAAACAAAGTCACTGAAAAACAAACCAGGAAAAGGCCGAAAAAAGTGCACAAAAGCTGCTGATGACAGAAGAAATAAAAAACTGTTTGAAGGACAGAAATTTTTTATCTAAGGTTATCAGAGCTGAACTGTGTTCAACTGGCGTTTCTGTCGGTTCAAGAACGATAACGAGCAGACTATCAGATATGGGACTAAGAGGTAGGATTCCGAGAAAAAAAAGCCATATCTGAATCTACAGCAGTGCAAGAAATTATTACATTGGGCAAAAGAACACATTCGACGGACAGACGATCAGTGGAAGCAAGTTATTTGGAGTGATGAAAGTAAGATCCTTATTTGGTAGTGATGGCCGAAAATATGCGAGATGTAGAGTAGGAGAACAGCTACATCCTGACTGCATGGAGGCCAATGTAAAGCACCCGACATGCGTTATGATTTGGGCATGTATGGCAGCAAATGGTGCTGGCCGCCTTCATGTAATTGACGGCACGCTGAACACAAGAAAATACGTTGACACCATCCTGGAACCAAAACTGCTATCTTCCATCAGTGATCTCTTTCCCAACAATGCACCATTTCTTTTTCAGCAGGATTCAGCTCCCAACCACATAGCAAAAATATGCAATCAGTGGTTCACAACAAAGTCCATTCCATTGTTGACCTGACCAGGAAACAGCCCTGACCCGAACCAGATAGAAAATTTGTGGCACCGAATGAAAAGCCTTGTACGAATGAGGCTTCCATCAAATAAAAGGCAATTAATTGCTTCCTGGCACCACGTAGTAATGAAGGCAGAGCTTCAAACTCTTGTTAGCTCAATGAGACATCGCTGTGAGGTGGTTTTAAAGAATAAAGGCTACCCTACTAAATACTGATAGTACATTGAAATCGTAAGTGCATTACAGTATATTCAACATGACTGCAGTATTCCCTGCATAACTTTTTTGTACTGCATATATTTGCATTCTGTTTTTTGTAATGAATTTAGCATTAAATTTTCTTTAAACTGAAAATCCACAGCCCTGCGGGGCTATTGATTTTCAGCTGGCAAGTGAGATATTTGCCCGACTAGTGAACCAGAAAGGAATTACTATAGGCCTAGCAATGCACGACAGTAGTTGCACCTGCTTTGATGCATGGTAGTAACATCACGTTACTACAGAAGACACATTTGGGTGTCGGAGATGGACGTTATCTTACTGGGAGCTCATGATTAAGATTCTGATCATGTGCGGAATAAAGATGCTTTACAAGTGTGTAATGTGAAACAAAATGTTTGATAGTAGAGTGGTGACAAATATTTGAGGTAGTTTTGGCCATGTTAAAAGAATAAATAATGAAAAACCAACTAAAAGAAAATATTCAGCCCATATACATGGGGGGGGGGGGTAAAGTAACGCTGAGGAAATTACGGGAGGATTAGATTCACAAATGTCTCAAAGAGAAAAATGTGAAGCAGAAATGGCCACATATGGGATATACGTAGTGCGATCAAAACGTTCCGAGACTAGTTATGTGGCGAGCCAACATGTGGCAGTATGCGGATGCGCGAGCAGCGGTCGAGGGTAGTGACCTTCCTGAGTCATTGTGCCGAGTGGCGTCCTTCTGTGAACATTGAGAGCTGTGCTACACGATATTTGGTGACCACATGCAAAACACAGCTAAGATTTCGGTATGGACTGCAAACTAGAGTAGCGAGCGAACATCAAATTCTGTGTCAAACTCGGCAAATCGTGAACGGAGACGCATAAAATGTAGCGGCAGGCTTATGGCAACGAAGCAATGAGTTGTGCGAGGTGTTTTGAGCGGCACTGGAAGACGAAGAGAGTTCAAAGCGCCCGTCCACAAGAAAAATCCCTAAGAATGTAGACAAAATTAGGGAACTAGTGCATGAGAATCGTCGCAGAACCATTCAAGATATTGCTACCATTGTCAATGTGTCATACAGAACAGTGCAAGCAATTATGATGTCGGTTTTGAGCACTGGATTGCTGCAAAGTTTGTGCCAAAAATTCCGAACCTAGAACAGAGGGCACTCCGGGTTGAACTCTGTGTCAGCAGATGGTGAATGACCAACGTTCCTGTTGCGGGTCATCATTGGGGACGAGACTTGGGTCTACGGTTACGACCCGGAGACGAAACAACAGTCGCCGCAGTGGAAATGCCCAGCATCTCCACGACAGAAGAAGGCCCGACAGGTCTGGAGCGCAACCAAAAGCATGCTCATCATGTTCTTTGACATTCGTGGGGTTGTGCACCGTGAATTTGTCCTCCAGGGCCAGATCGTCACCCCCTTTTTACTGCGATGTTCTGTGGCGTCTTAGGGAGTACATTTGCCTCAAACGACCTGAAATGTGGCACAGGGGCGATTTCGTGCTCCATAACGACAATGTAGCAGCTCACAGAGCATTAGCAACACACCAGTTTTGCAGCTGAAACAGCATGACTATCCTTCCTCACCCGCCAGATTTGGCCCCCTGCGACTTCTTTCTGTTCCCGAAGATGAAACGGAAGCTCAAGAGTCGCTGTTTTGAAACCGTGGACGAGATCCAGCGTGAATCGCAGATAGTGCTTGACACGATTCTCGAACAGGACTTCCAGGGGACGTTCAAACAGTGACAAAAACACTGACAACTGTGTATCGCTCCCCAAAGAGACTACTTTGATGGAGATCATAGCCAGACTTAAGTAACGTAAGTACTTTGTTGTTTATCGGCCTAGTCTCGGAACTTTTTGATTAGACCTCGTATAATGAATGTATGCAAAGTTCGTGCGCCATGATTTATGCAAACTGAGATGTTTTTGATACATCCACAGCAATGATAATTTGGTATACCACCTTACTTTGAAGAGCTAACCTCCGATTCTCGGATAACAGGTCAATTATATCTTTGTATTTATTAAAATCATTTTACCAGCTTTGTGAAGTTCCTCGCAAGTTATCAGAGCAGCAGCCATTTTAGCCAGTTGTTTACTTTGCATGGGAACACCCTAGAAAATAAATTAAAAGCAAATTTACAAAACACATTTTTAAAAATGACATCAGCACAGCAGATGTTCATATGACACTTTGTTAGTTTGACAGGCTAAAATTTGGGTTATAAATCTCACATTTTAGCCCTGTCAACCGACGGGGTTTCAAATTACATGACCTTGAAAATTAGAAAATCATGACTTCCGCACAATTTAGAGTAGTTGTTTCTCGTTACCTCATTTGGCTAGAAGGTTGAAATTAGTGTCAGTTTACAACAGCTTTTAAATCACGTGCTGAAAAATAAAATTGAAGTTTGAAAAAATGAATCACCCTAGTCAACCTCTGTCTCTTTTCCTATGTGGGGGTAGATTGGCAGTCTCATTTCCTAACTCCCAGAGGAATTAAGTTTTGCTTTGGCCATCAAACAAGAGAACAGGGAAATGCCACTCTATTGTAAGCAGTGGGCCAGTGGCTACAAAATACAAAAAGAAAAGTAAATTTTTGACTTTGGTTTAGAAAAAGAATTATAAGAAAAAAAATGTAGAAATTTTCTAAAAAAAAAAAAAATGCCAAAAACTTCTGGAAAATAAGCATTCAGGCACTATACATACCATTAAAGGCTGCTTTAGAGGAGAATTTATTGGCAAATGAATTGTGCACTGATATCTGACGTCCATGTTCGTAATGAAATCTTCTGTAACCTTCCATCTTGGGGTTAATCTTGTAAATGTATCACTGGGAAGTTTGGCACAGTACCTGAGAAAAAATGCATTCAAAAATTCATAAATGGTACTTCACTGAGAAAAAATACAGTTGAATATTTAAAAAAAAAAAGTTCATACATACATACATATCATTAAGCTGTTCTCTGAGATTCAGAGGTTAGCTCAGTGTTGCCAAGTCTACTGATAAACCAGTTGATCTACTGATTTTCAGATGTGTCTACTAATACACTGATAAAACTTTCGAAATTGTACATATCTACTGATTTTTTTATGTTTAAGGTGGGATTAAAATTTTGACTTTTTGGAATACTGTCAATTACTTCAACCTGCTTGAATTCTGCTGCCCTAGTTTTTAAGTGTAAAGTAGCTTTAATTGTACTCTGGGATATTGAAATTGGCAACAATTCCTCTAAGCCCATAGGGGTAGTGATTGTTTGGGTTTTGATTTCAGGTGGCGGGTAAGTGTAATTACAAATCATTTCATTGCATCTTTCACTATCTTTGATGCTTCTGCTTTGCTGTTAAGTGTCTATTTGTCCATCTGTGTGCATTTTTTTTTCATCTGTGGAAAGATTTGGTTTTCTACAAAATCATGTAAGAAGATCCTACATGTATGTATATATTTTTGCACCTGTGTTTATCAATTGTATATAGTTATGGAGCCTACCAGGAGAAAAGTAAAGTAGGCTCAAAAGTATAATGAAAAGTGGGAAGAAGATTTGTTGTTTAAAAGCTGGCTTTGCCCCAGTAAGAAGGGAAATTAGTTTGCTTATTGTAAAGCATGTTCTGTTGATCTTTCTGTTAATGCTTCTGGAAAGGCATTCCAAGACAAAAAAGCACCAAAAGAATGTCGAAGGCCTTCCTAAACAGCTTAGCCTGCTGAACTTGCCTGTCTTTAGTGGACAGTGCAAGTTAGAGTAGCTTTCATTGCAGAATATAATTTGCCAATAAATATTATGAATTACTTACCAAGTCTTTTGAAATCTGCCTTAAAAGATGCTGCCATCGTAAAAAAATTTTCCTGTGGTTGAACTAAGACAAAGGCACTAATTAACATTACCGGGCAAACAGCTAAGGGTGAACTAAACATTCTTCGAGAAAACAAATTCTCATTTATTGTAGATGAGACAACTGATTTAGGCTGCATAAAGCATCTATGTTTAGTTGTAAGAGTTGTCAAAGGTTTCAAAGTCATAGATGCCCTCTTTGGGTTAGATGCCCTCTTTGGGTTGGTTTCCCTTGTAGATGCCACTACCAACACTCTACATAAAAAGAGAACAAAAATGTTAATACATCAGATATTTCTTATAACGAAAACATGATTGGATTCGAATCTGATGGTGCAAATGCCATGGTAGGGGGAAACCCACAAGGAACTCCATTCGTGCTGAACTCGTTGCCTATCATCGAAACCAGTCGTGACGAGACTTTTAGAACAGATGCCAGCACTGAAGCTGTACTTTACCAATGTGATAGTTACTGAAAGAAATAATTCTGCTTAGACTATATTTCAAAGTCTGCATGACCCTGTCATTAAACTTAATGTGCAATTTTTAGAGTTTGCATCGGAACTCTTTTGTAGCTTGAATGCAGCAATGCAGTCAGAAAAGCCAAAAGTTCATATTTTGTATAATAAAGTTTCAAGTGTGTTTTTGCACTTTTGTGGAAAGTCACATTGATGAGACGTACTTGAACCGTCCACCTTTGGAAAATGTCCAGTTTAAAGATCTGAAGTATTTTGCACCCGTTGACAAGATTGGGGCAAAAGTTCACGCTGCGATAGTCAATAAGAATCGTAATTTAACTGCACAAGAGCTCCTGACTTTTAAGCAGCGATGCACAGCCTTCCTAGTGGAAAGTGCTAACCAGATTTATAAACTTTTTCCTCTTAAAGATATAACAATAAGAAGATTTGAGTTTTTGAATCAAAAAATGGTACTAAACAAAACAAATTTCCAGCATAGCACCGGTAGCTGTGAGGTTTTCAAATTTGGTTAATGATAATGAAGTGCAGATATTGGTGACAGGAAGCTAGCAAGGCAGATGAAGGGTCAAACTGACAAGGAGTAGAGTTCAGTGGGACCCACATCTGTAGATACTTCTCCACTGATGGTGGACAAGAAAGACAAGAGGCAGAGATCTGTTCTCTCTACCCCTTCTCCAGATGTGAGGAAGCCGACCAAAAGGAGTAGGGACGAGTCTCGTCCCAGCACTTATGGTGAGGCTGTCTCCACTGTTAGGATGGCCATCGTGAAGGAAAACTTTCTGAACGAGTGGCTTGATGACAGTGAGGTTGGGACAATTCAGGAGGAGCTTTTCAGGCGGGTGGATGGTTCTCAAGTAGGAGAGCAAAGGTAAACAAGAGCTCCAGAGTTTCCTGAACTCTGGAGCTCTTGTTTACCTTTGTGAGAACGAGGGAACAGGGCAATGGCTAACATCAGCCTTTGAAAAAAATGATAAGGTTTTGAGGAGCACTGGGCTCAAGGTAATGAGGGCCAGTGATCTTCCAAAACCGATCAAGGTTGCCTTTAAGGACAAGGGATATTTGGACCAAGGATCCAAACGTCCTCAGCAGGAGGTTGTGTGCCTACAAGAGCAGTTTGCATACACACCACTGGAATATGTTGGATCGGGTACAAGATCCTAAGGCCGTCAGGTGGATTTTCCAGGTAGACAGGGAATCCGCTAAAGCCATTGCTGAAGCCAAGTTCACTGCCTACACTGGGGTCGATGAGGGTCAATTTAAAGTACTTCATGACCACTCTCAGGGCCCTAGAACTTCAAAGGAGAACACAGAAATGGAAGAGCCTCATTCTGCAGTTGTGGAGCCAGAAACAACTGCATTGTCTTCCCCTGGCCATGGTCTGGAAGCAGGAAAGGACTCAGCTCCAGTTGGGGGGAGACTGAGGAGGTGGATGTGATCGGCCTGGGTGGTATCCATGAAGGTTTGTAGCTGGCTTCCAGCACCCACCGGGTGGATTCTGACCCAGATGATCCTTCTACCACTTAGTCTCCATGCTTATCTCACAATGGAGAACTGCATGAAATGTATCCAGATCAATCTTCACCGTAGTCGGTCTGCATCTGCTGCTTTGTGCTGCAGACTGGCTGTGGGGGATGTTGATCTGGCTTTCATTCAAGAGCCATGGATACATAATGGGAAGATCCTGGGCTTACAAGGAGCAGGCTTTACAGTCTTCTATAATACATCAAGTAGGAGACCAAGGACCTGTATACTGGTGAGCAAAAGACATGCTATGCCACTTCCTGAGTTTACCACAGGTGACACAACCGTGATTAAACTTTTTATGTCATCTGATGGTGGCAGAGAAGAGCTGTTTGCTGTCTCTGCATACTTACCATTTGATGAACCTGAACCACCTCCTTCTCAGGAGGTAAGAGACATTGTCCACTTCTGTAAGTCAGGTGAAAGACACTTCATCATCTGCTGTGATGCCAATGCTCACCATATCATGTGGGTGAGCAGCGACTGCAACAGACGAGGGGACAACTTTTTGGAATATTTGGTAAGTACTAAACTTTATATTCTTAATCGAGGCAATGAGCCCACTTTTATTGTTTCTAATAGAAGTGAAGTCATTGACCTCACCCTCTGTAGTGCTAACATGTTTGATCGCATTATTAAATGGCATGTATCTAGTGAACCTTCATTGTCTGAACGTAGATATATTTGCTTTTCAGTTGCCGATGTAAGTAAGACAACAGCTGGTGCAAGTCAGAAATCCCAGAAGGACCAATTGGATTGGCTTCAGGGAAGATCTGGCGGCACATATTGGAGGCATGGAATTTAACATGTGCTCGGTGTTAGATCTCAAGTTAGCCGTTGACCAGTTGCAACGGTCTGTTTTCGAATCTTACCACCAAAACTGTCAGGCCAAGACTGCTAGCTTACCAAGGCAAGTTCCTTGGTGGAATAAACAGCTTAGCAGTCTTAGAGGCAAAACTAGAAGGCTTTTTAATAAAGCCAAACGTACTGGTGAGTGGACGGTATGTAAGACTACCCTCACACAGTACAACAAAGCAATTAGAGAGGCAAAAAGAGCCTCTTGGAGAGATTTCTGTGGAAGTATTTCAGATACTCCCAGTACTGCCAGATTTATGAAAATCATGACTAAGGACAATGCAAATTGCCTGAACACCATCAAATTGGTTGATAAGAGCTTCACAAAAACTGGTAAAGAAACACTAACAGAAATGCTAGGTGTACACTTTCCAGATTCAAGTATAATTGACCCCACAGGCGTATGCACAGCTGGCCTTGAGCACCGACGTGCAAAAAAGGAGGACTGGAGGGTTGCCAGGGAGGTGGTCAATTATTCTAGGATTAAGTGGTTCATTAATTTTTTTTTAAACCATTTGAATCACCTGGCTGTGATGGAATTGTTCCCATCTTGATGCAGCAAGGACTGGAGATAATTACTCCACTCTTGTGCAAAATTTATCGGGCTTGCCTTGCTCTTGGTTATATACCAAGTGCTTGGAGACAGGCTAAGGTAATATTTATTCCCAAGCCAGGTAAGTCAAATTACCAAGAGGCAAAGGCCTTTAGACCTATTAGTCTAACATCTTTCTTTCTCAAGGCTCTTGAGAGGATGGTGGATAGGCATATTAGAGAGGTGGTTTTACTCACTAAACCCCTATCAAAATTTCAGTTTGCCTATCAACAAGGCAAATCAACAGAAGCAGCTCTCCATGGCATTGTTTGTTGCCTGGAGAAGGCACTGGAATTTAAGGAGGTGGCATTAGCCACTTTCCTTGATATTGAAGGTGCCTTTGACAGGGTCTCTATGGAGACCATTGTGGGAGCTGTGGAAAGACATGGTGTTGATAGAACCTGTTGTCAATGGATTAAGGCCATGCTCACAAGCAGAACGGTCGTGGCCTCACTACTTGGGGAGACTGTCGGTCTCCTCCTGCCGGGGCTGCCCTCAGGGAGGAGTTTGCTCTCCCCTGTTGTGGTGCCTGCTGGTGGATGAACTGCTAGGGATCCTGGAGGGGTCTGGTTGCAACTGTTTTGGCTATACAGATGATGTGGCCATAATTGTCAAGGGAAAATTCCCTAAAACAGACTTGAGCGTAATGCAAAGAACACTGGGACTTGTTGAGGATTGGTGCAGGAAGGTTGGTCTATCAGTTAACCCTGACAAAACCACCCTTGTGCCTTTCACTAGAAAGAGGAATCTTGGAGACCTTGCTCTCTTTGGGAAAACAGTTCCTCTCAATACACAGGTTAAGTACCTGGGAGTCATTTTGGATGGAGGCTTAACCTAGAAACAGCACTTAGATTACTGTATTGCCAGAGCCAAGAAAGTGTTCTGGTCATGTAGAGGTGCTATTGGCAAATCCTGGGGTCTCAACCCGAGGATCTTGCACTGGATATATACTATGGTCACCAGACCTATGGTCACTTATGACTCAACGGTGTGGTAGTGCAGAGTTCGGCGCAGGCTAAACTTAACAAGTTACAAAGGCTGGCCTGCATAGATATATCAGGAGCAATGAGAACTACTCCAACAGCTGCATTGGAGTTGCTTTTTGATATTCTGCCACTTCACCTTCATATTGAGGGTGAGGCCATTATGGGGGCATATAGATAATGCTGCAATGGCATGTGGAGACCCTCTTTGTGGGTTGGCAGCCATACCAAGCCTATTCAGGAGTATTTTAGTAAGGAGCCCATCTTTCAAATAGGAACCAACAACATGCTAGTAAAATATCATTTTGATAAAGCATTCAGTGTGAACTTTCCCAGTCACAGTGAATGGGAAACGTCCTTTGTCCCTGGGTGCAGCGGTGAAACTGTTTGGTTTACTGATGTCTCCAGGACAAACGTAGGAGTTGGAGCAGGGGAATATTGCCTATCCAGAGGTCATGGTTCATGCCAAAGCCTTGGAAGGCATGCTACCGTGTTCCAAGCTGAGGTGTATGCTATTCTAGCATGCGCCTCAGAATGTCTGATCAGAGGGTATCACAATGTGCATATCCAGATTTGTTCAGACAGCCAGGCGGCTTTACTGGCACTTTGTCATTGCCGCATTTCATCCAAAATTGTTTGGAACTGCCTCCAGACCCTAACTGAACTGGCAAACCGGAACAAAGTGCAACTGTTCTGGGTTCCAGGACATAGGGGTTTTGAAGGTAATGAGAAAGCTGACCTTCTTGCTAAAGATGGGGCAGAGCAGGCTTTTTATGGTCCAGAGCCTGCATTAAGGCTCGCCTCTGGTGTGGCCAGAGGACTAACTAAAAGGCGGCTGAGGACTAAGCAGCTTGACCTCTGGCATGCTACCAAGGGTCAGAGGCAGGCAAAGGAACTTAATCAAGGACCCTTGCCTCACAGGGCTAAGGAACTCCTTAAACTGCAAAAAAGGATATTGGACTGATTGTTGGTCTACTGACAGGACACTGTCGTCTTAACAGGCACCTTAATTTGATTGGGGTGAAAGAAGATCCACTTTGTAGAAAATGCCATCTGGAAGAGGAGATGTCCTTGTATTTTCTTTGTGACTGACTTTTTTGCAGCACTCAGGCTTGAACACTTTGGTACTCACAACTTGAGACCAAGTGATCTCTCTTTAGTACCAGTCAAGAGCATTCTTGCTTTTGCTCATGCACCTGGTCTCTTTCGAGATTAGGGCTGGGGATGCACAATAGACCTTAGGTCGCAGTGCTGGAGTCAAAAAGTAACCCCCCCCCATTGGTACAAGTACAAGTATTGGTCATACAGTGGAGGCTGTTAAACAATGCACTGTTTTATCTTAAAGATGACATAACTCCTGAAGAATTTTGGAAAACTGTAAGCAAAACTGAGAAAGGAGACGGTACAAATTTTTTTCCTGAATTGATGAAATTTGTCACTGCATTATTAAGCTTGCCACATTCGAGTGCAGTAAAAAATAATTTTTCTAACATTAAACCTTTTGAAAACAAAGCAGAGGAACAAATTATCCACAGAAACCATCGTGGGTATATATTGCACACAAAGCATCTGTTAAGGAGCTCAAATTGTTTGCTTTTCTGTTGGAAGTAATTTGACAAGTAAGGTGCAATTTTCAATGTGCAATGCAGATATTAATTTCCATTTAGTGTATTTTCTTTTCCTTTTTTCTCTACATAATTCTAAACCTAAATCCTTTTTGAAATCTTAAATATAACTCCTTTGTAAAATATAGTATCAAATTTACTTATAAAAAAGATAAGAGTGCTACTAATTTTTTGTTTTCAAAGATGACATTTCTTGCAAAGGCTAAACTCAATCTTTTCATATCAATATTCTTGTGGGTTTTTTCTTTTTTCTCTCTGCTGCAATCCGTTGGGAGAGCAACAGCAGTACCTCATAGTTGAAAAAATACAAAAATTTTCATGGACATCTATATTTTATCATATTTCCTTTAAAAAATTACTTTAAATTTGCCAAAATATCAGTAATTTTACAATTTCAGTCATCGGCATAAATCTTTGTCTATAAACCAGTAGATCTACTGATTTTCAGATGTGTCTACTGATACAATGATAAAATTTTTGAAATTGTACAATTCTACTGACTTTTGGACATTTAAGGTGGGATTAAAATTTTGACTTTTTGGAATACTGTCAATTACTTCAACCTGCCTGAATTCTGCTGCCCTAGTTTTTAAGTGTAAAGAAGCTTTAATTCTACTCTGGGATATTGAAATTGGCAACGATTCCTCTTAGCCCATGGGGGTAGTGATTGTTTGGGTTTTGATTTCAAGATGATGATTTCGTGGATCATTCTGACCATACCGTCCGACTGTGTTGAGAGCAGTGGACACGTGATGGCACAGCCACATGGTTACGGCTCCGGACCGACCAGGAGAACCACCGGTAGAGGATCGACGGTTCGTACGCCACACACAAACGGATCCCATGGGGCCCCGGTCCACTATACAGGCAGATGTAGTGGCTCCTGTGTGCCCAAGAACCATTTCCCGACCTCTCATGGAAGTGAATCTGCGATCCCAACGCCCCTTACGTGTGCTGTCATTAACACCGGAACATCGCCGGCTCCATGTGCAGTGATGCCAGACCAGAACGAAAAACGCCACAGACTGGCAACATGGTGTTTAGCGACAAGTGTCACTTCGTTTTGGGGACAGATGATCATTGTGTCCGGGTGTGGAGGTCCCTGGGTCAACGGCACAATCCCAACCTCGCTATTGAGTGCCACACCTCCCACACTGGAGGCATTATGGTCTGGGGAGCCATTGCCTATGATAGCCAATCAGCTCTAGTAGTGGTACAGTGGATCATTGAGATGAGATCCTATGGCCCCATGTGCTTCCCATTCCTGGCCGGGATTCCAGGTGCACTATACCAGCAGGATAATGCCTGCCTGCACATGGCTCAGGTTGCCCAGGACTGCCTGCATCATGTCCAGACACTTCCATGGCCTGCCCGCTCCCCGAACATGTCCCCTATCGAGCACGTATGGGACCGGTTGAAATGCCGGCTGCAGACGTGCCGCACTATATTTGGAGCACACCGTCCAACACGTGTGGGCCAGTCCGCCCCAGGACATCAGGCGTATGTTCCGCCTCCATGCCGGACCATATTACAGCATGTATCTCCGCATGAGGTAGTGTGACACGCTATTGTAGACGACCGGACTGCGTGCCACAGATCCCTCTGTAATTGTCCTGTAGCTCTGTTTTTGCCATCATGTGTAACATTAATCTGCATCATTACCTCCATAAAATTTCAGTTCAATCCGATGCTTCCATCTTGGTGCGCAAATTTCATTGTCCACAAGTGTAATTTAACTTTGAAGAAAAAAAAAAGTCATTATGATGGCATGACTAATTGAAATTATTATGGAAATAAAGCTGAACAATACACTTTTATTTCACATACCTATTGACTAAGGAAATTGCTGAAGAGAGAGTAACTCTTGGAGAACCATCTTCTTTCACTGGCATGTATGGCTCCATTATATTGTCTATTGCTTGCTCAGATAAGTTCTCATCAATGGAAGAATCAGACTTATGACATTTTTCCAACAAAATCTGCAATAATAACAATGAAAAAAATGAAATTTTAAACACCTTTTTGTAAAAAAAAATTTAAGGACTTTTTGTGACTTTTCCAGAATAATTTATTACACTTTATATTTTTAAAACAAAATCTGCAATAACAATGAAAAAAAAAAGGAAACTTCAAACACTTTTTTGAAAAAAAAAATTCAAGGACTTTCCATGACTTTTCCATTTATTACACTTTGCAGTATCCGAAACTATGACCCAATGCATTTTCAATTTCACAAAACTGACAGCTTTTGCTTAATTTCGTCACGTTGGGTATAGATTTGGGATTAAAAATTACACAGATTTAAAATCCGTTCGAATTTTTTTCTACGATAACTACGTTTTGAAATCGCATTTTGAACTGGGAGTAGCAAAAACACCTGCTCTCAAGTGCTTGCTCCAATGCAAGTCACACCCCACTTTAGCCTCCTCATAAGTTGCGACCCAGGGGACAAAGAATGCATTACCTGAAAAGGAGAAGGGGGGAGGAGAACCAAGCCCCAAGAAGGTTAAACAAGCTCAGCTGGTTGTTATCCTTATCAGTTTACGCGGGGCGCAAGTTTTAGTGTTTGAAACAATGCAAAACCTAACACGTGGGAAAACTGCTGCAAATGTTCCCACATAAACACATTACGAATAAGCTTATAATAACTGAAAAGTTGTTCGCAGCTTACATTGGCACTTTACTTTAAATGGATTAAGTTAAATAAAAAAGTTTGAATAGCGGGTGCAAAATCATCAGAAAAAGGAAAATAAATCTCGGGAAATCATCAAATCCGTAAAATTAACATTTTGCCCGTGAAACAAGTCACGTTTTCGTAAATTTTACAGGAAAATCGTAAAACCTGGCAGGTATGATATTGGTCTCTACCTTGCTAACAACATTTTGCTTCACATCACACAACTGCAACACATCTTCATTCCTCACATAATCAGAACGTGTCTTTCCCCCCTCCCCCCCGTAAGTAACACATTTTTCCAGCACACAAACGACTCCTATGTTTCTTCTGCAGTACCCAGGTTTCACTGCCATACATCAGCGTAGGAACAATTATACTTTCATACACAGCCATGCGGGACTCTAGAGAATTCATCATTCCTGTGAAAACCTCCCAGAGCATCTATGACTTTCAATGAAGAATTCACTCACCTACTAATCTCACCATCCAATTTGTTCCCTCTGTCAAACATGCTTCCTAAATACACAAACTCACTCACATGGTCAATCACAGTGCCATTTAGACTTACATTACATTCAGTGCTACCAGTTCCTCTCTCAAAAACCATAACTTTGGTTTTCCCCTTATTTATACTCAGTTTGAATTTCATGCAAACTTCGTACATCCGAGACAACATACTCTGCAAATCACTTTTGCTCTCTGCCAACAGGACAGTGCCATCAGCATACAGCAATCTGCACACAAGGATATCACCAAGACATAAACCACTATCATCTATTTTGGCATCACACATGCACACGTCCATAAATATATTAAACAGCCATGGTGACATTACACAACCTTGTCTAACTCCTGCACCAATAGAAAATCATTTTGATAAAACACCATTCACTCGTACACAAGCTCTACTAACAGCATACATTGCTTTTACACTATTAAGTAGATTACCAGTAACACCATATTCATTCAATACCTTCCACAAAAGTGTCCTATTTACTTGGTCGTAAGCTTTCTCTAAATCTATGAAGGCAGCAAAAACTTTCTTACCAACAGCCAGATACTTTTCAATCATCGTGCGTAATGCAAAAATCTGGTTAGTGCAGCCTTTACCGGGCATAAAACCACTCTGAACATAAAACCACTTTAATGCATTAAAAATGTATATAATTGTTTTGCAAAGTAATAAGGCTGGTCAATTGTTACTATGTAACTGTAGTACACCCCCCCCCCCATTTGTTTCTAAAAAATGTTCCAAACAAATTCTTATTTGCATTCATGTTGTAGGTATTTTTGCTAAAATATAATGTCCTTGCCCAGTTTTCAAGGGTTTTATAAAAGTGATGCAATCATAAACTAACATGTCATCATTCATGGCAGTCTGATGTCATCATCTGAAGGACTTTCAGTGTTGGATGATGCAATACAGATGCTGCATCATCCACCTCAAGTAGCAGTACTCAACTCCACTGTAAATTCAGTCTGCTTAGAACCTTTGAGGGTGAAACATCCAAGTCTCTTAGCTTTGTTTCAAATTTATAATATCAGTGTTGCAAACATGTATAATTTCTATGCAAATCAGGTTTGTTGAATTAGTTTTAAAGTTGTGTAATCCAATTTTTTGATTAATACTATAAATTCAGAAATTATTTGTATCATAAGTGTATTCAGTAATGCAGTGCTGTGTTGGTGTCTTGACTACTAATGCATCATACAGATCTTTAAGAAAAATGACTAAAATTTGTGAGTATTCACCTGAGCAACAGAAATTATTAAAAACGAGAATTAAAAACAATATTCAAAGTGTACGTGAGCACCATAAAATTAAATATTTGGATAAATACCACCACTTATATAGAAATACATGTTGTGATCCATACAGTATCCATAAAAAAATAATAAAGAAATCATTGTGTGAGATAACCGCCAGCTTTGCTGAAGAACACTCACATCTGGAACTACAGCTTGTGCCTGGGAAAATCCCTATGTTCTGTAAAAAAATTATCACTAAGAGTGACAAGACTCATCATAGAACAGAAAAACGCAAGAAAGTAAATTACAAGAAATCATACTCTGAATCTGATATTTCAGACCATGATGCTGAAACTGATGAGAATAGCTTGTATGAACCAAAACATGTTAAATTGGAAACAGTTAAGCATGTAGCATTTTAGGAATTTGTCCAGTGAAAGCTCAAACTTTGCCAGCAAGAGGAGATGAGATTACCAAATATTTGGGTAATTTTTATTGCTGCCACAGAAATAAAAATTACCCAAATATTTGGTAATGTTTCACATAAACTGCATGATTCGTTTGAGGTTTATAATGAACCCAGTACTTCAAAATCAAAGGAAACAAAGCAGAATGAATATGAAACATTAATTTCAAACCTTAAAACAAAGATAAATAATGTTACCAGTTTTGAAGAAAAGGTCAGGATTATTAGCTTGCTTCCACAACCATGGTCAATCCCCCAAATGTGTGTGCAATTTGAAGTCAGCGAACAACGAGTAAAGATCCAGACTTACAAATTTTGATAGTAGACATTGGCCACCAAGACCAAAATTGTTAGTGGCCATAAAAAAAAAAAAAAAAATCAGTGGCCAAACTTAGAAAAAAAAATCGAATTGTATATTTCATACTACACTGCTGGCCACCCAAAATGCAACACCAAGAAGGAAGCATCCGATTGGCCTGAAACTCGCAGCACGTGTCACCCGCGAGAGAACATGCAAACGAGCAGCATTGCAGGACATATGCAAATCGTGTGCCTGGCAAGCCACCGAGAAGCACTATAAGAAGGGTGCATAGAAGGCGGGGTGTAAGTAGTGGAAGTGTGTTGCGCTGCCGGACCTGGGCGTGGGAAGCTTCTCGATGCCTCGTCGCGTAATACAGCAGTCAATCCAGCACGTTTCGGAGTTCGACAGAGGACTAATAGTGGCTTATCGCAACAGCGATTTATCGAACCAAGACATCGCCACCCGTGTGGGACGACATCCAGCCACAGTATGGATTTGGTGGGTGCAGGAGGGACGGACGGACCTGAGCGATTGCCGCAGCCACGGCACCCCACCGAACGAGAGGACCGTTATGTTGTGCAGCGGGCACTGACGGCTAGCACCGCCACATCACGAACGTTAGCGCAGGAATTAGGGTGTGTTGCGCAACACAACCTGTGTCAGCACGTACCGTTCACTGTCATCTGCAGGAGCGGGGACTTGGCGCACGGTGCCCATTACTCCGATTACCATTGACGTTACACCACCAGCGAGTGCGGTGGCAGTGGGCCATTGAACGCTGCACCTGGACTACGGAATGGCACGGCATTGTCTTCTCCGACGAATCCCACTTCTGCCTGCAACACCACAATGGTCGGATCCGTTTGTGGCAGCACCGCGGCGAGAGACTGTATGACGCCTGCATTATGCATCGACATACCGGTCCGTCGCCTGGTGTTATGGTTTGGGGCGCAATTGGATATGACATCCGCACCCCTCTGGTACGCATTGCCATTACACTCAACAGCCACCGGCCAGACGTCTTCGATCATCTCCAACATTTGGAGCCTGTAGTCTTCCCTTACCTGCAGGACCTGCCAGCAGCCACGTTTCAACAGGAAAATGCGCGCCCGCACGTGGCACGCATTGTGCAACAATTCTTCGCGGCCCACAAGGTGTCACTGCTGCCGTGGCCTGCATGTTCTCCCAATATGTTGCCCATTGAACACGTCTGGCCACTGATCGGCAACCGAGTGGCCCTGCAAGCACCACACGTGGCTACGCCTGATGAACTGTGGTAACGTGTGGAGGCAGCCTGGATCGACATTCCCCAAGCCCACATCCAAAGCCTCTTTTGTTCGATGCCGCGGCATGTAGCGGCCGTTATTGCCAGCCATGGGGGCCACACGAACTATTGATGTCTGCATGTTCCGCAAGTCGCACAGGCCTGTAAGCTCAATCGTTTCATCTTTGTATCTGTGGTTATGTGTCCAGTAAATCTGGCTTTGCTATCTCGTATCCTTCTTGGTGTTGCATTTTGGGTGGCCAGCAGTATATATTATTTTTATAAAATTGCTTGGTATAATATCAATGTTTTATTTTACATATTTCAATTATACACTGCCGGACAATTGCTAAGGACGGATGACAATAGCAACGATAGCAACCATAAAATGGAAGGCAGGAAAATGTGGAAATTAGCATAAGTGCGGGATACAGTAAGACGTGTAGTGCGTATGCAAATTTTGGATTGCCGAACTTGTTCGTGACGTCATAGCGCTGATAAGAGATATAAAGGATTTGACGCGTATTGACCGTTGTTGTTCAAACGCAAAGTTGAAAGGGAAAGAATCAATTGACAAACTTGCAATTTTCAGTATGTCTTCCCGACATCACCTAGATGATTTTACGTGTGGCCGTATTATTGGCAAGATTGAAGAAGGGCGAAAAATAACAGATGTTGCCAGGGAGTTCGACGTCAGCCACAGTGTTGTTTCAAGGCTTTGGAAATCATTTCAAACAAATGGAGAGTGTAGCAAACGTCACGGGGGAGGTCGTGTTCTCAGTACGACACCTGCAGAAGATCGGTACATAGTGCTATCAACAAAAAGTCACCGGCACAGCACAGCTAGTGAGGTAGCAAATCAGTTTATGGCTGCTACTGGCAAGCGGATCTCCCGAAAAACTGTCGCCAGACGTTTGCATGAAGGAGGACTATACGCCCGCCGTCCTGCTGTGTGCATCCCATTGTCCAGACGTCACTGTACCGCCCGTTTGCAATGGTACCATCAACATCGCAATTGGACTGATAACGACTGGTCTGCTGTCCTCTTCTCAGATGAGAGTAGATACAGTCTATCGTCTGATTGTCGACGACAACTAATCTGGCGTGATAGTGGTACTGCATATTGTCCAGCAAACATACAGGAAAGGGACCCATATCCGACATGTAGTGTCATGGTATGGGCTGGCATCATGATCAATGGCCATACGTCCCTCTATGTGCTTCCAACTGGGACTATGACTGGCCAACGATACATTAATGATGTTCTGCTACCTCATGTTTGCATGTTCCGTGGTGCTGTCGGTGATAGATTCATTTTCATGGACGACAACGCAACATGTCATCGAACAGTCGCTGTCCAGGAGTGTCTTGAGAGCGAGGATATTCAACGCCTCGTATGGCCAGCACGTTCTCCAGATCTGAATCCCATTGAAAATGTGTGGGATGCTTTGGGGAGGAGTCTTGCTGGTCGCCAATGCCCTCCAATAAACAAGGACACCCTCATCCGTGGACTAACAGAGGAATGGGATAAATTACCCCAACAGCTGCTTGATAATGTTGTGCAAAGCATGACACGACGTGTGGAATCTTGCATCGCCCTCCATGGTGGCCATATCCCGTATTGATATCTTACGCCGGAACGCCTGCGGACGGTAATTGCATTTTTTCACGTTTACGTATTCTGCACAAAATGGCGTGTTTGTCCCTTGAACACGTTCCAAAGCCTTCTGGATTTCAGAGCACAATAAATTGTCTTTCTTGTAATGTCCTGGCATTCTGACATTTTATTTCACTTGGCATCAAACCACACTTACTTTTTTATGCGCTATATAGCCGTTTATGATCCGTCCTTAGCAATTGTCCAGCAGTGTAGTATGCTTAAAATTTGAAACTGAAGTAATAAAATACATAAGAATAAAATACATAAATACATAAGATTTCATGCTATCCTCCCACCATATATAAAATACATAAATATAGTAATAAAATACATAAATACATAAGATTTCATGCTATCCTCCCACCATATATAGTCTTATCGCACCTTCAGAGTCAAAATTTTTTATTCCTGATGTTTTGATTCTAATGTTACTTTCAAGTGTGTTCTCTTTCATTAGAAGGTTTCTTTCACCTAATGTGTGTTTAACTGCTGACCAAAGACGTTGTTCCACATGAGCATTCAACGGCGGTACAGTTAAAAGCACAGTTACTAGATCTCTCATGATTTCAAAAGGCTTTAGATTATCTGAATTCTCTAATTTGTATAACAAATCTTTTAAATTAGATTAAATTCTGTTAGGGTTCACACTAATGAGAATCTTCTTGAGTTGAAGCCACGATTCCAAAGCACAATCAGGGTTAAACTTTAAAACTTTGCATATCTCAGTTATTGCATCATTACTATGTATGATTGCTTAAACCTTCAGAAGATTTGAGAAATAGCACCTCATCTAAAGAAAGGGCACATTTGCATAAAACAGATGTTTGGACATTAAATCTTTTTTTTTTTTTTCAAGTTTTTGTGTAACTGCTTTTTCAATAAATCAATGCTATTTTCTGTAGAACCTAGTCCTATATCTTCATCTGCAACACATCTTCATTTATTGCATGCAGCGCTGATTTGGTGACCTTGAAATGTTGATGGCATGCCATCATTTTGCGACAGATTCCTTAAAAAAGGACCATACTGCCCCTTCATCTGCAAGTTTTAAAACAGCCAACTCTAGTTCAGTAACATAGTGCAAAGAACTACTGATGTCCACATCAGTTTTTTTCCAGCTTCCTGGTCAGCAACGCATGAAATTATGTCAAAAACTCTGTTGGTCCTCTGAATGAATATGTATATAACCAAAAGTTGATTTAAGAAACTTGAGCTAGAAATTGGAGTTCCCGAAAATGATCATAGAAAAACTTTATGGGTTTCATTTATGTTCATTTTTTTTTTTTTTTAAATGTGCTGCTGCCTGTTTTGCGGTTTACGAGTTTTTAACTACGTCTAAGAAACTATCAGATTCAATTATTTTTACAAGTATGTATTTTGGTAAAAAACCTACGCATTTTAATGTGAATCTGTTTCACATTTTTCAAACAGGAGTTTGAAAAACGTGAAGAATGTTAAAACAGTGAATATTGACATTATGTTCCAACACAGAAACTTTATCTTCCACGGAAATTAAGAAGTGGGATGTTTTCCTAGAGGTACTATTAAAAGCACACTGATTACAGTAAAAAGTACTTTGGAAGGCAGATAATATGAAA
The DNA here is from genome assembly GCA_039090855.1 of Macrothele yani. Classification (NCBI taxonomy): domain Eukaryota; kingdom Metazoa; phylum Arthropoda; class Arachnida; order Araneae; family Macrothelidae; genus Macrothele; species Macrothele yani. The sequence goes on from CM077012.1 coordinate 15,995,261, forward strand.
AAATGTCTTTGCTTTTTGCTGACCATGATGAGTCATAGATATAAATCAGGAAGAACATCCAGATTATGGATTATTTGGGGTTACCACTCATTTTGCCAAATTAAATACCCTGAGTTTTCCCATCTGCAGACAACAGTATTTTTAAAAGACACACAAACTGTATTTGGACTAACAGACACAACTTGAACTAAATCTGCTGACAGTAAGGTGAAAAAACGCAGTCTAACACGCGAAAAAGAAAAATCTTCGCCGATCTCGTAAACATCAGAATTGGTGTAAAAAGAAGTACTTATGCACAGGAATACCATACCTGCCAACATTCGCAAGAGCCTTGTCAGTAGTAAACAGTATTATTGTGCGGCATACATACGCTTTTATATGAAACTATGCATTTCTTTGTGAAAAAAAATATGCGCCACAACAAAACATTACAACAAACAAGGACACTAACACGTGCGAAACACAAATTTAATTCCCCTGGCGAGGGCATGTTAGGTAATACTGCAAAATTTAAGTTTGAAACTTCCACCAGTAAAAATCAGTCAGATGCGTTCAAAATCCCACAACACTTGACAGACAGGAAATCCAAGCAAGTAAACCTGTAGTGCATGAACCTCCACTTACCATATGATCATACTACCTCTAAAATTATAGTTTATGTAAAGATGAGACCAAAGAAGGGGGGGGGCTGAACTTTTCAACTGGGTGAAAAATCAAAACACACAGCAAGAATGCGGACTACTGTCAGTTTGTCTTTTGTTGACTCTGCAGCTGAACAGCATCCATTCTTAATTTCTCTTTCTGCTGATATCTTTCTCTCCCTATTTCTTCATTGACACTTTTCTTTCCTTTCTTTTTTATGCCCCTTGATGATAATAACTTCATCCATCATGCTGAAAGAACTTTCAGCCTGAGAACCATGGGTGCATGATCATATCAAAGCTTTAACTATACAATGTGGAAGAAACATTCTTCTCATAATATGTGGCCAATACGTCATGATAATTAACAAAGCAATCAGACATCGCTAAACCGACTATAATTACTGTTTCGCATGTAATATCAATCACATCAGAAAACATGAAAAATTTCATCGCCCTGGAACTTCCTTGTTGTCATGGGTGATGTAATGGATAGCATACTCAACTGGAATCGGGTTCGATTCCCGCTCCAGGGCGATAAAATTTTAAAGTTTTCTGTGATTGGCATTACATGCAAAACAGTAATTACAGTCAGTTTAGCGATGTCTGATTGCTGTGTTAATTTTCATGATGTTATTGGCCACGTATTATGAGAATGAAATACTATTAAAAAGCACCAATCACTTACCCTAAAGATCATGGTAATTTCTATCGACAACACACTTCCAGCATGTGAATTATCGTAATGTTGTTGGCCTTCAAAGGTTTACAGACATCTTGCTTACGATTCCTTCTTCCGGGGATGAAACATCGTATTTTTTTTTTTAAAGCCATATGAGATTTAACTATAAGCTTGTCAATTCCATAAAAACCACACAAGCATACTGCTCATTCATACAATTCAATTAAAAAACTATGTACATATTTACACAACCTTACATTCCTAGGTGGTTAAGCCCTTGTCAACTGTGACTAACAAAATGCTCCATCTGTTTCAAAACCCCTGCCACTCCCAATGCAAGTGTCACACTCATTCAGCCCTTCACACACATTCCTCTAGCGCTTTCAACAGTCTAGTGTCGTCATCAGGAGGCAGGTGTGTCTCACCTGCCTACCACAGCTCAAGTGAGCAGAGCCATCGAGGCACGGGCTCCAGTCGCAATCTCTGAATCATTGTGTCTCTGGCGCCATCTATTGTCATTGCTGCTCTTTTTTCTTTATTTCTTTCTAAGCTGTTGTTCAATTTTTATTAGGGCCTTCCATTGTTCGTTTAAGTTGCTAGGCTCATTAATGTTGCATAATCTTGATCTGTTTTTTCAATTAACACTGACTCTGCAATTCTTAACTGCCTTTTGTTTTTACAGCTCTTAATAATTTTAATATCCTCAAACCTTGGACATTGTTGATTTTCCATACAGTATTGGGTTAATGCTGTCTTAGGTTCTTTTTTTATTCCAATTATTTATATGCTGGTTCAATCTATACTTTAATTTATTCTTGGTGCTGCCTATATATGACACAGGTGGTTGCTGGTTTATAGGGATTTCATAAATTCCTGCTCTATCTAATTGGCTGATTTTTTCATTTTTAATCACTAAATTTTTTACAGTAAGTACCTGATTTCCTACCTGTACGTCATACTTGCCACAAACTTTATTAATTTCTGCTGAAACATTTTCTACATATGGTATTGCCCCTACATATTTTACAAGTTTTTTATCAATCTTGGCTTTATTGTTAGCTTGAGTTACTTCATAAATCCATTTTTTTAATACCTGTTTAGGGTAACCAAAATCATATGCAATTTTTTCAATATAATTAATTTCTTCTTTTTTATATTGTTCCATTGATGAGTGTGTTATACTTCTTTTAATTAGTGTTTTAACACTATTTCTTTTATGTGTTAATGGATGCGATGACTGAAATGGTATAAGTACTAGGATATATGAAGATTTTCTATGCACTCTGAATTGCATATTATCATTTGTTTTAATTATCAATTGACAAGCTTATAGAAATGGAATTGACAAGCTTATAGTTACATCTCATATGGCTTAAAAAAAAAAAAAAAAAAAAAATATGATGTTTCATCCCCGGAAGAAGGAATTGTAAGCAAGATGTCTGTAAACCTTTGAAGGCCAACAACATTACGATAATTGACGTGCTGGAAGTGTTGTCGATAGAAATTACCATGATCTTTAGGGGTAAGTGATTGGTGCTTTTTAATAGTATTTCATTTATGAATTGCACATAAACTATGCGCACTTTGCAGGGTTTTAATACCTTAAAAGTGCAAATATAATATTATGAGAATGTTTTTTCCACATTGTATACCTGAACACAACTGGAGATTTACTTAACAATGCTAGATGGCAGCACAATTTAACAACGCGGTCGGAGAATATTCCGATGCTCTTAACACTCAGATACTTGGAACCTCCTTGTCCTGGGTGGTATAATGGATAGCATGCTCGACCGGAAATCAGGAGATGCAAGTTCGATTCCAGGGCGTTGAAATTTTCAAGTTTTCTGATGTGATTGATATTACGTGCAAAACAGTAATTATGGTCAATTCAGCGATGTCTTATTGCTGTGTTAATTATCATGAAAGTTTTAACTATTTTAAATAAATGGTGTAACTTTCAGAATATTAATACTTTTGAACACCACACATACAATTTTTACAAATTTTTCAACTTTGTCACTTCCATTTTCGGGAATTTTCCCCACCCATATCAAGCTTAAATGCAAAAACTTATGGAACAGGGAATATTTATCAATGCGGAAGGGTGGGCACAACGCGCGGGGTCGGGGGGGGGGGGATTACAGGAGAAATCTTTGCACCATCCGACTTCTGGTTTTGGAAATTTTTCCGATATTTTCAAGCTGAAATACAAATATTCATGCAGCTAAATATTATTTAAATATAATACTGGACATAGGCAACATCGCAAGAAAAAATGAAATACGATTGTGGAAAAAATCTGAACTCCGTCGACCTTCCGTTTTCGAAATTTTCGTAAAGATGGAATTCCGTCCTCTGACAACCCCCCCCCCCCACACACACACACACACACCACAAGTTCACTGGAGCATTCATTGATCTCGCGAATGACAAAATAATAACGAAAAAGGCGGAATTCTTTGATTTCGCAGAAGAATCTGATGCCTGAAGATTACGGGGAAATTTTTGCGCCGTCTAACCTCCATTTTCGCAAATTGTTGCCTACAGTTTCAAGCTGAAATACTTTTATGCAATAAAATCATATTTAACAATAGAACTGGACACAAAGGCAAATCTGGAGAAAAAAATGAGGATTGCGGTAACTTTTTTTCAAAAACTCCGTTCAACTACCATTTTCTAAATATTTTGAAATACGAAAACCGTCTCCAAACGGAACTCTCCCGCAAATTTTCTTCAGTTTCACACTGATCCTGAGAACGATCTAAATGATGACAAAAAACGCAGAATTCCGCGAATCCGCTTAAGAATCTCATGTATATCATATAAAACAATAACAAAATTTAAAAAATAATAAACAAAACGAAAATTCGTAAAACCTGTCGTTTCGACAGCGAGGTCCGTAGTTAGACAACTAAATCCATAGAAGCTATGGACATTCCGTTGTAGTTCGCAGGTATGGAAATGCTATTACAGTACAACCTCGAAAATCCGGATTTTAGAATTTTCCTATGGACTATGCAGTCTTTCAGCGAACATTCATTAAAAATAATAAAAAGAAAATGCCTAACTTTTAAAGTTTTCATCAGATTTTGACGAAATTTCACATGGGAGTTTATTTTGATGTGTCTTGGTTACTGTAAAATTTGCATTCGGTTATCTAAAAAATTGGAGAAATTCTTTTTCATAAAAATTTCTCCCAGTAAGAAAACGCAGGCAGTTGAGCCAAAACCCCCTGAAGATTAAGAAAGCCTCCGAACTGGTCTGTGAAGTCAGAACTAGTGGGCAGACCGACTCGAGCTCTCCGCTCCTGGAAACGCCAACGAAGTACCGCAGTGTTTACGCAGAGGAATAATTTCTCGAGTGCGAAACTAGACAATTTGCGCACACAGCAATAAATCAACCATGTTTTTTTCTCTGTAATTTTTATCCTTAGATAACATTGAAAGATTACATCTTTTAGCTTTCATTTTTTTTTTTCTCAGTTTACAGCAATGATACCTGTAAATCGGGGAATTCCAAAGTTTTGCTCTTGTGCTGGGAAATGATTAAATGTACGGGTCTTAAACCTAAATATTTCAGGAAATGTTTCCTTTTTTTTTTTTTTTTTTTTTTGCAATTTGGCTAAAAGAAACACAAACATAAGTTTTTCACGCATAACGTGAAAAGCCCAGCATTTTACGTTAAGCATTTTTGCAACTACGATTTTTTTAAGTGCGTTAAAGGCAAATTGGTAGGACTGTATGAACATAATCATTTCACTTAAAACTTTTAGACATTTCCTTCATGTTCGATTCACTAAAATTAGAAAGGATATTCTCTTAATTATGTAACGAACGCGAAAGCAAAATTTCCGATTTAGTGAGTATATTTACTGAAAATAAGGTAAGATGTGTGCCCAAATCTTGCAACGACTTCTAGAAGGTAAAAAAATAATAATTATAAATCAGAATCATTTAGGAAAGCGTTCTTTGTCAAATGAACATGGAAATTTGGATATCTTCGAATTTATGCACATAACACTGCAAATTTTATGCTGGAAAATCTGAATGTCACATTTTTTTCCATTTTTCAATATCTATAAAGATATTGAAGATATCAATTAACGCATTAACAGAATCCCTAAAAAGCGGAAAACACATGCATCAATAAATCTGTTCCTTCATTATGCATAAGTACTTTCTTTTTGCATGATGTTCTTCTTGCAGGGAAAAATGTTTCGCTGCCAATATTTCTGAAACTATCCTTATACATGTGACTATGAATGTAACTAGGAATTAATGCTGCTTTGCAAAAGAATTCAATGTAGACAATTCAAGTTCATAGTTCTGAAATCCGAACCTCTACCACAACTTATTTTAAATTAAATTGTACATTCTAAACTTTAAAAAATTGTAAGCCCATGAATATGCACATACATACATTTTAACTTATCAGCCAGTACAACTTTCAGGGATGGCGCTGAAGTCTAACGATATAAGTGAATTTTTTCGGACACATTCCAAACTTTAGGATACATTTGTTGGACATTCAAATAAACTTTTCTTTGGGCTAGCCTTCAGATTATCAGCGCATCAAGAAGTTCTGTACATTTCGTGCAAATTCTTGTTTTAATTAGGACACTGATAACAGAAATTTTGTGAAGAAAAATGACATTTGTTTTACGAAAATGAAATGTTGGTTAATAAATAACATTATTTATTGCCAGTTTCTTTGCCTGGTTAACCTCAGTACTTTTGATGCCCCAAGAATATCTGTACATTTTTTTTTTTTTTTTTGTTTCAATTTGAACACTACTAACTACAAATTTTGTAAAGAAAAATAACATTTATTTTACAGAAATGAAATGTTGAATGGTAAGTAATATTGTTTAAACCACGACAAATAATGAGATAATTGGAACGTTAGCCCTTAAATTTTACTTTGTAAATCAAAATAACATCTAACAAGTCACTAAATTATAGTTGTATTTACAACGAAAGTAGAACATGCTATCATGAGAACAATTAGGCTTAACTAACCTTTGAATTCACGGTGGGTTCAAAATTCTTTATTCGTATGGAAGAAATCCATCTTCTTTTAAGGCTTTCACCGTCAGGAAGGCTGAAAACAGTGGCTTTTTGGATGTGCTTTGTAATTAGATCTACATAAAAGCACTCAATATTTCCCAGGCATGTTGCATAAAAACCTTAACTCACGTGCACGACTGCCGAAAGCTCAATACTGACCAATGCTGCATGAACGCGAAGCTAACATCGGCATTCCCATTACGTTTGCCCTTTGACCTCTCTGGAGAGAGGGATTGCGATAATCCTCTGACCGTGACGTCACACCCCGCCGCAGTTCGCGCGCTGGTGCTTGCTCTCCAGGGGGTTTTGGTTGAGCTGCCCACCGCCGCCAAGAAGCTTTCATCCCCACCGCAACCTTACGAACCTCATTCCCTCACGATAAACCATTAGCCTTGGCGCATTCTTTGTAATCAAAAACCGACACACTCACATTTTTTATAAACTTTTATTATTTTCCTTTTCTGCTGTTCAAGCAGAATGAAAAAGGCGATGGCCGAACTTCCATACAACTCAAATTTTGTGCCATTTCGTGTGATTTCCGTACACTTGGAGGAATTTTTTTCAAAAACGTGCGGGTTTCGTACAAGTTAAAAAAAATTCTTACAGTAACAAGTTAAATAAAATAATTATTTTTTCTGTACAGGTCGCCAGAATTGGTGATTTAATCAAACATTTTTAGTCGCTACAGCGAAGTTTATCACCAGTGACGACCTGGCGACCGTGAGTCTGGATCTTTAACAAGAAGAATTGTACAAAATCATGGCGTATTACCAAGTTTCACTCACCAAAAACAAAGTGGCAAGAAGATTTCAGATAATACCTTATCCCAAGCAATCAGTTTTTATGAGGATGATGAATGCAGCAAACTGTGTCCAGGAATAAAAAATTGTGTCACCATAAGAAACAACTTGGGAAAAAAAGAACAAAGGCAAAAGCAGATAGTACTTTGCAACTTAAAAGAACTGTATGAAAGGTTTAAAAAATTGCATTCAGAGGCAAAAATTGGATTTTCCAAATTCTGTGAATTGCATCCAAAAATAGTGTGTGCTATCTGGGGCAACAGGCACACATTCAGTATGTGTGTGCTGTATACATCAGAATGTCAAGATGATTATTAATGGGGCAAAACTTAATTATACCTACACGGAATTGCTTTCACAGATGGTTTGTAGCATGAACAATGAAGTGTGCATGCTTCATGGATGTCCATTCTGCCCTGGTCAAGATTTTATTTTAAAATGCTTGGATTCATTCCAAGATGATATATTCAAATATCCTGCAAACAGTGGGTTACAACAGATCGATGCACTTTAGTGACAATTGTAGAGCCATATATGAAGAATTCAAGGAAAATTTACTCGGGAAACTTAATACTTTGAAAAAACATCATTACATAGCAATAAAGCATTCACGTTTCCTTAAGACCAAAAAAGCACTCCTAAATTCTGACGAGTGTATTGTACTTTGTGACTTTTCAGAAAACTTTACTTTTGTGGTACAAGATGAAATTCAATCGTACCACTGGGTAAATAGCCAAGCTACCCTTAATCCATTTGTTTGTTATTTTAAAGCTCATGACAAATTACAAGTAAGTTTTTGTGTAATTAGTGTTTCGATGACACACTGTCACAATGAAACATCAATACATACATTTCTACGAAAACTTTTACCCATCTTAAAAGACCATCTTCCCAATATGAAAAGGGTAATTTATTTTACAGATGGTGCTGTAGAACAACATAAAAACAAAAAACAAATTTGTTAACCTAGTTCACCATAAGGGTCATTCCATGTGAAATCAACCAACAAAAATAGCATTTTCAACCTGACCATTTTTGATTTTTATGAAACTTGGTATATTTGTAGAATTCATCAATGTTAACATATATGAATTTTTTCAGAATTTTTAATGCATCCGTTTTTGAGTTATTGATTTTTGAAATTTCAAAAAACCCTGAAATTTCATCATCTGAGCAAACTTCAACTGCTAATTGCTCGGGTTCTAGTAGAGCTAGGGTCATGAATTATGGCTCATTTTAAAGATCTTGAATTGGGCTTTTATTTGATATGCCACATGATATACTATTAAAAAAAATAATGTCAATTTTAAAATTGAAATATTAAAAAACATATGTATTTTAAAAAATCTGAAAAAAATATATGTTTAACAAACATTATTTCTACATATCCTGAAAGTTTCATAATGGGATCTCTACGGGATCACTATAAAAAAATAAATAACATAGAAGGGCGTTACTAAACGCACCATCAGTGACTGAGGAATTGTTTATTTTGTCTGTCTAAAATGTTATCCCTGGTCTTACAAACACTGCAAATGTTAATGAATTAATTATAATTAGTTAATATATATCCATGAGGGTAACAAATTGTGCTTCTTTCCTAGGTTTTAAAGTAAAAGCAAAGTAAAAGATGGATGCCAAGTGTGGTTTACTGTTGCAACCCCCTTGGGAAACCAAACCATAAATATAACAAAAAAATCTGCGACCAGTTTCCAAGAATCTATTGCTACAGAACAAGTTGCTCAAAACTGGAGACAAGATCTGTGACAGTTGTCGTAAAGCAATCTAGAAATTTCACTCTGAAGCTGCTGAACATTCCTCTTCACTTTCTGACAGCTATAATGAACAAGAAGCCGAAGGCCATGCTGTTCCATCTGAAAACATTGAAGTATCAACTCCTGAAAAAGAGCATGCTATAGAAGCATCTAACAGAAGTTTACAATGTCTGGATGAAACACTAATAAAAAAAACGCCTGCAAGAAAAAAAATACCCTGAAAAAAAATACCCTGAAGAGAAATATAAAAAAGCCCAAGAAGCATTTCGAGCAAAATTATTAAAGTTAAGTCCTGCGTCGGAACCAAAGGATATTTCATCTCCTGAACCAGAAATTATAAGACAGTTGAAAGAAAAATTTCATTCCCCAGAAAATAAAAGCATAAGAATGCAGTTATTGAGTACACTGCCTAAATCTTGGTCACTGAAATGAATTGAAACAGAATTTAGAGTTTCAAATTTTATGGCCAGAAAGGCTAAAAAGCTAGTAAAACAAAAAGGTATGTCTTTTCCTGATCCAAAGCCAGGAAAGACTTTAGACAAAGACACAGCAAATTGTATACAAGAATTTTATGAGAGTGACGATGCAAGCTGCCAAATGCCAGGAAAAAAAAGACTGTTTCCATTAAAATAGATAATAAGCATCAACAGGTACAAAAAAAATTGCTTCTGAGTAATTTGCGTGAATTGTATACTCTTTTTAAAGAGAGATTTCAAGAGAAAAAGGTGGGGTTCTCCAAGTTCTGTGAACTTCGCCCTAAGCACTACGTTCTTGCAGGAGCAAGTGGCACACATTCTGTTTGTGTTTGTACAATGCATCACAATGTTACACTGATGATGACACAATGCAAGTTACCTGAATTAACAGGAGACACTGTTCAGCCAATAAACTCCTATAAAGATGTCCTTGCAAACATAATTTGTGGAAACCCTACACCTGCATGTTACTTCAGTCAGTGCAACAACTGTCCAGGATTAGAACAGCTCAAGCAACGATTTGAAGATTGTTTTGATCTAAATAGTATAGAAAATGTGACATTCAAGCAATGGATGCAATTAGAGAAGAGGACAGTACTTGAAACATTATCAAAATCCACACAGGAGTTTTTGGACCTGTTGTTTGGAAAACTTCCAGCCCTGCTTCACCATTCTTTTATAGCAACTCAACAGTCAAGTTACTTAAGACATCTTAAAGACACAATAACAGAAAATCAATACATAGTAATTTGTGACTTTGCTGAAAATTATTCTTTTGTATTGCAAGATGCAGCTCAGGGTTTTCACTGGAACAATGCCCAAGCAACCCTGCATCTTATAGTTATATACTATCGAGATGAGAAAACTCAGAACCTAGGACATGTAAGTTTTATGATTATATCCAACTGCCTAATTCACGACAGTATAGCTGTCCATCTCTTTCAGAATTACCTAATTAATTTCATGCAGTCACGTTTTTCTCAAAAACCTGAAAAGATATTTTATTTTTCGGATGGAGCAGCTTCACAATACAAAAACAAGTCTAACTTCCTCAGCTTGTGCTACTACGAGACTGACTTTAATATAAAAGCAGAATGGAATTTTTTGCAACAGCACATGGCAAAAATGCATGTGATGGGATAAGGGGTACTGTGAAGCGATTAGCTGCAAAGGCAAGTTTACAACTTGTTTATAATAATCAAATTACGACCCCACGCCAACTCTTTGAATGGGCCACTGCTAATATTGCCTCCATTCCCTTTCGGTTTGCAACAACAGAAAATTACAAAGAGGAGGAAATTATCCTTAAAAGTAGAATAGCTTCTGCTAAGATAATAAGTGGTACTCAGAAACTCCATCGTTTCATTCCTGCAGGAAAACACAAATTACTAGTCAAAACTTACTCACTTTCTGAGCATTTTAAAGATGAGATATGTGCAACAGATGAAGGGGAAGAGAACATTAGTTTTGAAAATATGGTAGGTTTTGTGATTAGTAAGTACTCAGAGCACTGGTGGTTAGGATATGTACTTGGTGTGAATGAGGAAACAGAAGAGGTAAAAGTGAGCTTCCTGGAGCCGCATGGTCCATCTCCATCATACAAGTATCCTCAATCACCGGATATACTGTTGGTTCATAAATCTGATGTTTTGTTAAAAGTTGACCCGACAACAGCTACTGGAAGAGTACATAATTTAACAATGACTGAGACGAAGAAGGCAAATCAAGCACTGGCATTCAAGTGGCAAAATTTAAAAGAAAGAAGAAGAAAAAAAAAGCAGGATACATATAGAAGATAAAATAATTTTGTAAGTGTAAATATACACACAGAACCTTATACTGAATTATGAAATGAATTACTTTGGGACACAGTTTCAAATTACTTAGATGTTTATTTTCATTCTTTAACATTCACAATGTTTAAAAGAACAAGTATGACATTTTACACAAACCACATAAAGAATACATTTCCAGTCATGGGTGGAACCGCGGTCATGGGTGGAACCGGTAAGTACATCTGGCACATTTCAGTTGCATTGTTCTACATTATTTTTTTTTTTTATAAAGTGATCCCATTATGAAACTTTCAGGATATGTAGAAAAATAATGTTTGTTAAACATAATTTTTTTCAGATTTTTTAAAAAACATGTTTTTTAATATTTCAATTTTAAAATTGACATGATTTTTTTTTAATAGTGCCATGTGGCATATCAAATGAAAGCCCAATTCAAGATCTTTAAAATGAGCCATAATTCATGACCTTAGCTCTACTAGAACCCGAGTAATTGGAAGTTAAAGTTTGCTCAGATAATGAAATTTCAGGGATTTTTTTGAAATTTCAAAAATCAAAAACAGATGCATTAAAAATTCTGAAAAAAAATCATGTTTGTTTATATTGATAAATACTACAATTATACCAAGTTTCATAAAAATAAAAAAATGTCGGTTTGTGAGACTTGTTGATTTGACATGGAATGACCTATAAGAAAGATTTCAACCTAGAAGCTGAGTGGCATTTCTTTGCCACTTCTCATGGAAAAGGGCCATGCAATGGAATAGGGGTGGATAATTCCATGTCAGATCACCTACCCATCTCAGATTTTTGTAAAAATTGGCACAAAGTATTTGTACTGGTAAGATATGAAACCTGTGGGTCATTTCCATGTCAGATCACCGAGGCCATGTCATCCACCGACTCGGATTTTAATGAAACTTGGCAGGTAGGTATACCTGATAAAGATATGGAAAAATTGTAAGTTTCATTTTATTAAACCTCATAGTTTTTAAAATACAGTGCTCCAAAATTTAGCCAAACATCCACTTTTGCAGCTGTGCAGTAGCATGCCACTTTTTACATAACATGATATAGTTTATGTGCTACTGAATTTAGGACAATGGAACTTTGGAATCACATGGAAAAGGGTCCCTAGATATTGAAAACACTTTTAACTTTACTTGGAACACTAGTTAATTGAGTGCCATCTTATGGTAAAGTGAAAAATTACAGCAAAATTTAGACATTTAATGAGAGACTGAAGAATATTGCTCTGGCATAAGGGAGAATTTTTTTTTATATTGATGTTTAACACATACTGTAACATATTTGAAAAAAAAATGGTGGTTATCAGCATATTTTCTCAGATAGTTAAAATTATCTGAAATGCATAAAGGGGTCTCCTTCGACAGTTCAACCATTTTTTTCTACAAACTGGACCCACCATTTAGGCTGTTGCTGAAATTTAGCATGTAGGTTTACTTAACAAAGCTGCAAAACACTGCAAAAATGTTTTCTTCCACATTCCATAGTTTCCGAGATACAGCACTCGAAAAGTAGGCCTAACCACTCCTTCAACAGCAAATTGATCTTGTTTCAAATGATGAAGCATATCACTTGGCAGGTTTTCAACTGAAATCTTTGTGAGAGAGAGAGAGAGAGAGAGAGAGAGAGAGAGAGAGAGAGAGAGAGAGAGAGAGAGAGAGAGAGAGAGAGTGAGTGTGTGTGTGTGTGCACAAGATAGTTACTCACACATGCTGAGTGCTACCCTGCAGCATACCTTGATAATAATCAAACATGTTATTTTATTAATAAATAGCTACTAGCTAGGTAGCAATAAGATCCAAAAAAAAAAAAAAGTATTTCCTATATAACTAATAATTTGGACTCAATGTACAAGTTTTTTGCTCCTTTTTTTTTCAATTGATAAACTGAAACAAAATCAAATAGAAATTTTTAAGCACTGGCTAATTTTTATCTACTTTTGAAACATTATGTGAAATAATTTTTTCTGTTATCAGTGTGACAGAGCATCAACAGGAATAACCATTTTTAGCATTGCATAGAACACATTTCAACATATCAGAAGTTTGCTTTATCAGCTGATTTAATAATCACAAGGGGTGTGGGTAGAGAAAATGTTGATAGATAAGAACTTTCTGAAATCTGTTTCAGCGAATAAACTTTTATTTTTGGTTTCAAACTTCCAGTCAGTGACAGTATGGTTTCCAACTGCCAGTCAATGTTTAATTTAGGTTTCAGCTAAGAAGCCAATGAGGTTTTAGTTTGATTTCCAGTCTCATAACATCATTTTTGTTTTGTTTTGTTTTTTTGGTTTATTTTAACTACCCTGGTCATGGCCAACCCCTTTGGTTTGTCATTCAGTTAAGAGTTTTAGCTTGCTGAGAGAAAGTAAGATTTTAGTTCTGTTACTGGCTTTTTGCAGAGAGGGGAAGTTTTCTTAGTCTGAACATTTTCTCTTACTGCTTATTTCTTTAGTAATGGATCAACAAAACCTCTGCAGTGTTGGTCAGTTGACCCAAACACCATGCCACAAAACACGCTATGTGTCACAGACTGAAAAGAGTTGAGGAGATAAGTGAAGTTGATAAGGAAATACTGTGTAACAGAGCTCAAATAGCAGATTGTGGAAGTATTGTGACATTATGTTTCCATCATGAATACTACCATATAACAAAATTTGAATAACAATAAAAATCATGCTGCAATCCATTTCAAGCTCATAAAAAAACCTGTTAGAAGATCTCTAAGGATGGTCAGTCTAGGCTTAGCATCTTCTTCCCAGGTTTGACATTAACATGCAGAAACATGTTAATGTCGCAGATGTGTTGTAACTGTACAAATAGGGCTATGAAACTTGAGGTAGCAAGCTCTGAATCTGGTAGAAGCATCACAGCTACACAGTATGAAAGTGAAAGCGTAAGTGACAATGATTTAATGCTGCTTCAAGAATCAGTAGCAAAAGAACAAACACTGGATGAAATCAATATTGAAATACGCAATATTGGCTGTTCTCCTTTGAAGCTGTATTCTTTACCACAGCACAAAAGATTGCCATATGGAAAAAGGAAAATAAAACAAATACAATCAAGTGTTAAACAGAAAGTTGCATGTGTACTACAACATGATTTTTCAAGCTTTGAAAATGAAGATATCCAGGCCAGTGCAACAAAGCAAAAAAGGCCAAAGATTTAGATAAGCTTGTGGCTCTGATGAAAGAGAAACTTCCCACACTGAACAGGCAAAAAAAAAAAATAATAATAATAATAATAATAATAATAATAAAATCCTAATGCTAAAAATGGCACCTCTATCCTGGTACTACAAGATTATTATTGAAACATTTCAGGTGCCCGAATATCTAGTGCGACAATCTAAAAAACTGATTATGGAAAAAGGAATTATGTCACTACCAGAACCAAGGATAGGGAAAAAACTGAGCAATGAAACATTGCAATTAACTCAGGGATTTTATGAAGATGACACTTCTTCTTGGCAGATGTCATGAAAGAAAGATTTTGTAAGCATCAGAAAAAATCAGCATGTGCAGAAGAGGCTAATTTTGTGCAATCTTAAAGAACTGTATAGTTCTTTTAAACAGCAATATCCTGACTTCAAAATTTTGCAGTGTAAGACCAAAATGGTGTGTTTTAGCTGGTGCTGCTGGTACTCATTCTGTATGTGTTTGTACTATTCACCAAAATGTTATATTACTTCTGAATGTTGCTCAGATCAAGGAATCATATGAAACACTAATGGGCTACATGGTTTGTGACTTGAAAGAGCGTAACTGCATGCTCAGACACTGCAAAAAACTGGCTATCTACAGATAACTTAGCACAATTTTTTTTAAAACAAAATTTGAAGACTATGATGAAAATGATACCATAGAATTCAGTCAGTGGGTATCAAGTGGAAGAACAGAATTAATTAAACAAACTTCAACAATGGAAGATTTTAAGCAAATGCTAGTGTTGAAGATGGAAAAACTTATCCCACATGCATACACTGCAAAAGAACAATCCAGGTTTCTAAAGGAACTCAAAGAAATGCTTACGCCAGACATGGCAATTATTCTCATGGACTTCAGTTAGAACTACTCATTTCTCATACAAGATGAGGCACAAGGGTAACACTGGACATCAGAGGCATGCACAGTTCACCCAGTTATTATGTACACCAGAGGTGAGACACAGTTGCTTTAAATCTCAAATCACTGCTTCTTTTCTGATGAACTGGACCACGGTGTTTGTATGGTGCACAGAATTCAACAAACAGCGCAGTACATCAAGAATAAATATTCAGAAGTTGCTTCCGAGGCAATGGTACTGTGAAAAAAGTTGGAAATTGTATTAAATGGCATTTTAGATGAAAAGAAATTGGAGTAGTTTAATAAAAGATATGGTCAAGCTTTACCTTCAGATCCTCTTTTTTTTTTTTTTGCCTTCCTCTTTGATCTTCACCTTTAAGCAAAAAACATAGATGTAACCAGAGGTGGAGCAGAGCAGAGCAGAGCAGGTGTGTCTGCCCATGGTGCAAAACTCACTGTTTACAATCTGATTGAAATTGGAATTGAAACTTTTGCATCAGTTTCTGGTACAGTTTTTTACTCTCTTTGTCATTTGCACATTTACAGAAATCGCATAAAATATATTTTGCCAGCTAAAGTTCACATTTATTCGTCTAAGTGTGCAGGGTTGTTAGTTGATCACATTCAGAAATGAAGGCACACTCTTGTACATACATTGCAAGATAATGATATCATCACATTACTGAAGATTTTCTGGGGGCCATTCTATCATTACTGCAGCTAAGGATTACGCCCAGCTGCATTCGATCCATTTGATGCAGTACCGAAGGTCCGAAACCCTGAAACAAAAAGAGACAGATTGGGGGGGGGGGCACAATATTTCGTGGTTTGCCCAGGGCATAGAAATGCCTAATTAGGTCCCTAAATGTGATTATTACACCTAAAGAAAAAGAAGTTGCTTTACAATTTGCCAGCAAAAAATATGGAGAAAGATTCCTGACTGTTCTCATTAAGCTTCTGGCACCATTGGTTGGAACAATGATGGAAGAAAAAGTGCAGCTTGCAGTAAATTTGACTGGTGGAATTCCTTTTTCATAGTAAAAGAGTCCAAAGGAGAAAGGAAAAAAAAATAAAATTGGAAAGTGTTTTACAATTACAAACAGCAACACCTGCTTCAGCTGGAATTAAAAAAAAAATTATCAACATTTAACATTGTGAAGTTAAGTTTAAATAGGCTAGGAACTCAAAAAGCAGCAAAACTTGTATTTTTGTTCAAACTGATGAAAATCACTTGCTTTTTCTCATTACATGTTTTTTTATTCATTTATAATCTACTCATGAATTTATATTTTTCAATCAATATATTATTATTTGAGGCTTTTATGATTCAAATTTAGTGGGTAAGTTGTAGATTTTTTTAAACTACACCAACAGTATAATGGCTAATCTTTTTTATGCAAGTTGTGCACATTCAGATTTACTTTTGAATGTATGAAAAATAAATCTTTTTAAATACAAAACATCACTGAAAAGTTTAGTAGACATAAATCAGTAAAGTAAACATAAATGCATGATACTAAGAAATACCATTCTCTTCTTATTGCATTCTCATTCATTATTTGCAATGCAGTGTGAATTAAATTTTAAAAATATGAAGTCCATCATAGAGAAGAATTTCATGTTTCATGTTTACATTGCAGTCATGAAGAGATATTTTAAAGTTGAACTGAAATACAACAGTAATATAATTTTAAAAAATATAATTTAAACCAAATAAATTGGATTTTTTTATTTTTTTTTAAATCATGTTTTTTTTTCAAACCCTGACTACAAAAAATGAACAAAATACATACCTCCTCAATAATTTTGAAGTCACACAAAGTCTCTGTAAATCTGTCTTGTTCATCATCCTGCACCATCACTGCATACAGAGAATCTGGAGCTCTGGCTCTTCCCTTTGACTGGACGTATGACCGAAAATTCTCTGGTATGTCAAAATGCAAAACCAAGTTACATTTAGGAATATCCATACCTTCTTCTACAACTGATGTAGCAACAATAAGGTTGTATTCTCTTGCTCTAAATTTCTGAAGAACTTCTTCCTGCTTTCGAAAAACCATGGCGGCATCTTTAGCAGACCCACCTGCAGTTTTGCCATGCCCTATCATAAAATTCGATGAAATAAAACTGAAATCAGGGTGATGTTTGCTTATTTCTGAAAGCCACTGGTTTAGCAGAAATGCAGTTATTCTTTGCTTAACGAAAATGACACCACACAGAGCTTTAGAATCCTCTACTGAGGGCTGATAGATATTATTGTGCCTTCGTTTTTCTTTTGCAGTATTTTCCTTTTGATCAGTTGCTTCATCTGGAATTAAATTTTCTTCATTTTTCTTTTGATCACATACATTTTCCAAAATTTGATTTTCAACAGTACTTTCAGAATGGCAGTCTTTAGAATTTTCATCCTGGGAAACACTAATGTCACTAGAGTTACAATTCTTACCCATAGCATCACTTCTTTTAGAACATTCGTCATCAGGCAAAGTACTGTTTGTAGAAAAGCTGCTAATTTCTGTACTGTTTTTGTTTTCATCATAAAGTTCCTCTTTACCGGATTCATTTGAGGTAGGTTGTTCCTGTTTCTCATTTTCAACAACAGAGTCACTTGGTTTGTACCTTTCTAACACCTTGAGCAATTTTTCTAACTTGGGTGGAGTATACGCCTGAAGTTGTGATAATGTGTCTTTCCCTGCCAGCATTTTTTCACATAAAGAACGAACAATTAGGAAAACAGTCTGAACCAAAACAAGATAATTCTTATGCTGCCTAGAATACATAGCATCCAACATGCGATGTATTTCACGCAAAAATAGATCAATTGCTTGCTTTGCACACCATGGTCCTAAAGTCACTACAACATGACTTAATTCCATTACATATCTACGTGGCTGCTTACAAGGGTGAGGCAGATCTTCATCACAATTCCAAAGCACATCTGCATTTTCTAAAAAACCTAAAGTTGAGTTCAAGTGTGATAACAACTGTATCAGAGCTAAGGAACTGCTTGGATATGGTCTATATAAAACTAAAAATTCTTGAGGCTTTGAGCCATACTTGCTGGAAACAGTTAAATCACTTGCAGTTTCAACGGTGGATTGCAATGTTTTTTCTAAATTCCTTATTTGTTGTTCTATATTTGAAGGTTTGCATTTATTATTAACAAGAGATGCACTAAGGCCTAAGATTCTTGGTTGGTTTGTTGGAGGACAGACATCAAAGCACTTCATGATTTCACAATATGGATGATTCCGAACAGCTTGATGGCATTCATCAAATATCAGAAGATTGATTTTGGATAATGGCAAAAAAGCATGATGAAGAACCATCCTTAAAATATCTGCAGTCAACACCAATACATTGTTCTTTTTAAATTCATTCATCCACATTTCTTTAGTCCACAAAGAAATATCTGAGCCACAATATTTTCCTACTTTTAAATCAGTGTAATCTTCTAAGATTTTGGCTTGCTGATGGACTAATGGAACTACGAAAAGAAAGAACAATTAATACCAAAAGCCTCATTTAAAAAACTAATGGTTAAAAATGTACAGATAACAGCACATAGATGTAAGTAAAACTGCATTACAACAAATATACACTGAAATGCCAAAAGTCATGGGACAGCAGTATGCAAATTTTTAACTGGCGCTGCCATTGTAAAGGCTTCGAGGCAAGCCACGAATTTTATCAGTTGCAAGGTGTAATCTCGTGAGTTAGGTTGAACAACCGCCAGTAGGATTATGGTAAGCCGACGTGTATTACCACAGTTTGAACGAGGCATGGTAGTGGGAACCAGACAGATGGGACATTCAATTTCCAAAGTTGTGGAACATTCAACATTCCTCAATTCACAGTGTCACGTGCGTACCAAAAATACCACCCACTGACCACAGCGCAGTGGCCGACCATGGGTGCCGAATGACCATGACCAGCAGCATCTCACCAGGACTGTCCATTATAGTTGCCGATTAGCACTCGCCAGATGGTGATTAATTTGCAACTTTGGCAATTAAATTTATTTTAGTGGTTGCCAGTTTGGCCATTTTTACTGTCAATTTGCAAAGGTGTAGTAATTCAGAAGTAATTGTAAAAGGACGTGAAACCAGTCCTAACTAGGGATGGGAAAAAAACCTTGATGTTTTTGAACATCGAAGTTTTGCTTCCAATAAACAGTGTTTAAACCTCGATGTTGCAGAAGCTGATACATCGAAAAACGTCAAGGCTTTAGTGACTGACGCAGAGGTTCCTCTGGCTTTTTTGAAGTTTTCAACAAATCATTTGTAAAATTCAATTTTATTTCGCACAAAGAACAATCTGAGCCATAATATTTTACGACTAAAAAGATTACTTTTTTGTCGTTTAATAGTATTTGTGAAACAAATTGTTTTGGCGATGGAAAAAAGTGTTAGTGAAAATACTGGCGATTACTTTAATAGTAGAAAAAAGTAATCGCCAGTATTTTCACTAACACTTTTTTCCATCGCCAAAACAATGTTTCACAAATTACAAAGAATGCGAGTGGCAGCACGACCCATGCTATGTTTGAAACTGGTAAAGAATATCTCCTACGTAAAATAAATGAATTTCTCTTTGTTGCTTTTTGTAAAAAAGAAGGGAATATCATCTTTTTAGGTCATGAATTGGCTGTTTTGGTCGATGTTCCTTCAGTGAAATTAAGTTCTTTTCTTCAATGCTACAGGAACCGATACATAAAAAAACATTGAGGTTTCCTTTGCAACATCGAGTGTTTTAACAAATATTATTGGTTACTCAATTTGAATTGGTAAGTAATCTAGGGGTGCTTATTTTCCAGAATTTCTACTGTTTCACTCCGGATAATTTTGCCGCTGTTTTTTTCTTTCTTAGAAATTTTTTACATTTTTCATACACAAGATTCTTCTGCAAAATTCCGCTTTTTTTTTTTTTTTTTTTTTTGTCATCATCATTTGGGCTGTTTGTTCTCAAGATAAATGCAAAACTGAAAAGAAATTTCGGGAGGATTGGTTGGGGGGAAGGGGTCATTTTTTGTATGGAGACGGTATTTCATCTTTTAAAACTTTCGAAAACAGAAGTTAAACGGAGTGTAGGTTCCCCCGTAATCATCATTTTTTTCTCGCAAAGTTACTTCTATCCAGCATTGTTTTTAGATGTTATTTTTTTGCATAAATGTTTGCATTTCAGTTTGAAGCTGTAGGCAACAATTTCAGAAATACGGAAGTTAGGCGGCGCAAAAAATTTCGTGTTATGTTCAGGCACGAGATTCTTCCGCAGATTCGAGAAATTCCACCTTTTCCGTTATCATTTGGGCAATTCCTGCAATCAATGAACAACTGAACAGATTTTATTTTTTTTTTTTTTTTGAGTTTAGTGGTGAGTGGGAGGAGATGTTTTCTGTCGGAGGACGAAATTCCATCCTTCCGAAAACTGAAGGTTGATGGAGGGAAGACTTCTCCCGCAGTCGTAATTTTTTTCTCACAATTTTTTTCTGCCCAGTATTGTTGTAAAAATCATTGTTGATATAATTTTATTCCATAAATATTTTTATTTCAGCTTTAAATTACATACATACATATCACTAAGCTGTTCTCTGAGATTCAGAGGTTAGCTCTACAAAGAAATACAAACTACTACATAAATATTTAACTGATTATTTACTTACTGTTGCCATATCAAACTTCTCCATTTACATCGACCTTGACACACAACTCAGGCTTCACTGACATCCATTATACAATAAACACAAGACCAGGGCTCGACAAAACCCGGGGGCCAGGTCACCTAAAAATTTTATGCTGGCAACAAGAATTTATTTGCTTTTAATTTATCAACCAGGTGTGATTTTCCTATTCTGAAGTGGAAAAATCTACTTTGTCAATGTTTTTACTGTAATTATATTAATGAAAACGGCAAACAGCATTTGCGTGAAGAGGGAAAGCCCACAATTTATCAGAGACTAGATCAGCACATTTGTATCTGTTGCATACAAAAGCTGCTCCGTAGTTAGGGTGCTCAAGGCACCAGCTGTTAGTTATCAAGGTGGATCAGGTCGTGACCTTTGGTTGAGGTGATCTGCTAAAGTAGGAGGAGCTTGCTCCTCACAGAGTTAGTGGCGTCTGCTGCTTTTAAGTTGTATAGAGCTACAAGCACTTATGGAGCCCGTATTCTGTTATGATTGTGATCAAAATTGTTTAGAATGTCAGGAAGGTGCTTTATGGCAACTATACAGGGTCAGAATAAAAATAATTATCCTTCCCCTTTGTATTAGGTGTGCAACTTAATTCTCAGCCCCTAATCACAAGCGATCATAGAATGTTGGCAAATGCAAATAGCTGTTTGCGATAATGGCTGATTGCAGCGCCATTCAACAGCTTTCCAGGCAACCGTAACCGCTCACAGCTGTAGTGACAGAAGGAATGAAAGTTGACGATGAAAGCAATGTCGTTCAAGAAGCAACATTTGAGGCACTGCCTTCTGTTCGCGTTTCAGCTGAAAAAAGAGTGCCACGGAAGCCCAGCAAATGATCTGTGCTGCTTTGGGTGAGGCTGCTGTGTCCTACAGTATGTGTAAGAAATGGTTCCAGCGGTTTAAGCTGGGAAATCTCGATCTTCGTGATGCAGAACGTCTGGGACAGCTACAGAAAGTTGACGATGAGGAACTGGAACAACTGTTGGATGTGGATCCCTGTCGCACACAGTCAGAGCTTGCCCAGGAACTCGGACTAACACGGCAAGCCATTGCAAAGTGCCTGCACAAGCTTGGACGGATTCACAAGGAGGCCGTTGGGTGCCCCACCAACTCACAGCTGCGAACAAGTCTTGGCACTACGATGTTGCTGTGTCCTTGCTCTCCAGATTCAAGAAGAAGGATTTCCTCCACAAGATTTTGACTTGTGATGAGAAGTGGATCCTCTACGATAATCCTAAGCGGCACAAATCCTGGGTTTATCCAGGTCAGCCTACCACGAGTAGCGCCAAACCGAATATCCATGCCAGGAAGTTGTTGCTGTGCATATGGTGGGATCAGTGGGGTGTCATACACTATTGAGTTTCTAAAACCTGGTGAAACAGTCAATGCTGAACGTTATTGTCAGCAACTCATTCATGTGAATGACGCAATGGAGGTGAAAAGGCCATACACCGGCAAGGGCAGAAAGTCGGTCCTGTTGCTTCAGGATAACTTGCATCATCACACCACGAAAACGACTTTAAGCATGATCACTGACCTGGGATGGGCGATTTTGTCCCACCCGGCATATTCCCCAGACTTCGCCCTGTCGGATTATCACCTCTTTCGCTCCCTGCAACATTACCTGAGTGATACGCACTTCACTTCTGTTGAGGAGGTCCAAACAAGTATTGGTGACTTTATCAACTCGAAACAGCCCTCTTTTTCCGCAGTGGCATTCGGCAGCTCCCTGACTGATGGCTCAAATGTATCCAACATGATGGGGATTATTACCCTGATTAGGTACGTATTCGATTTGCTATAATTTGCTGTCAACGTGTCGTGCCTGTGGCCGAGAATTAAATTGCACACCTGATAGTATACTACTACAACTCCAAATTATAATTTTTCTCTTTAAAAACATTTTTTAATCGGGCCTTCCTTGTCGGCTTTTAATATATTTAATTCTTCAGACTTATACAACTGCATGTGAAATAAATTTGTAAACCTACTGGATTATTTTATTTTAATCTTTTTAGCGTGTATAAGGCTGTGTGAAAGAGAAATGAATTCTCTAGTGGCAGTAACTCTCTACTTTTCCCCAATCGCTTTGTAATGGTTTAGCAGAGAGGGACTGCGTTATTTCCTTCAATGCGATTATCGATGTTGGCTCAATTATTATTACTAGTAGTGAATCCCATATTCATACTCGAGATTCTTCCGTGGATTCGCGAAATTCCGCTTTTTGCCATCATTTGGTCATTCTCCAGACCAATGCAAAACTGAAGAGAATTTCTTTGGGGGGGGGGGGGGTCCTTTTATTTTGGGGACAGTATTTCTTGTTTTAAAACTTTCGAAAGCTTACGTAAGTTAACAGAGTTAAAAATCCCCCCCCCCATAACCCCATAATTTTTTTTCACGCGATGTTGCCTCTGTCCAGTATTGTTAAATATCATTTTATTGCAAAATTTTTTGTATTTCAGCTTGAAACTGTAGACAGTTTGCGAAAACTGAAGTTAGATGGCGTGAAAAATTTCCTGTAATCTTCAGGCATGAGATTCTTCTATGACTCGTGGAATTCCGCCTTTCCTGTTATCATTTTTGTCATTCAAGAGATCAACGCAACGCACAACTGAACAGATTTCTTTTGGAATTCCATCTTTACGAAACTTTCCAAAATGGAAGGTCAATGGAATGAATATATTTTTTCCGTAATCGTAGCTTTTTTCTTGCGATGTTTCTTATACCCAGTATTGTTGTTAAATATTATTTCATTCCATAAATATTTGTATTTCAGCTTGAAAATTTTGCCAACAATTGAAGTTGGATGGAGCAAAGTTTTCTCCCATAATCACAATTTTTTTCTGCAATGTTTTCCCTCTCCCGAGTTGTTAAATGTTATTTCCTCTTTGTGTTGAATTTAAACTTCATAAGGGAGGGAAATTTCCCAAAATGGAAGTGAACGAGTTGAAAAATTTGTAAAAAATGATGCATGGTGTTCAAAAGTATTTATGTTCTCAAAGTTACACCACTTATATGATATAGTTAAAGCTTTGATATCATGCCGTCATGGAGGAAAGTTTTCAGCATGATGAATGAAATTGTCATCGGAGCAAAAAAAGAAAAAAAGCGACAATGAAGAAATGGGGAGAGAATATCAGCAGAATTTTTTTTTTATGAAATGGATGCTCTGCAGAGTCAACAAAAGACAAACAGAAAGTAGTTCTCATTCTTGCTGCGAATTTTGATTTTTCACCGTTAAAAAGTTCAGCTTTTTTTTTATCCTTCGTCGGTCTCGTATGCATATTATTTCCCAAATTGCACAGTACAAATGCTTGCCTTTATAATGCATTATTCCTCTATTTGCTCAGGCTAATAAATCCATACCTCAGATGTCTTTTATTTGTCATAACTATTATTTCTATATTTCCAAAAACAGCTGTTTAAATACACTTTTACATCTTGCTATGATTTTTATAATTGTTACCACTGCTTTATTTATGAGTAATAGTTGTAATAATATTTTCAGTACTTCTGAAATTGCTCCATATTAAAGCGTGGGGAGTGGCTTATATTAGAAACTAGATGCCTTCAACGTAGCCTAGTGAAAGGTTGAAGTGGAGTACGTTCCTCATTATAAATGTAAAATAATAAACCACAGAAGTTATTACCGTAACTTCTGTGGTTTATTATTTTACATAAAACTGATTTCTTGTCAGATCATATTTTCATGTATTCATTCTGCAGGCATTTTTCTTGGAAATTAATATTTGAAAGTGCAACTGCAGACGGCTTTCCATTTTCTGCTAGGAACTGCATTAAATTTTTTCTGTTAAATATTTTAAGGCCATCCAAAAATAAAGGAAAGCTGCTTTTCCCTCGCCGCTTGATCCTATAGGTGGGACCACACGCGTCAAGAATAGCAAACGTGCGTGCTCAAGGCAATTCCTCCTTTAGTGGAGAAGCACACTTTGTGCTTGAAAGTGGGAACTCATAACTTATCGGAAGCGAACAGGCTGACAGCTGGAGCTCTAGCAATTATGCTTGCCAACAACTACTGCCTTTGTTCAGGGGATTGAATTTTACATCATTTTTCCCCCTTCGGGTTTTTTGTATGTTGCAACAGAACTTTTAAGCTTCAAAGTTAGCTGAAATTCAGCAGTTGCACAGGAAGAGTTTTGACCAGGCCCGTAGCCAGGCAGAGAAGTTGGGAGGCGGCAGGTAGTTGAGGTCGGGCGGCTCTCCCCTGGTTTTAACCTTTGTCCGTCCGGTTTCTTTTGCACCCATTCTCTCCCGTGTGCCGAAAGTTGGCAAAACAAAACATGTGACTGACCTCTGCTGCTCCCAGCTGGGGCGAGTTGCAGTGGAAAACAATCCATTTATTTCTTTGGCTTCACTTATCATTGTTCTGCTTCTACCTTACATTCCCCGCAGACAGATAGCGTCATGAAAGGTCGCGTACCTACAAACTGGTTGTCATTAACAGAGAACCCTTCTGTGGTGATAGTTCAACTTTAGTTGCATGCTTACGCGTTTTATTTTATTTTGGTTTCAAGATTCTGTTGTGTTTTTTAACTTCAGCTTTGCACGTTTTATTCATTTCAAAAAATGAAACGAGCAGCTGCAAGCAGAGATTTGGAAAATGGGAAGCAATCCTGTTTAACAAGTTTTTTTTGTGATTCCACAAAAAAGGAAAGAACCTGAGCCTTTATTTCATTAGAAGAAACTGAGGTGGAAGTTAGTACAGAAGATCTGAACCTCCATTCCCCTTAACTGAGTCAGGCATACAGAGGAAAAAGAAGGAAATTTCAGACAGCATGGTTAAAGAATTTGATGTGGCTTACTTTTAATGAAAGAACAGGTATAGCACAATGTGAAGTATGTGCTGCATTTCCTGGGATAGCAGATATCAGTTCTATCTAATGAGGTGACCTGATGCCCCAACAATGGAGGTGTCCAGACTGGAATACATGACTTGCCCAAATATTGGGCTGCTGTCATTCTTAAAGAAACATTGAGATTACTTCGAAGGCCTGGGAAGGTACGCTGTGAAATAAATTTGTTTTTTAAGAGATAACCCACAGGGTGCAAAACTTTCAAAGACTCTCGTAAGAAATAGTAACACATCAATAAGCAGTGTTTCAATATTAACTGATTTCAACTGCAGTGAAGTTTTTTGTGCTGCCAAATTAATGTGACAAGCACAGCCCTGTACCAACACATTTGGTTGTTTATTCTTAACCTGTTGGGGGCGGCGTGCCTCATATGAGGCCTAAACATAGTCTTGAGCACAGGGACTATGTGCTACATACAAGGTTTTCACATTTTCTGCAAAAACCTCATATGAGGCACGTGCTAACATCCCGTTCCATTGCATGTCGTGTCAGATTTAGTGCCTTATTTTGTTAATATGAATGAATTTAATATTAAACTGTTGAGCCTTGGGGTACTGCAATGACCAAAAAACCTAATCCTCAGCAGGTTAATGAAAGCAGATACCCACTTTGACATGGCCTATTATTGTACTTGCATTATCACAGCCAAAGGCAACAAAGTTTTCCCATTTAATGTTCCTGGTCTTGAATTCTTTGTTAATAACAGAGAATATCCCTTCACCTGTATTGTCATGTGATGAAAGAAGTGAAAGCAACAAAGTTACACTATTTCCCCTTTATCTTTATGGAAATATGACACAACTAAAGAATACAGTTTTGTGCTATTTTTATCATTACTTCCATCTGTTGAAAGGAAAAATACTGATCACTCCAATCACTAACTATTTTATCAACAGCTAATCCTGATATGGATTTCAGAATTTAATTTGTTTTTGTTCTCCCACATCCATATTTCTTTGCAATATTAGTCGGGAAACATCTGAAACAATTGTCTAGCATGGTCTGCTGCTGAAAGAGGCACATTGTGTTCCACTAAAAACCTTGTGAATAACATTCAGCCTTGGTAACACTGGAATCAACATCATGTGGCACACAAAAAATGAAGTCCTCGGGTTTGCTTGTTTTTTAAGCTCATGATGTGTTTCTTGCACAGTGCATGCTATAGACAACTGTCACACCTAATATGCACAATTGAAAAATTGCAGTTGCAAACAGTACAAAATGCATGCTTCCCAGAAACAGCACACACATCCAAACACAGAAATTCCAATTTATACTCACTGCGAAAAACTTTGAGTTACAGCAGGCATACCTGCCAACTACTACGGAATGTCCGTAGTTTCTACGGTTTCAGTCACCTGACTACGGAACTAAGGAAACCTTGTTGAAACTACGGACGAGTCTACGAATTTTCCTTTTGTTTTTCAAAATTAGTGTTTCTGCTAATATTTCAGGATATATATATAAATGCTCTTTGTCATAAACTGGAATTGGTGTAACAGTATGATCCTGTGGCAAGTGGAGGTTAGCGCAATGCATGTTCACGTGCTGGAGTTCGCTCTGGTCAAGCGTTGGGGGATTCCGAATGCATCAGACTGATTGTTACTGGTGGTAGTTTTGAACTGAAATCTGGCAACATTACCTGTTCTGCTCGCGTTGTCTCAGGACGTTAGGCCTGCATCAGTGAATCGACTTCGAGTTTTGCACGTGCTAAGTTTGCTTCATTAGTGTGTACGGTTGTTGTATTGCGCTTTTCCTTTTCACAAAGATGGATCGATTCCACTTAGTAGTTCTAATTCTGACTATTATATAGCTCTAATTATTGTACTATTCTCTTTTACGTGCGATATTTCAAAGTAACTTGTACAGAAAACTAGCGGATAATGCTTACCTTGGCATTCCTTTCTAGCGACGGGGACATTTCACGCACGTGTTTTCCGGTCTTTGTTGAGGTTATTGTCCTAAAGTCCGTTGTATGCGATGACTGGCTTTACTTCTCACACTTTTCGCTGGGTATACTCGTTGGATCTTTGCTTTAGGATTCAAACATCAATTTTTACCGTTCTTTATACTCGAAATTTTCGCCCATACTCTGGGCATCTTCAGGAGCGTGGCGACTTTACCACCGATGTTCGTGGTTAACTTCGCGCTAATGGAGTCCGATACTCCTTGTTGCCATTCGTCGGAAAAACTTTCCTGGATATATTTCGTTATCAAGCCCGGCTGGCGCCATCTATGTTTCGTTAAGAACACTTACACCCCCCCCCATATTTTTTTTTAATTTTTTTAATTTTCTTCTCCTATCCTGGATTTCTTGTCTTTTTTTGCCTGTTTTTCTTTTGTTGTTGTTTTTCTTGTCTTATTAGTTCTTTCCACAGGCCCGATAATGTGCTAGGGTCGTTCTGGTTACATACCGTTGCTTTATTTTTGTAGATTAATATTGCTTCTTCCCTCCTCATTTGCCTTTCCGATTTTTTATTCTTTTTTAGCATTTTAATTTCATCGAACTTTGGGAATGTCCGGTTTTCCAAGCAGAATTGCACTAAAGCAGTTTTGGCTTCTTTTTTTTGCCAGTTAGATATGTGTTGTTTAAGTCTTTTTTTTTAATCTGTTTTTCGTACTTCCAATGTACGATATTGGGGGTATGTGTGCTATTGGAATTTCGTAGGTTCCTGATTCTTCTAGTATTTTTTCCTCTGTTTTTTTGTTGACAGTCATACTTTTCACGGTGTGCACTGAGCTTCCTAGTTGTAAGTCATATTTAGCACAGTGCCTATTGATTTCTTTACTCACTCCTTCCAGGTATGGGAAAGCTCCAATGTATTTCAATTTTTTATTTCTCATCTTCCTTTGGTTGTGCACTTCTTGGCCGCCTTTACTCTGAGTCATATGCTTTTTACTCTCATGTATCCATTTATTAATTAGCTTGCTCGGGTACCCATACTCTTGTGATATTTTCGAGATAAACTCTAGCTCTTGATTTTTTAGCCTGTTAGATGTGTGTGTGTACGCTCGCCGTATCAAGTTTACTATGCTGTTTTTTTTATGCATCACTGGATGGTGCGACGAGTATGGTATCAGTACAGGTATGTAAGTTGCTTTTCTGAACACAGAGTATTCAAAACTATTTTTGTTTTTCTTTAGTTGAATGTCCAGGAAGGATAGGCAATTATCCTCTTCAAACTCAATAGTTAGCTCTATGGTGTTACAGATTTTGCTAAACTGCTGTGCTAGATCTTGTAGCTCGGCTTTGTTAAGTTTAGACATTATAATAATGTCGTCTACATATCGAGCATAAAGTATTGGTTTTTCAGGTAAATTTTGAATAATTTCTTTTTCGAGGTATGCCATAACCACTTCTGCGTATAATGCCGATAATGGGGATCCCATAGGGCCTCCTTGTGTTTGTTTATATATATTTCCTTCAAAATGGAAGATGTTGTTTTCCTTGATGAAATATAAGGTATTCTTTAGCTCTTTCAATTGTGACAAGTTTAGTTCTTTGTTGATGCTTAGTTGTTGCATAATCAATTCGATGGCTAGCTCGACAGGAGTGTTTGGGTATAACGCCTTAACATCCATGGAGGCCATAGTTATTTGCTCTAGGTCTTGATTAATTAATTTGATTTTTTCTATAAACTCATAGCTATTCTTTAATGTATATTGATTCCTCATGAATGTTGGGGATAGATAGTTGTATATCTTTTTCTAGGTTGATGAGTGGCGAGATTTTTTCGATAGAATCAGTCTTAAAGGTGTGTTTTCTTTATGAGTTTTAATTTTCGAGAATATTTTTGGCATCCCTGCTCCCATTGGAGGGTTTGCATTTTTTATTTCTGTTGGTAACGTGCTGTGGTTCCTTATATTAGCCAGGAAGGTAAGTTGTTTGTCGGTGGGATCTTTGTTGATGCTATTGCACTGTAGCTCTGAGATGGCCGTCCGCATTTTATCATTATATTCCAAAGTGTCCATAATAACAATTTGCCCTGTTTTGTCCACTTCGCAAAATTTGATCGTGGGGTCTTTGCAAAGATTTACTAGTTGTTTTCTGTCATACTTTAATTTATTAATCTTGCAGTTTTTTTTGTGCTTAGCATTATACTCTTTAAGCATGATTCTGAATAGCTTAAACCTTAGATCGGTAGCATGTTCTGGATGCACTCGCTGCACAATATCTTCTAAGATAGGAATGTACTCTTCTGTTCTTGGGGTTTTAGGTGGAAATGCGTATTTTTTCCCACGTTGTAGCACTGCCTTTTCACTAAAAGTTAGCGCTCTCGATGATTGATTCACAAACACTGGGTATTCTGTGCTTTCAAAGATGGATCGTTTCCTGAAAGCGTCAGAATGAAGCAGCAGCTTCAGTGCCACCAAAAAAATTGAAGAATTGCCAGAAATTTATTGTTGTTGTTGTTGATTGGAGGTTTAACGACCACCGTGAGCAACTCAATGGGCTATAAGCAGTCGCCCGTCCCTAATTTAGGGTCACTGGTTCCAGGGAAGGGAAAGAGCCAGTGCCGTAAGACAAACACAACATCCATGCCTCACCGGGATTCGAACCCGGACCCCTTTCGGACGAATGATCAGAGGCCATCGCTTAGACCACTGCGCCACCGGAGCGGCCCAGAAATTTAAAGAGGAATATTCCAAACAGTGGCCCTGTATTGTTGCATCATCAGAGGAAGACTGATATACCTATTGTATGGTACGTACTTTGAATTTTTCTGTGGCTCATGGGGGACGTGACAATTGTCGGCGCCATGTTGCAAGCAAAAACATGTGGAATTTGTGAAAAGTAAAACCTCAAATCACAGCATTTCATTATTTTGTACTAAAGATGATGATTTTAGTAGCGGCCCAGAAATTTAAAGAGGAATATTCCAAACAGTGGCCCTGTATTGTTGCATCATCAGAGGAAGACTGATATACCTATTGTATGGTACGTACTTTGAATTTTTCTGTGGCTCATGGGGGACGTGACAATTGTCGGCGCCATGTTGCAAGCAAAAACATGTGGAATTTGTGAAAAGTAAAGCCTTTTTTTTTACTTTTCACAAATTCCACATGTTTTTGCTTGCAACATGGCGCCGACAAATCACAGCATTTCATTATTTTGTACTAAAGATGATGATTTTAGTAGCGGCCCAGAAATTTAAAGAGGAATATTCCAAACAGTGGCCCTGTATTGTTGCATCATCAGAGGAAGACTGATATACCTATTGTATGGTACGTACTTTGAATTTTTCTGTGGCTCATGGGGGACGTGACAATTGTCGGCGCCATGTTGCAAGCAAAAACATGTGGAATTTGTGAAAAGTAAAGCCTCAAATCACAGCATTTCATTATTTTGTACTAAAGATGATGATTTTAGTACTGTGTGATCCAAAAGTCTTTTTGCAAGATTTCTAATCGAACATAATATTCAGATTTCGGTTGCAGATAATGCAGGCCCATTGTTCACAAAAATGTTTCCGGACTCTATTATTGCTAAGAAATACAGCAGTGGGAGCACAAAAACAGGTGCAATCATTCGCACAACGGCGGATTCCAGCAAATCTAAGATTTGTGATATAATTAAAAATAAATCATTTGCATTAGCGACTGATGGCAGCAATGACATCGAGGCCAAAAAGCTATATCCCCTAGTTGTTAGCTATTATGCTCATGAAAAGGGCCAAATCGTAACCACTTTGCTTTCATTATTAGATTCTTCTGATAATACTGGAGAAGGAATATTTAAATTAATTGATTCTGAATTAACGAGACTGGGCATAGGGTAGAATAATTGTGTATCCTTTTGTTGTGATAATGTGAACACTATGACTGGCCGTTTCAAAGGTGTAGCAGCTTATATTAAAAGCAAACAGCCAGATATTAAAGTTGTTGGTTGTCCATGCCACTTGATACATCTTGCTGCTCAGAAAGCAGTAAAAGTGCTACCAGTTGATGTAGAAATGTTAGTAGTCCAAATATATTACTTGGAAAAAAGTAGCAAAAGAAAAAAATGAATTAAAAGTATGCCAAAGTCTGTGTGGCGAAAAAGCTCACAAGATATTGAAACATGTGTCTACTCGTTGGCTTTCTCTTGAAAGTGCTCTGAATAGGATTGTGGAACAAAGAGAACCTTTGCAGGGTTTTTTTACTTGTGATATGGAAGTTTTAGAAAAGAAAAATCATCAGTTTAGCACAATTAAAAAGTTACTTGAATCACCTGAGACAAAACTGTACTGTCTTTTTGTGAAGACCGTCATAACAACATTTACCAAAGTGAATGTTACCCTTCAAAAAGAACAGCCTTGTATTCATATTTTAAAGGATGAATTGTCTAAACTGTTTTTGAACTACTTGTTCGATTCATAACACCTTCAGCCATTTCGAAGTCTGAATCTGTGTTTAATGTTGATTTTATGAAGCTTAAAAACCAAAAAGATGATGAACTTGTTATTGGAGCATCGACAAGAGCATTTATAAAAGATGCAAATTTTTCAAGCAATGAAATAAGAAAGTTTTTTTCATCTGTTCGAAATTTTTTTCTGCAGCATGCAACTATGTTCTGAAAAAATGCCTCTACAGGATAAGTTTTATAACCATGCAGCTGTGGCAAATGTAAATTCACGTCATTCTGCAAACTACCAGTCTGCTAAGTATTTTGCGGATCTGTTTCAGTGTTGTCAAGATAGTGATGAGTTGGAATTTGAATTTGCACGTTACCAGAGTGATCAATTTCCTCCAGATATAACAGAATGTGAAAGGATGGACGTTGCCTGGCATAAAATTAATGAACTCAGAAATGGATATGGGACTTACAAATACTCCCTTTTACCTAAATTAATGCTGTCTGTGCTTGTGGTGCCACACAGTAATGCCCCAACAGAAAGAGTATTCAGCATGGTGCAGAAAAATCAAACAGAATTTAGATAAAGTTTGGGTATTAAAACTTTGGAATCACTGTTAATTGAGAAATTAAACATGGACTGTTTCTACAATAAAAATTTTACTCTTGATGAACTGAAAAAAGCAAAAAGTGCATGTTATAAGGATCTTAGCTCAAGGTGCTGAACTTGATTGTATTTTTTATTTTATTTTTATTTTACTTCAGATGCAATGTGCCTTAGTCTAGCTCATAGCCACATATTTGAATTTCAGAAACAATGATACTTAAGGTAGTATTAATGTATATTATAACTGAGGGAATAAAGTTATCAAGAAGAGTTGTTTTTTTTTTGTTTTTTTTTTTTTTGCTGGTATTTGTTACTGCTAAAGGTAGGCAATTTTTTTTTTGGAAGTGCTGGTATTAATTCAACAAATATAGCAAAATAATGTGTCTTTACCTGTTGGATATTCTGATAGTTCTTTCCAATTGAATATAAAAAGCCATAAAAAAACCGAGTGAAATGGGAATGTTAAGAAATGTTCAGAAATAGGTATGACTGAACAGCACAGTGCATTTTTTACATCAACGCTGTATGACAAAAATCAATATTGCTTTAGTTTCGAAAAAAGGAAACTCATTTTGGCAGAGTACAACAGAAAAAAATAAGGTAAGCTCCTTTAATTTTATTTTATGCATTGAAGTTTGCTATTTTCATTGTTTCAAATAATCCAGTAGTTCACTAGATAAAAAGTTGCATTGAGCAATTTGAGCATTGTACTATACATGTGTAACGAACAATTGTAAATTCCATGAAATATAAACCCCTCACCTAGGTGAGAAAGCAGCAGTAAATTAAATTATAACTCAAAAGTAATATTAAATTAGTTATAATTAAAAAAAACTGTGAAATTAAGCCATTTAGAAGCATGTAAGGAATTACTTTATCATGGTCAAAAGTAGCTGTTACGTACGCCGCTTAACAGTACGAGTTACTACTGGTTAATATATATCAAATACGTGGAGATAATGTAAATGGACGATGTCATCGCTCTTTCCACGTTATTTTTAAACAACGCATAGCGACTGAAAAATTGTATTCCGGCACCGCTTGAGATCGAACCCCAGAACTCTCGATAACTAGTCGAGTGCGTTCGAATTTACGCTACGGCGCCAACAATTCTCAGCGCCATGCGCGGTTTATCAGTCAGCATCTGACTACACGAATACGTATTGATGGTCTCAGCAACTGAGATGGCGTCATCTGGTGGCATTTAACACAACAGCTATTTAATTGTAGCTGATAAATTCAAAGGGCGATTTGAATTTATATGTGGGCGATTTGGCCCTTTGAATTTATCAGCTACAATTAAATAGCTGTTGTGTTAAATGCCACCAGATGACGCCATCTCAGTTGCTGAGACCATCAATACGTATTCGTGTAGTCAGATGCTGACTGATAAACCGCGCATGGCGCTGAGAATTGTTGGCGCCGTAGCGTAAATTCGAACGCACTCTACTAGTTATCGAGAGTTCTGGGGTTCGATCCCAGCGGTGCCGGAATACAATTTTTCAGTCGCTATGCGTTGTTTAAAAATAACGTGGAAAGAGCGATGACATCGTCCATTTACGAGTTACTACTGACAGTGCCCTGGTCAATGTTGGCAGGTATGCAGCAGGTCATTTCCTTGTTTAATCATACAGCACAAAATGAAAGCAGCAAAGATTTCTAACATGTAGCACCAATGATGAAACTAAAAGACAAAGATCTTTCTGCAGCATATAAAACCTTCTCTGAGCAATCCTTGTTCTGCAGACAAAACAGAAAACACGCTCCCCAGCCATAACAAATGGCCCAAACCAGTTTTGTTGTATCACGTGACCTTGTCTCTTGGGCTTCACATACATCTTCAGCAAAGCAGAGGACGTGAAGATATACTGGCAAAACCAGAGTGAAGGTTATGACCCCCTCCTTCCACCAAGCTCTTATCTGTATATATGAGACCAACCAAGGAACAAAAAGCTGAACTTTTAAATTTTCACTCATGGATACACTCACAAGAATAAAAAAAAACTGATTAGAAAAAAATAGCAGCTATTTCTAAAAATTTTCCAAAGAAATTTTGCCATATAAATATCACACAGTAGAAAAGCAGAAGATTCACAGAGGCAGTAGTCAGAAGGATGGGGAAAAGTTACTTAAAAAGTGCTAGAATTGGCAAGTACTGTATCCATACATTCTCTACTTCCCCGATTCCACATCTCATCAATATATGTAATGAACCTACAAAGAAACAAAGTTTTGGCACAGGATTTGGAAGAATCTGACTGAAAAAACGTTTTGCTGCAGAATGAGGGGAAAGCAATATTTTGGTACAGTGTTGACCTATCTGGCACCTCTGCATTTAACGACTAACACCTTTAATAAGCCATGCTAGCTCATGGCTATTTGGGGTGTCAGTCTTGAAAGCATCAGCAAACTGGCTATTTATTACCTTAAAGCATGCCCTAAAACAGTACAAGTACATACATATCAAATGTGAACATCAGCTGACAATAGTTATATGAGAGGAAAGAAAAAATAAGATTATCAGAGAAAGTATGTTCACACACCTATGCATAAGTAGAAGAGTACTGTTACTTCTTGTATTCTTAACTAGATGGTTTAACATTCTGCCAGATGTTTCTAACCTCCACAGTCTTTTGATTTCTATAAGCAGTGATAACCCATCCACTTCAAACATGGAGTTTCAACTGAAATATTAACATTTAAGCACTGCCACATCTACAAAAGCATTAAAATTTCAGCAGCAGTACTTTCACTGGTTGTTCATTCAGAATTTGTTGCTACTTTGTGTACCCTTAGTTGTCATTTTTTTTTTTTTTTGACCTACTTGAAATGGGTCTTATAAATTTTTGTGGGTTCAACCATTTGATGTGTGTGCGAACCTCTTCTTTTTTTCAATATAAAAGCTTTCTTTAGTAAGTCTAGGATTAAAAACAGGCTGTAATGTTAACTCATGTTGGAACTCCTAGTTTGGTACTGACAACAGACAGTGAAAGAAACATCTTGACAAAAAATTAAACCAACTTAAAATATAGGAACCAGCACTGTTCTCCAGCTATTGCATAGTTGTTTGAATAGTCAAATTATATTAGCAACTAAAGGCATGAGAAATTAGCATGGTAAGTTCCAAAAACTAGACAAAAATTTAAAACAAAAGGCTACCAATTCAATGTTTTCTTACCTGTAGGTACAACAAACATAGTCCTCATCCCATCATCATCAAAACCACTCCTTATTTGATAAGCAAGCTCCTTTATTACCATTACAGCAATAAATGTTTTCCCAGCTCCTGTTGCCAGGCACACAATGGTGTTATGTTTACGAGCAGCATCCAGCAACTCAACCTTAAAAATATCAAAATACAATGTTCATTAAACAAGCACAACTTTACTGGAATAAACATTACATACAACACAATCAGGGTTTATACTTATTTTCAGAAATTGAAAATAAGGAATTTCTAAAGACTTTTTAAGGACCTTAATGAATTTTCTAAGTCAATTTTACCACTTTTAAATTAAAAGAACATTCATACAAAGAAAACACCTTAAAACCAGTGGCGGACGGTGACTGCGTGCTACCATGCTGTAGCATATTAAAATATTTTGAATCGAGATTCATATTGTTTATTGTAGCTGGAAGTGCACGCATATGATTTGCTGCCTGCATATAATCTGATTTTAAGATGTAATGGGCCGTTATCAAGTTTCCTGTTCGCTATTCAGTCTGTGTTGTCGGTTGGGCACGGGCATAATGTGGTTCTGCTGCCACCTACGTGTTCAGTCTTTCGTGCTGCACGTCAAACAACACAGCTCCAAGAGCATACCATTCTGCATACGTCCCACCCTCTTGAGTCCTCAAGTCAGCTACAAGGGTCTTCCATCGTGCTGAATTTCTCTGAGCATGATAAAGGACAGCCAGCGCAACAAACGGAGTGGGAACCCCATCCCTTCTTTCTCCTATTGGAACTGGGGCACACACACACAGTGCAAAGTTTTACCCACAATTCCTACCGGATGCAGTAGTGGACCAAAACAGATAGAAAGCTTATATGACTGTTACCGTGCTATCAAGCAATTTGAGCGATCAATCAGTTAAATTATTTTTGTGCACTTCCACATTTTGTTCTTTGTAACAGTGAAATTTCTGTACTCTTAATTTTTTGAATGGCGGTTGCAATTAATTCAGTAGTTCTTTGTTGAAACAATAATTTTCTTCAAGATCTTCAGAGGGGGAAATTGAAGTAAAATTCGTAGGATCCTAAATTAAAGTAAAAAATAAATCCTAAGTAAAATCCTCGGAATTTGTGATTTTTGGCGAAGGCTTAAAAATGAAGCTTGATCTAAGTGTAATTATTTATACTTTTTTGCACTTCATAAACTCTTCATAGTATAATACGTAGAGCAATTTAGTTAATTCATATATAATTAATTCATATTTAAGCTCTTCAGAAGTGCACTGAAAACCACAAATAAGATTGCAAGGTTGACTGTTCATTGAACAAAGACACCGGAATATTTTCCACTGAAAATACAGAAATAAATAAAAACGTATTCTTCAAAAAAAACTTGAGTAAAAAAATAATTTTTTCAAATGATTTACAGCTGAATGTTTTCTCGGCAACTGAAGTCGTCGCAGGTTAATAAATTCATACGTTCTTCAAAATATTAGGCTTAATATTTTATCCAAATATATGGTCATAAATTTAATGGCTAACACTAAAAAAGTGATTACTGTAATTACCAACACTAAAAAGATGAAGAAAATGATTAACAATTTATATAAATTTGTACATAATTAAGGAAAACATCTGGAGTTAATTTTCCTTTATTAATCTTTTTTTTTCTTTTTTACGGAGAATGGTGAGGCTAAGCCCACTGAATCCCAATTCTAAGGTCTTTGTTGAAAAGGAAAGGGGGTAAATCATAGCACACAAATTTTCAGTGGCATGAGCCACCACTGCCTAAAACATGCTTTTAAAACAGCTAAGATTGCTTAACGAACACTATTTTTAATCATTTGTAATAATAAATTGTCATACATTTATAAACAAAGACACAATTTTTTTGCATGTGATTACTGTATTTAATTACATAATCCTTTTAGTTTTTAACATATTTAGGTCATCTTGTTTTTTAGCATGTCTTTTGTAAAAAAAGATCATGCTGCTTTGTCCATCTGTGGACACCATATCTCTGCAGCTATTGGTCAGATTTGAAAAATTATTTTTGCATTGGGAAGCTTGAAATGTGCAAATGATGATCCTTCATTTCGTTTGTTTCTTTACACGATGCACAGTTTCACCGCTAGAGGGCCTAAAACGCAGATGATATCGAATTAAAAATACATTTTTATCCCATATATTTGCTTCTAAACATCCAATTCTAAAAATTCTTTTACCTTTTGATTCCATTCATGTCAAAGATTATTTTAGGTATAGACACTTTTGCAAGTTAGACATAGATTTTCCACTAAAGGGTGTAATAGTAAATCGCGTTTCCCCGATATTTCTGCTTCTAAAACTTCAACTTAAAAAATTCTTTCTGTAGTGGACACAGCTCCCGATGGTAAATCTTTTGCATATAATTTCTAATTTTTGGTATAAATTGGTTTGGCCACCAGGGAGCTTAAGCATTAATTTCTGCTTCTGATGTATTAGCAGCAAAATCGGAGCTTCTAAAATCTCGATAGAAAAAATTCGTTCGTGGAATATTTTCTTTTAAAATAATTATGGTTTCTTCGCCAGGGGGCACAGATGAATATTTTATTTTTGTCAATATTTTTGCTTCTAAGAGTCCGATTTGAAAAATGTGTTCGAGTTTGCGGTGCGACGTGTTTTTTCATATAATTTCAAAATTTTTAAGCAATTCATAGACTTTTCGCTAGGGGCGTAAAGGTAAATTGCATTTTCCCTGATATCTCTGCTCCTAAAACTCCGATTTGAAAAATTCTTTCTGCACCGAATACAGCTCCTGATGAAAATGCTTTGCATATAATTTCTATATCTGATAAGGAATATTTTGGCCACTAGAGGGTGTTAAGCATTAATTTCTGAGTCTGATGTATTTGCAGCAAAATCTGAGCTCCTAAAAACTTGATTGAAAAAATTCTTCCATGGACCAATACCACTCACATCAAAAAATCTTTTGAGAATACTTTCTTCTTAAAATAATGCATGTTTTTTCCGCCAGGAGATGTAGATGCATATCCTATTTTTGTCGATATCTCTGCTTCTAAAGAGTCCGATTTGAAAAATTCTTTCTTTGTTGGAGAGTGTTTCTGCTGCAAATGTTTCTCATATAATTTCAAATTTTTTTTAACGCAATTCCAAAAAGATTCTCACACCTGTAAGGACTTTTTAAGGGCCCTTAAAAACATTTAACAAAAATAAGTTTTTAAATACTTTATAAGGGCCCTTAGGAGCATCAAACGAAAATAAGGAGTTCCTAAGGACTTTTAAGGACCGTACACCCTTGCGAACATCCGTCGCCAGTTGCTAAATGCTGACCAGATATTTTGTAGTGGCTAGTAAATTTTTTAGTATAGTAGCCAATGATGGAGAGTAGACCCCCCCCTCAATGTATCGATACATCGCGAAAAACCGGTGTGAATTTAACAGCAATGTTACAATGTTTCGACTGATGAAACTCTCTCGAGAGAGAGAGAGAGAGATTGTGTGTGTGTGTGTGTGTGGTGTGTGTGTGTGTTCTCCCTAGAGCCAAGTATTGATGAAAACTGTCTGAAATCTGTGTTGAACATGATTTATTAATTAAGAATTAACTTTTTTTTTTTTTACCATTTACATTCAATTTTCTAATGTTTTTTTATCATGTTATATTGCATTAACGCCTATCACATTGCTAAAGACGTTTAATAAGTATAATAATGTTAAGCAAAACAACATTCTTTTTCTTCTCGATTGGGGAGGGTTCATTAAAAGTACCATCCAGCTAAAATTTCTTGCCACCCAGCTGTAAAAAATATCTAGGGAGAACACTTTACATATATATATACACTGGAAAAAAAAATCCCAACACCACGAAAAAATAGTTGTAGAGGAATGAAATGGCGGCAATACATTTGTATAGGTAACATATTTAATCGATTAAGGTTTCAAGATCACAGCTTATTGTAAGCGCGAGAAGAGCCATTTTAAATGTGAAATGCTGGTACATTAATAACCGGTGTAACCGCCAGAATGTTGAATGCAAGCACGCAAACGTTCATGCATTGTGTCGTACAGGTGCTGGATGTCAGTTTGTGGGATGGAGTTCCATGCCTGTTGCACTTGGTCGGTCAATACAGGGACGGTTAATGCTGGTTGGGGGTGATGCTGGAGTTGTTGTCCAATGATGTCCCATACGTGCTCGATTGGTGAAAGATCTGGTGATCTAGCAGGCCACGGCAACATGTCGACACTCTGTAGAGCATGTTGGGTTACAACAGCGGAATGCGGGCGAGCGTTATCCTGTTGGAAAACACCCCCTGGAATGCTGTTCATGAATGGCAGCACAACAGGCTGAATCACCAGACTGACGTACAACTGTGCCGTCAGGGTGCGTGGGATAACCACGAGAGTGCTCCTGCTGTCATAGGAAATTGCTCCCCAGACCATAACTCCAGGTGTAGGTCCAGTGTGTCTCTGCCGCAGACAGGTTGGTTGCAGGCGCTCACCTGGCCTCCTTCTAACCAACACACGTCCATCACTGGCACCCAGGCAGAACCAGCTTTCATCAGAAAACACAACAGATCTCCACTCCGTCCTCCAATTAGCTCTAGCTTGACACCACTGACGTCGCAAACGGCAGTGGTTTGGAGTAAGTGGAATGCACGCTACAGGGCGTCTGGCTCGGAGCTGTCCTTCAAGTAACCGATTTGTAACAGTTCGTTGTGTCACTGTGGTGGCAACTGCAGCTCGAATTGCTGCCGCAAACGCGGTACGATGCGCCACGGCCATACGCCGTACACGGCGGTCTTCCCTCTCAGTAGTGCCACGTGGCCGGCCGGAACCCGGTCTTCTTGAGGCAGTACCTTCCCTTGACCACCGCTGCCAACAATCATGCACAGTGGCTATATTCCTGCCAAGTCGTTCTGCAATATTGCGGAAAGAAAATCCACCTTCTCGTAGCCCTATTACACGACCTCGTTCAAACTCCGTGAGCTGTTGATAATGGCTTCTTCGTCTTCTTAAAGACATTCTTGACTAACATCAACCTACGTCGAATCTCAACGATAACTAGCGCTCACGAACATTACAGCGCGTATTTACAGCAAACCTGCTTTGCATGTTCCGAGGGCGCTACTAGCGCCACACGTATGCGCCGAGAGCGAAATTTGCATAAACGTCATCTTACAGATGTACTCTCACCGCCTACTAACTGTCGTTTATTTAACACAACCCCTTCTTGGTGTTGGGATTTTTTTCCGTCAGTGTATATATATATATATATATCCTAGCTTTTGTCCCTTTGTTTTAAATATTATTAAAGAAATCAGACATCTAACTTCAATGGCCTCTTGAAAATAAATCATGTATGTGTAAATTAAGATAGTTAAGAGTAATGATATTACAGCACTGAAAACAAATTGTCAAAAAATTAATAAAAATTAATCATTTTGGAACAAAAGCATACCTATACTCGTGTATAGGTACTTTTTTTAATGAAATATTTAGGTCGAAATTAGGGAGTCGAACTATACATGGAAAATATTTCTGATAGGTTGAAAACCAAAATTTTGATGCCTTATGAAAATGTGCATACTTAGCCCTTTGCGCCATCAGTTCATTTGCAGTTGTATATTTAGTCATTTTCCGGGTGTTGCTGGTACAGAAGAAAATTATTGCTAAGAATTTTCTAGATTTTATATGTACAAGTTTTTTATTCACTAATAGAAAAACTCATTTCGCAAGGATGTCTCAAAGTCCGTTTTAGATCTGTTGATATGGCCTTGACTGCCCCACTGGTAAATCACCCAGAGGAAAGAGGTGAACGTGTCAGCCAGTAGTTTATAAGTTGCACCGTGCCGCGGCTGGCCTAGTGGTCAGCGTTCGTGACTTCTTTTTTTTTTTTTTTTTTTTTTTTTTTGATTGGAGGTTTAACGACCACCGTGAGCAACTCAATGGGCTATAAGCAGTCGCCCGTCCCTAATTTAGGGTCACTGGTTCCAGGGAAGGGAGAGAGCCAGTGCCGTAAGACAAACACAACATCCATGC
Source organism: Macrothele yani (assembly GCA_039090855.1). Classification (NCBI taxonomy): domain Eukaryota; kingdom Metazoa; phylum Arthropoda; class Arachnida; order Araneae; family Macrothelidae; genus Macrothele; species Macrothele yani. The sequence goes on from CM077012.1 coordinate 16,037,304, forward strand.
CTGACCGGGATTCGAACCCGGACCCCTTACGGACGAATGATCAGAGGCCAGCGCCTTAGACCACTGCGCCACCGGGGCGGCGTTCGTGACTTCCATGGAGATAACCTCAGGTTCGATCCTGGGCGGGTGCAAAAGTTCGAACCACTAAATACCCGCCGTGCATCGGATGGGCACGTTAAGCCGTCGGACCCCGGGTACTTGCCCCCGGTAATAAATAAGGGCGTCTTTCTCACCCTTTCTACCTCACTTGAGTGTCACTTTCCTATCGGGCACTACAGCCCAAATTTCCTAGCTTTTTATTTCTAAGGGTTGTTTAAGACCTGGGGTCAGACTCCTTCCTAAAATCTTCTAGATCTGATCTGATCAGGTCACGACCGTGCTCAATTCTCGATGGTGGGTATGAAGAAGGAAAAGAACAGACTATTGCAAAAGGAGACCGCTGCCCCTGCTGAGAGGCGTGACAATCTACAAAACAGCGGTAACTTTATCAATGCATCCCGAAAACAAAAGTGTTTAAACTTGGTCGATCGCTCAGAATAACATTGCCACTGATAAAAAAAAAGTGCATTAGTTTAACAGCCTACTTATGTTTGTTATTAAATTGAGTGTGCTCCGGCTCTAAAATTCAAACAAACAGTAACCTTTTCTGAAGACTAAAAGCAAGCAAAATGGATTGCATCTTTACTGAATGGGGCTATGTTTGGTTTTGTCACTAAAGCCGATTGTTTGTCACAAACACGGTGGAGAGGGGGGATGAAACTCGGGAGTAGATAAACGATAGCTCTGTCAATCACACACTCGTCCAGCTCAGCAGTTGACCGACAGCAGCTACGCTGCACAGGGTAGTGGGAGAAAATTTTATAGAACAAATTTTCTTCAATTTTTTTACTAGTTCAATGCAAATTTTACAGTATCCACAATACATCAAAATAAAAATTCATTTGAAATTTTGAAGAAATCCATTGAAAACTTCAAAAGTTGCACATTTATTTTTTACGGCATGCATATTCTCTATGAGATAAGAAAAACTATCAAGTTGACATCAAGACCTATTTACGTTTTCCAAATATGTTTCAGGAAGTTTTTTTTTTTTTTGTTTTTTTTAAATAACGATGTGCCTTTGACGTTTGGTAAATGCATCACGATTCGTTTGCTGCGGGAGCAAATGCTTTTCCTCTCCATGAATGAACTGCAGAAAACTCGCTCGCAAAATGGGAGAGGGGGGGGGCTATGTGCAAAAGTGGGTTCATATATTGTTAAAGTGTGTAACCTTCCCCTGAAAACTCTAACCAGGGTGGTGAGCTCAATCACCTTCCCAGAATTGTGCCTCGATTCCACACACATTTTGCGGGAAACTGCCGCAAGCAACATTGCGAGAGCCAGCTGCAACAATAAATAGTAGGTTCACATTTCCGCATGCCGGTGCATCCTTGGAAAAGAAAAAAGAATTTTTTTTATTTATACACAAGATAGGTAGGTATACAAAAATTGCAGATATTCACATAAAAATCGGGGGTCGACTTATACAAGAGTATATATGGTATACAATATTTTAAGTGAATCTAATGATCCTATGCAGCTCTGCATCTGTTTTTATGAAGTTAATGGGGGAGGGGGTCTCTAATTAGAAAAAAACAAAACAAAACATGCACTCATTTAATTTCATAGAAACTTGAGTTTGTTTGTTTTTTTGTTTTTGTTTTTTAAATTTCGCATAGCCAGTAGATTTTGACATTTGGCTAGTAAAATTTTTATTCCACTAGCCATATTGGCTAGTTGAAATTTCAGCAGTTTTGCAAGGGCTGATGTTGGGTATTACGTAATCTCAAATATGGAACAAGTTACTTGTGTTGGTATTGCAGCCTAAAACCATGTATGTGCTATGTGGCCTATCCAAGGCCAAAGAAAGCAAACATAGCGGTTTACCATTTTATTTTATTTTTATGGATGAAGCCAGGTCTTCAATAGGGAAGGACTGGACAGCTGAATGTGCTCTTCTTTTATTTTAAGTTCTGTTCATTATTCTAACACAACAGTTGAATACCTACAACTTTGAAATTCTAAAAAAAAGAACAGGATTTCCAAACTCTGGAGAAATATGTGCAGGGCTCGACCAATATGTTTCTAGATCTAGGAGCAAGTTTTCAAAATTTAGGAGCCCGGTGAAACGAAGTCAAATTTCAAAGAATACCATGACACATGAACGTAATTTGTGTTGATGATGCAGGATGAAAAAGTAGTAAAATATATTTGCTGTCATTTTTTTTTCTTTTTACCCAAACCACTGAGAAATAAAGTTCCAATATAGTTCATAATTTTCTTTTCCCATTCTTCTACTTGTTGCTCTCAAAAATTAAAATTTTAGATTTTGATTTTATTAAAACAAAATTTGTGGAAGCCAGATTTTGTACATATTCATTCAAAGTACGGTATTTTCCTTCGTTTAATCTGTAGATCATATAATTCAGAAAAAAAAATCCTTCCTAAGATTAGCGGCAGCATATAAATTACAGACCGTGAAATAAAATTTAAAAATTTTGACTCAATCCGTGGCGACATATAATAATCTGTAAGCCATAAAATTCAGGAGAAAAAATCCTTCCTAAAATTAGTGGCAGCATATAACTCACAGGCCATGAAATGAAATTAAAAAATTCTGACTCAATCCAAGGCGGGGTAATATCTGTAGATTGTAAAATTCTGATAATTTTTTTTTTTTCCTTTGTATAGTCCTCGGCGGCACGTCCATAGACCATAAAATTCAGAAAAAAAAAAAAAAAAAAAAAAAGTTAGTTTAATCCAAACCTGCCCTGTTCATCTTGTATCATAATTTCTGACAGAAAAGCCACGATTTTTAAGATGACTGACCCAGAAGTCCAAAGAAGTAAGAAAGAAATGATTATCTTATTAAAAAAAGCAACTGTTATTTTTAAGTAATTTTGTGTTAGTTTTAATTGAACATAGGGTTCGTACACTTTGGGGGGGGGGGATTCAAGGACTTTCCCGAACTTTTTTTATTATTACACTTAATATTAAGAAAAGGTTTATTGGCATGAGTGGTATTGGTCCATGAAAGTTTTTTTTCCAATTGAGATTTTAGAAACTCAGATTTTGCTGCAAATACATAAGAAGCAAAAATTAACAACTGCGACCCCTGGTGGCCAAACCATTTTTACCAAAAATGAAAAATTATATGCAAACATTTCCTAACAGGAGCTGTATCCGGTTCAGAAAGAATTTTTTAAATCGGAGTTTTAGAAGCAGAGAAATCATGAAAAATATTATTTACTTTTACGCCCCCTAGCAAAAAAAAATCTTTGCTTAACTTGAAAAAGTGACTATACCTAAAATAGTCTTTGTCATAAATGGAATCAAAACGTACAAGAATTTTTCCAATTTGATGTTTAGAAGCAAATATATGAAATTAAATATAATTTGAATTCAATAGCTTCTGCATTTACGCCCTCTAGTGGCGAAATTAAGCACTGTAAAAAAAAAAAAACGAAGAGCAAGAATCATCATTCGCACATTTCAAGCTTCCCAATGCAGAAAAAAAAAAAAAAATTACAATCGGACTAATATTGGATTGTCGGAAAAGTCATGACATATTTTAGCCATGTTTTGCAAAGGTCATTTATTGATAGAAAGAACAAAGATCAATCAATGATATAATGCCCGTTTTGTTCGATAACCTTTTGCCATCTGTTAGTGAGCTGCAGACTGCATCATTCATAGGACCTGTCTTTCGTGGCGAAAAACTGTACAAGGTGCTGATTTACAGCCTCATCTGAATTGAAATTATGCCACACAAGGACGGTTGAAGAGAGCGAAACAAGTGGAAGTTTGACGGCGCAAGGTCAGGCGAGTATGCTGGGTGTGGCAACATATCCCACCCAAGTTCCAATAATTTTTGGCGGGTGATCAAACTTGTGTGTGGTCTCGCGTTGTCGTGATGGAACAAAACACCTTTACGATGAACGAGCTCTGGACGTTTCTGGATGATGGATTCGTTCAAACTGTCCAATTGCAGACAGTACACATTTGAATTAATTGTTTGGTTCCATGGTAGGAGCTCGAAAAACACGACACCTTTAAAATCCCACCACACTGAGACCAAAACCTTCCGCTGATTAATGTCTGCTTTGGATGTCATTTGAGGCGAAGCAGCACGTCGGGACCAACACTGTTTATGCAGCACTTTGTTGTACACAATCCACTTTTTGTCACCAGTTATCAATCGCTTCAAAAAGGATCGTTTTCCTCACGTTTAATGAGCATATCGCAGATGTTTATACGCGACATCAATTGAGCTTCTTTGAGTTCATGAGGAACCCACACATCGAGCTTGCTTACGTATCCCACCTTCTTCAGGTGGTCGTGAACACTTGAATGATGGATGTGCAATGTGTCTGCAATAGCTCGTGTCATGTAACGTGGGTTTGACTCAATCAGTGCCTTGATTTGGTAGTCATCAACCTCGGTTGGGCTCCCGAACCGAGGAGCATCCTTGAGGTCAAAATCACCAGCACGGAATTTTGCGAACCACGCTGGCACTGACGTTCTTGTAGAGCATTATCACCGTACACTTTACGCAACTTTTCACAAGCTAGACGCACGTTCTCCCCTTTATGGAAGTAAAACAGTAAAATATGGCGAAAATGCAATTTGGTCTTCCATCTTCAACTTGATGTCAAATCTCCGCAAATCAACCAAATCACTCACTATTCCTTTTAGACTGCAGCTAGAACTGGCCCCTGTCGAATGCCATAGCGATAACAGAGCTGCGCATGCCTCTAGTACTTCCAAAACCGCCCAACCGCCATCGGGTGCCAAAATACGTCGTGACTTTTCCGACAACCCAATAGTTGGAGATATGGTGTCCGTCCACAGGCAGACAGGAGGACGAACCGGTAACATAAGCACGCGATCTTTTATACAAAAGACACGCTAAAAAAGATGTAACACTGATTTCCTGAAAGAAATATGACAAATATATGGGCAAATCTACTACTCAAAAGAGGTGGCCAGATACTTTTGGAAATATACTGTATCTTGTTTCGAACTAAACACAAATTACTGCCACAGCATGTGCTGGAAGTGACCTCCATGCTCTGCCAGTCACGTATTGATGCTGTGCTGCATATGGTTGGTGGTGCATCTCAGTATCAAGTTAATTTGCCGGCTTTCATGATTTGCAACATTTTTTATCAATGCATCTATCATGTAGGTTATGTTATGGGGGAACACTCTTTTCTTAAGATAACCTCACAAAAAGAAATCAGGAGACCGAATTGGGCAGAGTTGAAATTTTGAAGAAATACTGGATCATTGTCGTGGGTTCCCTTGACATGTGGCATGTTATAACAGCCTGCTGTCCTCACGTAAGTTCCACATCATCTAGTAAATACTGTAAAAATGTGCAACTATGCAGTGGCATCTAAACTTCCATGGGAGAAAAGGGGAACAATGATCCTTTTGGCAAGACATCCAAACTTCCATAGAAGGAGAACAATGACCCTTTTGACAAGACGTCCAAACTTCCATGGAAGAAAAGGGGAACAATGACCCTTTTGGCAAGACATGGTGCAACCAATCTCCCACTTTCTCCAGGCACAGTGATTTTTCATGAGCAGCATGTGAATTCTCAGCAGTCCATATTCTGAAATTCTTTGTACCTTGGCAATTGTCACCAGGCCTCGTCCTTTAACCATGTGATGTAAATTACTCCCTGCAAACAGGGTCCTGAAACCATTGTCAGTAAGCAAACTTCCTTCTCTGCATCTGGTTCCAGAAATAAGTGGAATATTGTCACACTGTATGGCCAAAGCTGTGCCTCCTTGACAGCTCTTTGACAAATGGAATAAGGTTAACCTAATTCCTGGGGCAATCTTCGCAGGGATTTTGGCACACAGATCTGCCATCACAGCTTGGACATCTGTGAACAATGTTTTACACATTCATCTAAACGGGATGAACACATGTTCAAAGTCACAGTTCACTGGATTACCCAGCAGTTCACAGAAATAGAAAAAACAATCTTATAAAAAAAAAAAAACCTCATTTTTTAAGACTTTTTGTGTTACTTTCAAGTGAATAAAGAGCAAAAATAAGAGGTTTTTTTATCATTACCACTATTTCATAGTTAGACCTGACAGTTTCATAGTTGGATTCTGTAGGGTGCAGTTACATAATTACACCTGCTGCACCCACGAACATGTAACACAGAACTTCCCACACCATGTGATTATCCATAAGAGCAAATAATAACTAACGTCTTTATTGCATCATATTTTCTGTCAAAATGCTTATAAGTAAAAAAAAAAAAGAAAACTTTTCCAACTGTTCATGGACCTCTATTCTTCATATTATGTTTTTTCTGTTGTTGACACATTTTTGTATTTGTTAAAAAATGCAGCAAAAACTTTTGTTTTAAAGCAGCGTATTATCCACAGAGCACAAACATAACTTTTTAACAGATAATCCGCAGGTTATATGATGCAAATTATGGTAGTTCCTAATTTCATAGCTGTGTTAAATGGTACAAGCTGGTAACCCAGTTGGTTAGCAAACGTCCAATGAGTCATATAACTTATTTCAAAATGACGACAGCCATTACACCAGCTCATGTCCAATGTTTTGAGGTGGGCTCCATTGACTTAGCGCTCAACACTAAGTTGTAGGGGTGGTGGGGGTAAAGATATATTAATTGGTGTCATATGATTTAGTAACATAGGTCTGTGATACGTTCTTTACAGAACTCATTCATGCACTCCAACCATTATAAAAGTGTATGTCTACCTGCAAATGACATACCCTCATTACCGCTTGAGCAGGAAGAGTTAAAGCAATTGGTTCAGAACAACGATATTTCGATCATTATGGCTGACAAGACTGAAACACCTGGTACTACTCTATCGCTTGGAATATGCGACTAAAATAACTGAGGCTACTGAAAAAATCCCTCACAAAGTTCTCTCTTTTGACCCCACTTTGGCAACTATTAGGGACTTAAGCAAATTGAAAGCTCAAGGATTCCTACCTACCGAAATATCAGATCACATGAAACCTCCACCCGGACCTAGGGTACCGCAGTTATTTGGTAAGTTAAAATTGCATAAAACCGACCACCCGCTTAGACCTTTGACTTTTTCAGCTCACTCTCCCTCTCGTCCGCTTGAAAAATCTCTTGCAACCTTCTTATCCCCATTCTGTCGGACTTCAGAGTATTTTGTTTCTAGTTCCTTGCAGGTTGTTGACTGCCTCAGGTCCTTTAATTCACAAAGTACACCATTTATATTAGTACTGTTTGAGGTAGAATTCCTTTACCTTAGTGTCCCTGTCGATATCTCCCATAATCTTATCGAAAGTAAACTTCATCTGGACTCTGATCTAAACCCGGTTCAATTCGATGCTGTACTTAATGCTTTAAAAATAGTTGCATGAGGTTCATATTTCTGTTTTAACAACACTTTCTACAAGCAAACAGAAGGTACTGCAGTGGGTTCGCCGTTATCAGCAATATTGGCAGAATTCGTCCTTCCAAGAATTGGAAGAGAGGGTATTGGGCACATGCCCATTAAAACCTCTCTTGTACTTGCTTTATGTGGATGATATCTTGATTATTTGGCCACATCCACATAATGACCTTATTCATTTTTTTAACCTCATGAATACCCATTTTCCTTCTATTAATCTTGCTATGGAACTTGAGTGGAATGCCACTTTACCTTTCCTTGACTTAAATCTTAAACGTAATCCACAAACTAATAATATCAGTTTTTCAGTATTCCGTAAACCTATTTGCCAACCTATTATTATTCTGCACGATTCTGCTAACCCAAAAACATCAAAACTTTCCACACTCTGATTCCTGGTCCGGAGGGCATTCGCACACTCATCAAGTAGACGATTACGGAAGCTTGAAATGAAAAAGATTATAAACATAGCCTGCAATTTCGTTTATACTGCTCATACAGTGTTTACCTTAATTCGAAAGTTTCGACTGTTAACAAGTAGGCTACTACTCTTGAACAAGAAACACACCCTAAGAAATATGTAGGGTCATTGGACTTTCACCTGCACTGTACTAATATATTGAAAAAAAAAAAAAACATGTAAAAAACATGGATTGAGTTTTGCGACAAAAACATACAATACATTCTCTCAAATTAGGAAGGATCGCAACCAAGTGCATCATGATAAAAAACATGGAGTATATGCTCTTCCTTTAAGATCTCTAACTCCAGATCAAGGCGATAAACTTTATATAGGCTCTACAATGTGTACTGTTCATATAAAGAATGAACATATGTACGATTTGCAAAAAAAAATCACAATATACAACAGCATTATCACGTCTTGTGTCTAATGGAACTCATCAACCGGAATGGACAAATAAAAAACTGCTCGTGACACCTAAAAATAAGACTATGACTCTGATGGTTGAGGCAATGTATATTTATATATTGTGTCTTGTATGTTGTAATGATGAAACACCATATGAACTTCCCAGTGGCGGCTTCTTAGGTGAAGTAGGTGAAGTGCCTCTTCACCTATTTTACTCAAAATAAAGTTTTATTCAGTTCCAAAATACTCAAAATTTTGAATAGATATTAATTCACATGGCGCGCTCAATACGGAAAACAAATCCTTACACGCAAAACAGTGCAAGTGAAGAGCCGAAATGAGAATGCTTGGAATTCTGCAGTTTTTCGCCGAGTTGCCATGGTAACTGTGACGTCACCCTCCCTAATCTGATTGCTCAAGTGAAGTGTTTCAGCTTCATGCGCCTTACCTCTGCATCTTTCAATTTTTGAGCGTAAAGTCGTGAGAGATCACGGTGGAGCTGGTGTTAATTTTTTTTTTTTTTTTTTTTTGGCCCTTACTTTTCAGTAATAAACATTTGGCGTGGAATAGAGACGGATTCTCAGATTTATTAAGCGTAACACGGTCACTTCATAAACATCGTGATTCTAGCAAACACCTGAAATGCGGATTAATGTTAAGGAATTTTGAAAAAATTCAAAACACCATTGCCGATGCCCTGAGGAAAAATGCTAGGCTTTTGAAAACGCATTTTAACGAAACCGTTCGTTTAAATAGACTTTTCCTGTAGACAGTGATTGATGCAGTATTAGTATATACTGTATTTGAGCAAACAAGAACTAGCATTCCATGGCCATGACGAAAGCATGGGCTCGATAAATCGTGGAAATTTCATTGAATTACTTTCATTGTTGATATGAAGAAGTTCTTTAGAAATTGAAAATCAATACAAAAGGATAAAAAACTATTCAAAATGAATTAATTGAATGTATTTCTGAATATATAAACGATCACGTCAAAAATTAAATAATTTTTTGTTGTTGATTCGGAAGATGTATTGGTTGAGGGATTTTTGGGTTTCCGTGATGTGAATGAAGATAGAACGTCAGGAGCTTTATACAAAATGCTAGACAAAATTTTGGAACAGTCTGATTACCAACACAAATAAATAGGACAATGTTACGATGGGGCAAGTATAATGTCTGGACACTTAAATGGGCTACAGAAAAAAAAGTCAAGGATAAAGCTTCTCAAGCTGTTTCTGTTCATTGCTTAGTTCATTGTTTGAATCTTGTACACTGCCGGACAATTGCTAAGGACGGATGACAATAGCAACGATAGCAACCATAAAATGGAAGGCAGGAAAATGTGAAAATTAGCATAAGTGTGGGATACAGTAAGACGTGTTGCGCGTATGCAAATTTTGGATTGCCGAACTTGTTCGTGACGTCATAGCGCTGATAAGAGATATAAAGGATTTGACGCGTATTGACCGTTGTTGTTCAAACGCAAAGTTGAAAGGGAAAGAATCAATTGATGAACTTGCAATTTTCGGTATGTCTTCCCGACATCACCAAGATGATTTTACGCGTGGCCGTATTATTGGCAAGATTGAAGAAGGGCGAAAAATAACAGATGTGGCCAGGGAGTTCGACATCAGCCACAGTGTTGTTTCAAGGCTTTGGAAATCATTTCAAACAAATGGAGAGTGTAGCAAACGTCACGGGGGAGGTCGTGTTCGCAGTACGACACCTGCAGAAGATCGGTACATAGTGCTATCAACAAAAAGACACCGCCGCAGCACAGCTAGTGAGGTAGCAAATCAGTTTATGGCTGCTACTGGCAAGCGGATCTTCCGAAAAACTGTCGCCAGACGTTTGCATGAAGGAGGATTATACGCCCGCCGTCCTGTTGTGTGCATCCCATTGTCCAGACGTCACCGTACCGCCCGTTTGCAATGGTGCCATCAACATCGCAATTGGACTGATAACGACTGGTCTGCTGTCCTCTTCTCAGATGAGAGTAGATACAGTCTATCGTCTGATTGTCGACGACAACTGATCTGGCGTGATAGTGGTACTGCATATTGTCCAGCAAACATACAGGAAAGGGACCCATATCCGACATGTAGTGTCATGGTATGGGCTGGCATCATGATCAATGGCCGTACGTCCCTCTATGTGCTTCCAACTGGGACTATGACTGGCCAACGATACATTAATGATGTTCTGCTACCTCATGTTCGCATGTTCTGGGGTGCTGTCGGTGATAGATTCATTTTCATGGACGACAACGCAACATGTCAGCGAACAGTCGCTGTCCAGGAGTGTCTTGAGAGCGAGGATATTCAATGCCTCGTATGGCCAGCACGTTCTCCAGATCTGAATCGCATTGAAAATGTGTGAGATGCTTTGGGGAGTAGTCTTGCTGGTCGCCAATGCCCTCCAATAAACAAGGACACCCTCATCCGTGCACTGACAGAGGAATGGGATAAATTACCCCAACAGCTGCTTGATAATGTTGTGCAAAGCATGACACGACGTGTGGAATCTTGCATCGCCCTCCATGGTGGCCATATCCCGTATTGATATCTTACGCCGGAACGCCTGCGGACGGTAACTGCATTTTTCACGTTTGCGTATTCTGCACAAAATGGCCTGTTTGTCCCTTGAACACGTTCCAAAGCCTTCTGGATTTCAGAGCACAATAAATTGTCTTTCTTGTAATGTCCTGGCATTCTGACATTATTTTATTTCACTTGGCATCCAACCACACTTACTTTTTTATGCGCTATATAGCAGTTTATGATCCGTCCTTAGCAATTGTCCAGCAGTGTATTACACCAGAGTTTTTCTAAAATTTCTAAGTGTCGAATACTTTTTGCAAGCCTCAGTAGAATTGCTTCGTTTGTTCATCATTCTGCGAAGCGGTCTTATACACTTATATCAACAACTGCAAGATCATTGATTGATTGGAGGTTTAACGAACACCGTGAGCAACTCAATGGGCTATAAGCAGTCGCCCGTCCCTAATTTAGGGTCACTGGTTCCAGGGAAGGGAGAGAGCCAGTGCTGTAAGACAAACACAACATCCATGCCTCACCAGGATTTGAACCCGGACCACGTTCGGACGAATAATCAGAGGCCATCGCTTAGACCACTGCGCCACCGGGGCGGCAAAACCGCAAGATGCAGACCAACCATAGCAGAAACTCGATGGTCCTCCACTTCGAAATTATTAAGTGTAATTGTTGAAGATTGGGATAAATTGAAGGAAGTGTTTGGATTTCTGATGAATAGCGAATAATCAGACAAAAAATCAATTCATCTTGCCAAGGGGTTTTTGAATGATATTAACACTTTCAAATTTACATTTTTGGCTGCACCGATCTATTATTCGAACTTTTGATGAAAAATTAACTAAACATAAACTACTGTGTAACTCAAATTAAAAAAAAAAAAAAAAAAAAACTCGTGAAATTTTGAGCCATAAAAGGAACGATGAGTTATTTGAAGCACAGTTTGGAAAAGCTAGCAAAATCACAGAAATAAGCACAGGAATATGCTGCTCTTACACAGGAAACAATTTTTCAAAATTATAAACAATTGTATTTTAAAATTTTGGACCACATTCTTATGGAAATGGATATAAGATTTCAAGACTGTAAGAAACTTCAATTTGTCTGACTTGCTGACACAACCAATTTCGAATAATTTAATGCATGCTTTCCCTCTCGCGCTCTTGAAAATCTACATTTTTACGGAAACATATTTACTAAACACAGCACCTTAAAAATGAACCGAGTCTTGTATATGCCGATGAAAAATTAAGGAATATATTGACTCAAGAACTCCGAGTGTTTCACAGAAACAAAGACATTTTTACAGAAGATTATAAATTGGTTTTCCTCAGTTTAACAATTCCATCTACAAGTGTGCCAGTGGAAAGAAGTTTTCTTAAAAGAATGCAAACTTGCTCAAGAAACACTAGTTCCCAAGATAGACTTGCTTCTCTGGCAAATATTTCTATTCAGGAAGACATTTTATTGATGCCCACGAAGAAACAACCATCTAACCATCTTATGACGACATAATCAACAAATTTGCAGCTTTAAAAGGAAGAAAAATTGATTTAACATAAAAAAAAATAAGTAAGTCCTCATTAAGGGATTTTCATTGTAGACAGTAGATATATTTTCATACTGCTCTTGTACCTCTTCACCTATTTTTCCAACCACGAGCCGCCACTGGAACTTTCTCAATCTTGGTTACAATTGCTTAAAAAATTTGTATCACTGACCTATGTTACTAATCGTATGACACCAATTAATTTAACTTTACCCCCACCAGCCCCACAACTTAGTGTTGAGCACTAAGTCAATGAATGGAGCCCACCTCAAGACACTGGGCATGCGCGGGTGTAATGGCTGCCGTCATTTTGAAATAAGTTATATAACTCATAAACATAGAAAACGAGCAAAAACACACAGTCACATATAGTAAAAGGTTCGTTTAGCAGTAGCTTCCGGTCGTCCTACGACCCTGATCACTGGCGATCGACTGGATGGGCCGGTTGCCAGAACTACAATTTGAAGTTGGGGTGTTGGAAAAGTTGCCAGATTTTAAAAGGGAGATCCAAATAAATGGGATTTGGTGAGGGGTATCTGAATTGCAGTTTTTGGTGAACAAAATTACAATGCTTTCTTGGAAACGCAGAGATGCTTTGTTGATGAATGGGGCAACTTTTTTAGTTTCTTTCCAAATGGAAACACTGCAGAGATGTCTTCAAGGTTAGTGCAGGTAAAGCTGTCTTTGGAAGACCATTGGAAACATCTTTTTTGTGTTCACTAAGCCATGTTATATAACTCATTGGATGTTTGCTAAACGATGCATATGTTTATTTCCTGATGATGAAGGCATAGTGTCTTCGAAAGATCTCAAATTTTAATGTCATCTTTTTAAAGTTTTTAACCTGACATTTTTAAACATAGTGATTAAAGTGTAAAGTATGCTAGTCATGACTGTTTGAGTGTTTGACAAGTTTTATTGGATGGTGCATAAGAGGATTTTTACGTCAATTGCAATTAGCACGAAATTTGCCTGACGTTTTTTCATATACGACTCTACCATTCTGTAGTAGTTAGCAGGTATGTATCAGTAGCAAAAATCATCTCTTAAATTGCACTTTTTGAAGTGGAGATAACGTCATTATGAAGATTTACATCAACACCCTGTAGCACAGAAAACTTAACATTATCTTCAGAAAAAAGTACATAAAAAGTGAAAATCTTCCAAATACGTGGCATCAGTGAATAAACAAAGACATCGCTCTTTCCGTGTTTTAGCAACACACAGCAACCGAAAAATTGTTATTCGGCCACTTCTGGGGAATCGAACCCCAGATATCTCAATATCCAGCCGAGTGCCTAAGCAAGTACACAAATGTTTTTCGTGGTGAGTGGCATCTCACTGAAAAAGGATTTTTTCAGTTGGATTTCTAGAAGTGAAGATACAATTGCAACCATGTTAAAAACAGAAGCATGCACTTACACTGCTATTTGCAAAGCACTGCCACAAAATATTGTAAACTACATGCAAAATATTCACCATTGTGACTTCTATCTAACGCAAAAAGAATTTTTAAAATCCACTTTTTGGAAGCACAGATTTCAAGGAAATTCAACATACATTTACGCTCCTTAATGGTGACACCATGCATTATTTCAAACAGAAACTATGTAAAATGGACTTTGTGGTAAAAACGTATCAGAAGGTAAAAATAATTTTTTAATCTTTCTTTTTCTTTTTATTTTGAAGTAATGTATAGAGTAAAATACATTTTTAATTTAATAGCATGTGCATTTACGCCCCTTAGCAACAAGATCATCGCTCTTTCCACATTTATAAGTGAGTCACGAAAAATTCTCATCGGCCGCCACCGGGAATCGAACCCAGGGTCTTTCGCGTAACTGGAAGACCCTGGGTTCGATTCCCGGTGGCAGCCGATGAGAATTTTCCGTGACTCACTTATAAATGTGGAAAGAGCGATGACTTCTGTTTGATGTTCCTAGTCCACGTTAAATGTCTATTAATTACTTAGCAGCAAGGTTAGGCACCAGAAAAAAAAAAAAAACTTATGGATCATCGTTATCACAGTTCAGGCTTTTAAAATAATTTTTAAAATCAGACTAGTACTTATGGAGATATGATGCCCACAGACGGACAGACATAGTGATACTATAAAGCACACACTTTTTTTTTTCAAGGAAAGTGCAAAAAAAAAAAATGGCAAAAAAAGGAAATTTATTCATTTGAAATGTAACACCATAGAAGAATGCTTCGAATTTCCAATTTAGATCAAATAACGAATGGATACTATGCATCACTGGAAGGCCCATGAATGGAAACTTCTTTACTTAGTTACACACCACCAGAAATGAAGATCTCCTGCTGAAGATAATCATGGAAAGGGGGAATTGAATGAAGGGAAATATGCAGCAGACTGTTAACAAGATGGTATCAGTCTTGCTGTGTCTGCACACTGTGGAGGCCTCACATGTAGCATAGAACCATAGCACTCGGTTCAATTTCAACATGGCTACAACCAGAGCAACAGGATGTAGATGTACACTTGTACGCTGTACATGGATAATTTCCAAATTATTAGCATGTTTTGCAGATAGTTTTTGCTTGCAGATTAAAACTAAAATAAAAATCTTATTTACAGTGACTAAAAGCACCTCAAGGCTTTTATTTAGATTAATATGCTTAATTCTATTCTAACTTGAAGAACTTTGAATTATACTTCACATCTGAGTTCTTTTGTTTTTACAGATGTTTCTAGCATCTAGATTTTTACTGTTCTCAATGTATAGAAACTGTATCAAAAGTTCCGTTTACACAGAAAGAATTCAAATTTTATTGGCAGGTTCCTCTTGCAGTTGCCAGTTATTAAATTAAAATCATTTACTTATGTATTTAAGTCTAGTATTTTTGAATTAACTTGTTGAAAATGCTATTTATAATTTTTGACGGTTCATTGATGTTGAACTGTTTTTCTGGATATAAAAACTTTTTTTAATTATTAGTCCCTTGTTTTTATGAAGTTCATAGTCCAATATTTTAATATTTGCCATAAAAGTCACATTTCACACACATGGTTGCACATTCAGTTGTAATGTACTAGCGTTGTCCTAATTGGAATACATCTGTAATGTTCTAATAATTATTTATTGTTTTATTAATTTTTCTTTAAATTATCTTATCCTATTGTTTGTTTCGTGGGTTTGCAGCAAGTCTTCGGTTTCAATGGTTGTGTACGCAGATACATTTTATTTTTATACAACTCTGGCTACAACTGCTTTATAAGGAGCTAGGTGACAGATAATAGTAGCTTCACTGTACTAAGGCAATAGTTCTGATTTCCCTTATGCAAGTTCACAAATCTATACTAATGCTCGAGATGAAGTATGGCATACAACTAAGCTAATACCTGTTTATATCACATACTAAGTTAAACATCAAAATTTGTCCTGAGTAAAATTTATCACCCTTTAAAAATTACTTTGAATCTTCCAGTGCAGTGGAAGCACCACCATTTAGAAAACACTGGCTCAGATTGTACTTTCAATTACAAGCCAATATACAGCTTCATAATTTGATAGGCAATTTACATTATTAGTAATTTCTATCAAAAGCTTATTATTGTGACCACCTCCTACTTTCAACATCGACAGCACATAGCCAATGAAAGAAGGCATGTGTCGTGAGCTGGCTTGAAGGATATATAAGGTGTGCTGTGGGCATTCTGAAAACATATCCCTTGTTGCTGTCATGGATAAAAGGAGCGATTTATCAGATTTGCAAAAAGAGATCATTAGCGACTTTCAGGCCAAGGGTGGCAGTACTTAATAACAGAGCAGTTTGTGAACTGTTTGCATGCTGCTGTGGTTAAAGTGTATTGTGATTGGAGAAATGGCACCACTGCAAATAAGCGATGTGGAAACTGTGGAGCACCACGTGACATTGATGTGAGAGATGAAAGTCGGCTTTGAAGGTGCAAGAGGGCCGATCGACATGCTACAGTGGAGCAACTCACTGGCCGAATGAACCAGGGGGCTACCGGAAGTGTGTCTAAAACGACAGTTCAGCGAACCCTGCTGTGTATGAGCCTCCAATGCAGACGGATGGTCACTGCACCTATGCTAACAAAGGTGCATCGGCAGAAAGGGCTTACATTTGCACAGCAGTATCGGAATTGGAGCTCCGCTGATAGGCAAAGGATTGCCTTCTCCGATGAGTCACATTATCTTCTTCACTGAACGGATGGACGTTGACGTATAAGGCGAGAAACACAGGAGAACAAACACTTTTTAACCATTGCTGGAAGAACACAAGCTGGTGGGGGCAGCGTTATGGTCTGGGGAATGTTTTCGTGGCATTCCCTGGGTACACTCATACCTGTGGAAGGCACTATGGACTGAATTTCATTATGAATCCATCTTTGTAGACCACGTAAACCCATACATGCCGATTGTCTTTCCTGGGTCGGATGGGATCTTCCAGAACGACAATGCAACGTGTCACACAGATAGAAATGTCCGAGACTGGTTGGAAGAACACAATGAAGACTTCAAGTACTTATCTGGCCCCTTAATTTCCCAGACTGAAACCTAATTGAGCATCTGTGGGACAACCTCTATCGTGTTGTTCACTCTACGGATCCACCACCACGCACCCTCCAGCAGCTGTCAGATGCACTGCGGTCAGCATGCCTCCACATACCTGTGAACACCTTTCAGCACCTTATTGAATCACTCCCAGCCCGTCTAGCTGCTGTCCACGCTGCACATGGCGGTTACTCTGGATATTAGTTGGTGGTCACAATAATGTGACTCGATCATGTAATTACTATTAGATCAGAATTTCCGAGGATGCAATGTATTCTGTTCACTAATAACTGCAATCTGATTTCTGGAAAGAATATTTGTCAAAAATATATATATATATATATATATATATAATAATATCTTCTGATTCAAGGCTTCTTGAATTGGAAGAGGAACTACAAAGGATCAAGTGGGACATCGTCGGGCTAAGTGAGGTAAGGAGAAAAGGAGAAGATCTCATTGAACTGAAAAGTGGACATCTCTTCTACTATCGTGGGACAGATACTGGCAGAACTAGTGGTGTTGGATTTATAACAAACAAGAAACTGAAGGATAAAGTTGTAGAAGTTGAAAGTTCCTCTGACAGAGCTGCACGACTCGTTATCCAACTCTCGAGAAGATACAAGGCTCAGATAATTCAAACTTATGCACCCACCACAAGTCATGCTGAAGAAGAAATTGAAGAATTTTATAAGGAAATTTGTGATCTAAATAATAAAGGTAAGCAGCACTTGAAGATAATTATGGGAGATTTCAATGCAAAAATAGGGCAACGGCAACAGAATGAAACTTCAGTAGGTAAATTCGGTCACGGCAACAGAAACCAGCGTGGAAATACTCTCGTAGAGTTTGCAGAGGCAGAAGGGTTTTTCATCTTGAACTCCTTTTTCAAGAAAAAGCCACACAGGAAATGAACATGGAGACATCCAAATGGGACGACAAGTGAAATTGATTTTATTATGTGTAACAAAAAATTCGTCATAGAAGACTGCAGTGTGCTAAACAAGTTCAACACAGGCAGTGACCATAGATTGGTGAGATGTAAGATGCACCTCAACACTAAACTCGAACGTAGCAAGCTCATAAGACAAACAGAATGTATTGACATAACCAACCTCAAAAAACACCATAATACCTTCAAATTGGAACTGAAGAACAGATTCTCTGCTTTAGAAGGCCTAACATTGGAAGAAGTGGATATTTCTGAAGTTAACAGAAAAGTAACCAAAGCTCTTATGGAAACAGCAACAAAATTAGCTGGGTCTAAGAACAAATTGCATGTGAACAAATTATCAGGAAAAACCAAAATTTTGATGCAAAAAAGAGAGAGATGAGGACAACTAAAGAAGATGTGACTTCCAAAGTGGAATATATAGAGCTATGCAAGACAGTACGAAAAAGTATCACTGAAGACGTAAGGAAATTCAACTGTGAACTAGTAAGGAAAGCAATTGAAAACAACCAAAGCCTAAAGATAGCAAAGGGACATCTCAGTAAAGGAAAACAACAGATTATGGCACTGGGAAAAGAAGATGGTTCTGTAACAAGAAATAGAGGTGAAATTTTGACAAGAGTGAAAGATTTCTACTCCAAATTATATGAAAGAGATGATACATGTACTCCAGGCATCATGAAAGGTACCAGAGTTCTTCCAGTCCTTCCAGCAGAAGTTGCACATGCAATCAAGAACATGAAGCGGGGAAAAGCTCCAGGAGAAGATGGAATTACTGTAGACATCATACAAGAAGCAAGTGGAGAAATCGAAACAGTACTCGCCCAAATTTTCACTCGATGTCTTAATGAAGGGAAAATTCCTGAGGATTGGAACAACGCTACAATGATCTTGCTACATAAAAAAGGTGACATTGAGGATCTCAGGAACTACAGAACTATCAGCCTCCTATCAGTGGTTTATAAAATCTTCACTAAAGTTCTTTCGCACCGCTTGAAGGTAACACTGGACATGGCTCAACCGAGAGAACAAGCTGGATTCAGGAGTGGCTACAGCACAATAGATCATATCCACGTACTGAGAGAACTAATTGAAAGAGCGAGGGAATATGAACTTCCATTGTGCATGGCTTTTATCGATTATGAAAAAGCCTTTGATTCGGTGAAACCATCGGCAGTTGCAATGGCTCTGAAATCCTGCAGTATTTAAGATGCATACATTAATATTATTAATAACATCTATGGAAATGCAAGTGCAAAGATTCGGCTATTTGAAAATACAACACACATAAAAATTGGAAAAGGAGTGAGACAAGGTGACACCATATCTCCGAAGCTCTTTAATGCTACATTGGAAAATGTCTTTCAATCACTGAACTGGGAAAACAAAGGGATAAAGATTAATGGAGATTATCTAACCCACCTTCGTTTTGCTGATGACATAGTCATTTTTGCAACTACCCCATCGGAGCTACAGAGTATGATGCAGGAACTTGCTGACAAGAGTAAAGAAGTGGGATTAAAAATGAACTTTCAGAAGACAAAAGTGATGTTCAATGCTTTTACAAGAAATGAAGATTTATCGATTGATGGAGAAAAGCTGGAGATAACAGACACGTACGTTTATCTTGGACAGCAGATATCAAGTGAGGGTCACATTAGTGAAGAAATTAATCGGCGTACAAAACTTGCCTGGAGAGCTTTTGGAAGAAACAGCATAATTTTCAAGAGCAATATGCCATTATGTCTTAAAAGAAAAGTGTTTGATCAATGCATCCTTCCAGTGCTTACGTATGGTGCAGAGACGTGGACCTTAGCTAAAAGAGACATACAAAGGCTGCAGACAACTCAAAGAATCATGGAGAGGTGCATGCTTGGTGTAACCAGGAGAGATAAGAAGAGGAACACGTGGATCCGAAAAATGACAAGAGTGGAAGACATCATGATCAGAGTTAAATCCCTGAAATGGCAATGGGCTGGACATACTGCCAGAAGAACAGACCATCGATGGACAGCCGAAATTTTAGATTGGATTCCAAGGGACAGGAAAAGACCCAGAAGAAGACCACATGGAAGATGGGTGGATGAAATTCGAAAGTATGCGGGAGTGACATGGAGGAGACTGGCACAAGACAGACCGTTGTGGAGGAAACTTGGGGAGACCTTCGTCCAGCAGTGGATTGATAATGGTTGACAATGATGATGATGATGATATAATAATAATAATACAAACTATAAAACTGTCAACTTTTTCTCCAGTTAATCTTAAAAAAATTTCCATTTTCACAAAAACACTGTGTTCAAAGATACCCAAAGTGACAAGTCAATTTATGCAAACAAGTTCATTAAAACATACATTGTACATTAATAATCATATGAATTATAAGCAAATAAAAAATGTAAGAACCTGATATTCCCGTGGAGTAAAGGTTCGAGAGTTGACATTATCTAGCATGTGGTATCGACGCAATTTCGTCTGTGGTCCACTTGTTCTTGTAGCCATCTAAATAAATTATAAAAGAGTATTTCTCAATCAGAGGAAAAGAAATGCTAGCAAGGACAAAAAAATTACAAACTTTGTACATTAATAAAGCCATACCAAATAACACAGAGATTATAAAATTACCAAGAATGAAGCCAGTAACCAGCTAAAATACTGTGAACTTGCACAAATTGTAAAAGAAGAATGTGCAGATACTTTTTTGGCATGAGAAAAGATATTAATTTTTATATTTCTTCTGATTAGTAAAAAAAAGGTGTGTGTTTATAGTAAAAGTAATCCAATGGATAAAAATATTTCGTCAGAACTGCTTTCCACATTTATTTATGCAAAATAATGCATGTACGTACTCTTTTTGCACACGGCAGATGGTGTCCAAATTGCAGATAGTTCACCGACACTCCAGGAAGGGCGTAGGTGGCGTCCCATCATGTTCAATAGGTGAAAGGTCAAGCAATTGGGCTGGCCACAGAAGGGTGTTGAAATTACGGAGGCAGGTCTGGGAGAGCTGTGCCACGTGTGGCCAGGCATTATCCTGTTGAAAAACTGCTTGGTGGTGCTGCGACTTGTAAAATGTCATCAACGTATCATTGAGCCATGAGGGTGGTACGGACTAACAAGGGTATCCGGCTACCATAGGAAATGGCTCCCCAAACAGTAAAGATCCAGACTCATGGTCACCACAGGCGATAAGCTTTATCGTCGTGGCGACTAAAAATGTTTGATTAAATCGCCAATTCTGGCGACCTGTACGGGAAAAAAAAAAACAATTATTTTATTTAACTTGTACTGTACAGAATTTTTTTTTTTTAACTTGTACGGAACTCGCATGTTTTTGAAAAATTTTACTCCAAATGTACGGAAGTCGCATGAAATGGCACAAAATTTGAGTTGTACAGAAGTCGGCCATCACCTTTTTCATTCCGCTATTCTGCTTGAACAGCAGAAAAGCAAAAAAAAAAAAAAGTTTATAAAAAAGGCGAGGGCGTCGGTTTTTGATCACAAAGAATGCGCCATGGGTGATATGTCATCGTAGGGGAACAAGGTTCGCAAGGTTGTGGTGGGGATGAAAGCTTCTTGCCATAGGTGGACAGCTCAATTGCCTGTGTTGGGAAAGTCCTACTGACAGAAATTTTTATGAAAAAAAAATTCTTTAATTTTTTAAATAAACGAATGCAAATTTTACAGTAACCAAGACACATCAAAATAAATTACCATGTGAAATTTCGTCAAAATCCGATGAAAACTTTAGAAGTTAGACATTTTCTTTTTATTATTTTTAATGAATGTTGGCTGAAAGCCTGCATCCATAGGAAAATTCTGAAGTCCGGAGTTTCGAACGATTCCGGATTTTCAAGGTTTTACTGTAATAATATTCCGATATTTGCGAACTACAATGGAATATGCCCATAGTTTTTAGGGATTTAGTTGTCTGACACTACGGAACTATGGACCTTGCTGTCAAAACTACGGATTCTACGAATTTTCAATTTTTTTTTTCATTTTTTTATTGTTTTATGATATACATGAGATTCTTAAGCGGATTTGCGGAATTAGGCAGGGGTTTTTTTTTCATCATTTAGATCATTCTCAGGATCAATGTAAAACAGGATGACAATTTGCTTTTCCATTTGGAGATGGTATTTCGTGTCTCAAAACTTTCGAAAACGGCAGTTGACTGGAGTAAAAAAGTTACCATAATCGTAATTTTTCTCTCCCGATGTTGCCTTTGTGTCCAGTTTTATTGTTAAATATGATTTTATTGCATAAAAGTATTTCAGCTTGAAACTGCAGGCAACAATTTGCGAAAACGGAGGTTAGATGCTGCAAAAATTTCCCCGTAATCTTCAGGGGGTCCCGAAAATGGAAGAGACAAAGTTGAAAAATTTGTAATTAAATTGATGCATGGTGTTCAAAAGTATTAATATTCTCAAAGTTACACCATTTATCTAAATTAGTTAAAGCTTTCATGATAATTAACACAGGAATCAGACATTGCTGAATTGACCATAATTACTGTTCCGCACGTAATATCAATCACATCACAAAACATGAAAATTTCATCGCCCTGGAGTAGGAATCAAATTCACATTTCACGATTTCCAGTCGAGCATACTATCCATTATACCACCCAGGACAAGGAAGTCTGAGTGTTAGAGCATCGGAATATTCTCCGACCCTGTTTTTAAATTGTGCTGCCATCTAGCATTGTTAAGTAAATCTCCAGTTGTTAAGTCAGGTATACTATGTGGAAGAAACATTCTTCTCATAATACATAGCCAATACATCATGATAATTAACACAGCAATCAGACATAACTGAATTGACTGTAATTACTGTTTCGCATGTAATACTGTAATCGCCATGGAGTGGGAATCGAACCCGCATCTCCCGATTTCCAGTCGAGTATGCTATCCATTACACCACCCAGGACTAGGAAGTCCCAGAGCAAAAAAATTGTCATGTTTTCTGATGTGATTGGTATTACCTGCAAAACAGTAATTACAGTCAATTCAGTGATGTCTGATTGCTGTGTTAATTATGATGCACTGGCCACATATTATGAGAAGAATGTTTCTTCCACTTTGTATAGTTAAAGCTTTAATATGATCATGCACCCATGGTCTTGTGGCTGAACGTTCTTTCAGCATGATGGATGAAGTTTTTGTTATCAGAGGGCATAAAAAAGAAAGGAAAGAGAAGTATCAATGAAGAAATAGGGAAAGAAAGATAAGAGCAGAAAGAGAAATTAAGCAATGGATGCTGTTCAGCTGCAGAGTCAACAAAAGACAAATCGACAGTAGTCCGCATTCTTGCTGTGTGTTTTGATTTTTCACCTAGTTGAAAAATTCAGCTTTTTTCTTCTTTCTTTGGTCTTATCTTGACATAAACTATAATTTTAGAGGCAGTATGATCATATGGTAAGTGGAGGTTCATGCACTGTGGGTTTACTTGCTTCGATTTCCTGTCTGTCAAGCATTGTGGGATTTAGAACACATCTGACTGATTTTTGCTGGTGGAAGTTTCAAACTTAAATCTCGCAATGTTACCTTATCATGCCCTCACCAGGGGAATCAAATTTGTGTTTTGCATGTGTTAGTTTCATTAGTGTCTTTGTTTGTTGTAATGTTTTGTTGTGGCGCGTATTTCTTTTTCACAAAGAGGTGCATAGTTTCGTAAAAAAGTGTCTATGTATGCTGCGCAATAATACTGGTTACTACTGACAAGACTCTTGCCAATGTTGGCAGGTATGGTATTCCTGTGCATAACTACTTCTCTTTACACCAGTTCTGATGTTTACGAGATCGGCAAAGATCTTTCTTTTTCGTGTGTTAGACTGCTTTTTTTTTTACCTTATCGTCAGCAGATGATTTAGGTCAAGTTTTGTCTGTTAGTGTTGCTTCTATTGTTATCCAGTTTAAAAATACAGTTTTTGTGGCTTTTAAAAATTATTACTGGTGGATTCCAGGAAAAAGTGGACATGACAAATTTTAAAATTCGTTTTTGTTAATAGTGTTTAAACACTGGCATGCAAAAATTAAGGACGAGACAGTTTTTCGAATGTAACTCGTGCAGAAGTGCTCCACATCGACTTAAATCATACCATAAGATCTCCAAGATGTAAGAATATGGGACAAGTGAGCAAAACCGTCCAAACAAGGAATCCAAAAGATACAAAGACACTTTATTGAAAAGGTAGCTTCGAGCACAACTGGATAGAAGACAGAAATCTTCATGTGACAGGCGGCTGCCAAGAAAAATCCAGTCTTTAGTAAGGGATATGATCACCCCTGACTGCGTTGCAGGATTTACAACGTCTGTCCATGCTGAGGACGAGGTTGTCAAGGAGTTGTTGAGCCATCGCGGCCCATTCCTCTTGTAGCACCAATGGCTGCTGCGGAATCATTGCTGGCGGCTGGTGACGTGCTCCCAAGCGTCTCCCGAGAAGGTCCCACATGTGTTCGATTGGATTTAGGTCCGGGGACCTTGCGGGCCAATCCACGAGTTGAATATCTTCATTCTCCAACAGCTCTGCAACAGCCACTGTACGATGAGGTGTAGCGTTGTCGTCCATGAAGAGGAACTCAGGACCCTCAGCACCTCTAAACAGACGCACGTGAGGCAGCAGAACCTCGGTACAATAGTGGACACCAGTGACTGAACCTCCTTGGAAGATGTGGAGGTCAGTACGCTAACAAGCATGATACCGCCCCAAATGAGAACTCCGCCACCTGCAAACCGGTCCCTTTCGATGATGTTGGAGGTGCGATTGCGTGTTCCCTGCTCTTTCCAGATGTGTATACGTCCAGAATCGCTTATCAGACTAAATCGGCTATCATCCATAAAGAGAACTCGACCCCATTGCTGATGTGTCCAGTTCTTGTGTTCCTAGCACCACAGAAACCGCCGTCTCCGATGAGCGGACGTTAATGGCACACACCGTACTGGTTGTCGTGCAAATAGACCACCTTTGTGCAGCCTCCTGGCCACGGTAAAATGCGATAACGGACGTCCAGTTGTCTGTTGCATGTGCCTTGCGATTTCTGCAGCTGTCTGCCGTCTGTCTCTTCTCGCCTGCAGGACAATATACCGGTCGCCCGCCGCCGTGGTTGCTCGTGGACGACCACTGCTAAACTCTCGGACAGCTGTTCCTGTCGTTTGAAATGCGCTCCAAGCTTGTGAAACAATGCTGTGAGCGATCCCAAACTCCTCAGCCACACCAGTCACACTTCAACCTTCTTCCAACTTCCCAATGATGCGAACTCGGGTAAAGTCATCCAGATGTCGTCTACTGGATTGCCTGTTGGCCATATCACACGGTGGCAGCAACTCGACGTCGTTCAAACCGATGTACACCGTACCGTGCATTAGCTTTCACCGAATTGCTGAGCATACACCGCCCGTGTGCTTTATGCCCTTCCACATCCCCCACGTCATGCTGCATATATGTGCATGCCATGCCGTACCGGACCCTATTCTATCTCCTGAGTGGTCTTTCGGTCCATTCTGCCTGCTCGTTCGGCTGTTATGCTAATTTCTCCTCTTCGTCCTTAATTTTTGCACACCAGTGTATATCATTCTATTCAGAAAAATATAAATGTTTTATATCTGCCAATAATTTTGATGAATAATACAATGACCTTGATAACAGTAAGGTCAAAGTTGCTCGTTCTTCTCATGCAGCTGCATCATTGAAAAACACTAATTTTGACCATAGCAGAAATTGGGTTAATATTTTAATATAACTGTTACTAATATGTTAACTTTTAACATTTAATGTTGTAATTAACCTGTTTATTAACTAATTTGTGCAGATAGCTTTTTTGACTATCAAAGGGACTGCTTAATAACATAACTAATGAATGTCCTTCAGTTACCAAAATACTACATATAAACTGTATCAACAATAAACCATTAAGGCTAGAACTTCATTGTTTTTTTTAAAGCAGGTTTTAGGTCCTTTTAGTTAGAAACAATTACATTTTAATTCATCTTTGATTCAGATAGTTTTTTAGTGGTAACGGAAGGACATCAAATACGTTAACGGAAGGACACTAAATATGGTAACAGAAGGACGATTCAGAATCAACTCATTTTGACTTAAGATTACAAATGCACAAAGATTAGGTTCTATTTTAAACTAAAAAAAATATTAAGTTTACAAATTTAACATATATATATTATAATGCATATTAAATACAATTTGGGAAAACATAAATCATCATACACCATTTTTTTCTGTTTTGAATGAATATTAAGGCTTTTGTATCACAACATTATTTAACTGGATATGTTTACAAGGCAACTTTAACCGTAACTGTCAGCCTATTCTATTGACCATAACCGTAACTGTCAGCCAACTGACCATAACTTCAGACATCAATCTGTGCAACCGTGTGCCACATGCTGTTATGTTTTACCACAGATAAGCAGATACTTTAATTTATCTATATTTGGATTATTGTCTGTTAGAACTTTGTGAAAGGTCTTAAGGTTGTTATATAATATTGATTGTGCTACTTCTTTTAAAAAATGCCTCTGACTGCAACAGAAAAGCAACATCTCTACAGAGAGCGTATGAAAGCTTAAGGTGGGTCATTTCCATTGAGCTTCACCCAATGCCTGTTGCATCACCAATTTTAAAAAATCTGAAATAAATATATGTCGTACCCCCATACTTCAGATGTAAAAAAACAATTTTTCAAAATTGTTTATCTCTCATATTTTTTTTAGGAGAGGCCTTTAAGTAATCGCAGATGGCAATTTTTTGGTAAAAACGGTGCTTCTCGAGTTTTGAATTTTCTCAAGAACTTTTTAACCAGTTCAGATGGGCCAAAAGCCATTCTCCTCAGTAAAACAGGTTCTTTCTAGCCATCTATTAAAGTTTACTGATCTATGTTATCAAGGAATCACAAATTCAATTGGAAATTATCAAAAAAAAAAATCAATTTTCTGGGCATTTTGGATGCCGATAACTAAAGAGTGTTATTTCTCCATTTCCAATTTTTTATTTATGTAAGTGTGCTGGTAGGAGAGTTTCATAACCCTGAAATTTTGATGGAGAAATTAACTATTTTTAAATTATCAAAAATCAAAAAAGGAAAAAAAAATTTGTGATTTTTGAAGCCCATTTTCTCAAAAGTATGTTAATTTAAAAATCTGAAATTTACAGGTTTGGAAGTCCTATAGGAGTGGTTAAGGCCTCACAGATTTCATTATGGAGGTTTTGCCTACTAATTTTTAATAAATTTTTGAAAACTGAAAAAATAACGTTTTAATATCTTATACCGAAGCACTATTTTTTTATTTTTATTTTTTTTGACTCACTAATTACCCTAGAAACTGTTTTTGAGTCTTTATACAAATGAAATAAGTTCAGATGTACTGTTAATATTTTTTTTAGAGAGGAGAGTGGTTGGGGAGACAGGATGAGCAACATAAAAAGAATTGGTTTTTAATTAACTTTACATTAAGAATCAGGTCGAATGCACGATGAACATTTAATCTGAAATTTTTAGGGATGAAAAGGCAGTTGATGATAAAAAAACCTAGCCTACAAGCTTGAAGTAGCAGTTCAGTGTGAAATAACAAGAACCGAAACACCCATAATAAACATTCACTGGAAACAATATGAAAAGGATAAGATGAATTTCGTTTACTATAACTGGAGAGCTTTTGTAGGCTACAGGACCAGTTTTATCATGGTTAAGGAGGAAAATATTGTAGTTTATTATAGAGCTTTTACATCTATATAGATACGGTGTTTAAGTTAGTCTATTTTCTCCTGCAGTAAAAGTGTTAGTTCTTCATTTAGCTTTTCACTAATGTTGTGTCCTCTTCCAGTAGGTGTTGTTACCTCCAGAGGTGTTAAGACTCTAAGGATGTTGTTGTTGGAAACCCACACTTTTGTCGTTCTCACAGAGTTTGAATGATGTTCCGGGTCCTTTTGGATGAAAAAAATGCACAAAGCCCTCCTCATGTTCAGAGTTAATTTCCAAAACAACACCAATCCACCAATTCTGGTCATAGACACAGGCAACATACTGATTTGCTTTTACTGTAACTACAGATTCTTTTTCATAGGCCCAACTGAGGAAACTTTTTTCACTTTGTTGTCCTCAAATTTTTGAGATCCAGAGACAAAGAAAACTCGCATGGTCTCTTCATCCAGGGGAAGAAACTGGTGTTTCTGTAATGTGCCTGCGATTCTTGTGGACATTTCATACCGTGAAGTTAAATCCTTGTTAACTCTTTCAACTGCTGCACTGTCAATGTGTAGGAATGTAATTCCCTTTATGTTAGCTTTGCAGAATTCAAGCATATCACTAATATTCAGGATGGCTGTTTTCTGGCCCTCGCTGAATACTAGCCTTACGAACTAAACGCCTTTATGGAACCTCCAATGCCATCACAAGGACTCTTCCCATGCGAAGTGGCAAAAAATTCCACTCTGCTTCCAGCCCAAAATCTTTTTTGTGGTGGCAAAGGTTGATGAAGTTCTTCCTTCCTTTACACTGCCCACCAGCTCCATCAGTGAAATATGAAACTTTGGTTACAGCAGGGAAACGGGCCTTAACTTGTTGAAGGAGTTCTTTCCGGAAGGTGTACACAGCACGTGTTCTTATGTAAATAGTCACTCAACACACAGAATGGTTTGGTGTTCAGAACCCCATCTTCTAGATGATAAACAACAAATGGGTGGAGAGTAACTTGATTGTTTACCCAATGGTAAGATTGTACTTCATCTTGGACCATGAAAGTATAGTTCTCTGCAAAATCTCCAAGGATGACACATTCTTCATTTTCTTCTTTTCTTTCAAAAACTGATTTTGTCTGCGAGCAATGAAGTTCAGTTAGTTTTTCAATGAGGTTTTCTACAAAATCATCATATGATTCTTCAAAAGTCACAAGATTGCACCTATGAGTTGTTAGCCATTGTTTGTAGGTTACTTGAAGCAGTTCTGGATCTTCTTCTCCATCAGGCAAAATTTCTCTTGCACATGCAGACCCAGGACAGTCTTCACACTTATCAAGCATGCAGGCTTCCTTTTTGATGTCACATACCATGGTTGCAATCAAGTCTTTATAGTCTTGTTTTAATTTTGCCCTGGAAAGCCTAAGTTTCACATTCTCATGTTTAATACAAACACATACCATGTGAGTCCCACTACTCCCAGCCAGCACACACCATTTAGGTCTAAGCTCAGCAAACTTAGACTTCCCTACCTTAATATACCAGGGTTCTCTTGCAAAAATGCAGCATGTAGCTCCTTCAGATTCCCTAAGACAATTTTTTTCTGTTTACGTTCCTTTTCTCTGCGTGCATTCCGTACACTAACACAGTCTTTCATACCAGGGAGTAACCTACTGACGCTGTCACTCTCATAAAACTTAGTTACTTTATGTACTATATCTTCACTCAGCTGGGAGTGTTTTGGTTTCTCAACTTCAGGCAATGCACCATATTTTTTGGTTAATGATTTTGCTTTCTTTGCCAAGTACTCACTCAAAATCCCTCACCAACTTTCAAAACAGTCCAGAATTTGGGTAGTAAACTTAAAATTTTAATTTTTTCACTATTGTCTGTGACCTTTTTAAATTTTTGTTTGAATTCTTCAATTAAAACAGAGTACTCATCTTGCACATCTTCAGGTTCCTTTGGTGAAAAACTGGCAATGGCAAAGGATTGGTGTAAACTCTTTCTCATTTTCACTGAAACTTTCTCCACTGTCTTTTCCACTTCCACAACCCTCCTCTCACTGCTTAGCCTGGAGACTTTTTTTTTTTGGAGGTGTGACACCTAAGGTTTCACATGCTACAGCAGACTTATTTAACGCCTCATCTGGAGGAAAATAATAATCTTTTTCCTGACAAATTTCAAAATCTCTTGGATCAGATTTTAAAAGGCTCAGTCGGCAGATGTTGCATATAGATTGACCTGGAATAAGTTTTTCCGCAGGATATTTTTCTGCCATTTCCACAGTTATTTCACGCAGACTTTTTTCATAGCTTTCTTATGTCTTTGATCTGGATTGCAACATGTACCCCCAAAAACAAAGCTGTACTTTTGTATGAACTTGATTTCGTGGTAGTGGCATACAGTTTTCAGATTGTGTTCTTAAGCGAAGCAGCGTTTGTTCTTGTTCACTGTATTCACTAATAAGTTTCACTGATTTTGTCACAGGTTTAAAAGTTTCTTTATGGCATTGTTCTAATAAATGTTCTCCTATAGAACACTCCATTTTACCCTGAATTATACACGCAATTTATAAAATTGGTTTTGGTTCATTGCATTCCTCTACTTCTCTTTTGTTCTCTCTTACTAATATATACAGCACATACTGTATGTTACATACTCACATTAAAATCTGCAAGTTCTACTCAGTGTTGATACTCAGCACACAGGACTCACAAAAGAACACTACTCTTATACCCTATCTTTTTTACTGGATAGTCAGAGAGACTGAAACCAAGCTGTGGTTTGAGTGAATCAGCAGTACATTGACCTCAAAATTTCTGATTCATGCAAGTCAGAAGGTCAGTGCCCTAGACAGTGCTAGTCACAACTCACAGCAAGTAACTCAAAAGGACTTCTAGTCCTACAAATTCCTGTGAACCTATGGAAGATAGAAAAATGTCATAAGTTTTTTTTTTTGTTTTTGTTTTTTTTAACAAAGTATTGACAGACAGCTTACGAAGTGATTAAAGTGAGCCAAAAAAAATAATAATAATGCTTCAGTGTAAGACGTAAAAACATTAATTTTTTAGTTTTCAAAAATTAATTAAAAATTAGTAGGCAAAACCTCCATAATGAAATCTGTGAGGCCTTAATCCACTCCTATAGGACTTCCAAACTGTAAATTTCAGATATTAAAATTAACATACAGAGAAAATGGGCCTCAAAAATTGCAAAACAAAAATTTTTTTTTCCTTTTTTGATTTTTGATAATTTAAAAATAGTTCATTTCTCCATCAAAATTTCAGGGTTATGAAACTCTCCTACCAGCACACTTACATAAATAAAAAATTGGAAATGGAGAAATAACAGACTCTTTAGTTATGGGCATCCAAAATGCCCAGAAAATTGAATTTTTTGGATAATTTCCAATTGAATTTGTGATACCTTGATAACATAGATCAGTAAACTTTAATAGATAGCTAGAAAGAGCATGTTTTACTGAGGAGAATGGCTTTTGGCCCATCTGAACTGGTTAAATAGTTTTTGAGAAAATTCAAAACTCTAGAAGCACCGTTTTTACCAAAAAATTGCCATCTATGATTACTTAAAGGCCTCTCCTAAAAAAAATATGAGATAAACAATTTTGAAAAATTGTTTTGTACATCTGAAGTATGGGGGTACGACATATATTTATTTCAGATTTTTTAAAAATGGTGATGCAACAACTTTTTTTTTTTTTCAAATTGGGCGATTCTTGATGGAATGACCCAGGTTTGCATGAGCAATTGAAAAAAAAAGATAGGAAGCGAAAATTTCAGAGTCCTGCTCCAAATGCAGGAGAAAATCAGAAAAAGAAGTAGAAGAATGTCCAAGAAAAGTAATGACATGGAGTCTAATAATGCTTTGAAACCTTGTACCTCCCCACAAACTCTGAGTAAAGCAGTCAAATGTGCATCAAAAGCGCTACCTACAAGTCCTCGAAAAAGAGTAAAAGTTATCGAAACAATAGCTTCGAAGTTGAGCATCCCCTTAGCAGAGAATCCAGAAAAGGATGGAAAAGAACTTACAGAAATTGAAAAACGTATAATTGAGTTCTATAAAAAAGATATTTCATGGCAAGCTCCAGGAAAAAATGACTGTTATAATTCATCAAAATGGGAAGAAAGAGAAAATATAAAAGCAATTTTTAGTGATGACCTTGAGTGAAGTGCACACACTTTTTCAGCAGGTTAATGTTAATAACAAGGTGTCATTATCAAAAATTTGTGAAATGAGACCTTTTGTTTTGTTAAGAAAAGATATTCCCCACAACATTTGTGTATGCAAATACCATGAAAATGTAAGATTATTAATTGAAAGCCTGTCATCAATAATTGAAGATTTCCCTAAGCATTTCCGTGACTTCATTTCAACTCTTGTATATAGCCAAGAAAATGAAGAGTGCATGTTTAGGAAATGTGAAATCTGTAGAAATTATTTTGATGTAAAATATATTACTAGCAGTGAACAAAACCCTACAGTTGTTAAGTGGGAACAGTGGGACAACGACAAAGAAAATCAAAAGGCCGTTAAAAGCAGATATGAAGGTTCAGTACAAGACTGCCTTCACCTTCTTAGGGACAATTGGCTCAATGTTTGAGGCACACTTTCATCAAACGGCAGCAGCATAAGTATTTTCAAGAAAGCAAAGAAAAAGCTTCTAGTAAGTCACTTGTTGTACAAGTTGACTTTGCTGAAAACTTCTCCATTAAGATGCAAAATGAAATTCAGGCAGCTCATTGGCATCACCAACAAGTCACCATTTTCAGAGCATATGTTTGGTGCGGAAGTAAAACAGGAACTGGTTATTCGTTTGTAAGTGATGACATGGATCACGGAAAGGTTGCAGTCTTTGCATTTCTTGATGCCTTGATCCTTGACCTATTGGCATCATATCCAGAGTTGGAAAAAGTTATATTTTTCAGCGATGGAGCCGCAAGCCAATTCAAACATCGCTATTTGTTTGCCAGTTTAACTTTTATGTTTGAAAAATATCATATCATGGTATCTTGGAGCTTTTTTGCCACCAGTCACGGGAAAGGGGCAGTTGATGGCATTGGCGGGAGTGTTAAATGCATGGTATGGAGCCATATGTTAAGTGGAAGATCAGTGACAACAGCCAAAGGATTTGCAGAAGTTGCTGCTGAAAACAGCTGAAATATAAAAGTTCAGTTTATTTCATCAGATGTTATGAATGGGTATGGTTCAAGAGCAGAAAGAAAGATGGAATGGTGTTCAAGCTCTTCCTAACACCCACAACACACATTTTGTAAAACCACTTGACAAATACATTGAGTATCGAAAATATTTCTTTTCCCCAGAAACGAAAAAGTTCGACTTAAAAGAAGGTGAACACATAAACATAGCTGATGATGATGCAGAAGAACCTTTAGTTTCAAATGATACGCATGATAACGTGGCAGTAGGAGACTTTTTGCTGATTGAATGGCGAGGGAAAAAATCAAGACGGCACTATGTTGGGCAAGTGCAAAATGCAGATGGTGATGGTGTGGAGGTATCTTGGTTAAGAAAACAGGACAGTAAAGGGTTTATTTTTGGTTTCCCCGAGAAAGACAAGTGTTGGATTGATTCTACACAGATTCTGAAAAGATTAGGAAAACCAGAAATTTTGTTGAATGGCTCCTGCACCAGACTTCACTGTAGATTTAAATTTTCTTACATTATATGTGCAGAGTAATCAGTAATTATTTTTTCATTGTTCATGAATACTTGTAATTATGTAATGAAAAATCTTCAAGTAAGCTATATTAATATTTGGAACTTTAACTTTTAATTTTTATCAATTTAAACTTCTGGAAATTTTGTCCTTCCGTTACCGTAATAAATTACAATTTTTGTGGTAATGTATAAGAGATTTTTACAAACTGGATTTGAAAATATAAACTAAAGGGATATGCAATGGTACTTATTTTTTGCCGATTTTTTTCATTTCTGGTTTAGCTGAATTTCAGAGTAGAAGAGCGAAATGTGGTATGTCATGTACCAAAAATGTCTTTCGGTTACCATGTTTTCAATATGGTTATCAAATGAAGCTGTAAATTTATTTATTTTTCAAATTGTGTTTTTTGTTAGCCTTCACAACAAGGATAAAAGTCCACCCTTCAGATTTCAGAATAACCATTAATTTTACCAGGCAGAGCTTAAAACATATCTGTTTTGTTGCACAAAGTGTCCTTCCATTACCGCCGGAATCCACCTACTATTGTCTGCAGATGGGAAAACTCTGGGTATTTAATTTGGCAAAATAAATGGTAACACCAAATAATCGATAATCTGGATGTTCTTCCTGATTTATACCTATGACTTATCATGGTCAGCAAAAAGCAAAGACATTTTTTCATATTATCTGCCTTCCAAAGTACTTTTTATTATAATCAGTGTGCTTTTAATAGTACCTAAAGAAAACAATCCCACTTCCTAATTTCCATGGAAGAAAAAGTTTCTATGTTGGAACATAATGCCAATATTCACTTTTTTAATATTCTTCACGTTTTTCAAAGTCCTTTTTGAAAAATGTGAAATAGATTCACATTAAAATGCATAGGTTCTTTACCAAAATACATACTTGTAAAAATAATTGAATCTGATAAGTTTCTTAGACGTGGTTAAAAAACTCTTAAACCGCAAAACAGGCAGCAGCACATAAATGAAACCCATAAAATTTTTCTATGATCATTTTCGGGAATTCCAATTTCTAGCTCAATTTTCTTAAATCAACTTTTGGCTATATACATATCCATATAGAGGACCAACAGAGTTTTTGACATAATTTCATGTGTTGCTGAATGTTCCAGGAAGCTGGAAAAAATTGATGTGGACATCAGTAGTGCTTTGCACTATGTTAATGAACTAGAGTTGGCTGTTTTAAAACCTGCAGATGAAGGGGCAAATTGGTCCCTTTTTATGGAATGTCTCAAAATGATGATATGCCATCAACATTTCAAGGTCACTAAATCAGCACTGCATGCGATCAACAAAGATGTGTTGCAGATGATGAAGATATAGGACTAGGTTCTACAGAAAATAGCATTGATTTATTGTAAAAAGAGTTACACAAAAACTTGAAAAAAAAAAAAAAAAAGATTTAATAATGTCCAAACATCTGTTTTATGCAACTGTGTCTGCTCTTTTAGATGAGGTGCTATTTCTCAAATCTTCTGAAGGTTTAAACAATCATGGTAATAATGCAATAACTGAAATATGCAAAGTTTCAAAGTTTAACCCTGATGGTGCTTTGGAATAGTGGCTTCAACTCAAGAAGATTCTCGTTAGTGTGAAACCTAACAGAATTTTGTCTAATTTAAAAGATTTGTTGTACAAATTAGAGAATTCAGATAATCTAAAGCCTTTTGAAATCATGAGAGATCTAGTAACTGTGCTTTTAATGGTATCGCTGCTGAATGCTCATGTGGAACGTCTTTGGTCAGCAGTTAAACACACATTAGGTGAAAGAAGCCTTCTAATGAAAAAGAACACACTTGAAAGTCACATTAGGATCAAAACATCAGGAATAAAAATGAATAAGTTTGACCCTGAAGATGCGATAAGACTATATGGTGGGAGGATAGCATGAAATCTCACCGACCAAACTACAAAGATTAATTTGTGTATTTTATTACTTCAGTTTCAACTTTTAAGCATACTATAATTGAGATATGCAAAATAAAACATACTGATATTATACTAAGCAGTTTTATAAAAATATAATATGAAATATACAATTTGATTTTTTTTTTTTTCAAAAACTGGCCACCGATTTTTTTTTTTTTTTTTTTTTTATGGCCACTAACAATTTTGGTCTTGGTGGCCAATGTCTACTAGCAAAATTTGTAAGTCTAGATCTTTACCAAACAATCACTCCTAGTGTGGAGCCGTTTGCTCTTCCACGGTAAAGGCAGGATCCGTGCGCTGGCTGGCTCGTCTTCCAACACGTATGCGCTGGTCATCAGCGCCAAGTGCAAACCGTGACTCGTCAACAAAGACAACACAATACAACTGGACACTACCCCACGTTGATCAGGCCAGACACCACTGCAGCCAGTGTTGGCAATGCTAGCTGGTCAGTGATAAGCAGCGGAGTGGCCTCTTCAAATGTAGTCCCATGAGCAAGGCAGTCATCTGACAATGTTCCAGATGGCCAGTTGGCCACTTCTGTAACTGTAGCCAACCCAACATGGCCACTGATGGTTCAGAGTGACAAATTCATTTCTGTTTGTGTGGCTTTCACAATCGCTTGATCCTTGCCCTGTCGTTGCCCTTGGCCATCCACTAACTGTGTGCCACTGGGTTGTGCCCTCCTCGACCCATTGGTTCCAACATCATCCGATCGCAGCACTGTTCCAACCCAAATGCCTGGTGATATGGCGATTTGACCCCAACCGAACTCTCTCACCCCATTTATACGTCCTCTCTCAAATTCACTCAACTGCTCATAGTGTGCACGGATCCGACGTCGAGACATCCACACAGTCGGTTAAGGTTAATGCAACAGCAATCTACTGTCACAATTGTCCCTGCATGCGAGCTTTGCTCTTGATATACCTTCCTCGATGAGTAATTCCCATGCGTTGTGGTGGGCCACTATTTAGTCATTGGTTGTTATTTTTTAATCATTTGCATATTCTCTTGGCCTGCAGTACTTGAATACAGAGTTTCGTCAGGATTGAACAACTTTCTTGGGGTGCTTCAGGTTTTTTTTTTTTTCTTTTTTTTTTTTGCCAAAGAGTGTACTATGAATTTACTAATAAGGTAATGCTGAAATAGTTGACACGTCGACAGAGGTACAGTCTCAGGTAACGAAGGCGAGATGCCAAAGACTGATCCTGTTTCCATAGATATCTGATATACACTGAGTGGCCACTTTATTATGACCACATGACAGTTTTAAGCAAATGAGCTATGGCTGCACGCTGTTGCCGCCAGAGGGCGAGGCTCGTATAAAAAGGAAAAGCTTAGTGCTTGCAACAGTAACAGAAGTGATTTTTGGGTGACGAGATTGGTAAAAATGCGATTTGACGGACTTTCAACATGGGATGATTGTAGGAGCTCGGAGCCATGGAGCGAGAAACTGGGTCTCTACGTGCAACGTGTGGTCGTCATCAACTAGTGACTGCTCGAGCGGAACGGAGAGTGTCCAGACTGGTAACAGACAACAGAAGGGCAACAGTGCAGCAAATTACAGACCATCTTAATCAAAGATCCCCTCAAATGATCTCTGCAAGCACTGTTTGCCGTACACTGCATCGGATGGGATATGGCAGCCGAAGGCCTGTTCGAACACCTTTGCTGTCTGCAGTTAACAAGAGAAAACGTTTCCAGTTCACACAGGAGCACAAGGATTGGACAGTCGATAATTAGAAACAAATTATGTGGTCCAATGAATCACGTTTTCAGTTGCACCATGCCGATGGCCGAGGAGAATTTGGCAGAAACAGCACGAAAGCATGGACCCCAAACGCATTGCTACAACCCTTCAAGCTGGTGGAGGCAATGTTATGGTTTGGGGAATGTTTTCCTGGCATGCTTTGGGCTCTTTAATTCGTGTTTATCAACGTCTGACTGGCACATCATATCTAAACATCGTTGCGGACCAAGTGCATTCTGTCATGTGGATGGTTTATCCCAATGGCGATGGCTACTTTCAACAAGATAAGGCGTCCTGCTATAGTGCTCGTATTGTACAGGATTGGTTTCAGAAACATGCCGGTTAGTTTACTTTGCTTAGGTGGCCCCCACAATCTCCAGATCTCAACCCCATTGAGAATTTGTGGGATAAAGTTGAGCAAGCCATCAGTCAGCTGGATCCACAACTCTGCAATCTCACACTCCTGGAAAGTGCTATTCATCAAGCATGGTCTCAGATTCCACAAACCACCTATCAACATCTCGTGGAGTCCATGCCACGAAGAATCGATGCAGTATTAAAAGCAAAAGGTGGCCCAACGAAGTACTGAGGGGGTGGTCATAATAAAGTGGCCACTCAGTGTATATGCTTGTTCATGATACCTAGAAATAAATCTTCTACAGGCCCAGCGGACCGCTCAAATTTGCAGATCGCTGGTCTGCCAAAATGTTCACTGGTCTGTGAAAGAAAAGCCTCGCACGTTTACAGTACATGTAAAAAATAGCGCATCAATTCATTGAAGCTGTATATTACAAATTTTAAGCAACAGAATGTGTACACGTACACATACAAATAATACTAATAGATAAAAACAAAGCACAGTAAGCAGTTGTAGAAATTCGAAAAAAAAAAATAATAATAAACCCTTTACTGGTCGGCAGGACCAGCATATACCAAAATGTGGTAGTCCACTCATTTTCATTGGTCCAGAAATGGCACAAATACTAATACATTTAGTGTGCACATGGTATTTGTATCAAG
This sequence comes from Macrothele yani, assembly GCA_039090855.1. Classification (NCBI taxonomy): domain Eukaryota; kingdom Metazoa; phylum Arthropoda; class Arachnida; order Araneae; family Macrothelidae; genus Macrothele; species Macrothele yani. Next base: position 16,075,372 of record CM077012.1, read on the forward strand.
GATGGTACACTTAAGTATAATATAGTTCATTTCAAATTAAAGTTTATAGTACAAATACTATGATTGTCATTAATAAATGCAATTTATGTGACCAGGGTTGCTAGTTTTTAAACCAACACTTCTCAGTCTGCCACTGCAACAACACATACTTCCCTTCCCATGATTCTTTTCACATTTGTCTCACAGGGTGCTAATATGTTGAATGCAAAGTGCTGATTTACATAAATGACCTACATACATCCATTTGACCTTCCCTGCCAGTGTCTCTCCCTGGTTTGCATATAGTGTCAGGGGAAGAAGGTGCAGGACCTCTTTGTGTCCGTGTGGCTTTCCTATTAAATTTTTGTATCTTTGCAGTTTTGCCTTTGCTATGCAGCAAGAAGAAGAGGGGTTGCAACTGAAGTTTTTATACTTCATTGTATTTCTACAAAATTTTGATCTCAAATGATAAAATTTAGAATTTATCAAATTGTGATATTTGAATATTTTCATTTTCTAATAGCAAAATATATGGAGTAAAAGTTGATTAAAAAATCAACCAGGTTTTTTTTTAAGTCATGAAATTGAATGCATGCATACACAGTGGGTATGCATGGCACACAAAGTTGCATAGAAGAAAATAAGGAAGGGGAACCATACAATGCACTGATTATGAAGCACTTTGCAACACATTATATCAAAAGTCATCTTCATGGAATACATTGCTTCAGTCTGAAAGGCAGGAGATTCTCCCATGTGGGCAGAAAGACAGATGGGCAAAAGCAGAGCATAAATGATTCTTCAACCAGCAGTTGGAAAGCATTATAAAAAAACCTACTATAGGGTCACTGCTTTGGCAAAGAAGTGGTGCTGTCTTAACCCATATATTTTTATTTGGACCTGTTTCCTACAGTCCAAAATTTTCATAAAACTGATGTATGGTTTGCAATTTCAATTATTCAGTTTTTGAGTAGTAAATATCTGAATCTCTAAAAAATCCAAAAAATGGCATAGCCAAATCTGGATAATTTGAAATCATGTTCATTTCTTTTGAAACTTGCAAATTCCAAAACAAATGGGGGAAAAAAATTACTGGCCACCTGGGCCCGTAAACATAAATGGTTCACTGGCCTGATAGAACTTTTACTGGACAATGGCCAGCAGGACTACCGGGTAAGTCGAATGCTGAGATATATGCTGAATGGTTACCATTTGGTTATAATAGGAGTCCTTGACAACAAAGAATTTCAAGTATTGAGAGGCACTGACAATGTAAATAATGTTGTGTTTGTGCATGCAGTAAATTTTACACCAAATAAAATAATTCACAAAAGTCAAGTCATAGCTATGGTTGAAGACAAAGGTTGTGTCCTCAACCATAGCTATCTATGACTACTAAGAAATGCTCAAAAATTCAGAAAATCACTATAAGCGATTTTAACTTATCTCACCTTACTGACACAGAATGTACAGCACTATCTAGATTATATCCTGGTGGTATTGCCTAACTTTTACACTCATTTAAAACCCTTGGAAAAGGCATTTTAATAAGTTGAAAGAGCATGGATGACACTTAAACCTAGTAAATGTAAATTCACGAGGAAATCCACAATATTTTTTGGATACGAAGTGGATCCCCTCAGGATTAGACTCATATCAAGAAATGTGGAAGTGACAGTAATTCTGAATTTCACATACAGAAAGATTAGAGCTTCACTTGGTATGGGTAAATTACCTGATTGAGCAACTTACCCTCCACCTAGCTTCCCTATCAAAACAGGACAAACCGTTTCAATGGAATGAGAAAGCGGAGGGGTTTCATAACTTGAAATTCAAACTACAATGGTTTTCGTAAATTAAGATAAAAACAGAAAAATCGCAATTATTCAAAAAATGTGTAACAAAATTTTATAAGAACCTGTATCATATTGTACATTAGAGAAAGACTTTAAAACATTTTGTGAGAAACACTTCATTCCACCAAAAACAACCACATGAAGAACCAGGTGAAAAATAAGGTATCAAAATTAAATAGCCAAAGTATTTCAATGGGGAGTGTGGTCACCCTTCACAGCAGGGCTCGGTTTCGACCAGTAGTTAGTAGCAAATTGCTAGCAAGCAAATGCATTTTGCTAGCATGATAAAAAGTGGTTCTAGCGAAAGTTGCTAGAGGAAAAATTTTGAATGTTTTAGTGGGAAACTTAAAGCGCCACTGCATTGCACATGTAGAATATTTTAGACACATACAAAAAGGAACAACTGCTTACTGGAAATGAATATTTCTTGAAAAGTACCAATGTTATAAAAACATTTTGGCACCAGTATAAATATCCAGTACATTTCCCCTATCTACTTCTGCATGTGAGGTTGGGTTCAGTTTCAGTAAGAGAATCCAAGGGAATTGGAGGAGCAGTTTAAACTTACGAACACTGAATGCTCACATGAGTATTGAGGTTGAAGGTCCGTCCGAAGACAAGTTTGACCCCCCAGGCCTGCTGTTTTAAAGTGGTATGATGAGAAGAACCGAAATTGTAAACCATACAGAAAATAACTTAAGATTTTGAATAATGTTCTTGAATTTTTTGAATAAAGTTAAATAAAAAAATGTGTTTTTTTTAATATTTGCTTTTGAATTAAATTGTTAGAATTAATTTGTCAGGTCATGAAAAGGTGAATTATATCTAAATACAGTTATGCAGGAAGATGTCTTGTCAACAATTTTTTATAACTCAAACACAGAACAAAAGCTTATGCAAAAGCACATTTACATTAAATAGAGAAGAAATTTACCGCCTGTATTTGTAATCTTTTCAGCATTACAATGTGAGTTACAGGGGAGAAATCAAAATTTGTCATGATTGACTAATGGAGGGGGACATGTTAAAGTTTCTTTTGTATAATGTTAGTAGATAATGCAATTTGCTTGTAAAAAATAAGGTCACTAGCAAGTGTTGCTACTGCTAAAAAAACGAAATCAAGGCCTGCTTCACAGTGATGTTTCATGCTGTTGACGATGTCTCAGTAGGAAGCAAAAACCATTGTTCATGCAAAGCTTGGCTAAGCTCCCCCAGAGGGGGTTGACAGCAGGAACACATGCACCAACAGCATCCCAGACATGCTTGATGAGATTAGGATCAGGATACCCATCGCTCACTACGAGCGGGCGGTCATAGTGAGCGATGGGTTTGCCTCCTCGGGGCGTTCCGTGGTAACAATGGCACACACAACAGCAACTAGGGCCTCTGTGAATCTTGGAGACGTGCAAGCTAGTTCTGTGTGACATTGGCAAAAAGACCCCAACTCACAGGGTTTTGTTCCAGAATCCTTAGGTTGAATGACCAACTGGAACCCTCAGCTGTGGGCTAATCGCCCACACTGATGTACTTACCTGATTAAAAAGACAAAAAGAAATATTAAGAATGACTCAAGTGTGGGATATGGTGGACCTACCACACTTGAGAAGGACGGTCTACCACGGAATCGACCTGGACTTTCTAAACGGCGTATGAGAAAGCGATCTCAGCTGAGTGAATGTAAGATTGGTGTATGGAATACTAGAGGTATAAATGGCAAGATGAGTGAGGTGATTGAGGAGATGAATAAGTATAGACTGGATGTACTGTGTGTAAGTGAAACCAAAAAGAAGGAAATTGGGGTAGAAGAAGTGAATGGCACGGTGAGTGTGTGGTCTGGAGTATTGGATAATATGAGAGGACAGGCTGGTGTAGGTGTGATTTTAAGTGAAAAGGTGAAGAACAACTTGATTCACTATAGTTGCATAAGTGAGAGAATTCTCTGGATTCGTTTGAAAGTGAAACTTCAGAGAATTGTAATTGTTGTAGTGTATGCTCCTTGTGACTCGGAACCTTCTGATAAGAAAGAAGATTTCTGGAATGAGCTAAAAGCTGTTTTGAGCCAATTTGGTGCTAAAGAAAAAGTTATTATAGCAGGGGATTTCAATGCTAGAGTAGGTGTGCAGAATGCAATTTCTGACAATGTTCTGGGTAAGTTTAATGATCCTTGTGTGAATGATAATGGTGAAAGATTAATTGAACTCTGCATTGAGAATGATTTGTGTGTATCTAAAACATTTTTCAACCACAAGTATATATACACATATACTTGGGAAAATCGTACTCTTGGTCAAAAGAGTGTGATAGATTTTGTTGTTTACGATCAGCGTTTGAAACACTTAGTTGTTGACACCCGTGTGATGAGAGGTGCGGATGTTGGTTCTGATCATTACTTGGTAGTGTCACGAGTGAAACCTAATGTTGGTTGGAGGAAAAGGAATAGGAAGAGGCCCAGGATAAGAAGAATAAAGGTTGATAGGCTCCTTGAAGATCATCAGCGGTATTCTGACTTACTCAGAGAACGACTGAAGGATCTGAAATCTTGTGAGAGGGATGTAGAAAAGAAGTGGGAATGTTTTAAGAACTGTGTTGTTACTGCTGCTAAAGAGGTCTGTGGCACCACAATAGTGGGTAACAAAAGTGGTGATGCTTAGTGGAATAATGAGATTGATGAGGCAGTAAAGAAAAAGAAGGAAGCCTATTTGGGGATGTTGCAAGGTAGAGTCTCTGTGGATGAATATCGCTGTAAGAAGCGTGAAGCTGCTAAGCTGGTTTGCCACAGTAAGGCAAAAGATAGGAAAGAGAAAGTGGAAAGGCATGAACTGGCTCTTTGGAAAGACAGGAAGTCCTTCTGGAAGTACATGAGACTCAGGAAAAGTAGGGGAAACAAAGTTGTGTGAAGAACGAGATTGGGGAAATTATATGGGAGCCCAATGAGTTAAGTGACAGATGGGGCGAATACTTCTGTGCGTTAGTAGATCAGGAGAGCAAAAATGATTCTGAGACAGATGCAGATGATGTCACAATGAGGGATGAAAGCACAGGAGGGATCTCAAGAGAAGAAGTGTGTAAAGCTCTAAAATCTCTTCAGAATGGTAAGGCTCCAGGAGTTGATGGCATAACTGCAGAGATGTTGAAATATGGTGGTGATTCTATAATTGACTGGTTAACTGAAATTTGCCAGTTGTGCTGGGAGTTAGGAATGGTCCCTCGGGATTGGAAGGATGCTATCATTGTTCCCTTTTATAAGGGAAAAGGTGATCAGACTGAATGCAAGAACTAGCGTGGTATTAGCCTACTGAGTGTGCCAGGGAAAGTGTTTGGTAAAGTTGTTATTGAAAAAGTACGGGGTCTTACATCAGAGAAAGTGTGGGATGTTCAGAGTGGTTTTATGCCTGGTAAAGGCTGCACTAACCAGATTTTTGCATTACGCACGATTATAGAAAAGTATCTGGCTGTTGGGAAGAAAGTTTTTACTGCCTTCATAGATTTAGAGAAAGCTTACAACCGAGTCAATAGGACACTTTTGTGGAAGGTATTAAATGAATATGGTGTTACTGGGAATCTACTTAATAGTGTAAAAGCCATGTATGCTGGTAGTAGAGCTTGTGTACGAGTGAATGGTGTTTTATCAAAATGGTTTTCCATTGGTGCAGGAGTTAGACAAGGTTGTGTAATGTCACCATGGCTGTTTAATATATTTATGGACGCATGCATGCGCGAGGCCAAAATAGATAATAGTGGTTTATGTCTTGGTGATATCCGTGTGTGCGGATTGCTGTATGCTGATGACACTGTCCTGTTGGCAGAGAGCAAAAGTGAGTTGTAGAGTATGTTGACTCAGATGCACGAAGTTTGCATGAAATTTAAACTGAGTATAAATAAGGGAAAAACCAAAGTTATGGTGTTTAAGAGAGGAATGGGTAGCACTGAATGTAATGTAAGTATAAATGGCACTGTGATTGGCCAGATGAGTGAGTTTGTGTATTTATGAAGCATGTTTGATAGAGAGAACAAGTTGGATGGTGAAATCAGTAGGCAAATGAATTCTTCATTGAAAGTCATAGCTGCTCTGGGAGGTTTTCACAGGAATGATGGGTTCTCTAGAGAGTCCCGCATGGCTGTGTATGAAACAGTAATTGTTCCTACTCTGATGTATGGCAGTGAAACCTGGGTACTGCAGAAGAAACATAGGAGTTGTTTGTGTGCTGGAGAAATGCGTTACTAACGTGGGGTTTGTGGCAAGACACGATCTGATTGTGTGAGGAATAAAGATGTATTGCAGTCGTGTGATGTGAAGCAAAATGTTGTTAGCAAGGTGGAGACCAATATGCTTCGGTGGTTTGGCCATATTGAAAGAATGAGTGATGAAATACTTACTAAGAAAATATTTTCAGCCCAAGTGGCAGGAAGGAAAGACAGAGGAAGGCCAAGGAAGACATGGGTGGATCAGATTCAGGAGTGTCTGCATGAGAAAAAGATTATGAGTATGAAGTATAAAAGATCTTGTGTACGGCGTGTAATGGATATCAGTGAAGCATGAGTTGTATGTCAAGATCGCTGTAAATGGCGAAGTTTGATACGACAACAATGAGTAAAAATATCTGGAAGTTTGTATTTCTGTTTGGAGCTAACCTCTGAATCTCAGAAAACAGTTTAGTGATATGTATGTATGTATGATACTTTGTTGGCCAATCCATACAGACAATAGGATATTGTTTTATTGGCCTCACTCTGTACAGACTTGAAGATATATTGTTCTATCAGCCTCACTCAATGAGGACGAGTGTTATAGTCTCGTAGAAGTGTATCCCTTACACACCTACATGTGGGCTTATCATAGGCTTTTTGTGTTTCTTCTTGGAAGCATAGAGGTCTGTGTATCCAACTAACGAGATGCATCCCAAACCAGCACACTACCACTACAAGCGTTCCTTTAACTGGTTATAGAGGGGTGATAACACATCCTCTCTCTCTCTCCAAACTAGAGCATGCCTGGAATTGCTTTGCAAAGCAAATCTGAACTCATCTGTGAAGAGCACTGACCTCCATTGGTTTTCAGTCCAACTGACATGAAGTCTTGCCTAATTCAAATATTCGCCCCCACCAACTACCCTGTGGCAGAGGATAAGAGGCATGCAGAGTGTTGCTCACCTATCATAAAGACTTCTGAACACAGTAGAAGCAGATACCACCATTCCTGTAGCCGTAGCAAGGACAAATCACAGCTCTGTCAGGATAGCTATCCTGTTCCTCCACGCAGTTAATCAGAGATATCGGCCATCCACAGATGTTGTAGCCCTAGACCTTCCTTTCCTCTACTTTCAGGAAGATAATTGCATATTTTGAAATTGGTTCCACAGTTTGTGGAACACAGGACTCACATGCAATCATCTTGCAACTCCCACTTGACATTAGCCTGCCTTTAGTCTTCCAATCACTGTCCACCTCAGTTCATCTGTTAAAGGATGTCTTGCAGCCTTTACAAATCTGCTAACTCAGAATCCTTTCTTCACACTTTACAAACTATGTGAAGCACACACCTCCACAACAGCCCCTTTCATGCTGCAGCTTATTTGCATAAATCAATGTCATTGCCACTCATTTGCACATGATAACCTGACTCCACATTACACAGTTTTACATTATATACCCAAGTTTTGTGCATTTTCAATTATTTTTTCACAAAGAATCACAATTTTTCTGGGGGTTTTTCCCCCCTTAATTTAAAGAAATAACCTGTTAACTATAGTAGAGTCCCCCATTTTACTCCACAAAGATTCTCTGAAATGCTTTTGTCTTAACACAGAAGAGCACGACATGAATCTCAAGGATTCAGGACTGATGACAAACGCTAGCCAGAAACTGCAAGGAACAAAGGTATTTTACAATATGACCGAAAAGGAATACCTAGCTGTAATTTTCGAGATTAAAGAGTACTTTTATTGTTCAGTATTCATAAGTATTGTGGACCATCATGCACTCACACATGGTTGATAAAATTAAAACACGGGTCACGGGGACCATCATGCACTCACACATGGTTGATAAAATTAAAACACGGGTCACGGACATTGGCCAGGTATATTACTGTTTCTGCAGCAATGCTCATACAATATCATCCATAAGCCAGGAACGGGGAACACAGCGGTGGATATCGTGAGTCGATACATGAACAATTTGGAGGCTATACAATTAACTATTTCTCAAGAAGGGCAAAAGAATGAATTAATGCAAGCACAGAGACAAGATAAGTGTAAGAAAATTATTTGCATTCTGGAAACTATGGATTTGACAATTAAGATTCCAGTTAACTATTACTTAGATAAATGTCTGCTATGCTGGTATATGTTTCCAACCAAAAAAAAATTTTGACACTGGATACATGAGCAAATGATAGTGCCGGACAAATTGGGAGGGTTCGAAAATTGTGCCACAATGCTCCCTACACTGGGCATTTGGCATTGGTGAAAACAGAGCAGTGAGTTCATGAGCGATTTCATGGGCTAACCTTGCATGTGAAAGTGCTGCTAATTTCATAAAGTTTGTGCCTCCTGTAATGAACATTGAACACCCAAGGGAAAGGGCACTTCTACAGAGGACAAACCTACCGAACAGACCTATTCGAAAAATTTCCCTAGACTTCCCAGGACTGTTTCCCCATTAAGAAATGGGAAAATTCCTAAATTTTAACACTGAACAACTTTTTTATGCAGTTTTTTTTAATGTATTCTGCTGCTAGGCATTAAAACGCAGAGCTAAGCTATACTTACAGATTTTTCAGTCACGATGTTCCCCCACAAATAATTTTACAGTTTGGGTACCATTTTTATGTCAAAAGTAATGCAAGAGATGTACAAAAGAAATTAGGCACACGACATATGACTTAATCACTGCGAGAAATCCCAACCTTAAATGGTTTCGTCACTGCGAGAAATCCCAACCTATCACATTTGGTAAACATTCAGCAAAATGATTAGGATGAATATTTACAATGGGTAGTATTGTGCACAAATACCTCTCATTGTGTGATCACGTGCAAGATCCTTTTTATCCACTGTATGGTCAGGATGATCCCTTACGAAGTGTGGGAAACTCTCCAAGTTTTAACCCTTTGCCATACTGGAAGATTATGCAGTGGAACTTACCACAAACTGAGAAGAGCACATGAGCTCAGAATGAAATGAGGCAGCTGAGCCTCAGGGAAAATATGGGTTAAAAAATTGCTGTGAATACCCCTTCACTCTACAATTGATCTTCTCAATCCTACTTGGGAAGAAGTTATAGGGTGGTGTATTGACACTCAACCATATAGGACAGTAAGATAATGAGAAAGTGAACAGTGAGAAGGAAGGCAGTATGGAAGGAGTGCAGAATGTGCGACAACAACCCAAGGCAGTACAGGAGTGGAGAAAGTATTCACAGGCAGTCGAGAAGATCCACAGCCATAGATACTTTCTAAAAGTTCTGCCAGAGAGGTTGGATAACCAACCTTTCTGGCAGAAGGTAAAAGGCGAAATTATAGTAGAAAAAAAGGTACAATTATGTGCAGAAAGACAAGCACTTATAAGGAAGAAGATAGCAGTCTCTCCTTTGATGAAGGAAGGGAGATGTCAACCAAGCAGAAACTTTACAATTCTGCAGCCATCAAAGAGTCAGGTAAAGACACGGGTAAATTTAGGGGAATGGGGTTGCCAATCAGTGGTCCCTTCTCCAGAATGGATGAAAGAACTGCCCCAGCACAACATCCTAAAGATGTTGGTTGCTGTCAATGGTACTCCCTCCTCCAGTGAGAGAGCCAATGGCACCAACACGATAAACCTTCAGAATCTTAAGGCCAACAGACTAGGCATTGAAGTGGAAATTGCAGTCTGAAATGGTTTCATTAAAACATAAATGAAATATCAGTCAAACAGAATTATATTATTCTGATCATTGAAAAATGCAGATGGATGAACAACCATGATAATTGTAGTTTTTCAAGGCCACTGATCCACTGACATCACAGCAAGTTTCGGGGGGGGGGGCAAAATGGCTTTGCTTAAAGGTGTTTAATCTTTTTTAACACTTCACCTGCACTTATTTTCTTTTCACTCTATTTCATTTCACAGATGCTGTTTTCAATTATCTTATCAAAACTTAAGAGCTCTTTGCTTTTTTCCTAAAAATTTCATCAAGATCAGTTGAAAACCTTTTATAGTTTTTTAATCAGTTGAAAACCTAGATTATGTGTAACCTTTTAGAGGTTACACATAATCTACAGCTGTCCTTGGAATAATATAATCTACAAGTGTCTTTGAAATACAGAGACAATGCTGCCACTGACGCTCTGTAGCACGTTAATTACCCCAAAACAAAAAAAGGACCCATAATTACAAATTCTACACGTCCTTTGGGACCCACATTTTATTTTGGATTTTTTTAACATGCCATTTGGCAAATGACAAATTCGTGAGGATTAAGGAAAGAATGAAAACAACCAGCAATGCTCTGTCTGTCAATATTACGTAAATTAATTTATTAAACCTTTCAGCTCTTTTAATCAGTATTGGAACAGTTGAAATTTAAAATTTGAAAAACAAACTTACATTTAATGAGAGCACTATGAATGCTTATATTCTACTAAAAGCTGCACATCTACTTCAATGATCGTTCATCATAAGTCAAAAAACTGTTCAAGAGTAGTCATCACACAGTTCCTGTGTTTTGAAAAATAAAAACCGCTCTGGTGTTCTGAGCTGATTTAAAATGCATTGTGTTTGTGTAGTTTTATTATAAAATTTAGTTGAAAATGATAAAATTTAATTCTGTAATACTCGATTTTTTTTTAAAGATTGCTTCCAAAGAGCATAAAATAAAGTGTCAAACAATGTACATTACATTTATTTTTCATTTGCTTATGTGAGTATAAATATTCATTATCTCTTGATTCTTTTGATTTTTTAAAAGGACCCAGAATATCTCACAAAGTACCCACTTTTTAAAAATCTGTGGGTCCCTAGGACCCAGCTTGATAATGCAATGGCAGCTCTGAGATATGTCACCTAGAAGAAGTGGCTGCCAGTAACCAAAATGGATTTTTTCAGTAACAGCATCCACATAATGTCAAACTTCTAGTACAATAAATTTTAATGTCTGCCACAATACTGCAATGAAACAATACTTGTATGAAAAATAAACGAAATACTTTGGATTTTTGGCTTAAAAAGTATATCATGCAGTGTAGTCCAAAATATAAGCACAAACAGAAATTAAAGCATTTAGCTTTCTGGAATTCTACTGGTGAACCCGGTAGCAGAAACAGCGCCACAGATTACTTTTAACCCTTGCAGATTGCTTTCAGAAAGTTTCCGAAGTTCATTTGTTCTATATATTAAAAAAAACTAAATTATCTCAACTATTTGCTCAACTCAACCATCAAGAGAAATGTCCTGTTGTCCCGACCCCAACGTGTACTCTTTACGTTATTTTAAACCCTATCCACGACCCAGCATTGCTTTGAAGGCCCATAGAGATACAGCCTGTATGCTGTTTTCTTTGCACTAAAAGTTAACTCGGCGATGTGGTAGCTAGTTACGTCTGGCAAAGCTTTGAGCAGCTTGCACATGCATGTTTGTGCTGCTTACTTTAAGAACCTTGCAGCGCTATGTCTGGCAAAGCTTTGACTTCTTGATTTGGCATTACAGTTTGCGCGTTTGCTGAACTGATTCATAACCTTTGTTCTGATCAGTTGAAATGGCTGCACAAACAGAAAAAATATCCTGCTTTGATTGCAAAGAAGTAATCTTGCTAAAAAATCTGAAGATGCATTACAATCGTCAACATCCAGGGCAAAAGCTGCAATTTAGATCAATTTCCAACCAGCACGTCTTAGATTTGTTCAAAAACAAAAATGTCCAGCAGCTATCAGTAGCCAGTCCGTGAACGTAAGTTCGGGAAGAGATGTTGCCATCACCGCCGAAGAATCTACGAGCAAGATGGTACAAAATGTGCCTGGGATCGTCGATTGTAGTGAGGACGTGGTAGTAAGCTCTCTTAAACGGAATGCAAATTCTGCCACTGACGCTGAAGAGCCTGAAAACAAAAGGGGCAAAAGTAGTGCTACAAACTGATAATGAAATGCCACAAGATATCCTTCAGCAAATCCTTAACACTGTGACAGGTAAGTGTTTATTTTTTTTACTTTTTTCCCTGTCCAATGCTAACAAAATGTATCAGTTACAACTGATACATTTCGTTAACATTCTGTATCTATTTGGCGTTACTCGCCCAATTTTAGATGTGTGCATTTTCATTACATTTTGTTTTCAATTCTCATGGTGAGGAATCCCGAGGATCTACAAATCAATCGGCAAAAAAATAGCAGTATTTTAACTAGTCATTGGTGTAAACATTTAGCAATTTTGTTAAGTGTTATAAAAAAAACGTTTGTACTTCTGAAATTTTCGCATCCCCCTTCTCCCGAATTTGGTATCGATAATCGTACCTTTTTAATATGCATAAAATTTGTAGCAAATGTCTAGCTGCCAAATGACCGATTTAATTGGATTGTGTCCGACAATCCATTTTTTCTTGAAAAAATAAATATGGTTTTGTGGAACTTCACTAATGCATAATTTTTTTTTTCACACTTTGTTTTACTAAATTTTTGTTTTTTATTGATGTTACTGGGACCCCATGGTCCTTATAAATCCTTAAAACTTGCCTAATTTTTTTAGGGTGCTTAAAAAGTACTTATTTTTTTTTCTTCCTAACTGCCTGCATGAAATGCAGAAGTTACAATGTAGTACGTACAACTTCTGCTGCGGGTTGGCTGTGTTGATGATGATGCCATGCGACATCGGCACAGTGTTGTCAGACATTTCAATGAGAAAGTAGCAGACTAAGCTCTGAAAAGTAGCCCAATTTTTATTGTTTCTACAACCAAAATAAAATGAAAAGCTCCTTTGCTCATTACAAATCGGAATTTCTGTTTTTAAAAAGATTGCTTGCACATAAAATAGATAAATATAGTAAATACTTATTGCAGAATACTAATTTTTACTAAACTGTCAACAGTATATATACATATTACCAATATATTATATATATATACTTGGAACACAGTTCGGTAAAAATTTGGGTCAAATTAAAAAAATACAAATAAGGTAAAAAATCTATTACAAAATAAAAACACAAAGTAGACAAAACCCGTTAAAATCGAAGTTAGTTTGGTTTTTTTTTTTGTTGTTTTTTTAAGAATAAACTCATATGAAGCAACAAGTGCAAACTTAATTTGATTGACAAAAAAATGTTGCAAATTCATTCAAACACTTTAGTAAAGACAATATTTTGAGTCCATCCACTTGCGACTGACGGGTAATCCAGATGCATCTTCGTGAGTTATCTTTACTGCAACAGAATCCTTTGATCTTGCTCGAGATAGGGCAACGTAGAGCATACTATGTGAGAAGACTGGTTATGGCAGGTATATTCCGATTTTAGCAAGTGTCTGTCCTTTACTCTTATTTTCATCACAAAGAACAATATGATCGGAAATTGAACCGTTTGATCATTTAAGGGAAAGTGCTGTCGCTTGGAGTTTGTGGAATGCATGGCAAGGTGTGCAACAACCCCTTGTGTTCTCCACACAAAATTTCCACAGAAATTGTATTTTGGAAGAGTGACTTTACGATCATACGTGTGTCATCGACTAAACATTTCCTTGTGTCCAGGTTCTAGAGTTCTTCATTTTTTTTTTACTGAAGGTCTAACGACCACCGTGAGCTATTGGGCTATAAGCAGTAGCCCGTCCCTAATTTAGGGTAATTGGTTCCAAGGAAGGGAGAGAGCCTATACCGTAAGACAAAAACAACACCCATGCTTCACCGGGATTCGAACCCAGACCCTTCACGAACGAACGATCATAAGCCAGTGCTAGGCCACTGCACCGACAGGGTGGCCAGGTTCGTGATGAGCATAACAACTGCACCCTTTTCCAGTCGTAGAATGTGAGGCAGAAAGAAGTCCACTGATCTTGATCGTGTGCAAAAATTAAACTCTACTTGCCAATAATGGCCAGTGGACCACTGGGTAATTTGAATGCTAATATGTGATTATTCTCTCATATGAAAACTGATTTGACCAGCAGCTAATTTGGAATGCTAATATGTGATTATTCTCTCATATGAAAACTGATTTGACCAGCGGAACTGTGTTTTAAATTGCATAAATTCTAGCTTGTTACATCCACAAACTTGAATTAAGGTGCTTTAAAAGTGCTTATATTTTTTGAGAGAAAATGAGTGGAAACCCTGTATTAATTTGACCGGAGTTTGCTCTTCAAACTTTATGATCTACCTTGAATTTAACTTCTGCTGCCATAAATAAATCTGCGTGACAGGTGCAGATTTGCACTTGGTTGCTGGAAGCTGATTAACTTGTAAGAGAAAAACAAAGAAATATCAATGCCAGAAAAAGGTAGAATAAATTTAATTCACAGGCTCTGGAAACACTAGAATAAATATTTTGATATGTACATTTTATTGCACATTTTAACCACGGTTGACGCTATAATTCGTGCATGAATACTAGTATTAAAAGAAATCCGTCTTGTTGCACGATGATATTTATTCAGCTAAAAAATGAAATCTATATACAGTTTAAAAACACATGAGCACTTTCGGTGTCACATTGACACCTTCATCAGATGTAATTTCACCATGTGGCTACATGCTGGTCTTAAGTACGTGGAGTAGATGCATCATGGGAAAGGTAATGTCAATGTCACATGATATACCAGATAACAAGACAATCAAAAAAAGGCATAGTTAGCCAATGATCACTTAACAGAAGCAATTGCTATTGTGCTGTCCTTCCCAACAAGATTGCTTAAAGGTTCAGGTAAAACATAAGGATAATAGTCATTACAGCAATTTGTATTATAAGCCGAAATATAGAGGCTTTCTGTAAATAACAAGGAATAAACAGAGTTAGGTGTGTTTATGATTTTAGCGTTGTCCCAGTCTGGGATGGAATTTCCAGCACTTATGGTTCTTGCAAAAGAGGTGCTTTGGTGATTCATTTTTAGATCATATCTGTGTTCATTTAATCTCAAATCCAAATTTCTTTTGGTAGAACCCACATAATGATTGTTTAGTTCACCAGAGATAGTGTCAAGCATAGGAATAACATACACACCCCATTTTTTCCCTTTGTCAATTTTGTCACGATCATTGCGGATAATGGTATATAGATTGCATGATCGTATTCCAAATTGTATTTTATGACGAGAACATATGTTGGTAAGGAGGTTTACAATATGTGGATTCTTCTACAGCATATTGAAAATAAAGTCATACAAGAATTCCCACAAAAACCTAGTCTCTATATCCGTTACGTTGATGACATCTTGGTAATTTGGCCATATACCATAAATCAGTTACAGCAGTTTGTCAACGCTATGTCTGCTCAATACCCCTCCATCAAACTCACGATAGAACTTGAAAATAATTTCGTCTTACCTTATCTTGACTTTCAAATTACTCGTACCCCTTCTGACAATTCCCTGTCTTTGCCGTTTATCGAAAACCTACTTCCACACCCACTCTAATTCCGTACAATTCTGCTCACATTTTTCAGCATAAAATTTCTGCTCTGCACTTCCTATTTAGAAGAGCATATTCACATTCTTCTAGCCATTTCGCCAGAGCTCAAGAACTACAATGGATATCATCCCTCGCTAAAAACCATGGTTACCCGGACAACGTTGTTAAGGGAGTGCACAATAAAGTACGGTTTTCTATGTCAACTGCTTTAATTAGTGAGCAAGTGCCTAAAAAGTATGTTGGATCTGTTGATTTTAATCCACATATTGTAAACCTCCTTACCAACATATGTTCTCGTCATAAAATACAATTTGGAATACGATCATGCAATCTATATACCATTATCCGCAATGATCGTGACAAAATTGACAAAGGGAAAAAATGGGGTGTGTATGTTATTCCTATGCTTGACACTATCTCTGGTGAACTAAACAATCATTATGTGGGTTCTACCAAAAGAAATTTGGATTTGAGATTAAATGAACACAGATATGATCTAAAAATGAATCATCACCAAAGCACCTCTTTTGCAAGAACCATAAGTGCTGGAAATTCTATCCCAGACTGGGACAACGCTAAAATCATAAACACACCTAACTCTGTTTATTCCTTGTTATTTACAGAAAGCCTCTATATTTCGGCTTATAATACAAATTGCTGTAATGACTATTATCCTTGTTTTACCTGAACCTTGGAGCAATCTTGTTGGGAAGGACAGCACAATAGCAATTGCTTCTGTTAAGTGATCATTGGCTAACTATGCCTTTTTTTGATTGTCTTGTTATCTGGTATATCATGTGACATTGACATTACCTTTCCCATGATGCATCTACTCCACATACTTAAGACCAGCATGTAGCCACATGGTGAAATTACATCTGATGAAGGTGTCAATGTGACACCGAAAGTGCTCATGTGTTTTTAAACTGTATATAGATTTCATTTTTTAGCTGAATAAATATCATCGTGCAACAAGACGGACTTCTTTTAATACCATTTTAACCACACAATAAAATATCAGATTTGATTTAAATATTTTTTTTTATTTTAATCGATTTGTTTATGTGCAAATGATTTTTTTAATGTGTGAAGCTATGGTAATTTTATTTTCATTTTTTATAAAACTAGATCTTCAAGCATGCTGCAAAGAAGTTGGTACTTCCAAATGCTCTACAGAGACTTCTACTGATCTGTTAACAGATGAAGAAAAAGCAGACCTACTGAGCAACTCTCATTCAATTGAGAAGTTAATTAAATGGTTGTGCTGCTTCATCTGATCAGAAAGTGGGTTGCTATGCCAATATTGTGGAAACAGTTTATTCTATGATTTTGCTAATGGAGATTCCTTCACTGAGGACAATGACAAACTTCCAAGAGCCTTCAGGAATTCGAAGTATGGTGTGAAACGACATATGCAGTCCAACAAGCATTTACTTAATTAATTCTAAGCGTTATTTTGCTGAACAGCAAAAGTGTTCTGAAATGGAAGAAGCAGGCAAACTCAATGCTCTCAACTGTGCAAATGCTGCTTACTTTACATATAAAATGAATATGTTGTATGAATCGTACGAGAATCTGATTTGTGTAATGCATAACAGCGGCTGTGATGTTGGCGTGAAAAATCACTCGAAAGAATTTCCACGACTATTCTTGCCAGTGGTCCACTCAGTACTCCTCAAGGAAATAGCTACCTTTATCACAGGTACGGATCTTCCTGTAGGAATTGTAGCAGATAAGGTGACTGTGAATCATCGAAGTAGACATATTGTTGGATTAAAAGTCCCAATTTTTGATATAAATGAAAAAAACTTGTTTCAGTCACTAAATTTGGAACACAACTTCGTTAGCGGTTTTTCAGGAAAAGGCTTGTCAATTAGTATTCTGAATGGATTTGGATTTGATGCACAGTTTTTGCAAAAAAATCTGGCTGGCTTGGCCGTAGATGGCCAGTACATTAAAATAGGTGTTGCTAACCAACCACATAAAAGAGGAGTTATGTTTGAATAATGTTTTGGCATCTTGGGATATGATGCATCGGATTGAGCTTATGAAAAAGCACTCAGAGATGCCGGATATACTTACCAAGGCCCGTAGTCTTATACATGAATGTATGAAAGAGTTTATCCATGGTTTGAAATATGAGAAGTTGCTTAAATGTTCTGAAAGAATTGGCGAATTCTTTTACAAACCAAAAATCTTTAAGACCACGAAATTTGCATCACATTCAATTGCAGTGTTTACAACTTTTATTAAGGATTATAAATTTTTGGTAGCAGCTTGTGAGCAGATCAAGATATGTTTTCCTTTCGTGATAAGTTACTTAATAAGTCTGCAATTTTCCACATTCTACTACTAGCAGACATGTATAATATATTGTCTAGTTATTCTAAACTTGTACAGTTGAACGACAATCTGTCATGGGAGTATTTACAACTAATGGATAATCTTGGTTCAAATTTCGAAGTTTACTTGAGATACACTGATGCCGTGATGCAGCTTGACACAACTGAAGATTTGTGTGATTTTTTTATGAATCTACCATCCTCAATGTTTAAACATACTAAACCAGCCTCACAAATGTTTCAGTCTTGCATATACCAGGATGTTCCTCTGCCAGACTTACCTGTAAGCACCACACATTTGCATTCAGCAAATTCTGCCATCCTGAATATGAACAGCCAGCTGAGTGCAAACTACAAGAATGATGTAAAAGCTTTTGAGAAATTTGTCTCATCCCTTATAGAGCAATTCAGCATATTTACTAGGAATGAACATCTTGATATAGATAATCTCCTAAAAAAGTTGGATGTCTTTTTAATTTTGATTATCTAATATTTCCCAGGACAAATGTTTCTGTCAAACATGTTTCAGAGTTCACTTCTGAAACATTCTTTGACTGTGTTAAAGATTTTCCATTTCATAATGCTGATAAAGATACCCTTTATTTTTTTCCCGAATATAAGCAACTGAGTTTGTGGTTGATGAACAAAATTGTTGAAAGCAGGGAGGAGGGTTCACCCTGTGATATAAAAGTTCTTCTCAAGCTAGCTGTACATGAACTAAAAAACAGATTTCCAACCATTATAAAGTTAAAGTTCCTTACATTTGCGATCTCTATTCCTGTGTCCGAAGCTATTTGTGAGAGTTGGGGCTCAATAATCAGTAACGTCATGCTAAAAAGGTCAAGGGGAAATGATGGAAGTTTTGAAGAAGTAGGTACTTCCGACATGAGAGTGTTTATTATGCTAAATGGCTCTGGAACTGGATGTAAAAACATACGTAAATTTCTAAAAATTGCTTTAATTGAAAAATTTGATGTCTTACTACAAACATTTCCAACATATTTCTTATAACAAATTTAAGCACTCTGTCGTTTCTAAGGTTGTAAACAAAGTGTTAGAAGATTCAGGAAGTTGCTCGCCATGCTTCAAGTAATGTAAATTGGTGTGTGTGAAAGATGAAGATTTTATAATGCTCCTACAATTCAAGCTGTCTTTTGTTTGTTTATTATTTGTAGTTAATATTAATTAAAAACTTTCGCATATTATTCTGCTTCCACATTGATTTACGGTACCATGGTTGTAGACTTGGAACTGTATTGTTTGGGTTGCAGATCAGTTTTCAATTTATACCGTAGGTGTTGCAGGTTGCTACAAAAGTTTCTGCTACTGGGCTGGTGAATACTTCTGGTTACTTGCTGACAGCATTAATGATTTATGTTGTTTGTTTGTGAGAGAGAGAGAGTTCTCAGTGAAAATTCATTTTGTTCTTCAGCATAGTCTCAAATATCAGGCAGCATAGATCTACTGTAAGATAATTTGAGACATACCTTTCCACAAAAATACCAAATGAACACTTCGTGCTAATATTTTCAAAAGCAGAAATTAAATTTCTTACAACTGGAAAAAAATTTACGCTATGATACATCACTATTTTACACATTAACAAACACACTTATATCACAATCCAACAAAGGAATTAATCAGCACATAAACACACCCACCACTACAAGAATAGAACCTTCTAGCTTAAATTCCAAAAACAGATGAACCAGCAACTACAGGTCCTCAAAACCATGCATGTTGAAACACGAGTTGATTCAATTAAGGACCCTACATGACTTTTCTGACATGAGAAAGCAACTTTTTCAAAATTTCTTAACTTGAAGGAATTTGTTCTTCATGGACTCTTCTAGAGCACTTTTTGTTTTCATGCACAACTGATGCACGAGTGTTGCAGAGGAAAAACAAACCTTGGCTCAAATCACATTTGGAGTATAAAAAAAAAAAAAATCACTAAGCTTTCCACTGAGATTACAGTAAAAATGTCATAGCCTGTAAGAAAATGGTCCAAAATGTTTTTTTCAAGGTAAATTGATCTTTGCAACTGATATTCATCTGAATAAAAACCCGATAAATTCTGAAAGTTGCAATGACACTGATCCATTTAGGTTCAATAAGAGATGTCATTCAGCAGCATGTACATAACCATGCTAATATTTTCAAAAGCAGAAAACACTGCTCAGCATAACACTGATATGTTCAGCAACATTAGTAATGCTTGGGGAAAGTCCACATGCATCATCCAGGAGAAGAATTAAAGGGCACATTTATCCTCTCACAATAAACATTGAGTTTATGGGCAAAGTTCATTGGAAATGAAGGTTGCGCAATTGTGCAGTTCTTATTCTCATAGTTGGAATTATGTTACAGTGAAAATGCATTAAGTGAAGGATAGTTGTATACATTTCTTTCTGAACAAAAAAAATTGCAGCTAAGCCATGAAACAAACTGTGAACATGTTTGTCTAATTTACATGAACACAAAAAGTTTTCTTGCTCTCTTTACACTTTATTCCACTGGATAAGAATTTTCATTAAAAACACATGGAGGTAAAAAATTACAGGATATGAACCTGAGCACAGAGTTTTGGAGCTGATCATACGTGATATCCTTCAGCAGTCTTGATTACCTTTTGAATCATTGACTACCCTCTAAGGTAAGAGTCCTTCTGAAAAATCTGTGATTTTTACAAGCTATTTCTTCTCAAATATGTTTGCCAGCCAGCATGCATGCGTTTTTACAAGCTATTTCTTCTCAAATACGTTTGCCAGCCAGCCAGCATATACATACATACATAGGTAGGTGTGTGTGTGTTTCCAAACATGTTTCATGGTGTTTATGTTAAGCCTCCATGTAAATTTCAGATGTATTCTATATTTGTATTTTACACAGTGGAGCACCGATTATACATTTCTCTACTACACATTTCTTTTACTTGTACATTGAATTCCTGCAGCCCCAGCAGACTCCATTAATTTATTTCAGTTAAAGATTATTCATCAGATAGGAAGCTTCTTTTGCACATTTTAATTTTCTAGCTAAAAGGAAAAATTCCCCTTTTTGAGCTCTTTTGGAGCAAGGAGAACCACACCTCCTTTTTGACAGTCCTTCTCTTTCTTCTTTTCTGTTAGATGCTACAGGAACGTAGTGAGAGGACAGAGATCTGTCGTGGAGCACCGTTAACAGGGAGAATTGGTAAAAAAACTGCTTGACCATGCCAGATTTTATTTATACGAATGCTCTTTACAACTTGAAAACTTAGAACCAGTGATGATACCAGTCAAAATTTGGTCAAATTTAAGCACAGGAACCTGAGAATTATGCCAGCTGTGATTCCAAACCTTGCAACGTCACTTTAACTGATTGAAAGAAAGATGGTTAAGAACGGCAATGACCAAAAAGAAAAAAGTATTATCACTCTGACTGACACCAAACTTGCCCAAGCTTGCCACTTATGATGTGACAAAAACATTTCTCATTAGTCATGACATAAATGAGAGTACTCAAAATGCTCTCACTACAGTGTGCAATGAACTTTTTGCATTACGTTAAAAAATTTCATCTCGGGCTCAACCAACACAGCGTTTTAAAACTGTAATTGAAAAATAATGCTCAAGAGCCTGCTGTCAATCTAAGTTGAACTATGTATTGATAAAAATATTATACAGCACACATCTCTATTCCAGAGAATGTATGAAAATACAAGTTGATTAAATTAAGGAATATTTCATTAGTGCTATGTGCATCAAACATTTGCTTTCTACATGAAATACCGTATTTTTAAAATGTAAAGGTTAGTGTTTTATATAACAATATCATTGAAATCTGAAGTTTTGCTTATATGGTTTTCACCGTTATACATTTCTTATTTTGGTTTCTGGAAAAATGTATAATCAATGCTCTACTGTACTTTTCATACACATTTCATTTATATTTATTTACCAGGTTAAAATTCATAAGCTGTTGGGGATTTTGTAACTGCTGTCCAGCATTATTTCCTCACAAATGGGATGATCTTTAACAGGTAGATTTTTCACTGTAAAAGAGTAAAACCCCAACTAATGTAGCTTTATGTTGTTAGAATAAGAAAAACAGGGAACAGTATCTTCTGTAAATTCCTATCTCCATATGCAAACACTATGAAAAAGACAAATTATACTGCCAGGGATGGATTTACAGAGAAGCCTTGGCGCTGGCTCCCACAATGCTGGTGGACCCCAAAATCAACAATTTTTGTTTTCCTTTTTCTGTTTTACTTCTCAAAAAAGATTTTTAAAAAAGGGGGTGGGGGTGAAGGGAGGGATACATTAGCTGTTCTGTGTTTTAAAATTATGTTTCCATCCTAATTCGAAGTATTACATCTACAAGGATTAATTAATCACTAAAAGAAATGCCAGCTGGCCATAAAGCACATTTAGATTTACTTAGCATCACATAACAACTCAGTTCAGAGGTTGAGGGTTATTCCTGGTATATTTGTTTATACTGTAATGGACATTCTGGTCTTTAATTCAGTATTTAGTGTGATTGCCCATCTTTCCTTTAATTCCCCCCCCCCCCCACTGAGTATATTTTACAAAGCAATCACGAGACTTCAAATTTGAGTAAAATGGCATTGGAAAAGCTGTTTTTATGAGACATGATCAATTTCATCTATGTTCGAACTCTTTTGGAGGACTGTGAGAGGTTTGGAATCTTTGATTTGCGACATAAGAACCCACATCGCATGTAGCATAAAAATTCATTAAAACAATGCCATAAATTAACTGTCACACATGAAATGCTAGATACTATGCGTGAAGAAGGATTGGGGGGGGAGGACTGTCCTTATTAAAGTTCTGACTTTTCTTTCTTATCAAAGGCTTTCCTGTAATCTCCACTATTTCTTCCTTATTAGAACATCATAAAACCCCTAAAAAATAAATTTGCTCTGGACAGACATAACAGTTTTTGAGTGAACTTGGCAACAAACCACACACATACACACTACCATAAGAACAGTCAAATCAAGTATGAGGGGAACCCAAAGTCTCTATTTCTGTTGAAATTTCGTAGCCATTTTTTTTTTTTTTTATGATTACAATACTTTCTGATATATTATTAGTATGAGAATGTAAAGATTCTGGAGGGGGCTGGGACATTGCAAGAAAAAAGTTATATTTGAAGGATGGCAGGCAAAACAAGGGAAGGCTCCAAAACTTATGCTACGTGCAGAGCCCTTAAATCGGCCACTAAAATATTGCTAAAGAACCAACAGTGAAGTTACGTAACAAGGGAGTAATCAAATTGTGAAACTGATATTATTCGGTAACTATTACTATATCAGCCACAGGATGAATGAAATAACACGTGTTAACACATTATGAACAATATTTTGAGAGATTTTAAAATGAATTTCTAAATAAGGGGAATTTGATGAGGTAAGTCTATAACTACAGGTATTAAGAGAAAAGAAAATTTCCACACTTTTACAATAATCACCCAAAAATTTTCTGTTAATCAATGGAGCAATGTGTTTCACATTTTTCCAATCAGGAACAGCAGAAATAATGTTGATGGTTAATAACAAAAGAGAAGCAGATGAGGCTCTTAACATTAGACATGTTAACCAAATGCCGACTGATATCATGGTCAATGCTTCTGGTATATGGGTAACTCCTGCTGAGGTGTTGACCAGAACAGAATAAATACCAGGCAAATTGAGGTGTTTGTTAGGATCTGTATCTTTAAGAAAAATACATTATGAAAAAGGCTTCATTACAACATTGCAACCAAAGGATTTGAAAATTGAGCAAAGCTTATAAAAAACAGGGTAGGTTGAAAAGAATCACACCAACACTGGCAAACAATTGAAGTTCCAGAAATAAGTTATCTTCTTTTGTGACTCTAATTTCTTAATCAAACTATAGATCAAAGAAGGGGGAAAGTTATATGATTTACCAATGCTTAAAATATCAGTACATTCTTCTTGTAATGAAAAAGGACTATTACAAATAATGTTAGCTCTGTGAATGTAAGATTTGATAGCTGCAAGTTAGTATTTCTCAAAGGTATATGAATGGTATGGGATAACATTTTGGGGAAGCAATAGGTTTCCTATAAACAGAGAGGCCAACAGTAAAAATAAAATCTGAGTTTAGATTTATGTTAACATCCAGAAGTTTAACACAGCGATAGGTATGTGCTTCTATTCAGTATACAATGCTGCCGCTAACTGCTGCTTAGTAATAGGCCTTGATTCCAAACTTCTTATGTGATGCTCTAATTTATCCCATAGGTGCTATATGAGATTAAGATTAGGGCTCTGTGCTGCTAAGTCCACACACACTATCGTCAAACCATGCCATAACAGTCCTTGCTTTGTGGCTCGGTGCATTATCCTGCTGGTACCAACATGGCTCGGTTCCATGGTATTGCCACAGAGTTGGTAGGGCATAATTGTCCAGAATATCGAGGTAGACTTGCTGGTTAACAGGTTTGTCCATGATTACCAGTGGGCCGGGACCATACCACAAAAAAAAACCCACATGAGTACACTGCCAGCTCCAAACTTGGCCATAGGAGCAGTACACTGTGGTAAATAGTGTTCTCCCTGCTGCCGCCACTCCCACACATGGCCATCAGACTGATGGATCGTGTATCTGGATTCATCAGTCCATATGACCCATTTCCACTGATCTACAGTCCACGATAAATGTTCTTTACACCATGTTAAACGACAAGTAGCATTCTGAGTGGAGATGAAAGGCTTATGAGAATCCGCATGACCACAGTAACCTATGGAATGAAATTCTCTGCAAATGGTACGTGTACATACAGAGGTTACAGCATTTTTACTCACCTGTACACTGAGGTCTTGTGCAGTACTTTGTCGATTAGCTGTACGACTCTCCTGAGGCTTCGACGTCCTCTATCACCGATTTTCTTTGGTCTGCCGGCACGTTTTGCTGCTTCAAATGCGCCATGTGTCTTCCACTTATTCAGTACATCCAAAACAGTTGACATGGGTATGTTAAAATGCCTCTCAGTTTCTCTTACGGAGAACACACTCATATAACACTAAAAAATCTTTCCTTTCTCAAAGTCAGTTCTTTCCCGCCTGGACATTTTCACTCAACCTCATAAGTGCAATATGATCGCGGTCAGCTGCAGGCTTGTTTTTATACCGTTTGCAGCTGTACCGTGCATCTTAACAACGCAGCGGATCCGTTCATTTGCTTTTGATGGGGTGTCCAGTGACTTTTGTCAATATAGTGTATATACAAATGCACAGTCACTATGCTTCCTCTTAAATGGATTGAGGGACTTGTTTAAAATTTAAGCTCAGGTGTGTAACAGGCTTACACAACAATGGACCAGTAAACATGGCTAATTTTATCCTTTTAATTTAATATAACTTTACTTGGCCTTTACCTAAAGGCTGTAGCTGCTTGATTCAATGTATTTTTCTTTATAATAAACATGTTAATTTACTTAATTTGATGTTGCAAACTTTTTTAGGCTGTGTGTATTTTTCCAAGTTATAATGTGAAGCATATGGGTTTTTTTATGAATACCTTGCAACAAACCTATACGAAACACAACGCAAGGTCCGTAAACTTTGAGATCGAATTCCTTAAATTTATGGAAATGCAACCTCACTGTTCATCCATTTAGACAATGAAATAAGTATTCCGCGACCACCACCTACCAAGGGCTTGGCAATAACGCTACATGGAAGCAGAATTAGCTTCAATTGACATAAATCTGAGAAGGTTCTGATTCGTAATGCTCAGATACTACGGACTTTATAATCCTGGGTGATATACAGATAGCATGCTCAAACAGAAGAAGTGGGCTCGATTCCCGCTTTTGGGAGATGTTAATTTTCAAGTTTTCTGATGTGATCGATGTTTCATGATGAACAAAACACAGGCAATTTAGGGATGTCTGAAGTTAATTATTCTGATGTACTTCTATGTATTAAGAGAATATTTCTTTAAGAATTTATGATTGGTCTGGGTATGTCAATAAGAAATCCAGTTGCCTGGTCAAGTGCGTAAAAAAAAAAAAAAACTTTCAACACCAACTTACCTTACTTCGCTTTCACAGCAGAACAAACAGTCTAAATGCAGAAAAAAACATTATAGTATACAAGTCACATCGCTAAAATATTTTTAAAATAACATTACGCTAAAATATTTTTAAAATAAAATTTTACTGAAAATATTTGTGTGGAGATACCATTACAGTTCAAGATATTTTTGTGAAGATACTGTTACAGTTCAAGATATTTTTGTGAAGATACTGTTACAGTTCAAAATATTTTTGTGAAGATACCGCCAAACAGTATCAAATGTCGTATTGATAGACTCCTGCTTAGACGTCTCCATCAGAATTCTCGAACCCATTTAGGCTAAACTTCCATGTTCGGCCCCGCTAGTTCCGAAAGCAATAATAGATGGCGCCACGGTAGCACTTCACCTATCCTCCGCTCTTCTCACACGTGAAATGTATTCAGCCATCTCATGACTATGTGTCGATGTGTCTCATCGTTTAGTACAATTCATGTGTCGGAAGAAGCACACTTCAGGGAATGATGAGTACTCTTCCCACACACTTGGTACATGTTTTTTATGCTGAGATTCCTATTGATAGAGTGATGATTCTCGCATATTTTTTCGCCAAAGGATTGTCTTACGATGAGGCAATTGAAGAAACCTCACATGGCCACATCCACTGAGACAGTTAGCGACTGGTATTCGTATTGCAGACAACTAGTCTCACAGTTAATGGTAGCCTCGCAATGTAAATGTACTTGGCAGACCATATTCTGGAATATTTATTCCGACGGAATTGTCGTCTTTCCTATGAACATTGCTTTGAAGTCCAGATTCCTGCAATCAGACAGTTCTTCCCTGGCAGATAAAACTTTCCTTGCTTTTGTTCTGCTAGCTACACAGTTTCATATTCTTCCGTGAAAATAAATATTTCACACATATGCCACAATCAACATTCAAAAAGGTCCTTTTAAGGGCCACTTTTCATCCATATTATTCTCTTCCTTTGCCACTAACAAAATGCTTCACGATGTAGCAATAACGTGTTGCCATCTATCGTCGCTTCATAAAACTATTTTTGGGCTGAACGTGGAAGGTATACCCACATTTAGCCCACCTTGGAGACTTCAAGCTTTTTACATATAAAAAAAAATGAGGAGGGAGTGCTAAGGAGTCACTCATCACTCATTGACAGTGACTGGATCCAAGGATGCGAGAGAACCAGTAGTGGAAAGACTATGTCCACACGTGTCCCAAGACTCAAACCCATCACTACAAGAAGTTGCAAGGTAACTTAACATCCCAGACTACTTGGCCACGACATAAACATTAACTCTTTCTTATGAAGAGTCACCAGAGTCACTGGTGACTATCCGTAGAACATATTTTAAACCAGTACATACCTAAATTACGTCTTCTACAACTTCAAAACATAGAACACCATTTTTTTAACCTTAGTACACACATAAATATTTAGAAATAATATTTCAAATAATCCCCACTTAAAGAGATTCCACGGATAACGGTCAGATTCCATTACCTACAATTGAAATAAGATATTCTAGTTAAGCACACTTGACATATGATATTCAGCAAAACAATACATTCAGAAATGATCAACATGAAGAATTTTTAGAAAATTACGAACTGAAGCTTAAAACGAAAACCATCATACTTCTTGGGTGTGTTGCTAGCAAAGGAATTTAGGGGAACATGACTCACTGATAAGCCTGGTACTTTGTTTCTGCCCCTTATGGGTTTTATTTCCAGCATTATATTCCCGTCATGCAACTGTTCAGTTTCGTTATATATAATTTTCACAGCACTACTACTTACTCTTTTCAAAAAAAAAGGGGGGGGGGGGATATCTCTTGTTACAGGTCAGTACCAAAAGCAGGCAATCTTGATGTTCGGCTACCATAATACCTAAAGTGATACTGATACAGGACACACCTAGTCACAGAATACACCTACCGAAATGGAAAGAAAAAAAAAACTATGTGTACCAGTAGTAAAAATCGAATTTAATTCTACTGAAGCAGCACTTTCCCTGCTAATTGGAAAAATACGTGTAAATCGAACTACGCTGCAGATGGTTTCATATTCAGTGCTATGTCATTCAGCTATACAACCGCTAACGTTTAAATAATAATACACACCTTGATATCGCTACAGTGTTACAGCAGCAACAGTTTGTCCCATCAACTAACCAGTAATGCAACACCAAAACCACCTCAATATCGACAACCAAAACAAAAACTACGTTTCCACATGGCCCTCACCACAGACATAGACGCTGACAACTGGTTGCCAAGTTACTTTGACAAAATGTTTTTTGAAAATCAAGAACAATACATGACGATAGAAGTAACACACACAATCGAATCAACTGGCAATATCGATAGAAGATAACAGATTTGCTGAAACCATAGTGGTAGAAATAAGAGGAGCCTCTGTGGCCAACTCTTCCCATGCTAGCAAAGTGAAGCCGGTTTTGTACGCTTCCGCGGTGAAAGTAGTACCGCCAGCTTTTTTTTTTTTTTTTTAGTTGGAGGTTTAACGACCACTGTGAGCAACTCAATGGGCTATAAGGAGTCGCCCGTCCCTAATTTAGGGCCACTGGTTCCAGGGAAGGGAGAGATCCAGTGCCGTAAGACAAACACAACATCCATGCCTGACCGGGATTCGAACCCGGACCCCTTACGGACGAATGGTCAGAGGCCAGCGCCTTAGACCACTGCGCCACCGGGGCGGCCGGCCAGCTTTGGTGTGGTTACCCTCAAGATGCAAAAGCAGACGATTTTCCGTAGGAAAGCTTTAGTGAGACCCTGTTCGTTTTCTTAAGATTTTACATTGTCTTTAATTATAAGCGAAATGAAAAAGCAGTGGAATAGGTTTAAGTGACTCTTAGGTTTACATGAAAGGAATTTCAGTACAAGAACTTAGTTTTCTTGGAGAAAAAGAGATCTAAAAAACGTCTTCGTAACGACGCAGACGTATATGAACTGACGATTTAAAATGTGTTTACACTAAACATAATTTTATAAAGCTTTTAAAATATTTCCCTGTCTCAGAGGGTTATCGTAAAATATTGTTTATCATAGAAGTTGCAACGCTTTTTTTTTTGGTTTTTTTTATTGGAGATTTAACGACCACCGTGAGCAACTCAATGGGCTATAAGCAGTCGTCCGTCCCTAATTTAGGCTCACTGGTTCCAGGGAAGGGAGAGAACCAGTGCCTTAAGACAACGGTCGAGCTTTAAAGAAATTGTATTATGAGTGAAATTTTCACAAGATCGCGCTTTAAAGGGTGGGAACACTTCTGCCATGTTGTCAGGAGGAAAATTAAAGTAAACAAAAAGACATTCCACGTATGTTTTACTTGAAAAACAATTATGATTGTTCTTAAGCAAATAAACAAGGGGAGGGGGGAACAATATTCTCATTGAACATTATTATTTTAAAAAAAAATCATGAAATATCTAGATTTTACTTCCAAGCCTTTTATAGAAAAAATGGGGAATCTGCGAGCTTGTTCAAAT
This sequence comes from Macrothele yani, assembly GCA_039090855.1. NCBI lineage: Eukaryota > Metazoa > Arthropoda > Arachnida > Araneae > Macrothelidae > Macrothele > Macrothele yani. Next base: position 16,104,712 of record CM077012.1, read on the forward strand.
AAATTTAAAAAATCAGACTCAAAATATGAGGTTACTGTGTCTTTATTTTATTTTTTTATAATTGCTTTAAGCACTTGATTGATTTTAGTTTTTTTTAATGTAGGTAGGAAATTCCAGCTGGTTTGGTTAGAACTGTGGTTGGCTTCAAAGGTATGAATGTAAATCATTTTAAAACTACAGGCCTTAATAGGAAGGGAAATTTTTTCGGGAGGGGGTACCTTTTAAAGGGTACAGTTTCAAAATATAGCAAGAAAATATACAAATTATTAGTTCGTGGAAATAGGATTTACAAGTCCTGCTGATAGTAAGGGAAATCTGACTTGATAAAATGTCTTGGAAAATCAGATTCACATAAGAAGCAGAAATAATTCCTACTGTAATATCTCTTTTAAAATAAATCCAACTGCATTCAAAATACTATACTTCTAATACACATCACCATTAAGAGAGGCACATTCATAATGTAATAAGTTAATAGCTTTTAAGTAGTAAACGAAACAGACGTGTGTATATAATAAGGATTTTTAATTAGGTTTTTTTAATATACGTATACCATTTATGAGCAAGGTTATATCTATTAATAAAGAATTCATTGAGGATAAATCTTGCAATTTGTTGCTAGCACAAATGTTCAAGAATAGGAAAATCTGATCCCATAAGGTGTGGTTAATCAACACAACAAGGTGATTAATTTTAACTCTAATGACAGAGAGCATTGCTAACGGCAGGCCATATGCTAATGCACATTTAACCTACATTTTATGGCCACAAAAATTAGTGGATAACTAATCAGAAATGCATGGGAAATATAGAAGTGCAAATTTTCCGCCATCAGATACTAAATCATCTTTAGTTCACTGTTATCCATGTAACATCTGGATTTCATCTGATTAGTTAAGTAAAGTTTTCACTCAAGTAATTTGTTTACAATAACTATACATTTTCATATATTGCAATTAATATCTTTATAATTTTATGGTGCCGCCCCGGTGGCGCAGTGGTCTAAAGCGCTGGCCTCTGATCATTCGTCCGTAAGGGGTCTGGGTTCGAATCCCGCTCAGGCATGAATGTTGTGTTTGTCTTACGACACTGGCTCTCTCCCTTCCCTGGAACCAGTGACCCTAAATTAGGGACGGGTGACTGCTTATAGCCCATTGAGTTGCTCATGGTAGTCGTTAAACCTCCAATCAAAAAAAAAATATATATAATTTTATGCTGTTATATTTTACTTCAGCTGAATTCAAGATTTTCCCCCATTTCTGTCATCAAAAAGCCTAGCTGTGACGTGCATTTAACACTAATTATGTACATAGTTTAGCTGTAGAAAATATTTCAGTACTGTCATTTCCTGATGGGGGTTCAACATACATCTGGTTACACAAGACAAAGAGAATGAGCAAGTTAGAACATGAAGAAATATTATTATGAGTTGATGCCCACATACATATTAAACTTCTTGAAGTCATTTTTATATATGCGAGAAAAGAAAAGCTTACCCGACAGTATTTGTAGCTGGAACTTAGCTTACTGCTGCAATTCTGCCATTAAAGACAAATATTTATATTAAAATTTATTTGTAAATCCAATACAAAACACTTATCTCAAATAGTTAAATCTCATCTTCAGTAACCTTCACTAGCAGCAGCAAAATTCTTTCCTTCACATACAATGAGTGCCACACCAGGTATGAGTGTCTTTTCTCTTAAAAGGCTTAGTCCTTCAGTCCTAATGGGAAAACAAAAAATGAAGGGTGGGGGATGCATGGATACACAACAAGAATGCCAAAGAATAATATATATATATATATATATATATATATATATATATATATATATATATATATATATACAGGAAATCTGTAACAACTATCAAAATATTGGGTACAAGAGATTTACACTGATGTGCAAAACAGTACAGTTTAATTACGCTGAGATAATCAGAACATGAACTGTGAGCAAATAAACCACAATAAATATTTGAATGTTTCAGCTACCACAAATACCTAGGCTTTGAAGAAATTACAACAAACTGTTGATAAAACAGACAGGTAATAAGCTTGATAGACAAAACACACATGCCACACCCACTGTGTAAGGAATGACCTTTTAGCTACATCTCACTTATTTTACCAAAAAAAAAGTAAGATATGATGTAAAGGAAGAAAAAGTAACAAGAAGGATTTTAAACATCAACAGAGAACCACAAGGGGAAAGTTTAATTAGAGCATATATGCTGTAGAGCATTAATACTGTAATTAATATTAGACAGAAAAAGCAGATTATTCATGAGAGAGTTAAAATGCATGAAAACAATGTTTAATCTCAAAACATATACATGCATTATAGAATAGCAACTAAATCAAGTAAAGAAAAATTTGGTACCAGAAGTGAATAAAATATATGACTGATAGCTTATTTATGGAATATCAAAGTAACTGATGATCCTAAAATGTTTACTGTTCTGTAAAATGAATGAGAGAACATGAAGTTTTAGAATATCAAAAATGTGCAGTGACTAGAAATGGGGTGGCCGAAGAGAATCAAATCTATTTTGGGAATGCACAGGAAATACAGACAATTTAGAGATGTATGATTGCTGTATTAATAATTATAATGTATTTCCATGTATTATGAGAATATTTCTTCAAAAATCAAAATGTGCACATATGTTTACAGGGTCATAGCTTGAGAGGAGCCAGAAGTGCAAATCTTCATTGTAAGGTACTCATGTTCAGTCACTTTCAAATGTTTCCTTGTTCATTTGTCTCTTACTTCTATTCTTTTTTTTTAATCTTTTAAATATCTGTGCACCCTTTGTGCTTCAACTTCACTTTTCTCATCTACTGTGTTTAGTATCACCATCATTTTATGTTTCACATACAAAGTGGTTTTGTTGTGAATCAGGAGATATTAACAGTGATGTTTTGCATTGTCATATAATTCCAAGAAACTGTTAGTGCAGTGTCTCACATGCAAAAGTTACTGCTTTAATGTCCTCTACTGATCCAGAGAATCAGTATTTGTACTGTGAAGTTCAGTTTTAAATAAAGGAGCTCCAGTTCTATTAACTAATCTTGTAGCACACTATCGAAAATACCTTATCTACTGTAGTTTCTAAATTAAACCCTAATGGCCAGACGAAACATTTATACAGAAGTCAAAACTTACGGAAATGATGCTTTATTTCTCCAGCACAGATATAGCACTTCACTAGTAGTATAGAAATTACATAACACAAATCAACCACTAACATTCCACCACGCTCCATAACGCTACGTTCCACAACGCTCCACACAGCACACACCAACAACTGTTGTATCGTAGTTTATATCTCTCGTTCTTATCTAATAACAGGCATACGTTACGTTCATTCAACCTCAATTATGTTGCCAACAGTATTCATTTGAGAGAAAAGATATCACGTTAAGTGTGAAGTATAACTGAGAACAAACTCAAAATTTACATAGGGAAAGAAACTAAAAAAGGAAAGTTAATTTAGAATATACGTCACAATGGCACTGACATACAAAACAATACAGCCTAATTACATTGAGCTAATTAGAACATGAATGGTGAGCAAATAAACTACAGTAAATATCTAACTATAAATATAACATGATTTAATGCTCATTGAAAATAATATGCACTCTTTATTTTCATCATGACATTTATTAGTAACAATATAATCTGTAATTGAAAAGGAGTTAAGTGTGTGACTAGTTAGTTCTAGCATTGAAGATTTTCCTATTTTTAATTACAGTTTTAAAGCCTAAATATTACAGTACAAAACTTTTCAGCCTTCAAAAAACGTTGCTTTCATCCAACATCTTCCCCCGAGTCTTTCATCACAATCCCCCATTTTAATTTCCTGGATAAACTGTCAAGCACCATACAGAATAAATTGCTATCTTGCCCACATAAAAAGAGTAAATAAAAAGGAGTAGAAAAAAATATTTCATACCTGTTGCAGATAACTTGGAAATGCTTTGAATATAGTTGGCATGGCATTTTCTTTCAAACACACTTGTTGTGATTTTCTCTGAAACATATGTTCTTCAAAATGTTCTGAACAAATTCTACTGAACTTTGAAGGTTCTCAGTCTTTTCTTCATATGGCTTGTATCCATGCAGCTCTTTGTTCTTCATTGCTTGGAAACCTGTATATAAATATAATTCAAAACTCATAAGCATTTGTTGAAATGGAAGATTGGTTCTGTGCATACATAAAACAACAACTGAAATATAAACAGTACCTTGAGTCAATTTCAACAATTGAAAGGCTTTATACGAATACATTTCATAAACTGTGAGAAAAGTTAGAAACTTGATTTTTGAGAATTTCAGCAGATACTTGGAGGGCGGTGGGGTGCACAAAAGAATATTAAGAGGTTTTTAATACATGTTCAGTATATATTTACATACAAAATCATAATGCGCAAAAATATGTTTACAAAGTTATAGCTCTATTGGGGCCGGAATTATAAAACTTCACTCTAAAACACTCATGCTTGGTCACTTCACAAGTGTTTCCTTGTTCATTTGTCTCTTACTTCCATTCTTTTTTAATATTTTAAATATTTCTGCCTCCTTTGTGTTTCACCTATTCATCTGCTGTTTTTAGTATCAACATAACTTTTGTTTCATATACAAAATAGCTCTGTTGTTGATTAGGAGATATCAACAGTGATGCATTTCACTGTCACATAATTCCAAGAAACTGTGAGTGCAGTGACTGACATGCAAAAGTCACTGTTTTAATCCACTCTGCTACTCCAGAAAATCTGTATATGTACTGTGAAATTTAATTTTCATTAAAGGAGCTCCAATGCTATTACTTAACTGATCTTATCCAACTTGGCTGTTACTTTATAATGAGTATCTTTTATTCGCTAGGATCAATTCTACAATCTGATACACTTACCAGGCTCTGAAATAGGGGGGATACAGACAGATGAACATTTGGTATATGCAGTTAATTCCTAACTCTTATCATTGTCAATATGATGTGAAGTTTTCGGAAATGAACAGTCATGATTCTAGCCTTCTAGGTGTGTTGCTAATAATTCAAAGACGATTATCTTTATGCTACAGTGATACTGAACATCATTTAAAACATGAAGTTATGAATATGAATCCGAAAACATAACCAACACTATTCCCGAAAAATTTGCTACAACTTTTTTTTTTTTTTTTTTTTTTGATTGGAGGTTTAACGACCACCGTGAGCAACTCATTGGGCTATAAGCAGTCGCCCGTCCCTAATTTAGGGTCACTGGTTCCAGGGAAGGGAAAGAGCCAGTGCCGTAAGACAAACACAACATCCATGCCTGACCGGGATTCGAACCCGGACCCCTTACGGACGAATGATCAGAGGCCAACGCCTTAGACCACTGCGCCACCGGGGCGGCCTACAACTTTCGTAAACAGTTCTCTACAACATAAGTACGTAAACACATCAGCTTTGTAACTTTGCCACAAATTCAGAAAACTACATAAAAAGCTAAAAACGAGAAAATCGCAGCAAATTATGCAGTAACTGTTATGATTTCTTAAGTGCTATGTATTTCCAGGTAATTGACTCCTCTAGGTTTTAATCTAGTCCGCCAGAAGACGCAATGACTTACGTTGTCATGAATTGCAAAAGGAGATCTGGCATTCTTCTGCAGAGTGGGGTTTTCATCATGGCTGGCGCGTGAGTAGCGCCAGCCATGATGAAAACCCCACTCTGGAGATAACATGATTTATTTTTGTCAATAAATCATGTTATCTCCAGTGTATACGATTACTTCTGATCTTCGTACTTTCAATAAATGTATTATACGCCTTAGTACCTTCTTCTTCCTTTCCTTCCCGCGGTGTGTGTGATTACTTTTTTTTTTTTTTTTTTTTTTTTGCCGCCCCGGTGGCCGCAGTGGTCTAAGGCGTTGGCCTCTGGTCATTCGTCCGTAAGGGGTCCGGTTCGAATCCCGGTCAGGCATGGATGTTGTGTTTGTCTTACGGCACTGGTTCTCTCCCTTCCCTGGAATCAGTGACCCTAAATTAGGGACGGGCGACTGCTTATAGCCCATTGAGTTGCTCACGGTGGTCGTTAAACCTCCAACCAAAAAAAAAAAAAAATTACTTTTTTTTTTGATTGGAGGTTTAACGACCACCGTGAGCAACTCAATGGGCTATAAGCAGTCGCCCGTCCCTAATTTAGGGTCACTGGTTCCAGGGAAGGGAGAGAGCCAGTGCCGTAAGACAAACACAACATCCATGCCTGACCGGGATTCGAACCCGGACCCTTTACAGACGAATGATCAGAGGCCAGCGCCTTAGACCACTGCGCCACCGGGGCGGCTGATTACTTCAGAATGCTACTTTAGAACAACTGGCGACGAGTGATGGGATACGACATCGAGCGGCTGATTCACAGGATTATGGCATTCGTGTGAAATCAAAAGTGCAATGGCGGAAGCCTTGCGAAATTATAATCGTGCTGCGTCCTTTTTTTTTTTTTTTGATTGGAGGTTTAACGACCACCGTGAGCAACTCAATGGGCTATAAGCAGTCGCCCGTCCCTAATTTAGGGTCACTGGTTCCAGGGAAGGGAGAGAGCCAGATCCGTAAGACAAACACAACATCCATGCCTCACCGGGATTCGAACCCGGACCCCGTTCGGACGAATGATCAGAGGCCATCGCCTTAGACCACTGCGCCACCGGGGCGGCCCGTGCGGCGTCCTTCAAGAATTGAGGTGATAATTTTTTCGTTCACCCTTTGCTATTTTCGTCAGCTGGGAAATGGCTGTAGTGGCAGTGGGCCAAATTTCAACGTTCGATATTACTAATCCTGCTTCATGGAGCTTGTATGTGGAGCAATTGAATTTTTATTTTGAGGCAAATGGTATTGTTGGAGCTCCCGGGGCCGCCCCGGTGGAGCAGTGGTCTAAGGCGTTGGCCTCTGATCATTCGTCCGAAGGGGTCCGGGTTAGAATCCCGGTGAGGCATGAATGTTGTGTTTGTCTTACGACACTGGCTCTCTCCCTTCCCTGGAACCAGTGACCCTAAATTAGGGACGGGCGACTGCTTATAGCCCATTGAGTTGCTCACGGTGGTCGTTAAACCTCCAATCAAAAAAAAAAAAAAAAAAAGAAGCTCCCGGGAAGCGTGCTGTTTTGCTGTCGGCTTGTGGAACAGAGACACAGAGCATTGCTCGTTCGTTAGTGTCACCACTAAAACTAACTGATAAATCGTATGATGAATTGAATTAATTGTAAAAAAATCATTTTAGTCCTAGATCCTTGGAAATTTATTCCCGCTATCTGTTCCAGAAACGTATACAGCGTAAAGGTGAAAAGCCGCCCCGGTGGCGCAGCGGTCTAAGGCGCTGGCCTCTGATCATTCGTCCGTAAGGGGTCCGGGTTCGAATCCCGGTCAGGCATGGATGTTGTGTTTGTCTTACGGCACTGGCTCTCTCCCTTCCCTGGAACCAGTGACCCTAAATTATTGACGGGCGACTGCTTATAGCCCATTGAGTTGCTCACGGCGGTCGTTAAACCTCCAAAAAAAATGAAGGTGAAAGTATTACTGACTATGTTACTGACCTCCGACGTTTAGCGGAGCAGTGTAATTTCAGAGTTACACTGAATGAGCGTCTACGAGACCAGCTAGTATGTGGAATAATTGATGACGCTGCACAACGCAGGCTCTTAGCTGAAATAGAACTGACTCTTGATGGTGCATTCTCGAAAACGCTTGCTGCTGAAACAGCTACTAATGAGGCAAAGCGAATATTTTCTCAAACTTGCACTCGCGGGAATTTTTCAGAATCGATAAGTAATGTGCAACATACTAAAAGTTATTCTAAGAAACAAAATGCAAATGTTAATTCAAAGTATGCAATTCCTTTTAATGGAAGCGTATGCCATAGCTGTGGTGGAAACCATATGCGTTCTATGTGTAAATTCAGAAATACAGTGTGCAGATATTGTAGGAATATGGGTCACATTGAAGCTGTTTGCAAGAAAAAACAAGGCAAACAGCAAAGCATTAATCCTAATTCTAACCGAGGAAAGCCAAAAGTAAAATGCACAATTATGGAAATAAATTCTGAATATTGCGTAAATGTATTACGTAATCACACAGATTCTGTTAGGAAACAAACCGTTACATTAAGCATCGAAGATAAGGACTGCAGCTTAGAGGTAGACTCTGGATCCGTTCACTCAATCATTTCACATAATACACTGGCATGCAAAAATTAAAGACGAGACGGTTTTTCGAATGTAACATGGTGCAGAAGTGCTCCACATCGACTCAAATCATACCCTAAGAACCCCAAGATGTAAGAATAAGGGACAAGGGAGCAAAACCATCCAAACAAGGAATCCAAAGGATACAAAGGCACTTTATTGAAAAGGTAGCTTCGAGCACAACTGGACAGAAACGTCCATGTGACAGGCGGCTGCCAAGAAAAATTCAGTCTTTAGTAGGGGATATGTTCACCCCTGACGGCGTTGCAAGATTTACAACGTCTGTCCATGCTGAGGACAAGGTTGTCAAGGAGCTGTTGAGGCATCGCGGCCCATTCCTCTTGTAGTGCCAATCGCAGCTGTGGAATCGTTGCTGGCGGCTGGTGGCATGCTGCCAAGCGTCTCCCGAGAAGGTCCCACGCGTGTTCGATTGGATTTAGGTCCGGAGACCTTGCGGGCCAATCCATGCGTTGAATATCTTCACTCTCAAACAGCTCTGCGATAGCCATTGTACGATGAGGTGTAGCGTTGTCATCCGTGAAGAGGAACTCAGGACCCATAGCACCTCTAAACAGACGCACGTGAGGCAGAAGAACCTCGGTACAATAGCGGCCACCAGTGACGGAGCCTCCTTGGAAGATGTGGAGGTCAGTGCGGCTACCAAGCATGATACCGCCCCAAACGAGAACTTCGCCACCTCCAAACCAGTCCCTTTCGATGATGTTGGAGGTTTGATTGCGTATTCCTTGCTCTCTCCAGATTTGTTTACGTCCAGAATCACTCGTCAGACTAAATCGGCTCTCATCCGTAAAGAGAACTCGACACCCATTGCTGATGTGTCCAGTTCTTGTGTTCCTGGCACCACAGAAACCGCCGTCTCCCATGAGCAGGCGTTAATGGCACACACCGTACTGGTCATTGTGCAAATAGACCACTTTTGTGCAGCTTTGTGACCACGGTAAAATGCGATAACGGACGTCCAGTTATCTGTTGCATGTGCCTTGCGATTTCTCCCGCTGTCTGCCGTCTGTCTCTTCTCGCCTGTAGGACAATATACCGGTCGTCCGCCGCCGTGGTTGCTCGTGGACGACCACTGCTAAACTCTCGGACAGCTGTTCCTGTCGTTTGAAATGCTCTCCAAGTTTGTGAAACGATGCTGTGAGCGATTCCGAACTCCTCGGCCACACTAGTCACACTTCGACCTTCTTCCAACTTCCCAATGACGCGACCTTGGGTAAAGTCATCCAGATGTCGTCTACTGGATTACCTGTTAGCCATATCACACGGTGGTAGCAACTCGACCTTGTTCAAACCGATGTACACCGTGCAATAGCTTTCACCGAATTGCTGAGCGTACACTGCCCGTGTGCTTTATACCCTTCCGACACTCCCCCTCCTGTCATGCAGCATATATGCGCATGCCCTACCGTACCGGACCCTAGTCTATCTCCTGAGTGGTCTTTCGGTCCGTTCTGCCTGCGCGTTCCACTGTTATGCTAATTTCTCCTTTTCGTCCTTAATTTTTGCACACCAATGTACATACAAAAGGCTCTGGCGTACAAATAAGCCAGAAATTTAGCCTTCATCAATACGTTTAACTGATTTTCAAGGGAATACCATACCCTTTTGCGGAATATGTGTTGTGAATGTACATCATAATCAGCATGGTGCTCAACTGCAGCTTCTGATCTCTCAGAGAAAGTGCACCAACATGTTAGGGTATGCGTGTTTTCATCCGCTTGGAATTACAATAACGGCGGTAAATGCTATTTCAACAAACCCTGTTGATGATATGGTGAATGAATTTAATGATGTATTTGAGGAAAGACTTGGTTCATACAAGGGGCCGGAAAATAATGTTACTGAACTTTCTGCTGAACCAGTGTCTAAAGACTCTGATGCCTAATTGACTCCAAGAAGACCACGACGACAAACTGTGAAACCGAAACGTTTCGAGGACTTCATAACTTAGGGGGACGGTATTATGATTTAAGTGTCATGTATTTCCAGGTAAATGACTCCTCTAGGTTTTGCTCTAGTCCGCCAGAAGTACAGTGCCTAGAAGAATTAGTGTAACGTGCTCCATAAGAGGCCCCTCACGGTTTTGTGACCAGTCGTCTTGAAATGACAGAGGGCGCTGGCATCGGAAGTTACGTTAGGATGCTTCATCGGCTTCATGCTATTAAATGGTGGGAAGTTTGTTTGCCAAGGATTTGCTGCCTTACGAAACTTCAAATTTTCACAAAACAAAGGTTAGTGGAGGGAATTCTTTTTGACAGTATTTTTGCTAATTCGTTGTAGCTCGATCATAACAGTAATGCACTAGGTAATTCAACAGTTGATCACTAAAACGCAATAGGCTTATTCGATTGTTAGTGTGCTAGTTTTATTCATCTGTGGATTGTTTATAACGAAATTTATTTCCGAAATTAGTAACCTTTTATTTGTGAAGATGTAGAAGTTGATTAAGTATTGGCTGTCACGCGTTAAACCTACTGTGTGGTTAAACTTAAGTGCAGTACTGAAATCGACTGCAACAGTTATAAGATCATAGGGAAATAATGTCAGCTATGAAAGGACTGGGAAATTCTGCATTAGCAAATAATGAAAATCATAGAAAACGGAAAAAGCAAAGCAGCTGTTTTGTGCCACGATGTAACACTGGCTATAAGTCCTGCAAATATAAAATATCACTCTTTGCTGTCCCCAAAATTCCTGATATGTTGAGCAAATGGGATAAGGCAATTCCCAGAGCTGATAAGAAACTTGATGAAAGTTGTGTTGTATGTGCCTTGCACTTTGAATCTAAATTCATGGAGATGCATTATCGTTCCACTATTCAAGGTAAGGAAGTTCGAACATGCCGAGACAAACCATTACTCAAGCCTGACGCCATAGCTACTATTTTCCCAAATTTAAAAGACATTTAAAAGGCGAACGACTAATTAGTTTTTCCAATTTTTAAGGAAGGGGGACATGCCCTACTGTTCCTTCCCCATGTTACGCCTGTGTGTATGCTACATTAATAATTTCCTTATTTTTAAGGGTAAAAATAGTTTACAGGAACTGCATAGAATTATCCCATTTAGACAGACTCCATGAACACCCACTTCTTAATTTTTTACCTTATTAAACTTTTAACTTACGGTGCAAAAGAATTTTCCTCTTCACTGCAAACCCATTTGAATAGCAAATTTAATCACATAATTGTTATAAGGTGAAGAAAAGTAAAGAAAAATGTTATAATTATTTTTCTTTAAAAGAATGTCATCATATACATTCAGTTTTTGTATATTTACTTCTGCCCAGTATGATTCATATTGTTTATCGTATCACAGGCAAAGTTTTTTTAGGAATGATTTTTATAAATGGATTACAGTTAGTACATTATTAGAAAATAGACCAATTTTAAAAATAGTAATCGCTTTTTTTGTATTCCATTTTCAACTCATTAAAAGGCTTCTTTTCAAAGCCAACTAAATGGAAAGTTTCAATATTTATTTTGATCCCATGTTCTTACCAAGAAATTTAGTCACTCATTGCTGAAAAATGAAGTACATTTTTAAATAATTTATAAAGTTTTTAGGTTACTGAATTTTAAGACATTATTGGAATGCAAATTATAAAGCCGATGTCTCATTGAGAAAATATCCCCCCCCCCCCTTTTTTTTTCCGGTAAGATTTTGAGGGGCAAAACATTTTTTTTTTTTAATTTTTACTTTATACTGTAAGTAAGTTGATGTTTCAGTAATTGTAAACTGCATATTTGTCTCCAGTGTTTTTGCATAATGTAACCCATGTATGCAGGGCCGGATGGATTTTTTGCGGGGCCCGGGGCGAAATTTCATTGCAAGGCACCGGAGCAAAATTTCATTGCTTGCACTAAGAAATAAATCTCATATTTTAATAAAGTCGTTACGAGAAAGATGTCCGTAAAGAATACACAGGATGTGAAACCCACAAATCTGCCTGTGACGGCGATGAATTCGCATCCCGCTGCTCCGGAGCTGAATGCTTTACCAGTTAAGGTACACCGACGGAATTTATCTCTGTAACTTTTCCTTTTTGACATGTGCTTCGCCTCTGTAGTACTTCGAAACGAAAATTATCGTAAAGGCAAAATGATTATCTCAAAGAAGCATTTGCTTTTAAGTTCAAGAAAAAGACCAGAATATGCATTAAAAGTTCAGAGAGAGAGAGAGAGTAAAAACTGTTAAAATCTACGATTTTCTTTCCGAGGATATGGGGTTGAGGTTTTACTTTCACTTATTGTATAAAAACTGCTTCACAAAATGACAAAAAGCTACGTGCGTGGCGAAATTTTTTGGATTGCGAATATTTTAGTGTAATAAATTCATATAAATAGTTTTTTTTCTCTTGATACATGTTTTAGTGATTGATTTTAATGCAAAATGGGGTAACTGACAAATTAGTGACTTTTTAAACTTTTCTACGCGTTCATATATGATTTTTTTTTAATTTCTAGTAATGTTTTTAAAGTCACTGAATAAATGGCCTCCATGTGTTGCCCGAAACCAACTTTGATATTGTTCTTTTTTATTTTATTTAAATTTAAGTATCTGGTTTGCGCACAAATTGTTAAATATATAAAAGCAAGGGCCACAAAATGATGAAATATCTAACATTAATGTTGACGTTAGCACAATGCAAAGCTTAACTTAAACTACGATACCCTTATTAATGAATCTTGAGCACCCCGTTCATTCTTTTTTTGGGGGGGGGTGAAAGAGGTGTGTCGATTATTTCGTATATGCTTAAGTTATCTGCTTATAAAATATCGGTTTTGTCGTCCTTCCTCCCTGAAAAGTGACGTGACATACGATGGCAGCCCATCTACCGCTTTCATGATTGCGGGCAGCAAGTTTTTCTGCGAGCACGACACACTAATTCTTCTAGGCACTGTACCAGAAGACGCAATGACTTACGTTGTCATGAATTGCAAAAGGAGATCTGGAATTCTTCTTCAGAGTGGGGTTTTTCATCATGGCTGTAGCGTGAGTAGTGATCCTACGTGTAACCAGTGTAAATAAATCATGTTATCTCCAGTGTATACGATTACTTCTTATCTTCGTACTTTCAACAAATGTATTATACGCCTTAGTACCTTCTTCTTCCTTTCCTTTTTGCGGTGTTTGTGATTACTTCAGAACAACTGCGTTTGTGATTACTTCAGAATGCTACTTTAGAACAGTAACTATCACAATCAATTGCTATAAACGATTGAATTCCAAAAAACCTAAGAATTTATACCTAGAAAACATAAAATAAAGTGATACTAACCTGTGGAAAGTGATACCAGGTGTTTTCTTTTTAAATTTATTTGCACAGCCAAATGCCACGCAACATCCCATCGAAACTATTTATGAGTACACTGAAGTATGCTGTCAAACACCCCCCCCCCCCCCCCAAAAAAAAATCTACGCTGGTAAACAACTTTAACAAACAAATATGAGCTTCTAAAAATCACAAATTTTCAAAGCTTTCCTATGGCAGACACGACCAAGAGGGTAACCAAGCACGCGGAGCGATATTATAACAGTTAACAGGTCGGCTTCAGAAATCTGCGATTTTTTTGATTGGAGGTTTAACGACCACCGTGAGCAACTCAATGGGCTATAAGCAGTCGCCCGTCCCTAATTTAGGGCCACTGGTTCCAGGGAAGGGAGAGAGCCAGTGCCGTAAGACAAACACAACATCCATGCCTGACCGGGATTCGAACCCGGACCACTTACGGACGAATGGTCAGAGGCCAGCGCCTTAGACCACTGCGCCACCGGGGCGGCAAAATCTGCGATTAAGGCGTCTCTTATATTTCCTACCTCCATGGGTGAAACAGTGTTTGAAAAAAATTGAAAGATGGACACATAGCACGAAATATTATTAATTAAGGAAGATTCGTGTGATTGTTTAAAAAAATAGCAAAATTATATTGCTACAGTGAGAACGCATCTATCCTTTGTATCCCTCGGGCACCTGTTAAAGGTGTACTCCTATTCCTGATAGAAATTACAGTTACTTAACCTATCTGGTAGTCGAATGGTTAAGAGCTTTGTGACATTGATCTGAGATTAAATTCGTTAGAAAAAGTGAAACATATGTGCTCTGCATGGTGTTTCATTACTTTTTCGTTTTCTTCCGTGAATTCCTTGAAACCAGTCCGGCCGCCCAGATGGCGCAGTGGGCTAAGCGATGGCCTCTGATCATTCGTCCGAAAGGGGTCCGGGTTCGAATCCCGGTGAGGCATGGATGTTGTGTTTGTCTTACGGCACTGGCTCTCTCCCTTCCCTGGAACCAGTGACCCTAAATTAGGGACGGGCGACTGCTTATAGCCCATTGAGTTGCTCACGGTGGTCGTTAAACCTCCAATCAAAAAAAAAAAAAAAACCTTCAATAAAAAAAGACAGTCTGGGATTTGTCCCTATAACTCTATTGCACATCTGCTCTTAGATCACGATGTCTGGTGGTACGACTCTTTAAACAAAAATAGCCTGTTAATGTCACTTGTCACCAGATGGCACGACCAACGTGTGAACAGATTTTTTTATTGGAGGTTTAACGACCACCGTGAGCAACTCAGTGGGCTATAAGCAGTCATCCGTCCCTAATTTAGGGTCACTGATTCCAGGGAAGGGAGAGAGCCAGTGCCGTAAGACAAACACAACATCCATGCCTCACCGGGATTTGAACCCGGATCCCTTTCGGACGAATGATCAGAGGCCATCGCATTAGACCACTGCGCCACAGGGGTGACTGTGAACAGATGACCGGACACAACCTATGTTTTCTTATGGGAGGAAGGGGCAGAAGTATTTGTTTCAAAAATGCTGTTTTGTTTGGAATTGAAAAACAAAACCTAAAACGCTTCGTAAACATACACCTTTGCCACCCCGGTGGCGCAGTGGTCTAAGGCGCTGGCCTCTGATGATTCGTCCGTAAAGGGTCCGGGTTCGAATCCCGGTGAGGCATGGATGTTGTGTTTGTCTTACGGCACTGGTTCTTTCCTTCCCTGGAACCAGTGACCCTAAATTAGGGACGGGCGACTGCTTATAGCCCATTGAGTTGCTCACGGTGGTCGTTAAACCTCCAATAAAAAAAAACAAAAAAAAACATACACCTTTGTGTTTATCAGGTGGAATGTCGTCAATTATAGCGATATATATGCATATTTATGTTTGATAATCATACTGATTAGTAGGCTCGCGTTGTATTTCATGTTCCGCACCTTTATGTAAGATAATTTCATTTTTCATAAGTAGAACAGCAAGTTTAAAGTGGCGGTCAATAATTTCTTCCATCGTAAAATAAATTTGTTTTAATTAGAAAAAAAACAAACGAAATTTTCATATTTTTATCTATGGGCGATTGCTATGGTTAGTCATTTATGACTGACCATAGCAATCGCCCATAGATGAAAATTGCGGGCGGTCATTTATACATGCAAAAATGGCGCCGCGCATGTACAACGTAAACAACTTACACTGCCAGAGTTCTATTGATATCAAATGATAAACTAGTGATTGTTTTTCATCTGTTAGAGCTCTAAAAGTTGATACACGTTCTTTACATGTCAAATAATCTGTCCGACAGTTCTATACAAAACACTTTCGCCTCATATTAAAAACGTAATAATTGAACTGATCCTAGTCCGACACACAGCTTTACAATAAATTTTAATCTCCTTCAAAATTAAAAAAGAGTTGACGTGCCTTAACTTCTGAAGATAAATTTTAACGTTTCTAGAATATCAATACCACACAACTACACAATATGATTAATAAAAAATACTTGTGAAAAATACAGATTTAGCACTGATGAAATCATAAACGCTATATATTTCTATAATGATTAGGGTAAGCAATCGGCCCACAACTTCTTCTCGCTCCCTGGCGAGCTATGACATTAATGATCCATTTTCCTAACTGCTAACTCTATGGGGAGTTGTATCACCTGACTATCATACACCGTCTCTTAGATCCTCGTGACAGCTATTTTCTCTAGAAAAAATACCACTTCGGTGTTCATCTCAAACTTACAGTCTGTTTAGCTTCCCTCAACTTAAAGCTTTTGTTCATCTTTTGCAACATTTTTTCATCTTCTAATTTTCCCCCTCGATCTACTGCCAGTTTTTTTTTGTCTATTCCGACTTTTCTAGCTTCAGACGCCAGTCTTTCTCTTGGACAGTCCAAGAGAAAGACTGGCGTCTGAAGCTAGAAAAGTCGGAATAGATACAGAAAAACTCAGGTGATACAACTCCTTCTCGACCCCTGGCGAGCTATGACATTAATGATCCATTTTTCTAACTGCTAACTCTATGGGGAATTGTATCACCTGACTATCATACACCGTCTCTTAAATCCTCGTGACAGCTACTTTCTCTAAAAAAAATACCACTTCGGTGTTCATCTCAAACTTAGTCTGTTTAGCTTCCCTCAACTTAAAGCTTTTGTTCATCTTTTGCAACATTTTTTCATCTTCTAATTCCCCCCTCGATTTACTGCCAGTTTTTCTGTGTTTATTCCAACTTTCCTAGCTTTAGACGCCAGTCTTTCTCTTGGACTGACTGGATAACTTAATTATAAATTTCGCTCCTAACAAGTTGCGACTGGTATAAAGCAGTTCGTTCAACAAGCATTTTTTTTATTGGAGGTTTAACGACCACCGTGAGCAACTCAATGGGCTATAAGTAGTCGCCCGTCCCTAATTTAGGGTCACTGGTTCCAGGGAAGAGAGAGAGCCAGTGCCGTAAGACAAACACAACATCCATGCCTCACCGGGATTCGAACCCGGACCCCGTTTGGACGAATGATCAGAGGCCATCGCTTAGACCACTGCGCCACCGGGGCGGCCAACAAGCATTCCAAACAGACAAATTCGCAGGGCATAGATTAAATACCTACGCAAAGATGCGACACTGAGATTTCCCGAAATGTTGTCTCCAAAGAGGTTCGATGGTTAGAACAATACTTCTGCAGATGTCCTGAGCGCCGCCCCGGTGGCGCAGTGGTCTAAACGATGGCCTCTGATCATTCGTCCGTAAGGGGTCCGGGTTCGAATCCCGGTGAGGCATAGAAGTTGTGCTTGTCTTACGGCACTAGCTCTTTCCCTTCCCTGAAACCAGTGACCCTAAATTAGGGACGGGAGACTGCTTATAGCCCATTGAGTTGCTCACGGTGGTCGTTAAACCTCCAATAAAAAAAAACAAAACAAAAACAAAACCTCAAGTCAAGCTATGGTAAATGTTTACATAAACATGGGGAGCGAGTGCGACTGACTTTTTGACTGCCTTACATATATCTACACATTTTGTTAATCTTTTATGTTTGTTTGGGGGTTTGATGACCACTATGAGCTAACTGAATGGGTTATAAACAACCTCCCATCCCTACTTTAGGGCCACTGGTTCCACAGAAGGAAGAGAGCAACTGTTGTACAATAAACACACCATCCATGTCACACCCAGGATTCAAATTTGGACCCATCTGGGATGAATAGCCAGAAGCCAATATATAGACCACTCCACCACTTGGTAGGCTAGTTCATCTTCCTGTGCATATGTCACAGCAACGTGGGAGTGTACATGCTACATATTGTATACAGTGATGGAAAGTTGCAAAACCATTTTGGAGCAGCAAAATGCGTTTTTGGAGCAGGTAAAATGCGTTTTTGGAGCAGGTAAAATGCGTTTTTTGGAGCAGCAAAATGTGTTTTAGGAGCAACAAAATGCATTTTTTAGAATGCATTTTTTAGAGCAGTTAAAATATTAGTAGTGTTACACGGCACTAGCAGTGTTCCTGCCGAGTCTGCCGGTAACGGAGCTTGAGACCTGAAGTACAATTTAGTTGGCCACGGCACCAGGTGAGAATCTCAGGTGCACTGCTGCACTCAAAGATTCACACCAGAACATAAAAAATGAAAAGTTGAAGAATGACCCGAAGCATAAGGCTTGGGTGAATCCACCTTGTGAACAAAATAACAACAACAAATAAAAAATAAAATAATCTAAAAAAAATGATACTTTGGGATCAGAGTTGTGATGAGGTTCACCCGCAATCACCAATTCGTGACTGAGTGTAGTGGTCCGGATCTTACTCCGGTACATTCAATCCCCAACCAGCCAGTACAACACTCACTTTCGCAAATAACACATGATTCTCAAATACACAACACAACATTTAATAACGTTCTGCGAGATTTAAACAGATCCGGCGCTCTCTAGGCGCATAGAACAATTGCCCCTCATATGTGGGCAGCATACGGTGTCACACTTTACTGTCGGATAACGCAGCCGACTGAGTCTCCACCGGACTATCTGAACAAGAGATACTACTCGTTTACACACTAAATAGAGCTGCAGGTGATATTCATGTACAATTGCTTAGAGAATGAAAAAAAAATTATATGCAAACGATCACATTAAAAATACTCGCGACACAAAATACACAAGCACGTTAATTTGCGGTATAAGATTATAGGTGCGAAATACTGCCAAAGTTAATTAACTAAATCTAATAAGCATGCACATGCAGAACCCTGCCCCGCTGACGTTGGTCCTGAACCAAAGTTAAAAGAAACTGTCCCGCCCAGCGGAATTTGTACGGCCACATCCTCTCCCTTATTCATGTAAAAAAAATAATCAGGAATGGGCCCTGTAAGAAATTGAAATCTGTATGTGCAGGTATTTCCTCTGAGGTTCAGTCACTCAGCATTACTGCATCTATGTCCATGCAGCTTTGGGTGTCGGGATGGCACAAGTTCGCAGATGTGCGAAGAAAAGAAAAAGGAAATATTCATCTACTTACAGTTTCGTGACTTTGCTGTGCAAATCCGTTGTGCATCACATAATATCACTCGACAAAAAAAAACACGCACACAGACACTTGCACCATGTGGCAGCACCGATGATTCAACACTTCACTTTGACGCTTGATGTAAATGAAGCACACAATTAAAAATGGTAATATCACGCCGCACTTTGTTGCAATGATTAGAGTGCACACTGATCTATTCTCGTGACGATTTGAAGGTGGCCGTTAAGCAAAATAGGCCCTCTCACATCTGATGTTGCGGTTTCCAAGATTAATTTTCTCGGCCGAGCGAAATCAGACGTGCTTTTACCTTAAGCGTATATCGGCAACTCAACATTTCACCTGTATATTTGTTAGGTATCGAAGCCACCGCTCTTACGCTCATATTTTTCTTTCGACATGTTTTTATCCCGTCGCACTTACACGTAGTGGCTTCGCTGCTTACGCGACCACACACACGCACACATGGGGCCTCGCTTCGCCCCGTAAGACAAGCGCATCTCTTCACTTCCTCCACAGTAGGGGATGAATGGGGGTGACGATTCCACACTGCAGTGGTTGGCATCCGAACCCGACTTTTGCTTGGCTTCGCTTCTCATTGGAATGACCACTGTCCACTCGCAGACTTCTTAATTCCCCTGTAACTTGGCTTTCATTAGGCCAAACAGTCGCTGAGTTCCATTACGCTCCAGCCTAGAAATTTCTGCTTTATCCTGCGGATTTAGGCATTCTGCTGTCTTTATGGCAAACTGGCATCTCCAGCTGCCTCGAGTTGTCTCCATTTCTTACCAAATGCGGGGAGGTTTGCTGCTTCATTTTTCCCAATTCATTTTTTGCAGATCCAAGGCATCCAGCCTTTCACATCGGAGAGCGCACAGACAACTGAACTTTCTTCCTTATGTTCATGCCAAGTGCGAACTCTTATTTTTCTGCACGGACCACACAGAGAGCAATTGTTCTCGAAAATGCCCCAAACAATCGACTAATTTACGATTATTCGCTAAACCTTTCGTCCCCTATCTTCATTCATTCCTACTCAAGTGGCTCATTCGATACGTATTCCTCTTTCCCTTTCCGTGTTGCATAGGCTGCCCGTCAGCTGCGCCCTGATATTTATGACCTAACAGAGCTATTCTGAGACCACCCAGCCAGAGAGAGAATTCTTCGCCTCTTTTCTTTCCAAACTCCCAGATAAAACTTTATCTGCTGTTTACACTTTTAAACTCCAATCAAGCCTCGAACAATTAATACTTAATTAATTTCACACATCAACCACGCCCATTAATTACTAAATTAATGGCGGGGGTGGGTCGTAACATCGGCCCCTCCTCAAGAAATCTAGAAGTCCTCTTCTGGGCCTATCGCTTTGCTCTTATCAATTTCCAGAGCAACCATTGAGTGCTACCTTTTCCCACAGGTAGAAATAATTCAAAAATGGCAAAAATATTGCGTTTCTTGCCTTCAAGAGCATTGGAGCGACTTCCTAATTATCCCGCAATTTTGTTAATTAATTTAGAGAACATCCGAAAGAAAAAACAACGTAAATGAGAAATAAATAAAAAAAACTGAACTGTAAAAGAACATGTGAGCCTGCCGAACTGTGATTCCTAGCTACCTCATACCATACGCGACATGGCGGACAAATTTTAGAGTTTTCTTCAGGTTTTAGGATGGGGGGGGGTGTCCACTGTAACAGTAGATAGAACAAACTCTTAAGCAAAAATTTTTTTTTGGAAATAGATGCACTCTACTCAAATTTAAAACATCTTGCATTGAAACACACACACACATATATGCAAACATTTCAGTTTTCAAATAGATAAAAAAATTTGTAACCATAGCAGGATTCTATTATTAATCATTTATTTTACAATTTTTTTTAATTTTTCGCTGCTTTTCTTAATATTTAATTTATGACTTCTATTCTTTTCTCATTTTTTTAAAGATAGTTAGCAATGTTTTGATTTGCTTCTTTTAATAGTATTTGTCCACTTTCTATTGCACTCATGTGTTTTTTTGTTTTTTTTAATGCCACATTCAATGTTCATCTCAGCATTGTTTAACATTTTATGAGGGAATCCAACTGCTGCAAATGTTCAGCTTCTTCCCATTTCAAATCACCTTCCAAACATTCAATTTCTTCTCACTAATCTGCTCTTGATATTTTTTTCAGGATTCTTTATAAGCTGTCAGAAGTTTTTTTGGTTACATTCATTTTACTCACATCTCCACTTAATCTTTTGACATGATCTTTGTGCTTCTTGCGACAGGCTAAAATCGCAGCCACATGGCTTATAAAATGTGATTCAGCAAAACTTTAGATGCTTCATAAAAAGGCCATTCTTTACTATATATACCGCAATACACTTGATGATAAGTTTTATATGATTTCGTTCTATTTGTTGTCATAGCTGTTTCACTGCTACGTTTCGTTTCGTTTTATTCTAAATTAACCCTTTCCACTCAAACAACTTTTCACCCACTCACACAGAACTCGCATTTTTCTTTTTCTTTTCTGCAGTAGAAGCCACAACTTAGCATTGAAAGCTCAGCTTTAGCTCGCCAGCCCCGATATACGAGCTATAGAGGCATCATCAACGTGGCGGCTGACACCCGACCTATTCAGCAAAAAGAAATGTCTTGCGAGCGGCGACATGCGAGCTATAGAGGCGTCATCAGCATGGAGGGTGCCACCCGACACGGGCGATATTCGGCGAAAAAGAAACGTCTTGGTAGCCCCGACCCACGAGCTATATAGGCATAATGAGCACAAAGGATGACACCCGACACGCAAGCTATTCGGCGAAAGAGAAATGTCTCGCGAGCGCCAACATGCGAAATATAGAGGCATCATTGGCATGGAGGGTGACACCCCACACGGGCGATGTTCGACGAAAAAGAAATGTCTTGCTGGCCACGAGCTATAGAGGCGTAATGAACACAAAGATTGACACCCGTCACGCAAGCTATTCGGCGAAAAAGAAACTATTCGCGAGCTATAGAGGCATCATTGGCATGGAGGGTGACACCCGAGATATTTCGCCGAAAAAGAAATGGCTCGCAAGCCTCGACATGCCAGTATAGAGGCGTCATAGACGTGGCGGATGACACCCGACCTATTCGGCCAAAAAGAAATTCCTCGCGAGCGCCGACATCCGAGCTATAGAGGCGTCGCGGATAACACCCGACACGCGAGCTATTCGGTGAAACCGAAATTCCTCGCGAGCGCCGACATGCGAGCCATACAGGCGTCATCGGCATGGCGGTGACACCCGACACGAAGACGACATTTCCTTTTCTTTATCCGGTGAAAAAGAAACGTTTCGTGAGCTATAGGGGTGTCATCGGCGTGGCTAGTGCCACCCGACCTATTCGGCAAAAAAGAAATGTCTCGCAAGCTCCGACCCACGAGCTATAGAGGCGTAATGAGCGCAGCGGATGACACCCGGCACGCAAGCTATTCGGCGAAAAAAGAAATGTCTCGCGAGCGCCAACAACATGCGAGATATAGAAGCATCATTGGCCTGGAGGGGGACACCCAACACACGAGATGTTCGGCGAAAACAAAATGTCTAGCAAGCCTCGACATACGAGCTATAGAGGCGTCATAGACGTGAAAGCAAGAATTTTTCATTCCTTTCATTACCGTATACAAAAATATTCTTGCAATCCCCACCCCTTCGTCTGGCGACACACACACGGATCTAGCTAGTTACGCTATTAATGCAAGATACAAGTATTGGTAAAATGTCTCCTCCAACTTTTGACTTGCTGTGGATGCATTGTCTTAATTGCTTTTCAAAATTTTGC
This sequence comes from Macrothele yani, assembly GCA_039090855.1. NCBI lineage: Eukaryota > Metazoa > Arthropoda > Arachnida > Araneae > Macrothelidae > Macrothele > Macrothele yani. The sequence continues at coordinate 16,127,580 of CM077012.1, forward strand.
ATTTTTACTTGCAAGAATAGTACTGTACTTGAACAATTTCTTTAAGTGAAAATGTCCTTTTTGTTCATCTAAATCAAATTTTAGTGTCGTGACCCGCAGACACACTACCAAACACGTCCTTAACTGTATATAGGCATTCAATGTATTACTAGAACGATTCAGCAATTTCAGCCAATCACGAAGACGATAGCGTATGAGGATGTAGCACGTGACACCTTCGAGAAGTTTAGGTGAAGTAGCAACAGTCCCTGAAGGACAAGCATAGCAGCTGTCCTGCAGTTAGTGTGTAAAGTGCGATCATTAGCGGTCGATGTTTATAAAAATTTGAAGCCCAAATGCCTAGACTTTGTGACATTATTGATTGCGGTAATAGAGGAGTTTTCTTTTAAGTTCTTTTATAGACTGCCAGCTGCTGTCTCTAAAGGCAGTACCGAAAAGATTCACTGTGCCAAACGAAGAGAGATCGCTTCCCAGAGCTTAGATGACACTTTTTATTGAAGATTTAGACTCTTCAAAGGCAGAGAACCTTATAAAGACTAGTTTTATACAGATATCAGGGTTTTTTGGCAAAGCCTTTTACTTGTTCAAATACCCTTGGCGTGCAGTGCTTGCACTTATTGGCCCATACGTTTCACTCGTTGATTTCAAGCTGAATTTAAAAGGTGTTGGCTGTTTTCGCGTATATTTTATTGCTACAGACTATTTTCTTATAAAACACATTTTAGAGTTTGTCTCTTAGTTAACATTTTTCTTAAATCAAACGTTCGGTCCCCAATCTGCACTTCTGTGAGCGTGGGTTTTTCACCTCCATGGACTTCTATTCAGAAAGTTCCTGGCTGATTGATCTATGGGGGTGTTGATACTTTTTTAGAGCAAAAAATTAATTTGTTATCCAACCTGATTTTTAGTCAAAATCAAATCTCTTTAGCTGCTGAATTTTTTAGGAGAGCTCCAGCACACCGTCCTCTTGACTCAATTTTTTTGCGAATTTTCAGCTTTCCACTTTTAAGGTTATTTGGCTGTCGGTGTTGGGGGTTTTACTTTACTAGTTTGTTCTATATGATATATCCTCCCAAAAGCCTCGTTCATTTTATTTTTTAGTACATCTGAATTTTTATCTGGAGCAGAAACACATTTTTTGTGGAAAATGCAAATAATGGCTAAATATTGTCCAAATAAAGGTCTTTTGGTGTCTAATAAATAAGGGCGCAAATCCCAGCAAAATTATTGTTTTTTCACCACAATTTTGCGTGAAAAATCAGATTTTAATCTAAATTTTTTATAAGTCTTGGAAATCGTTTCCCAGAGCTTAGAAAAACGCTTTTTATTGAAGAAAAGGCAGAGAATCTTTCAAGAGTCAATTTTATCCAAAAACCAGTGATTCCTGGAAAGGCATAGAATCTATCTTTTTTACCCAGGGCTTCGCACGTGAGAGGGCAGAGAAGCTTACTTAGCCGCCCTTGTGGCGCAGTGGTCTAAGGCGTTGGCCTCTGATCATCCGTCCGTAAGGGGTCCGGGTTCGAATCCCGGTCAGGCATGGATGTTGTGTTTGTCTTACGGCACTGGCTCTCTCCCTTCCCTGGAACCAGTGACCCTAAATTAGGGACGGGCGACTGCTTATAGCCCATTGAGTTGCTCACGGTTGTCGTTAAACCTCCAATCAAAAAAAAAAAAACCTCGAAACAAAAAAACAAAAAACAAAAAAAAGAACCTTACTTATTAAGACGGCGTTCCTATTATCTCACTAAATTACTAATTGCTCACTAAATAGTGGTTTCATTAAATTACTATGTAAAAGAACATCTACGATGAGAAATTGTTATATGCTTCGAGACTTTTATATGCCTTGAACTGTTCTGCAGTAAAGGCGCTTCGACCAAAGACGAAGTAATAGAAAATATTTGCATTCAGAATATACGGATCTTTTCCTTCAATCACTTTAATTTTTTCCAAATACCGCAATTTGAACTTACGTTACTAAGGCTCGTTGCCATGCTGAAAGTCACGTGTCTGCTACATCCTCATTGGTGAAGATTTTCGGAGGGTGGGGCTTCAGCTGCTACCACCGAGGAGGTTAGAAGATGGAGATGGCAACAGCCCTCTTCCTGTGTTTCTGGCGTGACGCCGCTTTTTATCAGCTAACTACACCAATGCGCCCAACCCGAGAAACTCCTTTATATCACTACGGGGAAATCGCGATTTTGAACGGGGTTTTACTCTATCCATAGTCATGAAGAACATTGAGGCTGAAATATCCATTCGCATAATTAAAAAATTCCAGAAAAAATAATAAAACATATGTTGGTAACTTTGAAAAATTGAACAAAAGAATGATTTTTTGAGCTGAAGTGCATACTGCGCATGTGTAAGTAACCATGTTTAAAATGTAACCAAAACCCTAATGTTGGTAAATACGAAGTCAGAAATACTCCTTGTTTGCATCCTTGGTTTACATGGTTTGTATGCGCTTAGCGAAACGGCTTCACGCACAGGAAGTGACGTCACGTTTCTGAACTCTCACATACTCCCACCACCTCACGGAGAGGATCAAAACAGCTGATCTGTTTTGGTTTCACTCAAAATGGGTCCTTTCACCTCCTTGGCTGCTACGGCTGGGAAAATAAGCCAGGGGATGTCCATCGTGTTGTTTGGTGTTAATTGTTCCTAGGATTTTCCTTTTGTTTCAAGTGTGGAGTAAGCGAAAACTTTCCGGAGAGATTTCACTATGCAATTGAGTGCATCAATGAAGAGCTAGTAGGAAGAGTAGATTTGAAATCGATGGATGATATAGCGTGGCGATGAATAAAAACGTTAACAACATGATTATCGAAGAGGCAGAAAGTATTTACAAGGGGACATTTATTTATACCACTCACACACCACAACCTACGAGATCTTACTTCGAACACTCGCCGATGATTGCTCACAGACTTTTGATAATTCTTTACATCAGCACCTGCATTGTGGCGCCCTCTCTCGATGCTGAGAGAAGACGCAGTCAGATATGCCGCAATATAAATAGCTCAGTAGCAGAATTTACTTTCTCGTGGGGCCACGGATGACCTAGTGGGCAACGTTCGTGACTGCCACGGAAAGGACACCAGGTTCGATCCCAAGCAGGTACGAACGCTCGATCCACTAAATATCCGCCGTGCGTCGGACGGGCACGTTAAGCCGTCGGACCTCGGTAATAAATAAGGGCGTCTTCCTCCCCTTTCTACTTCGCTTCCGTGTCACTTTCCTATCGGTCACTCTAGCCCAAATCTCCTAGCTTCCTATTTCTAAGGGTTGTTTAAGACCTTGGGTCAGACACTCCCTTCCTAAAATCCTCTACATATGATCATCATTTACTTTCTCTTTATCCACGAATCCAAAGACTTCGTGGATAACGAGAAAGTATTAATAAATTCGAGAAAAACGAGAAAGTGAAACTCATCGGGTGAAAGGTTTGTAAGTAACATTTCGAAATATGCTGAACCTCATGTAAATTTAATATGTTTTACTGACTTAAAATAGCATTCACTTTAAATCTCGTATGAAATTAATAGAAAAACTCGCTATATATACACTGACGGAAAAAAATTCCCTACACCACGAAAAAATAGTTGTAGAGGAATGAAATGGCGGCAATACATTTGTATAGGTAACATATTTAATCGATTAAGGTTTCAAGATCACAGCTTATTGTAAGCACGAGAAGAGCCATTTTAAATGTGAAATGCTGGTACATTAATAACCGGTATAACCGCCAGAATGTTGAATGCAAGCACGCAAACGTTCATGCATTGTGTCGTACAGGTGCTGGATGTCAGTTTGTGGGATGGAGTTCCATGCCTGTTGCACTTGGTCGGTCAACACAGGGACGGTTAATGCTGGTTGGGGGTGATGCTGGAGTTGTCGTCCAATGATGTCCCATACGTGCTCGATTGGTGAAAGATCCGGTGATCTAGCAGGCCACGGCAACATGTCAGCACTGTAGATCATGTTGGGTTACAACAGCGGTATGCGGGCGAGCGTTATCCTGTTGGAAAACACCCCCTGGAATGCTGTTCATGAATGGCAGCACAACAGGCTGAAACACCAGACCGACGTACAACTGTGCCGTCAGGGTGCGTGGGATAACCACGAGAGTGCTCCTGCTGTCATAGGAAATTGCTCCCCAGACCATAACTCCAGGTGTAGGTACAGTGTGTCTCGGCCGCCGACAGGTTGGTTGCAGGCGCTCACCTGGCCTCCTTCTAACCAACACACGGCCATCACTGGCACCCAAGCAGAACCAGCTTTCATCAGAAAACACAATAGATATCCACTCCGTCCTCCAATGAGCTCTAGCTTGACACCACTGACGTCGCAAACGGCAGTGGTTTGGAGTAAGTGGAATGCACGCTACAGGGCGTCTGGCTCGGAGCTGTCCTTCAAGCAACCGATTTATAACAGTTCGTTGTGTCACTGTGGTGGAAACTGCAGCTCGAATTGCTGCCGCAGACGCGGTACGATGCGCCACGGCCATACGCCGTACACGGCGGTCTTCCCTCTCAGTGGTGCCACGTGGCCGGCCGGAACCCGGTCTTCTTGAGGCAGTACCTTCCCTTGACCACCGCTGCCAACAATCATGCACAGTGGCTACATTCCTGCCAAGTCGTTCTGCAATATTGCTGAAAGAAAATCCACCTTCTCGTAGCCCTATTACACGATCTCGTTCAAACTCCGTGAGCTGTTGATAATGGCTTTTTCGTCTTCTTAAAGGCATTCTTGACTAACATCAACACCCTACGTCGAATCTCAACGATAACTAACGCTCACGAACGTTACAGCGCGTATTTACAGCAAACCTGCTTTGCATGTTCCGAGGGGCGCTACAAGCGCCACACGTATTCGCCGAGCGCGAAATTTGCATAGACGTCATCTTACAGATGTACTCTCACCGCCTACCAACTGTCGTTTATCTAACCATGGTTATAGCGTCTAAAAGGGGAAGTGTCCCGTGCGAACTCAAAAACTGCGTTCGAAATATGTCCCACGCCGCATCGCGGCGCTGCAGACGGTGTCTGTGTCAGAGAATGTGTGTAGCGATGTGCATGTAACCCAAACAACGGGGTTGAATTAGGATGTAAGTGTACGATTTTCTTAAGTGTGCGATTATGGAAACACCTTTTACGGTTCAGTGAAATGTCTTAAGTCTGCCATAGAGTGCAGCGTCGTCGTCAATTTAATTTACAATAGAATTCTACATGATTTAAATTGATATGCAACCTCCTCGAAGAATGCCTACTAAAACTATAACAAATGGCGTGGATGTGCCAAGTAAAGTCGTGCTGTTTGGAAAATTTAAATATATCACTCAGTAGCGGCTAGTGGTAAGCTGAGATTTAGGGCCTGCATTCAAATTTTGTAGATATCACTTCGAAAGCTAAGTTACTGAACCTGCTGATGCTGTCCCTTTAATAATAATTTATATATGTACTCGTAGAAATTAATATTTAGTTTTAATATTTAGCAACTGATAGGGAAATTCTAGAGATAACCGATACCTGAATTAGGGAACAGATATCAAGGAGTGGCCATATTTATGAAGAAAATAATCGGCGTATAAAACTTGGTTTGATGCATTATTTCTTAAAAGAAAAGTGTTTGGCATATTTTGTAGTCACAAATCATTTTAATGTGAACTTCGGAATCATAGTGCTATCCAGTATTTTCGTGTATATTTCCTCATTGTTTACCTTGTGGAGAGGTACCCATGCATACAGCATACACCGGTACTGCTGGTAATAAATAAGGGCGTCTTCCTCTCCCTTCCTACTTCGCTTCTGTGTCACTTCGTATTGGGCGCTCTAGCCTACATCTCCTAGTTTCCTATTTCTAAGGGTTGTTTAAGACCTGGGGTCAGACACTCCCTAAAATCCTCTACATATGATCATTTGATCATCACCCACGCATACACCATTGCACGTCAAAGAAATTAGTTCCACATACATTCCATGCAGGACCCTTATCCTAACGATCTTAACATGATGCTAACGATCCTAACATGACGCTCATTAATCAGTGCATCCTTTCAGTTGTTACGCATAGAGCAGAGACATGGACCTCAACTAAAACAGATATACCGAGGTTGCAGACAACAGAAAAAAAGGATTGAGAGATGCATGTTTGATGTAACCAGGAACAGGAAAGATACAAAGAGGAACTCGTGGATCGGAAAAATTACAAGGATGGAAGACAGCAATGATCAGAATCCCTGAAATTGCAATGGGATGGACATATTTCTAGAAGAAAGAGCCAGCGAGAAATATTTTTTTATGTAATCAGAGAGCGAAATAACTCGTTTCTTCAGCCTGTTGATTTTCCGAACTTTATTCTGATACTTATTTTTAAATGTAGCCTTTTTTCTATGATAAGCTATTTTGTGCAAAAGTAAGCACCGCAGATACTTACATTTGAGGCAAGTCGCTGTTGTTCCTTTCCTTACACATTTTTTGCTGTACAAATTATTCTCAAAAATAACTCCACTTTCAAGGTACTTCCTGTTATTTTCAAATTCTGAAATGGAGCCTGCACCATGACATATTGCTAGCCTATCAGTGTCTCGAATAATGGATTCTAATTCATCTTTAGAAGTAATATTAGAAACTGTGTTCATTTTTAATCCACGTAAATACACTTCACAGGTAAACTCTGGTTCACTTTCGGTTACAACAACCAGTTTTTCAGTTGTCAATGAATTTGACAATTCACATTTGAATGAATGAACATGGAAAATTATGCACTTTGAATTATTAGCAGGTATTTGCTTACCCCAAAATTCTGAAGGAAGGTTGATATTCAGAAGGCAGTTCAGTGTAACTCTATGGGAAGTAAATTCCAAGCTATTTAAATTACCATCAGGCTTATCATCGGTTTCCCTAACTTTCCTCTTTTTTTGCCAGAGGTTTTGATAAATAATGGGGAAGGTTTGGAAATATTGTTGGAATTGCATCTGGTGTCAAGATGGGCCGATCTCTGGGTATTAACACAGTCTCCTCGTTTATTTTATGCACAAAATTTCGAACCACAAATCTCTCATCAAAGTGCAGTTCACATACAGCACTACATTTGTCTAAGTTTTTATCTGCACAGGGAATCAATTTTTGCCATTGCTGTAAAAGTTTATCATTTTTGGGTATTCCAAAAAGCGACAGCTTACTGTTTTTGTACTGAGTATTGCAACCTGGCACAAAACAATGGTTATTTATCTTCCGCTTAATGAACTAAGTATAACTTATATACAATATTTAGGTAATCCACATTCCTTCTAAAACATAACACGTCTTCGTCTAAATCGCCGCTCTTTTCACTGTAAGCAACACGAATTTAGTTTCCCGCTTCGCTCACATTAAGAAAGAGGGAAGGGAAGGCGATCGCAGCGCCATCTACGAAGGAGACAAATTTCGGTATCCACGCCAATCATTACGCATGCTAGGCGCTCGGCACACTTTACCTTCTAGACGCTATACCATGGTGTACGATAGACAGGTGTTTCAACTCCGCTTGACTCTCGTTCTGGAAAAAAGGTCCCTTAATGTAATGACCACTAGAGGGCGTTAGAGGAAATGTGGGCCACTCGAATCTCCGTCCTCTGTGACTCGAATCGCCATGTGAGTAAACAAATCGAAGGGAGTGGCGTGATCTGCATGTAGTTTCCTACAGGAAGTTAGAACAAGGTAACACAAATCTCTGCCTTTTCTCATACCAACGTCGCCGAATAGTATTGCTATGCCTTAGGCCCTTTCAGTATTCTTGACCTACTTTGAAATCAGTGTAAACTGTCTTATTTCTCTTGTTTTTTTTTACTGAAGCTTTTAAGTTTCCGTTGTTTTCGATTCCCGTAACATGGGACGAAAGTGTTTCGTTCCCAATTGCCATTCTGGTTATGCCAGTAGTAAAAAACATGCCTCTTTATTTAAAGCACCTAAAAATGAAAAAATGCTTGCTAAGTGGCAGAAAGAAATCCCTCGAGCAGATCGGAAACTTGGCAGTAACGATTTTGTTTGTGAGAAACATTTCCTCGCCCATGATGTAATTAGACGCAGGAGTGAAACATTCAATGGCCAAGTTTTATATGATGTGCCTGTCCGAGTCAGACTTAACTCCACTGCTATTCCTGTAATATTTCCAGGATGCCCAACCTATCTTTCAAAGAAGGCAGCAAAGCCACGAAAACAGCCTTTTGTTTGCTAGTCTGCCAGCAATGAGATTGATGATGCTACCCTTGCATTTCAAGGTATGGAGAAGGCAGATTCTGAAAGTAATGTACTCTTTGAGGCAATTGTAAAGGATGTTCCAAACTTTACATTCCCAAGTGAGTCATGGGGTTTTCATATGTTCACTAAAGCTTCAGAAAAGTGCATTCTATTTTCTGAAATTCTAGTTAAATCAGACAAGACAGTATCAATTAAAAAAACTATTTGCATTACAGAAAACCTGGAGTGGTATGTTACTATTTGGAACAAAATTGTAAGCAGCACAATATTTTCTCAAGTGCCTCCCACCCTGGCTTCATCTACTGATGTTCTGTCACTTCTGCAGCTCATCAACAGTGTCAACATTTGATCTGGTGGGCCCGAGTATCAGGATGCAGAACACTATGACATAGACAAAGCTTATGTCGACAATGGAATATGGCGCCACAAAGACTGTGCACTTATTACTGATGTAGGAAATGCTGCAAAAGGTGTACCCGAATTACAAATGCAATCTGGGTACGCAAATACCGACAGAAGAACACAAAGGTCATTAAGAGGTACAGAATGTCTGTCAAGATTGCCAAAGTTAAAGTTTTGGCAATAGCTAAACGTGCAACAACAAAAAAAAAAAACTAAAAAGGTGCCATACAAAACGTGCAGCTCTAAAAACTGAGTTAAGTGACATGTTTAAGAAGTTGAAAAACACTCACGAAGAGAGAGTGGCTTTTAAAATTAAAGAGCTTAATTTGCCTGCTTCTCAAATAATGCTCATCAAAGAGTGTGTAAATGTTGGCAAAACGGCATCAAAAAACGGTAGACGATACACTAATGACTGGTTGTTGCTTTGTCTCTTGCTGTTCATTAGAAATTCTACAGCGTACAGATTTCTTAAGGAACAAGACATTTTACCCTTGCCTTGCATCAATACTATTCGTAAGCGCCTTAGCGTTATGCATAGTAAATGCGGATTTGATGACTCCTTTTTCTCAGCATTAAAAATAAAGCTGTCCAAAAAGTCTGAACAACAACGTCATGGCATGGTCTTATTTGATGAAATCAATGTCAGAAAAAGTATGGATGTAAATTCCAGTAAAATGAATTATAGTGGATTTGTGAATTATGGTGAAAACAGCAACTTAAACGATGGCCAACTAGCTGATCATGGATTAGTCTTCATGTTCCAACCTTTTGCAGATTCTTGGGCCCAACCAATAGCAGTTTTTGCATCATGTGGACCCACAAAATCAGTTGTTTTGTCTGGTTTGCTCATACAAGCCATCATGTTTTTAGAAGGATCTGGAGCCTTTGTTGATGGTGTTGTCTGTGATGGTGCTTCAACAAACAGAGGTATCTGGAATGATTTGGGTGTTTCAGGCCTAATTGGTAATGAAAAATCTTTTTTCACTCACCCGTTAGATGTACATAGAAAGATATACATCTTTTCAGATGTGCCTCACCTCATTAAATGCATTCTAAATAGGTTGCTTTCTAAAGCAGAGCTTAAGGTGAATGGCCAGTGGGTGAAATGGAGACATTACCTTTACTTGTATGATGAAGAAATGAAGCTACCTGGAAATTTACGTGCTTGTCACAAAATCTCTTTGTCGCACCTGAGACCAAGCAATTCAGAAAAAATGCGAGTCAAGCTGGCGACTCAGAATTTTAGTAAGTCTGTTGCGGATGCTCTAAAATTGTATCAATTACAAAATGTAAGAAGTTTGTCAGATGTGGATGCTACTATAGCATTCACATTGCAGATAAACAACATGTTTGATGCACTGAACAGACGAGCTCCATTTGAAGGTATTCGTGCTAATGGGAAGGATTTTGAAGTCTTAAAGCATAGTTTGGAATGGCTTAATGCATGGGAAATGGAAGTACTTGTTGGAGATATTAATGAAAATGCATTTCTAACAAAAAGCACTGCTGAAGGTCTTCGGGTGACCCTGCACTCTACCATTGATTTAGCAAACTATCTCCTGAATTCGTGTGGTTTCAGCTATGTTTTGACTGCAAAATTAAACCAAGATGCAATAGAACGCTTTTTGGCACTATTCGTCAAGCTGGAGGTCAAAATGAGCACCCTGGGATGCCAACTTTTCTACAGTTGTATAGACTTCTTTCATTATATAGTCTTTTAAAACCACCCAAATTTGGAAACTGTGAAGTTCTTGAGCCACATCAGAAACCTTATATTTCCATCCAATAATTCCAGGAAGCATTTAAAGACACACATGATCCAAGTCACTTAGACAGACTAAAAACATGTCTTGATGGATTCATTTCAGATGGCAAGTGGGAGTGTGACGACATTATCAGAGATGACTATGGCATGTTAGAGGTGAGAGACTGTGTGGTCTACTACATTACAGGGTTCATATGCAGAAAGGTTCGCAAATTTACAGATTGTCACACTTGCAAGCAATCCATAATTAGCCCAGTTGTACATAGCAGTCAAGCTGTAGCTCAGCTGACGAACATCAAGACTAGAGGGAAGCTGATACACGCAAACCATCATCTATATTCCCTTTTGATGTGTGTTGAAAAGTACTTCTCCAAAAATGTCCACAAAACATATGTTTACTGGGACACAGTCAATTATGTGTTTGAAAATGTGCCACTACAGTTTCTTTGCTCTGTACATAAAACTGAAATGGTATCAAAAATTCTCCATTATTACATAAGTATGCGTATGAGGCAATATTGTAAACAAAAAAACAGCCAGTATGGTAAGGAGACTCGAGAAAAACGCAAATTGTCCAAGCTGTGTTCCAAATAAATTGTCATGGCAGGTAGCTATCCATAAAGTGTTTCTATGCCCCATCTCCGTGTTTCCAAAGAAAAATGCATTTTGACATATTGCTATGTTCGCAGTAAACATCCATCTCTGTTATTTTCACATATAAGTATCTGCTCCTCTCCCATATGGTTCCTAAATTTAGTTGAACCTGTCACATCATAACTTGGGTATATTCTAGTTGGATAATGCTTACCTTGGCATTTCTTTCTAGCAATGTCTCACATTTCACATACGTTTTTCGGTCTTTGTTGACGCCATTGTCCTAATGTCCGTTGTCTGTGAATACTGTTCGCACCAAGACACACTTTTGCGTCGGGTGTCTTCAGTAACTTTCTCTTAAACTTTTACAATTATTTATACTCGAAAAATTTCACCCAGCCTTTGGGCATTGTCAGGAGCGTGGTGACTTTTCCACTGTTTTTGTTGGTTTACTTCTCGCCTATTGGAGTCCGATGCTCCACGTTACCATTCGTCGGAACGCTTCCTTGGATACGATTTGGTCTAACCTAGCTGGCGCCATCTATGTTTTATGAACACTATTTTTCCCCTCCCGTTTCCCCCCCCCCCCTCGCTGGTCTTTGATTTCGTCTTTCTGTTTTTTTTTCTTATTTTCCTTTCCTAGCCCTGTTTTTCTTTTGTAGTTCCTTTTCTTGTCTTATTAGCTCTTTCCATAGGCTAGAAATGTACTAGGGTCATTCTGGTTACACCCCCAGTGTTCGAATTACCCAGTGGTCAGCTGGCCATTGGCCAGTAAAACTTCCGTCGGACCACTGAACTATTGATTTTACCGGCCCTGATAGCTAGTAAGTTTCTTTTTTCTTCTAAATTTGTCAAATGCCAAAAAATTTATTTATATTTCTTTTAGCTTGCTCTATGGTTTTCTTTTTAGGCTGAAAACTAATGATAGGTTTGAAAACAAATATTGGAGATAATTCTATTGAAGTGATATGTTATTTTCTACATATATTATTTTATTTTACGGACCAGTGGGTTTGCAAATTCTAGTGGTCCACTGGGCCAGTAGAAGATTTATTTCTAAATTCTAACACTGCACCCTATTTTTGTTTTTATAAATTAAGATTGCTTCTTCCATTCTCATTTGTCTTTCTGATTTTTTATTCCTTTTAAGCATTTTAATTTCATCGAATTTTGGGAATGTTTGGTTTTCCATACAGAATTGCACCAAGGCAGTTTTTGCTTCTTTTTTCTGCCAGTTGGATATCTGTTGTTTTAGCCTTTTTTTTAGTCCATTTTTCGTACTTCCATGTACGATATTGGGGGTATGTGTGCTATTGGAATTTCGTAAGATCCTGATTCTTCTAGTATTTTGTTCTCAGTTTTTTTTAATAGGCATATTTTTCCAAGTGTTCACAGAGCTTCCTAGTTATAAGTCATATTTAGCACATTTCCTATTAATTTCTTTGCTGACTCCTTCCAAGAAAGGGAATGCTCCAACGTATTTCATTTCACTACTCTTCATTTTTCTTTTATTGTGCTCATCTTGGCCTTCTTTACTCTTATTCAGGTGCTCTTTACTCTCTTATATCCATTTTTTAACAAGCTTGCTCGGGTAACCATAATCTTGTGCTATTTTAAATAAAAACTCAAGCTCTTGATTTTTTAGCCTGTTATTAGAAGTGTGCATGTATGCCCTTCAAATCAAATTTACAATGCTGTTTTTTTTTTATGTATATCAGGGTGGTGCGATGAGTATGGTATCAGTACTGGGATGTATGTTGATTTCCTGAACACAGTGTATTCGAATTTATTTTTGTTTTTCTTCAGCAGGATGTCTAAGAATGACAGTTTATTATCCTCTTCAAATTCTAGAGTCAATTCTATGGTGCTACAGATTTGCAATAATTTAGTCAGCAAAGAAATTAATAGGCAATGTGCTAAATATGACTTACAACTAGGAAGCTCTGTGAACACCTTGAAAAATATGACTATTAAAAAAAAAGCTGAGAACAAAATACTAGAAGAATCAGGATCTTACGAAATCCCAATAGCACACATACCCCCAATATCGTACATAAGAAGTACGAAAAACAGACTAAAAAAAGGCTAACACAACACATATCCAACTGGCAGAAAAAAGAAGCAAGAAAACTGCCTTGGTGCAATTCTGTATGGAAAACCAAACGTTCCCAAAAATTCGATGAAATTAAAATGCTTAAAAGGAATAAAAAATCAGAAAGACAAATGAGATTGGAAGAAGCAATCTTAATTTATAAAAACAAAAATAGGGTATGTAACCAGAATGACCCTAGTACATTATCTAGCCTATATAAAGAGCTAATAAGACAAGAAAAGGAACAACAAAAGAAAAACAGGGCTAGGAAAGGAAAATAAGAAAAATAAAACAGAAAGACGAAATCAAAGACCAGCGAGGGAAAAAAATAATGTTCATGAAACATAGACGACGCCAGCTAGGTTAGACCAAATCGTATCCAAGAAAGCATTCCGACAAATGGCAACGTGGAGCATCGGACTCCAATAGGCGAGAAGTAAACCAAGAACAACGGTGGAAAAGTCGCCACGCTCCTGACGATGCCCAAAGGCTGGGTGAAAATTTTTGAGAATAAATAATGGTAAAAGTTGATGTTTTTGAAGCGTAAGAGAAAGTTACTGAAGATACCCAACGCAAAAGTGTGTCTTGGTGTGAACAGTATGTCACAGACAACGGACATTAGGACAATAGCGTCAACAAAGACCGAAAAACGTGCGTGAAATGTGAGACATCACTAGAAAGAAATGCCAAGGTAAGCATTATCCAACTAGAATATACCCAAGTTAATTTAAATATTGCACGTAAAACTGAATAGTAGCATGTTTTTCCGATTTATTAAATCAGAAAATAAACTACCAAAGTGAATTTATCATATCATTTTCACACCTTCTGTTCTAAACAGCTCTTGCTCCTACCCCTCCCCCTAGAGAAATCAGAGAAGTACGCATTCCACCTCAACATTAAGAAATTTGTGCCTATTTACGATTACTTCACAGGGTTTCTGTGTGAAATAAAAGTTCCTACCATGTTTGTCTTTTTGTGGATTAAGAATCTTATAAGAAAAATTTAACCTTTTCTTCAACAGGTAAGGCGTTTCAATATTCAGAACCAATATAGTTTAAACTCTGTTTAGTCATGTGTGCCGCCCCGGTGGCGCAGTGGTCTAAGCGATGGCCTCTGATCATTCGTCCGAACGGGGTCCGGGTTCGAATCCCGGTGAGGCATGGATGTTGTGCTTGTCTTACGGCACTGGCTCTCTCCCTTCCCCGGAACCAGTGACCCTAAATTAGGGACGGGCGACTGCTTATAGCCCATTGAGTTGCTCACGGTGGTCGTTAAACCTCAAAAAAAAAAAATAGTCATGTGTATTTTTGGGTGTATAGGTCTTAATAATGATCTGTCTCGTTTTGTAGTTGTGTATAATAAAATTCAATTCCATGATATCATTGCATAATTTTTTTTATTATTTGAAGCATAAGTTTGCCTATTTTGAACTCATAGTTGTTTAACTAATATTATTCCATAATGGTTAGGATTAATACGAGTATGATGATAGGTGTAAGGTTGTAAATTGTTATGGGAAGGAGGGTCAGATTTTAAGTCAAGTAACTTTATGTATCCATTCTGTAATATTTGAAGTTCACTGATATTTGTTTCAGTGATTTGTCCCCACGAGTTAAAGCAGTAATTAATGTGTGTTTGTATAAATGTATAGTATAGAAGTTTTTATTGTGAGATTTGATATAATTTTACTTGCAATCACTATATTTTTAGCACGTCTTTTGTAAAAAAAGATCGTGCTTATGTTATCGGTTTGTCCGTCCGTCCGTCCGTCTGTACCCACGGTATCTCTGCAACTATTAGTCCGATTTGAAAAATTCTTTTTGCATTCGAAAGCTTGAACCATGCGAATGATGAACCTTCATTTCGTTTGTTTTTTTACGATGTAAAATTTTGCCGCTAGAGGGCGTAAATGCAGATGATGTCGAATTCAAAAATACGTTTTATTCCACATATTTGCTTCTAAACATCCGATTGAAAAAAATCTTTTATCTTTCGATTCCATTTATGTCGAAGAGTATTTTGGATATAGTTTCTTTTTCAAATTACGCATAGATTTTCCGCTAGGGGGCGTAAAATAAATTGCATTTCTTCCGATAACTCTTCTTCTAAAACTCCGATTTGAATTTTTTTTTTCAGCGGATACATCTCCCGATGCACAATCTTTTGCATATAATTTCGAATTTTTGGAAAAGAATACTCTGGCCACCAGGGGGCGTAAGTGTTAATTTTCGCTTCTGATGTATTTGCCATAAAATCTGAGCTTCTAAAACATCGATTGAAAAAATTCTTGCGTGGACTAATGCCACTCACATCGATAAACCTCTTCGGAATATTTTCTTCCTAAAATATTCCACAGTTTCTCCGCCAGGGGCGTAGATGCATATCTTATTTTTGTCAATATCTGGACTTCTGGGAGTCCGATTTGAAAAATTCCTTCTTTGTTGGATAGTGTTTTCCGTGTCGCATGTTTTTCATATAATTTCAAAATTTTCACGTAATTCATAGACTTTCCGCTAGGGGGCGTAAAGGTAAATTGTGTTTTCCCTTATATCTCTGCATATAAATCTCCGATCTGAAAAATTCTTTCTGCACCGGATACAGCTCCTGATGGGAAATCGTTTGCACATAATTTCTAATTTTTGTAAAAAAAATGGTTTGGCCACCAGGGGGCGTAAACCTTAATTTCCGCTTCTGATGTATTTGCAGCAAAATATGAGCTTCTAAAATTCTCGATTGAAAATTATATAAATGTGAGATATCACTAGAACATAAAAGACCGATACTACTCATGTCGACAAACCTTTTAGAAACATTTTCTTCGCCGCCCCGGTGGCGCAGTGGTCTAAGCGATGGCTTCTGATCATTCGTCCGAACGGGGTCCGGGTTCGAATCCTGGTGAGGCATGGATGTTGTGTTTGTCTTACGGCACTGGCTCTCTCCCTTCCCTGGAACCAGTGACCCTAAATTAGGGACGGGCGACTGCTTATAGCCCATTGAGTTGCTCACGGTGGTCGTTAAACCTAAAAAAAAAAACATTTTCTTCTTAAAATAGTGCACGGTTTCTACGCCAGGGGGCGTAGATGTATATCTTATTTTTGTCAATATCTCGACTTCTAAGAGTCCGATTTAAAAAATTCCTTCTTTGTTGGATAGTGTTTCTGGTGTGACATGTTTTTCCTATAAATTCAAAATTTTCAAGTAATGCATAGACTTTCCGCTAGGGGGCGTAAAGGTCAATTGCGTTTCCCCCTATATCTCTGCTTCTAAATCTCCGATCTGAAAAATTCTTTGTGCACCGGATACAGCTCCTGATGGGAAATCGTTTGCACGTAATTTCAAATTTTTGTAAAAAGTTGTTTGGCCACCAGGTGGCATAAGTCTTAAATAACCGCTTCTGATGTATTTGCAGCAAAATATGGGCTTCTAAAATCTCGATTGAAAAAGTCTTTTGTGGACCGATACTACTCATGTCGACAAACATTTTAGGAACATTTTCTTTTTGAAATTATGTCATGGTTTCTACGCCAGGGGCGTAGATGTATATCTTATTTTTGTCAATATCTCTACTTCTAAAAGTCCGATTTGAAAAATTCCTTCTTTGTTGGATAGTGTTTCCGATGCGAAATGTTTTTCCTATAAATTCAAAATTTTCAAGTAAATCATAGACTTTCCGCTAGGGCGCACAATGGTAAATTGCGGTTTCTGCTCCTAAAACTCTGATTTGAAAAATTCTTCCTGTATCGCATACAAGACCTGACGGAAAATATTTTTTACGTAATTTCTAATGTTTGGTAAAGAATGGTTTGGCCACCAGGGGTCATAAGTGTTAATTTCTACTTCTGATGTATTTGTAGCAAAATCTGGGCTCCTGAAAACTCAACTAAAATTTTTTTTCTTGAACCGATACAGCTCATATGGATAAACCTTTTGTGAATACTTTCTTCCTAAAATAATGCATAGTTTTCCCACCAAAGGACGTAAAGTCACATCTTATTTTTGTCGATAACTCTGTTTCTAAGAGTTCGTAAGCTCACGATTCCGTTTACAGCAATATCTGAGGGATTAAAGACCGATTGAAAAACTTTTCTTCCGTCAGATACTATTATTTTCCATACCGGTTCCATTGACTTTGAATAGCTTTGATAAATTTAATTTGCGTCAGAACGGATTCAAAAGACGTGATTATTACACCCGAAAATTCGGCGTCATCTTTCTTGTTAGATATTTTATTTGCAATTGATTCTATGTGATTATTCCATTGTAGGTCAGGGTTTTAAATTATTCCCAGATACACAAAGCTCTATACTGTATCAATAGCTGTATTATTCAAAAGTATATGATGAATTTGTGTTTGAGTTATTTTCTGTCTTGTGAAAAACATGAGTTTGTTTTTATTGGTGTTGATTATGAGTTAATTATGTGTTAGCCATTCTGAATATATTTGTGGTTGAGTATTTGCTTGGGAAGTTATTTCATTATCAGTTCCACTAAATAATATTGTTGTATCATTTGCATATAGAATTATATTGTTATTGGCTGTAATATTAAAAATATTTACATATAAATTAAATAGAGCCCCGTGACCCCCTTGAATTTATTTGTAGTAGAGGTGAGTGATGTTGATCAATTAGGGTATATTGAAATCTGTCTGCCAAGTAATCTTTTAATAGAGTATATGAGGTACTTCTCATACCCAAATTATATAAATTAGTTAAAAGAAATTAGTGATTCAGAGTGTCAAACGCTTGGTATTTTATTATTATTTGGAGCATACGTTTACCTATTTTGAACTCGTATAGTTGTTTAACTGATAAAATCCCATAATGGTTAGGGTTAATACGAGTATGATGATAGGTGTAAAGCTGTAAATTGTTATGGGAAGGAGGGTCAGATTGTAAGTCAAGTAACCTTATGTATCCATTCTGTAATATTTGAAGTTCACTGATATTTGTTTCAGTGATTTGTTCCCACGAGTTAAAGTAGTAATTAATGTGCGTTTGTATAAATGTATTGTATAGAAGTTTTTATTGTGAGATTTGATATAATTTTACTAGCAATCACTATATTTTTAGATATTCTATTTGCAATTGATTCTATGTGACTATTCCATTGTAGGTCAGGGTTTAAAATTATTCCCAGATACACAAAGCTCTGTACTGTATCAATAGCTGTATTATTCAAAAGTATATGATGAATTTGTGTTTGAGTTATGAGTTCATTATGTATTAGCCATTCTGAATATATTTGTGGTTGTGTATTTGCTTGGGAAGTTATTTCATTATCAGTTCCACGAAATAATATTGTTGTATCATTTGCATATAGAATTATATTGTTATTGGCTGTAATATTAAAAATATTTATATATAAATTAAATAGTAAGCGTCCCAAAATTGAGCCTTGTGGCCCCCTTGAATTTATTTGTAGTAGAGGTGAGTGGTGTTGATCAATTAGGGTATATTGAAATCTGTCTGCCAAGTAATCTTTTAATAGCGTATATGAGGTACTTCTCATACCCAAATTATATAATTTAGTTAAAAGAAATTAGTGATTCCTAGTGTCAAATGCTTTCGTTAAGTCTGAAAAAGACCACCTAATATAATGGTTTTTAATTCTAATTTTTTTTATTATTATATTCTGTATGTGTAGCAGTGCAGACCAAACTGATTTTTATTTGATACTGTATTTTTGTGTGTATGATATTTATCTCTTGTATATAAATTTTTCAAGTAATTTAGCAAATATTAACATGTTAGCTATGGGGCAGTAATTGTTTGCATCATTTTTCGAGCCTGATTTATATTTAGGGGTAATATTTGTGACTTTTAATGTATTTGGAAAGATCCCAGCAGCGAATACAAGGTTAAAGATATTCAGTAGTGGGTTTACATTTTTAGGCTAAGGAATGTTCTCCATTTACAAAAAATTGAAACATAGATTCATTTACTTTTTTTCATTTGCAGTAGACCAAAACATTGTAGGGATAGGATGTTAAACCTGATGATGATTAAAGCAGCTGAATATATTTTCAAAGAATGGAATCAAATTTGTCCTGCATAGAATGCCAATAACTATGATTGCAAGAACTGTGACTGTTCCTGTACCCCCTCCCCAATGTGCTAATGGCATTACTTTTCTGGAAACCTCATCTGGATTAGGTTATTAACCCCATCATTCTGTTGTTACATGGAGGGTAATATTTTTGGGGAGCCATCTATAATTTTTTTTAAATTTGAAAACAGGTTGTGGCCCTAAATCAAAGATATAGTGCATGACTCACTTTTTTGATGGATGAAAGAGTTGGTAAATGTGTAGATTAGCATCCTAAATTATTTCGTCGGAAAAATGTTAGTACCTGGAAAAAGTTTTTTTTTTTTTTTTTTGATTGGAGGTTTAACGACCACCGTGAGCAACTCAATGGGCTATAAGCAGTCGACCGTCCCTAATTTAGGGTCACTGGTTCCAGGGAAGGGAGAGAGCCAGTGCCGTAAGACAAACACAACACCCATGCCTGACCGGGATTCGAACCCGGACCCCTTACGGACGAATGATCAGAGGCCAGCGCCTTAGACCACTGCGCCACCGGGGCGGCGGAAAAAGTGTGACGTACAGATTTTAGAGTATGGGAATTAATGGCAAATGGTGCAGAACTTTCATATTTCAAATGTGTTTTAAAGATTTTTATCGTAATATTGACCTTTGAGTCTGACGCTGTGAAGAAAAGCTGAGGTAGGCCTAATGCTTTGCTCCGGCAAAGATGTGAAGCTTTGGTCCGTTAAAAGGAAGGTTCGTTGCTGTGCCGAAATGATGGGCGGAAGAGTACAAAAGAAAGAGATTACGTTGTTTGCAGGAGAGCGACAAATGTTGTAGTCATACGCTACATAAAATAGGTCCACATCATCCACCCTTTATTTTCTGGAAAAACCGGGTGAAAGCTCTCAGATTTGCAAAAGAAATATATGCGTAAGAAAGAAACTGACCTGCGAACAAGCTATTAATAGGAGAACCAAAAGTGCAGTGACACAGCAAATCAGCTATGAATGGAAGCTGTTCAAACCAGAACTGAAAATTATAGTTCCCCAGTTTTCTGTACAATATAGAAAAAAATATTAGTATCACACTCTTCCAAAAAATACACCCCACTCCTAATACTGCATGCCACACCACCTGGATTGTTTGTAAACGATTCGTGGAACATAAGGATGACTTCCAGGTATTGCCCTGGTCTCCAAATGTTCCAAGACAAACAGCAACTCTGATCTGCAGCAGCTCAACCATGTAACTTACAGGAGTTAAAGAATCTGCTGGTAACGTGTTAGTACCAGATACCACCAGACACCTTCAGCAATTTTGCACCATCTGTGCCTTGCAGGGTACTAGCTGTTTTGGCAGGACATGGACGACAAACTTCATATTAGGTAGTTTGTAAGCGGAAAGCCTGAGCCCATAAAGTAAAACAATAAAATATCTATGGTAATTTTTTACTTTAATAAATTTCTACCCGAGTACTTTTGAGCTGTGGTAAAAATAAAGAGTTTTTTTTTAGCCCATCTGAATTCATTACTTATTACTAATATACATACATTACTTGCTAATATACAAACAACTTATGAATTGCGCAAAAAGCTTTTCAATACTGCTAAGGAGCGTTCAAAAATTCACGCACTTAAATTTAAGAATCTCTCATTGATATGAATATTTCATGTATTATGCACAATGGTGTTTTGCGAGTTATTTAGAAGTAAACAGCTACCTTGCAACATTCTCAACACACACCATCAACTTTAAATGCATGCAGGGAGGGCTAGAAGCATATCTACCGTATAAATACACAATAACTGCATTAAAGTGAAAAGGTAATATAAATTTACGTGTCCTATATTCACCTAAAATAGTTTAAAATAAGAGATACAAAATGTTACGCGATCGTAATTATGACGATGGTACCTTTCTGCAACTGCATATTAAATTTACATCTGTAACACCGTTTTTATATAACTGAAGCCTACCTTGGCATATATATAAAACACGAACGTATTATCAATTCATAAACAAAATTCCCTTCATCCCTAGCATCCACTGTTGTCGTTTAAAAGTGTGTCATTTCTACGTGGAATTCTGTCTTTAAAAAATACGTCCTCTTTTTTAAGCTGGCCTATTGGCTTACTTGATGTGTAAGGACTAATAAATAATATTTCAGTAGAACAATACAGTTATTTTCACGCTTAAAAAACACATTGCAGCAACAAATCTATACATCATCATGATCACGGTCGTGATGCAGACGCCGGTTTACTTTGGGAATCGATGGCCCGCATCTCCCCAGCGGCCTCTGGCGGGCGATTACATTAAGAGTCCACATTTTAGCTGAGAGTTGAATCACCTGTCTATCATACACCGTGTATCTAACACAACCCCTTCTTGGTGTTGGGATTTTTTTCCGTCAGTGTATATTGAAAAACTTATATTATAGCATTTGGTGTCAAAATGAACCCACGTCGCTATAGCGTATTTTTCCAAACAATGCGCATGTAATATACAATATGAAAATTTTCCTGAATGAAAAAGCTTACTGATTTAAATTTTATAAAACGACTTGGTGGAAATTTGATAAAAAAACAAAATTAGAACGACGACTGCATCAAAAAACTAGTGCCATTTTTATTTAAATTACCGTCGTGCTCCACCGTAGCCGGCTTAAGCTTTTTGGGGAGTAGGTTTAACGACCGCCGTGAGCAACTCGATGGGCTATAAGCAGTCGCCTGTCCCAAATTTAGGGCCTCTGGTCCTACAGAAGGGAGAGAGCCAGTGCTGTAAGACAAACACGTCTTATAGTAATTGGAACCCGGTGTTCAGACCGCTGAACGTGTTAGCTTTCTACATACCTACGAATAATAAAATGAAGTGTGGATAGCTGCCCCTGTGGCGTAGTAGTTAAATCGTTGGGCTTCTAAACATTCGTCGGCCTCTGATCATTCGTCCAAACGGGGTCCGGGTTCGAATCCCGGTGAGGCATGGATGTTGTGTTTGTCTTACGGCACTGGCTCTCTCCCTTCCCTGGAACCAGTGACCTTAAATTAGGGACGGGCGACTGTTCATAGCCCATTGAGTTAGTTGCTCACGCTGGTCGTTAAACCTCCAATAAAAATAAATAAAAAAATAATCGTCCGAAATGGTTCCGGGTTCGAATGCCGTGAGCCATGGATGTCATGCTTGTCTTACGGCACTGACCCTAAACCAGGGGAGGGTCGTTAAACTCCCACACAAACGAAGTGTACATCAAATTGCTCGCGGTAGTGTGTTTTACGCCTCTTCCATAGCATTGGAGCGTGTAAAATACTCGAGCTGCCTTCAACCTATTTCTCTAGAAATCATATGATGGTTACAAAAAATGTTGAAAGCTAACACCCACTTGGACCTTGTCGAAAGACGAAGAGGCCTCCGAGTTTCCGGGGTCCGGATGCAGACGACTTTTTTTTTTTTTTTTGATTGGAGGTTTAACGACCACCGTTAGCAACTCAATGGGCTATAAGCAGTCGCCCGTCCCTAATTTAGGGTCACTGGTTCCAGGGAAGGGATATAGCCAGTGCCGTAAGACAAGCACAACATTCACGCTTCACCGGGATTTGAACCCGGACCCCTTTCGGACGAATGATCAGATACCATCGCTTAGACCACCGCGGCGGCGCAGACGACTTCTCCGCCTCATACTAGTTACACCTCTGACATTACTTTTTCCAACACTGATTTTGTGCCAGGAGCTGTTTATACACGTGTGCTTTGGAGAAATGCCATGCAATGGAAAACACGTATCAATCCTTGACCCCCTGAAGTCGATGGGAAATGGTTGTTCATATTAGCAAATAGTGCAGCTCACAAACTGCTTTGCTGATGGTGTTTAGTGTTGCCACTGCTGTGCTGTATGCCTACTGCATAACCAGTTATGCCGCCCCGGTGGCGCAGTGGTCTAAGCGATGGCTTCTGATCATTCACCCGAGATGGGGTCCGGGTTTGAATTCCCAATGAGGCATGGATGGATGTTGTTTGTCTTACGACTCTCTCTCTTCCCTGGAGTCAGTGACCCTAAATTAGGGACGGGCGACTGCTTATGGCCCATTGAGTTGCTCACGGTGGTCGTTAAACATCCAATAAAAAAAATCAGTTAGCTTTCCCGTGATATCCTTTGGTATGTACCGGTTTTGCTGACGACTGTATGGTTTCTTGCAGCTACTGTTGTAGTCTTTTTTTAATTTTTATTTGGTTAGAGGTTTAACGACCACCGTGAGCAACTCAATGGGCTACAAGCAGTTGCCCGTCCCTAATTTAGGGCCACTGGTTCCAGGGAAGAGGAAGAGCCAGCGCCGTAGGACAAACACAATATCCATGCCTCACCGGAACCCATCTCAGACAAATGATCTGAAGCCAGCACAGCTAGCCTCATGTAGTTCAATGATCCATCCTCTCTCAAATAACTGCAGTATCACCATCCTTCATGGTGACGATACTGCAGCCTTGAAATTCTGTATGTTATGCTCGAAATTCCTGTATGTTATACTGCCCTTAGATGTTTCATTTTTCAGAACTTTTTAGCATTCTACTGGCTACAAATTCATTGAATACTTACTTGAGGTAACATCTCTTGGCTCACAATGCCAATCATCTCTACCTGTTATGTCTCATATCAGAGTCAGTAGTACACTGCCGGACAATTGCTAAGGACGGATGACAATAGCAACCATAAAATGGAAGGCAGGAAAATGTGGAAATTAGCATAAGTGCGGGATACAGTAAGACGTGTTGTGCGTATGCAAGTTTTGGATTGCCGAACTTGTTCGTGACGTCATAGCGCTGATAAGAGATATAAAGGATTTGACGCGTATTGACCGTTGTTGTTCAAACGCAAAGTTGAAAGGGAAATAACCAATTGACGAACTTGCAATTTTCAGTATGTCTTCCCGACATCACCTAGATGATTTTACGCGTGGCCGTATTATTGGCAAGATTGAAGAAGGGCGAAAAATAACAGATGTTGCCAGGGAGCTCAACGTCAGCCACAGTGTTGTTTCAAGGCTTTGGAAATCATTTCAAACAAATGGAGAGTGTAGCAAACGTCACGGGGGAGGTCGTGTTCACAGTAAGACACCTGCAGAAGATCGGTACAGAGTGCTATCAACAAAAAGACACAGGCGCAGCACAGCTAGTGAGGTAGCAAATCAGTTTATGGCTGCTACTGGCAAGCGGATCTCCCGAAAAACTGTCGCCAGACGCTTTTTTTTTTTTTTTTTTTTTTATTGGAGGTTTAACGACCACCGTGAGCAACTCAATGGGCTATAAGCAGTCGCCCGTCCCTAATTTAGGGTCACTGGTTCCAGGGAAGGGAGAGAGCCAGTGCCGTAAGAACAAACACAACATCCATGCCTCACCGGGATTCGAACCCGGACCCCTCACGGACGAATGATCAGAGGCCAGCGCCTTAGACCACTGCGCCACTGGTGCGGCGTCGCCAGACGTTTGCATGAAGGAGGACTATACGCCCGCCGTCCTGTTGTGTGCATCCCATTGTCCAGACGTCACTGTACCGCCCGTTTGCAATGGTGCCATCAACATCGCAATTGGACTGATGATAACTGGTCTGCTGTCCTCTTCTCAGATGAGAGTAGATACAGTCTATCGTCTGATTGTCGACGGCAACTGATCTGGCGTGATAGTGGTACTGCATATTGTCCAGCAAACATACAGGAAAGGGACCGATATCTGATATGTAGTGTCATGGTATGGGCTGGCATCATGATCAATGGCTGTACGTCCCTCTATGTGCTTTCAACTGGGACTATGACTGACCAACGATACATTAATGATGTTCTGCTACCTCATGTTCGCATGTTCCGTGGTGCTGTCGGTGATAGATTCATTTTCATGGACGACAACGCAACATGTCATCGAACAGTCGCTGTCCAGGAGTGTCTTGAGAGTGAGGATATTCAACGCCTCGTATGGCTAGCACGTTCTCCAAATCTGAATCCCATTGAAAATGTGTGGGATGCTTTGGGGAGGAGTCTTGCTGGTCGCCAATGCCCTCCAATAAACAAGGACACCCTCATCCGTGCACTGACAGAGGAATGGGATAAATTACCCCAACAGCTGCGTGATAATGTTGTGCAAAGCATGACACGACGTGTGGAATCTTGCATCGCCCTCCATGGTGGCCATATCCCGTATTGACATCTTACGCCCGAACGCCTGCTGACGGTAATTGCATTTTTTTCACGTTTACGTATTCTGCACAAAATGGCCTGTTTGTCCCTTGAACACGTTCCAAAGCCTTCTGGATTTCAGAGCACAATAAATTGTCTTTCTTGTAATGTCCTGGCATTCTGACATTATTTTATTTTACTTAGCATCCAACCACACTTACTTTTTTATGCGCTATATAGCCGTTTATGATCCGTCCTTAGCAATTGTCCAGCAGTGTAGTATATGTTGCTGTGCTATGCTCACTCGCTTTCTTTTTTAGTATCTCTAAAAAGCACAGCACATTTCCTTAGCATTTTAGATTGGAGTAACACACTTGTATAGAAATCCAGTGTGCTCCAAACCGTTCATTTGCTGTTTAAAATGTGAGGCTCATATGACAACTAGAATATCGGCCAAATCATCTGATTTACATCAAAACAATTTTTTTTTTTTTTTGGTTAGAGGTTTAAGAACCACCGTGAGCAACTCAATGGGCTATAAGCAGTCGCCAGTCCCTAATTTAGGGTTACTGGCTCCAGGGAAGGGAGAGAGCCAGCATCCTAAGACAAACACAACATCCTTGCCTCACCGGGATTTGAACCCGGACTCATCTCGGGCGAATAATCAGAAGCCATTGTTTAGACCACTGAGTTACCGGGGCGGCAACAATTTTTGGAATAAATGTTCTAAATTCTTCAGACATTTTAAAAATTCCTCAAAGGGAGGAATTGAAAAAAAGTTTTGGAAAAAATAATGCCCCATCTTTACAAGTCACTAAATTCCTTAGCCAAAAAAAAAAAAAAAATCAGAAGTCAAAAAATAGGTTTCAATTAACTAGAAAAATTATCTTTCATGAGGGACTGCTTGAAAAACTTTAAAGAATCAGTTTTCTGATCAGACTGTCTCCAGGATTACAAAATAAAATTAGTAACTACCTTCTAAAATTAAAGCAAAAAGAAGAAAACATCCTATTACAGGAAGGTGTGGTGGTCTACAACATAAAATAAGAGTGTGGTCTCAGCTATGTGGGAGAGGCAGGCACACAGTTTAAAACCAGACTGGCAGAGAGAGAGAGAACACACAGCTGCAATTACAAAAATGAAAAACAAAACAAGTTTGGACAGGCACGTCCATTTTACAAGACATAAAATACTTTGGGACACTGTAGAAATTCTGATACACCAACAGCACTTTTTCAAAAGCAAATTGGCAGAAGGACCAGAAATAGAGAGAAGAGGTACATTAAACGATTTGAAAGGTTGGAATTTACCTCATGAATGGCAACACCTACTATAGCTGTAGTCATGAGGAAGGGTAGGGGCACTAACCCAAAAATTTGACATGTAAATACAATATCCTTTTATTCCTTAGCAAAAAACCCCATAATTTTGAGAAATTTGTAGTTTAACTAGAATACTTTGGTGTCTCAGAATTAAGAGAAATAGCTACACAACCAGTTATTAGACAATATAAGGAAACAAATATTCAGATTACTTTCACAACTGTTTGGTTTTAATCATTTCAATGCCACAACATTATTGACATCAGATATGAAAATTGGACGTGATTTCTTTAGGCATGTTTAGCTTTCTGAAGAAATTTCTCCCTTCATAAATGTAAAAACCTAAAGAACTTCAACGTCATATTGCAACCTAGTATTTGAATGTAAATTCATAAAAAAAAAAAAAAAATCCTCTTCCTAAAAAGAAAGTTGCTTGCGTGAAGCTCGGATCTCCTAATCTTTCCATGTGGCTTCGTGTAGTTTCTTGTTGGAGTGTGGCAGGGTCCAAGCTGGTGGTTCCAGTTGGGCATGGATGGCTGTTGCAACTCCCCAATTCTCTTGAAAAATGGGCCGAATTAATCCCTGCTATATCGTTCGGTGGTGCAGAATTAAACTCACCAACTATTGCTCACAGAGGTCAATTTAAAGATAGTGACAATGAAAGTCTTTACGTTGCTGTTCGGATCTTGTTTCTGGAGCAATGATGGTATTAACAGTTTGGTGGTGGAAATCTTGGGAAAAAAAAACAAACCATATGACACCTATGAATGGTTTATTTCCTACAAAAGTACTGTATGAGTATATCTCAAGAGGGGAAAAAAGACATGGAGCAGTATACTGCCAAAGAAAACTGTGAGTAGGAGCACAAAACCAACTGTTGACATTTTTGACCATGAAATGAAGCCAATATTTGAATAAAGTAATCTTGTACTGTATGAATTCTTTCATGCCAATACAGTAAATATATAAAACAAAAAATTCTAGTTGATTTGGAATTTTAATCAAGACTTTTTTGTACATAAAAATATTAACATTTGGTCTAAAAATATTTGAATTTCTTCATCTTTCTTTAAATACCATACATCAAGAAAATACTGAAAGATTAAAAACACTGACTTGACTCATGTATGAAATGGATTAAAGCAGGGACATATGATCCTGAAAATAACACACAAGCATGTTACTTTCATTATTTATATGAAAGCCATGAAACAAATCTTTTTTTAATTTATTACAATTTTGAAATTACTATACAGTCTGAAAACCCATGCTTTATGATAATGAAACATCATATTAAGTACAAAAAAATAAGATAAAGATGGCTATTTATATTTGCCTTTGTATCAAGAAAATTTATTAATTTCTCATACAGATTTCTTTTTCTTAACACAGTAAAACAAATCCATTAACATACAGTTATAAAACTAGAGCATTAAATAACACAAACCACAATGGCACCAAACAGCCTCACTCAATATAATCCTTCAAACTGAAGTCAATTTTGGATATCAGTGTTACAGTTTACCTCTGTTTGTTAGCTATTTCTGTTACACTACTTTTGGAACATGTTTCGTGCTAGGCCATGTCCTTCTTTTCAAAGTGTTGTCATTGTTCTTGGTGGGGGTATGTCTTCCTCGCCATGATGAGGTTCCACAAACTTCAGGCTTTGTTTCTGATAGTATGGTGCAATCCTTCAATGCAAGTGATGTGACTCAGGGTTTTTTTTTTTTTTTTTTTAATACTACATTTAAAATACTCAAATGATGGGTAATATGGAAATAAAATTCTTTGAAAATTAGCCAACATCAAAAACCATAGTCATCCCCAGTTGATGTTAAAAAAGAAGCTTACCCACATGTGGGTGAGAATATAGATATTACTTTTGGAAAATTAAAAACAACAAAGTGAACCACACTATTTGACCAATTGTGGCTAATAATTTGTCTGTAAGTATTAATCTTGAAAGAACACTTTACAATTATCTTAAGTTCGTTTACTCAAACCACCAATTCTCAGTTAACAATGCTGATGATGTTATTAAAATAATTAAGTAAGGAAATAATACATCAAACATGATAATGGCAAGTTTTGGCATCAAATCATTGTATCCTAATACTCTGACAGGCAATGCTACGAAATTAATTGGTGATAAATTTGTACAACATAAGATCCTTATGACTGAAATTGAAAATACCATACCTACTTCGAATTTTAACATGAATAACTACAACTTTACTTTAGGTTTCAATAAAAATTTAATAAACAGCTTAAAGCTGCACCCATGGGATCCCCACTTTCTGGCATCCTAGCGGAAGTTATTCTACAGGATATTGAAAAGAAGTTAATGACAGACAAAAACTTAAGACACCTATGGCTTTTGTTTGATACACTGACGGTATACTGATTTTTTGGGAATACAGTGTCAATGAACTCAATACTTTTGTCAATGCTTATGGTACTGTTTACCTTTCAATAAATATACATATTTGTTTCAGCATTTTCTCCCAAGTTATGGAATGGACCACACATGCAGTGGCAACAGACCATTTCTGTAACACTAAAGAATGGTTTTCAGAACACTACAAGATCCCAAAGAAGGAAGCTACACTAAGAGAATGGAGTACCAAAATTCTGGTAATAGGAAAAAACAAAGGTACAGGCATTTACCTATGCTCATATCTCAAAATTAGAGAGATTATATTATGCGGATACTATTATTTTTGTTTGTATATATAGGTTGACAGAGAATGAAGAAACAGGGAATATCTCTAGTATGATGATGTACAAACGAGAGCTGACTTGTGTGCTCTGACATTCAGCAAACCGTAGTGCATTCTAACCAAGTGACAAGGTATGTACACAAATTGTGTGAAAACCAGCAGAAAGTGCATCAGTTTGCTACAGAAAATGTAAAGATTATGATAGAGTACATGAAAACATTACGTGAGCAAAAGGTAAGACTTTTAGTGAAGGCGAAGTGGTATGGTTACTACACAACACATGGATGGTTTGTCTTCTAAGCTCCAAAGAGCTTGTGAAGGTCCTTACAAAGTTGTGAGAAAAATTCAACAATTTGGTGTATTGAATAAAGTATCGCAATAATCTGCCAAGAGTCATGCATTTCGACCAGATGTGACCCATATTTCGGAGTGACAAAAAATATTGAAGAGAGTTCAACAGGAAAAAGAGATTCAAAACTTTTCTTTCACACTTTTGAGGTTAAAAGAAACCTTTCATCCGGCGGATCAATGTTGGGGATGTTATATTTCCTTTTTTGTTTCACAGAGCAAAAACATCTGAGACGTTTGAAACGTCAGTTTAACTGCTTTGCTGGTGTTTCTGTAAACAATGTTTTGTTGGAAGTCAAGCTTTGCAGCTGTTGACATTTTTTTCTTTCTGTGGCATTGCTACCATTCTTTTCTGATGCAGGGGAAAGGATTCATTCACCTGAGTTTGTGATTTTAATGTAAAAATCCATTAGAGCATTTTGGAGTCTAGGAGCTGAGAACTGATCACATGATGCGGGTGAGAAAAAGCAACACTTGGATGAGGACAGTGTTCTCATGTCATCTGGAAAATACCCTTCAAGCTTTGTGATAGAAGAAAAAAAAGAGTGTATTCTACGATGGAGTAATATAATAAACCACCTGTGTGCTAAAAAGACATTAAACAAAATAAATGAATACACGCTCACCAGCTTAAAAGGTAAGCTATTGTTATGACGAAAATAACTGCTGTGTATTCAGTTCAAAGCCAGATATATTGACATAGAATGCTTTCAGGGGGGAAAAAATTACCTTTCTAAACTTGGAAGCATTAGCAGGAACACTAATTTTCATATGCTTTACTTGTTCTACTGTATAGCGAAACAGACCTGTGTCTATTAATTTTGAAGCTGTACATTAACTTTTTAAGCGGCCGATGTTTCTTAATTAAATGGTGCCCAAACTTTTCTAAGCTTCCCAAACAGATGGGAAGCTTAGAAAAGTTCTGTTGTATCAACAGAATGCGACAAAGCAGCCGTTTGCTATTTCAGAAAATAACTTCAAAAAATGCTTCGAGCAGTGGAAACAGCGCTGGTCTTAGTGTGTGGGTTCGGAAGGGAACTAGTTTGAAGGCAATTAAGTTTCAAATCTACAGGTCTTGTACTTTTTATTTTAATAAATCAATTCGGGATACTTTTTGATCACACCTTGTAACTGAACATCTGGAAAACTGGTACAGAAAGGAAAATAAAAGTGCACTAATTGATTATTGGATCACCAGAAATACTGACACAACATAAAACTTGGATAGAAATATACTTTCTGAAACTAGAAAGAAGAGAACTTTTGTTGAGTTTCAGACAGCTGTTAGAGTAATGAAAGATGGCCCTGTCTCATCACCTATTAGCAGTGTAAATGCTGAAAGTCAAACACTGACGAGTAAGTTTAAACTTTTGCAAAATGCAAAACACCTGACATTTACAGAAGAACAGAACAAATACTTTGACAGTTTTTGCCATCCCCCTTGAAGAAATCTCAACGATTCACTCACAGAGACTTACTGTATAATGACTCATGGAATGACGATCTGACATCCTATTCTTTCATGTCATACACCTGGGAAATCATAAACGAACATGCGTGCATCTCTCTTGCACAGGTTGAGCTTCGGGATGCCATTGCAAAATTTCTCCCTTTACCTGTTTCACCAGTTATGCTTCTAACTTGATGGTAGTAGGAAACTAACTCGGCAAATATTAAATGTTACAAGAGCCTGAATGACAAGTAAACTGAAGTCATGGCGCAGATAGCGTTCACATTTACTATTCTTGCTATTTACATATTAAGGAAAGCACCTGGTTGATTTGTTCGTTGACATTCTATATAAACGTGCCTAACCTATAGAAGTACTTTATGTTAAGTAATAAATGAATCAATTAAAATCTATGAATGCCGAATAAGAGAAATAAGATTAAAATCTATATCATCAGGGGAATTTACATTTTCCTATCAAACTTGAAAGCCAGTTGCAGTTAAAACTGTTTACCATGTGTTACTGAAACTAGAGTAACATCATTCATGGAACGCAGAAAATGAACTCCTACAACGGTACAATGTCAGCAGCACACAATACGCACAATGATGATGACTTCAGCACCAGGAAAGAAGGGTTTGGCAGAGACATTTGTTCTCGAGGATGATGTGACATCATATACAAAAACCAGTGTAACGCAAGTGCAAGCAAACTGTAGGTAATTTAATGGATTGAATTTTTAATTTTTATTTTTAACATATTCTCCTTTAATGTGTTTTTTAAACCACATTCTTTGTCTTGCCACTGCATGATCTCTCATTACTCTTTGATTACCTATTATCATGTGTTGAACAGAAATTAAAATGGTATAAGTTTCCTAATTTACATCAATATATCTATATTGTATACCATACAATTATGATTATGGTATTTTTCATCATATAATTCAAGGATGATCTGTTGAAAAGTTATAAATTTAGGTTATGTGGATTATATGCCATTTAAAAAAAAATATCTGCTGCACTTCGATTTTTCAAAAATCCATGTCGTGATTGGTTGCAATATTTAGAAAATTACCAGAAATGCATTAATAACAAGTAAACATAGCACAATACAAAGATGGTGGTCCACAAACAGTCAGAAAGGTTTTTTTTTTTTTTTTTTTTTTTTTTTTACTTAAAAGCATTTTGACAGAAAATAAGATGCAACGAAGGTGATACAATTTGCTCTCACGAATAATCACGTGCTGTGGAAGTTCTTCATCACACACATTAGTGGGTGCAGCATGTCTAGCTACGAAACTGCATACTATGAAGTCTAACAATGAATGGCAGCAGTGATACTAAAAATACACATAATTTATGCTTTTTATTCACTTGAAAGTAATATAAATCATTTTAAAATGACAGTTATGTTTTTAAGATACCCCCTTTCCCCCTGAATTATATGGCCTGCGTCACAACATAATTTTTTTTCCTTTTCGTGAATTTCAAGGTCTGCAGATTATACATCCCATTTATATAGCTTTCAACTGTTTTTTAATGGTTGGAATATCAACACTAGCTAAACACACTATTCTGCCTTGATGAAGAATCACCATACATTGACACTACCTATGCAATATTTGCCAAAAGGAATGTTATCAGTTGTATTAACCAAATACACTGGTGTGCAAAAATTAAGGACGAAGAGGAGAAATTAGCATAACAGTGGAATAAGCAGGCAGAACGGACCGAAAGACTACTCAGGAGATAGACTAGGGTCCGGTACGGTAGGGCATGCGCATATATATAACATGACAAGGGTATAAAGCACACGGGCGGTGTACGCTCAGCAATTCGGTGAAACCTATTGCACGGTGTACATCGGTTTGAACGACGTCGAGTTGCTGCCACCGTGTGATATGGCTAACAGGCAATCCAGTAGACGACATCTGGATGACTTTACCCGAGGTCGCGTCATTGGGAAGTTGGAAGAAGGTCGAAGTGTGACTAGTGTGGCCGAGGAGTTCGGGATCGCTCACAGCATCATTTCACAAGCTTGGAGAGCATTTCAAATGACAGGAACAGCTGTCAGAGAGTTTAGCAGTGGTCATCCACGAGCAACCACGGTGGCAGACGACCGGTATATTGTCCAACAGATGAGAAGAAACAGACTGCAGACAGCGGGAGAAATCGCAAGGCACATGCAACAGACAACTGGATGTCCGTTATCGTATTTTACCGTGGCCAGGAGGCTGCGGTTTCTGTGGTGCTAGGAACACAAGAACAGGACACATCAGCAATGGGGTCGAGTTCTCTTTACGGATGAAAGCCGATTTAGTCTGACGAGCGATTCTGGACGTATACACATCTGGAGAGAGCACACCTCCAACATCATCGAAAGGGACCGGTTTGGAGGTGGCGAAGTTTTCGTTTGGGGCGGTATCATGCTTGGCAGCTGTACTGACCTCCACATCTTCCAAGGAGGTTCAGTCACCAGTGTCCGCTATTGTACCGAGGTTCACCTGCCTTACGTGCGTCTGTTTAGAGGTGCTGTGGGTCCTGAGTTCCTCTTCATGGACAACACTAGACCTCATCGTACAGTGGCTGTCGCAGAGCTGTTGGAGAGTGAAGATATTCAATGCATGGATTGGCCCGCAAGGTCCCTGGACCTAAATCCAATTGAACATGAGTGGGAACTTTCAGGGAGACGCTTGGCAGCATGCCACCAGCCGCCAGCAACGATTCCACAGCTGCGATTGGCGCTACAAGAGGAATGGGCCGCGATGCCTCAACAGCTCCTTGACAACCTTGTCCTCAGCATGGACAGACGTTGTAAATCCTGCAACACAGTCAGAGGTGATCATATCCCCTACTAAAGACTGGATTTTTCTTGGTAGTTGCCTGTCATATGGACGTTTCTGTCTTCTGTCCAGTTGTGCTCGAAGCTACCTTTTCAATAAAGTGCCTTTGTATCCTTTGGATTCCTTGTTTGGATGGTTTTGCTCACTTGTCCCATATTTTTACATCTTGGGGATCTTATGGTATTTGAGTTGATATGGAGCACTTCTGCAAGACGTTACATAAAAAAAACCCCGTCTCGTCCTTAATTTTTGCACGCCAGTGTAGATCACAGACTTTGGTGATGTTTGGCAAAAAAAAAGTCTTTAACTACAATCAGAAATGAAGTTATAAATGATGCAACCAGTTGTTTTTGACTTCTGTAATAATCTCATGTGCTATTAAGGAATCTTGCCCCCCCTCCCCCAAAAGACAGATTATAATGCAAATTTGACATTTTTTAGAACTCAATGACTCTAGCTTTTTTTTTTTTTTTGATAGGAGGTTTAACGCCCACCGTGAGCAACTCAATGGGCTATAAGCAGTCACCCGTCCCTAATTTAGGGTCACTGGTTCCAGGGAAGGGAGAGAGCCAGTGCCGTAAGACAAACACAACATCTATGCCTCACCGGGATTCGAACCCGGACCCCTTTCGGACGAATGATCAGAAGCCATCGCTTAGACCACTGCGCCACCGGGGCGGCTTAGCTTTTTTAACCATCAGTTAATGCAACTGTAATATTTAAATTTCTACAATGCACGGAGAGAGGTACAGGACACGAATCTGCACAGTACAATGAATATTAACATGAGATAAAGAATCGTAAAAGTATAAGACAAACATTATTATTACTCTACTAACAAAATTTTTTGCATATATGCATTTCACAATTTATATGTCATTCCATGCAGAATTATAAAAACATAATTTCAGCCCAAGTTTAGAGGATAACAACAGCTTCATATGTCAGTTGTTTGCACCATCATATACAAATTACCAGAGATTTTCTAATACACAACTGACAACAACATGACAAAACTTTACTTTTCACGTCCTTCTCCTGCAGAAAGGAAAGAGACCCATATGCTGAACTTTGTAAGAGATGCGTGGAACTATAACTGGGCTTGCTTATCAGTACGTGATGACCTACCCAATCTTCTCATCGCAAGGAGTTCTCTGCTAAGAGCAATGTGACTAAACAAGAAGGCTACCAAGCCAGTTGGCCAACTAATCTGAAATACACTTAGGCCAAAAAACTCACAAGTCATAGTTACAAACAAAAATACATGGGACTGATGAAGAAAAAAAAACAAAAAAAACAAAAAAAAACTGAACTTTTTAACTGGGTAAAAAGTAAAAATGAGCTGCAAGAATGCAGACTACCATTTGTCTTTTACTTGACTCTGTGGCTGCAGAGTATCCATTGCTTAATTTTTCTTTCTGCTGATATCTTTCTCTTTCTATTTCTTTATTGTCACTTACTGTCTATTCTTTTTTTAATGCCCTTTGATCACAATTTCATCCATCATGCAGAAAGAACTTTCAGCCTAAGGACGATGAATGCATGATATCAAATCTTTCACTATTTTAGATAACTTTGCAAATATGAATACTTTTGAGCATCATGCATATATATCACTTAACAATTTCCCAACTTTGTCACTTCTGTTTTTGAAAATTTTTCTCTCCTTTATCAACATAAATGCAAACACTTATGGGAGGAAATAATATTTAACAACAACACAGGAGGGTGGCAACATCATGGGGAGAAAAAACTGCGATCATAGGAGAAATCTTTGCTTCGTCCCACTTCTATTTTTGGAAATCCCCCCCCATTTTCAAGCTGAAGTAAAAGTATTTATAGAATAAAATGATATGTAACAACAATATTCGGCAAAAGGGACATCACGAGAAAAGAGAAAATAAAAGAAATAAGATTACTGAAGAAATCTTCAGTTTGTTGATCTTTCATTTTTGAAAGAATTCCACCCTTCCAGTGGAAAATGCCAATTCCCCCCCCCCAAAATTCTGTTCAGTTATGCATTGATCTCCAATAACACCCAAATGATAACGGAAAAGGTGTTATTCCTCAAAGCTGAAGAAGAATCTCATGCTTGAAGATTACAGGGAAATTTTCACACCATCTAACTTCCGATTTTTGCAAATTGTTGTCCACAGTTTCAAGCTGATATACATTTATGCAATAAAATGATATCTAAAAACAATGCTAGATAGAGGCAACATCAAATGAAAAAAAACTTACGATTATGGGGAAAATTCTCACTCCGTTTAACTTCCGTTTTTGAAAGTTCTGAAACACACGGAATATTGCCTCTAGATGGAAAATACTCCCCTCCCTTCAATATTCTCCAGTTTTGTGTCTATCTCAAGAATGATAACAAAAAGAGTGGAATTCCACAAATCCATGGAAGAATCTCATCTACCACTAAACTAAGGTATACATAGAAAATTGCAGTCTTACTAAGGCCAAATAGTGTTGCAAAAAGTCTCTTTGGTGAACTTGGCAAGCCCCATCATAATCAGCCTTTCATTTAACTTGGGGATGACTGAATGGTAATATTTACTTTCTTCCAATCAATCATGTGCTGCTCATGGTGCAAATTAATTCCAAATTAGTACATCAATTTACACGACGAGCCCTTGCACATCTACCAGGTAAGCACAAAGAGATAAGGCTTGGGGTCCATAAGGCACATACAAAGATAAGTGGGCAAAAGGTACAAACAGCCAAGGAATAACAAGAATTCAACCTGAATATGATACGAATCAGTGTGACTAAGAAGTATAGGTCAGAGAAATGACCCTTTATTACACAGAAATATCTAGCATTATCCTTTGATAATTAAACAGCTTCTCAATTAACAGGATGGGGACATGCACAGGAATCATTACATGGGCTGCTTTCAGAATGAACAGTATGGACTTACAGAAAAAGCCAAGACAGTCTATGAATCAATATAGATGGCTGTAGCTTAAAAGAACTGGATTCCTTTTACTAGGATTTAGATATGGTAGTAAAAAACACAGGCAGATGGAAATGACTATTATTCTTTGGGACTTGAGTACTAGAGCTGGAAATGATACAAGAGGTCAAGAATTTTGTGGGTATATTAGGAGAGAACTGATAGGCAAATATAAAATGGCTCACTGATTCATGCTTAGGCCAGGAATCTATAATTAATAGCACCATCATTAATCACAAAAGAATCATCATCTCACACCTGAAAACTGACTTGATGTTCAGGCATGGTGCTACTGAATATTGGATTACTATTATTTAACAGGTATGTTTTGTTTTTAGTAATACCAAATTCATAAAGAATCATGATGAAAAAGGAACCTTTAAAGCACCAACTACATAAATATTTCTGATGACTATATTTTGTATTCCATCACATTCATGAGGAAGGTGACCCCACCCTTCACAACCCATAAACTTGCTGCATTATTTTATCATCAAGCTTTTCTTGTGTCTGAACAGACGATTTTTCCTACATGTTCCCCTCAACCTCAATGCTTTCACTCGGTGAGGTTTCAACTTAGCTCTAAACTTCAGTAATTCATCTACAGAAATTCAGGTTTTAATTCAACTCCTGACTCACTTCTACAGTATTCTGTCGATCAACTACAACATACATTTCTTAGTAGTTGACAGCTATTTATTCAAAACCTTTGCAAACACTAGTATTCTTAATCATTTAATGGCAACTTCCCACTATGACATAATTAATATACTTTTCCTATTTCTTACACCTTTCCATGAAGTAAATTTTTAAATGCTTTTGTGCCTAAGACATTAATGACTAAGAGTTTACTGCTTACACATAAGTCATGATGAGTCTTTTCTCATTTGCCATAATTTTTTTTTTTTCTAAATTCACCCATCTTCAGTTCTTCTGTTGCAGTTTCCAACTCTACTATTCAGATCCTCAAAAGTAACATGCCCCCCCTCCTGGTTTTAACCATTATATCTAAATCATAAACAGAATCCTTAGAACTAAAGACCTCTACTAGTCCATAGATCACTATCACAGCTTTTAAATGCTTGCTATCTAGTCTGAAAACAACTCACATGACATACCCACCCACTCATGCAGATTCCCATCAAAACAACCTGGAAGCTACTTTATTGCCAAAGGTGCACACATTATAATAAATCATACTCCAACATGTGCACACAGCTAAACATACACTTTTTGGTCTCACTGATGTCTACTACATTTAAGTTTAACTTTTTTAAATCGCTAGCTAATTCTGTCTCTTCCCCATTTGTTCCTCATGTTTATATACCCAAGCTGAATATCCTATTATTTATCTGGTAATTTTGCAAGGGGATTTCCTGTAGATAGATTTACTAATTTAGAAATACTTTTATCCTTAGATTATGAATGCACAGAGGAAAGTAAATGTCTCCAGCAATCATCCACTTATCTTCCATATGGATGGAAGGCTAATTATGATAGAGATTGCAGATTCTGAATGAGACACATTTTGCACCAAAAGAATTCAACTCTAAAACCACCAATATACACCTTCGCTTAGGAGTGGCTATGAAATGTTGAGTTGTTTGGCCTAAATCTCAGACAAGCTGGTTTAGTTTCCATTCTGCACCAAAAAGAGGCAGGGTAGAACACTGGGTGAGTGATAGCCATGCCAATTTTGCACATCTTCCCGGAAGTTTAACTGGAGGTTTTCCTGGTTTGAGTAACTAAAATATGTATGCTAAAATTATATATTATAAAAACTGCATTCATAACAATTTTTATAATTTTACATCATTATATTCTTTTAATATTAAAACATAAAACTGATGACTGTAGTCCAGTCGGTCTACTTTTCTAAAAGATCTAGAATGAGCATCATGTGCTGTAAACTGAAATTCTGAGCTCATCTCAGTTGTACTATATTTGCCTTGCAATACAGCACTTGAGCCAATCAACTTTTATCTTTTCATCCATTTAAATCAATAATTTGTTTTTTTCATTTAATAAGAAAGCACAAGGAGCAACATGACTTAAAACTAAGGCAATACAAACTCAGAAATACAGTAGCAGCCATGGAAATTGCATCACCTGTAAAATCCTGTAGAAATGTGTTTACTTTGTAAATCAAAGTACCATTGTGCAGCAGATCTGCAAGAAACTGTAAAGATTGCACCAACCATGATATTAGAAACATGAGAATGCTTTTCATTGGCTGGCAAAGTCTACTGCAGCAATGTTTTCGGTGATTGCAACATTATAACTGCACTTTATAAATGGGCCTGTCAATGCAGAATGCTACAAAACAGGGTGTCTACCAAATTTGAGAAATGCAATTTCATGACCAATAAAATTTTTTCATGACCACTTTAAAAAGATGTGAGCATACGTGTGTGCCTACCCAAGGCTGTGGTATGCACCTGTACATACACATGTATTAAAGAAGGGGAACACTGTGCCTCTTCCTTTTTCTACAGAAAAGTTCCCCTTTTAAGTGTGCTTAAAAGTAAGCTGAAGTACTCACCATTTTGCTACAAGATTTCATTACACGCCCTTCTTTAACGTTTATACTTGAAAAATGTCCAGACTACATAAGTAGCATAATTTAAATTGCTAAATTGATCTCAAAAATTTTGTAAACAACATTATGTACATGCATTTCTATGCTAAGACATATTTTGCTCTATCAGATTTCTTTGTGGATGAGGGGACAAGTGCTCCTTCCTTTTTTTTTACACTTAAATTGATAGATGGAAACCACATCTATGCCTTATGTGGTCAGTGCATGGATAATTAATTACTTAAGATTTTTGCCAACAAATGAACAATTACTAAAAAAATTCATGACCCCAAAGCAAAATTCGTGACTTTTTCTTGACCTTTTTCTGAATTCGTGACTTTTTCGTGACTAGTAGACACCCTGCAAAAACATCTTATGCCAACAATCCAGGAACAATTTGGTGACACTGAATCCTGTATCTTCCAGGAAGATTCTGCACCATGTTACCACACCAGGGGAAGGTAAGTAAATTTTCATGTGTAATGACTGTATGGTTTGTTAGCATTATTGTCACTTAACCTGATACCCAATATTTGTGTTTAGGTCAAGAATTTCCTACAAGAGACCAAGGTCAGATGCCTAAGTTGGCCAGGTGACAGTTCTGGCCCAAACCCTTATTTAGAACTGCTGGCACATGATGACCAAGGAAATTGTGGAACAAAGGCCAGACAATAAACAACAACTGCAGGAGAGTATTGCAAGATGAAAATTCTCCAAATACGTGGCATCAGTAAATAAATAAATACATCGCTCTTTCCACGTTCCAGAAACACATAGCAACCGAAAAATTGTTTTCAGCCGCCGCCGCCGCCACTGTGGGATTAAACCACAGAACTCTCGATATCTAGCCGAGTGGGTTAACTTTACACAACGGTGGCCAACAATCCACGGTGCTATGTGTATTTTTAAGCCAGCTTCTGACATCATAAATCCGTAAGATGGGCTCAGCTACTGAGACGTTTCCATCTGGTGGGCATTAACGGCACTGGCTATATATATTATAGCAGTTTGTAAAGTTAGCGCGCTCGGCTAGATATCAAGAGTTTCGTGGTTCCACGGCAGCGGCTGAAAACAATTTTTCGGTTGCTATGTGTTTCTGGACTGTGGAAAGAGTGATGTATTTATTTATTTAGTATTGCAAGAGTTTGGTATCACAAAACTGGTACATAATATTTGAAGAAACTCATCCCACTCTAGTGCTGGAGCACTGCAAAGCTGTTGTTAAGGCTCGAGGTGGTCATACGAAGTATTAGGATCTCATGAAATGAGAAATAACTGTTCATGTTATGTTTTATAGGCCTACCTACCTATGCTATGCTATGAACCTTTTTTCTTTCTTACAGAACTGTGAAAAACATGTTCTTGTGACAGTGCTCCTTAACAGTATTGGCAAGTCTGTGGTATGAAATTACACTTAAATATTTAATACTGCTTTTGCACGTTTGGTTTTCAGTTTGTAAGCTTGTTTTAAAAAAAAAAAAAAATTTTTTTCTGTTTATGTCTTATTATATATATACACTGAAGTGCCAGAAAAACTGGTACAGATGAGCTTATGTAAAATACATAGCAACATCACCCATGCGCGTACTCGGTTGCGTCCGCCAGTGCGTATATAAAGCGATAGACATCCTTGCCAGCTGTCAGGGCTGTTTTCGGCATGAGAATGACAAGGAATAACGATTTAAGCGATTTTCAACGTGGTGTCATAGTTGGCACTCATGAGATGGGCCATAGTATTTCGGAGGTAGAAATAAAGTTCGAATTTTCACGGACAACCATTGCAAGGGTGTACCGTGACTACAAGAATTCCAGCAAAACCTCCAACCTACGTTACCAGTGTGGCCGTAAAAAGACATTGGGTGAACGTGACCATCATCGGCTGTCAAGAATCGTTTCACGCAATAGGAGTGCAACACTCTCGCAGGTATCATCGAAATTCAATGCTGGAGCCTCAACAACCATCAGCGTCTGGACTGTGCAATGTACCCTGCACGATATGGGCTTTGGGAGCCGACACCCAACTCGAGTCTTCTTGATGGGTGCACGACACAGAGCTATGCGCCTCGCTTGGGCACGGCAACACTGCCACTGGACACTTGATACTGAAAACAAGTAGCTTGGTCTGACGAGTCGCGTTTCCAACTGTATCAAGCAGATGGAAGGATTCGTGTGCGGCGCAATCCCCATGAAGCCATGGATCCCGCCTGTCAACAGGGAACTGTACTGGCTGGTGGTGGTGGTGGGGGGGTCTGTAATGGTATGGGGTGTGTTTAGCTGGACTTCACTGGGACTCCTGGTACGTCTACAAACATCTGTGACCAGCCAACGCTATGTGCGCATCCTTTCTGATGAGGTACACCCGTTCGTGTCCCTGCATTCATGCTAATGGGTTGGGCCTGTTCCAATAGGACAATGCACCTCCACACAAGAGTCGGGACGCCACATTATGTTTAGAGGAGCATTCATCTGAGTTTGGGGTGTTGCCATTCCCACCAAAGTCCCCAGACCTGAACGTGATAGAACACATTTGGGATGCCATGCAACGTGCTATCGAACACAGGAATCTGAAACCTTGGAATACACCCGAATTGTGGAACGATCTGCAGGAAGTATGATGTGCATTGCCTAAAGCATATTTCCAAAAGCTAGTGGAGTCCATGCCCCGTCGTATTTCTGCAGTCCTGCGCTCCTGTGGGGGACCTACAAAGTATTAGATTGGTGTACCAGTTTTTATGGCACTTCAGTGTGTATATATATACACTACTTTGCACATCTATTGACTGACTTTTGGTATATCTCATATGTGACACAATTTCCATGGCCGCTACTGTATAATGAATAGAAATACAGGGTGTCCTAAAAGTTCGTGTACTCTGACTTTTAAAATTTATCATAAGGCTATTGTTTTAATTTGTTAAATTTTACAGCATGTTTATAGTAGCAGTGGACGTCAGGAGTCATCGCTAAATGGCACTTCGAAGGTGGAGCAGCGGGGAAACGAAGTGCAGTCCATTTTGTTCATTATTGCAGAATGGGTTTACGCACACTCAGAGAATTGCTTTTATTGAAGCTTATTTTGAATGTAAATTGTACAAAAGGTGTACACTAATCTGGCGACAGAATATCCTGATGATCTGATACTAAGTAAAGATACACTGTATTAACTCGTACGGCGATTTCGTGATACAGGTTCCGTGGATGACAAACCCAAGCGTGGACGACCGAACGTTTGTGACAGTGGACTTGGTGAATGATGTTGAATGTTGAATATTGCAATCTCCTCAAAAATCTGCGACGCGCTTGTCGCAGCAACTAGGCGCATCACGTGGATCAACGCACAAGGCTCTAAAAGCTTTGCAGTTACGTGCTTACCACGTAAAGGTCGTACAGGAGTTAAAGCTACCAGACAATGGGAAGTGCCATCATTACTGTCAGTGGTTACGAAAATTCATTCGTAACAACGTTGCCGTTTTGAACAAAACTTTCTTCTCCAATGAAGAATAGTTTAATCTCAGTGGTTTCGTAAACACACAAAACACCCTTATTTGGGCTACAACAAATCCCCATTCATTATACGAAAAACCGCTGCACTCCCAGAAAACTGGTGTGTCGAGTCGCAGAGAAGAATCGTGGGCCCTCTGTTTTTCAAATCAACTGTTGATGGAGCTGTATACAGAGAACTCATCCAGCAATTTGTTGCGTTGTTAGAATTGGATGAACAGGATTCTTGGTTCCAACAGGACAGTGCAACGTGCCACACCAGTAATGAAACCATGGACATGCTTAGAGAATTTTTCGGTGATCGCCTCATCACCAGATTTAAGCATCCCTAACTTTTTTGTGTGGGGGGTATTTAAAGAACAAAGTATATGCAGATAATCCCCACACAATAAATGAGCTGAAAACTGCAATTACACAAACGGAACAAGATGTCACTCCTGCAATCTTGAAACATGTATCTCAAAATATGAACAAACATGTTCAGCTATGCCTCCAGGAAAATGGTGGACATTTCAAACATTTATTATAAATTCCTCTGCAAATTCCTTTTTAATAGTAAAAGACCCAGAAGAAGACTACAATGGGAGATGGGTGGATGAAATTCGAAAGTATGCGGGGG
Source organism: Macrothele yani (assembly GCA_039090855.1). Lineage (NCBI taxonomy): Eukaryota > Metazoa > Arthropoda > Arachnida > Araneae > Macrothelidae > Macrothele > Macrothele yani. The sequence continues at coordinate 16,171,215 of CM077012.1, forward strand.
TAACATGGAGGAGACTGGCACAAGACAGACCGTTGTGGAAGAGGCTTGGAGAGACCTTCGTCTAGCAATGGATAGATAATGGTTGACAATGATGATGACGCCATAAGTTTATTTTATAAATTCAATATATATTACCGCTTTAAACTTTGATGTATTTGTACAATAAATTCAGGAAGTGTCAGTACGGGAACTTTTAGGACACCCTGTACTTCATTTAAAGTCATAAAAAAAAACACAAACAAAAAGAAAACACACACACACACACACACACACACACACACACACACACACATTTCAAACACAACCAACAGAATAGAGATCAAACTCTTTCGATATACTCTAAAGATTCTAAGACTGTACACTCTCTCAAATCAACATAATAACAAACAATAGCTTAGGTTTTTATAAAGATGTTAATAAAAAACGTGATATTAAACATGTATGGTCAGATGAAAGCAGTGCATTAGGAAGGCCACCCATTTGTTTCAAGTCTTTCCCCTCAAGCAAACCATAGTTTGCCAAGAGTTTAAGTGGACCTTCACTGACACTTTTATGTTTAGGTTTTCCACCTATTACAAATGAAAACTTGCTATTCACACTGTAAAATATGTAATCAACAGTACAACATGAATTTGTATTATGAATGGTTACTTCCTGAGTTCCACCTGATTTATAGTGCTTATGTGAAGATAAAAAATTCAAAGTATGGCTGAAGAACTCCAACTCGCTTTTGACACCAGTTCCATGTTCTTCTGTGCTGGAATCTGATGAGCCTGGTTTATTCTTATCACAGTGTGATTCTTTTTCTGGTGTTTCGATGTTGTTTGAACACAGAGTGCCTTTAACAGAAGCTTGCACAGGACTATTCCACAATTCAGGATGATTTCCTTCATCACCCCACAAAAACTTCTCCCTTCGACATACTTCAACTGCTACAAACTTACTTTCGCGATTTATGCCCAAAGGAGTTAAGGTCAGGTCATCCGTCGTCAGAATTCGACCTTTGTTTTTGCCTTCATACTGCCCAGAAACAGCACCGGCTTTCATGTTTTTGTAAAATATGCTTCCACATGTTATAAAGTTGTACAAAGGTGAAAATGGCTCACTGTTCATATCACCACACAATATGATTGGATGGTACTGAGGACGGTATGTTTCAGAATAACCCCGGAAAGCTAATCTATCAATTTCTGCTAGAAGAACACGCAGCTGAGACAGTTTAACATCTCCACGCCTTGGATTATACAATAAATGAGTAGTTGCCACAATTACTCTGCAGTCTGTAACACCTATTTTTGGCTTCAGAACAGCAATTAAAGCTATATTATCTCTATCTAAGGCTGGTACAGCAGGACGCTTCAGCTCAACAGCGATACTAGAATCAAGCTTAAACACATTATTCTTGTAGAAAATTGCACAACCATCATTTTGTTCTCCTGTTTTCTTCTTGAAAAAACCCTGATATCCTACAAAATAACAAAATGCAAACAAATTGAGTCATCAGGCAGACACTAAACAAAGTTGTTTTTTTCTTATCACAAGATACACTGTTTACACAAATACAGTGCATGCAATACAGAGTGGTGTGCTAAATTAGATAGCAGTGTAAGTAACAAATAAAAAAATCACATTTGCAGCCTGTTTAGTGAAGCAGATTGCATGGATAAGTGAATTGTTAGACTTTAGAAAAGGTACAAAAATATATCTGCAGTGCATTTCATACATATATATATATATATATAGAATGAAAATATTACAGAACAAACATACAAAAATTTCAAAACAAGTGAAAACTGGAACAGGTTGCCGTCATCAGGAGAGCATCAACCTGTGGGAGTGGCCTTTCTAGTACCAACAAAATGACAAGGCAAGCCAAAATTGTTGGTTGGTCATGCTCCCTAGGCCACAGAACCAAAATTCTAATAAGCACAAAAATTACAAGAATCAAATTTATAAAACTAAAAAAAGAATTAAAAGCTTACCGGCAGAACAAAACCCGCCATGACAAAAAGTCAAACAAGACTGAACAGAGCACCCACAAGAATCCAAATATATACACTGATAAAAAAAGGTGGTCATGTTTAATCAACTACCTGGTAAGCCAAAAAATGTGTGAATTGACAAGATGCAAAACTGTGTATGTAGATAAGATCTTCAGCTATTAGGGACCCACCAAATAGCACTTTATGTTACCTATATATTTAAAATTGTTAGGTCCTTGGTTAATAAAGCATGTCAATGTGTAATTTGAAACTTTTGGACACCAACAGATCGTTTACTTATGTTTGTTACCTCGATTTAGAGGTTCAGGTGGACAGGAGGGAAGAGGTGTGGTGAATTTATTTGATAAAAGAAACTCTTTTGAGTTTGATATCATTCATTACACTCACTGGTCATCCAATATTTCAAAGGTTATACATCGCAATCTACTCATCTCTCAGTTTTATAGAATAGCTAAAATTTGCTCTTACTTGTAAAAAATCTGAAAGCTCTCCTTTCTAAATTGCAATCTAACAATTTTCCTAAAAATTTCTTAACACATCATTTTAACCATTTAATTTTGAACTATAATTCGGTGTCCAAGAGTTTCAAATTACACATTGACATGCTTTATTAACCAAGGACCTAACAATTTTAAATATATAGATAACATAAAGTGCTATTTGGTGGGTCCCTAATAGCTGAAGATCTTATCTACATACACAGTTTTGCATCTTGTCAATTCACACATTTTTTGGCTTACCAGGTAGTTGATTAACCGTGACCACCTTTTTTTTTTTTTTTATCAGTGTATATATTTGGATTCTTGTGGGTGCTCTGTTCAGTCTTGTTTGACTTTTTGTCATGGCGGGTTTTGTTCTGCCTGTAAGCTTTTAATTCTTTTTTTAGTTTTATAAATTTGATTCTTGTAATTTTTGTGCTTATTAGAATTTTGGTTCTGTGGCCTAGGGAGCATGACCAATCGACAATTTTGGCTTGCCTTGTCGTTTTGTTGGTACTGGAAAGGCCACTCCTACAGGTTGATGCTTTCCTGATGACGGCAACCTGTTCCAGTTTTCACTTGTTTTGAAATTTTTGTATGTTTGTTCTGTAATATTTTCATTCTGTATAAGCTACTACATGAGGTTTAGCTGCCTTTGGCACTTCTCATGGTATTAGCCTTTTTTGTCTAATTTTTTTGCACTAAAATAATTTATTTATAAAGTAATTTTTTTGTTTTATTTATGTACTATATATATATATATATGTTTTTTTTTTCAAAATTCTCACATATAATTCCATACAACTTGCTGCACTTGCACCTGCATCTTTTAAACTCTCAATTCACTTGCATTAAAAGGTGTAAATACATCACTTGTTTTTTGCCTTACAACATACCTAGTGATAAAATAAAAGATACAGGGATCTTAAAATAACACCAATATAAAGTACATTGGTCCAGGACAGAGTTTAAGCTGTCTCAAAAAATGCTAAAGAAAGTTTGCCACTTTTGTCGCTTGGTAAACTGTAAATCAATTTAATCATTCAAACCAACAACACTTTGAAGAAAACTGTGTTGGACAGTATAAGTTCATATACAGCTAACAGATGACTTATTTCTAAAATCATGATTAAATAAGCTTAAATTCCAAATCTTTATCACTTGCCTGGACATTACTTTTTTTTTTTGCTGCAAACACAATTCAAACATGGCATTTTATCTGTCCAGTTCACTAGCACCCATTTGTAAAGGGAGCACCAATTTTTGCACAAGTTGCTCCAAAGGTATAGATTCAGCAGCAGTTTTTCTTTTTTAACTCACAATTTTTTTCCAATTGATTTATCAGCACTGTATTTGTAGTCTTTGCATTTCTTAACAATGAATTTTAACCATAGCAATGATATATGGTGGTCGCAGAGGTCCAGTTATTATGTTCCTGGCACATGAGGTGTAATTTCTGACAAGCAGTCAACAGTGGCACACACTTGGCTTCCGTAGCCCAGGTTGTGCAGCATGTGCCATACTGTTTGCTAGCTGACTCTGGCTTGTGGCTTCAATGTTTAATCTGGATGTGATTTACACCACCACTGCCAAGTGGCCAGTCTATACAAGCCTGGATAGTCCTACGTCAACCTCAGCCATCAATGGTGTGTGGTAAGCCACCACTTGTTCTCTGGGTGCTGATATGTCCATTGATGGTATACTCATGGTACACCCTTGATACAGTTCTCCTTAGGTACACTAGGGTTTTTACCATTTGAGTGATAGAATGACCCACCTGTCTTGTGCTGACAATGCATCCATGATCAAAGTTGCTCACATCACCACATTTACCCATGTTCTTCAATCATGACACACTGTTGGAAATCCTGCTACTCACCTATTTATTGCCAGTTTTCGGCTTGGGTCTGTTCCACTCTGTGAAGGGAATGCCCATGTCAACTGTCCACCACCCCTATCCTGTGCATAACTACAGCCAATTATTCTTTTCAGGTTGAGAATAATTCTCCTGGATACAAAACTGATTTCTCAGTCATGTAGATATTGTTCATATGACTCTTTAGATGTCAAATACATAATATTTTGCCTGCCCTCCTGACACATAATTTGGGCAACATTCTTCACATACATGAGACCAACCACGGCACAAAAAAAGCTGAACTTTTTAATCAGGTGAAAAATCAGAACATGCAACGAGAAAGTGTGAATATAACACAGTATAAACAAGATGGAATTGTTTACTGTAATCTATTTATGTAGTAAATATTTAGAGCACACCACTATATTCACAATATAAAATGACCGAATTCAAAACAAAATGAAATTGTTTTAAAATAAATTGCTTCAAACACAGCATTCTTTTTGTATTTCCTAGAACATCAGCTCAATTTTTGCAGCTACACAGCGATGTTGCTTAGTTTTTCTTTCTATTGATATCACTCTCTTCTCATTTCTTTGTCACTTTTTTTTTCTTCCTTTTATTCCCTCAGATGAAAATAATTTATCCATTATGCTGCAAGAACTTTCAGCCTCAGAACCATGAATGCACGATATCAAAGCTTTCACTACTTTAGATGATAAATGGTGTAACTTTCAAGAATATGAATACTTTTTAACACCATAAATTCTAACAAATTTTCAAACTTCGTTCCTTTCGTTTTTGAAAACATTTCCCTCCCTTATCAAGCAAAAGTGAAAACATTTATGACAGGGGGGGGAGATAACATTTAATAACAACACAGGATAGTGAGAACATTGCGGGAAAAAGAAAAAATATTATATTTGCACTTTAAAGGTATTAAACCCCTGCAAAGTGCACATAATTTTACGTGCAATTCACAAATGAAACACTATTAAAAAGCACCAATCACTTACCCTAAAGATCATGGTAATTTCCATCGACAACACACTTCCAGCACGTCAATTATCGTAATGTAGTTGGCCTTCTAAGGTTTACAGACATCTTGCTTATGATTCCTCCTTCCGGGGATGAAACATCGTTTTTTTTTTGTTTTTTTTTTTGTTTTTTTTTAAGCCATATGAGATGTAACTATAAGCTTGTCAATTCCATAAAAACCACACATGCATACTACTCATTCATAAAATTCAATTAAAAACTATGTACATATTTACACAACCTTACATTCCTAGGTGGTTAAACCTCTGTCAACTGTGAGTAACAAACTGCTCCTTCTGTTTCAAAACCCCTGCCAAAAAATATGATTACGGTAGAAATCTTTACTTTTACAAACTTTCATTTTCGAAAAAATTTCCTTTATTTTTTAAACGAAATGCACTATTTGTGGAATAAAAGGCCATTTAAGAACAATACTGGGCAGAAGGAACATCGAGAGAAAAAAAAAATCATGGGAAAAATCTTTGCTCTGTCTAACTTCCGATTTCTAAAGTTTCGAAGGTCGGAATTCCGTCCTCAAACGGAAGACCAATCCCCCTCATCTCCCATCGAAATTTCTATTCAGTTGTGCATTGATCTTGAGAATATATCCACAACAATAACAGAAATGGCAAAATTCTTTGAATCCATGGAACAATCTCACGCCCGAAAACTACAGGGAAATTTTTGCACTGTGTTAACACTTCCGTTTACAGAAATCATTGCCCACAGTTTCATGCTGAAATAAAAACATTTATGCAATAAAATGATATTTAACAATAATACAGGACACAGGCAACATCGCAAGAAAAAAGAAATCACAATTACGGGGAAAATCTTCACTCAGTTTAACTTCCGTTTTCGAAAAACGAAACACCATCCCCAGACCCCCCTCCTGAAATTTCTTTTCAGTTCTGCATCAATCACCAGAATGACCCTAATGATGACAAAAAAAAAAAAAAAAGTGGAATTCCGCAAATGAATCTCATGCATGTTTTCAAAAAGAAAAACATTAGTCATTTAAATTGATTAACAAAATGAAAAATTTGCTTACATTTACTTATATTTTGTATTTATTTTGGCTATACTTTGAATCTAATAACACGATGAGAGTGACCTTACGCATGGTCTCAAGAAAGCATACCTTCCAGCTGTTATGCTAAGCCACCTACTTGAAACATGTGTGGAAAAATACACAATTTTTTAAGTTTAGAATTGATAGTACAAGTTTGTAGTCATCGTGGCATGCTGCAGGTAATTTAAACCACTGGCAGACATCAGAAAAATCTTCCAATGTTCTATGACAAGGAATTACATTCATCATGGAAATCACTGGGAACTATATGTAATGTGCATGAACCATGATGCAACACTGACGGGAAGTTGAGTAATACAGACAGTAGCTGACACAATCAGCAGAAATCTCCTAATACCAAAAGGTGGTCTTAAACTTTTGCAAATGACTGTATATAAATATATTTGTAATCCTCTACAAAACTCAAGTAGCTGTAACAAAATTTCAGGCGACATTTGGAGCTCTTTACTCTTGAAAATTGTACCATTTCTTTCAAATGCACTCCAGCCAGGTTTTACACACCTATTCATTTCTTCTTCGTTGTGCTATCATTTGACATCTGTTGTCCAATGAAGATATAGGCATCAGTTACTTATAAATTTGCTTCATCAACCTCTGATTTTTCAAAGAACTGTACATCAGTTACATTTTCCATAAGTTTATCTTTAATATTTGTTTACTCTGCAGTGCTGAGAGGGTACTTGCAAAAAAAAAAAAAAATTCCCATGGTGTAAACAAAATGAATGCCAGTTAAACAATATCCATTAATCAGTATCCCCTTCTCTTCCCAGTTCAATGACTGAAAGACATTCTACAATGTGGCATTCAAGAGTTTAAGAGATATGGCATTACCTTTGTCTCACTCCCTTTCCAATTTGTTTTCTTTTTGTGTGTGCTCTGTCCACAAACAATCAAACCTTTGCACTTGCATTTTCATAGATGATATCATTAGTATTAACAAATGCATCTCCAATACCATGGAATTTTAGGTATTATAGCTGCTGATAGAAGCCATACATACTAGGAGTTCATATTAATTTGCTCTTTCAATTAGCACTCTCAGTTTATATATATATATAATTGTAAGGTCAGGTGATGCGTAACATCACAGCCTCTCCTTGACAAATGCCAACCCCGCCTTCTCGTGGTGCATCCTGTTCCCACTAAAGGGGCTCTGACAACCGCCAATAGCGGTATAACTATACCATCGGGATTAGAGGAAATTCTATCCCACACTCACCAACCCGCTTGGCCAGCGTGGTGAGTTATGGCCAAACCTCTCCAAAATGATTCCACAACTTAAATCTTGGCCCTCAGTCTCCGGCAGCTGGAATGTACCTGGCCAAGGCAGCGGCCAGTGCGACATGAAGGCAGAGGGTGCTAAGAATCCCCGGAGGACCGGACTAGGCTGCCATCTGATGCTGACCTTGGCTACTTACAATGGACGCTCCCTATCTTCTGATTCAAGGCTTCTTGAATTGGAAGAGGAACTACAAAGGATTAAGTGGGACATCGTCGGGCTAAGTGAGGTAAGGAGAAAAGGAGAAGATCTCATTGAACTGAAAAGTGGACATCTCTTCTACTATCGTGGGACAGATACTGGCAGAACTAGTGGTGTTGGATTTATAATAAACAAGAAACTGAAGGATAAAGTTGTAGAAGTTGAAAGTTCCTCTGACAGAGCTGCACGACTTGTTATCCAACTCTCGAAAAGATACCAGGCTCAGATTATTCAAACTTATGCACCCACCACAAGTCATCCTGAAGAAGAAATTGAAGAATTTTATGAGGAAATTTGTCATCTAAATAATAAAGGTAAGCAGCACTTGAAAATAATTATGGGAGATTTCAATGCAAAAATAGGGCAACGGCAACAGAATGAAACTTCAGTAGGTAAATTCGGTCACGGCAACAGAAACCAGCGTGGAAATACTCTCGTTGAGTTTGCAGAGGCAGAAGGGTTTTTCATCTTGAACTCCTTCTTCAAGAAAAAGCCACACAGGAAATGGACATGGAGACATCCAAATGGGACGACAAGTGAAATTGATTTTATTATGTGTAACAAAAAAATTCGTCATAGAAGACTGCAGTGTGCTAAACAAGTTCAACACAGGTAGTGACCATAGATTGGTGAGATGTAAGATGCACCTCAACACTAAAATTGAACGTGGCAAGCTCATAAGACAAACAAAATCTATTGACATAACCAACCTTAAAAAACACCATAATACCTTCAAGTTAGAACTGAAGAACAGGTTCTCTGCTTTAGAAGGCCTAACATCGGAAGAAGTGGACATCTCTGAAGTTAACAGAAAAGTAACCAAAGCTCTTATGGAAACAGCAACAAAATTAGCTGGGTCTAAGAACAAGTAGCATGTGAACAAATTATCAAGAAAAACCAAAATGTTGATGCAAAAAGAAGAGAGATGAGGACAGCTAAAGAAGATGTGACTTCCAAAGTGGAATATATAGAGCTATGCAAGACAGTAAGAAAAAGTATCACTGAAGACGTAAGAAAATTCAACTGTGAACTAGTGAGGAAAGCAATTGAAAACAACCAAAGCCTAAAGATAGCAAAGGGACATCTCAGTAAGGGAAGAAAACAGATTATGGCACTGAGAAAAGAAGATGGTTCTGTAACAAGAAATAAAGGCGAAATTTTGACAAGAGTGAAAGATTTCTACTCCAAATTATATGAAAGGGATGATATATGCACTCCAGACATCATGAAAGATACCAGTACCAGAGTTCCTCCAGTCCTTCCAGCAGAAGTTGCACATGCAATCAAGAACATGAAGCGGGGAAAAGCTCCAGGAGAAGATGGGATTACTGTAGACATCATACAAGAAGCAAGTGGAGAAATCGAAACAGTACTCGCCCAAATTTTCACTCGATGCCTTAATGAAGGAAAGATTCCTGAGGATTGGAACACCGCTACAATGATCCTGCTACATAAGAAAGGTGACATTGAGGATCTCGGAAACTACAGACCTATCAGCCTCCTATCAGTAGTTTATAAAATCTTCACTAAAGTTCTTTCACACCGCTTGAAGGTAACACTGGACATGGCTCAACCGAGAGATCAAGCTGGATTCAGGAGTGGCTACAGCACAATAGATCATATCCACGTGCTGAGAGAACTAATTGAAAGAGCGAGGGAATATGAACTTCCATTGTGCATGGCTTTTATCGATTATGAAAAAGCCTTTGATTCGGTGAAACCATCAGCAGTTACAATGGCTCTGAAAACCTGCGGTATTGAAGATGCATACATTAATATTATTAATAACATCTATGAAAATGCAAGTGCAAAGATTCGGCTGTTTGAAAATACAACACACGTAAAAATTGGAAAGGGAGTGAGACAAGGTGACACCATACCTCCGAAGCTCTTTAATGCCACATTGGAGGGTGTTTTTCAGTCGCTGAGCTGGGAAAACAAGGGGATAAAGATTAATGGAGATTATCTAACCCACCTTCGTTTTGCTGATGATGTAGTCATTTTTGCAACTACCCCATCAGAGCTGCAGAGTATGATCCAGGAACTTGCTGACAAGAGTAAAGAAGTGGGATTAAAAATGAAATTTCAGAAGACAAAAGTGATGTTCAATGCTTTTACAAGAAATGAAGATTTATCGATTGATGGAGAAAAGCTGGAGATAACAGACACGTACGTTTATCTTGGACAGCAGATATCAAGTGAGGGTCACATTGATGAAGAAATTAATCGGCGTACAAAACTTGCCTGGAGAGCTTTTGGAAGAAACAGCATAATTTTCAAGAGCAATATGCCATTATGTCTTAAAAGAAAAGTGTTTGATCAATGCATCCTTCCAGTGCTTACGTATGGTGCAGAGACGTGGACCTTAACTAAAAGAGACATACAAAGGCTGCAGACAACTCAAAGAAGCATGGAGAGGTGCATACTTGGTGTAACCAGGAGAGATAAGAAGAGGAACTCGTGGATCCGAAAAATGACAAGAGTGGAAGACATCATGATCAGAGTTAAATCCCTGAAATGGCAATGGGCTGGACATACTGCCAGAAGGACAGATCATCGATGGACAGCCGAAATTTTAGATTGGATTCCAAGGGACAGGAAAAGACCCAGAAGAAGACCACATGGGAGATGGGTGGATGAAATTCGAAAGTATGCAGGGGTGACATGGAGGAGACTGGCACAAGACAGACCGTTGTGGAGGAAACTTGGGGAGACCTTCGTCCAGCAGTGGATTGATAATGGTTGACAATGATGATGATGATGATGATATATATACACACACACACACACACACACACACACACAGTGGTGTGCAAAAAAATATTGCATTACCTGCAAAAACCATGAATTTTTAAATTTAACTTGTTTTTTAACCAACTAATTTTCATAGTTATTTCATCGTTTAGATGTCATTAGATGCAAAATTTAAGGAGATTTCAAAAAATGCCTTAGTTTTTCCTACAGCTACTTTTGTTCTTAAAGTATGAAATAAAATATGGGGTTTGGCAAACACATTGAAATTCACGTTAGCTGCATATCAGTTGTTACAGCCAATCACAGACATTCTTTTACCTGATTGGCTGCTTCCTAACGCCATACTGAACCTACTCCAGCCTTTATACAGATTGATGCAGAGCTACTAGAGCATAGTAGTGGTCGTTTCTTGTTATTAGGGTATAATTTGTATACATTCTCAATAATGGTAAAAACTGCAGAGGTCCAAGGCGGACAGAGTAAAAATAGTTGCTCTGCATGAAGAGGGATATTCAACAAAAAGATTTTGGCTTACTGATGCATTGAATAATATCAATGCATCAGTAGGCCAAAATCTTTTTGTTTCTTTTGACGGAAGTATGATCCATGCCACTTTCCCAAGATTTTCTTGGCTGTGAGGTGAATACGCACTTCTATTTATGACAATATTTTCACATTTAAAGATTGACTGAAAAACTGCATTTTCATTTGGCAGCTTACAACACACCAACATTTTTCACTGTGTTCTAACTTCTCTGTTGAGCTGTGTAAATGGAAATTTGAGTTCTATTTGTATCCGCTTTTAGATTTCAGGTTTAAAGTTTTTTTCTTCTTTTTCATTTAATAACACCAGTTTAAATATGTTGTGAGTACCTTCTATTTTCCATCCTTCCCTAACTTTTTTTTTTTTTTTTTTGCTAAATAATGCACTCTGAACTAAGTTTACTTATAACAGACAAATGTTGCTCCTAATTTGCATTCAAAGAAGTAATCTATTTTCGTTATTTCACGAAATTTCAGTTATGAGATATACACGGTCGTATCAGAAAAATATGACCGTTCCTGGAATCATAGTGTAATCGCCTAGGCGCGTCACAGAATGCACGTGACAAGGTCCACCACACGGAGATATAAGCGGCTGGACACATGAGCCATAGTGTTACGTGAGCACAATGGGCAGAGGTAGTGATTTGACGACGTTCAAAAAGGAATGATCATCGGCTACCAAGCCAAGGGTGGAAGCATCTCAGAGACAGCAGAATTCATGGGCTGTTCATGAGGTACTGTAGTAAGGGTGTACCAATAATGGACCCCTGGCACACTGAGTACCTCTGGACGTCGTAACTGTGGAGCCCCAATGGCCATCAACACCAGACGAGAATGTCGCCTCCGTTGACTGGTAAAGGGCAATTGACGCACAACATTGCAGCAATTAACCACGCAAATGAATGCGGGGGCACCCAGGTATATGTCCTCAATAACAGTTAAGCAGACCCTGTTACGCATGGGTCTTCGGAGTCGACGCTGCATCGTGGCGCTCATGTTGACCCAGGTCCATCGGCAACGACACTTGCAGTTCACATGGGACTACCGTCATTGGATGGGGAAAGGGTGGAAAAAGGTTGCCTTCTCCGACGAATCGAGGTTTCTACTTCGCAGAAGTAACAGGTGGTGGCAGATACGGTGTCAGACATGTGAAAACCAACACCCGGACAGGACTGTCGGTCAAGCACAGGCCAGCGGTGGCAGTGTGCATGTCTAGAAATGTTTTCCTGGTATACCCTGAGACTGCTGGTACCACTGGATGGCTACCTGTCCATCCTCGCTGACCACATGCAACCCTTCATGTTGGACGTTTCCCCTGGTGGTGATGGTGTCGACCAACAGAACAATGCGCCGTGCCACATCGCTAATGGGAAGAGTGATTGGTTCCAGGAACATGACAGTGATGTCTCCATTCTTTCTTGGCCTGCGAAATCATCTGACCTCAATCCCACAGTGCACTTGTGGGACTATTTGGATCAACAGGTTCGCTGTGCTGATCCACAACCACGTCATTTCCAGGACCTCCGTGCTCTGCTGCAGCCCAAATGGGCTCGTGTGCCTCAGGCAATCTTCCAGGGCCTCATTGCGTCCATGCCGCTCCTATGCTATCTGGGCTCTATATCCTTACATACCAAATGTTTCCTATAAAGTCAAGAACATGCTCAGGAAGATGAACCTCGGTGTCGGCATAAGATCTCTGACATCTTTATATGCTATGCTTAAGCGAAATACTGACAAGCCCGCACTTTCCAATGAAGCAGGTGTTTATGCCATACATCTACAATATCTGGACGGTTCCCAGCGATACTACATTGGAATGATGAAACATTCATTTAGAATTACAGTCAATGAGCATAAGAGGGACATTAAGAACAGCAAATTAACCATGGCCCTATCAAGAGAAGTCCAGTTCAAGTCCACTGATCCTATGTGGGATGACAAAGAAATTAGCTTCCTACTCTACTTCTAAATCCATTGCCATTCGGGAAATTTTGGAGATCATTACCAACAATGAGGCCTGCAATGATAGCGTCTTGCTAGAGTTACCACGAATTTGGAACCAATTCTTCAAATAGTGAATGCTTTTTGTTTTCCTCCAAGGATTGCATGTACAAAACAAACACGATGCCTTGTGTCCTTAATTGAATGATTACATTTACATCTCTTTGTTTATTGTCAAGTCAACCACGTTCAAATTGTTGAAGTGTTCTATTATCCAGTTTGCAGTCTACCTTCCTTGAAAAAGCCATCTGGTTGACGTGCAAAAGCTTGGAAACTTTTATTTTTATCTACACCAATAAATTTGGATCACTAGTATAGTTTTACTACCTTATGTATAATTGGTGCAAAGTTCCTTGTGTTATTATTCTGTTACAACTGTGTATTCATGGTTTATTGATCAAACTGCTAAAAATTAAATGATACATAAGTTCAATATTTTGGTCTAGAAGTCACTAATATTTGTAACCCCTTAAATCATGCAAGACATCACTCAATACAAATAAGTCACTCAAAATCTTACAGACAAAAATGAACCAATCCAAAGACACTAAACAACTGAAAATGATTCACATTAGAAAAAAAAACAGCAGCAGTGCCTTAGTGGAATGCCTATTTTGTAACACTTCTGAAATACTTGTGCTCAGAAGATTGTGCCTCATCGACATGCACTTTGAAATGAAATAGTTGCTAAAGTTAAATACATGTGTATGTTAGTACAAGTATGAGGGGCAGTCAAAAAGTTAGTTGCATATGACTACAATTTTTTTTATAAAATATATTTGGATGTAATGTGAGGGTGTCACCTGTACTTCCTCTTAGAAGCCGCCATGTTAACTTTGTCAACGTGGCGGGTACAATTTGTCTGTTATCACTTGTGAAAGATGTCATGTCTGTTGGAAGTAGCGTCCAAATTTAAAATCCAGGCAGTGATCTGGTTTTTTCAGGCCAAAAACTTGAACCCCACTAAAATTCAACACCAATTAATCAAAGTGTAAGGTGACAAATAATTTTTGCGGCAGGCGATCACAAAATGGTGTATGAGATAGGATGCATGGATATCGAAAACGATTACAGGGAGGGAAGGCTGTCAACTTTGCCAACGAATGAAAGCGTGGATCACATTAACGAATTTATTCACGCAAACAGGAGAATCACAGTGGACAAGATCACGGATGAATTAAATATTTTGCATGGAAATGTGCACCATATCATCACCAAGCGTCTAGAGTTTTTGAAAAATTTGTGCTCAATGGGTGCCTCGCTTACTCACAGAACAACACAAGGCGCAACGTTTTCAAGCAGCACTCACTTTTTTGGATCATTATCACAGAGAAGGAAAGGAATTTTTGGACTATATCATGACTGGAGACGAGACTTAGGTCCATCACTTCTCACCAGAAACAAAGCAGACTTCATGCGAGTGGAAGCATTCACATTCTCCGCCTTCGAAAAAGTGCCGAATTGTTCCTCCTGCCGGAAAGTTATGTTCACCCTTTTCTTTAACAATCAACATGTTCTGCATTACGAATTCATGCTGAAGGGCACAGCAATTAATGCAGAATCACATCGTGAAACACTTAAGTCTGCGAAAGGCAATTAAAGATCGAGGGCCAGGAAAACTGTCAAGAGGCATTGTCCTTCTGTATGACAATGCCACACCACATTTGGCACGCGTCACGAAAGCTCTCCTTGAAAAATTCAAAGGGGAGGTGTGGGAACACCCTCTCTACAGTACAGACCTTTTGGCATGTGATTTCCATGTGTCCGGCCCCATGAAATATGAACTTGCGAAGTGGCGACATCACTCCACTGAAGACGTCAAAAATGCGACGTGAGAATGGTTATCACAAGTTGTATGACAATTTTTCAAGAAGGGATAGACAAACTCATGCCGCCGCCCCGGTGGTGCAGTGGTCTAAGCGATGGCCTCTGATCATTCGTCTGAAAGGGGCCCGGGTTCGAATCCCGGTGAGGCATGGATGTTGTGTTTGTCTTACGGCACTGGCTCTATCCCTTCCCTGAAACCAGTGACCCTAAATTAGGGATGGGCAATTGCTTATAGCCCATTGAGTTGCTGACGGTGGTTGTTAAACCTCCAATAAAAAAAACAAAACAAAAACAAAACCTCAAGTCAAGCTATGGTAAATATTTACATAAACATGGGGAGCGAGTGCGACTAACTTTTTTGACTGCCTTACATATATCTACACATTTTGTTAATCTTTTATGTTTGTTTGGGGGTTTGATGACCACTATGAGCTAACTGAATGGGTTATAAACAACCTCCCATCCCTACTTTAGGGCCACTGGTTCCACAGAAGGAAGAGAGCAACTGTTGTACAATAAACACACCATCCATGTCACACCCAGGATTCAAATTTGGACCCATCTGGGATGAATAGCCAGAAGCCAATATATAGACCACTCCACCACTGGGTAGGCTAGTTCATCTTCCTGTGCATATGTCACAGCAACGTGGGAGTGTACATGCTACATATTGTATACAGTGATGGAAAGTTGCAAAACCATTTTTGGAGCCACAAAATGCGTTTTGGAGCAGGTAAAATGCGTTTTTGGAGCAGCAAAATGTGTTTTAGGAGCAACAAAATGCATTTTTAGAGCAGGTAAAATATTAGTAGATAGAACAAACTCTTAAGCAAAAAATTTTTTGGAAATAGATGCACTCTACTCAAATTTAAAACATCTTGCATTGAAACACACACACACATATATGCAAACATTTCAGTTTTCAAATAGATAAAACAATTTGTAACCATAGCAGGATTCTATTATTAATCATTTATTTTACAATTTTTTTTTAATTTTTCGCTGCTTTTCTTAATATTTAATTTATCACTTCTATTCTTTTCTCATTTTTTAAAAGATAGTTAGCAATGTTTTGATTTGCTTCTTTTAATAGTATTTGTCCACTTTCTATTGCACTCATGTGTTTTTTTGTTTTTTTTAATGCCATATTCAATGTTCATCTCAGCATTGTTTAACATTTTATGAGGGAATCCAACTGCTGCAAATGTTCAGCTTCTTCCCATTTCAAATCACCTTCCAAACATTCAATTTCTTCTCACTAATCTGCTCTTGACATTTTTTTCAGGATTCTTTATAAGCTGTCAGAAGTTTTTTGGTTACATTCATTTTACTCACATCTCCACTTAATCTTTTGACATGATCTTTGTGCTTCTTGCGACAGGCTAAAATCGCAGCCACATGGCTTATAAAATGTGATTCAGCAAAACTTTAGATGCTCACAAAGAAAGGTGACTTGATCACGCTAGTTACGTTAACTAAAACTTTTACAAAAAGTTCGTAAGTTGGAAGCTTTCGACCTTATCTTAGGTCTTCATCACGCCAATGGAGGACTAAGATTGTTGCCAGATTCTACATTTGAATTTTTCCTATTTTTGTTGCCAAAACTTAGAATTGATCTCCAGATCAACGGAATGTAGAGAGGAGATTCGGAGTTGCAAGTCATTGAGTTGAAAATAATTTCTATGCTTTCACGGTAACGGAGGGCAAAACGATTGTCAAACGAAGCAATTCGTTTTGCTTCGTTCCAGTGGGGAACTGCAGATGTGTCTTCCATTGTCAAAATAGACAAGGCAGTGTTGGGATTGCCTTTCGAAACATCTTTTCTATGTTCTAAAATTCTATGGCTAATGCTCCTGTATGTGCTTCCAATGTATAAGTTATCCCCAGTAGAAGAAGAGATAGGAATGCAGTAAACTCCTGGGAGGTTCAGGCTTTCAACTTTGTCCCTATCCCTTTGTAGAAGTTTCAAGATGTTTGGGGTAGATTTAATGGCAAGATGGTAACCAAAACTTCTAAAAAGAATCTGTAACTTATAAGCATAGGAAGGATGGTAAGGAACAGAACCACAGAATTTCAGGTCTTCTTTCTTGTGAGGAAGGAGGCATTCGATTTTCGAATGGTTTTCATATTTCTTTATGAGGGAGTTGACTGTAACAGCAGGGAAACCATGAGAGAGGGCTATTGTAGAAATTTTGGAGAGTTCTTCTTGAAGAGAGAGTTTGGCTGTTGCAAATGATATGAGCCCTGTGGATGTAGGACTTCAATGCTGCAAGCTTGTAG
This sequence comes from Macrothele yani, assembly GCA_039090855.1. Classification (NCBI taxonomy): domain Eukaryota; kingdom Metazoa; phylum Arthropoda; class Arachnida; order Araneae; family Macrothelidae; genus Macrothele; species Macrothele yani. The sequence continues at coordinate 16,188,574 of CM077012.1, forward strand.
AGATGCAGGGTGCAAGATTTGTAGGGAATGATGTTAGTGGCTGCAGAAGGTTTTCGATAGACGGAACGAGTAATGGAGAGATCAGCATTTCTGCAGATAGATACATCCAGGAAATCAATTTTGTGATTTACTTCCTTAGATATAGTGAGCTTAATGGAAGGAAATTTTTCTGTAATGGAGTTGATCAGTATCTGTAGCTCAGACTCGGAATGTGGCCAGCTAATGAAAATGTCGTCTACATATCTTAACCATAGGGAAGGTTGAAAAGGGTGTAGAGGAATTATGGAAACTTCAATATGTTGCATGTAGATTTCAGCAAGCAGAGGGGAAAGAGGTGAGCCCATGGGGAGACCAGATTGTTGCCTATACACAATTTTGTTGAAAACAAAACAACTATGTTGATGAATAGTGTGGAAACAATCATAAAGATCTTTGATAAGAGGACCGGGGTTTAAAATGAAGAATCAATTTCTTCATGAGGAGCATGTAGGAATCAAAATATGGTACAGAGGGAAACAAAGATTCTACATCAAGAGTATACAGATTATCACAAGGAGGAAAGGAATTAGGAAGGTTGTGGATGAAGTTTGAAGTAGAGACAACTGTATGAGGATGGTTGGCTGCCAGGGATTTGCATTTGAGGACCAATCTCTTTTCAAGGTTTACTGCTGGAGAAAAAGAATATTCCACTAAAGGTCTGATGGGGTTACCAGCTTTATGCAGTTTCACTTGCAGGAAGAGCCTGGGAGTTCTAAAGTAAGGAGGGGGTGATATATCACCAAGGAAGGATTGAAGAGTTTCTTTCTTAGCTAATCTGTCAACTGAGTTTTTGAGTGAGTTGGTGGTGTCTGACTGTAAAGGGATGCAGTTAGCAGATGTAAGAAAAGAAAGCACTTTTTGGTTTAGAGTTTCTTTACCAATGATGACTGGGCAACCAACTTTATCTGCTTTGCATACGGCTAGGTCATTTTCTTGAATAAATGACCTGAATTCTTTTAAACAAGAAGAAGAGTACTTGATTGGCACAGAATTTTGCTTGGATAAGATAACAGCAGCGTTGGCACGAAGGATAGGCTGCTGAACAGTCTCAGTTCTGTGGATGGCTGATTCTATAATAGAAACAGTTTGTGGAAGATTGATAGGAAGAGCAGGTGAAAATTTTGGGCCTAATGATAAGAATTTATCCAAGCTAGGAGGAATAGTGACAGAAGAAAGATTTACATACTTTGGCTTGTCAGTAGAGGCTGATGACGGAGATGTTGCTTGACTTTTTTGTTTGGAGAGTAGAAAATTGAATTTCTTTGTATGGCGAGCATATTCATTTACTTCAATTGTTGAGAGGGTTTGGTTGATGCGAACCATGAAAATATCAAGCAAAGCAGGATGAGTGGTAGCAGCCAGTGATTGGTAGCTAATGTAGCAGGAAAGTTCAGTTTTAGCAATGGAGGAACGCAGGTCACGGATAGCGGCAGATAGGAGGTTATGGCTGGTTTGCTGTAGTAACGCACGGCACCGTCCTTTGAAGATGGGTTTGCAGATCTGAAAAGCTTGGGGAAGAATGCCAGAAGTCTTGCAGGAAACAAGAAAACGAAGGCTGCAAAGAGAATTAGTGACTTGAGTCCGAAGTTTCCGGAAGGAAATCCAATCTTTCGTCCAGTCCAAAATAAAATGCCCGGAAGTTGCGTAGCTTTGAAACATGACGATTATGGGCAAAACACGTAACAATATTAACAAAGAAAGGTGACTTGATCACGCTAGTTATGTTAACTAAAACTTTTACAAAAAGTTCGTAAGTTGGAAGCTTTCGACCTTATCTTAGGTCTTCATCACGCCAATGGAGGACTAAGATTGTTGCCAGATTCTACATTTGAATTTTTCCTATTTTTGTTGCCAAAACTTAGAATTGATCTCCAGATCAACGGAATGTAGAGAGGAGATTCGGAGTTGCAAGTCATTGAGTTGAAAATAATTTCTATGCTTTCACGGTAACGGAGGGCAAAACGATTGTCAAACGAAGCAATTCGTTTTGCTTCGTTCCAGTGGGGAACTGCAGATGTGTCTTCCATTGTCAAAATAGACAAGGCAGTGTTGGGATTGCCTTTCGAAACATCTTTTCTATGTTCAAAGTTGGTTGCCCAGTCATCATTGGTAAAGAAACTCTAAACCAAAAAGTGCTTTCTTTTCTTACATCTGCTAACTGCATCCCTTTACAGTCAGACACCACCAACTCACTCAAAAACTCAGTTGACAGATTAGCTAAGAAAGAAACTCTTCAATCCTTCCTTGGTGATATATCACCCCCTCCTTACTTTAGAACTCCCAGGCTCTTCCTGCAAGTGAAACTGCATAAAGCTGGTAACCCCATCAGACCTTTAGTGGAATATTCTTTTTCTCCAGCAGTAAACCTTGAAAAGAGATTGGTCCTCAAATGCAAATCCCTGGCAGCCAACCATCCTCATACAGTTGTCTCTACTTCAAACTTCATTCACAACCTTCCTAATTCCTTTCCTCCTTGTGATAATCTGTATACTCTTGATGTAGAATCTTTGTTTCCCTCTGTACCATATTTTGATTCCTACATGCTCCTCATGAAGAAATTGATTCTTCATTTTAAACCCCCCGGTCCTCTTATCAAAGATCTTTATGATTGTTTCCACACTATTCATCAACATAGTTGTTTTGTTTTCAACAAAATTGTGTATAGGCAACAATCTGGTCTCCCCATGGGCTCACCTCTTTCCCCTCTGCTTGCTGAAATCTACATGCAACATATTGAAGTTTCCATAATTCCTCTACACCCTTTTCAACCTTCCCTATGGTTAAGATATGTAGACGACATTTTCATTAGCTGGCCACATTCCGAGTCTGAGCTACAGATACTGATCAACTCCATTACAGAAAAATTTCCTTCCATTAAGCTCACTATATCTAAGGAAGTAAATCACAAAATTGATTTCCTGGATGTATCTATCTGCAGAAACGCTGATCTCTCCATTACTCGTTCCGTCTATCGAAAACCTTCTGCAGCCACTAACATCATTCCCTACAAATCTTGCACCCTGCATCTCTACAAGCTTGCAGCATTGAAGTCCTACATCCACAGGGCTCATATCATTTGCAACAGCCAACTCTCTCTTCAAGAAGAACTCTCCAAAATTTCTACAATAGCCCTCTCTCATGGTTTCCCTGCTGTTACAGTCAACTCCCTCATAAAGAAATATGAAAACCATTCGAAAATCGAATGCCTCCTTCCTCACAAGAAAGAAGACCTGAAATTCTGTGGTTCTGTTCCTTACCATCCTTCCTATGCTTATAAGTTACAGATTCTTTTTAGAAGTTTTGGTTACCATCTTGCCATTAAATCTACCCCAAACATCTTGAAACTTCTACAAAGGGATAGGGACAAAGTTGAAAGCCTGAACCTCCCAGGAGTTTACTGCATTCCTATCTCTTCTTCTACTGGGGATAACTTATACATTGGAAGCACATACAGGAGCATTAGCCATAGAATTTTAGAACATAGAAAAGATGTTTCGAAAGGCAATCCCAACACTGCCTTGTCTATTTTGACAATGGAAGACACATCTGCAGTTCCCCACTGGAACGAAGCAAAACGAATTGCTTCGTTTGACAATCGTTTTGCCCTCCGTTACCGTGAAAGCATAGAAATTATTTTCAACTCAATGACTTGCAACTCCGAATCTCCTCTCTACATTCCGTTGATCTGGAGATCAATTTTAAGTTTTGGCAACAAAAATAGGAAAAATTCAAATGTAGAATCTGGCAACAATCTTAGTCCTCCATTGGCGTGATGAAGACCTAAGATAAGGTCGAAAGCTTCCAACTTACGAACTTTTTGTAAAAGTTTTAGTTAACGTAACTAGCGTGATCAAGTCACCTTTCTTTGTTAATATTGTTACGTGTTTTGCCCATAATCATCAAACTTTAGATGCTTCACAAAAAGGCTATTCTTTACTATATATACCGCAATACACTTGATGATAAGTTTTATATGATTTCGTTCTATTTGTTGTCATAGCTGTTTCACTGCTACGTTTTGTTTCGTTTTATTCTAAATTAACCCTTTCCACTCAAACAACTTTTCACCCACTCACACAGAACTCGCATTTTTCTTTTTCTTTTCTGCAGTAGAAGCCACAACTTAGCATTGAAAGCTGAGCTTTAGCTCGCCAGTCCCGATATACGAGCTATAGAGGCATCATCAACGTGGCGGCTGACACCCGACCTATTCAGCAAAAGAAATGTCTCGCGAGCGTCGACATGCGAGCTATAGAGGCGTCATCAGCATGGAGGGTGCCACCCGACACGGGCGATATTCGGCGAAAAAGAAACGTCTTGCTAGCCTCGACCCACGAGCTATATAGGCATAATGAGCACAAAGGATGACACCCGACACGCAAGCTATTCGGCGAAAGAGAAATGTCTCGCGAGCGCCAACACGCGAAATATAGAGGCATCATTGGCATGGAGGGTGACACCCCACACGCGGGCGATGTTCGACGAAAAAGAAATGTCTTGCTGGCCACGAGCTATAGAGGCGTAATGAGCACAAAGAATGACACCCGTCACGCAAGCTATTCGGCGAAAAAGACACTGTTCGCGAGCTATAGAGGCATCATTGGCATGGAGGGTGACACCCGAGATATTCGCCGAAAGAAATGTCTCGCAAGCCTCGACATGCCAGTATAGAGGTGTCATAGACGTGGCGGATGACACCCGACCTATTCGGCCAAAAGAAATTCCTCGCGAGCGCCGACATCCGAGCTATAGAGGCGTCGCGGATAACACCCGACACGCGAGCTATTCGGTGAAACCGAAATTCCTCGCGAGCGCCGACATGCGAGCCATACAGGCGTCATCGGCATGGCGGTGACACCCGACACGAAGACGACATTTCCTTTTCTTTATCCGGTGAAAAAGAAACGTTTCGTGAGCTATAGGGGCGTCATCGGCGTGGCTAGTGCCACCCGACCTATTCGGCAAAGTCTCGCAAGCTCCGACCCACGAGCTATAGAGGCGTAATGAGCGCAGCGGATGACACCCGACACGCACGCTATTCGGCGAAAAGAAATGTCTCGCGAGCGCCAACAACATGCGAGATATAGAAGCATCATTGGCATGGAGGGTGACACCCAACACACGAGATATTCGGCGAAAACAAAATGTCTAGCAAGCCTCGACATACGAGCTATAGAGGCGTCATAGACGTGGTGAATGACATCCGACCTATTCGGCGAAAAAGAAATTCCTCGCGAGCACCGACATTCGAGCTATAGAGGCGTCGCGGATAACACCTGACACGCGAGCTATTCGGTGAAAACGAAATTCCTCGCGAGCGCCGACATCCCTGACATGCGAATTATAGGGGCGTCATCGCCGTGGCAAGTGACACCAGACCTATTGGAGGAAAAAGAAATGTCTCACGACCACCGACATGCAAGCTATAGGGGCGTCATCGGAGTGGCGGGTGAGCTATTCGTCGATTTCGTAATGTCGGGTGTCACCCGACAGTCGAGTGGAAAGGGTTAAAACGTTTGCACCGAAATTTTCACAAGCTCAAAGCCACATGCAATCAATGTAAAGATTTAGTTGGCAAAAGACGTTGAGCTGAGTTCCTTCTCGAATTTTGCGCACGGTACTCTCAAATGGCTGCATGAGGAATCACGTGACAAGCTCCGCCTCCGTTGGCGGGGGAAGTGAGAACATCGAAGACGCATAAGGGACTATCTGTAAAGGGCGTTTTTTCGACCAAAAGACGGTGAAAAAATAGAAATTGCGTGCAGGGATCTTGCGAGGGCTTTTCTGCAGTTTTTTCGGGTGACTTCCGTAAAACCGTAAGATGGAGTGAAAATCCATAAAAGTTTTCATCTCTGAATACCTATGAATCCTTTAGAACCATTGTATCCTGCCACGGGAGAGCCATTTTCAGTTGTCCTCCGCGTCAACGAAATAGCTAATGACTGACCTTACGCTGTATTTATGTAATCGTGCACCTCACCCGGAATGAAATAACTGCGCTATCCCAAAGAGCAGGGAACGACATACAAACAATCTCAATTGCACAGCACTCCGAAAGACCGCCAAACTATCAGTAAACAATCTTCATCAGGATTTCATAACGTACAGCATCGTTTCTCCTACATACCACGCGATTACAACAAAACTTCTCCTCCATAAGCAAAAACAATTTAATTTCCTACATTGCGAAAATCGCTGTTTTTTCGTCACTTTTGCCAAAAAAACATTGAATTAGAAGGTAGGTGAAAAGCATTACGAAATTTTGGGATTGGCGGTACGGTACGTGTTGATTAAGCATCGTTTTCACCAAATTACGTGTAGACCTTAAAAAAGCGTCATTCGATTCAACCTTTAAAACGGCATTATTTGCCGTGAAAATTTTTTTCGCGCGGCAATTTTTGCTGTGGATTGCCGTTTCGGCACAGTTGGGAGCAAATATTACATTTTTTTGTAATTTGTAGCAGTTTGGCGCAAGATAATGAAACTGGCGCAGTTCGGTGCGAACTTTCCATCACTGTGTATACATCCTTACTAGTACACCTTGACAACAATAAATTAAACCATACTAAATAAAGCTGCTGAATAATGAGTATCAAAATTTTTATCGTCATAGTAATTCAGACTGGAAGAAGGATGCACCAGAACCCACTGAAGGTTGTACATCATGAGGGATTATCTTTATTTAAGCGAAAATGCAAATATTTTATTTCACATCTTTTCATTAAAAAATACTTTCTACTTTTTTACATTATGTCCAGCATCTGAAAACTCCTTGGATTTGCATAAGCATTCATGTGTAAGTGTTTGTTTGCAAAGAAAAGTTTTTAAAAGTACTTTTAAGAAATAATTGCAGTTAAACTACTTTTAAGACGTAGTTGTAGCAAAGCAGCTTTTTATATATAGCAAAAGTAGCTATGTTTGTGGTAAACTATTTTTTTGAAATTGTAACTGTAGTTGTTACTAACTACTTTTCAAACATAGTTTCCCCAGCACTGACTAAGATTAACAAATTTAAATGTCAGTAATATCATACCAAGGAAATTAAACTGATACTACTGTTAATGATTAAATGGGTTGATTGGTACCAGAGGAGTGATTCTGTGTTATTAACTATAAGTACAGTGTAGTAACAGTATGTTGTAGTAGTGAGGGCCTAATGAAGAAGATGGACTGAATTTGAAAATTCCCTCTAAATAATAACAACCAACATTAGAAAGCTCATAAAATACATAAATTAACAGTACAGATAACTATGAGTTTATTTATAACTAGAATTTTAGTTCATTTTACTAAATCTATTACCTGAGTTTTCCAAGTGAGGATTAAATGTTTCTTCAAAATGACTTTGTTCAATTTCTTGAACACAAATAATCTGCAAATGACACAATCAAACTCATACATAAACAGCTACAAACAATATATCTGAAATGCTTTTGTCCTGAAAATTTTACAACAAATTGGAATTTAGTAAGTACTTAAAAAACTTATAATGAACAAGCATTTTCACAAAATACACTGATCAACATCCTTAGGTTCTGGGATAACTTTCATGTTTACATCTATTTCCAATTTTAGTGCACTTTTACTTCTGTGTTTGAGAAAGTTTCTAAAATTTTCTACAAGGCATTATGCATAGAGCATGTACTGGACTTAGCAAAGTTAAAGTATCGGATCAAAAGAAAATATCATTTTAACATGACACAAGTTACAGAGAAGCTTAAAATCTGAAAAACACAGTTTCAATGATGGATTAGTTTAAAAATAAAGGGCTGTCATTTTTAGTTTGTTAAGGTATGTACAAATAATCTATTCTTTGAAGTAATAACTAATTATGTACCATTTGTTTTTCACATGACAAAAATTCAGATGTTTACATTTCAGTGGCTTCCATAGATGCACCTGTATTAAACGGAAACCTGTCTAAAACAGAAAATACAGTAGAAGACTGTTATAACATGGGTATATAGGCACAATGCAATAACCACATTATAAAGATACCCACAGTATATCCAATTCAGTGGTATGACTGATTGCATTATATCCAGCTTCCACTGTAGTTTTAGTCTTGGGTATTGCACCTCAGACAGGCTTCATTGTATAAAGATTAAGAATCAAAATAATTCTCTGTTGAAATCCCCAACAGAAAACAAAACATAAGAAATGTGGAAGAAGAAATTGTTGTTCAAGAGAAAGATGAAGTTGAAGAAGACATGAATTAAGAAGAGAAAGAAATATATTGAAGAGATTTGAGAAGTGCAGATTATTCTAATTACTATATTGGGGGGGGGGGACTCTTATGGTGAAAAAAAAGTTCGTTTTGCCTGCCCCGCAGATTTATGCTGATGCAACACTTACCCCAATTTTCTTTATTTTTTTTTTCAAAACAACTGCTCAGCAAACAGCAATCGAAAGAATTGAAAGCTTGTGTGTGACATTACTCTCACAATAGCCATAAATTTCTCCCTCTTTTCCCCTTTGTGTTTATCCCTGCAAGCAATGATGGAAAGTTGCAAAATCATTTTTGGAGCAGGTAAAATACATTTTTTGGAGCAGGTAAAATATATTTTTGGAGCAACAAAATGCATTTTTGGAGCAGGTAAAATATTAGTAGAAAGAACAAACTCTTAAGCAAAAAATGTTTTGGAACTAGATGCACCCTACTCAAATTTAAAACATCCTGCATTGAAATACACACACACATATGCAAAGATTTTAGTTCTCAAACAGATCAAAAAATTTGTAACCATAGCAGGATTCTATTATTAATCATTTATTTTACAAAAAATTTTTAATTTTTATAATTTTTTTGCTGCTTTTTTCAGTATTTTATTACTCACCTCTATTTTCTTCTAATTTTTTAAGATAGTTAGCAATGATTTGTTTTGCTTATCTTTTAATAGTACCTGTCCACTTTCTATTGCACTCATGTCCCCTTTTTTATGCCACATTCAATGTTCATCTCAGCATTGTTTAACATTTTATGGGAGGAATCCAATTGCTGCAAAAGTTCAGCTTCTTCCCATTTCAAATCACCTTGTGAACAATTCAATTTCTTCACCTTTTCACTTATTTTGCTGCATTTTTCCAGCACTAATCTGCTCTTGATATTTTTTTTCAGAATTCTTTATAAGCTGTCAAAAGTTTTTTGGTTACATTAATTTTACTCGCATCTCCATTTAGTCTCTTGACATGATCTTTGTGCTTGCTCTCCGCATGAAGCCTACAATCATCGCGCCACCATGCACTAGGCTAAAATCGCAGCCACATGGCTTACAAAACGTGATTTGGCAAAACTTTAGATGCTTCATAAAAAAGCCATTCTTTACTATATTTATATATATCTCAATACACTTGACAGTAAGTTTTATCTGACTTCGTTCTTTTTGTTGGCATAGCTCTTTCACTACTACATTTCATTTCGTTTTAATCTAAATTAACCCTTTCCACTCAAATAACTTTTCACCCATACTCACCCAGCAGCACCCCCTTCTTTTCTGCAGTAGAAGCCACAACTTAGCAGCGAAAGCTCAGCTTTAGTTCGCCAGCCCCGACATACAAGCTATAGAGGCATCATCAGCGTGGTGGGTGACAGCCCATCTATTAAGCGAAAAAGAAATCTCATGAATGTTGACATGCGAACTATAGAGGCGTCATCGGCATGGAGGGTGACACCCGACATGCGCGATATTCAGTGAAAAAGAAATGTTTCGCAAGCTCCAATACGCGGGATATTCATTGAAAAAGAAATGTCTCGCAAGTGTTGACACGCGAGCTATAGAGGTGTCATCGGCATGGCAGGTGACACCCGACATGGCGCTGATGTTTCTTTTCATGTATTCGATGAGAAAGAAATGTCTCGCGAGCTATAGGGCGTCATCGTCGTGGCGAGTGACACCCAACCTATTCGACAAAAGAAACGTCTTGCAAGTGCTGACATGCAAGCTATAGAGGCATCATCGGAGTGGGTTGGCGATTTCATTATCTCGGGTGCCACCCGACAGTTGAGTGGTAAGGGTTAAAACGTTTGCACTGAAATTTTCACAAGCACAAAGCTACATGTAATCAATGTACAGTTCGCAAAAGGACCTGAGCTAAGCTCCCACTCGGCTTTTGTTCACAACACTCTCATATGGCTGTACGGGAAATCACATGACAAAACTCTGCCTCCGTTGGCGGGGAAGTCAGAACATCGAAGGCGTATAGAGACTATCTGTAAAGTGCATTTTTTCAACTAAAAGACAGTAAAAAATAAAAAATTGAGTGCAGGGATCTTGCGTGCGCTTTTTCGTAGTTTTTTGGGTGACTTCCGTAAATCCGTAAGATGGAGTGAAAATCTGTACAAACTATGGAAAATCAGTAAGAGTTGGCATCTCTAAATACCTATGAATTCTTCAATTTACTTCCGATATTGGAGGTTATATTTTTAAACGTGCATTAATGCATTTTTGAACTTCACTTTTAGTTGGTAAAGTTCGATGAACACTTACCGCACGGGGGGGCTTGGCTTTCAATTCTTATTTCCGTTATGTGGATGCGGCATGGGGGTTTTTCATTTGGTCACGGGTCCACTTCTTTTTTTTCCCCGTTGGTATTTATTTGGCCTCGTCACTAAATGAGTTTTTTTCCTTTGCTGCATCCTCATTTACTTTAATAATTTTTCATAACCCTAGTACTTTCGGTAATACTCTATTACCGTCATCGAGGGGACATTTTGCTCCGACTAGCACGGACCGTGTCAGCTGGGCATTTCGGTGGTTCTCGCGGGCTGCTTCTGTCATCGGCTATCGCTTCTTCTTGGGCGTTGTGGCGCCATCTCTTGTTGGTCACTGATCTCATTTTTCGAACTTTTTCATTTTTTTGCTCAATTTTAATTAAATTTCTCCAGCTGTTTCTCAAAATATTAGGGTCATTATGGTTGCAAACTTTTCCCCTATTTTTTTCAATCATTACCGACTCTGCTATTCTGAGGTGTTTTTCGGATTTACAGCTTTTAATGATTTTTATATTTTCGAATTTAGAATATTTTTGGTTATCCAGACAGTATTGAATAAGTGCTGTTTTTTCTTATTTTTTCTGCCAATTTTTTAATTGTTGTTTTAATCTGTGTTTAAGCTTATTTTTGGTACTTCCTATATAAGCCATTGGAGGATTTTCAGCAATAGGAATTGAGTAAATACCTGCTTTTTCTAACATTTTTATTTTTTCATTATTTTTCATTACCATATTTTTGATGGTATTTACTTTTCCTCCAATTTGAATGTTATGCTTTTTACAAATATTATTAATTTCATTGGTAGTACCTTTAATGTAAGGAAAACCATTTAAATATTTGACTTCTTTTTATTTACTACAGCATTATTTTTTATTTTCTTTATTACTTTTGTGTTCCATTTTTTTATTAAATGGTTAGGATAACCAAAGCAACCTGCAATTTTTTTTATGAATTTGATTTCTTCATTGATGAACTGACTATTTTCAGAATGCGTATATGCTCTTTTAATTAAGGTTTTTATACTATTGCATTTTTGAGGATAAGGATGTGCCGAATTGTACGGGATTAGGACCGGAACAAATGAACTTTTCCGATAAACCCTGTATAGTAACTTATCTGTGGATTTGATAACTTGTACGTCCAAAAAGGCTATTGCATTATTTTTTTCTATTTCAACAGTGAGTTCTATAGTTGGATATAAAGAGCTGTAACATTTTGTTATTTTTTTTAATTCTTCTTCGTTCAGTTTTGATAGAATAAAAATATCATCCACGTATCGACAGTACACTTCTGGTTTTTCTTCCATACGATGCACAACATTTTCTTCAATTTCGTTCATCACAACCTCAGCATATAGAGTTGATAATGGTGAGCCCATTGGGCCTCCTGAATTTTGCTTGAATATTTTGTTCTTGTATGTAAAAATATTATTTTCATATAAATAGAATAAAACTTTTTTGAATTCATGAATTTGTGTGTTATATTTACCCAGTAAAAGTGAAGTTCAAAAATGCAAACCTATGAATTCTTTAGAAACAGAACCACCGTATCCTGCCATGGGAGTGCCATTTTCAGTCGTCCTCCGCGCCAATGAAATAGCTAACGACTGACCTTACGCTGCGTTTACGTAATCACGCACCTCGCCTGGAACGAAATAACTGCGCCATCCCAGAGCAGGAAATGACATAAAAACAATCTCAATTGCACAACACTTCGAAAGACCACCAAACCATCCGTAAACAATCTTCATCAGGATTTCATAACATACAACATCATTTCTCTTCCATACCACGTGATTACAATAAAACTCTTCCATAGGCTCCACCTACAATCACGAAACCTATTTGTCACTTATGCCAAAAAAAATAAATAAAAAAAAATTAGAAGGTTGGTGAAAAACATTCTGAAATGTTGGGATTGGCAGTATGTGTTGATTAAGTGCCGTTATATGTTTAACCAAATTATGCGTAGACCTTAAAAAAACGGCATTCGATTCACCGTTTAAAACGGAATTTTTTGCCATGAAAATATTTTTTTCGCTCTGCAGTTTTTGCTGTGGATTGCCATAGTTTGGCGCAAGATAATGAAATTGGTGCAGTTCAGTGCAAACTTTCCATCACTGCTGCAAGGTTATTGAGCACTAGATAAAGACCCATCACTGTCTTTTTTTTTTTTTTTTTTTTCCAGCAACCTGTCTTTTTTCCACCTTTTTTTTTTACAGAACTGCACTCAGCAAAAGTTTTAGAACACAGCAAAATCTCTCAAAAATACTGAATTTCATCATTGTTATGTCCCTAAATTTAATATTAATGAGCAAGTCCTTGAACCCATTTAACACTTTAACTGGTGCAACTTGTGATGTACCATAATTGTCTACAAAAGTGTTTAATTTAAAATAATATTAATTATTGCTATTTAATATTAGCAGTTTGCAAAAATTTAGAACCTCTAGAGTTGGCTCTTGGGTGTATGAACTTTGTAATGGCATATGAAGGGTTTGACAAACCCCAGGTTGCCCAGGTGTCTAAAAATATGGTTTGGCGCCTAGTTTATTTTACTTCATATTTCGTAATTTGCAGTAAATACTGTTATTTCCATTGTATAATCTGCAGATTATTTGTTAAAACATTATAAATTTAGGTACTGCGGATAATACATTGGTAAAGAGGGAAAAACAGATGGTGCAGTGTTTTAAAAAATCTGTGATTAATTGTCAGGAAAGGTGGTGTTATTGAAGAAATAATGAAAATGCGGTTACAGAAAAATGTAATGCAACGCGAAGATGAAGAGGACCGAAAGGTGATTGCAAGAATATGTTTTTTCTTACTTACGAGTATTCTGATGCAAAAGATGACACAATGAGGGCGGTACTATTTGCACTTGTGGAAGCCTATGTTATGCGAGTTCCATGGCACATAACCATTTTGCAAATCACCTTCGTTAGTTTTGCTGTGCTAATCGTATCATTGTTTCTTTTTTTTTTGTTATTCAGCTGAAACATATTCAGAAAAGAGACAAATACATCGGATATGGATGTTTTGGGTCTAACTAATTACTATGATAATATAGCAAAAGCTAGGGATTTCAGCTCTTTATTTACTTAAAAGTAACATAAAAATACTTAAAAATGAGTTACTTTTTTTAATAACATGATAATTTCTTTGTTACATCTTTGGACTTCTGAGTTGGCCATCCTGTGAATCACAGATTTTCTGTTGGAAATTACAGTTTATGATTAGCACGGCAAATGTGGATTATACGATGTTATTTTTCATTCAAATTTCATGATTTGCGACCGTCTTGGATTATGCAAAGGAAAATCTTGTTTTTCTCAGAATTTCACAATCTACGGATTATACTCAGATTTGTTTTGTTTTTTTACATCCTATGGATTATACATCGCCACGGATCTTAGGAATATTTTTTTCTTTTCTTGAATTTAATGGTTTGCAGATTATGTGAAGGAAATATTTATGGTTTTGAATTAATATGTATAAACAGTGTTCTAATAAAAATCTAAAATTATATATTTTTTTGAGAGCAGCAACTGGAAGAACGGGAAAAGAAAATTATGAAGCAAACTGGAACTTTATTTTGAAATATAAGTGGTTTGGGTAAAAAGAAAAAAAAATTGACAACAAATATAGTTTATTACTTCGTTCCAGCATCATCACCAAACGTTTTTGTTCATGCATTATTCTCTGAAATTTGACTTCGTTTCACCTGGATCCTAGATCTGAAACCATGGTTCATACGCTTTTTCAATAACAAAATTCTAGGACTTTTCCAGGACTTAACGATCCAAATGCTCCGTTTGTTCAACCTGTAACCTACAACAAACAACTTCCTACATCCTTGGGAAACTTAATACAGAATGTTAAAATTGATGTCTGCTGCAGCTAATCAGAAACTTAGAATCACAGATAAATACTGAAATACCAAAACTGTCATTGAAAATGTGACCAGGTTTAGTATCTACTAAACTTTTACTACACTGATTTTGAGGAAAAATTTATTTTTCTACTTTGGCTTTAGTTCAATTATTGAAGCAAATTACAGAATAAAAAAACCCCATAAAAATTCAAAAATACATAGGTATTACTCTTGAAATGCTTTGGGTTTTATATAACACACAATCAATACATAAAATACTATTAATATTAAATAATGCTTACATTGGAAATTTAAGGGTAAGGAAAGGTGAAATATTTGGAAGTTTTTCAAAGGACCAAAGGGATTGTTATTTCTTAAACACATAATCGTGGGAACAAGTATTTGTGTTGCATTTTATTCAGGAAGGAATTTTCAACATAATATTGATACTGTAGTTATGCTTTAAATTTGTACTTGCCAGCAAACAAAGTATGCACAAAATTTTTTAACGTGAAATGAAAGAGAATAACGGGAACAAGGGTTTGTGTCTGCATTCATTAGTGATCAAGGCAATTTAGCTGGGCATGATTAGAAAACTAATTATAGAAGATGCAAAGTGATTTACTTAGCTCAGAAAATACTAAGAAACAACTAGATTTAAGTTTCTGATATTAGAAAGCAATCTGATTTTATCGTAAATTTTTATATAAAGTATTCATTAAAAAATTTCAGTAAAGGCCAAAATAACCCACTAAAAAAAAAAATAAAAAAAATAAATCGGCTATTTACTTCTACCAGTGGCTAAAAAGTATGGTACGAAAATTAACAAATGGCGCAAAAAACGTTTCCCATGGCAGAAGAAAGGTATTAGAGACAAAAAGATTTTCAAATTGAACAGTTAAAAGAAGAGATATAGAAGGAAACATGATATAACTCTATGCCTTTTAGTGGAAGAATTTTTCATAGTGGAAAAGTTGAAAACAGGGAGAAATCTTCATAACATTTTTCATAACAAAAGCTATGCTAAGGAAAAAGAACTTTTCAAATACATCTCCCAGAAGCAGAGATAGCAAGGAAAATGTTTTGACCTTTATAACCCCTAGGGGGAAAGTTGTACATTGGGTCTTTCCATGTGAAATCAACCAGCAAAAATAAGCATTTTCAACCTGACCATTTTTGATTTTTATGAAACTTGGTATATTTGTAGAATTCATCAATATAAACATATATGATTTTTTTCAGAATTTTTAATGCATGCGTTTTTGAGTTATTGATTTTTGAAAAAAAACCCCAAAAAAACCCTGAAATTTTATCATCTGAGCAAACTAACTGCCAATTGCTCCGGTTCTAGTAGAGCTAGGGTCATGAATTATGGCTCATTTTAAAGATCTTGAATTGGGCTTTCATTTGATATGCCACACGACACTATTAAAAACATTTAATGTCAATTTTAAAATTGAAATATTAAAAAACATGTTTTTTCAAAAATCTGAAAAAAATATATATTTAACAAACATTATTTTTCTACATATCCTGAAAGTTTCATAATGGGATCGCTATGGGATCACTATAAAAAAAACAACAACAACATAGAAGGACGTTACTAAACGCACTATCAGTGACTGAGGAATTGTTTATTTTGTCTATCTAAAATGTTATCCCTGGTCTTACAAACACTGCAAATGTTAATGAATTAATTATAATTAGTTAAAAAGTTAATATATATCCATAAGGGTAACAAATTATGTTTTTTTCCTAGGTTTTAAAGTAAAAGCAAAGTAAAAGATGGATGCCAGCAGACCATCCACATCAAAAGTTTCAAGCGTGATTTACTGTTGCAACCCCCTTGGGAAACCAAACCATAAATATAACAAAAAAATCTGCGACCAGTTTCCAAGAATCTATTGCTACAGAACAAGTTGCTCAAAACTGGAGACAAGATCTGTGACAGTTGTTGTAAAGCAATCCAGAAATTTCACTCTGAAGCTGCTGAACATTCCTCTTCACCTTCTGACAGCTATAACGAACAAGAAGCCGAAGGCCATGCTGTTCCATCTGAAAACATTGAAGTATCAACTCCTGAAAAAGAGCATGCTATAGAAGCATCTAACAGAAGTTTACAATGTCTAGATGAAACACTAATAAAAAAAAACGCTTGCAAGAAAAAAAAATACCCTGAAGAGAAATATAAAAAATCCCAAGAAGCATTTTGAGCAAAATTATTAAAGTTAAGTCCTGCGTCGGAACCAAAGGATATTTCATCTCCTGAACCAGAAATTATAAGACAGTTGAAAGAAAAATTTCATTCCACAGAAAATAAAAGCATAAGAATGCAGATATTGAGTACACTGCCTAAATCTTGGTCACTGAAATGAATTGAAACAGAATTTAGAGTTTCAAATTTTATGGCCAGAAAGGCTAAAAAGTTAGTAAAAGAAAAAGGTATCATGTCTTCTCCTGATCTAAAGCCAGGAAAGACTTTAGACAAAGACAACACAGCAAATTGTATGCAAGAATTTTATGAGTGACGGTGTAAGCTGCCAAATGCCAGGAAAAAAAGACTTTGTTTCCATTAAAATAGATAATAAGCGTCAACAGGTAAAAAAAAAAAAAATTGCTTCTGAGTAATTTGCGTGAATTGTATACTCTTTTTAAAGAGAGATTTCAAGAGAAAAAGGTGGGGTTCTCCAAGTTCTGTGAACTTCGCCCTAAGCACTGCGTTCTTGCAGGAGCAAGTGGCACACATTCTGTTTGTGTTTGTACAATGCATCAGAATATTACACTGATGATGACACAATGCAAGTTACCTGAATTAACAGGAGACACTGTTCAGCCAATAAACTCCTATAAAGATGTCCTTGCAAACATAATTTGTGGAAACCCTACACCTGCATGTTACTTCAGTCAGTGCAACAACTGTCCAGGATTAGAACAGCTCAAGCAACGATTTGAAGATTGTTTTGATCTAAATAGTATAGAAAATGTGACATTCAAGCAAAGGATGCAATTAGAGAAGAGGACAGTACTTGAAACATTATCAAAATCCACACAGGAGTTTTTGGACCTGTTGTTTGGAAAACTTCCAGCCCTGCTTCACCATTCTTTTATAGCAACTCAACAGTCAAGTTACTTAAGACATCTTAAAGACACAATAACAGAAAATCAATACATAGTAATTTGTGACTTTGCTGAAAATTATTCTTTTGTATTGCAAGATGCAGCTCAGGGTTTTCACTGGAACAATGCCCAAACAACCCTGCATCTTATAGTTATATACTATCGAGATGAGAAAACTCAGAACCTAGGACATGTAAGTTTTGTGATTATATCCAACTGCCTAATTCACGACAGTATAGCTGTCCATCTCTTTCAGCGTTACCTAATTAATTTCATGCAGTCACATTTTTCTCAAAAACCTGAAAAGATATTTTATTTTTCAGATGGAGCAGCTTCACAATACAAAAACAAGTCAAACTTCTTCAGCTTGTGCTACCGCGAGACTGACTTTAATATAAAAGCAGAATGCAATTTTTTGCAACAGCACATGGCAAAAATGCATGTGATGGGATAGGGGGTACTGTGAAGCGATTAGCTGCAAAGGCAAGTTTACAACTTGTTTATAATAATCAAATTACGACCCCACGCCAACTCTTTGAATGGGCCACTGCTAATATTGCCTCCATTCACTTTCAGTTTGCAACAACAGAAAATTACAAAGAGGAGGAAATTATCCTTAAAGGTAGAATAGCTTCTGCTAAGACAATAAGTGGTACTCAGAAACTCCATTGTTTCATTCCTGCAGGAAAACACAAATTACTAGTCAAAACTTACTCACTTTCTGAGCATTTTACAGAAGAGATATGTGCAACAGATGAAGGGGAAGAGAACATTAGTTTTGAAAATATGGTAGGTTTTGTGATTAGTAAGTACTCAGAGCACTGGTGGTTGGGATGTGTACTTGGTGTGAATGAGGACACAGAATAGGTAAAAGTGAGCTTCCTGGAGCCGCATGGTCCATCTCCATCATACAAGTATCCTCAATCACCGGATATACTGTTGGTTCATAAATCTGTTGTTTTGTTAAAAGTTGACCCGACAACAGCTACTGGAAGAGTATATAATTTAACAACAACTGAGACAAAGAAGGCAAATTAAGCACTGGTATACAAGTGCAGCAAAATTTAAAAGAAAGAAAAAAAAAAAGCAGGATACATATAGAAGATAAAATAATTTTGTAAGTGTAAATATGCACACAGAACCTTATACTGAATTATGAAATGAATTACTTTGGGACACGGTTTCAAATTACTTAGATGTTTATTTTCATTCTTTAACATTCACAATGTTTAAAAGAACAAGTATGACATTTTACACAAACCACATAAAGAATACCCTTCCAGTCATGGGTGGAACCGGTAAGTATATCTCGCACATTTCAGTTCTACGTTATTATTTTTAATATAGTGATCCCATAATGAAACTTTCAGGATATGTAGAAAAATAATGTTTGTTAAACATATTTTTTCAGAATTTTTTAAAAACACATTTTTTAATATTTCAATTTTAAAATTGACATTAAATTTTCTTAATAGTGTCATGTGGCATATCAAATGAAAGCCCAATTCAAGATCTTTAAAATGAGCCATAATTCATGACCCTAGCTCTACTAGAACCCAAGTAATTGGTAGTTAAAGTTTGCTCAGATGATGAAATTTCAGGGGTTTTTTGAAATTTCAAAAATCAATAACTCAAAAACGGATGCACTAAAAATTCTGAAAAAAAAATCATGTTTGTTTATATTGATGAATACTACAATTATACCAAGTTTCATAAAAATAAAAAAATGTTGGGTTGTGAGCTTTGTTGTTTGACATGGAATGACCCCATTATTTGAAGAGGATCGTATTGCAGCTAAAATCTTACTCACTCTCCATCTTTGTTATATATAGTGAATGGCACAGTAAAAAAAAAAAAAATCAATAGGGTTTTAAGAGGCAGAGATAAGCTGCAAACGGAAGTACACAAACACCACCTGGCACCAGAATTGTGAACCACAAACCTCCTCAAATACAAACCAGAAGTGTTCCATAAGGTAAATGGTATTTGGTGTTAAAAGAATTTTTTGAATCGGACATTTAGAAGTACAGATATTGAAAAGAATAGATTAAATATTTGCGCCCCTCAGCAGCAAAATTGTGCACAATTTTGGGAAGAAAATGCACATAAGGAGTTTTCATAGTCAGCAGTATCTGATCGAAAGAGAATATTTTTTTAATCGGGTTTTTAGTCCTACAGATATTGTTGTAAACAAAACGTGAACTTATGCCCTCTAGTGGCACACTTGTGCATTAAGGAATATTTGAAATTATATGAGAAACATTTTGCACCGGAAATGTTCTCCAACAAAGAAAGAATGTTTCAAATTAGACTCCTATATGGACAAAAATAAGATGTATGTGTTCGCCCCTGGTAGAAAAATTAGGCACTATTTTAAGCAGGAGGTAATCTCAACAAGTTTTCCGAGGTGAGCGGTATTAGTTCAAGGAAGTATTTTTCCAACAGTTTCCAGCTCAGATTTTGTTGCAAATACATCAGAAGCAAAAATAAACACTTGCGCCCACTGGTGGCCAAACCATTATTTAACAAAAGTGAGGATTTATATGCAAAACATTCCCCCTGAAGAGCTGTATCCGACGCAGGAAGAATTTTTCAAATCAGAGTTCTAGAAGCGGAGATTTTGGGAAAATCGTGATTTACCTTTACGTCCCCCAGCGGAAAATTTATGCATTATTTGGAAAAGCGACTGTAACTAAAATAGTCTTCGATATAAATGTCATCGAAAGGAAAAATAATTTTTTCAATTGGATATTTAGAAGCAAATATATGAAATAAAATGCACTTTAAATTTGATGCAATCTCCATTTGCGGCCCCAAGCAGTGAAGTTGTGCATCGGGGAAAAAAAAAAAAAAATCTCACATTTTAAGCTTCCCAATAAAAAAGAATTTTACAAATCAAACTAATAATTGCAGAGATATGGTCTCCCTGGACGGACAGACAAAGTTATAACATAAGCATGACGCAAAAGATGTTAATAACGCAGTTTCAGTCCTCCTAACAGACAAGAAAACCCAAAGCCCCCCCCCCCGGCATTTTGCAGAGGGTGGGGAGGGAAATTTGTCAGACATAAGTTACGTCACTAGAAAAATCCTCAACTACAAGACATCGCGGAGGGACCAAAAGGTGGGAATGGATCAAATTCCAGGACATGCAATAGAATTTTAGGACATTTCCAGGACGCATACGAACCATGTGAAACATACTTTTTGAGCCCTGGGCATATGACTTTCATTTGCACACCATGATGCACGCCTTCATCTTCTCGCACAAACTTTTCCCCTTAGGGAGTGGAAGACTAAATTTGGCTCCCTCTATTCTTATGGGCACTTCATCTCACTGTCCACTAAAACACAACACTGCTGACTGACTCGTTGGTCCTTTTCCTAGCTGGGAGCTTAAAGCCAAGGACAGTGAAGCAATGGAGTTAGAGGACATTTCTCTCATATGTGGTCACCAGTAACTTAAAAGCCAAACATATACATATAACAGGTCAACAGTAACTTAAAGTTGAATATATTGTATCAGTGATCGAACTGTTCCGTCATGTCACATCCTGCAACACTTTTGTGAATTTAGTGTTGTTCCACAAACCATGTTTAAAACGGTTATCAAAAATAGCATTTATGGTTTTCACAAAGGCAGTAAAAGTACTTAAAATTAAAAACAGAATTGATTTTTATTTATTCTTTCCAGCATGCATGTGCTTCATTCATCCATTTATTTATACTTTTTTCCAGGAACATTCTTTTATAAGAAATGGCTATATAATATTTCTCACTTCATTTTCATTCAGATATTTTTTGATAGCATAAATCAGTCTATTCAACTAAAAATAACACCAGTAATTCGTGTAGTGAAAACTGTATTTACAATCAGCATCATTCTCTAAGAATGGCCATTAACCACAAATAAAAATAATAATAAAGGAAAGAACATCTGGAATTTTCAATGTTGTCTCATCCAATTCATTTTTGTACTAGCTTATTAAATTACTGAAAATATACTTAAAAAGTTTATGAAATTATGGAAACATGACTTTAAAATATGCAGGTAGTTTAGATAGTGATCAGAATGTGTTATAATATTATTTGTGGAAGCTTTTACATTGATGGCTAACAGATTACAATATTCTTGGGTGTGGCATTATGCTGGTGCAGCATTTGCAATGAATTTGTTTCCAAAGTAGTAATTTTTATCTGGAGTAGCTGTTACGACGATGTGGCATTTAGCGCAAAAATTATGTTAGTACCATACATGAGATTGACGAAGAAAAAAAAAAGCTGAACTTGTTAACCAGGTAAAAAATAAGAATGTGCTGCGAAACACTGTGTACGTAACACTGCATGAGCAAGACAGAATTGTTCACTGAAATTTATCTTTGTAAATATTAAACAAGAGAACATCAGTCTATTAAAAAATATATATTTTTTTTTACATTTAACAACAACACAGGATAAATGGAACATCGTGGAGAAGAAAAATATGATTATGAGCAAAATGTTCATTTCGTCCCACTTCCGTTTTAGGAAAATTTCCTCCATTTTCAAACCGTAATACTAACATTTATGGAATAAAATTATATTTAAGAACACTACTAGGGTAGAAGAAAACATCGCAAGAAAAAAAAAAAAAAAAGGATAAGGATTATGGGAAAATCTTTCACTCCATTTAACTTCCATTTTCGTAAGTTTTGAAAGTCGGCATTCTGTCCTCTGACAAAGATTTTCCCGCATTTTGTGTCATCATATGAATCATTTCTTGAAATCCATGCAAAACCAAAATTATTGGGGAAGGGGTGGGGGTGATTGCTGCCAATGCTTTTGCTCTAGACAAGAGATTGTGGAGAAATTTCTTTGGCTAATTTTGGGGATCATCTTGTATTTTTTTTTTTTATTCTGGCGAGTATGTATGTGTGTATACATGGATAAAAAGTTCCGTTGTGCTTTGTTTTCAGATTTATCATGCTGGCGATGAAATAAAGCCTCTCTCCTTTTTAGATGTTGTTTGTAGAGGGTTACTACAAATGACCTGACGCTCCAGACCTTTTGCGCACTTTGTCTGATCAACATCCCGCAAATTTGTTGCTCCTCGTAAAGATATTGTTAAGTATAAACTTGCCGCCCCGGTGGCGCAGTGGTCTAAGCGATGGCTTATATCATTCGTCCAAGATGGGTCCGGATTCGAATCCTGGTGAGGCATGGATGTTGAGTTTGTTTTACGGCGCTGGCTCTCTCCCTTCCCTGGAACCAGTGGCCCCAAATTTGGGACTGGCGACTACTTATAGCTCACTGAGTTGCTCACGGTGATAGTTACCCCCCCCCCCACCAAAAAAAAAAAAAAAAAAAAAAAAGGTATTAAACTTGCCATTCGCCGCAGGATAAAAAATGATGTCAACAAAAAAAGTAAATAAGTATTAGGAGGATTTTATATGCGCACACAAAATCTCCGATTATTTTCTGTGAAGGTAATATGATACCTTTTCTGTAGAGTGTAAACTGAATATGATCTGTGAGAAAATTTAATGTTCATGTCCCCGATGCAAACTAATCAGTTCTAAACTTTCGGCTTTTGGAAGTTTATGAATTGTAGCCTCTTAAATAAAAAAGCAAAATGGCATTCCACATGGCTGTTAGGTTTTGTACTTATGGGCAGGGGGAGTCCTTTGAACAAATTTCTGAGAGAGCAGCAGAAACACGCATTTTGGAATTATAGTTTAAAACGATCAGAGAGAGATTCCTTGTCAGGTTACAAACTGTAATTCATAAATAGCCGCGCGTGAGAGAGAGAGAGAGAGAGAGAGAGAGAGAGAGAGAGAGAGAGAGAGAGAGAGAGAGAGAGAGACTATATTACATATGTTGAATAATATTATGTACATTATTCACTTGAAAACTTTTTTTGACAAGGGCTAATATTACCAGCGTCGAGTAAAGTGCACATGAACGGAATTTTTTGCCAAAGTTTCTGCCGAACACTTCAAAATGTGTGCTTCCTCTCCCATCATGTTTAGCCCCTGCCTTAGTCCCCCCCCCAGTTCTGAGCAGCCAGCATCACCACTGCTCTGTTTCTTAATTTATTTGCCATTATGATATAACGCTTTCTGTTCGCCACAGATGTAGAACTGTTTATTTTTCTTAGAGACGATTTACTCTTTTTATCCGTGCTATGTCCGACACGCTTGCTTCTAGTTCTTCCCCCCCCTCCTCTCTTTTAAAGACAGGATAGCCCCAGACCTCGAACCACTCAGATCCTAATTTACGACCTCTGGCAAACAGAGGTTTTAGCTCGCAGCAAGTGGAAAAGCTCTGTAGTGTATTTTCTCAGATCTCTTTCATTATCTTGTGATTTGAAAGTTGCTGCCTAATTTTTTCAGCGTCTTCGTGCATTGTGATTGTGGCATAATGCGTTAAACAAAGAAAATAAAGAAACTAATTCCTAATTCGAGACACAGCTACAGTAACTTGTCAATATCAGGACGATAACTGCGTTGCTACTGATAAAGAGAAACAGAAGCACATAAAACAGAGCAGACAAATTACGATTGCTAAATAGTAACACGGTTCCATACTTGTTTTACATAAATTGGTAATCACTAATTGTGATACATTGGATGTTAATTAACGAAAACATACTCATATGTTAGAGGTCAGTTAAGGTTTCCCATTATTTCTAAATTTATTGGCATGATTAATAAAAAATAATAATAATGGAAATAAATCCATTTATTGGCACTCTGACACCGGGATGTGATTAGCAGGCATAACATTTTTCGTTCAGTGTAACCGTCAAACCGTATTTTCCTAGTTTTGGGCAACATCATGAATAGTTAAACTGTGTTTTCCTTATTTTACGGTGCTGTGGTGCGTTTTGTTTCATACGAGCTCTTGAGAGTTTCGTGAGCCCCACCTGACGCGTAATCTTTAAATAAGCAACTGAAATAAAAAATAAATAAATGAAAAACAAAAAACAGGTAAGATGATAACTGCAAGATATACTTGTTCATTTAAACACAAGACCTACCAGAAAATAATCAATAACATTTTTTCTAACCCGACGCTGAGCCTTGCTAATGTCATCATCTGTGATCATCAAATATCTGACGTTAACTAAAACACAGTATATATCTCCTCTACCTCGCAAGAATAGGCATCGAGATATATATCCCCGATTACTTTATTATTTCTCAAGCTGTCATTCCTTGATCGTTTTCTCTTACGGCAGGCGTGGACAACTAAACAATTTATTAATTCCTGAAATAGAACTATTCATGTCTAAAAATTCTGTCGGATATTGTGTGAGCTGTAGATATTCCAAAACTGTATTCAACGTAAATTGCATAATTTATAAGCATTTAGTACTGTATATTGGTGAGCTATACGGGGAGAAAAAAGTTCATATTAGTCCTTCTCATCATCGAATGGCTAAGAATACCAATATATTTTCGATGTCTGTTGCATAATTTATATGCGTTATTTGTATGTAACCTTTTTCACGGTATAGCTCATATTGGTAAGCTGTACAGAGAAAATGGTTTACATTAGTTTTCCTCGTCGTCAAATGGCTAAGAATGTGGTGGATAGCATCTGACGATTAGGCATGAAATGACCCTTTAGTAATATTTTACAGTTATATTATTTGAAATGCCTTTAAACATAACATTAATTTACTATCCTTCCTCCTTCAAGCCTCACATCAAATGATCGTGCGATCTGACTAACGTGTGCAATGGTATCTTGATCTGCCGCCCGTCTGAAGGCCAACATCCACTCCCGCTGCCAACGCTATTCGCAGCAAGCGGTTTCAAAGTGACAAAAATACGAGCCATGCACCATATTTAAAAATTCTTTTCTAAGGGCGCATGCGAAAGCCCAAGGGTTTTTTTTCTTCATTTGTTAGCTAAACCTTTTTTTAAAAAATCAAACACTATTGCTATCTTCTAAGTGCTGTACTACATTGCTTTTTTACGTTTTGAAAAAAAGGCTCTCCCGTTGCACGTAACTCAAAAACTAAAGATAGAAATCAGTGCATTGCACCAATCGATTCCTTGGGGGAATTTACGAAGGAGTCGTGATTTTGGTACTTCTTTTGATCCAAACAACAGAGATATTTGCATTTTTACGTGATTAAGGCTCGCCATGCACCAGAATTAAAAAATTAATATCTTCTAATCTAGGGGGAATAAAAAAAATTAAACTTTCGGGATTTTCATACATTGGGGCGATCTATTTATGAAACAAAAAAAAAAATCGTAAGAATCGTAGATGGATAGCATCTGACGATTTGACATGGAATGACCCTGTTGCTAACAGATATCTATGAGGGTTGTTTAAAAATTACATGCTCTAAACACCAAGGCTGGCTTTAGCATTTGCAGCAACCAATTACCAATGTGACAATATTCGTTGATGCACCCCCCCTCCCACAAGTTTCTTTTGCTGCGTGCGTGTGCTGGATTGTACTGTTTTTCAGCCACACATGTTTTACCCAACGACTACACCAAAAACGTCACTCCTTTTTTCACTTAATTGTAACACTACTCTATGTAAAATTTCGATTGTTCTTGTGACAGTGAGACCTTTCATTGTTTCCAGTGGCATAGCAACAGTGATAGACTCATGGGGGCGGGGGGACACATATGATTTGTGCTGCCCCTTGGAAAAGAACAACACAGGCGATTGATAAAGTGGTTTCAGGAAGTGACTTGAGTATCAGCAAGGACCTGCCATAGAAAAGCTTGTTCTATTTCTACACATACAATCGTGGCCAAGAGTCCTGAACCAGTAGACCGAAATCAATTTTTGATGTTTGAAGTCAACTTATACAGCATAATGGTAAAGCCAGGAATACATATTATACATCATTTCAAAGGAAATTTTATGCTGGATTCAAATACTTTTACAGAATGTTATTATCACTAATAGCAGTAAAGTTACAAGCAAAAGTACAGCATCCAGTTATAAAAGGCAAAAAATAGCGAAATTTGTGAAATTAGTGTACAATGCATGTAATGTAAAATTACTGTGCAGTACATCATTGAAACTTGCAGGACACTTGAAATAACTTACCAACAAGCAAAATACGCTTTAATATTTAACTGACGGTTTCTTAGTAACAAAGTGCACCTTCTTTCCATTGGTGATAACACGGTGTCATACAGCTCTTAGACTCAATTAATACTGTTTTAGATGAGGGTCCTTGTTGACGGATCTTCTGCTTCAATGTCACCCACATATTCTGTATGGGATTAAGATTCGGTGACTGTGCCGGACACTGAAGTTTTCTTATAACTTTTCGATTAAAACACTCATCAACCAACTTTGACCAATGATATGGCGCATTATCATCCCGAAAGATAAAATTCGGCAAAGCCATTGGACGTCAAAATAGCCACATATTTTGATCCATTCAATGTGCTATCAACAACATGCAGACAGCCAACACTACTGGATGAAATACAAGACCATATAACATCACTGAATGTGGGTGCTTGATTGTTGGCTGGGTGCAGCATGCCTTACATCTTTCACCAGCCTGCGGTACACATAATTATTTCCAATATTAGGGAAAATAGTAACAATTGTTTCATCACTGAAAATAATATTTTTCCATTCATCAACAGTCCAATTCTTGTGTGCCTTGGCCCAAGCAATCTTTTGAGCCGTTGTTGTTCAGTAAGGAAAGGCTTCTGTGCAGTCAGTCCATTTTTTTGTAGCCTACAACGAACTGTACGTGCAGATGCAATAATGCCTACTTCATTCTCCCACTCATTTCTTAAACCAGTGGCTGTTTTAAACCTTGATTTTAAGGAACAACGAATCAGCATGTGATCATCACGTTCAGTACACAGCATTGGTCGACCTGTTCTTTTTCTGTTTCCCACACATCCAGTTTCTGCAACTCTTTTAATGGTGTCCAAGACAGTGTAATGATCACAGCCACATTTAACAGCAATTTTACAACTACTGAATCCAAGTTCATGCAAAGTAATAAATTTTGCCCTGGTTTGAAGAGGCAGGACCAATTTTCGGGTCTTTGACATTCCGAAATTCAAATATCACCAGAAATTCTGCATAAACTCCCGTTAACTGACTACAAGCAGCTGTGTTCCAAGTCAGAAGACGATTCTACATCCTTTAATATCTCAATAGCAGGCGTCGCAAAAAGCTACGTTGGATTACAGGGGCACGGACGCTTTTTCAGAACTGGATTTGTCTTTCCTCACTTCCACATTTCTTCTGCTTGTAACTTCACTTCTGTTACTGATAATAACATTCTATAAAAATATTTGAATTCAGGATAAAATTTCCCTTAAAATAATGTATAACATGTATTCCTGACTTTACCATTACACTGTATAAGTTGACTTCAAACATCAAAAACTGGCTTTCGGTCTACTGGTGAGGACTTTTGGCCACGACTGTATATTAAATATATTCTAAGAGTTCATATTCAAAGTAAATTTAATTTCAGATCATAATGCACTTAGATTTAGCCAGATTGGATAACAAAGAAAAAGGGGATATGTCATTGATCAGTGCTGGGCAGAATCAAAGAAAAAAACAAAACAAAGCATAGCACATAAAAAATGGAAAATTAAAAACAAAATCAGAAAGTTTCAGTGACTGAGTGGTCTGATTCACTGGCATCTGAATATTAATTCAAGATGGGCCTGGGTTTGAATATGGGCGAGGAATGGGTGGTGTATTTGTCTGATGACACTGGATATTTTCCCTTGACTATGCCTCTGATCGTCTCAAATTACAATATTTGCAGGGTATTTTTTCTATTTCTTATATATATATATACTCTTCTACCATTTCACACACGTGTACACAAAAGTTCAGCTTGGCGCCAATGTTCCCAATAAGCCGCGCTACCACACAGCGACTTGACTTCCTTCGAGCAGCTGAAATATCTTCCGCGCAGTAAGCATTTTAGATTAAAATTCCCAAATCCCTAATTAATTTTCATAAATCGAAAACCAATTACCTGCAAAAATAATAATAAATAAAATTCGGGCTCTCAAAAGTCAAAACAACACTTTTCTTAAATGCTGTTCGCCTCCTTTTAAGTTTGTCTCATTGTCCTTTTCATTCTCAAAGGCTTCTTGCAAAGTAGCCCTGTGCGAGCAGATAATGAATGCGAGAATGCGGATTAGTGATTTTCCGACGCAGAGAAAGAGACAGATATTGAGTCTTTTCTCAAAACAACACATCAGCACCAGCAAATCACAGCAAACCGTAACCAAGTTCATTGTACTAACTAATGCACTCAGGCTAGTTGGCAGGGGAAAGGCATTCCGATAAGTTAAACTGTAAGCTGCTGGTAAAAGGGGCGATTTATTCCTTGAAAGGATTGTAAGATCAGAACAATTTTGCACTTAATCTATTTGAACTAATTATTTTGAATTTAGTTGTTATTTTATTTCTTATTCTCCTTTGTATTTTGATATGCAAAGAAACTGTGTATTATGCGTAAACATCTTTTCTTAATTTCCAGTGTGTTTTTATTCCACAAGTAAGTTTGAGCTTCTCACTTTTTATAAAACTAAAATTTTAATTAATGAAATATTTTTAAAAACATTTTTTATTTAAAATCAATTGCAGAAAAAACTGTGATAAAAATGGGGGGATTAGAACAAAATAAGGGTTCCAATCCAAGTTCCAACTTCTACTGCATTAGTGAGAGAAGCTGAGAAAACAAATTTTTTTGCCCAAGTGGTTTTGATGCCTGCCCAGCTCATTGGGTTAAGCACGCAGTGCCCATGGTCTCTTAGAGGAAATACTGAGTTGATGCCCGGTGAGCTGCACTGTTCACACTCCCCATGTCTAACATATACAGGAAAGCCATGCCACGGTGATTCCTTTTTAAATTTGCACTTCTCCCACCAATGTTCTAGTGAACTGATCCCGGTGGAGAAAAGATCTTTGTGTCTTGGTCTTCCAACCATGCACCCACATCAGAAATCAGAAACAGAGGCATATCCCTTTTCATTTTCACAGACGTTTTCCTTCAGCTTGGAAAACAAACAAATGTCGTTGGGGCAGATCAGATGAATAGGGTTGGTGCTGGAGCAACTCAAACCCTGCGGTCTGTATGGAAATCTTCATAATCTGGAAGGTGTGGCTTGGTGCACTGTTTTAAATAAGGAAGACACTTCTTTTCGTTGATGTCTGCATGAAGTCAACTTATGAGGTTAGCGTAGTATACACCAGTCACAGAGGTGCTCTTCTCTGAGTATAGTCACAATGATGCCTTCTGCATCCCAAAAATTGATGCAATCACCTTTGTCAGTTGAAGTCTGAGCAACATGGAACTTCTTGGGAGGTGGAGAAAATGCATGCTTCCGCATTATACTTTTGTTTCTAAAAGACTGGTTGAAAGTGATAAACCCATGTTTCATCTACTATAACAATCCCCAACCAGAGATTTTTTGGGTCTGCACAAAACATGTTCAAGTTGGTAAGGCACGTTCGTTTGTGTCACACCTTTTGCTCCTTTGTCAATATTCGTGGGACCCATCAGACACTGACTGACCTTTTTCATCTTCAAAGAATTCATCAAGATTTAACTGAGTCAATTGAAATGCCACCACACTCAGCTATATACCAAACAGTCATTCATCTGTGTTACATCATAAGGTCATGCATGCAGTCGATGTTTTCCTCAGATGTGGAGGGTCATCCAGAACAATCTGCATCATCACGCAATTACCTGCCATAACAACGAAATTCTTTGTGTCACTTGCCAAGTGTGGAATATCTAGAACCTTTCCCTCAATGTTTGCACCGTATCATCATGAACCTCCTATGGGACACACCTTTCAAAGACTGGCACAATTTATTACCTCCAGTTGATCTTTTTTCTCCATTTTGCAGTCTCTACAGTTTAGTTCACAAAATTGCCTTAAAAAAATGGACCTATAACATTAAAAAATTGTCACACTGACATATATCAATGTGTACAATCTACATTTTGAGGTTACTCACCTTTATCCCAAATATCCTTTAGGAGGTTTTCATCTCTTACACACATTTCCAACACGTAATTTTCAGTAGTCACATCGTGGTTCAAGGCCCAAAAACACACATCACACTCACGCAAAACTTTGCCTCCCCCCTAACTAAATGCCGATTCAAAATAATCAACTACAACAACACATAATTCAACTCCCTAAAAATGCTTCTCTAATTAAAACCTCAATAAAAAACTTATATTACACATTTCCTAAAACATCAAAGTTAAAACTGCAACCCATAATTATTTACAACTGCACACTGGTAATTAATTGAAACAAACCAAACCTGACACAACCACTATCCTCAATAATCTCGGACCTCTCCCCACTTAGCAATTAGCGTACTATGCTAGCACTTTCAGCCTCTGCCCAGGCCATTCTCAAGGAGTGGACGCAACAGTTGAACCTCCATCGTCACCCTCAAACGTAGCGAATGTTCTAGGTCTTGCTTGGCATCATCTCATCATCGTTCTTCACTGCTCAGGGCAGTGGCACCATCTATTAGCTGACCCATTAGTCTTCTTTTTCTCTTCGTACTTGTAAATATCTGTTCGACAGCCAGCTGCATTTGATTCTTAAAAATTAATCTTCTTATATTCAATCATAATTTTTTAAAATATATTATGTTACATTATTTATTATTCCCCCCTTTTCTCCCCTCTGTTTTTCTCTATGGCTCTCCATTCTGATCAGATCTTTTTTCTCCCCTCTGTTTTTCTCTATTGCTTTCCATTCTGATCAGATCTCTTTTTCTCCCCTCTGTTTTTCTCTATGGCTCTCCATTCTGATCAGATCTCTTTTTCTCCCCTCTGTTTTTCTCTATGGCTCTCTATTCTGATCAGAGATGAAAACCTCCTAAAGGATATTTGGGATAAAGGTGAGTAACCTCAAAATGTAGATTGTCTAAATAGCACATTAATAATTAAGCAGCTATGTGACTTTTTTGACATTTGCAATGCTGTATGAATATACGAATGTGTACTATTTGCAGAAAAACAAAAAGCAAAAACACTGCACATTGGCAGAGTTGCAGAATGTAGACGTACACGCGTACGCAGATAGTCTCCAAATTATTAGCAGATTTTGCAGATAATTTTTGCTTGTAGATTAAAAAAAAAATTATTTACTGGAGTTAAAACACTTACTGAAGGCTTTACTCAGATTAATATATTTAATTCTATTTTAATTTGAAGTACTTTCAATTATTTTTTACATCTTCCGAGTTCTTTTGTTTTTACAGACGTTTCTGTCCTCTAGATTTTATCAAGGCTTGTTCTCAATGTATAGGAATTGTAATAAAAGTTTCGTTTACACAGAAAGAATTGAAATTTTATTGCCAGGTTCATCTTGCAATTGGTAGTTATTAAATTTAAATCTTTTCCTTATGTATTTTGTAAGTCTGCTGTTTTTGAATTAAGATGTTGAAAATGCTTTTAATAATTTTTGAAGGTTTATTGATGGGACTTTTTTTCTGGATATAAAAACTTTCTTTAATTAGTCTATTATTACTTTTATAAGGTTCACATATTTTAATATTTTGCCCTAAAGATCCATTTCACACACATTGCTGCACATCAGTTGTAATGTTCTTATTTTGTCCTCACTGGAATCTGTAATGTTCTAATAATTATTTATTGTTTTATTAATTTTTCTATAAATTATCTTATTCTATTGTTATCACGACTCGACGGTTTGCGGCAAATTTTCTGTTTCAGTGGTTGTGTACACAGATACATTTTATTTTTATACAACTTTGCACATTTGTATTCACAAGAAGTAGGTTAGAAGACTAACTTTTTGAACAGCCATCATAAATGGAACTGGTAAGTAAGTCCCTAGGTATAAATTATTTCATTTCAGAAGCTTCAGTTAAACATATACTCATAAATCATATTCTTTTAATTCTTATCATCTAGTGATCTTCCTCTTCAGCATCACAAAAAATCAATAAATATTAATTTTTACCAGAGTGAGTCTAAAGTTCATCCCATTTCCAGCTAAAAAGTTCAATTATGCAAGAAAGCCATACATGCTCATCTCATTTTGCAGGCTATTGTTTTCTATGGAAATTTGTCAATGTTCCACCACAGCGATGATCCCATGGCGATAACACTCAGCAGGTTTCGAGGACAGAAACTATCTGATGCCAGATTCCACATCCAACACTGAAGCAAAGTGCTGTCCTTTAGGAAATGAGCCATGGAGAGAAACAGATGGTAGTCAGATGGGGTAAGGTCCAGACTGCATGGAGGATGGGGTAGGTCTCTACCCCTTCTAATTCCTGTAGTTTTCAGGAGACCAGTGGGGCAGGGACGTCGCCAAAGGAGTGCGAGCCCACCCTGCCACCCACCCAGTTCAAAATGGGCCATTTTCAGTGTATTTAACCTTAAAATATAATCTGAACTTTCCCAAGTAATAAATCTTGTGTTTTTTTATTTCATGTAGCCCTACGTATTTTCCCATAAGAAGTGCGTTGTTTACGTCTCAAAAACAACGTTTCAAAATAGCATCCACAGGGCCATGAAAATTCAATTGCTCTCTACTCTTCCAATTCCTTAGTTTAAACCTCTTTTTCATTTTGTATAGCTAAGGAAGGGGGGGGATAGAAATTAACTGAGGGGGTCACTTTTAATTGCTCTGCTGTTTGCTTTCTTTACAAAATAGGAGATTTCAGCATGGAAAGTGGAGTCTAAGGCTACACCATAGCTCTTAAGATTGCACCGGGACAGTGAAAGTGCAAGAAGTGGCCGAAGACTTTTGTAGGAGAGGAGGTCAAGGCAAAGCTGCTGGCTTGAAGGAAGGTAGTTAAGGATTGGGCAGGTATTGTGTCTGCATGGCACGGCGTTAAAATTTGATTTAGCTAAACAAAAACGACATTTTTCTTTAAATAGTTCAAGTACAGTGCTATGTTCTTTTTTTTTTTTGTAAGCAAAAATGTAAAATTTTGAAAAGCAATTTAAGACAGTGGGCTAAAATTCAGAGCAAGCAAAAAGTTGAAGGCGATATTCTACATAGTAACATTTGCACTTTACACCAGTGGCATAACTAGTCAGATCTGTGTATGAGTGTGTGTCCAGGTTAAGAGGGTGAGGATTACACGAATTCCTTTGTAGCAGGTAGTGAAAAGGTTTAAACATTTGTTTTTTCAGTGTTTCCTAAAAAAAAAAAAAAAGTTGCTATCAAGCTTGCCCCACCAAAAATAATGCTTGCCCACCTGTCACCTATCCTCATTTCGAAGTCTAGCGACGTCCCTGCAGTGGGGCTCATCCACTTGCAACACCTGCTTCCTATTCATGTGTACAGGGTAGTGTTGACACAGAATACCACGTACCTGCTGCAATTGCTAAGCATGAAGTTTCCCATCCACAGCCTGACCATTTGGCATGAGTTCCCACTGGACAGGACACTCATAATACCCCCAAATGCACATCGTGAGAAAAAAATAAATCACGATTACTGGTAAAATTTTCACTACGTCTAACTTCCGTTTTGGAAACTTTTGAAAGTCGGAATTCCGTCCTCTGACAGAAAATGACAGTAGCACCCCCCCATTTCTGCTAGGTTATGCATCGATCTCGAATACAACCTAAATGATCATGGAAAAGGTGGAATTCTTCGAATCCGTGGAAGAATTTCATTTCTGAAGATTACAGGGAAATTTCCGAGTCGTCTAATTTCCGTTTCCCAAAACTTTTCCTTCATTTTCAAGCTTAAATGCAATTATTTTGGAATAAAATTATATTTAACAAAAATACTGGGCAAAAAAAAAAAAAAAAAAAAACATAGCGAGGAAAAAGAAATCACGATTACGGGTAAAATTTTCACTCCAACATCCCCCCCCAAATTATCTTCAGTTTTACATCCATCTCGAAAATGACCCAAACGATAACAAAAAAGGCGGAATTCCGCGAATCAGCTGAAGAATCTCGTGTACGATACCATAATTATTCAAGATCTTCCACAGATTGCCTTTCATGATTTTTAAGACTCAAAGGAAGACTGCCTGACAAATTACTAAACCTAAATAGTTAAAATCTATTACCTGTTCAAACACTTTTCCTTAAACTATGTAATTCATATTTTCAGCAGTTCAATTTAAGACAACAGATTTAGACTTCTTGATGCTTCTCCTGATTCCAAGTTTTGCAAATGTCTTACTCAGCTGATTAAACTATTGACACTCTTACATATTAACACCAAATCAACACAGAGGAAACTGCTGAAAGAAATGTGATTACAGATTAACAGTGATCACATTCTGGTGGCATCTAATTTCAAAGTCAATAGCCATGCAGTTAATAAGCTTTTATAAAGCACCAAAACACATTAGAACTGAGAAACTGAATAATATTTAACTCAACAGAAAAGAAGGTATAGCCAATATTACATATATCTGATATTATACAAGCATTACACAAAAAAGTTGAATTTTTCATGAACATTATATCAAAGAACACTTCAAAACATTTAGAGTATAGCTTACATCACTATTATGATCTAGTATTTCCTTAAGAAGATTCTGAGCTCTAAAATCCCAGGGCAATGTACTGTCATCACAGTGATCATACAGGTACTCATTCAGCTCAAGATTTTGCTGAGACAAAATATTGTAAGTCATCACGGTAAAATCGAGCCCAGGCTGATGTTTAGACAGGTACTTTAAGCCAAAGTCAGTGTAAACCCATTTCCTTTTTTGTTCTAAGATTTTTCTTACACCATCTATAACAAACAAACAAAAATTATGTACCAAATTTCAAGTATCAAACTAAATGATATTTAAAGGGGAAAATATGATACAAGCATCATTACAGAAAAACTCAAATATTATAAGTGTATTCCATTGTTTTGTCAATGTGTATGTACGTAGATAAGTTGGAATTACAAAAAATAGCAACAATATAGCCAAACAGAATACCATATTACAGTATATCAGTAATGTCTACATTTTAAATATGTCAGATTAATTCACAATTCTGGCTTACAAAATACACTCTTACCTAGCATTTTTGTTTTCTTGGGTGCTGTGTGATGCACCAGTCGATGACACAACCTCACAACCAAATTGTTCTAAATTCATTGTGTTTATCATTAGAATTGATATATTTTAATCAGATGCAGGATGTTTTTTTCTCCTGAATTCCACACATTTTACGTTAAATGAAATGAAATTCCTGGGCACAAAAAACATTTTTACAAGAAACACAAGCCATTATACCAAAATTAGTTCTGTAATGAACTGGAAGAACTTAATCTTGCACATCCAGGAATAGAAAGAATGGAAGGCACTTGCACAGTCTTACATGTAGTGGCCTTATATTGATACTGATCAATAAAAATTATCTTAAAGATTGTGTGATGTGATGTGCCAAGAAACAAGACAAGCTTTACCACAAGCACCTGTTCACCCACGGGACGCAACAAGAATTGCTTGGTCTCATTTACATATAGATTTGGTGACAGTCATTCAAAGACAATTCTTCCTTATTGCTGTCTATTCTTTTCAAACTAGTTAAAGATTAAATGTATGCAATCTACTATACCAGGAGCTACTACTGACATACCACCATGCATGATCATTTTGTACATATGACATTTTACCCACCTGATAAACCTTTTTCTTAAAAAAAAAAAAAAAAAAAAAAAAAAATATATATATATATATATATATTCTAAATTTGTGGAAAATTAAAATTTTTTGTAATAAGTACAGACTTTTTTTTGCCATCTAGCAACATTCCTTTGTTTGATGTCTGTGAACATAAAGAAAAGCCAATTCAATAGCTTAAAAAATAAAATAAAAAATAAAGTCTCTACCTGTTATAGTACAGGAGCAGTCTACATTTAAAATTTGGTGTTTCACATTATTCCATCACGGGTGTATTTTTTTGCCTATTTTCAAAATGCTGTAGCTGAACCAAATTTTTTTTAATGAAAAATTCTTTTGCGGTACATAAACCTCTATTAGGAGAAGCTACCATAATTTTTTCAAAAAAATTGGAGGTGGTCAACTGACACCCCCTGCCTGAATTGAGATGGAAAGGGTCTATAATTGAAATATGCAAAATAAAACATTGATATTATAGTAAGCAATTTTATAAAAATAATAGTATGAAATATACAATTCGATTTTTTCAAAGTTTGGCCACTAGGAATTTTGGTCTTGGTGGCCAATGTCTACTAGCAAAATTTCTAAGTCTGGATCTTTACAATTTACATACTCAGTTTTAATGGCGGTCTGATTTTGGTTCACAATTTACATACCACCCATAAATGCTGACCAGACTCCAATAATAGCTACCGTACAGTTGAGTGAAGTTTGTTGATCTATACAGATTACTTGTACCTATAAATGAGCACTGATGAGTAGAAAAACATGCTAAATATTCTTTGAATACTTTGAAATGAAAATAAAACTTCATCTGAATTTTTTGCATACTATGATATGGAGAAGGAAACAGTAACTATCATCAACATGGATAAGGTACAGGTACCGATTGCTACTACTAAACAGTACAGCAAAGTTCACTGACCAGTTATTATACATATCACTTGCATCTATAATGAGTCTGTAGGTGTAGAGAAATTGGTTAAATACTATTTGCATGGTCACAATTATTTAAACATCAACAATCATTAAAAAAAAAAAAAGAAAAAAAGAAAAAGCTACTGATTGGGGGGGGGGGGGGGGGCAGAGAGAAAAATATCACTTAAGAGCACCCATAATTTGCAGAAATAATGAACCTTATAACCACAATAAACAGTACATATACTGGCATATTATCACTCTTTCCAGGGAATCATCGCTTTTTCATATATCTCATGTTGTATCCTTGTAACTACTGCCAAGCTACCTTCACCAACAGCCATCAGATTAGAAATATATATATATATATACTCTTTGCAAAAAAAAAAAAAAAAAAAAGAAAGAAAGAAAGAAAGAAAAGGAAGCACCTCGAGAAAGTCATTCAATCCTGATGAAACTCTGCATGCAAGTACCTCAGGGTCAAATATGGGAATGATTAAAAGATTAAAAAATATTGATTGACCAATGACAAAATAGTGGCCTGCTACAGCACATGGAATTACACATTGAGGGTATATCAAGAGCAAAGCTCACACACAGGGACAAATGTGATAGCGGTTGCATATTAACCTTCACGGACTGCGAGGATGCCTCGACGTTGGATCTGTGCACAATACAAGCAGATGAGCGAGTTTGAGAGAGGACGTCATACTTGCCAACTTTGGAAAATGTGCATCAGTAAAACTTTTGCGCGAACGCCGTTTAACACAAAACAAAACATAATTATATTAATAAATATGCATTAAAAATCTTTGTATATGCCACAATAACTAAACTAGTATTATCTGCGTTTAAAATAATAATTAAAAAAACCATAAAGTAAAATCTTAATTTTTTTCAATGTTATCTTGCGAACCTGTGGTGTTTCACTACAAAACTAAAATTTTCATTTGCTGATATCTTTGTTTCCCTTCTCATTTCTTTATTATCACTTTTTTTAAATGCCCTTGGATGACAATTTTATCCATCATGAATGCATGATAGCTTTCACTATTTTAGATAAAAGATTAATAGTGTAACTGAAAATATACATACTTTTGAATACCATGCATCATTTTTTACAAAGTTTTCTGCGTCACTTTCGTTATCGCCCCCCCCCGTTTATCAAACTGAAATGCAAAACTTGGGGGGGGGGGGGTTAAGAATACAGGATACTGTTCCGATCATCATTGGGGGAAAATTGCAGTTACGGGGGAAATCTTTGCTACGTCCGATATCCGTTTTCTCCAGAATCGTCAAGTTGAAATACAAATACTTATGAAATAAAATTATATTTAACAACAATACTAGGCAGAGGAAACATCGCATGAAAAATAAAATTACGATTACAGGAGAAATCTTCACTGCGTCTAACTTCCATTTTCGAAAGTTTTGAAAGACGAAACTTCCTCTTTCGAAAGTTTAGAAAGTTTCAGGCGGAAAACATCTTCCACCACTACTAATTGCCCTAAAATTTCTGTTCAGTTCTGCATCGATCTCGAGGATAACCCAAATTATGGCGGAAAAGGAGAAATTCCTTGAAACCGGCGCACTCTCATGCCTAAAAAGATTACAGCGAAATGTTTTCGCAGCCGAATTTCTGCTTTCGTAAAAATTTTCCTCCATTTTCAAACTGAAATACAAATATTCAGGGAATAAAATGATTTATAACAATACTGGACAGAGGCAACATCACAGGAAAAAGAAATAACGATTACGGAAAAAAATCTTTATTTCGTTTACTTCCGTCTCTGAAAGACAAAATTCTGCGATGCGTAGATTTACGCACTGAGAAAAATTCTTGATGCATATTTTGTAACGCGCCGGTAAAATTTCGATGCGTAAACACACTCTTCCATGCGTACTAGACGCATAATTACACATTTTGGAAAACTCTGGTCGGCACGTCACTTCAGTACTCCCGCACGACGTCACAAAGCCAGAGAGTCAAAGATGACATCATCGCGTAACACAGCGATCGTAAGGTCAGGTAGAAAATCTAAGTGGATGGTTGCAGGTGATTGAAATATTTTGATTGAGCAATCAAAATATTAAAAAATCCGTAAAAAAAAAAGATACTTCTATCCGTAAATCAGTAAAATTAAGCAGAAATCCATAAAAGTTGGCAAGTATGGGATGTATAACGGCTGAGAGAAGCAGGTTGGTCAAGTTGCCATATTGCCAGGCATTTGGGTCAGAACAACATGGCCACTGGTCAAGACCCAGCAGTGCGCTGGCAGTGGACAGCCGAGGTTGATGACAGAACATAAAGATCGAGCGATTGGGAGAGAAGCATGAACAGAGCAGAATTCATTGCTCTCAACCATTGACAACCATGCTGCAGCGTCTACAGGTATGAAAGTGGCCATCTGGACAGTTCCCAGATGACTTGTGGCACAGGGACTACATTCAAGGAGGCCTACCCCACAGCTTACCACTGACCAGTGAGTTTTGACGGCATCGGTTGCAGTGGTGTCGAACCCCATTAACAAGGGATATGCCCAGTGGCATGGTGCTGTCTTCAGTGATGAGTCACAGTTTGCACTTGGTGCAGATGTCCAGTGCAAACACGTGCCTGGAGATGAGCCAGACAGCACATGGATCCTGCTTTTACCATGGAACGGCATACGGCTTGCACACTGGGAGTGACTTATTGGGGAGCCATTTCCTATTATAGCCACACACCTGTGGTAGTCCTGTGTACCACTATCACGGCTCAATGGTACATAAATGATATTACACTGAAGAGCAATTGAATTAGAGATACCTGTCTAGTAACGTGTAGCACCACCTTTTGCCCTGATGACAGCGGCGATTCGTCTCGGCATGGACTCGACAGGACACCGGAAGCGTTGGGAAGCCATACGGATCCACGACCCCTGAACAAGCTCCCACAGTTCACGAAGATTTGATGGAGGGGGATCAGAGCCTCGAACATCTCTCTCGATGGCATCCCAAATGTGCTCGATGGGATTGAGGTCAGGTGACCTAGCTGGCCAAGGAAGCAAGGTCTTGTCGGTGGAGAGTTTATCCAACCATTCGGATACAATTTGGGAGCGATGGCACGGTGCATTGTCTTGTTGCAGGATGAGGTCCCCAGTGGGATGTTGAAGACGCACAAACGGGAGCAAATGGTCGTCCAGGATATCATGGTAACGTTGACCTGTGAGGGACGATGTCACACGTACCAGGGTCCCATTTCAGTCCCCAGACGAGAATGCCACCCCCACCAGCTTGAAGAGTACCATGCTGGCAAGAAGGATTAATCGTTTCACGTGGTTTGCACCGTACTCGTATCCTGCCATCCGCATGTACCAACGTGAATCTCGACTCGTCAGTCCAGGCAACATTTTTCCACATGTCTAGGGTCCAGTGGCGATGTTCCCGCGCCCATGCTAATCTTTGCAACCTGTGATGTGCGGTCAGCAGCGGTACCCTCGTGGGACAATGACTTCTGTACCCCATAGCAAGGAGATGGTTCTAGATGGTGTGGCTGTTTACACGTTTTTGTGCACTAACGTTAAATTGCCGAGTGATTTCTTGCACTGTGGCCCGTCTATCCGCTGTTACAATGCGAGCTAGCCGACAATGACCCCGCTCATCTACACGCTGTTGTCCACGGCAGTTGGCCCTTGCAGGGATGGTTTTACCGGATTCGATGTACTCACGGTGCACCCGTGACACAGTGGCTCGTGAAAATCCCAGTGCCTGCACGACTTCCGAGATGGAGTGACCCATTCGTCGGGCCCCGACAATTTGCCCACGATCAAAGGTGCTTAGATCCTTCGTCTTACCCATACCGCATCCGACTCTTACTGATTACCGTCGCATCACTCCTTATACTGTCGGATCGCTGCATACGTCATGTCGTTTCCGTTTACAGGGCCGCCCACAGCGTCACATTTGCATAACGCCAGCTGTCTCTAATTCAATTGCTCTTCAGTGTATATATATATATACAGTCAATTCTCAAAGTACCGTCACCCTTGCATAATGTCACTCCTTGGGCCTGAACAAATGTGATGTGCTCTATATAAAACATCCTTTGATCCCTTGATATAGACGCC
The DNA here is from genome assembly GCA_039090855.1 of Macrothele yani. Taxonomy (NCBI): domain Eukaryota; kingdom Metazoa; phylum Arthropoda; class Arachnida; order Araneae; family Macrothelidae; genus Macrothele; species Macrothele yani. The sequence continues at coordinate 16,229,740 of CM077012.1, forward strand.
AGCCCTTGCTTAACTGCTGAAATTTCTACTAGCCAATGTGGCTAGTGGAATAAAAATTTTACTAGCCAAATGACAAAATCCACTGGCCATAAGAAAATAAAAATAATAATTCAGTAACTTCTTTACTTACGTTTCTATGAAATTAAATGGGTGCATGTTTGTTTTTTCTTTCTAGTGAGAGACACCTACCCCATTAACTTCATAAAAACAGATGCAGAGCAGTTACTGCATAGAATTGTTAGATTGACTGCAAATATTGCATATGTTTTTGTTCCAAAATGATTGATTTTTTGATAATTTATTTTCAGTGCTGTAATATTACTCTTACTATTTTAATTTACACATATATAATTTATTTTTGAGAGGCCACTGAATTTAGATGTCTGATTTCTTTTAATAATATTTAAAACAAAGGGACAAAAGCTAAAATATACTGTATATACATAAGTGGCACTAATATTTATAATGGTGATACAGTTTACCCCTGATATGTACTGTGTCTGATCTTCCCATCAAAGGTATCTGCAAGGTTTGTACTATTCCAAGCAAAATAAATTCAAGCACTTTTCAAAACCAACTTATCATATGTGTGTGCTGTCAGCCCATATATATGATAAGTTGGTTTTAAAAAGTTTCAGCAAGTTCAAACCATTAAACTTAGCAGGGATGGGCACACCTTCAACAAACTGCCTGTTATCCTCTGCTCCCTATTGGTTTATCTTATTAACTTTGAATTGCCCCTCTGTTTTGGTGTTTTTTGAAATCATTTTATTTTGTGGAATATTTTGAAAGGGCACATTTCGTATTCACAGGGATCATAGCATACTTCTGGAAAATTTTAGGTAAGAATTTTAGGAATTTTAGGAATTTTAGAAAAATTTTAGGAAAATTTTAGGAGTGTATTTCAATAAAAACTAGATGTATATTTGTATACATCTAGTAAAACAACTTTGTATACATTGTAAAGAGTTTGCTTCACACCCTTCAACCATATATACTGATAGACTGCGCATGACATCAAAATTTCTGGCTCCAACATAAAATCACATGACAACAGTCAAAAAGATGGGTTACACCTGCTGTGCTTATGGTTGCTCTGACCGATATAGTAAAGAAAGTTCTATGATTTTTCATGGGTAAGAAACGAATTAAATACCTAAGTCAATAAAGTTCAATTACTTAACCAGAAACTTGCAGCTATTGATATAAAAATATAGTAACTTAAGAAAAAAAAAATGGAATGCATGTTCCAAATTCTTCGCAAATGTTCATCACATTATAAATCACAAAATGTAAACAACACGATCATGCATGTATATAGCTCATAAGTAAACTTACCTGAAGAGTTTTCATTATATATGAGGTGCATTCACATAATACACGAAAACACTGAAGTTCTGCAGCGTAAATTAGTAATCATAACAGCATTTGTACACGAAATTTGGAGTCTGATGATGAAGTGCCCAATGTTTGAGCCATGGCGGCTTTGATGCAGCTATTGCCAATGCGCAGTCCATTAGTATATATGGTCGAAGTTCACACCCAAATTTTTTGCATAACGTCTAATGTCTAAAGTTTAAGTATGATTTACTTCTAATGTTCAGTTCTTATCTTTTCACGTGTTATTATCATATTCAAGTATATTTACCACATTCAAGTTTCACTTTGAACATTAATATGCTGTTGAACCAGAAGCAATTCACGATTTTCACAGTAAAGTTTTCAGGTTTCACATTAAACTATAATATCCTAAAAAGGTAATCGAAAACCAAGAACTATGTACAATTGTTCACTGAATTACTTTTTTCATATTATTGCTTTAACCTTTTCCTGATTAGCCTATCTTTTTCTGCTTCCACCACAACTAATTTACTTTCAGTTTTCTTTATTTCAGAACCTTGTATGATCAAGTTAGAGGCAACTGCTATTTCAACAGTATTTTGTTTTTCTACAGCTTTTCTCATTCTTTCTGTTCCCTCTTGAATTACTGCTAGGGAGGCTTCTTTATCTTTTTTTAAGCCTATTTATTTCTGCATCATTTTCTTTTATTTTGTCATCAAACTCAGCTTTTCTTTTTTTCTCTAGCTGCTTTTCCTTATTTTCCCTCTCTTTCTTCGAAAATAAAAGCATAACAAACAGCGCGAAAACTAGCTCATAAATAGAATATTTGAAACACTCTCAATGTATGCACTCTCAATTATTAGGGATGGTAGAGGGGAAGGGAATAGAACTGTGCAAAATTAGCATGTTTTCGTTGCGCTAGGGCGCTTAAGCACGGCTGAATTCCTTCAGATACCCCCAATGTTCAAATGATTGAAATGTGCTGATGTTCATGGAATGAAATGGTTGATCAGCTATGATGATCGCATAAAAGTTCGGGGTGGGGGGTGGGGAGGGCTTTATTTTTTTTATTTTTTTAGTTTATGCAACATTTTACATCACTCCAGTATTTATCTTGTCATCATCAACAATCGCAATGCAACTACCGCTTACGATCGCGGATATCAGCAACCGAAAATCTGCCATATCTCTAAGTGATATAACACACAGTATCCTGTTACAGTGTATTGTAATTGAAAAAAAAAGGATGTGGAAAAAAGAAACTTTCAGAAATTAAGATCATCAAGTCATGCGTTTCAAAAATCCGTTTTCCTTTATAACGTTTAAAAACATGTTCTTGCTTTTTTACCTGTAGTGTAAATAAAAAAACTATGTTGATTTTTTTTTATGGAATCAGACGTCCGTATGTCTGATTGTCTTCATCTGAGTTCACACTTTAGCTACTGTGTACAAGTAGACCTATTTTTTCAGCTCAAAAATATGTAGTTTTGTATATATTCACAGTATAAGTCATTCCTTATTCCCACAGAACTGAATTCAGCATATGCAAAATGAAGATCATCAAGACCCGCCCAACACTATGTTTCTGATTGTCTGCTGTTTATATTCAAGAAATGCAAACATGGATCAATGGTGAATGCAGCAACTATGATTTTTATTTATTACCAAGAAAAAAAAAAAAAAAAAAAAGAGCCGTGAAAGCTGTAAAGCTGAAACGCATTATATTTCTCTCGAACCCCCCCCCCCCATGCACAAAAACATTCCAATTAAGATCAAACAGCAGGAGGACGCGTCCACACAACACAACCTTTGGAATTACCTGATGGAATGGCTTCTTTTCATTTGGCACATCGCCATAAATCACCACCTGCAGCTTACTGAACTGTCAAGTTGCACCCTTCCTCCTTCACTTTAACTATAATAGAAACTGTAAAAAAAAAAAAAAATGCTCCCCAATTTTCGACAAAATTAAATTACCAAATTTACGTCATGATGTTGCAATTTACTAAAATACGTTTGTTTATCTGCTGAATATTGCTTAAATTCATTGAAAACTTTTTAATTATAGATGATTTTTTTATTAAAACAGTAACTCAGACGTCTGAATAAAAACGTGTTTGTAATTCAAATAGAGTCCATATCATCACAGAAAAAAAATTTAAGGATCACTCTGTTTAAATAAACCATGGCATCTAAAAAAAATAATTCACTTGCTTTTCCCGTAATTTATAATTAGTTTCTTTTTTTCAATCCGATTATGCAACGTTTTTTTTTTTTTTTTTTTTTTTTGCATCTGCTAAAGTTCCTAACGGAATTTGGCGAAATTTGCACTAGAACTTTATTGTGATGTATCTTAACTACTGTAAAAATTTTACTGTGTTATTTTCAAAATTCAGAAAAATGGATTTCTGAAAATATTCTCCTAGTCCTTTTGTGCTGTGGAAGTGATAAACAGGTGTTTGCTTTCTTCCCAACCAAGGGCTTCAGATCAGCGCTCCCAGCTGTCAATCAACCGTTGCTATGGTAACACCCTTTCTGCTGGAGGCTCACTCTGTCCAAAGAGGCACACATACTTGTTCATAATAAAAATTACCAATGCTAACTTTTAAAGTTTTAAACCGATTCAACTGGAATTTTGGAAGTGAGCTTCTGTAATCCAATTACAGTGAATGTAAAAATTTCAGCCACTTTCGTGAAAAATTCGCAAAGATAGTTTTCTTAGTTTTTATCATAAGTAGTGGAAGTCTCTTGAGGGGAGGGATGGTGGCATGCACATAAACAAGAAGAAGATGAATGTGTTGTTCAGGCATACTCCTCACTGGTGGATGCCAGCTGACTTGGTACATACGCGACCCCCTGCAAATGCTAAATGCCTCTTCTTTCCCCTTCTGTTCTCAATTGTCGGACGGACATCAAGCTCCCCCTTCGACCTACTGCAAAGCTATCCTGGCAATGAGGCCGAAGCTACGGTGACCTTTTCACTCCCAGTATTACTCCGCACTAATGGTGTGTAAACTTCACTCGGAAAACTTCTCCCACAAGCCCTCAGGGCTGGCTGTCTGTCACCGTGATCCCTTACCAAACCCCTCTATTTTAACCCCCTCCCCACCGTCGCGCGCTTTGCAGACCGGTAGACAAGCAGTTTATTTCTCCCTCTCTTATCTTTTTTTTTTTTTTTTTTTTTTTTTGAGATGTTACAGAACGTGTAACGTTTCTTTCTTCTTACTTTTAAAATGAAATTATCTTTGCTAAACACGGAAGAAGTCTTAAGTGGCCTAATTTTGTTTTCATATATTTTTCCATTTTTTTTATATATTTAATATATTTATACTTATTGCTTGAAGATTACCAACTGCGGGATTTAATTAAAAGTATTTTTACCATGTCATCAGTTATGCGTAAAATTTCGTTCTTTCAAAAATTTTGCCTTGATTAGATTTTTTTTTTATAACAGACATCCGTTAAATGTGTATGCATTTTTAACTACCCCGTGTTGCCATAAGTACTGGACAAGAGCCCGTCTCTGTGGTAAATGATATTTTAGGGTTCACTGTAAACTGCCACACATCTTTCAGCAACTTGGAAAATTGCCACATGTTTTTCATTGATGGGCCGGGCACAAATTGCTGTTCCTCCGAGGAACACTTTGAATGTGTGGCAGTTTTCCAAGTTTCCGAATTATGTGTGGCAGTGGAAGGAACTCTTTCATTTGTCTGAATTTTCATGCCGGTTCATACGCGCACAAAAGTTCAAAAGGAAAAGATAGCCGTTTCTTGGCCTATATTGAGAACTGAATTGGGAACTCGAACTAATTTCGAGAAAATATTCTGTGTAAGCCCAGCGAGAATTGTATTTTAATTTGAAGAAATAAATTGCCGATGGATCTGAGGTACTTCAGTACTAAATTCAACCTACATTCTCGCAATGGTGCGACTTGAAACGCCAGTGAGTTCTGCCGTAAGAACTGTTAATTCATTTGATTTATTCGGCGAATGTTTTTCCATCAATTTAGTGAAAACATTCATAACGATCACCTTAGCAGAGCTTCGTAGTGGTTTCCCAGCTTTATGCGTCTGAAATACACTCGAGTGACCGGCAGATGCCATTCGAAAAAACCGAAAAGACAGAAGAGTGTTTTAAAACAACAATCAAGAAGGAGAAACCAGGGGAGAAACGCGAAATGCCCTCGGAAACACTTTTTTTCGCCCTCATCCTTCCACTAATGACCTCCCACCCCCACAGCAATAAATATCCCCTGGGTTGACAGCTTAACTCTGACCCAAACAAGAATGCTGTGACAGCGAACCATCAGTGACGTCACCAAAGCACGAATATCTGTATTTTTTAGAAATGCTGCTGAAACTGAGATCTGAATTTTTTAAATGCACACACACACAACGTATTGAACATCTGTGTCCTTTCTAAGTGCCAGTTGAAGCTGGAGTACGAGCTTTTAGACCGGAACTATTTTATGCAGTGGAAGTATACACTCTGTAGCCTTCCTTCCAATGACAGGTTAAGTTTGCCCCGAGTATAGTAATCATCCAATTTTATTGCACTGGAAGTAGTGCCTTTTTTTTCTTTTTTTTCCCCCAGCCAAATTAGGATTTGGTGCACATCGGAAACCGCTGCCGGTGGTTTCTTTGAGAACAGAGAAAAGGAACTTTAAAAAATGAAGGGGTAACAGTAACACGATTTCCTAAAAGGGCATTTTTTAAGCACTAATTTCAAATTTCAAGGCTTTTCAAGACGGCATTAAAAAAACACCGTTTTTCCAGGATATTCCAGGCCTTGAAAACGTAATCATGATTTTCCAGGACTTTCCAGGTTTTCAAGTACGCGTGCGCACCCTGCGTAATGGTAAATTTATTGGCGTTAATAACGGTTGTTTTTTTAATAAATAAGCTTACGAAAATTTTAGGATGAATAGCAAATTTTAGGTATAATTTTAGGAATTTAAGGAGGGTCACAAAATATTAGGAATTTTAGGAGGAATGCGATCCCTGTATTCACCTTCCCGCAAGAACACAACTCTGATCCCTGTCGACAGAAGCCCATCACAATTCACAAATATATCATTCCACTTATTTTACTTCCATGGCGGATGTTTTACTCTGTACTGATGTCATAACCAAAGTACTAGCCTGCCCACGCTCTTCCCTGAGTTGAAGAACACATGTTCTGCGCTATTTGATCGGCTTGGTGATTTTATCGGAACTACACAGAAATCTCCTGTGCAACTTTTTAGCACAAATAATTATTTTACACATGCTCTAAAAAAAATAATTCAAGTACTATTTACAGAATCTAAAACTTTTTCAAGTACTTTCAAGGACTTGAAAATGAACTTTACTTTTTCAAGGACTTTTCAAGGTTTTCAAGGAGTGTACGAACCATGATCTGCCCAACACAATTGAATAGCATTTTGAGGATCAAAATCTTCAATTGAAGCGCCATTGCATCTAATCATCATTAAGTCATTTAAAGTGTCACTGTTTAGACATGCCCAATTACTGGTTTTTATGAGGTTCATTGCTGATACTCTACATCAATGGGCTCGTGTTCTGCGCCGCAGCAATTTTCTTTCGCTCCCGGTACTTTCACGTGCGTTCTGCCACGGACATTTGCGGCGTTTATCGAAAGCTGATGAGTTGCTCTTCTGCGCAGATTACGTTCGATGCATTTCTGCTCGGGCTTTTCTATGAGTATATGCCAACATTGTGAAATTTAAAAAAATTTCAACTGCGATCTAAAGTTTCACAACCAACACTGTATTCAATTTCACTTCTAATGTTTTAAATCGACAGATCTTGACGTTAGTTTTCATTTGAGACCAATTTCAATGGCATAACACTTTGCAGTGTGGAGTTATACTGATTTGAAGTTTGAACTGTGCAGTGTAAAGTCCCCAAAACTACGCCCCCTGCTCGTCGCTGCGCAGTAACTCAAGGTCACTAACAAGTTTTTGTTCCCTTAGCTATCGAATGACACTAGTTGGTTTGGTTTGTGTTGATAATATAGAAATTATTAGACCAAACTCTATGGGTCTATGCACATTTTTTCATAACGCTCAACTTTCTGTACTGGCCACCTAGTACTGGTCTGATTTTAAAAACGTATTCACGTAAAAAAAACCCCTGCCACATACTTTCTATTGTTCCTAAACTGTGGTCTATTTCCGAGATCCAATGATCCAACGCTCTTAATAGCATCGTCGGCGCACAGAGGCCTGATAAGAAACCTGTTTAAACATCGTGTCTGCATTGTGATGGGACTCCGGATGAGATCGCTCGCGAAGCTACGATGTCCACGATTGTTCGCCTGGCAGGCAAATCGCCGATGTAGCGTCTGGAATGAGACATTGTGAGAAACAATCCCTTGATGTAGCGTCTGGAATGAGACATTGTGAGAAACTACATCAGAGACGCATGCGTGCATGAGGATCAGCGATGTTCAGGTGTCTCGGACTGGGAAAACCAGTTTGTACAACAGTGTTAGGTCACACCTCGGTGACACGCAATGGCGATTACATCGCGAGCATTTACATCACGGTGGTGATGAATCGTAGTTTCATCAGTCGAAACACCATAGCATCAATGTTAAATTCACACCGGTTTCTCGCGATGTATTGATACATTGCCGAGTCCTAGTGGGGGAAATTTGGACAAAATAGTTGCTCACTTGGGAGGAAAAAATCTACTCGCCGTCGTTGGCTACTATACTAAAAAATTTACGAGCCACTACAAAATATCTGGTCGCCATTTGGCGATCGACATTCGCAAGGCCTGTATACCGCCACACCCTTGGCATCTGCCAATGCACATTACTATGCCCCAACTTGCCTTTCCCAACATAAAACATACTTGATGTCACTTGCAAGCTGTGTAAGAATACCCCTTGTTTTTGTTTTTTTTATCATGATTCAATTGTGGCAAACTTTAATATTAAAGACACTAATTCAATCAAAGATATGAATCAGTGTCTTTTAACATTAATTCTTTGAATAAAATTAGCAGGATGGCAATATTTCAAATGTACTCATTAAATTTAATTGTGCTCTGAAAATAATTGAATTGAAATCTAAAACACAAAAAAAAAAAAAAAAAAAATAGAAGAGGGTTTTTTTAAAAAAATTAAGGTACATAAAATGATTTGGTATAATGTAATTTTTTCATTTTCTTATAATTAAAATGTTAACTTTGCCTTTATACTAAACAAAGTAAATTTTTTGCATTTAATTTTAATGCATACCAGAAGTTTCTGAGGTTGAAACGGGTACACAACAAACAAGTGCATTTTCCCTAATTAAAATGTTTTTAATTTATACTAATTTATGATCTTCAAGGAAACGTAATTAACAAAACTTGGGTAATTTAAAAATAATTGGCAAATATGATATAACACCACCCTTGCTGTAATGTTACAATGTCATGTAACAAAAGGTGGTGGTACATGAAGGGTTGACTGTACAGGAATTGCACTGCCAATCGCATTCTTTGCACTTTGTGAAAAAAAAAAAATGCTTTGGTGAGGGATAAAAAGTTTTGGTAAAAATATTAGCAATTACCTTTTTTAATATCTTTTATAATAACATTTTTTGCTGCTTAATTGTCAAGAATATATAACCTATTGTTTTTGTACTGTTATAACAATTTATGTTTAAAATAGCATTAACCCAGTATTGTCTAGAAAATCACCAATGTGTGAAATTCGAAAATATTAAAATTATTAAGGGCTGTAAAAACGAAAGGCAGTTGAGAGTTGCTGAATCGGTGTTAATTGAAAAAAAAAAAAAAAAAACAGATCAAGAGTGTGTAACATTAACGATCCAAACAACTTAAATGACCATTGGAAAGCCTTAATTAAAGTTGAACACCAATTAAGAGAGAAAATAAAGAAAAGAGAACAGCACTGACAATAGATGACGCCAGAGATACAACGATGCAGAATTTGCGACTGAAGCTGGAACCTCGATGAGTTTGCTCACTTGGAGCTGTGGTTAGTAGAGCAGGACACATCAACCTCCTGAGAACGACAGGGTATCTGTTGAAAGCGCTTGGAGATTGTGTGTGATTGGCTGAATGAGGTTAGCGTTTGCTGTAGGGTTTTTATGATATATGAGGCAAATGGAGCACTTGGTTTGACTGCCATGGAATGTAAACAGTGGTTTTAATTGAGTGTATGAATGTGTTGTATATATTGTACGTTAATATGGTAGTATGGGGTGTGTAAATTGTAGGGTGTGATGTATGTGAGTATTTATTGAGTACGTGGATGTGTGTTTTCCAATTGAGTACCATATTTTGGAATTGTGAATTTTAATGGCAAGTTGCATATTGAGGAGTGAAGGAGGAATAAAAACAAAACAAAATAGGCGTAACGAAAGTTGACAACACTCACGTAATAGTGAGTAAATACTTAGTGTTGACGAGCTATGTTGCATGTCAGACGTCAGCGTTTTTTGTTCTGTGAATAACATACGATGTTTCATGACCTGAAGAATGTTTATACAATACCCTATAAGCGGATAAGATGAAAGCTTCAACCCTTGAAGGCCAGCTACGTAACAGGATGTTCTAATTAACGTGGATGAAGTGTATAGCAGGAATGAAGGCAAGAGCTTTTAGGTTAGTGTTTGGCTTTTCTGATTGATGAGTAATTTATGGTTTTTATATTTCCAGCGGAGAGTGAAAAAGAAATATTGGCGACGAACGAGAGAGAGAGAGAGAGAGAGAGAGAGAGAGAGAGAGAGAGAGAGAGAGAGAGAGAGAGAGAGAGAGGGGGGGGAGTTAATTAGGGAACTTTTGCTTTGCGAGTTTGAACTCGGCCATAACGCCAAGCAACACGAAACATTTGTCATGTAAAAGGGGAAGGTTCCGTGGACCGTAGCATTGCAACCAGATGGTTCAAGAAATTTCGCTTAGGTGACAGAAACCTCACTGAACAGCCAAGGCCAGGTAGACCGCGAACCATGGATTTGGAGGCTGTGCGACAGGCTGTAGCGGCAAATCAGACAACCAGCACTCGGAGATTATCAGGCGAGCTAGGCATATCACAGACAACTAAGGTTTGTCACCTTCAGGACCTCAGCAAGGTCAACAGGAGCTGCCGCATCATCCTTCATAAACTGACACCAGCTGAAGCAAACCACCGAGAGGAAGTGTGCACGAAACTCCTAGAAAAGCTTTCATCAAGAAAATTGTTATGTGTGATGAAAAATGGGTCTATTTCTATAATCCTAACACGCAATGGCAGTGGTTGAGCCCGGGCCAGCTTCCAGAACCCGTTTCCAAACGTGGGTGCTTCGAGCACAAAGTGATGCTCTGCATCTGGTGGAATTTCGAGGGCAAAATCCAATACGAATTTGTTTCAGATGGTCGGACTATCAACACCAACCTCTACTCTGAACAGCTGGAGCAGATGTATGACATTTTGGAGAATTACCCAGCACTGGTGAACGGAAAGCGTGCTCTCCTACAGCAGGACAATGCTCGGCCTCATACAGCGCGAATGACCCAGGCAAAACTCCAAGAACTTGAGGGCATCAAACTGATGCTACACCCAGCATATACCTTGCTCCATCGGATTATTACTTGTTCCGGTCCATGGCCCACTTTCTTTGCGGGCGGCACTTCAACAACCAGGAGGAGGTGGCCGCTGGGGTGAAGGAGTTCTTTGCCTCAAAAAACAAGAACTGGCAGACAGATGGCTAAAGATGGTGCAACACGGTGGCCTATACTTTGAATGCTAGTCAGCTTTCGTTGTAAAGGTAAGTATGAAGACATAAAGTGATCCAAATACTGCAAAACTTTTGACTCACCCTCTGTACTACACTAGATAACCAAGGAACAGGCAAAGAAAGATTCAGAAGAAGACCATGTGGGAGATAGATGGGTGAAATTCAAAAGCATGTCGGAGTGCCATGGCAGAGGGACAGGAAAAGACCCAGAGATGACCACATGAGAGATGGGAGGGCAAAATTCGAAAGCATGCCAGTGACATGGAAGAGAATTGCTCACAACAGTGTTGGGGAGACCTTCATCCAGCATGAGAATGGTTGTTGCTGTTGTGTGTGGTTACATACGCACAGCTGACTCTCAATAACTCTAACATCAATAAGGTGAAATTTTTGACAACTCAAAAAAAGTAAAATTCCCCTAGATAACTCGAATTTTCGATACTCAATTTGTTTTCGCACACCCCTCAGATTTGACATAATATATTATACAGTGAAAAACCATGATTTTATGCTTTTCAGCAGACCAGCATAATAAGTCGTATGATGCGGGAAAACCTGAGGTCAAGGTAAAACAAACTTTACAGGTGTACACAATGTGTAAAAAAAAAAAAAAAAAGAAAAGAAAAAAAGAAACAAACACAATGTCTACTAGTAGTACTATACCAGTACATAGTATGTATTACAAACACATTTATGTAAGAACCAAAAAATGCAGTATAACTACTATGTACATACTTACATCATGAAATGTTGGTTTGGAAAAATTTGGTAATTTCCGTTTGCTTTCTATTTTTAGTTTTTAGCTCAAGCAAAGCTTTTTCAATAACTGAAAGGCTTTACAAGTGTTTTTCTTGGGAATTGTAACCAAGGAAAATTGCTTTTTCACAAGTTTTAATCCATTTAATGGCGCATTAAAAGAAGGCTTGGGTTCAAAAATTTCGTCTACATTGTCGTCATTATCTTCTTCCAATAAACAATCCATTACATCAGAGATTGTTAGAACCTCTGAAGTTAGCACATTTTCATAAAATGCAGCATATTCTTCAAAATCGAGTGCAAGTTTATTGATGCAATCATCCTTTGGCTCAATCGGAACGTCAAGCCCGTTTGAATAACCCTTTGCTTCCGTAAGAACTTCATGTGATGTTGGAAATCCGTCCTACCGAAAAGAATGGGAAATGCGAGTACTTGTCACACTATTCCATGTAGGAGATATGAAATGTATCGCCTCCAATATGTTGATTTCCTGCTTCCACGCATCTTCAAGGCTTCCGGAATCAAGTTCAGCCAGCGCTTTTCTTATCAACTGTTTTTGGTAGAACCCCTTGAAGGAACGGATAATCCCCAAATCACACAGCTGAAGTTTGCTTGTGCAGTTTGGAAGAAAAAACTGTATGCGTACATTTCAAATCATCATGGGCCGAGCACTGATCAGTAAACAAGATGTTTCCCTTTTGCAAGATTTCTTCTTTTCTTATCTAGATTGTGCAAAAAAACTTGAAATCTAGTTTGCATTATCCAGGCCTTTTTGTGTGCTTCATAGGTTGTGCGGAAATTCTTCACATTTTTTAAACATGTTTTCTTAGAATTTCCGATCAAAGGAGATGCTAATTTTTCACTCTCACCAGCATTGCAGCATAATAAGAGAGTCAATCGCATTTTTAACATTTTCCCACCATGGCAAGATTCACCCTTCACAACATGCTTTTTATCAGAAGATTAAAAAAAAGGGCCAGTCTCATTAGTGTTGAAAATGTCCTTCGGAGCATAATTTGCGACTAAAGCAGGTCTTCCATTTATCAATTGCAACCGGATCAAAACTTGCGGATTCACAACAAAGTGATTGGCACATACGACTGTGGCATTTCTTTAGTTGATCTATCCATCCATTTTAAGCTGTGAAGTAATTTAAACAAAGCTGAGTAGCAATTTCGAAGGCATTTTCCTTCAATATTGATCCATTTAGTGGTACGTTTTGTGGCTCGAGCTTGCCTGAACCACATCGTTAAAATTGTTTCCAGTTCACTATATACATGTATATATATATAGCTAGCTGTAAACATTCAACTCAAAATGAACAAAAAAAATTAATAAAAACATACATATATATTTTCATTATCAACCATTACCAATCCACTGCAGGATGAAGGTCTCCCCAAGTCTTTTCTACAACTTCTGTCTTGTCCTAGTCCCTTCCAAATAATTTATTTGAGAATGATTTCATATTTCATCCACCTATATCCTATGTGGCTTCTTCTGTGTCCTTTAGTATCCAATTTAGTATTCCAGTTGTCTAATGGTGGTAAATTTTTGCCCATTGCCACTTTAAAATCTTTTCTTTGATCAGGATGTCACCAATTCATGCCATTTCCTTAATCCATGTATTCCTTTTCCTGTCTTTCCTGGTTATACCCAGGGCTCGACAAATAGGTTCCAAATAAAAAAGCCAGCACCCAAAATTCAGGAGCCAGACCAGGAGCATACATACAATAGAATTTTCTTGGGAGGAGGGGGGGGGGGGGGGCTGAACAAAACAAAAGATACGTAAAACAGAAGAAAAAATTAAAGCATTATTTGCTAATGTAAGTTGGTGCATTTTTATTAAATTAAAGCATTTTTTTCTAATGTAAATCACATTTTAACAAAAACAACAACAACAAAAAAAAATGAGACCCTTTCGTGGGCTAAGCACATTTAGAGGGAAGCCCCCCCCCCAGGCTTCCCCCTAAATGTTCATAAGTTTCAAATATGGAACAAAGTCAAATTTCAAAGAGTAATAAATGCATAAATGTAATGTGTGGTGATGATGATGGAACAAAAAGTGATAAAGTATGTATATTTGTTGTAAAATTTTTCTTTTTACCCAAACCCCATATTGCAAAGTAAAGTTCCAATTTGTTCCAGATTTTCTTTCCTCATTCTACCTTACAGTTGCTGCTCTCAAAAAATTTTGATTTTGATTTTATTAAAACACATTTTACAAAAATTTGTATATTTTAACTCATAGTACCATATTTTCCTTTGTATTAGTATTATTTGCAGACCATAAAATTCAGGGAAAAAAAAAATCCTTTATAAGATCTGCGGCAGTGTGTAATTCACAGATGATGACAAAAAAAAAAAAAAAAAAAAAAGTCAGACACACAAATTCGCGGCGGCGTACAATCCGTAGATAGCGAAATTCCTATTTTTTTTTTTTTACTTCGTATAAACTTTGGCGCCCTGCCCACAGATAATAAAATTCAGAAGAAAAAGATTGTCTTGTAATCCGTACCTGTCATGTTTACCTGAATCGGAATTTTCGACAGAAGTCGCGATTCACAAAATGACTGATCCAGAAGTCCAAAGATGTAAAAGAGAAACGTTTGTTTATTAAAAAAGCAAATTTCATTTTTAAGTATTTCTCTGTTCCTTTTAATTAAATAAAGAACTAAAATCCCTGGCTTTTGCAGCATTACCGTAGTTCATTAGTTAGACCAAAAAAATCCGTAGAATAACGGCGATCTACAGTAAATTTCTCTTTTCTGAGTATGTTTCAACTGAATAGCGAACAAAAACAATAAATTGTACGATTAATGCAGCAAAATTAAGGAATGTGATTTGCATAACATTTATGTGCCATGGAATATCTCTGCAGACTTCTCACAGCACGTAGGCTTCCGCGAGCACAAATAGTAATGCCTTCTTTGCTTCACATTTTCTGTCAAAATGTTCATATGTAAAAAAATATATATATATATACACACACACATATATAGTCGTGTGTGTATATATACACATACGACTCATTATCCAACTCTCGAGAAGATACCAGGCTCAGATTATTCAAACTTATGCGCCCACCACAAGTCATCCTGAAGAAGAAATTGAAGAATTTTATGAGGAAATTCGTCATCTAAATAATAAAGGTAAGCAGCACTTAAAGATAATTATGGGAGATTTCAATGCAAAAATAGGGCAACGGCAACAGAATGAAACTTCAGTAGATAAATTCGGTCACGGCAACAGAAACCAGCGTGGAAATACTCTTGTAGAGTTTGCAGAGGCAGAAGGGTTTTTCATCTTGAACTCCTTTTTCAAGAAAAAGCCACACAGGAAATGGACACGGAGACATCTAAATGGGACGACAAGCGAAATAGATTTTATTATGTGCAACAAAAAATTCGTCATAGAAGGCTGCAGTGTGCTAAACAAGTTCAACACAGGTAGTGACCATAGATTGGTGAGATGTAAGATGCACCTCAACACTAAACTCGAACGTAGCAAGCTCATAAGACAAACAAAATGTATTGACATAACCAACCTTAAAAAACACCATAATACCTTCAAGTTGGAACTGAAGAACAGATTCTCTGCTTTAGAAGGCCTAACATCGGAAGAAGTGGATATTTCTGAAGTTAACAGAAAAGTAACCAAAGCTCTTATGGAAACAGCAACAAAATTAGCTGGGTCTAAGAACAAGTTACATGTGAACAAATTATCAGGAAAAACCAAAATGTTGATGCAAAAAAGAAGAGTGATGAGGACAACTAAAGAAGATGTGACTTCCAAAGTAGAATATATAGAGCTATGCAAGACAGTACGAAAAAGTATCACTGAAGATGCAAGGAAATTCAACTGTGAACTAGTAAGGAAAGCAATTGAAAACAACCAAAGCCTAAAGATAGCAAAGGGACATCTCAGTAAGGGAAGAAAACAGATTATGGCACTGAGAAAAGAAGATGGTTCTGTAACAAGAAATAGAGGCGAAATTTTGACAAGAGTGAAAGATTTCTACTCCAAATTATATGAAAGGGATGATACATGTACTCCAGGCATCATGAAAGGTACCAGAGTTCTTCCAGTCCTTCCAGCAGAAGTTGCACATGCAATCAAGAACATGAAGCGGGGAAAAGCTCCAGGAGAAGATGGAATTACTGTAGACATCATACAAGAAGCAAGTGGAGAAATCGAAACAGTACTCGCCCAAATTTTCCCTCGATGCCTTAATGAAGGGAAAATTCCTGAGGATTGGAACAACGCTACAATGATCTTGCTACATATAAAAGGTGACATTGAGGATCTCAGGAACTACAGACCTATCAGCCTCCTATCAGTGGTTTATAAAATCTTCACTAAAGTTCTTTCACACCGCTTGAAGGTAACACTGGACATGGCTCAACCGAGAGAACAAGCTGGATTCAGGAGTGGCTACAGCACAATACATCATATCCACATACTGAGATAACTAATTGAAAGAGCGAGGGAATATGAACTTTCATTATGCATGGCTTTTATCGATTATGAAAAAGCCTTTGATTCGGTGAAACCATCAGCAGTTACAATGGCTCTGAAATCCTGCGGTATTGAAGTGCATACATTAATATTATTAATAACATCTATTAAAATGCAAGTGCAAAGATTCGGCTGTTTGAAAACACAACACACATAAAAATTGGAAAAGGAGTGAGACAAGGTGACACCATATCTTCGAAGCTCTTTAATGCCACATTGGAAAATGTCTTTCAATCACGGAACTGGGAAAACAAAGGGATAAAGATTAATGGAGATTATCTAGCCCACCTTCGTTTTGCTGATGACATAGTCATTTTTGCAACTACCCCATCAGAGCTGCAGAGTATGATCCAGGAACTTGCTGACAAGAGTAAAGAAGTGGGATTAAAAACGAACTTTCAGAAGACAAAAGTGATGTTCAATGCTTTTACAAGAAATGAAGATTTATCGATTGATGGAGAAAAGCTGGAGATAACAGACACATACGTTTATCTTGGACAGCAGATATCAAGTGAGGGTCACATTGATGAAGAAATTAATCGGCGTACAAAACTTGCCTGGAGAGCTTTTGGAAGACACAGCATAATTTTCAAGAGCAATATGCCATTATGTCTTAAAAGAAAAGTGTTTGATCAATGCATCCTTCCAGTGCTTACGTATGGTGCAGAGACGTGGACCTTAACTAAAAGAGACATACAAAGGCTGCAGACAACTCAAAGCAGCATGGAGAGGTGCATGCTTGGTGTAACTAGGAGAGATAAGAAGAGGAACTCGTGGATCCGAAAAATGACAAGAGTGGAAGACATCATGATCAGAGTTAAATCCCTGAAATGGCAATGGGCTGGACATACTGCCAGAAGGACCAGACCATCGATGGACAGCCGAAATTTTAGATTGGATTCCAAGGGACAGGAAAAGACCACGTGGAAGATGGGTGGATGAAATTCGAAAGTGTGCGGGAGTGACATGGAGGAGACTGGCACAAGACAGACCGTTGTGGAGGAAACTTGGGGAGACCTTCGTCCAGCAGTGGATTGATAATGGTTGACAATGATGATGATGAAGATATAAATAGTACATAAATTATATAAATAGTACATAAATAAAACAAAAAAAATTACTTTATAAATAAATTATTTAACACAAGAAAATTAGACAAAAAGGCTAATACCATGAGAAGCGCCGAAGGCAGCTAAACCTCATGTAGTAGCTTATATAGAATGAAAATATTACAAAACAAAAATACAAAATTTCAAAACAAGTAAAAAACTGGAACAGGTTGCCGTCATCAGGAGAGCATCAACCTGTTGAAAGGCCACTCCCACAGGTTGATGCTCTCCTGATGACGGCAACCTGTTCCAGTTTTTTACTTGTTTTGAAATTTTGTATTTTTGTTTTGTAATATTTTCATTCTATATATATATATATATATTTTCAATTGCATTACATTTTTTCTACTACCGCATTTTTAGTACTTTTCCAACACCATCACCTCTCCTGATAATTACTACGCTAATATTTTTGGAACACTGAAGATTTTTTTATTACCGGTGTATTATCCGCAGAACCAAAATTTATAACTTTTTAAAAAACAGATAATTTGCCAATCATACGACAGAAAATACAGTATTTACTGCAAATTACGAAATCTGAAGTAAAAAAATAATAATCATAAGAAAAAAAAATCGAGCACCAGTGGCAGTTTTTCAGGCACCTGGGATTTGTCGAGCCCTGGTTATATACCGAGCACGCAATCAGAATAGAAAAGAAATTACCATTACGGGAGAAATTTTCACTACAAAAGATGAAATTCCGTCCTGAAACAGAAAATGCCCCTTCCCCAACAAGCCTTAAAATAGTTTTGTTCAGTTGTGTATCGATCTCGAAAATGGCCCACATAATAACAGAAAAGGCAGAATTCCTCAAATCCACGGAAGAATGTCATGCCTAAAAGACTACAAGGAAAGCTTTGTGTCTTTTTCATAAATTGTAGCCTACAGTCTCGTGCTGAAATACGAACATTTATGCAATAAAATGATATTTCACAATAATACTGGACAGAGGTACATTGTGAGAAAAAAGAAATTATGATTATGGGATAAATCTTTACTCCATTTAACTCCTGTTTTCTAGTTTTGAAAGACCAAATTACCATCCCCTGGTGAAAAACGACCACTGCCTACCCCCTAACCCTCCCCAAATTTCTCATCAGTTTTGCATCAATCTCAAGAATGACCCAAATGATGACAAAAAAAGCAGAATTCCACAAATCGGCAGAACAATCTCATGTATGATTTCAATGTCGAATCTGCAGTGAAATTAAAACCCATATATATAAATTTAATTTAGGGATGTAAGGTCAGGTGATGCGTAACATCACAGCCTCTCCTTGACAAATGTCAACCCCGCCTTCTCGTGGTACATCCTGTTCCCACTAAAGGGGCTCTGACGACCGCCCATAGCGGTATAACTATACCATCGGGATTAAAGGAAATTCTATCCCACACTCACCAACCCGCTTGGCCAGCGTGGTGAGTTATGGCCAAACCCCTCCAAAATGATTCCACAACTTAAATCTTGGCCCTCAGTCTCCGGCAGCTGGAATGTACCTGGCCAAGGCAGCGGCCAGTGCGACATGAAGGCAGAGGGTGCTAAGAATCCCCGGAGGACCGGACTAGGCTGCCATCTGATGCTGACCTTGGCTACGTACAACGGACGCTCCCTATCTTCTGATTCAAGGCTTCTTGAATTGGAAGAGGAACTACAAAGGATCAAGTGGGACATCGTGGGGCTAAGTGAGGTAAGGAGAAAAGGAGAAGATCTCATCGAACTGAAAAGTGGACATCTCTTCTACTATCGTGGGACAGATACTGGCAGAACTAGTGGTGTTGGATTTAAAATAAACAAGAAACTGAAGGATAAAGTTGTAGAAGTTGAAAGTTCCTCTGACAGAGCTGCACGACTTGTTATCCAACTCTCGAAAAGATACCAGGCTCAGATTATTCAAGCTTATGCACCCACCACAAGTCATCCTGAAGAAGAAATTGAAGAATTTTATGAGGAAATTTGTCATCTAAATAATAAAGGTAAGCAGCACTTGAAAATAATTATGGGAGATTTCAATGCAAAAATAGGGCAACGGCAACAGAATGAAACTTCAGTAGGTAAATTCGGTCACAGCAACAGAAACCAGCGTGGAAATACTCTCGTTGAGTTTGCAGAGGCAGAAGGGTTTTTCATCTTGAACTCCTTCTTCAAGAAAAAGCCACACAGGAAATGGACATGGAGACATCCAAATGGGACGACAAGTGAAATTGATTTTATTATGTGTAACAAAAAATTCGTCATAGAAGACTGCAGTGTGCTAAACAAGTTCAACACAGGTAGTGACCATAGATTGGTGAGATGTAAGATGCACCTCAACACCAAACTTGAACGTGGCAAGCTCATAAGACAAACAAAATCTATTGACATAACCAACCTTAAAAAACACCATAATACCTTCAAGTTGGAACTGAAGAACAGGTTCTCTGCTTTAGAAGGCCTAACATCGGAAGAAGTGGACATCTCTGAAGTTAACAGAAAAGTAACCAAAGCTCTTATGGAAACAGCAACAAAATTAGCTGGGTCTAAGAACAAGTTGCATGTAAACAAATTATCAGGAAAAACGAAAATGTTGATGCAAAAAAGAAGAGAGATGAGGACAACTAAAGAAGATGTGACTTCCAAAGTGGAATATATAGAGCTATGCAAGACAGTAAGAAAAAGTATCACTGAAGACGTAAGAAAATTCAACTGTGAACTAGTGAGGAAAGCAATTGAAAACAACCAAAGCCTAAAGATAGCAAAGGGACATCTCAGTAAGGGAAGAAAACAGATTATGGCACTGAGAAAAGAAGATGGTTCTGTAACAAGAAATAAAGGCGAAATTTTGACAAGAGTGAAAGATTTCTACTCCAAATTATATGAAAGGGATGATACATGCACTCCAGACATCATGAAAGATACCAGCACCAGAGTTCCTCCAGTCCTTCCAGCAGAAGTTGCACATGCAATCAAGAACATGAAGAGGGGAAAAGCTCCAGGAGAAGATGGAATTACTGTAGACATCATACAAGAAGCAAGTGGAGAAATTGAAACAGTACTCGCCCAAATTTTCACTCGATGCCTTAATGAAGGAAAGATTCCTGAGGATTGGAACACCGCTACAATGATCCTGCTACATAAGAAAGGTGACATTGAGGATCTCGGAAACTACAGACCTATCAGCCTCCTATCAGTAGTTTATAAAATCTTCACTAAAGTTCTTTCACACCGCTTGAAGGTAACACTGGACATGGCTCAACCGAGAGAACAAGCTGGATTCAGGAGTGGCTACAGCACAATAGATCATATCCACGTACTGAGAGAACTAATTGAAAGAGCGAGGGAATATGAACTTCCATTGTGCATGGCTTTTATCGATTATGAAAAAGCCTTTTGATTCAGTGAAACCATCAGCAGTTACAATGGCTCTGAAAACCTGCGGTATTGAAGATGCATACATTAATATTATTAATAACATCTATGAAAATGCAAGTGCAAAGATTCGGCTGTTTGAAAACACAACACACATAAAAATTGGAAAAGGAGTGAGACAAGGTGACACCATATCTCCGAAGCTCTTTAATGCCACATTGGAAAATGTCTTTCAATCACGGAACTGGGAAAACAAAGGGATAAAGATTAATGGAGATTATCTAACCCACCTTCGTTTTGCTGATGACGTAGTCATTTTTGCAACTACCCCATCAGAGCTGCAGAGTATGATCCAGGAACTTGCTGACAAGAGTAAAGAAGTGGGATTAAAAATGAACTTTCAGAAGACAAAAGTGATGTTCAATGCTTTTACAAGAAATGAAGATTTATTGATTGATGGAGAAAAGCTGGAGATAACAGACACGTACGTTTATCTTGGACAGCAGATATCAAGTGAGGGTCACATTGATGAAGAAATTAATCGGCGTACAAAACTTGCCTGGAGAGCTTTTGGAAGACACAGCATAATTTTCAAGAGCAGTATGCCATTATGTCTTAAAAGAAAAGTGTTTGATCAATGCATCCTTCCAGTGCTTACGTATGGTGCAGAGACGTGGACCTTAACTAAAAGAGATATACAAAGACTGCAGACAACTCAAAGAAGCATGGAGAGGTGCATACTTGGTGTAACCAGGAGAGATAAGAAGAGGAACTCGTGGATCTGAAAAATGACAAGAGTGGAAGACATCATGATCAGAGTTAAATCCCTGAAATGGCAATGGGCTGGACATACTGCCAGAAGGACAGATCATCGATGGACAGCCGAAATTTTAGATTGGATTCCAAGGGACAGGAAAAGACCCAGAAGAAGACCACATGGGAGATGGGTGGATGGAAATTCGAAAGTATGCAGGGGTGACATGGAGGAGACTGGCACAAGACAGACCGTTGTGGAGGAAACTTGGGGAGACCTTCGTCCAGCAGTGGATTGATAATGGTTGACAATGATGATGATGATGATGATGATATAATTTAAACTTCCAAATGAATTGTGTATGAGTATTTTAACAGTTACTTTCCTGGCAATGCACAAGCAAATATCCCACACATTTCTGGAAACTACATAAAGCGATGGTAAATGAAACTCAAGACATCACAAGATCGTTGAAATATTAAAAACATGTAAAAAACATATTTGCCACCATGTGTTTCACAGCACAAAGGTTAAATCACTTAAAATACACAATATCATGAATTAAAAGCCACCATCCCGACTTAGTTCAACTTTCATCCACCTGCATTTTCATATTAGATAGCCAGGATAGCCAACATCTAAACTACTCTATTCTCAACAACAACATTCAAGTTGCTGCTCAAGTCACAAAAGACAAACAACGAAAATAAATTTTCTGCTGTTATTTCTTGCCTCAAGCTCATATGAATTAAAAGCACATCACTGTCCAGAATTTTACACATACCTCAACATCAATGTCCATATAGGTCCAAATATGCCAGATTTTTCACAGTAGGCACAATAAACACAATTTTTACATAAATATGGCAAATTACATCATATCATCATCATTGTGTAGTGCATGGCACAGAATAAATACAGTGTATTTCATGTTTAATGGATACTCTTAAATCCACATGAGTGATTATGTTTTTGACAATGTAGTTACATACAAATATATATTCTAAATATATCAATATTCAGTTTTGAATAACATTTAGACACCTACTAGTACATAGCTGACAGATTTTTAACTGTACTGTGCATACATTTTAATTTTTCTACAATGCAGTACCTAAAACTATTTGCTTGTCAAACTGATGCAGAAAGGGTGGTTTAGAGATGAGAATGTATCATAATCAGATGCACTCATTTTTAAAAATTCCACATTACTCCCAGTGCACCTGCTTTGGCATTTTACTTCACTTTGCTACTTTACACAATTCTTGCAGAAAAAATATTTTATGTGTTTTTCTTTTCACATAACTTTGTTATAAATAAACCTAACATTGTCTGGAGGAAAGTCAACAGCTGGCTTGTTTACGTTCAAAAGCACCAGTGATCATAGGCATCAGTTATCTTATATATAAAACACAAAACGTCTGTTTGTCTGAAGCAGCAAAAACTCTCTAGCGCCAAACTGTGGCATCGTGAAATTTGCATAGCTTATTAATACTGGAATTTCTAGGTCAATGCAACTATTTTAAGATCTGTAAGTTGTTCCGTTCGTGAGTTATGAATTAATTAATAAGCAAATCAATAAACTCAGCATCGTTTGCTATGTCATCGTTATCTGTTCCAAATCTGAAAGCATGTGACTGCATTCATCCACAGGCGTTTCCATTCTTTGAGAACTGTGCATAAAAAAATACAAAAACGAACTTCGCGAAATCTTAACGAAACGGGCTGAAATTTTTGTCAACACCATGAATTGGTAATACGTAAGAGGAGTCCCTCAAAATTTCACCGGAACCCGGTCAAAACTTTTTAAAATAGGCATGGAATTTTTAATACATCAGTAAACATAAATATATACCACATGATAATAAACACAACAATCAGACATCGCCGAATTTGACTGTAATTACTGTTTCACACGTGACTTAAACATACATGAGACTGACCAAAGAACAAAAAAGCTGAACTTTTTAATCGGGCAAAAAAAAAAAAAAAAAAAATCAGAACATGAGACAAGAAAATGTGAATATAAAGCAGCACGAGCAAGATGGAATTGCTTACTGTATTCACAATATAAAATTACTGAATTCACAACAAAATAAAGTGATTTTAAAAGACACTGCTTCAAACACATCTCTCTCTCTTTTTGTACTTGCTAGAACATCAGCTCAATTTTCCTCTTGTGTTGATTTCTTCTTAGCAAGTTCCATGGTCATATTTGTTTTTTGTTGACTCTACAGTTGCGCAGCAATCTTTGCTTAGTTTTTCTTTCTGTTGATATAATTCCCTTCTTATTTCTTCACCACTTTTCTTTCCTTCTCTCCTTTTATTCTCTCAGATGACAATTTATCCATCATGCTGAAAGAACTTTCAACCTGAGGACCATGAACACATGATATCAAAACTTTCGCTACTTTAGATAAAGGGTGTAACTTTCAGAATATGAATACTTTTGAACACCATGCATCAATTCTAACAAATTTTCAAACTCCGTCACTTCCGTTTTTCAAAAATTTCCCCTCCCTTATCCAGCTTAAGTGCAGACATTTATGGCGGAAAGTAACACTTAACAACAACACAGGATAGTGATAACATCGCGGGAAGAAGAAAAAAAAAAAAGATTTCGGGAGAAATCTTTGCTCCGACCGACTTCCGCTTTTGGAAACTCCTTCCTCCATTTTTAGGTTGAAATACAGTATTTGTGGAATAAAAGGATACTTAAGAACAATACTGGGCAGAAGGAACATCGCAAGAAAAAAAAAAAAAGATTAAGGGAGAAATTTTCGCTGCATCTAACTTCCGTTTTCGAAAGTTCCGTAAGACGGAATCCCGTCGTCAAACGAAAATCCAATCCCTCTCCCCTACCAATACTCCCCCAAAATTTCTGTTCAGTTTTTTCATTGATCTCAAGAATGCCCAAAATGATAACGGAAATGGCGGAATTCTTCGAATAAATCTTTGCCTGAGGACTACAGGGAAATCTTTGCTCCGTCTTAACTTCCGTTTTTGGAAATCGTTGCCCACAGTTTCATGTTTAAGTACAAACATTTATGCAATAAAATGGCATTTAATAACAATATTAGGAACAGGCAACCGTGAGAAAAAAGAAGTTATGATTACGGAAAAAATAGTCACTATCTTTAACTTCAGTTTTCGAAAGTGTTGAAAGGCGAAATACCATCCCCTGATGGAAAACGACCCTTCACATTTCTCTTCAGTTCTGCATCGATCTCGAGGATGACCCACAAAAAAAAAAAAAAAAAAAAAGAAAAGAAAAAAAAAAAAACGAAATTCCACGAAAGAATCTTATGTATGATTAAATCACATTAGAAAACTTGAAAATTTTGCCGCCGTGGAGCGGGAATCGAACCCGCATCTCCCGATTTACGTTTGAGTGCGCTATCCGTTGCACCACCCACGACAGCGAATTCACAAGTTTCTCTGTGTTAAGAGCATCAGAATATTCTCCGACCATGTTCAGATTCATGCAGATTCTGCTGCCATCTAGCGTTGTTAAGAAAATCTCCAGTTGTTTAGGTATTCAGAGTTGAAATATTCTTCTCATAATATGTGGTAAATATGTCATGATAATTAACACAGCAATCTGACATTGCCGAATTTGACTGTAATTACTGTTTCACATGTGAATTAAATCACATCAGAAAGGTCACTGTGAACAAATCTAATGTTGACTTTCTTGCAGAGCTGCTGAACATAGTTTTGATGAAGTTATATGAATAATAATAATAATAATAAAAAACATGGAATGTTATTCCCACTATCAGAAATCATCATTATCAACCATTGTCAGTCCACTGCTGGATGAAAGTCTCCCCAAGTTTCTTCCACAACGGTCTATTTTGGGCCAGTCTCCTCCATGTTACTCCCACATGCTTTCGAATTCCACCCCCCCCCATCTCCCAGGTGGTCTTCTTTTGAGTCTTTTCCTGTCCCTTGGAATCCAGCCTAGAATTTCGGTTGTTCATTAGTATTCCAGTGGAATTCCGTGAGTCCGCAGAAGAATCTCATTATGAATTAATCGCTGAATTGATTTTGAATATTGTAAGATTACACTAAAATACCGACGGCAGGTAAATTTTAACTTTTGGCACAAAATTGGGGTAGATTTTGTCAAAATAGTGACTTTGTAGCAGGATGGTGCAGGTCTGGCAGCCCTGTCTTTTGCATTCATTGACAAATTTAGTGATGGATTTTGAACTTGATACCAGCGAGTGATCTATATCTGACACTACTTTGTCTATATTCATGATGTAGAGTGATGGTGAACAACAGAGCATTTGGTCAGTACATTAGATGAGCACTGTGTGGCTTCGCAGAAGAGTTGCAGCTTTCCCATACTGGGAATGAATGTTAATACAAAATAAAACCCTTTCAAATGGCTACAAAATAAATGTTTTAGTCATCGACCCACAAAATACTTAAAATCACCAAAACATGTCAGAAAATCTCTTCAAAATTATGTGCATTTAACTTCTGAATGATCAGCAAAATTTTAAACAAAATGAATTTTTACATGTTGGAGATGCTTATTTGTAAAAAAAATGTAATGGCATGATGCAAATTAATTCAATTTTAGTAAATTTGACCCTTAAGTTATATTCACAGCAGCTACTTACTACCTTTGAAGTAATGTAGCTGTCTTGGTCAGCACTGTATTTAGCTTTCTTAAAATGGCTAATTACTGCCATCGGAAGAAAGTTTATGAAACTTTCTTCCCAGAGATTGAAAATTATTTTTTGTCAATTTAGTCCCAGACTAACTGGAATGAGATTTCACTAGTCCTAACTTAGTTTGATCTAGTGCCAAGAAAATTATAATAAAGCTCATATTTAGGAAATGTTGATTATACAAAGTATGGCATGGAGACAAAACACTCTTTATCTTACCCTCCTAATAGACACCACCCACATCTAACCTCAATGGCTGTTTTTTTTTTTTTGGTTTTTGTTTTTTTTAACTCCCTCAATTCACCAACACTGGAAAGCAGGCAACCCCAGGAACAGAATTATGTTCAGTGTTCTGCAATATGACTTCCAAAAATTGTAAATGTTCTTCGGGCAAAGCATGAAACATTTTTACCAAATTTCATAAAAAAAAAATTAAAAAAAATTAAGTGAATAAAATCACAGTAAAACAAACATTAAAAAATTACTTACCATCAGTTGAAACCCCTTGTTAAATATAACAATAGATAAAAACATGTTATTTAAATCAAATAAATTCATTTAAAACCACGGTTTTTAGAATTTGATATTTTGTCAATAACTTTTAAAGTTAAATAAAAAAAGTGTGACACTGATGTAGATGAATTATTTACAAAGTGTCTGTGGTAATTTGGTCCATACATTGAAATTAGAGCAGCTTTCAGTATTTTTTGGGCTGATTTATGTCCAAACTGTGCACTGTTTGATATTATGAACATTCATTTATCATTTTTGTTCAACTATAACATCATCTCTGTCATTAAATTAGTATTGGGTCTTTTACTTATACAATATGTCAATTGTTGAACCCCAGGATTCACAAATTGCCTCTGAGACAGGCAGAGAAAGAATAAAAACAGCAAACTTAATTAATTTTGGAATTTCTGCTTTCATTTCATTCAGAGCTTGTTTCAAGAAAGCTTTAATCTGGAAAAAAATTTCCACTTGTCCTACTTTCTTGCATATTTCTATAGGTCCAAGTGACAAAAACAGTATACTCTAAGAATAAATCTTTTTTATCTTCAGAGTGTGGAACACATGGAAAAACCTTTAAAAATTCAATGAAATTGGAAAGATCTTCCAATTCTTTTTTCTGCTGAGAACTGACACAAGTTCTTGAAAATATTCAAATACAATTTAAGTATTAATTATTCAAAATTCAATAAAATACCTGCTCTTCTTATAATTTATTATGTCAACAATTTCCTCATTTTCAAAATATATACTGTATTATTCTAATAGATCAGCTATGTAGCCTGTTATCTTCTGAATATCACAACATAAGGGAGCTATGCAGAATTATTCTGAGTGGAGCGCAGGTTTTTCGAACTCTTCGCTCAATCCGAATTCCATTTTGGGAAATTTTTCCTCCATTTTAAAGTTGAAACAATCATTTATTTAACAAAATCATATTTTACATTAATACTGAACAGAGATAATCGCGAGAAAAAAAATTATGATTACGGGAGAAATTGTCACTCTAGCTTCCGTTTTCGAATGTTTTGAAAGACGGAATTCTGTTTACAGCCGGAAAACGTTATCCCTCATCCCACCTTGAAATTCTCTTCACTCTCGAGAACGGCGCAAATGATGACAACAAAGGCAAAATTTCCCGAATCCGCGGGAGAAACTCATGCCTAAAGATTACAGGAAATTTTTCGCTTCAGCGAATTTACGTTTTCGGAAAACTGTTGCCTACAGTTTCAAGCTGAATTGCAAACATTTATGCAATAGACTGATATTTAGCAACAATACTGGGCAAAGGCACTTCACAAGAAGAAGAAATAACGATTACGGCAACAATTTGAAGAACTGAATACTGTTCCCCGACGAGTAACGACCCCCGCACACACACATTACCCCCCCCCCCATTTTCTTCAGTTTTGTATCGATCCCAAATAATGAAAAACACGGAATTCTGTGAAAGAATCTTGTGCCTGATTTGTAACAGTTGGCGACATGCAAAATGAATTGTCCAGGCCGCTACGTATGGAAGTCGATTAACGTGTCCATAAAATTAATTATTCCCGATGTATCTGACCGGAATACAAATTATTCACGATGTATATGACTGCAATATTCGTAACTCAGAGAAAGATTCGTTTTTAATGCACATAATTTTATGAAGGATACGTTTTTAAAGCTTGAATTTTGTGAATGGTCAAAATACAGACCCAGAATATATATATTTATTTTCCCCCTTAAAATTTTCTAAGGAGGGAGACTTCTTCCTAGCTACTTTACTTCAGCGGGAGTTTAAAACTTTGGGCGAGAATCCCGCAATCCCGTGTGTTCTGCTGTTGTCGACTTCAGGTGATTTTTTCCAAGATGGACACCTAACACTCTCCCCAGCAATATGTGGTTCAACATGGCTTGTTCCCTCCCACTTTCACAACATACTAGCAGGGAGGGGGAAAAGGGTCCTTCAAAAAGTACAGGCCGCCCCGGTGGCGCAGTGGTCTAAGCGATGGCCTCGGATCATTCGTCCGAAAGGGGTCCGGGTTCAAATCCAGTGAGGCATGGATGTTGTGATTGTTTTACGGCACTGGCTCTCTCCCTCCCCTGGAGCCAGTGACCCTAAATTAGAGACGGGCGACTGCTTATAGACCATTAAGTTGCTCACGGCGGTCGTTAAACCACCAATAAAAAAAAAGGGGGGGGGGAATAATCAGCTACCATCCCAATGGTAGGGGTGGGTGGATTGATGTGTGGGGGAGGGCGAGGAATTGTTTGGTGCTCCGGGGAGAAGGGTGGGGAGTGTAGACAAGAGGAGTTACCGGCAGATCGGACACTTGAGCGAGTGCTGCGCTCGCAAATTTAAGAAAAAAAAAATGTTCTGCAAGGGATTGAAATTTAAGATTTGACAAAATATGTTCTACAAATAAAAAACATCCTACAAGAAAACTGAAATCTAAGATAAACAAAATATATTCCACAAGACATTGGAATCTAAGATTAAAAAGAAAATGTTCTGCAAGGGGGGGGGGGACTTTGTTCTGAGATGCAGGTCGCAGTTTTAAGTACTTTCTGCTCCTGGGCAGGCAACCTTAATCAATATTTTTTTCTCTGACCCCCCTCCTCCCCCCAAAAAAATATGTACTCCACATCACAGCAGATGCAGTTCCTGAAATAGAAATGTTAGATATCAAAAGATGTACTGTTCAACAGCTGTGTATACATTAAAAAAACAACAAAAAATGTGAAATATCTGAGAAAATACACCAGAGCCACAACTTCAGGAAAAAACTTAAATGGCAGTACCGGGCTCATAAAAAATAATTTGCTTTAGTCCGATCATAAAACGGGCGTCAAACTAGCCGATTTTTCAACCCCTGCTTCCATATAACAATACAAAACAAAGGCTTTATAAGTTTCAATCAGTTTTACTTATAAGATGTACAAATCTTCATTTTGTACAGTCTCTGATAATTTTTTTCCTTTCCTTCTAAATGAAAGTAAAGTTTAAAATTGGCACTTACCTGTCTTCCACCACCATTTGTTGCAGGGAAAGTTGTTTTTGTGAGATGACAAGCAGAGGCAATACCAATTTTGGACCTTAATTTTACTTAAAAAACAACAACACCTTGCTCTGTTACTGAAGTAAGTATAATGCGAAGAGACCATACAGAACATAAGGAATGAGAAAAGTTGCATTTCAGGGAAAACTGCGTGGACTTTTGATTTTTAGCTAAATTTCAAGTAGTTTCCATTTTGCATATCAATGTGCTTTTACAATAAAGCCTGACCCACCCACTATCATGAAGCAAAGAAACTAGCTCTGCCGCTAAAGAAAGGCAATAAAAACACAGGAGAAAAAAACCTTATGATTTTGAATGGTTTTTATGAATTTTATCCCAACAAAATATATTTAAAAGATGAAACAGAAAACAAATTGATACATGAGGTAGAGAACACAAATTCACGCCTTAACGAAAGACAAACTCAAGCCATTTCTTGAACAGATGGTTTTACTATTTGTTCCTGAATAGTTTCTTTCGCTCTGTCAACTGAATTACTTTAATTCCTGAAATGGATCTGAACACAGATTCAGCATCTACTTTGAAGCAAAAATTCTTAAGAACCAATCAGCCAAATGTTCAGACATACAACTGTGGATTCTTAGCTTTTGCTTGTTTCCTTAAATGAGAACTAAGTAACTAAAACCTTATCTGACCTAAGTTGCTAAAATTAACAAATTGTGTGTTTTAAAGAAAATGCATTGGTATCTGTTCGACCTATTTGGTACACAATTCTACCCAATCACTTCTTAAGAACCATATAAAACCTTTTGAGCTAACTGTTAGAGTTCCTCAAAAAAAAAAAAAAAAATGTGGTTCTACTATTATTCAGCATTTCTTTTGTGCAAAGGAAGTTGGGGAGCGGGGTTGGGGGGGGGGCTCTGTAAAAATAATCTGTGTTATTACATAATCTAAAGTATTATCATTCTAACAAATACTACACATGAATATATCACATTTTGCACAAATCTTGAAAATATACATTATCAGGGATTGTACAATCAGTTACGTGGTATAATAACATAAGTTCCTTGAAAATAGTAATGTATTTCCATGAGGTTAATCTGTTCTTCACCCACTCTTTAGCAATTAAAGATGCTTGATAAGTCTAGATTAGAGCACCTGCAATAATATTGGGTTGGTGCAAATAAAATGTCCAGCACGAACGAGCAGTGGGGCCTGTATTACGTCACAGAGTTACCATAAATAGCTAGCACGTGTGTGAAAAACAAGGTTCAGGTGTGGTTTGTTTGGACGTAATGTGGCTTGCAAAGGAAACATGCAGAGGCCGGATTTGAGAGTCATCTTTTGGTGTGCATTTAAACCGGGCCATTCAACAGGAATTGCCGCTCTAAACATCAACAAAGCGTTTGGGGAGAATACAGCCAACAAACGAACCATTTGACAATGGTTTGTGAAATTTTGAAGTGGATATACGAACCTGTAAAACGAAGCACATGGTCAACGACCTGTTGCTGTTTCTGACAATGTTCTGTTACGTGTGGTTGAAGCGGGCCCCCGAAAAACGTGTTGTGAAATAGCAGCAGAGGTAGGTGTCCACCATACGATAGTTGTTCGGCGTCTGGCTGCGCTGGGTAAGGTCAAAAAAGCTGGATATCTGGCTGCAGCATGAGTTGACAACTGCCAACAAAACTAGGCATTTGGAAGTCTGCACATCGCTGCTTGCCAGGAATAAACAGGAATCTCTACTGCATCGAATCATCACCTGCGACGAGAAATGGGTCCTTTATGATAATCAGAAGTGATCTGCACAATGGATAAACAAGGCAAAGCCTGCTGGATGGCACCCTAAGCCACCCCTACACACCAAGATGATGATGCTCCTTGTCTGTCTGGTGGCATTATTAAAAAACTCTGTAAAACAAAGGATCTACATAATGAAACCCAACATAAAATCTCATATAGGCAAAACCAACAATCAATATTATTACAAAGAGCAGACATATCCCAAATATATAGGTGCAGAATGGAATTTTAGCTAAGTGGCCGGTAAGTTAACAAATTTTTGTAGCCAAAAAGAAGTCTCCAACATAAAAGGGGGGGGGGGGTTATGAACGTGAATGTAACTGCTATTATTTACATGGATGGCTTTATCTGAACATAAAAGAAGCCACTCTCACTGTACAAAATAAAAACCATTTTGCAAATCTTTTCCTCTGGGTTTACTCATTCCCAAAACATCAATAGTATCGGTGGAAATTTTCGATGTGTCAGTGAAAACTTCGATGCTTTTGCTAATAAGCCAAATAATTCATACTTTTCTATCTGCAGCAGTAAAATGGGCAGGCACATCAGGGGGTAAAAACTTTACTCAATATAATGGTGATTACTCACCAATTCAAATCGAGTGACCAAAAATATTTGTTAAAAGGCTTGATGTATCAGTGGAAACTTCAATGTTTTTTTTAAGAATTGGTTCCTTTAGCATCAAAGAAAAGAACTGGATTTTGCCGACAAAACAGAGTAAAACAGCTGATTCACGACATAAAAGGATTATATTCCCTTACTCTCTGTACAAGAATGCAACAAAAAGAAATTCATTTACTTACAGTAGAAAATATTCTTTGCCAGTTTCAAACATCGGTCATGAAACCTCAATGTTTTTTCGACATATCGGCTTTTGCAACATCGACGTTTAAGCCCTTTTAGTGCTACATGTAATGTGTGTATACATGCCAGAAACGCAAAGTTATTTTTTCCTAGAAATTCATGCTTCAAGAAAAAATGTACTTTCCATAAATTTTAATATTTTGGGCAGAAATCTTCCTAAACTTTAAGATTTTTCTTAACATTTCCATAAATGTAATATATTTAAAAATATATATATATTACATTTCACATAACTAATTTTTTTAAATAGAAATTGCAAATTCAAAACGAATTTTTAAAGACTATTCTTTCTTCTGCAAAAAAAAAAAAAAAAAAAAAATGGGGAAAAATATAATGATGCTACTTTAAGGTGATTCAAAATCATCACTATCACTTGGCAAACTTTCACTCTGACTACAACTAGCCATTTAGAACAATCTTATGAAAAAAATTCAGCACCGTAGCAAAAGCACTTCTGCAAATACTGAGGAACAAGCTGTCAATAAAGTTCGTCCTCAGCTCACACAAGTTTGGAAATAGATGTGGGGGATTCGTAATTCACAGAGTTTTGCTATTGTTTCAGTTTGTTTGGGGAAAAAGAAATGAATAATGTGAAGTTTTTAGTAATAAAATACCACATTTCGTTCTCCTGCGCTGCGAAAGTCCACACAAAAAATAAAATAAACATGCTGCGGTCACGGGACGGCGAGCTGGGCGTTGCCCTTTGAACGGGGCCTGAAAAAGTTACTTCCAACAGTGCCACGCAGCCCTTGCAAAAATGCTGAAATTTCTACTAGCCAATGTGGTATATATATATATTAATTCAATAACTTCTCTACTTACGTTTCTATGAAATTAAATGGGTGAATGTTTTTTGTTTTGTTTTTTCTAATGAGAGAACCCTCCCCCATTAACTTCATAAAAACAAATGCAGAGCAGTTACTGCATAGAATCATTAGACTGACTGCAAATATTGCATATGCTTTTGTTCCAAAATGATTGATTTTTTAACAATTTATTTTGAGTGCTGTAATATCATTACTCTTACTATCTTAATTTACACATACAAAATTTATTTTTGAGAGTTATATGTATAATTTCTTTAACAATATTTAAAACAAAGGACAAAAGCTAAGATATACATACATAAAGTGACACTAATAATGATACAGTTAACCGCTGATATGCATATGCACTGTGTCTGATTTTCTTATCAGAGAAATCTGCTCACCACAATTGAATAGCATTTTGAGGATCAAAATCTTCAGTTGAAGGGCCATTGCATCTAATCATCATTAAGTCATTTAAAGTGTTACTATTCAGACATGCCCGAATACTCGTTTTTATGAGGTCCATTGCTGCAAAGCCATCCTCACAAGGAGCAGTAAGTACTACATGACATTAAATGTAGCCCCAGGAGCAGAAAGTACTTAAACCTGTGATGTGCGTCGCAGAACAAAGTCCTCCCCTTGCAGAACATTTTGTTTTTAATCTTAGATTTCAATGCCTTGCAGAATATTTTTTTTAATCTTAGATTTCAATTTCCTTGTAGGATATTTTTATTTGTAGAACATATTTTGTTAATTCTTAAATTTCAATCCCTTGCAGAACACTTTTTTATCTTAAATTTGCGAGTGCAGCGCTTGCTCGCTTACCCAGATCTGCCGGTAACTCCTCTTATCTACACTGTACAGTCCCCGCCTTCTGTCCGGAGTACCAAACAATCCCCCCTCCCCCACACATCCATCCACCCACCCCTATCATTTGGGCTTGTAACTGATTGTTTCTTTCTGCGCTTTTTGAAATACCCTTTTGCCCCTCCCCGCTAGTGTGTTGTGAAAGTGGGAGGAGCCAAGTCGTGTTAAACCACATAGTGCTGGAGAGTGTTTGTTAGGTGTTCAACTTGGAAAAAATTACCTCAAGTCAACAACAGCAGAACACGTAGGATTCCCGCCCAAAGTATTCAACTCCCGCCGAAGTAAAGTTGCTAGGAAGGGGTCTCCTGCCTTAGAAAATTTTAAGGAATTTTTTTTTTTTGACCACTCACAAAATTCAAGCTTTAAAAACGTATCATTCATAAAATCACATGCATTAAAAACGAATCTTTCCCTGAGTTATGAAAATGCAGTCGAATACATTATTCAAGTCGGGAATGTAATCAATTTATGGACAAGTGAATCGGCTTCCATACGTAGCAGCCTGGACAATACATTTTGCATATCACCAACTGTTACAAATCAGCACGAGATTCTTTAGCGGAATTCCACGTTTTTAATTATATGGGATCGATACAAAACTAAAGAGAATTTGGGGAGAAGAGATTAATATGTATGTTTGTGTAGGGGCCGTTTCCCATCTGGGAACAGTATTCCGTTCTTAAAAACTTTTTTTTTCCTGTAATCGTTATTTCTTCTTGTTGCAAAGTTGCCTCTGCCCAGTATTATCGCTAAATATCAGTCTATTGCATAAATGTTTGTATTTCAGCTTGAAATTGTAGGCAACAATGACTGTTAATTGTAGGCAACAAATGACTGTTTATAATGCCAAACACAGTTTGGACATACGTCAGTCTGAAAAATACTGAAAGCTGACCTAGTTTCAATGTACGGACCAAATTACCACAAACACTTTGTAAATAATTCATGTGCAACAATGGCACACTATTTAACTTCAAAAGTTATTAACAGAATATCAAATTCTAAATACATACCCTGGTTCTAAATAAATTTATTTGATTTAAGTAACCGGTTTATGTATTGTTATATTTAACAAGGGGTTTCAATTGATGGTAATTTTTTAATGTTTGTTTTACTGTGATTTATTCACTTAATTTTTTTTAATGAAATTTGGTCAAAGTGTTTCGCGCTTTGCCCGCAGAACACTTTCAATCTTTGGAAGTCATGTTGCAGAACACTGAACGTAATTCTGCTCTTGGGGCTGTAGCAGCTGCATCATCTTAAAAAGTTAGTAAAATCATGCAATGCATTGATTATGATATGTTTTCTAACATACCAGAAATCATTACTCAAGTTATGAGGATAATGGCTGTGGAATAAATCTCACTCCTGTGTCCTGACCTTTGACCCCATTTCAATGATATTCAACAGGACCGGTTCAGTATACCTCCGAAACAACACGATAAAGTTTTGTCGCAATCGAAGCATTTTTACGCAAGTTATTATGCATAAGGGCGATGGAATGGATCCTGCTCATATGTCCTCACCTTTGACCCCATTTTTAATAAGGTTCGTCTCCAGTTGTTACCTACCACGTACTAAAATTTTATCGAAATCAAACCATTTTTACGCAAGTTATGACGCATAAGGGCAATGAAATGGATCCCGCTCTTATGTCCTGACCTTTGATCCCATTTTCAATAGGGTTCGTGCCGAGGTGGTCTCCCCTACCATAATACTAAAATTTCATCGAAATCGAGCAATTTTTATGTGAGTTATCGCACAGACAGACGGACAGAGCTGGAGTATATATGCTTCTTCAACCTACAGTTGGAAAGCATAAAAAACATTGCCATAACAATTTGCTTCTTTTTGGTCAGCATATATGCAGCTAAACAGAGATTCAAAGATGATTCTTTTACCTGTAGATGCCATTATACTTTGTGCAAGGTATATGCCATGGCAAAGATACATTACATCATGGTAAAGGTTGCTTTAGTAACCTCGACTCTTTGGTTGCTCCAGGCTAATCCATCAGCAGATTAAGTTTCTCTCGAAGCCCACTTTCACTTCCATTCATTTTCAAAGCAGTTGCAGGAACACGGGCGAGAATATTGAACTCAATATTCATTCACAAGTGGGGAGAAAAGTTGGATAAAATAGTTGCTCACTTGGGAGAAAATATCTACTGGCCATCATTGGCTACTATATGAAAAAATTTACTAGCCACTACAAAATATCTGGTCGACATTTGGTGACTGGCTACTGACATTCGCAATGGCTGATGCCACATTCTATAATACCCACAATCCCATGTGAACAGTCCTGTTTCAACTGTAGAAGGAAAAGTTTTGGCTAAATTTGCCTTCTTCCCGTCACGTGGTGAAAGTGCGAGGGTTAACCTATAGTGAACGCGAACTTGTTCACAATACAATTCTTACTGTATATTCTTATTTTTTCAATAATATTTGCTGTTTGACGGTACAACTCATGGAGATTTCTCTTCAGAATGATATGAATATTCACGCCGATATCTGTTTCGGGAACTGATCAGGTTAAGATCGATGGCTGATCATTCACCCACTGCAATTTTAGCACAACATGCACAGGCCCACAAATCAGCCGCGTCTCACTAAAAGGATTCTACAACATTAAGGTTTAAACATCGATTATCAGTGGCAAACTACCATGTTCAAAAACAGAGCTTTTTTGCTATCCCTAGCTGGGTCTGGTTTCATGTCCTTTTACCTTTACTTCTGAATTATTAAACTTTTGTAAATTGGCACTAAAAATAACCAAACTGGCAAACACTAAAATAAATCAAATCACCAAAGTTGCCAGTTAATCACCATCTGGCAAGTGCTAATCTGCACCTATACCCAAATACCTCTCATATCAAAAAATGATAACAACATTAAATATTATTGAGGAAGAACAAGGAGGAATCTTAAAACCAGACCTCAGGAAACCTGAAAGGATTCAAATCACAAAAAACCATGAACCTCAATGATTCAATACTGCCTTGAAAGGGATTTTGAACTTATTTGGAAAGAAACAAATCTTATTTCTGAAAACAAGAAAAAGTATGAAATCTTTATTCTAGAATCAACCATACTCCCATTAACGTCTCATAAACCTGGTGCAACCTAATTAAAAGAAGAAAGAGAAAACCACTCAACCGTTAGTCTGATTTTAAGAACCTGACTAACAAAAATCAAGAAATTTTTGGGACCTAACAGGACACTAATAAAATGACATAATACTCAGATGCACAATGAAATATATCACACGGAAACGATAAATGTGCAGTTTAGCATCCTAAATTATTTCGCCGGAATGGTTGAACAATTTTGAAAAAGTGAAACATACAAATTTTAAAGTATGTAATTTCATGGCAAATGGTGAAAAATGGGCTAACCTTCCGAAAGTGGCCCGCTCTGATAGATGGCGCTATGGTAGCACTTCACCTCTTCTCTCTTCTAGGGATTTCACGTGAAATGCGTTATAGTTACTTACATCACTTTGTTAACAGGCTGTTCTTCCCTGGCAGATAAAACTTTTCTTGCTTTTATTCTGCTAGCTAGACAGTTTCATATTCATGAGGAAAACTTAAACTTCCGTCATAATAAATATTTCACACATATGCCACAATGTATAAAAGTCCTTTTAAGAGCCACCTTTCATCCATATTATTCACTTCCTTTGCCAATTTCACAACGTAACGCTACGCTTCACGATGTAGCGATAACGTTTCGCCATCTATCGTCGCTTCCGAAAACTTTCTGGGCTACATTCGGAAGGTTTACCGAAAATTGTTGGTAAATGTGTATATTAGCATCCTAAATTATTCCATCGGAAAAATGTTAGTAACAAAAAGTACGCCGTACAGATCTTAGAGTATGGAAATGAATGGCAAATGGTGCAGAAATTTCATATTTTAAATGTCTTTCAAAGATTTTAAACTTAATATTTACCTGTAGGTGCGATGCTGTTAAGAGACACTGCGGTAGACCTAACGCATTGGTATGGCGACGATGTGAAGCTTTGCTCTGTTGAAAGGAAGATTCGCTACGGTGTGTAATCCACACACGGATGTTCTTGCCAGGAGAGCGAACCGTGTTGTACTCATACGCTACAGAATATAGTTTGTTCATGTTTTGTCATTTTTTAAAAAGCAGATGTTGAGAAATTGTTCATTCTTTTGCATATGATTCCCTGATTCGAAATTGAAAGTAGGAATATGCCTTTCCAGAGTTGTATAAAAATAAAATGTATCTGCGTACGCAACCACTGAAGCAGAAAACTTGCTGCAAACCCGCGAATCACGATAACAGTACAATAAGATAATTTAAAGAAAAATTAATAAAACAATAAATAATTATTAGAACATTACAGATTCCAATTAGGACAAAATAAGTACATTACAATTGAACATGCAGCAATGTGTGTGAAATGGACCTTTACGGTAAAATATTAAAATACTGGACCATGAACCTCGTAAAAACAAGAGACTAATTAAAGCAAGTTTTTATATCCAGAAAAACAGTTCCATAATGAACTTCAAAAATTAAAAATAGCATTTTCAACAATTTAATTACAAATAGTAAGCTTATAAAATACATAGGGAAACGATTTTAATTTAATAACTGGCACTGCAAGAGGAACTTGGCAATAAAATTTAAATTCTTTGTGTGTAAATGAAACTTTGCATGCAGTTCCAATACATTGAGAGCGGCAGGCCTTGATAAAATCTACAGGCCAGAAATGTCTGTAAAAGCAAAATAACTCAGAAGATGTTAAAAATAATTGAACATTCAAGTTAAAATAGAATGAAGTATATCAATCTGAGTAAAGCCTTGAGTGTTTTAATTGCTGAAAATCACATTTTACTTTTTTTAATCTACAAGCAAAAACTATCTGCAAAATTTGCTAATAATTTGGAAACTATCCGCGTTCGTGTATGTCTACATTCTGCTACTCTGTGCCTTTCTATGTTGTACAGAAAACTGGGGAAGTATAACTTTCAGTTGTGCTTTGAACGGCTTCCATTCGTAGCTGATTTTGCTGTGCCACTGGAGTTTTGGTTCTCCTGTTAATACCTTGTTCACAGGTCAGTTTCTATCTCCCTGATACGTACCTTTTGCAAATCAAAATGGTTTTATCAAATTTTTCCTGAGAAAAACGTACAGGGTAGTGAGGGTACAACAAAATAAAGGGTGGATACTGCGGACCTATTTTCTGTAGCATATTAATACAACATTTATCGCTCTGCTGTCAACAACGTAACTGCTTTCTCTTGTACTCTTCCGCCCGTCATTTCGATACAGGAACTTTCTTTCAACGTTGCAAAGTTTCACATCATCGCCATACCGATGCGTTAGGCCTCCCGCAGTGTCTCTTAACAGCATCGCACTTATAGGTAAATATTATGATACAAATCTTTAAAAGACATTTAAAATATGAAATTTCTGCACCATTTGCCAGTAATTTCCATACTCTAAAATCTGTATGTCACACTTTTTCCAGGTACTAACTTTTTTTCGGCGAAATGATTTAGGAAGCTAATCTACACATTTACCCAAAAGTTCAAATTTTAAATGCTTTTTAAAGATTTTTACTGCAAAGCTTACCTCCAAGTACGATGACATGAACACCACCTGTGGCACGCCTAACACAACGCAACGGCGACCACGTGAAGCTTGGCTCCAGTGAAACGGTGGTCTCATTCCGGCGGCCATTTTGCTGGCAGAAGAGTACAACAGGAATGAGGGACATTCTTGCCAGGAAAGCGCTCATTTTGTAGTGCTACGCTACAAAAAAAGTTAATAATTTCTGTCTCAGTTTTTCACATTACAATCTGACAATTTCTTGTTTTTTTCACGTATGATTCTTTGATGCGCAATGTATGAACTCACTTCAAGTTTTTTGTTTTTTTTAAAAATCCAATTTGAATGAATTGCAAACCACGGCGCCAATAGAAGCAAAACTTTTAATTTCCGTAACTTCCGTTGCAGAGAGAATGCGACATGTACTTTAACGCTTTTCTGGATGCAGGAAAGGCATTTGCATGCTTTCTATTTCGAATATGTGTAAGAACAAAGTGATTGCAGAGTTGAAAAAAACAAGGGCTTTTTTAGGTTTTATTGGGCTTTCATAGTTTTTTTGGGGGTTTCAAAGGGGTTGTGTGTGTGTGTGTGTGTGTGTGGGGGTTCTATTTGGTTTTTATATCCTTTCAGTAAGATTTCAAATGATTAAATATTATTAATGAAAAACCCATGCAACTTACCCATTGGTTAACAAAAATCTCCTTTTTATGTAGTCTGTTGAAAGAATTATATTTAAATCTACACAATGCCTAAGATACTTTACACACCATCCACTGCAATCTATAAACTAGTATTTGATCAAACTCTAAACCCTCATTAAACATTTCTGAGATGTTTAATTAAATCTGGATAAAACCACAAATTTCAATATTTTTTGTGACAAATTTACTGTTTGTTTTTTAAATATTTGTGGATCTTGACAAGTTTCTGTGCTTTATCAACACCTAAGCGATTGCAAAGTTTTGACCAGACTAGTCCGCAAGTAGAAAATATCCTTTCTACAGCACATAGACTTGACATGTAAAAGCAGAAATATTTCAGGGTTCCAGCTTTGGTCACACTTGTATATGTGACTCCATCAGCTGCCACCATTTGGCAGCACTGAAGTTTTGCACATCATTTACAAACATAGACTTTGGATAGTACTTTTTTTCTTCTTTTTGATTGGAGATTTAACGATCACCGTGAGCAACTCAGTGGGCTATAAGCAGTCGCCCATCCCTAATTTAGGGCCACTGGTTCCAGGGAAGGGAGAGAGAGCCAGCGCTGCAAGACAGACACAATATCCATGTCTCACAGGGATTCGAACTTATCTCGGACGAATGATCAGAAGCCATCGCTTAGACCACTGCGCCGGCGATAGTTCTTTGTGTCACATACTTTAAAACCCATTACAAAAATTATCCATTCAGGTTTCTTTTCTAACACCCAGTTACCAGCAATTTGTTCTTGCTCAGAGCTCATTCTCTTTCCTTGGTATTTTGGATTCATTAAGTTTATCAAATAGTGGCAAGGTTGAAGTGCTTGATCCATCCTTTTTTTTTTTTTTTTTATAATCACCAGTGTATACGGTTCAAGATCTGCATTTTCTGTAAGATCTTGCCACAGTTCCACTGCCGCAGAAATGTTTGTTTGTTCAGCCTGGAGCATGTCTAGTACTCTACTAACCTCTTTTAGCTGTTTTAGCATGTGTATTGCATCTTTGTAAATGATTACATTCTCTAGAATTTTATTTATGTTTGGGGTAATTTGCAGATCATTTGAGTGCTTTAAGAAACAGGTATAATGCATCCATGTAATAATAAAAGCAAAATAGGCATATTTAAAAAAACAATTTGAGCACCAAGCTTTCCCATTTTAAATGTTACTTTTGAAACTATTAGAAGAAAATATCCCAAAATTGCAGTAAAACTCCAAAATATACTCTAGTTTAAAAAAGAAAAAACAAAACCCACTACAAAGTGGGTTTTATTGTTGTTGTTTTTTAAATCGTCCTGGTTTTTTTTTGGACTGGTAAACAACCCTGAGTGATTGTCACCATGTGTTTAAAAAAACTGCGACAGAAATGAACTATTTTCTGTACCATAGCACTGCGAATTGTAATGCTTTGCTCGCATGAACATTTCCCGTTTCTCTTGTACTCTTTCGCCAGCAAAATGGCGGCTGGAACAAGACCTTTTTCTCAACGGAGCTAAGCTTTACGTGGTCGCAGCAGCGGTGTTCACGTCGTCGTACTTGGAGATAAGTTTTATGGTAAAAATCTTTAAAAAGCATTTCAGATATGAACTTTTTTCGCCATTTGCCATGAAATTACAT
The DNA here is from genome assembly GCA_039090855.1 of Macrothele yani. NCBI lineage: Eukaryota > Metazoa > Arthropoda > Arachnida > Araneae > Macrothelidae > Macrothele > Macrothele yani. The sequence continues at coordinate 16,271,753 of CM077012.1, forward strand.
ACTCTAAAATTTATTTGTACGTCTCACTTTTTTGAAATCGTTCAACATTTCCGGCGAAATAATTTAGGACGCTAAACTACACATTTACCAGGGAAACAACCAATTGGAATACAACAGGAGATGAACTGCACCACGTGAACCTCGGTCATCATCACTCACCATAGCAAAGGTAATTTCATATCACTTTAGGAAGAACTCCCACTGATGGTGGCTTGGTCCGACCCAAAAGAAATGCACACGAGTAATATTTGAAGTTTAACATTTTCCGAATGGAGCATGTGATAAAGACAGATTAAGTATTCTGATTTTAATTGAAATGCCCAAACATGATTTGGTTGCAAGTCTGTTTCTAATCTTACATGTATGGGAATGAAGCAACTGCAGAAGGAATCATTAGACTCCTGAAGCTCAAGTAGTGGGGAGAACATCTACATTTTTATACTGGGGTGTAGTTATAAAATATTATTGCAGATGCACTGATTTAGACTTATCCAGATATTTAATACCTTAATGATTATGTGAATAACAGATTAACCTTATGAAAATATATTACTATTTTCAGGATATTTATAGTACACATATGAAGCTAGTTTCTTCACCCCGTGATGGTGCATGTACGTAGGCTTTATGTAAACAAAGCAACATGATACACAGAACTACTTGAAGAGCCAATAACTAGAAGTCTACCTGTAAAATTAAAGCTTAGAAATCGATACTACCTCTGCCTATTCTGCCAAAAAACCAGCTTTATGTGTCCTAAAAAACAGTGCTTGCTTTATCACTATGTAACAAAACACTAATTTTGAACTTTACTTTTGCTTAAAATAAAGATAGGACTGCTTACTTTACTAGCTGACATAGCAGGCAGAGACTAAGGATTAAGAAAACATACTATTATTATAACTCATTTAAAAACAAGAAACTGCGCTTTACATTACAATCAAGAACATTTTAAAATGATCACAACTAATAACACATACACCTTTTTGTCAAAACTTGCCAACTACTTAATTTAAGCCCTATTCCATAACTACTATCATTTGAATTTTTGATAGAGTAAGGTTACACAGATAGTAAGTACCTAATTTCACTATGGGGACTTATTTTTATCTCATGAGAGTTCATCTACCTTGAAAGATCGCTGAAATAAATTAAAATGCACATACACATATGCTGAAAATTCATACTCAGCACAAAAAGTATTCTTACCTGGTTTTAATTTTGAAGCATAATGAGTTTGCTTAAAGGCTGCAGCATAGCATCTGACAACAGTTAAAGCTGCCATTAACAGTCTCTGTCCATTACTTTTAGACATTAAAAGTCTCTGTCCATTATTTTTAGACATTAAAAGTTTCTGTCCATTAATTTTTAAGAACTTCATTGCAAGTGTTAAACACATGATGTGCAGAGCAATGAAAGGACTACACACAGAAAAAAATGGTAATACTGGAAGAACGTGTGAATGCAAGTTAGCTGTAAAACTCTTAAGACTACACTGAGTACATTATACATAACTTTCGACTGCAAGTGACTGAAATAATGATCCCTCAAATGCAGTACGATAGAACTGGTGCTTAACGCTGGTCGACTTCTCAGATTACACAAAACATTTACAACTACGGGTTTCTTCAGTGATCGATCGCTATCCAAGACGTCGTAACTCAACACAAGGATAACAACAGGATTTTATGCAGGAAAACACAGGAAGTTGGCAGAGGTATTGTAGGTTAGAACAGGAACTGTGGGAGGAAAAACTTTGTATCAAGACTTCTTAATAACAAACTCAAGCTTACAATTACAAATTGATCACTGTCAACAAAAGTTTCAAATAAAAAATCTAAAAATGCACTACAACACCTAATCGATCTTACACCCTCTAGTGCTAAAAAATACAACTACACAGGCAGAACTATTTCTAAAAAATAACTATCAATGAAATATATGACAAAGTAACAACATCAAACGTAGAAATATTAATAAAGGAAAAGTTTTCAATAATATACCTTCACCATCACATGGTTCAGGAGACGAGGAATCAGAAATAAACCTCTTACGTTTACACGATGATTCGGTTTCAGAATGCGCGTTTTCTTCCATAACTTGATATCATATGATCAAACATTAAATAAAATAGTTCTAAGTAAAGAAGGTGCAGTGTATTGGGTTGAAACTGTAGCAGGCTAAAAATGGAAGGACAACTGGTAACACTCGTCTTCAAAAAACATACTGGCAACAACTAGTCAGCCGTCAACCATAACGATGAGTTAAAATAAATGGCCCAACACTGAAAAAGAACAGGATTCAAATATATGGCCAGAACCCTACACCTTCAAAAGAAAGGAGAAAAAGCATTTATCTTCACAGATCACACCTCCAGCCTAACCAAAACAACTCCGGCATGCACTTGAATTCACCCACAGTTGCAGTTAAACCAAATCCAGTGCATGGTGGCTACGTTCATCGCTCTGCCGCCCAGGTGGCGCAGTGGTCTAGAGCTGCTTATGACCATTCGTCCGTGAAGGGTCCGGGTTTGAATCCCGTGAGGCATGGATGTTGTGTTTGTCTTATAGCACTGGCTTTCTCCATTCCCTGGAACCAATGGTTCTAAATCAGGGACGGGCGACTGCTTATAGCCCATTGAGTTGCTCACGGTGGTCGTTAAACCTAAAAAAACAAAACAGAAAAAACTTTTTTCAATCAAAAATTCATCGCTCTCTGCATCGTCATCTTCCTTCTCATCGCTCTTTGAATCGTCATATTCCTCGACATCACTCTTCGCATTGCCAGGATTAACCACTCCAGATCTGACACTTCCTCACCTCCTCATAAATTTCCCAGCCTAGCTGCCTTGCCTAGCTCTTTCCAAACTTCTCCTTTTCAACTCCCTCCGCCGCTAAAAAACAAAAAAACAAAACGGTTTCTTTCATTCTAATACATCTCATCCTCTTTCCCTTCCCATTGTAACTTCTCTTTCTGACGCTCCTTAAACTTCTCCCCAATTCTGTTCTTAAAAAGGTTTTTTCAAAGACCTTAGAGAAGAATACACTGGCAAATACCTAGCTACTTCCGTCAGTGTTTGAAAACCGGATATTCCGCCATTAGCGAGGACGGGGAGCTGTTCACGAGTATACGCCCGTTGCGTGCGTGTTGCAAATCGTGCTTTAAATAGTTGTTAAAAATAGTAAATATAGTCAGGTTTGGGTCAGGTACTGTGTTAGATATGGGTGTAACACTAAGGCGAATGCGGCCGACATAAAAAACGGAAATATTTTCATAAGTAAGTTAAATGTTTTGCTCATTGTTGTTCATAATGTGTTTGGCTGTAGTTCAAACAATATTTATTGGTCTAAAATCATTACAGAATCATACACACTGTTAAAACATGAGAAATAACTTGAGAACAAACATGAATAATTACAAATGCCGGAGCAGGACCCCATCCGGAAATAAACCAGAAAGTTAAAACGGGTGAGAAACTATCCCAGTGTCTACAATTGTACACATAGAAATCAAAACATTCAGCTAAAGGAATAAGAACACATAGGGTACCTCAAGGAGTAATTTGATAAAAATATATGAGAACTACATATGTCGGAGCAAAACTAGCCTCCGGAAAAAACATAAAGTTAAAAGATTCAAGTGGCGATGCATTACCAACAATCTCTCATGAATAGACCAAAACATGGTGCAAATTTCACAGGAAAACATAGTGGTCGACATAGGTAATCAACTTATAAAAAGCACAATGCAAAATCACAGGGAGGAAACACAACAAACTTATACACTATAAAAAACAAAACACATGTGCAAATCTCAAACACAGAAAAAACAAAAAATGCCGCATGCAAGGAGTTATGCAAGTGATTAACAATAAAACACGTGGACACAAAGAAAACCCCTCTGCTATACAATGCTCTGAAAGCTTGCACATTACGCAACATAGTCAAAAAAACAAAAACGGCGGCAGAACAGTACATGAAAAACAAGATAATGATAACTAAGGAAATGAGCAAAATGCAACAATACGGCAGAGGCAAACAACAAGACAGAAGTACTAGGAAATAAGCAAATAAATTCTCAAAACGAACCCTGGGTTATGTCATAGTGAGAAACGTAGGAGTCAGCCGATTTCCATGGCATCAAGCAACTCATTTAGAAAATGCATAATTTATAAACAATAATCATATATACATAACAATTCCTCCATTAGCACATGGTACAATAGAACATTGTAATACTGAGGCAAGTCAATGGTTCAGCACAGTACCAAGATACAATACGAATTGCTCGGGATTACAGCTCCAGCACAAATATACTACAGAACACATACACAGAACAGCAATGAAAAGGTTAGAACACGTCGTCCAACGCATTCGAAAACAAGAGTCCTCAAACTCATGAGGACACCAACATAATAGAACAACACATGATGGATAATCTGTGTCAGGAGGAAAGATACAGAGGTGCAGTAGTCAAGCTCCAAAATAGTTATCCTCTTAATGCAATTTAAATGTAACACAATAGTCCCGACAATCCGAGGAAGAAACAACAAACAAAAGGCTACAGAACAAAGAAAAACTTCTCACGTTCCAACTTGCAAGAAGCACTGAGTGGTTAAAACGATAGACTAATGGTGGTACCATCAATCCGGAACCAACCGGCATCCTGCGCCCAGACCTGATGAAACCGTGCTAAAGAATTAGTTGATTGTGCTTCTGCATATTCGAGGCGGAGGCGAGCTGTTAAACAGCTGCGAAAATAGGTGAGGATTCTGTCACTCGCAATAAGTGGATTAGCAGAGTCTGCGGCATTCCGGAGATAAAGATAATAGATGTATATTGCTTGTTTCACCAAAACAAAGAGAAAGGCGCAAACGTCCGGCAAACGAGAAGGAGGGTGCTTCGTTAAAAGCAACCAGGAATAGGCGAGAAAAGGGAGATTGCGAGAAGTGATATGGTTCACGAAACGAAATACACAATGCAAAACAGGAATCAGGATGGGACAATGCCAGTACATATGGTCGATATCTCCTATGGACTCACAAAATGGGCAAATAGAAGAAGAAAGGAGAGACATACGGGATAGAAGAAGAGGGACAGGAAGCCGGCGGTGAAGATATCGCCAGTGAATGTTAAACTCCAACGGTGCAGAAAGAGGAGAAGAAGAAGCAGACCAGATGGCCTGAGAGAGGGAAGAAGGAACATCAGAAAGTGGGCGCGGAGCTGCGGTAGGTGTACGAAAGAAACGGTAAAAGGAAACAGTGGAAACTGAGAGAATAGGGACAGAAATACTTCTAATAGAGAGAAAAAAAGGAATAGGGAGACTGGGACCAAGGACAGAGACGAGGCCATGAGAATTGACGAGAGATGGATAAAGAAAACCTAGGGAAGAGCGAAGAAGAGCATAATCAGTAGCATGGGAAGGTGAAGGATCGGAAAATAAGGAAGTAAGGGGTTTCCAGGTCAAGTCGGGATTAACGAGTGTGCGAACAGTTAGTATACCGGAGCGGATCCAGGAAGGCAAAAGAAAAAAAGGCTGTCGGGAAGAATGGACGAGAGTTGAAAAGAAAAGAGGTTCATCCAAGAGATCAAGGGTGGTGGTCGGAGGGGCCCGGGAAAGAGGAAGAGCGCGGAGGAACGTCAGAGCTTCAGAAAGAACAGAAGGAAAATAAATGGAAGAAGAAGAGAAGGAATCCATCTTGAGATAAAGGGGAAAGGAGAAAGATGGATCGTGAAGAGAGAGAAGAACATCAAGGGTAGAAGAAAGGGACGGAGTGGGAGCAACCAAGATCCGAAGAAAGGAAACAAGTCGGTGAGCACGATAATATATGTGCACATCCGGTAAATTGATGCCTCCGTGCTCCTGTGAAAGGTTGAGCGTCGCCGCCGCGACCCAGTGCTTAGTGGTCCAGATCATCGATGTACACAGACTTTTGATATGATCAAGACGATACGTAGGCAGTACAGTAGAAGACCAGGTAAAGAGACAAAGTGGCAAGAGGTAACGATGTACAATGGCAGCACGCTGATGTTAAGAAGTGTACGAGAGCGTTGATTTCCAGAATCCCACCGTATGGTGAAGACGTGGGCGTAAAGCATCCCACGAAGCAGCTGCTGCCGTAAACGGATGCCCAATGTAAATACCAAGGATTTTCTGAGACGAAGAGGACCACACCACACCCCATGGTGTATCAGTACGGCTCACCCACGACCCACACCATAAGCCGGTGCTTTTTGCAGCATTAAGAGTAGCACCAGATAAGTCCGCATAGGCTCGATAAACTTAATATAAAACATCAAAGAGATGGTCGTAACGCAAGCAGAACGTAGCATCATCGGCATACGCAGTATATACACAGCAGTGATGCCTAGTGCTAGCGACTGTAGGTGGCATAGCAGAGAGAAGGGATCGTTTCGCTGTAAGAAGAAAGGGCTCAAAGGCCAAGGAGTTGTCCCGAAAGGGGACAACCCTGCCGGATCCCACGTTGGAAAGGCACAGCCGCCATCAAAAAGAAGGTCCTCCGAACGTGAAGACGGGCACTCCTGTAGAGACTGAGAAGGATAGAAACGAAAGAAGGAGAGAAACCAAAAGAAGTAAGAACAGTACAGAGATAATCGTGAGAAACGTTATCAAAGGCAGATTTTTGATCGATATTAAGGAGTGCCAAAGGTTCAGAAAATTTACGAGCAAGGAAGGTAAGAAGAATTAGAAAAGTGGTATTATTATTAATGGGCCGACCAGGCACAGTGTATGACTGGTCGGGAGAAACAAGAAAAGGAAGGACAGTATTTAGTCTGCGAGAAAGTAATTTAGTGTAGAATTTATAATCTAAGTTGAGAATTGAAATGGGGCGCCAATTCGTCAAGTCCAAGAGGTCTCCTTTTTAGGCAGGAGAGTAATATGTGCTACAGTGAAGTCCGGCGGTAACGCAGAAGAAGAAAGAGCACAAGAGAAACATGCGGAGAGAAACGGTAGTAAGGACGGAAAGAAAGCACGGTAAAAGGAAAGTGGAAAACCGTCAGGTCCTGGAGAAGCATGCGGGTTAAGAGACGCGAACGCCTCTCGGAGTTCATAAGGGGAAAAATCCGATTGTAAGAAAGAGCAGAGATGAGCTGGGACCTGAGGGAGATTAGAAAGAAGCGAGGAAGAAGAAAGATCAGTAGTCTGCGGTACCGCTCAGTACTTGTCCACAAAGGCATTCCGAACACGGGAACACACGACGGATTGATCATCGGTAACGGTACCATCAGCGAGGCGGATATGTCGTATGGAGGATGAGGCTCGCTTCTTAGACTCCATTTTAGCAAAGTATTCATACGACTGCGCAGACGAGGAGATATGACGCCAGCGCATCCGCCGGACAGCTTGCCGTGCCAATGGTTTAAGAAGTGCAGAGAGATCACTTTGATACACGGTGTACTGAGGGTCTGCCGGAGTCAGAATTGACAGATGACCTCGTAGATTGGCAATCTTCTGGGAACGTTCGGTGCAAACAGTAAAGGAGTAATTGCGAACAAAGAACTGCAGATCACTCTTAACCTTCAACCAAAGATGCAGAGCACTCGGTGTGGAGTCTAAAAGACAACGCCTATCGGCCAGAAATTGGTTGACTGCAGCACAAAATCCAGAGTCCGTGAGAAGCTCATCATCAAAAGTCCACGTGCGACGTGTACGAGAAGGTGTAGAAGTCTCACAGACAGTGAGACATACTGCACAGTGGTCGGAGGAAACCGTAGGAAGGTGCACCACGTCTGTAATGGACGGAGTCATCGTCGTCGAGACATACACACGATCAAGTCGTGCCAATGGAGAGCCAAGTGTCACCGGACCATGCCACGTGTAGGAAATGTCAGTTGGTTGTAAATGCCGAAAAGCGTCAACAAGCTGAAAGTCATGAATGATTGGTGAAAGCAAAGATGTGAGATTACGACGGTATTCACCTCTTGATGAACACCTATCGAGGGAAGGCTCGAGAGTACAGTTGAAATCCCCACCCAGGATAACAAAATCCTGAGCGGGGAGAGCAGCAAGGGCATCTCGAAGACAATCACAAAAGGTTGTCACCAGAGATTCATTCTGCGGGAAGTGTGCGTTAAGCACATGATAGGTAACATTATCAATAGTAAACGAAAAACATTGTAGGCGACCTGGAGAAATAGATTGAACTGCATAAGACGAGAAGCGATGCAACAGACGGTGATGGACACCAACGTCTCCCAATACGATAGTCATGGAAAAAGGTATATGGCCATGTACGCCATAAATGGTATGGGGTATGTGCATCGCAGTTAGTCTCCTGTAGTAGTAGAAGATCTGCCTGGGCAGAAACCAAATCCTCGTACACAAGAGAGTTAACCTCCGGGGTAGCAAAACCCCTACAATTAAACGTCGTGATCTGGAATAGTCAAATCCACTGTCGGCTGATGTATTGTGGAAGTAACAGTCTTAAACTTCTCTACTTGGCGGAGAATCGTTACAACAAGTTCGCCATAATCACCAGAAGCTTCGTCCACACTCTGAATAGCCGCTGCCACATGGGTGAGCTGTTGAAGAACAGACGGTATGAGCGCACCCGCTTCAAGAACAAGAGCTTTTATTGCAGGCCTTTTCACATCAAAGCAGAGCAAATTATAAATTTGCTTATGAGATAAAGGTTGCTCTAATATTTTGTAATGCCGCAGCTGTTGTGCAAAATCATCAAAGTGAGGAACACCCGAGGACACCTCAATGTCCATAGACATTTCATAATCTTTGAACGCAGCTGGAGAAGTACGCTTCCTACTTGAAGCACGAGGAGAGTGACCAGGAGGCTTTCCGCGTTTAGCCTTCGCGCCGCGACAGCGGGAAGCTAGTCGCTTCTCATTTCGAGATCTGGAGTCTGCCACAGATCCATCACTGGGAGCAGGGTCACCAGTACTACAAGAGGTATCCTCTGAATCTGCGATTGAAGCCTCAGCATCTGAAACACCGCTGCCACCATTTGAATGTCCAGGAACATCCGGAGTGCGGAAAGGTGCAGTCGATGGAAGATCGGGGTAGTGAGCAACAGTGACAGGTGGTGGTTGGGGTACTGCCGACTCAGCATCCAACGTTGTGGAAGATGCTGCAGAAGGACGTGCAGAGGCAGTTGCTTCTGAGTTCCGAGAAGGAGGTAAACGATCCAGAGTAGTAAGCGGTCGAGAGGAGACGTATCTACACTCTGTCTGATTATGTCCAAATTCCTTGCACTTCCCACAGTGAAATTGAGTAAGCACGTCAATACGTCTCACACGATCACCACATTTAACATTGTACTGAGTGGGACAGGCTTCAAAGGAATCTTGTGTAGGGAATACAATCCGTGCAACTCGTCGAGCTCCCTGGATAGAACGGGTGACCGCTCGGCCATCCGGCTTAGCGGGCGCTGCGGAATGGGTGTGTATCGGGCCAACTACACGACCCAAACTAGAAGCAACAACATATAACATGGAATCTGACACTTCTGGTGGCACTGGATAGAATGATACACTCACAGGACGATGTGCAACGGGATCAATGTACAAATGCTGATCTCGAATAGCGAGACCCTTCAAAATAACGTCGTGAGCATATTCAGCTTTTGTAAAATAAACAATTACAATAGTAGGACGACGCGCCATAAATTGAATACAATCAGATGGAAACATACCTTTTAGGGCGTCGTCATACACATAGAGAGGTGTATTCGGCAAGGCGACAAAACAAACTCCTCGATCCAGGATTGTAGTGAAGGCTTGTCCTTCTGGAGAAGCTACTGGTATGTCCAATTGGAAAGAGTTCCCAACACGGTGAAGGTGAGATTTCAAACTAGGTGCATCAGTGTACATCTCAGCAACAGCAGGACGAGATTTTGTGGTCGCAGCTGAATATGAAGGTGGAGCTGCTTGGCACGACGCTATAGGCCCAGGGGATGCAGCAGGAATAGTGTCCATGTTAACAGGATCCTTGAGGAGCGCTGACGGAGTCGAGCTGTTCGGTGACATCACAGCAGGAGTGTAGCGAGAAGAAGCATCATCGGAAGGCAGCTGAACTCCGACGGAAGGTGAAGACGGCGTAGGGAAGCCAGGCATCGAAGAAGAAGAACGAGTACCATCGGAAGTGAGGTCGGGAAACTTGTCCTCAAACCTCCGGAAGTCGCCATCTTTAATGGCGGCGCCCAGACAGGGCCAACCGGCCCGGTCAAAACATAAACAAACGAAGAAACAACACAAAGTAAGCACTCACCAGCTCGGGAAGTAAACCAAAACGAAACCCCTGACCTTTAACTGAAGGCTGGGACAAAAGGAACCACTCAAAACACGAAAACACTCACTCACGAAGTCAAATTACGAGAGCTCGAAACTGGCTGTAATTGCATATAGATGATGCTTTTTACCAGTATGAAGGAAAATATGTTTTAAGTTTGAAGGAATATATAGACTTTACGTCATGTTCAAAATATAATAATTATTTATAAAACAATGGTTTTCTTTTTAATATAGGGCTGTTAACAATTTTTGAACACCCTCTCTTGTTCATTTCCATTTTTTGCATTCCATGTTCAAAAAATCAATCCTCGAAACACCTGTTCGACATCCAAATAGTTACATTTGGGGCCTAAGGATTGTTTGCAATTGAAGTTTTCGAATATGGGATACTGAACTGAAAATAGCCGCCCCGGTGGCGCAGTGGTCTAAGGCGTTGGCCTCTGATCATTCGTCCGAAGGGGTCCGGGTTCGAATCCCGGTGAGGCATGGATGTTGTGTTTGTCTTACGGCACTGGCTCTTTCCCTTCCCTGGAACCAGTGACCCTAAATTAGGGACGGGCGACTGCTTATAGCCCTTTGAGTTGCTCACGGTGGTCGTTACACCTCCAATCAAAGAAAAGAAAGAAAGAAAGAACTGAAAATATCCAAAACTGTGCGTTTGGAGACATCAGTATTTCTAAATTGTGCTTGGGAGCACTAGAAATGCAAATACAGTTCCTCGACAATCACTCCTGTGAAAAGTGACATGCTGTTCCTCCCCTGTGGAAAGATGAAATATATTTATTGCCTTACATTTTTTTTAATTTGATGAAAAACACTAGTTGAAAACTATGTTTTCCTATGGATTTAAATTTTTAATCACATTTTTTGAATAAGATTGCCCAAAACGTGATGAAAAGTCTCCAAGGCTCTCTGCATAAACATATTTTGTACGCTCCAGATCTTTTGGAAAGATTATATAAATTATTACCCTACTTTTTGTTTTATTTGGTGAAACACATCAGTTGGAAATTAAAATTTTTGCAGGAAGAAAAACAAAGAATGCATAATATCAATTATGCATTCAAAAGTTTTAATCATATTTTGAACTAAATTTGCCAGAAACGTGGCGAAAACTTTCTCTGGACAGGGTATCAACAACGTTCATTGAACATTTCAAAGTTCGTCTCCACTCGGAAGCTAGAAATACACAGCATTTGTGCCCCTGATAGCTAATTCTTATGTGACTTGCAGGATTTTTGGGTTTAATAAGCATGTCAGGTTTGTAAGCCCATGTGACATGGTTATCAAGTAATGCTCAGCCATTGCACAATATCAAAGTGTCAATGTGTTAACAGAACAATTTCAAATGGAAGATGTGCTCATGTCAAAGTGTCAGGTGGTCATGTAATTCTCATTTTATTCGATCACAGCTGGGTGAAGTGAATTTTGTGTTGTATAACAACCAGATCGATTTTAAATGGAAGATGTGTTCATGTCAAAGTGTTACACAATTATCATTTTATTCGATCGCAGCTGGGTGAAGAGAATTTTCTGTATTTTTACCCGTTCAGTTTGCTGTGGTTGTGATAAACACAGCTATCCTGTGCTTGCTTACAGCATATAATCGTTGAATACAAGGTGTCAATGGGTAACAGCTTGGCGAAGTGAATTTTGTCAAATGTTGCTACACAATCGTTGTGTACAAGATGTACGCAAGAAAATAACTCAGCACATTCTCAGATTGGCTATCGAGAGAAACATCTTACAATCTCATCGGTAAAAGTTACACTCATGGGGTCCACGTATTCTGTGCTGAGTGGGTCAAAACGTCACTTGACTACAAAACAGTTTCTTGACATTCAGTTCATATTATAACTAACATTTGACTAAATCATAATTGCAGGAAGAAAAACAAAGCTTGTTTACCACTACTTCAGTGCTTAGCCTGTGCTATGTTCTCCTTTTTGATCTTTTACACGATAATTTGAAAAAAATGTTTATGTAGTCATCTTTTCTTAGCAAAAAAAAAATAAAAATAAAATAAAAACCCAGTTCACACAGGTCTGTATAGTCGAAGCAAAAAATAAGGTGAGAAAAGCATTTTTGTATGCATTTAGTTAGAGAGAGTGATGTATTAATTGTTCATTTGCTTCATAAGAAGATACAGTGCTTACTGAGACAGGAGTGCTTGGTTAGAAAATTAGATGAGATAAAGTGCTGCAAAAAAAAAAAAAAAACCCAGTTCACACAGGTCTTTAGTCGAAGAAAAAATTAGGTAAGAAAAGCATTTTTGTATGCATTCAGTTAGAGGGAGTGATATATTAATTGTTCATTTGCTTCATAAGAACATACAGTGCTTACTGAGACAAGGAGTGCTTGGTTAGAAAATTAGATGAGATAAAGTGCTGTGTTATTCTTTCAAATTATATGTAGGAATAACTTTTAAAATTAGTTTATTGAGTGTGAATACGGCACTGCAATTAATAACAGATATAAAGAGCTCTGCATGCCTGAGGAAAAGCCGTGATAAAATGAATATCGCACAAATAAAACTTTTTTATTTCATGCGATATTCATTTTTCATGAGCTTATGGGGTAAAAATACTTTTCAATAAAACAATTTGAGGAACAAAATCGGCTGATTAAGGGTAAGATGAAAAAACGACAATGCGCTATATTTAAATTCGCATTGCTGCAACTTCACGAATCAGGTGTTCGTCGTATGTAGTGGCGTATTTTCTATTTCTTAGCTAATCTTAATCGAAATTGAGAACTTGCTAATTAAATTTTGATCTAGAAATTTGTTGGTTCTCATTTGCACCCGAATATTCCTTCTGCGCTATTTATACGATATGCACTGAAGAACAATTGAATTAGAGATACCTGTCTAGTAACGTGTAGCACCACCTTTCGCCCTGATGACGACGGCGATTCGTCTCGGCATAGACTCGATAAGACACCGGAAGCGTTGGGAAGCCATACGGATCCACGACCTCTGAACAAGCTCCTACAGTTCACGAAGATTTGTGGAGGGGGGTCAGAGCCTCGAACATCTCTCTCGATGGTATTCCAGATGTGCTCGATGGGATTGAGGTCAGGTGACCTAGCTGGCCAAGGAAGCGAGGTCACGTCGGTGGAGTGTTCATCCAACCATTCGGATACAATTTGGGAGCGATGGCACGGTGCATTGTCTTGGTGCAGGATGAGGTCCCCAGTGGGATGTTGAAGACGCACAAACGAGAGCACATGGTCGTCCAGGATATCCCGGTAACGTTGACCTGTGAGGGACGATGTCACACGTACCAGGGGTCCCATTTCAGTCCCCGTAAACAGTCCCCAGACGAGAATGCCACCCCCACCAGCTTGAAAAGTACCCTGCTCGCAAGAATGATCCATCGCTTCATGTGGTTTGCGCCGTACTCGTATCCTGCCATCCGCATGTACCAACGTGAATTTTGACTCATCAGTCCAGTCAACATTTTCCCACATGTCTAGGGTCCAGTGGCGATGTTCCCGCGCGCATGATAATCTTTGAACCCTGTGGAGTGCGGTCAGCAGCGGTACCCTCGTGGGACGATGGCTTCTGTACCCCATAGCGAGGAGATGGTTCTGGATGGTGTGGTTGCTTACACGTTTTTGTGCACCAGCATTAAATTGCCGAGGGATTTCTTGCACTGTGGCCCGTGTATCAGTTGTTACAATGCGAGCTAGCGGACGATGACCCCGCTCATCCACACGCTCTTGCCCACGGCAGTTGGCCCTTGCAGAGATTTTTTACCGGATTCGATGTACTCACGGTGCACCCGTGACACAGGGGCTTGTGAACATCCCAGTGCCTGCACGACTTCCGAGATGGAGTGACCCATTCGTCGGGCCCCGACAATTTTCCCACGATCAAATGCGCTTAGATCCTTCGTCTTATCCATACTGCGCCCGAATCTTAATGATTCCCGTCGCATCACACCTTATATTGTCGGATCGCTGCATACGTCCTGTCGTTTCCGTTTACACGGCCGCCCCCAGCGCCACATTTGCATAACGCCAGCTGTCTCGAATTCAATTGCTCTTCAGTGTATTATGCGTTGAATCAAACACCGTATGTATTTTTCCAATAGCTATGTATTTCCCACCAACTCTTCGTGGTTACAGATGGCATTGCTATCTCAATTGCTGCTCGTTGCCTCCATTGCCTTTGCCAGTCTACTTTCCAAGGTCTTTGTTTTTCTTGCCCTCGCCTTTTGCCTTGACTTTCCTTCGGCCAGATATGGCAGTGAGTTCGAAAGTTGATAGAATCTTATCCTACAACCAGGGTCTGTCTATGACAACCAGAGACCTAAGGCCAAGAAAATGGTGAAGTCCCCATGAACAAAATCTATCATCAATGTATAGTCCTGGGGCTGTCACCTGATACAATATGAGTAAATACATATCTATATTCACCGAAGTGCCAAAAAAACTGACATACCTCTTAAATACGGCTTTGGTCCTTCTCGCTATTGGATAACAGCAGCAACTAGTCGGGACATGGACTCAAAGAGCTCTTTGTAATACATGCTGTGCAGACAATGCACTTCATGCATTCTGAAGAGCGTCCCACAATTCCGTAATAATCGACGGTGGAGGATTCCTGGATTTGACGGAACGTTGAACAGCATCCCAAATGTGTTCGATGGTGTTTAAATTCAGCGAACGAAGGGCCAAGTCAGGATGCCAAACTTTGTGGAATGTTGCTCCAGCCCTAATCGGGTGACTGTTGTGTGCGATGGCGTATTGTCGTGTGAAAGATGTGGCACCCGTCGGAGTGTTTGCATGACATGAACGGATGCAAATGATCTCCAAGGATGGTTCTGTCGTCTCCACCGGTCGGAGGGGTCTGCAGACGTATGAGGGGTCCTAATGCGTCCCAGCTAAAAACACCCCCACCATAACAGAGCCACCGCCTGCCTGCACTGTCCTTGTAGACATGCAGGATCCATTGCCTCGTGGGGCTGTCGCCACACCCGGAGTCGGCCATCTGCCCGAAGCAATTGGTACCGCGATTCGTCTGACCAGGCTCCACGTTTTCAGTCATCTTGAGTTCAATGGAGGTGTTCCCGAGCTCAGGCGAGGCGCACAGCGTTATGTAGTCAGGTCAGCAATGGCACCCGGGTAAGCCGTCGGCTCCGGAAACCCATAGAACACACGGAACGCTGCACTGCCCGAATGGATGGCACTACTGGTTCCGGCATTGAATTGCACTGTAATTTGCGGCAATGTTGCACGCCTGGCGAATGTTACGATGCGTGCTAGACGCCGCTGTCGACCATAGTCCAGGGCTTTTCTACAGGCAAACCGGTCTCGCACTCCGGATGTTTTCCTTGAGTTTGTGTAGTCCAGGTAGACCCTTGAAATTGTTAACGGTGTAAATCCAAATTTTGTGGGCCGCCCCGGTGGCGCAGTGGTCTAAGCGATGGCCTCTGATCATTCGTCCGAACGGGGTCCGGGTTCGAATCCCGGTGAGGCATGGATGTTGTGTTTGTCTTGCGGCACTGGCTCTCTCCCTCAGTCACGTAATTTCGAGCTCCTGAAAAATTGAAGTTATTTTCTAGTTTATAGAGTTGTGTTTGTGTTTCAACTAACCTGGTTTGTGTTTGAAGGTTTCAACTAACCTCCGGTGTCGTCCTTTCCTGTTGGTAAGCACTAATTTTGTTATTATACTCATTTAATCACTTCGCAAGGCGTTTGTTTACCTTTTGCACGAATGCAAATGGCGGCTTCCGGTAGCAGCAGCCCAGCTGCTTCAAATCAGGAAGTACCTCTTCTTCAAGCAACGTCATTAACAGCAGGTGCAATGGCTTCGTCACCACTTCGACCGAAGCATGACAAAACAGCTGAAGATCACTTTCTTGAAAGCAATTTCAATCAAGCCTTTCCAGCAATGGATTGCCAATCCCCTAATATGCTGGCCACGAGAAAATCCCCTATTGCACTTACAAATAAAAAGGCAGCTGACATGAGAAAACCTTCAGGTCAACAAAATGTAGAGGAAATGCTACAATTTCAATCTCCGCCCAAAGCCATACGTAGTTTTGCGCAAGCAGTAAATCCGGCAGCTGCATCGTCACGCTCAGCACTTTATTCTGAGTCAGTGGTAAAAGTAAATGAGAAGGGAGTATCAATTGTCATTATATCTGATTCGCCTGTGGGAAGGCAACATACGAGCTTATTAAATCGTACTGTGCTTTTTGAAGCATTACCTCAAACTCCCATCCCAAAGTACCTAGAATCATTGGAGCAATTACTTCCGAAGGAGGCGATGGAGGGAGTAACGCGATGCACTCGAGGTATCTCAGTGCTCTTTAAACAAGCATCGTCAGTTGAAAATGTTATGCAGCGTGGGATCACAATCAAATCCCGTACACTTTATCCCACTACCCTGACAAATCACCCAGTGTGGATCACGTTTTACCCGGTACCGCTTGAGGTACCGGATGAGGCATTACTACTTACAGTCAATAAATGGTGCAAAGTCCTTGGTACAGTCCAACGAATGTCCGACGCTCCAAGAGACTCGCTATTCAAGCATGTTACAGGACTCAAAGGACAGGTCAGAGTAGTCTTCGCCTCTGAGGATGCCAAGACGGAGTGCCCAACTCAAGGAACTGTGATACTGGGAACGAGATCTTACATGTTCCAAATTTTCTCGGATAAATACTGAAATTATTGCCGTGCGGCTGGACACATAAGGCAACAATGCCCAAATTATCGAACAACCACTGAGGTCGTTCTTTCAACAGCTCCACAGAGAACGACAACCAAGCCAACGCTAGCGTCAACGACCACAGCTATGACACCACATCAGTCAGCGGATAACGCTGGTGGAAATGAGGCTGTAGAGAATTCCAAATCTACTAAGGTTCTGGACGATCAACCCTTGCATCCTGCAACAATACCTGCAATTCCAAGCGATATCATCAATGAACAGCCACCTGTTACTGATAGTGAATGTGGACTTTCCATGGACATTTGCATTCCTATCGTAGAAGAGTCCACAGACATTGGTACTGGAGGAACCACTCGTGATGACACACAGACTCATATTGAAGAGTTAGAGGAACAACCACTGAACACTTCGTTAGTTTCAGTACCAGAGACAGATGGAGAGATCACCACGTCTGCGAAACTTAACCTTCCAGCTGATTCAGAGCCAATGGAGCACACCACTACAGATTGCCTCAGCATGTTAAAGCGTTGTGGCTCATCGCCTGATATAACTGAGCATAAGCGTTTAAAATCAGGAAAACTAACAACCGCTCATTCCACTGAATCAGTGAATGGCTGAGTGAGAGGAGTACCATCCACTTCAGCAGCTGGTTCAAAGCGAGTTATCACCGGACTAACACGTAAAGCAAGTACAGCATCAGTGCCGATTCCAGTGCATTGTAATATGAATGATCTAGTGGACATGTGTCCACGCCCGTAGGAACCGTACTCAAAAGACATCTTGAAAAACTTTTTTACAGAGAAACAGGGGCAAAAGTGTTTCACCAAACAATTTCATCAAGAGCATCCGGTGGACTTTGAAGCCGGATATAAACAAGTACAAGCATATTATGAGTTTTTTACTAAAGTCACTCCACAGAAGCATCGCCTTCGTTCGTATTTGCCACGTTACCAAGCTAAAATTTCTTATTATTTACTAAACGCCGAGAAGCAGCTGTGTGACTCGGTGAATGTCCAAACAACTTAGCTTCGCCTCCTTCAATTGCAGAGGGTTCGCAAATTCTTTTGCGAACTCTCTTGCTTATGAGGATCTCTCCCCAACCCTGCCTGAAATCCTGTATTTGCAGGAAACCAATTGTACTCCTGTGACCCCGATGCACATACAAATTCTTTCACTGTTATGGGAGTCGACCCGGATCAGGGGTTGCCATCGCAGTGCATAATAAACTCTCGTATACATTTGCTAGCATCAGGGAGATCGCACGATTTGAAGGCATCTTCTTGGCGCTTAGTATCATTGTTGCAGGTTTAACTTTTCATCTTTTTAATATTCATATGCCAAATTCAAATGCAGACGCACTTTCGCTCATCGAAACGTTAACGACGCTTTTCGAAACGATCCCATCCAACGATGTCATTGTTTTGGGAGGCGATTTCAACTGTACCCTGCAGCCAGATCTAGACCGAAACCACTCGACTGAGTATAGGATGGCCTTAGTTTCAGCTCTAACAACATTAGTCAACTATGCTACGTTAAGCGATGTGTATCGTGAATACCACCTATCCACTCCGGTGTTTTCCTGGAGGTCACCGGTAGCCACATCACAGGCGGAGGCTCGCCTTGACAGATTCTACGTTTCGGAATATTTCTGTACCGCGGTCCAAAAGGCGGAATATCGCCCCACAATCTCCTCAGATCACTCCATATGTACAATCTCCTTCATGTTACCAACCACAAATATCCCGAAATATCATGTTTGGTCTCTTCCGGATTATCTACTTGTATTACAAGATGTGGAGTTCAACAATACAGTCACTCAGATTCTTCAAACATCAAAAAATAATTTGAATACTGCTGACGACCTGATAACCCACTGGACAACAACAAAAAAATCAGATTATAGCTTTTGCTCGACGTTTTTCAGGGAGTTATGATTTTAATCGTTCCATGAAAATTGCACATTTGCGAACAACCCTTGATTGTCTAGAGGTGGGGTCTGCCGCCTATAGTTCAACAAAAGCAGCGTTAAGAAAACTTTTGGAACAGGACGCAGGCCAAGCACTGCGAATATTCAAGTTCCAGGAACTCACTGATGAGGTCCAGGATGTGTGCGCACTCGCTGGGGTTGAGCAGTGTCTCCATTCGAGGGCCTCTCTCACCCATCTTACTCTCCAAGACGGAACCGTTACTAACGATCCTACTATCCTGGGTTCTGTGATCCACGATTATTTCCGTGAACGTTTTAACCCACCGCTACTTTCCTATAATTTATCCTGCCCCCTGTTCGCCAACCTGCCCAAGGTTCCATCTCATCTCTTTTCTCCCCTCATTTCCCCAATTTCTGACGTTGAAATAAAAAATGCTTTATCCACTCTCAATCAACATTCAGCTCCTGGCCTTGACGGTATCTCTACCTCTTTCTATCGTGCTTTTGCTCCGTTACTTCTGCCACTTCTACAATCTTGTTTTAATGCTCTTCTTAATGGTCACCCTATTCCGTCAACTTTCACCGTTGCATACATCCGCCTTCTGCCAAAGAAAGGATACTTGCTCGACCTGAACAACTGGCAACCCATTAGCATCCTAAACTCCGATTATAAACTGTACACGAAAATTCTGGCCCTCAGACTCAACTCAGTTTTACCACACGTAATACATGAAGACCAAGCTTATTCAATTCCATCAAAATCTATTTATGATTCAATTCATTTAATTCAGAATATGGTCGTTCTGGCTGAGCAGCGGGTCGAGCCCCTGGCTGTGTTTTCACTTGATCAGCGCCAGTCGTTCGATCGAGTTGCACACCCTTACCTCTTTCAAACCTTACAGTTTTTTGGATTTCCAGACAGTTTTTGTTCAATTATCCTAAATCTCTACACAGATTCCGTTGTCCACGTTCGTACTGCAGCACTGCTGTCTGGGGGTATACCGTTTTCTGCTGGTATTCGGCAAGGATGCCCCCTTTCAGGACAGGTGTTTTTTGCTAGCCTTCGAACCTTTTCTTGTCCTACTCCGTAATCGACTTACACCATCCCCACTCTCATTAACTTCCGTGAGTCGTCATCATGCGGCCGTGCTTACGGCGTATGCTGATGATCTCACGGTCTTTATCCGCTCTGAATCTTCCTTTTCACAGCTATCTTCCTGTTATGCCGACTATGCGGGGGCGTCCGGGGCAGCGCTGAACGCAGCCAAGTGCTCCGGGTTGTGGTGCGGGGCGTGGAGCTCCCGTACTGATCGGCCCTGGGGCGCAAATTGGTCAAATATCGCTCAGCGTTTCCTGGGGGTCTCGATTGGCCGGTCTTCGCTCCGGATTAACAACAATAATATATCTCTTCTTTCCACTTTTCAACGTTTACTGGCGCGATGGAAACGCGTCCGGAACTGCATGTCAGGGCGAGGACGGGCGCGAGTCGTCGCGACTTACCTTATTCCCCTCTTTCTATATAATTGGACGTCACAGGTTTTTCCAGCTACGTTTCTTTCCACAATCTCTTCAGAAATCTCTTCGTTCATATGGCACAGGAAACACTGGGTAACGCTGAGAGTCCTGTTGCTGCCGGTGCCATGGGGTGGAGTTAATCTACTAGATGTGGCACTGCGGTACAGGGCGACTCGGCTAGCATTTCTTTTCCGACAATACTCTTATCCACCCTCATCGGCTGTGCTCACTCTGGATGCAATTCTTGCTCCGCGCAATATATATCTAACATTTAAAGTGCTATTAAAGATGGATCGACTCACTCTTCTTCCTCGACGTCTACCTGCAGTCGCAAAAGAAGCCATCAAATTCTGGAGGGAGTTGGCATTACAAAGGCTTCCACCCACCTGTCTCCAAGAACTACTCGAAGAGCCTTTGCTCTACTCCACGACAGTTTATCAACAATCAGGTGATCCCTTTGTGTACCCAGAATGGATTAAGGCTGGAATACTGACAGTTGCACAGCTGGTGGGACCTGATCTCCAATGGCTCTCACTTTCATTTGTTTCCGCACCACTTCCAATTTCTTCAACGAATGTGGCAAATTGGCCTGTTTACACTCTGCTTTGAAACGTTTATTTCCAATTTTTGTTTCTTCATCGGGTCTCATTCCTCAAGCGTCAGTTCCTTTATCCCTCCCGTTTGCTTTATCCCACCCGTCTGGGCCAGTGTTACTTCACAACCTCCGGTCTAGTTTTATTTATAAACACTTGTTGTTGGGTTCGACCTCTCCAATTTCCATCCCGTCAATTCCCCGGGGGTAGAACGGGCGGTGTGGAGTTCTCCCACCGCACCGTCGTCCTCCCGGAGGAGCGTGACATACAGTGGAGATTTTTGATGGACAGACTCCCAACACCGGAAAGGCTGGCCAGATGGGGTCTCAGAAATTCCTCGGACTGCCCCATTCTGCGGTGTTTTCGGGGACACTTTCCACATTTACAACGCATGCTGTGTATTAGATCCGTTATTTCAACTTCTGAACATCCTTGTAGGCAAAGTGTGTCCTCACATGCACTCTTGTCATGAGTTCAATTATTTGGTCCCTCGTGACAGGATTACACAGCATCGACCGAACATCTACTCGTATTTTTTTGTGTTAGCAAAATTTTCAATTCAGGGATTTTGGCTATCATTAAGACACATTTTTCCTACCCCTTCCATTGCTGAAGCGGGTAACCTTTTGCAACTTCGTTTTCAAAATGCATTAACTACACGTCTGTCATCGGAATATGCAACCCACTCTTGTAACTCTAGTCAAGGGATCTTTCATTCTGAATGGTCCCCGGGATCAACTTGGTATGAAGTATCTAACCGAATTGTTCATCTAACCGTGTAAAGCGGAGGCAGCTCATTTTGGCCCTGCGTCTGGGCCACGCAGGGCCAAAATGAGCTGCTTCTCCGTTTAAAGATTTTTTTTTTTTTTTGTGTGTATGTAATGTTACAAGTTCATCTTTCCTTTATAGTGTATTAAGTGTACGGTATATTTCCTCATACTGAGGATTAAATGGAGTTCTTTGCGACTTGAATTGGTCTTCCGCCAATAGTATATATAGGGTGTGCTTTCCATCTTTATGAATGCCATTTGTTTTTTAAGCACTTACAATTTTTTGCATATAGTCAGTTTACCTGGGTTTCGTTCATAAGTGTGTAATGTGCCTTTCGTACTAAAATTGAAGATCATTGTTTGCCCCTAACAAACGCAATTTCAGTTAGACAACAATCTACCTACAGCAGTTGGTCGGAATTACGTAGAAGTTTAAGCTCGTAAAAACGCATGAGTTTACTAATTATTAACCATTATCATTAGTCAAATAATACTACTTGTCATTGCATTTTGAAGGAGAGCCACAAAGGAGGTGGTTTTGCCTCCAGCTCTAACACCGAGGCCCTTTCATAGCCCTGATATGTGATAATCATAAAGTAAGAAGTTTGCAATAGTGCACTTCTAGAGAAACATCAATTGTGTCTTTTTCGATGCTTCACTTCATCTTAGATTTCATATCATGTTTTTTTTTTTTTTTTCATATGTCGAGGAGTCGGCATACAACGAATGATCAAATAGATGCTTTGTCAACTGATTGTATATATCTATACTTATTAAACTTAAATTTGTATTGTAGAAGATCATGTTTGAATACGTACATTTGCATTGTATCATTGAATGGCGATCAATCATGTATGACTGTTCCTCACTTAATTAGTTCAGTTAGTGGGAACGCAAATGAACTGTAGGTGTGTACATGTGACTGGGGACGGCTCGCGACAAATGTTTTAGCGTGAGGCTTTGTGAACTGTCTGTATTTATCTTTACACATAAAACTTAAATTTGAATTGTTTAAAATAATATTTTGAATCCGTATATTTGCATTTTTTTAATGGTGATTGATCATGTTTTGTTATAATGTAACTCAACTGATTAGTTTCAAGGAAAATCGACAATTCTGTACATATCTGTCTTTATTTACATGTGAGTTTGCTACTCATAACAGGAGTCATAAATAGTTGCGTTTCGCAACACTTTTCTACAAATGTAGATATCTTTTTTAGTGATCTTATTGTCAAAATTCCATATGGAAGGTTCAGTGTCAATCATATTCATTTAACATATGACACTGGTGAAATGCAATTTGTAACTTTATCATAGTTTAATTTTGTAACTTGTATAAAATATATATTGTTCACTGCATGAGTCACAGGTGAGACTATAATCGTCACATTTCCATCGTTTAAATTTTGTAATTTATCACAGCGTGGGCATGTGTGTTTGCAGAGTTATTGTTGTATGTATTTTTAACTAATTGAGGCCGTGTGGTCTGACATTTGTTATTTTTAAATAAACTAAGTATGGTGAGCCATACTTAAAGTTCTTATCTCTCTCCCTTCCCTGGCACCAGTCACCCTAAATTATGGACGGGCGACTGCTTATAGCCCATTGAGTTGCTCATGGTGGTCGTTAAATCTCGAATCAAAAAAAAAAAAAAAAAAATTGTGGTAGTTTTCGCGAAATCGCTTGAATCCTGATAAGTTGCCACCTGAACTGCAAATGCTACTACTTGAGCTTGCGGAGATATCTGCTTTATATATACGTCGTCTGCGGACGATACCATTTACCGCATGGGTGTGGTGGCATGCAATGGAAATGGTTGCGTCCTTCCCAGTTTTTTTTTTCACATCTCTTTCTGTTTAGTTTTTGCACCAAATGACTGAGATATTTCATTGTTCATAGTAAGTCTGATTGTGTAATAGTTGAAGCGTCCTACAGTTTGATTAATAATGTGCTAAAAAGTAATAATCATTTTTAATTATCTTAGAATTTGTAATAAATTCTATGGTAAAGTTTACTTTGATCATGAAGTGAGGAAGCAATTTCAGGGAAAAGTAACAAAGAGTTTTGTGAAAATCGAAACTGCTGCTTTGATGAAAGCACTGGAGATTACCCATAAGAGGAGATGTAACAAAACCCAACGTAAGTTATTACTTTCATAATATTAATAATAACAATAACAACAACAATAAGAAATTATGATTATGTAATTTCTAAAAAGCAATTTAAAAAAAGAAGACCTGTTAACCAGGGCCCAGAGCCCGTGCGGTAATCAGGCCCTATCTAAAACCACCATATCTTCATCTCCTTTAGCTTTTACAAACATCCTAGGCAGCGTGCCTTAAAAATGGGAAGAAGAATCAAAATAATTAAGAAGTTTATAAATTCAGCATTTTCACACACATTGGCAGCAAGTTACGATGCAAAATTGGAAACATTTGCGACAAAAGAAGGAGATTTGGCCAACACAAAATGCATTGCAATAAACTTGAAACCCATCAGCTTTCCCACACTTTGACGGACGTCTCTCGCGGTTATAGGCTTCACGCAAAGTGGTACTGCTCCATTAACAAGGGCATCTCCAGATATCTTATTCTAACCTCCTTGTTTAAACCAATGATCCAAAGAAGCGCGCTGCTTTTTTTACTTCTAGCGTGGCACGTAGCATGAAATTATGTTTGTAAACAGTGCTAATTGAAAAAGTACAGGAACGCGTGATGCCTTTACGGCTTCAACACCTTTCCCTTGTTACAATACCCCCTCTCTCCATGCCGCCTCTCGGCTTTTTACTTACTTATATTTATAGTATAAGAAAGTATAGTGATCGGTCGAAATCAGACTTCCGATTTCACCATTTTTGTAAGAAAACAGTTAAATGTTGGGTCCTTTTTGGGATGCAAAAACTAAAATCAGCCATACAGGTCTGCACGGGCCTTAATTTGGAAAGCCCGGCCCAGCCCAAGGCCTGGCCCCTACCCTGCCCGTTTCAATTTTTTAAAGTAAAGCCCGGCCCGGCCCGTATATTTCTCCTGCTTCCAAGGCCCGGCCCGTAAAATTTCAACAAGTATCAAAACACGAATTTGACACCTGGTGCGCTCGGTCATTCGACTCCTGAAGAGTTTTCGTTTTCTTAATTGCTACACGTATTCTATTACCATAAACGTTAATTCAGAATATTTCTGAGACTTTGTATAAGTCACGTGACGTCCGAGGAAGGGGGAGAGGGCTTGTGTAGTCAAAAATATTGCATGAAAAGGACAATTTCCATGCCTTTCAACGTTTTTGGGTTTTCAAATTACCATCCCCTACCGCTTGGGAAATATCCTTGTGGATAAGGAGGGGGGGGGGTTAATTCGGAAAGTACGAAATATCCAGAATTATGAGTCCGATCGTTCTACAGGGAGAAGATTTTATGGCTGGAACCCAATATGTCTGTCGTGTGTGTGTGTGGGGGGGGGGGGGGCACATTTGTGCCGCTTAAGATGCGATGTTCCAGATTTTGAGCTATCACAACTCAAAAAGTTTTTGCATGGAGTGCACTGTGCGACGTTTTCCGGCCGACTAGTGTCAGAACGGGACAGTAATAAAATATTTCCAAATATCGCTTTTCCCCTTTACATTGTCTACAAGCACATATTCTCCGGAAGCGATTTTTTCGCGAAAATCTTTCGCTTTCTTAAACTCCATAGTAAGTATGGAAAAGTATTTATCAGCAACACTGAACTGAGCATACGCTAAGGGAAAACAACGACAGACTGCCCAGCTAATCAGTGTCACAGAAGTTTTGAAAACGGCTGCCTGAGAGTAAAAATGGAGAAAATAAGACACAGATATTTATACACAGAAGAAAGTTTCTCGCAGCCCATTCCTCCCGTGCCATTTAAGACAACTTAAAAGCTTTTCACACATCTAGAGAACAAAGTGCCGCCGACCAGAAATATAAAAAAAGATCGTCTGCGAGGGGGGTGGCTTGGTTTAGAAATGCTGCAGTTAATAGCCTGCCCTGAAGCATGAGAGGAGGGTGAAAGTTAGAGAGAGAGAGAGAGAGAGAGAGAAGGGACCACATTCACATTGAAACACTAAGGGAGCTGACCTACTCCAATTGTTTTGTAGGAGGGGAGGACGTCGTAATACTTCTGTTTTTTCCATCAGCGGAAATTATTCAATCTTATCCTGCTGCTGTATGTTGCGAGTTTTCCAAACGAGAAAGGCACCGTACAGCGATTGCTTTGCTCATAAAAAAAACAACCCCTGCTCGACCCGTGTCTGCTTTACATTAAATATGACCGGCGGATTAGTTATCCCCTGGGAGCGTGCAGGAATTCGATTGTGTGATACCAGTGAGAGCGCATACAGGTGCGGTCGGGTTCCCACACGAGGAGCGCATGCGTTGATTTCTTTTTTGATTTCAACAGTCCTTTTGAGGGCTCGAAGATCCCAATAATCCAATTCCCGCCCCGTCGTCGTCGTCGGGCCGGTCCCCCAATCAAAATGAGTAGGCCAAGTGCGGGGACAGACGAGCAGACTCCATCCTGCTCGGGCCTCCAGAACCCAATCAAGGGGGACGGAGGCACAGAAAACACTGTGAGCTCAGGCTCAGAGGAGTTCTTGGGACTGTCCATGAGCTCATTCAACTCACGGAACAGTCCCACGACAAGGATCTCACACAGTGTGAGGGGCTTCATTCGCCCAATCCTGTCGAAAATGCTGGAGAATGCTACTAAACAGTCGCAGCAAATTGAGCACCCGAGGGATCAACTAGAGGAACAAGAAAGGAATGTGCAGTCAAGTGGAAAGAAGACCTATGCTGAAGCAACCGTGAGAAGGGCAGCTCCCGCCGTGAAAAAGCCCCAGCGAAGTCACTCGATCATCCTCTACCCGGTGAATCCTGAAAGGACTTCTGACGAGGTGAAAAAAATCGTGCTGGGGATGTTCAATCCAGATGCCATTGGAACGGGCATAAAAAGTGTTAAAAAAGTGTCGAAAGGCGGTGTTCTTATCGAATGCACAGCGGCTGAAGGGGTAGATAGAATAATGGAAAGTTTCGATGAAACTTCCAGCCTAAAGAATTACTTCATCCCGAAAAAGCCGGTGAGAAGACCACCCAGAGTGATAGCATACGGGGTCGATACAGGGGCGGCTCGTGTTTGGAAAAATAGGTGAAGAATTACAAGAGCAGTATGAAAAGATATCTACTGTCTACAATGAAAATCCCTTAATGAAGACTTACCTATTTTTTTGTATATTAAATCAATTTTTCTTCCTTTTAAAGCTGCAAATTTGTCGATTATGTCGTCATAAGATGGTTAGATGGTTGTTTGTTCGTCAGCATCAATAAAATGTATTCCTGAATAGAAATATTTGCCAAAGAAGCAAGTCTATCTTGGGAACTAGTGTTTCTTGAGCAAGTTTGTATTCTTTTAAGAAAACTTCTTTCCACTGGTACACTTATAGATGGAATTGTTAAAATGAGGAAAACCAATTTATAATCTTCTGTAAAAATGTCTTTGTCTCCGTGAAACACTCAAAGGAGTTCTTGAGTCAATATATTCCTTAATTTTTCATCGGCATATACAAGACTCAGTTCATTTTTAAGGCGCTGGTGTTTAGTAAATATGTTTCCGTAAAAATGTAGATTTTCAAGAGAGCGAGAGGGAAAGCATGCATTAAATTATTCGAATTTGGTTGTGTCAGCAGGTCAGACAAATTGAAATTTCTTACAGTCTTGAAATCTTATATCCATTTCCATAAGAATGTGATCAAAAATTTCAAAATACAATGGTTTATAATTTTGAAAAATTGTTTCCTGTGTAAGAGCAGCATATTCCTGTGCTTATTTCTGTGATTTTGCTAGCTTTTCCAAACTGTGTTTCAAATACCTCATCGTTCCTTTTATGGCTCAAAATTTTACGAGTTTTTTTGTTTTTTTTAATTTGAGTTACACAGTAGTTTATGTTTAGTTATCTTTTCTTCAAAAGTTCTAATAATAGATCAGTGGAGTCAAAAATGTAAATTCGAAAGTGTTAATATCATTCAGAAACCCCTTGGCAAGATGAATTGATTTTTTGTCTGATTGTTCGCTATTCGTCAGAAATCCGAACACTTCCTTCAATTTATTCTAATCTTCAACAACTACACTTACTAATTTCGAAGTGGAGGACCATCGAGTTTCTGTTATGGTTGGTCTGCGTCTTGCGGTTGTTGGTATAAGTGTATAAGACCGCTTCGCAGAATGGTGAACAAACGAAGCAATTCCACTAAGGCTTGCAAAAAGTATTCGACACTTAGAAATTTTAGAAAAACTCTGGTGTAATACAAGATTCAAACGATGAACTAAGCAATGAACGAAAACAGCTCGAGAAGCTTTATCCTTGACTTTTTTCTGTAGCCCATTTAAGTGTCCAGACATTATACTTGCCCCATCGTAACATTTTCCTATTTATTTGTGTTGGTAATCAGACTGTTCCAAAATTTTGTCTAGCATTTGGTATAAAGCTCCTGACGTTCTATCTTCACTCACATCATGGAAACCAAAAAATCCATCAACCAATACACCTTCCGAATCAACAATAAAAAATTATTTAATTTTTGACGTGATCGTTTATACAGTATATTCAGAAATACATACAGTTAATTCATTTTGAATAGTTTTTTATCCTTTCGTATTGATTTTCAATTTCTAAAGAACTTCTTCATATCAACAATGAAAGTAATTCAATGAAATTTCCACGATTTATCGAGCTCATGCTTTCGTCATGGCCATGGAATGCTAGTTCTTGTTTGCTCAAATACAGTATAGACTAATACTGCATCAATCACTGTCTGCAGGAAAAGTCTATTTAAACGAACGTTTTCGTTAAAATGCGTTTTTCAAAAGCCTAGCATTCTTCCTCAGGGCATCGGCAATGGTGTTTTGAATTTTTTCAAAATTCCTTAACATTAATCCGCATTTCAGGTGTTCGCTAGAATCACGATGCTTATGAAGTGATCGTGTTACGCTTAATAAATCTGATAATCCGTCTTTATTCCACGCCGAATGTATAACGAAGTTAATTTCTCCATCATTTCTGTCCACGCCAGGATTCGAACCCGGATCCCCTCATTCCGGAATAAGTTGCTCTACCAATTGAGCTACGCGGACGTTTTATTCTGATTCCTATCTGCCTTTATGTCGTGTGCGTCCTTCTGGCAGGTACGTCCCATCTCCTGGTACGTTACATCATCTCCCCCTTATTATTATTATTTTTTTTTTTTTTGAAGTGCTGGAGAAGGGATTCTCTGATTTTTTCTATCTCGCGGTGTGGAAATAACATCACACCATTACGAGATTTTGAACGGTCGGGACATCCGGATAGTTCGGGCGCCATTATAACGAAGTAAATTTCTCCGTCATTTCTTTGGTCTACGCCGGGATTCGAACCCGGATCCCCTCATTCCGGAATAAGTTGCTCTACCAATTGAGCTACGCGGACGTTTTATTCTGATTCGTATCTGCCTTTATGTCGTGTGCGTCCTTCTGGTAGGTACGTCACATCTCCTGGTACGTTACAAATGTTTATTACTAAAAAGTAAGCAGGGCCAAAAAAAAAAAAAAAAACACAGAAGTGCTGCAAATCCATTTATATTCAGTAAATTAACAATTTTAAAAATTAATATTATTAGATTTACAGCTCTTCTTGATTTCGTTCTTGGAAACAATTGGCAGTGAATCCATCGGTCGTCCTTGAAGCAAAAATGCCTCTTTTATCTTCATATTTCCATAGATTAAATGGAGTTTGCAATAAATTACAAACAATATCGTTCACAGGATGCATACTAAAAACTATAACTATCAGTTAAATTGTGCACAAACCTAAAATATCAGTTAAAGCTTTCAACAAATAATCACAAAGCACGAAAGAACAAATTCCTGTCGAAAAATAATGTACCACAGCACCACAAGGAAAAAGCCCTAGTAGACTGCAAGGTACCCTGGTAGTCCGCCCGCTCCTCCGTGATCTCTGACGACTTTACACTCAAAAACTGAGAGATGAAGAGCTAAGGCGTCGAAGCTGAAACACTTCACTTGAGCGAGTAGATTGGGGAGGGTGACGTCACGGTTACCATGACAACTCCGTCGAAAACTGCAGACTTCCAAGCATTCTCATTTCGGCTCTTCACTTGCACTGTTTTGCGTATAAGGATTTGTTTTCCGTATTGAGCGCGCCATGTGAATTAATATATATTTTAAATTTTGAGTAATTTGGAACTGAATAAAGGCAAAAAAGAATATATTAAAAAAATACTGATTACAACTTTATTTTATGTAAAATAGGTGAAGAGGCACTTCACCTACTTCACCTGAAAAGCCGCCACTGGGTCGATACTGACGACCCAAAGCGAATCCCAGCTTATTTTATTAGCCAGAATGAGCTTAAGGATCCTGAGAAATGTAGGGTTCTCTTCCCCATAAAGGGGAAGAGGAGGAAATTGCACTGGGTGATCGAAGTGGTCCCAGCGGATTTCCACACCCTCATCAAAAAGGGGAAAAGTAACATCGGATGGCACATTTACATCTGCAAAGAGATCTTGCGGGCGACCCGATGCTTTCGCGGTAATAGGTTCGATCACCATCGAGAGAAATGCAAGGCAGAGTCCGAGTCCTGTGCCCGATGCGGCCAGGCGGGTCACAGGCACCGGGCCTGTCAGAATGATGCGAATTACCCCAACTGCCAAAGTGCAAATGAAAGATACCCCCTGAAACTCTGCAATGCGCATTCCAGCCTGTTTGTTTTTTTTGTTTTGGTTGGAGGTTTAACGACCACCGTGAGCAACTCAATGGGCCATAAGCAGTCGCCCGTCCCTAATTTAGGGTCACTGGTTCCAGGGAAGGGAGAGAGCCAGTGCCGTAAGACAAACATAACATCCATGCCTCACCGGGATTCGAACCCGGACCCCGCTCGGGCGAATGATCAGAGGCCATCGCTTAGACCACTGCGCCACCGGGGCGGCCATTCCAGCCTGAGCTCGGACTGTCCGAGTCTCAGATATGAGTTAGAAAGATTGAAATCTTGTATTGATTACGGATGATGACCGTGCGACGGACACAAACAAGACGGGACTGCGTTCCTAATTCGAGTGTGTGACGCAGATTGCGCGTCTGTCTGGGCCTGTAAATCTTCACTTAAGTGTCATTTTCTCAAATGTGTGTGTGAATAATTACATTGTTTTCCTGTTTTAGTGAATAAAAGCCTTCGGGCCCATAAAAAGATTCGCGTGGCGAACTGGTCTCCCAGGGAGGTCTGAATAGAATACACGGTCCGTCGTGTACGACCTCCCCAGTTCGCACCACCTGTCGGTGGTGTGGTTCATTGAATGGGATTTTTACCGTAGCGTTTACGGCTAAGTAAATGTGCATAGCGAGTTCCGTTTAACCTTGTGAAGTCCGCATTGGACGGTACAGGACGACAGACTCATCAGCTTACATTAAATATGACCGGCCGGTCTGACACGGTCGGGGAGCGAGTTACTATGCGATTGGCGAGTGTTGAATATAGATTGCACTAAGGGCTATTGTCGGTAGCGACCGCAGAGGAGTCTAACCACTTCTCTCGCTTTTTTTTTTGGTTGAAAAAAGTGTTTCGGTACAGTTTCTGGACTTAGAAAGAAAATGCCTTTTTAAGGGCAAAGTCCAGTACCGCCCGTATAGAGATTTTCGTGTCAGATTGCGGGTACGTCGTCGTCGTGCTGGTCCCCCTACTTCCAGGACCCTTTGATCCGGGATTAGTCCAAAGCCCGCGCGCCTCCGATACGCTGAGTTTTGGCTAGAGTGGGGTAACCTCAAGGTGCCCACTCAGCACTTGGTATTTGTGACTTCCTCTCTCACAGAGATGTCAGCTGCACCCAAAAAAAGGGTTCAGCAAAATCCAAAGGGGCTCGCCCCAAAACGTCCGAGTCAACTCGGACAATGAAGGTAGTGGCCGCTAATCAACCTAGCTCTGCTGGTTGTCTCCAGGGGGCTTCCACAACCCCTCCGAGTCCACTAGGAAGAAGTTGACTAGCTCCAACCCTCCGAAGTCCACTTCGAGGGATCACCAGCGTGAGGGGCCACCTGCGGCCACTACAGCTGTTAAGGGGTCATTCTCTACCAACACCGGGTCAACCCGGTCAAAACGTGGAGAAGACACATTTTCGCCATCCACATCTGTGGCGAACAAGGGAAATCCATCTTCCCACCCCGAGCCACCTCGGGAAGAAGCGGGCCCGGTTGCTAATCCCCCTGAAGTCCCCACCGGAGGGACGCTGGAGGGCGTAAATTCTGATGCTTTACTGCCATATTATTGCTTCTAAATATTCAATTGGAAAACTTATTTCTTTCCTTCTATACCATTTACAACGAAGGCTATTACGAATAATGAGATCAGTTCTATTACGAATAATGCACAGTTTTCTACTAAGAGGCATAAACATAAATTGCACTTCCCCGACATTTCTGTTTCTAAAAGTCCGATTTGAAGAATTCTTTTTGTGTCGCACAGTTCGAGGTGAGGAATGTTTTTCATACGATTTCTAATTTTTTGTAGTGAACAGTTTACTCCTGGGGGAGTGAGTGTATACTTCTCTTTCCGATGTACTTGCAGTAATATCAGCGCTTTTGAAAAAATTATTGAAAAAAATGTTTTGCTGTCAGATACCACTCACTAAGGAAAACGTTTTGCGCATATGTTCTGCTCATAACATGATAGTTCTTCCGTTAGCGGCGCGGATGTATATCCTATTTTTCATTATATCTCTGCTTCGAACCGTCTTATTTAGAAAATTATTGCTTTGTTGGACAGCGCTTCTGATAAGGAATGTTTTACATATAATTTCTAATTTTTCGTAACTCGCAAATTTTAGTGTGTATTTCTGTTTGCAAATGTATATCCACTTCTAAAGCTCCTATTGAAAAAAAAACTTTCTGTACACTGGATGCCATTAGCTATGGCAAATATTGGGAACAGTATCTCTTTAAATAATGCACAGTTTTCACGCTACTGCTGCATATGTGAAAACTTTTTCTTGATATCCCTGCTTGCAGAAGTCGTATTTCAAAGGCAGAGTTCCCTCCGAATAGCTTTTGCTATGAAGAATGCTTTGCTCGCACTTTCTGTTTTCCCGTAATTCACAATTGGGCAGCTAGGAGGTCACCGTCAGAGGTTTATCCAGGAATTCCAAAGTGGGGTGTCTCGAAAAATTTGTGGGATGTTGAAAAATAAATGGGGAGGGGTGGGGGTGGTGTGGATGAAAGCAAATTTTCTGAATGCTGAAAATTTTTATAGTGAAATATTTAGGCTTTGAACCTAGGATTAAAAATATTTTTTATTTCCAAAACTATGCACGGTTATTTCGTTTTTGTGCTGTTCTTATTTTTTATCTCTCATGTCTAAGTGCTTCTGTACAGAATACTAAAGCAAAGAAGTATTGACATGGGTTTTTGAAACAGCTGACACTGATATTTTCACAAATCTTGTGCACAGGGGCGGATTGGCCCACCGGGACACCGGGATATTTCCCGGTGGATCACTCGAGAAATGGCCAACTATTTCTCGTATTCCCTTTGTCTCGATTGTTCGGAAAAAACGAATGTTTATTTGGTATTTACGAATGAAAATCTTTAACTTCATTTGAACTTTACATTATATGTCTAAAACGTTAAAAAAATTGGTTTTTCATTCTATGTAGAAAGAATGACAAAGTAAAATTCTTTCTACTTCAGGGGAAAAATTACCGTCAGACCAAGCACGGTGTTATAAATAAGTTAAGCCAACTAAACGTAGGTCGTTGGACTTGGAGCCCAAAGGGACATTGGTACAGGCTCTACCTTCCTTTTGAAATCTCGAAGAACGCATTAGTAACAACTTTGATGGCCCATCATTGTCACACTGCAATGTTCGTGTATATATGGCTGACTGAACACTACATAAATCAGTTCTTAAATACTTCACCTACAGTGAAACAGGAGTCACCCAAGAAACTACAAGAAGAGGTTACTAATGGTTAGTCTTTATTCAGCCAACACTCCTTTGGCACTTTCAACAAGGCACAACTGCAACTGAATTAACTTCATCCAACTAATATGACTTAACAATCAGAACACTTGATTAAGGAAAAACACTAAAGATATAACAGGCAGCCTTCAAATAGATCAAACTTCAATTAAACAAGTGGCTTCCACGATTATAGCATTATACTGTAACATCAACGATCTCCACACCTTCGCTGCTGCTCACACACTATGTATATATCTTGCAGTTCTCATCGGCCACATGCACACGTTGTAGGTTCCGACCTCACGGTGTTGTCAGCCACATTCTTGCGAGAGAGAAGATATAACGTTAAGTTTGGGAAACGCTAAAGGAGAACGAACGCAAATTTACATAGAGAAAGTAACTAAAAAGGAAAGTTAAATAAGGGTATACGTCACAGCACCTTTTTCTTATGCACGGACAAACATAGAGCACGATACAATTCTTTGACAAAGATGCTCCGAAATTCGTGTCCAACCCACATTTATCTTAAAACAAATAACTATTTACCGGTACTGGTTCATGGATAAAAATCGTAGTTAATGAGTAAAATAATGGGTAGACTTTAAAAGGGTGCTACTTAAGGAGGTGGTGTGAATACCATTGCGCAGTATACGATCAGTGGCCAAAGAAATATAATTTTCTGGGACAACACCCCGTTTTGCACATGGTTTGATATGCTGCATTCAATCATGAGTGGATTTTTAAAATTATTTGCTAAAATTTGTTCATGGCTGAATTAGTTTTACAATGTGTATTTCAACAGTTCTCTTTCATCCAGGAGTTAACAATATTTTTCACGAGGGAACTTATGAAGTGTTCCTCTGTGGGTACGCATGTTTCTGTAGTGGACCACCAGACTGAAATTCCCGGCCTGGCTTCGTTGACCCAATCCCCACCTGCTTGTGCATGCTGAAATGATTCAGAAGTATATCTGCAGGATTTGTAACAGACTAAAACGAAGAGATACGTACATACGTTTTGTAGTAGAAATGACTAACTTTATACAAGAAAGAAAACAAAAGAAACACTTCAAATAAAAAAATAATACATTGTAGCATGGTGGAAGAAACTTCAAGGTAGAGCTGAGGAATTCATGTAAATGCCAATTGATATTGACAACTGTGCTGTATGCAGAGGCGGATTTACAGAGAAGCCTACGTAGCCCCGAGATGCAGGAGAGAGGGGGGGGGGCTCCAAGTAGCAATTTCTTAAAAAATATTTTCCTTTTCCTCCTCAAAAAGAAAAAAGGAAAAGAGAGAAAAAGGCCATAGAGTGGGAAATAAGTTTGCTGTTCTGGGTTTTGAGAGCATTATTCCCCCGAAATCGAAGTATGACATCTTTACTAGCTTTAGATCAGATCATATGTAGAGGATTTTAGCAAAGGAGTGTCTGACCGCAGGTCTTAAACAACCCTTAGAAATAGGAAGCTAGGAGATTTGGGCTAGAGTGCCCGGTAGGAAAGTGATCTGGAAGCGAGGTAGAAGACGCCCTTATTTACTACCGGGGGGCCAGTACCGGGGTCCGACGGCTTAATGTGCCCATCAGATCAGATCAGATCAGATCATATGTAGAGGATTTTAGGAAGGGAGTGTCTGACCCCAGGTCTTAAACAATCCTTAGAAATAGGAAGCTAGGAGATTTGGGCTAGAGTGCCCGATAGGAAAGTCACACGGAGCGAGGTAGAAGACGCCCTTATTTACTACCGGGAGGCCAGTACCCGGGGTCCGACGGCTTAATGTGCCCATCAGATCAGATCAGATCAGATCATATGTAGAGGATTTTAGGAAGGGAGTGTATGACCCCAGGTCTTAAACAACCCTTAGAAATAGGAAGCTAGGAGATTTGGACTAGAGTGCCAGATAGGAAAGTCACACGGAAGCGAGGTAGAAGACGCCCTTATTTACTACCGGGGGCCAGTACCCAGGGCCCGACGGCTTAACGTGCCCATCCGAAGCACGGCGGATATTTAGTGGCTCTAGCATCCGTACCTGTCTGGGATAGAACCCGAGGTTTCTCCGTGGTAGTCACAAACGTTGACCACTAGACCATCCGCGGCACTTTACTAGCTTAAATATTGTTGCAGGCTATGAACAGAGTTTTAACAGTAAAATACTTTGTGCAGTCTCAATTACACTATATACCACTATTGTACAGTCTAATTTACACTATATACCACTATTGTGCAGTCTAAATTACGCTATATACCGCTATTGTGCAGTCTGAATTACACTATTTAACCGTAAAATACTTTGTGCAGTCTGAACTACACTATATATTTTGCAGAGATTTTAATTTGGATAGCTTTCTGCAATATATGAACAGAGTTTTAACCGTAAAATTTACTTTTATTCAAACGATGTTCATTCGTTACATCTCCACATCCACATCACAATTTCATTTCTGTGAATTTAAGTTTAATTATTGTGTATTTATCTTTGTAAGTTTTCTGGATCAGCCCTTGTATTTGCTGATCTTACAATTTTCTTTTTCAATTTTGCTGTGATTCCAGAATCTTCTGTTTTTTTGTTTTCCTTTATAAAGGATAATGACCTTGCCCATTTAAATTTATTTTAAATTAGTTACGGTGTACTTTTAGTGCGTTTCGTTTCTTTGATGCGTCAAATCATCATCATTACTGTCGACCATTATCAATTCACTGTTGGATGAGGTCTCCCCAAGTTTTTTCCACAACTGTTTGTCTTAAGCTTGTCTCTTCCATGTTACTCCGGTATGCTTTCGAATTTCATCCATCCATCTCCCATGTGGTCTTCTTCTGGATCTTTTTTTGTCCCTTGGTATCCGGTCTGAAATTTCAGTTTTCCATCGGTGGTCCGTTCTTCTGGCAACATGTCCAGCCCATTGCCGTTTCAGGGATTTTACTCAGATCATGATGTCTTCCACTCTTGTCATTTTTCTGATCCACGAGCTCCTCTTATCTTTCCTGGTTACGCATGCATCTCTCCATACTTTTTTCAGTTGTCTGCAGCCTTTGTATGTCTTTTTTGTTAAGGTCCATGTCTCTGCTCCATATGTAAGAACTCGAAGGATGCATTGATTAAACACTTTTAAGATATAATGGCATATTGCTCTTGAAAATTGTACTGTTTCTTCCAAAAGCTCTCCAGCGAAGTTTCATACGCTGATTATTATATTTTGTTCATTAATGTGACCCTTGCTTGATATCTGTTGTCCAAGGTAAATGTAGGTGTCGGTTACCTCGAGATTTCCCCCATCAATCGTAAAATCTTCATTCCTTGTAAAAGCATTGTACATCAGTTTTGTCTTCTGAAAGTTCATTTCTAATCCCACCTCTTCACTCTTGTTAGCAAGTTCCTGGATCATACTCTGCAGCTCTGGAGGGGTAGTTGCAAAAATGATTTCGTCATCCGCAAAACGAAGGTGAGTTAAATAATCTCCATTAATCTTTATCCCCTTGTTTTCCCAATGATTGAAAGACAAGTTGCAATTTGGCATTGAAGAGTTTGGAAGATATGATGTCACAACAGTTTATTTTAGGAATCGAGATAAACCGTTTTGAAAAAGGGTTTATTTAAATTTCTAAAATAACTTTTTTCAGGAAGAACGTTTCTAGAAAGGTTCCTTTCTGAACACCTTACTTTAACAGAATACAAGTGGGACGAAAAAATTTAATAAAAAAAAATAAAAAAAATGGAAATGCAGTTTCGCTTTCACAAAGAAATTCCCTTGACTGCAATGTTTGTATTATAGAATAATAAAGAACAATTTTTACTAATAGATGGCAGCACATAAAACAGTCTTGAAAACACAACATTCTAATTTTAATTCTTAGAGTGAAAGCAAAAATGAATGAACAAAAAGAACAAAAAAAGAAAAGTTACTGCATTATTAAATTTTTTTAATTAAGCGAATTGTCCCAGTTTTAATGGCTACAGTTTTATCTGTCATTTGATTACGCTGACAAAAGACAGATTTTGCGAATTACATTAATAAGGTTCGAAATTTCTTTTACTTTATTTTTAAAAATTTACTCATGTTTTATCGTGATGATGCCCAGAGTGTTTGTGTTACTAAAAATTATTGAAAGGGAAATTAGGTGACCTTAAATTTCGCAGAGTCATCTCGGTTTCATCAGTTTTTAGATGTTCTTTATAAAGTGGTGTAGTATAAAATCCAGAACTTTTTAATTTTATTTTTCAGAAGGGATAACATTTACGGATATATCAAATTAGTTTTATTAGCTGTCTTTCTACCCCTCCAAATTTCTGTATTCTCGTGACCTAGTATCAGAAGCAAATCGCTATCTTTTTCCATAACAAAATAACTTCAAAGTAATCCACACAAGCAAATTGCTAAGCAGTGTGTCTTAGAGTGAGAAGTTTTTCAACAAAAAAATGCGGGAAAGTAGGTTCAGATTTTTCATTTTTATTTTAGATCCAGTAACTGGAGATAAAGGATTCCCTAGTGTTGAGTACTAAAAACAAAACAAAACAAGAAAGACGAAACGATGGCACACAATTATTGGATGTAATGAACAAATCTTTTTACTGACAAGGATGTGTGGTAATCAGGGGCGGATCGGGACAACCAACCAGGCCGGGAATTTTAGCCTTGTGGTCAGAGCCGTAGTTAGGTCTCAGAACAAGGGGAGGGGAGCTAAAATTATTTGGGGGCTCAGGGTTCAACGACAAACTATGTTAATCTACGAATAGGCGACTGATGCAAGTTTTGCTTTGTATTTTTGCTTCTTTTATTAATATTTCACTAGGAAACACTTTCTCCATACTAAAAAGAAAGAAAAAAATATGAAAACTGAGGGGGGAGAGGAGAAAACTGAACTCTCTTGAAATGTAAAAAATAAATTGCATCAACAGAATTTGCTCGACGGTGGCTGATTTGTTTGCTGGGTCATAATCGGTGAAGTAAAACTCACTCCCAACTGACATGAAAAAAAATTATTTTTTAGTTCACCACTCTGGTTCCTTTCCGTGGATCCACGCAATCTCTTTGAGGAGTTATTGATGCCGAATTTACACTCTTTCTTGTCCATCTTCAATCGCGCATTCTCCTTCGCAGGAGCTCGGAAGTAGCATCTTCTTTCCGTAGTCAACAGTCACACTTCCTTTCTCCATTTAAAATTTAAGACTTCAAACTCTCGCTGATAAATAATTCTTCTTCCACAATATGCATCGCAAAACTACTCCTTCTGACACAAAAACAATGAACAGGAAGAAATTGAAAGAGCTTTCTCTCTCTCCCGCGCAAAGATTTCTCTTTAGCACTGTTTTACATCCTCTAGAGAGATACAATTAGCTAAAACTTTCCCACGATAACACTTCTTTGTAGGCAGTTGCCCACCAAAAAGTTTTTAACAGAGCTTAGCATCCATAGTCACTTACCAAGTGACGAACAGTTTTTCATTCGTTTGCCCAAATACACTTCCATTTCCGTCTCTCTCACTTTTGGAGGGGGAGGGCAATGTTCTTTTATATTTTACGTTTCTTAACAAAGAAAGGCGAATAAAAAGTATTTTTCTCTTACCTGACACTTAGCAGCAACAAGTCCGTGCTCATGTGGCAGAGAATCTTTACGCATATATTTTTACTGACTACCGACTCACTTCGAAAAGTATTACGGGTACAAATAAGTTTTTAAACATTTTCTGTGTGACGTATACCACTAATTTACATATCCGACATTCCCCTGCGTTGTTGCCACGTGATCGTAACTGGTCCAGAGTATAAAATGTGACACAGAAGTTTGTTCAACAGTCAAACGCACTTGCACATCGGTAGGTGAAAGATGACAAGCGATACTGCATTTATTCGACACTGCATTCGTTACGAATTTCATGAAGGAAAAAATGCTACGAAAGCATGTGCATGGATCTGTTCTGTTCTG
This sequence comes from Macrothele yani, assembly GCA_039090855.1. Classification (NCBI taxonomy): domain Eukaryota; kingdom Metazoa; phylum Arthropoda; class Arachnida; order Araneae; family Macrothelidae; genus Macrothele; species Macrothele yani. Next base: position 16,311,438 of record CM077012.1, read on the forward strand.
GGGTCTAAAAGCACATGTGAGTTTTGGTTGTGTCTAAAAGCACGTGTGAGTTTTTGTTTAGACGGTTTAAAGGAGGTGATTTTGATGTTAGCGATCGAGAACGTAGCGGCGCCCCACAGAGGGTTGCACATGAGAAACTGCAAGCATTACGGGATGAAGATTCGTCTCAAACGCAAAAAGAAACAACTGGGTGTAACTCTACAAACCATTTCCAATCGTTTACGTGCAATGGGAAAGATTCAGAAGGAAGGAAAATGGGTACCACATGACCTGCGCCGGAGGAACAAGGATGAGCGTGTCATGAAGTGTTTGAATCTGTTGAATAAACAACACAATAAGTCTTTCCTGTGGATAATCGTAAAGGGGGATGAAAAGTAGATATGATACGACAATCCCAAACCCGAAAAACACTGGGTAGACTTCGGTGAAGCAACGACTTCGACACCGAAACGCGATATTCACTCCAAGAAAGTTCTGCTGTGCATCTGGTGGGATATGAAGGGTGTGCTCTATTATGAACTATTGGAACATTGTCAAACTGTTACTGCTGACTGCTACAAACAACAATTGCTGCGATTGAACCAGGAAATCTGTCGGAAACGTCCATTCACAGGCAATGGATTGCGTCTCGTGAAATTACTGCATGACAACGCTAGGCCGCATGTCGCGAAATCGCTCAAGGAAACGTTATTGACGCTTGGCTGGGAAGTTTTGGAGCACCCGGCGTGTAATCCCGACATAGCCCCTTCTGACTATCATTTGTTCCGATCGATGCAACATGGTTTGGCTGCTGTACGGTTCCGGACATGTGACGAAGTGCGAAAATGGGTTGATGACTTCATCGCGTCACACGACGAAGTATTCTTCATGGCTGGAATCCGTCATCTGCCCGACCGATGGCGGAAGGCGATAGTTAATGACGGCGCATATTTTGATTCGCAAAGGTATTGTTGTTTTCTTTTAAATTACATGTTGCGTTGCCTTAAAACGCTTTAAAACTTTTGTACGCCTAATAATTTATTTTGAGTTATCCATCGTTCTTGCTGTTTCATTTCAGTTTTGCATTTTTTTTAAATCAGTGCGATACATAGGAAAATATTTATGCTTATAATAAAATGCAAAATTCATTTCATAAATCACCAAAAACTGAAAGTTTGGAGAATTTACAACAACGTCCATTTTTCCGGGAGGAGGAGGGGGGGGTTGGCTTGCTTGCCTGGGGGCTGAGTCCTCTCTAGCTCCCTGATAGCTATGACCTGCTTGCGGCTCGCTATAAAAACACACGTACCTTCAGGAGAACACCTCAGCCGCCAGGTTCCATCAAATCTCACTTCGTTTCTAATAAGTTACCCGAAGCAGAGACCTGCACGGGTCGAACAGACCGGGATAAACCCGAGTCCGGCCCGACAACGAACTGGGTTCGGGCTCGAGGTCGGGTTGATCTCAGGTAACTCGGGTCAAGGAACATATAAGTTACCTCTTCGGGTCGGGCCAGCATTTCAATCTCATAAACATCGGACTTTCACAGTATTTTTTTTTCCCCCATAACTATTTTTCTTTGCTGAAGTTCGTTTCTAGAAATTTGAATATCAATCTCAAATCCCGGCGCTGATCACTAATGCACGTCTTCGATATTAGTTAAAGACTGTTGAGAGCAATTAATCATCTTTTTGACAGCTGAGAATGTTATCATCTGAGGAGGCAACTGAAATTGAAGACCAGCGCGAAAGACAGTTTTATTGAAAAAAAAAAAAAAAGAAAGAAGTGTACCAGTAGGAATCTGTACAGCAAGCACTCGTCAAGAAAAGTTAAAATAATTTTAGTGACTGGCAGGATATCTGTACAAAACAGGAACGATTCAATGAATTGGCTCATCACATGATTTCACCAGATGACGAAAGTCAGTGATTTGTTATCATGGTTGAAGTTAAAATTCAAGCCAATGTCCACAACTAGCTAGGGTCACTAAGCATGTTTCTCAATCCGTACCTCAAGTGCACGCAGCAAAAAAAAAAGTTATTTTATAATTATTTTAAATTTAAAACGCAATAAAATAAAAAGTGTTATTCTGCAGTTTTCTTTTATATTACGGCGGAAGGAATGGGGTGAGTGCGAGGTAGTGAAAGATTAAGGCCAGCCCCCCCCCCCCCCTCTGTTCTTATCCCAGTGACTGCCATCAGTGGCCAATGACCCTTTGACCTTGTCTAAGGACCTACGTCTAGCTGTAGTTAGCTTTAGCTTGCGCGCTGAGTCCGGAGGCAGTTTTCAAACATAAGTACGTCTAGCTGTATTTAGCTAAATCAGCGTGCTGAGTCCGGCGGCACTTGTCAAACATAAGTACGTCTAGCTGTAGTTAGCTAAACCAGCGTACTGATTCCGGCGGCACTTGTCAGATATAAGTACGTCTAGCTGTAGTTAGCTAAACCAGCGTGCTGAGTCCGGCAGCACTTGTCAGATATAAGTACGTCTAGCTGTAGTTAGCTAAACCAGCGTGCTGAGTCCGGCGGCACTTGTCAAACATAAGTACAGAGAATTTTGCTGCCATTTCAGAGAAAACGTCCAATATGCAGATAGAAGGAGACGTTTGTCTTTTGACGTAGGACTACGTCTAACTCCACGGATAGTATTATGGGGCGACTTACGGCCGACCACCGGTGACAAAAATAGGTTCCAATTGAAATCATTATAGCGTTAAAAATACGTGCCGCATGCTAATCGTGTTAGCATATTCGTAAACAGCATGGATTTTAATTCGTGTACTGCGCAATACATCGTGCGGAAGACGCTCCCTTCGCTCCCTGTGCGCGGGGCAGATGACTCAATATTTCTGGGTGTGCCACCGCGTTTGACTCAGTCTATCTCAACAACCATTAGCGCAACACGACTGTGCGTGGTATCGTTTTAAAGCTCTCGACAGGATCTATTCAAATATACAAAAAAACATTTCGCAGTGATTTGAACTGAACATTCTAAAAATTGATTTTTTATGAACCGGTGAACACTTTTGACAATATCCCGGTTTATCTGGACAACCGTGAGTGAAAAACGACTGAGCGTGGTATCGCTTACCCCGGGCGCAGATCAAGGGAGGGCGGAAAAAATCATAGCTTACAATCTGATTCAAACTGAAATTGAAACTGTTGCACCAGTTTCTGGTACAGTTTTTTCGCCCCCATACCAGTGTCGTATATTCGAGGCTAGCTAAGCTAGCTGCAAAGCCCAGAGAATGCACAAATAAAACTGAATTAAATATACACAAATGAAAGTCAATTATCAACGGTATTAAAATATGTCGATGCTTTCACTGCGAAAAAAAAAAAAAACGCGTGCGGATTCGCTTCTTTGACTCAGTCTGGCTTGCGAAAACCAACGGCATAACGCAAGCAGCTCTTCCAGAGTCTTCGCAGTTCTCATGCGAAAACCTTCCATACCATCGTCTGCTAGCGTTTCCATGACAACATGAATCAGCTGGTAGAGGGGAATGGGCTATTGCTTTGGGAAACGGTTCGCTCAGAATAGAGAAGACTTAGACTATCTCAGGTACTTGCATACTCCCGCCCATAAGAGTGCTTCGCGAGAGTTGTTTCAGGTTTTGTGAAGTGTCAATGAATTAAAATCAGAGATATATCTTAAATTCGTGGCTTTGTTGGAATCGAACTGTTTTGATAAATTTTGTGAAATCTTCCCTGAACATCTGCTGTCAGAACTTAACGAACTCTATGCTTCAAATTTTGATACAGCTCGACTAAAAAATGAACTGAAGGTGCTTTATGCCCTTGACGAATACAAAAACAAATGAGTAAGAGACATTACGTGTTACATAAAGTTGAATAAATTGGACATAGTGTTTAGTGAGGTGTACAAATTGGCATACCTCATATTAAGCTTTCCATCAACGACTGCAACTGCCGAAAGAAGTTTTTCTGCATTAAAAAGAATCAAGATATATCTTAGAGATACACAAGGACATGCACATTCGAAAAACTTGGCTGTTTTGTCAGTAGAGAAAAACATCCTTTTTAAATATGAAAAATTACTCGGAAGAAACATTTTATGAAAACGTAACACTCAAGTTCACACAAAAGGAAAGAAGAATGGAGTTCATATACAAATAAAGTATTCAGAAGAAGAATGGAGTTCATGTACAAATAAAGTATTCAGAAGAAGAATGGAGTCCATGTACAAATAAGTGTTCAAATCCTAATCCTTACAATTATTTGGTATCATGTTAGCATGAGTGGCATGTTCCTAAAATTTTGAACGCGACTGCTTATAGCCCATTGAGTTGCTCACGGTGGTCGTTAAACCTCCAATCAAAAAAAAAAAAAAAAAAAAAAAAACCAAATTAGAAAAAATGTTACTTTTATTACTTAACAATTAAAAATTAAACTTCGCAATTAAATAAACAGTACTGGGGAGGGGGGGGGGTGAGATAGCCCAGGTCTCGGACCCAAGATACATCACTGCCCCATACATTGCCATTCGTCCATAAACAGAATTTGCTTGTAATGTTTCGCCAGTTTCGGTATCCTTGGGAACTACTTAAAATTCGTATTTTTACCTCAGAATGTTGAGGGGATGTTAGTTGCTCACATTCAGAAATGAAAGCACGGTTTGTACGTAGGTTGCTAGACAAGGGTGTTCTGAGGTTTATCGTGTGAGCTACAGTGAGCTAAAAGCAGTCTCCCGTCCCTACATTAGAGTCACTTGTTCCACGGAAGGGGCAGAGTCAGTGATGAAAGACAGACATACCATCCATGCCTCACCCAAGGTTCGAGCCCGGACCCATCACGGCCGAATGATTAAAAACCAAACGCTTCGTGCCACTCAGCCATCGGGGCGCCAAAGGGCGTTGTTCACATTATAGAAGATTCTCTTGAGGCTATTCGATAATTACTGTGATTGTGGACTACGACTTCCAGGTGCATTCGGTCTGTTTGATGTGGTATCGACAGTGGCGTCGCGTGGCTGTTTAGGTTGGGTGTGCGCTGTTATGGGAAAAAACACGCAACAATTTTATTATGTATCCCGAGCTGCGAAATTCAAGCATTGATTTTGAGCATACGAAAGCATTTCTTTTATTAAGATGTCGTCTAATAACTTACGGTAAAGATCTTTACATATACTCCATTGTAAGAAAAATCTGATTTTCCTGTGCAAATACTAGAGTGATGAAAGAATTTTCGGTATTTTTTTTATATATATATATAAGTTTTAATTACAGCACGAGGCATACTTTCTTTAACCCGCTTTACACAATCTGCAAAATCTCTGGCAGTAAATGGGACACTTAGTACATTGTCAACCTAAATGGATGTCGAAATTCAAATTGTATATTTAAATCTGTGCTCATAAACACACCGACTCACACAGAGTCCGGGTGGAGGGTCAGGTGCACTCGGAGTCAGGGTGGAAGGTCAGGTGCACTCGGAGTCAGTGTGGAGGATCAGGTGCACTCGGAGTCAGTGTGGAGGGTCAGGTGCACTCGGAGTCAGGGTGATGAGCCAGGTGCACTCGGAGTCAGGGTAATGAGCCAGGTCCACTCAAACATTGCCTATATTTTTTACTTAATCTTACCAAGTTTGACTGAAAGGAGACAACATTGGAAATGTTTCGTAGGAAAATGCATATTTCCATAGACGTTTTAATTACTTTTATCTTGCAGTTCATTAACTTCTGCTCTTTAATTGTGTGAATAAAACAAAATATTGCACAAATCTCTTAAAACTATTACGGAAATTCTTTAAGGAACAAAATATGATTCCACAACTGCTCCTGTCCCCCCAAACTTATCATAGCAACAGCCAAACCCTCCCCTCCAACTTTTGAGACGAGTCTACGCTCTTAGTAGAGATTAACAACAAAATACTTTGTATCTAATTGCTTGAATGCGCATGCGCAGATCTTTCAAGCCCGCCTAAATTTTCAAGGTAAAGAGCAGACTTTTTTTGACTTAGGTATAAATTAAAAAAATGCTTTTTATTTGGGTAGTAACATGCTTTTATTCATTTTCTAACTCAAATTCTACTATCCAGGACCTGGTTGGTTTGTTGGTTGATGGGTTTTATTGGCGCAAGGGCCAAATTTGGCCAAAGAGTGCCAGACACGAGACTCCAGGACCTGTGCTCGGCTGCTTGGCGCCTTAGGCAGTGGCCCAAAAAATCCATGTAATTCATTTGTTGGCAACACAGTATTTATTCAATAATTTCAAGATGCAAAAAATACAATGTAATCTAAACAGAAAAAAATTAATGGGGACTACATCGATTTGCTTGCCTGGTCCAACGTAAATTAAAATTTCATTTCGCACACTTTTACTTGCAAAATTACCAACAAGTGTCTTCAAATCTAAGTCACGGACAATTTCTGTGTTCGATCGACAACGTATATAACCCTAAAAAATTCCAGCGAGATACATTTAGTGGTAGCACCTCTTACTTTTATCTCTGTTTTCATTAGGAAATAAGTCGGAGTGTAACAGTATGCTAACCTCTAGTCTAGGCGCTGAGCATTGCCACTGTTTGTTATAGAAGTGGACAGTTTTGGTATTTTCACTGAAAGCCGCATAAGACAGAATCCAGTTTTCTTAAATGTTGTACCGCCCTCAGGCGTCACTGACTTGCCTGCTACAAAGATTTACGGCAGTCTTTCGACAGATGTGCGCATGGGCGTTGGATTAACTGCAGGCTGACTTACCCAGTCTATAAGCACAGGTCTCATTTACTCGCTTACTCAAAGAATAAGAATTTTCAAGTTATATTGAAAAGACAACAGAAACAAAACATATTTTTTATCATTATTTTTCTCATTAACTTATTCAATTTTATCAACTCTTTAACTATATCGAACATGTTCCTCAAAGTGGAAGACATCTGACGAAAGAAGGATTTTTCAGATCGAATTTTTAGAATCAGGGATATCAAGGAAAACATGATAAAACTACGTCCACTAGCTGGTAAATAGTTCTTGATTTGAAGAAGAAAATTCACGAAAAAGTTTCGAATAATTAAGGTGGTTCCACCTAAAATCTCTGCCTTATGTTTCCAATGGTAAAACTTCTTTACATATTTTCTTAGCAATTAATGTATTCCCAAGGATGAAAATTTGCACATCGATAAAACTAACTTTAAGTTATAGTATGGAATACATAATACTTGCTAAAACATACCCATAATTATATTAAAGATCAATCATTTTTTGAGTAATATTTACACATGTTCATAGATGGCGCGACCTGTACATTGATGACGTCAGTAGACAACCAAATGTTGGATTGCTTAATTATGGTTATGTTTTAGAAAGTATTAAGTACTCCATGCTATAACTTAAAGTTAGTTTTATCGATGTGCAAATTTTCATACTGGGGAATACATTAATTGCGAAGAAAATATGTAAAGAAGTTCTACCATTGGAAACATAAGGCAGAGATTTTAGGTGGAACCACCTGAAGAGTATTCGAACAAAAGAATTACGCCATCTTGCTGCAGAATTGTGTATTATCAAAATTGAGAAAATATATGTGCAATCTGTTCCTCGCTTTGCGCAGAAAATATGCGCAAAATCTTTTTTGTAGGGAGTGGTATATTATCAAAAAATATTTTTATTAGATTTTTTAAAAGCATAGAAAATATAGCAAAAAGAAATATGCACCTAGACATCCTTGTGGTAAAATCCTTCATTATAAAAACGTGGAAGCTATGCGATGAAAACAAACAAACACAAAAACACAACTACATCAAATTAGGTTTTTAAAAGCAGAGGCGTAAAGAAAAACTGATTATGCATTTATGCCCTTAATGGGAAAACTGTGCACTATTTGAAGTAGAAAATGGACGCCAAATAGTCGCCGTAGCACAGAGAAAACGCACTTTTTTTTTCTTTAAATATGGATGGATTTAGTTTCACAAAAGTAAAACTTGGGAAGGTTTTTTAACATTTCTTTTCCGGCTCTTTTTTCTTGCGAGGTTGTTATTCTAAAAACAACAGAAGATTGAATTTTCTTTTCCAACAATAAAAACTCAAGTTTTCCCAATATTTGCTTGGAAATACACAGTCGAGTCACATTACTGTGACCACCTCCTGCTTTTGATGTCAACAGCGCGTAGCCTATGAATGAAGGCACGTGTCGAGAGCTGGCTTGGAAGGTATATAAGGTGTACTGTAGGCATTCTGAAAGCATATCACGCGTTGCTGTCATCGATAAAAGGAGCGATTTATCAGATTTGCAAAAAGGGATGATTATCGGCTTTCGGGCCAATGGTGGCAGTGTTTTTGAAACAGTGCACTTTGTGAACTGTTCGCGTGTTGCTGTGGTTAAAGCGTATCGTGATTGCAGAAATGGCACCATTGCGAATAAGCGACGTCGAAACAGCGGTGCACCATGTGCCATTGATTTCAGAGGCGAACGTCGGCTTCGAAGGTGTGTGAGGGCCGACTGACACGCCACAGTGGAGCAACTCACTGGCCGAATGAGTCAGGGGGGCTACCGGAAGTGTGTCTAAAACGACAGTTCAGCGAACCCTGCTGCGTATGGGGCTCCGAGGCAGACAGATGGTCACTGCACCTATGCTAATGAAGGTGCATCAGCAGAAAAGGCTTGCATTTGCACGGCAGTATCGGAATTGGACCTCCACTGATTGGCAATAATTGCCTTATCCGATGGGTCACGTTTTCTGCTTCATCGAACGGATGGACGTTGGCGTATAAGGCGAGAAACATCGTAGAACAAACACTCTTCAACCACTGCTGGAAGAACACAATCTGGTGGGGGCAGTGTTATGGTCTGGGGAATGTTTTCGTGGTATTCTCTGGGCCCACTCATACCTGTGGAAGGCACTATGGACCGAATTCGTTGTGAATCCATCCTTGCAGACCACGTACACCCATACATGGCGACTGTCTTCCCTGGGGCGGATGGGATCTTCCAGCACAACAATGCGACGTGTCACACAGCTAGAAATGTCCGAGAGTGGTTGGAAGAGCATGATGAAGACTTCAAAGTACTTCCCTAATTCCCCAGACTTAAACCCAATTGAGCATCTGTGGGGCCACCTCGATCGTGTTGTTTGCTCTATGGATCCTCCACCACGTAGCCTCCAGCAGCTGTTAAATGCACTGCAGTCAGCATGGCTCCACATACCTGTGAACACCTTCCAGCACCTTACTGAATCACTCCCAGCCCGTCTAGCTGCCGTCCGCGCTGCACACGGCGGTTACTCTGGATATTAGCTGGTGGTCACAATAATGTGACTCGACCGTGTATATTGTACATTATGCTGACATTAATCATTTCAATGTATCTTACGTTACTTAAAACATTTTCCTTTCCTCGATAAACTTTTTCATTTCATTTACTATTTCTGCTGTTACAGATTCCTGATGTATTGTTACATTATTATTTGTTTTATAACAGAAAGGAAGCTCTGGGAAAAGGCATCACAGAGTCTTGACTTGGCCCCGAGCTCCGTAAGTAAAGTAAACAATCCAAGACAACAATGAAATTAGTTTACTATTGGTATAACATGAAATCTCCGTGGTGTTACAATTAGAGATCACTTTTGCCCTCCAACTTTCCGATTACACTCCCCTTCTCATCACTTTTTTTCTAGTTTAATATATATGCTTTAAGTTTTTTTTATATAAGTTACAGTTATTGATTTCTGTTAATTCTCTATGTAATGAATTCCAAAATCTTGGTCCACAGTAATGTAGACTTTGTTTTATGGTTATAGTTTTAGGTAAATTAGTATATGCTGATTTCTAGTATCATATTGATGTGTATAAGTAGTTATTTTTATTATTGGGTTGTCGGAAAAGTCATGACGTATTTTAGCCATGTTTTGCAAAGGTCATTTATTGATAGAAAGAACAAAGATCAATCAATGATATAATGCCCGTTTTGTTCGATAACCTTCTGCTATCTTTCAGTGAGCTGCAGAATGCCTCGTTCATAGAAGGACCTGTCTTTCGTGGCGAAAAACTGTACAAGGTGCTGATCTACAGCCTCGTCTGAATTGAACGTTATACTACGCAAGGACTGTTGAAGAGAGCGAAACAAGTGGAAGTCTGACGGCGCAAGGTCAGGCGAGTATGCTGGGTGTGGCAACACATCCTACCCAAGCTCCAATAATTTTTGGCGGGTGATCAAACTTGTGTGTGGTTTCGCGTTGTCGTGATGGAACACAACACCTTTACGATGAACGAGCTCTGGACGTTTCTGGATGATGGAGTCGTTCAAACTGTCCAATTGCCGACAGTACACATTCGAATTGATTGTTTGGTTCCGTGGTAGGAGCTCGAAAAACACGACACCTTTAAAATCCCACCACACTGAGACCAAAACCTTCCGCTGATGAATGTCTGCTTTGGATGTCGTTTGAGGCGAAGTAGCACGTCGGGACCAAGACCGTTTGCGCAGCACATTGTTGTACACAATCCACTTTTCGTCACCAGTTATCAGTCGCTTCAAAAAAGGATCGTTTTCGTCACGTTTAATGAGCATATCGCAGATGTTTATACGCGCCGTCAATGGAGCTTCTTTGAGTTCATGTGGAACCCACACATCGAGCTTGCTTACGCATCCCCGCTTCTTCAGGTGGTTGTGAACGCTTGAATGATGGATGTGCAATGTGTCTGCAATCTCTCGTGTCGTGTAACGTGGGTTTGAATAGATCAATGCCCTGATTTGGTCGTCATCATCCTTGGTGGGCCTCCCGGACCGAGGAGCATCGTTGAGGTCAAAATCACCAGCACGGAATTTTGCGAACCACCGCTGGTACTGACGTTCTTGTAGAGCATTATCACCGAACACTTTACGCAACTTTTCACAAGCTTGACGCGCGTTCTTCCCTTTACGGAAGTAAAACAGTAAAATATGGCGAAAATGCACAATTTGGTCTTCCATCTTCAACCTGATGTCAAATCTCCGCAAATCAACCAAATCGCTCACTATTCCTTTTAGACTGCAGCTAGAACTGGCACCTGTCGAATGCCATAGCGATAACAAAGCTGCACATGCCTCTAGTACTTCCAAAACCGCCCAGCCGCCATCGGGGGCCAAAATACGTCATGACTTTTCCGACAACCCAATAGATCATGTTATTTTTCATTCTTTTATACATAATTTTCCCTAAGTTAAAATCGTATAGTTGCTTTTTTTTTTTTTGATTTTAGGTTTAACGACCACCGTGAGCAACTCAATGGGCTATAAGAAGTCGCCCGTCCCTAATTTAGGGCCACTGCTTCCAGGGAAGTGAGAGAGCCAGTGCCGTAAGACAAACACAACATCCTTGCCTCACCGGGATTTGAAGCCAGACCCCTTTCAGACGAATGATCAGAGGCCATCGCTTAGACCACTGCGCCGCCGGGTCGGCGTATAGTTGCTTAATAGTCATTATGTTATATTTATTAGGGAAACTCTTGTAAATCCATGAATACCCAACCGCATATAATTATTACTGTTACAGTTGTATTTTAACTCTATTAGTCTAATACATTTATTTTGAAGTATTTGCATTTTTAAATATTGGATTGAGTTGTTTGACCCCATGTTAATATGCAATAATTAAGATGTGTATGAATTAATGTAAAATATAATAATTTTAATGCTTTAACCGTAAGACTTTTTAAGACATGGCTTACAATTCCTGTATTTTTTTATATTTTACTCAGAAGATTTCCTGCGTGTTTATTCCATTTTAAATCATTGAGTGTAATTCCAAAGTAAGTAAAGTTATTTACTATTTCAATTGATTTGTTATCCAATAATAATGGTAACTTTTAAACCATTTTTATTTCAGCCGGATGGTGCAGTGGTCTAAGCGACTGACCATTAACCGAAAATGGGTCCGAGTTCGAATCCTGGTGAGGCATGGATTTTGTATTTATCTTACGGAACTGGCTCTCTCCCTACTCTGGAACCTCTGGCCCTAAAGTAGGGACGGGTGACTGCTTATAGCCCATCGAGTTGGTCAGTGTGGTCGGTAAAGCCCCAAACAATAAAAACAAAACAAAATAAAAGCAAACAGAAATTATCACTTTCTTTCATTGAAAGCCATCCTGTACTTTCACCGAAGCTAGCTGCCAGAAACAAATAACGGCATTATCAGTTCTTCAGAGAGAACATACGGCCATGAGAATTCTTATCTTGTGTAAATAAAAGAAGGAGAAAATTCGTCTTTAAGAATTCTACAGTGTTAACACCCGGCTGTTTTAGAAGAAACTAATTCTACGTTTATCCCAGGTGCATATGCCTTCTCTGCAGTGAGAGATAGTGTTGTCGTAATACAAGCTGGTCCGTGAGTTGGTAAATAGTAAAGGTGAAAAATGAAACAAAACAATAAATAAAGCTTATTCCGTACCAAGATCGAAAGGCATATCTCTTCTTGTTTCTTCAGTCGAAGTAAATCAAGATGCCTTGGCCAAACTCTTTATTACCACACATATTGTAGTGCTTTCAACATTTTTAAATATACAAATGAAAGATGGGCATATGCAGGGGCTGGACAGAATAATGTGAACTCCCCGCTCAGAGACGTGACTTTTAATGCAGCTGCGTACGTCGTAATACGGCCGCCCCGGTGGCGCAGTGGTCTAAGCGATGGCCTCTGATGATTCGTCCGAAAGGGGTTCGGGTTCGAATCCCGGTGAGGCATGGATGTTGCATTTGCCTTACGGCACTGGCTCTCTCCCTTCCCTGGAACCAGTGACCCTAAATTAGGGACGGGCGACTGCTTATAGCCCAATGAGTTGCTCACGGTGGTCGTTAAACCTCCAATAAAAAAAACAAAAAACGTCGTAATACGCAAAGCAGTGGCGTAACTAGCACAACGTGCGCCCCACCGCAAGATTTACTTCAGCGTCCCTAAGCGCAGTAATTTTCCCAGGATTTCAAGCACGAGGAAGGATGCATTTTTCGCGATGTGTTTGTGTGATGGATGGAGGGAAGGGGTCAGGAACTCAGGGAGAGTGTCTGGAAAAGTAATGCCGGTACCTAGAGCTCTGTAGTTTTAACGGTACTTATGCATTAACCGGGCGACAGTAGAAATGTATCAGTAAATGTCACAAAGAAAAAAATGTGGCCGCCCCGGTGGCGCAGTGGTCTAAGCGATGGCCTCTGATCATTCGTCCGAACGGGGTCCGGGTTCGAATCCCGGTGAGGCATGGATGTTGTGTTTGTCTTACGGCACTGGCTCTCTCCCTTCCCTGGAACCAGTGACCCTAAATTAGGGACGGGCGACTGCTTATATAGCCCATTGAGTTGCTCACGGTGGTCGTTAAACCTCCAATCAAAAAAAAAAAAAATGTGAGGAAGAAAAGGCTGGTGTGTACGATAGCAGCACCTGCCTTTTGCTTAGTAGTAGGCCTTGGTTCCAAACTTCATATGCGACGCTCTAATTCATCCCATAGGTGCTCTAAGATATAAAGATCAGAGCTTTGTGCTGGCCAGTCCACACACGATACGGAATTACCGTCAAACCACGCCGTAAGAGTCCTTGCTTTATGGGACGTAAGTCGTGTCTCTTTTGAGCTCCGTGTTTCTCCGTCTACTGAGTGTGTTTTGTGTGCTCTGTCGTTTAACTTGTGTGCGTGCCTTCAAGACGAAGGTTGTATCTTTCATTTAAGACATCTCCCGAGTCGGTGAGTACTATTTTCAGTTAGCTATTAGCATTTTATTTTCTCGACCAGTTGGTCGTGTTTACTAATTTAGGCCTCTCCATCGGCGATGGCGACTGCTGATAAGAGCAACGTTCCCGCTCTCGTCACAGCTTCTCCTACTACGTCGATCCTTATCTCTGACGGAGCAAACCAATCAGCGTCTGTCCTTAATGACAAGGAATATCGTCCTCCTCCTCCTGTTGCCTATTGCTCTTCTTCTTCTACTCTTCGACTATCTGACTCCACCCCTCCTGGTGGTGATGCTACGTCGTTCGTTTCTGATGCTGCCGATGACGTAATGGATATATCTGAGAGCGTTGTTTCTCTGCCCTCGGTAACCTTGCCCAGCGTTGTGTCAGCTCCTTCATCCTGCGCTGCACCTCTGCCTTCCAGTGGAGGTTTGCCTTCCCGCTCTTATTCTAGCGTTACCTCAGGTGCGTCCCTACCTACGCAAGCGACTCGCCTTCCCCTTGCAGATGCCCATGTCCAGATACATGTTGACTCACTTCAATTGGACGTTCCGCACTTCTCACCCGCTGGGCAGGAACTTCACTCCACCCGCGAGTTGGGAGTGTTACTAGATGCTCTTCCGAATACACCGTTGAAGGTCTATTGTGATACGCTCCTAGCTTTTCTTCCAGCCGGAGCCATTACTTACCTCACCCGCCGGCCGCGGACGGTGATTGTTTATTTCACATCCAAAGAGCATGCAGACACGCTTCTAAACTTTGGTCTTGACCTGGGAGACCACCACCTGGAAGCTGAACTGATCGCCAGGCGCCCTGTTCAGGTCTCCTTGCATCCGGTGCCCCCTGAAATCTCGGATGCGATGATATGTACTGCACTTAGTAAGTGTGGTAAGATTGTTGGTCCTGTTATCACACATTCAGCTGCGCCCAAGGATCCTGCAAATAAGAATGTTCTTAGCTTTCGCCGGAGTGTTCGACTCATCTTTCCATCAGAGGAGCATCTCCGTAAGTTCCCACGGATCCTAAACGTCCGATGTGGGCAGCTCTACTACAGAATTGACATGCTAACATCAGAACACTGTGCTAATTGCAAAGAACTTGGGCATCAGCGTGCTCGATGCCCCAACAACGAGTATCCAGCTCCCACGGTTTCTACAGTGCCTACCGCCTCTAAGCAGCCTCCTGCTACATCTCACTCTCGACCTGCACCGTCTTCTAGTGTGCCAACTGCCCCTGGGCCGAGTTACATAAAAAGTATATCTAAAGCCTCTTGTCAACGAGCGTCATTTGATGCTGACCTCACCTCCCACCTTCACTTTCCAGTGCTCGCCTCACCTATTACTCCTGATCACGTGGCAACATCAGGAGACCTCGCCGCTTGTTTCCCACCAGTCTTCACTGTTGGTGTCTCCGAGTGTGACGGCGGCGCCGATAACTCCTCTGACTCTGCGTCTGCTTCCCGAGCATCGTCGCTCCCTGGAAAACGCGTTTCTGGCACTCGTACAGGTACCCGACGTAAGAAGAAGAAGAAGAAATCTTCCCCTGCGGATGGGCAACCGTTCCGTGCTACCAAATCTTCAGGAGATTTTTATCCCTCTCCTGCGCCAACAGAAATTGAAAGGGACACTGATGATGTTGGGTCTCCGCCTTCGTTTGAGGTCTTTTCAAGTGTACTCTCCAAATGTGGTGCTCCTTCAGAACCTCTCAACCTTGGAGATTACTATCAGTTTTGCACCCACACCACGAACCTGGAGTCGACGTATGATTACCTCCGAAAGCGCGAAGACATTCGTCCCGCGCTGCTCCTGCAAGCCGGATGTATTGCTAAATACCTTCGTGGGTTTGTACATGACCCCCTGCACCACTCATGGACCCTTGGCTGCGTAAACCGATTACAACAACTCCTGAAAGTTGCTCCGCGACTCCTCCAATTAACGACTGACCAGTCCATTCAAGGCCACGACCCTTAATTGCAGAGGGTTCGCTAGCCCCCTAGCGAATGCTCTTGTAATGGAAGACCTCTCGCCCCTCGGGGCCGATCTGTTACTACTGCAAGAAACAAACTGCCATTCCTCCACTCTGTTTACTCGCTGGCGTGCTAGCAATTATGTATTCCATCATGCATTTCGCTATTCATCTCATGGTGGGCTTGCTATCGGAATACATCAGCAGTTCCGATCCACCCTCACTGCACTCTCAGTGCAGAACTTATGCCGGGATTTACTCCAGAAAGTCTCCTTCACAGTTGGCGGAGCTCGATTTCACATCTTTAATGTGTATATTCCGTGCACCTCTATTCATTTATCCATCTTGTTCACCAAACTCCGTCAAGCTCTCTCGAAAGTCTCGCCTTCGGATCGTGTGCTCTTGGGTGGAGACTTCAATTGCACCCTTGACCCGGCACTGGATCGCTCTCTTTCGTCTCGAGAGCGTCGGACGGATCTCGTCGCACTACTCCATGACCTTGTTGCTGATTTCTCCTTCACCGATGCTTATAGGCGCCTACATCCACAAGAGACCTCACACACGTGGCGCTCGTCTGGGAGTCAGCTTCCATCTACTGCACGCTTGGATCGGGTTTACGTTTCCACACCGCTTCTTGCGTCTATTACCGAGTTGCGACATCAACCTACTGCTTCCCCAGACCACTGCACAGTCACCCACACAGTGTTTGTTGTGGCGTCACTCTCTCGGATTGTTCGTCCGTGGACGTTTGACTCCAATCTCCTCACTGATCCTGACTTTTGTGCCTCTGTCCGTTCTTTCCTCGCTGCTCGTCGCGCAGGGTTGCATTCCGCACCCTGTACCTTGACGTATTGGCTTCATGTCAAGCATCAGCTCCTCTTACATATCAAGCAACTTTCCTTCACCATGACGACTTCTAGTCAGATGCGCCTCGATCACGCCAGGCAGATGCTCGCACTGATTGGGTTGTCAGATCCGCTGTTTCCAGCATATCAGGCGGAGCTCCAGGCTTTGCTGAAACCTCTTGCGCAGCAAGCACTTTTACGTCTGCGTATTAAACATCTCAATCCGGAGGAATGCACCTATGATTTTCTAACACCAATGGAATCTGCACGTAAGTCTTCTACCTCGCTTCGTCATCTTCGCCTCCCCTCTGGAGAATTCACATCCGATTCGGCAGCGATTTGCTCTCACGTTCGTCAGTTCTATACCACCAAGTTCAGTGAAACTCCTCCCCTTTCTCCCTCTGCTCTCCCCCATCTTCTCAATAACCTGCCTCAAGTTCCGTCTCATCTTGCTCACACCCTGTCTCTCTAGCCCACATCCACGGAGGTGTCCGACACCTTCTCTTCCCTTAACCCCGATGTCGCTCCGGGTCCGGACGGCCTCTCTTTCCATTTTTATCGTGCGTTCTTGCCTCTTCTGTTGCCTTTTCTCCTCTCCGCTTTTTCTGATACATTTAACTGCTCCCCCTCCCGAGGAGTTTCACGGACGCACATGTGGTCCTATTTCCCAAGAAGTGTGACCCTCTTGACTTGGGAAATTGGCACCCCATTTCTCTTCTCAATCAAGATTATAAACTCTATACTAAGCTTCTTTCCCGTCGACTAAACTCTGTCCTTCCTCACATCCTTGCTGACTCTCAAACCTATACTGTTCCTGGCCGTTCTCTTTCCTCCGATGTTCAACTTCTTCGCGATCTCATTCATCTTGCCAAGACTCATTCAGAACCTCTTGCTCTCCTTTCCTTAGACCTCCGTTCCGCTTTCGATAATATCTCACACGCCTATTTAACACAAACCCTGCTACACTTTGGCTTTCCTCCACAATTTGTCTCTGTTCTTCTCTCAATCTACCGGGTCGCCGTTTTCCATGTCAAGACGGCATTTGTTCTCACAGCACATGTTCCCTTCAAGCGGGGAGTTCGTCAGGGCTTCCCGCTTTCTGGTCAACTGTTTGTGATTGCCGTCGAGCCATTTCTACGCTCTCTGCAAACATCTCTCCAAGCACAACTTCCACCACCAGTTGCCAGCTCACGGCATCACTCAGTCATTTACTCTGCCTATGCAGATGACATTACCGTCTGCATTCGTAGCGACTCACAGTTCCAACTGCTTCGTCGTTTCTTCTCCGCATATGCTTCATGTTCTGCAGCTGAACTGAATACGTCTAAGAGCACTGGATTGTGGTGCGGGTAGTGGTCCAATCGCATGGATGCTCCATGGGGGCCACATGGTCATCCACTACCCAACGCTTCCTGGGTGTGCACTTAGGCGCAGCACAAGCTACATCCAGTGCAACTCGCACGGAACTCCATCCTCGCCTCCTCCGCACAGCTGAGTTCTGGTGTCGTGCGCAGTTCTGTACGTCCTACTAATAGCGTGCAAATCTCACCAGGACATACCTTCTGTCCATCTGCAAGCATTCTTGGATTGCATCTACGACCCCGCTTTTCTGTCTCCAGGAGGTTACACGCTGCCTTACTCGAGTAATGTGGGCGGGCCATCACTGGATTAACGTCCAAAAGCTCTGTGCTCCTCCCTCCTATGGTGGTGCTGGCCTACCTGATGTCTCGCTGTGCTACAAAGCAAGCCGAGTGATCAACTTCATTCACCTTTTCACGGCTCCAGTGGCTTCCGCAGTTCAGGTACGTGACGTTCTTGCCTCCTTGCGTAACCCACATTTTTCCTTTCTTTCTTTAGTTCTCATGGATTGCTGTCCTCCCCCCTCCAAACTCCCACCTGCATATTCTGAAGCCCTCCCTCACCTTCGCTCTCTCCTCCTCATTCGCTCCCCTCCCTCTTCAACTCTAGAGATTCTTTCTGAACCCCTCTTCTTCAACTCCCTTGTTCATCCCCCCATCTCCCCTGCTTTTCATTCCCCTCTTGGCTCCGAGCAGGTGTAGTAACCGTGCAAGACCTCACTAACTCGGATCTGTCCTGGCGCTCTTTCTCTGGCCTCCCCCTGCTATTCTCTCGTCCCCATCCGCCCATTTGGTCTATGACTCTCTGCTAACTGCAATTCTTTCGCTTTTCCCTGATCTTGTCTCCCCCACCGGTCTCGTCTCTGTCTTTTCTGCCCCTCTTCCGCTGCCGTTTTCCCTCCGACTCTGAGACTCGGTTCTTCCTCTGTCCCCTCTCTCCTCTAAATCTCTTTATCGTTTTCTAGTGCACCTTGCCACCCCTTCACCGCTTTCTATTCTCGAGGTTCCCCATGCTTCTCTTCCTCTTGTCTGGGCCGCTGCCCGCTCACCCTTATCCGCCCCTCTTGAAATTAATACCAACTGGCTCTTTTTGCATAATCGCCTCCCTGTTCCGTATTTTCTCTTTCGCATGTCCCTTCTCTCCTCCTCTCTCTGCTCCTTCTGCGCAATTGAGGCAGACGTTTCTCACGTCTACCTTTACTGTCCCATCCTGATGCCTCTCCTCGACCAGGCTTTCCGGATTGCCAGTCGCTCTTGTTCTCAAGATCTTCCGTTCACTGCCTACAGACATCTTCTTCTGCGGGCTCATCCACCTACGCCTCTTCCGTCAGTATGTGCCTATCTCTTCGTGCTGGTTAAACACGTTATTTACGTATACCTTCAACAACTCCGCAGCGTTTCCTCGCCGGTATCTTTACACCAGGCCAGCGCAGCACTTTTGTGCCATTTTCAAGATCGATTGCTTTCTCGACTCCGCCTGGAGTACCAGTCCGCTTCTTCCAGTCGTCGAGAAGCCACCTTCTATGCTACCTGGGCGCCGGTCGCTCCATGGTTTGCGGTTGATTCTGGACTGCTACACCTATCAGTACCCTAGGACATTCTACACCTCCTTTGCTGAGTTCCGTGGCACCCTGGTGCCCCTCCTCCACTCTACGACTCGTCTCCATGTATATCATGTGATCGAGCTACAGCCTGTGCTGTAATACCCAAGTTTTGTTTTCTCGTTTTCAGTGTGCATATCATTGTGATCTTGTCATTTGAATTGTTGTTTTTCGTGTCATACTATGCTTTACCATATTTACATTGTTATCAGTGTGCCCTCTGATTCCGTGACCTCCCGTCACTTTTATGTACTTGGGGCTGTACCCTGGTCACCTTAAGTGCTTTCTGTCTATGCACCTAGTGTATTACACCGTGTTCCTGTAGTGTGTTTTACTTTGAGATGTCATGTGGTGTACGTCTCTATCTCTCATTTGTTACATTTGCCGCACTCACACACCTTCTTAGTGTTTTGCCATTTCCTTGCACCTGTTTGATTTTTGTACAGTTCTATACTTCCACATTGTGTACATACTATTTTCGTGCTTTCACATTGTGTTAATGCTTTGATCGTGCACGTACAAATTTATGATAAATTCTGTCATCTGTCAGAACCCATGACTTGTCCTGTGCTTTCACTTTATGCATATACTCACAACATCCCTGAGTGCACTCATGGTTTATCGTGTGATTTTTACTGTATTTGTAACATTTCTTGCGCTGTATCGTGTCTTCACATTGTGTACTTTATTTAGTCATCCCTGTGTATAATATGGTTCATCATGTCTTGTTAATGTACCAGTTACATCTATTGCGTCGTACAGTGCTTTCATTTTGCGTTAATTCCTCTTGTCATCCCAGTGTGCATTCCTAGTTTTGCTCTGTGATCTTACTGTTCCTTCTGCATTTTTTCGTGCAATCCACGCTACCGTTGAATTGTGAATGCTAATCTCATCTCAGTATATTTTCATGCTTACTCGTGCACATTAATTACCTTCACCCAGCCTGTATTATGTTGCTTTGGTGCCCTCGTTAAATAACTTGCACAATTGTGCACGCTGTGTTTTTATTTCATATATGTAATGTTTTACCTTCACGGCGGTGTTCGTGCTGTTCTTTTTCTAATTGTGTACTATTATTTCGCCTGTGTTACCCTGTAAATCATGCCCAGCCAATGTCATGTGACACGACGTGTTTCTCTTTGTCACTTCTGCAATTTTTATGCAATAAGCTTTGCTTGCAGCATTTGTTATTCATCCCCATTGTCATTGCAGTGTATATACCATCATGTTTTAACAGTTTGTATTATTTCCCAGTGAGACGCCCAACACTGTACGTCTCCCTCTTATGTTTTCTTATGATGAATAATAATAAAGCGATTTTGAAACCTTGCTTTATGTCCCGGTGCATTAACCTGCTGGTACCAACAAGGCTTGGCTCCATAGTATAGCCACAGAGTTGGTGCGACATAATTGTCCAGAATATCGAGGTAGACGTGCTGGTTAACAGGTTCGTCCACGATAACCAATGGGCCGGAATCATATCACGAAAAACACCCCCCACGAGTACACTGCCAGCTCCAAACTTGACCGCAGGAACATTACACTGTGGTAAACAGCGTTCCCCCGGCTTCCACCATACCCACACACGGCCATCAGACTGATGGATCGTGTATCTGAATTCATCAGTCCATAGGACCCGTTTTCATTAATCTACGGCCCACGATAAATGTTCTTTACACCATGCTAAACGACGAGTAGCATTCCGAGTGGAGATGAAACGCTTATGAGCAGCCCCACGACCACGGTAACCCATGGAATGAAGTTCTCTAAGAATGGTACGTGTACATACCGAGGTTCCAGCATTTTTACTCACCTGTACACTGAGGTCTTGTGCAGTACTTCGTCGATTAACTGTAACGACTCTCTTGAGGTTTCGACGTCCTCTATCACTGTTTTTCTTTGGTCTGCCGGTACGTTTTGCTGCTTCAGGCACGCCATGTGTCTACCACTTATTCAGTACATTTTGACTTGGGTATGTTTAAACGCCTCTCGGTTTCTCTTATGGGCAACCCACTAATGTAACACACAACAATCTTTCCTTTCTCAAAGTCAGTTCTCTCCCCCGCGACAATTTCACTCAACCTCACAGTGCGATATGATCGCGGAGGCTTGTTTTTAACCTCAACCTAACAGTGCGATATGGTTAGGCTTGTTTTTATACCGTTTGCAGATGTACCGCGCATCTTAACAACGCAGCGGATCCGTTTATTTGCTTTTGCAGGGGTGTCCGGCGACTTTTGTCAATATAGTGTATATGCATATAAGAGCAGAATACACCCGAGTACCACTTTCGGTTAGTAGAGTGTTCGGAGTCAGAATGAGAAAAGCTGCCGATTTATCGGAGTTTGATAAATGAAAAATTGTGATGGCACGACGCCTCGGAACTATGATCTCGGAAACGGCGTGGCTTGTGGGTTGTTGACGTGCCGCTGTAGTGAGTACGTATCAAAAGTGGTGCACTTTTTATACGTACTCACTACAGTGGCACGTATCCGAAATGCACCACTTTTTTATGTCCAAACGACGAACCGTCGTCCAGTCGTGTGTTGTCCGCAGCTTAATGATGTCAGAGGGGAACGGCGACTGTCGCGCATTGCTCACAGTAACAGCAGGTCCACAGTGCGACACATCACTCGCACCTACAACAGTCGTGATCAGGTCAATGTGTCACAGCACACAGTTCATCGCAGCCTTCTGCGCATGGGCCTGCCTAGCCGAAGACCCAGCCGGGTCCCAATGCTTACTGCACGTCATCGCCAACAACGCATGAAACGGGCCCAGAGATTGGACCATGGATGATTGGAAGGAAGTGGCCTGGTCTGACGAATCAAGATTCCTGGTGCATCACGTAGACGGCCGAGCGCGGATACGCCAATTACCAACGGAGGCTATGGAACCTGGATGCGCCGCCCCGGTGGCGCAGTGGTCTAAGGCGTTGGCCTCTGATCATTCGTCTGAAAGGGGTCCGGGTTCGAATCCCGGTGAGGCATGGATGTTGTGTTTGTCTTACGGCACTGGCTCTCTCCCTTCCCTGGAACCAGTGACCCTAAATTAGGGACGGGCGACTGCTTATAGCCCATTGAGTTGCTCACGGTGGTCGTTAAACCTCCAATCAAAAAAAAAAAAAAAAAAAGAACCTGGATGCACTGTTGGGCAAAGAGAGGCCTGCGGTGGATGTGTTATGCAGTGGGTGATGTTTTCTTGGGACACTTTAGGCCCCATTATCCCAATAGCACAATCCCTGACAGCTGTCAGGTATCTGAACATCGTTGCAGACCAGATTCACCCATTCATGGCAACTGTGTTCTCTGCTGGTGGTGGCCATTACCAACAGAATAATGCACCATGCCACACTACCAGAATCGTCAAGTTGTGGTTCGAGGAACATGCTGGTGACTTTCTGTTAATGCCCCAGCCTCCAAATTAACCTGACATGAACCTATAATCGAACATTTGTGGTTCGACTTGGAAAAGCGTGTTCGTGCTAAATCACCACCGCCCCGAAATGTACGGGAACTGGAGGACCTGCTGTTGACATTATGGTACCAGATACCCCAGGATACCTATCGCCACCTCATCGAATCAATGCCTCGCCGAGTGGCCTCTGTCTTGCGGTCTAAAGGGGGTCCTACAGCTTATTAGGTAGGTGGTCATAATGTAATGGCTCATCAACGTGTATTTATAAAATTATGTATAATTATAAATTGAGTTTCGAATTTATAGTTCAAAGCAGATTTGTCCGGGTCATGTCCAATTATGTGACGTCCGGGTGCAAAAATTCTGGCCCGTTTCCAACTCTGGTTTTGGCTAAATGGTGATATGTCTTCTGGTTCCCGAGTTTATTCACTTAAGAGCGCTTAACTGTTAGTTTTTCTCTCATTTCGTAAAGTGAATATTATGGCGTAAAAATTTCTGTGAGCTTGTTTGGAATATTTTTGGAAATGTGACTATTTAAACAGAACAAGTGAAAAAAAAATCGTGCTTATCACTAAATTAAGCGTGGTAGAATTCCAGACCGAGGAAATGGTAATGGCCATGAAACAGGATTAATGTGGAACAAATACAATGGTTCCCTCCCTCTTCCAACTCTCGATATGTATAGATGAAGGAAGCTTGTTATTTTCCCCATAAAATGGCATGCATTCAGGTCATGAAGAAGGAAGCGTGATAGCGTGAAGGATGGGCAAATGAGGAAAGACGTCGTACGGAAATCTTCTCGTACCGCAGAAAAAGAAAGAATGTCCGCTTAAAACAAATAAAACACACCGTGAACTTCAACCGAGAACAGAATATAGCTTTCAGGAAGTAATAAATGAGCAACAACGAGTGTCTTTAGATCCCAGTTTAGAAATTAAAAAATAAAACAATCGTCAGCAAATACCCATTTTATCCCTTTGTGACGGTAGGGTTGTATTTTTTATTTAAAATCATAAAGATAAACAGAAAAAAAAATGAATGGATGGCAATAACAGCTTAGAAAAGTTGTGAAATTGTCAAATAATTTTCTGTTAACGCAAACTGTTCCTCAGCACATCAACCGACCAAGGTTAGGTTCTCACTATGCCTCCCCAGTGACGCTGTGACCTGAGCGACGACTTCTAACCATTCGTCCGAGATGGATCCGGGTTCGAATCCCGGTGAGGCATGGAAGTTGTGTTTGTATTGCGGTTCTGGCCCTCTCCCTTCCCTGGAAATAATGGCCTTAAATTAAGGACGGTCGACTGTTTATAGCCCATCGAGTTCCTCACGGTGGCCGTTCACACCCCCTCCCCCAAGTCTCCACTATGAAATTTAGCTTGGAAAAACACACTATCTCTGGGTTCCTAAGAGCATGGAAGCTAACTTTTCCCGCTGTACGAAAACTGAGCAGTAGAGTATCGAACCCACTACAACCAGAGTTGGAAATGGGTCAAGCATTTTGGACAAGGATGTCACAACATAGGTGGACCCGACACGGACAAATCTACTTTCAACTATAAATTCGAAGCGACCAAGGTTAAACTTAACCAAGGTTAGTTATATATATATATATATATCATCATCATCATCATTGTCAACCATTAACAATCCACTGCTGGACGAAGGTCTCCCCAAGTTTCCTCCACAACGGTCTGTCTTGTGCCAGTCTCCTCCATGTCACCCCTGCATACTTTCGAATTTCATCCACCCATCTCCCATGTGGTCTTCTTCTGGGTCTTTTCCTGTCCCTTGGAATCCAATCTAAAATTTCGGCTGTCCATCGATGATCTGTCCTTCTGGCAGTATGTCCAGCCCATTGCCATTTCAGGGATTTAACTCTGATCATGATGTCTTCCACTCTTGTCATTTTTCGGATCCACGAGTTCCTCTTCTTATCTCTCCTGGTTACACCAAGCATGCACCTCTCCATGCCCCTTTGAGTTGTCTGCAGCCTTTGTATGTCTCTTTTAGTTAAGGTCCACGTCTCTGCACCATACGTAAGCACTGGAAGGATGCATTGATCAAACACTTTTCTTTTAAGACATAATGGCATATTGCTCTTGAAAATTATGCTGTTTCTTCCAAAAGCTCTCTAGGCAAGTTTTGTACGCCGATTAATTTCTTCATCAATGTGACCCTCACTTGATATCTGCTGTCCAAGATAAACGTACGTGTCTGTTATCTCCAGCTTTTCTCCATCAATCAATAAATCTTCATTTCTTGTAAAAGCATTGAACATCACTTTTGTCTTCTGAAAGTTCATTTTTAATCCCACTTCTTTACTCTTGTCAGCAAGTTCCTGGATCATACTCTGCAGCTCTGATGGGCTAGTTGCAAAAATGACTACGTCATCAGCAAAACGAAGGTGGGTTAGATAATCTCCATTAATCTTTATCCCCTTGTTTTCCCAGCTCAGCGACTGAAAAACACCCTCCAATGTGGCATTAAAGAGCTTCGGAGATATGGTGTCACCTTGTCTCACTCCCTTTCCAATTTTTATGTGTGTTGTATTTTCAAACAACCTAATCTTTGCACTTGCATTTTCATAGATGTTATTAATAATACAGTATTAATGTATGCATCTTCAATACCGCAGGATTTCAGAGCCATTGTAACTGCTGATGGTTTCACCGAAGCAAAGGCTTTTTCATAATCGATAAAAGCCATGCACAATGGAAGCTCATATTCCCTCGCTCTTTCAATTAGTTCTCTCAGTACGTGGATATGATCTATTGTGCTGTAGTGCTGTAGCCACTCCTGAATCCAGCTTGTTCTCTCGGTTGAGCCATGTCCAGTGATATATATATATATATATATATATATATATATATATATATAGGCCGAGCTTATTGTGACCACTAGCTAACATTCAGACTAACCGCCGTGTGCAACGCGAACAGCAGCTACACGGGCTGGGAGTGACTCAATAAGGTGCTGGAAGGTGTTCACAGGTACGTAGAGCCATGCTGACTGCACTGCATCTGACAGCTGCTGGAGGGTGCGCGGTGGAGGATCCATAGAGCGAACAACACGATCGAGTTGGTCCCACAGTTGCTCAATTGTGTTTAAGTCTGAGGAATTAGGGGGACAGAGAAGTACTTTGAAGTCTTCATCGTGCTCTTCCAACCACTCTCGGACATTTCTAGCTGCGTGACGCGTCGCATTTTCGTGCTGGAAGATCCTATCCACCCCAGGGAGGACAATCAGCATGTATGGGTGTACGTGGTCTGCAAGGATGGATTCATAACGAATTCGGTCCATCGTGCCTTCCACAGGTATGAGTGGACCCAGAAAATGCCACGGAAATATCCCCCAGACCAAAACGCGGCCCCCACCAGCTTGTGTTCTTGCACAATAGTTGAAGAGTGTTTATTCTTCGACGTTTCCGGCTTAATAGTCCAACGTCCATCCGTTCGATGAAGCAGAAAACATGACTCATCGGAGAAAGCAATCCTTCGCCAATCAGCGGAGGTCCAATTCCGATACTGCCTTGCAAATGTAAGCCTTTTCTGCCGATGCACCTTCGTTAGCATAGGTTCAGTGACCACCCGTCTGCATCGGAGCACTACATGCAGCAGGGTTCGCTGAACTGTCGTTTTAGACGCACTTCCGATAGCCCCGTGGTTCATTCGGCCAGCGAGTTGCTCCACTGTAGCGTGTCGATCGGCCCTCACGCACCTTCGAAGCCGACGTTTACCACTGACATCAATAGCACGTGGTGTTCCGCCGTTTCGACGTCGCTTATTCGCAATAGTGTCATTTCTCCAATCACGATACACTTTAACCACAGCAACACGCGAACAGTTCACAAAGTGGTCTGTTTCAGAAATACTGCCACCCTTGGCCCGAAAGCCGATAATCATCCCTTTTTGCAAATCTGATAAATCGCTCCTTTTATTCATGAGAGCAGCGAGTGATATGTTTTCAGATTGCCTACAGCGCACGTTATATACCCTCCAAGCCAGCTCACGACACGTACCTTCTTTCATTGGCTACACGTTGGTGACGTCAAAAGTTGGAGGTGGTCACAATAATGTGACTCGACTGTGTATACACACACACCCACACACACACACACACACACACTGTATATACATATGTGTGTTACAGAAAGTATTGAAAAAGCCGTTTTTCACATAACCTAACGATTTTACACATGTTTTCGAACACATTAACAGTGAAAACACAATTTTGTCCATGACAGAAATCGAAACCACGCCCCTTCCCTCCGGAGTAAGTTGCTCTCCGAACTAAGCAACACGGACGTAATATATCACTGCATATTTGTCGTTTTGACAAGTGCTTTACCTCTGTAGTACGTCACACAACGCGAGTCAAAAAGTCCCTCTGCAGCAATGTTAAGGCTTTTCCACTTAATTTTGATGGTGCTACAGTCAACATTTTTGAATTAAGTAACTTGTTGTATGTTTAATTTCAGTTTTTGGTATTTTCCTGATAGCATAACAAGCTTCAGAATATGTTTCACAACAGCACCAACTTTCACCTGCTTCTGATGAGTTGAAAGTTTCCAAAATGTGAATGTTAATTTTATCGTTACCCTTAATTAGCAAGGAACACTCATGAAATCAACATTCACATTTTGGAAACTTTGAACTTATCACAAGCTTGTGAAAATTGGTTTTGCTGTGAAACATATTCTGGTTACTTAATGAGACGAAACAACTTCAGCATTCACTCGTCCCCTCAACAAGAACATGTTTGTTGGACTCGACGCCTTTTTACATCTCATTAATATTAAATTCATCCATATTAACAAATAAGGCCTTAGTTCTGACACGACATGCAATGGAACAGAATGTTAGCACTTCAAATGTAAACCTTTGAATACTCAATGCAAAAGATGCGATGTGAAAAGTAACTCTCAGTCTTACAATGTGACACGCGGGGTGTGAGAGAGTGAATCAGCAGAGAAGCAGGTGACAGGCGACAGGCGTTTGACTGTATCTTGCTCCGGACAATCGCACTGAAAATAAACGCAAAGGAAATATCGTTTTATACGATATGGTATCGTCGGTCGGCGGAAATCTTCTTTGCTTTAAGATAGAGACGGCAATATTTTTGTATGACAAATCATTTTTCACTCCGCTGGCACCAGCATCGAGCACAAAAATCCGCGGTATGCATTTTTCTTTGAAATATATATATTTTTTCTCAGAAATAAAGCGAAAGAAAAACCGGGACTGACCCGAAAGAAATTGTCGACCCGTTGACCCGCTGACCCATGACCCGTTTCCATCTCTGACTACCATCCTAAATAATGTCCAAAGTTTTTGTTTCGGCAAGTCGTCTTGCATCTTTGCTTCACGTTCTGTACAATCAAAAGAATCTGCATTTCGCCTTCCGTCACGCAACCATTTCTGTACATAGAGCTCGGGATTGAAGATCTCTGAAGGAGGTTCGTTTATTTACGAATTCCAACCGTAGGTTGAAGAAGCGTATATGCTCAAGCTTTGTCCGTCTGTCCGTCCGCGCGATAACTCGCGTAAACATGGTTCGATTTCCATGAAATTTTAGTATGTGGTAAGAGACCAGCCGGGGACGAACCCTATTGAACCTATTGAAAATTGACGAAATGGGGTCAAAGGACACGACACAGGAGCGGGATCCATTCCATTACCCTTATGCGTCATAACTTGCGTGAAAATGGTTCGATTTCGATGAAATTTTAGTATGTGGTAGGGGATCACCCTGGGACGAACCCTGTTGAAAATGGACGAAATGGGGTCAAAGGTCATTACATAGGAGCGGGATCCATTCCATCGCCCTTATGCGTCATAACTTACGTAAGAATGCTTCGATTGTGACAAAACTTTATCATGTTGTATCGGAGATATACTAAACCGGTTCTGTTGAATATCATCGAAACGGGGTCAAAGGTCAGGGCACAGGAGCGAGATTTATTCCACAGCCATTATCCTCATAACTTGATTAAAACTGTTTCTATTGCGACAAAACTTTAGTATGTTGTTCCGGAAGTATACCGAATCAGTTCTGTTGAATATCATCGAAATGGGGTCAAAGGTCAGGACACAGGAGCGAGATTTATTCCACAGCTATTATCCTCATAACTTGAGTAATGATTTCTGGTATGTTGGAAAGCGTATCATAATCAATGCATTGCATGATTTTACTAACTTGTTTTTATTAACATTAGGCTGCTGACGTGTGTAATGTTTAAAGCGTTTCTAAAATCAGTTATTATCAAATTCATGGTACTGAAACCACTTTCACATAATGTGTTTCGGGTTTCTTGAAGACATAGCGACAGTGAACTAAGTTCCTTTAAGGCGGTTTTCATTACTGCAAGATTTTCCAGGAGGTATGTGCTGGTAAGTTTCTTCAGTAAGCCCGAAAACATGCTTTTTTTTTACTATTCCTTGAAGCTTCAGCAGATGCTTAAAATACAAAGCCAAGGCTAGAAACGTATTCCAGACAGGAGATACGGTTCGCTCACTAGATGCGACCCATTTTGTTCCAAGAATTTTCCCGACTGAAGAAAACTAAACTGCAATTTCTTCAGCAAGTGATGTAACTTGCGGGAGTTCTTTGGTGCAGCGTGATGCAAACGATATAATTTATCGCAAAATGATTTCAAACTCTGTATGCGGGAAACTTCTTTAATTACGTCACCGACAGCAAGTTCTAACTTATGATTTGCACAGTGCCGTGTAACAAGTTTGGGATATTTTTTTTAAGCTGTTGAGCCACACCAGATATGAAACCTGCAAAGTTTGCAGCGCCGTCGGAAGTGAAAGATACCAGATTATTTTTAATAAACTCGGTTGGAATGTATTTCACCAAGCAGTTCATGATCGATTCGGTAACTGCTGTTGATTTCAAATCGTGAAATTCCAACCAAGTAAAAAAATACAGTTTGGGCATTTATATCATCCGGATCTATGGACGTTCATAGGCAGATTGTAAGTACTGAGAGTCGGCTTACAGCTGTACACTCATCAACCAAAATACCGAATTTTAAATTTTGGGAAACTATTTCTTCACAGAGAATTTTACCCATGTCATTTCCTACAGAATTTCAAATATCCGTACATGTCTTCCTAGACTGCAATACCTTACCCGTCTCAGTGCCGTTTTTCTTTTGGATATCATACAAACCAGGACAATAGGCAAAATGTCCTTTGTTCTTCGCGATGTAATAGTATTGAATATTATGTACGTATTGTCTACGTATCATTTTTTGATCAACAATATTTTCCGAGACGCCGACAGACCGTTTTTCTTTCATTTACAAGCTATTTTATGAGCGTGACTTTCCCTATGCTCTTTTATTTTTTTTTCTTAGAGCTCTGTTTTGCTTCTTATCGTCAGCCGTAGCTCTAACTTGAGAATCTATCCACTCCTTAGAAAGAATTACACCACTTAAAAATTCTGAAACTTTCATGTTCTCAGCGGACTTACAAACGTCACACCCATTTTTTCAAGGACGGGCGACAGCATTGAGTTGTTCACGGTGTTGTGGTCCGCCCATTGAGTTGCTGACGGTGGTCGTTAAACCTAAAAAAAAAAAAAAAGAAAAAAAGACCCATTTTTTAAAACATGCCAAGAGTACCCTTTCAAAAAAAAACAACTTTGATTCCCAGTTCAACACCGGGGTTTACCATTTCCTGAGTAAATATTTACAGAAAGTAATTCAGATTCTCCTAATGAACTTCCCGATGCAGTGATTTTTCCTTTGACTGCTGCATTTTGGATGATTTCCTTGTTGGTACTTCACATGAGTTCGAACTTGAGAATTAGGAAGTTCCTAAATTTCCAAGCTGTCGTTTTCTTTCTCTTGACTCATCTTTTTTTCCCCAAAGAAATATGTTAGTGTTCTTTTCATTATTTTCTGTTAGCCTTCCAACGCAAGAACAAATTGGAAGTTAAAACAACACCTACAATATGAGGCAAAAATGGCACGTCGCCACGTCCTACGAAGAAGAGAGCTGGTGCTGAAGTGAAAAGGATACTAGCAGAACAACAACAACAAAAAAAGCGTGTGTAGTTAAGCTCAGTTGTCAGTTCCAGGTCAGTTTACGCATATTTCGGAGAAGGGTTTGCAAGGTTGGCTATCAGCTCCTGTCCTGACCTTTGCTTTCACCAAACACTTCGCACTCATCATGGGATTATGCGGAATGGCAGTCACCATGGCGAAGGAATACACGGAGGTGGTCCGCCAGACGGTTGGCGATCAGCTCCGGTCGTGAACTTTGCTCTCACCAAACACGTTATTAGAGCAGAAGGAAAATTTCTGTTTTTGAAACGACGAACAATTCATACAAGATGGCGTCATTAATTGAAATGTGTAATGCATTGCGAAATGCTTTATTCAAATTGAATACTTCCTTTTTTTAGTGTCCCATCGCTCCCGGAACGGCGGGGTTCCGGTGCGTTCCGGCAAATTTTCCACCACTGTATCTATTTATCTATCTATCTATCTATACCACAGGTGGACAAGTGAAATTTTAGACTGGATTCCAAGGGACAGAGAAGAGACTCAGAAGAAGACCACACGGGAGATGGATGGATGAAATTCGAAAGCATGCCGGAGTTACATGGAGGAGAGTAGCTCAAAATAGACAGTTGTGGAAGAAACTTGATGAGACCATCATCCAGCAGTGGATTGATAATGATGTAGAAGGTTTGTCCGGAAAGTAATGAGACCACTTTTCCTGGACCAATCAGAAGGGCCGGAGGGCGGAGTCTCCGGGCGTAACGGGTGGCGGGGTATGTTAGATAAACGATCGATGTCTCGTCAGTTGGCTCTGAGCTTTTACAGAGTGAGGATCGCTTGCGAAGGGGACAGCTGGGTGAGTGTCGCGTAACGGTCAAAATGCAGAAGAGTGTCGAACAGCGATACGCGGTAAAGTTTTGTATTAAACTTGAAAAATCCGAGACCGAGACGCTTGCTATGATACAGAAAGCCTACAGGAAGGATGCTTTATCGAAAGCACAAGTGTTTCGGTGGCACAAAGCGTTCACAGAGGGAAGAGAGAGCGTCGAGGATGAGCCACGCCCGCAGGGCGCCCTTCAACGTCTCTCACTTAGGACAATGTGGAAAAGGCGAAAGCGGTTTTGGTCTCTGACCGACGTCTGAGTGTTAGATTGGTAGCAGAGCACGTGGGACTCGCGAAATCCATTGTGCATGAAATCATCACGCAAGAACTGCAGATGCGGAAAGTTTACGCCAAATTGGTTCCTAAGGTTTTGACCGATGAACAGAGGAACAACAACGTGTCGATTTCTCGTAAGCTTGTGGACCGTGTGAGGGGTGAACCTGTCTTTTTTGGAAAAAGTGATAACAGGGGATGAAACGTGGGTCTTCGAATACGATCCGGAGACGAAAAGACAGAGCTCAGAGTGGCACACTCCCGAGTCTCCTCGACCTAAGAAGGCTCGAATGTGCAAATCGAAGATAAAATCAATGCTCGTTGGCTTCTTTCACTGTAACAGTGTTGTCCATAAGGAATTCGTACCACCCGAACAAACGGTCAACGCTGTATTTTACGTGGAAGTGCTTCAACGGCTGAAGAACAGAGTTGCGCTCGTCCTCCCGGAGATCACAAACACTTGGGTTCTTCACCACGATAATGCGCCGAACCATGCGTCGCTGAGAGTGAGAGAGTGTCTGGCGAAACACAACGCGGCAACGCTACCCCAACCTCCCTACAGCCCGGACTTGGCCCCGCCCGACTCCTTTTTGTTTCCCCGGCTCAAATCCAGCCTGAAAGGACACCATTTTGGGACTGTTACAAACGTATAAACTGCCGCGACGAGTACTTTGAAAGTGATTCCTGTTCTCGACTTCCAGGCAAGCTACGCGGCGTGGCAGAACCACTGGCAGCGGTGTATTGATGTTCAAGGATGTTATTTCGAGGAATTTTAATGTTTTTTAAGTATAACTTTAATTAAACGTGTGTTATTGGATGAGTCTCATTACTTTCCGGACAGACCTTGTATATATACCAGGAATAAAAAAGAAACGAGCAACCAAATCAAAGTACCATGAAACACCCAAATCATGCAAAACTGGAATTTTCAACTTAATGAACTTATCAAGCGAACTTAACCAATGAAATTGGCTCAGGAGCCCCAGGCCAATCGTCAGGGAAAGACACCTGGAGCCCCTGAGTCGGAAAGTTCAGGTTTCATGAGATTGCCTTCTCTTTTTATAAAAAAATGCCAAACCACCGACGTTCACTAAGCTGTTCTCTGAGATTCAAAGGTTAGCTCCAAAAAGAAATACAAACTACCAGATAGTTTTTACTTACTGTTGCCGTATCAAACTTCTCCATTTACAAAGATCTTGACATACAATTCGGGCTTCACTGACATTCATTACACGCCGTACACAAGATCTTCTATACTTCATACTCATAAATTGTTTCTCATGCTGCCACTCCTAAATCTGATGCTCTCATGATTTCCTTGGCCTTCCTCTGCCTTTCCTTCCTGCCACTTGGGCTAAAAATATTTTCTTAGTAAGCATCTCATCACTCATTCTTTCAACATGGCCAAACCACCGAAGTATATTAGTCTCCACCTTGCTAACAACATTTTGCTTCACATCACACAACTGCAATACATCTTCATTCCTCACACAATCAGAACGTGTCTTGCCACCCCCCCCCCCGTAAGTAACGCATTTCTCCATCACACAAACGAGTCCTATGTTTCTTCTGCTGTATCCAGGTTTCACTGCAATACTTCAGAGTAGGAACAATTACACTCTCATACATAGCCATGCGGGACTCTCTAGAGAACCCATCATTACTGTGAAAATCTCCCAGAGCAGCTATTACTTTCAATGAAGAATTCACTCGCCTACTAATTTCCCCATCCGATTTGTTCTCTCTGTCAAACATGCTTACTAAATACATAAACTCACTCACCTGGTCAATCATTGTGCCATTTAGACGTACATTACATTCAGTGCTACCAGTTCCTCTCTCAAAGACCATAACTTTGGTTTTTCCTTTATTTAAACTCAGTTTGAATTTCATGCAAACTTCGTACATCCGGGACAACATACTGTGCAAATCACTTTTGCTCTGTGCCAACAGGACAGTGCCATTAGCATTTAGGAATCTGCACACACAGATATTACCAGTATTATCTATTTTGGCATCACGCATGCACGCATCCATAAATATATTAAACAGCCATTTTGACATTACACAACTTTGCCTGACTCCTGCACCAATAGAAAACCATTTTGATAAACCATCATTTACACTATTATGTAGATTTCCAGTAACACCATATTTATTCAATACCTTCCACAAAAGTGTCCTATTTACTCTGTCGCAAGCTTTCTCTAAATCTATGAAGGCAGCAAAAACTTTCTGACCAACAGCCAGATACTTTTCAATCATCATGCGTAATGCAAAAATTTGGTTAATGCAGCCTTTACAACGCATAAAACCACTCTGAACATCTCACACTTTCACTGATGTAAAATTTGAAAATTTGCTG
Source organism: Macrothele yani (assembly GCA_039090855.1). Lineage (NCBI taxonomy): Eukaryota > Metazoa > Arthropoda > Arachnida > Araneae > Macrothelidae > Macrothele > Macrothele yani. The sequence goes on from CM077012.1 coordinate 16,345,787, forward strand.
AAAAAAAGCTTAAAATTTATTAAAAGAAACCTTTTAGTTATAGTAAATTTCTGAAGGCATTCCGTCTTTCCTGCCAGAACATACAAACCAACGAAACAAATGAAACTTCACAACCAAAATACCTGTCCCTAGTCTTCTATTAAAACTGTTAACAAATGGAAGAGGTCACGATTAAGAGATATATCCTGTTCCAAAATGTATCTCATGGTGTGTTTGTAAAGTATGGAAAACAATCATACCTTCACAAAATCGAACCAAGAAATAGACGTCAAGAAAAACTGTTGGATGTAAATAATGTAAGTTAAAAGTCTTAGGGGCTACTCGGAGAAAAAAGCAGACACACACATGTATATACTATACACACTGACGGAAAAAAAAATCCCAACACCAGGAAGGGGTTGTGTTAGATAAACGACAGTTGGTAGGCGGTGAGAGTACATCTGTAAGATGACGTCTACGCAAATTTCGCGCTCGGCGCATACGTGTGGCGCTTGTAGCGCCCCTCGGAACATGCAAAGCAGGTTTACTGTAAATACGCGCTGTAACGTTCGTAAGCGTTAGTTATCGTTGAGATTCGACGTAGTGTGTTGATGTTAGTCAAGAATGACTTTAAGAAGACAAAGAAGCCATTATCAACAGCTCACGGAGTTTGAATGAGGTCGTGTAATAGGGCTACGAGAAGGTGGATTTCCTTTCCGCAATATTGCAGAACGACTTGGCAGGAATGTAGCCACTGTGCATGATTGTTGGCAGCGGTGGTCAAGGGAAGGTACTGCCTCAAGAAGACCGGGTTCCGGCCTGCCACGTGGCACTACTGAGAGGGAAGACCGCCGTGTACGGCGTATGGCAGTGACGCATCGTACCGCGTCTGCGGCAGCAATTCGAGCTGCAGTTGCCACCACAGTGACACAACGAACTGTTATAAATCGGTTACTTGAAGGACAGCTCCGAGCCAGACACCCTGTAGCGTGCATTCCACTTACTCCAAACCACTGCCGTTTGCGACGTCAGTGGTGTCAAGCTAGAGCTCATTGGAGGACGGAGTGGAGATCTGTTGTGTTTTCTGATGAAAGCCGGTTCTGCCTGGGTGTCAGTGATGGCCGTGTGTTGGTTAGAAGGAGGCCAGGGGAACGGCTGCAACCAACCTGTCTGCGGCCGAGACACACTGGACCTACACCTGGAGTTATGGTCTGGGGAGCAATTTCCTATGACAGCAAGAGCACTCTCGTGGTTATCCCACGCACCCTGACGGCACAGTTGTACGTCGGTCTGGTGATTCAACCTGTTGTGCTGCCATTCATGAACAGCATTCCAGGGGTGTTTTCCAACAGGATAACGCTCGCCCGCATACCGCTGTTGTAACCCAATATGCTCTACAGAGTGTCGACATGTTGCCGTGGCCTACTAGATCACCAGATCTTTCACCAATCGAGCACGTATGGGATATCATTGGACGACAACTCCAGCGTCACCCCCAACCAGCATTAACCGTCCCTGTATTGACAGACCAAGTGCAACAGGCATGGAACTCCATCCCACAAACTGACATCCAGCACCTGTACGACACAATGCATGAACGTTTGCGTGCTTGCATTCAACATTCTGGCGGTTACACCGGTTATTAATGTACCAGCATTTCACATTTAAAATGGCTCTTCTCGCGCTTACAATAAGCTGTGGTCTTGAAACCTTAATCGATTAAATATGTTACCTATACAAATGTATTGTCGCCATTTCATTCCTCAACAACTATTTTTTCGTGGTGTTGGGATTTTTTTCCCGTCAGTGTATATACACTGAAGAGCAATTGAATTCGAGACAGCTGGCGTTATGCAAATGTGGCGCTGTAAGCGGCCCTGTAAACGGAAACGACATGACGTATGCAGCGATCCGACAATATAAGGAGTGATGCGACGGGAATCAGTAAGAGTCGGATACAGTATGGGTAAGACGAAGAATCTAAGCGCATTTGATCGTGGGAAAATTGTCGAGGCTCGACGAATGGGTCACTCCATCTCGGAAGTCGTGCAGGCACTGGGATGTTCACGAGCCACTCTGTCACGGGTGCACCGTGAGTACATCGAATCCGGTAAAACCATCCCTGCAAGGGCCAACTGCCGTGGACAACAGCGTGTGGATGAGCGGGGTCATCGTCGGCTAGCTCGCATTGTAACAGCGGATAGACGGACCACAGTGCAGGAAATCACTCGGCAATTTAACGCTGTTGCACAAAAACGTGTAAGCAGCCACACCATCCAGAACCATCTCCTCGCTATGGGGTAAAAAAGCCATCGTCCCACGAGGGTACCGCTGCTGACCGCACATCACAGGGTTCAAAGATTAGCATGGGCGCGGGAACATCGCCACTGGACCCTAGACATGTGGAAAAATGTTGCCTGGGCTGATGAGTCGAGATTCACGTTGGTACATGCGGATGGCAGGATACGAGTACGGTGCAAACCACGTGAAACGATTAATCTTTCTTGCCAGCATGGTACTCTTCAAGCTGGTGGGGGTGGCATTCTCGTCTGGGGACTGTTTACGGGGACTGAAATGGGACCCTGGTACGTGTGACATCGTCCCTCACAGGTCAACGTTACCATGATATCCTGGACGACCATTTGCTCCCGTTTGTGCGTCTTCAACATCCCACAGGGGACCTCATCCTGCAACAAGACAATGCACCGTGCCATCGCTCCCGAATTGTATCCAAATGGTTGGATGAACTCTCCACCGACGTGACCTTGCTTCCTTGACCAGCTAGGTCACCTGACCTCAATCCCATCGAGCACATTTGGGATGCCATCGAGAGAGATGTTCGAGGCTCTGATCCCCCTCCATCATATCTTCGTGAACTGTGGGAGCTTGTTCAGGGGTCGTGGATCCGTATGGCTTCCCAACGCTTCCGGTGTACTGTCGAGTCCATGCCGAGACGAATCGCCGCTGTCATCAGGGCGAAAGGTGGTGCTACACGTTACTAGACAGGTATCTCTAATTCAATTGCTCTTCAGTGTATATATACAGGGTGCATTGGAAAGTCCCTTTAGCCTGGAATAACTTGCGAACGGAGAGAGGTACAGTTATGCAAGTGAGATAACGGTATAGTAAAGTGACTACGTCTGATCGAATGCAACCATTAGCAGCGCCCCTAGTGGCGAGATGTGGAAGTTAGCCATTGCAAATCGAAAACAAAAAGAGATAGAACAAAATTTCCAAGTATAAAGTTGTAGAGCATCAATTAATTAGTACTATAACGAAGTAAATTTCTCCGTCATTTTTATCCGCGCCGGGGTTCGAACCCGGGTCCACTCATTCCGGAATAAGTTGCTCTACCAATTAAGCTACGCGGACATTTTATTCTGATTCCTATCTGCCTTTATGTCGTGTGCGTCCTTCTGGCAGGTACGTCACATCTCCTGGTACGTTACAGTACATAACGACATTTGTTTCACACGGACAAGATAAATTGTCGCCTGAATACCCTAAAATGTCCGAAATCGATGTGCGGCAATTCGAATCTGCATATTCACATTTCGCAAATGTAGCCGTATGCAAATGCAGATTGTGACGTTGTACCGTACCTACGATATAAAAACAAGTAGCAAAATGTACCCTGATCAGAAGTTTAGGTCTACGTACGCTGCGTGAGGATGGCGAGCTTGGATTTCTGGGGTTACATAAAAAATCAGGTGTATGCAACAGCGGCTACAAGTCTGCTGGATCTACGACGTCGTGTTACAGATGCTTGCAATAGTGTGACGCCTTCCATGCTGAGGAATGTGCATGCAGAGTTACTTTCACCAGTACAAATGTGTATCGTGGGCAATGGCGAACTCTTCGAACATACTCGACATTAACTTTTTATCATTGTGCGCCAGTTTGCCTTTTTTGTTTTTGTTTTGTCTGACGTCATCAAACTGTATTGACATAAGTACGCATATATGCAATAAATTGTGTGTATTTGCTCATACCCTATGCCTGTTCCCTTCAAACGTTCACACAAAAGGTCGCGCATCGATTTCGGACATTTAAGGGTATTCAGGCGACAATTTATCTTATCAGTGTAAAACAAATGTCGTTTTGTTCTAACTAATTGATGCTCTATAACTTTGTAATTGGAAATTTTGCTCTATCTCTTTCTGTTTTCGATTTGCAATGGCTAACTTCCGCATTTCGCCACTAGGAGCGGTGCTATTGGTTGCATTCGGTCGGGCGTAGTTGCTTTACTATACCGTTATCTCGCTTGCATAACTGTACCTCTCTGCGTTCGCAAGTTATTCCAGATTAAAGGGACTTTCCTATGCACCCTGCATATACAGAGTGTCCGAGATTTATTGGACACATTACAAAATTATATAAAACAAAACATGAAACTGACTGTACTAAAAAAAAATAAATAAACTGACTGTAGTAACTTACAATGAAACTACACAAGTTAATAAATTTCGATGTCAGATCCCTTGGTTGCTCGTAGTACGTCCAAGCGATACTCGATTTCATGCCATGTATTGGCAAGCTTCTGAGGAGTTATGGAATTAATAGCAGCTGTGATACGCTGTTTCAGTTCCTGCAAATCAGTACAAGGCGTCTGATAGACACAATCTTTCACATAACCCCACATGAAATAATCCAATGGAGTTAGATCTGGAGAGCGAGGAGGCCACGGAATGGGACCACCACGCCCAATCCATCTGTTGGGGAAATGCTCATTTAGGCACTTACATACACACGGTCGGTGACCAATGCGGAGGCATTGGTCACAGTTCTCAGCTTGCTTTACGAACGGATTTCCTGGGGCTTCGTCGGAAACTTTCATAAACTTGGTCAACCGTCTCACCGCTGATGCTAGGCCTACCGGCTCCTCCACGATGTTCCACATCGCCAGTTTCTTTAAACTGTTTCATCCACCACTGAAATGAATTCGTTGACGGAGGATTACAACCATACTCTAAATGGTACCGTCTTTTAACTTTAATGACATACTTTAATTCCGCAAGCCATAACACACACATCGCCTTCTGCTGTACGGATGACATGACTACTGATTGCGCATTTCCCATACATTTCTCATTAGGCCACACCTAGCGCCATCTATCTGATTCTGGGAATAACAATTCTGCAAAACAAAAATTTAGAAACCGTGTTAGTAATACGTGACACAGAAAAATAGACAATGCTCACAGTTTTTTTTTGGTACATAATTTTGTAATGTGTCCAATAATTCTCGGACACCCTGTATATTGACAAAAGTCACCGGACACCCTTTCAAAAGCAAATGAATGGATCCGCTGCGTTGTTAAATGCGCGATACAGCTTCAAACGGTATAAAAACAAGCATGCAGCTGACAGCGATCATGTCGCGACGGTAAAGAACTGACTTTGAGAAAGGAAAGATTGTTGGGTGTTATATGCGTGGGTTGTCCATAAGAGAAACCGAGAGGCGTTTAAACATACCCAAGTCAACTGTTTTGGATGTACTGAATAAGTGGAAGACACATGGTGTGCCTGAAGCAGCAAATCGTACCGGCAGACCAAAGAAAATCAGTGACAGAGGACGCCGAAGCCTCAGGAGAGTCGTTACAGCTAATCGACAGATATATACAGTATATAAGGATGTAAGGTCAGAGGATGCGCAACATCACAGCCTCTCCTTGACAAATGTCAACCCCGCCTTCTCGTGGTGCATCCTGTTCCCACTAAAGGGGCTCTGACGACCGCCAATAGCAGTATAACTATACCATCGGGATTAGAGGAAATGCTATCCCACACTCACTAACCCGCTTGGCCAGCGTGATGAGTTATAGCCAAACCCCTCCAAAATGACTCCACAACTCAAATCGTGGCCATCAGTCTCCGGCAGCTGGAATGTACCTGGCCAAGGCAGCGGCCAGTGCGACATAAAGACAGAGGGAGCTAAGAATCACCGGAGAACCGGACTAGGTTGCCATTTGATGCTGATCCTGGCTACTTACAAAGGACGCTCCCTATCTTCTGATTAAAGGCTTCTTGAATTGGAAGAGGAACTACAAAGGATCAAGTGGGACATTGTCGGGCTAAGTGAGGTAAGGAGAAAAGGAGATCTCATTGAACTGAAAAATGGACATCTCTTCTACTATAGTGGGACAGATACTGGTAGAACTAGTGGTGTGGGATTTATAATAAACAAGAAACTGAAGGATAAAGTTGTAGAAGTTGAAAGTTCCTCTGACAGAGCTGCACGACTCGTTATCCAGCTCTCGAGAAGATACCAGACTCAGATTATTCAAACTTATGCACCCAACACAAGTCATCCTGAAGAAGAAATTGAAGAATTTTATGAGGAAATTCGTCATCTAAATAATGAAGGCAAGCAGCACTTGAAGATAATTATGGGAGATTTCAATGCAAAAATAGGGCAATGGCAACAGAATGAAACTTCAGTAGGTACATTCGGTCACGGCAACAGAAACCAGCGTGGAAATACTCTCGTAAAGTTTGCAACGACAGAAGGGTTTTTCATCATGAACTCCATTTTCAAGAAAAAGCCGCAAAGGAAATGGACGTGGAAGCATCCCAATGGATTGACAGTGAAATTGATTTTATTATGTGTAACAAGAAATTTGTCATGGAAGATTACAGTGTGCTGAACACGTTCAACACAGGTAGTGACCATAGAATGGTAAGATGTAAGATGCATCTCAATGCGAAACTCGAACGTGGCAAGCTCATAAAGCAAACAAAGTGTATTGATGTGACCAACCTTAAAAAGCATCATAATACCTTCAAATTAGAACTGAGGAACAGATTCTCTATTCTAGAAGGTCTAACATCAGAAGAAGTGGACATCTCTGAAGTTAACAGAAAAGTAACCAAAACTCTTTTGGAAACAGCAACAAAATCAGCTGGGTATAAGAACAAGTTGCATGTGAACAAATTATAAGGAAAACCCAAAATATTGATGCAAAAAAGAAGAGAGATGAGGACAACTAAAAAAGATGTGACTTCCAAAGTGGAATATATAGAGCTATGCATGACAGTACGAAAAGGTATCACTGAAAACGTAAGGAAATTCAACTGTGAACTAGTGAGGAAAGCAATTGAAAACAACCAAAGCCTAAAGATAGCAAAGGGACATCTCAGTAAGAGAAGAAAACAGATTATGGCACTGAGAAAAGAAGATGGTTCTGTAACAAGAAATAGAGACGAAATTTTGACAAGAGTGAAATATTTCTACTCCAAATTATATGAAAGAGATGATACATGTACTCCAGACATCATGAAAGGTGTCAGTACCAGAGTTCTTCCAGTTCTCCCAGCAGAAGTTGAACATGCAATCAAGAACATGAAACGGGGAAAAGCTCCAAATGGAATTACCGTAGACATCGTACAGGAAGCAAGCGGAGAAGTTGAAACAGTACTCGCCCAAGTTTTCACTCGGTGCTTTAACGAAGGGAAGATACCTGAGGATTGGAACAATGCTACAATCATCCTGCTACTTAAAAAAGGTGGCATTCTCAGGAACTACAGACCTATCAGCCTCCTATCAGTAGTTTATAAAATCTTCACTAAAGTTCCTTCACACCGCTTGAAAGTGACACTGGACATGGCTTAACCAAGAAAACAAGCTGGATTCAGGAGTGGCTACAGCACTATAGATCATATCCACGTACTGAGAGAACTATTTGAAAGAGCAAGGGAATATGAACTTCCGTTATGCATGGCTTTTATCGATTACGAAAAGGCCTTTGATTCGGTAAAACCATCAGCAGTTACAATGGCTTTGAAATCCTGCAGTATTGAAGATGCATACATTAATATTATTAATAACATCTATGAAAATGCTAGTGCAAAGATTCGGCTGTTTGAGATTACAGCACACATAAAAATTGGAAAGGGAGTGAGACAAGGTGACACCATATCTCCCAAGCTCTTTAATGCCACATTGGAAAGTGTCTTTTAATCACTGAACTGGGAAAACAAAGGAATAAACATTAATGGAGATTATCTAACTCACCTTCGTTTTGCTGATGACGTAGTCATTTTTGCAACTACCCCATCAGAGCTGCAGAGTATGATCCAGGAACTTGCTGACAAGAGTAAAGAAGTGGGATTAAAAACGAAATTTCAGAAGACAAAAGTGATGAACAGTGCCTTTACAGGAAATGAAGATTTATCGATTGATGGGCAAAAGCTGGAGATAACAGATACGTACGTTTATTTTGGACTGCAGATATCAAGTGAGGGTCACATTGATGAAGAAATTAATCGGCGTATAAAACTTGCCTGGAGAGCTTTTGGAAGAAACAGCATAAATTTTAAGAGCAATATGCTATTATGACTTAAAAAAAAAGTGTTTGATCAATGCATCCTTCCAGTGCTTACGTATGGTGCAGAGACGTGGACCTTAACTAAAAGAGACATACGAAGGCTGCAGACAACTCAAAGGGGCATGGAGAGGTGCATGCTTGGTGTAACCAGGAGAGATAAGAAGAGGAACACGTGGATCCGAAAAATGACAAGAGTGGAAGACATCATGATCAGAGTTAAATCCCTGAAATGGCAATGGGCTGGACATACTGCCAGAAGAACAGACCATCGATGGACAGCCGAAATTTTAGATTGGATTCCAAGGGACAGGAAAAGACCCAGAAGAAAACCACATGGGAGATGGGTGGATGAAATTCGAAAGTATGCGGGAGTAACATGGAGGAGACTGGCACAAGACAGATCGTTGTGGAAGAGGCTTGGAGAGACCTTCGTCCAGCAGTGGATTGATAGTGGTTGACAATGATGATGATGATGATGATATATATATATATATATAACTTAAATTAGCTGATTTATTAAAAACAGCTACATGAACAAGCTACATGACAGCTACATGTGTTTATTAAAAAAGAAGCGACTACTTAGGGTTAATGTAATCAGAATCTTTACTAGACAGTGGAGAGAAAGAAAAAGGTTTTAAATGGCATAGTAATGCTAAAACTTCAATTATGCATATACCTCTAAGAGTAGGGAAGGAATCGATACATGTTTTTTAAGCCTATGGGTCAGACATTAAAATACAGTTATTTTCTGTAAATAATACGGCATAAAACTGTAAGAATTCCAGTGCCCGACTGTTCGTTTACAGCAGTGTTTCTGAAAGTGTAGTCCACGGATCACTGGTAGTCCGCAGGAAATTTCAGAAGAAAAATTGAATGAAGAATGTGAGAATCCCTCCTCTTAAAATTTTGAGTTCATGCTCGACACGAATATCCAGAGCTATCAGATAGAGTCATTAATCATTTTCCTTACAACTGTGAGTTTGGATTTAGTTGAAATTAAGAGCAAGAAAAGAAATAGATTAGATGTGGAAGCAACTCTACTACTCAAACTATCGGTTATCCAACCAGATATAGAGAGCTTGGTAAAAGATCGCAAGCAGCAGCATCCCTCTCACAGATACTATGATTATTATTGTAGCTATTATTTTTGTTATTAATTACTGAATCTTTATACATGGGCTTTCAGAAAAGCATTAAAATCAAAAGAAAAAAATCAAAGTCCATATCACATTTGCCTACGATGCAACTAGAATTGTATGGAGAAATTTTTTGCAGTGGCTCTTGGGCGTATGGGTTGGGGAGGTTGCGATTTTCGGAGAAAGTTCAGGCAATTTCTCGTAAATATTACCTGTTAAAAATCTTACTGTTTGACGTTTCGAGGAGGGTTTGAACCCCCAAAACCCTCTCCCCTGACTACGCCCATGCTGTGACTACATTGCCAATTATTTAATTAAGCGAACGATCTCTTTTTTGTTATACAACTGACAAAATAAAATCACAACTCAACAAACTCTTTCTTTCTTTATCAAAAATAAGTACTCTAAAAATTACTTTGTTTCGGATAAGATTGGCAACCGACTGGTATTTTAAACACCTGGTCGGAATTTTTGGCGATTTTCTGCATACAGCCGTTGACAACTGCTTACCGGCTCTATTTGGGGACGGTATTATTTTCAAGAAAGTCTGCTAAAATAAGCTTAAAATTTTTAAAAGAAACCTTTTAGCTAAGTCTATAGTAATTCATAAACAAGTTAAGTCTATAGTAAAGCACTAAGTGAAACATTAAGTTAATGTAATAGTTATAGACAATTCAATAATTCAACAATTATAGTATACATACACTATATTGAAAAAAGTCACCGGACACCTAGAAAAACACAACATAGCATTTACTAATATACATTAGCACGGCGTCGGTCCACCTTTGGCCTTAATGCATGCAATGACCCTTCGAGACATGCTTTAGACAAGGTTTTGGAACACAGCGATAAGTATGCGCTTCCATTCAGTACACAATGCTGCCGCTAACTGCTGCTTAGTAGTAGGCCTTGGTTCCAAACTTCTTATGCGGCGCTATAATTCATCCCATAGGTGCTCTATGGGATTAAGATCAGGGCTATGTGCTGGGCAGTCCACACACGACACGGAATTATCGTCAAACCACGCTGTAACAGTCCTTGCTTTATGGCTCGGTGCATTATCCTGCTGGTACCAACAAGACTCTGTTCCATAGTATTGCCACAGAGTTGGTAGGGCATAATTATCCAGAATATCGAGGTAGACGTACTGGTTAACAGGTTTGTCCCCGATAACCAATGGGCCGGGACCATACCACGAAAAACACCTCCACACGAGTACACTGCCAGCTCCAAACTTGATCGTAGGAACATTACACTGTGGTAAATAGCGTTCCCCCGGCTGCCGCCATATCCACACACGATCATCAGACTGATGGATCTACGATCCACGATAAATGTTCTTTACACCATGCTAAACGACGAGTAGCATTCCGAGTGGAGATGAAAGGCTTATGAGCAGCCGCACGACCACGGTAGTCCATGGAATGAAGTTCTCTGGGAATGGTACCTGTACATACCGAGGTTCCAGCATTTTTACTCACCTGTACACTGAGGTCTTGTACAGTACTCCGTCGATTAGCTGTAACGACTCTCTTGAGTCTTCGACGTCCTCTATCACTGATTTTCTTTGGTCTGCTGGTACGTTTTGCAGCTTCAGGTATACCATGTGTCTTCCACGTATTCAGTACATCCAAAACATTTGACTTGGGTATGCGTAAACACCTCTCGGTTTCTCTTATGGACAACCCACTAATATAACACCGAACAATCTTTCCTTTCTCGAAGTCAGTTCTCACCCGCCGCGACATTTTCACTCAACCTCACAGTGCGATATGATCGCGGTCAGCTGCAGACTTGTTTTTATACCGTTTGCAGCTGTACCGCGCATCTTAACAACGCAGCAGATCCGTTCATTTGCTTTTGAAGGGGTGTCTGGTGACCTTTGTCAATATAGTGTATATCTCTATTTAACCTTCCTTTTGAGTTACAGTGTGTCGGGGCTGACTACAAACCGGAAGCCAGTGCTTTCCGGTTTGTTGCAGAGTGTTCCGCACAATGCTCGGAGAAACATGTGGTTCATGCATGATGGGGCCCCTGCACATTTTCTCACCGCGGTCCAGGACTTTCTGAATGCGACGTATCCCGGCAGGCGGATTGGACTGGGCGAACCGTTAGCTTGGCCTCCATGCTCTGCGGACCTCAATCCACTAGTCTTCTTCTTCTGGGGACACCTGAAAACACTGGTGTGCGAGGCGCATCTGGAGTCACCGGAATATCTCGTCGCGAGGATCGTTGTCGCTGCAGACCAGATCAACACCACACCGGGAGTCTACGAGAAAATACGACAGTCCTTTATCCGTCGGTGTGGTCTGCGCAACGATGCCCTCGGGTGCCACTTAGAGCTCCTCCTTTGAGTACTGCTCTGCCTCTACGTTCACCAACGCAAGTGTGCAACCCATAATTTAGGTACGTTGCGTTGTTTCTACTGTTGGAGAATCAACGTGGACAAGGAGCTTAACGTTTTTTAGGCACTAAGAGCGGAGTCCCACCCTACGTTCCATGGCAAAAGTTATTCGTGTAGTATCACCCTTCTTTGTCGCACGAATTTGGGAACACCCTGTATATCTCACATCGCGGATGCATGACGTCATCCCTGTGATTTGCATACGGCATATTGAGAGTACTCCAGTCGCAGTTGGTGTTTCCATTATTTTGATAAACGCCTGCATATGTGATTGACGAATAAGTGTCACTGTCGTAGAATTGATATCTGCGTTGATACTTGATAGATTATATTCTGGTAGTGGATTATATTAATGTCCCGAAGTACAGAATGAAGTACGCATGTCAATAGTTGAATCTTGCTACCTGGCTATTTTGTTATTTGCTTCAAAAGTGTGATTTATGTGCACCGAAGCTATAGAAGAACAGAAGCTAATTAGCTTATCAATTAAATTAAACAACGGCTATCAAAAGTCAAACTACATGTACATAGCTTTACTGAAAGTGTGGAAAACTAAAATCCCTTTGTAGATAAATTCGTCAAAAATTCTGCTTATTTCACCTCCTGTCCTCTAGTTCATGGAAAATTCACAAATTAAAGCTAGTGAATTGAAGATAAGCCTGGCCTACTCGCCTTCGAACATTTGTCACCGATCAGTGGTTCAAAGAACTAATCCCACTCACTATTTGCGCTAGTTCCTTTATGCAATGCATCAAAAACTCAACGCCTGTATACTTATCTGTGATTTAGTCTTCCACTTTAAATTTATGCTACAGGAAAAAGACAACAGAATGTTAACAAACGTGTCCTGGACCTCCGAATGTTTCCAGAACAGGAGCCAAAAAATCGACCTTTGTTTAATGCCTGTAAATGGTATGTCGCCCGTCCCAAGGTCTATTTGCTATCGTTACAAGCTATGCGCACATTGCATGGTATGCGTAAACAAAACTGCCATCGTGAACGAAGGACGATGATATTGTACAACTCAATAAAGATTGCCGGGGAAACATCGAAACATGAGCTCTAGAATATGGAACCCATCGTCATCAGCCATTATAGCATCAGTATAATCCAAAAAAAAAGACCTGATTACGGGTTCCAGTTTATGATTTAAAACGTTATTTCATTACAAAAAAGTTTTACAATAATTAATTAAACGGATAGAATATAAATCTTTATTTGAAGAAACAGCTTAGATTAACTGATGGTTAAAAACAGTTTGTTTTGCAAAACAATTAAATAAATATTGGACATCCACGTTAACAGGATATAAGTAAGTGCTCGAAATGTGACATATACAATGTACACTGAGCTACCATTAATTTTGTCCACCTGCATATCTAAGAATTACCTGTATTTCCGGCAAACTTAATAACGTGTGTGTTGTTTGAAGGGCGCAGTTGCTTTTAGCAATAAAATAACACTGACTAAGTAAATTTTAACACAAGCTTCTAAATATAACGACGCATTAATGAGAACAAAATTAGCTTTATCTGAAGCTTAAATGAATATAACATACACTGAAGTGCCAGAAAAACTGGTACAGACGAGCTTATGCAAAATACATAGCAACGTCCCTTATGCGCGTACTCGGTTGCGTCCGCCAATGCGTATATAAAGCGATAGACATCCTTGCGAGCTGTCAGAGCTGTTTTCTGCATGAGAATGTCAAGTAATAACGATTTAAGCGATTTTCAACGCGGTGTCATAGTTGGTGCTCGTGAGATGGGCCATAGTATTTCGGAGGTAGAAACGAAGTTCGGATTTTCACGGACGACCATTGCAAGGGTTTACCGTGACTACAAGAATTCCGTCAAAACCTCCAACCTACGATATCAGTGTGGCCATAAAAAGACATTGGGTGAACATGACCATCGTTGGCTGTCAAGAATCGTTTCACGCGATAGGCGAGGAACACTCTCGCAGGTATCATCGGAATTCAATGCTGGAGCCTCAACAAGCATCAGCGTCCGGACTGTGAAACGTGCCCTGCACGATATGGGCTTTGGGAGCCGACGCCCAACTGGAGTCCCCTTGATGGGTGCACGACACAGAGATATGCGCCTCGCTTGGGCACGGCAACACCACCACTGGGCACTTGATGACTGGAAACAAGTAACCTGGTCTGACGAGTCGCATTTCCAACTGTATCGGGCAGATGGAAGGATTCGTGTGTGGCGCAAACCCCATGAAGCCATGGATCCCGCCTGTCAACAGGGAACTGTACCGGCTGGTGGGGAGGGGGAGGGGGTGCGTAATGGTATGGGGTGTGTTGAGCTGGACTTCACTGGGACCCCTGGTATGTCTACAAACGTCTGTGACCGTCCAACGCTATGTTCGCATCGTTTCTGACGAGGTACACCCGTTCATATCCTGCATTCATTCTGATGGGTTGGGCCTGTTCCAACAGGACAATGCAAATGTCGGGAGGCCACATTAGGGTTAGAGGAGCATTCATCTGAGTTTGGGGTGTTGCCATTCCCACCCAAGTCCCCAGATCTGAACGTGACAGAACACAGTTGGGATGCCATGCAACGCGCTATCGAACACACGAATCCGAGACCTCGGAATACACCCGAATTGTAGAACGCTCTGCAGGAAGTACGGTGTGCATTGCCTACAGCATATTTCCAGAAGCTAGTGGAGTCCATACCCCTTCGTATTTCTGCAGTCTTGTGCTCCCGTGGGTGACCTACCAAATATTAGACTGGTGTACCAGTTTTTCTGGTACTTCAGTGTATATATAAAGTTGACCTAAGCTATACACTTCTGTTACCATGTTGTAACTCTTAAAATAAGAAGGACCTTCAGTAGAACTGACTGTTAAAACATGTTACACAACACACTATTAGAAAGAGTTCAAATTCAACTTTGTTGAAAAGATACTTTAGACTTACTGTTCAAAGACATCGGGAAGACAGCTACTTATGACCGTGATCGCAAAAAACTCTGCTAGACACTTGAGCTGGATCCGTCGTCATAATCTAAAAGGAGTAGTATGCACTGTATCAACACCTGAGGCTTATCCACAGCAGATCCTCGTAGTTGCGTCATTAATTTCTTCAACCTCTGACGACATCAGACTTTGTCGACATCTGACTCGGACTCTCTAGGTCGTACTCCACAGGCCATACCGAGACATACTCCTGGGTATATTGCGCCTCTATCCGAAGACGGCTCGTCTTTATAGCGGCTTGATGATGGTCTGTGACGTGATACGTCAACGTTGCTGCTTTGCATGATTGTGAATGTTTTTTTGTTTTGTTTTTTTGAGCGGGCTGTGAAGCACTGCAGAAATTCACTATTTCCAACAGTGTGCTGAAACCTTTGGTCCTTATGACGGCCTCTAGCCTTTGTGGAATACTCTTCACTAGTTTTTTGTAAGTGTCCGCCGATATGATCCGCCATCAAGCCTTCAAAGCAGTGACACTTCTTCCCGGCACCCGACGATCCAGATCAGATGTAGAGGATTTTAAGAAGGAAGTGTCTGATCTCAGGTCTTGCCGCCCCGGTGGCGCAGTGGTCTAAGCGATGGCCTCTGATCATTCGTCCGAACGGGGTCCGGGTTCGAATCCCGGTGAGGCATGGGTGTTGTGTTTGTCTTACGGCACTGGCTCTCTCCCTTCCCTGGAACAAGTGACCCTAAGTTAGGGACGGGCGACTGCTTATAGCCCATTGAGTTGTTCACGATGGTCGTTAAACCTCCAATCAAAAAAAAAATCTCAGGTTTTTAACAACCCTTAGAAGTAGGAAGCTATGAGATTTGGGCTAGAGTGCCTGACAGGAAAGTGACACGGAAGCGAAGTAGAAATGGGGAGGAAGACGCCCTTATGTTTGGCCAGTAACCGGGATCCGACGGCTTAACGTGCCCATCCAACGCCCGGCGGATATTTAGTGGTTCGAGCGTTCGTACCTCCCTGGGATTGAACATGTGACCTCTCCGTAGCAGACACGAACGTTGACCACTAAGCCATCCACGGCACTTCTCGATGAGCCAACTCTCTCTCTGCGCTGGAATCTACTTTATCGATACCCATATCCTTAAACCAATCTGTAACAACAGGAGCAGTATGACACGGTGCATTGTCGTTCCGATAGAGATATGACCTTCCCCAGAGTACTGCAACAAGCGATAGGTATGCGCTTCCATTCAGTACATAATGCTGCCGCTAACTGTTGCTTAGTAGTAGGCCTTGGTTCCAAACTTCTTATGCGGCGCTATAATTCACCCCATAGGTGCTCTATGGGATTAAGATCAAGGCTCTGTGCTGGCCAGTCCACACACGATACGGAATTATCGTCAAACCACGCCGTAACAGTCCTTGCTTTATGGCTCGGTGCATTATCCTGCTGGTACCAACAAGGCTCGGTTCCATAGTATTGCCACAGAGTTGGTAGGGCATAATTGTCCAGAATATTGAGGTAGACGTGCTGGTTAACTGGTTTGTCCACGATAACCAATGGGTCGTTACCATACCACGAAAAACACCCCCATACGAGTACACTGCCAGCTCCAAGCTTGACCTTAGGAACATTACATTGTGGTAAATGGCGTTCCCCCGCTGCCACCATACGCACACACGGCCATCAGACTGATGGATCGTGTATCTGGATTCATCAGTCCATAGAACCCGTTTACATTGATCTACGGTCCACGATAAATGTTGTTTACACCATGCTAAACGACGAGTAGCATTCAGAGTGGAGATGAAAGGCTTATGAGCAGCAGCTCGACCACGGTAACCCATGGAATGAAGTTTTCTCAGAATGGTACGTGTACATACCGAGGTTCTAGCATTTTTACTCACCTGTACACTGAGGTCTTGTGCAGTACTCAGTCGATTAGCTGTAACGACTCTCATGAGTATTAACAAATTTTATTGAACTTTTAGGCATAAAATAATACAGGCGCACCAAAAAGTGGGAAAAACAATAATTGAACAATGAATGAAAGTAATGTCAATATCAACAGATGAATGAGGCTACGCCGGTCAAGATAATATGAAAAATGCTAAAACCCACAACAAGGTGGTAAAATACACGATATACAGAGACAGCAAAGTACAGTTAAGCAATTACAATTGGCACTGGCAATAGCCAGGATGTAATCGAGGAACGCCTAACAACAGAAAAGGACATCCAACAAGGCACTCTATTAACAATCAGGAAAACCGGAAATAGAAACGATAAATACAGTAAGCACTGTACACCAACAGTGCGCAACAAACCCGGTAAAATTCACAGGGCCGCCCCGGTGGCGCAGTGGTCTAAGGCGTTGGCCTCTGATCATTCGTCCGTAAGGGGTCCGGGTTCGAATCCCGGTCAGGCATGGATGTTGTGTTTGTCTTACGGCACTGGCTCTCTCCCTTCCCTGGAACCAGTGACCCTAAATTAGGGACGGGCGACTGCTTATAGCCCATTGAGTTGCTCACGGTGGTCGTTAAACCTCCAATCAAAAAAAAAAAAAAAATCACAGGAATACCACTCAAGTGAGTGATTCTGAAGACAAGATCAAGGTGTGCCACAGTAAGCGACGCTAAACAATGAGAAAACAGATCTACAAGTGAACGGGCATCACCACTCAAGAACATAGAGGGGAAAACATAAAGGAAGAACATAGCATCATGCACAATTTATAAAACGGTACAAATAAATATGAGTCCAATGACACAGACTCGAACAGAAATCGCACGAGGTTTGAAGATACAATACAAAAAGCCAAAAACGCAAGTGCAAAACCCCCGGGGCACATCGGGAATACTAAACAAACAAGAATTACAAATAGCACGGTGCACTGTGAACAGGGAAAATACGCGTGAGAGATAGTTGATAATGACAGCAAGCACAGTACCAGAGAAATAATGCAGATTACGGTAAGTTACATGATACGCACTACAGGTGAAAGGCAAGCGCCAACTAAAGAAAAACAGAACATACAACTCACACTTGGTGGTAAGCTCAATTCACAAAAATCAACATTGATACAAAATTTACAGTGACCCTGGACACAACCGAGGTCCAAAGAATCACAAAGGAACTAGTACGATCAGAAATGCTGAAGAAAAAGTACAATAAACATACAAGAAAAAATAAAAAGCTGAACATATTCATTAAACACGGTATCAAGCACGAGGCATAACCAACACGGTACACGTAAGCAATGTAACAGTGATAAAACCTTGCAAGCGAGTGCGAAAAGTAGAAACACAGCACTCGCGGGAACCGGCGAAAGCTTAAGGAAAAATTGGGTAAAATAATACAGCATTTACAGGTCAATGAGCATTCACCAACTGAAACAAATCGAAGAACGTGAAAAAGTATGCGGCAGGGTGACATTCACATAGCACAAAGACATCAGGGGAACAAGAGTCCAACAACGTGGGACTCGAACATAAACCCTGTGACCAAAAATCAACATTGATGTAAAAGTTAAAGACCCAGGACTCAACCGAGGACCAAAGGAACACAGATGAACAAGTACCAACAGAAATGCCGAAGAAAAGTACACGGTATACATACAAGAAAACAGAAAAAGCTGTACATATTCAAGAAACGCAATAACAAGAACAAGGCATGAACAACACGGTACACAGTATCAGCTTATCCGTGATGAACACCGCAAGCGAGTGCGAAAAAAGAAGCACACCGCTCGCGTTAACCGGCGAAAGCATGATAAAGAAAATCGTATAAAACGATACAGTATTTACAGGTCAATGAGCTACGACTCTCGTGAGGTTTCGACGTCCTGTATCATTGATTTTCTTTGGTCTGCCGGTACGTTTTGCTGCTTCAGGCACGCCATGTGTCTTTCACTTATTCAGTACATCCAAAACAGTTGACTTGGGTATGTTTAAACGCCTCTCGATTTCTCTTATGGACAACCCACTAATATAACACCCAACCATCTTTCCTTTCTCAAAGTCAGTTCTCTCCCGCCGCGACATTTTCACTCAACCTCACAGTGCGATGTGATCGCGGTCAGCTGCAGGCTTGTTTTTATACCGTTTGCAGTTTTACTGCGCGTCTTAACAACGCAGCGTATCTGTTTATTTGCTTTAGAAAGGGTGTCAGGTGACTTTAGTCAATATAGTGTAATTTCTCAGAAGTTTTGCAGCTTTTCCATTAAAAAAAAAAAAATTCTGTCTAATTCCTTAATGGCCGCACTGTGTACAAGCACTTGTCCATCGAAGCCGCTATCCTACAAAATCCTATTTATCAGAGATATGAATTGAGCTTCGATGCTGTTTCCTTAGCTCTTACAAAGATGAATATCCTGTGTCCGATTGAGCAACGTCATTTTGCTCAGACATTCATTAGAGTTCATCATGCATGATCAATTCCATACAGTCATGCATGCGGATTGAAATTATAATTTTTTATATCCCTTTATCACTAATGGAGCACATCTTTGGCAAGACAGGAAGTTCAATAGCGTTAGAACCTTAGCTTACGAAACAACACAGCTTACACAACACATCCGTGCACACAGGAAAGGAACAATGCTAAGGTATCGATCAGCTGTGATATCGTATTTATCATGAGTCATCTTCTTGGAGATAGTGTAAAGAGAATGACGGGAATTCTACAGAAATTTATGGTCAGACAAATGAAACATTTTTATACCAGTCGTCTTCTTACATCAAAAACTGTACGGATTCCATGTGTGAATCAACTAAAGAAAAACACATTTAATTCATTTTCAGAATGACATAGATGTCATCCAAGATCCGCTGAAGCTGATATTTTCTTTATGATATTTCTTCGTGATAGGAGTCCAAAAGTGGGGAAAATACAAGGGGCATCCTGAAAGTAATGCCTCCTCCTTAATAACTTTTGGAATTTTGTTTGTTTGTTTTTGTTTTGATTGAAGGTTTAACGACCACCGTGAGCAACGCAATGGGCTATAAGCAGTCGCCCGTCCCTAATTTAGGGCCACTCGTTCCAGGGAAGAGAGAGAGAGCCAGGGCCGTTAGACAAACACAACATCCATGCCTCACCGGGATTCGAACCCGGACCCCGTTCGGACGAATGATCAGAGGCCTTCGTTTAGACCACTGCGCCACCATTTTGAAGGGATTTTAATGGAACTGCCCTGACATGTACTATGATATGTTACCAATGTGGGAACAAAGTTTTTCAGAATCGGAAATAAATGACATAGAAAAGCAACGAGCCGTAATTGGATTCCTGAAAAAAGAGGGATGTGAGGCTCCAGAAACCCACAGAACACACCTTGAGGTGTATAGAGCTGCCACAATCGATATCAGTAATGTCCGAAGATGGATGAAGAGGTTTCGAGAGGGAGAAAATTCAGTGTCGGACAAACAACGGAGTGAAAGTCCCGCAACTGCAGTGACTGATGCCAACAAGCAAAGAGTAAAAGACCTTATCACAGCTGATCGTCATGTCATCATCCAGGAGTTGTGTGATGCAATTCATTGTGGTCATAGTGCTATGGGAACATTAACCCTCCAGGTGGCAGGAGGTTTGGAAGAGGCAATGCGGAATTTTGTCGCATGTATAACAGGAGACTCCCCTAAAAGCGTTCCATCTTTCTGTGGTGTGCGTCGTCGTTAAGATGGTCATATATGCGTTCTATACACTACGAGCCTTAACATTTTTTCGACACAATATGGAGTTCTCGCGGCTTTTGAACAGGTTTTCGAAGAACGTATTATTGCGTCATCGCCGCTTTGGACACAGAAATCTCCAAACGTATATATACGTGCTTGCCACTTGGAGGGTTAATTAGGGATCTGGGTTACAGAAAATTTTGTTCAAAGTGGATCCTAAGAAACCTAACCCGTGAACAATGTGAGCAGAGGGTGGGCATCTGCCTGAACCTCTTGGACTGTTATGAGAGGGAGGTTGAGGTGTTTTTCTCTGATGTTGTGATGGGGGATGAAACCTGGGTGTTCTTTCATGACCCAGAAACAAAACGTGGTCAATGGAATGGCACCGCATGTCTTCACCTCGACAGAAAAAGATGAAAAGAACTCGTTCAGCTGGGAAGTGATGGTGACAATTTTCTGGGACAAAGGTGGTGTCATTTTGACTGATTTCCTTGAACGGGGTGCAACAATAAACAGTGCTCACTATGTGCACACACTGAAGAAGCTAAAGGAAGCTATCAGAAGGTAAAGACGTGACATTCCACTCCATAGTGTTGATTTACACCATGATAACGCACGCCCCCTACCTCAATGGAGACTTCACAGGATATTGCCAAAATGGGGTGGACGGTGATGCCCCAACCCCCTAAAGTCCTGATTTGGCTCCCTCAGACTTTTTTCTGTTTGCCTCTTTGAAATACGTCCTTCGTAGGGAACGTTTTGACGATGTGACAGACGTTAAACTGGCTGTGAATTCACGAGAGAAACGGCAGCCTCAGGAATCTTCCTCCTCTTCTAGACACAAGAAGAAGCTGGATTTCTTGAAATCATCCCGGAACCCAAAATCTAAAGATTTCATCATTCCGTTCGTCAATGTATCTAACCGAACGTTCACCGTAGAAGAAACTAAAGTTTTGGAACTTTGACCAAAGTTCTGCTTCCCGACGAGACCGAATCCTAAAAGAGTAATTTCTGCATTTGAGAGCGCAATATCGCAGTTTCGGAGGACGCCAAAAATGAGCTACGCCAACTCTGCTGCTGTAGGTTATGGTCGCGGTACAATTCAAAGCGAACACCGAATAAATTTAAAATTCCGAGACCGATTTCGAACCTCAGGAACGACCGCTCCATAATATTAACGCTAACGGACAAATCAGGCCAGATAGCGATTATGGATGCTGTAGATTATAATCAGAAACTCCAAGCTTTCATCTCCGCTTCTGGATCTACTTGGTCTCAAATTCCGTAACCTAGAGCAGCAGAGTTCGCGTAGCTCATTTTTGGCAAACGAACCCACTAAATTGTTGGATTGCTCAAATACAAAGAGTTGCCAGGCTGAACGCTCTCCCGGACGATCTCAAGAAAGCCACCAAATTACCACCAGGCCCTCAGATCCTGAAGCTCTTCGGAAGACTTAAACATCACAAGCCCGGTAATCCATTGAGACCCATCGTGTCGAGAAGGTCCGCACCGACGTACTGTTTAGAGAAAGCACTATCCAAATTTCTGGCTAATCATCTCTCTGAATCGAACTGTATAATAATTTCCACTCTAGATTTTATTACGAAAGTCAAGCAAATCTCTGTCCAGCAACGCGACATTATCGGCAGTTTCGACGTGGTTTCTCTTTACCCTTCGGTACCCGTGCCAGAAGCCATCGAAACGGTAAAAGAAGCCATATCTAATTCATCACTTATTTGCAGGAGTCTTGCCTCAGCATCTTCAAGTTGGTGGACTTGGTCTCAAATTCCAGCTACTTCAGTTTCCAAGGACGATTTTACCAACAGATAAAGGGCGCTCCGATGGGATCATCGCTTTCAGCCGTCCTCAAGGAAGCAATACTTCGCCCAATTGAGCAATATATATTCACCAACATCACCCCAAGGCTTACCACCTGGCTAAGGTATGCGGACGATGTATTTTTCATATAGCCTCACGGGAAGGGGACTATTCAGCTTTTGCTAGATAAAATCAATGATATTACGATCAATTTCACAATGGAACTCGAACACAATGGTGCCTTGCCTTATCTGGATGTTTTACTAAGTAAATTACCTGAAAATCGCTTTAGAACAGAAGTCTATTATAAACCCACATCCGTCCCCAACCTGATGCTCCGCAGCCCATTCTGCCCCACTGATTACAAAATAGCTTTCTTCCGTTCTCGAGTCCGAAGAGCCTTTGCAGTCTCCTCAGATGTTCCTCCTAGGCAGTGCGAATTGAAAAACGTTATCGAGTTGGCCACTGAGGCAGGATACGCCCCGAAGCTATATCGAGAAAACCAGAACCAGTTATATTGATCTATCTATGCCGCAGTTACGCTACCTGGGTTCAATGCCTTACATACCAACTGTTTCCTATCGGCTCAAGAACGCGCTCAAGAGGATGAACCTCGGTGTTGGCATCAGGTCTCCGACGTCTTTATACGCCATGCTTAAGGGAAGCGCAGACAAGGCCCCACCTTCCAACGAAGCAGGTGATTATGCCGTTCCTCTACGATATCCGGATGGCTCCAAGTGATACTATATTGGAATGATCAAACGTTCATTTAGAATTAGAGTTTAACGAACATAAAAGGGACATTAAGTATGGCAAATTAACCACCCTATCCAGAGAAGTGAAGTTTAAGTCCGATGCTCTTGTGTGGGATGACGTAAAGAAATTTGCTTCCAACTCCACCCCAAGATCTACTGACATTCGCGACACTTTGGAGATCATAACCAACAGGGAGTCATGCAATGATAGCGTCTCGCTGGAGTTGCCACGGTTTTGGAACCAGTTCTTCAAGTAGTGAATACCTTTTGCTTTTCTTCCATGATTCCGGGTGCTAAACGAGCATAACGCCTCGTGTTTTTGAATGCCTAATTACGTTCTCATCTGTTCGTTTATTGTCAAGTCAAGTCACCGCTTTTAAATTGTTGAAGCGTTCTATCATTCAGTTTGCTGTCTACCTTCCTTGAAAAAGCCATCTGGTTGATGTGCGGAAGCTCGGAAACTTTGATTTTTATTCAACGCCAAGAAATTCGGACCACGAATATAGCTAGACTATTTAAATATACACACATATTTATAATTATTCTTCCACAAATGGGGAATTAGATTTTCTTACAACCTGATTAGTACAAAATTATTATAAACCTATTTAAAAAAATGAAATTATTATTAACTTATTCAGAAAAGTAATAAGATCCTACAGGAAATAAAATGACCAATCAACCCGCACTCATAGCGAAAAACACTTCTTTATCGCACGACTGCAGTCTTCTTCGTTTCTACCTCAAACGTGAACTGGTGATAAGTGTCTTGCTAACTCAATCATCAGTACTCTTAACTGGTAGCTGGCTGGAGCTTCACAGAGGGGAAGTATTCCTTCAGTTTGTAAGGCAGGAATAAGGCCTGCAATGTGTCTGGTGCGTTGGGAATGGAAGTTTCTTCTACATAGGGACTGGAAAAGTCGAAATCGAAGTTTCAGAAAATTTCCGTATAAAAACAGAAAAATCCAAAACTGACATAGGAAAATCTATCGAAATACTGGTTTCCGTTGTTAGAAAATAAAGCTTTTCAAAATGGAAATTTCGTTGAAAGTCGGAGACCTACTGGCAACTTTACCGCACATTATTTTCTGGAGTTTTCCGTGAATTCATATTAGGTGTACAAATAAGTTTCAAAGAGTTTTAAAACAACGCAGCATGTAATTTGAGAGAAAACAACAATACATTTACGAATCAAAATATGCGCCATCATTATCTATCACCTTCCGCCATAGGTCGGGCAGCTGACGGATTCCAGCCACGAAGAATACTTCGTCGTGTGACGCGTTGAAGTCGTCAACCGATTTTTGCACTTCGTCACATGCCCGGAACTGTACAGCAGACTAACCATGTTGCATCGATTGGAACAAATGATAGTCTGAAGGGGCTATGTCGGTGCTATACGCCGGGTACTCAAAAACTTCCCAGCCAAGCGTCAGTTACGTTTCCTTGACCGATTTCGCTACATGCGGTCTAGCGTAATGTAGTAATTTCACGGAACGCAATCCTTTGCCTGTGAACGGATGTTTCCGACAGATTTCCTAGTTCAATTGCAGCAATTGTTGCTTGTAGCGATCAGCAATAACAGTTTGACAGTGTTCCAATAGTTCCAATAGTTCATCCTTCATATCCCACCAGATGCACAGCAGAACTTTCTTGGAGTGAATATTGCGTTTCGGTGTCCAAGTCGTTGCTTCATCGGGGTCTACCCAGTGTTTTTTGCGTTTGGGATTGCCGTATCATATCCACTTTTCATCACCCGTAACGATTTTCCACAGGAAAGACTTTCTGTGTTGTTTATTCAACAGATTCAAACGCTTCATGACACGCTCATCCTAGTTCCTTTGGCTTAGGTCATGTGGCACCCATTTTCCTTAATTCTGAATCTTTGCCATTGCGCGTAAACGATTGGAAATGGTTTGTTGAGTTACCCCCAGTTGTTCAGCTAGTTCTTTTTGCATTTGAGACGAATCTTCATCCAGCAGTGCTTGCAGTTCCTCATGTGCAACCCTCGGCAAGGCACTGCTACGTTCTCAAACGCTGACATCAAAATCACCTGCTTTAAACCGTCTAAACCAAAATTCCCACGTACTTTTCGATGCAATATTCCCTCCAGAACAGAACAGATCGATGCACATGCTTTTGCAGCACTTTTTTCTTGATGAAATTCGTAACGAATGCAGTGTCGAATAAATGCAGTATCGCTTGCCATATTTCACCAACCGATGTGCAAGTGCGTTTGACTGTTGGGCAAACTTCTGTGTCACATTTTATACTTTGGACCGGTCACATGACAACAATGCGGGGGAATGTCGGATATGTAATTTAGCGGTATACGTCACACAGAAAACGCTTTAAAACTTATTTGTACACCTAATATCACTTATTTTTTACAGTGTAAAACTGAAAGGCATACCTTAAATACAGCAGAACTCCAATTATCCGGATCATCGAAACAGACGACCCTTTTTTGACTTTTAACATTAAAAACAAATTTATTTCAAACTGCAAGTAAAAATAATTTAATTATGTGTACTGTATTATTACTCGCAACTTTTGTTAATTTTATTAGTTTACATCAGTAAGAAAATAATATAATGTTTGGTTAAAAATTTAATTGTAAAGAAGTTATGTCTTTTGTTTGTAGTAAATTAAAAATACGTACAAAATTTCGTTGTTTAGTTTTTTCGATGAAAGTTTGTTTTGTATTACTGTATTTTTACGTAAATAAAAATCTGTAATTTATTTTTTTAACTGTATAACATTTGTTATTATAAAATATGATAAACGAACGAAAAAAATTAAATTCCCTCACTTCAATTAATAAATACGTATTTGGCCTACAGAAAAAAGACAACCCAATTATCCGGATTTTCCAAATATCCGGATGGGCTGTGATCCCAGTTAATCCGGATAACTGGAGTTCTGTATTATGAAAATGAGCAGCGAACCTTTCATGAATACATTGTACTTAACCGGAGAGCAAATCGAGAGGAAATTCTGCTTTTATAAATTAAACCTTTCTGTACCCGTGTATGACCGTGCCTTATACAAGTAAACTTCTCCAGTGCAATTCCTTGCATCTAAACGGCCCTTTGACCTTAGGGGAGAAAGAGGAAACTTACTTCCTATGTTTTGTGATTTTTTTCACACAACGATAAAAAGATTAATAAACTGTATTGTAATCGTAAGAGGAAAAAGGAACACATGAGCTACTTTCCGCCTGCAAACTAATTGGAGAAAAATAGAGTAGATGAAGAAACAAGAAAGCACAACTTTTGTTTATCGCTAGGTAGGAGCCCGTGGGAGTCACGGAAGAAGTTTCCCACTTCCCTCTGGAAGTTTCGTATAAGGAAAAAGAAGTGTGGCGATGTAATGAAAAATAGACAAGAGTCCCTCACCTCTTGGACTTGAACTTCACCTTGATGTATAAATAAGAAAACGAGGAAATAACCGTTGACTAACGGCTGCCATCACGGAAAGCAGCATGTATCATTTGTATCATAAAATCAGCAGTTCTGTCCGAAGGTCGAAGATCTTGGATCATCATTATTCAAAAAAGAAGAAAAAATGCAAGGGGAGGGAGTCACACTTTTCACTCAGAGAAATACACCCCAAAGTCAATTTAAAATGCTTCGATGTTTTAAATAAACGTGCTCAGAAAAAAGCTGTGCGTACCTTGTTTATTAAGCGACGGTCTTTGATGACAGCACTTCGGACATAAAAGAAAAGATGTTAATAAAAGGAAGATTTCTACATATTGGACAGCGCTTTTTCTCTTTATAAACTCCATACTTTACGGGATTGTTATATGTTCTGATTTCATAGCACAAACTTCTGGTGAAAATTAACAGAATTTAATGTTCTTACTCTTTTGAATCTTGCATTTTATTTTATACGAGAACCACGTATTTTTTAAAAACTTTATTTATCTAAGCACACCGGACAAAAAAATTAGTCACCCCTAGCAGAACTTACCTAATAACGGGTGACGGCGCCTCTTGCTTTCATAACAGCATGAAACCGGTGTGATAGACTGACTGCACGAGGTTGTGGACGTATTGAACATCGATTTCCAGCCACTCGTGCGTCTATGGGTTCCAAAGTTCCGCCAGAGTACGTGGGTGTTTATTCCGGCGTTTCACCTTCTGTTCCAAATGGTCCCATGGATTTTCAATAGGATTTAAATCTGGGGATTTGGCGGGCCAGTCGAGGTAAAACAGTGTTGCTGATTGTTCGTCGTGCCACTCAAACACAGTTTTAGCCCTGTGCACACAGCAATTGTCGTCTTGGAAGACAGGAGTGGCAATGTGATGCTGCTCCTGGAGGTGTAGAGCAAAGGGCAATACTTTTTCATTCAGAATGCGGAGGTACGCATGCTGGTTCAAATTCATTATTACTGCAACGAGAGAACCCATTTCGTGGTATGAAAACCATCCCCAAAACATCACAGAACCCCCTCCAGCTTGAACAACACCTTCGACACAACCAGGATTAAAGGTTTCATTGGGCCTGCGATGCACTCGTCGCCTCCCATCATTGGAGTACAAACAACAAGCTCGTAAAATCGTGCAATGTATTGATTATGATACGCTTTCCAACATACCAGAAATCATTACTCAAGTTATGAGGATAAGGCTGTGGAATAAATCTCGCTCCTGATGTGCCCTGACCTTTGACCCCATTTCGATTATATTCAACAGAACCGGTTCAGTGTGCCTCCGGAACAACATGATAAAATTTTGTTGCAATCGAAGCATTTTTACGTAAGTTATGACGCATAAGGGCGATGGAACGGATCCTGCTCCTATATCCTGACCTTTGACCCCATTTCGCCCATGTTCAATAGGGTTTGTCCCCAGGTTGTCTCTTACCACATACTAAAATTTCATCGAAATCGAACGATTTTTACACGAGTTATCGTGCGGACAGACAGACAGATGGACAAAGCTGCTGTTGGCAAGCGTAAAAAACGAGACCCATCAGACCAAATTATTTGTTTCCAATATTCCACAGTAAAGTTTTGGTGCCTCTGAGCCCATTTATACCGTGCGACTTTGTGACTTGCTGTTAAAAGAGGCCTCTTCCGCGGTACTCTGCTCCAGAAGTCCATCGCATGCAGTTCTCGTTGCAATGTCCTTTCGGAAATTGGTTGGAGTGGACTTTCATTGACTGTTTGGATCAATTGTTGCCTGGTTTGAAACCGATTTGCAGTTGATCTGCGTGAAACATGGCGGCCGTCCCGGTTGGTGAGAATCGTTTTCCGGCTACAGTTACGTCGTCGATTTTCAGTTGACTGTGAACTACACTACTGTTTGTAGACCTGCTGGAAAGTACGCTTCGACACACCAACAAATTGGGCGATTTCATTCACTTAGTGTCCGTGAGCACGGCCAAACACTATGGCTCCTTTTTGCCACTCAGTAACGTCTGTCTTACGACACATATTGCAAACTAAATTCAACACACACGTTGCTCTTCACAACAGCACGAGACAGAAATGATCCTGTATTCCAGTGCATTCCATTTCTTGTAGGACTTCCGTCCACAGTGAGTCGAGTTTAGGTCCCAGCCACCTACAGCGAGATCGCCTTTTGGGCAGGACACAGAAACGAAGGAATGAGAGCAAGTCTAGCGACTTTGACAGAACAGTTTGTAGTGAGATTAGAGTACAGTAGATGGCGCCACCGTACAAGTACGATATTGCACATAGAAGGGTGAGAGAATTTCAGGAAGGGCATAGGAAAGGATACCCATTTAACCAGTGGGTCCAGCTTGGGGGCCGTCACTTAACGTGCTCGTCCGATGCACGGCGGATATTCAGCGATTGCTAGCAAATCACACCATCTATGAAAGATCAGCCCAGGTTCGAACCTGAGTACTTTGCATCGATAGTCTGAACTGCTAACCACTAAGCCATCTGCGGCTCGAAATGATCTTGTAGACCACGTCAGTGCTATTTATCTCCCAACAATGCGATCAAGGTGCCCTCTGTGTAACCAGTAACTTTCTACTGTCATTTCTTTTACGGGTGTCACATATTTTGTCCGGTGTGCTTATATTCTCAAATGCGTTTTGTGAAAACATAAATTTGCTGATGACGGGATCGAACTCGCATCCTTCTGCTCCAGAACCGAATGCTTTCCCAATTAAGCTGCATCGATGGAATTTATCGCTGCAACTTTTGCCGCCTTGACATGTGCTTCACCTCTGTATAGTATGTCACATATACCATCCTCCTTGAGAAAGGGCGGAGACGGAATCGTAGGTTTCCGGGTCAGCCGGCAAACCATGCTTAAAGTAGCTCTGTGAAGAAGAAGAAGAAGGAATTCAGATTAATTTCAGACGATGTGTGGAAGGAACATTACGCATTCGAAAAACTTAACAGCTAGAAAATCCATTTTACCAAATCTGGCGCCAATGTGAAAACACAAATTTGCCGATGACGTAGATCGAAAGCGCACCCTTCTGCTCCGGAGCTGAATGCGTTCGCAATTAAGCTACAGCGATGAAATTTATCGCTGCAACTTTTGACGTCTTGACATGCAATTCACCTCTGTAGTAGTCACAACTTGACAACATAACTCTTGAAAGTCTAATAAGAAGAGATGTCTACAGCTTCTCTTGAGAGAGAGAGACACACACACACACACACACACACAGAGGCAGAGAAAGAGAGAGACATACACGCACACACAGAGGCAGAGAGAGACATACACGCACACACAGAGGCAGAGAGAGAGAGAGAGAGAGAGAGAGAGAGAGAGAGAGAGAGATACACGCGCACACAGAGGCAGAGAGAGAGAAAGAGAGGGAATTGGAAAACTTCTGGGACTTGTCAATACCTTCACTGAACAGAAATCGTTTGTTTTCAAAAAAACAGTTTATAACAAGTTAGTAAAATCATGCAATGCATTGATTATGATACGCTTTCCAACATACCAGAAATCATTACTCAAGTTATTACTCAAGTTATGAGGATAATGGCTGTAGAATAAATCTCGCTCTTATTTCCTGACCTTTGACCCCATTTCGTCCATTTTTAATAGAGTTCGTCCCCAGGTAGTCCTCACCACATACTAAAATTTTATCGAAATCGAACCATTTTTACGCAAGTTATGACGCATAAGGACAATGGAATGGATCCCGCTCCTATGTCCTGACCTTCAACCCCATTTTGTCCATTTTCAGCAGGGTTTGTCATCAAGTGATCCCCTACCACATACTGAAATTTCATTGAAATCGATCCATTTGTACGCGAGTTATCGTGCGGACAGACTGACAAAGCTGGAGCATATACGCTTCTTCAAACTACGGTTGGAAAGCGTAAGAAAGATGAGCCATGGGTGTGAGAAGATACGCAAAATTTAGGTGCACTATTCAAAGAAGAAAGCAACAATTACATTTTTACTTACCAGCTAAAAATTTTGCGTCTGTATTGGCGATGGTAGTGCCTTGATATCAGGCAGATCCCAGTAAATATCTTACTGGTGCGCGTTGATTATTCACACCGAAAGTTCCATAGTAACAAATAAATATCCACTAATGGGTCTAAATACTATTACGTACCTCTTTATCCTTAGTCGCTACAAAGCACATTATTGGTGTGTCAATTCACTTTGTTTGCGGATTCATTGATGATTCTCAACACATGTCGCGATTATTCCAACTATAATTCCATTGGGAGATGAAATACCTGGTTTTAATCTTTCTATTATGTACATTATTGCACATACATTACTGCACATACATTATTGAACTTTGGTTCCAACATCTCAAATGTTAAAATCACTATATACATGTTGATAAAATATCCCATTCCATCGATGTTCACTTGCACTTGTTGCACCTGCGGTTAAATTTGAAGTTTAAAAATATTTCATCATTAAAATCCAATAAAAAGTTTAAAATCACGGCATGCATAAGATCACCACCACTTCACCATCAAACTCCTACTAAACTCTTGTAAAAGCTTTTCAACTCTTATAGAGTCATCATCAGAACCTTCGTCAGATACACGATGTTGCAGAGCGACAATGCAGAGCCCATTTAAGAGGAGGGGGGATGCAGTCCCGGGCTCCGCATTTTCAAGGGGCACCAGAATTATGCAGGATGCTTGAAGAATTGACAGAGCTTTACAGTTTCTACTTTTTTTGCAGATAGCACAGCAAAAACTGTACGAAACTGTCTTGTAAAAAAATTTTATACTTCGTTCTGCTTTTTTAGGAGGAGTCCACAAAAAATATAGTCGTCCCCAGTCCATCATCAAATCTTTCGAAAGCATTACAGAAGTTTTTTGTACACATCTGTAATTGGGGGAAATTTTCATCCATTAAGAATTCGTTTGAATCATGATATTTGGTTCATATTATTTTGCCCACTACTTTGGTATAATTTCAACAAGCTGAACCCAACCATGGGGAGGGGGAGGGGGCGATTAAAGCAGAACTAAACTGCTATTTTTCAACCATGCATTTTTACATTTTCTTTCTACCACTGATTCGTCCATGAATCTTCAATACAGCAGGGATATTTTTATGTCTTCCACATCATATTTTCGGAATGTTTTCTCTTAGGTATTTTTATTCATCCACTCATAGTAAATTAGATGTGCCCCTAATACTAGGGCTCCAAAATACTGTCCAATTCCGGGCTCCCTGTCTCCTTAAATGTGCTCTGCTATCAGGATAAACCCCCAATTACCGAGATTGTTATAAGTGAGTAATTCAACTGACCTTGTGCGACGCATATTTGTAAATTAACTGTCTTTTTTTGAGTTTCTGTTTTTACGTAAATTATGTTACTTCTTCGTAATATTTCTTTCTGAACAGCACATCAAAACCTCAAGTTTCCATATACCTCTTGGCATCGAGTTTAGGACCAGTGGCCTCACGGGTTGAAATTGCTCTGCAGAAAAATTATAGTGTTCCTATATTTCTCCCCACTTGCGTAATTGGTTTGCAATTTTTTTCCCTCATACCTCATTATCATTAAGATATTAAGAAATATTTACGATTTTCTCGCTGAAAGACAGGGCGGACAACTTGCCACAAAAGTTTAAGGGGCAGTATAAAATTTGCCCTTTCTCGGCCCTATAATGAGAATTGAATCGAGAAAACGTTCTAGCGAGAATTGTACTTTAATTTGGGGAAATAAAAGTTCATTGTGAATACAAAATAAATGACTTAGTACATTTTTAAAACTACGGTGTTCGATGAAACAAAGAAATTACAGCATGACTCACACTATGTTCGAAAAAGGACGATAAGGTGGGATTTTTTAATAACGGTACGCTTTTTACTCAGGCACTAAATATTTACATAATATGTGAAGTTATTAATATTGCTCTTTTACTTAGGCACAAAATATTAATTACGATGCCTTATGCCTAGGCCCTTTTAACAGTTTTTATTCTAACGATGTCATATTCATAACGTTTACTTATCAACTCAAGATAATAACATCTGGAGACCGAAGACATTCATTGCTATCCCTATGAATTAATATTTAGTGCTTGAGTAAAAGAGTACTATTATTAACTTGAATTGATATGTAAACGTTATGAATATGACATTGGTAGAATAAAAACTTTTAGAGAGGCCCGGGCTTAGTGCTTATGAACTAATATTTAGTGTCTAAGTAAAAGCGCAATGTTATTAACTTGAGTTGATACGTAAACGTTATGAATATGACATCGTTAGAATAAAAACAGTTAAAAGGGCCTAAACCTAGGGCCTACGAATTAATATTCAGTGCCTAAGTAAAAGCTCAATGTTATTAACTTGACTTGATACGTAAAGGTTATGAATATGACTTCGTCAGTATGAAACCTGTTAAAAGGGCCTAGACCTAGGGCCTAGTAATTAATATTTTTTTCTGATTGGAGGTTAACCGACCACCGTGAGCAACTCAGTGGGCTATAAGCAGTTGCAATTAAGATTTAGTGTCTAAGTAAAAGCGCACTGTTATTAACTTGGCTTCAAATGTAAGCGTCATGAATATGACATCTGTAGAATAAAAACTGTTGAAAGGGCTTAGGCATAAGACCTAGTAATTAACATCTTTATGCGTAACTAAAAGGGCAATATTAATAACTTGACATGTTATTTAAATATTTAGCTCCTAAGTAAAAGCGCAGCGTTGATTAAAAAATCCCACCTTATCGTCTTTTTCCGAACATAGTATGAGTCATGCTGTAATTCCTTTGTTTTATCGTACACCATAGTTTTTAAAAATGTACTAAGTAATTTATTTTGTTTTCTTAATGTACACTTTTATTTCCCTACATTAAAGTACAATTCTCTCGTGGCTTACATAGAACGTTTTCTGGATTCAATTCTCATTATAGGGCCAGGAAATGGCAATTTTTATACGGACCCTTAAATATTTCGTGGCCAACTGTCCAAACCTCCTTGGCATCGACTGACAGTGAGTCAGAGGTAAATAAAAAAGTCACACCGAGTGTAAAGGAGTGTGTGTGCACATAAGATGATACACTGCTTCAAATACGACCGCATGTTATCTTATTTTATGTGACGTACATTTCAAATTAACCTTCCTTTTGAATTTCTATTTTTATGTAAATTCTGTTACTTCTCAGATTTTTCTTCTGAACGGCTCATCACTTCCCCGAATTTTCTAAAGGTTTTAGCAAGACTAAAGTAAGTCAAAGTGTAAATAAAAACGCCATGAGCAGCAAAAAAGTGGTGTGAGTGGTTATAGTGAGCTTCGTTGAGTGGTTATATAGGTAGGATCCGAAGGGAGAGTGAAGAATTCGGCAATACACACACGCCTACAAAGTAAGATTTGCTAACGGAAGTTTGTAAATCAATATGTGATTTTTCATAATTTTGCTATACAGACTTCAGAAATTTTTTCCATTTTTCGCTATAGCGTAAGGTTTTCTCACAATCAATGAAACTAAACTAATGTACGAGGTGTGATCAAAAAGCATCCAGACTGATTGCATAAGTTCGGAATCGCGCAATAGAGGAGAAAGTGGTTTGGCACAGTTTGACCTTGGAACCTACTGCGCATGCGCTGTGAATCACGTCTCCCTGCTTATTGTTTCTTGTTTTGTTTTTGTTTTTTTGCGGTAGAACTTTGTTTATACGTGAGTGAAGCTGTTTGTCCCATTTGTCGTATCGGAAAAAAATGAACAAAGAATTTGCATCAGATTTTGTCAAAAACATGGCGAAACTTGGAAGGACACACATTTAAAGTTACAGAAAGTCTATGGAGAGGATTGTATGCGTCCATGAGTGATATAAACGTTTTAAAGATGATTGTGAAAGTATTGTGAGTGATGAACGGTCTTTGGAGGCCCACAACCGGCCAAAGTGAAATCAATGTCGAACTTGTGCGCACCGCTGTGCAGGAAAATCGCCGAAACGCTATTCGTGAGTTATCTGAAGACTTCAACATTAGTTTCGGTTCAGTTCATTGGATTCTTACGAACGATTTGGGTATGAGACGCGTCTCCGCCAAATTTGTGCCAAAATTGCTTTTCAGCTGAGCAAAAAGAGGCTCGTGTCCCGTGTTTCAGCTGCCAATGACCAACTTGAGTGCGCCAAAAACGACGAAGACTTTTTAAAAACTATCATAACTGGTGGTGAATTGTGGGTACCCCGGTAGCACATTACATCGATTCGACGTCGAATTTTTAGTCGATATGAAACGTCGAATATAGATATCCATGTCCACTTTTGTTACGTCATTTCGACGTCGAATTTTAAACCTATTAAGTCGATATCAAGTCAACAGTAAACGAAGATTCGATCTTTCGAGAGAAATATATACATCGTTGCTACGTAGTGTAGACGTCAATTCTACGTTGATATTGCGCAGTTGAGTAATCGATTCTAGTACTGTTGTAATGTCGAATCTACGTTTACTCTACAATTTAGATGTTGAAACTTAAAATTCCAAACTTTTAATCGTGGCATAAAATGTAAAATGTATTCGTATTTGTAGTGCGATTTTACGACGCTGTCTACGATTAAAAGATCATATAATTTTTTTTATTGTTTCAACATCCAAGTCTTTTGGGACGCATTCGAAAAGACACATACCCCGGTAGCACATTACATCGATTCGACGTCGAATTTTTGATCGATTTTTGGTCGATATGAAGCGTCGAATATAGATATCCATGTCCACTTTTGTTACGTCTTTTCGACGTCGAATTTTAAACTTATTAAGTCGATATTAAGTCACCAGTAAAAGAAGATTCGACCTTTCGAGAGAAACACATACATCGTTGCTACGTAGTGTAGACGTCGATTCTACGTTGATATTACGCAGTTGAGTCATCGATTCTAGTACTGTGGTAAAGTCGAATCTACGTTTACTCTACAATTGAGACGTTGAAACATGAAATTCTAAACTTTTAATCGTGGCATGAAACGCAAAATGTATTCGTATTTTGCAGTACGATTCTACGACGCTGTCTACGATTAAAAAAAATCTATAATTTTTTTTATTGTTTCAACATCCAAGTGTTTTCGGACGCATTCGAAAAGACTCATAATTCTCAAAAATTTCACGGAATTTTTTAGGATCTGGTTGAACCGGCCCTGCCGACCATCATCCTGTGGCGTTTCAGGGATGCAGTTTGTCGAAAAAGCCGGCATTGCATGAGAGTGGCAAGTTTGTTTGGCGTAATGGTTGCAAAGGTGCTTGCGCGCGATGCTTACAGATCTCATAAAAAACATCGATTATTCGACCTAATGGAACTAAAGGGATAAACTGCGTAAAACCGTCTACATGTAATAATGGAATTCAATGTAATTATTTTTCTTGTTGTTCCGTCTAATCGATTTTACGTGGAAAACTATGTCTCGATGTAATATCGACCTGGTAACCAAAAATCGACGTCGATTCGACATTACTGTGCTACCGGGGTATATGGGTATGACCCCGTAATTAAGGCCCAGTCTTCACAGTAGAAAACCCCAAACTGCCCCCGGCCCAAAAAAGCACGAAAGAGCCGCAGCAATGTGAAGATGGTGCTGACTGTTTTTTTTTTTCAATCATGAGGGAATTGTGCATCATGAATACACTCCATCAGACGAGGCAATCAACAAGGTGTACTACTGTCAAGTTTTGTGGCGTTTGAGGGATGCAGTTTGTCGCAAAAGGCCGGCATTGCATGAGAGTGGCGAGTGGCAACTTCACAATGACAACGCGCCTGCCCATGCTTCGCACCTTGTGTAGCAGTTTCTTGCTAAGTAGCGCATTGCACAGGGCCGACAGCCACCTTATTCGCCAGATCTCGCTTAATGAGACTTTTTCTTTTCCCCCAAATCAAATACCGCTTGAAAGGAAAAATATTTCAAGATATTAAGTAGACGCCACATAATGCGAGGAAGCAGCTGTTCACTCTTTTAGAAGAGGACTTCAAAAAATGCTTCGAGCAGTGGAAACAGCGCTTGGCTAAGGGTGTGGCTTCGGAAGAGGACTCCTTCGAAGGCAAGTTTCAAATCAGTAAGTCTTGTATTTTTTTAAATAAATCCAGTCTTGATAATTTTTTTATCCCACTTTGTATCACTGTTTGCTAGAATATATTTTTATCGGGATGTTTAACAAAAATGACAAAAATAAAACACACACACACACCAAAAATCAAAAAATATGACACCGAATTTTCGGTAGTATTGAGCGCGTCTTTTGAATCCTTTCTGACACGAATCAGATTTATAAGAGCTATTAAAAGTCAATGGAACCGGTTAGGAAAACGATCAACCGGTTTCAACAATCGATAAAACATCCACAAATAGAAACATCTACTTAGTTCCACCAGAGGCTAAAAATCATGTTAGGAAAATTAACAAATGGCGTACAAAAAGTTTCTCATAGCACAAAGAAGGTATCAGAGACAAAGAGATTTTCAAATAGAACAGTTAAAAGAAGATATATAGAAAAGGAAACATGATATAACTCTACGTATGCTAGCGGAAGAATTTTGCATAATGGAAAAATTGAAAATAGGCGAAAAATATTCTTCATGGAAAAAGCTATGCTAAGGAAAAATAACTTTTCAAATACGTGTCCCGGAAGCAGAGATAGCGAAAAAAAAAGTTTCGATCTTTACGCTCCTTCCGGAAAATCTTTGCATTATTTGAAGAAGATAGAGGATACACTGAGAAAAAGAAATTGTTTGAAACAACAAAATAGTTTTGTTGAGCTGTTTTGTCGACTCATTTTGTTGCTTTAGCCAAACTCCATCGGAATTGTTTTGTTGGCAACACAAAATTATTTTGTTGGCTATATTTTGTTAATTCAACTACATGGAGGTGGCATCGACCTTACGCCAAAGAACACGTGATTACTAGCTACTCCACACGGGCACTACCAGATTACCACTGACCAGAAGAATCTCGTTTTGCGCTTAAGATTTCGTTTTGGATTA
Source organism: Macrothele yani (assembly GCA_039090855.1). NCBI lineage: Eukaryota > Metazoa > Arthropoda > Arachnida > Araneae > Macrothelidae > Macrothele > Macrothele yani. The sequence goes on from CM077012.1 coordinate 16,383,231, forward strand.
TGGCTGACTCCGAATTTTTATTTGAGATCGGTTCCTGATGGCAAATAAAAATTTGCGCATGAGGTAATGACAAGAGTTGTAATTTATGTATAGAGCTTGATTTCATGTTTAGGATATTCACATGCGTATATGCAGGGTGTTTCAAAATTCGTGCGGCAACCAAAGATTGCATGGTGATAGTACCCTGGAACATATAGAACGTCAAAAAAAGTATTACGATTTTTTTTTTGTCTAACCAAAAATGTCAATAATTTGTTCCATCAAAAATCTAAGGAAAACATTTAAAAATAAATCGGATTTAGAAACATGTTACACATGCACTAAAATAGTGTCAATACATCGTAAATGTCAAGCATAAATCGTCCATGAACATTCCAGAAGGTAATAAACCGACCTTCAAATGCTGAATTCGCAGATAAGAAATTACTCGTAAGGGCAGCTATAGTCGAGTGGTTCGCACGCATGTTCCTAAACGGAAGGGCTAAGGTTCAAATCCGCTGGATGAGAGATTTTTCGCTGGTTCGGAAAAACTTTCCTCGTGACGTAACACCGTTCAAAAGCCATTTAAACACCACTAGTTGACTGTATCCAGACAAAATTTTTTGGTTGATTCAACAATTTTTTTGTTGAATTAAAAAAACGTTTTGTTCAGTGTAATGCTCCACATCTCTGATGTAGCGAATGGCATACAGTAAAAAATAAATTTCTCAATAGGGTGTTTAGAAGCTGCGATACAGCTGCAAACCGAAGTACACAAACATCAAATACCGACAAAAATGTGAACTACAAAATTCCTCATATATTAGCCTAAAGTGTTTTACAAGGTAAATGGCATCCCGTGTTGGAAATTTTTTTCTAAATCGGACATGTAGAAGCAGCGATATTGAGAAAAACATATTAAGCATTTGCGCCCCCCCCCAACGGCGAAATTATGCATTATTTTGGAAATAAAATACGCACACAGAGTTTGCTGAGTAGCATCTGACCGAAAAAGAAGTTTTCAATCGAGTTTTTAGTCCGGAAGGTATTGCTGTAAACGAAAACATGTGCTTACGCTCTCTGATGGCAGACTTGTGCGTTAAGAAAAATTTAAAATATATGAGAAACATTTTTCAACGGAAACGCTTCCCAACAAAGAAAGAATTTTCCCAATCGGACTCTTAGAAGCAGAGATATCGACAAAAATAGGATATGCGTCTACACCCCCTGGCGGAAAAACCATGCATTATTTTATGAAGAAATTATTCTCGAAAGGTTTTTCGATGTGAGCGATATGGATCCACGAATGAATTTTTTCAATCGAGTTTTCAGAAGCTCAGATTTTGCTGCAAATGCATTAGAAGCAGAAATAAACACTAGCGCCCCCTGGTGGCCACTTTTTACTAAATATTAGAAATTATGTGAAAAATATTTCCCAACAGGAGCTGTATCAGATACAGAAAGAATTTTTTCAATTGCAGTTTTAGAAGCAGAGATATCGGGGAAAACGCAATTTACCTTAACGCCTCTAGCGGAAAGTCTATGAATTACTTAAAAAGTTTGAAATTATATGAAAAACATTTCGCACTGGAAACGCTATCCAACGAAGAAGGAATTTTTCAAATCGGACTCTTAGAAGCAGCGATATTGACAAAAATAAGATGTATATCTACGCCCCTGGTGGAGAAACCATTCATTATTTTAAGAAAATACTCCGAAAACGTTTATCGACGTGAGTGGTATCGGTCCACGAAAGAATTTTTTCAATCGAGATTTTAGAAGCTCAGATTTTGCTGCAAATGCATCGGAAGCAGAAATTAACACTAACGCTCCCTGGTGGCCAAACCATTTTTAACAAAAATTAGAAATTATATGCAATAAATTTCCCATCCGGATAAATACACAGTTGACGGGGACTTTTTTTTTTTTTTTTTTTTTGATTGGAGGTTTAACGACCACCGTGAGCAACTCAATGGGCTATAAGCAGTCGCCCGTCCCTAATTTAGGGTCACTGGTTCCAGGGAAGGGAGAGAGCCAGTGCCGTAAGACAAACACAACATCCATGCCTGACCGGGATTCGAACCCGGACCCCTTACGGACGAATGATCAGAGGCCAACGCTTTAGACCACTGCGCCACCGAGGCGGCTGACGGGGACTAGGAACATCAAATAGAAGTCACAGCTCTTTGCACGTTTATAAGTGAGTCACGGAAAAATGATCATCGGCAGCCACCGGGAATCGAACCCAGGGTCTTCCAGTTACGCGTCGGATATGCTTCCACTGCACACAGCGGCCTCGAAGTTCTCCAGACTCACTAACGACAAACTACCAAACCACATGGCTTCTTTGGAGCCCCGCACAATGCTGGGGATTCACCACAGATAAACAGCAGCATCTGAACAAATAACTAGAAGGCGAATGAATGATAAATACACAGTTGACGTGGACCAGGAACATCAAAATAGAAGTAATTGGTCTTTCCACGTTTATAAGTGAGTCACGGAAAAATTTCTCATCTGTCACCACCGGGAATCAAACCCAGGGTCTTCTAGTTACGCGCCCGATATGCTTCCACTGTACAAGGAAGCATATCCGGCGCGTAACTGAAAGACCCTGGGTTCGATTCCCGGTGGTGGCCGATGAGAAATTTTTCCGTGACTCACTTATAAACGTGGAAACAGCGATGACTTCTATTTGATGTTCCCATCCGGAGCTGTATCCGCTGCAGAAAGAATGTTTCAAACCAAAGTTTTAGAAGCAAAGATATCGGCAAAAACGCAATTTACCTTTACGCCCCCTTGCAGAAAATCTATGCGTAACTTGAAAAAGTGACTATACCTAAAATAGTTTTCGACATAAATGGAATCGAAAGGTAAAATAATTTTTTCAATCGGATGTTTAGAAGCAAATATATGGAATAAAATGTATTTTGAATTCGACATCATCTGCATTTACGCTCTTTAGCGGCGAAATTGTGTTTCGTATAAAAAACAAAAACAGAAACGGAGTAAAGGATCATCATTCGCACATTTCAAGCTTCCCAATGCAAAACGAATTTTTGAAATCGGACTAATAGTTGCAGAGATATGGTGCCCAGCACAGACGGACAAACCGATAATATTAGCAGCAAACTTTTTAGAAAAGAAGACGTGCTAAAAAAAGAGTTGAAAACACAGGATAACATCACAAAGCTTCAAGAAGATTTATTAAACCTTGCCAGCCTTTGACGAAGAATATTATTTCCTCTTGGCCTAGAACCACCGCTTCGGGATTTTCCTGTTGTGTATTTTCTTTCCTTCTCTTTAAATACACCAATAGTAGTAAGCCATCATAAGGACATTCCAGTATTCTGATATCTTTGTCCCAATTCTTAGATGTTTGGTGAAATATTTCATCCTGCTCTTCACTTTTTGCCCGTAAGTTTTCAGGAAAATGTTCTAAAGAAGAATATAAGAAATGAACTTTGGGTGTGTGTGTGTGTGTGGCTCAGGTTGCATCTAAATTACTAAAACTTTTGCAACATACAGTATATTTCACAGTAATTTTGAAATCAGGATGCTTTTTGTTTCAGAGAAAATGTGACACAACATTTCTGAAGCCTACCCACGCTGTTTTTCAGGTTTTACCACTGTGTTTTCAAACAAGTTTGCTTATGTCACATTGCTACAGAGGTACTTGAAAGTCTTTTGCATAATGCTTGGGCAAACTGTCTCACCAGACCTAATTTTATGTAAAGCAGGGTAAGAGAACTTTCTTTAGATCAACCAAGCTTTCAGAAGAATATTTTTAGAAAAAGATGAACAAATAAATTATCATATGTAGAGGATTTTAGGAAGGGAGTGTCTGACCACAGGTCTTAAACAACCCTTAGAAATAGGAAGCTAGGAGATTTGGGCTAGAGTGCCCGATAGGAAAGTGACACGGAAACGAAGTAGAAAGGGGCATGAAGACGCCCTTATTTATTAACGGGGGGCCAGTACCCAGGGTCCGACGGCTTAACGTGCCCATCCGACGAACGGCGGATATTTAGTGGATCGAGCGTTCGTACCTGCCTGGGATCGAACCTGAGGTCCTTTCCGTGGCAGTCACAAACGTTGCCCACTAGACCACCCGCGGCCGAATGTTTTTAAACCCTCTATGGGAACTTTTTCACTTAGAACACAGTAAAAAAATTTCTTAGATTAAGGTGGACGCCAAGTAATTTTGCTTCCAATGGAAAAATTTTGGTACACATTTCCTTCACAATTAATGCGTTCCCAAGGGTGAAAATTTGAACATCGATTAAAATAGCTTCATTTTATAACTTGGAATATTTAATATTTTCTAAAACATAACCATAATTATGCAATCCAATATTTGTTTATCTACTGACGTCATCAAAGTACAGATCGCGCCATCTTTTTTCTGGTTTCAACACCACCAAAGGAAAAGTTATCGATTTTTAATATAATTATGGTTATGTTTTAGAAAATATTAAGTATTCCAAGTCATAATATAAAGTTATTTTAATCGATGCTCAAATTTTCATCCTAGGGGAACACACTAATTGTGAAGGAAATGTGTACAAAAGTTTTTCGAAGTATAGAAAGCAAAATTACTTGGCGTCCACTTTAACGAGCTATTTTCCGTGATTCTTTTCGTAAATTAACGAAACATATTTCTGATACAACCATTTCTGTGAAATGAGGGGGGGGGGGGGTGTGTGTGGTGTGTGAATTTCACGGATTTTTCGTAACCTAGGAAAATTCTGAATTTTCCGAAACCTTTCTGCAGTCCTAACAGCAAATTGCCGTTTTTAAGACGGAAAATTCTGAATTTTCGGAAACCTTTCCTCAATTCTTTTTGTATATTAACGGAAAAATTATTCTCACGTTTTCCGTATCCGTATGGCGGAAAATTTCTGGTAATAGGAGCAATTCGCAGGAGTACTTAAGATTTAATTAATTATTAAATTGATTGTATGATGTCCATCTATCAGTTGGTGGACGCCTTAAGACAAAAGTTATTATAACTATCAAGAGTAAATTTTATATTTAGGAGTTCTGCGAAATAATACTATAAAGTAGTGCACATTTCACCTTTTTTAAAGATAATTGAAAATCATTGTCAGTTTAATAAGGTCTCAAGTTCCAAAGCATTCTGTTGCTTCGAAATATCACGATGAAACAGAAAAAATAGAATCATTTGTGAAAATACAAATTTGTCCGCGACGGACATCGAATCCGTGTCCCTTCACTCCGAAGTAAGTCGCTCTCCCAACTGAGCTACGCGGACAGAATGTCTTGCTGAAGATTTGTCCTCTTGACACATGTTTTCATCTCTTTAGTGCGTCACACATTACAAACATACTATATTCAGAAAAACAATAAGCTCCAACAGAAAATAAATCGGCCTGCCCCGGTGGCGCAGTTGCCTAAACGCTGGTTTGTGACCATTAGTCCGAGATGGGTCCGGGTTCGAATCCCGGTCAGGTATAGATGTTGTGTTTGTCTTACAGCACTGGCTTTCTCCCTTCCCTGGAACCAGTGGCCCTAAATTAGAGACTCTCGACTACTTACGGCCCATTGAGTTGCTCGCGGTGGTCGTTAAACCACCGAACCCAAAAAATAAATGAATAAATAAATAAACTAACTAATTCACCCACATTAATAACAAAAAACATTTCATCATCCAGCAAGTTCAATCTTATACGTGTGACGTCTTGACGTGACTCTCTGGCTCAGCGATATGACACGCCCTTACTGTTCAGAAAGTCCCTGGTTCAAATCCAGCCAGAGACGCATGAGATAACGCTCGTTAGCTTAGTACGCCGGGGAAGAAAACGGCTGACAGAAATGAAGGTTTTGCGATATTTCAGTACAAACACGGAAAACCTGGAGCAGAGTTTTCTCAAATAAACAGAATTACTGACTACGAAAAATCTCCGAAAATACGGAAGTTACAAAAAATGGCAGCTTTTAAAAACGGAAATTTCGTTAAAAGACGGACACCTACCAGCAATTTTGCTGCACGTTATTTTCAGAAATTTTCCACGAATTCTTTTTTTTTTTTTTGTACAGTGCACTTTCTTTTCACCTAGTGCTTACGACTGTCTCTGCTGTCATATGTCTTAACGTATTTTTTCAATTGAATATTAAGAAGCAGTATTGTGAAATTTGAATTCAACAGCATGTAAGCAACTGCTTCTACGCCCCCTAGCGGTGAAGTAGTGCATCTGAAAATTTTTATTCTGAAAAAAAAAAAAAAGGACCAAATTGCTAGGACCATCATTCCCGCAGTTCAGGCTTCCCAAAGCAAGATAATTTGAAAAATCGGACTAATAATAGCTGCTGAGATGCGATGTTTTCAGGCGAACGAATGGGCATGATACTACTCATATAAAAGTACGTTCTTTTTTCGAAAGACATGCTTAATAAGGAAAATAAAAACATTTTGTCAGAATTTTTGTAAAATATGGTTTAACTTTTCCACACTGCCTCAAAGCAGAGTTATTAACTTAGCGACTAGTAATCTGGAGAATGGAAGGGACGAAGCAGGCGCCGGAGAACAAGATAGAAAGATGACCTTCAGAGATTTAGAGGTGCTAAATAGTCGACTGAGACTAAGGATCGAGGAAGTTGTAAAAGACTGGGGAGGACTATACCCTGCAGTGGGTGGCACCAGGCTAAGAAGAAAAAGAAGATCTGGAGAATTTTTTTTTTTTTTTGATTGGAGATTTAACGATCACCGTGAGCAACACAATGGGCTATAAGCAGTCGCCCGTCCCTAATTTAGGGCCACTGGTTCCAGGGAAGGGAGAGAGCCAGGACCGTAAGACAAACACAACATCCATGCCTCACTGGGATTCGAACCCGGACCCATCTCAGGCGAATGATCAGAAGCCATCGCTTAGACCACTGCGCCACCGGGCTCTGGAGAATTGCAAATCTGTTTACGAAAAAATGAACAAAAATCTAGAGCAATGCAAAAGCTACAAACGTAGATTCACTGGATTTTGTATAGGAAAATAATGTTTGGATTTGCGACGACATCTTAACAATGCGCGACTCCTTCAGGAATGAGTTAATGTCGAAAACTGGAGAGTGAATGTGCAGTATATACATATAATATTTAACACACACACACACACACACACACACACACACACACACACACACACACACACACACCGAAGAGCCAAAACATTATAACTACCTGCCTAATATGATGTTGGTCCTCCATGTGCCGCGATCCTTCGGCGCCAATATCGTCCAATTGCCACGTCGCTTTGACACAAATGCCAGGAGATACGGCCGCTTGACCAACTGGCCTCTCTCAGCCCTATTATGTATATATTAATTGTGGGGTATTGGGAAACTTCCCCACTACGGGTTCATCAAATCACAACACTTAAATAATGGACGAGCTGGACGAACACAAACATTTAATATGACGTACACTTACAATTGATAGCAGGATATAACAGGCTACACTAACAACGGAACCTATTCGTTCCACTAAGAAATACAAAATAGCAAACACAACACCCTTCGGCACACAGCCCCTGTCTCGGTGTTCACACTTCAGAACTCTCCGCAGCTCTGACTCTAGTCCCTGGGAGCATGTTTTAGCGACGGGCCGGCGTCCGATGCTCTCGCCATCCAGTGGTCGTTCCCCTGTGTGGTGATCTCGGAGTTGCACCGTCAGGACGACGCATATCGTAAACCCATATCATCATCATCTACAACATCATCATCACCATCATTGTCAACTATTATCAATCCACTGCTGGACGAAGGTCTCCCCAAGCCTCTTCCACAACGGTTTGTCTTGTGCCAAACTCCTCCATGTTACTCCCGCATACTTTCGAATTTCATCCACCCACCTTCCATGTGGTCTTCTTCTGGGTCTTTTCCTGTCCCTTGGAATCCAGTCTAAAATTTCGGCTGTCCATCGATGGTCTGTCCTTCTGGCAGTATCTCCAGCCCATTGCCATTTCAGGGATTTTACTCTGATCATGATGTCTTCCACTCTTGTCATTTTTCTGATCCACGAGTTCCTCTTCTTATCTCTCCTTGTTACACCAAGCATGCACCTCTCCATGCCCCTTTGAGTTGTCTGCAGCCTTTGTATGTCTCTTTTAGTTAAGGTCCACGTCTCTGCACCATACGTAAGCACTGGAAGGATGCATTGATCAAACACTTTTCTTTTAAGACATAATGCTGTTTCTTCCAAAAGTTCTCCACGCAAGTTTTATACGCCGATTAATTTCTTCATCAATGTGACCCTCACTTGATATCTTATAACGAAGTAAATTTCTCCGTCAATTTCTGTCCACGCCAGGATTCGAACCCGGATCCCCTCATTCCGGAACAAGTCACTCTACCAATTGAGCTACGCGGACGTTTGTTCTGACTACTATCTGCCTTTATGTCGTGTGCGTCCTGCTGGAAGGTACGTCACATCTCCCCCCCCCCCTCGAAAGAGGGCCGGGGGCATGGCCCACGGGTCAGCCATGACCATGAATCGTTGCAGGCAGCCATCCACTGTAGAACGTGCACTTGAGAACTCCCAGTCAATCTGGTGTGTGGAATGCAACGTCACACACATTTATGTTTCGAAGCCCTGGAGAAGGCATTCTCTGATTTTTCCTATCTCGCGGTGTGGAAATAACATCACACCAATGCGAGATTTTGAACGGTCGGGTCATCCGGATAGTTCGGGCGCCATTATAACGAAGTAAATTCCTCCGTCATTTCTGTCCACGCCAGGATTCGAACCCGGATCCCCTCATTCCGGAATAAGTCACTCTACCAATTGAGCTACGCGGACGTTTGTTCTAACTACTATCTGGCATTATGTCGTGTGCGTCCTGCTGGCAGGTACGTCCACGAGTCCGCTTATTCCGGAACAAGTCGCTCTACCAACTGAGCTACGCAGACGTTTGTTCTGACTACTATCTGCCTTTATGTCGTGTGCGTCCTGCTGGTAGGTACGTCACAATCTGCTGTCCAAGATTAACGTACGTATCTGTTATCTCCAGCTTTTCTCCATCAATCGATAAATCTTCACTTCTTGTAGAAGCATTGTACATCACTTTTGTCTTCTGAAAGTTCATTTTTAATTCCACTTCTTTACTCTTGTCAGCAAGTTCCTGGATCATATTCTGCAGCTCTGATGGGGTAGTTGCAAAAATGACTACGCCATCAGCAAAACGAAGTTGAGTTAGATAATCTCCATTAACCTTTATGCCTTTGTTTTCCCAGTTCAGGCTGATAGGTCAGTAGTTCCTGAGATCCTCAATGTCACCTTTTTTTATGTAGCAGGATCATTGTAGCGTTGTTCCAATCCTCAGGAATCTAGGAACCTTCCCTTCATAAAAGCATTGAGTGAAAACTTGGGCGAGTACTGTTTCGATTTCTGTCCACTTGCTTCTTGTTTTCTTCTCCACTAGCTTATTCTCCATTCTTCTCCACTTGCTTCTTCTCCACTTCTTCTCCACTTGCTTCTTGTATGATGTCTACAGTAATTCCATCTTTTCCTGGAGCTTTTCTCCGCTTCATGTTCTTGATTGTATGTGTAACTTCCACCCAAAATGCAACACCAAGAAGGACACGAGATAGCAAAGCCAGATTTACTGGACACATAACAACAGATACAAAGATGAAACGATCGAGCTTACAAGTCCGTGCGACTTGCGGAACACGCAGGCATCAATAGTTCGTGTAGCCCTCATGGCTAGCAATAACGGCCGCTAAACGCCGCGGCATCGAACGAAAGAGGCTTTGGATGTGGGCTTGGGGTATGTCGGTCCAGGCAGCTTCCACACGTTGCCATAGTTCATCAGGCGTAGCCGCGGGTGATGCTTGCCGGGCCACTCGGTTACCGATCAGCGACCAGACGTGTTCGATGGGCGACATATCGGGAGAACAGGCGGGCCACGGCAGCAGTGACACTTGATGGGCCGTGAAGAATTGTTGAACGATGTGTGCCACGTGTGGGCGCGCATTGTCCTTTTGAAACGTGGCCGCTGGCAGGTCCTGCAGGTAAGGGATGACTACAGGCTCAAAAACGTCGGAGATGTAGCGGTGGCTGTTGAGTGTACCGGCGATGCGTACCAGAGGGGTGCGGGTGTCATATCCAATTGCGCCCCAAATCATAACGCCAGGAGACGGACCGGTATGGTGATGCATAATGCAGGCGTCATACAGTCTCTCACCGCGGTGCCGTCACACGCGGATCCGACCATCGTGGTGTTGCAGGCAGAAGCGGGATTCCTCGGAGAAGACAATGTCGTGCCATTCCGTAGTCCAGGTGCGGCGTTCAACGGCCCACTGCCGCAGCACTCGCCGGTGGTGTAACGTCAATGGTAATCGGAGCAATGGGCGCCGTGCGACAAGTCCCCGCTCCTGCAGACGACGTCGAACGGTACGTGCCGACACAGGTTGCTGCGCAACACACCCTAATTCTTGCACTAACGTTCGTGATGTGGCGGTGCGAGCCGTCAATGCCCGACGCACAACATGCCGATTCCCTCGTTCGGTGGTGTGCCGCGGTTGCGGCAATCGCTCACGTCGGTCCGTCCGTCTCTACTGCACTTACCGAATCCACACTCGCCTTACTGTGGCTGGATGTCGTCCCACACGGGCGCCGATGTCTCGGTACGATAAACCGCTGTGGCGATAAGCCACTATTCGTCCTTTGTCGAACTCCGAAACGTGCTGGAATGACTGCCGTATTCTGCGACGAGGCATCAGGAAGCTTCCCACGCACAGGTCCGGCAGCACAACACACTTCCACTACTTACACCCCGCCTTCTGTGCACCCTTTTTATAGTGCTTCTCGGTGGCGTGCCGGGCGCACATGATTTGCATATGCCCTGTAATGCCAATCGTTTGCATGTCCTCTCGCGGGCGACGCATGCTGTGAATTTTAGGCCACTCGGATGCTTCTTTCTTGGTGTTGCATTTCAGGTGGCCAGCAGTGTATTTATATCATTATAATAGGACAGTAACTTTTTAAAATAAAAAAGACAAAATTTTCTTGGATAGTGATTTTTAATACAAGATGAAAAAAGATTTCTTAATTGTTTAAGAGTATTAAACTTATTATTACAGATTTTTATAATCCTTAAAAACTGAGAAATAATAATATTTCTATGAGCACAATTTGAATATCTTTTTGTATTCCTTTTGTATTTTGTTTTGTTGAAGTAGGTGGTATTACGTTTGTATTCATTATTCTTAGGATTAATCTGTAATTATTAGTTTTTCAGTTATTTTGGTAGTGTGTTTCTGTTCCAGTTCTTTTCAAGTACTTTGTGTATTGGGAAGGTTTTTTCGTGTTTATGTTGAATGAACAGGAGGGGGGGGGGTTGACGTTTGTCTTATGCAGGGGTTTTCTTGTATCGATACGAGTGGTTATTGCTTATATATATACAGTATATATGCAAAATGATATTAACACACAAGCAACCAACCCTCATAAAACAACTAGGGCCTTGTGACTTCCAGATGAAGAAAAGCACAATAAAAGAAATTAAAAAATGACAAAATAATGTTAAGTAAATTATTATAAATACACACTCAGAACCCCTGAACCACTCTTCAGGGAAAGACATCTAGAAGCCCTGAGCAAACAAATTCAGTTCAGGTTTCGTGAGAATGCCAAAAATCTCGAAAAAAGGAACAACAGACGTCCACATTAAAATTTTGTGTTATAAATGTCAATGCATTCTCTCTTCCCTACCTTAACTCTAGCATTTACAAAAAAGAGCCACTGAAATTAAAAATGAACTATAAAACTCCTTACCATAACTCTAATTCTACCTGAACTGTTATACTGTATATACGAAGAAGAACCACTGAAACTAAAAATGAACCATAAAACTCCTTACTAGAATTGTAATCCCTCTGAAAAATAGCAACAGTAACATAAATCCTTCCACTAAACCTCCCTTGACACAGATGTAAACATTCACAAAGAGTCACGGTTAAGACCCAAATCCAAGTCGGAATATCAAACTCCAAGAGTGTTCCGAAAATCTCAGTGAACAAAGTTAGTTGCTCTTTCCTAGGTACGCTCTGAAATAATCCAATATTTAGCAATGTCGAACAAGTGTTTTTAGGGGATGTAAAAAATAGATGTTATGAGTCTCTGGGGCTACTCGGAGGAAAAAAGTTTCAAGTGTGGCCCTAAGAAGTGGTTAATCCAAAGATATTCCAGGGTGTAATGTTAGAAAATCTAATCTTGAAGGACGAGTGCAGATTGTTAGTAGATAAGAGATTACAAAAATAAAATTGACAAAATTTTAACGTATAAAAATTGTTTTTTAAAATGGAAAGAAGTATTTTCAACTGTTTGGTGGTGTTATCTCTGTTATTGCAAATGCGAATAATACGTAGAAATTGAGATACAATATTTCTGTGTATTTTTCTTGGAATTCTTGAAGTCCAAACATTCAGCAATTTAGGACTGAAATCAAAACTTGTTCTTTTATCGTAAGTCCAAAAAAGCAATCTCAGAATTCTTGTTTGTTTTTTCTAGAACCAAACTTAGGGAATAACAATCTTGCACATTAATAGTCTTGTTTTGAACACAAAAACTAATGAGGTCGTCAACATATCAAAAATTGTGTACATATTCCACATCAAACTTTCTCTCATAAAAATGCAGAAATAAATTAGCTAACAGGATTGAAAATGAAGTACCCATGGGGATACCTTGTTTTTGAATCATTATTCTGTTTTTATCATATATATATATAGTTGTGGAATACACAAAAGTTACATAGGTGTCATCAATATTCCTCGCTTACCTTCAAAAGGGGACCAAATTCATCATAATACCATTGGAGAACTTTATGCAGATCCTGTAAATGAATAGAAGTAAACAGATTGTTGAAATCATATGTACTAATTTCACATTTAAAAGGTTCATTATCCTTGATAAACTGTAGGGTCTTTTTATTATCTGTAATAATCCAAGTTAGGTCTTGAATATTATCGTAAATAATCTGTAACATATCTTGAAAATTTTTAGCAGCCTTATTATTGTAACTATTGAAACCACAGGTGATGAATCTGAAACGCACAGGGGCTTTATGAAACTTGGGAGTAGCAAATATATATGGAAATTCAATCTTGAATTCCCTAATTTTTAATAATTAAAAAAAACCCCAAATCTTCTTCTGAATAATCTTGATGTCAGAGCAGTTTTCAGTTTGATAGGCGTTTTCATTACTCAACCCTTTTGTCAAAATTTCATAATATAACTTTTTGCATATGAAAGCAAAATTACCCCACACTTATCAATGGCTGTGATAACATACTTGTTTTTCAGCTGCTCAATATCTTCTTTGATTTCTTTCCAACCTATTAGGAAATGGCTTCTGTTATAGAACATCTTAATATATACAAAGATCTTCTTAAGCAAAACTGTTACCCAGTGGAAAAATTTTTGTTCAGGAATTTGAAATCTGTCAGATAAATACTAAATAAAGCAATGTAAATCCTTGGTAATATTTCTTTTTATAGTTTCAAATGAAATGAAGATCTGTGGTCTGTACTTTACACCAGAATCCATGATTTTCCTTAAATCAGTGTTGGTCACTATATTCAAATTCCCTGTCAGAACATGTCCATAACATTCATCAACAAATTGAGAACAACTGTCTTCATGGCAATAACAGGGTAACGTCTCCATATCAATGTCACCTAGGTTCTTGCAAAATGTATTACAGTTAAAAATCCTTTTACCTAGGGTTGAATCAAGTTTAAATGCAGGAACCACCTCACAAATGTTGCCAATGTTGGAATACTGAAGCAAACTTCTGTGAAATCCTTCGTAAAGGAATCCTCTCAAAACATTTTGCTTGAAATCTGATGACACAATATTTTTTCTGCAGCGGCTTAGAAGTAACATCCTTCTTATTGTTCTTATAATAGCAGAGGTCAATTATAAGTTCCATAATATTTTTATTTTTGAAAGAATAGACCCTTATTTTTCTTAACAGTGCTCTGGTCTTTGCAAAATTAAGGTATCACATTGCTGCAACAATTTCCTTGATACCATGGGGACCACTTGCCAAATTCTCAATTTCTATCAAGACGTTATCAAAGTCAAAATAAGCTTGTCTGTTTTTTCCATTCCTCCTACAACCTCTCTTTTTAGGGGTTTCTGTATTCTCTAAAATTCTAAAGGCACTACAGAAAATAGTTTGAATATTTCTTTCTTCATCACATGGTACCATTCTTGTCCCACTGAAGAGGTTACTGAGTCCATAAGGATAAAGGCACCTCTTCATTAACATTTCATGGTTTTCCATTGTGATTCTCATCTGCTCATTGCATTCTTTACCCAAAATTGAAATAACAAAATTATCGAAACTATGTTCCTGAAAATGGGCCAGTTCGATATCATTAGGATTTTTAAAAGTTCTTATATCAGACCTGTGTCCATTGTTTCTCAAATGTAGAAGGTGGAGGTCTCTCCAATATACTTTAAATGACAAGTGCCACAAGTTCCCCGATAAACACAACACCTAACTTTACAAAATCTCGGTGAACTCTCATCATTACTAATTTGCTCAATATCCATGGCTTTACAAGTTTGACACCTCAAGTCTCCACATTTACTAAATACCAAATTGAAGGAAGAAAACGTAGAAGGAAAACCGGTAAAAGAAAAACCCAATTTTTTTTGTAAATTTTTATTACACAGCCATTAGACGCAAGATGACTGGAAACGTGTAGCCTGGTCCTACGAATCACGGTGCCAACTGTTTCGGGCAGATGGCCAACTCCGGGTGTGAGGAGAACCCTGCGAAGCAATGGATCCCGCACAAAAGACCGTGCAGGTCGGCGGTGGCTCTGTTATGGTGTGAAGTGTTTTCAGCTGGCAGGCATTAGGACCCCTCATACGTCTACATAACGCTCTGACTGGTGGAGACTATGTAACCATCCTTAGGAATCATTTGCACCAGTTCATGTCATGCAACCACTCCGACGGGTGCGACCTCTTTCAACACTACAATGTGCCACCGCACACATCCACAGTCACCCGATTATGGCTGGAGGAACATTTCACGGAGTTTGGCATCCTGACTTGGACCCCTCATTCGTCGGATTTAAACGCCATCGAACACATTTGGGATATTATTGAACGTGCCGTCAATGCCAAGAATCATCCACCGGCGAATACTAGGGAATTGTGGGACGCTCTTCAGGAAGCATGGTGTGCACTGTCTCTATGGTACTACAGAAAGCTCATGGAGTCCATGCCCCGTCGCGTTACTGCCATTAGCCCATCGCGAGGAGGACTAACGCGGTATTAGTGAGGTATCTCAGATTTTTTGGCACTTCAGTGTATATGCGTATATAGGGCCGAATATGCAAAAGAGAGAAGGGGATAAAGGGATAAAGAAACTAATGGAGATTATTTAACTCAGTCATGTTCGACAATACCCCTTCAGAGAACTTGCTGACAGAAGTAGAGAAGTTGGTTTAAAACTGAACATTCAGAAAACAAAACTAGTACAAAATATAGTTCAACAAGAAATGAAGATTTGGTGACCATGAGAAAAATATTCAAGTTAGTAAAATCATGCAATGCATGGATTATGATACGCTTTCCAACATACCAGATAATGTCTGTGTAATAAATCTTGCTCCTGTGCCCTGACCTTTGACCCCATTTCGATGATATTAAACAGAATTGATTCAGTATACCTCCGGAACAACAAACTAAAGTTTTGTCGCAATAGAAGCATTTTTAGTTAATTTATGAAGGATAATGGCTGTGGAATAAATCTCGCTCCTGTGCCCTGACCTTTGACCCTGTTTCGATGATATTGAACAGAACCGGTTTAGCATACCTCCGATACAACATGATAAAGTTTTGTCACAATCGAAGCATTTTTACGTAAGTTATGACGCATAAGGGCGATGGAATGGATACCGCTTCTATGTCCTGACCTTTGACCCCATTTCACCCATTTTCAATAGGGTTCGTCCCTAGGTTGTCCCCTACCACATAATAAAATTTCGTCGCAATCGAACCATTTTTACGTGAGTTATCGTGCGGACTGAAAGACAGGCAGACGGACGGACAAAGCTGGAGCATATACGCTTCTTCAACCTACAGTTGGAAAGCGTAAAAAAGCAGTCGTTACTTACATTTAACTTGGGCAACATATATCAAACAATTTATCAAGCAATGAAGAGAATAATCAGTCGGTTGGAGAGCATTTGGAAGAACCAGTACAGAATTTAAGAGTAATTTACTATTATGTATTCTAAGAAAAGTGTGTTTAATCAATGCGTCCTTCAAGTTCTTACGTATGAACCAGAGACATGGACTTTAACCAAAAAAAAAAAAAAAGGCTTACAGAGGCTGCAGACAACTGAAAGAAACATGGAGAGGTGCATGCTTGGTGTAACCAGGAAAGATAAGAAGAGGAACTCGTTGATGAGGAAAATGACAAGAGTGGAAGACACCGTGACCAAAGTAAAATTCCTGAAGTGGGAATGGCTAGACGTGTTGCTGACCACCGATGGACAACTGAAATATTAGATTGGATACCAAGGGACAGAAAAAAACTAGAAGAAAATCGTGTGGGAGATGGGTGGATGCAATTCGAAAGCATGCTGGAGCGACATGGGGGAGACTGACGCAAAACAGACAGTTGCGGAAGAAACTTGGGAAGAACTTCATCCAGCGGTGGATTCCTAATGGTTGGTGATGATGATATATTAATACTTTTTAAATATCGATGGAAATAAGCGTTTAAGTGTACCATCGACTAGGAAGTAACTATCGTGATGTTATTCTAAGTGTACATTATTGAAGTTCAATACATAATTTTATGGCTTCCAAATTTTCCTGGCACAAAATGAAAATTTAAGTTTGCCAGTTATTCTGAAAACTGAACAATTGCCTGATTATAAATCATTCAATGGTGTTCCGCCGCACGCAGAGCCACTAACGTGCTTCAGAGCACGTGTATTCCGAAATTGTTTCACCCATGTAGACATGGCGTTTCTTATGAACTAATACATGATGGATTGAGATGAGGCATGTGCTGCTAAATATCACCTGGTCAGACCACTGACCTGCTGACGCTGTTCCTCATACTTGAGACGACCCTTGTTCATTAAAAGAAGAGAGGAAGGTTTGAAGGTGAAGGTTTGAGGGGAAAATGGGGAATAAATAGTAAAAGGAAACTTATTTTGTTTCTGGGTCGAAGTGACGGAAACATTTCTTCATTGCAGGTTCAGTCGCCATTAGTAATGTCTTCTGACTGCTTGAACTTGACCTTCTTGACACTAATAAGTGGTGGATTGGACTGCTATCTGGAACAAGGGAGGGAGAAACTGCGTTGAGATAAAAGCCACTTGGCCAACCTGAAATGGCTATTTGAAACATAGGTGCTCGGTGTCTCTGCATGAAATGGATATGGTGAGTAATACTTGGATATTTCAAATTTCAGGCCAGTTAAGAATTAAATTAATGCATCGGAAAACAGAATATTTGTCTTATAAGCTGACTATGCTGAAAAAAAAAATAAACTTGACTAAAGAATTTCATTCTGTCGAACACAGGGCGGAAGATAATTTTTGAGTCAGAATTTTAATTATAAACAGTAGTTCTGAAACTTTTATTCTATCCAAAGAGTTAGAAAATGAGCATAGACATTTTTTTTAATTAAAAAGTTAAATTATTTATTATATTACTAAATAAACAGTAGGACCGCAGCAATAAAGTCAATTTTGAAATTTCGAAAGAAACGAAATCAAATGCGACAAATAAAACAGAAAAAAATTCTGTGCAACTAAAAATGTTGTAATATATATATATATATAAGTTCACTTAATATAAATACAGTGGATTCGTTTTAATTGGGGCTCATCGGGACTAGAACACTTTGGCCCAATTATGCGAAGCTTTATCCCAAAGAACTAATTTGGGATGTCCTTTAAGAATTATCCCACATAAATAGCTGCCCCGATTAACCGAAATCTACTGTATATATCAATTGAATTTACCAGAAGTAACTGGAACTCTATAGGTTTATTCTACATCTTATAACATGTATGCATTTCATGTTTTATTCTGTAATTATTATTTGGAAACTAACCATTGTAAAAGTATTTTAATGGAGAGAAAAAGGGAGACGTGCTGGGTGGAAAAACATAACACCTAAGATTTCGTTTGCACTAAGAGGACCACCTGAATGAACTAAAAGAAGAGTCAAATCATTTAGTCATTGCTGTCCAGTTTTGTTCCTTAGAATGGATTTAACCCTATTCTTCATCGAAAAGGATCCCTTATTTGCTGTTGAGACTGGGAGCTAACCCAGAACTTTTAGTAACATCCGAATGCTTAGGTAGAATTTCTGTTCACAGGAAACAATAGCTGTAAGTAACGTCGGCTGGTATTAATTTTTCTGGTGTCTGTTTCTATTTCCATTTTTCACACGACATAAGATGTGACTTTATTGTTCAACCAACCACAGATTTTCAAAATAAGGCTCTAAGTGATGCAGTAAATTAACTTTTTCCGGCAATACCTAACACTGCTGCACAGAGTCCGGTGTGTTCTTGCACGAGTAGGGAGAGAGAGAGAGAAAGAGAGCGAAGTCAATACACATAATAAAATGCGTAATGAATAGAGAATAAATGTTGAACGTGTAACATAATAAGCGAAGGTTGATCGGAAAAAAAGGTAACACGTTCGAGTAGGCGAAAGGAAAACTCACCAAACAAGAAGTGTTTGTGAAATGTGACAATGGATATGAAGCACTATATTCTCGACCAAATCACCGTGACGATTCAGACATTTCTCGAACTGCACGAGAAAACTGTCCATCCCGGACCGAAAAAATTCATGTCCCTGCTGATGTAGCCAGTTTGTTGCAACTGTTTTCACGTCATCGTCACACGTAAAGCGAGTACCAGACAGGTGCTGTTTCAGGTCAGGAAAGGGGTGGAAGTCATTAGGAACCAATGGGACGTACCTTCCCCGCAGAATGCACATGAGATAAAGGCAGAGAGCAGTGAGAGCACATGCCAGAGTAGTATAGTGGATAGCACTAGGAGCTCCGGAGCTGAGAGTTGTGGTTCGAATCCCTCCCCTGGCATAAAAAAATGAGGTATGTAGGTCGGGTGCTTCCTTACCTCCCATCGGAATTTGTGGAGCAAGTGCTGCGTGGTGTTGGCGGTGTGCGGCTTCGCGTTGTCGTAAAGAAGAATGAAATCATCGCTCAGTAGATCTGGTCGTTTTCGTCAGATGGTTTCTTGCAATTTTTTCAGCGTGGCAAAGTGCCAATCAGCGTTGATGGTGCGTCCATGCTCTAAAAAGTCCACCGAAAGCCCACCCGAGTAATCCCAAAAAACGAATGATATGATTTTTCCAGCAGACGGTGTGGCTTCAAACCGGCGGTGAAGCAGCTTGTTTTTATTGTATGGAAACTCTCTTGCTGGTGGGAGCGAAGTGGTGGAGCCACGTCCCGTTCCCAGTCACACTACGGTCAAGAAAGCTCTGTCCGTCTTCAGCGTAACGCTTCAGTAACGTCCAACATGCCATCATTCATGCTGCTTTGTGATCGACGGATGATGAACGTGGCACCCATCTGGCACAAACCTTGGAGTACTGCAAAACATCCACCACAAGATGTTGAACAACGCCATAGCTCAATCCCAGCTCGGACGTAACATGGCGCAAAGTTGCCCTTCGGTCGTCTTGAATGATTTCCACCACACGTGCAGTATTGATCTCTGTCGTCGACGAACTTGGACGTCCACCGTTTGTGCGATGCCGGTTTCCCACATCATCCCTGCCGGATTGAAGCGAACGGCACCATTTCGTCACGTGTTGTCGAGACATCACGTTGTCACTATAAACTTCGACGAGCTGCCGATGAATTTCGGCTGCGGGCAGTTTCTTGGCCCATTGAAACCTTAGCACTGCTCTCACTTCAACCTGAGACCAAGTTTCGAACCTCGTCGCCATTTCGAAATGTAACTGCGCATCTCACGCTGGGCACAGGTGCCTGGAGCACTAGCGCCATCTCTCAAACGTACATGTCATCTATTCCACTCGTACGACATCCCGCATTTACTTTATAGCGCGTGTAACTTTTTATTTTTTCTGATCGATCTACGTGTATTATACAGCTAACATGATTAATCTTAGAAACTTAACGGTAACGGTAATATACAGCTAACATGATTAATCTTAGAAACTTAACGGTAACGGTAATATACAGCTAACATGACTAATCTTAGAAACTTAACGGTAACGGTAATAAACAGCTAACATGATTAATTTTAATCTTAGAAACTTACGAAGAAAAATAATGCACAAGCTATATAATATTAGGACGTAAAAAGCATGTATTTTGAGATGACTGTCTGGAAACAATCAAAAACATTTTGCAGGTGAAAATTTTCGGGAATGTTTCTGAGACCCAGTACCCTCCGCTATGTCCCTGATTCAGAGGCTTTTGGGATTATTTGACTGAAAAATATATTATGACCATTGAAATATGAGGGCTTGATTTATGAAAAAAAACCTAAAGAATTACATTTCTAAACGCAGTTTAAAAAATAAGCAGTATCTTTGTTTTCGTCTTTCGTGGTGCAGCAGCACTAGATTGCAATTTCGTGGATCAAGGGCTGAACTTAAAGTTCGAATATTTTCAATGGAAATTAATGTAAACTGCCGTACCAGTAATATCCGGACACGTATATCACTTGTATATCACCAATATCCGGCCAGTACATCACCTGCATGTCTACAAAAAAGTTCATTTATGGAATATTTAATATTGTTTGCTAAAACTTTTGGCCCCCTGAAGGCATCTGGTCTTCGTGGAATACTCGCGATCAGCTTTTTTGAAAATGTCCCCTTAGTGTAAAGAGAATGGGAACTCTTTTACCAAGACGACAGTCCTCAAAATAAGGTTATATTGGGTGGCTTCTCCTTCACTGCAGCACTAGAATGGCAACCAAGACAGGAAAATTAAAGAGTTGTCTAGGTTGAGTGACAAGTTGTAACGACTACGTGGCATGGTGTAAATGGCGTACTGCTGAGATGACGCATCAGTCAAATCGGCAATGAAGCAGCGATAAGCCCGCCGATGTAGTGTCCGAATCCCACCACCGGCAAAAGGCTGAAATTGTTATAAAGTCCTTCAAATTGTTATCAAGTCCTTCACGGTTACAAAGGGTATTTCTACTAAACTCGCCACCGGCTCCAACCAAGGCCGTCTAGAAAGCACAAGGCCATTGCATTAGAGAGACGAGTTTCCACTTTTAGTGACGTCTCGCGGAAACCAAGGCTTCCGATCGGTTTCCAATACTGTCGTGTATGACGTCAAACGCGACACCAACGTATTAGGCCGTGTAACATAAGAGTGACGTCACAAACGTAGGGAATTCATCTCTGTAATGTCATGGCCAGGTAGTTTCTAAACGGTCTTGCTATAACAGAACAATCCCCCAAGCCCATTCTCTAATTCTTTATGGAAAAAAAAAAAAAAAAAAACGCGCTGCTTGCCAAGTCGTCAGAGGCACTGCCTTTTGGATAATATCTGTAGCTGGGCCCTGTTCGAACCCCGACGAGTCATGGGCGGCGTCCCCACTGCCGAAGCGGGCCCATTTCCTGGAAACAGCTACCCCAAATCATGCTCACGGTGGTCGTTAAAATAACCCGTAACAAAGAAAAAGTAACACAAACGATATCGTCTACCACCATCCCATAATCTTCGGAAAAGCGGTGTATAAGTCACATACATTCAATGTGACTGATTCGTATTAATAACAGTTTGATCTTACAAAATGATGAAATTCGCCATAATGAGCATTCAGCAATTACCCGTATGGTCTGAAAGATCAGGTAGCCCACGTTTTCCTTAGAGGAGGAAGAAATGACTGAAGGGTAATTTTTGATTTAACCCTTGAAGGAAGGAGATTGGGTGATTCTCTGTGCGATAGGAGAAGGTTTTCGGCTTCCCCAACAAAGAGAGAAAGAAGTTCCTCTCTCTCGGAAGCCGAGGGAAAATAGAGATTTTGAATGTCCTGGGCCGAGATGGGGCATCCATGGAGAATTTAGTTGGAAGCGAGAACTTGGCCGCGAGGAAACCGAGAGAAATGCCTAATAGAATAACCAGGAAGGTAACAACGTGAAAAAAATTAAGAGCAATATAAAAGTAATACAGAAATCAGGACATACAAATCCGTGGCCTGCATTGATTGAATAAACGACACCACTGCCGAAGAGCGAGCTCTCATTTAGCTGGTAATTATTCATTTCATCTGTGAAAACACAAATTTGTCCGTGACGGGGATCGAACTCGCGCCCCTCACTCCGGAGTAAGTTGCTCTCCTAACTAAGCTATACGGACAGAATGCACCGCTGCAGATTTGTCGTATTGACACATGCTTTACCTCTATAGTAAGTCACATCATCTCCCTCTTAATTTTTTTTTCTTGAAGCAAAGTAGGAAGTTTTCATTAATTCCTGACGATGTGTGGAATAAACATCACATATTTTTCGAAGAACCTAACGGCCAGTAGATCCATTTTTACCTTCGGGCGCCAATGTGAAAACACAAATTTGTCCGTGACGAAAATCGAACCCGCGCCCAGTCTTTCCGGAGTAAGTTGCTCTCCCAACTAAGCTACACGGACATAATGCATCGCTGCAGATTTGTCGTCTTGATACGTGATTTACCTCTGTAGTACGTCACACATCATCAGGGGAAAATGTCGCTAAAACCCCCGAACTGTTTAATTACCTTACAAGCGAAGACTTGCCGCCCCGGTGGTGCAGTGGTCTAAGCGATGGCCTCTGATCATTCGTCCGAACGGGGTCCGGGTTCGAATCCCGGTGAGGCATGGATGTTGTGTTTGTCTTACGGCACTGGCTCTCTCCCTTCCCTGGAACAAGTGACCCTAAATTAGGGACGGGCGACTGCTTATAGCCCATTGAGTTGCTCACGGTGGTCGTCAAAAATCCAATCAAAAAAAAAAAGAAAGCGAAGACTTAACAAACCCACTCAATAGTTTTGGTTTGAATTCTGAGCTCGATATAGTGTCTGCTTGCTATGAGCTTTTGGCTCGCTCCCTACTCTGGAGTCAGTAATTCAAAGTGGATATGTTTGATAAAGGAAGATCGTGAAACTCAGCATTTTTTTTTTTTTTATTGAGAGATTGATTTTAATTCAGAACGTAGATTCCAAAATATAGCTTATTATGTGTATGTTGTTGTAACTGTCTGACATGTATTTGATAACATAAACAAAATGAAAATGTTGCTGATAAAGGTCGTAAGCTAGAACATTTCTAATTACGATTGCAAGTTCCTCTGAATAACATACTTGTTATCGTAACGGTATTAAAGTGATTGCTACGCTTTTAAACCAATGCATTACGTGATTCAAATCTTCCAAGCTCTCAAAAGGCTCTTAAACCGGAACTTTGTTTTGTTTCAAGCGCTGAACTAAAACATTTACTGATGTGCCATTACATAACGTATCTCCCGTTAAAAGGAATAAGACAAACAGGAACTTATTCATATTGGGGATATTCTAACATACAGGATCATCGACAGTAGTTTTTTTTTTGGTTTTTTTTTTTGACGTGCGCGTTGCATAGATCCACGGAGATTGCCGTATTACATGTGTAAACGTTTCGCACTTTATATGCACACTCATCACTGCTGCATAATTCATAGCTCATCACCGGCATTCAAGACAAAATAACCTAGTGACCTTTTCATCGCCAACGCAGTTCATTAAAAGGCATTTGGCACTCTAAAGGAACGAAAGTGGTTCATTCGACATATTTCTCATCGTGGAACATCACAAAGAAAGCATTAGGTGGGTCGCGGTTCTGCGCAAGAGTAATGTTCTCTCTAAGCTCCACGCAGCGACTTAACTTCCTCCGCGCAGTAAGCATTTTAGATCAAAATTCCCAAATCCCTAATTAATTTTCATAAATCGAAAATCAATTACCCGCAAAATTAACAATAAAAAATAAAATTCGGACTCCCAAAAGTCAAAACAACCCTTTTTTTCAATGCCGTTCGTCTCCTTCTAAGTTCATCTCATTATCCTCTTCATTCTCAAAGGCTTCTTGCAAAGTAGCCTCGTTCGAGCAGATAGTGAACGCGAGAATGGGGATTAGTGATTTTCCCACGCCGAGAAAGAGGTAGATATTGAGTCTTTTCTGAGAACAACACATCAGCGCCAGCCAATCACAGCAAACCGTAACCAAGTTCATTGTACTAACTAATGCACCCATGCTAGTTGGCGGGGCAAAAACATTCCGGTCAGTTAAATTGTAAGCCGCTGGTCAGTTAAATTGTAAGCATTCCAGAAGTAAGTTTGAGCTTCTCACTTTTTATAAAATAAAAATTTTAATTAATAAAAAAGTTTTTAATATTTTTTAAAATTTAAAATCAATTGCGGAAACAACGGTGATAAAAATGGGGGGATTAAAAAAAATAAGGGTTCCAATCCAAGTTCCAACTTCTACTGCATTAGTAAGAGAAGCTGGGAAAACACAATTTTTTGCCCAAGTGGTTTTGATGTCTGCCCAGCATATTGGGTTAGGCACCCATTGCCCATGGCCGCTTACAGGGAATATTGCGCAAGAGTTAGATATCTGTTATTCGAATAAAAATGCGAGAATTATTTGTTGTGATCGTTCTAACGATCGTTGCGGTAACATTGTGTCTTTCTAAAACTCTGGTGGAGACTCATTGGATTCAGCGCAGCCTTGAAAAATACAACTTTTTACTAAAAACCAGGGCATTTTTAACATCAGTTTTCCAAAGAAACCACGGAACTTTTTAATGACGAATACTATAAAAAATAAAGAAACCGCTGTGCATTAATTTCATAACATTTCTTATGTTAGGTTGATTGTGTGCCAAAATATTTTACTACATTTGGAGAAATTTATTATTTTTTTTTCGTTAGTACTGTACGAGTGATATTTACACGCTTTTGCGATTATTTAAATTTTTATTCCTGAAGTTTATGGCAATTCTTCCTGGTATGAGAGATTTTTATTCCCCACAAAGCAGGCTCAAACTTCGCATTAAAAAACCTCTATCTTTGGGTGTTAGTTTCATATTAAATTGACACACAGAATACGTAGGTCATTACAAAGACTTTGCACACTGCGCAGGCGCTGCGCGTGGGATGATGCAATCGCTCCAATCGTTGCGCCAGCTGTGAGTCAGACTTCAGTATACAAAGTTGTGTCTACGTTTGGTGGCTAACTTGTTCCTGTTACGAAAAATTCTGCCTAGAAATGGAGGAAGAAAGTGAGTCAGGTCAGATGGCGCGTAGTTACCAACGATCCTACATTAAAATTGAAACTATGCGAGGAAAATCCCCTACCGAGATTCATAAAGCTTTGTGTGATGTTTGTAGTGAATCATAGCCCAGTGTCACGATGGGCTTCTCGTTTCCGCCAAGGTCGAGAAAGCATCGAAGACGACCCAAGAAGGGACCGGCCATCAGATGCAACGGACGGCACTTTTTGTGGTTATCCTCAACAGCATTTCGGAAGAAAATCAACGGAAAAGATGTGAAGAGATTGCATATGAAGCAAACATGTCTACCGCTTCAAAAGATTCGCATGTCTACCCAAAGATTCACCAAAAAAGGCCCGACATGCTCTAAGCTGGTGTCATCATTTTGCACGACAACGCGAGGTCGCATGTTGCCAGTACAGTAAGAGACATTCTGGAAAAGTATGGATGGTAATTGCTTCCCCACGCGCCATACAGTACTGACATGAGCCCAGCAGACTATGACTTGTTCCCCAAACTGAAGAAGCCAGTCCGCGGGAAACGATTCAGGATGTTTCTAATGAGGTGACCCGAGTAATCCGAGGCCTCAACAATGGAGGTGTCCTGACTGGAATACCAGACTTGCCCAAACGTTGGGCCACTGTCATAAAGAAACATGAAGAATACTTCGAAGGCTTGTAAAAGTATGTTGTGAAATAAATTCTTTTTTAAGAGATAACCCACAGTGT
Source organism: Macrothele yani (assembly GCA_039090855.1). Taxonomy (NCBI): domain Eukaryota; kingdom Metazoa; phylum Arthropoda; class Arachnida; order Araneae; family Macrothelidae; genus Macrothele; species Macrothele yani. The sequence goes on from CM077012.1 coordinate 16,409,244, forward strand.
GCAAAACTTTTGCAAAGACCCTCGTAAGTCCGTGTATAAGCTAGGTATAAGAATATTAAAAATTATGCAGAGAATTTTCAAATTCCTTTTATTGGTCCCAGTCTCATTCAGTTAATTGTTTATTTTGCCCATGCCCATAATAATGTTCTTTGGGTTAATTCCGTCATTCTTCTCTTTGGAGGTGGTGTTACTTCTGGCATGAATGCGTCTACGGGCACAATTCCTAGTTGCCTCTGATCGCCACGTTAAGCTTCCGATCTCAACAGATTCTTAAACCTTGAATTCAGACTGTGCAATACAAAAAGTCGCTGTCATTTACACTGAAGTGCCAAAAGTCATGGGGTACGTACCTAGAATCGTGTAGGACCACTTCTAACCCGACGAAGTGCAGCAACTCAACGTGGAATGGATTCCACAAGTGGCCCGAAGACTTCTGGAGAGATGTTGAGCCATGCCGTTTCAACAGCCGCCCACAGTTACCCGGTATTTGTAGGGGCAGGATCTTGGGTGCCAATGGACCTTTCCACCACGTCCCGTAAGTGCTCTATCGGGCAAACGTAGTGACCACACCATCCGTCGGAGCTGCCCAGAATGCTCCTCGAACCAATTTTGGACAACTTGGGCCCGATGACATGGTGCATTGCCTGCCTGGAAAATCCCATCGTTGTTGGGGTACATGAAGTTCATGAAGAACTGCAAGTGGTTACCCAGCAGAGCAACAAAGCGATTACCGGTTAATGACGTGTTTACGAGTATCAAAAGACACAAACCGTGCCACGCAAAGACACCACACACATGTATGGAACCGCCACCACCAGCTTGCTCAGTGCCTTGTTGACAGCTTGGGTCCATAGCCTCATGGGGTCTGCGCCACACCCGAACCCTACCATCAGTTCGTAACAACTGGTAGCATGAATCATCAGACCACGGCACATTTCCAGTCTTCCAGGGTTCAATTACCATGTTCATGAGAACCAGGTGAGGCGCTGTGTCCGATGATGTGGTGTTAACAAAGGCACTATGGTGGGTCTTATGCTCTCATACCCAATGGACGCTAAATTACGCTGCACTGACCGGATGAATATGTCTCTGGTACCTCATGCATTCAATGTGGATGTTATTTGAGCCAGTGTCGCTTGTCTGTTAGCATGGGCAATCCTGGTCAAACACCGCTGGTCACGGTCATTCAGCACCCGTGGTCGGCCACTGCGCTGTCCACGGTGGGTGGTAATGCCGTCCATGAGGTATTCTCGGTACACACGTGACACCGTGGATCGAGGAATGTTGAATGTTCGCACAACTTCGGAAATTGAATGCCCCATCTGATTGGCTCTCACTACCATGCCTCGTTCAAACTCCGATAATTCACGTCCGCTTGCCATAATCCTACTGGCGGTTTGTTCAACCTGACTCACAAGATTGCACCTCGCAACTCATAAAAATCGTGGCGTGCGTCGAAGCCTTTATACGACAGCAGCGACAATTAAAAATTTGCCTACTGCTGTCCCATGCTTTTTGGCACCAGTGTACAGTAACGTTTGATACACACTGAAGTCGCTGTCATTCACAGTAACGTTTGATATATACGGAAATCCCTGTCACTTACAGAAACGTTTGGTATACATTGAAGTAGTAAATTATTAGGAACACCTAATAGCAATCAGCCACGTGCCACCCTCATTTACATACGCAACCATGATGGTGAGGTGGCTTTATAACAGCTCACTGCAAAGGGTTCAGTTGTGTACGAAGCATAGATAGCGGCAATATGGGAAAATCTCGTGATTTAAGCGACTTTGAAAGAGGCATGATAATGTGCGCTAGGCTGGGGCTAGTGGAAGCATCTCAGAAACGGCGAATCTTCCCGGCTATGCAAGAGAAATTACACTGAAGAGCAATTGAATTAGAGATACCTGTCTAGTAACGTGTAGCACCACCTTTCGCCCTGATGACGGCGGCGATTCGTCTCGTCATGGACTCGACTAGACACCGGAAGCGTTGGGAAGCCATACGGATTCACGACCCCTGAACAAGCTCCCACAGTTCACGAAGATTTGATGGAGGGGGGTCAGAGCCTCGAACATCTCCCTCGATGGCATCCCAGATTTGCTCGATGGGATTGAGGTTAGGTGACCTAGCTGGCCAAGGAAGCGAGGTCACGCCGGTGGAGTGTTCATCCAACCATTCAGATACAATTCGGGAGCGATGGCACGGTGCATTGTCTTGTTGCAATATGAGGTCCCCAGTGGGATGTTGAAGACGCACAAACGGGAGCAAATGGTCGTCCAGGATATCCCGGTAACGTTGACCTGTGAGAGACAAAGTCACACATACCAGGGGTCCCATGTCAGTCCATGTAAACAGTCCCCAGACGAGAATGCCACCCCCACCAGCTTGAAGAGTACCCTGCTGGCAAGAAGGATCCATCGCTTCATGTGGTTTGCGCCGTACTCGTATTCTGTCATCCGCATGTACCTACGTGAATCTGGACTCATCAGTCCAGGATACATTTCCCCACATGTCTAGGGTCCAGTGGCAATGTTCCCGCGCCCATGCTAATCTTTGCACCCTGTGATGCGCGTTCAGCAGCGGTACCCTCGTGGGACGATGGCTTCTGTACCCCATAGCGAGGAGGTGGTTCTGCATGGTGTACCTGCTTACATGTTTTTGTGCACCAGCGTTAAATTGCCGAGTGCTTTCTTGCACTGTGGCCGTCTATCCGCTGTTACAATGCCAGATAGCTGAGGATGACCCCGCTCGTCCACACGCTGTTGTCCACGGCAGTTGGCCCTTGCAGGGATGGTTTTACCTTATTCGATGTACTCATGTTGCACCCGTGACACAGTGGCTCGTGAAAATCCCAGTGCCTGCACGACGTCCGAGATGGAGTGACACATTCGTCGGTCCCCGACAATTTTCCCACGATCAAATGCACTTCGTCTTAGCCATACTGCTTCCGACTCTTACTGATTCCCGTCGCGTCACTCCTTATATTGTCGGATCGCTGCATACGTCATGTCGTTTCCGTTTACAGGGCCGCCGACAGCGCCACATTTGCAGAACGCCAGCTGTCTCTAATTCAACTGCTCTTCAGTGTATGCATATCGAGGGTTGTGACATACTACAATGGTGAATGAAATATGACGGCAAGTGGCAGTCAAAAGAACTTATCGGTGTATTTTGATTGGTAAAGCATTCGGCTCCGGAGATGATGGATTCGATTTCCACCGCCGGCAAATTCGTGTTTTCGCATTGGCGTCTGTAGGTAAAAATGGATCTACTGGCCGTTGGGTTCTTCGAAAAATGTGTGATGTTCCTTCCACACATTGTTTGTAATTAATGAGAAGTCCTTCTTCGTTTCGAAAAATGTGTGATGCTTCTTCCGCACATAGTCTGGAGTTAAGTGAGAATTCCTTCTTTTACAGTGAGATCCGTCAAGCGTGATTTGGCGGCTAACCCGGAAACCTAGGATTTCGTCCTAGCCTTTCTCAAGGGGAGGATGTATGTGACTTACTACAGAGGTGACGCACATTTCAAGATGGTAAGTAGCAGTGACAAGCACTTGTCGGTGTAGCTTAATTGGGAAAGCATTCGGCTCCGGAGCAGAAGGATGTCGATTCGAGTGTCCCCACCGGCAAATTTGTGTGTGTTTTTTTATTGGTGTTTAAAGACCACTGTGAACTACTCACTGTGCTATAAGCAGTCGCCCGTCCCTAATTTAGGGTCACTGGTTCCAGGGAAGGGAGAGGAAGCCAGTGCCTTAAGACAAACACAACATCCATGCCTCACCGGGACTCGAACCCAGACCCAACTTGGACGAATGATCAAAAGCCGTCGCTTAGACCACTGCGCCACCGAAGGGCCGTTTGTGTTTTCACAGGGTGTACAATGAGTAGTACACAAACAACAAAACAAGCACTCAGCGGTCTTTCTGCGGGCGGTAGATGTTTTGGGGCAACGGCGATTGGAGAGGATTGTGCTAAGTGACTGACGAGTTCATTTGCGTCAAGTAACCACGCAGGACAACAACAGTATCGAGAGTAGAATTTCAGCATACACCCCCCCCCCGCACGTTGCCGCGAATGAGCTATATCGGCAGGTTTTCCTTTCGTGTACCACTTGTCCCTGCTAAAAACCGACAAATTTGTCTGCAGTGGGCACGGCAGCACCAAAGCTGAATACTTGACGATCGGAAAAAGTTCGTCTAGTCTAATGAAGCACGTTTTCAGTCAATACACATCTATGGACGAACCAGAATATGGCGTCAACTGCACGAATCGATGTATCTCAGCTGCCTAAAGTTAACTGTACAAGCTGTTGGGGGGGGTGTTAATGATCTGGGGTCTTATTTCACGACGGGCATTGGGTTCTTTAATATCTCTGGAACAGAATTTTGATGCCACGAAGCGTCTTCACATCACTGCGGACCAGATACACCCGTACACGTGCATGGTGTGTTCCGATGGAGAGGGCTACTTAGAGCAGTTAATGAGCCATGCTACAAGGCTCATATCGTCACAAAGTGGTTCCAGGCTCACGAAAGTGTCTTCGAAGTTCTAAAAGGCCCCCACAGTCCCTAGTGCTTGTCCCATTTCAATACCTGTGAGATAAGCATGAGAGAGCCATTCGTAACAGAGATTTTCCTCCAGCGAACATTAAGCAATTAACGAACGCCATCACATCCGCTTGACTGAACATACTTGTAGAACGATATCAGCTCCTCGTTGAATCTATGCCACATCAAATCGAGGCTGTTTTGAAAGCCAAGGGTGGCCCAATACGTATTAGATACACTGTTAAAGCTTTTTGTGGTGCACCAAAAAGTGGTACTACCCAAGTTGCAGCACTTTCTGAGAAAAGATACACCATTGTGTGGTACAAACAAAATCCAACACCATGGTGCAACTTCGCAACACGTTACCGAGGACAGTTGCACCATGTTGTTGGGTTTTGTTTGCGCCACACAATGGTGTATCTTTTCTCAGAAAGTGATGCAGGTGGTGTAGTACCACTTTTTGGTGCAACCTATCACAAAATGTTTAGCAGTGCAGGTGTTTCTAATAATCTGCTACTTCAGTGTATACATACTTAATTCAGTAAGACGATAGTTTCGCGTGAGAGGCAAAAGCCCAGTCGCGTTTGACATCGCGAATATGAAGTCGCATTCTTACTTCGAACTCAGCAAAAGTTTGAATTGAAGTTTTATAACAGATAAATTGCATATGGCATCGCAGACGTTTGTTTCAACTCATATACGTGAATTCTCTTTTGCATGATTTGAAAGAGGTGTGATAGTGTTCCAACAACCGGCCTATTTATACAAGTCTCTGATGATTTTTTAATATTTGTGACGAGAGGTAAATCACGTGTCAAGACGACAAATCTGCAGCCACACATTCCGTTCGAGTAGCTCAGTTGGGAAATCAACTTACAAAAATCACATATTTTTCGAAGAACCCAACGGCCACGTGACGTGCCTGCCCCGCAGGATGCACATGAGATAAAGGCAGATAGCAATGAGAGCACATTTCCGCGTAGCTCAGTTGGAAGAGCGACTTACTCCGGAGTGAGGGAACCCGGCTTTGATGTCCGGCGTGGACAAAGCTGTGTGTTCAGAGCCAGTAGGTACATTTTTACGTTCGGGCGCCAATGTGAAAGCAAAAATGTATGTACTGGCCGATGGGTTCTTCGAGAAATGTGTGATGTTTGTTCCACCCATCGTCTAGAATTAACAAAAATTCGGTCTTCGCTCAAAAAAAAAAAAAATAAATAAATAAATAAGAGGAAGATAAAAAAAATTAAATAAATAAGAGGAAGATAAAAAAAAATAAGAGGAGGAAACACTACAAAGGTAACAGCACGTGTCAAGACGACAAATCTGCAGCGATACATTCCATCCGTGCAGCTTAGTTGGGAGAGCAACTTACTCCGCAGTAAGGGGGTGCGGACGAATTGATGTTTTCCCAAGTGTGCCTACAACCGGCTTATTTATACAAGTCTCACAAAGTGATGATTATTTAATATCAAAGAATAAATCAGGTGTTTCACAGCCTGTCTATTTTTCATGGGTCTTTGCGAAATGATGGTGTTTCGAATGTGTCGTAAGAGGCTTATTTTTCATGGGTTATTGTGAAACGCATAAGGAAAAACATGTTCTTACATCACAAACCAGGGAATGCATTTAAAAGGACAGAAATACACTGGCGGAAAGTGAAAAAAGAACACCAAGAAGGAAACGTCTGATACCAACGAAATTTATACAGCATAATAACGGAATACAGAGGATAACGTGATCAAAACATTATGGCAAAATACAGCTGTATTTGCTGGTAAACTGAAAAATAACATTTCCATGTAACATAGTTAGTACGAGGTTGAGCCGCCATGAACTGCGTCACACTGTGCAATTCTGGCATGGAGTCTGTCGTACAGATGTTGGATGTAAGTTTGGGGTATTGAGTTCCAAGCATCCTCAACCTGGACGCGTAAATCGGGGATGGTCGTGGCTGGCCGTGGAGACCGGATAAGTCGTTGTCCCATAAAATCCCACACGTGCTCAATGGGGGATTAATCCGGTGAACGTGCAGGTCATGGAAGTTGCCTCACACCTTGAAGTGCATTATGCGTTGCACGTGCCGTGTGTGGGCGAGCGTTATCTTGCTGGAAAACACCACGATGGACCGACCGTACAAATGGCACAACAACGGGCTGAATGATGTTGTTGATGTAGGAGGTGCTGTTTAACGTACCCGGTACAAACTTTAGTTGTGTACGGGAGCGACAGCTGATCGTTCCCCACACCAGGAGACCAGGTGTAGGCTTTGTGTATCGCTGGCGGATTCAAGAAGGGTGGAGACGCTCCCCTGTGCGTCTGCGAACACGCATACGGCCATCGGAGGCTCTCAAGCAGAATCTGCTTTTATCGCTGAACACGACAGATCGCCATTGCTTTCTCCAGTGCAGACATTGACGACACCACTGCAACCGTTCCTGACGGTGGGCTGGAGTCAGAGGTACACATGCCAGAGGCACACGTGCACGTAGTCCTGCATCCAGTAGACGGTTGCGGATTGTTCGCACAGTCACCTCAGGTGCAACGGCAGCTCGGATTTGCGTCGCAGTGGATGTTCTGCTTGACAACGCCGCTCTTCTTATGCGTTGATCGGTCCGCTCATCAGTCCGTCTGTGACTCCCGGTTGCACATCTTCTCGTGTGGGAATGTCCCTTGGACCATCTACGCCACCATCGTAACACCATATAATGAATTAGCTTTATTTTCTTTCCGCTAAGCTAATTAATATGAATGATTCTCTTCCTACCAGCTAGCTAATGATATACTTGTACTAAGCTTCAAAATAGTGAATTCAAAAGGGTGTTGTTACTAGTTAATTACGAACGTAAACAAAGTCTTAACGCTGGTTATTTATGGTAATAAATAAATGTTATAAACCTAACAGCCAGACAGAGGTCTGACAAAAACTATGAATTGAGAAAGACTAACTTACGGTAACTTCTTTATTATAAGACTCTTGGTCAACTAAAGCACACACACAACTTGTTTTACAATAATGAAGAATCTCTCCTCGTATTATAAACGCTCTCCGTAAACAACAACGCTCTCTCATAACAACAACAAAAGCTCTGCCTAAGTCTCGATGAACGCGCCTATATACTAGCTACCACCACGTCATGACTTACACTCATTGCCAGATCTCATTCATCGGGTGAAATAATATTTCGTTCAGTAAGAAGATAATTTACATAGTAAAATAAAATAACCAGAGATAGTAAAATCAAAAGGAAAGTGAATATAGAGTATACGTTACAACCACCGTCCAATTCGCTCCGCAATACGACGATACGACACCCCGGCCTCGCGGAGTACGACTGGACGACCTCGCCCAAAGTCCGATAACTGCTGAAATCGTACACATCTTCCATGTCCAGGCATTGCAGCTTCTTCAGGGTCTTCGCACGTGCCCGTACGCCGACGACTGATTACATTCACTTCGCCGTACTCCTTAAATACCACCGACGATGATTTGCATATTATGCCGTGCTGTGGCGTAAGCGCTCACCGGTTGGTCCCGAAATTAACAGCACACCTACGTAAACTCGACCCCATTAACATATGTAAATTTCATGATCGTCCGCCAATTCCTTCTTGGTGTTCTGTTTTCACTTTCCGGCAGTGTAGATAAACATGCATTAAAAAATGTGCATTTCGTGCTAGTAACTTTGTAGCGTTGCACGGACTTTTGTTTCCTATGTGATTACGCATTATTTCAATTAATGGAATGTACATTTTTTTTATACAGTATTTTTGAGAAAATATGTTTTTAAGCAGATCACTGTTGCTTTAGTCAATCGGCCGTTCACTGTACCTGAAAACCCTGTTAGAACTCTCTGTAAGTGGAACTGAGCGAAGCTTCACCCATATCCTTTATGGTATGTACATATGTATCAACTATCGCGTTACCTCAAGCAGCTGAAATACCTTTAAGGTTTACTGACGTCTATTATTAGTTATCAGCGCTTGCCGTCAACAGTTGAAATCACTACCGACAATTTGACGAAATGTTTGAACGAAGCATGGTGACAGCTGCTCCAAATCTCATTAACTTCGCAGATTTTACGTATGGTCCATTGCGTCAAGATGACTTCCAGTACTTTTTTTTTTTTTTACCTAAAACTGTTGTGAAAACACAAGTTCGTCCGCGACGACCATCGAACTCGTTTCCCTCACTCCGGAGTAAGTCGCTCTCCCAACTGAGCTTCCGCCGCGGACAGAATGTCTCGCTGCAGATTTGTGGTCTTGACACATGTTTTCACCTCTGCAGTACGTCACACTGTAACAAATCTCCAACAGTTTAGCTGAATTTCGGTTTGCATGAGTTGCGATGCATTCCGAAATGCTAAAGCCAGTTTCGTCATCAGCGATTTTTGAAGGAAACTACTTCAACCATACGGCAGACAACTGCTTGGAAATAAATCAGATTCTCAAAGTATATTTTCACAAAACTTCTACTTCACGGAAAGCTAGTTTTTAACGACATGATCGTATATCTTATGTCTATCTTCATGTCAATGCAAGGATATGCGACAGTTTCTGCTTTTTCTGGAAGCATAGCGTTCTTTCTCGCGAAAGCTTGTGACAGAACCGACTGAAAAGCGTGAAAAACAGCAAAAAAAGTCCAGGATTGTCATAGTGTAAACTTTTTCAGACGATTTCGAAAGCATGGAAGGGGTTGATAAAGTTAATGCAATTTCATGTGTTCATATTTGCTAGGAGAGCAAAAATGCGAAACAAAATTGGTTAAGATCTTATCCTTTTTCTTTTTTTTTTTTTTTTTAACTTTGCAATAAGGCAAGGGGACAAATAACAGGGAAAATATAGAACATTATCACTGGTATTAATTTAGAAGAATTTGTTACGCTAGCTTGATGCAAACAAAAAATTCCGATAGAAATTGTAAGATTTTTGTTTGTGTAATAAGATATTTTGCTAACTTTTGGAAATACTTGTTAATTTACTCTTAAACAATGTGCAATTTATTCAAATTTTTCATTAATATGGCTAAAATTTGCACTAATTCATCTTGGTATGAAAAAATTTTGTTCTATAAAACAAGCTTAAACTTCCCATTAAAAACTTTGTTAGTTGTACATTACAATGACAAGAGATAAAGTCTATACGTATTCAAGGTATAGAGCAATATTCCCTCTAAGCGGCCATGGGCAATGCGCGCTTAACCCAATTAGTTGGGCAAGCATCAAAACCACTTGGGCAAAATAAACAATATTCCCTCTAAGCGGCCATGGGCAATGCGCGCTTAACCCAATGAGCTGGGCAGGCATCAAAACCACTTGGGCAAAATAAACAATATTCCCTCTAAGCGGCCATGGGCAATGCGCGCTTAACCCAATGAGCTGGGCAGGCATCAAAACCACTTGGGCAAAATAAACAATATTCCTTCTAAGCGGCTATGGGCAATGCGCGCTTAACCCAATGAGCTGGGCAGGCATCAAAACCACTTGGGCAAAAAATTTTATTTTCTCAGCTTCTCTTACTAATGCAGTAGAAGTTGGAACTTGGATTGGAACCCTTATTTTTTCTAATCCGCCCATTTTTATCACCGTTCTTTCCGCAATTAAATTTAAATTTAAAAATTTTCTTAAAACATATCATTAATTAAAATTTTTATTTTATAAAAGTGGGAAGCTCAAACTTACTTCTGGAATAAAAACACTGGAAATTAGGAAAAGCATGTTTAAGCATAATACACAGTTTCTTTGCATATCAAAATACCTAAGAGAATAAGAAACAAAATAACAACTAAATACAAAATAATTAGTTCAAATAGAAGAAGTGCAAAATCGTTCTGACCTGACAGTCCTTTCAAGCAATAAATCGCCATTCAGTTTTTCCCCAAACAGAATACTCGATTGTGGGAATTCTTGGCGTGGGAAAATCACTAATCCGCATTCTCGCGTTCACTATCAGCTCGCACGAGGGCACTTTGCTAGAAGCCTTTGAGAATGAAGATGACAGTGAGACGAACTTAGAAGGAGGCGCACGGCATTTAAAAACAGTGTTGTTTCGGCTTTTGAGAGCTCGAATTTTATTTATTTATAACTATTATTGCTGGTAATTGATTTTCAATTTATGAAAATTATTAGAGATTTGGGAATTTTAATCTAAAATGCTTACTGCGCGGAGGAAGTTAAGTCGCTGCGCGGCAGCGTGCTCTCCCAGCTTAGGGGGAACATTGGTATAGAGCCAGCGGCGGATTTACCACTAGGCCAACTAGGCAGCGGCCTAGGGGCCGCAGGTGTAGAATCCAGAAAAACGGAGATAATAGAACAGAAAAATTTGGAAAAGGGAGGTACCGTTATTTTAATTTACTTGAATGAAATAAAGTAGTGGTAATTTTTTATTTTATCTCTATTGCGAGCACGCAATAGAGCTATTATTACGTTATTTTTTATAACCTTTAATTTAATAACAAGTCAAATCAAAATAATTTTTATTTAAATAATACTTACTTAACAATAAAATTATACTACCAATTATTATACTCTTAACTTAAAGATAAGTTTATTAGAAAATCTTATAGGAGCAAACTCAAATATGGGTGGCCGAGTGGGGGGGGGCATATAAAATATGGCTTAGGGCCTCAAATGCCTTAAATCCGGCACTGTATAGAGCAAAACATTAGTTATTTTTATCACAAGTGTATTAAAGTTATCCTGAGAACTTTCTAAGTCAGATTTCAAACGAAGTAACCATATAAAATACCTTATTCCCATTTTCATGTGAAATACAAAAGAGTTTTACCACCTTTTCTACTTCATCTAGAAGGCGAGTTCTTTGTTAATCTCGAATGCTTACTGTTAGATCTCAAATTAAATGAAAAAATATGAGCCAATAAAAAAAAAAAAGGCAGAGCACCGAGTTAACTTTATAAACATTTTCAACTGATTTCGAATTTTAAAAGATCGTTTTAGGACTAAAACATATTTGATGAAGATAAAGAGTTTTCAGTTGCTATGTGGGCAAAAAGGAAACGTTTCTTAGAGCTTCGAGGACAAAAATGCCGATGTCGGTGATACACTGTAAACAAATTCCTGAAATTCACGCACTGTTTTCCATGAGTTAACGACACATATTCCTGATTCAACCTTTTCCTGAAAAATCCTGAATTTCACCAATTTTTCACACATGAATTGACAGAAATACCCCTGTTCATCTTTCTCCGGTCGATAACGGGAAAATTGCCGTTATTAAGAGGTTGTGAAAATACCGTTTTGTCCACGCCGGGCATCGAGTGCGTCCTGCGTCACAAGGTGTTAACGGAAAATTCTAAATTTTCAGTAACCTTTCCGTAATTCCTTTCCGATATTAACTGAAACAGTTTGTTCTCACCTTTTTTCGTATCCATATGATGGGAAATTTCCGGTAATAAGATCGGTTTGCGGGAATAATTGAGGTTTGGTTAACTAATAAATTTCAATCGTGTGTCGGAGGACCTGGTTTTGAAGTTCTGTAGCGAGATCGGATATTGTACATAGCATATCACATGATATTTAGATTCTTGTGGCCACTCCTCCAGGTGGTGTACTTCCTACTGTATATTGTGTAGCGGCAAGAAACGGGTACTTAAAGTATAGTACTGGTGACTGCATGATGTCTATATATCTAGTATACTTATCAAGAGTAAATTTTGTATTCAGGGTTTTTTTGGTTTTTTATTGAAATATACTATGAATTAGTACGTTACACCTTTTCTTAAACATAACTGAAAATCATTGTCAGTATAAAGAAGATCTCAAGTTTTTTTTTCTTTTTGATTGAAAGTTTAACGACCACCATGAGCAACTCAAGGGAGCTATAAGCACTCGCCCGTCCCTAATTTAGAGCCAGTGGTTCCAGGTAAGGGTGAGAGTCAGTGCCGTAAGACAAACACAACATCTATGCCTCATGGGGATTCGAACCCGGACCTTCACGGACGAGTGGTCATACGCCAGCGCTTAGACCACTGCGACACCGGGCCGGCGATCTTAAGTTCCAAAACATTCAGTTGCTTTGAAAAATCATGATGATAAACAAATGTAGTTTGTAATAAGTCTTCCTACAGGAAAAGTAAAACTACTGTAAACCTTTCCAGAAAAATAATAAGCACCTACAGAAAATAAAATGACAAATTAATCAGTATTGGTAGCGAAAAACATTTCAACATCCCGGGATTCGAGTTCACTTCATTTCTACTTTAATTCTTTAAGCGGCCCAGGCACCTAAACCAAATTGTGCCCCAAATCTTCTGCGTTCCCCAAACTGGGATGTTCACATAACTGCCGAGTTTTACGAAAGCGACGGCAAAACGAATTCCTTTTTCCCTCCCATCTCAGCAGTACCGACCGTAAACCTAACCTGTCATTGGTGACAGGACCCTGCTTCTATATCGTCCTTTAGTCTCTGCTTCGTGATTCAAGGCATGATGGGGAAGGGCTAGACCTGACACGGAAACCATGCTACTGCGTGTGTGTGTGAGAGAGAGAGAGCAAGAGGGAGAGAGAGAAAGAGAGAGAGAGAGTGTGAGAGCAGAAATAAATAATTCAAACACCTTCTCTCTCCTTTCTTATTTTCGCGACATTGTTATAGACCTTTTAGCAGATATAATAAGTCAGGGTTAGTATCAGTCATCCGCCTTTAAATGACAGCTTTGAATGAGAACCGTTGCTCAGAAAGCGCTGCTATGACCTCAGGGAAAGCAACGCTCTCTTATGTACATATTCCTTGTTTCCTGCAGCATTCGGCTCACTTTTTAGAGAGTGAATATATTCGTTGGAGCTCATTTCGTCCAATTTTGCTAACCCGGAGTGCGGACGTAATTTCTTGGACAGAAAGAGAGAGAGATTTATGTAGAGGATTTTAGGAATGGAATGTCTGACCCCAGGTCTTAAACAACCTTTAGAAGTAGGAAGCTTTCGTGTCGGGCTAGAGTGCTCAACACGAATGCGTGGTAGAAAGGGGGAGGAAGACGCCCTTATTTGTAGCCGAGGCGTCAGTACCCGTGGTCCGACGGCTTAATGTCGCCCCTCTGACGCACGGCGTATATATTTAGCGGTTCGAGCGTTCGTACTTGTCTGGGATTTATCCTGAGACTTTTCCGTGGCAGTCACGAATGCTGACCACTAGGCCATCTACGGCTTGCTTGGCAGAAAGAGCCACAGTAAGAGTGCATTGCAACGCGGATTGATACCGTTTTTGCGTTTCATCGAGAGGTAGTGATCAGGCTAACCTACCTTTTACAACAGCACACTCCTAGGGTGACTTGCAGTATGGTGCTTCAGAATACTACATCCGTATGCATAGCACAGTTGGAAACGGGCCAACAGTTTTGGACCCGGACTCGGACGTCACATAATTTGAACTGACCTGGATCCGATCCGGACCAGACACGCAGAAATCTGCTTTGAACTATACATTCGAAATTCAATGTATATATACACACACGGCGTTCAAAAGGTCTCTCCGCAGTGGGTATCGTATGCTATATAGAAATCCTACAAATGTATTACGGGAACTTATAATTTACTCATTAATTTACAGAAAGTGTTGAAACGGTCGTCCTTCACATAACCTAGCTGTTTTACACATGTTTTGAAACACATCTGCGAGAATCAAAAAGTCCCTCCGCAGTAATGTTAAGGCTGTTCCACTTAATTTTGATGGTGCTACAGTCAAAAATTTTGAATTAACCACTTAGCATCCAGGTACGTAATATTACGTTGACGAATGATAGTGCAAGAAAATCGAGATCCGTAATATTACGGACCCACTGATGTGAGGTAGGGCGCCATGTTTTCGCATATATCACACAAATATCGACTTTTGAAATAATTATCCTTTTATTTCGTTCCACACGATGTGTACTGGAACTTTCGTCTTTTGTTTTATAACTACCAGAACGTTGCTCGTAATATTACGTTTTACGTACGTTCATTGTTTGTAATCGAGCTACTTGTACCTTGCAAAAAACAATTGCGTTTTTTTTACCGGTTTTTTTAATTTTCCTTGGGATCTTAAGTGGTTAAGTAATTTGTTGTATGTTCAATTTCAATTTTTGCTGTTTGGATAACATACCGAGCTTCAGAGTATGTTTCACAGCAACACCAATTTTTACCAGTTTCTGATGAGTTGAAAGTTTCCAAAGTGTGGACGTTGATTTCATCATTGCCCCCTCAGAAGGAAGGGACACTCATGAAATCAACATTCACATTTTGGAACCTTTCAACCCATCACAAGCTTGTGAAAATTGGTGTTGCTGTGAAACATATTCTGGTTACGTAATGAAACGAAATAAATTCCAGCATTCACTCTTCCCCTTTTTGTTTACGCTTTCCAACCGTAGGTTGAAGAAGCGTATATGCTCCAGCTTTGTCCCTCTGTCCGTCCGTCTGTCTGTCCTTCCGTCTGTCTGTCCTTCCGTCTGTCCACACGATAACTCGCGTAAAAATGGCTCGACTTCGATGAAATTTTAGTATGTGGTAGGGGACCACCTGGGGACGAACCCTATTGAAAATGGACGAAATGGGGTCAAAGGTCACGACATAGGAGCGGGATTCATTCCGTTGCCGTTATGCATCATAACTTGCGTAAATATGGTTCGATTTCGATGAAAATTTCGTATGAGGTAGGGGACCACCTGTGGACGAATTCTATTAAAAATGGGCGAAGTGGGTTCAAAGGTCAGGACATGAGAGCGGGATGCATTCTATTGCCTTTATGCGTCATAACTTGCGTAAATATGGTTCGATTTCCATGAAAATTTAGTATGTCGTAGGGGACGAATTCTGTTGAAAATGGGTGAAGTGGGGTCAAAGGTCAGGACATAGGAGCGGGATGCATTCCATTGCTCTTATGCGTCATAACTTGTGTAAAAATGCTTCGATTGAGACAAAACTTTATCATGTTGTTCCGGAAGTATACTTTACAGGTTCTGTTGAATATCATCGAAATGGGGTCAAAGGTCAGGTCATAGGAGCGAGATTTATTCTACAGCCATTATTATCATAAGTTGAGTAATGATTTCTGGTTTGTTGGAAAGCGTATCATAATCAATGCATTGCATGATTTTACCAACTTGTTTTTTACAAGAACGCATTTCTTGGCATCGACGCCATTCTCGATCTCCTTAAAATTAAATTCATCCATATTAACAAATAAGGCATTAATTCTGACACGACATGCAATAGAACGGGATGTTAGCACGTCAAACGAAAACTTCTGAATGCCCAATGCAAAAGTTGCCATGTTAAAAGTAACTCTCAGTCTTAAAATGTGACACGTATAACGAAGTAAATTTCTCCGTCATTTCTGTCCACGCCAGGAGTCGAACCCGGATCCCCTCATTCCGGAATAAGTCACTCTACCAATTGAGCTACGCGGACGTTTGTTCTGATTCCTATCTGCCTATATGTCGTGTGCGGCCTGCTGGCAGGTACGTCACATCTCCCCCCCCGAAAGAGGGCCGGGGGCATGGCCCACGGGTCAGCCGTGACCATGAATCGTTGCAGGCAGCCATCCACTGTAGAACGTACACTTGAGAACTCCCAGTCAATCTGGTGTGTGGAATGCAACGTCACACACACTTATTTTTCGAAGCGCTGGAGAAGGGATTCTCTGATTTTTCCTATCTCGCGGTGTGGAAAGAACATCCCACCATTGCGAGATTTTGAACGGTCGGGTCATCCGGATAGTTCGGGCGCCATTATAACGAAGTAAATTTCTCCGTCATTTCTTGGTCTACGCCGGGAATCGAACCCGAGTCCGCTTATTCCGGAACAAGTCGCTCTACCAACTGAGCTACGCAGACGTTTGTTCTGATTCCTATCTGCCTATATGTCGTGTGCGTCCTGCTGGCAGGTACGTCACACACGCCGGGTGTGAGAGAGTAAATCACCTGAGAAGCAGGTGACAGGCGTTTGCCTGTATCTTGCTCTGGACAATGGAACTGAAAATAAATTCAATGGAAGTATCGTTTTACGACATGGTATCGGTGAGTCCAGCGTCGGCGCCGTATCATCGGTCAGTGGAAATCCTCGTTGCTTTAAGAAAGAGACCGGAATATTTTTGTATGACAAATTATTTTTCACTCTACTAGGACCGGTATCGAGCACAAAATTCCACAGTACGCATTTTTCGTTGAAATATTTTTTTTTCAAAAATAAAACGGAAATAAAACCGGGTCGAAATAGGGTCAGGACCCCCTTGACCCGACCCGTTTGACCCGCAAGAAATTGTCGACCCGTTAACCCGCTTACCGGTGACCCATTTCCATCTCTGATGCAGAGAGCACTTATACAAATAAAAAAAAACTACTGAAATTTGCATTTTATCGAATGACCAAAACTGGTTAAAAAAAGCGTTGTGTGAAAATAAATATTTTCCTCCTAAATTTATGTAGCACAGCATTTTTCTGATTTTTAAGGTAAGAAGTCATAATGAACAGATTTGTTCCAATGGTAAGTGGTTAACCAAACAAATCCATTCCATACAAACGTAAGCAACCTTACAGGAAAAGTTTCACATAGAACAGGGGATATTAGTGAGTAGTGTCACGGAGAAGAAGGAAACACTCACGACGGAAAGAGCTAACAAACTAATGAAGGTTGGTAAGTAAGCCTTTTTTATATTTAAAATTAGTTCTCATCGTTTGGTTTACATACTTCTCTAAGGTAAGTAAAATTATTTTTTTTTTATATTTAGCATAAGAAAGAAAGTCTTGTAGCTATTCAAAGAGAAAAGTAAGAGTGTTATTTGCTATCATAAAAAAATCGTAAGAAATCCTCCTTGAAAAAGGCAATAGTCGAAGTGCATTGCTCAGAGCTCTATGTACTGCTCTCTGTTTGGAATTTGCATGCAGCGTGACCTTTTTCTTATTGGTTTTCAAAATACATGTCTGGACAGAATTTTTACATGCCCCGGGCATGTCAGATATGTTTTACTGAGTTTGCTTTCACCGTTAATATGTACGAAAACTTTCCTCTTTCTCAGGATACATGCATTAATCCTTACTTTTGTTTTCACTAATGTATACATACAGTAAACTTTCTGTTTTCGTTAATATAAATTAAACCTTTCTTGTTAAGACTAATGTATACAAAACACGCTAATTTCAATGACACAAAAGACGTTTTCTGTGAGAGAAAAAATAATGCTTTAAAAAATCATTTGAAATTTTTGTTATCCATTTGTTAAACCGATGTTTTGTAATTTATGAAGATCACAATATCAATACAGTGACATCGCCTGTACGCTTTGCTGGTTTTAGTACGCAAATAAATGCTTGGCTTTTGTTAATGTCGATGCTTTATTAGATATTATCAGGCAAACCAATAAAATCTTAGAACATTAAAAATTATTTGAATTTTGCCATCACACGATATTTACGTTCTTGAGCTTTTCTGTACTGTTACTCCAGCAAAGCAATAGTCATAAAAATTTCAAGTAAAATTTAAACATCGTGAGATGTTTCGCTGTTGTGCAAGTCTAGGTGATGTATACTGCGTTGACCACCACTTTCGCCGAGCAGTTCAGAGCAACTCATTTTTTGGCATCTAGGTTCCAGTACGGGCTAAGACGAAACTTCTACGTGTATTATTCTCTTCCTGGTTCTCTCTCCTTCCAACACACATATTCCTAAGCTGTCCTCTGAGATTCAGAGGCCAGGTTCTCAGAAAAAGCTCATCTGCCAGATTAAAGATTAAAACTGGTGGAACTAGATTTTACTTTCTGTTGATGCATAAAATGTCTCCATTTGCAGTGATCTCGGCACACAATTCAAGCTTTACTGACATCCATCACACATCACACACAAGTCTTTTTGCTCTTCATACTCATAAACTTTTTCTCATGCAGACATTCCTGAATCTGGTCCTCCCATGACTTCCTTGTCCTTCCTCTTCCTTTCTTTTCTGCCACTTGGGATAAATAAATTCTTTTAGTAAGCATTTCATCACTCATTTTTTCAACATGGCCGAACCTCCAAAGAATATTAGTCTCCACCTTACAAACAAAATTTTGCCTCACATCACACATCTGCAATACATCTTCATTCCTCACATGATCAGAGCATATCTTGCCACAAACCCCCCTAAGTAACATCTTCCCAGCACACAAACGACTTTTTCCTATATCTTTTCTGCAGTACCCAGGTTTCACTGCGGTACATTAGACAAAGAATATCAAACTGTGAAGTTAAGGATCGGCGAGACGTAACTAGCGCCGACATATCCTGGATTACAAGATGCAGAGCACAGAAACCAACATACAGGCTGATGCCGGAGCAGACTACGCATGCGTGTTTGTGTTGTTTTGTTGACTTCAATTCTTCTGGTTCGGTGTTACAGGCTATGTGCTACAAGAAACCAGCCGAGCTACTCAGAGTACGTGGTTATTGCCTTCTCGGTATAGCATAATCACTTTGCAAATCGG
This sequence comes from Macrothele yani, assembly GCA_039090855.1. Classification (NCBI taxonomy): domain Eukaryota; kingdom Metazoa; phylum Arthropoda; class Arachnida; order Araneae; family Macrothelidae; genus Macrothele; species Macrothele yani. Next base: position 16,428,244 of record CM077012.1, read on the forward strand.
ATATGCTAGTTTTGTTGCGCCAATCGCGTTAGTTAAGGCTTTTGTTCGCGCTTCAGTTTTTCAGAAATGCCAAATACTACGCATTGTCTGCATTTTGTACGCATTCTTAGGTTTAATATAATATTTGCTAAAATTTAATTCAAATTGTGATATTAATTGCTATTGCATATTTGTTTCACCAAAATAAGGAACGGGCGGGCTGTGAACAAACAAAAACAAGAAAAATGCTCTAAGCAAACAGTCATGAGGTCGAAGGAAACAATCGTGGATTAAGGTGGTTCCACCTAAAATCTCTGTCTTATGTTTCCAATGGTAAAATTTTTTACATACTTTCTTCGCAATTATAGTGTATTCCCAAGGATGAAAATTTGCACATCGATAAAACTAACTTTATGTTATAGCATGGATACTTAATGCTTGCTAAAACATAACTATAATTAGGCAATCCAGCATTTGTTTGTCTACTGACGTCATCAATGTACAGGTCGCGTCATCTATTAACAGGTCTGAACATTACCCAAAGAAAAATGATTGATTTTTAATATAATTATGGTTATGCTTTAGCAAGTATTAGCTATAACTTAGAGTTAGTTTTATCGATGTGCAAATTCTCATCCTTGGGAATACAGAGATTGCGAAGAAAATATGTAAAGAAATTTTACCATTGGAAACATAAGACAGAGATTTTAGGTGGACCTACCTTAAAGATCAAACGATCAAATGATCATATGTAGAGGATTTTAGGAAGGGAGTGTCTGACCCCAGGTCTTAAACAACCCTTAGAAATAGGAAGCTAGGAGATTTGGGCTAGAGTGCCAGATAGGAAAGTGACACGGAAGCGAAGTAGAAAGGGGGAGGAAGACACCCTTATTTATTACCGGGGGACAGTACCCGGGGTCCGACGGCTTAACGAGCCCATCCGACGCACGGCGGATATTTAGTGGATCGAACCTGATGTCCTTTCCGTGGCAGTCACGAACGTTGCCCACTAGGCCACCCGCGGCCCACCACCTTAAAGAAAAGCTCCGCTGGCATAGTCACCTAACGCCTTTTGTTCCTGAACGTTTGCTTTCCGGCAGAGCACATAAGCTACCAGGATATGGGGACGCTGTTATCGTTACTTCAAAGGGAGTTGACGTTCGTCACGCGCAGCTTCATATTCTTTGCATTAGAGTAGTAACAATTACACTTTCATATACAGCCATTCGGCACTTTCTTGAGAACCCACCATTCCTGTGAATCCTCTTGAACAGCTATGACTTTCAAAGATGAATCCCTCGCCTGCTAATTTCCCCATCTAATTTATTTTCTATGTCAAACATGTTTAATAAATATACAAGTTCATTAACCTTATCTATCTCTGTATCTAATAGGAGACTGTAAACCTCAATCAGGAATGGGGGATTCCTCCTGGTCTTTGATGTTAAAGAGATACATTACACATGCAAAATTTTCTCAAAATTTAAACGTAGCCACATTTTGTAGTTTTAATTTCCGTTATTATTCGTATTAACCGTTAAATGCTATGTTCTACCTTCACATTTTTGACTGCAGTTTTTGTACCCGTTATGAAACGAATTCTTCGGACTTTTTGTACATTTAATCAAACCTTTCGAGCAAAAGCTATATTACAACGCACAGCACAAAACGGAAAAATAAACAAAAAGTGATGCCACCGAAATCTCAGCGGTTTGAAATATTTTGAAGAATTTCTAAATTTGGGTATTTTTATTTCAGTCTCAATTTCGATAAAATAAAATTACTCGAATTTAGAATGCGTCAAAATATTTCAAAATCAAGTGGAACCGATTGGAACAGTCCTAACGCAACAGAAATATCTGGACCAGAAATAAACAGCGTTGGTTTCTCTCTCTCTCTCTATCTCTCTCTTCATTCCTAACTAAAAAAGAAATTCTTTACTATTTAACAGAGAAAAACTTAAAATCTTAATTATGGTTACTGTATCTAATTTGAGAACAATAGTTTTTGTCCGTCTTTTGGAAGAGGCATTATAACAATATAATATACAATGGTACAAGAAAGCCTGGATAATTCTCCGTAGAGTATTAGTTACTCATAATTTTTTTCAACATATCTGCATGGTTTGCTTTCGTAGAGCGGTAAATATGTGTGATCATTTGGTAGCCGAGCGGTCTGATTCTTTGGCTTCGGATTATTCGACTGAACTCGGGCTCGAGCCTGGATGAGGCATGGATGGTCTGTTTGTCTTACGTCGCTGTCTCTCTTTCCTCCCAGGAACCAGCGGTCCCAGATCATGGACGGGCTACTGCCTTCCCTAATTTGCGACCTAAACGAGCTGCTAATGGCAGTTGTTCACATTCTCCATCCGAAAAAATAAAAAGATATAAAAAAAAAATCTTCGCCGAAAAAATAAAAAAAAAACATAAAAAAAAAAAAATCTTTGTACGTTCTGTATAGAACGGTCACTCGGCAACGTCATTTTCCAGAATGCGTTTTGAAAATTTTTGTGCCTTTCTTGACATACAGATTTTTTGCAAAAGTTATGGCAGCCTTATATTAACTATTGTCATCCATTATTACCACTCATTATCCGATTAATACTAATAACAAAATGTATGGAAAGTGTTGTCCGATCACCAAGGCTCTGATTCTGCTTCTCCTAAGAGTCGAAGTACAAACATTACACCATATATTAACTATTGTCATCCATTAGGGCTGTTCATCTCAGGATGATTATTCACACCTTTATTATTAAGCCTGATTGAGAGGTGTTAATAACATTTTTATCACTAAACTGCTCATTTAGTTTATTTCAGAAACACTGGAAGAGTGTTGCACCTCACCAGCTCATTCTCACCCGAAACTGAGGGAATCTGCAAATCTCATTCCACAGGTGATATACACCGATCAGCCAAAAACATTAAAACCACCTACCTAATATAATGTAGGTCCACCTATCGCCACCAAAAGAGCTCTCACCCAGTGAGGCATAGATTGAACGAGATGTTGGTAGGCGTCTCTTGATATTTGGCACCGTGAACGCAACAGAAGATCTTGCAGTTCCCGTAAATTACGTGGTTGGGGTGATGCTGCTCGTATCCGTTTCTCCAACTCAAACCACAAATGCACGATAGGATTCATGTCCGGCGAATTTGGTGGCCATGGCAATAAATGGAATTCCTTTTCATGTTCTTGGAACCATTCCTGAAACCTCTTCGTAGTGGGACATTTATAACGAAGTAAATTTCTCCGCCATTTTTGGTCTACGCCGGGATTCGAACCCGAGGCCGCTTATTCCGGAACAAGTCGCTCTACCAACTGAGCTACGCAGACATTTTATTCTGATTCCTATCTGCCTTTATGTCGTGTGCGTCCTGCTGGCAGGTACGTCACATCTCCCCCCCCCGAAAGAGGGCCGGGGGCATGGCCCACGGGTCAGCCGTGACCATGAATCGTTGCAGGCAGCCATCCACTGTAGAACGTGCACTTGAGAACTCCCAGTCAATCTGCTGTGTGGAATGCAACATCACACATTTTTATTTTTCGAAGCGCTGGAGAAGGAATTCTCTGATTTTTCCTGTCTCGCGGTGTGGAAATAACATCACACCAATGCGAGATTTTGAACGGCCGGGTCATCTGGATAGTTCGGGCGCCATTATAACGAAGTAAATTTCTCCGCCATTTTTGGTCTACGCCGGGATTCGAACCCGAGTCCGCTTATTCCGGAACAAGTCGCTCTACCAACTGAGCTACGCAGACATTTTATTCTGATTCCTATCTGCCTTTATGTCGTGTGCGTCCTGCTGGCAGGTACGTCACACATTGTCTTGTTGAAAGACGCCATTTCCGCTGGGGAGTACGGTCTCCATAAAGAGGTGTGCTCGGTCAGCCACGATGTTCAGGTACGAGACAGCTGTCAGTACCTGAACTCTACAGGAATAATGGGTTCAAGTATTCCCCAAGAAAATATTGCCCAGACCATCATACTCCTTCCAGCCGCCTGGATCCGTTCCACAGTGCATCCAGGTGAAAAGGCTTAGTTGGGGGAACTTCGCACACCAACTCGTCGGTCAACATAGTGTGACATAAAACGGGATTCGTCTGATCACGAGACTCTCTTTCAGTCTTCTATGGTCCAATGCCGATGATTACGTGCCCACTGCAAGCGTTGACGACGGCGAAATGCTGCGAGCATAGGCACACGAATAGGTCTCCGGTTGCAGAGACCCATACCCAAGAGGGTACGATGAACTGTGTGTTCGGACACATTGGGCCTGTAACGTATACTCTAGATTCAGTTTCCTTTTGATTTTACTATCTCTCGTTATTTTATTTTCCTGTGTAAATTATCTTCTTACTTAACGAGATGTTATTTCTCCCGCTGAATGATATGTGGCAACGAGTGTAGTCATGACGTGATGGTAGGCAGTATAAATAGGCGCGTTCAACGATACCTAGGAGAGCTTTTGTTTATGTGCGAGGAGAGCTTTTGTGTTACGCGAGAGAGCTTTTTGTTATATGTGGAGAGGTTTTGTTCGATGTGAAAAGAGCTACGTTATTTTGTGCCGAGAGCTTCGTTCTATGTGAGTAGGTTCTTCTTCATTATTGGGATACGATTAGTGTGACTAGTAGTGTGTGTGTTGGATGATACCAGGAGTTTCCTAATAAAAGGTTTTTTAAGTAAGTACGTTTTTCTCAGTTCATAGTACTGTCAGACCTCTGTCTGGCCGTTGGGTCTCTGTCATTAAGTGTCTCCATTAATAACCAGCATAAGACTTTATTCATAATTAATTACCACACAAAAAAACAGTAAAAACTAATTCATTATAGGCCCTTCACCACAATTGTAATTATGGGTAATGTCAGCCACAGTAGCCGTCCTGCTGCTGCGGACAAGATGAGATAGCCTGCGCTGACCTCTGGCATCAATGAGGCGTGGCCTCCCCACTTCTTGTTGACGCTCGAAGTATCACCTGTTTAGGACCATCTTTGATAGGTACTAACTACTGCATAGCGTGAGCAGCCTACCAGCATCGGTGTTTCGGAGATGCTCTTAGCCTCTTACCAAGGCGTCTTGCCATAACGATCTAGCCTTTGCCGAAATCAGATAAATCCTTTGCTTTTCCCATATTGAGACGAAACGAAATACTGACTGAGAGAGCTACGACCCAGGTATTATACATATATCATTCGTGACCTTGACTCGTGACGCTGATTGGCTGCACGCGCGCTGAGTTGCATAACCCAGAGGTGGTTTTAATGTTTTGGCTGATGGCTGTAGGCCCACACCGAAGAGCCAAACATTTTGACCACCTGCCAAATATGATGTCGGTCCTATACTTGCCACCAAAACAGCACTTACTCGGCGTGACATAAGACGCTACAAGATTTCTAAAGGTGTCTTGTGGTATTTGGTACCAACACATTATCAGCAGATCCTTTAGCTCATGTAAGATACGTGGGTGAGCCGCCGTAGATCGTATTTGCTGTTCCAACACATACTACAGATGCTCGATTGCGTTGATGACCGGGAAATGTGGAAGCCAGGGCAATACCTGGAAGTCTTTCATATGTTCCGCGAACCATTCTCGAACAATCCGGGCAGTGTGGCATGGATTGTTGGCATAGTGCATTATCCTGCTGAAAGACGGCCCTACTAGAGAGAAATGCCGTTGGTATGAAAGGGTGTACCTGATTTGCAATAATGTTTAAGTAGGTGGTAGATGTCATAGTTTCCTGCACACAATGACTGGACCCAAGGTTTACCAGCAAAACATTGCCCAAAGCCTTACACTTCCTCCACCAGCTTGTTTTCGTCCCACGGTGCATTTTGGTGCCAACTCATTGGCTTGGTAAATGACGCTCACGAACCTGGTCTTCCACATGGTGCAACAGGAAACAAGATTCATCGGACCAGACGACCATCTTCCAGTCATTTAAGGTCCAGGTTTGATGTTCGCATGCCCATTGTAGGCGCTTTCCACGGAAAACCCAGGTTAACATGGGCACTCGGAGTGACCTGCGGCTACGCAGCCCTATTTTGCAGCAGAGTTCGATGCATTGTGTGTTGTGACACATCAATCTCGTCGCCAGCATTCAAATTATTGACGAGTTACGCTACAGTATTCCTGCTCTTGGCCTGTACCATACGGGATAGCCTTCTATCATTGAAGAGCAGTGGTCGTCTCACAACTTGCCATCGGTTCGTAGTTTTTCCCTCCTTGGACCACTTTTTAAAGGTACTAACCATGGCTGACCGTCTCGGAAATGCTCTGCCCCAGTTGTCTGGCCATTACAATTTGGCTTTTATCAAACTCGCATAAGTCCACTGCCTTTCTCATCTGAAGAACCAGAATAACATTGATTAACAGGACTCACAAGGGAACGGTCCGGACCGTTGTCGCTAGATGCACAGTGCTTGTTATATCATTCGACAGTACTGAAGGGGTAATGTGTAATGACCAACTTTTAGGTGCCGTGGAATATAAATGATGAAGTTATAGGACATCAAAGAACAGTGGCAGAGACAATATTCACGGGACCTGCATTACTCTTGCGGCCCGTATCGGAATTGTTTTTGTTGTTTTAAGCAATTGGTATGCATTACGAAGTATCCATGAATGGATATACAATATAGCGTGTTCAGTAATGGATATACATCGCCCTCACCTTTCATGTGCGACAAAAAAGATGAAGATCTTTAATTATGGAATGATCCAAACAAAAGTAGTTCTCACAGTGAGCACACTTCATGAATGCTGTTTCCTCGCAATCTTCTCTACCACATTCCTCAACTAGGCCCGATTCAAAACAATACTGGAGAGGTGTTTGGAAGTATCCAGGGTGAGTAGTGACATAACTACACTTATAAAATGCAAAGCGCATTAGGTTTTGAAATCGAGGTGCTGAAAACTGATAGTGAACAAAAGACTGTAGACGGAGAAAGTGATCTCTGTGCAAAAAGTTCATGTCTGATGTTACCAACAACAGTGTCCGTTATGAATTTAACCAGATTTTTTTAGGGACTTCTTGCACTTATTTTTATAGAAAATAATTGTAAGAAGTTCTAATATAACATTCATAATATACATACATTACATTATATAATGCTGATGAACAAGGTTCTACTGGCTCCACCTGTTGTCATAGCAGCTCAAAGTTTGGATATAAAGATATCTTATGATCCTCTATCTAAACAACATACTTTGGTTTTGCAATCAGCGACAACCACATGTCCGTTTCCTTGTCAGTATGAAGTGTTATTTATATCATTTCATGACCTCCACAAGCGCAGTCGTTTATCTGCAGTTGCTTCGATTTGCATAAAGACGCGCTGCGCTGGTCATAATGGTCTTTTCGGTGTATCTGCGCTGGTCTTTTCGGTGTATGTAAAGACACCACCTATTTTAAGGAGAAATTTTTTTTAATATCCTTGGTTCTTTCAGATGTTCGCATTTCCATCATGATGCATTGTTGCGAGAATTGTTTTTCTGACATCAGAATGCAAATGTATATTGAGAAACTTTCCTTAGAGCAATCTGAAAAAATCTTTATTTCTCTTGGTGACGTTATCAAATGACTTTGCCGTACGTAACCTTCCCAGTGACTGAACGCTTGGCATTCAAAAATGGTACCGTGTCAATAGCCAAATTTTAAAAAATTGTCATGTGAATCCCGTGTTTGTGGGCAATATTTCGGTAACGTTGTTAATTCTTGCAGTAAAGGATATAAGCCAACCTCTGTGAGTGAGGTCAAAGAGGAAATTAATAGATCTTTCCCTGTTTTGATAATGCATCAGCAGCCAAAGAGCAACCGAATTATTTCCACGGAGATAACGCATGAAGCTTCAATGGAAATAACATTTATCACAGACAAGATGTCAGCAGTTTGTTGCACATCCGATAGTATCCACAGTGTGAGTAGTTTGTAACTGGTATACCGGTATAGCTCAGGCCGAAATGTCTATGTGTAGAATCTTTCAGTTGCGTTTGCAGTTCGACTATAAATTTACGTGCACTGTAGAAAATTTCCTGAAATTCACGAGTCATTTGCCGTGATTCGTTTCGTGAATTAAAGCAGCGAATTCCTGATTCAACGTTTTCCGTGAAGTAACGAAATGTTTTTCACGGATTTTTCATACGGGAATTGAAAGAAATAATCATGTTCATCTTTCTCCGGTTAATACAGAAAATTTTAAAGAGCTATTATTGAAAACTCCTGAATTTTCCGGGAACTTTTCCGTGATTCCATTCGTACATTAGCGTACAATTTCTGTTCTCACATATTCCATATCCATATGACAGAAAATTGGCGGTACTAAGAACGATTCGCGGAAAAACTTGAGTATTTGAATTGTCGTACAGGTGACTGAGTGAATGATGTCTACGTATCAGTCTGTGGTCTTGACTCATAAACTATTATACACGGTCGAGTCACATTATTGTGACCACCAGCTAATATCCAGAGTAACCGCCGTGTGCAGCGCGGACAGCAGCTATACGGGCTGGGAGTGACTCAATACTCAATAAGGTGCTGGAAGGTGTCCACAGGTATATGAAGCCATGCTGACTGCAGTGCATCTGACAGCTGCTGGAGGGTGCGTGGTGGAGAATCCATAGAGCGAACAACACGATCGAGGGGATCCCACAGATGCTCAATTGGGTTTAGGTCTGGAGAATTAGGAGGCCAGGAAAGTACTTTGAAGTCTTCATCGTGCTCTTCCAACCACTCCCGGACATTTCTAGCTGTGTGACACGTCGCATTGTCGTGATGGAAGATCCCATTCGCCCTAGGGAAGACAATCAGCATGTATGGGTGTACATGATCAGCAAGAATTCGGTCCATAGTCATAATGAATTCGGTCCACAGTGCATTCCACAGGTATGAGTGAACCCAGAGAATGCCGCGAAACCATTCTCCAGACCATAATGCTGCCCCCACCAGATTGTGTTCTGCCAGCAATGGTTGAAGAGTGTTTGCTCTCCGATGTTTTCCGCCTTATACGCCAACGTCCATCCGTTCGATGAAGCAGAAAATGTGACTAATCGGAGGAGGCAATCCTTTGCCAATCAGCGGAGGTCCGATTCCGATACTGCCGTGCAAATGTAAGCCTTTTCTGCAGATGCACCTTCGTTAGCCATCCGTCTGGATCGGAGCCCCATACGCAGCAAGGTTTGCTGAACTGTCGTTTTAGACATACTTCTGCTCCGGAGCCGAAGAATGCGGGTACGAAAACTTCACCGGCAAAATTGTGTTTTAACAAAATGACAGAGGGGGATCTTCTAATCTCAAGCGGGTGGTGCGACAACATTGCCTGTCCTCGATTGCAGCACTCACCACTGAGTTCCAAAATGCCTCAGGAAGCAACGCCAGCACCACACAACAATTCATCGAGAGCTGAAGGGAATGGGCTTCCGTGGCCGAGCAACCGCACTCAAGCCTAACAGCAGCAGCAAAATCAAAGACAAGCGTCGGTCGGAGGGATGTAAAGCTCGGCGCCAGTGGACTCTGGAGCAGTTGAAACGCGTTTTCTGGATTGGTGAATCACGCTTCGCCACTTGGCGGTCCAACGGATAAGTTTGGGTGTGGAGGATGCCAGGTGTAAGCTACCTACCTGACTATGCTGTGTCAACTGTGAAGTTCGGTGGTGGATGCGTAACGCTCTGGGGCGGTTTTCCATGGTTTGGGTGGGGTTTCTTAGTGCCAGTGCTTGGGAATCTTAAAACTGCGGCATATAATGACATTATCAACAATTTTCCTAACGTTATAGCAACAGTTCGGAGAAGGCCATTTCGTTTACCAACATCACAATGGTTTGATGAGATGAACTTCACAGAGTCCTGATATCAACTCCATGTAACTCTTTTGGGAAGATCTGGAACACCGACTGCGAGCCAAGCCAAACCGCCCGACATCAGTGACAGACTTAATTAATAATCTTGTGACAGAGTTGTAAGCAATTCCCGCAGCAAGGTAACAGAACCTAGTATCCCCTTCCCAGGAGAGTGGATGCTGTGAGAGTAACAAAGGCTGGACCAACTCGATACTAATTCCTTTCCTATTTCAGGGAATTGATGGATAGGCAGGTGTCCGAACGAATATTCCCTCTAATCGGCCATGGTAACGCGCGCCTAACCCAATGAGCTGGGCAGGCATTAAAACCACTTGGGCAAAAAAAGTTTATTTTCTCAGCTTCTCTTACTAATGCAGTACAAGTTGGAACTTGGATTGGAACCCTTATTTTTCTACCCCCCCTTTTTTTTTAGCACCGCTCTTCCCGCAATTGATTTTAAATAAAAATAATATTAGTAACATTTCATTAATTAAAATTTTTATTTTATAAAAAGTGAGAAGCTCAATATTACTTCTGGAATGCTTACAATTTAACTGACCGGAATGCCTTTACCCCGCCAACTAGCATGGGTGCATTAGTTAGTACAACGAATTTTGTTACGGTTTGCTGTGATTGGCTGGCGCTGATGTGTTGTTTTGGGAAAAGACTCAATACCTGCCTCTTTCTCGGCGTGGGAAAATCACTAAACCGCGTTTTCGCAGCCACTATCTGCTCGCACTAGGCTGCTTTGCAAGAAGCCTTTGAGAATGAAGAGGACAATGAGACGAACTTTCCGAATTTTATTTATTTGTTATGATTTTTGCAGGCAATTGATTTTCGATTTATGAAAATTAATTAGGGATTAGGGAATTTTAATCTAAAATTCTTACTGCGCGGAAGATATTTCAGCTGCGCGGAGGAAGTTAAGTCACTGCGCGGCCGCGCAGCTTAGAGGGAACATTGGTCCCAATACTTTTGATCAGACAGTGTATGTTGCCAAGTTTTCCCTCTCCAGTGGGAGGCTTTTTACAATGCAACGGTCAGACATAAAACTTATTTTTTACAGTGCGTTTTTCCTTTATATTATCCTCTTTGTGACACATGTCGTACAGAATAAACACAATGGTATTCGTGACAAGGTATTTTATCTCATGTCACTACACGTGATTCTTGTATACCAGTTCTATTACTTGTAACACGTTAGGAGAAGGAAAACTAAACGAAATAGGTCAAAAGGTTACACGTAGGAGAGAGAAACCCTTCACAAAATCTCTAAATACGTTGAAATAATTTTGTTCTTTTGAAGAATGCTTTTGAAGTCACAACGAAGATAATGTTAGAAATGTTTCACCAATACATAAAACTTTTTATACCTAACTTCGAAACATCCTGTTGAACCGGTTAAGGTCTAGAATCTACAGACAGGAGAAGAAAAACATGAGTCAAAGCTAATGAAAGGGAAAACACGTTTGAGTTCTTCGCATTAGCTACTAACATGCATAATTATAGTATAGCGGAATGTAAGAGCACCAGAAAAATATCACAAACAGCCCGTAACCCATTCGCAGAATAAAACGTGTTTAAGAAGTTGTTAGGTCGATGCTCAAGTATTGTTTTCAAAAAAAAAAAAAAAAAAAAAAAAACGGGTTTCGAAACTGTTCGTTTCACTGCGTTCATTAAAAATTTAGGTCACATTGTATTAAAATGTAAGTAGGAAAATATCAAATTTCAGTAAGAAAACTGGAACTGACACTACCTACTTGAGAATGTACAAGGAAATATACTAAAATTTGTCAGCAATTTTAGTGAAACTTTTAAAGCCGGCGCAGTAGTCTAACCGCTGACTCGTGACCATTCGTCTGATATGGGCCCCGAGTTTGAATCCAGCGAGGCATGGATATTGTGTCTGTTTTACGGCACTGGCTCTCTCCCTTCCCTAGGACCAGTAGCTCTAAATTAAGGAAGGGCGACTGCTTATAGCCCATTGAGTTGCTCGCGGTGGTCGTTTAACCCCCAATAAAAAAAGGAAACTTTTAAATAGTTTCTTTCTTTGTTATTCGGCATTTGAGATGAAACAACTTTAAACAAGAAGGATGACACCGAAATTTTGGTTGTAATGAGCACATCTTTTGAATCCTTTCCAACACGAGCAAAATACACTCACGGACAATGAAATTTGCGAACCTAGAAGAAAACATGCTACAACCGCGAAACTTTGCAAATAGCTAGAGTGCGTGCTGGTATGCAAATGATCAGCGTTTGGTACGAGTGTGTATGACCGCGTACCCTATGGTGGCGCTGCAAGCAGGAACCGGCAGCCTTAAACAGGCGTGTAGTCGATGCCCCATGAAAGCGAAAAGCATTGGCCGACGCAAGCAAGAGTACAGAGTCACAAGAATGTCGGGTAGATGCCAGAGATGTCCATTTACGCAACTTACGGACTTTGAGAGAGGCCAGATCATCGGTCGGAAAACAGAAGGGTGGTCGGAGCGCTGTATAGCCCACCACGTGGATCGTTCTTACCATACCGTCAGACTGAGTTGGGAGCAGTGGACACGTGACGGCACTTCCACACGGCGGAGCGGCTCCGAACGGACCAGGAAGACCACCGGTAGAGAGGATAGACGGATCGTGCACCAGGCATGAACGGATCCCACGGGGACCCGGTCCACTATACAGGCAGATGTCGCGGCTTCTGTGTGCCCACGAACCATTTCCCGACGCGTTGCGGAAGCGAATCTGCGATCTCAGCGCCCCTTACGTGTGCTGCCATTAACACCAGAACATCGCCGGCTCCATGTGCAGTGGTGCCAGGCCAGAGCGACGTGGAACGCCACAGACTGGCGACGCGTGGTGTTTAGCGATGAGTGTCGCTTCGTTTTGGGGACAGATGATCATCATGTCCGGGTGTGGAGGTCCCCAGGTCAACAGCATAATCCCAACCACGCTATCGAGCGCAACACCTCCCTCACTACAGGCATTATGGTCTGGGGAGCCATTGCCTATGATAGCCGATCAGCCCTAGTAGTGGTACGTGGATCATTGACGGGCTAGTATGTGGGTGAGATCCTACTGTCCCATGTGCTCCCATTCCTGGCCGGGGTTCCAAGTGCGCTATACCAGCAGGCTAATTCCCGCCCGCACACGGCCATGGTTGCCCATGACTGCCTACGTCATGTCCAGACACTTCCATGGCCTGCCCACTCCCCGGACATGTCCCCTACCGAGCATGTGTGGGCCCAGTTGAAATACCAGCTGCCGCCTTGCTGCCGTATCCGGGATTTGGAGCACACCGTCCAACACGTGTGGGCCAGTCTTCCGCAGGATAACATCAGGCGTCTGTTCGCCTCCATGCCGGACCATATCGCAGTACGTATCACCGCACGGTGCGGTGCGACGCGCTATTGAAGATGACCGGACTGCGTGCCACAGATCCATCTGTAATTGTCCTGCAGCTCTGTTTTTGCCGTCATGTGTATCATTCATCTGTATCATTACGTTCATAAAATTTCAATTCAATCCGATGCTTCCTTCTTAGTGCGCAAATTTCATTGTCCGTGAGTGTATTTCAAAGTTATTCATAGTCAATGTAGGGGCGTAGCTAGGGAAGGGCCTGACTGGGCAGCGCCCGACCTGCGTTTCCTTTTGTCCATCCTACCGACTTACACTACAGTCCAGTGCCCAACCTCTCTTATGTCTTTTGCCCGACCGCAACCATCGGCCGGCCTTCCCAGCTTCTCAGCCTGGCTACTGGCCTCAGTCAATGGAATACGTTACAAACAAACAAACAGGGTTTCTATAATCAATAAAACACACGGAAATACAGTAGAAATAGCCACTTTCTCTGGATGTTAAGATACCTGTTCCAGAGGTCTTAAGAAATACAGTGCCCTCCGTGTTAACAGGCCCCAGACCACTTCAGCGCCTCTATTAGCTTGCATAGTCAACGTTAGCCGCTGGGATCCATCGATTGGTACTATTGACACTACTGTAATGTTTGAGCAGCAGCAGAGTGTGGAGATGATGGTAGTATGATGATATAATAGTAGTTGCGGAAGTTGAAGTACTTGTAGTTGCGATTTCTTGACGTCTGCGTATTTAATATTTAGAGTTGGTGTTTTTTGCATGACTTCCGAGATGGAGACGAAGGATCTAAGCGCATTTGATCGTGGGCAAATTGTCGGGGCCTGACTAATGGGTCACTCCATCTCGGAAGTAGTGCAGGCACTGGGATTTTCACGAGCCACTATGTCACGGGTGCACCGTGAGTACATCGAATCCGGTAAAACCATCCCTGCAAGGGCCAACTGCCGTGGACAACAGCGTGTGGATGAGCGGGGTCATCCTCGGCTAGCTCACATTGTAACAGCGGATAGACGGGCCACAGTGCAAGAAATCACTCGGCAATTTAACACTGGTGCACAAAAACGTGTAAGCAGCCACACCATCCAGAACCATCCCCTCGCCATAGGGTACAGGAGCAATCGTTCCACGAGAGTACCGCTGCCAACCGCACATCACAGGATGCAAAGATTAGCATGGGCGCGGGAACATCGCCACTGGACCCTAGACATGTGGGAAAATGTTGCCTGGACTGATGAGTCGAGATTCACGTTGGTACATGCGGATGGCAGGATACGAGTACGGCGCAAACCACATGAAGCGATGAATCCTTCTTGCCAGCAGGGTACTCTTTAAGCTGGTGGGGTGACATTCTCGCCTGGGGACTATTTACGCGGACTAAAATGGGACCCCTGGTACGAGTGACGTCGTCCTTCACAGGTCAACGTTACCGTGATATCCAGGACGACCATTTGCTCCCGTTTGTGCGTTTTCAACATCCCACTGGGGACCTCATCCTGCAACAAGACAATGCACCGTGCCATCGCTCCCGAATTGTGTCCAAATGGTTGGATGAACACTCCACCGACGTGACCTCGCTTCCTTGGCCAGCTAGGTCTCCTAACCTCAATCCCATCGAGCACATCTGGGATGCCATCGAGAGAGATGTTCGAGGCTCTGACCCCCACCATCAAATCTTCGTGAACTGTGCGAGCTTGTTCAGGGGTCGTGGATCTGTATGGCTTCCCAACGCTTCCGGTGTCTTGTCGAGTCCATTCCGAGACGAATCGCCGCCGCCGTCATCAGGGTGAAAGGTGGTGCTACACGTTACTAGACAGGTATCTCTAATTCAATTGCTCCTTCGGTGTATATCATTATACTACCATCATGCCCACATACTGCTGCTGCTCAAACATTTTATAACGTTCAGTTCTCATCGGACACATACACACGTCATACGTTCTGACCTCAAGATGTTGCCAACTATACTCTTGCGAGAGAGAAGATATCACGCTAAGTTTGAAAAACGCTAAGAAGGAGGAAACCAAATTTACATAGAGGAAGAATCAAAAACGGAAAGTTAAATTTGTGCATACGTCACACTGTGACGTCCTAATCAGAATGTGGACTGATTTATGAACAAATATTGAAGATGAGAATCCGATTTTTGGTCTGACTTACCATCCTTGTCATATTTACACTAAAAATCAGATTCTCATCTTCAAAATTTGTATTGTATGGTGTAATCCCGTATTCCATTCTTAATTTATGAACACCACAGTCATTTGTACCCCGCCGCCCCGGTGGCGCAGTGGTCTAAGCGATGGCCTCTGATCATTCGTCCAAACGGGGTCCGTGTTCGAATCCCGATGAGGCATGGATGTTGTGTTTGTCTTACGGCACTGGCTCTCTCCCTTCCCTGGAACCAGTGACCCTAAATTAAAGACGGGCGACTGCTTATAGCCCATTGAGTGGCTCACGGTGGTCGTTAAACCTCCAATCAAAAAAAAAAATTGTACCCCGAGTGACGTTTCTCTGGGTGTGGTTCAAGAAATGCTTTGCAACCACACCCAGCGAAACGTCACTCGCTTTTGCTGGTGATGTGGTTCAAAGAAATGCCCTGACCTAATGTTCTCTTCCGGAGTTCTACGTCATAAGAACAACACGTTGTGATTTGTTTGGACCCTGCTGTCCGAGTAACTCTTCTGAAGTCATGCTGTGCCATACGAAAAGGTCGTGCCAAGTTATCCCTTGAAGCAAGTGATTTTTCGACATTCCGGTCATGTCGCCGAGGTATGTGCTGTCTGGCGATTCAGTCTCCTTTGTCCACACGTGAGCAACAAAGTTGCCCGCTAAAGACGTCATAGCCCCCCGTGTTGGTAAAGCTCACGGCCGACCCTGTGGCGCATTGGTCTAAGCGCTGGCTTATGACCATTCGTCCAAGTGGGTCCGGGTTCGAATCTTGATGAGGCATGGATGTTGTGGTTGTCTTGCGGCCCGGGCTCTCTCCGTTTCCTGGAACCAATGGCCCTAAATTTGGGACGGGCGACTGCTTATAGCCAATTGAGTTGCTCACGGTGGTCGCGTCATACCCTCAACCAATAAAAAAAATATCACGTGGGTAGTACAAATTCAAGAAGATTGGCGAACCTCTACTTCACCGCATCCGTTAATCGTTAATCAGCGTTACTTTTTTGTACACCGAAGAGCCAAAACATTATGACGAGCGTGCCTTTATGCAAATCGAAGCAACTGCAGGTAAACGACGGCGTGTGTGAAAGCGAAGAAACGGTATAAATAACACCTGTTCATGAGCTCTGTTAATCAGTGTTATTCTTGTTCTTCAGATGGGAAAGGCAGCGGACTTAAGCGAGTTTGACAAAGGTCAAATCGTAATGAACTGACGACTGGCTCAGCACATTTCCGAGACGGCAAGGCTTGTGGAGTGCTTATGGTCAGCCGTGGTTAGAACCTTCAAAAAACAGTCCGAGGAGGGAAAAAAACCACGAACCGCCCGCATGGTGTTGACCGACCGCGGCTCATCGATGCTAGAGGTGAGCGAAGGTCATCCCTTATATTACGAGCCAATAGAAGGGATACTATGGCGCAACTCGCCAGTAATTTGAACTGTGTTGACGGGAGTAAAGTATCACAACACACAACCACCTCTAACTCTGCTGAAAATAGGGCTGCTTAGCCGCAGGCCGCTCCGAGAGCCCATGCTAAATTCGGTTCTCCGTCGAAGCAGCCTACAATGGCGCGCAAGCATCAAGACCAGACCTTGAATGATTGTAAAAAGGTCGTCTGGTCCGATGAATCTCGTTTCCTGTTCCGCCATGTGGACAACCGGGTACGTGTGCGTCGTTTATCTGGGAAAGAGGATTTACTGTGGGACGAAAACAAGCCGGTGGAGGGGTGTAATGCTTTGGGCCATGTTCTACTGGAAAACCGTGGGTACAGTCATTCATGTAGGAAACCATGACGTCTACCACCTACCTAAACATCATTGCAGAACAGGTGCATGCTTTCAAGGCAACGGTATTCCCCTGTAGTAGTGCTTTGTTTCAGAAGGATAATGCCACACTGGCCAGATTGTTGGAGAATGGTTCGCGGAACAGGAGGAAGACTTCCAGGTTATTGCACTGGCCACCAAATTCCTCAGACATCAGTCTAATCGAGCATCTGGGGTTTATGTTGGAGCAGCCAATCCGACCTGTGGCGACTCAACCACGTTACGTACAAGAGTTAAAGGATCTGCTGGTAACGAGTTGGTATCAGATACCACAAAACACCTTTAGAAATCTTGCAGCGTCGACGCCTCACCGTTTAACAGCTGTTTAGGCGGCACATGGAGGACCAATTTCCTTTTAGACAGGTAGTCATAATGTTTTGGCTTTTTGGTGTACAGTATAAAAGTTTGGAACCAAGGCCTACTATTGACAACGAATCCGATGCAGAAAAAGAGATCAAAATTAAATTAATGCGAGACAGGCATAAATTTACGACGCATATGGATACCTGACATACGAAAGTAACCGAAATTGTGCCGTTGCCACGTCCACGCGGCAGATCGCTGCGGAACTTCAATCATTTGCATATACTATATTGGCAAAAGTCACCGGACACCTAGAAGTGAAACACAACATAGCATTTATTGGCATACATTAGTACGGTGTCAGCCCATCGTTGGATTTAATACATGCACTGACCCTTCGACACATGCTTTCGACAAGGTTTTGGAACACAGCGATAGGTATGCGCTTCCATTCAGTACATAATGCTGCCGCTAACTGTTGCTTAGTAGTAGGCCTTGGTTTCAAACTTCTTATGCGGCGCTCTAATTCATTCCATAGCTGCTCTATGGGATTAAGATCAGGGCTCTGTGCTGGCAGTCAACACACGATACGGAATTATCGTCAAACCACGCCGTAACATTCCTTGCTTTATGGCTTGGTGCATTATCCTGCTGGTACCAACAAGGCTCGGTTCCATAGTATTGCCACAGAGTTGGTAGGGCATAATTGTCCAGAATATTGTGGTAGACGTGCTGGCTAACAGGTTTGTCCACGATAACCAATGGGCCGGGACCATACCACGAAAAACACACCCACACGAGTACACTGCCAGCTCTGTGGTAACTGTGGTAAATAGCGTTCTCCCTGCTGCCGCCATACCTACACACGGCCATCAGACTGATGAATCGTGTATCTGGATTTATCAGTCTATTTGACCCGTTTCCATTGATCTACGGTCCACGATAAATGTTCTTTACACCATGCTAAACAACGAGTAGCATTCCGAGGGAGATGAAAGGCTTATGAGCAGCCGCACGACCACAGTAACCTATGGAATGAAGTTCTGTACGAATGGTACGTGTGCATACCTAGGTTCCAGCATTTTTACTCACCTGTACACCGAGGTCTTGTGCAGTACTCCGTCGATTAGCTGTAACGACTCTCCTGAGGCTTCGACGTCCTCTATCACTGATATTCTTTGGTCTGCCGGTACGTTTTGCTGCTTCAGGCACGCCATGTGTCTTTTACTTATTCAGTACATCCAAAACAGTTGACTTGGGTATTTAAAAATGCCCCTCGGTTTCTCTTATGGACAACCCACTAATATAACACCCAACAATTTTTTTTTCTCGAAGTCAGTTCTCTCCCGCCGCGACATTTTAACCCAACCTCACAGTGCGATATGATCGCGGTCAGCTGCAGGCTTGTTTTTATACCGTTTGCAGCTGTACCGCGCATCTTAACAACGCAGTGGATTCGTTCATTTGCTTTAGAAGGGGTGTACGGTGACTTTTGTCAATATAGTGTATGTCAGATAGCCGTTTGCGTGCTGTGAATGGCAGATTAGCTTTACGCGTGTCCTCCAATATTGCAATTTTAATTTTGGGAAGTACATGCAATTTTGTGTAGGATAGCATTCGTTTCTAAAAGTTTTCAAATAAAAAGATATTTTATTATATTATTTGTGATTTACTTTGATGAAATAAAGAGCTCAACTGATTTTTAAACAGTACTGTGCTTTTAGTGAAACCTATGTATCTACAGATATACTTTTTTATTAGATGAATTAAGAAACATGGGCAAGTACTTCTTTGATTTAACGTGAAGTCTGAAATGTCAGAGAGAAGAAGGTAGACGTTCTGCAAAATTTATATCAAGGTAGGAGCAGATCTAAGCTTTCTCACATTTATTGATTAAAACAAGCTAAATGGATCTTTATTAGCTTGTCTGAGCTTCAGTTAATTGTATCAAGTGCAAAGAATGAATTTGAAGAAGAAAATTAAATGATGGAACACAAAAAAATGTTTATACTCAACTCTTCTCCTCTGAGTACAAGAGAGAGAAAAGGTCTCATAGATGAACAAGAAGTAAAGATTGCTCTGTGCATGTGTAAGTGACAAACCTGTGATCGTGAATGTTTGACGCGAACTGCCAAGTATTTTTCAGCAACTGTGCTATTTACAAACAAACAAGTAAAAAATGATAAAAAGAAGTGATATACATAAGAGTAAGCTCTAAAGTATTCAGGCTTCATTTCTGGTGTCTAGGCACTGCTGTTGGCTCGCAGTTGGGTAGTTGGATGACTTCATAAATTTGTGGTGCACTAGTCTCATTGTCATTTTAATGACTGGACAGGTGTAATACAGAAAGAATGGACTTTACAAACTATGTACTCAATATTTATGTGACCCGTAAATGATCTAGGTAAATGTACATGTGATTCCTGTTGGACACCCATCTCCACTGTCTTTCCCATCTCTCCTTTTCCATCTTGTTTTGCTGTTTGCTTTACCTGCGTTTGTCTGCTCGCTTGTTTCTTCCTATGTGAGTATCATGAAAGGAGGGTGAGTAGCTTTTAAAAGCGAGTAATAAGGCACACAATTTGACGAACATATAGCTTTCTGCATATTTGTGTCGCATCAAACCAGAATATTTCAATACGTTTCCTAGAAACGAAGATTTCTTGACAAATATACGAGATTTTCACAAAGCCCTGTTCCAGTTTTTAAAAAAAATTATCATAACACAACCAAAGCAGTTTGATTAATGCAATTAATAAGTAAGAACTGCACACCAATTATACTCAAAATAGTATAACCACTAATAATCCGAAATCTCTTGGCGTAGAATGGAAATAAAACTTTCCAAGCTTTCGCACATCATCTTTCTCCTTGAAAAAGCCATCTGGTTGATGTGCGAAAGCTTGGAAAGTTTTATTTCTATTCTACGCCAAGAGATTTCGAATTACTAGTGTAGTTATACTATTTTGATTAATGTAGTCTTTTACAGCTTATTATGCAAATAAACAATTTTGCATCTGCTTCAGTGGACTGCAGTATTTTATTATTCCCTCCACCTGGTGTTCCACTTCCATCCATGTGCGGGCTAATATATCCCTCTCCACATTTTTGATGTCATCAGTTATTCCTGTACCCAGTGCTGCGCTGTCATCAGCAGGAGGCCTAAAAACAGGATCTTTGACATACCCCCAAAGAAGGTAGTTTTAGTCTTTATATATGGGAAGCATGGGGTCCAGACGATTTGACGCATTCACCTACCCAGGAGGTCAGGAGGTTCTTGTCGAGAATTTTCTTCTCAACCGCACTCCAGTTTGGCGGAGGCCCATCTTCCTAGAAAATGACAAACGGTTGCATCTCTTCTTACTGGGGAACGATATAATTTTTGAGCAAGTCAAGATAAAAACATTTATCAAATTCAATGGGCCTCTTATCTTACGAACGTTTAGCTTTAGGCCATCCAAATATGCTTACGCAAGTCCAGAAGTTCTTCGTTTCCCCATATCTCACTCAGCCTTATGGTAGTTACCTTCCAATATACGTAAAAAGTGGCTTCATCCGAGATTGAAAATCTTTTCCGGTACTTGTTGTTTCCATCCGCCGAGTTCAGCGTGAAATAGACCACTCATGGCTCAGAAATTCGATATTACGACGAAGTGGTTGCAGTAATGGACTATATACATAATACGTAAAGGCGCTATCGAATGTGTAAGACTTCATGCACCGTTGATCTCCGCAGATGCAATTCACGTAAAGCACGAAGAATTGAATTCTAAGGGCTGCTCTAGAATATTCCCTAGACATTATCAATTTATCATTCACGAATACCTGGTTGCCCTCTTCGAGGTTGGTTATTCACAGTTTCAATCTGCCAGAACATCCGAAATTACCTCTTACTTAATTCTGGCTTTAAGGAAGAGTACATTTTCCATATTGATACCGATAGTTTCGTTCAGCATTTTACACAGATGTGAGCTCGGCGAACCAGATGACACATTCGGCCTTCTGTCGAGTTTCTATTTTCATTCAAGCTTCTCTTATTAACAACTAGACACTCCAGTTACAACCTGTTGACAACACACACAGAAATTTATTAGTTACATATAATATTGTGAAAGACGGTATTACTTTGTCTCTTTTAGGTGTGCTATAATAAATTGGTAAAATGCAAACACTAATGTTTTAAACACCTTGTATATTTACTTTAGCCAGCGCCTGCTAGAAAACTTATACACCAGAAAACGGGAGATATACAGAAAATCATGGCCTGGATTACACAATTTTATCCAAATAGAGAATTTTGCAAACCTGTCTTTCAAAAGCAGGAATGCCGCCCCGTAGCGCAGTGGTCTAAGCGATGGCTCATGACCATTCGTCCGAGAGGGGTTCAGGTTCGAATCCCGTGAGGCACGGCTGTTGTGTTTGTCTTATGGCACTGGCTCTCTGCCTTCCCTGGAACCATCTGTCTATTTGACCCGTTTCCTTTAAAAAAAATAGCAGAAATAGTGTGGCAAAAACAAGTAGTCATTCAGGGAATCCTATAGCAAATGCAAGTAGTCATTCAGGCAATCCTATAGCAAATGCATGCACCAAGAAAAGCGAAAGATATGTGGAAAATTTTGCTCATGTTTATCTCTGTTTCATACAAAAAGTATGTGCGATTTCTTGTAATTTAGATATAGTACGAACAGACCGACGACATAGTACGTTCATTTCTTTTTTCTTAGTTTCTGCCTGTTTAACATATAAAACAGCAATAACGAAGGAGGAATGTATAAGTGAATAAACAAAACAATAGATAAATTTCCTCGGTTGAGTAAAAAGCAGAACGTCTCTGGTTTGCTAACTTAACATTATTATAGTTTCAGCACTTTTGACTGCGTGCTACAGCAGAACGTATGACAAATGTAACTCTAAAAATGTTCGTCCCCAGAGGATGATGACTGCAGAATCAAGGTGGTTACAATAGATAGATGAATATACAGGGTGTCCATAAATGAAGTATACAACTTCAGTATGCTATTGAAAAAAAAACTGCAATAAATAACAACTTGCTTTCAATGTCAAAACACATGATAACTGTGATTTTTTTTTTATGTTAGTAGGTCTCCAATGTGCTCCGTTGGTTGCTCTCAAAATGTCTAAACGATAGTATAGTTCCACCCACGTCCGCTGCAGAATGTCAGGTGTAACAAGAAGGAAGCCTGAGTAATGCGTTCTTTGAGCTCAGTGATAGATGTAACCTTTTTCTTGTACACAATGTCCTTAATAAAGCCCCAAACAAAGAGATCGCATCAGGAGAACGGGATGGTCATGCCGTCGGACCACCACGTTCAATTCAACGCCTTCGAAAATGGTGGTCTAAAGATCTGCATACATCCAAAGACCAGTGTGGAGGCGCTCCATGTTGCTGGTAAATAATGTCTTGAATATCCTGGAGTTGTGGAATTGCGAATTGTTCTAACATGTCCAGGTACATTATGCCAGTAACGGTTGGTTCAGCGAAGTAAAAGGGCCCTCTCACTATGTCTTCCATTTGGCCAGCCCAGACATTAACGTTTGGGCTGGCCGCCCGGTGGCGCAGTGGTTTAAGCGATGGCCTCTGACCATTCGTCCGTAAGGGGTCCGGGTTCGAATCCCGGTGAGGCATGGATGTTGTGCTTGTCTTACGGCACTGGCTATTTCCCTTCCCTGGAACTAGTGACCCTAAATTAGGGACGGGCGACTGCTTATAGCCCATTGAGTTGCTCACGGTGGTCGTTAAACCTCCAATAAAAAAAAAAAAAACGTTTGGGCTGTCTATTATTTATTTACCCATTGTTCGATGCTCCTCCGTGTCGGCAGCTGTCTCTTGTACTCCGTTCTGAAATTACGCTGAACTCTTGTTAGAGATTTTGACTCCGCAAACCGAAACACACACACGCTGCTTTCTCCACTGGGGAAGACATGTCTGTTGTATTCCGTGTTTAACAAGATTTTTCATTATATGAGACACCTGACGCCATCTATCATCTGGCTTAACAAATTTTAACACTTGCCACGTCTCTTGACGTTCAAAGTAAGCTTTTTTCTATCGTATATTTTTAGTAGCATACTGAAGTTGTGTACTTCATTTATAGACACCCTGTATTGTAAAAATTACACTATCTATCAACAAGTAATTGGGCCCCTGTGATAGCAAAGGAAAACGAAGTTTATTTACCTTCAATAGTTGGAGCCTCCACGAACGGCGATTACAGCTGCGATCCTCCGGGGCATACTCTCAACCAGGCGTTGTACGACGGCTAGCGGTATTTTCTTCCACTTGGCTTGAAGAAGACAGGTCAGTTCCTTCACCGATTTCGGACGGTGGGGGCACCACTTAAGTCGACGCTGCAACTAGTCCCAGAGGTGCTCGATAGGGTTAAGGTCAGGGCTCTGCGCAGGCTAGTCCATTCGATTAACCCCATTGTCACCATACCAAGCCATGGTGGATCTCGCAACATGACAGGTGGCATTGTCATCCTGAAAGTAACATGGGTCCACCCCGTAAAACTGCCACAACGTAGGAAGCGCATGGTCATCCAAAATGGTGCAGTAGGTCTCGGCGTTGAGTCTACCAGGAATTGCGACCAAGGGTCCCGTGCTATACCAGGAGAAACACCCCCATAGCATAATTCCACCGCCGCCGAACTTCACAGTTGCACAATACATTCCGGCAGGAGGCGTTCTCCAGACAGACGCCAAACCCAGACCCTGCCATCCGAACGGTAGAGGGTGAAACTTGATTCGTCGCTCCAGAGAACCTGTTTTCACTGTTCAACGGTCCACTGTCGACGCTCTTTGCACCACGTTAGCCGAGCAGCGCTGTTGGACTTGGTTATCAAAGGCTTGTGGGCGGCAGCACGTCCATGATAACCGAGCAGATGGGCTTCCTTACGGATGGTATTCATCGAAAGAACACTCCCGGATGCCTGTTGAAACTCCTCGCGGATGTGGCTCATCGATTTGGTGCGGTTCTTCCGAATTTCTCTGGCCAGCACCCGTCGGTGTCTAACTCCCAGTTTTGTGGGTCTGCTGGGTCGGGGCACATTCCGACAGTCACCTCTCATCTTCCACTTGCCAATCACGTAGGCCACTGTCGATTTTGGGAACTTCAACTCGCTGGATATGTCACGTATGGATCGGCCATTTCTGTGATACCCGACGATTACACCTTTTTCAAAATCAGAGAGCTCCGAACTGCGTGGCATCTTGCATGCGACTGGTTGCGTTGTTGTTTCCCACATGATATTTAACGGCGGCGGCCGTGACGTGTATCAGGACAGCAGATATCATCGATTGCAGGGGTGTCCAATTACTTGTTGGTAGATAGTGTATAACACTCTAAGAAAGAAATATTTTTCTCGACCAATTGAACCGTGCCGGCAGACTTTTCGCTGTTTCATTTTCCATTTGACTCATGCGTTACATCATTCCCTCTTGAGAACGGCGAGTACACGAAATCGTTTGCAGGTTTCAGGTCAACCAACAGAAACACTCGGCGACCATTTCATTTCAGAACTATTTCTTTTTTATTTATGTGCGTTGTAAGAAAAAACCATCGCACAAGTTTTCTTTTTGCAGTCCTCACGGATGGCCAGGAAATCCTTTTTCGTTCTTCCTGCTTCGCAGCGACTGTTCACCCAACTGAACTACGTCGGCGTAGTACAATTGGGAGAGCAGCAGCTCCGGAGTAGGAAGAAGTAGATCCGAATCCCACTGTCGGCAAATGAAAGGTTATGTTGGTATTCGAACCGGGAAGGCTAAATTACAGTATATGTCACAAACGCTAAGCCTTCAATTATGTGACAAAAACTGTATGCAATTTTAATCACGAAGGCAATGTACAACGACAGTGGCGTAGACAGAAATTTCTTAGGGGGGGGGGGGGTCCATGGGTTTGGTTCATTGGTGAAAGCCCCATATATACATATATATCGCTTTAAATTTATACTAAACCTCCCCTCAAGGGGGGGTCCGGACCCGAGGACCACCCCATTGGCTACGCCTATGTAACGACGATAATTACGAATAAGCGTACTTTAGGTATCATTACGAGAATAACTTATCAACATTCGTTAGGTATCATTCAGACAATAACTTATAAGTAGGGAATAACTAAATCCATCGCTTTTTCCACGTTAATCAATGCACAGCAACCGAAAAAATGTTAATCGGCCGCCGTCGGGGAATTGAATCCCGAATCTCTCGATATCTAGCCGAGCGCGTTAGCCTTACACCACAGTGGCCAACAATTCACGGCGCTATGTGTATTTTTCTTTTTCAGTCAGCATCTGACATCATAAATTCGTAAGATGGGCTCAGCTACTGAGACGTCTCCATCTGGTGGGCATTAACGGCACTGGCTATATATAATTAATACAGACTATTTCTTTATTGTCTGTATTAATATATATAGCCAGTATTAATTATTCATGTCTGTATTAAATATTCATTCGCCTTCTAATTATTTGTTCGGTTGCTGCTTATCATCTTTTGTGAATCCCAAGCATTGTGCGGGGCTCCAAGAAGCAACCTGCCAAATTGGCTTGGCAGTTAGTGTATGCGAATCTGGAGGAATTCGAGGCCGCTGTGGTGTAGCGGAAGCATATCCGGCAAGTAACTGGAAGACCCTGGGTTCGATTCCCGGTGGTGGCGCATGAGAATTTTCCGGCGACTCACTTATAAACGTGGAAAGAGCGATGGCCTATGTTTGATGGGTATATATAATTATAGCAATAATCCAAAGGGCGAGATCCAAGGTGAAAATCATCTAAATACGTGGCATCAGTTGAATAAATAAATCCATCGCTCTATTTTTCAGTTGCTGTTGGATATAAATCCATCATAACAATTTTTCGGTTGCTGTGCGTTGATCAACGTGGAAAGAGCGATGGATTTATTTATTCAACTGACGCCACGTATTTAGGTGATTTTCACCTTATAAGTAGGGATGGGACATTCGAATCCCGCGAATCTTAGAAAAGATTCGAGATTCGAAAACTCGAATCTTTGCGCTTTTTTCGTCATTCGAATCTTTCGAATCTTAACCTAAAAACTTGGCGTTTGGTGCTTGTTCTAGAACGATATTTGTTCGAATTTTTGTCAGCATGACGAGTTCTGACATTAGAAATCAATCGAAGAAGATCGTCTACAGTGTGCACACAGCTATTTGAAATAGCTCGTTACTTCTAAAATTTGAGGAAACTCTCTAAAAAGTTCTTAATCACACCACCATCTACAGTAATGCCAGAAAGACTATTCAGCACATCAGGTGTCATAGCTGATAAAAAACGAAGTAGGCTAGACCTAGAGCGAGTTCGAATGCTAGTGTTTTTAAATAAAAATCTCCATCAAAGCTTTCTGATTTTTTTACATTGCCCTGAAAGAGTTCAGTGTTCAGTGTTTTTATTAACTCTTAAAACAAACATGTTTCTGATTTTTCTTAATTTTTTGAAAAGAATTTACTCAATTTAGTGTTCTATGTTTAGTGTTTATCTACATCAGCTCTTGAAATAATCCTCACCACCTCTACACTTGCTTTGATTTAAAAAGATTTTGGAACTTTTGTTATTAAAGAAAAATGTCAACAATGTGAATTGTTACTCAAATATTTTTTTGCCAAATTATGTTCAGAAAATGGAAATGAACCTCAAGACGCAAAAGTTATGTACTTTATTAAGTAAATGTAAATTATAAATTTCATTTGTATCATCTTAATAAGTATGGGTATATTCTTTGAAAACTGTATTCTTTAATTTGTTTTTCATTAAACACAGATTTAAAATTTTGCTTCAATTAATGATTTTTAATTTTAAATAGAAGTCTTTTCTTTCCCTTTTTTTTCTTATAATTATTCTTATATGAAGGATTCGAGAGATTCGAGGGATTCGAGAAAATTTAAGATTCGTCCTACCTCTACTTATAAGCATTCTTTTTTACATAACTTGTCCCAAAACAACTGAGAATGTTTTTATAAAAAATGTGCAATACTGCGTTCGACCTTAGCACGAGTCTAAAAAAAAACCAGTAGTCGTTGTAGTAACCATAGTAACCAGTCACACTTGTTTATCACGCATGCGTCGTCGGTAGTGCGCAGTTTAAAAAGCGTTGTTTCGTGAACCCCTAACAAGTGTTGTCGCGCTGTGATTTTTTGAAAAAGTGGATGTGATAGAGGAACAAAGATGTGCAGTTAAATTTTGCTGTCGACTTAAGAAGTATGTCGGAGAGACTTTCCGTCTTATGTAAGAGGCTTATATAGGTGAATGTCTAGGAAAATCAACAGTTTACAGAGGGCATAAAGAGTGCACTGATGGTCGTGTGTCTGCGGCTTTAATCGCGCATGGAGGAAGACCTTTAACGAGTGTTACAAAGGTAAACATCAATACAATAGGTGTTATTATACGGGAAGACAGACACTGTTATTATACGGGAAGAAATCCACCTATCAGTTCAAGATATTGAAGATAAAATCATCAATTTACAGAATTTTAACCGAGCATTTGGGCATGAAACGCGTTTGTCCAACTTGGGTTCCCCATTTCTTTTTATGTGCTGCCCAAGGCAAGGCCGCACATGGCCAGTTCTGTCGTTTCTTATTTGGAGAAAATGAATATTAAGTTGATGCCCGAACCTGCATATAATATGGAACGCGGGTTTGCCTAGTGGTCAACCTTCGTGACTGCCACGGAGAAGACCTCAGGTTCGATCGCAGCCGGTACGAACGCTCGAACCACTAAATATCCGCCGTGCGTCGGATGGGCACGTTAAGTCGTCAGTCAGGCCCCGGGTACTGCCCCCCCCCCGTAGTAAATAAGGGCGTCTTTTACCTCGCTTCCGTGTCACTTTCCTATCGGGCACTCTAGCCCAAATCTCCTTGCTTCCTATTTCTAAGGGTTGTTTAAGACGTGGGGTCAGACACTCCCTTCCTAAAATCCTCTACATATGATCTGATCTGATTTGCATAAAATCCAGACTTGTCACCATGTGACTTCTTGTTATATTGCATTTTAAAAAAGACATTACGGGGACGGCAATTTGAAACTGGTCAATAACTTATGACAGCTACGCAAGGGTGCTTCAACAGCATTTCAGAATTCCAGAAGACATTCAGAAAGTGGGAGGAACATTGGGACACGTGTGTTTGATGCAATGGACAGTATTTCGAAAAAGATGAGTACTTCCTTGCTAATAAAGCTACCCATATTTATTTTATAAAAACATTCTCAGTTGTTTTGGGACAATACTTGTACTTTAGGGTCATGTGTTACTTAAATCTGATAGAAAATTTATATTTTAACAATTTATGAACAATACACGTTTTTAGTCAAATGTGCGGGTCGTAATCGTAAAGTAAGTTCCGTTTGTGAATATTTTTGTTGCAGCGCTGCGGTCGTGATATCGCGCATGCGCGCCGATTCCCCTCATTTGTGGCAAGCCACAGACGCCATTACGAGAGCACCAGATCTCCTTTGCGTGTTGTTCTGTGCGTTTAACATGTTTCAGAATATCGAGCGGTCCGCAGACGTCTGATATGGTCCGCAATTCGATTTTTGAATGCAAGAAATGTGAAACCGGCTGACATTCATCATCAGATTTGTGAGGTCTACAGTCAACCTGCCATGAGTGATGGAATAGTGAGGAAATCGGTCAAACAGTTGGTAGGAATGTGCCGACCAAATTGGTAGGTATGTGCCGACCGTTGGGTTATGTAAATGACTGCAGTTGCAAACCAATCACCTGATAGGTAAGAAAGATAAAAGAGCAAAACGTCTCGGCGTAGCTCCGTTTGCTCGTCCTCACCTATGCATGTGGACCACCGCATCCGAGTGATCTCAGTGGCGAAAGGACATGTAAGGAGTAAGAATGCCTGAGTGACGTCACCGGGAATTCTACCATCACAGGGACAACTTTACCAGAGTATTCATTCGGTTGATTAGTTCCTGCGTCGGGATTCAACAACTATCAGCGGAATATGGCGATGTGGGCCGGAGGAAGATAACGCGCGTCGCCGTTGTGAGACTGGTGCAGGTAGGCGGACGTCCGAAAGCCTCGATCGTTGCATTCGTCGAGAAGCTGCTCCACAATCCACAGTGACGACGTTCGACGAAGTGTAAAGGCAGCTATGGACATCCCCGTATCGACATGGACAGTAAACCTCATGTTGGCTAAGGCAGGTTTACGCTGTAGCTAGGCATTGCAACGACTGACACCTAACGGCAGCACATCGTCGCGTAAGGTTGGGGTGTTACCGTACTAGGCATGCATGGTGGGAAGAACGGTACCATGTCGTATTCAGCGACGAGTCTCGTTTCTGCCTGAGTGTCGACGATCGCCGATTGAGAGTCTGGAGACGGCGGGGTCACCGTGCTGATATTGTAGCCATTCGTGGGCACCGTACGGCTCCTCAGCCTGATGTCATGGCTTGTGGCGTTATCAGTTTCAACAGCCTTTCATCGCTCGTACGCATATGAATACAATGACGGCACGACGATACGTCGATGAGGTGCTGTAGCCTGTTTTGTTGCCGTATCCCCGTGGTATCCTTGATGCATAGTTTCCACAAGATAACGCCCGCCCAAACACTGCCACTGACAGTGCCTATAATGTGTCCAAGACTGCGCAGACAGTGCCTACAAGGTGTCCAACACACCCAAGACAGTGCCTACAAGGTGTCCAGGTCCTGTCCTGGGCAGTGCGATTCCTATACTTCTCCCCAACAAACACGGTCGAGTCACATTATCGTGACCACCAGCTAATATCCACAGTAACCACCGTGTGCAGCGCGGATAGCAGCTAGACGGGCTGGGAGTGACTCAGTAAGGTGCTGGAAGGTGTTCACAGGTATGTGGAGCCATATTGACTACAGTGCATCTGACAGCTGCTGGAGGGTGGGTGATGGAGAATTCGTAGTGCGAACAACACGATCGAGGGGGTCCCCACAGATGATCAATTGGGTTTAAATCTGGGGAATTAGGGGGCCAGGGAAGGACTTTGAGTTTTCATCGTGCTCTTCCAACCACTCTCTGACATTTCTGGCTATGTGACACGTCTCATTTTCGTGTGGAAGATCCCATCCGCCCCAGGGAAGACAATCGGCATGTATGGGTGTACGTAGTCTGCAAGGATGGATTCATAACGAATTCGGTCCATGGTGCCTTCCGCAGGTATGAGTGGTCCCAGGGAATGCCATGAAAACATTCCCCAGACCACAACGCTGCCTCCACCAGCTTGTATTCTTCCAGCAATGGTTGAAGAGTGTTTGTTCTCCGATGTTTCTCGCCTTATACGCCAACGTCCATCCGTTCGATGAAGCAGAAAACCAGACACACTGGAGAAGGCAATCCTTTGCCAAACAGCGGAGGTCCAATTCAGATACTGCCGTGCAAATGTAAGCCTTTTCTGCCGATGCACCTTCGTTAGCATAGGTGCAGTGTCCATCTATCTGCATCGGAGCCCCATACGTAGCAGGGTTCGCTGAACTGTCGTTTTAGAGTCCCTTCCGGTAGCTTCCTGGTTCATTCAGCCAGTGAGTTGCTCCACTGTAGCGTGTCGATCGGCCCTCACGCACCTTCGAAGCCGACGTTCATCTCTCACATCAATGGCACATGGTGCTCCGCAGTTTCTACTCGCTTATTCGCAGTGGTGCCATTTCTCCGATCACAATACACTTTAACCACAGCAACACGCGAACAGTTCACAAACTGCGCTGTTTCAGAAATACTGCCATCCTTGGCCCGAAAGCCGATAATCATCCCTTTTTGCAAATCTGATATATCGCTCCTTTTATCCATGACAACAACGAGTGATATGTTTTCAGAATGCCTACAGCACACGTTATATACCTTCCAAGACAGCTCACGACACATGCCTTCTTTCATTGGCTACGCGCTGTTAACGTCAAAAGTAGGAGGTGGTCACTACAATGTGACTCGACTGTGTATAACGCATGAGACGTCATTGGTTGACGACTTAACTCCCTCTCCTCGCAATGTCGATCAGTTGTCGACACAGGTCAACGACGCATGGTCAGCGTTGCCTCAGGACACCATCCGTGGACTTTTCCACTCGATGTCACACCGTGTTGGTGAATGTACAGCCCAGCATGGCGGTCATACGACTTATTAACTCAGGCCGTATTATATTGTCCCTCGCTCATTGCATGAATGTAATCCCTGAGAAATCAAATCACCTCTTTTCCGTTCTACTTGTCTACAAGTGTGGTAAGTTTCGTCTCGTTTCGTGTATTCCTTCATGCTGTGGTATTTTCTATGTCGAGCAGTGTAGCATACCCGTCCGTCTTTCCCTTAACATTAAATTTCCCTTAGTCTGTCCGGTTTAAGAGGCAATCACAAGACTGTTATCGTACGGGTAAAATGGTATTGGAAAAGCTGCTTTTACAAGACACCCTAATAGTTTCTTCCATGCTAGGGTTCTTTAGGGAAATTGATAGTGGAGTGGAATCTGATGATGTGCGACAACAGATCTCACTCGATATGTAGCATAAATTGTAATAAAATTAGTGCCGTAAAGTAAATGTTTGTAAGATGTTAAACGCCAATACTGTGCTTGCTTGACCTTCTTTCTTCGTAAATGAAGGTTTCACCAATTTTATTTCCGCTACTTCTTCCCCACGAGGGTACCAGAAAATCTCTAAATATTAAACATAGTCTTGTTAGCTACAGTAGTGTTTGTGTTATTGTGGCAACAAACCACCCACACAGAGTGACACACAGGCACCACCGTAAAAATGGTCAAATCATATTCAGGGCGACCCAAAATGCGCATTTCTTTTGAAATCTAGAAGTCACTTTCTTTTTACGATTACAATACTGTTGTATGAGAAAGTGAAAATGGGGGGAGGGATATGAGGCAACAAAAAACGTTGTAGGGATTTTGGAAGAAATGTTCTTCACAAATACACTGGTGTCCAAAAGTTACGCATAATCCACAAAAAAGTGTTAAATTACAAAATGACATAGGCTGTTTACCATACATATATATCTTAGTGAGGAATTAAATGCCCAGTGCAAATCACAAAAAAGCGATGAACCAAGGAAAAGCACCAATTGTCCAAAATGATGAAAACAGCGGGAATTTTTCAGACGCGTTTCTGATTTTGTACAGCAGTCTAGTAAGACGTGTAGTGACTTCTTACAGCTGCACAAGTGTCATACCGATGTCTCGCGCTGTTGACAAGGGAAACAAGAAGACCCTGTGGCCACAGATCCCACTCTTGAATAAGTGCAGATCGGAGTTAGTAAGGCATATCGTGACCTCTACAGCGATACAAGGGCCACACCAATGACTCATGCTGTTGACAAGGGAAACAAGAAGCCTCTGTAGCAGCAAATTCCACTCCTGAACAAGAGCAGATCGGAGTTAGTACGGCGTATGGTGACTTCTTGCCGCGATACAGGTGTCACACCGATGTCTCATGCTGTTGACAAGCGAAACAAGAAGACTCTGTGGAAGCAAATCCCACTCCTAAACAAAAGCAAATCGGAGTTCCTCGAGACTTCTGGCAGGAGGTTGACGACCTGCAATGAGTCTCCCCAAAGCATGCCACACATGTTCTATTGGATTGAGGTTTGGGAAATGCGCTGGTCATGGCATACGGTGGATATTTTCACTTTCCAGATAATCACCCAAAATAGCAGCTCTATGAGGTCTCGCGTTATCGTCGATGAACAGGAAATATGTGGTAACAGCACCTCGAAAAAGCCTCACGTGAATAAATTAGAAAGACGTAGAGATAATGCAGATAGACGATGACATCGCTCAAACCATGCATAACGCTCTGAATTGTTGGCACTGTGGCGTTAAGCGAACGCACTCGGCGAGTTATCGAGAGTTCTGAGGTTCGATCCCAGCGCTGTCGGATGAACATTTTTTCTGTTGCTATGCGTTGCTTATAATAAGGTGGGCAGAGTAATGTCATCGTCTATAAGCCTCACGTAGGGATCAAGGATTTTGTCTCTCTATCTCCGACCTATTAAAGTTCCACTAAAATAGACATGGAGCTGTGCGGCTCGTTGGACAAAATACCACCCAAGACAAATACACCCCACCTCTCTTATAGGTCATTTCTCGTAAGTTTGTGGGAGAATAACGGGTTCCAAGTTTTCAGCAGATGAGAAGACGACGGCTCTCACTTTCAAGACCGAACCTGGATTCATCGGAGAAGAGAACATTGGCCCATTGATTTTCGTTCCAGTCTCGATGTTGTCTGTACCACAATACCCTTGCAATTCTTGCTGACGGAGTGAGTGGGATGGGAACTGTAGGTCTTCTCGCCTATAGTTCTTGTTCGCTGAACCGTCTGTATACTCTTTGCCTTGAAACAGCCTGTCCACCAGCGGCAGACAGTTCTAAAGCAAGCGCTCTTGCTGAAATCGACCTGTTACGTCTTGCTATTAGTGCCACATACCTATCATTCAGAGCCGTTGCAATCCGTGGTCGACTTGTGACAGGTTGACGATCAACATCTCCGGTGTCTTGGTACCTCTCCATAATCTGGATGCAATGAATTGATTCACTCCACTAACTCTGGCAACGTTACTTACCCTGAGTCTGGCCGGATTTCAACATTTTGATAATACGACCACGTGTAGACATATCCACTTGCCGTTTTTCTGACATATTGTTTTAAACTACTAGCAGGGCACGATGACGGCAAGAAATGCCACTTTTAGCATTTTTGCAGCTCTTTCTCAACTCCACAAATGGGCTGCTTCTCCTTTTATGCCAATTATCGTTCGTCACATGGTACTGCGTCATAATTTCCGCATTTGCATATTCCCACGTCCTCTGTACTTTTCTTCTCCCTTTCGTTTGTTCTGAAATGTCTTTTTTTTTAACTATGCTTAACTTTCGGACACCAGTGTACGTGGAACAACTACAGGATTTTTAAGGAGGCATGCAGAATAGCCATTGCCTTGCTTACTGTTCAGCATGCAACTTTACATAAAAAAACCCTGAGAATTACATCAACCTGGAACGGAAACCGAACTCGCATCTCCCGATTACAATTCAAGTATTCTATTCTCTGTATGCCGTCTCCAGTCCCGATTCAGGAAGATGTACTTTTCAAGTTTTCTGATGCAAATTACGTGTTAAGCAGTAAGCAAGGCAATGGCTATTACGTTTGTCCCCTTAATAAACAATATTTTCAAGGAAGGGGACAAAACCGATGCTGTGTGCAGGGATCCGGTACCTCTAAATCCACCACTGCAATTACGACAGGACTAGCTTTTTTTTTCATTGGCCGTTGCCTCTGTGTTATTGTATCTTTCAGCTCCTCCTCCTTATCCTGTTTCTTGCTTTCATTTTTCTTCAAAATTTAAACCTTAATGTCAACAGAACGCAGCGTTTGGCGTTATATATCTCTGCCGCCCTGGTGGCCCAGTGGTTTAAGGTGGTTCCACCTAAAATCTCTGCCTTATGTTTCCAATGGTAAAACTTCTTTACATATTTTCTTAGCAATTAATGTATTCCCAAAGATGAAAATTTGCACATCGATAAAACTAGCTTTAAGTTATAGCATGGAATACTCAATACTTGCTAAAACATAACCATAATTGCATTAAAAAACAATCATTTTTCTTTGAGTAATGTTCAGACCTGTTAATAGATGGCGCGACTTGTACATTGATGACGTCAGTGTACAAACAAATGTTGGATTGCTTAATTATGGTTATGTTTTGGCAAGCATTAAATATCCCATGTTATAACTTAAAGTTAGTTTTATCGATGTGAAAACTTTCATCCTTGGGAATACATTAATTACGAAGAAAATATGTAAAGAAGCTTTACCATTGGAAACATAAATTAGAGATTTCAGGTGGAACCACCTTAAGCGCTGGCTTATGACCATTCGTCAGAGAAGCATGGATGTTGTGTTTGTCCTACGACACTGTTTCTCTCCCTTCCTGGAACCAGTGACACTAAATTAGGGACGGGCGACTGCTTACAGCCCGTCGAGTTGTTCACGGTGGTCGTTAAACCTTCAATCAAAAAAAATATATGTATATATATCAATGAGCCATTGTATTATGACCACCTCCATCCTAGACATCCCCTTCCCCTTATAGCTTACATGCCCGTGCACCGAATACCGGAAGCTGGGTGACGTAGGAGAGGGTTGTCTGGTAATCCGTAGTGGGTAGTCTAACGGTCGAGCTTGCTTGCTCGCTGTATAGTGTATAAGCCTCACTGTCAATGTGCGTGGCTGTCGTTGTGAAATTGTCATCTAAGTTATCCTAACATAAACAGCATTTAGAGCAAAACTACATATGGTTTCAATTTCCTGTCGTAGAGCATAATATAATTAAAGATGTGATATTGCTCTTTCCTTGACACTTCGTAACAATAATACAACTTCCGGGAATTAACAATGAAATGAAACACGACATGAGATGTCTGTCTTTTTTCTTGTGTTGTAGAAAATTCTATTACAAACTTTTTTATTTTAAAATATAGTTGCCCAGCGTGGGCAACTAGATTTTTTACTTACCTTCACAGGCCAATGATTTACATGCCCCGGGCATCTAGGGCATGGTATTTTCAAGCCCTGGATATTGTCATTTTTAAGAGACAAAAAAAAGTACCTGGATGGGCATGAATCCACATATTGTGGAAACTACGTTCTAAAAAAACAAGATTTTTAAGATACAAGTAGAAATATATGCTCGTTTTTTTTAAACATCTGCTTAAAATGAGAGATCAGTTTTTTTATTCATTCATCTAAACTTATCACTTACCTGTTTCCAGACTTCCTTCACCTTTTCTTCATAAGCTACAGCTATAATAACTGGAACTAATATATCTCATATTATCCGATAACTACTGGAACGCGTGCTTCCACATGTGGGGGTCGGTGCCAATCTTTGCATGGAGATAAACTTTTCCAATCCTTCATGGAATTTATTTTGAACCCAAAATCCTAAAATAAGGGAAAAACAATCTTTTCGATAGCTTTAGTAATGACAAAACATTTGCGCAGAATTTTATGCCATTGCTTTTTATAGTTTCTGAGAAAATGTTACATCAAGTTAGTCAATTTATAATGAGAAATGTACATCTTTAAAAAAAACATCCTTTAGTACTAAAACAGGCGTTCAGATTTATCCAGTACAATAACTGCATGTGCGTTTGTCAGATTCTCAAAAAAAAAAAAAAAAAATACAATTCTTATCTGAAAAAATACTTTATTAAAAACTCATTAGAACAAATTCCCAATTTCCATACAAATTTGTCTTTGAAATTCTTCGAGGAACAGCTAACGGACAAATAATTAAATTATGTTTGTGATACACAAAGAACTACACAAACATTTATATTTGTACATTAGCAGTTTCCCTGAATGCTTCTTGAAAATCAAATTTCAGGAAATTTATGCCAATAAGTACTCGTATTTTTCCAGATAAAAAGTAATGTTTATATTCTGGATCCAAATAGTTTTGTTTAATGCTACTTATAAACTTAATACAGATGTTTTAAATTTTCACAAGGAAACGTTATTTAAATAGTTCTCTGAAAGACAAAAATGATAAATTTTACATTTGCGTACCAAAATGAAGTTGTCCAAACATGTACCTAGATGGTACTAAAATTAAGAAACTTGTTACGTCATTAAAATGTCATTATTGCACATTTAATAATGTAACAATTGCGTAATTTTCTTTAAATCTTAATTTATTTGATGCAATCAGTGGATCAAACAGCAATCCACTGTATGTATGTTAAAGTGTTTTATTGAGCCTTTGGTAATAATTTAAAAACACACAGCAACAAATTCAGTTTTTCTTCTTAACCTTTTCTTTATATATATTAGTGAACATAGATCGCGAATAAATTGCTAGTTACTGTCTGATATGAAAATACATTTTTACTAAAGGAATTATTTCATCACTCAATATTTCGTAGTCGTAAGCGTAATGAATGAAAAATCTGATTCCTTAAATTCGTCAATTGATATCTTTCGAAACGACGGTGGTACCTCGTAATGGACCCTCAAACTAATCTTTCAAGTACAAGAATTTTTTGTTCACAAGTACAAGAATGATTCAGTGAAGTATGACGACATTATAACTTCAAGTGAAACTATGACGACAGTTTATAATTTCGATTACAGGAATGGATTGACACTTCCAGTGAAATGACAGCGATGATTTCATTAAGTTGAGGAATCTGTCTTGCTTACACTTTTACGTCGAAATTATTGCTACGCTAGATTTACGCTGTAATTTCTTTTTCTTCTGTGTTTTGAAAAATTATAAAACAAACCTGTAAACTCTGCAGTTATTAAAAAAATCTAACACAGAAGTCCTTATTTAAATGCAGTGAAACTCTAAATAACGCGTAACTTGTTTCGTTGGTGTACGTTAAAGACGTGTGTTCACTCCGCACATCGCCGTACCGCTTCCAGCATCTCCCTCTCCGTGACTACGGACTACCCTAGTGACGTCACAATCCAGTGCGCGGGCCTGTAAGCTATAACGTGGTGATGGCCTAGAGAAATGAGCACGCCTGGAGACCGAACGGTGGTGCAGGTGAAGTTCACAGAGCTGTATATATACAACCCGAGGATCGGCTTTCGGTTAGCAGAATGTTCGTAGTCAGAATGGGAAAAGCTGCCGATTTATCAGTTTGAACACAGAGGTAAAAACATGTGTCAAGACGACAAATCTGCAGCGAGACATTCTGTCCGCGTAGCTCAATTGGGAGAGCGACTTACTCAGGAGTGAGAGAACACGGCTTCGATGCCCGTCACGGACAAACTTGTGTTTTCACATTGGCGCCCGATTCTGGAAACTGGCTGTTGGGTTCTGCGAAAAATGTGTGATGTTTGTTCCACACATTGTTAGGAATTAATGAAAAATTCATGCTTCGCTTCAAAGACAAAAAAAAAAAAAAAAAATTAAGAGGGAGATGATGTGACGTACTACAGAGGTGAACACATGTGTCAAGACGACAAATCGGCAGAGAGACATTCTGTCCGCGTAGCTCAGTTGGGAAAGCGACTTACTGTAGAGTGAGGGGGACACGGGCAAACTTGTGTTTTAACAAGCATAACAAAGTACATTGATCGGTCAAAATCAGGCTTTCGGATTTATACGTTTTGGCATTCAAGGAACAAGATTTCACCATTTTGGTAAGAAGACACTGAAATGTTGGGGCCCAAAATGGGGCCGTTTTGGGGTGAAAAATCTAAAGTCAGTCCCATGTTATCGAGTAAGATGTCGTTGGAAGCGGAACCTAATTTAGAGTGCCATGGTGAAAGCCATTCCTTTCTGGGAGTCTTAGTTCTCGAGATATTTGGATAGGGGGCAGTTTGGGTACAGCACGTACAATTCTATAGTCCGCCTGAAAACGAGCTCTAAAACAGCCGGGAGATTTATTGCTTCAGCTGATTTTTTCTGCCTGTGTGAAATCGGCTTAATGCTCCAGAAAGAAAAATAATCTCCTCTGCATCCAGCGTGATTAAGGGGCACTCGTAACTGGACTAAATTCACTGAAACTCACAACTAGACTCCTTAATAATGAATAAATTAATTAAACTCCCTATTACAATAATTTCCCCACTGCAATATCCCCATCAAGTTCTTACCAACAGTAGAAAAAGATGTTTCAAGGGGCTGCCAAGTGAGAATGGATTTAGAAACAAACTCTACCTTCAAACAAACACGGGACGTTAATTCCACCAACTGTGCAGTTTTCCGTTGCATTTTTTTTATTGGAAAAGAATTATAGGACATCCGCATTTTGAAAAAACAAAACAAAAAACAAATTATGCTATATTGGGTTTATCGGAATGGGTGCCGGCTAGAAAAAGAAGTACTGCAACACCGTTCCGGCCCCACGATACCACTGCCAGTGACAGATTTAAACATACGGTTCGCGGATAAGTTGCAATATTATTAGGAAAAAAAATGATGGATTCAACTTTTCCGAACATCGATGTTATGCTAAGGATTTACTCATCAGTTACGCCTATCATATACCAATCCACAATGACGTGCCCAAAATTTTTTTTCGGGGGTGGAAGGATGCGAATTTTTTTCAGAGAGGAGGGAAGGAAGGGTTACGAAATTTTTTTATACAATTAAATGTGTTTTGAGTGCATTTACTGAAAATATATTTTGAAATGAGTTTATTTACTAAATCCATACAACGGCCGTTCTGTAAAAACTGTGAGTAAAATCACACAAAATGAAGAAATATAGGCACAGCAAAATATATATTATTCTTTCTCAAAGTATCTTCCCTCGGATGATATGCAACGTCCCATCGTTCAGACCAATTTTCAAAGCATGTGGCGAAGGCATTTTGTGGAAGCTGCTTTTGCGAGAGCCCTCTACAGCTTGAATAACGTCAGCATCTGTGTTGAATGTTGCGCCATGGAACTTCTCCTTCATTGTTGGAAACAATCAGAAATCGCACGGGACGAGGTCAGGACTGTAGACAGGCTGTGGCATGATTTCAATAATGCATTTGGTAAGAAACTGTTGAACATAAGCAGCCACATGTGGGCGAGCGTTATCGTGGTGTAGGGTCCACTTGCCCACTAGTTCCGGTCGCTTAATCGATATATGTCGTCGCAGACGCTTCAATACTGAAATGTACAGTAATACTCAGCATTGACAGTAATTTGTGGAGGAACGGCATGCTGGTAACCTGCACCTTTATATGATCAAAGAAAATGATCATCATCACCTTCCCAGCTGATTTGGTTTGGCGGACTGTTTTCGGAGGAGGCGAGCCTGTGTGTTTCCCGACACTTGTTGCGCGCTTCGTGATGGGGTCGAAATAGAGAACCCATGTTTCATCGGCAGTTGTTGCTGTGTTTAGAAAGTTTGGACTCTTTGCAGTTATTTGTTTCCACTCATGACACACCTGAACTCTGGCTAACAATTGTTCTCTCGTCAGGTGATGAGGTACCCATCTGGAACACACACGATGCAGCAATAATTTGTCGCGTAGAATGCGGAATGCCGACGTTTTTGAAATATTAGTTGATGCCGTTATGTCTTCACACGTCATTCGTTGATCTTCTTGCAGGATTGTCCAACAGTGTTAACAATACGCTCCGTAACAAGACTTTCAGGTCGACCAGGCCTAGCAGCGAGTTCTGCCGACAAACGCCCTTTTTTGAAATCATGATGCCATCTAAAAATCGTTGACTCTCCCAAACATTTATGCTTGTAAGCTTTTTCATTAAATCAACTGTTTCTAGAGCCGTTTTACCCAAAAGATAGCAAAATTTTATCGCACAACGCATTTCCCTTCTTAACTCTGAATCACTCACCTCCATAGCTGTATGGCGAAATGCACACGTAACTTAAACAACTTCGCGATAACAAAAATCAGAATCTTCTGCCACGGCTAATAACT
Organism: Macrothele yani; assembly: GCA_039090855.1. NCBI lineage: Eukaryota > Metazoa > Arthropoda > Arachnida > Araneae > Macrothelidae > Macrothele > Macrothele yani. The sequence goes on from CM077012.1 coordinate 16,469,127, forward strand.
GTTGTCATAAATACTTCCTTAATTCAGTAAGTGTCTGCGTGGTTATTTCCCCCATTCGCACTGTTGCCAACTCAAAAAAAATAATTACTCTCAGTTTTTATGGGACGGCCTTTGTATATTTGCGTTATGAGTGCATTTACTGACAATGTATTTTTGAAATATCGAAAGGCTCCAAATTCTTTGGGAGGCTTAACAACCACCCTTCCCCCTTGGGCACGCCACTGCCCATCCGTAACGCCTCTGGAGATCGAAGTTTTTCTCTTCTGAAAGCCATCCCTAATTATTTGCTCTCAGGAAAAAATGAATGCATTTGCAGCGTTGTAGAAACATTGACATTTGATGATATAAGATTTTGCCACGCACACACAAATAAGAGAAAAAAATATTTTAGTTGTAATTTTACTAATCTATAGTTTATTCCTTTCTCGTTTCTCTCAATCGAATCAATCGATTTACAGTTAACACTGGTAGCAGCAGTATATTTAAAAAAAATACTAAATATGTTTCATAAGTATGTTAAAAGCAAGAAATCTCATTTGTAAATATAAAAATTAATGGAGAAATGAAATTTCAAAATAGCGTAAATCAAACTTGCGAGAAAACGAAATTTGAACTTTTTATTTCAATCCCCAGTTTTAACTAATACATTGAAAATTCCATAGAGTTATTCTCGAGAATACGCTTATTCTTCTTGGGGTAAAATAATCTATATATAATTTAAATATGAAATTTAGATTTGAAGTAATTTTTTTACATTAAAATACGTTTACTTGGGGTCGTCTGATTTCTCTTGGTCAAGGGCGCTGTACCATCACCCCTAATACTCTCCCCTACGTCACGCACCGAACGCCGGAAGCTGCGTGACGTAGGGGAGAGTAGGCTGATGTCCGTGGTGGGTGGTCGAGCATGCATGAGCTTGCTCACTCTGTGTAAGCGTGACTGCGGATGTGCGTGGTTGTTGTTGTCAAATTGTCAACTAAATTTATTTTCATAGAGGAATATTAAAAGTATTCAAATTCCCTACTAATGGGGAGGTTCTCAGAAAATGGCATACAGCAATAAAGCGTGAAAATTTTCAACTCCAAGGTACGTGGAAACCTTTTGTTAACCTTATTTTAAACTACTCGTAAAATAAAAATTTTGAACTAGAAAATTTAAATTTGGCTAATTTTATAATCTAATGCATCTCACAGCGGGAAGTCAAAGCACTGAAAAGATTTTTGAAAAATGAAATTTATGTTTGTAATAGAAAGAATAGATTACTTGTGTTGTTATAGTAACCCATAACATGTTTTTGCCAATGTATCAAATAAGTTCAAAGTAAAACATGTATATTTAGGAAGGGATTTTAAACTTTATTATGGACACATAATAATAAGGGTTGCATGTTTTTGATCCCAAGAGTAATATGTTGATACATTCGTACTTAGTTATTTAAGTGTTTAGGCAGCGCCAGATTAACTTTTTGGGGTCCCTATTTCTGGGCACAAATGCTTGTAAAATACTTATATCCTATACGAAATATATGTATGTCATGTACACATCTAACATGCCTATGTCCTTTATATAAATGCTAAGGCCTTGTTGCCATGTGAAATACATCTTTTGTGTTTGCAGACATAGAGAATTGCATTGAATTATCATTTTTAATATTTATTACTAAAGGAACACAAACACTGAATCAAGTATAGACAGCAAAAATTAGATATGAATGCACAAAAACAGAAGTTCACACATAGTTCAGGAGTAAGTTTGCCTTTAAAATGTCCGTTTAAAGATTTTGAAGCATTTTTCTACAAACCAACACATTGAAGAACTCTCGTGTGAGCAGTGTGTATGCTCTATCTGTGGTAGGATGGGAATTTATCAAAACCATTCAATTTCTTAAAAATTAGCTGAAATATATCAGTACTACCTGGGCAAGAAATTATTTACTTGCCCAGGTAGTAAAAGCTGGATGCGCAGGAAAATGTATCTTTTAAGATAACAAACCAGAACCCTATTTTTTTTAAGTTAAAAATATAAACTGTTTTAACATGTTTGCACTTCCATTTTAAGGGTCTGTATTACAAATGTTCAATGCACAAACGTGTGTATATCAATTTTTAAGATGCTGATGCTAAAATTGGTATGAAATGGTACGATGATGAAACTGGTGTTTCGGAAATTTAGTGATTCTGCCATGTTCCTTTTGTTAAAGTTTTCTCCCTTTGTCACTAAACATGAGAGGTCAGTTACATCAGAGGCATGCATACTGTTGTTGATTATAAACAAAATTTGGAGCAAAACTAGGTTTCCGATTTCTGGGCGTAGAGCATAACATAATTAAAGATGTGATATTACTCTTTCTTTGGTACTTCGTAACAATAATACAACTTCCATTAATTAACAATGACATGAAACACGACATGTGATGACTGCCTTTTTCTCTTGTGTAGTAGGAAATTTTATTACAAACTTTTTTATTTTAAAATTTAGTTTCCATGCACAGGCAATTAGATGTTTTATTTACCTGCCCAGACGAATGATTTACATGCTCTGGGCACCTCGGGCATGGTATTTTTAAGCCTTGGATATTGTTATTTTTAAGAGAAAGAAAAGTACGTGGATCTACATGAATCCACATATTGTGGAAACTATGTTCTAAACAAACAAGATTTTTAAAATACAAGTAGAAATATATACTCGCTTCTTTTTTTTTTTTTTTTTTTTTTTTTGAAAACATTTGCTTAAAATGAGAGATCAACTTTTTATTCATTTATCTAGACTGATCTGTTTCCAGACTTCCTGCACTGTGTCTTCACAAGCTACAGCAATAATAACTGGAACTAATATATCTCATATTATCCGATAACTACTGGAAAGTGTGTTTCCAAACGTGAGGGTGGGTGTCAATTTTTGTATAGGGAAAAACTTCTTCAATCCTTCATAGAATTTATTTTGAAACCAAGATCATAAAAAAAGGAAAAAACAATCTTTTTCAATAGCTTTAGCAATGACAAAACATGTGTGCAAAATTTTATACCATTGCTTTTTATAGTTTCTGAGAAAATGGTACATCAAGTTAGTCAATTTATAATGAAACATGTACATCTTTTAAAATACATCCTATAATACCAAAACAATCGCTTAGATTTATTCAGTACAACAAGTGCATGTGCATTTGTCAGGTTCTCAAAAATATAATAATTATCTGAAAAAATACTTTAAGAAATTATTCGAACAAATTTCAGATTTTCTTAGAAACGTGTCTTTGAAATTCTTCAAGGAACAGCTAACGGACACATAATCAAATTGTGCTTGTGATACACAAAGAACTACACAACCATAATTATATGTACATTGGCAGTTTTGCTGAATACTTCTTGAAAATCAAATTTCAGGAAATTTCTGCCAATAAGTTACTTTGTATTTTTCCAGATAAAAAGAAATGCTTATATTGTGGATCCAAATAGTTTTGCTTAATGCTACTAATATACTTAATACAGATGTGTTGAACTTTGACAAGATAACTTTTTTGAAATAGTGCTCTGGAAGACAAAAATTATAAACTTTATATTTGCTTATCAAAATGAAGTTGTCCAAACACGTAACTAGATGGTACTAAAATTAGGAAAACTTGTTATGTCATTATTGTATGTTTAATAATGTAGCAATGGCATAATTTTCTTGAAATCTTAATTTATTTGATGCAATCAGTGGATCAAGCAGCAATTAACTGTATGTATGTTAAAACGTGTTTTATTGAGCCTTTGGTAATAATTAAAAAACACAGAAAAAAATTCAGTTTTTCTTGACCTTTTTTTATATATTAGTGATCACGGATTTCATATAAAATAAAAAAATCTGATTCCTTAAATATGTCAATCGACATCTTTTGAAACGACGGCGATACTTCGTAATGGACCCTCAAACTAATCTTTTTTTTTTAATTGGATGTTTAACGACCACCATGAGCAACTCAATGGGCTATAAGCAGTCACCCGTCCCTAATTTAGGGTCACTGGTTCCAGGGAAGGGAGAGAGCCAGTGCCGTAAGACAAACACAACATCCATGCCTGACCGGGATTCGAACCCGGACCCCTTACCAACGAATGATCAGAGGCCAACGCCTTAGACCACTGCGCCACCGGGCGTCAAACTAATCTTTCAAGTACAAGAACGATTTGTTCACAAGTACAGGAATCGTTCGGCTAACTATAAAGGCACTATAACTTCAAGTGAAACTACGACAACAGTTTATAATTTCGATTATAGGAATGGTTTATCACTTCCAGTGAAATGACAGGGATGCTTTCATTAAGTTGACGAATCTGTGTTGCTTACCCTTTCCAGTCGAAATTATTGCTACGCTAAATTTTACGCTGTAATTTCTTTTTCTTCTGTATTTTAAAAGATTATTAAACAAATTTGTTAACTCTGCAGTTATTTGAAAACTAACACACAAGTTCTTATTTAAATGCAGTGAAACTCTAAAAGAACGCACGACCTGGTTAGTTGGTGTACGTAAAGACGCGTTCGTTCGCACATCGCCGTAATGCTCCTCTCCCCGACTACGGACTACTCTAGTGACGTCACAAATCGGTGCGCGGGCCTGCTAAGCTATTAGGGGGTGATGGCTGTACTGTCTAAACCCGCCTCTGATTGCGTCACATCATTTGCTGAGCGCACTAAATCCCGGCTGTTGTAAATCAGTCTTATATGCCGGAGTATAAATAAGCCAACACAGCGAGTGACAAAGCGCGTTTAGAGATAAAAATCACTGCAAAATATTTTAAGCTTTCTTTGCAGAAAAAGTTGCATCACAAAATTTGCGCGAAGTGATTTCTTCTGTCAGATTTCACAATTCGACATGATTCCGCATTTATACAACGCGCAGATCGTGTTGCCATTAAATTTCCTCTGTTATTTCCTACACCCTTCCGCTCTTGGTGAATTGGCAGATGTAAATCGAGAAAAACACTCAAGTTGGTTGCTAGATATAACAGGAAATGTGAAAGAAGTCTGACGTAAAAAAAAAAAGTATGAAATTCTTTTCCTACAGGAAAAAAATCTTTTAAATGCAGGCCCAAACTGTTAATAGTGGTTAACTGATGTAAAAACTTGCGAAATGTTTATTTTCACGGCTACAGCTTAATCTCGGCAGCCGAAGAAAATGCGCAACTGGAAATGAACGTCGCATCCTAGAAGACCATAAACAAATCCTAATATGAACAAAGAGCTGTGACGTAAAAGGCAAGAATTATAAAATGCTTTCTATACTGAGTTGGAACTAATTAGAAAAACCCTCTTATAAAACTGACTTTTATGGCGGTGGTGGAAGGTGTTAACCACCGCGTGAAATCTAAGGCTATAAAAAGTCATGCCCGCACCTTATTTAGGGACACCAGTGTCAGAGAGCGGACAGAGCTAGTAGCGCTACGCGACAAACGCATCACGCGGACCTGTTCCATGGTTCGAATCCGTGCTCATCTCAGGAGATTAGCCGGAAGCTACGAGCCTCTGACTACTTAGCCGCTAGGGCAGCTATCTCATATTTGGTGATGGCCTCTGATCATTCGTCCAAAAGGGGTCCGGGTTCGAATCCCGGTGAGGCATGGATGTTGTGTTTGTCTTACGGCACTGGTTCTCTCCCTTCCCTGGAACCAGTGACCCTAAATTAGGGACGGGCGACTGCTTATAGCCTATTGAGTTGCTCATGGTGGTCGTTAAACCTCCAATCAAAAAAAAATAATATTTGGTGTAAATATTGAAATATTACAAATTTTGAAGATGACAATCCGTTTTTTGGTGTGAATATGACAAGGATGGTAAGTCAGATAATATCCGAAAACTTGAAAATTTATTAAATAATAATAAAAAAATAATCGGAAACTTGAGACTTGGTCGTTTTGGGTGGTGTAGTGGTTAGCATACCCGGGCGCTATCTGGGTGACGCGGATTCCCGCTCCAGGAGGACAAAATTTTCAAGTTTTCGGATATTATCTGACTTACCATCCTTGTCATATTTATACCAAAAAACGGATTGTCATCTTCACAATTTGTATTATATGGCGTAATTCCGTATTTCATTCACGATTTATCTGCTCCTCCGGGCAATCACGGGATTAAATTCTTAACCTCCAGATTCGCTAAACATGAATGCCGGTTGTTTGGACTGGCGAATCCTGTGATGGTTATATTCAAATTAATCGGAAACTTGAGACTTGGTCGTTCTGGGTGGTGTGGTGGTTAGCATACCCGGGCGCTGTCTGGGAGACGCGGATTCGATTCACGCTCCAGGACGAGGAAATCTTCAAGTTTTCGGATATTATCTGACTTACCATTCTTGTCATATTAACACAAAGAAAAAAAAAAAAAACGGATTGTCATCTTCAAAATTTGTATTATATGGTGTAATCCCGTATTTCATTCATGACTGAAATATTAGTCTGATTTCTCTCGACCAATAGGACGGCTGTCTCATATAATAGTTTGACTACTGAAATATAGCCTAACCACTTCGTTCCAAAATTGCTCGCAAATCAGAAGTCATCTATCTGGGGACAACCAACAGCTGCAATTGTGAAAGCGAGATCAAAAGGAGGACCGGAATGACCAATCTGCCCTGGCAGGGCTTACAAAAATTTGGAAGGATCGCCACATCAGCAAAACCACCAGGCTGAGGCTCCAGGTCCCCGTGTTCCCCATCACGACTTACGGTTCTAAAACATGGACAGGACATTAAATGCAGCATATCGCAGACGAATTGGGGCGTTTGAAATGATCTGCTACAGACGCATGCTGAGAATATCCTGGGTTGTGCATAGGATTAATGCATCAATCTTGAGAGAGCTCGTTGTAAACGAGCACAAGCGACTTTTTCCGACAATCCAACGACATTCACTAACCTTCGTCGACCACATCATCCGGCAAGACGGTTTAGAAAAACTTTGTATTCAGGGGAAAGTCGACGGCAAAAGAACGAAAGGACGTCCTCCAGACAGATTCATCGATCAAATAAAAACTCTCACAAATCTATCAGTTGCAGAAATCATGAGAACTGTGGAGATAGACAGGAATTGCGGACCTTGACTACCGACAGGATGCAAATTGGGTCACGACGCTCGAACCGAACAACGAAGAGAGAGAGAGAGAGAGAGAGAGAGGCTTGGTTACTGAGATAGCTATCTCATATTTAGTGTAACTTGAAATATCAGCCTGGTTGCTCGGCCACTAGGATGGCTGTCTCAAATTTTGTGTTACTATTGAAATTTCAGTTTCATGTCTTTAAGGAATGGCGAATACACAAAACCTACCTTCAAAGTTGTCATCACTCATTTATCACCTTTTGGGAATGTAGGAACTCAAATATACACAGGCTCATAATTAAAGTATCCGTTTTCCAAGTGATCTGCAGAGACATCTAGCAGAAGGAACTCAACAAAGCTTAATAGGAATACTATTAGAACATGCAGAAGCATTTCCGAGGGGAAAAAATAGTTCAAAAACTTAACACCAGGAGACAATGGCTCTGCCAGCGGGAAAAATAAAAGACAAATAATCATATAAGACAAATAAACCAGACAGAAGCTTGATCAATAAATTTTATTGTGCTGTTGACTTACACCCTACCATGGCGCCGAATTGAATGGAGCCTACAAAGGATATTTATTACTCAGTGTGCCCTCCATTCTGATGTGCCAAAAACTGCATCCGCTTAACAATGTGTTCAACGGTAGAACTGAATTGGTCTGCAGTGATGTTTCTCACATGTAGTGTTACGCTGTTTTTCGAGGCTGCGAAGTTAGACTCATTAGCCCGATAAACGATCCTTTTGGGGTGTTCCCACAACTCAAATTTATAGGCAGGGCTTGAAATGTTTTATGCTGGCTCGCCAGTCAGGTAAATACCTTACTTGCCAACTGAAAAACGACAACCCCGCAGGGCTGTCGATTTTGTTTCGTGTTTTAAAGTTTGATTTGTTAAAAATTTGCACACATCTCTCGAATAATATTTTATCGCTAACCTAATTTAAACGATTAACCATTTTTTAATGACCAAACTTAGTTTTCTCCCTCTATACTAGATGATGTAAGAATCCTTTAATGTTTTAGAACTTTCTTAACAGCTCCGGGGAAACGCGGATTCCCGAGTTTGTCCTTTGATCTACGACCGCAATTGGCTAAGCGGCAGCTCGCGATTCGCATCTGACTCTTACACTGCCTATCTTTTCACACAGCGTTAGGGGGAAATCATTCTACTGGGCTTGCGGCTTCTTGCCTCGTATTTCTTGTTAAGCGCACAGTGATCGGATGTTTTGACGCACGGCATTAGCTGTCCAATTTCTTTCGCTGAGAAACTGGTTTCTGGCGTACAATCACGCATCACTTTTGTGAATTAAAATAAGCTTTATTAAGAAACTGATAGTTTTGCGTATTCAACAATAGGCATAATTACGTAAACATTATTGCCGACTGAATTTAAACTGCTGTACTGAATTTTTTACTCGTCAGCTAAAACTTTTCACTCGTCACAGGCGAGCAGATGACCGCATTTTTCAAGCCCTGGTTATAGGTGTTCAGTTCTGGTAAACGAGGTGGTCATGCTGTTCAAAAATAGTGACTAATCACTCTGTACACAGTGAAACGTTATCGCAACAGCTGCTGTACAGAACGTCCGATATGAGGACAGGCTCCATCATATAGTGCGTCGCATAAATATAGAGACAGAACAAATTTTCGAATAAAAAACAAACAACAACGAGCTAAAATGTACACCTCATATTTATAGCAAAAATAGCATAGGACACGCAGCTGCACAATAGTTTGACGGAAACATAACAATTCCAACGCCAAGTACAAGAAAAAAGCAGAAATACTCTGTCTCAAAAATATAAAGACTTACTAGTTATGGGCACCTCCAGTACGAATAGTGGAGCCGTTGTTCCGAATAACACTGAAAACCCGATTGGGCATGCTGTCTACCAAGTGATGTAAGTGTTCTGGACGGAGTGCGTACCAGCTTCGTTCAATCTGCTCTTTCAATGCCACCACTCCTGAGAACTGCCGTCCATTCGCATACACATCGCGAGCTAGGATACCCCAGAGGTTCTCGATAGGGTTCAGATCTGGACTGAGTGCTGGCCAATCCATTACGGTCACATGATGAGTGTTAAACCAGCTTTTCGTTAATGCAGACCGATAGATAGAGGCATTGTCTTGCTGGAACAAATAATCAACACCCGCTAGAGTTTCGGCAAACGGTAGACGGTGGCTGCTGAGTATGTCCGGATACGTTTCGGAGTTTTGCCTGCCTTGCAGAAAAGCGATATTCGTTGTCCCATTGAACGCAAAAGCTCCCCAGACCATCACAGATCCCCCTCCTTTCTGTCTGCTGAAGACGGTGTGTGGCTCGCGTCGTACATCATGCCAATAGCAGTTACAACCGTCAGGGCCGTCCAGGTTGAACTTTTTCTCATCGGAGAAAATAGTTGTGATCCACTCGTCCGTCCAGTGCATACGGCTGCTTGCCCATAACAATCTAGCTTCCTTGTGGCGCCGCGTGAGGTGTGGCAGACGGCGTATTTTACGGAGCACAATGTTGCGACTTCCCTTGATTCGTCGATGAACTGTATCCTTTGAGACGGTGACACCAACAGTCCGAGAAACTTGACGTAGTGATAACCTTTGGGATGAAACTAAACGCATGATGGCACGATCATTTCGTTTGGTTGTTATTCGAGGCCCTCCAGGCCGTTTTCTGGCAGTTAACGCACCGCGTTTCGATAAAGTCTTATAAATGACTGCCCTACTTCTCCCATGGCTTTACAAATTTTTGCTACAGGCAATTCATTTGCTCTCCAAATCTTCTGCACCTCCTCACCAGAAAGTTGACTGTTGCGTGGCATTTCGGCAAATGAATGTCTGACGGCAGGTTCGCTGTCTTTTGTAGGCTGGACCGAATTACGGCCCATGCGCGTGCGTGCAACATGCTAATTTGTACATCTCATTTGCATGTGGCTACTTTACGTAGTTGTCTTTATATTTATGAAACACCTAAAATTACACTATTTCACTTTGTGGTGTTCTTTTCACACAATCCGATCATCTCGACGGATCGAAACGTTTGCTGTAGGGTTATGTCTAATTAGGTACCACTTCAGATTCATACCTATATTCGCATTGCGTTCACGGCGCAAAGTCGACTGTCTCTGTATTTATATGTTGCACCTTACATAAAAATGTTGGAATCAAGAAACTTTCGCTGCTGAAGTTGCGGGGCAACAAAACTGTGCAGCATCCTATAGGCAGTAACGGAGCAGGTCACAGGTCCAGTTCGACCATTCGTTCCAAAAAAGAACGAACCTATGATAAACCTACTGTGAACCCATACCAAACGGTGACTTTCGGCGAGTGCCAAGGAATTTGTTGGATCACATGAATGTTTTTCGCTGCCCAGATGCGATAGATGTGGGTGCTCACCGTTCCATTCAGGTGAAAATGAACCTCGTCTCCCCACAAGTTCTTCCACGGCCACGCAGCGTCAATCTTGATTACAGAAAGAATTGTCAAAGCAAATGCCAGTTGGGTTTCCACGTCACGGACAACTGCTGAGTGTGACTGATCTTATATGGATAAAAATGCAACACTTGACGCAGAATTTTCCACACGGTTGTATATAACGTCTTCAGCCTGTTTTTCACAAATCGGTTTGCACCATCGTCCTGGTCTTACTCCTAAACATCCACTCCCCTCAAAACGAACGATCGTCTTTTTGAGGGCCCATGGTGTTAGTGGACCTCTATGCGATAGTTTACGTCGTTAGAATCCCCGAAGGACAGCAGCAGCGTTTCCGTTGTTTTGATAGAAAAGCTTGAAAAGCAAAGCACATTCTGCAGGGTGAGAGTTATCGCGCTTACACTCACTTCACGAGGGGCATGAAACAGGTCTCTCTCTTTATACCTTTCGATCGTCTGCGGCGTAGGCAAATATTACGCTTTGGCGCATGTAAAGTTGCGGCATATCCAAATGTTATGCTTTTTCGCCCCATTTGCTCCATGGTGGTGTTTTCTAAACCATTTTTTCCCCGGAGGAAATCGCTTCACCATGTTCCCATATAGTATTCCTACTAAGTTTTGTTGAGTTTCGGCCACTAGATGTCCCTGCAGATGCATTGGAATAGGGATACTTTAATTATGGCCACCCTGTACTTAATCAGTTCCCTGACTTACAGACTCGCGAAATTTGATTAAAATAAGGGTAAGACAACGAAATCATTGTCTGCATGCAAGCCTGATAGGGATAACGACCTTTCCAAGTTTTGCCCAAATCAGCAAAAAAGTCCCTACCCTGGAGAAATTCGTCTCAAAAACTTGATCTCTCACATTCCTGGAATGATATTATATAACTAATGTCACGATATTTCAGCCGTTTTGATAAATTATAGCAAAGCAAAATCGTCTTCCCTGCATTACTTCTCGCGAAACTGTTACTTAAAATGTTACATTAACTGTGAATGTTCCTTTCCCCAATTATCATACCAGGGAACAATTTATAAATTGGCCACCTAGGATATATACTCTGTAAAAAATAAGTGGCGTGAATTCAGGGAAAATTTCCGAAAATAACGTGCAGCAAAGTTAACGCCAGGTGTCGGCTTTTTAACGAAATTGCCATTTTCCCTAACTTTGACAGAATTTCCGTAGTCAGCGATTCCGATTATTTCAGAAAGATCCGTTTCGAGGTTCTTTTGTATTTTTACTGAAATTTCGCCAAACCTTCAGTTATGACTCTTTCGACCAGTTCCTTTCCCGGCGTACTTAAAGTCAACGAGACCTTCCATTTTCATCCCTTATGTGATTTGAACCAGTGACCTCAGGAAAGCAAAGCTTTTGCCTTATCGCTGTGCCAGAAATTCACGTTAACAGCTTTCGCGTGTTAAGTACAACTGTAATTGCTCGATGAATGTGGGTAAATTAGTAATTTTATTTTTTGTAGGAGCTTATTATTTTTCTGAGTACGTTTTTAATAATTTTATTTTTTCTATAGGAGGACTTATTACAAATTACGCATTATTTTTTCAACGTGATTTTTCGAAGTTACAGAGTGCTTTGGAACTTTAGATCTTTTTAAACAGACTTCAATTATGTTTAAGAAAAAGTGAAACGTACTGCTTTATAGTATTATTTCAGGAAACTCCTAAATATAAGATTTACTCTTGATAGCTATAATAGCTTTTGTCTTAAGGGGCCTACAGACTGATAAATAGACATCATACAATCAATTTAATAGTTAATCAAACGTCAAGTATTCCCGCAAATATTTCGTATTAGTGCGATTTTTAGGATACAGAAAAAGTGAAAAGAGCATACCGGAGTGACATGGAGGAAACTGGCTGAAGACAGACCGTTGTGGTAGAAAATTGGGGAGACTTTCATCCAGCAGTGGACTGATAATGGTTGACAATGATGATGATGATATATAAATAATGTTGTTGGATAACAGTATTAATGAGTGATTGAGACTGGTTGAATATAATTAAAAATATTCTGAGCTGTTGGTAAGTGAAGAATTCATGCATAAAAATAATTACTTGACTTTTATAGTGGCCTTTCGTAAAATAATAATTCTTCGAATTAAACCGAAATCAAGTATGCTCATAGATACGTTGGCGATGGCGAAAGTTTTTAGCTGCAGTTAGCTAGCTAAAAACTATTATTCTAGTTGTAGAATAATAGTTAATTTGGGAAGAGCCTGTAGGTTCTAACTATTATTCTAACATAACACTTTGCTGTAAAACACTCCCCGTTTACATTCTAAGGCTAAATTTGTCGAAGTAACGTGCTTCCTGTAAAGCTTACTGAATCACTTTAGTTATACCCTGACAGCTTCACTTCCCGATGAAGCTGTAATCCTTACTTAAACCTGAAAGAGCTAATTAAGTACTGTAAGAAATATAACGTAAATGCATAATTCTGTACTTACAAGGCTCACGCTTTATCTGCCTTTATCAGAAGTATATCACTCGTCAGAGACTTTGTTCAATCAATATACTTGATCGCAGAAAATAACCATGTAAAACACACAATCCTTTCTATATTTGGCAGTATTAAAAGACTGCGTTCGCTTTGTTACAGTCCTAATAGCAAATCGTAACAACTCAGGCTACCATACTCAAGACATCGTGAACGTAAAACAAGTCAGGCCGATCAACAAGTGCTGCGGGGAAGCAAGTGCGCGTGATAAACAGTGTGCTCTGACAAAATAGTGCTAATCATACGCTTAAAATATCAACTCCTATCTTCAGCTTTCTGACCTGTTGTCAGGGTTGCCAAACACAAATTCGTCGAGAGAGAAAATGTGGCGTTCAGAATAAAAACGTTCAACGGAAATAAACTAAATTTACATAAAAAGACAGGAACTACGTAAAAAGGAAATTTAAATTAAAACATACGTAACACAGTGAAACAGGAGATAGAGTGACCTTGAAACACAGTTCATGTGAAAAAGCAAAATGTTATTAGTGAAAGAACACGGTATCACGTTTCTCGCTAAAACCGGCTTTTAGTCTGCTGCGAGTGACCTGTTGCATATTGAAAGCGCGGCAGTGTCGCTCTGACCTTCATATGCAATCGATCTCTCTCGACGTGATTTTCGTGCTATGGTTTGCCACGATTTAAAAAGAAAAGGTGTAAGTGCTGAGTAGAGTTTTTAATCACTGTCAAATACTTTTGGGGACTCCGCTCCTTTACGAGCAACAGTCGGACACTGATTTTGTGAATTTGACAGGTGCCGAAATTCACTGGCAGACGAGCAATGATCCGGTCGTCCATATCCCGTTGTAACGCCTGAAAACAGAGGCGTAACTAGGACGGGGCAGACTAGGCGGCTGTCCTGGGCGCAGCTCAGGAGAGGGTGCAAAAAATCACTACTAGCAGTCTGCTTAAAATTGGAATTGAAACTTTTTCACCATTTGCTGGTTCACTTAAAATTCGAATTTTTTCCTCAAAATATTCAAGAGATACTAGTCATTCGAATTCAAAAATGAAGGAGCGGTTCAATAGTCCGTTCAACTGAAGAAGAGCGGCCTTTGTCGACAACAATGGGGACTGCGATTTTTCTTTAAGTGCATGGATGAGGATGTCGTTTTTCTTTAGTTGGACGGATACGAGCAGAATTCGTTCACGTTGTTGAAGATTTTCTAGGAGCTATTCGAGCATTTCTGTGCCTACAAGCCACGACTATCAGCTGCATTCGGCTCCTTTTATGTGGTACCGAAGGTCCGAACTCCGAAGCAGTTGCGAAAGGCTGTACAAACAGTCACAGTTATATATATATATATATCTGTGCTAGGTGTGCGGCGCACACCCACACAGATATCGCAATTATTATCGATATTATTTTTTCGGATTTGTTTCTAATAAAACTCGCCAGAGTTCAACCTAAGGCTTCTAGTGGTGGTTAAAATTAATTTCCCCGCATAATGTTTTCATTAATAAGAGAAGGTTCGTTCAGTAAGCATATCGCATTCGCGCTAGAATTCCGGGGTGTGCTGTTTTGCGTGCGCACATCCGACGACCTTAAAGCAGCTGTGGTACAAGCGCTCCCAGACGGCGCCGCAGGTCACGTTCTTATTTCCCTGTTGTCTCAAACGTACCAGCGGAACTCTCAAGGTGAGCTACCCAAAATCAGAACCGCTTGAGTCTCACGGAGCATCCAGTAGCTGTTGTATTGTTGTTGTTTTTTTTCTTTATATTTATTCCCAGTAAGACTCGCTGAAGTTTGTCCTCTAAACTTAATTCCCTTGTTCAATATTTTCGTGAAGAGGAGAAGGTTCGTTGCTTCGTGCAGTAAACAAAACGTAGTAAATAATACTTGCAGCTGCAGGGGTGCTATTTTAACAGCCCTAAGTCGTTAAAGCAACTGTAATTTAAAGCTTTCCAGATGGCGCTACAGGTCATGTTTTTATTTCTTCTTGGATCCAACGCAGAGGTTTCAATTCCCAGGGTGCGCGCGCTTAAAAAAGTACCACTGGTCACACTTGTTTGCGTTTGGAATAGCATGGAGTCAAAAACAAGCTTCATCGTTCTGCTACAAGTTTTCTATCTTTTCATCGCTGTGTGAATCGGTGAGTTTATGAGCACAGATACAATTGAATTTTGACATCCATATAACAATTTGAATTTTGACATCCATTTAGGTTGACGACGTACTAAGTGTCTCATTTTTGCCATAGATTTTGCAGATTGTGTAAAGCGGGCTAAAGAAAGTAAGCCTCGTGCTGTATTTAAAACTTATATATATAAAGAAAAAGATACCGAAAATTCGTTCTTCGCTCTAGTATTTGCACAGGAAATTGAGTTTTTTCTTACGATGAAGTGTACGTAAAGGTCTTTATTACCGTAAGTTATTAGACGACAGCTAAATAAAAGAAATGCTTTTCGTACGTTCAAAATCAATGCGCGAATTTTGCAGCTCGGGATACATAATAAAACTTTTGCGTGTTTCTTCCCATCAACAGCGCACACCCAACCTAAATGGGCACGCGACGCCACTGATATACACTGACGGAAAAAAATCCCAACACCAAGAAGGGGTTGTGTTAGATAAACGACAGTTTGTAGGCGGTGAGAGTACATCTGTAAGATGACGTCTATGCAAATTTCGCGCTCGGCGCATACGTGTGGCGCTAGTAGCGACCCTCGGAACATGCAAATCAGGTTTGCTGTAAATACGTGCTGTAACGTTCGTGAGCGTTAGTTATCGTTGAGATTCGACGCGTAGGGTGTTGATGTTAGTCAAGAATGCCTTTAAGAAGACGAAGAAGCCATTATCAACAGCTCACGGAGTTTGAACGAGGTCGTGTAATAGGGCTACGAGAAGGTGGATTTTCTTTCCGCAATATTGCAGAACGACTTGGCAGGAATGTAGCCACTGTGCATGATTGTTGGCAGCGGTGGTCAAGGGAAGGTACTGCCTCAGGAAGACCGGGTTCCGGCCGGCCACGTGGCACTACTGAGAGGGAAGACCGCCGTGTACGGCGTATGGCCGTGACGCATCGTACCGCGTCTGCGGCAGCAATTCGAGCTGCAGTTGCCACCACAGTGACACAACGAACTGTTACAAATCGGTTACTTGAAGGACAGCTCCGAGCCAGACGCCCTGTAGCGTGCATCCCACTTAATCCAAACCACTGCCGTTTGCGACGTCAGTGGTGTCGAGCTAGAGCTCATTGGAGGACGGAGTGGAGATCTGTTGTGTTTTCTGATGAAAGCCGGTTCTGCCTGGGGGCCAGTGATGGCCGTGTGTTGGTTAGAAGGAGGCCAGGTGAGCGCCTGCAACCAACCTGTCTGCGGCCGAGACACACTGGACCTACACCTGGAGTTATGGTCTGGGGAGCAATTTCCTATGACAGCAGGAGCACTCTCGTGGTTATCCCACGCACCCTGACGGCACAGTTGTACGTTGGTCTGGTGATTCAACCTGTTGTGCTGCCATTCATGAACAGCATTCTAGGGGGTGTTTTCCAACAGGATAACGCTCGCCCGCATACCGCTGTTGTAACCCAACATGCTCTACAGAGTGTCGACATGTTGCCGTGACCTGCTAGATCACCAGATCTTTCACCAATCGAGCACGTATGGGACATCATTGGACGACAACTCCAGCGTCACCCCCAACCAGCATTTACCGTCCCTGTATTGACCAACCAAGTGCAACAGGCATGGAACTCCATCCCACAAACTGACATCCAGCACCTGTACGACACAATGCATGAACGTTTGCGTGCTTGCATTTAACATTCTGGCGGTTGCACCGGTTATTAATGTACCAGCATTTCACATTTAAAATGGCTCTTCTCGCGCTTACAATAAGCTGTGATCTTGAAACCTTAATCGATTAAATATGTTACCTATACAAATGTATTGCCGCCATTTCATTCCTCTACAACTATTTTTTCGTGGTTTTGGGATTTTTTTTTTTCCGTCAGTGTATATAGTGTATATATACTGACAGCTCATAATGTTTTCCGATGAGTCAAGATTCAACATGATGCACCATGATGGCTGGGTCCTCATACAGCCACTGTGTAGTGAATGGCAACAGCCGGCATGCATTTCGGAGCGTCAAACGGCCCCGACAGGGAGCGTTGTAATGTGAGGTGTTATCAGGATCTGTTCGTGCTCCCGCTTGAAACGCATTGCTTTGGTCTTGAACAGCCACTGATACATCGGATGATGTGCTGGCTGAAGTGCTATTTTTCCTAAAGGAGGTTCCCAGTGGCGCCATTCAACGGAACCAGACGCAGCCCCATGTAGCGCGCGTTGTGCGATAGTATCTTAGTGTCCGTTGAGTTTGACTTCTTTCCTGGCCGGTACACTCGCCAAATTTTCCACCGATTGAACATATCTGGAATATGGTCGCGCGAAGTCTGGTCCGCTAGGGCTTTTCATCAGCGACGAAAGATGACCTCTAGGCCCGGATAAAGACAGTACGGCATGACATTCCTCAGGCGACAATCCAGGAGCTGTTCCGTTCGATGTCATGCTGTGAGTAATCCTCCATCACAGCTCTCTATACTAAACAGAGGGCACACTACCCACTGTTTATTGCCTGGATTTCTTCACCGGCATCTCTGTAAGTGTAATCATTAACTTTCGGTGTCATAATGTATTACCCACATAAATCTTAGATCATTGTCTCCCGTCTTTCTTGTTGTTCCATTTTCAATAAACAGTATGCCAAAAAAAAAAAAAAAAAAAGTTTTTTTAATTCGTCCTGAAAGGCGGGAGTATTTTTCTTTTTATCTCTCCCTGTTCCTCCTCTTTCAGCACGTCTTTTGTAAAAAAAGATCGCACTTATGTCATCGGTTTGTCCGTCTGTTCCTCCGTCTATAGAAACCATATCTCTGCAACTATAAGTCCGATTTGAAACATTCTTTCTACATTGGGAAGCTTGAAATATGTGAATGCTGTTCCTTTATTTCGTTATTTTTTTTTACGATGTACAATTTCGCCACTAGTGGGCATAAATGCAGATGATGTAAAATTCAAAATACATTTTATTCCATATTTGCTTCTAAACATCCGATTGAAAAAATTATTTTATCTTTCGATTCCATTTATCAAACAAAGATCCTAGCTCTTTCTACGTTTATAAGTGAGTCACGGAAAAATTCTCATTGGCCGCCACCGGGAGTCGAACCCAGGGTCTTCCAGTTACGCGCCGGATATGCTTCCGCTACACCACAGTAAAACTCCACGTTAAATTTCTGTATTAATTATTCCATTTATGTCCAAGAGTATTTTAGGTATAATTGCGTTTTCTAGTAACGCATAGATTTTCCGCTAGGAGGCCTAAAAGTAAATTACGTTTTCCCCGATATCTCTTCTTCTAAAACTCCGATTTGAAAAATGTTTTCTTCAGCGGATACATCTCCTGATGGGAAATCTTTTGCATATAACTTCTATTTTTTGTAGAGAATACTTTGGCCACCAGGGGGCGTAAGTGTTAATTTTTGCTTCTGAAGCATTTGCCATAAAATCTGAGCTTCTGAAATCTTGATTGAAAAAATTCCTTCGTGGAACGATACCATTCACGTCGATACAACTTTTCGGAACATTTTCTCCTTAAAATATTGCATGGTTTCTCCGCCAGGGAGCGTAGATGTATATCTTATTTTTATCAATATCTCTGGTTCTAATGGTCCGATTTGAAAAAATTTCTTTATTCGATAGAGTTTCTGGTGTGACGTGTTATTCATATAATTTCAAATTTTTCAAGTAAATCATAGACTTTCCACTAGGGGACGTAAAGGTAAATTGCGGTGTCCCCGATATCTGTACTTATAAAACTCCAATGTGAAAAATTATTTCTGCACCGGGTACAGCTCCTGATGGGAAATCCTTTGCATATAATTTCTAATTTTGGGAAAAAATGGTTTGGCCAGCAGGGGGAGTAAGTCTTAATTTCTGCTTCTGATGTATTTGCAGCAAAATCTGGGCTTCTAAAATCTCGATTGAAAAAAATTCGTTTGTGGACCGATACTACTCAAGTCGACAAATCTTTTAGGAATATTTTCTTCTTAAAATAATGCATGGTTTCTACGCTAGTGGGCGTAGATGTATATCTTATTTTTGTCAGTATCTCTACTTCTAGGAGTTCGATTTGAAAAATTCCTTCTTTGTTGGATAGTGTTTCCGATGCGAAATGTTTTTCATATGAATTCAAAGTTTTCAAGTAAATCATAGACTTAACGCTAGGGGCGCAAAGAGTAATTGCATTTTCTGCGTTATTTCTGCTTCCAAAACTCCGATTTGAAAAATTCATTCTGTAACGGATACAGCTCCCGATGAAAAATGTTTTTCATATATTTTCTAATATTTGGTAAAGAATGGTTTGGCCACCAGGGGCATAAGTGTTAATTTCTGCTTCTGATGTATTTGCAGCAAAATCTGAGCTCCTGAAAACTCGACTAAATATTTTTTTCTTGGACCGATACTGCTCACATCGAAAAACCTTTTGAGAATACTTTCTTTCTAAAATAATGCATGCTTTTCCCGCCAGGGGACGTAGATGCATATCTTATATTTGTCCATATCTCTGCTTCGAAGAGTCCGATTTGAAAAATTCTTTCTTTGTTGGAGAGCGTTTCCGAATGGTTGGATGAACACGCCACCGACGTGACCTCGCTTCCTTGGCCAGCTAGGTCACCTGCCCTCAATCCCATCGAGCACATCTGGGATGCCATCGAGAGAGATGTTCTAGGCTCTGACTCCCCTCCATCAAATCTTCGTGAACTGTGGGAGCTTGTTCAGGGGTCGTGGATCCGTATGGCTTCCCAACGCTTCCGGTGTCTTGTCGAGTCCATGCCGAGACGAATTGCCGCCGTCATCAGGACGAAAGGTGGTGCTACACAGTACTAGACAGGTATCTCTAATTCAATTGCTCTTCAGTGTATATAAGAAAAAACTTAAATTTTTATGTTTGTGTGTTTAAATGAAAGTAATTCACTTCACATTATTTTTCTTTAATAGATAGGGTACTTTGTGGCTCTTCTTGCTCTGGTGACTTTCATTTCCAGCCATCCCCTGGAAAAGGTGCAAGAGGAGCGCCATAGAGTAGTTGTCCGCACTTTGTACGTTCCGTTGTACAAAGGGACTTCAAGCGTATCTTCGTCAGCTCGGAAGGCGGTTAAGTCAAGCATTCTTTCCACGGAGTCTTCTCAAGACTACGATGCAGTGAAACCGGCCACACAAAGCAACGGAAGACAACATTCCTATTATAACATTCAACTTAACAGCCATCAGAGTAATTCTGTGTACGATCAGAACAATGACAAAAATCATCTGCAGACCGATAAAAGTGATTATTACATTGAGAGTCTTCAGAAACCTCAAACTTATCCTCAACAAGTGATCACTGACAGTTACAGACAACAGCCACAAGAACAAAGCTACTCTAGTTTTTCGAATAAACTGGTATTTCCAAGTCCTCATGTTTCTGTAAAACAATCTGTGCACCAAGAAGAACTTTCAGTTGATCCTAATTTACAATATGGGTCAGGAAGGACTGTTCCAGGTCAAGGAAAGAACGAATATGTGTCTAGTGCGCCGAGATCTCCAGCGGATATGCTTGGGACATGGCCACCGTTTCTACCGCAACCTCAAAGCACGAGCACACCGCAAAACACTTTTTCATCTCCTAACGACGCATATGGGGGAAATTCTTTAGTGCAGTCTACTTATCAAGTGCAACAAAAAGCTCAAAACTACCAGCCATCTGCTGTAACAAGCCAATTTTACACGCCGCAGACGAATCACCAAATTTATCATCATAGCACAGCCCACCCACAAGCAAGTGGGCCGTCATATCAAAATGCTGCTCTATCTTACCACCAACAAAATGATATTCTGAACCAACAACGCGTTGCTCAGCAACCGACCAACGTGCAGCAATCTAATGGTGATCAATACAGACAACAGCAGCAACAACAAACAAATTTTCCAGTCGAACATGGATACACATCACCTGCTCTTTCTGATACTTCCCCTCAAGGTGTAACTGTTTTGACTCATCCTCACAGCTCAGAACTACAAAGTCAAAATGTTCAGAATGCACCCCTTGCTTCTATTCCTTCACCACTAGCTCATATTCAAGCACACCACTCGCCATCTATCACATCCTCGCAAATTCCGTCAGTAGGACAAACCACAACTCAGTCTTACCATGTCCTCAGTGCACAGCAATCACAAGGAACGATACCTTTATCACCTCAGTCAACTTATCCGTTGAACTCAAACCCTTATTCCCCACATTTAGCTCCACGTGTTGTAGGATCACATCAAATTCATCAATCAAACAATGCATATTCAGTTTCTTTGCCACCGCAGCAAAATCCATACAGTAACAGTGAAGCACAATTTGGTATGCCAGCACCACCATCTATACAGGCTGTAGAAAACATGTCATACACTGACCCTACTACAGTACAAGAATCGCAGCAGTCGCCTGCTAATTATGGAAGTTCGTATGCTCAACAAGTACAAAATCAGCAACCAAGTTACAGCAATTTACCTCAACAAAACACCCAGCTTTTGCTTTTTACCAAACCAAATTCTGTGAACCAGCAGACTTCAGAGCCCTCTTCCCAGCAAATAATGTCGCAATACTCCAACTTCCCTTCGCTTAATCAAGACGCGGCAGTTCTGGGACAACCTAAATATCCATTACAAAACACTCAGCTTCAAAATTCTCACATGAATCATAATAGTTACCAAGAATATAATCCGAACGGCCATAGAGACAGTTTCCAATCTATGCAATCGGTTTTGAATGCACTACCTAACAAACCAGCTTTTCATGACCCCTCTCTTGAAACATACCACTCTAATCCAAGACAGGTGTACATGCCTGCCTTAGGAAACTACCAGGCTCCTATACATCCACAGCAGCAGCTTCAAACAAGCGCCCATGTAACAAGACCGTATGACCGAGACATTTTTCACACACAACCTCTAAAAAAGATGTTTGGTGGTACTCAAGATGGAGTTTTGGTACATAGGCTGTTAGCACCAAATTCAAGTCAGCTACAACCTATTCACACTCACCAAGGATTTCAGGGCTTCGCGGCAAATAGAATTCCATCCCCGCATTTAGAAATTTCTTTACCTCACCCTCAAACTACTGGCTACAATTCTTACAGAATTATCTACTGAAGGGTTCTGGTGGTAAATATTTAAAGACACTTTTAGCTGTTGATTTCTTATAGAAATGAATTTACTCAACGTTTGAAATTTGTTTCTGATAGGTTTAAAGGAATGAGAACTCTGTGACATTTTTTGCGCAAATATGTTGCTCGAAAATGAGAGACGCTGTTCACGTTAAAATGATTTTGAACTTTTAAACTAAAACTCTGGTGAGAGAGAGAGAGGGGGGGGGGTACCATTCTGACTGGGAAAACAATTTAGAAGTACCTCAGGCAATACCACTGAGTAACAGGAAAATTCAGAAATCCTCAATTCCGGATTTCTGAGGTGTCTTAAACACCTTCGTCAGCTGCTAAAAAACATGAGGCTCGACAATAATATTTGCACAGCAGTTTTCTCTCGTTTCATGCGCATAAGAATCGGAAGTAGCTTCAGCCGCTCTCACAGTCGTCGTAAGTCTCTGAAAAAAATATATATGTATCATAAATCAGCAGGTAAATCCATCTGATACAATTGAAGGAAACATTGACAAAGAAGTGAAAAACACAACGAAAGAAATATGACATATTACAAATAAATATTCGTCGTCATCGCATTCTTCATTTCGTATCACTCAAACTCTGATTGCGACTTAAAAAGCACTGACATTGGGCATTTGGTGATTCCGGCTCTTATTGTCATCAGAAAAGTCGCTCTTAACATGGACCGTTGCTTTCCTGTTTCCTGAAGAAGACGGTCCACACATTTGACTTCTTGATGATCGGTTTTATTCTCTAAATACTGAGTTTGAAGGTTTGCACAGGTTTAGTTCAAGTCTTTGAATTTAAATTGCATATATATATACAGTATGTTAAAAATAACGTTTGTGATACAAGCAGCTTTCGGATTTAATTTGCAGGAAAACCTTGAAACTGATTCTGGTTTCTGGAATGTTAAACTGCTCCAAGTTCTCTAAAAATGCATCTCAGGAATTAAGCTACAGAGTACATAATCATTATCTATAATCGCGGGAGTTTCAGCAACGTTAGAAAAAAAAAAAAAGGATTAAGAAAACCTAATTCTTCGTGTAGGTAAGAACTTCCCCAAAAATGACACTGTAAAATAGGGGATAGGTCTACTGCCAGATCAAGCTTTTCTTATCTGGTGGGGTGAGATTTGAAATTTACTTCCTCATACCTCCGTTATCAGGTGCCTATAACAGGGGTGTGAGGAAGCTTTTACTTCCTCATACCTCCGTTATAGGAAATAATTATGATCGTCCAAAAATTGCACTTCGGGCTTTTGACACAATTTTACTAAAATTGTGAAAATTATGTACATATCAAATGCTTCGGAACGGAAACGAAATGTCGGAACAGAAACGAAGGAAAAAAAAATTGGTAACCATTATTTCCAATGGAAGCTCGCATATTATTACATCGCAAACGCATCAGAATTCTTGCTTCGGAAACGAACCATCGGAATCGGAATTTTGGATATCGCTCGCTGAGAATATTTCTTCGGAAACGGTTTTATTCCGAAGCATTTGCGCATGTGTTAAGTCAAGAACATCTGCCTCGGCTGTTCATTTTATAGCGTAGGCAAGATGTACAAGCTCTTGTCGCGCCCTCATCTGTCTGCGTTTGCTGGATCTGCCTTTTTGGAAGTTGTTTTACAAAACGTAAAAGTTATGCGAACGTCGGAACACAGGATGCGGAAGAAATACAGAATGAGAAACGAAACCAGCACAAAACAAATTAGTATCTGATAGTGAACTGAACAATAAGAAGATGCTTTCGCAGTAAGGCTTGGAAGAATTCCATTCAAGGTTAAACACTCACAGGGACTTTCTGCGACACAGCAGAAATAACTTCACCCCTTCCGGAAGTCACGGCGGTTAGGCATATCATCTATACACAGTATACCTCTTTCCAATGTTTCGGACAATTTCTTTCATGTATATGAGGAGTTCACACATCAAAGACTTTGTACCCTGGTTAGCTGCGCGTAATGCTGTATGCGGCTAGCTAGTCTTTAAAAAATATATTGAAGTGAATAACTTCCTTTTTGAGTAACAATTTTCAGTAAATTTATTCACACGTTGTGCATTTCTATTTTTTACGCCCTTCAGAGCATGAATTTATGCCCCTGGTGTGACCATTCTTGGGAGGATAACCCCCTGCCACCTTACCCCGGTATCTACGGCTCTGGATAGTTACAAAGGATAAAATTAAAAGCAAGCTTTAAGCGCAATTTAGCTTATTCTAGTTATTAAAGATCAGATTTTAAATTTGCCACAGTGACTTAAAGTCACGAAATATTAGTTAGTGCGTGTGATGATTTTCAAGGTAGATTCCGCCCGGTGGCCAAGTGGTACGAAGCGCTGTCTTCTAATCATTCGTCCGGGTTCGAGTCCCTGGTGATTCATGGATGGTGCGCCTGTCTTACGGCACAGCCCTCCCCCAAAACCAGCGGCCCTAAATTAGGGTTGGGGGTCATGCCAACCAATTGAGCTGCTCCTAGAGGCAGCTAAACTCCGAAAAGAAAGGTGGCCTCCCCGTTGGTCGAGTGGTCAGAGACGCTGCTTTCAGACCAACCGTCCGAGCTGGAACCGGGATCAAATCCTGGATGATGCATGCATAACGCCCATGTCGCGCGACGCGGGCTGAGTCTCTCCCCAAATTGAAATAAGGGAACGGCGCCTGTCTGTAGCCCGACGACAGCCTTGTAAAAACAAGCAGACGATCTTTTTTTTTTTCAATGACGCCATTTCTTGAGTATTTTGAAAATCAGCGCATACATTACAACTTCTGTGGTACACCTGACGCCATTTCTGGAAATAATCTTCTTAAAGTCATTTCAGCACTACAGCTGTCGCGTTGTTAAAAATACAATTAAAATCATACCATTTCGAAAACCTTTTTCAGCTTAAAAAACACGAAAGATTTAATGAAGAACAGAAAAATACAGTGGATGTTTTAACGCTGGCACTTGTTTTCAGGCCAAAAGACTGCAGTACAGAAATAGTTACTTGGCACGGTAAATTATCATGATGTTTCGCCACCATCTTGACACAGCCGAAATTTTTTTTGTTAAAGGAAACAGGTGTTTTATTAAGGAACAGTTCGCTCAGCATAATGTTATTGTGAACGAAATCTGAAAGGAACACACTGTAATAATGGCATTCACGAAAAGATTAAGAAACTAAACTAAAATTGTGCGACTTCAAGCTGCATAGGTATTTTCATTTAGCAAAGTGACACATCTAAAAATCAGAGAATAGGATAAAATCCTGTTGATTCTTCTTCTTTTGTTCAACGAAATGAACCTCGTATCAGTTTGGGGGGGGATTGGTAGGGGAGGGGGTAAGTTTATTGAAAAATATCGTAATGCTTAAATTCAAAGTACCTATATTAATATCACGAAAAAGTATGATATAAAAATAAAAAACAAATTATCTGCGCATGTTTAATATGAAGGCTAGGGACCTTAACCCCCAACCCCTAGAATGTTTTTTTACTGATACCAGTGGCGGATTTTGATAAGTTTATTTGCAGGCGCGGACACTGAGGGAGCCCAAGTATCTCCATGTGATTGTTTATACATCCTTTTATTTTGTGCCGAAACAACTGTTCTAAGGGAAAAAAATAAATCAAATTAAACAGAAGTTGAATGTTTTTTCTGGCAAACAGTGTATATAATATTTATTCGGTTACAAAGTTTGGTCTGTAATGTACCCTCTAGCCGATTATCTCAAAGGTTGTACAGATATGTACACATTCAGCAAAAAATAAACATAAAATTGTACAAGGTAGGAAACAGTTATACAAGTGTTTCATAAGCAATCCTACGCTGCTGTTCTTACATTTAGCAACATTTTTGGTGTACGTTCGCAACAGAATACGAACCAGAAGAGCAACACAAGCAAGAAAGAACAAAGAGAATTTCTCAAATCAAAATAGCATTTTTCCTTTTCTTTCTTTTTTTGGTCGAATCATGATTATCAGACGAATAAAAAAGTACGTCTAATTCTTTACATTTTGATTAAACTGAAACGAAAACATTACAAGCATCACGCTGGGATTCATAAGAAATTCTCTTTATTGGTGATCTAGTTTTTGAAAATGCCACCCTTTCCTCGTTTTTGCCTCTGTGATTGACAAAACGTCCTCCAGCGTGATTTTTTTTTTTTTTTTTTTGCCTTTTTTCATTTTTTATTTTTCTTTCAATGTCATGAAATGGGTGTCGAGCAAAAATCAATCTAGTAGGGGCAGCAGAAGAGAAGCTGAGCTGTCTCAAATTGTAAGAATTTTTCCTGGGTGTATGTTGTAGACTTACATATTTGTACAACCTTTAAGATAGTGGGCTAAAGTTCACAGTAAACTTAGTAACTGAACACATATTACTTAAACAATCCCGTATCCAGAAAAAAGCTAGCCTGATATATGTTCAAAGTGATTAAGTATTAAATACGACGTATTATGCAACACAAGTAGCAGAAGCGTACGGTTAACAAGTTCCGTCGAAATTCTTTGAACTCCATCCTCGCTTTTCGCCTGCTATAACCCTGAAACGGATTTTCCCGAATACCTTCACATTGAAAATTCTCTCGATGAACCGCCACTTTGCTGTCCGCATTGAGCGTGATGAGATAGAAGAGTGTTCTACGAATTGACCACCTGCGTAAAATGGACAAAACCGTAAAATGGACACTCCCACTCCTGCGTTTCCCAAGTAGACAACATATTTTTTTCGTTATTTGCATATGCACACAAAAGATTTAAACGAAGCTTATCGCATGTACCTTTCATTTGCTATTCAAAGAGTTTTAATCTAATTCTCACTTTTTATACTTCACTGAATTTCCTACGAAACTCGGCTACAGGTGTTTGCCATTCCTTCCCCTCCACGCTTTGTGAAAACATAAGTTTATCTGTGACGAGGATCGAACTCGCTCCCCCTCACGTGGGAACAAGCTGCTCTCCCAACTAAGCTGCACATTTAACATCTTGATACGTGCTTTACCTTTGCAGTACGTCACAGCTTACATGGATACTTTTTTTTTCTCATTTTGCTTGCGAGAGTGGATTATTGTATTTGAAACACACGAATGTTTTAAAGTTGTATAGCTATTAACGTGCACGTGCGCGGTTCTTTTTTTTTTTTTTTTGAAAGAGTCATCAGCCACCATTAGTGCCTTGAGCGTGATGAGATAGAAGAGTGTTCTACGAATTGATTTGAGGTTTAACGACCACCGTGAGCAACTCAATGGGCAATAAGCAGTCGCCCGTCCCTAATTTAGGGCCACTGGTTCCAGGGAAGGGAGAGAGCCAGTGCCGTAAGACAAACACAAAATCCATGCCTCACCGGGATTCGAACCCGGACCCCTTTTGGACGAATGATCAGAGGCCATCGCTTAGACCACTGCGCCACCGGGGCGGCCATTCTACGAATTGACCACCTGCGTAAAATGGACAAAACCACTCCCACTCCTGCGTTTCCCAAGTGGACATCGTTCATTGCATTTACTGCATTCCCACGTGGCTTATCCCATGTGTTACAAGTGTGACTCCCGCTTATCTCAGTCTCGTTTTCGACCGAATTCTGCAGCAATCGGGAAAACTGTCTGGAGTGTACATGAAAAAAAAAATAATAATAATTTGCGAGGATATGTGCAAGAAAAAAAAAATCGTTGTTCAAGCCAAGAATACTATTGCGAATCATTTTTTCAAATTTATTTAAGAAACATATTAGTAGGCGGACACAGTAGGAGATATCCTAAATAAGGGGATGAGCTTGAAAAAAACATTACACTCAGTAGAGAAAGTAAAATATTCTAAGAGCATAATAAACTTTCGCAAGATGTAGTATTATTGATAGAACAAATAAATGCTAAACGCAATTCGCATCCTGGTAAAGGCTGGACAATTTGGAGTACAGCTGGAAATTTTTCATATATTGATTTCATTAGTACTGAAATTTTAAATTATTATTAGTACTCACCATTGGCGGCGATATCCATCGAGACCGCGTTATGAGTCCCCGTCAAAATGTGCAGAAAATTCATGCCTTCCTTGTTTCCCCAAATTTTCCTTAAAAGATAATTAAAAATAAAATAAAAGCTACTGTCCGAAAAGACTTTTAATCATATGAAAAACAATAATTTTTCATCCGTTTGATATAAGGATGAATGTTAGTTAAGGAACGCAGATCCCCACATAATATATTTTAAGAATCGTGTCTATTGTCACTCACCCTCTTCGTACTGCTACTCTCGCTTACCTCCAGAAAAGCATATGAAACAAACGTTGGCGGTTTAACCCGGCCGATATATACATGAACCAAATGATGCCAGTAATTTTTGCGTTCCCCAGACAGAAATATTCACATAGCGGCCAGGTTTTACAATAGCTACGGCAAACAATTGCTTTGCCCAGTTTGGGATCTGTTTACCAATGAGTAACCAATTTTAAGGTCGAAAAATAAATTACGAGTAGTGATTCCGCTTCAATCAAGATGTAGAGATGTAGAGCAGAACCGTTCAACTGCAATTCCTAAAATTTCTCAGAAATTAAAGAACCCTTGTAAACCGTTAAGAAAAAAGATGATTTAGTATTTCTTTACCTTTTCTACACTTCTTGTTTCCTGTGGCGATAGCTGTAAGAATTTTAAATTCGTGAAAATTCTTATGAATATCTTCTTCAGCTATTTGAAATATGTACTTGTGCCTTGATCTGCTAGGCCACCATTTGAAAAAAAAAAAAAAAAAAAAGCCAAGGAAATAATAAAATTGAGTAGGAAAGTGGCCAATTAAAAGAGTAAAAACTATCTTTTTTTATTTTATTTTTATTTATTTATTTATATATTTATTTGGGCTTTGTTTGGGATTGCGCTCGAGTTAAAAACTTTCTAAAATAATCATTTATTATTTATTTATTTGGGCTTTGTTTAGGATAAATAATATTTATTTATTTATTTATTTAAGCTTTGTTTAGGATTGCGCTCGAGTTAAAAACTTTCTAAAATAATCATTTATTATTTATTTATTTGGGCTTTGTTTAGGATAAATAATATTTATTTATTTATTTATTTAAGCTTTGTTTAGGATTGCGCTCGAGTTTTAAACTTTCCCTAAATAATCTAACTTATGTAAAAGTTTGAGGAAAATACATTCAATGCACGCCGTAAATGGAATATATGAACATTTACCGTATAATCTATCCCCTCCCCCTCCATCCAGGGAACGTTGGCGTCCCTGCTTAAATTTTACGTTGCGATCTTCAGTACACATTGGTTTTTCGGAAAGTCGGCGCCTACGGCGCATGGTCTAGTACCGTAAGACTCTCTTTGGATGAGTGTTAGGGTTCATCTTCTGCGACAGATGGCGCAAAAATTACTTCCTCGGTGATTCTTTTACGTCTTGAGTGACTGTCCTAGAAGTTGGTGTCAGCGAATCACTGCAGACCTCACCATATTCAGAATGGCAGCGGTGTCTCGTCGGATCCCCAATGGAAATACAAAATACGCACTGTTACGTTTTAACCAATGACGTTATTTGGGGGTGGAGCTCGGTAAGTAGGCGGAGTTTCTATAGCTCGAATTCAATGGTTCTCTGAGAATGTACACATTTTCCCTTCAAAACATGAACGTACAGTAGTATTTAAGATGATCTATAGAAGACAAGATTCCAATCTCACTTTTGCCCCTATTTATTGATTTCTATTTGGCTCAGATAATTAGAAAAATCAGGCAGAAATAAGAGATTTCGTTGCTTCCAGACAGAAACACCGGTATGCTAAATTATCGCGCCATCTACCGCCTAATTGGAATGCTTTCGAGTCAGATAAATTGACTGAAAAAAATCTAATAAATTTTTCGGAATAATAACTGTGGCATATATTATATGGGTCGTTTTTATTTGTGCTCAAAATTTCAGACACTACAAAGTAATAGCCTTCGAGAAAATGTGTACAAAAAATTTTCATTGCAGACATAGGGTAGAAGATGAACCCTAACACTCATTCAAAGACAGCCTTAACTGGTACGCGTAATTCAACAGAAGATACCAACCAGTTTTTATGTCCTGTACTGGACAACACAAGTACCCTTTTCTGCATTTCATTTGAACTTCATTAATACGTCACGACGTAAATAATTTCATTATTTCTATAAAGTGAATGAGGAACATTTTTTACCCAAATTTTGCAGAATATATAGTTATTAACGATTTCTCCTTTAATTTTAGCAAACACGGATTTCAAAAGAAACGTCAAAGAGAGGACTGTTTAATCACTTAGGACTCGATTGCAAATTAAACTTCAGGTTCATGTTTTGCTGCCCCTGGTCCTGTGACATCACGATCAGGATCAGAAATATAGAGCCACTTACGATGAATATACGGTCAGTACAATCTCCTCTAGCAGCACTGTAAAAATCTGTAAAATGCCATTCTTATAGAACTCAACTTTAAGTGGCATTCATACAGTGCAATTTGCACTAAAGTTAGCATTGCCACCCAAGTGTCAAATGCCGAGTGTGTGAGGCATGGATGATGCGCTTGTCCTACGGCACTAGCTCCCTCCATTCCGAAGAACTAGTGGCCCTAAATTTGGGAGCGGGCGATTGCTTATAGCCCATTGTGTTGCTCAAGGTGGTTGCTCACCCCTCCAACCCCCGCCCCTAATGAAGTTAGTGTTAACTTATTGAACTTCTACAGTCAGGGATAAATTAACTATTGCAAGAGAAGTAATAAAAGACTTCGTGCCAAATGGTATGATGAAGAATCCGAGGCTGTCGTATGCACGATTGAATAGTTAAAAACTTGCATTTAAAAAATGATATTTATTTACAAGTTAAAATCAGCTACACTGGCAAGCACTTTCGAGGCTAGCCTCATTATCGGGCCCAATTGCGCGAAAGGATGGTTGCAGGCATTTATATACAATCATGGAATAACAAATGGTGTTGCCAAACTGGAAATGGCATATTACAAATAATTATATGTAAATTAAACTCACGTATCTGGAGATCCAACAGGTGAAACATTTAGCTAGTTCAACAGCAGAATCCAAGGGCGAGGTATAATAACAGGTAAATCGTCATTGCAGCAGCTGGAGGCAAACCGTGTAATACACAAACTTTCAGCAAGCAACAAAGAATGTTTATCAGGTGCAGAGGTAATCAGTGTGGTACGACTCCAGTCTGGGTAATGTTGACCTTGCGCCACTGTGCGGGCTAAGGCAGAAGAGGTAGAGCCAACACGAACTGCATATTTGTGCTCTGCCACCCGTACTTGCACTGAACGTAGGGTAGAGCGAGCCTATATAGGAGGTGTCTTCAGAATCCGGTGAATAAGAAACGAGTGGGGTGTTATAAACACCAGATCTATGTAGTTTGTGAATTTTGTCATGGTCCTTGCGCAGCAAATTGAATTACTTGAAGGTGCGTATTCCATAAGAAATATGGGACCTAGCGCATGCATTCCCAAGGATGTTGACAATGGTTGGGTTGTAGTCAATCGTACCCACATATCGTATAGTTTACGACTCCCGTTGCAATGCTGTGAATTGAAGACGATTCATCCTTCTGTCCAGGCGGGATATGTCGTCGTGAGAGTAGCAAAACGTGGAAGCAACTGTCAAAATCCTCTGAAATTCTGCACGTTGTAAAGAGGGGTTCGAAGAATGGGAATAGGAGCGTTTGAGTAGAAATCTAAACGCACCTAACTTATGGCTCCATGGGTGTGAAGAGTCGCGAAGAATAAGTACAGGACACGCAGAAGGCTTCCTATACACGGAATACCTGTAGAACTAAGTGAAAGAAGGAAGTCTAAAAAAGGTAGGGAGCCTTGTTGTTCCAACTCAATGGTTAATTTAATCGTAGGATACTGTGAGGATAAAAAACCTGTAAAGGAATGAAGTTGTTCAACAGAAAAAGACCAAAAAACCAGAATGTCATCTACATAACGGATATACAGAAGGGGTTTGAAAGGAAAAACTGAAAGAGCGGTATTTTCTAATTCCTGTAAGAGAAACTCTGAAAGAATAGGAGACAGGGGGAGCCCATAGGTGTTCCCCCTGTTGTAGGTAGATGACATTATTAAATTTGAAAAAAGAGCGTGAGGCCACAAGCTGTAAAGCTAACATTATGGCCTCCACTTCGAGAGGGGAAAGGCCAGGGTAAGTGAAAAGTTTCCTCTCGATAATGCTATGAACGGTAGGGATGGGCACATTTGGAAATAAAGACTCCACATTCAATGAAGCCATAAGAAATTTGCCTTGAAAGAAAATGCTCGAATGATATCCAGAGCTTGGGTGGAACTTCTGATAGAATATGGGGAAGAACTAGTTTGAAGAACAGCTTCTGATTTGCTAAGTATTTTAAAAGTTTGACACAAAAAAATCCGTAAAAAGCTCAAAATTTCACAATAAATAGATACTCGCGTATATCATGTGAGAAGTCAGCTGTCCTCCTGTGCCAACTGCATTCCTGGTCAGTGAATAAAGACGGCAACCGAACCGCTGCACGATTATAATATAATGTTACGCATTTGCCGAATTTTCATGACCTTTCATAGAGAAATTTTGGGCTGTCTGCTAAGCTAAATACGTAGTTGAGCGGCTCATTGTATATGTTCTGTGCTGTACTCACTCTGATACGTCGGTAACTTGACACATGTAATGCAGAAGGAAAGGAAGGAATTATATTAATTATTCACTCAGCATTTTTGACGCCCGGCAACAAATTACGCAGATGTGATTATTATTTCTTTTTGACTGCCATTTCCTCTTTAGCTAAGCGATAGCTAGCGACTTTACGGATAGAAAGTCACGTGATTCGAAGAGCAGGATGAGGTCACTGTGGTTTCCGAAGAGAGTGACGCAATGGGTTCAGCCTGCAACCTCGAAGCTGATTTGATCTGTCTCTGAAGTTGATACATTGATACTCGCGTACGCGACTGCTACAACGCAGTATAAATAATTGATACGTAAGAAAGTCTAGTACATTTGGGACGGTTTTCTTTAGCGTAAAAATTTGCTTTCTGAACTTAATCGGAAGAGATTTAACAGAGATAATGATTTCTTTCCGCGATCAAATTTACGCGTACACCTCAGAATTAAAAATAGCCTCGTATATCAGCGCCTACATTTTAATAATAGGATAAATAACCGATGTCGAAATAGGATAGTTTCAACAGATTTCACCAAGGCTAGCAGCTTTTGTGCACTGTTATTTTTAACGACAGTTGCATTTTGAAAAATGCTCTTTCAGTGCAGCTTATGTCTGCCTGCATGTGAACGACTTAATACATAACAACTGTCTGTAACTGAAACATAATGGTTGCAAAGAAAAAAAAAAGAACCTTTTTCTGAGAAAATTGTTTATTGGTTTATTAAAAAATGAGTACAAATTACATGTACTGAGAATTTTTGGCTTAAAAAAAAAGTGCTTAACAGTAAAGCCTGCTTGCATGCAACTTTGTTTATCGTTCTGGGTGTGGAGTTCATGTGGAAAGACTTGATACGATCGGCAAATTCACTTGATGAAAACTCAGATCAAATTTTTTTTCATCTTAATTTTTTTTTTCAAAAAGTTTTTCATTTCTCTGTCTGAAATTACTGGTATAAAATTCGCTTTTCGGAACCGAAGTACTTATGAGATACCTCAGTTAATGCTTCCATGTAATTTATGTGGAAAATGCGTCTAAATTGTTTTGATAAGAAATGTGCCTCAAATACTTTGACCATGTCTTAAATGTTGATCAAATTACCTATAAAAATAAATAATTGTAGGACTGTTTTTCTTTTCTCTCTTTGCTATTTTTTTTTCTTTTTTCTTGAGCAAGTGAAACTTTTGAATTTTGATGTATAAAGAGAAAATCAAATCAAGAACAATTTGTGTCATTTTCGAGTTGTAAGTGAAAAAACAATACCACCGGAATTTCAAGAACAATACTGTGCGTTTGTAATTTATCTCGAATAATATATTTAAAAAATGTATGTAATTATTGACGCTCTTGCACTCAGCTGAGAACTGTGTTCACACACTGTGCGCCAGGGTCCGGACTCTTACACCCGGCAGGGTCATATACTGATGTTTGTTTCTTGTTTACTGGCATGTAGCTGGTTTAAAACTAATAAAACCATGTGCATTTTTAAAGTATGTGTGTCTTTTCTTTCTGAATGTCAACTACTGGAAAACAAGTCGTGCTGCTCCTGATTTATAAATTAAGTTCGCTTGATATGATGAACTGTTTGTGTGTGTGTGTGCGCGCGCGCGTGCGTGTTGTTTGATGGCATCTTAAGAGTCGCTCATCTTTAGCTCAAACGATCAAAGATACTGGGTGACGTACCAGCAACGCAGGATGCACATGAGATAAAGGCAGATAGCAGTAAGAGCACATGTCCGCGTAGCTCAGTTGGGAGAGCGACTTACTCCGGAGGGAGGGGACCCGACTCTTGCGTCTGGCGCGGACAAACACTTTTACGTTATATTGAGTTATACTGAGATGTGACGTTCCAGCACCGCAGGACGCACATGAGATAAAGACACATAGCAGTAAGAGCACATGTCCGCGTAGCTCAGTCGGGGGAGCTACTTACTCCGAAGTAAGGGGTCCCGGGTTCGATGCCCAGCGCGGACAGAACTTGTACGTTATATTGGCGCCCGAACTGCCGGGATGACCCTGCTGTTAAGTTTCTCGCAATGATGTGATGTTCTTTACACACGGCGAGACAGGAAAAATGAGAATCCCTTCTTCAGTGCTTCGAAAAAATAAATCAGTGTGATGTTACGTTCCACACATCAAATGGTCTGGGATTTCTCAAATGCACGTTTTTCAGCGGATGACTGCCTACAGCGACACATGGTCCCGTCTGACCCGTGGGCCATGCCCCCCGGCCCTCTTTGGGGGGGGGACGTAACGTGCCAGCATTGCAGGACGCACATGAGATAAAGGCAGAGAACAGTGAGAGCACATGTTTGCGTAGCTCAGTTGGGAGAGCAACTTACTCCGGAGTGAGGAGACCCGGCGCGGACAAACACTTGTTCGTTATAACTGATGTGGGTATTAGAAAAAGTTTTGTCACTAGTTTTTTTCAGCGAACAGTATTCGAATATGGAGATTTTTAGTCCTTGGAAGTTTGAGTAAATAAATCCACCGCTCTTTCCACGTTAAGCAACGCACAGAAACCGAAAAATTGTAATTCGGCTGCCACGTATTTAGATGATGTTCACCTTAGAAGTTTCTCGCTGGGAAGCACCTTAAAAGATTGGTTTCCTGTGACTCTTGTATTGACATGATTATACACAGTCGAGTCACATTATTGTGACTACCTCCTATTTTTGATGGCAACAGCGCATAGCCAATGAAAGAAAGCACGTGTCGTGAGCTGTCTTGGAGAGTATATGAGGTGTGCTGTAGGCATTCCGAAAACATAGCACTCGTTACTCAAGAAACGCATATGGCGTATTAAATCCGTTTATTTCTTATGGTGTAATAACCACAGAGATTCGCTAAGCTTTCGCACTCCACTGGGAGGCTTTTTCAAGGCAACGGTAGACATAAAAATGCAGGGAATTGGAACACATAAGGAACAAAGATGATTTTTAAAAATAACGTGGGTGACATCACTAGCATATTTCGTGAAAATTTTTAGCATGTAATTACACGGCGCGCGGCGACGTGTTCCCGTCTTTTAATAACGCATGCCAAACCAGTGGTAGTTCAGTAGAGATCATGTCATTGCATGTTACTTTGCTGGAGAAGATTTCGACAGTTACCCTGATGGCAGTCTCTTTAAAGTACGCGTAAGGGGCAGTTCTTCTAATATTATTCCATACCGGAGTGGCCGATGAATGCATGACTACTCTGGCGAGGGCTGTATTCTTCATGTCCTGGTTGACACTTCGCACGTGTTCTTTACATCCTTGGACTCTAGCTGTAAAGAACGCGTGCGAAGTGTCAACCAGGACATGCAGAATACATGCAACTGCAACTGCCGAAAGAAGTTTTTCCGTATTAAAAAGAATCAAGATATACACTATCTACCAACAAGTAATTGGACACACCTGCAATCGACGATATCTGCGGTCCTGATACACGTCACGGCCACCTCTGTTAAATATCATGTGGGAAACAACAACGCAACCAATCGCATGCAAGATGCTACGCAGTTCGGAGCTCTCTGATTTCGAGAAAGGTGTAATCGTCGGGTATCACAGAAATGGCAGATCCATACGTGACATATCCAGCGAGTTGAAGTACCCAAAATCGACAGTGGCCTACGTGATTGGCAAGTGGAAGATGAGAGGTGACTGTCAGAATGTGCCCCGACCCGGCAGACCCACAAAACTGGGAATTAGAAACCGACGGATGCTGGCCAGAGAAATTCGGAAGAACGGCACCAATTCGATGAGACACATCCGCGAGAAGTTTCAAAAGGCATCCGGGAGTGTTCTTTCGATGAATACCACCCGTAAGGAGGCCCATCTGCTCGGTTATCATGGACGTACTGCCGCCCACAATCCTTTGATCACCAAGTCCAATAGCGCTGCTCGGCTAACGAGGTGCAAAGAACGTCGACAGTGGAAACAGGTTCTCTGGAGCGACGAATCAAGGTTCACCCTCTACCATTCGGATGGCAGGGTCTGGGTTTGGCATCTGCCTGGAGAACGCCTCCTGCCGGAATGTATTGTGCCAACTGTGAAGTTCGGTGGCGGTGGAATTATGCTATGGGGGTGTTTCTCCTGGTATGGCACGGGACCCTTGGTCGCAATTCCTGGTAGACTCAACGCCGAGACCTACTGCACCATTTTGGATGACCATGCGCTTCCTACGTTGTGGCAGTTTTACGGGGTGGACCCATGTTACTTTCAGGATGAGAATGCCACCTGTCATGTTGCGAGGTCCAGCATGGCTTGGTATGGTGACAATGGGGTTAATCGAATGGACTGGCCTGCGCAGAGCCCGGACCTTAACCCTATCGAGCACCTCTGGGACGAGTTGGAGCGTCGACTTAAGGGGTGCCCCCACCGTCCGAAATCAGTGAAGGAACTGACCTGTCTTCTCCAAGCCGAGTGGAAGAAAATACCGCTAGCCGTCGTACAACGCCTGGTTGAGAGTATGCCCCAGTGGGTCGCAGCTGTAATCGCCGCTAGTGGAGGCTCCACCAACTATTGAAGGTGAATAAACTTCGTTTTCCTTTGCTATCACAGGTGTCCAATTACTTGTTGGTAGATAGTGTATCTTAGAGCCACTCAGCCACACAAAGACATGTACATTCGAGCAACTTGGCTGATTTGTTAATAGAGAAAAATATTATTTTTGAATATGAAAAAGTACTCGGAAGAAACATTTTTGTGAAAACGTAACACCCAAGTTCACACAAAAGGAAAGAAGAATGGAGTTCATGTACAAACAAGTGTTCAAATCCTAATCCTCATAATTATTTGGTATCATGTTAGCAATAGCAGGTACCTAAAATTTAGAAAAAAATGTTACTTCTATTACTTAACAATTAAAAAATAAACTTCGCAATTTTTAAAAAACAGTACTGTGGGTGGTTGGATAGCCCAGGTCTCAGACCCACGATACGCCACTGACTAAAAGGGTGAGATAGGATCCCCCTGAATGGAATCCTGGCTACCTCACTGTGGCGAAAGTATTTTACCAGAGATCCAGGATACATTTTTGATTTACTATAAAGCACAAGTCGGGTTCCTTCACTCAAGAGTAAGTCGTTCTCACAACTGAGCTACGTGGACATGAGCTCTTACTGCTATCTGCCTTTATCTCACGTGCATCCTGCGGTGCAAGCATGTCGCATTACATTGAATATAAATTGTGTTTCTGTGCCATTGGTGAAATACAAAGTTCCAAAATCCAGATCAGTGAACTTAGGACACGTACTTTCCCTCACGGTGTTAAAGAAAACAACTGCTGATAAGACGAAAAACGAGAAGTGGCAAACCTTCTGCTCTATATTTGAAACTTCCTGTCGTTTCCTGTTGCCAATATCAATCTAAATGATACTTAGATAAATTCACAATCTAATAAAGCAATCGCGCATAGCCACAATCTAGAGGATATTGAGATAAATTCGAGAGCTAAATATACAGTGACTAACTTCACGTTGAAAACCTGTGATTCGTCTGCTTTTGTTACGAAATTTGTATGCTTGATATTCTTTCAAACACTTGTAAAAGAAATGTCAAAACATTTTTAAATTCTTGCGTGAATGAGCTCTGGGGCCCTTGGCAGCCTCAACTTGCCAACAGAACATGGAAAATTAACAACAACCGAAGAAGGTAAAACGCTTTTCTGATGAAGTCCCCTGTGTGAATACTCATAAGCCACATTATGAATTCTCTACATTAACTTCCTTCAAACACTTAACAAATATTAGCATCACGTGACAAAACTAAGAAGATTTAGTTTAATTTTTAGCACTCTTACAATATAAACGAGATATAATCATCTATGTTGCCGTTACATATACAGGCTAATATCCTAGTAGATTCAAAATGAAAATATCCACACCTAACATGTTTCTGTAGAGACAACGAGAGGTTTTGTGGAAAACAATCTGTCTGTGTTAATAAGAACATCCAAAAACTTTAAAAGTAGAAGTTTCTTTTCAGCACGTCTTTTTAAAAAAAGGGTACGTGCTTATAGTATCACTTTGTACGTCCGTTAGAGCTGAGACGGGCTGAGCCCGAGCCCGAAAGCCCGAAGCAGAGCCCGGGCCCGAATCGGGCTCGGGCTGTAGAATATTTACTGCGATTCGGGCTCGGGCGGGCTCGGGCTCATAGAGAGAAGGAGAGCAAGATAATTTTTTTTATATACAAATGTGATTTTATATAATTTAGCACATGAGGCACTTTATAATTGGTAAATGGAATTCTTCGGCAACTGGTTCTGGTTAGAGAGCTATTTATTCCAATATATTATATAGCTATCTCGAATATATTATATATATTCGAGATATATTAAATAGCTATCTCGAATATATTATATATATTCGAGATAGCTATTTATTCCGGGCTTTGCCATAGGCCGCGCATTAGTGCGTTTCTGCAGAGAAGAAAAAGCTTTTTCCAGAACTATAGATATGGATAGTTGATAGCATGCCGACGATCATTTACCCCCTATCTCCACGCAGTAGCTCCCCGCTAATTCTATTTAGCAATGTCCATATTGCAGCGCATTATGGCGCGATAATATTAGCATTATTTGAGCAACATACAATTGCTGCACCGCCCGATAATTTTGGATGCCTTGTAACGTACCAGGAGATGTGACGTACCTGTCAGCAGGACGCACACGACATAATGGCAGATAGGAATCAGAATAAAACGTCCGCGTAGCTCAATTGGTAGAGCGACTTATTCCGGAATGAGGGGATCCGGGTTCGAATCCTGGCGTGGACAGAAATGACGGAGAAATTTACTTCGTTATAATGGCGCCCTAACTATCCGGATGACCCGACCGTTCAAAATCTCGCAATGGTGTGATGTTATTTCCACACCGCGAGATAGGAAAAATCAGAGAACCACTTCGAAAAAAAAAAAAAAAAATAAGGGGGAGGTGATGTAACGTACCAGGAGATGTGACGTACCTGTCAGCTGGACGCACACGACATAATGGCAGATAGGAATCAGAATAAAACGTCCGCGTAGCTCAATTGGTAGAGCGACTTATTCCGGAATGAGGGGATCCGGGTTCGAATCCTGGCGTGGACAGAAATGACGGAGAAATTTACTTCGTTATAGCCTGGCCTCCCGAAGCACTTCAGGTGGAAACAAATTGTCAAAGAAAATCGTCCAGTTACATTGCAAAAATAGATAGAGGTTCCCTCCAACCATTCACTATTTGAGAAATACGTTGGTTAATTGCAGGAGGACAAGTGGGTGGAAGTGTGGAAAAGGAGATGTTTTTTTATTGATAGTTGAACAGGTTAGCCAGTTTTCGGGATCGTTTGGGTCCGGGCTTTATCTTGCAATATAAAATTCGGTCTCACATGGGTTCGGGCTCATATACCACGGGCTCGGACGGGCTCGGGCTTCAAAAATTGAGCCCGAACTTAGCTCTAACGTCCGTCCGTCTGCGGACCGACACCACAAGTCTACAAGTACATTTCAAAAATTTATTTTGTAGTCAAAGACCTAAACTGTAAAAGCGACATGCATTTTGATCTTTTTGTGATGCATAACCTCGCCGCCAAGGGGCGTTATTATTATTATTATTATTGATTGGAGGTTTAACGACCACCGTGAGCAACTCAATGGGCTATAAGCAGTCGCCCGTCCCTAATTTAGGATCACTGGTTCCAGGGAAGGGAGAGAGCCAGCGCCGTAAGACAAACACAACATCCATGCCTGACCGGGATTCGAACCCGGACCCCTTACGGACGAATGATCAGAGGCCAACGCCTTAGACCACTGCGCCACCGGGGCGGCACCAAGGGGCGTAAATGCACATGCTTTTAAATTCAAGATATGCTTTACTCGGTACAGTGGCTTCAAAAAAAAAAAAAACATTCAAAAAATTATTTTTACCTTCCGATACCTTTTACCACGAATGACATTTTAAGTGAAGTTTCTGTTTTAAATAATGCATGGTGTCACCGCGAGGGGGCGTAAATCAGTGGCGTATTCACATAGGGGTTAGTTTGGGGTCAGATCCCCTCCATTGGTCTACGACTCGACGTATTTATTAAAAAGAAAAAAAGGTTTTGATAGAAAAAAATGAAATTTAAATTTAAAAATGTTTTACTGTTTGGTTCACACAAACTTTCATGAACGCAATTCAATTTAAACTAAAGTGGAAAATATAAGAAGAGAATTCAATTTGATATTTTTTAATCGGTAGAGTACCCGGGCACAGAGGGAGATCCACCACTAGGCAAAAGTACGTATTCTAGGTCGGACTGGAACGCAAATCCAACTTTGTAATACACTCATGAACAATGAAATTTGCGAACCTATAGAAGAAAACATGCTACAACCGCGAAACTTTGCAAATAGCTAGAGTGCGTGCTGGTATGCAAATGATCCACGTTTGGTGCGAATGCGCATGACCGCACACACCCTGTGGTAGCGCTGCAAGTACGAACCGGCAGCCTTATAAACAGGAGTGTTGTCGATGTCCCATGAAAGCGAAAAGCACCGGCCGACGCCAGCAAGAATACAGAGTGACAAGAATGCCGGATAGACGCCAGGGGCGTCGATTTACGCAACTTACAGACTTTGAGAGAGGCCTGATCATCCGACTGAAAACCATAGAGTGATCGGCGAGCCGTATAACCCGTCACGTGGATCGTTCTGATCATACCGTCCGACTGTGTTGGGAGCAGTGGACACGTGAAGGCACTGCCACACGGCGGAGCGACTCCGGAAAGACCAGGAGGACCACCGGTAGAGTGAATCGACGAATCGTGTGCCAGGTACGAACGGATCCCACGGGGACCCGGTTCACTATACAGATATATGTAGCGGCTCCTGTGTGCCCGCGAACCATTCCCCGACGCCTCGGGGAAGCGAACCAGCGATCCCAGCGCCCCTTACGTGTACTGCCATTAACACCGGAACATCGTCGTCTCCGTGTGCAGTGGTGCCAGGCCAGAATGACGTGGAACGCCCCAGACTGGCTATGAGTGGTGTTTAGCGATAGTGCCACTTCGTTTTTTGGGCAGATGGTCTTCGTGTCCGGGTGTGGAGGTCACTGGGTCAACGGCA
The DNA here is from genome assembly GCA_039090855.1 of Macrothele yani. Lineage (NCBI taxonomy): Eukaryota > Metazoa > Arthropoda > Arachnida > Araneae > Macrothelidae > Macrothele > Macrothele yani. Next base: position 16,511,032 of record CM077012.1, read on the forward strand.
CAATCCCAACCTTGCTTTGAGCCCCCCTTCCTCCACTGCAGGCATTATGGTCTGAGGAGCCATTGCCTACGATAGCCGATGAGCTCTAGTAGTGGTACGTAAATCATTGACGGGCCAGCGGAATGTCGATGTGCTCCCATTCCTGGCCGGGATTCCAGGTGCGCTATACCAGCAGGATAATTCCCGCCATCACACGGCTGGGGTTGCCCAGGACTGCCTACGTCATGTCCAGGCACTTCCATGGCCTGCTCGCTCCCCGGACATGTCCCCTATCGAGCATGTGTGTGACCAGTTGAAACGCCGGCTGCCGCCGTGCCGCACTATCCGGGATCTAGAGCACACCGTCCAACACGTGTGGGCCAGTCTGCCACAGGACAACATCAGGCGTCTGTTGGCCTCCATGCCGGATCGTATTGCAGCATGTATCGCCGCACGAGGCGTTGCAACGCGCTACTGAAGATGACCGGACTGCGTGCCACAGATCCCTCTGTAATTGTCCTGCAACTCTGTTTTTGCACATCATGTGTATCATTCATCTGTATCATTACGTCTATAAAATTTCAGTTCAATCCGATGCTTCCTTCTTGGTGCGCAAATTTCATTGTCCGTGAGTGTATTATGAAGGACACTCCGGAGGAATATTACGGCATCTCAATCTTCATTAATTTTCTTGATTTTGTCACAAACCGAATTCCTACTCGACTATTCAACCACAAAACGATTTTGCAAAGCTTTACGTGTCTTTTGCCAAATTAAGGCAGGTTTCACCATAAAGCAAGAAAATAGCGACAAAAAACTTACAGGGAAATAAGGGCGTATTCTTGATTGCAGTATAAAGGAAGCTATCGGATAACTAAAGCTGTGATGGCGGCATATTCTCAATATTGAAAATATTCCGAGAAATGGTCACGATGCATTTCTCATATGTGATCAAACTGAATATTTCCTACAGTATAAGAACACTTCTACAAATACTTGCAACATTTCCAGTAACTACCGCTGTAAGTCAACGACCATGAGCGATCCTCCTCCGTGCTTGACAGTCGGCTGAATGAACTGGGGGTTGAATCTCTGGCCACACGGACGTCGTACGTATCGGATGCCATCACTTCCAAACAAGTTGAACTTGCTCTCGTCGGTGAAAAGCACCTTACTTCAAGGTGGGATCAGCACGAGATCGACGGAGGATGCGTCTACCCTGACGCAACGTAGTGGAACGAGGCCTACCTCATCGCGGACTGTTCTTGACGGTCCCAGTCTTCTTATAAGGTTGCAGGATAGCTGAAATGGACTGGTTCGGATCTTCAGGGACCTCGCAATGTCGGTGACGCGCATTCCGGATTCCATCATGTTCACGGCCGCCTGGCGAGCTCCAACAGGGATCTCCGCCTTTTTACCCATTTCTGAAAACCTAAGATTGACTTGTTATCACACTACACATCACAAAACCCACAAAAATCACAAGAAAAACATTAATACATGCAGTAAACAAATGGGTAATATTTGGCGACTCTTGAATATGGCCCATTTCGAACGACAAATTCGCTCTGAGGGGAATACAAACTACGCGGCATTGTAACCCACGAATCAATACATATCATACCCCAAAATGACACGATTTGGTCCAGCAGAAAAAAAAATATGGTCGAAAAAGTGTTTCGCCAAATACTTTTGTTCGCTACTGTAAATATTGTTTGTCTTGATGGGTACTATCACCCTCTTCTTTTGTCAAAACAGTTTACGAACACCCTGTATTTGCGAAATTTTGTAACACACAGTTTTGCCACTGGGGGTGCAAGTGTAGATTTCAATTTGTACCATACTCTTGGAACCACATCTTTGTTTCTAAGAACCTGATTTGAAAAATCCTCTTTGCCTTGGATGTCTTCCGTTATGAGAAATGTTTTGTGCACAGTTTGTGGTTTTTCGTAGCACACATTTCAGCCGCTAGTGGCCGAAAATAGTTATTTCTAGTTGTGGATGTTTTACCGATTGTTTAGAAATCCGGTTGATAAATTATTTTAATTGGTTCAATACACTATGAAGAACGCTATTTACATTGCGAATTTTAAATCATGCCAGATTTTCTCTAGGAGGCGTACGTGCATTCTCTTTTCCGTTGAAGTTTTTTCTCCTAAAATCTACTTCGAAATATTTTTTTCAGTGTCGGAATGGATTTAAAATACATGCTCATTTCACCCGAGAATTCCGTGTCGTGTTTCTTGTCGAACTACATTTTAACTTTTCATTTTGATATGGAATAAGCACTGGTAAATACTTACTTTTTCTATCAGCACCAGTAAATTGCTAATTTAATTAAGTAGAAAATGGCTGCGTATGATGGCAACAACAAATAATTATGCATAATGAAATTAAAACGTGAAACGTTAAGCTATGGTTATGTTTATTGTAGCTCGTGTTCTCGTAGGGGTTCTTTTTCGAAGCATGAGTTTCACCAACCAACTTTTCACATCTCAAGGAGATTTTTGTATGAGATGATGTGTCGAATGTATTGAGGTGCGAGTTAAAGCACATCGATAGGAAAACGGTCAGACAGGGAAAGCACAGTAGATAAGATAGGGAGAGATGAAGGAGACGACGACTTTATTTGTAACTGGGAGACCCAATACCGTGCCCTCCGATATATGGCGAGTGTTTAGGGTTTGGCGGCAACTGGGTTCGATCACGCTATCCAGCGTGCCATAGGAAGCATAAGGCCAAGCTCATGAACTGCGTTTTAGCGAAATTCAATTTGTTTTCAAATGTTGGACGGGTTACGGCGATATTAAAGTCTACCATCTTGGTATGGAGGCCTGAAACATTAATGCCACGTTTGGTCAGGATGCTGGGAATCAGAGGTGTAACTAGAGCGGGACAGGTGGGACAACTGCCCCGGGCGCACCTCAAGAGAAATGGCAGAAACCACTGTTTGCAGACTAATTAACATTGGAATTGAAACTTTTGCAACAGTTTCTAGTACAGTTTTTAGCGTCATACTTTGTCATTTGTCCATTTACAGAATTTGCTTACAGTAAGTTTCGGTAACCTTGGTAGCTCAAAGTTCGCATTAATTCCTCAAAATGTTCGAGGGATGTTAGTTGCTCACGTTCAGATATGAAAGTGTGGATTTACAGTCCGTCCAACTAAAGAAGAACCACAGACTTTGTCGACAACAATCGGGCCTGCGGTTTTTCTTTTGTTGGATGAGCAATGCATACGTTGCAAGATAAGGGCGTCGTTCACATTGTTGAAGATTCTTTAGGGTCTATTTGACCATTACTGTGGCTGCGAGCTACAACTGCCAGCTACATTCGGTCCGATTGATGTGGCAGCAAAAGGGCCGATCTCCGAAGCATTTGCAAAAAACTGTAGAAACAATCACAGCTTGATTGTGCCTCCCGCGTAGAGATAACGTTAGGGTATGACGTTAATTTTGTTTTGTAGAGTAGTGTGCACTTATATATATATATATATATGAATTAGTAATGTACCATATATAAGCAGTGGCAGCGATGAAAAATGGAAGTTTTTGAAATCCACCAGAACAAAATAAAAGTTAATGAAAAATAGAAAAAAAAGTTAAACATTTTTCTAATGTAAATTGATTCATTTTTTAAAAATATTTTTTTCTTATGTAAGTCGCATTTTAACCAAAAACATAAACACATGAAACCCTTTCGGGGGAAGCCCCTTGGGACCCCCTCTAAATACGCCTTTGTTGGAGATCAGGAATGAATATTCGGGGTGTACTAGGTGTGCTGCGCAATTTTAATTTATATTATCGATATTATTTTTTCGGATTTATTTCTAATAAAACTCGCCAGAGTTCGCCCTAAGTCTTCGAGTAGTGGTTAAAATTAATTTCCTCACATAATGTTTTAGTTAAGAAGAAAAGGTTCGTTCAGCAAGCATATTGCATTCGCGCTGGAATCCTGGGGTATGTTGTTTCGCGTGCGCACATCCGACGACCACCAGCTGTTATACAAGCGCTCCCCAGATCGCGCAACAGGTCAAGTTCTTATTTCCCTGTGGTTTCAAACGTAACAGCGGAACTCTCAGGGTGTGCTACCCAAAATGAGCACCACTTGAGTCCCACGGAGCAATGCAAGCAATTGCTGTTATATACATATTTTTTGTTTTTTTTATGCATTTCCAATAAGACTCGCTGAAGTTTGTCCGCTAAACTTAATTCCCTTGTGCAATATTTTCGTGCAGAAAGTTCGTTGCTTCGTGCAGTAACAAAAACGTAGTAAGTAATATTTGCAGCTGCAGGAGTGCTATTTTATCTGAGGACACCTCAAGTCCTGAAAGCAACTGCAATACAAAGCTCTCCTGATCTACAGGTCATGTTTTTATTTCCTTGTGGTTACAACGCAGTTGCTAAACTTCCCAGGGTGTGCGCGCTTAAAAAAGCACCACTGGTCAACTTGCTTGCGTTTGGAATAGCGTGGAGTCATAAACACAATGTCTCTTCGTCGCTGTGTGAATCGATGTGCTTATGAGCACAGATTTAAATATACGATTTGAATTTTGATAACCATTTAGGTAAAAAGGGTGGTGGTGGCGTTTATTATGATCAGAAATTCTCTCTCAGTATATTGATTTTCTTCAAACACGAGGAGGTGATTTTCGGAAAGTTATATGATAAGTAAATAAAAATTCTCGTTCCCCATGTGAGGCTCGTACTGTCAACCCCGGCATGTCTCACAAGTACTATCTTATAAGCACCGTGCGCTAACCAATTGCGCCACTGGGGAACACGCTACTGCCAACGCCCTGGGTATCTTCCTGCATCGCAATTTCAGGGAGCTTTGGAAAAGGAACTTGTGGCATTTTTTATGCGCAGAAATTTATTATAATGATATCCTTCAAACGCGTGGTGTTGTTCGCAAAGTAATAAGTAAAACACTGTAGCTTTTATAAGTAAAACTACAGCTTTTTGTAGAGAAGCTTAGCACCAATTGAGCCACAGGGAAGGACGGCAGCGCACTGAATGTCTACCTGCATTGCATTTTCAGACGTGGGAGGGGGTAAAGTTTTCCCCGTTTTATGGCCGCAATATAAGACACAGCGGGAAAACGCAAACCGACATCTCCTCTCTCCGTCTGAAATTTCGTCTCCCCATTTTACAACCACTAATGACCCCAATATAAGGCAGAATGAGAAAAGGCATAGTATAGTGGATAGGATCCGATTTACCAGACGAGTTCCCGTAACGCTGCAGGGCTCCCAGAATAATGACTTTTATTTTATCTTGCTGTTCTGGATCTTAAGAACATGATTTCGCCGGAGCTTGAAACGTGTCATCTACAGGGCGTACTGGTAGCTTCCACGACCTCCGCAGAGCAGGGGTGGGGGCTCGTGGTTAAAAGGGTCTCTAGTCTCAGCAGAAAGGTTTTAAAAAATTTTGCGGAAACTTTGTATGGAACTGTTTAAAGAAATAGCCAAGAATTAAAGAAGCTTTGAATGAAGTATTAAAAAGAAAAGCACTTTTTGCTTCTTCTTTTTTCAGTAAATAAGTAAAACCTTTAGAAAATATTTTCGTTGCTTTAGTTCGTCAAAACTGAATGACTGGAAAACAGCTATTAAAGAGAACTTGAGACCACTTTTCACAGCCCTTGCAATAGGTCCTATGCGTGTATGTTAACAAGAGAATGTGAAAGAAATATTAGTTCAAAGAGTGGAATTTTATACCAATGAGGAAAAGGTGTTATGTATTACAGCTGTTTGCACATAACTACGCACTCTTCAGAATATAAGAAACTAAAATGTGCTCTTCGCGGGAACGAAAAAATCAGAGACCTGTGTCACTTTCAGCACGTCTTTTGTGAAAAAAGGTCGTGCTTATGTTACCGGTTTGTCCGTCCGTGCGCCTGTGCCAACGATATCTCTGCAACTATTAGTCCGATTTGAAAAATTCTTTTTGCATTGGGAAGCTTGAAATATGCGAATGAAGAACCTTTATTTCGTTTTTTTTTTTTTTTTTTTTTTTTTTTTACGATGTACACTTTCGCCGCTAGAGAGCATAAATGCAGATGATGTCGAATTCAAAAATAAGTTTTATTCCACATATTTGCTTCTACACATCCGATTGAAAAAATAATTTTATCTTTCGATTTATGTCGAAGAGTATTTTAGATATAGTTACTTTTTCAAATTACGCATAGGTTTTCTGCTAGGGGGTGTAAAAGTAAATTACATTTTTTCCTGATAACTTCTTCTAAAACTCAGATTTGAAGAAAAATTTCTTCAGCTGATACACCTCCTAATGGAAAATATTTTGCATATAATTTCAAATTTTTGGTACAGAATACTTTGGCTACCAGGGGGCGTAAGTGTTAATTTTTGCTTCTGAAGTATTTGCCATAAAATCTGAGTTTCTGAAATATCGATTGAAAAAATTCTTTCGTGGACTGATGCCACTCACATCGATAAACCTTTTCAGAATATTTTCTTCTTAAAATATTCCACAGTTTCTCCGCCAGGGGGCGTAGATGTATATCTTATTTTTGTCAATATCTCTACTTCTTAGAGTCCGATTTGAAAAATTCCTTCTTTGTTGGATAATGTTTTCAGTGTGACATGTTTTTCATATGAATTGAAAATTTTCAAGTAATTCATAGACTTTCCGCTAGGGGGCGTAGAGGTAAATTGCGTTTCTCTCTATATCTCTGCTTTTAAATTTCCGATTTGAAAAATTCTTTCTTTTGAAATTATATGAAAAACATGTCACAGTGAAAACACTGTCCAACAAAGAATGAATTTTTCATAATCGGACTCCTAGAATAAAGATATTGACAAAAATAAGATATACATCTACGCCCCACTGGCGGAGAAACTATGGAATATTTGAAGAAGAAAATATTCCGAAAAGGTTAATCGATGTGAGTGGCATCAGTCCACGAAAGAATTTTTTCAATCGATATTTTAGAAGCTCAGAGTTTATGGCAAATACATCAGAAGCAAAAATTAACACTTACGCCCCCTGGTGGCCAAAGTATTCTTTACCAAAAATTAGAAATTATATGCAAAAGATTTTCCATCAGGAGGGGACATTTTTTCAAATCAAAGTTTTAGAAGAAGAGTTATCGGAAAAAATGCAATTTACTTTAACGCCCCCTAGCAGAAAATCTATGCGTAATTTGAAAAAGTAACTATATCTAAAATACTCTTCGACATAAATGGAATCGAAAGATAAAAGAACTTTTTCAATCGGATGTTTAGAAGCAAATATGTGGAATAAAACGTATTTTTGAATTCGACATCATCTGCATTTACGCCCTCTAGCGGCGAAAGTGTACATCGTAAAAAAACGAAATAAAGGATCATCATTCGCATATTTCAAGCTTCCCAATGAAAAATGAATTTTTCAAATCGGACTAATAGTTGAAGAGATATCGTAGATACAGGCTGACTGACGGACGGACGGACAAACCGGTAACATAAGCACGATCTTTTTTAACAAAAGACGTGCTAAAACGAGTAGGTTCAGGGTCCCATTTTTAAGTAGATTTTTTTAAACAGTGAACCCGTGACTTAAAATTAAAGACAGGCAACTGTTTATGCCCGATTGAATTGCTCAAGGTGGTTGTCAAACCTTCAATGAAAAAAAAACAAAAAAAAAAAAAAAACATTAAAAATGTGTTCTTTCAGTGTTTCGTAAAAAAAAAAGTTGCTATCAAGCTTGCCGCCACCAAAAATAAAGCTCGCCCACACGTCGCTCACCCTGATTTCTAGGCCTAGCTATACGTCCCTGTTTTCGTTTACAAAAACTCGATGACGGGATAGCAGCTATTTCTCGAGGCCCCTTTTTACAGCCATAGCAATAGTTCCTATACATGTACACTATATTGAAAAAGTCACCCAACATCCCTTCAAAAGCAAATGAATGGATCCGCTGCGTTAAGAAGCGCGGTACAACTGCAAACGGTATAAAAATAAGCCTGCAATGACCACGATCATATCGCACTGTGAGCTTGAATGAAAATGTCGCGGCGGTAGAGAACTGACTTTGAGAAAGAAAGACTGTTGGGTGTTATATTAGTGGGTTGTCCATAAGAGAAACCGAGAAGCTTCTAAACATACCCAAGTCAACTGTTTTGGATGTACTGAATAAGTGAAAGACACATGGCGTGCCTGAAGCAGGAAACCGTACCGGCAGAGCAAAGAAAATCAGTGATAGAGGACGGCGAAGATTCAGGATAGTCGTTACAGCTAATCGACGGAGTACTGCACAAGACCTCAGTGTACAGGTGAGTAAAAATGCTGGAACGTCGGTATGTACACGTACCATTCTGAGAAAACTTCATTCCATGGGTTACCGTGGTCGTGTGGCTGCTCATAAGCCTTTCATCTCCACTCGGAATGCTACTCGTCGTTTAGCATGGTGTAAAGACCATTTTATCGTGGACCGTAGATAAATGGAAACGGGTTCTATGGACTGATGAATCCAGATACGCGACCCATCAGTCTGATGGGCGCGTGTGATTATGGCGGCAGCCGGGGGAACGCTATTTACCACAGTATAATGTTCCTATGGTCAAATTTGGAGCTGTCAGTGTACTCGTGTGAGGGCGTTTTTCGTGGTATGGTCCAGGCCCATTAGTTATCGCGTACAAACCTGTTAACCAGCACGTCTACTTCGATATTCTGGACAATTATGCCCTACCAACTCTGTAGCAATACTATGGAACCGAGCCTTGTTGGTACCAGCAGGATACTGATTTCTTTGTCCCGTTCCGCCAGTATGCTTGGCTCCACGGGGGCTAATGGAACTCACTAGGTTTTATTTAGTATGTTGCGACAGTTTTCCTGCCATGAGACGCCGGTTAGGGTCTCGGCCACCCCCGTGGTCCAGAGACCAGTTCGCGAGGTTTCTGCTGGCCTACGACCTAGCGCACCTTGGTTGGGTTCCCGCACGGTCTTGGCGGAATGAGCCGTTAAATTTTAAGGGTCGACTGCGAGATTGTTTACCGCTCGAACAGCTTTCTTTTGTTTCGGGGAGCCATGTCCCTTTATTCATTTTTAAAATTTCTTACACGCATTTATTTACACTATCCACATGCTAGGATTTACAAAGTTGAGAAATAAGTATTTACAAGGTATTTACCTGGGTACCACTCTTACCTGGTATCTTATCTGCCTTTTAGTCCTCATCCCGAGTCCGTGTCGCTTTCAGTGAGCACGTTCACCTCTTGCGACTCGGTTTCCCCTGGCCTGGGAAAAATCATATGTTGCTGGTTGGTGGGTTAGCCTTTCCACTAGGTCTATGATCCCCCTTCTATTTACGGACGACTGGATGAGCAGATCCAGTTTCCGTGTTTTATGCGCTCCTGGGATCAGAGCGTTTCTCCTTTAGGCGAAACCACAGCATTCTAGCAAGCAGTGTTCCATGCTTGCCGATCGTGATGCACAAGGACAAGTACTGTTCTTGATGGCAAACCTGCTTAAATATTCAGGGCAGACGCCATGGCCGCTGAGTACTTGATTCAAGAACTTGTTTGTTTGAGCACGTTTGGTCGAGACCTTTGGAAACACCTGATGCGTCTTCCGTCCGGTCTCCCCCATGTCCCACCTTTCCTGCCATTCGGCTATGGTCTGGCGTGCTAATGCTCCGCGGATGCTCTCGCGCGGTGTTCTGCATTGCACGTCGACCGTCTCTTTCAAGGTGGCTGCCTTCACCAGCTGGTCTGCCCGTTCGTTTCCGTGGGTCCCGACATGGCTTCGTGCCCAGTGGAAACTTACCGTCCCATCTTCCACCGTCCTCAAGAGAGTTTTAATTCTTTTGACGATGATGTTTCTACTCCTGAATTTACTCAGAGCCTGCAGTGCTGCCTCACTGTCAGAGTAAAGTTTTATTTCACTGTCACTCATCCTGGGGAGAGCCCAGGTGAGTGCCGTCTCTATCGCCAGAAGTTTTGCCTGGAAGACAGAAGCATTCTGTGAGAGTTTATGGCATAAAGTTATCTGCGCGTTTCCAGCCGAGAGCGCGCAGAAGCCTGCACCCACTTGTCCCTTTAGTTTCGAGCCGTTGGTGAACAGCACATGCCCTACTCCCGTGGGCAACGCCTTTGTCCCACGGTGTGCAAATTTCCTTTGCCGGGTGGACGGTCCAATCCACCTTTTCCAACTCCATGTTGGAAGTTCGATGTGGCACACCGAGAAGGTAGGCGTCCTCGCCATACCTTAGGCAGTGCATTGCTGCCTCCCTTTCCGCCACTAGGTCCGCCAGATCACCCCCCCCCAGCACTTGGAGTGCTAAAGTCGAGGTGGTACGGAAACAGCCGGTGATTCCTAGTAGGGCCAACCTCTGGATTTGGTTTACTCCCCTTTTCATTCTGACGGTGGGTGTCCACCAAGCACCACTGGCATACGTCAGAATCATTTCGATGCCCCGCTGATATATGGCCTTCTTGGTCTTGCCCGATAACCTCATGCCATTCAATCTGTTCAACATCAGTGGCCACCCTGTACGCAGTTGCCTTAAGTGTGGTAGCCCCGACAAATTTTGATCGAGTACCACACCTAAGTATTTCATCTGCCTCACCGCCTTCATCGTGCAGCCTTGGAATTTGCACTTCAGTGGTGCTTTCGTTACCCCACTCTTTGCAATCGCCAAGAGAGTGTTTTTTTCAGGGGCAAAGCAAAGCTTGCTTTTCTTGTTCCAATTTTCAAGCACAGCTAGGGCACTGTGCGCCCCCTTTCGATCACGTGTCTTCCTGAAGCGGAGACCACGAGAACGAAATCGTCCGCGTAGGCTTGTATCTCCACTGCCGACCCTAGGTCTAGGTTCAAACCTGCGTCCGCAACTAAGTCCACCATAACGGCCAGGAATTTGATCCTTGCGGATATCCTCTCTGGCACGAACGCGAAGCTTGCCCATTCCACGCTTCGAACTCTACTCTCCTGTCAGTCAGGTAGCTGCTAATGAGCAGGAATAAGTTCCTAGGACAGCCCATTTCCTTTAAACGGTGTAACACCATTGCCCACCAAATGCTGTTGAAAGCTCCCCTCACGTCCAGTGAGATGAAGCAGGTGTGAAGTCCCTCCGCTTTGTTCCTCTCTGCCTTCTCCCTGAGACTGCGAATTGCCTGCGTGGTGCAACACTCTGGAAGGAAACCAAATTGGTTTCTGTTTAGCCTTCCCTGCTCCATGAGAAAGCCAAGCCCTCTGTTCGTAATGAGCTTGTCCAGCACCTTGCTCCATGCAGAGAGAAGACAGGTGGGCCTATAGGCTGCGGGATCAACCTTGTCCTTTCCGGTCTTATTGAAAAGGACTAGCACCGCGGTCTTCCACAAGTCCGGTAAGTTATCCCTCCCGAGGCATTCGTTTAGGAGCGCCACGAAGTACCTGGGATTTGCATAGTAGATTTCTCTGACTATGCTGAGGTCCAGCCCATCCTTGCCCGGTGCTTTGCCAGTGTTTAGACTAGAGAGGGCGACCTCCACCTCTTCCCTCGTGAACGGGGGTCCTGACCAATGTTTGGTGGGATCCGACATTCATTTCTTATTTTCTTTTGCTGTGGGAGTCCCCATCTCCCTCGTCTGCTTGAAAGTGGAAGTCCAAGAGACTCTCTATGGTGCTATCAAGAGTCTTTGATAGGCTTCCATCTGCCCTTTCGACCGCTGCCAGCTTTAGCGGTCCTGTGATGGATCCCCTCGTGATCTTATAGGGGATTCCGAAAGGGTCGTCCGTTGATTGGAACGAGCACAGACCCCTCCAGTAAGTGATTTATGAGAAAATCAGTTCTTTTCGATGTGCTGCACGAGCTTTTTTGTGCACCTCTGTGTTAACCCAATCTTGCGGGGTTGCTTTTGCTCTTTGCAGAGCTTTCCTGCTCTGCCTAGCACTCGCCCTAAGAGCTTTAAGTTTCTCCGACCACCAGGGGTGGGGAGACCTGGTTCCCCTTTTATTTCCCCTGCAGCTTTCGTAGAGCGCCGTGACCTGGCTGGTAAGTTCCTGGAAGAGGGAGTTTAGGTTTGAAACCTCTCCAATCTCTTCTGTCCTCCTACCCCCCAATAGAGTAGAGAGTTTAGCTTTGAAGGTCAGCCAGCCAAAGTTTCTTCACGGAGTACAATTTGCGCTTGAGTCGGTTGCGCCGTTCCGAGCCAAATACGAAAGTTATCGCTAAGTGGTCACTGCAGCTGTAACGTACCAGGAGATGTGACGTACCTGCCAGAAGGACGCACACGACATAAAGGCAGATAGGAATCAGAATAAAACGTCCGCGTAGCTCAATTGGTAGAGTGACTTATTCCGGAATGAGGGGATCCGGGTTCGAATCCTGGCGTGGACAGAAAATGACGGAGAAATTTACTTCGTTATAATGGCGCCCGAACTATCCGGATGACCCGGCAGTTCAAAATCTCGCATTGGTGTGATGTTCTTTCCACACCGCGAGACAGGAAAAATAAGAGAATCCCTTCTCCAGCACTTCGAAAAAAAAAATAAAAAATAAGGGGGAGATGATGTAACGTACCAGATGTGACGTACCTGCCAGAAGGACGCACACGACATAAAGGCAGATAGGAATCAGAATGAAACGTCCGCGTAGCTCAATTGGTAGAGTGACTTGTTCCGGAATGAGGGAATCCGGGTTCGAATCCTGGCGTGGACAGAAAATGAAGGAGAAATTTACTTCGTTATACAGCTTTCATCGTCCATTACTTGCCAATTCTGGACGAGGTTGCTCTGTGAGACCCTTGCCAGGGTCACGTCGATCCACGATGAGCCCCTCGCTCCCTGGAAAGTTGAGGGACTCTCGGGATCGTTCAAAATCCTAAGGTCTGCAGCGTTTGCAAAGTCAATCAGTAGCTGACCTCGCTCGCCCTCCTCCTGCTGGTCCCAGAGTGGACTTTTCGCGTTTAGGTTGCCCGCTACGATCGTCTCGTGGCTCGGGAAATTCCCTAGTAGAGCCATTAGCTCGTTCAGCGTGTTTGTTAGATCACCCGCTGGGGGACTGTATGCGTTCACCCTTAAGAACCTCTCATAACCACTCTCAATTCCCAGGGAGACCACGTTCTCGGAGCATTTTATCTTGAGAACCGCTTGAGTCAGGTCTTTGATTACCGTGGCTACCCTAGGTTTCTCCACCATTGGGTGGTAGATACGGAAGGAGTTGGGGAAGCCCACCACTCTTCCCCCTGAACGAAAGGTTCCTGCAACAGCAGGAGATGAGCTTTCTGCTCTGTTGCTGTCACTGGGGTCTACGTAGTGGCCGCCCTTGCACGGTGCAAGTTGATTTGTAGCATTTTGACGCCTCTCTTTTGTCTTTCAGCCATAGTGAGTGCGTTCTTTTAGGAGAGCGAGCTCTCTGACAAGGCATGGGCATTCCTTGTCCAGGATATAGTGTCCAACGTCCACTCGACGCCTAAATTTCCTATTATACCAGCAGGATAATGCACCGAGCCATAAAGCAAGGTCTAAACATCGTTTTAATAGTTCTCTTGGAGCGTTACATTGAAATAACGGGAAAAACATGGCAATACAATAAAACAGGGCAAAACATACAAAAAACTGCGCAAAAAGTAACCCCGGGGCAGGGGAAGCTTTACAGTAACGTGAGCACACAGTGATGAGCATGGAGCACGAGGCAGGGCTCAATCAGTAGAAGTTCAGTACAGAAATGATCACACGAGCCGGTGGAATACATCGAGAAAGCAATAAAACAGGGCTAGACAACCAAAACCGCGCATAACAAACCGAAGCAGGGAAAACATTGCAGTAACATGAACACACAATGATGAGCGTGGAGCACGAGGCACGACTCAATCAGTAGAAGTTCAGTGCAGAAATGTTCACACGAGCCGGATGAACACAGCAAGAATACAATAACACAGGACAAGACAAACAAAAACCGCTCATTACAGACCGTAGCAGGGGAAACATTTTAGTAACGTGAACACACAATGATGAGCGTGGAGCACGAGGCAGGACTCAATCAGTAGAAGTTCAGTACAGAAATGTTCACACGAGTCGGATGAACACAGCGAGAATACAATAACACAGGGCAAGACAAACAAAAACCGCTCATTACAGACCGTAGCAGGGGAAACATTTCAGTAACGTGAACACACAATGTTGAGCGTGGAGCACGAGGCAGGACTCAATCAGTATAGAAGTTCAGTACAGAAATGTTCACACGAGCCGGAAGAAGACCGAAGCGGGGGAATCATTACAGAAACGTGAACACACAAGGATCATCATGGCGCACGAGGCAGGACGCAATCAGTAGAAGTTCAGTACAGAAATTTTCACACGAGCCAGATGAACACAGCGAGAACAGGACATTGTAGGGTATTCAGGCGACAATTTACCTTATCCATGTGAAACAAATATCGTTTTGTACTAATTAATTGATGCTCTACAACTTTGTAATTGGAAATTTTGCTCTATCTCTTTTCGTTTTGCAATGGATAACTTCCGCATTTACCCACTAGGGGCGCTGCTATCGGTTGCATTCGATCGGGCGTAGTCGCTTTACTATACCGTTATCTCACTTACATAGCTCTGCCTCTTTCCGTTCGCAAGTTATTCCAGGCTAAAGGGACTTCCCTATGCACCCTGTATATACAGTATATACATATACAAATAACAGTTTAGGAAAATAAATACAAAGAAAAGAAACTAAAATTACTCGGAGATAAATTTCATTGAACTGAAAACATGTGTCGCAAATTGGAGAAATAAGAAAGGATTGCAGAACAAATGGCAGCTGTCACCTATTAACCTCTGATGAAGCAATAGGTTCTGCAATCCTTCCTTATTTCTCCAATTTGCGACACCTGTTTTCAGTTCTGTGAAATTTGTCTCCGAGTATTTTAGTTTTGACGTGGTGTCTATTTACAGCGAAACGATACAAAACATATTTCAAAACATAAAAGAAAACACTGACTCCGCGGATAGTATGGGGCGACTTACGGCCAACCGCCTGTGACAAAAATTGGTCCCAATTGAAATCTTTATAACGTTAAACATACGTGCCCATTGCCCACTGGAGAGAAGATGCCCTGAAACGAACGGCTGTCACCAAGGTCATGTGACCAACTTAGTCCCAGTTTCCAGCTTATTATTTGTAATCATTTATTATTTTTTACTTCTGCTAGCAAATTATATTTATAAGTGCCACAGATATATTAATCTAAACCCTACACAAAATTTAATATTACACCCACGTACATTTTTTCCACAAAACTGGCACGAGAAGAAAGCAGTTTTGACTGGAAAACATAATGCAATAAAGGTTTTTATGAGACTTTAATCACAAAAATAATAGCTGTATTCACTTTCGGTAAAAACTTGGAGAATATTCACAAAACTGAGACTCATTTGGTCACATGACAACCGTTCGTTTCAGGGCCTCCTCTTTTCAGTGGGCTATGATACGTGCCGCACACTTATCCTGTTAGCATATTTGTAAACAGCATGGGGTCCAATTCGCTTACTGAGCAATACATCGTGCGAGCCACGCTTCCTGTGCGCGGGGGAGATGATGCAATACTTCTGGGGGTGCAGCCGCGTTTGACTCAGTCTGTCTCGGCAACCGTGACCGCAGCACGACTGTGCGTGGTATCGTTTTAAAGCTCTCGGTGAGATCTATTCAAATACATGAAGAACATTTCGCAGTGGTTTGAACTGAACATTTTAAAAATCGTTTTCTTGTGAACCAGTGAACACTTTTGAAAATATCGCTGTTTATCTGGACAATCGTGAGTGCAAAACGACTGTGCGTGATATCTTTTTGAAGCTCTTGACGAGATCTATTCAAATATGTAAACAATATATCGCAGTGGTTTAAACTAAAATTAAAAAAATTGTTTTCGTGTAAACGGGTTAACATTTTTGACAATGCCGCGGAATTCGGAGAAAGAACGCAAGCAAAAGTGGAGAAAATAAAAACGAGAGGCAAGAGCAAGTGATGAGGAATGCAAGAAGCCCAAGAAGACAGCACCACGTTGGATAATTCGTGTATCGATCTGCTTTCTGTTCGCAATGTATCCAACATTATTTGTAAAAATTATGTAAGCTACTTTTTATATCATAGACCTGTGTTGGTTATAACAAATTAAATAAACGCTTTGAAACCATACTCGACTAGCTCATTTCAACCGTCCGATCTGCAGGTCGTAGTCCTACGTTCGAACAACAAACTGAAGCCTCAATTAGAACTGAACCTACCTGTATATATTTTTTTAATTTCCGTAAACTAAACTATTATCTTTGTATATATATATATGCAGTATATTCACAAAAGGCACCGGACACGCTTTCAAAAGCAAATGAGAGGATCCGCTGCGTTGTTAAGATGCGCGGAACAGCTGCAAACGGTGTAAAAACAAGCCTGCAGCTGGCCACGATCATATCGCACTCTGAGGTTGCGTGAAAATGTTGCGGCGGGAGAGGACTGGCTTTGAGAAAGAAAAGATTGTTGGGTGCTATATTAGTAGGTTGTCCATAAGAGAAAACGAGAGGCGTTTAAGTAAGTCAACTGTTTCGGATGTACTGAATAAGTGGAAGACACACGGCGTGCCTGAAGCAGCAAAACTTACCGGCAGACCAAAGAAAATCAGTCGTTACAGCTAATCGACGGAGTACTGAACAAGACCTCAGTGTACAGGTGAGTAAAAATACCGGAACCTCGGTATGTACACGTACCATTCGCAGAGAACTTCATTCCATGGGTTAGCGTGGTCGTGCGGCTGCTCATAACCCTTTCATATCCACTCGGAATACTACTCGTCGTTTAGCATGGTGTAACGAACATTTATCGTGGACCGTAGATTAATGAAAACGGGTCATATGGACTGATGAATCCAGATACCATATCCATCAGTCTGATGGCCGTGTGTGGGTATGGCGGCAGCCGGGGGACGCTATTCACCACAGTGTATTGTTCCTACGGTAATGTTTGGAGCTGGCAGTGTACTCGTGTGAGGGTGTTTTTCGTGATGTTGTCCCAGCACATTGGTTATCGTTGACAAACCTGTTAACTAGCACGTCTACCTCGATATTCTGGACAATTATGCCCTACCAACGCTGTGGCAATAGGAACCGAGACTTGTTGGTACCAGCAGAATAATGCACCGAGCCATAAAGCAAGAACTATTACGGCGTGGTTTGATGATAATTCCGTATCGTGTGTGGACTGGGCAGCACATAGCCCTGGTCTGAATCCCACAGAGCACCTATGGGATGAATTAGAGCGCCGCATAAGAAGTTTGGAACCAAGGCCTACTACTAAGCAACAGTTAGCGGCGGTATTATGTACTGAATGGAAGCCCATACCTATCGCTGGGTTCCAAAACCTTGTCGAAATCATGTCTCGAAGGGTCAGTGCATGCATTAAGGCCAAAGGTGGACCGACACCATACTAATGTATGTCAATAAATGCTATGCTGTGCTTCTCTTCTAGCTGTCCTGTGACTCTTGTCAATGTAGTGTATCATCATCATCCTCATTGTCAACCATTATCAACCCACTGCTGGATGAAGGTCTCCCCAAGTTTCTTCCACAACGGTCTGTCTTGTGCCAGTCTCCTCTATGTTACTCCCGCATACTTTCGAATTTCATCCACCCATCTCCCATGTGGTCTTCTTCTGGGTCTTTTCCTGTCTCTTGGAATCCAATCTAAAATTTCAGCTGTCCATCGATCTCTGTCCTTCTGGCGGTATGTCCAGCCCATTGCCATTTCAGGTATTTAACTCTGATCATGATGTCTTGCACTCTTGTCATTTTTAGGATCCACGAGTTGCTCTTCTTATCTCTCCTGGTTACACCAAGCATGCACCTCTCCATGCTTTTTTGAGTTGTCTGCAGCCTTTGTATGTCTCTTTTAGTTAAGGTCCACGTCTCTGCACCATACGTAACCACTGGAAAGATACATTGATCAAAAACTTTTCTTTTAAGACAAAATGGCATATTGCTCTTGAAAATTATGCTGTTTCTTCCAAAAGCTCTCCAGGCAAGTTTTGTGCGCCGATTAATTTCTTCATCAATGTGACCCTCACTTGATATCTGCTGTCCAAGATAAACGTACGTATCTGTAATCTCCAGCTTTTTTCCATCAATCGATAGATCTTCATTTCTTGTAAAAGCATTGAACATCACTTTTGTCTTCTGAAAGTTCACTTTTAATCCCACTTCTTTACTCTTGTCAGCAAGTTCCTGGATCATACTCTGCAGCTCTGATGGGGTAGTTGCAAAAATCACTACGTCATCGGCAAAACAAAGGTGAGTTAGATAATCTCCATTAATCTTTATCCCTTTGTTTTCCCAGTTCAGTGATTGAAAGACATTTTGCAATGTGGCTTTAAAGAGCTTGGGAGATATGGTGTCACCTTGTCTCACTCCCTTTCCAATTTTTACGTGTGTTGTGTTTTCAAACAGCCGAATCTTTGCACTTGCATTTTCATAGATTATAACGAAGTGAAT
The DNA here is from genome assembly GCA_039090855.1 of Macrothele yani. Classification (NCBI taxonomy): domain Eukaryota; kingdom Metazoa; phylum Arthropoda; class Arachnida; order Araneae; family Macrothelidae; genus Macrothele; species Macrothele yani. Next base: position 16,529,461 of record CM077012.1, read on the forward strand.
TTCTCCGTCATTTTTATCCGCGCCAGGATTCGAACCCGGGTCCACTCATTCCGGAATAAGTTGCTCTACCATTTGAGCTACGCGGACATTTTATTCTGATTCCTATCTGCCTTTATGTCGTGTGCGTCCTTCTGGCAGGTACGTCACATCTCCTGGTACGTTACAAGATGTTATTAATAATATTAATGTATGCATCTTCAATACCGCAGGATTTCAGAGCCATTGTAACTGCTGATGATTTCACCGAATCAAAGGCTTTTTCATAATCGATGAAAGCCATGCACAATGGAAGTTCATATTCCCTCGCTCTTTCAATTAGTTCTCTCAGTACGTGGATATGATCTATTGTGCTGTAGCTACTCCTGAATCCAGCTTGTTCTCTCGGTTGAGCCATGTCCAGTGTTACCTTCAAGCGGTGTGAAAGAACTTTAGTGAAGCTTTTATAAACCACTGATAGGAGGCTGATAGGTCAGTAGTTCCTGAGATCCTCAATGTCACCTTTTTTATGTAGCAGGATCATTGTAGCGTTGTTCCAATCCTCAGGAATCTTCCCTTCATTAAGGCATGGAGTGAAAATTTGGACGAGTACTGTTTCAATTTCTCCACTTGCTTCTTGTATGATGTCTACAGTAATTCCATCATCTCCTGGAGCTTTTCCCCGCTTCATGTTCTTGATTGCATGTGCAACTTCTGCTGGGAGGACTGGAAGAACTCTGGTACTGGTACCTTCCATGATGTCAGGAGTACATGCATCAACCCTTTCATATAATTTGGAGTAGAAATCTTTCACTCTTAACAAAATTTCACCTCTATTTCTTGTTACAGAACCATCTTCTTTTCTCAGTGCCATAATCTGTTTTCTTCACTTACTGAGATGTCCCTTTGCTATCTTTAGGCTTTGGTTGTTTTTAATTGCTTTCCTCACTAGTTCACAGTTGAATTTCCTTACGCCTTCAGTGATACTTTTTCGTACTGTCTTGCATATCTCTATATATTCCACTTTGGAAGTCACATCTTCTTTAGTTGTCCTCATCTCTCTTCTTTTTTGCATCAACATTTTGGTTTTTCCTGATAATTTGTTCACATGCAAATTTTTCTTAGACCCAGCGTGAATGTAGTATATATATATATATATATATATATATATATATATATATATATATATATATATATATATATATATGGGATCTAAGGTCAGGTGATGCATAACATCACAGCCTCTCCTTGACAAATGTCAACCCCGCCTTCTAGTGGTGCATCCTGTTCCCACTAAAGGGGCTCTGACGACCGCCAATAGCGGTATAACTATACCATCGGGATTAGAGGAAATGCTATCCCACACTCACCAACCCGCTTGGCCAGCGTAGTGAGTTATGGCCAAACCCCTCCAAAATGACTCCACAACTTAAATCTTGCCCCTCGGTCTCCGGCAGCTGGAATGTACCTGGCCAAGGCAGCGGCCAGTGCGACATGAAGGCAGAGGGTGCTAAGAATCCCCGGAGGACCGGACTAGGCTGCCATCTGATGCTGACCTTGGCTACGTATAATGGACGCTCCCTATCTTCTGATTCAAGGCTTCTTGAATTGGAAGAGGAATTACAAAGGATCAAGTGGGACATCGTCGGGCTAAGTGAGGTAAGGAGAAAAGGAGAAGACCTCATTGAACTGAAAAGTGGACATCTCTTCTACTATCGTGGGACAGATACTGACAGAACTAGTGGTGTTGGATTTATAATAAACAAGAAACTGAAGGATAAAGTTGTAGAAGTTGAAAGTTCCTCTGACAGAGCTGCACGACTCGTTATCCAACTCTCGAGAAGATACCAGGCTCAGATTATTCAAACTTATGCACCCACCAGAAGTCATCCTGAAGAAGAAATTGAAGAATTTTATGAGGAAATTCGTCATCTAAATAAAAAAGGTAAGCAGCACTTGAAGATAATTATGGGAGATTTCAATGCAAAAATAGGGCAACGGCAACAGAATGAAACTTCAGTAGGTAAATTCGGTCACAGCAAGAGAAACCAGCGTGGGAATACTCTCGTTGAGTTTTCAGAGGCAGAAGGGTTTTTCATCTTGAACTCCTTTTTCAAGAAAAAGCCGCACAGGAAATGGACATGGAGACATCCAAATGGGACGACAAGTGAAATTGATTTTATTATGTGTAACAAAAAATTTGTCATAGAAGACTGCAGTGTGCTAAACAAGTTCAACACAGGTAGTCACCATAGATTGGTGAGATGTAAGATGCACCTCAACACTAAACTCGAACGTGGCAAGCTTATAAGACAAACAAAATGTATTGACATAACCAACCTTAAAAAACACCATAATACCTTCAAGTTGGAACTGAAGAACAGATTCTCTGCTTTAGAAGGCCTAACATCGGAAGAAGTGGATATTTCTGAAGTTAACAGAAAAGTAACCAAAGCTCTTATGGAAACAGCAACAAAATTAGCTGGGTCTAAGAACAAGTTGCATGTGAACAAATTATCGGGAAAAACCAAAATGTTGATGCAAAAAAGAAGAGAGATGAGGACAACAAAAGAAGATGTGACTTCCAAAGTGGAATACATAAAGCCATGCAAGACAGTACGAAAAAGTATCACTGAAGACGTAAGGAAATTGAACGGTGAACTAGTGAGGAAAGCAATTAAAAACAACCAAAGCCTAAAGATAGCAAAGGGACATCTCAGTAAGGGAAGAAAACAGATTATGGCACTGAGAAAAGAAGATGGTTCTGTAACAAGAAATAGAGGTGAAATTTTGTTAAGAGTGAAAGATTTCTACTCCAAGTTATATGAAAGGGTTGATGCATGTACTCCTGACATCATGGAAGGTACCAGTACCAGAGTTCTTCCAGTCCTCCCAGCAGAAGTTGCACATGTAATCAAGAACATGAAGCGGGGAAAAGCTCCAGGAGATGATGGAATTACTGTAGACATCATACAAGAAGCAAGTGGAGAAATCGAAACAGTACTCACCCAAATTTTCACTCGATGCCTTAATGAAGGGAAGATTCCTGAGGATTGGAACAATGCTATAATGATCGTGCTACATAAAAAAGGTGACATTGAGGATCTCGGGAACTACAGACCTATCAGCCTCCTATCAGTGGTTTACAAAATCTTCACTAAAGTTCTTTCATACCGCTTGTAGGTAACACTGGACATGGCTCACACGAGAGAACAAGCTGGATCCAGGAGTGGCTACAGCACAATAGATCATATCCACGTACTGAGAGAACTAATTGAAAGAGCGAGGGAATATGAACTTCCATTGTGCATGGCTTTTATCGATTATGAAAAAACCTTTGATTCGGTGAAACCATCAGCAGTTACAATGGCTCTGAAATCCTGCGGTATTGAAGATGCATACATTAATATTCTTAATAACATCTATGAAAATGCAAGAGCAAAGATTCGGCTGTTTGAAAATACATCACACATAAAAATTGGAAACTGAGTGAGACAAGGTGACACCATATCTCCGAAGCTCTTTAACGCCACATTGGAAAATGTCTTTCAATCACTGAACTGGGAAAACAAAGGGATAAAGATTAATGGAGATTATCTAACCCACCTTAGTTTTGCTGATGACATAGTCATTTTTGCAACTACCCCATCAGAGCTGCAGAGTATGATCCAGGAACTTGCTGACAAAAGTAAAAAAGTGGGATTAAAAATGAATTTTCAGAAGACAAAAGTGATGTTCAATGCTTTTACACGAAATGAAGATTTATCGATTGATGGAGAAAAGCTGGAGATAACAGACACGTACGTTTATCTTGGACAGCAGATATCAAGTGAGGATCACATTGATGAAAAAATTAATCGGCGTACAAAACTTGCCTGGAGAGCTTTTGGAAGAAACAGCATAATTTTCAAGAGCAATATGTCATTATGTCTTAAAAGAAAAGTGTTTGATCAATGCATCCTTCCAATGCTTACGTATGATGCAGAGACGTGGACCTTAACTAAAAGAGACATACAAAGGCTGCAGACAACTCAAAAAAGCATGGAGAGGTGCATGCTTGGTGTAACCAGAAGAGATAAGAAGAGGAACTCGTGGATCCGAAAAATGACAAGAGTGGAAGACATCATGATCAGAGTTAAATCCCTGAAATTTCAATGGGCTGGGCATACTGCGAGAAGGACAGATAATCGATGGACAGCCGAAATTTTAGATTGGATTCCAAGCGACAGGAAAAGACCCAGAAGAAGACCACATGGGAGATGGGTGGATGAAATTCGAAAATATGTGGGAGTGACATGGAGGAGACTGGCACAAGACAGACCGTTGTGGAGGAAACTTGGGAGCTCTTCGTCCAGCAGTGGATTGATAATGGTTGACAATGATGATGATGATGATGATATATGCATAAGTAATTACTATATATATTGTATAGGGGCGTATTAAGAGGGGGGCAGGGGGCGCCTTGCCCTCAAAAGTGTTTCATTTTTCTTTGTTTTCGGTTAAAATGCGACTTATATTAGGAAAAATGCCTTAATTTTCAATAAAAATGCATCAACTTACATTAGAAAAAAAGGCTTACTTTTTCTTCTATTTTTCATTAACTTTAATTTTGTTCTGGTGGATTTTTTTTTTTTTGGAGGTTTAACGACTACCGTAGGCCACTCAATGGGCTATAAGCAGTCGCCCGTCCCTAATTTAGGATCACTGGTTCCAGAGAAGGGAGAGAGCCAGTGTCGTAAGACAGACACAACATCCATGCCTCACGGGATTCGAAACCGGTAGATTTTAAAAACTTCCACTTTTCGTTGTCCCCTCCATCCCTGAAAAAAATTCTTCAGACGCCCCTGATATAGTAATTACTTCTTCAAGCATTTCAGGAACAAACTTTCTTCAGCTAAACACGTGGAGGGGGGAGATGTGGGTTTTGGTTTCGGCAGGTTTGAAATTTTTATTTATTGAAACGCATTCAACACACTTCTGATCCTGGATAGCGATTCCCTGACTATAATTAGTCTACTTATTATATTTTGAAGAATGGCATGCGTCTTAATACACTTTTTACAAAAATAAATTATAACACTAAAATAAACACTAAAAAATATATATAATTGGAGAAATATTTGTAGCGTCTAAAGAAACGAAACTTTCTTTTTTATTATAGCTTGAATTTATTAACATTTGGTTCGGTAACATAAAATGCCTCCGGGGGGACGAATGGTCGTTTCAGTTAGGGCTTCGCCTCCCCCTGAAAGTATGCCTGAAAGAAACACTGTTTTACATGAATTCAAGTAAAGTAAGTTATCTCTACTTTATAAATTTAAATTCAAGAAGCACGAATTAAGGAAGCTTCTGTATATTCCCTAACGAGACATAAAAAGTATCATTTGAACCTCAAAAACGAATGGATACTGAACTAGAACAGAATGTGGTTAGTCTGTCAGTTCACAGCATGATCATTAAAACTGACTTACAAACGACTCCAAGAGAATGAATGAGTAACCCAGTGGGGTATCTGGCATAACTGCTTCTTTTTTTGGGGGGGGGGGGTCTCCTGTTCTTTCTTCTTTTTTTTTTTTTTTTTTTTTGTTAAGAAAAGCATCTTAGCTTACAACTTCTTCACTTCTTTAGACAGGTGCGACATGCCGGCATCTGACCGATTACTATCCCTACTGCTGTGCGTCTCACGATATTCACCTCTTTATTTTAAGTTCTCCGGTTGTAAGAAGCACTGCCACTTCCTTGAGCTGCCGAAATAAACTAATTTGCATGTAGTTCATGCGATCACAGCACGGCAGGAGATTGCTACCAAAACTTCCATCAATCTTACGGGATATTATGCTTAGTTTTCTTCCTAAATCGAATGGAAGCAATAAAGTGAATTAAGAAATAGAAATATTAACATGCCTCTGAGTAAATAACTGCCTGAAATGCACGTTAAATATATTTTTCATGAGGTTAAATAACTCGGTTTATGTGATATAGGTAAAACGTTTGTCCGTAACAAATAAACCCAAAGAACGTGCTGAAAAACATAAGAGTATGTTCCTTTTACACGACATAATACTACAAATATATTAAAATACGAGTAATATAGACATACTGAAGAAATTCCCTGCTCAGTTATGTTTAGTCCATCAAAAGGTAAGCTACTTTTGGAAAGAGAGAGGACAGTGGCGGATCCAGAGGGGAAGACTGGGGCTATTGCCCCCCAGCAGGTTTTTCTTTTTGAAATGGCCAGTATCGTAAATAACTAGTGGCTTGGTGGGGCAAAAGCCCCAATCTAGTAAGAAGTATTTTTCACAGTTTTCTAGAAAGTAAAGTGGTAATAAAATTCCGCCATTTTTTCATGCTTTATGTATTGTGTTGAGAGAATATAGAGAATGTGTACATATCAGTTATATATTATCAACGAAACGCAGGTCCAGGTTGTTTCCTGCTACTTCATGTTCAATCGTCGCAGCCGCAGTCTTGTATGCTTGGGCGTAAGGACTATAGCCAGGCTAAATCAATCCATGGACGCTCCCTCCCCCCCCCCCCGCTTAAGAAATTTGTGACTACTCCACTGTCTGTTCCTGAATTTTGAAGCAATACGAACTATTGCTTGGAATCTCCTTTTTTGTGGCCGAGACGGAAGCGAATGACATTTCATTGTTGTATTTCCCGATGTGTTGGGCAAAATTAGGACTGTTCAGAAGTAAGTCCTTCAGTCCCGTATTTATCTGTAGTTCTGGAAGGGAAATAAGGCCATTATGATACCAGAAATTAAAATGACTATTAGTTTCCTCATTAGCGAAATGCAAAGCGTGGCAGTGCGCATACTCAATATTCATCGCACCCAAGCTGTGCTCATGTATGGAAGTTTCGTCCAATAAAGCTTTTCGGAAGGACGGGTTGCCGCGTGTATTACTGTGATCCTTACGTGTTCTTTCGAAATTCCTTCCCTCACACACATTACGGAAACACGCCTTCGTTTGGGTGGTCTCCCTTGAACGCTATTCATAACAGAACCCTGTTTCCGTCCTAACTGTAACACAGTTTACAATTCAATAGCAGTGGAGCCTTGATAACAGCCAATCAGCTCATTTCTCGCTGGCTCAGCCTGGTGCCATCTCCTAAGGTCGTACGACTACCCGTCTGTCCCGCGTTGCGATGAAGTCAGACTGATTGTCCTTTCTTTCTATCCCCACCCCCTGCATTAAGGCCGGTCGCTTTTACTATTATTTCAACCCTGGTCACTTTAACTAACATTTCAACCCCGGTCGCTCACGCTACGGTCGCTTTTGCGACGACACCCTCTACGGTAGGGTAATATTGTTGGAGCATGGTTAGAGAGAAGTGGTCGCTTTTGCGGTCGGTGTTGAAAACGTAGCTTTTGCGGCCGTTGCTGAAAACGTAGCTTTTGCGGCCGTTGCTGAAAACGTAGCTTTTGCGATCGTTGGTACTTTTGACTTCCCCTTTTGAGATAGAACAAGGCTGCCCCTTTGTGTCTTTCAGACATAGCGATTTCCTAGGAGTGTCCGTGCCCTTTGTGCTCTTCCCCCACCACTGATTGCCAGAGAGAGCTAGACGTCGTATGGTTTATAAATCGCCCAGACTGGAAATCGCTAAGTGGTTGTAATGAAACGAATTCATTTCATTACTGTTCGTTTCGAGTGTACATTGTTTCGCATCTTTAGCAATGGAATCTTTTGAAGTCATTGAGACAACAAACAAGAAAGATAACACTGAATTTTCGGTTGTAATGAGCACGTCTTTTGAATTCTTTCCGACATGAATAAAATATTTCAAAGTCATTCATAGGCAATGAAACACATTAAAAAAAACAACAACAACCGGGTTTTTGCAATCTATAAAATATTTAGAAGTAGGTACTTTCTCCCACTAACGGATGAAAAACATGTCACGAAAATTAACAAACTGTGCACATTTGCTGCCGTGACACTCAAACGTGTGTGTACGCCTTTAAACACTTCAAATCAAGGTCACCTTGCCCCCTATAGTCGGCACCTATGAGTGTCATGCATCGCCGTGACGTCACTGAGCGACGCAGGCGAGGACCACTTCAACGACCAGAAACACAAAGCGATGAACCAGCCCTTATTACTAAGCCCTGAGAAACGTTCGTCAACTGGTAGGTAACACGACTATGACCTTCACTCCCAACCCAGCAGAGACTCAGTCCTAAATCTCCTGACCTTCTTTGCTAATCCCTTACCACAGATGACAGTCTTCGTGATTCATTCTTTTCTTATCTTATGTGACCAGGGCCGGCCCTAGGCGTCGGCGGTCATGTGGAGGGTGGCTGGCCAGTAGACTGTCCTTATTTTGTTTTAGCTTTTTCATATAAAAGTACATATTATGTTTTTATGATAATGATCTGAAATATACTGTTTCATAAAATACATATTACTTGCCCTTTTTCTTTGTGAATTAATCGCGTTTGTTTCATCCGTATTATTACATAAAAGCGAATTCCTAATTGCTATATTTTATATCAGTTCTCATTCTCTGCCGTTCTTCTAAGCCAGTATATTTAGTCTTTCTGTTTTTGAAGTCTGTATTTTTGTGTCTCTTCCTGCACCTGAGACAACATTACTCGCCGTGAGGTTACAGTCATGAAAATGTCTCCAAAGTACGACTGTGACTCGCTTCTTGACCAACCCCTTGTTTTGCAAAGCAGGAGGTCGGGAGCAGGATGGAAACAACCCTAGGCGCTCTCCCCGTTACCCTGCCACTATAGCATGGTATCATTTTCAAAGTGACCGCATCCGCAATTTAAACTATATATATTATTACACCATAAAATGGAGGACGGTAAGACCGTTCCGATGGGAATATTTGTTTTCAGAGTAAATATTTGTCTTCCTAGGACCGAGTAGGGAATCGGCATGTTTGGTTGGTGCAGCATGTGATTTAGCAGTTCTCATTTTACCCGCATGAGAGGAAGAGACTAAATACAGGAAAAATACTCTAATCATTTAGAGGAAAATTGGGATTTCAGTGGAGAAGGAAATACGTTTTTTTTATTTCAATTTCGAAGGATTTCGAATTATATTTATTTTAACCTACTTGCTAATGAAATCCAGATTGCTAATATCATGAAAAGAGAAACTAAATAAAAATGCCTACCCTACAAAATTCAGGTAACTCTTCAATCCCTGTTTTTCTTTAGATACCTTTGTACGTACAGTGCTATCTTAATGGGTTGGTCTCGAGCGTTGCATTAATCAAGGGACTCCAACTTAATGTTTTAATCGAAAGGAAAAAGAAATTTCCTGAGAACTTTAAAGTGTAAAATCAGTATTGGGGAATTTTCCGGGTAAGTTAGTTAGACCCGCCCCCCCCCTCCCCGGCTGCATGAAGGAAACATACCCCGTATTCATTTCTGATATACATTCCACAGTCGGTTTTCAATATTTCATTTTTCTGTTGCCTGTTCTGAAAGTTTTTGGAATTGTTTTTTCCTGATGTGTATCCCTACAGCATTCTCCCTAGAAATACAAACTGGCAATTTGTGCAGGTTTTCATTGAATTTTTGGAAAATAATTCCATAAATAATGCTATCACTATGTGGACTGCGTGCTTCAAGAAAAGTGCGTATGTGTAGCAAAACAACTTAATTTCATTTAAAGGCGGTCAGACCTTGCCCACGCATGAACATTATTACGGGCCGGCCCTGTATGTGACTGCCTGCTGAAATCCACGGGACCAGATAGTATGTAAACATCTGTGAATTGGGTAACCAAAAGGCAGTGGCGGCCGCAGGTACGGGCATACCGGGCAATCCCCCAGGTCCCCGCACCGCCGCCAATTAATTAGTAATTTTTGCCTGGCGTGACCTAAAATATTGTAGTTGCAGTTCTCGATCATATACAAACAAATGACCAATTTTAATACATGTTTTCTGTTTTTAATTAGTGACATCAAAAAGTTACTCTGTTAGAAAAAAATTATTTTTTGTTCAGAGACATTTTTTCAGCGGGAAAGTTCTAGAGAAATGTCGAAATTGTTTTTTTCAAAATATTTTTTATAGGAGTTTTTCCGCAATTTCGGGTACAAGTAGTGAGTTGCAATGTACGCACGGAAGCTAGCTACCAAGAAAAGTCGCAGAATTCTTCTTTAAATAACAGATTTATCATATAATTATACAGCTATCCTTGTTTATTTAGTAACAGGCCATTTTGCAACAGGTAATATTTTGGATTCCTAATTATATTAATGAACAATGTATTGTATTACACTGAAGAGCAATTGAATTAGAGATACCTGTCTAGTAACGTGTAGCACCGCCTTTCGCCCTGATGACTGCGGCGATTCCTCTCAGCATGGACTCGACAAGACACCGGAAGCGTTGGAAAGATATACGGATCCACGACCGCTGAACAAGCTCTCACAGTTCACGAAGATTTGATGAAGGGAGGTCATCTCTCTCGATGGCATCACAGATGTGCTCGATGGGATTGAGGTCAGGCGACCTAGCTGGCCAAGGAAGCGAGGTCACGTCGGTGGAGTGTTCATCCAACCATTCGGATACAATTCGGGAGCGATGGCAAGGTGCATTGTCTTGTTGCAGGAAGAGGTCCCCAGTGGGATGTTGAAGACGCACAAACGGGAGCAAATGGTCGTCCAGGATATCCCGGTAACGTTGACCTGTGAGGGACGATATCACACGTACCAGGGGTCCCATTTCAGTCCACGTAAACAGTCCCCAGACGAGAATGCCACCCCCACCAGCTTGAAGAGTACCATGCTGGCAAGAAGGATCCATCGCTTCATGTGGTTTGTGCCGTACTCGCATCCTGCCATCCGCATGTACCAACGTGAATCTTGACTCATCAGTGCAAGCAACATTTTTCCCCATGTCTAGGGTCCAGTGGCGATGTTCTCGCGCCCATGCTATACTTTGCAACCTGTGATGTGCAGTCAGCAGCGGTACTTTCGTGGGACGGTGGCTTCTGTACCCCATAGCGAGGAGATGGTTCTGGATGGTGTGCCTGCTTATACGTTTTTGTGCACCAGCGTTAAATTGCCGAGTGATTTCTTGCACTGTGGCCCGTCTATCCGCTGTTACAATGCGAGCCAGCCGACGATGACCCAGCTCATCCACAAGCTGTTGTCCACGGTAGTTGGCCCTTGCAGTGATGGTTTTACCGAATTTGATGTGCTCACGGCGCACCCGTGACACAGTGGTTCGTGGAAATGCCAGTGCCTGCACGACTTCCGAGATGGAGTGACCCATTCGTCCGGCCCCGACAATTTGCCCACGATCAAATGCGCTTAGATCTTTCGTCTTACCCATACTGCGTCCGACTCTTACTGATTCCCGTCGCATCGCTCCTTATATTGTCGAATCGCTGCATACGTCATGCCGTTTCAGTTCACAGGGCCGCCCACAGCGCCACATTTGCATAACGCCAGCTGTCTCGAATTCAATTGCTCTTCAGTGTACATTGCGTTTATTTCATATAAAGCAATAACACAATTCCCGATAAAAAAATTTTGCTTTGGGATCACATTCACCCCAAGTGAGGGTTCGTGTGATAAAAAAAGCGAAAAGCGAGCGACTGGTTTACGGTCAGAGTAAGCAACATGTCATGTTTTTACGTATATACACTATCTACCAACAAGTAATTGGACACCTGTGATAGCAAAGGAAAACGAAGTTTATTCACCTTCAATAGTTGGTGGAGCCTCCACGAGCGGCGATTACAGCTGCTACCCTCCGGGGCATACTCTCAACCAGGCGATGTACGGCGGCTAGCAGTATTTTCTTCCACTCGGCTTGGAGAAGACAGGTCAGTTCCTTCACCGATTTCGGACGGTGGAGGCACCCCTTACGTCGACGCTCCAACTCGTCCCAGAGGTGCTCGATAGGGTTAAGGTCCGGGCTCTGCGCAGGCCAGTCCATTCGATTAACCCCATTGTCACCATACCAAGCCATGGTGGACCTCACAACATGACAGGCGGCATTGTCATCCTGAAAGTAACATGGGTCCACCCCGTAAAACTGCCACAACGTAGGAAGCTCATGGTCATCCAAAATGGTGCACTAGGTCTCGGCGTTGAGTCTACCAGGAAAAACAACCAAGGGTCCCGTGCCATACCAGGAGAAACACCCCCATAGCATAATACCACCGCCGCCGAACTTCACAGTTGGCACAATACATTCCGGGAGGAGGCGTTCTCCAGGCAGACTCCAAACCCAGACCCTGCTATCCGAACGGTAGAGGGTGAACCTTGATTCTCCGCTCCAGAGAACCTGTTTCCACTGTTCAACGGTCCAGTGTCGAAGTTCTTTGCACCACGTTAGCCGAGCAGCGCTGTTGGACTTGGTGATCAAAGGCTTGTGGGCGGCAGAACGTCCATGATAACCGAGCAGTTGGGCTTCCTTACGGATGGTATTCATCGAAAGGGTATCGTGCGCCAAGCGACCCTCTGGAAATCGTGCGCGAAGCGACCCTGTTATATTTTACCGTGGACGAAGCGACCCTGCTAATCGAATAATTTTACTTATATATCATCATCATCATCATCATCATTGTCAACCATTATCAATCCACTGCTGGACGAAGGTCTCCCCAAGTTTCCTCCACAACGCCCTGGCCTGTCTTGTGCCAGTCTCCTCCATGTCATCTCCTGCATACTTCCGAATTTCATCCACCCATCTCCCATGTGGTCTTCTTCTGGGTCTTTTCCTGTCCCTTGGAATCCAATCTAAAATTTCGGCTCTCCATCGATTATCTGTCCTTCTGGCAGTATGTCCAGCCCATTCCTATTTCAGGGATTTAACTCTGATCATGATGTCTTCCACTCTTGTCATTTTTCGGATCCACGAGTTCCTCTTCTTATCTCTCCTGGTTACACCAAGCATGCACCTCTCCATGCTGCTTTGAGTTGTTTGCAGCCTTCGTATATCTCTTTTAGTTAAGGTCCACGTCTCTGCACCATACGTAATCACTGGAAGGATGCATTGATCAAACACTTTTCTTTTAAGACATAATGCTGTTTCTTCCAAAAGTTCTACAGGCAAGTTTTATACGCCGATTAATTTCTTCATCAATGCGACTCTCACTTGATATCTGCTGTCCAAGATTAACGTACGTGTCTGTTATCTCCAGCTTTTCTCCATCAATCCATAAATCTTCATTTCTTGTAAAAGCATTGTACAACACTTTTGTCTTCTGAAAGTTCATTTTTAATCCCACTTCTTTACTCTTGTCAGCAAGTTCTTGGATCATACTCTGCAGCTCTGATGGGGTAGTTGTAAAAATGACTACGCCATCAGCAAAACAAAGTTGAGTTAAATAACCTCCATTAATCTTTATCCCTTTGTTTTCCCAGTTCAGTGATTGAAAGACATTTTCCAATGTGGCATTAAAGAGCTTCGGAGATATGGTGTCACCTTGTCTCACTCCCTTTCCAATTTTTATGCGTGTTGTATTTTCAAACAGCCGAATCTTTGCACTTGCATTCTCATAGATGTTATTAATAATATTAATGTATGCATCTTCAATACCGCAGGATTTCAGAGCCATTGTAACTGCTAATGGTTTCACGGAATCAAAGGCTTTTTTATAATCGATAAAAGCCATGCATAATGGAAGTTCATATTCCCTCGCTCTTTCAATTACTTCTCTCAGTACATGGATATGATCTATTGTGCTGTAGCCACTCCTGAATCCAGCTTGTTCTCTCGGTTGAGCCATGTCCAGTGTTACCTTCAAACGGTGTGAAAGAACTTTAGTGAAGATTTTATAAACCACTGATAGAAGGCTAATAGGTCTGTAGTTCCTGAGATCCTCAATGTCCCCTTTCTTATGTAGCAGGTACATTATAGCGTTGTTCCAATCCTCAGGAATCTTCCCTTCATTAAGGCATGGAGTGAAAATTTGGGTGAGTACTGTTTCGATTTCTCCACTTGCTTCTTGTATGATGTCTACAGTAATTCCATCTTCTCCTGGAGCTTTTCCCCGTTTCATGTTCTTGATTGCATGTGCAACTTCTGCTGGGAGGACTGGAAGAACTCTGGTACTGGTACCTTTCATGATGGCTGGAGTACATGTATCATCCCTTTCATATAATTTGGAGTAGAAATCTTTCACTCTTGTCAAAATTTTGCCTCTATTTCGTGTTACAGAACCATCTTTTCTCAGTGCCATAATCTGTTTTCTTCCCTTACTGAGATGTCCCTTTGCTATCTTTAGGCTTTGATTGTTTTCAATTGCTTTCCTCACTAGTTCACAGTTGAATTTCCTTACGTCTCCAGTGATACTTTTTCGTACTGTCTTGCATAGCTCTATATATTCCACTTTGGAAGTCACATCTTCTTTAGTTGTCCTCATCTCTCTGTTTTTTTGCATCAACATTTTGGTTTTTCCTGATAATTTGTTCTCATGCAACTTGTTCTTAGACCCAGCTAATTTTGTTGCTGTTTCCATGAGAGTTTTGGTTACTTTTCTGTTAACTTCAGAAATATCCACTTCTTCCGATGTTAGGCCTTCTAAAGCAGAGAATCTGTTTTTCAGTTCCAACTTGAAGGTATTATGGTGTTTTTTAAGGTTGGTTATGTCAATACATTTTGTTTGTCTTATGAGCTTGCCACGTTCGAGTTTAGTGTTGAGGTGCATCTTACATCTCACCAATCTATGGTCGCTACCTGTGTTGAACTTGTTTAGCACACTGCAGTCTTCTATGACGAATTTTTTGTTTCACGTAATAAAATCAATTTCACTTGTCGTCCCATTTGGATGTCTCCATGTCCATTTCCTGTGTGGCTTTTTCTTGAAAAAGGAGTTCAAGATGAAAAACCCTTCTGCCTCTGCAAACTCAACGAGAGTATTTCCACGCTGATTTCTGTTACCGTGACCGAATTTACCTACTGAAGTTTCATTCTGTTGCTGTTGCCCTATTTTTGCATTGAAATCTCCCATAATTATCTTCAAGTGTTGCTTACCTTTATTATTTAGATGACGAATTTCCTCATAAAATTCTTCAATTTCTTCTTCAGGATGACTTGTGGTTGGCGCATTAGTTTTAATAATCTGAGCCTGGTATCTTCTCGAGAGTTGGATAACGAGTCGTGCAGCTCTGTCAGAGGAACTTTCAACTTCTACAACTTTATCCTTCCGTTTCTTGTTTATTATAAATCCAACACCACTAGTTCTGCCAGTATCTGTCCCACGATAGTAGAAGAGATGCCCACTTTTCAGTTCAATGAGGTCTTCTCCTTTTCTCCTTACCTCACTTAGCCCGACGATGTCCCACTTGATCCTTTGTAGTTCCTCTTCCAATTCAAGAAGCCTTGAATCAGAAGATAGGGAGCGTCCATTATACGTAGCCAAGGTCAGCATCAGATGTCAGCCTAGTCCGGTCCTCCGGGGATTCTTAGCACCCTCTGCCTTCATGTCGCACTGGCCGCTGCCTTGGCCAGGTACATTCCAGCTGCCGGAGACTGAGGGCCAAGATTTAAGTTGTGAAGTCATTTTGGAGGGGTTTGGCCATAACTCACCACGCTGGCCAAGCGGGTTGGTGAGTGTGGGATAGCATTTCCTCTAATCCCGATGGTATAGTTATACCGCTATTGGCGGTCGTCAGAGCCCCTTTAGTGGGAACAGGATGCACCACGAGTGAATGGATGCACCATGTGTGAATTAATTATTTAAATATATATATATATATATATATATATATATATATTTAAATAATTAATTCACACACATGTAATCATATGCCAGATGAGGCTCAAACGCTGAATTAAGTCATCCTACTCATCATCGTTGTATAATATATATTCTGTTTTAATGGAATTTCTTTGAATAATTATTAGGATAGGTGGAAGAAATCTTATATATTTCAGCTTCCACTCATTTCCTTGTAATTTAATATGCACTGACTGATGTTAAATTTGGGTGCATACTGCATTGAGTTTGTTTAATTTTATGAGTACAATTTTTGTTCAATGAAATTTTTTTCATTAAAATGGTAGTGGTTAAACAGTTATTGGACTTCGAATGTTCTTCTCATGGGGATAACATTTTCGTGTTTCTAATATATTGGTCACTCAGGGTAGATAAATATCTTCATAATTACAATAATAAGCTGTAATTTATCCTACTTATCAACTAATTGAGAATATGAAATACAGTATATTCGGTCAACACTTTATGAATGCGAATTTCCACCTCACCGCCCCTGATGGAGTGAACAAAGGTCAAGATTTGATTAATTAATCATGGAAGAAAAAATGATCTTACTGTTCATGGTGACATTCACAGTTTCTTTCTGCATTTGGTTTTGGCAAAGTCTTCAACCACATCATCAAAACTCATATTTTTGAAAATGTCTTGATCTACGAACAGCTACCCCCGGTGGCGCAGTGGTCTAAGCGATGGCCTCTGATCATTCGTCCGAAAGGGGTCCGGGTTCGAATCCCGGTGAGGCATGGATGTTGTGTTTGTCTTACGGCACTGGCTCTCTCCCTTACCTGGAACCAGTGACCCTAAATTAGGGACGGGCGACTGCTTATAGCCCATTGAGTTGCTCACGGTGGTAGTTAAACCTCCAATCAAAAAAAAAAAAAAAAGATCTATGAACATCAGACACCGTGCAGATTATTTCGTTTCCGTCATTGTTGATCGAAACTTACTTTTAATGTAAGCGAGTTTGGAAAAGGAACGCTCAGCTTCACAGTTTGTTACTGGAATGCATAAATACATTCTGTACGTTATGTACAGATTTGGGAAAACGTCCTGTCCACCATTATTACAACAAGTTTCGTGGCGTTTGGTTCAACAACATTTGTGCCGTTTATGTACGCACAGCACTGTTCAATTTCCTTCAATAAGGAATTTTCTATTTCACAGGGGTATAATTCCACAATATTTTTCACATTTTGCTCCAGTGAGCTTGTTCCGATATAGGGCAATCGCGTTAGGAAACCAAAAATATCAGCCACTTGTGCATACTTTTCACTGCGTCGCTTCAATTCAATTAATAATTTGCCCATTATCAAGTAAAATGTTTCCACTCTGAATTTTTCAGCTCCTTGGAAAATATAACTTTTTCCATCGAGAAATTTTCTGGACAGATTTTTTCTTTCTGAAATATCATCAGTAGCATAATCCTTATTCACATAAGAACTTAAACTTAAAGCCTGGATTTCTAGATCTTCATATTTTTCGCGCAAACTTGCAACAAAATCTACAAGTGAGTTCAACATACATTTTCCCGTTATCACATCTAATCCTGGGTTTTGCAAGATTTTGCTTGTACTTTCCAATCTTTGTAGAATTTGGTTCTATAATATAAACATAAAGGGTCTCCAGTTTGGTCAACTTCTTTTGCAAATATTTTGCTTTTATTCTTGTCTCTTTTTTTGCTGTGCGAATTTGCCAGAATTTCGAGCGATTCAAATATAGCATCATAGTTTTTAAGGAGTGCTTTTGTAGCATCATCACGTGATGAATACCTTGTAGTAGACAAAGTTTTCAACGTCACTGTACTTTTCCCCAAACTTTTAATTTTTAATCTTAAAGTGCCCCATCTGTGTGTGGATGCAGGAAAAAATGCATAAAGTCGCTGCAGAAATCCGAAAAAAATTCCTTGCATTTGCACACTGATCAACGCTGCACTCACCAACTAAGTTTAGCGAATAACCGACACAGGGAACATGATGAGCCAGTGGATTAATTTTTTTATGTGTGCTTGTAAGCCTTCGTACTGACCACACATGTTTAACGCACTGTCATATGTTTGAGCCCTGCAGTCATTAATATTGATAGAGTTATTTTCCAGAAGTTTTTCAACATTGTCGCACAGAGATTTTCTCGTGTGGCTACTTATTGGCATGAAACATAGGAAACGTTCATGTACACGCCCTTGGATGGAGTACCGAAAAACAATGGATAATTGGTCTACATGCGAAATATCCGGTGTTGAATCGATTATAAGAGAAAAATATTTTCCTTGTTTTACTTTCTCCACTATTTTGTTGTAGATTCTAGATCCCATCACTTTAATAAATTCCTCACAAATTCGCGAAGACAGGTAAGAAACTCGCCCCCTACCTTTATTAGTTTTCTCTTCTAAGTGTTGCTTAAGTAATGGATCAAATTTGGAAATCAGTTCCAAAATCCCTAAAAAATTACCGTTTGTAGGAGATCCAATAATTTCGTCTCTCCCACAAAGAGGAAGTCCTCGTTCAACGAGCAATTTTATTACTGCCACAACACGGTTCAAAATTTGGATCCAGTATGAGAGTTCTGTTTGAATTTTTTTTTTCCAATTTTGGATCCACGTGGTTTTTATTTTTGATTCTGTTTAACCAATCTAGCATTGCTTGGCGATGTTCCTTGCTATTTTCATGGAGTTTCGTTCTTTCTTCTCCGTTTTTCTAGTTAGAAAATCAGCTTCCCGTAAACTGATTATGTCTATTTCCAGAAAAAAGTTTACAAACAAAACAGTAAACGTTCCCATTTGATGGGGAATAAAGTAATCACTTTCTTTTTTGCGTTTCTCCATTTGCCAAAGTCTTCTGAAAAGGCTTTGAAGAAAAGTATCTCCTTTGTGTGCTGTATTGGCGTACAGATGAGCTGAAATCACCTGTGTTGTTCTGAAAATATTCCGAACCTTTCTTCAAGCACATATCTCGAAAGAGGCAGTCCATGTGAACGGGTCACAAAGCTGGATCTGAGCATATGTTGCTATTTGTAATTATTCCTGCAATATCCGATTTTTGCGATGAAGTGAAAATATCACTAATTTCAGTAGTAGTAGTTGTAGTAGAATATGATGAGTATTCTAAATACTCCTCACTTCGTGATTCAAGTTCAACTAAAGATCCTGATTCAGGGGTGTTATCAGTTGTATTGTGAAATGCAGATTTTTCCTGAATCTGCTGAGCTTCGCTTGATAATCCAAATAAATTAGCATGTGGAACTTTGCTATGAAAAAATGAGGTTAACTTCGGAAGCCGCTCCTCTGATTTTAATTTTTCGTTCCTAATTTTCCGTTTCAACGCAACACTATTACATTTTTTACACAGCGAAACTTCCACGTGAAGGGGCCCCTAGGACAGTGGGGCCCAAGGACTATAGCTCTTTAGACCCCACCTTAATACGGGGCTGCTCTAGCCTTGTTTAGGGAAGCATTTAGACGAGAGAGATATAAAATAAAAACTACTCCAAAACAAAATACAGCCTGTTGTTTTTGATAAAATGATTCTTAGCTAGGCTATAACAATCTAACAATTATCCATTTCTGAGATTTTTCCCATTTTTAATCCTAGATTTTAAGCTTAAATATGTCACAATAAAAATTTTCAGCCTTCGAAAAATTTCTTTTTATTCAACACTCCCCTCTCCCTGCCCTATATAATATTCCTGGATAAACCCCTGCACTATAGGAATATACGTATCTACCGGTGAATACCTCGTGAATTCCCTCATGAAAATTATTCTGTTAGATCTTGGATGAAAGGAAACTGTGTTGAAATGTGCTACGCATAGTAAAACAAATTGAGTCCTGAACAAATTTAACTAAAATTTAGCGGTGAAAGGATTTTCTAAACCCGCTCGAAATAATGTAGATCACCTTGAAAACGGTGTTTTGCACCTGACAATTATTCTCTTTAGAGAAATTTTCTTTTATGAAAAAAAAAAAAAGGAAAGAAACTTGAGTCTCTTGAAAGCCACATTTTCAACTATACCATTATGAAGATCATTCTGAAAGTTCAATGTACATATGTTACATGGCAGGATTCCTATAAAATTATTTTTTATATTTATTTGGCCACTGTTTGCCGACTGCGTAATCGTATTGATGTCGTCTTGAGTAAGCGCCTTTTTGACTCATGTGAACCAGTACTGGTGAATCGTTATTTCTTTGAAGATCAATGTGGGCATGTAATAGTGTATGCAAAAGAGAAATGTTTGTCGTAATTTTACCGATTTGGGGGGAAAACATTCGAACTCTAACTATTCACTTCCTTAAAACACTTTTCTCAGCAAAAGCCCACCATCCCTCAGACTGAGATTGTCTCACCACCCGTAAGTTTAAACTTATACTTATTTCAGTAATTACATATGGTAATCTAGGTGGATTGATACAGCCGACGATTTTATACTTTTGTTCAGTTGAGATGTTGTATTATGAGTTTAGCCCTGTTCTCGTTCGGATCAATTTCTGGATAAAAAGCACAGCCTAATCGTTGATTAATACATTTTTTAGCAGTACATCACTAATAATTTTCAATCTTTTAATTTTTTTGTAGTTCCTAAAATTAGGTAAATGTGATTAATAATAATAGGTATATGTTTTTAATTTTTTACATTCCTTTTAGATTCAAAATCTAAAATTTACATTGCAAAGGCAACGTAAATGTGAGATGAGTCAGATGACCGCACAAATTTCAAATATATATTCCCCTCAAAAGCTGTTAATACTGTAATAATCAGAAGTGAGTGATGAAACCTGACTTTCACTAGTCCTTAACGTATAAGAATTAATAGGTAATAGGTGCAGTGCTTACTTGATTTTTTACGTTTTCCTCCATCATTCAATAGGTTTATTTTTTTTTTTTTCGCGCGATCTTTCAGTAGCGCCTTTACGGTTTTTCTGTTTGTTTTTTTCCGTTAGTGATACTGTATATTCCAGGTTGATCATCACACTTCACCGAACACTTTCACTTCACGCTGGCTATAGCTTTAAAAATGCCAGTACCGCAACACAGGGACAAAAGGAAGTAATTGTGCGGTATCTTCACTATCGCCTTCTACATACATGCTCTCGTGCCGAATATTGCATTGGTTTTGCTCTTCGCTCAAGGCAAAAAGGGGAGCACTTCGATGGATTCGGATGTCGGAATATCTCTGAGAGATAATCGCCTTATGTTCTGTCAGTCCGTGGATAAGGGGATAAGTAGGAGGGGAGAGATGCCATCGCAATACTGGTGCCCCTTTCAAGATTACAGAAGGGTAGGGCATACCTAAGGAGGTTAGAATATGATATCTGGAGAGGGCCTTGTTAATGGAGCAGTACCATTTTGCGTGATGCCTGTAACCGCGAGCGACAACCGTCAAAGTGTGCGAAAGCTGATGGTTTCCAATGCTATTGCAATGCATTGTGTGTTGGCCGAAACGCCTTCTTTCGGCCCAAATGTTTCGAATTTCGCATCATAACTTGCTTACAATGTGTGAGAAAATGCTAAATTTATAACATTCTTAATTATTTTGAAGCACATTCCCATTTTTATTTTAAATTGAAATACACGAACATTAGTGCGAATTTAAAACAAAATATAACGTTAAAGTTGAAAACTTTACTCATCTATGAAGCACAAATCATTCCGGTTTGATATTAACACAGTTTCTGCAACCAAAAGCCAATTCCAAAATACACACCTTTAAATTACATAGCTGTTATTTAAACAACATCAAATTCCCACACCTGGCAGCTTCACGGTTAAGAGAGACAGGGCATCTCCAGAAGTATTATTCTAACCTCCTTGGGCATACCAGGCTCCAAGTCTAATGACCTATGTCTTCAGCTTGATTAATTTATAACAGCTTGCTTGGCTCGGCGGCGCTTTCCTCAAGCAAATACAGATACCCTTGCGTATTTTCAGAGCAAACGCTCAACAAAGACAGAAGGAAATATTTCGTTTCTTTTCTTTCTTTCTTTTCTTTTTTTCTTTTTAAGGAAACAACTTTTCATGCAGAAGTAAAGGAAAAATGAAATAAACCATTATTTTTCATAATTTCCGGAGCAATTATGCATCCGTTCCCAAAAATTCAGTCAAACGAGAATACAAGGAAATGAACCATTTCTTGAGTGGTCCACCGGGAAATGTCCTGGTGGACCAACCCGCCCCTGGGGCTGGTTCACTGGCGTGCAAAAATTAAGGACGAGACGGTTTTTCGAATGTAACGTCGTGCAGAAGTGCTCCACATCGACTCAAATCATACCATAAGATCCCCAAAATGTAAGAATATGGGACAAGTGAGCAAAACCGTCCAAACAAGGAATCCAAAGCATACAAAGGCACTTTATTGAAAAGGTAGCTTCGAGCACAACTGGACAGAAGACAAAAACGTCCATGTCACCGGCGGCTGCCAAGAAAAATCCAGTCTTTAGTAGGGGATGTGATCACCCCTAACTGCGTTGCAAGATTTACAACGTCTGTCCATGCTGAGGACGAGGTTATCAAGGAGCTGTTGAGGCAACGCGGCCCATTCCTCTTGTAGCGCCAATGGCAGCTGCGGAATCGTTGATGGCGGTGGTGACGTGCTGCCAAGCGTCTCCCGAGAAGGTCCCACACGTGTTCGATTGGATTTAGGTCTGGGGACCTTGCGGGCCAATCAATGCGTTGAATATCTTCACTCTCCAACAGCTCTGTGACAGCCACTGTACGATGAGGTGTAGCGTTGTCGTCCATGGAGAGGAACTCAGGACACACAGCACCTCTAAACAGACGCACGTGAGGCAGGAGAACCTCGGTACAATAGCGGACACCGGTGACTGAACCTCCTTGGAAGATGTGGAGGTCAGTACGGCTACCAAGCATGATACCGCCCCAAACGAGAACTCCGCCACCTCCAAACCTGTCCCTTTCGATGATGTTGGAGGTGTAATTGGGTGTTCCCTGCTCTCTCCAGATGTGTATACGTCGAGAATCGCTCGTCAGACTAAATCGGCTCTCATCCGTAAAGAGAACTCGACCCCATTGCTGATGTGTCCAGTTCTTGTGTTCCTGGCACCACAAAAACCGCCGTCTCCGATAAGAGGCGTTAATGATACACACCGTACTGGTCGTCGTGCAAATAGATCACCTATGTGCAGCCTCCTGGCCACGGTAAAAAGCGATAACGGACGTCCAGTTGTCTGTTGCATGTACCTTGCGATTTCTCCCGCTGTCTGCCGTCTGCCTGTTCTCGCCTGTAGGACAGTTACCGGTCGTCCGCCGCCGTGGTTGCTCGTAGACGACCACTGCTAAACTCTCGGACAGCTGTTCCTGTCGTTTGAAATGCTCTTCAACCTCGTGAAACGATGCTTTGAGCGATCCCGAACTCCTCGGCCATACTAGTCACACTTCGACCTTCTTCCAACTTCCCAATGACGCGACCTCGGGTAAAGTCATCCAGATGTCGTCTACTGGATTGCCTGTTGGCCATATCACACGGTGGCAGCAACTCGACGTCGTTCAAACCGATGTACACCGTGCAATAGCTTTCACCGAATTGCTGAGCGTACACCGCTCGTGTGGTTTATACCTTTCCGACACTGACCCCCCTACGTCATGCTGCATATACGCGCATGCCCTACCGTACCGGACTCTAGTCTATCTCCTGAGTGGTCTTTCGGTCCGTTCTGCCTGCTCGTTCCGCTGTTATGTTAATTTCTCCTAATTTCTCGCCCGTCCGTAATTTTTGCACACCAGTGTATATGGTAGTTTTTCGACAGGTGCATGCGTTCGAGTCGGTGTCGGATTTACTGCAAGCTGACTTACCCAGTCTATAAGAGCAGGCCTTCGTTTCAATATTATTCAAGGAATAAGAATTCGTAAGTTATATCGAATATTGAAAGGACAAGAGAAAATACAATTTTCTTTGTTTTTATTGTTTTTAAGTTTTTTTTCTCGTCCATTAACTCATTCGATTTGATCTACTCTAAATCTACTCTAAATCATATATATATATATATATATATATATATACTTAAGAGCAAAACTGAAGACTAATATATATATATATATACTGGCGGAAAGTGAAAAAAGAACACCAAGAAGGAGACGACTGATACCAACGAAATTTATGCAGCATAATAACGGAATACAGAGGATAACGTGATCAAAACATTATGGCAAAATACGGCTGTATTTGCTGGTAAACTGAAAAATAACATTTCCATGTAACATGGTTAGTACGAGGTTGAACCGCCATGAACTGCGTCACACTGTGCAATTCTGACATGGAGTCTGTCGCACAGATGTTGGATGTAAGTTTAGGGTATTGGGTTCCCAGCATCCTCAACCTGGACGAGTAAATCGGGGATGGTCGTGGGTGGCCGTGGAGACCGAATAAGTCGTTGTCCCATAAAATCCCACACGTGCTGAATGGGGGACAAATCCGGTGAACGTGCAGGCCATGGAAGTTGTCTCACACCCTGAAATGCATGTTGCGTTGCACGTGCCGTGTGTGGGCGTGCGTTATCTTGCTGGAAAATACCACGATGGACCGACCTTACAAATGGCACAACAACGGGCTGAATGATGTTGTTGATGTAGGAGGTGCTGTTTAACGTACCCGGTACAAACACTAGTCGTGTACGGGAGTGATAGCTGATCGCTCCCCACACCAGGAGACCAGGTGTAGGCCCTGTGTGTCGCTGGCGGATGCAAGAAGGGTGGAGATGCTCCCCTGTGCGTCTGCGTACACGTATACGCCATCGGAGGCTCCCAAGCGGAATCTGCTTTCATCGCTGAACACGACAGATCGCCATTGCGTTCTCCAGTGCAGACGTTGGCGACACCACTGCAGCCGTTCCTGACGGTGGGCTGGAGTCAGAGGTACACATGCCAGAGGCAAACGTGCACGTAGTCCTGCATCCAGTAGACGGTTGCGGATTGTTCGCACAGTCACCTCAGGTGCAACGGCAGCTCGGATTTGCGTCGCAGTGGATGTTCTGCTTTACAACGCCGCTCTTCTTTTGAGTCGATCGGTCCGCTCATCAGTCCGTCTGTGACTCCCCGTTCCACGTCTTCTCGTGTAGGAATATTCCTCGGACCATCTACGCCCCCATCGTACCACAACAGATACTTCCCGTCCAATTCGCTCCGCAATACGACAATACGACCACCCGGCCTCGCGAAGTCTGACTAGACGACCTCGCTCAAAGTCCGATAACTGCTGAAATCGTACACGTCTTCCATGTCCAGGCATTGCAGCTTCTTCAGGGTCTTCGCACGTGTCCGTACGCCGATGACTGATTACATTCACTTCGCCGTACTACTTAAATACCACCGACGATAATTTGCATATTATGCCGTGCTGTGGTGTAAGTGCTCACCGATTGGTCCCGAAATTAACATCACACCTACGTAAACTCGACTCCATTAACATATGTAAATTTCATGATCGTCCGCCATCCTTCTTGGTGTTCTTTTTTCACTTTCCGCCAGTGTATATATTTTTGTAACATGAAATAGAGGCGAAATTTTGACAAGAGTGAAAGATTTCTACTCCAGATTATATGAAAGGGATGATACATGTACTCCAGACATCATGAAAGGTACCAGTACCAGAGTTCTTCCAGTCCTCCCAGCAGAAGTTGCACATGCAATCCAGGAGAAGATAGAATTACTGTAGACATCATACAAGAAGCAATTGGAGAAATCGAAACAGTACTCGTCCAAATTTTCACTCGATGCCTTAATGAAGGGAAGATTCCTGAGGATTGGAACAACGCTACAATGATCCTGCTACATAAAAAAGGTGACATTGAATATCTCAGGAACTACAGACCTATCAGCCTCTTATCAGTGGTTTATAAAATCTTCACTAAAGTTCTTTCACACCGTTTGAAGGTAACACTGGACATGGCTCAACCGAGAGAACAAGCTGGATTCAGGAGTGGCTACAGCATAATAGATCATATCCACGTACTGAGAGAACTAATTGAAAGAGCGAGGGAATATGAACTTCCATTGTGCATGGCTTTTATCGATTATGAAAAAGCCTTTGATTCGGTGAAACCATCAGCAGTTACAATGGCTCTGAAATCCTGCGGTATTGAAGATGCATACATTAATATTATTAATAACATCTACGAAAATGCAAGTCCAAAGATTCGGCTGTTTGAAAATACAACACACATAAAAATTGGAAAATGAGTGAGACAAGGTGACACCATATCTCCGAAGCTCTTTAATGCCACATTGGAAAATGTCTTTCAATCACTGAACTGGGAAAACAAAGGGATAAAGATTAATGGAGATTATCTAACCCCCTTTCGTTTTGCTGATGGCGAAGTCATTTTTGCAACTACCCCATCAGAGCTGCCGAGTATGATCCAGGAACTTGCTGACAAGAGTAAAGAAGTGGGATTAAAAATGAACTTTCAGAAAACAAAAGTGATGTTCAATGCTTTTACAAGAAATGAAGATTTATCGATAGATGGAGAAAAGCTGGAGATAACAGACACGCACGTTTATCTTGGACAGTAGATATCAAGTGAGGGTCACATTGATGAAGAAATTAATCCGCGTACAAAACTTTCCTGAGGAGCTTTTGGAAGAAACAGCATAATTTTCAAGAGCAATATGCCATTATGTCTTAAAAGAAAAGTGTTTGATCAATGCATCCTTTCAGTGCTTACGTGTGGTGCAGAGACATGGACTTTAACTAAAAGAGACATACAAAGTCTGCAGACAACTCAAAGAATCATGGAGAGGTGCATGCTTGGTGTAACCAGGAGAGATAAGAAGAGGAACTCGTGGATCCGAAAAATGACAAGAGTGGAAGACATCATGATCAGAGTTAAATCCCTGAAATGGCAATGGGCTGGACATACTGCCAGAAGGACAGACCATCGATGGACAGCCGAAATTTTAGATTGGATTCCAAGGGACAGGAAAAGACCCAGAAGAAGACCACATGGGAGATGGGTGGATGTAATTCGAAAGTATGCGATAGTGACATGGAGGAGACTGGCACAAGACAGACCGTTGTGGAGGAAACTTGGGGAGACCTTCGTCCAGCAGTGGATTGATAATGGTTGACAATGATGATGATATTTTTGATTGTAGGTTCAACGACCACCGTGAGCAACTCAATGGGCTATAAGCAGACGCCCGTCTCTAATTTAGGGTCACTGGTTCCAGGGAAGGGAGACAGCCAGTGCCGTAAAGACTAGCTGAAGACCATTAACCTGTACCGTCCAACTGCGGACTCCACAGGGTTAAAAGAACTCTCTCAAAAGATTTTTAGTGACGGCGTTGCGAGTAATCCTGCCAGGATCCGACATTCCCCCATCCGGACAGAATCGGTCCGTAGACCTGCAGCTTGCTGCTACCCCCGTGGGCCGGCACTTCCCACCTCTCCATCATGACCCGGGTGTGCGTGCCATTTGGGCAGGGGCTAGAAAAGAAATTTCTCTACCCCTGACTGGGAGAATAATTGCTGGCGCGAACTGTTTGGGGCGTCTGCCCTTTATTCAAACAAGATACAAGCACATTTATTTACACTGAGGAACCCATCTCCGCGTAGGAAACAAGTCCTTTGCTCAATGGGCCTTCTCACACTAAGAAATACTAAGAAATATTTACATTGATATTTACATTGCCACATGACTAGGGTCGGTTCTGTGGTGATGACTCTGGGCTCGAGTCATCAGTTTCTCCTCTTCGATTCTTCATCCCTCTTCTTTCTTCTTTCTTCTTCGGTCACCCCTCTATTAGGTAGACCACCTGTTCCTCTTTGAGGTACTTGACCATCTCGATGAGCCCCTGTCGCGCTCTTGGGTACGCGAGCAGGATCGAGAGGTCCCTCGTCTTTGCCAATTCTGGCACTAATGTTGCTCTCTTCCCTGCCAGAGAAGCACATTCTAGAATCATGTGTGCGACATCTGCAGTCTGGGCACCACACATGCACACTCGCTCCCTAACCGCAAATCTGCGGAAGTACTCCGGCGACACACCGTGCCCTGTTAGTACTTGGTTGAGGAAGCCATTACTCTCAATGCGCCTTATCGAGATTCGGGGGAAGATACGGCATGTTCTTCTACCCGTATCCCCTTCATCCCATCTCTGTTGCCACTCCACCAATGTGGCTGATTTCAGTTGCGTCCGCACGCTTTGCAGCGGCGTTAGCATCTGAAAATCTATGTCATCTTTACCAGTAGCTTCCTTCGCTAGCTGGTCTGCACGTTCATTTCCAACTGTACCGACATGACTTCGGATCCAGTGGAAGGTAACCCTCCTACTCTCCATTGACTTGAATAGCGCTTTTATCTCTCTGACAAGGGAGTCTTACTCCCGAACTGACCAAGCGCTTTCAGGGCCGCTTGGCTATCAGAGTATATGCTATAAGCCCCTTCACTGTGTGACGTACCTGCCAGCAGGACGCACACGACATAAAGGCAGATAGTAGTCAGAACAAACAACAATTGGTAGAGTGACTTATTCCGGAATGAGGGGATCCGGATTCGAATCCTGGCGTGGACAGAAATGACGGAGAAATTTACTTCGTTATAATGGCGCCTGAACTTTCCGGATGACCCGACCGTTCAAAATCTCGCAATGGTGTGATGTTATTTCCACACCGCGAGATAGGAATAATCAGAGAATCCCTTCTCCAGCGCTTCGATAAATAACAAATGTGTGATGTTGCTTTCCACACACAGATTGACTGGGAGTTCTCAAGTGCACGTTGTACAGTGGATGGCTGCCTGCAACGATTCATGGTCACGGCTGACCCGTGTGCCATGCCCCCGGCCCTCTTTCGGGGGGGGGAGATGTGACGTACCTGCCAGCAGGACGCACACGGCATAAAGGCAGATAGTAGTCAGAACAAACGTCGCGTAGCTCAATTGATAGAGTGACTTATTCCGGAATGAGGGGATCCGGGTTCGACTCCTGGCGTGGACAAAAATGACGGAGAAATTTACTTCGTTATAACTGTACATAGCAAGCACCCAACGCAGTGCTTCTCTGATCGCCAATAACTCTGCTTGGAAGACAGAGGAATTGGGCGATAGTTTCATTCGCTCCGCGTGCATCTCGTTGCTATCCGAGATCACGCAGAAACCTGCGCCGACACTACTGCCTATTTTAGAAGCCAGTGCCGTAAGACAAACACAACATCCATGCCTAACTGGGATTCGAACCCGGACCCTTTTCGGACGAATGATCAGAGGCTATCGCTTAGACCACTGCACCACCGGGGCGGCATATATTTTGAAGAAAATGATTTCATTATAATTGGCAGAAACAACAGTAGTAAACCGACTGAACAGAGTCAGTTGGCTTTTCCATCTGATAGGGTTCTGCGTCTCCACTGCCCGAATCCACATTTGTTTGTTTCTTATGTTGTAGGACTCTCTTTGGCCCAAAATAGCCCTGTTTCTCATGTCGCAGTGCTGGCTACTTGTCTTTCTCCCTTTCAGTGCCAGTGGCGGCCCGTGACCAAAATTGCTGGGGAGGCAAACTACTTTTCAGCTCGGATTCAAATAAATTTATTCAATACAATGCCAGTTTTTTCCCAATATATATTTTTTAATTTACTTTCTCATGTGCGAAGTATAAAATAAGTAACGTGACCAGTGAAATGATTTATAAGGATTTTACCGGAGACGCACGTTTTACATGACTTTGAGAACACAAATCCTGTTTATGTAAGATTCCAGCCCTTCGTCTAAATGTATTTTTTCTCAGTCTGAATTGCCCTCTTGGACTATTTGGGAACTGTTAAGCCAGTTTGAATATGAAATATATTGCATCGAAATAGGTTTTTTTATTAAAGAGATCAACAGAAGATAAAAAGCAAGACTGAACTGTACATCTTTTTCATCTCAAATGAAATTCTATATACACCTCTGCCTTCACTGACGACAAAAGAAAAAATTCTTGAAAACTTCTGCACGTTTACCTATACAACAAGAGAGAAAGCTTACCTTATGCTTGTATATGAGGTCTATCTTTCGTTCTTTCTGTTTGGCAAAGTGATTTATTATATGGTCATACCATGTCTGTTCTGCTTCCATTTGTTCTGTCTCGATGGACAGAACTGATAAGCTTGACAACCTTTCTTGCCCAATGGAGTTTCTCTTGCAGTTGTTTTATCCTCTTCAGGCACGAGAAACTGCGTTCCACAGAGGCCGATGTTGCAGGAATTGTTACTACGAGGGAAAGAAGTCTAAACAACTCTGGCAGTGCCTGTGCTAGATTATTATTGTATATGGCAGATAGAAGTTCTGTTGTACGTTTGGCATTGTTCCACAGATCTCCATCTGAATACAGAACCTGCAGCTCACTATGCAGTTTGGTGCTGTCAAAGTATTTTTCATAAGTTCGGAGCAGAGCTTTAAAACAATGTTCAGGAAAAATTCTGGAATGAGCTTCAAAGCAGTGTACATCGACCAGCTGAAAACATTTTAATTTCTCAATGTTGGAAAACAGGCATTTTAACTGAATTGTAACATTGTCTATTACCACATAATACAGTCTTCTGTATTGCACGGTGGGTGAAATATCATTGCTTCCTTTAAATCTTTTATTTGGAGAAATCATCAAACTGTCTCTGATCTCGAAAGTACAAAAATTTTTCACATATGCCTGTAATTTGTTTGTTACAGAATGAAACATCGGAACTATTTGATTGCAGTACAAAGAAAGTAACCTCAGTTAAATCAAATATTTTTTTTATATGAGAAGAGAAGAAAAACAAAATTAAAATCTTGAAGCCACCGTTTTAGTCCTGCTGCTTCGTGAATTGTCTCATCATCATAGTTGGAATCATCCTCAATTTTTTCAAATACTTCAATTAGCAGCAACCTGTGGTCAGCTATGGTAGACACTGAACGAGATTTGAAGTTCCACCTGGTCTGTGATACACGAGGTGGTCTGGGTCTACCAACAGATTCTAGTAAATGAACACGCTTTGTCGATTTGGAAAAGAAATATAATAATAATAATAATAAATTTGGAAAAGAATGCACAAATTGCATTAAAATTTGCAAAAAAATAAAATAAAAAAATACGTGATTCCTTCAACATTGACGCTGCTCTGCTCAAAACTAAGTTCAGCCTGTGTGCGTAGCAGTGAACAAATAATGCTTGAGGGGCATCCACTTCACTTTTGCTTGCAATCCATTCAGCTCTGATGCCATCACTGCTGCGCCATCATATGTCTATGCAAATAGTTTTTCTTTATAGCTAAATCTTTCCAGCTCACGATCCAGTAATTCTTTAAGCGAAGTACCACACCGATCAGAACTAACGTCAAAAAATCCCAAGAATATTTCTACTGGTACTTCATCTTTCACGAATCGAACTATAATTGATACTTGTGGATGGGAGCTAATGTCTGTCGCTTCATTAATCTACCAAGAAAAAAACTGGGCATTTTCAGTATCTGCATTGATTTCATTTTTAACTATATGATCAACTGATTCGATTAAATCATTCTGTATTGCTTTTGAGGTTCTTGAAAATGTTGTACTATTCTCCATAAACACTCAATGCTTTCTTCACTCTCGGAGAGTAAATCAATCATCTTGAGGTAACGAAGGTAATTTCCCTTATTTTCAGAGGCTTCGCTCTCCTCGTGTCCACGAAACGGGAGCTCTTGCCGGGCTAGTAGTGTTGTAATATTAATCAACTTCTTCATTACATCATGATTCTTTCTTACTTTTTCATCATGGCATAAGTCACTTGTTCTCCTCGCTTCGTTAAGAGAGTAATCTATGCTTGTTTTGCCTACTAACTCTAATTTAACAACTGCCAGAATGTGATCTTTACACTTTTTGTGCATGTCCAAAGCACGTGGTAAGTTTTTTAAATCATTGAAGCCTTTCTCTTGACAGACTTCATTGCCACTCACAGGAAACAGCAAACATGGCCAACAATATAGTTTGTTCATTGATTCACTACCAGTTAGCCATTGTTCTTTTTTGTACCAGTCAATATTAAAACCTCTGTTTGAAGTTTTGCCCTTTGAAGTCATCTTTTTCATTTCAGGTGTAGGCCTACCATCATTTTTAATTTGATTCTTTTCTTCAAAATCTCTCCTACTGAAAGGCTTTTCCAGTAAGCTCTCCACCATATTAGATATGTTTGAAGCACAGGACAAACAACTCTTCATAAAACATAAATAAAGTTAGTTACACAAACATTAGTGTGGAAAAAAAGCAACTAGGAAGAAGGCGCTATATGTAATGCCGCTCGAAGCTGTCAGAATAAGGAGTTACAGTGGAGCTGCCTACAGGGAAACAGCTGTTCCCGTGAGGCAAGATAACATCTGCCTCATAGGAAGTCCACGGTGCGCGTGCGTTCTTTGTATTCACCGTTCCACCGCCTACCCTTCGGATCTACTGATTCAGTGGAAGTAAACAGGTTTGGCACAAAATCTACGAGAGGCATTTCGCTACCTGCCTCACGGACAGAGCTCGCAAGCTGAGGACATTCGTAACCACGCGCTACCGATTGTTTTCCAAAAGCGTCAATTTAAAAAACTGAATGAACGCATGGACGACATTTAATTCAAAAGAGTTAACTAGCATAAACTTTTTCTTTCCTATACCCAAAAGTACTGAATGAACAAAACGAATAATTCTAACTAAGAGTCTTAAAATTCTGAGTAGGCACTGCCTCCCTTGCCTCCTCCCAAAAACCGCCACTGTTCAGTGCTGAGTTCGGGATCAATTTCTAGAGCCCGAATGTTATATTGCCAGACAGAGCCAGGGCCTGAAAGTGCCCCAAAATTAAGACTAATCCGTTTAGGCATTAAAAAAATCTGCTCTTCCAGACTTCCCCCTGCAATCAACCATTTTTCCTAACAGGAGACTAGGGAAAGGATATCTATCTGTTTCTATAGCATTGTCGCGCAGTTTTTTTGACCAATTCGTTTCCTCCTGAAATGCTTCGGGTGGTCGTGCATCCCGAAAAATCGGGCGGGCGGATTTCAAGAAATATCGGGACGGCTCTACAATCTACGCACATTGTTTAATAGAATAGGTAAGTAGCTGCCGCGTGGAGGCAGAGGGAAACATTTAATCGAGGGGCTATTTACTATCAATAATTGTTGAAGGAACTTTTCCTACTCCGCGGAATTCCACGAATGCGTGTCCTACGACAGTTACCATCCAACCCCAGAACAAATAGCCCTTCTGAATCTCTACTCCTGGCATAGACCCAGTTGCCAAAAAATTCCATTTACTAACTAGAAAGTGTAAGAATTGGTAAATCATTCGAAATCGCATTTAAAAAGAAAATAATAAAATTAATTTTCTCCGTCACAGAGCCTGAGCCTGCCCGAGCCGGAACCGCAAAAAGATTATACAACCCGAGTCCGCCCGATTCCGGTTCGGACCCGGGCGCAACTTCGTGTTTTAGGGCCCGGACTCAGCGCGTCTCAGCACTTTTCCCTTCCCCTGTCCCCCCTCTTCTCTCCCTTGTCTCTCTCCATTTCTTTCCTTCCCCGCAGAGCTTATGGCATTGACTTCCTTCTTTCCCCGCGGCCCTTATTTGGAGACAGGTGACAGTTTATAATACATAAGGTTGCTCATGGTGGTCGTTTAACTCAGAAAAAAATATAGGCCTTGCTCCAGAAATTCTCGATAAGCAAACAAACAGTCGTTAACAGCGCATTAGATGTCCAAATCACTCGATCCCATATCTTAGAAAGTTGGTTTTGTTTGAGTGCTATTTGGAGTATTTTCATTGGCCAATATTTCGTAAATATGACTTGTTATTTGCCAATGTGAATTTGTTGTCACTCTGAAAGTACCCAAAACATTGCATCTGAATGAAGCTGCCTGCTGTTAGATCACTTATCCAGTCCGCTCTCCTGCTGCACTCTCGTCTTTTCATTCGATGCGTTGTATCCATAGTGATCAATAAGCGAAATGATGGCCGATAGAGATTCTGAATTAACGGTCATTGATGGTGTAGAGAGCACTGATAATGGACTAAACACATTTTTATTTACTTCAGAATCTGTAGGTGAAGGACACCCGGGTAAGTAACTATAAGAAAACGTCTTTTTTTTTTCGTGATCCGGCAAAAGGTGCTTCTCATCACGTGTTTAACAAAGGGGGTAAACCATGTGTGTTGACAATTTGTTTGAGTGATGTTCAATTTAAAGAAGGTAACTGCTTCTGTGGGGTTGTTTACATCTCGGAGTGCACGTTGGTATGAATATTGTTTTAGATTTAAAGTTTTTTTACTGAAAGAATTTTCTTACTTTCGTGATCGTAGTAGCATAGTCTGTGTGTCGAACTAGTGAGGTTCTCATAATTATTTCAGGTCAAGTGTCCGTGAAACTGAAGTGCTGAAGTTTCCGTAAGCATTATTTTTGGTCTCTCCCATTTTCTTGTGAATCTATTCTTTTTGGTCTCTAGCCTATGTCGTTGGGAAGCTGACCGAAAACATGTATCTTTAAAAAGTATATGTGAAAGAATACCTACTACCCCTAGTCGTTCGTGTTTTTATTTTTATCCCTCGTTGGCAGTATCTGTTTTGCAAAAAAATTAAGTAATTATTATTCACTGGATAGATAGATATGAAAAGAATGAGCAGTTTTGACGGTGGCAGTTTCAATCAACGTAATTGAGATAACACTTTGCTAAATCCTAAAATTCTGTCGTGGAAACCGATACCTTTCGTACTGATCTCAACTCATTAATTTTCCATCTTCTAACTGCTATGGATGTCCCCAGTATATTTCCAGGTACAGTGCGTGATGAATTACTGTTCATATCTTTTTGTTTTTTTTTTTTTGTTTTTGCAAGCAGCATTAATAACACTAATTTTCTGTTTCTGACAGAGGATGTGGTTAGCAAGAATATTGTGAATTATATTACAAAATCTTTATAGTTGTGTTTAAGAGTTTTCAAATATAATACTAGAGTTTTGCATATCCTTCAGTTAAAAAAAAAAAAAAAATCAACTGGAGCTTCTATAAACAAGCAACTAAAATTGTTTTGTTCTTGGGAGACTAAATTTTATTCCAAAATTTGCTTATGTAAACAGCTTAGCATTTATTTATCTGTTGTTGTATATGCAAAATTTGAGCTCTTCTTGTGTACGTGTTTGTGACAAAATGGATGGAATACATTTTTTGTTTCTGTAACCGAGGTTTAAATTCAATTCAATTTTTAAGTTGAAGAGCTTAATAATACTCTTCATATCTTGAGTTCTTTTGTATTTTCAGACATTTCTTGCCTCTAGATCTTTATCAAGACCTGTTCTCATTGATTAGAAACTGTCATGGGCTTTATTTACACAGAAATAATTTAAATTATATTGCCAGGTTCTTCATACAGTATATCAGCGCTGCCATTGACACGTTGTTATGCGTAAATTACTTCAAAAAAAAAAAAAAAAGGACCTATAGTTACAAATTCTACGGGTCCTTTGGGATCCACATTTTTTTTTGTATGTTTTTAACATGCCATTTGGCAAAAGTCAAATTTGTGAGGATTAGGGAAAGAACAAAACCAGCGAGCAATGCATCGTCCCTTTAAGATTATGTAAATATACAATATAAGATTATGTAATCTACAAATGTCCTGAGTATTTTATTAAACCTTTCAGCTCTTTTAATCAGTATTGGAACAGTTAAAATTTGAAAAACAAACAAACTTACATTTAATGAGAGCACTGTGAACGATTATATTCTACTGAAAGTTGTAGATCTACATCAATGATTGTTCGTTAAAAGTAAAAAAGAATAGTTCAAGACAGGGGCGCTGACTTCATCAAATTATTGAGGGGGCAGGCATGAAGAGATCAGATGTGGGAGGAGCACGTCTCCCCCATTGTCAAGAGGAAATTAAAGGGAGGGGAGCAAAAAGGTAAGCTACGATATTCAACATGTATTTTGGAAAGAAATTGTAGTTGCTCATCAGCAAAATGAACAAGGAAATAGAAATATTCTTTTGCTGAATAAAAATGAAGTTCAGCCTGCGATTTTATAAAAGTATCCCGAGAGATTTTGTTTCCAAACGTTTATCAAAAATATGAAAAATTAGCGCTGTTACTCGAAGAACGAGAAGTGCAAAAAGTAGATACATAAAGGAACTAGAGATTATGCGTTTCTCTATTTTTATTTATTTTATTTTTCATAATATTGTTTTATACATCACAAGAACTTGTAAAACAAAATATGGGGCTGACAATCAAGTTTCTTATCAAATAAGCAATGTTTTATGTGTGAAAAAAGTTTACTTATTTTTTTATTTATAAATTTTTTGGAAATAATTCGCTTTGGTCGTATAAGGTGCTTGGTCCACTTCATGAGGCCAAAGCGATTATTTAATTAAACAGGATGAAAAATATTTGGTGGGCACTGCACCCCTGGTAAAATAATTAGGGGGCAAGGTGAATCTTGCCCCACCATAGTCAGCAAATTCACCTTGCCGCGCCTATAGTTCAAGAGTAGTCATCACACAGTTCCTGTGTTTTGAAAAATAAAAGCCGTTCTGAGCTGACTTGAAATGCATTGTCTTTGTGTAGTTCCATTACGATAAAATTTAGTAAAAAATCATAAAATTTAATTCTGTCAGTGCTTGATTTTTTTTAAAGATTGCTTTCGAAGAGCATAAATTAAAGTGTTGAACAATGTACATTATATTTATTTTTCATTTGCTTATGTAGGTATAAATATTAATTATCTCTTGATTCAGTTAATCTTGCATACAGCTGTCTCGGCACGATGTATAACACTTTCATCTAATGCACGCAAGCCTCAGAAGTATAAAATATTTATTTACATCTAAAACCAGTATGTACAGATAAAAGCAACTTTAAAAAACAGGCAAGACCTTTCGAGTCTTTACAAGACTCATTATCAAGCCAAAGTGCAGCCCAATGTGCAGTGAACAAGACTATATATATACAAGTAAGTAACTGTCATGCATCTGTAACTATAGTAACATCTAGGTGTACATGTGCTGTAATCAAGAAATGAGCTTTCCCAACATTTAATTTAAGTATCCAGTGGTTTTAATGTTCTAACATATTGACGCCAAGGTAATGGTAAATTACTAGGTAGGTCTTCATGGCAACATAGATAATCAAACCATGGGATAAATAATAATCTAACGTGGGGTATATTTGCCTTCGGCTACCAAACGTGCAATGGCTGTAGTTGTTGCTCCTGTTTTGATATAGTACTTGTGTTCCAAAACCCGTACATCTATCGTCCAAAGCATGGAGCCAATACATGACCCAGGTTGGTCATTTGAAAGCTC
Organism: Macrothele yani; assembly: GCA_039090855.1. Classification (NCBI taxonomy): domain Eukaryota; kingdom Metazoa; phylum Arthropoda; class Arachnida; order Araneae; family Macrothelidae; genus Macrothele; species Macrothele yani. The sequence goes on from CM077012.1 coordinate 16,566,400, forward strand.
AGGTTGCAATGGTATACAGTATATACCATGTTTGTGTTCCGTGCACACCTGAGCACGGTCTTGTTTTATCATTTTGAAGATGTTTGATGTCCATATTCCAAAACTTTTATGATGTTTGTTACAGAATCTGTTTAAAGTGTTAATGATGGTTGGGTGGTAATGCACTGAACTAACGAAACGTCTGGTAACTTGATCACGTTGTAATCATCTAAACGACAATCGTTGATTCTGTTGAATTACTTTATTAACCCAGTTCGCAGGGTAACCAAATTGCTTCGCAGTTTTGACAATATAATAGAGTTCAATACGTCTTAAACATATAAACAAACAGTGTGTGGAATCTCTTTTTGATACTTGAGTGTAAACCAGCAAGTTTGTATTGAATGGGGTGAGCTGAAGAGAATGGAATCAGGGTTGGAATGTGGGTTGGTTTCCGGAACACGGAATGGGTTGCGACATTCTTAACAGGATGTCTGGTAACAAGAATATCAAGAAACGGCAAGGAAAACTGTTCTTCAAGTTCGACAGAAAATTTAATTGATGCAAAGAAGAACGATAGAGCTTAAGCAAATTGTTGTAATCTTTCAACCGAGTGTGGCCAAAATACTAAAACGTCGTCGACGTATCTGATATACAATGTAGGTTTGAAGGGACCATTTTGAATAACATTATTCTTTAGATGTTGGAAGAACCACCTCAGCCAAATGGGGGGAGAGGGGGACCCCATTGGTGTACCTGGTAATAGGTTCGTTGAGCAATTAATTTTAAAGCTGTTATAATAGCTTAAGTTTCAACTGGAGAAATGCCCAGTACTGAAGCTAGTCTTTCTTCAATGATTTCTTGAGCTTGTAGCAAAGGCATGCTAGGGAATAATGAAGAGACAATGATGCCATAATGAAATGTTGGCCACAGGGATCAAAATCTCTGATAATATTGAGAGCTTAAAGGGTTTCCTGCACGGCGTACTTCGATGATTGAAATAAGGGAGCTAGAAAGGGCGCACTGGGTAGTCTTCTTTATGAATCTTGATCTTTCCAAATATCTGTTGTACAATAGGTCCACTAGGTGGGTGTGTCTGAGAAGATATAAAAACAGGGAAATGCCCTTGATTTCCCAACTTGCTCAGAGATTTTATGGTAGCTTTGGTTGGATCAAACGAAATAACCCTATGTGGAATACTATCAAGCGCCTCAAGCATTTTCACATGATATTCACTCTTGTCCAGAAGAACAATTTGCCGAGTTTTGTCTGCTGACACAATTGATAATTCAGGGTTGCGAGATAGTGCCAGCAGTTGGTTCCGTTCATACTTTAATATTCTTTGATCTTGTTTATTGCGTAGGTGATTGTTACGTGTAAGTACCCTGGCCACAGAGTACCGAACAAAGTCCTGTTCTCCAGAAGGCAGAGATGAAATAACATTCTCAACTTGAGGTATTGTCTTCATTTATATACTGTATACCATTGCAACCTGAGCTTTCCAATGACCAACCTGGGTCATATATTGGCTCCATGCTTCGGACGATAGGTGTCCGGGTTTCAGAACACAAGTACGATATCAAAACAGGAGCAACGACTACAGCCATTGCACGTTTGGTAGCCGAAGGCAAATATACCCCACGTTGGGAAAACTTGAATCATCTGGCTTTTACCAAAAATAAACGAGATACATTTCTCATGGAATCATTATTTATCACATGGTTTGATGATCTATGTTGCAATGAAGACTTACCCAATAATTTACCATTACCTTGGCGTCAATATGTTAGAACATTAAAACCACCGGATACTTAGATTAAATGTCGGAAATTGCATTTCTATGATTACAGCACATGTACACCTAGATGTTGATATAGTTACAGATGCATGACAGTCGCTTACTTGTACATAAATAGTCTTGTTCACTGCACATTGGGCTGCACTTTGGCTTGATAATGAGTCTTGTGAAGACTCGAAAGGTCTTGATTGTTTTTAAAGTTGCTTTTATCTGTACATATTGGTTTTAGATGTAAATAAATATGTTATACTTCTGAGGCTTGCGTGCATTAGATGAAAGTGTTATACATCGTGCCGAGACAGCTGTATGTAAGATCAACTCTATGGTTGCACGAGATATATTGTCTCTTCGTCTCTTGATTCTTTTGATTTTCTAATAGGACCCAGAATATCTCACAAAGTACTCACCATATAAAAATGTGTAAGTCCATAAGACCCAGCCTGATAACAATGTAATGGAAGCTCTGTATGTTATGAACAATTTTGAAAGCTCTTGAAGTTAAAATAGAATTTAGTTGTTTTAATCTGAGTAAAGTCTATGAGTGTTTCTAATGTTTCAAGGTTTAAAAATTATAGTGCTCAATGTCGTTGGTACACAAATCTTTTCACTCTTCTGAACAAGAATTATTAGTATGTAAAAATGGTTAGTGTGTGGTTGAAATTTTAAATATGTAATGCATTTAAAAATTTTCTTAATTTTGGAGCAAGAATTTCCAGTAGAGTAAAAAAACGTAGTGAGCTTTAGGCTTCACTCTTAACCATTTTACATGGCAACCAATGTTCCCAAATTGGGACAGCATGCTTTGATGAATTTCTACAGCTCATAGAAAAAAATACAAGAATGATTTTTGCATTGAAAAAATTATATGCTTATATACCCTTCGTCCAAATGTTTGGGAAGGTTTGGTACACTATTACCTTTTTTTTCCTTTTTAATAAGAAAACATCCAAAATTCTGAAAAATGCTGGTTGGTTTTCATATATTTTTAAAAAATATTTTAGAGCCTTGATTCTATTTTTTCTTGGTAATATGTATTGTTGGAATCATAATTTTCTAGTGCAATAGTTGTTTGAGCTTTTACATTCATTACTTTTTTTTTTTAATGAACTTTTCCAGATGTTCCCAAAATGGGAACATTGGCATGTAAAAGGTTAAAATGTGTTAGCAAAACATAATTATGGAATGAGCTTGTGCAAGAGGATTTCCAAAAATCTAATTGGATTTGTTTGTAAGATTTTATATAGAGTAAACCAAAGCTTCTGTGTATAAAGAGTTGTATAAAAATAAAATGTATCTGCATAACAACCATTGAAACAAAACTGCTGCAAATCCGCAAAGTATGAACGACAATAAAAATAGAATAACCTAATTTTAAAAAAAATGATAAAACAATTAAAAATTAGAACATTGCATATTCCAATGAGGACAAAATAAGTACATTACAATTTGAATGTGCAGTGAAAAAGTTTGTGAAATGGACCTTTATGGTAAAATATTGGACTAAGAACCTCATAGAAACAAGAGACTGATTAAAGAAAATGTTTATATCCAGAAAAAGTTCCATTAATAAACCTTCAAAAATTATAAATAACATTTTTGACAACTTAATTCAAAAATAGTGGACTTACAAAATACATAAGGAAGATATTTTAATTTAATAACTGGCAACTGCAAGAGGAAAGAACCTGACAATAAAATTTAAATTCTTTCTGTGTAAACAAAACTTTTGTTAGAGTTCCTATATATTGAGAAAAGGCCTTGATAAATCTTGAGGCCAGAAACATCTGCAAAAACAACTCAGAATAGATGAAGAATAATTGAACATTCTTCAAGTTAAAATCGAATTAAGTACATTAATCTGAGTAAAGCCTGGAGTAAGTGTTTTAATTGCTATAAATAACATTTTATTTTTGTTCTCATCTGCAAGCAAAATATGCTAATAATTTGGAAACTCTGCATATGCTTGTACATCTACACTGCTGGCCACCCAAAATGCAACACCAAGAAGGAAGCGTCCGATTGGCCTGAAATTCACAGCATGCATCGCCCGCGAAAAGACATGCAATTAGCATTGCAGGGCATATGCAAATCATGTGCGCCCAGCACGCCACTGAGAAGCACTATAAGAAGGGTGCACAGAAGGCGGGGTGTATGTAGTGGAACTGTGTTGTGCTGCCAGACTTGTGCGTGGGAAGCTTCCTGATGCCTCGTTGCAGAATACGGCAGTCGTTCCAGCACGTTTCGAAGTTCGACAGAGGACGAATAGTGGCTTATCGCGACAGCAGTTTATCGTACCGAGACATTGGTCCCCGTGTGGGATGACATCCAGGCACAGTGAGGCGAGTATGGATTCGGTGGGTGCAGGAGGGATGGACGGACCGACGTGAGCAATTGCCGCAGCCACGGCACACCACCGAACGAGAGGACCGGCATTTTGTGCGGCGGGCATTGACAGCTCGCACCGCCACATCCCGAACGTTAGCGCAGGAATTAGGGTGTGTTGCACAACAACCTGTGTCAGCACATACCGTTTGATGTCGTCTGCAGGAGCGGGGACTTGTCGCACGGCGCCCATAGCTCTGATTACCATTGACGTTACATCACCGGAGAGTGTGGCGGCAGTGGGCCATTGAACGCCGCACCTGGACTACGGAATGGCACGACATTGTCTTCTTCGACGAATCGCGCTTCTGCCTGCAACACCACGAGGGTCGGATCCGCGTGTGGCTGCACCGCGGCAAGAGTGTCTGGCGCTCTTTGGCCAAACCTGGCCCTTGCGCCAATAAAATCCACCAACCAACCAACCAACCGCGGCAAGAGACTGTGTGACACCTGCGTTATGGTTTGGGACGCAATTGGATATGACACCCGCACCCCTCTGGTACGCATCGCCGGTACACTCAACAGCCACCGCTACATCTCCGACGTTTTGGGTCCTGTAGTCTTCCCTTACCTGCAGGATCTGCCAGCGGCCATGCTTCAACAGGACAATGCGCGCCCGCACGTGGCGCGCATCGTGCAACAATTCTTCACGCCCCACCAGGTGTCACTGCTGCCGTGGCCCACCTGTTCTTTCGATATGTCGCCCATCGAACATGTCTGGTTGTTGCCCGGCAAGCACCACCCGCGGCTACACCTGATGAATTGTGGCAATGTGTGGAAGCAGCCTGGACCGACATACCCTAAGCCAAAACCCCCTAAAAATTAAGAAAGCCTCCGAACTGGTCCGTGATGTATAAGCTAGTGGGACGACTGACTCGAGCTTCGAGCTCTCCGCTCCTGAAAACGCCGACGAAGTACTGCGGTGTTTACGCAGAGGAATAATTTCTGGAGTGCGATAGTAGACAATTTGCGCACACAACAAAAAATTGACCGGTTTTTTTCTTTTTATTTTTTGTCCTTAGATAACATCAAAAGATTACATCCTTAGCTTTCATTTCCCCCCTCAGTTTCTAGCAATGATATCCGTAAATCGGGGAATTCCAAAGTTTTGCTCTAGCGCTGGGAAATGATTTCATGAAAATTTTCCTTTAGTTTTCAATTTGGCCTTAGGAGCAAAAAAATAAGTTTTTTCACGCATAACGTGAGAAACCCAGTATTTTATGTTAAGCATTTTAGCAACTACGATCTTTTAATGGCAATTTGCGTTAATGGCAAATTGGTAGGACTGTATGAACATAATCATTTCACTTAAAACTTTTAGAAATTTCCTTCGCGTTCGATTTATTAAAATGAAAGAAAAAAAAGACTTCTGCGTAATTACGTAACGAACACGAAAGCAAAATTTCCGATTTAGCGAGTATGTTTACTGAAAATACGGTAAGATGTGTGCTCAAATCTTGCAACTATTTCTAGAAGGTAAAAAAAAAAATTATAAATAAAATCATTTAGGAAAAAGTTCTTTGTCAAATGAACATGGAACATATTAATTCCAAACTTTCGGATACATTTGTTGGACATTCCAATAAACTTTTCTTTGGGCTAGCCTTCAGAATATCAGCGCATCAAATAGTTTCTCTACATTTCAGACTGATACACAACAATTTTATGAAGAAAAATGACATTTGTTTTACGGAAATGAAATGTTGATTAATAAATAACGTAATTATTTATTGCCAGTTTCTTTGCCTGGTTAACCTTAGTACTTGATGCGCTGATAATATACGTACATCTTTTTTTTTTTTTTTAATTTGAACACTACTAACTACAAATTTTGTAAAGAAAAATAACTATTACTTTATGGAAATGAAATGTTGAATGGTAATTAATACCATTATTTAAATGATAATAAATAATGAGCTGATAATCGGAAGGCTAGCTCTAAAATTTTACTCCGTCAATAAGAAAAAAAAAAACTACTAACAATTCACTAAATTATAATTGTATTTACAACGAAAGCAGAAAATGCTGTCATGAAAACTTAACTAACCTTTGAATTCACGGTGGGTTCAAAATTATTCATTGGTACGGAAGAAATCCGCCTTCTTCGAAAGCTTTCGCTTTCAGGAAAGCTGAAAACAGTGGCTTTTGGATGTGCTTTTGTAATTAGATGTATATGTTACCGCTAAAGCTCGAAAGCTGTTAATGTGCACATTACCTAGCTAATCTGCAGGTTAACTGATTTGCTCCGTTAACGTGCGGAATCAAGAGTTTCCCGCATTTTACCTAGGTAATGTGCACATTAACGGCTTCCGTATCGTTAAAGTTCAAAAGTTTGTTTCTCTCATTTCCTTTCCCTACACCTTCCCCCTCTCCCTTCACTTTTAGTTTGGTTTCGTTTCATATGTTTGTTCACGTAATTTGTGGTGAAATAGATCCTAAAGAGAAAGGGTATGGTAAGAATGTATTGTGCAACATCTGTAAAAAGAATATGGATCAGAAAATACAGTGTGATGAAGCCAAGAAAGGTTTAGAAAAGCAAGCAAAGAAAATGTTAGCAGTTTCTAATGCAAAGCACCCAAATGTCGATGAAGGTGTCACTGTGAGAATTAAAGTACCTGAAGTAGACAAAGCAAAAACTGATGCCCGCTCGATTTTAGCTGTGGTTCTTAGTAAAACAGAGAAGGGCTTTTATAAACTTGGTACTAAAACGGGTATTTTTAAACGATTGTATGCAAAATCTGAATTCAGTGTTTGCAAAGAGATATTTTTAACGAAAGATGATGTCCCTGCTGTAGAAATATCTTTACGTCAAACAGCAATAAAACAATCCCTTGGTACTGGGCAGGGTTTCAGAAAATGTGACTGCAAATCTAAGTGTACCACAAATAGGTGTGCTTGTCGCAAAAACCAATTGCTATGTAATTCAAAGTGTCACCAATCTTTAGATTGCACTAATAAGTAAGCATAATTTTATCATATGTTTTGCAAATTCATTTCCTTAATTATAATAATATTTTAAACTGTTTGATTCTTTCTATTATAGTTTTTTAATTGATTGATGATTGATTCTATCAACTAATTTGTTGATTGTTTGATTGTACTAACTTGATTCTTTATATATCGAAAAATAAATAAATAACATTATGTTAATTTAAGCGTACAGAAACGTTGCTGTTGTTCCAGCAAAGATCTTATTTTCACTTTAATGAGTGCCTAGTAGGTAATGTGAAGATTATCTAGGCAATTTGCAGATTACCTAGGTAATTTGAGCAATGAAACAATTTTCGGCACTTTAACGGATCACCCTAGTTAATCTGCACATTACCTAGATAATCTGTAGAATAACTGATTTCTGCACTTTAGCGGTAACATATATAAAGGCACTCAATATTTTCCAGGCATGTTGTATAAAAATGCTTACTCACATGCCACGACTACCAAAAGCTCATTGCTGATCAATGCTGCATGAACATGAAGCTACTATCGGCATTCCCTTTACGTTTGCCCTTTGACCTCTCTGGAGAGAGGGATTGCGATGGCCCTTTGACCGTGACGTTACACCCCTTCGTAGTTCGAGTGCTGGGGCTTTCTCTCCAGGGAGTTTTGCCCAAGCCCACATCCAAAGCCTCTTTCGTTCGATGCCGCGGCGTGTAGTGGCCGTTATTGCCAGCCATGGGGGCCACACGAACTGTTGATGTCTGCGTGTTCCGCAAGTCGCATGGGCCTGTAAGCTCAATCGTTTCATCTTTGTATCTGTTGTTATGTGTCCAGTAAATCTGGCTTTGCTATCTCGTGTCCTTCTTGGCGTTGCATTTTGGGTGGCCTGCAGTGTACATTCTGTGGCAAAGGAAAAAACTGGAGAACAGATATAGACCTGACTTGGACCATTAGCATCAGCATAAAAAGCTAATTGCATGATGCTTGGACACTAAAGAGTAACTATGTATAATAGCTGCTGAGTCAACTTTTTTTTTTACCTATATATAAATTTAAATAATCATCAAACTCAATCCTATCATGAAGTTATGTGAGCACTGTTGTGTCTGTGAAAATTTTATACATACAAAAAGACTTACTGAAATTTAGAAATAATTATTAAAGTAGTAATGTTTTTGATGTTTGCAGTTCCTTTACCCTCCCTCTTTTTCAATAATCAATACTTGGGGTAAACCTAGCCTGACTGCGGAGTAAAAGCTGGAAGAAACGTTTCATGAAAAAAATATCTCGTGGTTTTTCAGCATTTCTCCACCCCGATGTAGTGCAATCTGTTGTGCACCATCCCACAAACCTTGAGAGTGTGCCCCAGTGTCAGGTGGCAAAACAAAGGAAAACATCCTGTTGATCCTTCTGTCATTGATTTCTCCATCAGGAAGAAAGGAGTAATACTTAGTGCCCTCAAAACCACTTAACCATCTGCTTACCCTCCCACCTGCAGTAAATGTTTTCTCAAACACACATAACTGACCAATGGAAGTGATAGTGATGTCACCATAACGTAAATATCTGTGTTTTTTTAGAAATGTGACTGAAACAAGAACTTCAGTTTTTAATGTAAGTACACATAATGTTACAAACAACTGTACTTTTTAAACCCCAGTTCAAGCTTGAATGCAAGCTTTTAGACTGGAACTATATCATGCATTGGAAGTATACAGTACCTTCTGCTCCATTGTCTGATTAACCTTGTAGTGAGTATATTTTTAAGTCATTAAATATTGCAAATCTGTTGGAGAGACTATGATTCACAGGAGATGAAAAAGAGGAACTGTTTTTGGTTTTTCTGGAGTTTTCTATCTTTGCTGTATATCTTACCCTTATTTGCTTACTACTAATAAGAAAAACACTTTTGTTCTTTCTCAGAAAGAGAAATTATATTCAGTTAAAATTGCTTGTTGACTGCCAAAGTATGTTCTCAGTGTTTTGAATGTAGTTTTAAAGTTTGTTGACACTGAATATACAATTTGAATTTTAATTCAAATTATAATTTGCTTGAATTGTGATTCAAATTGCATTCATTGTCAACTGGACCCAATTGAAAGCTTTGCGAATAAACCTTGACAGTTAACAAAGGGCCAGAAATGTCTTCCAACATATAAAAAAAAAAAAAAAAAAAAAAACTGAGACAAAGGCAAATTAAAAGACTTCTTCAATTGTATATAATTACTGATTTTTGATAATTGGCTAACCTCCAACAATATGTATTGCTTTATGAATGCCATATTGCTTCGCAGTCATAAAGCAATACATATTGTTGGAGGTTAGCCAATTATCAAAATATCTACATGCTGCTTCAGAAGCTGTCTTGATTGGTTGCATTTGATATTATATTGAAAGTAGTTCAATTTATAAAAGTCCAGTGTTGAAATAAATACAGATTTAGGAAGTATATGAACCATGTAGGGAACTGCAGAACTTCGATGTAGTGAAAATAAGTGAAAAAAGTAGTGAATACAACATGTATTTCTTTGCTAAATATGAATACAAGTTAGCCTTGATTTGTGTTTAAACAGGTATATAAAATGTACAATATCTCTCTATAATAAATGAGTTGATTTTTGACCTAGAGATCCCCTCTGGATATTTTAACATTGGTAAACCACCCACTACATTAAAAAAAATAGGGAATTATGGAAGTCACAAAAAAAATATGTAATTACTGTCCGTACTATATTTGAAAAAATAGCCAGTCAACATTAGTCTAAAAAAATTATAATTTAAAAAGTAAATATTGTAAGCAAAATTCTGCTGACCTGCATCAACTCCAGTTGAAAAACTCTTGGAGAAACAGCTCAGAAATTGAAAAGAAAAGCACCCCAATTCTTAGAGCACATAGTCATGTAAATGCAGTCTGTACAAATTTTGAATAATTAACCTTTCATTTACAAAAGACTTAAAAGCTTCTGTATCTAGGAAAAGGGTTTAATAGATTGAAGAAGTGTGAATAGCAAGTTTTATATCCTTCTCTTTTAGAGATACTGATGTGCTTGTAGGCAGAAAATGTATGGGGAGGGATAGAACCAGCAAACAATAGTTCCTTTTTGGTGATACAGGTTGCGACTATGATCATCAGTGCGACTACGATTCGTTGCGTTGCCAAATTAGAAAGGTAAAATTAAAAAACTTACCTTTCCAATCTGGCAATGCAACAAATCGTAGTCGCACTGATGAAGGCTATAGCAATGGCTGAAATATATTTGCCTTAAGAAACATTATACGTAACTTTTAAGCGTGCTTCCAACTGCAATAAAAACCTACTTGTTTTTGTTTAGATGCATTGCCCACCACTTATTTATTGTATGTTCTATTTTAATGGGTTAACTGACAGTAACTAAGTGTACGTGAAGGAACAGCTGACAGTTATTGAACAGCTAATGAAAATGAGATCCAAATTCAAATGATCTTCAGGTTCTGGCAGTGCTGTAACGTTAATATTGAAAAAATTGCTAGAAATTGTACACAAATCTGTGTCAGAACACAGTTTATTTTTAAGTAGATGGTCTAGTTTGTTTCTTTTTTTTTTTTTTTAAAGTGGGTGGTTGACAACAACAAGCTAATCCAGAAGTTAAACCAACTCATGGTATAAAAAGGATATTGTGGTATTCTCCACTTTCATGACTTTTTGAACATAATTTTTCCAAGAAAAGAGGCATACATTTTTTTTTATCGTATTTCTTGTAGAACCATCATAGTGTTGCATGTGCGAATGTGTAGAACTGTTTGGAATATGGCATGTGGAACATGTACCATTGTGTAGAACCGTTTGGAAGTTTTTGGTATGAAGGCTACACAGTATTTGGCTATATAAATAGTACCAACTCGCATATCTTGTGTATAAAGGTTAACACTGCACAGAGTATCCACTTTTCAACACGCTGAACAAAGTAACTTCACAAGCCTATTTATTATATTGTCTGCTCACAGATTCTAAATAATTTTTTATTGAAGGTTGCAGTTTACATATGGCATTTGATAAGATTTATGTTTGGCATGGCAGTCTTTTGAAAGTCTTTGCTAACATGTTTGATTATGTGCTCTGTAGATAGTAATTTAGGTGTGACAGTAGTTATTTCTAGCCTTTAATGATTTTTGTATTATTGTTATAGAATGTCTGTGTCTAGATTGTTATTGATTATCTCATTTACATTAAGATGACCACTTAGCCATAGTTGTGGCCGTGTTTTCATGATTTATTTTTCCATGACATTATAGCAGATTAAGATAAAACCTCTTTTCAGACAAATTGTGCGACCAAATCAGTGATGCCATATTAGATGCCCATTTATCACAAGATCCTAATGCCAAAGTTGCATGTGGTAAGATATTTTACATTGATCATACTTAATTTTTATAGCAGAAATTTTGCAATATCTCAGAGAAATGATGATTTGGTAAAAATATTTTGTAAAAGGTTGGTATAATTGTTATAGTGTGTTTCTTTGTGAAGAATGTGTTATTCAGGAGATTCCAATAGGAATAAAAAGTTCAAGTTTACAGTAATTCCAGAACGAGTTCATACTGCATTTCTGAGTATGGTATAGAATTAGAAGCAGTAGAGAAAAGCTGAAATCAGTTGGAGATTGAAGGAAGTGAAAAAAGGTAGTTTTTTTTAAGGACGACTTCCAAAAGTGAATGAAAGAGAAGAAAGCTGGAGAGAACAAGTGCCTATGAAAAGGCCCGGATAAGATGGAACTTAGATTTGGAGTGAAGAGGTACAAACAGTAAGTAGAGGAGATGGAAACATGGATAAATAGGATTTAAAAGTCTACAAAATAGCAAGGAAAACAGCTAGGAGAGCAGTGGCAGTTACCTAGGCCAGGGTTCCCACTCAACCTGGAAAACAGGGAAAACATGGAATTCTCAGGGAATTTGAAAATGGTTCCAAAAATCAGGGAAAACTCAGGGAAAATTACCCTTTTTTGTAAAAATCAGGGAAAACTCAGTGAAAATTACCCCCTTTTTATTGTAAAAATCAATGGATACTATATTTTGCCAAAAAAACTTATTTTTTTTCAAGATTTCAAACTTTTGTTTGCAATTACTGCCTGCCTAGAATTTGGTAGGTATTACTTTCAGTTATATTAAGTATTTCCTTTATTCTCTAAAAAAAATTCAAAATTGCCAGTTATTAAGCTTTTGTTCAATTTCTGCAGGCAGTTGTTATAACATGGAACAATTAGGCACAATGGCTCCTGCTTGAAGAAACACTTCACAAGAGAACCAACCAAATGATGGATCAAAGTCCTTTGTCTGTTGGTTCTCTTGAAACATCTTTCTTTGAACAGAGCCATTCCATCATTAAGCTTAGCTGCATTGTGTTATAGAAAAACTGAAACTGTTCAACTGACAGATTTTTTCTTACAATATGACCTGTTTCTATGGGATTGTATTTACAAAATTGAATTTTTAAGATTGCCAGTTATTAAGCTTTTGTTTAATTTCTGCAGGCAGTTGTTATGACATGGAACAATTAGGCACAATGGCTCCTGCTTGAAGAAACACTTCACAAGAGAACCAACCAAATGATGGATCAAAGTCCTTTCTCTGTTGGTTCTCTTGAAACATGTTTCTTTGAACAGAGCCATTCTATCATTAAGCTTAGCTGCATTGTGTTATAGAAAAACTGAAACTATTCAACGGACAGATTTTTTCTTACATATGACCTGTTTCTGTGGGAATGTATTTACAAAATTGAATTTTTAAAATTGCCAGTTATTAAGCTTTTGTTCAATTTCTGCAGGCAGTTGTTATAACATGGAACAATTAGGCACAATGGCTCCTGCTTGAAGAAACACTTCACAAGAGAACCAACCAAATGATGGATCAAAATCCTTTGTCTGTTTGGTTCTCTTGAAACATGTTTCTTTGAACAGAGCCATTCCATCATTAAGCTTAGCTGCATTGTTATAGAAAAACTGAAACTATTCAACTAACAGATTTTTTTCTTACATATGATCTGTTACTATGGGTATGTGTTTACAAATTCCGTGTGGGTAGTATTCACAAAAGTTCACGGAACTTTGGTACAGAAAATAATGTACACAGTTAGTTGTTATTAATGAAAAGATGATGGATCAAAGTCCTTTGTCTGGTGGTTCTCTTGAAACATGTTTCTTTGAACAGAGCCATTCCATCATTAAGCTTAGCTGCATTGTTATAGAAAAACTGAAACTATTTAACTGACAGATTTTTTCTTACATATGACCTGTTTCTATGGGAATGTATTTACAAATTCCATGTGGGTAGTATTCACAAAAGTTCACGGAACTTTGGTACAGAAAATAATGTGCACAGTTAGTTGTTATTAATGAAAAGCTGGTAATTTTATAAAGACAAATTACATAAAGAATTTACAAGTGTGTGCTTTGGTGAGAAAAATGAATGGAATGGAATGAAATGTAACAATTCTTTGCAACATGCCACTCTGGAAAACTTTAAAAATCACCTGGAGAACCTGGAAAAGTCAGGGAATTTTTTTATTACTTTTGAGTGGGAACCCTGTAGGCTCAGTATTTAATGGAATATATGAACATTATGTAATGGTACTGAGCTGTTTTGCTAAGGTCAGAAATACTGCTGTGAAGGATTATAAGCTCATATTTAGCAGATAGGAAAGAAACATAGCATAGTGCAACAAGTGACTAAGAGATTAGGACTGTATGGAAATAATATTTTCTATGAGTTGAATGTGAAAAAAAACAAAATTCAGTAAGACAATGGATAACCAAATGAAGCTGCACTTCAGAGAGCAATAAGAAATAAAGTATTGGGTGTCTTAAAAATATATAGCAAAGGGAAAGGTTTGTAGGCCAGGTAAAATACCTGTGGAAGTCTAGGTGTTGATGGTATTTTTGTCTTGAAGGTATCTAATGAAATGATGTGTAAGCAGGAAGTTATTTTGGATGAATTGGTGTCTTGATCCACTTTTGTAAGGTATAGGGATATGCTGCATAGTAACAACTGTTTGAATACGTGGTGCGATCAAAAAGTTCTGAGACTAGGTACGCAGTGTGCCAACAGATGGCAGTACGCGGACGCGCAAGCAGCGATCAAGGGCAGTGACCTTCATGAGTCATTATGCCGAGTGGCGCCGCTCTGTGAACATCGGGAGCTGTGCTACACGATATTTGGTAACTACGTGCAGAACACAGCTGCAATTTCGGTATGGACTGCAAACTAGAGCAGCGAGCGAACATCAAGTTCTGCATCAAACTTGGCAAATTGGAAACAGACGCATGAAATGTTTCTGTCGCGGATTATCACTGGGGACGATACTTGGATCTACGGTTACAACCCGGCGACTAAACAACAGTCGTCGCAGTGAAAGAGCCCGGCATCTCCACGACTGAAGAAAGCCCAACAGGTCCGGAGCGCAACCAAAAGCTTGCTCATCTTGTTCTTCGACATTCGTGTGGTTGTGCATCGTGAATTCGTCCTGCAGCGCCGGACCGTCCCCACCCGTTTTTACTGCGATTTTCTGCGCCGTCTTAGGGAGGACATTCGCCGCAAATGACCTGAAATGTCGCACAGGGGCAATTTCCTGCTCCATCACGACAATGCAGCAGCTCACAGAGCGTTAGCAACACGCCAGTTTTGCAGCCGCAACAGCATGACTACCCTTCCTCACCTACCTTACTCGCAGGATTTGGCCCCCTGCGACTTCTTTCTGTTCCCGAAGCTGAAGCTTAAGGGTCGGCGGTTTCACTGTGGTTGAGATCCAGCACGAATCGCAGATGATGCTTGACACGATTCGCTTCCAGGGAGCATTCCAACAGTGCCAAAAATGCCCAAGGAGACTACTTTGAGGGAGATTGTAGCCAGACTTAAGTAACGTAAGTACTTTGTTGTGTATTGGCCTAGTCTTGGAACTTTTTGATCGGACCTTGTATAAGATTCCGTTTCCAGTATCCTGAAGATGTGGGGGAAGACTGTTGGATAAGGGGTAAGGCAAGAGGTAAAGATAGTTAATAATAATTTAGATTTATGTCAGGAAGAAGTACAACAGATACTATATTTACCTTTGGACAGAGGTGCAGTGGTACTGAGACATACCCCATGGTACATGCTATTTATAGATATGGAGGATGCGTTTGATTAGAGTGTCAAGCAAGAGGCATTAAATATGGAATTATTGTAGGGGCAGGGGAAATGGTGCCAGAGAAATATTTGCAATTAAATGCAGAGATTCCTGTCTATGTGGTAGGCAGAGCAGTTTGATACAAAAGTTGGAATATGCCAAGCATCATCGTGAAACCTGTTCTTATACGACATTAATGGATGTAGCAAAAGTGAAAGAGATAGTGCTAAGAACCATTTTGCTTTCATGTGTAGTATTCTGTTCTGAAATTCAGAACAACAGGTAAAAAACTCATAGGGTGTAAACAGAACTGAAACAGAGTACCCACAAAGGAGTGAAGGGTAGAATTAAAGTGGTGTTTAATATCTGGGAAGTAATTAGAAAGGCAAACACAACATTTTATTACCTGGGATCATTATTAGAGGAAGATTTGGATGTAAAAGGAATAAGAAGTAGCATAACTGGAGGAGAACAGTTGTACTCTATCGAGACTGCTAGTAAGGCTGAAGAATAAGTTTTGCAACTGAAGTAAGATCAGCAGTGCTATAGAGTGTTGAGATATGGCCAGTGACAAGACATGAAAATAAGCCAGATATTGCAGAAATGAAGGTTCTAATGTGGATGTGCCATGTCACCAGGAATTATAAAATTTGATGTGAGATTGTGTGAGCAACCGTTAATGTGACACAGATTTCAGTGAAGCAAATTTGCACTGGTATGGAATGTATCAAGAGGGTACAAAGTGGGTTGTTGACTTATGAATGAGAAACTGCCAGGAAGGAGGAACAAAGGAAAATCTTAGATGCAGAGGGGATTGTTTAAGTAAAGACTTTAAGGAAAAGGATTAGGAAGTGAGGTAGCACAAGAGAGAAGTGGAGGAAGAAAATCTGTAAAAATGTCCCCACTTATGTGTGAAAGTAACAGTACATGTAAGCAAATATGTTATTTCATTTGACCAGAAAATTCAAATTCTGGTTCTATTGGGAATAAGACCATAATATGTGTTACTGGCAGACTACCAAGTATCTACTTCGCAATCAGTCAACAAGAGCAGAGTGTGAAAAGTTGCATTAGCAGAGCAGTAGCACAGCTGGACAGCAAAAAGTGCAATCCACACAACATAATGGGAGACATCCAAGTTTCAAAGAGGACACATTGTTGATGCGTGTATTGCCGGTACATCTGCATCCAAGACAGCAAGTCTATGGTGTATCGTGAGCCACAGTATTGGGTCATGTCGGCATACCAGCAAGAGGGAAGAACCACATCCAATTGGAGTAACTGTAAAGGTAAGAGGAAGCTGTCTGACATAGACGTCCTGGTGCTAACACGAATGGTAGCCAAAAAACATAAAACCACAACTGCCCAACTCACTGCAGAGTTGAATACACACCACGACTCACTTGTTTCCATTAAAACTATTCGTCGGGAGCTTCACCAGGTCAACATTCATGGTAGTATTGCTATCGCCAAATCCTGGATCACTAGTGTGAATGCCGAACGTTGGTTGCAATGGTGCCAGCAGAGCAAATCATAGATGTTGGGCAATGTGTATTGTTCTCCGATGAATCGTCCTTCACTGTCTTTCCCACAGCCGGGAGAGTTTACGTGTGGAGACATCCCTCACAGGCTTACCGCCCAGAGTGTTTACTGCACGGAGGTGGATCGGTGATGGTTTGGGACGCAATATGGTGGTAGTCTGTCGGCTCACTGATTGTTCTTGAGAGGCACATCACTGCTAAGGACTATCGAATAATTCTGGAGAAGCAGGTGCACCCAATGGTTGAAACATTGTACTCTGATGGTGGGGCTGTGTATCAGGAAGATAATGCACCGATACACAGAGCCAAACTGGTGAAAGTGGTTTACTGAGCATGAAAGTAAGGTTGAATATCTGTCATGGCCTGCACAGTCACTCGACTTGAAAATTATTGAGCCACTCTGTGGTGTTCTGGAGGAGCAAGTCAGGAAATGCTTTCTTCCACCAGCATCACGTCGTGAACTAGCCACTTTTCTGCAAGAGGAATGGTTCCAAATCCCTCTGGCCACTGTACAGGGCTTGTATTGGTCCTTCCCATGATGAATTGCAGCTGTATTGGCCTCCAAAGAAGGCCCTACACCATACTAATAAATTATTGTTTAAACCCATGTGTTTTAGTTTCATTGTCCACCCCCTGTATGCTATCAATTCACACTACTCTTAACAGTGTATGTGTTGTAAAACATGATTACGTTTGAAGTAATTCACTGACATGATCTTGAACATGAAAGTTTATAATTGTATGGGGAAAGTGATTAATAGGGGCAATTTTGTCTTCTGTTCTCATTTTCAATATTAATACACTGCTACCAACTCTTCCGTGTTACCTGCGAAACTCCCAATTTTTATTGCTGCCTTCCAATTTTCTGATTCACTTTTTTTAATCCGATTTTTTAAAAGTACTTACTTAAAAATCTGGAAAATGTCTTTCTTTGTTTTTGTGTGCAATTTTGTTGGGTGTTTTTAAGAAAAATTAAAGAACTTTTCTTGAACTCATTCAGAATTTGTTTTCCAAACTCATCCAATTTTTATGAATTTAGTGAAATGGACACAAAAGCAAGAACAACAAATGGATTCACCTGGTGCGTTTTTGAATCATGTTCTATCGCATTTTTATTGAGTGGATCAGAACTTCTGGCACGTAATGAAATTGATTACTTTGAGTATGAATCCCTAGAACACTGTTTTGTTGATAGCATGATGGTTGCAGTTTTATTTAAATGAGAATTAAGAAAATGCAGCGTCTGACAGTGCAAAGTTTACAGATTTATTTAAGTGTGAATCCTTCAGAATCAGTTTATTTCAGCCGGAAAATGTAATTTCTAGTGGTTAAAAAGTTTAAAAGATCATTTGAAAGCAAATTCCATGCTGGAAGATTACGGTAGAAAACAGCTCATAAAAAATACAAGTCTTGAAATAATTCATTTTGACTAAAGAATGTTTTCTGCAAAATTACAGCATTAAATAATGACATAATCATGAACATTCATTAAGGAAGTAGGTAGGTTTTATCATTTTAAACACAATTTCCATTGCTGCAATGATTGTCATTATTTTGTAAGGTTCTGACTGCACAAAGAAAGTTTTATTTGCTCGTAGTTACTGGTAGGAAGGTAACATATTCATTTTTTTTTTTAAAATAATGCAGTTGGACTATTGAGGGTAAGATATTTTATAGCTTTAAAATATATAACATGCTGTGCTGGAAAATAGCATTTTCTTATTTTGTGAAGTTGGAAGCTGTGTTAATGTATCATTAATTTGACTCAGGGAAATCATGTTTAAACATTTTTTTTTGTGATTATGGTGTATCATGTGATTTCTCTTGTTCAATTTTGTGGGTATGTGGCAAAACAACATGTCATACTTGGGTTTTGGTTTGCTTTGAATTGATGGAACCAGCATTAATCTCTGGTCTTGGTGCTCTACAAGAAGTTACCTCCCTTGGTAGTATCTTGTTGAAGCATCTGCATTGGTGAATATGTGTTTGCCCATTTAGGTGTCTATCCATAAGAGCTCCCTCATTAATGTAAACATAGATTTTGTAGTTACTCAGTTTTGTTATTAACTCCTTAATGGCAAGATACCATACACCAAACTGTGCTGTGGTTTTTTTCTCTGCTACTCTTGCATCCTCCTTGATGTGTATGTCAACATTCTGCTTGTTATTAACAGTTGCAATGTTTCTTGGCCAACCACAATTTGAAGTTAAATTGGCATGTTTCAGCAGTTGAAGTGTACTGACCTAACAATGCAAGCACCAAAGCGGGCATGTCCATACAGTCATCTTGAGTTTACCCTTGGCTTAGAACTGAGTTAACCGTAGGCTGACAAAATGTTATTGACATCAGTTTTGCCAGTGTAAATTCAAATGGTACACGTACAACTGCACACAGCTTACTTCTTTTGAGGTTGCTGGCAATGGCATGGGATCATTATAGGCATCCAAGGCTAAGCCTGCATGAAAATGAGAAAAAAAAAACGTTTTTTCTTTTAATTGGAAAAATTTCAAAAGAAAATCTGTGTTAGTAACCAATTCCCACATTTTTAGAATGCACATGTGAGCCACTACAATAGTTGAATAACTGGGTAACACATTACAGTCTTCCATATCTGTTCACTACAGTGCAGTGAATACCGTGTGGTGGTAGAGGCAACACCCGTTAGCAGATGGCTTTCTTCCTTGAAAAATCCGTCTGGTTGATCTTGCTATATTTCTATGCCAATAAATCCAATTACTTGCATAGTTTTACTATTTTTTATGTAATTAGTGTATAGTTCCTCGTTATTAATGTTTACGGTTATTTTTACAGACGACATATTTTACAGATTTCTGCTGTGTTTTTTTTTTTTTTTTTTTTTTTTTGTTTTGTTTCCCCCTTCCCAGGTTAAGGTAGTCCAATTTTGAGGGGAGGGTAAGTGTCCCTAAAGACCGTAGCGCCTGCATGTTCTGTTTTACCTAATCACATTTACTCTCTACTCGCAGCCTGAAGGAAAAGACTCTTAAAAACACTGTAGGATTAGAATCGGCGATAACTGCTAAAAAAAAAAAAAAAAAAACTGGAGAGGGTCATTTCATGGAGATTCACCCAGGTGTTGTGCTGCATGATTTTATAAAAATTTGAAACTTTGTTCCTTTATTTGTGTGGTTGAATAATGGCCAAAAATAATAAAACAATTTTTTCACCCCCTCCCCCCAACCACCTCTATAGGTTGCTTCAAAGATGACGGCCGTCACAATCTTTAGCATATTGAAGCCTTTACAATATTTCTGATATTTCCTGAACCAATACAGATATTGGAATGATTCAAAAAAGGTTTTGTTAAGCATAAAATGAGAATTATGTAACACCAAGAAAATGTTCAGAAATCAGTCACATTCTTTACTTTAAAAGCCCTTTTAACATTGTTGATCTGATACTGATTTTGTCTTACTTTGTGATTTGTTTTATGAAACACAGGAAACATACACAAAGTTGCAATTCATACTGTAGAAACCTTGTCCCTTGAAAAACACAAAAATAATAATAAATCCTGAAATTAGGTACCCCTCGTTCTCCCCCAAAATTTGAAAAAAAACCCCACACTTTCCCAATTTTTGAGGTCTTGTATCTCTTGGTGGAGTGAGATACAAAAATCTGAATTTTTGTGTACATAACCACCTTATATAATGGCTATTAACTCACAAAAAGTGGTTATTGTGTTCAGCCTAGTTTTTGATATACAGGGCTTGCTATATCAAGGGAAAAATTTATCCCTGACATATGCTATATCAGGAAAAGGAATTTTATTGGTACATTTGTAATACTTGTTTAAATGATATAAATAGCGTGGTCCATTTTTTAAAAATGCACACAAATGAAAAAATTAACAGTTAGCCATAAAATGCTCCAAGAAAAATCTGTTAAATAAATTTGATTCTTGTTTTCAGCCTAGTTGCTGAGATACAGTAGTAGCTCAAATAAGAGAAAAACTCAAAAGAAAAAAAGAGGAAACTGTAACATTACATTAAATTTGTTTGTCTTATGTTTATTAAAATTTTACCAAATTACTTGTGTCTTAATGTTGCATTTTTTTATTTGCAAAAGGGTGAACATTTTTATGACCCAATATCTAAAGCTACATGTGATGGAGCAAAATTATTATAAACACTGGACATGTTTAGACAATGTAAACAGCAAGGTGTTCAGGCAGGCAAAACCTGTCTGAACCTGCCTGTTCCTGGCTTCATTGACAGCCAGCAGAAATCAGCATGCTCAGACTTGTTGGAAAGTGTCTTTAACATGGAACATTCAGAGTTAGCCACAAATCAGCTACAGTCTGCTGCTTGTCTTTGTGGAGTGAACATGCTAGTGATATGCTCTGTAAGCTTCACAGTTTTCATGTTATTTCAAAGTGTGAAAGTAAACTTTCTTATTGTTTTATTTATATTATTGGATTACTTGTAGACTCAGATCTTCCTGTTTAGGCTTTTAGACTGTGTTCTTAATGTTTCATTCTTAAAATGAATTCATTTAATTAATATGAAGTGTGCTGTTGAATTGTGGTGCAAAGAGCCTTGTCATAAGTTAAGTTATGGTCAAGTACCTCCTCAGCAGGTGCTACAACTTACAGAGCTTAGTGAAGAGGACCAAAACCTTCTAAAGCTCAGGACATGGTCAGCAATCACCTCTATTCGTTTAATTTTTGTTGAAAGTGCTGAGGTCCTTGCTCTGGAGAATACACTTGAAAAGCATTAGGCTAACTTCAGAAAGTTGAAAGGAATACATGAGATTCCTATCCCAACAGAAAGCAAAATACTAAAAAAAGAACCTCAACATCCATGGACTTCAATGAACATCAAGTCAGTTGCTTATCATCAGTTGTGACTCCAAAACAAATAGACAATGTTGCATGCATCTATGGCTCTAACTGGTGGGTTGGACATGTACGCGACACGGGATTTGGAATCCTACATCGATTTTTATAGTCCTCCTCGACCTGCCACGTCCCTTGGGCCTAACAATGATGACAGGACATCAACATGGATACCAAACAGCAAAATACTGAAGATCTTGACACCATTTGAGTTCTAAACTTCAGGTTCTCAGAGTCTACAAAATTGATGAAAAACTGAAGAATGAGATATCTTTTCTCTTCACTCTAAAATCCAGAGACATTGACTGTTGAGAGTCATAAAAGTATTATAACAGATTTTCCTTGGAGTGTTTTATGGCTAACTGTTAACTTTTTCATTTGTGAGCATTTAATAAAAATATGACTTGATATTGATATAATTTAAACAAGTATTACGAATGTACCGATAACAATATTTTACCTGATATAGCAAGCCCTGTATATCAAAAACTAGGCTGAACACAATAACAAGGGTCGGAGTTGTCCTGAAGTTCCTGATTTCTATTTTTTGTCCTGAAATGTCCTTATTTTTGTTCTATATCCTGAAAATTTTAAATGTAATCCTGAAATTTTAAGAATAAAGTGTAAACCTGTGTATAGTGATTCATCATCCAGCTTTTACAAGCAACACAAAAATAAAAAGAACTGGAACGAGAGTGCGTTGAGTTGCTCACGGTGGTTGTTAAAGTGACATCATCTCCAAGAACTGTCAGCTGCAGCGTGCCATGTGAAAGCATTTCCGCTTTTGTGAGATTGCCCGAGGATCTGCCTACTGTGAACTGGTCTCGGCGCAACAAGTTTCATAGGATCAAACGGAAGTCACATGGCTTATCTCGGCATTCAAACCTCGCTTTGCTGTTGTCTTTGCACCCCAGTAGCTCGAGCAATACGGCACTGCTTATCTGATGGCTTATCCTGGCACTTGGCAACCTCGTTTTGCTGTCTTTGCGTGACCCTTTGGAGGTCCTCTGCCCTTTTGATTCTTCGAAATAGTTACACCACTAGTAGAGATGCCAAGTACCATAGATCCTCCGAAATATCTAATGTATGTACTATGAAATATCTATGTACTATGGATTTTTATGGATATCATGTTTAAACTATGAACTTACGGAGAAGGTGTGAAAAACTACAGATTTTTCCAAAAATCTCACATATTTTTGGAAAATTTAATTAAAAAAAAAAAGTCTAGCATAGTCAAGTGTAGTGATTTTTGTGTTAACATCACAAAGCCGTCACACAGCAAGCATGTTTGCTCAACGGGAGTTGATGTTCTTCGCGCGCAGCTGTTCTTTTCTGACGCTTTGAAGCGAAACGATGCTTGTTGTGAAACACCTGCTTGTTTTTCCCTTTCTTCCTCCTGACTGTTACTACTGCGCATGCAGCCCAGATGTGACATATTTTCTCACGCTCCTCGCTGTCAGCAGCGAGCGAGCGAGCGTTTGTTTATGTTGATCTGACAGATGTGTGAAGTGAACTTTTTCTTTTCTCTAGTAAAAATGTTCTGCTAAACAGAGGGGTGTTTTATTTTATCTTGTCAGATTCACAAGAACTTTCTTCCTTAATAGCTTCTTTTAAAGATTGTTTTCCCCAGATCATTCTTTGTTGGGAATCTTTTAATATCAGTTTTAATCCTTTTGTTTTTTATTTGATGATTTTATTTTCATTACTCGCTTGCTTATTAAGTTGTTACATTTTATTTCCCTGCAACGTAGCAGAAAACTTCTATTGTGTTAATCAAATGTTGCTTGGATTTTTATTGTAATTTATTCTATTTGCATTGCCTTTTTATTTTTTCCTTTTTTCAGAATTGATTTATTTATGCAATTTAAAACACCTTTTTGATTAGTTTTTTCATATCATAAGCATTTAATGCTAATTTTCTATTTATCAGCATGATAAAGCTATGAAACCTTTCAAAGTTAATTATTCTGTCAGTCGTTGGTCTTGCTCCTATCGTTTTTGTCGTGTGCGAATTTACTTGTGATAGCGTCGGGTAAATGGCCATTTGCCTCTACTAATATCCTCAGAGATCTAAAAAGCAAAAAAAGTTTTAAAAAATCCAAGGAAAGTTATTCGCAAGAATTTCCGTGTCTAAAATTGTCTCGGGTATCCAAAAACCATGGGTTTTGTTCCCTGCGCGCATTTGATTTTTCTATTGCATACTGACGAAAAGACGATAGCGGTCAGCATTTTCACTCTAAAAAACGGGAGGAATAACCAACCATAAGTGTGCGGCATCACACACTTGTGGCATAACATATTTATTAATATAACATATTAAAAGGCAGAGTTGAAATGGTATGTATTTTTTGTGTATTTACTAAGTTTTTTTTCCATTTTAAGGGTACTTAGGTATGTTGCAAAATTTATCCAAGTATTATCTTCCATCCAGATTAAAATGTAGCAGTGCACTCTGGGAAATACGCATGCTACCCTGTAAATTTTAATGTGGAAACTTGACTTCACTACGGAAAAACCATGCGCAGCATATGGACAACTGATAACTTCCTTCAGATGTTGGCATCTCTGCATTAGCAAAATTCTATTATTCTCGGCATTTTGCTGTAAAAAAATTTCCACGATTTTGCTTGGATTTTCGCCCTAATTTGTTGCGCTGAGACACTTGTTGACCATCACCCTCCATAGGAAGAGGCGGGGTTTAAAGCGCTGATGACTTTGGTTTATGTGTAGCTGTGGCTTTTGCTTGTTCCTGCGCCCTGAAACCAAAACCATAACTGAAACGACAGAGTTCCAAACAGAGGACGTGCCACAAGGATTTTTTTTCTTGGTTGATGTATACGAATGTCGTCTTTTTTGTTCAAAATTTTTTCTGCTGTTTTTGCGGTACCATGTCAAATTTGATAACAAACAGCATGTTCTATTATCCATCTTGTTTAACTTCTTATTGAAACGCAGCGGAAAATGAAGTTTTCATCAGCTTGGTTTGAAAATAACAAAAAAGATCGAAATGGGGACTTAGTGAAAAATTGGTGCAGTGCTAATGACGATATCTTTTCGGCCATGTGCGTTCTGTGCAACAAGGACTTTAGCATTGCCAATATGGGATTTTTGCAAGTGCTTTCACATGCAGATGGGAAGAAACATAAAGCAGCTGCCAGAAGTATGTCTAGACAGCTCGTTTTCCAAACATCAAATAATGTTTCGCAGTTAACCAGTAAAAGTGTCCAATCATCAAATAATGTTTTACAGGTAATCAGTAAAAGTGTCCAACACTGGAACTGCAATAAGTGATAAAGTTTAGAAAGCAGAAGCTCTATTAATACTACTAACAATTATTCATTTCAGTCATTTGGTGACTTAACCGAAGTATATTCTTCTAGTTTTGATGATTCCGCCATTGCAGAATGTCTGAAGTTGTCTGATAAAATTTTTTTTATGTGGTGAACTTTGGCTTAGCTCCATACTTCAAAGCCGATGTATTTCGTTATATTGGGACTTCCTTTTATACCATTTATTTTGACAAAACAACTACAGTACAGGTAAAGAAGCAATTTGACATTCATATATCATATTGGTCAGAAAGTTGTACAAAAATTGTAACTTCATACTGTGACTCTAAATTCTTGGGACATGCAGAAGCAGATAAAATTGTAAAATTAATTCTAGATTTCATATCTTCACATGGACTGAGTTTAGAAAAGATGTTGCAATGCTCTATGGATGGTCCGAATGTAAACCTGTCTGTTCTCAAGAAATTGAATGCTGAATTGAACTTGCAGTCAGTTCCTGACTTGGTTGATTTTGGGACCTGCTGTTTGCATGTGATGCATGGTATTCTGAAGAAAGGACTAGATAAACTTCACATTGATATTGATACTCTTGCTACTGATATTTATCAGTGGTTCAAAATGTCTGCTTGTCGAAGGGAAGATTATCACAATATACAATTGGAAAACTTAATGGGTTGTGCAGCTAAAAATGTTTTCCTTCGTCATGTTGAGAGCAAGTGGTTAACCCTAAGTCCTGTTTGTGAGAGAATATTGAACAGTATTCTGCATTAATTGAGTATTTTTGTACATACCTTCCAAAGCAGAAAAATATGAAACTTGGCGCTAGGCACGATCAGATACTTTCCCAATTGAAACATCCCCATACTATTATTTACTTGCATTTTGTGCTTTTTTGTGCAGAAATATTTATGCCATACCTCAAGGTTTTACAGAATGAAGAACCCATGATTCACGTGTTATACGGCAAACTAAATGAACTGGTGCATAGTATAATGTTAAAATATTTAAAACTGGATGCTGTTGGCACAAAAGAAGGATCTAAACTTTTAAAAGTTAACTTTCAGAAAAGTGATTATTGGTTGCCTTTGGATAAAATTTATATTCTGGCACAGAACAAAAACATAAATGAGAAGAAAGTGTTACTGGGGATAAGAAGCTGTTTCATTGCTGCAACAGAATATTTGTTAAAAAAAACTACCACTGAATAACTTTCTTTTAAGAGACATCCATGTTTAAAGTCACCAAAACTGACAGTGTGTGTGATAAGATAAATACAGAGTGGTCACTTGTACATGTATGAAATCGTAAAAGTTACGAGGAAGATAATGATATTTGTAAGTATTGCTCAGCAGTGGTTAGCATTAAAGATTCTGCAGGTTTACTAAAATACAGTTCATTTATCCGCCTTGGTGAAGACATGTTTGACATTGTCACATGGAAATGCACCTCCTGAAAGGGGCTTTTCCCAGAACAACAGCATTGTCACAAAAGAAAGAGTGTCACTTTCAGAGATATCTATCAGATCATTACGTATCTGCAAAGAAGCGATTCGATTGCACAATAACTCCACACTTTCAATACCCATAACTAAAGGCCTTGTAAATAGTGTAAAGCTGGCTTATGCACAATATGCCTCCTACTTGGAACAGCAGAAAAAAGAGGAAAGGATGCAAAGAAATGCTAAAAGAAAGGCTGAAGAACAAACTATGCAGACTTTGGGAAAGCAAAATGAGCGTGTGAGGCTTGATCAGCTGTCCAAACTTAAGACAGAAGAAAATTCCTTAATGAACAACCAGAAAACTGCTCATAAGCTCTTGGCTGAAGCTTCAAAAAAATTGGACAGTGCACTAAAAGAAAACAGCATGAGCAACATAAAAGTTGCCCAAATGATGTTATCAACAGCAAATATAGAACTAGAAAAAACAACCAACAAATTGAAAGAAATACATAAATCAATAGTAGAACTTGGAAGGCAAAATTTCCAAATGTTATTTTCTAAGTTGTAAGTATCAAAACATTTTATTTTAGTGAAACACTCTTACTATGATTTTATAGAAATAAGGCTGATTGTTAGGGCAAAGTTTCAATGACAGCTGGAGCTGTTTCCCTTGCTGAAAGAAAGAAAGCTGTTGTGAAAAAAACTTCCTGCTAACAATCGGACCATAATTTAGGTAGTATTTTGGTGAAAGAACAATTTCTGCATTATTACCAATATTTTATTTAATTTTCCTCCCAGTTCCGACAAAATATGTCCTGAAATTTTAAGCAAAACTGTGTCCTGAAATTATTTTTTTTTTCCGCTCCTACCCCTGCATAAACCAATTTTTGTGAGTTAATAGCCATTATATATATATATATATATATATATATATATATATATTGTGAGTTAATAGCCATCTATGTGCACAAAAATTCAGATTTTTGTATCACACCCCACCAAAGATATAAGACCTCAAAAATTGGAAAAGTGTGTTTTTCTCAAATTCGGGTGGGGGATAATGAAGGGGTATCTAATTTCAGGATTATTTTTTTTGTGTGCACTTTTTTTCAATGGAGAAGGTTTTTACAGTAATGTATGAATTGCAACTTTGTGTATGTTTCCTGTGTTTCATAAAAAAATCACAAAGTAAGACAAAAACAGCATCCAATCTTCAATGTTTAAAGGGCTTTTAAGTAAAGAATGTGACTGATTTCTGAACATTTTCTTAGTGTTACAGAATCCTCATTTTATGCTTAACAAAACCAAATTGTGACTGCCGCCATCTTTGAAGCAACCTATAGATGTGGGGGAGAATGAAAAATTTTTTTAAAATTATTTTGGCCATTATTCAACCACACAAATGAACGAGCAAATTTTTTCAGAACTATGCAGCTACACACTTTTTCAAAATTGGGTCATTCTGTATGGAATGACCCGAGAGAGAGAGAGAGAGAGAGAGAGAGAGAGAGAGAGAGAGAGAGAGAGAGAGATGAAAAATATCAACCTCACATATGAAATTTAAAATTGCATTTTTAAAGGTATCCTAATATGTTGGCAAAAAAAAATTAAGGTCAAAACCTCCATTAAGATGAAAGGTAACTACAATATAACAATTTTGCAGTTACTAATGAAATTTGCATCCGTGTATGTAGCCTAATAACATACTAATGAGATAATTATTTATCAATTGCATTTTAATTGCTGTAAGCATTAAAATGTCAAATACCTTAATTATAGCATATGGAATCCATTAAAATTGACAAACCATTTGCTTACAAAATCAGCTTTTAGTTGATATGCTCGATATGTTCAATCAAAACATTCGATACATCAGTCACTCAAACATATTGATTAAATGATCAGAAACTTTTGTACAGATTTTAATTCTTGAAAGTTGGCAGGTCTGCTAGCAGCATGTGTGAAGGGTGTTTTATCAAAATGATTTTCTGTTGGTGCAGGAGTCAAACAAGGTTGTGTGATGTCCCCATGGCTGTTCTATGTATTTATGGATGCATGCACGTTTGATGCCAAAATACAGTACTGATATATATCTTGGAAATTCCCATGTATGTGCTTTGCTGTACACTGATGACGCAGTCCTGTTGGGGAGGGCAAGAGTGAGCTTCAGAGTATGTTGTCCTGGATATATGAAATTCAAACCGAGTATAAATGAGGGAAAAATGAAAGTTATGGTTTTTGAGTGAAGAACTGTTAATACTGAATACAAGATCAATCAAAATGGTACAAATTTAGACCAGGTGAAGTTTGGGTGTTGTTTAGGAAGCTTGTTTGGCAGTAAAAAACAGATGGTAAAATCAGCAGGTAAGTGAATCTAGCTTTGAAAATCATAGCTGCTTTAGGAGGATTTTACTAGATTAATGGTTTTTCAAAAAGAATCCATTAGTTTAGTAGAACCCTCTTAAGGCTGTCTTTGAATGAGTGTAACAGAAATTCTGTCCTATATCTGTAATGCAAATTCTTTTGTACACATTTCCTCGAAAACTATTACTTTCTAGAGTTTGAAATTTTGAGCACAAATAAAAACGACCCATAGCTAATACCTGTCAGTTATTTTTCCGAAAAATTTGTTAGATTTTTTTTTTTAAATTCAATTTATCTGACTCCAAAGTATTCCAAGTTGGCGCTAATGGCACCAGAAGTTAGCTTGGCAGGCCAGTGTTTCTGTGTGGAAGAAACGAAATCTCTCATTTCTGTCTGATTTTTTTAATTATCTAGGCCAAATAGAAATCATCAAAGAATGGGCACTGAAGTGAGATTGGAATCTTGTCTTCTATAGATCATCTTAAATTCTACTGTACGTTCATTTTTTGAAGAGAAAATGTGTACATTACCAGAAAACACTTGACTTTGAGACAGAAACTACGCCTACCTACTAAGCTCCACCCCCAAAAATGTCATTGGTTAAAACGCAACAGCGCATATTTTGTCTTTTCATTGTGGAGCCAACGAGGGACTGCTGCCATTTGAAATGTGGTAAGGTCTTCAGTCATTTGCTGACGCAAACTTCTGGGACAATCCCTCAAGATGTAAAAACCACTCCCAAGGACTGATATTTTGTGCGATCTATCGCAGAATATGAAGCCTAACACTCATTCAAAGACAGCCTTAAAGCAGCTGAAATGTCTATATTGAAATGGCTGTCCTCCCAAAGTCCGAAATGGCTATATCTACTCTGATGTATGGTAGTGAAACCTGTGTACTGCAGAAGAGACATAGGAATTGTTTATGTGCTGGAGATTTGGTGTGTTATTTATGGGAGCTTTGTTGCAAGACAAGTTCTGATCATGTGAGGAATGACGATGTGTTGCAAATATATGATGTGAAGCAAAATATTAGCAGAGTGGAGACAAATACATTAAGTTAGATTTGCATTAGAAACACCTACCTAATAATGCGCTGATTCACGTTTCTGTGCTATCACGGCTCGCAAATACCTAGGAGCAGATTCTACAAGGTGTTGAACATCCTCTATGTGTAACTTGACCCTAGTCTGTTGCAGCAGCTCTGTCAGTTTATGATCATTCCATGGTGGAGGATCAGCAGTTCTCACACCCTGTTCTAGTATATCCCACAAATGTTCAATTGAGTTATAGTCAGGGGAGTTTGGGGGCCCAAGGCAATGTGGCATTTTCATTGTTGTGTTTCTCCTACCACTCAGTAGTTATACCAGCATGGTGCGTATAACTACTGAGTGGTAGGAGTGGTGGAACACAATCTACCACCTTCCATTTGGCTTTAATATGTTGACGATATTTTTGTAATTTGGCCACACAATAGAACTGACCTTGAATCTCTTCTTGAAAAGATTTTCCTAAAGTTCCCATCAATAAAATTCACCATCAATGAAGAATCACAGCAAGGCATTGACTTTTTGGATGTCCACCTGGCAAGGCAAGGGAATCATCTCAACAGATCTGTCTACAGAAAACCCTCTGCAATAGCAAACATAATCCCATTTTCATCCCACTCCCCAACTGCTCACGAATTTGCAGCCTTTAAAACTTATGTCAATCGTGCCAGGATTGTCTGCAACACTGAATCTTCCTTCAATGAAGAAATTGACACCATAAAGAAAATTGCCGAAGCCCATCAGTTCCCTTTTTTTACAATTGAAAAATTCCTCCAAAATTCCCACTTAAAAAATCTGTCTGCTCTCTCACCAATAATAATGGAAAAACCACCATTCATTGGTTCCATTCCTTTCCGTCGATCATTCTTTTATAAGATGTGTAAACTTTTCAAAACTAGGGGCTATACTCTCACAGTGAAACCAAACCCTTCTGCAATAATGTGCCTGCTTAAAGACAGGGATCCTGTCTCACCCTTGGACACCCCTGGAGTTTATGCTATTCCCATTTCAACTTCCTCTGGTCTCTCAGTGTATATTGGAAGCACATACCGAAGCATCAAAACAAGACTTGGTGAACACAAAAAAGATGTTTCCAATGGTCTTCCAAAGACAGCTTTATCTGCACTAACCCTTGAAGACACCTCTGCAGTTCCCATTTGGAAAGAAACCAAAAAAGTTGCCCCTTTCATCAACAAGGCATCTCTGCGTTTCCAAGAGAGCATTGAAATTTTGTTCACCAAAAACTGCAATTCAGAGACCCCTCACCAAATCCCATTTATCTGGATCTCTCTTCTAAAATCTGGCAACATTTCCAACACCCCAACTTCAAATTGTAGTTCTGGCAACCAGCCCATCTAATCGATCGCAGGTGATCAAGGTCGTAGGATGACGGAAAGCTACCGCTAAACGAACCGTTTACCATACGTGACTGTGTGTTTCGCTCTTTTTATGTGTTTATGTGTTATTGTTGCGTGAAGCCTGAGTTTTAAACCAGCATGTACTCCAGCTATTTGCAAAGTTTTGCGATGGTAGCCTGTTTTCCGCAAATTTCATTGTGAGTGCATGTTGAATTGCACTGCTGTTGTACTGGTGTATGATCTGGGTATAACTTGCACTTCGTTGCCGATATACCAAATGTGACACTTGATGCTCACCTCTAGGTTCAACTGTGCATGACTGACCAATGTGAGCCCTTCTGCTGGATGTCTGAGCATGACTAATCCAGTCCTGGTACACCCTTGATACAGTAATATGGGAGCAGCCAACAAGTGCGGCTGTTTCCGAAATACTGGCGCCTTTCCTCTGGGCCCCAACTATCTGGCTGTGGTGAAATTGGCTTAGGTTGCCATGTGTCCCCATTACTGGCAGATGTTTACTGATTATGTACAGAGGATAGGTGTGCACAATTTATAGTTGCTGCATGTGACATTGATATCATGTGGTATTTCATCACTCTGAATATATAAAACGGGGGTGTTTCTAATGCAAAGCTAACTCGGTGCATTCTGAAGTGGTTTGGCCATATTGAAAGAATGAATGATGAGATGCTTACTAAAAGAATTTATTCAGCCCAAGTGGTAGAAAAGAGAAGTTAGAAGAAGGCAAGGAAATCATGGCAGGAGAGATTCAGGAATATCTGCAAGAGAAAAAGATAATGAGTATGAATACAAAAGGTCTTGTATGAGACTTGATCAATGCCCATGAAACTTGAATAGTGTGCCAAGATCACTTAATGGAGGTGTTACATCAACAATACAGGGTTTGCATTGCTCCAGGAAATGTCCTGGAATTTGATTTCCCTCTTTTCCAGACCTGGAAAGTCCTTGATTTTTCATATCTTTGGTAGTGGTCCTGGAATAGTCTTAAAATTTTTTGTTGCAATGAAAAAAAAAATGTTAGAAATATTTGGATTGACTGCGTCATTTTGTTCTAGTATCCTGCCGCATCTGTTCACAGTGACACCACTTTCTACCATGTAGGCTATAAGTACAAATATGCTTCAGTTTTGTAAAGAAAATTAGAAAAACAGTAGTACTTTCAACGGCACTGGAGTTGAAAGTGCTACTATATCCAACTACATTTTCATAACCCCAGTGGGGTTATGAAACTGTAGTTGGATAACTCCTATGGGTTTCATAACTCTACTATAGGACTTCATAACATCAGTGGAGGTTAAAGCGTTACCTAAAAGCTCTACCTTCTGTTTTTTACACCAAGCACTACTGTTTTTTTAATTTTCTTTACATAATTAAAGTGTGTTTGTACCTATAACATACATTTGTTTGTAATATGTGAATTGCATTTTTCATACTTTCTTCCATGGAGTGTGGAGACGTAATGTCACCTCTTTCATCTCATTTGACACGTCAGTACAAAATGTTTGATGCTGGAACTATGGCACTCAAAATGTTTGAGTGCCATATTTCCAGCGATCTTTGTTTGTGGTATAGCAGTTGTGTGCAGTTGGAGTCACAACTTGAAACCTTTCGATGGGTCCAAGTGGCCGTTCCTTCCAGCATGTGCTTTTCTCACTGAAGAAGATTGATATTTGACCTTCTTGCTGCCAATGTGCATGGCAATAGATGATTATTGAAAGGGGAATCTTCAAGGCCACGCCAAAATTGTTTTGTATTATCATTGTGCTAAGTTTCAGATTGCTTCAAGTAAGTTTTATACTGGGCAATTTTTATACGGGGAACATTTTCCACTTCATTGAAGATGTAACACCCTGAAAAACACTCTATAACAGTGGAACCCATAAGACTTCATAAGAACTCTAAATGCATAGGAAGTTCCACCTCAATTTGCAAAATATAGAACAAAGCATTATGATTCTAGCAGAAACTTAAGCTCCTTGAATTTTTTGATGAACTCCTGAAAAAGCCCTGGAATTTGTTTTCTGTAAATGTGTATGAACCCTGACAGTAAATAGAAGCTAACACACACACACAGTAATTTTTATTTGACAGATGATCTTGCTTTGAGGATCTAACTTCTGAGTTTCAAAGAACAGCTCACTAATATGTACCATACATAGATGTTCACAATATGAAAGTCAATGGTGGATTGGATGTGAATTAAACCTCAAAGATATAGGGTGAGCAAGAGTAATATTAAGTCTCTCAGTCTTATGCATGTTTTTATACATATGCTAGAAGGTGAAACATTTTACAGATTACTAAAAAATGTGTAATTATGGAAGTTGTTGCTTTCTGCTACAGGAAAATATTTTGCCCTCAGAGAAGTGTATCATAAAATAATAAGAAACATGCTTCATTTCATTCATAAGGTGTGGCTCAAATTAGTTTCCTGCATATTTGTGACTGACGACTACATAACCAAATGATTATTAAACATAGGAAAGAATTTCTGCACTATTTCTAATTTTAGTTAACAGGTGTGGATTCCTGATTTTTTATTCTGGATATTAAAAATAACTGAAAAATTCATGATAAATTCCATTGTGCTACCTTGATATATTTGGGGTACGGGAGGTTTTGAGTTATGTGACAAAAACCATTTTCAGGTTTATTCAAAGAGCTTTAAAATGGATTCATTTTCATTGTCATCTGTTAAACTAAACATGGCAGCCCCAGTGGCGCAGTGGTCTAAGCGCTGGCTTATGACTGTTCGTCCGAGTTCGAATCCCAGTGAGGCATGGATGTTGTGTTTGTCTTACGGCACTGGCTATCTCCCTTCCCTGGTACCAGTGGCCCTAAATTAGGGACGGGCGACTACTTATAGCCCATTGAGTTGCTCATGGTAGTCGTTAAACCTTCAATAAGAAAAAAAGATAAAAACTAAATAAACATGCTTCATGGTCCAGTGTATGGTAATTCTTGTGATTATGGGTTAAATTCATTTTAATTTGCCTGCAGTTTTATGTGTTGGTAGCTCTTAAAAATAACTAAAGTAATTTTTTGAACTTTTGCATATTTTTATTTCTCATGAAGGGTAAGTTACGAGGGTCGTCTGGAAAGTAAAGAACGTTTGACCTTGGCAAACAATGTGCCCCCCCCCCCATTGTTTCAGTGACATCAAACACACAGGCCTGCTGCTAGCTCAGTCGCAACCAAGCAGTGAGGTAATGGAAGTCTATGGTGAAGAGGTTATGAATGCAGCACCTGTGTGAAAGTGGTGCATCATGTTTAGCAAAGGAAGATGAAACACTCATTATGTAGAACGTTCTTGGCGACCCTCTCTCATCACTGAAGCAGTCCAGAAATATATTGACAACAAATTCAGAAGGACAGACTGTTCACCTTAGACAGTTTGCACAGTTTTGTTCCCAAAATTTCAAGGGCCCTGCTGCATGAAATTGTTGTGGATCATCTTCGGTACAAAAAAATGGGTGCCTCAACTTCTGTCTGCGGAACACAAGAAAAAAAAGAATGGGAACTGCCTTGACTTTTCTCAGTTGATATGCCAAAGATGGAGACGACTTCTTGGACCGTATTGTTAATGGTGGTAAGACATGGGTCTTGCATAACACACCGGAAACCAAGCGCCAGTCAATGGAATGACATCATTCCCGGTCTCCATCAAAACCAAAAAATATGTAAACCAACAATCAGCACACAGAAAGTAATGGTGACAGTGTTTTGGGACCGAATGGGTGTCCTCTTGATTGATTTCATACATCGAGGACAGACAATTAACTCTGAAGCCTACTGTCAGACGCTTCATCGGCTCCGACTCACCATACAGAACAAACAGCGTGGCGTGTTGTCCAGCGGCATTGTTCTCCTTCACGATAGCACATGCTCTCACTCTTCTGCAGCAACTCAAGGACTTCTTCGACGTTTTGGCTGGGAAGTTTTTGATCATCTGGAATACAGACCTGACCTAGCGCCTAGTGACTTTCATCTGTTTCCTAAGCTGAAAGAGTTTTTAGGTGGCCGTCACTTTCACAATGATGACGAGTTGAAAGACGTCACTACATGGTTACACAACCTAGTGACAGTGGAGTATAACGACATTGAAAAATTAGTACCACGCCATGATAAGTGTTTCAATTTGTATGGTGATTATGTAGAAAAGTAGGTGAAATCTTCCTGTAAGTGCCACATAAATATTTGTTCCTTACTACTTATTGTTTTTGTTTTATACCAAAACATTCTTTACTTTCTGGATGACCCTCGTAAGTATGAGATTACAAGTTGCAGTGATTTTACATAGATTTACATACAAAGTATGCCTGTTAAGCAATGAGACTGAATTTTTGTGGGACAACCGTTTGCATAAAAGTAACAGACATGTTTATAGTTTTGACCGCTAGAGTGTGCTGTAGTTGCAGAAGCAACTTTTTAAAAAGTAAACAACTAAAAAGTTGGTTTACGCAGCAGTTTTCGTGTGGCCACTTTTGTAGTAAGACTGTGTGAGTGGAGCGTGTCAGAAGTTGTGTAATGGAGCATAGAGCTGTGATAAAATTTTATTGTACATTAGGAAAAACTGCCACAGAAGTGTACCAAGACCTAAAAAAAGTTTACTCTGATGACTGTCTAAGCAGTGCACAGGTGTTCCGCTGGTTTTCAATGTTTAAAGATGGGAGGGAGTATCTCGAGGATGAACCATGCACAGGATGTTGATATGTTGCTGAAAATCTGTGGACACCTGATCAATGTTTTCAGATTTTCATCAACATTATCCACGTTTTTCTTGAAAGAAAAAATAAATAAATCGAAGGGATAATAGTGGTCAG
Source organism: Macrothele yani (assembly GCA_039090855.1). NCBI lineage: Eukaryota > Metazoa > Arthropoda > Arachnida > Araneae > Macrothelidae > Macrothele > Macrothele yani. Next base: position 16,602,375 of record CM077012.1, read on the forward strand.
TTCAGGAAAGGGTGACGATTCTTCCCTGGAGTGATTTGCTGTTAAACTTTTCGTAAATTTAGATTTCACCTCCCCTGGGTTCGATTTTTGGATCCAGAGAGAAAAGTCAAGAAAAAGTCACAGAAAATTCTATTTTCCCATCGCTATTTTTTTTTTTTTCTCCTCTTCTCTGCTTAATGTACAAAATGAGTGTTTTTACTTTGTTAAGGGATAGGAGAGTAGCAAAGGGCTACCCTCCCGCCGATTCAGTATTTCAGTATTTATCATCGCTCTGGGGCTAGCCTATGGACTTTTTAGTTGAGTTCCAAGGTTAAGCATATAAATTGTGAAATAAGCATATAAATTGTGAATACTCAGCCCAGCAGGAGGGAAATGGCAGTGCACATAAGAAAAAAAAAAAGGAAGGGATGTAATATTCTGAGTGAAGAGTAGTGTAAATAATTTTTTTTCTCTTTCTTTTACCTTTGTTGTGTGAACAAAATTGTAGCATTTGTATTATTCATTATCTAATCTATGAGTAGGATGATTCAGAAGTTAGTAGGATGTATTATAATTTTAACTTTGAAATTATGAAGTTGGTGAGGTAAGGCTGGAATGGACTTGATAAGTGGGCCTTAAAAAAAACAAGAATAAATGTAATCCAAATCAAGAAAAAAAAAAAGGGAAAAGAATAATCTTTCGCCGGGGCAAGTAATTTCATAAGTGATATTTTTTTTGTTGAGTATTAAAAAAGGAATGCAAGAAAAAGAAAGCTGGTCTATGCTCAAAATAGGTAGTGAAAAAAATGTAGTTCTTTTTATGGTATATGATGTATGTATTTATATTTTCTGTAAGTCAAATGCAGTTCCTTTCTTCGTCCAACGGTCACTTTTTTTTTTCCCAAGCTCATTCCAAGAAAAGGGGAGTGCTGTTTGAAATTGTTAGGAGGTCGCCCACCCAAGAGTGAGCAGTTATTTACACAAAAAGGCATTTTTCCCTCTCTACAACGCTGTGGTGAAATTCTCCGAACAGAAACACCACCCCGAGAAATTTCCCAGCTGGGTTCCGTGGGCTGGCAAAGAGGGTTTAATCCTGAAGAGTTATAGTACGAGCTGTCAAGCTCTGAACGGCAGGAAAGCAGGCGTGCATAAAAATTTATGTGTTTCCCTCCAAAAAGGCAAGAAGGTCATATCAGATTACACGTGTGCCTGGTCGCTGAGAGTTCCTGCGCTTTTGTTTTTTCCCCCACCCTACCTTCCTCTGATTGTAAGAGGAATGTCACGTGGGCAAGCACGAAACCATTGCATGGTTTTGACCGGCTGACCAATGGGAGCAAAAGTGTCCCTCGTGGACGGCGCTGATTGGCTCTCTGTGTTCTTCTGCGAGAGAGCGTCGTTTTGAGTCTGGAAAAGAAAGGTCGAAAAAGAAGTGGGACGTGAGGAGAAGGAAGGGAAAAAGAATGCAGGGCAATTGGAAGATAGTCATGGTCATCGGTGGTTATCCACCACCAGCCAGGAAAAAGATACAAGACCTCATAACTGATCCAAAAAAAAAAAAAAAAAAAAAAATAAAGCACACAGCGGCTCTAAAACAGACTCCAGATCGTAAAGGGGCCCGGGTCGAGGTGTGCCTCCACCACCAGGCAGTTAGGCTTAAGAAAAAACGTAGCCTATTTGCCGGGCCGTGAAGAGGTCAACCGATGCGTGCATCTCCACCACAGACGAGACTTGGCATTCGATACCTGCAACCTAATTCATGATGGTCAATGACGGCTCTGGGAAGAAGGCATCCTAACGTACCAGTTGCACTTCGTCAGTGAGCGTATTCAAAGCATTCAACCTTCCAGCAGTTGTCAGCCTAAGACGTGATAATCCGACCTATTTGTGAATTCCAACACCGATTCCCCCTCATCAAGGGGTAAGTTGTATACACTAATTCTATTTTTGGACCTTTCGTAGAGCCGAAGTCCGCACTACAGTAATCAGATTACCAGTATGCTCTAAAGAAAAAGGGTACTTTCCTTCTGCATGTCGGAGGTTATCCAGTTAAGATTCATCAGGAAAGAAAGAGGGAACTGTACGTGACATTGCTCTCACAAATGTAGTAGACATATAAAAAAAAAAAGTTAAACTCACAAATATGATTGTAAATCGTGATCGTTTACTCGCCTCTTCAAGGCGGGAATTTTCATGTTAAAATGTTAACACTTCAGTTCACTTGTGCATACCTGCCTTAAAAAAAAAAAATATATATATATATATATTTTGAGTTTTGTTGATAGAGAGAGAAGATAGTATGTTTCAAAACAACAGAACTTGTCCACCTTGTGGAATTAAAATAAAAAAAAAAGAATTCAGTATTTTTTTTTTTGTGTAAGCTATGTGAATCGTAGTATAATTTTGGATGCATAAAGTCAATGCTTAGTGTTCAAACCAACTGTGTTGAAATATGTCAAGTTGTGCTGTTCATAAGGCCAGTGGCCAAATAGAAAAGAAATTGAGATTCTGTTTTTATACGGCTGTGTTTAAGCAAACAACAAAAAAGGAAATGACATCTGATTGTCCACTAAATTACCTTGTTAAGTTTTTAAAGAAAAATAATAAATACAGGCAGTAGCCTTTCAAAAAAGTCCAAAATTAGTGCAGTGTGAAAATTTTTTTGTGCTGTTGTCTTCCATGACTTGGACCCTTGTATTCACCCTTAGCTTGACTAAGGCTATCGATCCGAATCCTGGTATTATAAGGTATTTCATAACTGCAATTTTTGTCCTGTCCTTTTAAATTGACTTTCACCGCCTCCACAAGTTGTTCTTGAACGAGTACATTTTATCCTATGACTTATAGTGACACATTTTCATACACATGCAACAATATCCACTTATTTTTGCACTTTCAGGTGACTCAACTCTGCGTGAACACAAACAACGCAAACTTTTCAATAACTGCTTGTGGAATGTAAATGTTTAGATGCATTTTTGTTTAGGATGTTCATGGCCTTCTAATACTTAGAAAATATTTTTGTTTCGAAATGCATCCACCCAAATTTAAATTTTCTATAATTTCCATATAAATTTCAATATCAGCATAAATATAGTCTCTTTTGATAAATAACATCAATCCAATAATTTTTTTTCACCATAATAATGTTCAGTTTATGCACAGACAAATGAAAATATGATGAAGGCTAGCGAAATCGTTACCCATGACATGCAAATAATCCCTAGGCTACTCACTTGAACAGCTTGGTGTCAGTAAGGAAGCAGCCAGTGTAATCTTAGAAAATGATTTGTTTGAGGTTTGTGCCACACACGTTGACATGCAAACTGAGAGAGCACCGGATTGCATGTTAGTTTCTGGCTTCGAAGCCAATCTGTGTGATTGAACATCCCAGTCCTGTCTGTAATCCTGGTGTATCCTGGAATTCCGGGTTTTTGTCACATTCCAAACCCGTAAATAATTTTTTTTTAAGTTTTAAAAGAATTTGAGATGCTTCGGACATTTCATTTCTAAAAATGTTTCGAAATGATAATTAAAAGTTCAAGTTCCATTTTCTTTGGGAATTACAGTGTTTTAAGAAGAAGGTAGTGTAGAACACGCTAAGTTACGTATAAAAGTTTAATGCAAATATATTTCAGCCAATACTATGGCCTTCATCAGTGCGACTACAATAGTAATGGCTGAAATATATTTGTATTAAACTTTTATACGTAACTTAGCGTGCTCTACACTACCTTCTTAATTTGTTTGTTAGTTACGTGCATTGCCTACCACTCATTTATTACAGTGTTTGATTAAAAATACTGCATGTCCGTGCGGATGGTGAATGTAGACGATTTATGTCACCTTGAGTGTTTCTTTTGTTATCAATCCAGCTCTCAAGATAACAGCCTGCTGAAGGGAAGGCTGTTTTTTTTCATTATTTTGAAAGTTGCATCTACATCAAACAATTTGATTATATTAGATTCGGTTAATCCAACGAGCTAGAAATTAAATGGAATCCACTGTAGGCTTCAAATAAAACTGATCCCAGGGTGCCCACGCGTCCTTGAAAACCGGGAAAGTCCTTGAATTTCTTTAGTTAGCCTGGAAAGTCCTTGAATTTTAAAATCCCACAGCCAAAAAATTTCGATCGTAATTACCGTTCTTTTTACTTTTTTCCTGCAATCCCCCATTGACATCGGAAGTCAAAAAGGGTAAACTTCGAAGCAGCTGCGTCATTGGGAGAAAGGGTGCACTGCGGTCTGACGGGGAGTTAAGTAGGTCAAGATTGGATCCCCCACCCCCACCCATGCGAGAGGAGTTGAGCGTTTGCTACCCCTGAGCACGTGTTCTGCGACGGGGAAAACTATCGTAACGTTTCTTTCATTTTCCTTACGGCAAAGCGGGGATTTCCCCTTCTTTTTTCTTCTTTATCTGCTTCAAAGCGGGTTCATTCGATGCTGTTGACAGGTGCATTTCACCAGCCCCCACCACCACCACCACCACCACGTCGCTCGAAGGGTTAATGAAAAAAGTGCGTAATTTAAAAACTTTTCATTGGATCCAAGCGAAATTTGCAGGGTAACCTTGTAAGATTAAGCTATGGTAACTGTCAAAAATTCAGCTCTAATAAATGAAAATTCGGAAAATTATTTTTTTTTTTGCATTTTTATCATTAGTTAGGGAAGGAGGCAGTTCAACAGGTGGCCCACGGGACTGCGAATGAAATGGTAGACGTGATTGACAAATTGTGCATGCCGACAGATCCTGGTTGCTGCTGTTGTTCCGGTATGAGGAAAGAATGTCCACGGAAAATATGCCCACAGAAGAGATGCTGACGGGAAAAATATGTGATCGACTGATAAGTTTATATATGTCTGTTATAAACGGTGTTCGGACAACTGGTCACAGACTGCTGGCCAAAAAACCGTTAGGGGTCATATAAAAATTGCGGTTTCTTGGCCACCTCACCTACATAACGAAAATGGGTGTAGGAGAATTGGCCACCGGATAACTGGCCACAAAAGTTCAAGGGTGTGGGGGTGGGGGTTGTAAGTATTATAAATTTTTGTCCTACATTGAGAATTGAATTGGGAACTCCAAAAAAATTTCGAGAAAACCTTCTATGTAAGCCAAGCGAGAATTACAGCATAATTCATGTATGTTCGGAAAAGGACCCTATGGTGGGATTTTTTAATAACGCTGCACTTTTATGTAGGTACTAAATATTTACATAACATGTCAAGTTTGCAATAGTTTTCTTTTACTTAATTAATTCACAGGCGAAGAAAAAAGTGTTGAATAGGCTTAGGCCTACGGCCTATTAATTAATGTATGGATTGAATGTATGGTGCATAAGTAGAAGCGCAATATTATTGACAATTAATACAGACATTTGACGTGGAATAGGAATAGCTGTGGTGCAGTGGAAGCATATCCGGCGCGTAACTGGAAGACCCTGAGTTCGATTCCTGGTGGCGGCCACTGAGAATTTTTTCGTGACTCACTTATAAACGTGGAAAGAGCGATGACTTCTGTTTGATTATTGACAATTCTTGTTATGTAAATTTTACGAATATGGGAATGACGGAATGAAAACTTTTAGAAGGGCCTAAACGTTAGTCCTAATATTATTTTCTGCCTGAGTAATACCGCAATATTAATAATTTGATGTGTTACATAAACGTTATGAATATAACATCGTTAGAATAAAAACTGTTAAATAGGCCAAGGCCTAGGACTTAAGGGCCGCGGGTGGCCTAGTGAAGAGCCAAATAAGATTGTTAACTTTCAACTTCCTACTGTAGAGTAGCTACTTTCTTAAAAAAATTCCAGTTCGGCTTTACTGTAATAAATTTGTGACTATTCTTATTTTTTAAAATAAGGTCTTAATTTTTATAAAACTATGCATGTTTATTATTTAACTATATCAATTAAAAGGGAAATCATTAAAAGTCAGATTATTTTATTTATAAATACTTGTAAAGTATAATGCATTTAATTGTAAAAGCGATTTTCGTAAAAGCCGCAATGTACAGATATAACTTTGTGTAATGTGCTTTCTTTTCACTCTTGTCTCTTTTGTACGGCGAGCGGAAGGGGGAGGGACATCAGTCTTTCGTCAAAGTGGTACTTTGCAGCTGCAGCTGGAACGTTTGCTAGCGACCGCACCCCAAATAACAAGCGATATATTTCATTTAAATTTATCGGTTGGCCACCGGTCAGGGTGTGTCTTCCCCGTGAGTAGTATCAAGTTACTGGCATACTTCTTTTCTTCCCAGTGTAAAGAAAAAAATACGCACTAACACCCATTCTCAGTGGTATAATATACATTTCCCTCACTGCAGTGTATTAGCAATCCTTCTCAGTATATGCTTGTTTTGTTCACCAGCTACTGTATTCTGATTTTTTTTCTACTTTATGCACTGTTCTTTAAGAAACGGAAATTGCGGTGAATCAGAAAGGCGGACAATCTGTTGCTTATGATGGTTTTATGTACATCAAGCATTCCTTCAAGAAAGGAAAAGTAAGATGGCGGTGTGATAAACGTTCTCTTCATTGTGCTAAGAAAATTTGTCGAGTTGCAGTTTCTAAATGCTGAAGATCTCCCGATCGGAAGAGAAATTCTTGATATTTTACGATTTTGGTATTACCTCCCCCCCCCCCCACCCCGACTAGTTTCGTGAGGCAGCAGAAACCCTCAGATAATTCGACGTGTTGTAGCTTGTAAACGCTGGAAATCTCCCGATCGGACCAGAAATTCTTTATATTTCATATTTCAGATTTTAAGCACCCCCTCCCCAGACAAATTCCCTGGGTTTGCACATACTCGCAGATAATTTTTTTATTTGTAGTTTCTAGAAAAATATCGTATAGCAGTTGGCTTGAAGACAACGGTGAATCATTACTATGTTTTTAAATAAATGTTGCATAAGACTACCACGGCTTTCAGGCCAACACCATACAACCTCTACAGTCCATCAGTGCAATCCGAACTTTCCTCTTGTATATGTAAGGTTTGCAGAAAATATTTTGCACATCAAATTATTAATATTGCGCAGGCAGAAAATAATATTAGGACTAACGTTTAGGCCCTTCTAAAAGTTTTCATTCCGTCATTCCCATATTCGCGTTATGTAGGTGAGGTGGCCAAGAAACCGCAATTTTTATATGACCCCTAACGGTTTTTTGGCCAGCAGCCTGTGACCAGTTGTCTGGACACCGTTTATAACAGACATATGAACTTATCAGTCGATCACATATTTTTCCCGTCCGCATTTCTTCTGTGGGCATATTTTCCGTGGGCGTTATTTCCTACTTTCGAAAAGTGGGCGATTTTTCCGTGGGCGTTTTTTCTGTGGGCATTCTTTCATGCAATCGTTGTTCAATGAGAGCAAAAAGTTGAAGTTATTTGTTTGTGTTGGTTCATTTTCGGTATTTTGGTTGCACTTTTTTCTGGCCACAGAGTATTATATTACTCTTATGTATCTGGCAATGGCATAGGATTGCACACAATGCTCATGGCATTACTGAGTAGGAATTCGTTACATTGCTTTTCCGGAAAGTTCTTTGCGATGTGCGTGTAGCGACAGAAAAAAAAAAAGATTCTTGTTGGCTTAGTGTTTTGCTTTGAGATGTCTCTAGTTGTCATCTAAGTGTTAGATATTGGAATTTTCTTGTTCTGGTGTTTAATAAATATGAGTCGTAAGTGCAATTTCAGTGATCTTTGGTTGCAAAATCCCAAGTATTCCACGTGGGTTGGTAAGGATTGCAGCAATAATCATGTTGCGAGATGTTTGTTATGCTTAAAGAACATCGATATTTCGTACATGGGAGAGTCTGCATTGCGAAGCCACATGAAAAGCAAAAAGCATGTGACTCGTTCTGAAAACAAAAGTCGAAATTCCACCTTAGATGGATTGTTTGAAAAAGTACCGGCACCAGCATCACAAACACCATCAGCAGCAGGTTGTTTACCCAGAAAAGATCCTACAAAAGCCGAAATATTATGGGCTTTAAAAGTGGTAGAAAGCCATTATTCGTACAGATCATGTGCTGGAATTGATAAGTTGTTTCGATTGATATTTCCAGACAGTGAAACGGCTATCAACTTTTTCTTGTGGGCAAACAAAATGTTCATATATTTGCTGCTTTGGCTTGGCACCCCATTTTAAATCACTTTTGTTGCAACAGATTAATGAAAACAACGATTTTGTTGTTTTGTTTGATGAGAGTTTAAATAAATACTCTTAACAAAAACAAATGGACATCCATATAAGATTTTGGGACAAGAACAGAGTAACATCACGGTATCTGACTTCTGTGTTTTTAGGCCACACAAGTGCAGACATTTTATTAGACAAACTTAAGCAATCTTGAAGGATTTGCCTTTAAAAAATACAGTGCAGTTTTCTATGGATGGACCAAATGTGAATTTAAAGCTTTTCTCTTTATTTCAAGATGATTTATCGGCCAATTCAAATGCATCTCTCCTAAACACCAGTACCTGTGGATACCTGTGGATTGCACATAGTGCATAATGCGTTGAGACATGCTACTTCTGTGAGTAATTGGGAAATCGAAAAATTTCTCTCAAGCCTATACAGGTTATTTAAAGATTTGCCGGCACGGCGTGAGGATTATTTAAATGTGGATAATGCTGTAAAAATGCCACTAAAGTTCTATTCACACAGGTGGGTTGAAAATTCTCCTGTGTGTGAACGTGCTAATATAAATTTGGCCCTTTATTTTGAAGTATGAAACTTTGGTAGCCCAGAAAATTGTAAATAAGCCTTGCACAGTTTCCTTTAATATTGTCCAAAAATGGGTGAAGGATCCATTGGCACTTGCTAAATTATATTTTTTAAATTCTATTGCAAAGCAACTGAGTCCCTTTTTAAAAAAGTATCAGGCAGATAAGCCAATGCTGCCATTCATGGCTGAAGACTTAGAGAACATGTTAAGGAATCTGATGAGTCGCTTTGTTAAAATGGATGTGTTAGAACAAACAAAGACCATTATGGCACTTCTAAAAATTGATCCAACTGATAATAAAAATTGTTCCACTTATAGGATGATTGATATTGGATTCCAGGCTGAAAAGGAGGTGAAGACTTTGCCATCAAATGTAAGTGAAAAACAGATAATGGAATTTCGTATGAAATGCAGATCGATTTTGCAAAACCTTGTCTTGTCAAAAATTGCTCACTAAATACCCAGGGCAGTATGCTCTTGTGCGGCACATGAAGTGTTTAGATCCTAAATTAATGAGTGCTAAGAAGGAATCTTGCTTAAAAAGTTTCAAGATTATTCTAGGAATTCTTGTAGATGCAAATCATCTGAAACCTGTTGTTGTTGACACTATTATGCTGCAGTTAAATGATTTTATAAGTAGTGTTGCAGCAGTAACTTCAGATTTTAAACTTTTTGATAACAATTATGAGGAATTGAGAGTAGATGTGCTATTTTATGAACATTTATCCTCAAGTAAAAACTATGATCTGTTGTGGGAAGTAACTAAAAAGCTGCTGTTGCTCTCGCATGGACAGGCATCAGTGGAGAGAGGATTCTCCATTAATAAGGAACTAATAATTGACAATATGAAAGAAAACTCTATTGCTTAACAAAGAATAATATATGACCATCTACGTAACATTGGTGGCATGGAAAAGGTCGAGTTTTCAAAATTGCTTCTGAGTAATGTCAGATGTGCTAGGAAAAGATATGTAAATACATTTAGAAGAAAAAGCTCGGGACAAGGCTAATTCTGCTGTAGCCCAAAAGAGAAAACAAATACTGGATGAAATAGAAAGTATGAAAAAAAGAAAAGCATGTGTAGAAAATGAAGTATTAGATTTATTAAAAGCAGCTGATGTTTTGGCAACAAAAGCAGAAGATACTCATAATTTTAACTGCATTGTTAAATCAAATAGCTTTAGAAAGACAGCTCAAGAGAAACAATCATTGATAAAAGAAATAGATTCTGAACTCAAGAAAAAAATGGATTTAATGAATAATAGTAAATAAATTATTCACCCATTTGCTTAATATTTTTTTAATATACTTGTTAATTATATTTTAACAATGATAAATTTAATGTTGTGTTAAAAGTACTGACATTTGAGTAGAAAAAAATTATAATTATTTAAAAATTGATTACAGTATTTTCATTTGTTGAATATTTTTTCACTTGAAGAAAGTTTGTCATTCAGTAAAGAACTTTTGCAAAATTTGGAGATGCGCTGTTAAGATTTTTTAAATAATTGGCTACCAATTACAAATATTGATGGTAATTTCTTTGGTTCAGTTTTCTTATAATAACAGAAATACACCATGGTCTTGCTTTCGTACTGTGTCATATGTAAGGTGTTTAAAACCATTTTAATGATAAGCCCATAGGATCTTTTTAATTTCTCTGTGGTGGAAACCTAATTCAATGGATTTAGAATCCATAATTTGCTTTCTAGTGCGGGCCTAACTACTAATAACTGAAACTGTGTATCGTAAAAACTTGAAGATAAACCGAAAGTAAAAGAAAAATTTAAATGCTGGTGTCGTTTCTCACATTTAGTGATAAAATACAACTACTTCATGTTGTCCAAAAATAATGCCCACTAAAGAAAGGATCATTCAGTCTCCTCACCCCATGCCTGTGTTTCCAAAATGTTTAAAGTATCTGTTTTGATTCTTGATATTTAATTCAATGTGTACAAAACTGGTTACCCCACAGAAATAATTGAAAAATGGCATGCATCCAAAATCCATCAATTATGTTGAAACTTGTGAATATGAAGGCTTCTTAATGTGAAAGTGAAAAAAGGATTTTATTTCTGAATAACATGTAAGTTTTCTAATTTTGCTGTGTTGAAATTTTAATATGAAAGTGAGCTAATATGTTATTAAAATCTTTTGTATTTTTTTCCAATTCATTAAATTTAAATATTTCTTTTATTAATGGTAAAAAGGTAAATGTTATATTATAAAGTATGATATAAATAATTAGATGAAAATTTGGTATTATGATAAATCTAAAAATCGTACAAAAGTGACTTAATGTGTTATACATACCTGTACATAATTCTGAAATAGATATTAAGTGTTTTATTGTTATGATAATTTTGTGTTTGAGAAATTAGGAGTTTTGAACATACAGAAAGAATTAATGCGATGCATATAGATGTTTTATGAAGATAATGAGTATCATAATACAACACACATAATTCTTGATATATATATATATATATATATATATATATTCTACAAAGAAGATACCTAAGCAAAAAAAATACATATATAATTTTGACTCACACCTAGTACAACATAGAAAAGGTTATGTATCTACCTGTGTGATCAAAAGGAAAAAAGGTAAAAAATAAAATAAAACAACTGAATGTAGAAGGTGTCGAGAATACTGAGCCTTGGCTTTATCAAGGACCAGCAAAAACTCTGCATTTTCTCACTTCCACAAAGACCTAGTTGGAAATGGGTTTCTGCAAGGCCATAGATGCAAGTAACATTCCCACCTAAAATAGTTTAAAATATATATATATAAGTCATGTCCTCCTTAGAGTTGCATGACCTAGCACTAGTTAACAATTTCGCTTGCATCCATTAACCTTCCTGGCTCCGACCCATACTCTTCATCTGTTACTATTAAACAGAGAGAAGAAGATTAAAGAGAACTCAAGCTGTGAGAGTGACATAATAATTAGAAATGATTTTCAGCCATAACGAAATTCCAAGTTCGTTTGAGAGAGAATTTAAACCTGAAAAACAATGCAAAAGAAATCCAAATTTTACATTGCAATTAAAAAGGAAATGTTAATTTATAACGAACAGATTTTTGAAAGAAAACTTGAGTCTAAAACCCCTACTCTACAACTTATGACAACACAAAAACGAGAATAAGTTAAAGATAATAATTAACTAAAGAAAACTTTGTGAAAGTTATATACCTTAAACAGTTAGTTGCAATATGTACAAAGTATTTCAGCAGTGCTTTAAGTGCATAATTAATTAGTTATTAAGAACTTAACTACTTTGAAAAAACAGCGCATAGACAGCGCATAGAAAAGGAACAAGCTAAGCCATCTTCTGTTCCTAGGTACCCCAAAAAGACGCTCAAAGTTACAAAGAATAGAAAGAGTTAAAACCCGCAAAAATGTTAACAGACAAATCAATGCCTAAAAGTTGAAAAGCTAAAAAACGACAGAGAAAAGGTACATGAAGTACAAACATTGAACTTATAAAACCTAGAACCCAAAAACAAGGAAGAGAGCTTACCTCTTGTGTTACAAAAACTTTTCTCCTCACAAGAGAAGAACATGGCTGACCTCTTCTGCCACTCCCTAGACGCTGGGGGGCAGTGAGGGTTGGGCTGATGGCCTCCTCATACAGCAAGAAAACAACGCGCGGAGATTTTAACCAGAGAAAAAAAAATATATAAACATAAGACTGTGGATCTGTATGATCAGAAAGAGCAGAATTAACTCTCCAGAATACATGAGAAATATTATAAAATACACGAGCAGTTTATTTAATAATCTTTGCATGTATTAAATCACCTTAGTGAGCTTCTATAGATTAATCAGAATCTTATTAATTTTAATGTTGGTTTTACTATTTTTAGTATAGCTATCCTAGTGATGAATAACTAGTTTTCTTTTTTATTTGTTTTTATTTTCTTTTTATAAACGGATTTTTAAGCTTTTTTTGTGATTTTGTTTATATTATTTAATTTTTTGTTTTAATAGGACCGTCATATCCATAGCACTAAGGTTCCTTTAGGTAGTTAATAGGCATCCTCTAGCCAACTTCCTTACGGCTTTGATTGGTCAGAATCATATTATTAACTGTGTAGAAAATTAAAGCAGATCTGCCAACCTTACTCTATTATTCAGAATAATTTTTCTTAAAGTTCTTTTGATGAAAGAAGAAGGAATTTCGTTCTCTAGAAAACTTTCTAATAGTATATTAATGTGGTAATTGAAGTCCAAATTGTTGCTGCAAATTCTTGAAATTCTTAGGACCTGAGAAATTAGTACATTCTCAATTACTTTGGTTGAAATGTTATTATTCCAGTGTAGATATTTAATTACTTTGAAAGGAAAATTAACTCTTTTATCATAGAGGCTAATAGATGGGTTACCTCTGTTGAGCTTAATGCTTAAGTCTAGGAACTCAAGTTCCTGATTACTGTGGTTGGTTTTACATAAGTTAAGAGAGCTAGGATAGATATTATCAAAATCACTCTCTATAACTTCTGAATTATTGATACACAGCAGATCATCAATATATCTAAAAGTGTAAAGGTAGTCTGTAAGAAGTTCTATTTTGAATTGTTAACTATGGAACTCAATAATAGAGTAACATACGAGCCCGTAAGTTATTCTACCAAGCAGTTAGAAAATCAGTTTAAGGCATTCTTCAAGAAACTTAAAATTCCACAAACTAGAAGATATGAGCCTGAATTTCCATTTCTTTTTGCAACGGTTAAGTTTCATAAGGATCCTGTGAAGTTCAGGTTCATAGCTAGTGGAGTAAGGAGTCATAAAAAGAAAATAGATCTTGCTTTTGAAGATGTCTTAAAGAAGGTTTTGAAACACATTAGAAACTGTTCTAACTTGATGTACAGAGATTTTTGGATAATTAATAATAATGCAGAAGTAATTTCTACTATACTCAAAGTTTGTCCCCTAGATATTAATAGTTATGATTTTGAAAAAACCTGTATACTAATCTGCCTCTATCAGATATAATCACTACCTTTAAAGAGCTGTATGCAGAATTTAAACTTAACCAATTTGTTGATGTAGGAACTTGGAACTCTTATCTTAATTGCTGCATAATAAATAACCATATCTTATATAATAATACTCTCTATAAGCAAGTGAACGGTATTCCAATGGGAACATCAACGTCCACGCATATCGCTAATCTATTCCTGTTCTTTAAGGAATATAAATTCATTAAAAATCACCCCACCTGCTCAGATAACTACCTTTACACTTTTAGATATATTGATGATCTGCTGTGTATCAATAATTCAGAAGTTATAGAGAGTGATTTTGATAATATCTATCCTAGCTCTCTTAACTTATGTAAAACCAACCACAGTAATCAGGAACTTGAGTTCCTAGACTTAAGCATTAAGCTCAACAGAGGTAACCCATCTATTAGCCTCTATGATAAAAGAGTTAATTTTCCTTTCAAAGTAATTAAATATCTACACTGGAATAATAACATTTCAACCAAAGTAATTGAGAATGTACTAATTTCTCAGGTCCTAAGAATTTCAAGAATTTGCAGCAACAATTTGGACTTCAATTACCACATTAATATACTATTAGAAAGTTTTCTAGAGAACGAAATTCCTTCTTCTTTCATCAAAAGAACTTTAAGAAAAATTATTCTGAATAATAGAGCAAGGTTGGCAGATCTGCTTTAATTTTCTACACAGTTAATAATATGATTCTGACCAATCAAAGCCGTAAGGAAGTTGGCTAGAGGATGCCTATTAACTACCTAAAGGAACCTTAGTGCTATGGATATGACGGTCCTATTAAAACAAAAATTAAATAATATAAACAAAATCACAAAAAAAGCTTAAAAATCCGTTTATAAAAGAAAATAAAAACAAATAAAAAGAAAACTAGTTATTCATCACTAGGATAGCTATACTAAAAATAGTAAAACCAACATTAAAATTAATAAGATTCTGATTAATCTAGAAGCTCACTAAGGTGATTTAATACATGCAAAGATTATTAAATAAACTGCTCGTGTATTTTATAATATTTCTCATGTATTCTGGAGAGTTAATTCTGCCTCTTCTGATCATACAGATCCACAGTCTTATGTTTATATATATATTTTTTTTTCTCTGGTTAAAATCTCCGCGCGTTGTTTTCTTGCTGTATGAGGAGGCCATCAGCCCAACCCTCACTGCCCCCCAGCGTCTAGGGAGTGGCAGAAGAGGTCAGCCATGTTCTTCTCTTGTGAGGAGAAAAGTTTTTGTAACACAAGAGGTAAGCTCTCTTCCTTGTTTTTGGGTTCTAGGTTTTATTCAAGTTCAATGTTTGTACTTCATGTACCTTTTTCTCTGTCGTTTTTTAGCTTTTCAACTTTTAGGCATTGATTTGTCTGTTAACATTTTTGCGGGTTTTAACTCTTTCTATTCTTTGTAACTTTGAGCGTCTTTGGGGTACCTAGGAACAGAAGATGGCTTAGCTTGTTCCTTTTCTATGCGCTGTCTATGCGCTGTTTTTTCAAAGTAGTTAAGTTCTTAATAACTAATTAATTATGCACTTAAAGCACTGCTGAAATACTTTGTACATATTGCAACTAACTGTTTAAGGTATATAACTTTCACAAAGTTTTCTTTAGTTAATTATTATCTTTAACTTATTCTCGTTTTTGTGTTGTCATAAGTTGTAGAGTAGGGGTTTAGACTCAAGTTTTCTTTCAAAATCTGTTCGTTATAAATTAACATTTCCTTTTTTAATTGCAATGTAAAATTTGGATTTCTTTTGCATTGTTTTTCAGGTTTAAATTCTCTCTCAAACGAACTTGGAATTTCGTTATGGCTGAAAATCATTTCTAATTATTATGTCACTCTCACAGCTTGAGTTCTCTTTAATCTTCTTCTCTCTGTTTAATAGTAACAGATGAAGAGTATGGGTCGGGCCAGGAAGGTTAATGGATGCAAGCGAAATTGTTAACTAGTGCTAGGTCATGCAACTCTAAGGAGGACATGACTTATATATATATTTTTTAAACTATTTTAGGTGGGAATGTTACTTGCATCTATGGCCTTGCAGAAACCCATTTCCAACTAGGTCTTTGTGGAAGTGAGAAAATGCAGAGTTTTTGCTGGTCCTTGATAAAGCCAAGGCTCAGTATTCTCGACACCTTCTACATTCAGTTGTTTTATTTTATTTTTTACCTTTTTTCCTTTTGATCACACAGGTAGATACATAACCTTTTCTATGTTGTACTAGGTGTGAGTCAAAATTATATATGTATTTTTTTTGCTTAGGTATCTTCTTTGTAGAATGTGAATTCTGAATTTTCAAAACTGCTGCGTTGCGCGTTTTGATTTTCAGGTTATTTTGCACCCTTCGTTTTAAATTCTAAAATTTTTTCCTTAGTCTTCAGTTTTGCTCTTTAGTATATATATATATATATATATATATTCATTGCGGTTTAGGACATTGAAAAATTCGTCCTTGAATTTTTTCTGAATGTCCTTGAAAGTCCTTGAATGTCCTTGAATTTTTTCCCTGAAAAAGAGTGGGCACCCTGTGATCCACATAGATTGCTCAATTAACATATAATATGAAGTGCGAAATTTGATTTCAAAGATGCAATACCTGAAGGATTTTGCACAGTGGAAGAAAATTGGGTACAAGAAAAAATGCGAAGTTTAACTCCACAAGCGCTAGGGCGTATTTGTTGTGTAGCTAGTTTATACGTGCGCAATGTACTGTATATATAAATATTCGTAATATGCGTTATATGTATATTGACACTGAGCTGAGAGTTTCAGGGTTTCTTTTGTCACCTCACAATCACCCCTGAGTTATCCACCCTACTCACCAAATTTGGCTCCCACATACTTTTTCCTCTTTCCAAAGGTGAAGTGTACCTTGAAATGGGAACACCTCAGCGACATTGAGGACATCCAACGAAGTGTGACCAACAGACTGAAGGAGGTTCCTGTTCAGGACTTCCACCGTGCCTTTGAACACCTGTACGAAAGATCTCACCCTTGTGTGGAGTTAAAGGGAGATTATTTTGAATCTATGTAAGTGACAATTCAAAATATAGTTTGTTGTTTTGATATAATATTTTTTGTCTCATTACTTAACGGGCACACTACACTGTGTGCACTAAAATTCAACAAGAGTCGCCTATCAGATTATGTTAATAAGGAAGCATAGAGACATTATCTTCATCACCTGCTGAACTTTTGTTATCCAGTTTAGTTAAAATGAGGTAGGGGGGGGAAACCACCCCAGAAAAACCACTACTGTCTGTTAGAATCCATTGTACTTAGTCACATCTGTATGTACTTGAAATGGTATTTCTTTTTGCTTTAGCAGTGGATGGGTTATTTAACCCGTTAGCGACCATGACCCAAAAATCTTGTATCACTCTAAATAGCATAACTCCAAAAACTGTCTGTTGGTTCACTTCTTTGTTTAGTATCAACAATACTGACTGAGGGCGACTCCAGCTGATCCGTCATAGGTCGTGAAAATTTGAAGAACAAGTAAGGGTAGGAAATCTGACTCACTTTAGGCAAGCGTTTCGGACAGCTATGGTCGTTTCGTATGAGCTTTTGGGCTCTATGGTCGTTAAAGGGTTAACCTAGATGAAAAATGCAACTAAAGGAAACAATTAAAATGCATACAATTCTCATAATTCATCAAACCAGTGCTACCTAGGTATATTTGGCATATCATATAGGTTTCAATAATTAATCACCTGTGTTAAGAGAAATTTTGACTTGAAAAGTTATTTAATGAGCTGTTAACAAACCTTGAATGATGTCTTTCTGTAGATGAAACCTAAAACTTTTTTTTTGTCCAACAGTGTACATCATTTCAGCTATTCAACTTTGAGGTACAGTCTGACAGTTAAGTGGCTTGTGTATTATTAAATCCCTTATCAATAGCACAAACATTGTTAAACTCTTAGTGATATATTAATAACTGCAAATTTTTTTTATTCATTTCAGAAACAGCTGCAAAAACTGGAATGGTGTTGGTTTTTGGTGAAATAACTTCCAAAGCCACTGTGGACTATCAGAAAATTGTGCGTGACAAAATTAAAGAAATAGGCTATGACAGTTGTTCTAAAGGTATTACATGTTTCTGCTAATTCTATCATTTTGTAAAAGTTGGCAGATTTACTTATTCTTTGCATTTAAAACTAGTAAATGTAATGAAAAATACTGCTGGTTGTTTTGTCCCCTTTGGCATATAAATTAAAATTATTCCATTTAAAATACTACAGCATACTAATCCTTGATGCTGTTATATAAGTCATGGTTGGGGGAGAAGGACATTCCCATACAGGCCTTTTTAGGATCTGCAAGGTAAAAAATTATCCACAATGTAGTTCTGTTGTGAGCCGATAATTATCTGCAATGTCTTGATTTTTTTTTCAGTTGGGCTGCATTGCTTGTTGTGTACTCATGTGTAGAGGTGGTATTGCTGTCATCACTGTTACGAAGGTTCGACCTTGATAGGTCAATTATTGTGTTGATGTGGCCACTTCGTTTTCCACATGCACCGAAGCATTGATCCATTTTGTGTGTGTTGGTCTACCAGTGGCATAATTTCATTGAAGGCTTTCAGTACAGTAGAAAAACTGTTTTGTCACAGCAAAGTGTCTTATGAATGGATTTCCAAGTTCAAAAATAGTTGCACAAGTGTAATGCATGAAGGATACCTGTCATCCATTGCTGTTGATAACACTGAACAAGTCTGTTATGACTGGCAAACAAGTAATTATTGTGAAATGGCAAATTATTTATGATTCTGCTTATATAACATACTAAGTTTTCTGGATTTTGTTGTTGTCTTTCAGTTTTCCTGCCAGAAAAAGCTTTTTTTTTTTTGGAAATTTTGTCACATTTCTTTATCTGAAAAAAAAAAAAAGTAAAACTATTCGCGAAGAAATTAGTTTATTGATCTCTTCTAGGCAAGATTCTGATTTCTGTAGGAGTTGGGTTTGAAAAAGTGAGTAATCAGAGGATTTTTATGTTCAGACTAGTGCTAAACATTTTTCATTAACCTGGACTACTACCATCTGCACTTGTGCAATTATATTTCCAGGTGTGGGAATTCTGTGCCAAAATGAATCTTGAGCAGTCTTGCTACAAAAGAAAATTTTGCCCCAACTTTCACCAAAACCTACCGTGGTCGTCATCATTTGATTTCGTGAAAGGTGATTTGTCACTCTATGCTGTTTCGCAATGTGGTGCGAACAGAAACTAGTTTATTTTTTTATTTTTTTTTTTACCACTGGAGTTGAGGAAAGAAAGATCACTTCAATAAATAGTGGCACGTGACTAATTGACTTATGAACTCTGGGTGGCCAGCAAACGTAAAAACAGAGAAAAAGGAAGTTTTGTTCATCAGGGAAAATTAGAGAAATGTCAGGGAAGCTCACAAAGTGTCAGTCTACTGGCTAAAAATGTTTGGAATTGGTGTAAATGTTAATTCTAGCTGAGATGAGAATATTTTGTGATTTTCCACACATTATGAATTTTTTGAAGTTCCTTTTTTTTTTCTGTTATTTCTCCTCCTGATTATATTTCTCATTTTTGGTGGTTTTCTGATAATGTTCTTCATTCATTATATTTCAGTAAGCAACTTTGTATTTTTTGAAGAATTTTTTGTAGATTGAAATGCATGTGGTTTTCTGTTCTTTACAGTATCCTCTTCAAATTCAATTAATGAAGCTCACATTTTTGCCCCCTGGTCCTTTGGTTTTAAGCAAAATGAAATTTAACACTGCCTATAATCTATTTGTGATGGAAGTCCATGTAATTTCTGTGACCTGTAAAATTGTTTTCTCAACAGAGTGAGCTATGGCAGTGCTGATTTTGGAATTAGATTCGCTTGAAATGCATGTTTTGCCATTCTGTAGTCTCTCTCTAGTTATATCAAGAGACGAAGTGAGTATTTTGCTATCTGCTAACAAAATTATAGTTTAAAAACTGCTGCCTACTCATTGTGCAGAGAAAGTAACTTGATATGTCATAAAGGATAGTGACAGAGAATTGAAGTACCAGTTTTGAACTTTAATTTTGCTTCAAACAAAAGGGAAAACACATGCTCCTTTTTGTTTCTTGATACAGCACAAAAGGTGACTAAGGGATGGGAAAGCATTCATTTTCAGTGAAATTATAAAGTTTACAATATGATGCTTCTGCTTTTCACTTCTTCATGAAAACAACTGCGTAGGTCAGGAAAATGGCACTATTTCTAGTATGCACAGGATAAGTAATGATTGTTAACTTGAATTTTGCTATAAAAGTGAAAATATGCTCCAGTGATTGATATAGCAAAAAAGAACTACGGAGTACCTAACAAAAGTTCTGCACACTGTCCATTTTTGAGAAAAGTGTGAAGTAACAGATAAAACTTACCTTATTATCGTTCAATGTACTCCCCTCTGCTGCTAATGCAGCTTGCCAGTGGTATGGTAGGTCCTAGGTGCCCCATAGTACGCCATCTTTGTTCAGCTAATGTATTACTCGGGTCACATCCAGTAACAGTTTGTCCAGCGATTTGTAGCAGATGCTACGGAGCTGATTTTGTAACTTTGGGAAAAGATCAAAGTCAGGGTGGACTGATATCAGGGCTGTATGGTGGGTGGGATAAAGTTTCCCAGCCATATTTTGACAAAAATCCCTGTACCAACGCTGCGCCATGACACGATGTGTTGCCATGCAGCAAGATCACTCCTTCTTCCAACAAGTTGGGACGATTTTGATGAATTTTCAATCTCAACTTTGTCCTCCGAAAGTCACGATAATATTGTGAATTGACATTTTGCCCTGCCGGCACTCGATCAGAGACCACAACACCCTGGTCATCATACACAAAAACCATCATTTGCTTCACTTTGGATTGTTGCCGATGACACTTTGAGGAGCGTGGGGAACTTGGATGACTCCATTCCACTGATTGTGACTTCAGTTCCGCCTCAAAATCATGGGTCCAAGTCTCATCAATTGCGACAATGCTGTTCAGGAAGGTGTCGCCCTCCCTTTCGAACCTGTGGAGGTGTGATCCCTTGCAATACTCACTCTGGCTGCCTTCTGCTCAGGGGTGAGTTGATGAGGCACCCAGCACGTGGTGATTTTTTTTTTTTTTCCCAGTGAGTCAGTCAAAATCCGGTGAACAGACATGGTGGACAAATTCGCCCGATGAGCAATCTCCTCAACTGTCAAATGGCGATTCTCTTCAAGAAGCATTGCAACAATGGTGACAGAGTTTGAGGTCTTCGATGTTGCTTCGGCCCTCCCGAAAGCTCAAAGTCCAGCGAGAAATTGTGCTTCGATCAAGAGTTCCTTACCCACAAACTTCTTGCAAGGCAATGTAGATCTGTGTCCGACCCCACCCCCCCAATGTTTCTATTTTCACGTATGAGTGCTAGTCTAACGCTGTTATTCGACCTGAGGAGCTGCATGCTTCCATTTCCAAACCCTCCCACATCCACACAGCAAATGATAGTGCATCATTCTGGCACCACTGCGTTGCTGAGTCTGACCTTGACATGACGCAATCATTTTCCCGATTGCATCATCTGCTTCCGTTTTAGATTAATGTGCACAGAACTTTTGTTGTGACCCTTGTATAATAAGTAGAGTAGTATTTTTATCACAGGAAAAAAAAAAGGCGAAATTTGTGGGGTGGTCTCAGGGTGAATTGCGAAAAGTTTGCGGTCAAGAATGTACACCAACATTTCCAAAAATTTAAAAAACAACAACAACAACAACAAAAACAAACAAACCAGTTACGAAACAGTTATACAAATAACTAGTACGTAACTTAAATACGCATAATTTTTTTCTTAATTTGATACTTACATTTATAACCATTCAGATTCTGGCAATGTGTTGTCAATGCCATTATGTGAGATCAAGATTTCCATTTAAGGTGGTTTCACCTAAAATCTCTGCCTTATGTTTCCAATGGAAAAATTTCTTTACATATTTTCTTCACAATTATTGTATTACCAAGGGTGAAAATTGGCACATAGGTAAAACCAACTTTAAGTTATAGCATGGATACTTGCTGAAAACATAGCCATAATTATATTAAAAATTGAATCATTTTTTTTAGTAATGTTAAACCTGTTAATAGATGGCACGACCTGTACATTGATGACGTCAGTAGACAAACAAATGTTGGATTGCTTACTTATGGGTATGTTTAGCCCGTATTAAGTATCTCATGCTATAACTTAAAAATAGTTTTATTGGTGTGCAAATTTTTATCCTTGGGAATACATTAACAACGAAGGAAATACGTAAAGAAGTTTTACCATTGGAAACATAAGGCAAAGATTTTTGGTGGAACCACCTTAAATGGACGACATTTTAATTCATTATATTGTACATACACAGATTTTCTTCTTTAATTCAGTGTCTGTTGTCAATACGTTTTTGAATTTAGAAAAGGATCGTTTGGCATCGACACTTTGTGGGTACTGAGAAACAATGGATGGCTACTTGATGTGTCTTAGGAAAACAGCCTTTTTTCGTACTCCAGAAGTCTAGCAAACCTTCGCTGACATGAAATTCTTTTATGCTTGCGTTATATGAACAAAATTCACATTTTACTGAGTCCTCATCTTTGAACATAGGAATGTGGCTGAAAACAAATAAATCTTCCTCATCATCTAAAAGGTCCAAGGACTTAAATTAATTGGGATCAAACACCCTACATGCTTTGAAGAAATTTGTGGCTGGCTGGCTGGCAAAATCGATGCTTTTTATCTTCAGAAAAATAATGCTAGTTTTATTCATAACAAGTGGATAGAGATCTTTTTACAGCAGCGTGAACACAGTCTTGACACTTGCTAGGAAGACTGATTGTAATGTCCGACATTTCATCATATATTTTGTGCGTGGAAATACTCTGTTTTTCAAATAAAGTGAGCTACTTGGAATTATACAGTGCATGAACCTCAACCTGGTTCAGATTTTCTTTTAAATCCCTACCTTGACAATACCCAGTGATTTAATCTAGAATACAACTACTACTGTTGTCTTTTTCTTTTTAAAAAAGCTCTGCATGATCTTCTAAATGTTTGCAGTGAAAAAGCACGATCTCAAATCAACTGTTCTACATAGTCTGCACAGGTACTGGTATTAGGCAAGGTATTTTTCCCTTGCAAAAATAGTCGAAAATGTTCGTTACAGGAGGGAAAAGCTGCAAAGGCAAGTTTAACAGCAACTACTAAAGGGATAACATTTTCAAATACATATTGCCAAATTCCACCCAAAAGATTTAAAAGATGCGCATTGCAGGTGACGTGAACACCAAAAAATATTACTTTCAGGCTCTTTCCCCACACTTTGAACATAAGCGGTTACATATGGAAAAGGTATTTCATACTTATTAACACACTGAAATATTGCCTCGCTGACTGCTTTAAGATTTTTGGATTCCAAAATGATGCACTCGAAGAAGATTGCAATCAAAGAGTTTTCAGCATTACAGCATTCAACATTTGTTTCAGCTGATGGAACAGCAAGAATATTCGAAATGTACCTGTCTTCTGAATCAGTGGTTTCATCTGCTACGATGCGTACACCGGATACTGATTTAAAAAAAATCTTTCACTTGTCGCTTGTCACATACATATCACTAAGCTGTTCTCTGAGATTCATAGGTTAGCTCCAAAAAGAAATACAAACTTCCAGATATTTTTACCTATTGTTGTCGTATCAAACTTCTCCATTTACATCGATCTCGACACACAACTCGTTCTTCACTGATATCCATTACACGCCGCACACAAGATCTTCTATACTTCATACTCATAATCCTTTTCTCATGCAGACACTCCTGAATCTGATCCACCCATGTCTTCCTTGGCCTTCCTCTGCCTTTCCTTCCTGCCACTTGGGCTGAAAAGATTTTCTTAGTAAGCATTTCATCACTCATTCTTTCAACATGGCCAAACCATCGAAGCATATTGGTCTCCACCTTGCTAACAACATTTTGCTTCACATCACACAACTGCAATACATCTTCATTCCTCACACAATCAGATCGTGTCTTGCCACAAACCCCACGTAAGTAACGCATTTCTCCAGCACACAAACGACTCCTATGTTTCTTCTGCAGTACCCAGGTTTCACTGCCATACATCAGAGTAGGAACAATTACAGTTTCATACACAGCCATGCGGGACTCTCTAGAGAACCCATCATTCCTGTGAAAACCTCCCAGAGCAGCTATGACTTTCAAAGAAGAATTCACTCGCCTACTGATTTCACCATCCAACTTGTTTTCTCTGTCAAACATACTTCCTAAATACACAAACTCACTCACCTGGTCAATCACAGTACCATTTATACTTACATTAGATTCAGTGCTACCAGTTCCTCTCTCAAACACCATAACTTTGGTTTTTCCCTTATTTATACTCAGTTTGAATTTCATGCAAACTTCGTGCATCCGAGTCAACATACTCTGCAACTCACTTTTGCTCTCTGCCAACAGGACAGTGTCATCAGCATACAGCAATCTGCACACACGGATATCACCAAGACATAAACCACTATTGTCTATTTTGGCATCACGCATGCATGCGTCCATAAATATTTTAAACAGCCATGGTGACATTACACAACCTTGTCTAACTCCTGCACCAATGGAAAACCATTTTGATAAAACACCATTCACTTGTACACAAGCTCTATTACCAGCATACATGGCTTTTACACTATTAAGTAGATTCCCAGTAACACCATATTCATTCAAAAGTGTCCTATTCACTCGGTCATAAGCTTTCTCTAAATCTATGAAGGCAGTAAAAACTTTCTTCCCAACAGCCAGATACTTTTTAATCATCGTGCGTAATGCAAAAATCTGGTTAGTGCAGCCTTTACCAGGCATAAAACCACTCTGAACATCATCTAATAACTCACAGAAGTATTCACCCCATCTGTCACTTAACTCATTGAGCTCCCAAATCATTTCCCCAATCTCATTCTTCACACAACTTATAACTTTGTTTCCCCTATTTTTCCTGAGTCTCATGTACTTCCAGAAGGACTTTCTATCTTTCCAAAAAGCCAGTTCATGCCTTTCCACTTTCTCCTTCCTATCTTTTGCCTTACTGTGGTGAACCAGCTTAGCAGCTTCACGCTTCTTACAGCGATATTCATCCACAGAGACTCTACCTTGCAACATCCCCAAATAGGCTTCCTTCTTTCTCTTTACTGCCTCTTCAATCTCACTATTCCACCAAGCATCACCTCTATTGTTACCCACTATTGTGGTTCCACACACCTCTTTAGCAGCAGTGACAACACAGTTCTTAAAACATTCCCACTTCTTTTCTACATCCCTCTCACCAGACTTCAGATCCTTCAGTCGTTCTCTGAGTAAGTCAGAATATCGCTGATGATCTTCAAGGAGCCTACCAACCTTTATTCTTTTTATCCTGGGTCTCTTCCTATTCCTTTTCCTCCAACCAACATTAAGTTTCACTCGTGACACTACCAAGTAATGATCAGAACCAACATCTGCACCTCTCATCACACGGGTGTCAACAACTAAGTGTTTCAAACGCTGATCGTACACAACAAAATCTATTTCACACTCTTTTGACCAAGAGTACGATTTTCCCAAGTATATGTGTGGATATACTTGTGGTTGAAAAATGTATTAGATACACACAAACCATTCTCAATGCAGAGTTCAATTAATCTTTCACCATTATCATTCACACAAGGATCATTAAACTTACCCAGAACATTGTCAGAAATTGCATTCTGCACAACCTACTGTAGCATTGAAATCCCCTGCTATTATAACTTTTTCTTTAGCACCAAACTGGCTCAAAACAGCTTTTAGCTCATTCCAGAAATCTTCTTTCTTATCAGAAGGTTCCGGGTCACAAGGAGCATACACTACAACAATTACAATTCTCTGAAGTTTCACTTTCAAACGAATCCAGAGAATTCTCTCACTTATGCAACTATAGTGAATCAAGTTGTTCTTCATCTTTTCACTTAAAATCACACCTACACCAGCTTGTCCTCTCATATTATCCAATACTCCAGACCACACACTCACCGTGCCATTCACTTCTTCTACCCCAATTTCCTTCTTTTTGGTTTCACTTACACACAGCACATCCAGTCTATACTTATTCATCTCCTCAATCACCTCACTCATCTTGCCATTTATACCTCTAGTATTCCATAGACCAATCTTATCTGTCAACAAATTTTCCAATTAATTTTTTAATGTAGAGTTATCCAGTTTGGAAAGTGGGATGTTAGCTGCACAAAAGACACCAGTTAATTTTGAAAGTTCCTTTGAGCGATGCTGTTCTTGTTTAGTTTTTTTCTCAATTCATCAACACATTTCTGCATTATGTTTTGGTTGACTGTTTGGACACACCTTTTTTTATGCAGCTTGCTTGCTAAATGCTGTTCACAACTGTCCTTTCTTGAAAAATCCACTGGGATGTTAGAACACGACCAGAACAATAGATTTTTGTTCACATGAAACGTTCCCTTGATGTTCTGCTTGCATATTTCAGATGCACACATGTTACTCACATGCTCATTCTCAAAATTAACGAACAATATCTATTAGGGGTATGCAAAAGTTTCCACTGCCCTGCTAGCGGGCTCTTTAGTGGTCTAACCAGCTGGCGACCCGTGCTGTCAGTTCGTACAGGAAGCCAAGTATGGTAGTTGATAAAGTGCATTTGCGGCACTGTTTGTTATTCATGTTTAATTTAGGGAAAAGTGCGAGTGAAGCATACGATTCAATATGTCAGGCGTATGGCAAAATGATTATGGGTGAGCAGATGTGTTGAGAATGGTTTGCCAGATTTAAGAAAGGTGATCTAAGCTTGGAAGACAAGCCACGTGCAGGGATACCGCAAAAACTCGCAGACGGTGAGCTGGAATCGCTGTTTCAAAAGGATGCCACGCAATTGGCAAAACATTTGAAAGTGGCTCAATCAACAGTGGTACGGCGTCTATAGGCCTTCGGGAAGATCCAGAAGATTGGTAAGTGGGTTCCGCCTACTTTAACGGAGCGTAATATTGGTCAATGATTGGACATATGCATGTTGTTGCTGAAGAGGTTTCAAGGGAAGAATTTCTTGTGGAAGGTTGTCACTGGGGATGAAAAATGGGTCTATTGCGACAACCCCGTATGCAAGCGATCCTGGATTGACCCAGGCTAGCCATCAACATCCACTGCAAAACAGGATATCCATGGGAAAAAGGTGCTGTTGTGTGTGTGGTGGGATATGCATAGAGTGTTGTACTTCGAACTGTTGAAACAGGACAAAACAATCACTGCACAATGATATAGCGATCAGTTGATGAAACTGAACGCAGCAATTGAGCAAAAACGCCCATGGACAGGTAAAGGGTGCCGCCCAGTCATCCGTTACATGATAATGCCAGACCACATGTCGGTGCCACCACGAAATCAATCCTTGAACAGTTACACTGGGAGGTTTCACTGCACCCGGCTTACTCCCCTGACATTGCATTGCACCCTCATACTTTCATCTGCTTCGCTCTATGCAACATGCCTTAGCCCAGCAGTGGTTCACCACTGTTCGAGAGGTGGGAAATTTCGTCAGTGGATTCTTTAGCTCAAAACCAGAGTCCTTCTGTCACACGGGCATTCATTTTTTGCTTGAAAAATGGCAAAAGATCATTGATGTTAACGACCAATATTTCGTTGAATAAATGTGTACTGGTTTGCTGTTAGTTCCTGTCTCCTTTCTCCTTAAAACGGCGGAAACTTTTGCATACCTCTAATAGAAACTTTATAAACTAAATACATGAAAGCACAAACATTTTTTAAGCTAACCATCTGCGAAACTCAAACACTGTTTTCAATGAGCTGCTTTTCCCAGCTAGAACTACTAATACAACTCAGGACATCCTGTTTACTAGTGCGGCAAGTTGCCAAGATCATTCAACAGCAGTGTGTGTGTGTGTGTAAATAATGAAAAACCACACGTGCGTTCTTCAGCAGAGTGCGTGTGACCTGGAATTACTCGTCAAGCTTGTTTGATTAGTCTCTCTTCGTAAAGCTGAGGTCAGGATGTCCAATGACCATCAGATACGATTGGCAGCGTGACCCCTGAGAGACCATTCTGAAGGCTTGCAAAATGTAATGTTCCGTTCACTATGAACTTGTTTAAAAGCTGCCGATACAGATATTTCTGTTTGACATAAACATTAAAATTGCTGTGACCTATTTGGGAGTGGCATCTGTTGTATGTTAATGGCATCCCCTTCATGATCCCTCAAGACCCCATGGGTGACATTCACCTGTGATTTCGTTGCACCACCAGAACTACAATGGGTGCATCTCATTCATCTCAATGATTAAACCTCTGAAAATGTCACTACCACGCATTGATTGGCTGGTGATAATTGTGTCGACAGCTGGCAGTGCATGTGCTTTTAAGAATAGCAATGATCAGCTGCTAGCAATGGCAGTCTTTTTCGCTCTGCCAGTCTCTCAACTGAATTAAAATAAACTATTGCTTCCATTTGTTATGTTTAATTTATTTCATGTTTGTGTTTCAAATCAAAAACTCTTTTGGTTTCTGATTTCACTCTGACTCTGTGAGAAGGCAGAGTGAAATCAGAAACCCAAAAGCCATAACTCACCCTGCAAGCATCACTGTGATTTGGTACACTTGTGTGACCTTTCCCCCCCCCCTTCTTCTCCTCCCCTCTTTGCATGGTGGCTACTGATACTGGTCAGTCGGAGGGAAGAAATACGTAGCATCAATATGTAAGAAAAAATACAGACTTGTGAAATTAAACTTTTCTGTAAATCAAACTCATCTTTGTTATGTGGCTTCCTCGATTATTATATTCAAACTAGTTAACTTTTTTATGGGATTTATCTAGGTAAATTCTCAAAATTCCTGCAAATTTTCGGAGAGAACTCCTCTCCTTCATCAGGCAGTCGCAGAGATGCCAACTTTTACGGATTTTCCTTAGATTGTACTGATTTTCACTCCATCTTACGGGTTTACGGAAGTCAACCAAAAAACTACGGAAAAGTCCACGCAAGAAATTTTCTATTTTTTACCGTCTTTTGGTAAAAAAAACGCACATTACAGGTAGTCCGTATATGCCTTCGATGTTCTGACTTCCCCCGCCAACAGAGGCAAAGCTTCTCCTTGTACACTGTTTGTCATATGATTCCCCGTACAGCCATTTGAGAGTGCTGTGCGCAAAAGTCGAGAGGGAGCTCAGCTCCTTTTTCGAACTCTTTACATTTATTACATGTGGCTTTGTGCTTGTGAAAATTCCGGTGCAAATATTTTAATCTTTTCCGCTCAAATGTTGTGTGTCACCCACCACAGTGATGACTCCTCTATAGCTAGTATGTTGGCGCTTGCAAAACATTTCTTTTTGCCGAATAGGTTGGGTGTCACTCGCCACACTGATGACGCCTCTATAGCTTGTATGTCTGGGCTTGCGAGACATTTCTTTTTCACCAAATAGATAAAAAGAAATGTCATTGGCGTGTTTGATGTCACCCACCATGCCGAATGACGCCTCTATAGCTCGCATATAGATGCTCATGAGGAATTTGTTTTACGCCGAATAGCTCGCGTGTCGTGTGTCATCCGCTACGCCGATGACACCTCTATTGCTCGTATGTAGGGGCTCACGAGACATTTCTTTTTCACCGAATAGATAAAAAGAAATGTCGTTGGTGTCACCCACCATGGCAATGACGCCTCTATAGCTCGCATGTCGGCACTCGCAGGGAATTTCTTTTTCGCTGAATAGGTCAAGTGTCATCCACGACGGCTGTATAGCTCGCACGTCTGCGCTCGCGAGGAATTCCTTTTTCGCCGTATAGCTCGCGTGTCGGGTGTCACTGCCATGCCTATGACGCCTCTATAGCTCGTATGTCTGAGCTTGCGAGACATTTGTTTTTCACTGAATATCTTTTGTGTCGGGTGTTACCCTCCATGCTGATGTCGTCCCAATAGCTCACATGTCGACGCTCGTGAGACATTTCGATTTCGCCGAATAGCTCGGGTGTCACCTGCCACGTTGTTGATGCCTCCATAGCTCATACGCTGAAGAGCAATTGAATTAGAGATACCTGTCTAGTAACGTGTAGCACCACCTTTCGCCCTGATGACGGAGGCGATTCGACAAGACACCGGAAGCGTTGGGAAGCCTTACGGATCCACGACCCCTGAACAAGTTCCCACAGTTCACGAAGATTTGATGGAGGTGTGTCAGAGCCTCGAACATCTCTCTCGATGGGATTGAGGTCAGGTGACCTAGCTGGCCAAGGAAGCAAGGTCACATCGGTGGAGTGTTCATCCAACCATTCGGATACGATTTTGGAGCGATGCCACAGTGCATTGTCTTGTTGCAGGATGAGGTCCCCAGTGGGATGTTGAAGACGCACAAACGGGAGCAAATGACTGTCCAGGATATCCCAGTAACATTGACCCATGAGGGACAATGTCACACGTACCAGGGGTCCCATTTCAGTCCACGTAAACAGTCCCCAGACAAGAATGCCAGCCTCACCAGCTTGAAGAGTACCATGCTGGCAAGAAGGATCCATTGCTTCATGTAGTTTGCGTCATACTCGTATCCTGCCATCCGCATGTACCAACATGAATCTCGACTCATCAGTCCAGGCAACATTTTCCCACATGTCTAGTGTCCAGTGGCGATGTTCCAGCGCCCATGCTAATCTTTGCACCCTGTGATGTGCGGTCAGCAGCGGTACCCTCGTGGGACGATGGCTTCTGTACCCCATAGCAAGGAGATGGTTCTGGATGGTGTGGCTGCTTACACGTTTTTGTGCACCAGCGTTAAATTGCCGAGTGATTTCTTGCACTGTGGCCCGTCTATCCGCTGTTACAATGCGAGCTAGTCGACGATTACCCCGCTCATCCATATGCTGTTGTCCACTGCAGTTGGCCCTTGCAGGGATCGTTTTACCGGATTCGATGTACTCACGGTGCACCCGTGACACAAGTGGCTCGTGAAAATCCCAGTGCCTGCACGACTTCTGAGATGTAGTAAACCATTCGTCGGGCCCCGACAATTTGCCCACGATCAAATGCGCTTAGATCCTTCGTCTTACCCATACTGCGTCCGCCTCTTACTGATTCCTGTCGCATCACTCCTTATATTGGCCGCCCCAGTGGCGCAGTGGTCTAAGGCGATGGCCTCTGATCATTCGTCCGGAAGGGGCCCGGGTTCGAATCCCGGTGAGGCATGGATGTTGTGTTTGTCTTACGGCACTGGCTCTCTCCCTTCCCTGGAACCAGTGACCCTAAATTAGGGACGGGCGTCTGCTTATAGCCCATTGAGTTGCTCACGGTGGTCGTTAAACCTCCAATAAAAAACAACAACAAAAGAACTCCTTATATTGTCGGATCGCTGCATACGACATGTCGTTTCCGTTTACAGGGCCGCCCACAGTACCACATTTGCATAACGCCAACTGTCTCTAATTCAATTGCTCTTCAGTGTATGTTGGGGCTGGCAAGCCAAAGCTGAACTTTCACTGCTAAGTTGTGTGGCCTCTACTGCAGAAATATATATATATATATATATAATTTTTAAATAAAACTACATTTTGGAACTTATTCATTTTATTAAAAAGTGTTATAACATGGTTCGTACACTCCTTGAAAACCTTGAAAAGTCGTTGGGGAAAAAAGCTCATTTTCAAGTCCTTGAAAGTACTTAAGAAAAGTTTAAGACTCTCTAAACAGTACTTGAAAAAAAAATTCGTTTTGTTTTTCAAGCAATGATATGAAAGAGTATGTGTAAAATAATTGTTTGTGCTAAAAAGTTGTATGGGAGATTTCTGTGTCTTTCCATTATAAAAAACTCCTCAGACCTAAAGTTTAAATTAGAGCAGCTTCCAACCCTAGATTCTCCTATTATTGGTAGCCTAGACGTTTCTATATACACTAGCATAAATTTAGATCAGCTTATAGAATTTTTAGCAGATGACCTGGCAGACAAAAATTTTTTTCATAATCAAGCAAGGAATTTACTAGTGGGAATTTTTGAAATGCTGATTTGTTCCTTAAAAAACAACTTCTTTTTTCAATCTGAGAAAAGATTTTTTCTCCAAAGGTCTGGACTAGCAATGGGATCCCCACTCTCCCCACTTTTGGCAAATTACTATGTAGGAAACCTGAAAGAAAAGGTACTGGGTTCAGCCCTCATAATTCTGCCTTTAGCACAGACATATAGATGATATCTTATTCATTATAGATAGCTAGCAGGAAAAAATTCTAAGGTGCTTTAATGAATTAGATGATTCCCTTAAGTTCACTTTGGAGATTCAAACTGAATTAAAATTAAACTTCTTGTATTTGACCATCTATGTCCAGGAAGATAAGTTCCTCACAAAAATGTACGGAAAACCTTTGGATACAAACAAAATACTAGATTTTAACTCCTCATGCATATTCAATGAAGAGAAATGTTGCAAACCAGTTTTTAGAAAAAAATAAATAATTTAGTCTCCTCAGAAGATATGAAAAAAGCCCACATGGAATTGAAAGTAATGCTAACAGAAAACAACTACCAAAAAAAGGAAATAGATAAATTATTCAAACAAGATAAACAAAAATAAAAAAAATATATATACGAGCAAGCAGAAGTTTAGGTTCACTAGAAAAATTATGTATCAAAAGGGTTTGTTTGAATCTTTAAAGAGAATAAGCAGTAAATATGATGTTAGATTAGCTCCCAGTTTAGACAACAAACTTAAAAATTTTTTGCCCTAGCTAGATTCAAAAAGAAGAAAACTTGTTAAAAATGCAAGGAGTAATTTATAAAGTAACCTGCAGCTGTGGAAAATACTACATAGGAGAAACAGGTTGTAGGCTAGAAACTCGCATCGTCAAGCACAAGGCAGCAATAAAAAATTGTTCAAACAAGACAGGATTAGACAGGCACGTTAGAGAAACAGGACACCACACGGACTGGTGCTCTTTGACAGTCATTGGACATCAATCCAACTTCGTGAAGCGTAAATTTGAAAGAGGGACTTGAAATTGGAAAATACCAGAACTCCATCATTAATGACTGTAAGGGATTTTCGCTGCCTAACATTTGGCAAGACATTTTTCAGAATCACCGTAACAGTCAAGGTTAACCGAAGACCGAGACGGAGATTGAACGAATGACTGCCTGACGAAAGAGAGGAGTTCTTCAAAAATTTGCAGGAATTTTGAGACTTTACCTAGATAAATCCCATAAAAAAGTTAACTAGTTTAAACTTTTTGTCAAAACAGAGAATGCAGAAATGACTCCATTTTCTCTTCCTCTTAATATCTACTGAAACATTAAAAATATAATTTCAGAACACTGACTGTAGTTGTTTTTAGCCTTGTCTTATACTCAGGATAGACTTATGAATGAAGATAAGCAAATTGAGAATTTTTTAACCTATTTGACTTATACCCCATGCCGAATTATAAGCCAAAATATGTTGCACTCTTTGGAGGAAGCTAAAATGAATAACAGGGAAAGGGCAGAAGCTATCACTTCTGATTGTTAAAAATTGTGAGTCTTAAGAGTAAGTAACAGGAGTGCTCTGAAGTTAAGCAGAGAATTGTGCAGTTTTAGCAGCATTAAAGACTGCAAACATCATGTCTGAATTTTGAGGTTGATGAAGTCAAATTTGGATCTCAGAAAAGTGTTAAAAGTTTCATGCATATACGTACTGATATGTGATCTGATATTGATACCTGGTGAATTAATTTTGTATTATTTGCTTCAGTTGGGGAGGGGCATCACATTTTGAAGAAAGTCTAACATCAATGGTTTATGTCCTTTTGATATGCTGGTTGTGTGAAATTAGCTGACCTCCATGTTAGTAAGACCTCCTGATGTTCATTGCAGACATTGTTAGTTTGACTCGTTAAAAGGTGCATTAAAAACTATGTGTATAATATGCTGTTATACTCTTACAGTAGTAGTATTTAATGATTGATATGCATTCTAAGAACAGTGCCATTTAAAAGTATTTTATAAAATTTTATTGTAAAACAGTTTAATATGGGTCAATATTTCAGGTTTTGATTACAAAACATGCAATGTTTTGGTTGCGGTTGAACAACAGAGTCCTGAAATTGCGTCAGGTGTACACATAGACAAAAGCGAAGAAAATATAGGTGCCGGAGATCAAGTAAAAATTTGAATTTTATTTTTTTCTGTTTATAACGTGTGAGTAAATGACATACATTATATTTACATTTATTATTTCTGTGAAATGCAAGTGCAGTAATTACAAGTAATTACAATGCAGAAGATTCACTACTAGAAAGTTCCTTTAAGATATTGAGACAGCAGCTTTTTCCAAAACAGTTCCAAAAGAGCATTTTAAAATGCAAAGTATTAAATACATGATTTATGGTGAGTTGGACTCATCTGAATGCAAGGTTCATCCTTAAGAACTCCTTATTTTTGATTTCCACTTCTAAGGCCCTTAAAAGTCCTTAAAAAGTCCTTATTTTTAAAAATAAGTGCTTATTCCCCCCCCCTCTTCTTGTATTTGCTCTGCAGTAATGAGCATCACAACCCTGCCCCGTTTTTGTTTGTGTCTGTAAATATGCTAACCCATTCACCAGGGGAGCTTTCTTCTAGCTCATTGAAGGGAGATAATCCCCTCGAATGTTCTTAGAGGTGATCTCCCTTCAACCCCCTCCCCCCATTTTTCCTATTGTAGCCTGCATGACTTACCCAGAGATGCCAAGTACTACGGATCATGTTCAAACTATGGACTACGGAGAAGATGTGAAAAACTACGGATTTTTCCAGAAATCTCTGATATTTCCGGAAAACTTTTTTTTTTTTTTAATTATTTGCAAAAAAAGTCAAGAATAGTCAAATGTAGTGATTTTTGCAGTAACGTCATGAAGCTGTTACACAGCAAGCATGTTTGACTGGCCGACAAGCAAGCGGAAATGTTGCAGCGGAGATGTTCTGTATGATCACGTGACTTTGTACCTGGCTTGCTGTGGAAAGGCGTGCGTAATGCACGACGTTTGTTAACTTCGGGAAAACCTTAACCGCGTCCTGAACTAACGTAAGTTGTCGGAGGATGGAGGTAGACTAGAGCCGATTCCACGTTTTCTGTTTTTGTTGTTAAGTTGATTAGTTGTGGTGTGACGTGAATTGCTGTAGTTATGAAGCGTGCTTCAGTGGCTTCCAGTTCCATGGTGTGAAAAAATAAAAATTCTCAGCAGTACAAGGAATGCTATTCGTTGGAATTTCCATGTTTGCAGCGGTCGCGTGTTTCTGTGAATTATGTTTTTTTTTTTTGCTAAAATGTAATTTAAATAGTTAATTGCTATTGCATATTTGTTTCACCAAAGTAAGGGGCGGGCGGGGTATCAGAGAAAAAAATGCTCTGAGCAAATAGTCATCAGATTGAAGAAAACAATTGTGGATCAAAGAAATCCTGAATGCTTGTTTTTTCCGGCAGAGCACATAACTAAGCTACCTGGATGTGTAGACGCTGTTATTGCCTGTTTTTATGTTACCTCCCCGGGAGTTTGTTCTTCGCACGCAGTATGTTCTGCCCAGAGCAAGAGAAAGTCTCTCCATGTGTCTTTGGCAACCAGCCAAAAAAACTTCTAGCAGCAGTTGCGATGAGACGTTTCTTAGCTGCTGGGTGTGTGCGCACAGTCGTGACCTATTTTCCCACGCTCCTCGCTGTCGGTAGAGAGCTTAATTGTTTATGTTACTTTGACAGATTTGCGAAGTGCAGTTCTTTTTTTTTCTCTTGTAAAAATGTTCTGCTAAACAAAGGGATGCTTTATTTTATACTTTTTTTTTCCAGAATTGATTGATTTATGCAATTTAAAATACCTTTTTGATTAGTTTTTTCGTATCATAAGCATTTAATGCTAATTTTCTATTTATCCGCATAATAAAGCTATGAAATCTTTCAAAGTTAATTGTTCTTTCTTTGCTCCCATTGTGTTTGTCGTGTACGAATTTACTTGCAATAGCGTCGGGTAAAGGGCCACCTGTCTCTACTAATATTCTTGGATCTAAAACGCAAAAAAGTTGTCAAAAATTCAAGGAGAGTTATTTGCAAAAATTTCCGTGTCTAAAATCGTCTCGGGTATCCGAAAACCATGGGTTTTGTTCCCCGTGTGCTGTTGATTTTTCAATCGCACACGGCGGAAAATACGATTGCGGTCGGCATTTTCACTCTAAAAAACAGGAGAAATAACCATAAGTGTGTGATGCCACACACTTATGACATAACATATTTATTAACATAACATATTTATTAAAAGGTGGAGTTGAAATGGTATATATTTTTTATGTATTTACTCGTTTTTTTCCCCCCATTTTAAGGGGACTTAAATATGTTGCAAAATTTATCCAAGTATTGTCCCCGATCGAGATTAATATATTGCTAAAAATGTAGCAGTATATTCTGGGAAATACGCATGCTACCCTGCAAATTTTAATGTGGGAACTTGACTTGACTTTTTACGTCACTACGGAAGAACTACGGGTGCCGCGCATATGGACTACTGATGACTTCCTTCAGATGTTGGCATCTCTGCTTACCTTGCGTGACCTTACCAGTGGGATCAACATCTCTGTTGTATGTCTTTTCAGTGGTCAGAGGGGTGTGTGTGTGTGTGGGGGGGTCCATTTGACTTAACAATTTATGGTGTCAGTTGTCTCATGTGGTCTGATCTACCTAGTGTTAACTGCTCTATTCAACTCACCTTGCTTCATTGTCCCTGTGTCTCCTGCTTGTCCTTGGGGGGGGGAGGGGGAGGTGTATTTAATTTTGTTCTTTGTAGGCAAAGTATTTTATATTTGGGGCAAAATGCCTGGTAAATGGCCACTAGTGCTGTTTAATCCCCTACATATGTATATATACATACATACACACACACACACCTGGTGGTATTCCAATGACACAAAATATCAATTGGTGTAGGTCCTAGAAAGTCCTTATTTTTTTCCACAGAAAAGGGTATGAGCCCTGGAATGTGATAGCTGTGATGCTATATGGAGTTTTTAGTTCTTAAAATATGTGTAAATGTTTCCTGTTAATGTGCTTAGTGACTGTGCAAAAGCTTTTACGAGCCCTGAGGTGTCAGGTTCGAATTCTTATGGTGACTGCTTTCAGGTGTTCTTGTGAATGATATGAATTTGGTTGTAGCTGAATTGTGAACAGTCTTGAATCAACTTCCTACTCAATAGATCTTACAACATTCCAAGATCAGTGCCAATAAATAATATCTTATTGGAAAAACATATTGGATGAGAATATGACATTGACAGAGTGCTTACACTAACCTGTTTGTTGTTGATTTTTTTCAGTGATTTGCTCCATTGTTTTCTTAATTCAGAAACACTTTTCCAGAGTGCTCTCTTGTCACACATTATCCTGGTACTATAAACTAATCTGAACTTTAAATTTCTGGGAAGTTGAATTGACTTATTAACCTATGACTTGGAATTTTGAGTTTTCTTGAAGAAAGTAATCAAACAAACAAAACTAAGACTATAAGAGTCTATATAATCTGGTAATAATTTTGAATAGAATCAATCAGGAAGCTTTTACATAGTACAGGGTGTCACTTGCTCTCAGCCCCTGAATTTTCCTTATAACTTGCAAATTAATGGACATAATTCAGTGAAATTTGACATGGACATACTTGGTGCATGAGAAGCATGATGATCTCAGAGCACTAAGGAAATAAATTTACCGTCTTATGCATGATAGGTTAAAAACTTTAATTAAAATATTTACAGGATAATGGTACATCATTACATTACTAATTAAAAGCACTCTTAACAGTTATAAATACGTTAGACCCTTGTTTGACCTTTTATTTTTAACCTATTGTGCATAAGACGGTAAATTTATTTCCTTAGTACTTAGCTAGCACGAAATTTTCTTGTTGGATCTCAGAGCAAGTGTTGAAAGTGGTCACCATTAGCATCAAGGCATGCCTGCACACTCCTCTCCATGTTACGGAAGGTATTCACTAACACACCGGGAGTCACAGCCTCAATTTCCTGCCAAATGTTTTCCTGCAGTTCCATGAGAGTCGGTGGCTTGTCACGATACACTTGACATTTCAGCATGCCCCATAGGAAGAAATCCGGTGGGGTAAGGTCAGGCGACCTTGGTGGCCGCCAAAGTCCCTTAGAAAGGACACTATCTTCAAAGAAGGAAACAATTTCAGCCATGCTGACATTGGAGGTGTGGCAGGTGTCACCATCCTGCTAAAAATAGCCAGTACAGAGTTCCACGTCATCCAACTGATTCACAAACTCATGGAGGATTTCCATGTAGACTGATATCCACCATTGTATGAAAGAAAATAGGGCTAATAATGTGGCGCTGTGACAGAGTACACCACACCCCATTTTTTCATCATGAAGAGGTGTCTCATGCACACTGTTAGTTCTCAATAGCCCAAATACGATATAGTGGGAATTGACATGTCCACTTAGGTGGAACCATGCCTCGTCGGAGAACCACGTGTAGTCTAGTATTCCCGGATTTGCATTGACAAACTGCTGGAACCAGTGTCAGTCTCTTCTGTTCGTCAGGAGGTTTCATTTCTTGCACAACAGTAACTCTATATGCATGCAGCTTTGCCTTTTTTGCAGCTCGTTGACATGTGCTTATGGAAACCCCCATATCCCACGACACTTAGTCAAGGACTTCTGTGGGAAGGCCAGCAGTCTGTTTTTCACTTCGTGCTCCGTGACTTCTGGCAGTTTTGGTCGTCCTCTTTTGTGGACATCCAACAATGTTCCTGTGGTTTCCAATTTCTTCACCACATACTGAATGGAGGATTTTGCCGGTGGTTTTCGAACCCCAAACTGCGCAATAAATTGTTTTTGGCACTCCTTTATTTACACAGTTTTCCAGTACGTGCAAACAATAAACACGCGCTGTTCCACTGTGTACCAGTTCATGCTGTAATTGCTCGTAACACAAAGGCACGATGACTGTTGACGATCTTGTAATAACAACACAGTCAGATGCGTTGCACCAACTGCCGAAGACAACGAACACGCAATCGGCCTTAACTTTGTGCAGGCGTAACACACGGCTAGAGCGTAGTGCCGCCACTCAATACTTTGTAGCCCGTGTGTTGTGCCTGCGTGAAGTGAAGGCTGATTGTGTGTTCGCTGTCCTCAGCAGTTTGCTGTCCATGCTTCTCATACACCAGGGTAGGTCCATGGCGAATTTCAATGAATTACGTCCATTAGTTTGCAAGGTATAAGGGAAAATCAGGCGGAGAGCAAGTGAAACACCCTGTAATACTCAATAAGAATTATAACATCTTGACCAAATGTGAAAATATATTAGAAAAACATTGTTTATTTTAATCAGTGGTTCATTTTTCATTACTTTCTTGACTTTGTGGCTTAACTTTTCACTGCCGTGTGACGGCGAACGGCATCACACAATACTTAGCCCAGGTGCCCATGACGCCGAAAGGCGTCATGATCGTGGCTTAATATTTCCCTTTCTAAAATCCTCAGCACTTGAATAGAGTTATCTATTTTGTTACTGGCTCTGAGAATGAGTCTCCAACTATATGAAAATGACTACGGTTTGGGGGTAGTGGATTTTTTTCCACATGGTTTAGGAAAGGGAATGTACGCGTAAGTTGACTCCTCATAGACATAACACACAGGGTTCTCTTTTCACTGCAATATTTGTTTTCCTTTGAACGTCACTGGTTTTGTGGTGAAGGGAATTATCAATAAATAAATGCTTGAGTGGCAATAAAAAGCTTTTGCTGCTTAGAGTTCATTCGTAACAGGGCGACCTATTGAGGACGCTAAAGGGATTCCAAGGCAACCCATGTTGAGTTTTGTGGAAACAATGGATATATTCAGATAGGCTATCTCTGGTCCCTCTCAACCAAAAGTTCATCGGCAGGCACATTCTGCTGTGGAAATGATCCTGATAATTTGTCATCATATGCAGAAACTTACTCTTTTAGTAACTGTAGTATGACGAGCAGTGAAAATGAATAATGCAACGTTCTCTCTCATACTCCACCCCAACAGATTTTGAATGCACATTGGTATGATGTTCCAGACATCACAAGAATAATTCTGTTCACTGGTGTACTAGGATTGAAAATTAAAATGACAGGTATCACACAAACAACTCCTATGTTTCTTTTGTAGTACTATGGCAGTGAAACCTTGGTACTACAGAAGAAACATAAGTCATTTGTGCGCTGGAGAAATTAGTTACTTACACTGTAAATGGAGAAGTTTGATACAGCAACAGTAAGTAAACAATCAGTTACAAATTTATCTTGTATTTCTTTGTGGGGCTAACCTCTGAATCTCAGAGAACAGCTTAGTGATAATTATAAAAAAAAAAAAAACCAAAAAACCCCCCCCCCCCAAACCCGATTGAACCAATCCATTTTTTCAATCTTCTTGAAGAATTTTACAATGTATTAGTTACGCAAAGCAATGCATATACTGTAGACGTGTTTATCCCTGGTGTTACTGAAGGTCAATTATTATGAATATCAATTATGGATAAATTTCAGGTATTTTAGAATAGCAAAGTCATGCAAAGCTGTGTGATGCAAACACATGGCTAGGTTGATTTAAATGCATAGCTCATCCGTGGTGCCATGTGATGCCATGTGGCATCTCAGGAGATTTGCCCGGTTTTCCTACTGGCACCGCGTGTTTGCCATTAAAATAGCACAGCGGCAGCAAAAGTGTTGAGCACACCATTCAGATTCATCTATTTATCTTTGCATATTCAAGAGATGACACATGCCCAAAGCATTCACAATTTCTTCAGAGATCATTACCAAGAACATTTACCTGTGCAGTCAGCTGGATGGAAAACAAATCTTAGATAGTAGAAAATTGTGTGTAGCCTTAAGCAAATAATTTTCTTTCTATAGTTTGGTTTAAATGATCTTCAGTTATGATATGATGGATGAAAATGTTTATTGCAAAATGAATTGGTTTGCATAATTTTTTTTAGTTTTATAAAAGAAACATTTTCTGCTCTTCATAACATTTTTTTTTTTTTTTTTTTGTGTTTTAGTTTTAGGAAAAATGTTTCTTCCTCCTTGTAGAACAGTGGCGGCCAACCTTTTTATGGCATGTGCCACTTTTAGGCTTTTGTATCATGGGCGTATCCATTCTCCTAACTAAATTAGCCCACATCAGGTTTAAATAAAAACACAATTATTTTCTGTTTCATAAGATTTATTATCATTCTATCATTCTTCGTGCACATTAAATTGAACAACATGTTTGCAACTCACAATGACACTGGGATTTATAAAATTTTAATGCGGCTTTTGAATTTGCATGTTTCTTAAAATCTCATGTATGTTTGGGTTTACCTGTGAACAAGCAAGCAAGATTAAATTACTTAGGTGAGCGTTTGTTAGTTAATTTTGAACTATATTTAGTTTTAATCGTATTCATTACTGAAAAAGATTGTTCACAAACGTAGGTTGAGCCAAACCTAGAACAGTACATCACTGCAAATTCATGTAAAATCGTAAAATCAGGAACTGGAAGAAATTTCTAGAATTCAACATAATTTGGACTGGTTGAAGTAGAAATAAACTCATATATAATACCATTAGTGCAATATTATGCTGAAGGTCAATAATTTCTATCTGCATGTCTGGAGGATAATGATTTAGGTCTCCAATAGCAACTGAAAAAAAGGTTTGTAAAAAGTTCACTGTTTTTCTTATCTTTCTCGAAATCACAAAATCTTGTTGCAAAGGAGTCATGTAAAACAGATATTAACTTTTTGTACTTATAATTTGGGGCATTTTCAGATTCTTTTTCTTGTTCTTGCATTCGAGCAAATTGAGATAATTTGTTAAGAAAAAAATCATTTAAAAACAGCAAAAGTTTAGTCATGAAAGATGATACATAAGTAATCAATGTTGGGGAAAATGCAGTCTTTTCCTTGTAAACGTGAATTTAAACTGTTCAGATGCCCCATTATATATCTGTAAGAAATGCGAGATCCCACAGCCAGTCTTCATCTTTTAGAAGTGAGCACTCACTTGTGAGCAAACCATTATCTTCAAAATACTTTTAAAACACTATGTCGCAGGTCCCAAAATCTCCAAGGTCTTTCTCTTTGAAATCCAATGCACGTTACATTCTCGACGATTGAATGCACGGGCTCGAATTTTGTTAATACAAGGCACTACTGTATCCAGAACAGAAGATAACCCCAAGTCCTTTGCGCAAAGAACCTCTTGATGTATGATTCAGTGGTACTTGAATATCTTCCTTTCCACATAATCTTCGAGTAACGCTACACACCCCTTTTTCGTACCAATCATTGCTGGAGCCCCATCTGTGCAAATGCTGTCTAATTTCCCCCACTCTAACTTATTGTTTTCAGTAACATTTTTCAGCTCGTTAAAAACATCTTCACTTCTAGTTGTTATTAATTGGCGCTAGTCTAAGAGTTCTTCAATTAAGTCAGTTGTTGTTGATAGCACGTACAAAAATACTTAACTGGGCAGTGTCGGAAACATCACAGCTCTCATCTATAGCCAAGGAAAAAAACTTACAAGAGTGAATCAAAGACACAATTTGAGTGTTAGCATAATTAGCCATGTCGTCTATACGACGCATCACTGTATTCCGAGAAAGCGAAATTTTGTTGACCAATTCCGTTGTTTTTGGATCTCCGGCATGGGTAGCAAATATTTGTAGGCTGGACTTGACTATTTCTTCGCTGTCAGAGTATGGTTTCTTCTTTCGTACCAACAGAAAAGAAATTTTGTAGGAATCCTTCACCGTTGATATCAGTTCTTCACTCTTTTTCTGGAAAAGCAA
Source organism: Macrothele yani (assembly GCA_039090855.1). Lineage (NCBI taxonomy): Eukaryota > Metazoa > Arthropoda > Arachnida > Araneae > Macrothelidae > Macrothele > Macrothele yani. Next base: position 16,644,969 of record CM077012.1, read on the forward strand.
TTGTTGACCAGCTAGTGATTATTTTTTTCTTTTCTTTTTTTTTTTTTTTTTTGTTGTTAATAAAGTCCGTTCGTGATGTTTAGCCAACAGGATACTTAGAATGAAAATCAGAATGCTTTTGCTTGAAATGTCGCTCCAAGTTAAACTTTTTCGGTACCGCAACACAAGATCCGCAAATCAAACAAACTGGTTTGGCTTGCACCTTGATTACTAAACAAAAACTTTTCTTCCCAATCAATGTTGAAAGCACGTACTGCAACGTCTTCTTCATACTTCCTTTTTAAGGGCAACGGCTTACTAACAGACATTTCTGAAATTAAAGCACAATGTGGCACCAACCGTTCACATTACAAAGGAGTTAAGCCTTACCTTTTACGATCGCAGTTCGAAAGACACCGTGCCAAGAGAGAGAATCACTTCATCGCTCGCTAGCACTACATGACTATGTCGACGAATGACGTAAACAGGAGGAGCTCCTGAGCTTGTGTGACCTCCAGGTTGGTTCTTGCCGCACAACGTTCAGTTTTTCTGTTTTGCTTTAACTTCGGCCGTGTCTTCAGTGAAGACAAGATGTCACTGATTTACAACCGTGATAACAGTGACAATGGAATTAGGCTGATGGTTTCCTGCCCCCAGCAATAGTAGCAGGCAGGGGTACCAGCTTTGCTTTCTGATGCACTCACGCAAGCAAGCAAAACACACTTGTAAAAGCAACCTTGATTTGTGTATTTTTGCCAATTGCTTTAAGAATTTTTTTTCTTTTTCTCTCTCTCTCTCTTTTTTTTTTTTTTTTTTTTTTAAATAGGGTACTGAAATTTTGAAGATTTCCGCATGCCACCCAACACACCTCGGCGTGACACGGGTTGGCCACCACTGTTGTAGAGTTATAAGGCTGTACACGCTCACTTACACATTCAAAGTTGAACTCAACATCTCTTATTTGTCTAGTGTGCACATGCACTTTCCATGTGATATTAAAAACCAGCTGAAAAAGTTTCTTAAAACCATTGTGAGAAAGTAGGTTTTAGAAAAAAGTGGGTTCTATGTGGCACATGTACACAACTCATTACTTTTATGTCATTGTGCAAAGAGTAATGGTAAAATTGAAAGAAAGTGGTTCTAACACATTTAGGGTAACTTACCATTTCATGGTCTTACTCCCACTTGGACATTTCCAGCACGTGAGTTGTGATCACAATGTCGCTTGTTTCTAGAGGTAGCATGGGGCTCTTCACTTTTGTCAGCTGAAGCCATTCACTTTATTCTATTCTATTCTTGGTCATATAGGGTTTTTTTTTTCCTCCCTCCGAAGGTGTCGTGTAGTAATCTTCAAGTACTTAATTTTTCTTACCAAAACATAGTCCTGTCAAATTTATATGCACACTAGACGACACACTTGCGATCTTATTTACATATTAACATTAATAAAAAAAAACATTTTTTTTTTCGTCATTCATACATTTCACACATTCATAAATTTTATGTGTGGTATGTATGTATGACGAAAAAAAAACAATGTTTTTTTTTTAATGTTGATATGTAAATAAAACAGCGAGTGTGTCTAGTGTGCATATTTGACGTGACTATGTTTTGGTAAAAAAAATGAAGTACTTGAAGATTACTACATGATGCCGTCAGAGGGAGGGGGAAAAAAACAAAAAAAAAAAAACCCTATACGACCAAGAATAAAGTGAATGGCTTCAGCTGACAAAAGTGAAGAGCCCCATGCTACCTCTAGGAACAAGTGACATTGTCATCACAACTCACGTGCGAGTCATTCCATCTCAGCTCAGGCGGGGCATGTCAGGTGACCATTTTAGATTTGTTCCAAAAAATTACAGTAGTTACAACTACTGGAGACATAAAATATCCTGAAAGGATTTTCCTAAAAAAAAATTTTTTCTCCAGCTACAGAGTTTTGAAGTTGGGCTAAAATCTAGCGATCTTTGAAAAATGGGGAAAATGCTGTATTTTAAAATGAGCACTGCTTCAAAACTATTTAATCTATTCACTTTTTTTTTATTTTGTAGCTATTGAATTAAATTTTAACATGGCATAGTTTGAATAAGCCTGACTGACATTATTAATAAGGGAAAAAAACATTATCGCAAAAAAAAATATTTTTTTTTTGCATTTTCTAAAAAAAATTTCCCACTAAATAATTATTTTTCAGGTAAGTAAGATGGCAATCTGAAGTCCCTCAATAGTAGTTTTACAGCAAATTTTATTTTAAACCTGGGATGCATGCAGTCCATAAAATTTAATTTAAGTTATGCGGAAGTTCAAAAAAGCTCAATTTTTGAATGACATTAACTCAAAAACCCAATTTTTTAAAAATCTGAAAATCTCTCCATTTGATGCCCTCTTAGTTGTTAATAAATTGCTCATTGCAGAATAGTGTATTTTTGCTTGGTTAATTTTATATATATTTTTAAAGATTGCACGTATTCAGCCTTTCAGCGTTGTTGCGTAATACAGCACAAAATGTAATAGATTGTCCATATTTCACTGAAAGCATCGTTTAATCAGGTTTCAAAGTTAAAACATAGGTTACTGGTGTTTAATTAGTACAATTACATTATATTTTGAAGTTCAGCACAAAAACATACACTAAAAAATGTGCAGAACATAACATTATTATACTATAGCATCACTGTAATTCAATAACATACAATTTTTTTTTACACTTGGTATTATTGCAATTTTTTTATTAATTTTACTTTCATAAAAAAATAATTTTCACAAATAGCCTTTTAGATGATAAACAATTTCTTAGCAGTATATTAATAAAGTTACCTGTAAAAGGTTTATATAGAAGGATTAGGCACAGTAGATGTGGTTGATTTTTCTCAGCTCCTGTTGGTCAAAAGTATGGAGTCGTGCAGATAGTCCAAGTGGAGTAGGATTCCTTACTTTAAGCAGCACATTTTCTAATGGCTTTGGACATTCATCTTTCTTCTTTCCAGATTCCTCTGGCCACTGGAACCCTTTAGCTGGACCGTGAGGATGCAAAAATGACACAGTAATGTCATTGAGCTCTCGAGATATACCTGTAATCTGCCCCATCCACCAATTATTGTCATAAACGCACCCAACAAACTCACCTACCTGGAAATCACTTACTGAGTAATGTTTTTTCACCTGGCTGGATGTTTCAACTTGATGTTTAATTGTACGTCCCATATAAGACTCGTTATTTTTAACCAACCAGTAATGTTTTGATTGTATTCCTACAGCAGGTTTTACATTAGCCCCCCATTCTTCTTCCTTACAAGACCTGTAGGCTTGAACAGTTTTACCTTCAAGAATCAGTAGTGTTATATTTTGTAAAAGATAAGAAAGTTCAGCAACAAATGAAGCTGCATCTCTTATGGCTTGCACAGACAGAGACCCTCTTTGGAGATTAAACTGTGTTGCATAATGCTTACATAGCCCACCTATAGCATCACATGAACTTTTACCAGCCGCCCCGGTGGCGCAGTGGTCTAAGGCGCTGGCCTCTGATCATTCGTCCGTAAGGGGTCTGGGTCCGAATCCCGGTCAGGCATGGATGTCGTGTTTGTCTTACGGCACTGGCTCTCTCCCTTCCCTGGAACCAGTGACCCTAAATTAGGGACGGGCGACTGCTTATAGCCCATTGAGTTGCTCACGGTGGTCGTTAAACCTCAAATCAAAAAAAAAAAAAAAAAGAACTTTTACCATGCCCAGTTGCTGAAAAAATCCACTTTTTTCCCTCAATTTGATTATTTTTAGAAAGTTCATAAATTTGGTATTTATTTTTGAAATGTCCAGCAGCCCCATCAGAAATGTAAACAAGTGATCTAATATTTTCTAATTGGTACAACTTAGAAATTTCTTTTTATAATCTCTATAGCACAGAGAGCATGAGCTGTGTCATGAGCTGTAACATCAGACACTACAACAAAACTTTTTATCTCTTTTTCAAGATATGTAACACATGTGAATAGTGAAATCTGAACATTTTGCCTTTGTATTTCATCGGGCAGTATCACTGTCCAATTTTCAGCAAAATTAAACTGTAAAAGTAGAATGTCAGAACTTTCTTTCACAGAGATTTTTGCTTCAGCTATTCCTTCTCTTTAGATTTTCCTGATTTTGCTATGAGAAATTGCTTTCTTCACCCAATGTCTTACATCTTGCAGAAACCTTTGGACAGATACAGATTTTCTTATGAGGTCACCACCTTCCCAAATAGCAAATGTAACTTCTTCATTCAAGCAAAGAGTTTCAACTGTCAGTGCTTCTGTGCCGGGGCAGTCACCACACTCTTGGAGCCAACAATTTTCATTGCTTATTCTGTCACATAAACACTTCTGTAAAAGAACTTCTTCCTCAATTTGTGTGTTTGTTATATTTTGGAGAGCTGTACATATAAGTTTCAGATTACTGCAATAAATACAAGTGCATACTGCTTGTATTGGCTGAATTTTGACCCACTTTGGACGTAGAGTGTAAAACTTTGAAAGACCAATTTTTATATTTGGGTTTTCTTTTTTCATTAGCCTTGTATGCCTCTTTGATTGATCTTGTCATAAATCTTTTTACCTTTTTAATTTTCTCACCATTATCATCTCTAACACAAACAACATCATTTTTGTTTGGACTATCCCTAGTACAGTCTGTACTATCATCTAGGTAGTATGACCAGAGCTCGACAAATATGTTTTAGATCTAGGAGCCAGCTCCAAAATTTAGGCGCCAGGTGAAACGAAGTCAATAACGCATGAACAAAAACATGTTTGGTTATGACGCTAGAACAAAAAGTGGTAAACCATATTTGTTGTCATTTCTTTTTCTTTTTACGTAACCAAACCACTTATTGCAAAATAAAGTTCCAATTTGCTTCACAATTTTCTTTTTCCATTCTTTCAGTAGATGACCTCAAAAATTAAAATTTCAGATTTCGATTTTATTAAAATACTGTTGCGGATGTCATATTTTGTACATATTATTTCAAAGTACCATTTTTTTCTTTGTATAATCTGTAAACCATAAAATTCAGACAAAAAATTTGTTCGTGAGATCCACAAGGGTGTTAAATCCAAAGATAATCCGCTGCGGCATATGATCTGTAGATCGTGAAATTCTGAGAAAAACAAGTTTTTCCTTCACATAATCTGCAGCAGGATGTCTCAGACCATGATACTTAAAAAAAAATAAAAAAAATGACAGTCCATACCTGCCAACATTGCCAACAGCCTTGTTACTAATAACTAGTATTGCGTGGCATACACGGACTATTTTACGAAATGATCCATCTCTTTGTAAAAAACAAATATGCGCCTCAACAAAACGTTACAACAAACAAGGACTCTAATGAAAAAACTTTACGTGTGGGAAACAGAAAGTTGATTCCCCAGCGAGGTTCAAAACTTCTACCAGTAAAAATCAGTAAGATGCGTTCAGAATTCCACGATGCTTGATAGACAAGAAATCCAAGCAAGGGAACGCACAGTGCACGAACCTCCACTTACCATATGTAGCCCCTAAAATTGCAATTTAAGGAGAAGATTAGACCAAAGAAGGAGGAGGGGGGGGCTGAATATTTTAACTAGTGAAAAATCAAAACAGACAGAAAGAATGCGTACTACTGTCAGTTTGTTTTTATTGACTGCAACTTCACAGCACCACTGCTTAATTTTTCTTTCTGCTGATATCATTCTCTCCCTACTACTTCATTGTCACTTTTCTTTTCTTGTTTTTTATGCCCTCTGATAAAAACCATCCATGTCTGAGGACCATGAGTGCATGATATCAAAGCTTCAACTATTTTAGATAAATGGTGTAACTTTGGGAATATTAATACTTTTGAACACCATGCATCAATTTATAAAATTTTCGTCACTTCCGTTTTCGGGAATTTCCTTCTTCCTTTATCAAGATTAAATGCAAAAACTTAAGGGGGGGGCATTTAACAGCGCTGGAGAATGGGAACATCGCGCGCGCGCGGTTGGGGATACATACCTGCCAACATTGGCAAGAGCCATGTCAGTAGTACTAGTATTATTGCGCAGCATAGATAGACGCAGGAGAGTGGGAACATCGCAGGAGAGGGCGATTACGGAAGAAATCTTTGCTTCGTACGACTTCTGGTTTTGGAATTTTTCCCCTACTTTCAAGCTGAAATACAAATACTTATGCAGTAAAATGTTATTTAACAATAACACTGGACAGAGGTAAAATCGCGAGAAAAATGAAATTACGATTACGGAAAAAATCTGAACTCCATCGATCTTCCGTCTTCGAACGTTTCATAAAGATGGAATTCCGTCCTCCGAACCCCCCCCCCCCCCACTAAATTTCTGTTCACCTGGGCGTCGATCGCGTAAATGACCATAATAATAGTGAAAAGGGCGGAATTCCTCGAATTCGCGGAAGAATCTTATGCCTGAATATTACGGGGAAATTTTCACGGCGTCTTCCACAAAATCTTGCCTAGGCTACAGTTTCAAGCTGAAATACGAACATATATGCCATAAAATGATAAATAACAATACTAGACACAAACGCAACATCGGGAGAAAAAAATTACGATTAGGGCAAATTCTTTTTACTCCATTTAACTACTGTTTTCGAAAGCTTTGAAACAAAATACTGTCCCCAAAAATGACCCCCCCCCCCCCCGCATTTTTTTTTTAAACAAAATGAAGATTCGTAGAATCTATATTTTCGAGCATGAGTTCCGTAGTCAGACAACGAAATCCGTAGAAACTACAGACATTCCGTAATAATTGGCATGTACGACAGTCGTATAATCCGCACCTATCATGTTATCGTGAATAGTAATTTCGGACAGAAAACTGCGATTCACAGGACCGCCTCAGAAATCCAAAGATGTAAGGAAGAAATGATGGTCTTATTGAAAAAGTAACTGCCATTTTGAAGTACTTCTGTGCTACTTTTAAGTAAATAAAGAACTAAATTCGCTAGCGCCAGCATTACCGTAGCTCATTTACATTAGTTACACTAAAAAAAATCCGTTCAAATTGCAGACAGTCCATAGCATTGTCTTATTTTTGGATACGTTTCAACTGAATACCACAAGTAAAAAAAAAAATAATAATAACTAACGCAATTAGCGCACCAAAACTAGGCAATGCGATTCGTAGAAAGGTTACATGCAACGGAATAGCTTTGCGGGATTCCGAGAGTAGCGAATTCTCACACCACGTAGGATTCCGCATGCGCGAATAGTGCCTCCCTTACATCATATTTTCTGTCACCGCATTTTTGGTACTTTCCTAATAACACCACTTCTCCTGGCAATTACCTCGCAGACTTTTTAACGCCGCTCCGTTTTTTGTTTTTTTTTGTTTTGTTTTCATTATCGGTGTCCGCAGTAGCTAAATTTATAATTTTTTAATAGATAATCTGTGGATTAAACAACCGAAATTACTGTATTTACTGCAAATAACGAAATTTCAAGTAAGACGAAAATTAGGCGCCACGGCCCGAATTTTAGGCGCCTGGGCGACCTGGCGCCTGGGATTTGTCGAGCCCTGAGTATGACAATGCCAGAGTTGCAGCTTCTGTAGACAACGGATGCCCACTGTAGGGGTCAGGTTTGAGCATAGATTCCCCTTTCTCTTCTAACCTTGCGTGATTTATCTATGAGGTACTTTGATACTGTAGGTAACTCTCCCTTCAAATCAGTTTTACTAACAGTCTGTGGTAGCAATGTCAGTAATTTCACTTTTTTAGTGTAGTTACAAGTATGAAGTGCTGTATTAATATTAGAAAACCACTGATTACAAGTAGAACAGTCAGGCTTCTCAAGAGACAACTGACTTGAAACACCAACTCCATATATGTCATCTAATTTCTGCACAGCTGAAGTTGTTAGTGTTTTCTCTGTCAACTTTTTCCTCTTCACATAAGCTTCTCTCTTATCCTCCCTAACTTCTGAAGGGGCTTTAAAGGGTGACACATTAACATCAAGCATTGTAATACTGTTATTTAAAACATCCACAATCTCATGACTGGGAATGAAAAAACCCTTCCTCTCTCTCTCTCTCTCTCTCTCTCTCTGATGTGGGAATTTCTTCTTCAGTTTCATTTGCACATTCCAAAATTTTTCTTTTGTAAAAAGCCACACAATTGCAACACAAATAATCATTTCTATTTACAGAGACAGATAGGCCTACAATCCTTTGAATTTCATCACCTAAATCACCAACACCACAGAACCTAACAAGCATAGTGTCTTTTAATGTAGTCCACACATCTAACTCTCTCAGAACTATGATGATCAGACATTATAAATTATTCACTGAACAATACTGAACATCACTCATCAACAGACAAGAGCAAACTGGAGTGGGAGAAAGGTGGGGAATTAGTAAATGAAGGACATAACAGCTGTGGATTGGCTGTTCGGTGAGCAATCAATGGACATGTTTGTACTTGCAAAAGCCTGTATAACCTGTGGTTTCAGCATTGTGGCTTGTGCAATTTCATTACAAAATGCTATAAATTTATGAGGAGTATCAGTAGAACAGTGGATGGTTACAAAATTAACAAGTTTAACAAAATAAATAATTTAAAGTATATACTGTATATATAGAGAGGGAAAGAGTATGAGGTTGCAAATAATTCCCCTAGAAAAGAAATGAAACCAGCAAGAACATACTGCCATGTTCTGCAAATATTTTTTAGTATATGTTTTTGTGCTGAACTTCAAAATATAATGTAATTGTACTACACTGCTGGACAATTGCTAAGGACGGATCATAAACGGCTATATAGCGCATAAAAAAGTAAGTGTGGTTGGATGCCAAGTGAAATAAAATGTTAGAATGCCAGGACATTACAAGAAAGACAATTTATTTTGCTCTGAAATCCAGAAGGCTTTGGAACGTGTTCAAGGGACAAACAGGCCATTTTGTGCAGAATACGTAAACGTGAAAAAAATGCAATTACCGTCCGCAGGCGTTCCAGCGTAAGATGTCAATACGGGATATGGCCACCATGGAGGGCGATGCAAGATTCCACACGTCGTGTCATGCTTTGCACAACATTATCAAGCAGCTATTGGGGTAATTTATCCCATTCCTCTGTCAGTGCACGGGTGAGGGTGTCCTTGTTTATTGGAGGGCATTGGCGACCAGCAAGACTCCTCCCCAAAGCATCCCACACATTTTCAATGGGATTCAGATCTGGAGAACGTGCTGGCCATACGAGGCGTTGAATATCCTCGCTCTCAAGACACTCCTGGACAGCGACTGTTCGATGACATGTTGCGTTGTCGTCCATGAAAATGAATCTATCACTGACAGCACCACAGAACATGCGAACATGAGGTAGCAGAACATCATTAATGTATCGTTGGCCAGTCATAGTCCCAGTTGGAAGCACGTAGAGGGACGTACGGCCATTGATCATGATGCCAGCCCATACCATGACACTACATGTTGGATATCGGTCCCTTTCCTGTATGTTTGCTGGACAATATGCAGTACCACTATCACGCCAGATCAGTTGTCGACAATCGGACGATAGACTGTATCTACTCTCATCTGAAAAGAGGACAGCAGACCAGTCGTTATCAGTCCAATTGTGATGTTGATGGCACCATTGCAAACGGGCGGTACGGTGACGTCTGGACAATGGGATGCACACAACAGGACGGCGGGCGTATAGTCCTCCTTCATGCAAACGTCTGGCGACAGTTTTTTGGGAGATTCGCTTGCCAGTAAGTAGCAGCCAGAAACTGATTTGCTACCTCACTAGCTGTGCTGCGCCGGTGTCTTTTTGTTGATAGCACTATGTACCGATCTTCTGCGGGTGTCGTACTGCGAACACGACCTCCCCCGTGGCGTTTGCTACACTCTCCATTTGTTTGAAATGATTTCCAAAGCCTTGAAACAACACTGTGGCTGACGTCGAACTCCCTGGCAACATCTGTTATTTTTCGCCCTTCAATCTTGCCAATAATACGGCCACGCGTAAAATCATCTAGGTGATGTCGGGAAGACATACTGAAAATTGCAAGTTCGTCAATTGATTCTTTCCCTTTCAACTTTGCGTTTGAACAACAACGGTCAATACGCGTCAAATCCTTTATATCTCTTATCAGCGCTGTGACGTCACGAACAAGTTCGGCAATCCAAAATTTGCATACGCACAACACGTCTTACTGTATCCCGCACTTATGCTAATTTCCACATTTTCCTGCCTTCCATTTTATGGTTGCTATTGTCATCCGTCCTTAGCAATTGTCCGGCAGTGTAATCAAACACCAGTAACCTATGTTTTAACTTTGAAACCTGATTAAACGATGTTTTCAGTGAAATATGGACAATCTATTGCATTTTGTGCTGTATTAGGCAACAACGCGGAAAGGCTGAAAACTTGCAATCTTTTAAAAAATATATATAAAATTAACCAGGCAAAATTACACTATTCTGCAATGAGCAATTTATTAACAACTAAGAGGACATCAAGTGGACAGATTTTCAGATTTTTAAAAAATTGGGTTTTTGAATTAATATCATTCAAAAATTGAGCTTTTTGAACTTCTGCATAACTTAAAATACTGCATGCATCCCAGGTTTAAAATAAAATTTGCTATGAAACTACCATTGAGGGACTTCAGATTGCCATCCTTACTTACCTGAAAAATAATTATTTAGTGGGGAAATTTTTTTTCAGAAAATGCAAAATTTTTTTTTTTTTTTTGCAATAATGTTTTTTTTCCCTTATTAATAATGTCAGTCAGGCTTATTCAAACTACGCCAAGTTAAAATTTAATTCAATAGCTACAAAATAAAAAAAAAAAAACTTCAGTGAATAGATTAAATAGTTTTGGAGCAGCGCTCGATTTAAAATACAGCATTTTCCCCATTTTTCAAAGATCGCTAGATTTTAGCCAAACTTCAAAACGCTGTAGCTGGAGAAAAAACTTTTTAGGAAAATCCTTTCAGGATATTTTATGTCTCCAATAGTTGTAACTACTGCAATTTTTTAGAACAAATCTGAAATGGTCACTTGACACAGTTTGGTACTGTCTGCCTGAATTAAAATGGAATGACTCTTGCTGGAAATGTCAAATTGGGAGCAAGACCGTGATATGGTAAATTGCCCTAAATGTATTCATACATGAGATTCTTCCGCGAATTCGCGGAATTCCTTTTTTTCTGCATCATTTTGGTCATTCTCGAGGTAATTGCAAAAATGAAGAGAAAGTTTTCAGGATTTTGGGGGGCGGGTCGTCGTTCTATAGAAAAAAGCGGGATTCCGCTTTTTGTGGAGTAAAAGAACTAAGCGGTTTCTAGCTAAAAGCGTTGTTTTTGGAGCAGATGCGGGGGCAAGAAGAAATGTTGGAGGGTGAAGTCAGGAGATCAATTCGTTTACTGCTGTCAACAATGGATGGGATGTCAGTCACTTGAGCATCGCAGCGCAAAGGGTGGAAGCTCCGTCTACTTCGTGCTTTAGAGAAACTCCCGCAGCCCTTTCCGTGTCTTGCGGGAAATCGCCACTGCGTTCTATCAGCGACGTCATCTCCAGAAACTCTCTTGTAATTTGCAAATGTACCCGAATGCGTTCCCGCTTTTCTGAGATCGTTCGAGAATCGAAGCTCTCGTGAAACCTCTTTCTACAGAGGATGCCAAAAATTACGGAATCTCCGTAATTATTACGGATTTCTCCCGGTATTACGGGTGACTAACCAAAAAATTATGGATATTCAGATTTTCGTTGTTATTAAGAAAGTTTTACTGATTTTGTAAATAATCGATGTAAAAGCCTCTGAACAAAGTTTGTAATACAGCCCCCCCCCTTTTTTCTGAGGTGGTGGAATTTGTTTTGCTTGTTTCAAAGTGTAAAAAAAAAAAAATGCCCGTCGTGCTTCTTTCGCCGTGGCCCGGGGTACATCGACCTGAAGCATCTGAATAAAGTTTGTGACACAGCTTTCTTTTCTTAAATTCGTTCTACCCCCCCCCCCCCCCGGGCGCGAAGAGAAGGAATTTGTTTTGCTTGTTTGAAAGCTAAGTGGAAAGAAAGCACGTCGCCCGGCTAGGATAACGTCGGCCCGAAGCCACTGAACAAAGTTCGTGACGCAACTCTGTTTCTTTCCTTTCCTTTCTTTTTTTCTAAGGAAGAATGTGTTTTGCATTTTTGACAGCTAAGTTGGGGGAAAAAAGCACGGCTTTGGGCCAGTATTATGTCGGCCCGAAGCCTCTAAAAAGTTTGTGACGCAGCTTTCCGTTTTTTTTTTTTTCATTCTTTTTTTCTAAGAAGGAATTTGTTATGTTTGTTTGAAAGCTAAGTGGAAAGAATGTTTCACGAGAGGCTCAAAAACAGGGTTAAAAACAAGAATTCTGCCGAGTGCCGAGAAAATCTCCCCACTTGCTTGACATTGATGGAGATTCGTGTCACCATATTCACAATGCAAGCAAAAAATTTTGCAAGCCATTTTATAAGGTTACATTGAGAAATACTTTATTGACTTCTTCAATGACTAAAAACTAATCTGTGGATATATGTTTCTAATTCTTGCAAATTTCTAATTGCTTGACTAAATTCACAAACTTTCCTAGACAAATACTTTTCACCTCAGGATTTAGCTGGTAAAGATTCACATGTAAGTTTTAAATCTGATTTTTAAAAAATATTTCATTTTATTTTGTTCTTGAACCCCTACTTTTCTATTGTGAATATAATAATGTGCTTCACTTTAATATTTACTTACATAATTTACAGAAAATAATTCCATCATATGGCTAGTGTAATCTTAAATATTGTATATATGCTGTATTTGAATTTGCTCACCGCACGTTTGCATGTCCGAATTTTCCACCCAGTTAAAAAGTTCAGCTTTTTTTGTCATCGGCCGGTCTCATGTATGATTATTACATTGTTGCACGTTAATTTAAACCTTACAATATCGGACATGCGTCCAATATATGAGGTGATTACAAAGAAAGTGGTTCTGTTTCATGTGTAAGTAAAATTCCATAATTAGCTTGGAGATTTAAAGAATAACAGTAATTATAAAATGCACAAAACAAGTTTTTGGTAAAATAATGAAATTCAGCATACCAGCATAAGTTCAATTAGTTGGATGAAGCATTGAAACCTAATATAGTTAACACCCACTTGAAATTAACTGAAATGCATCTGAACTCTGCTGGCAAATATGTAAAAGTGGAGTTGAAATGTAATAAAATCCAAGAAAGGTTGACTAACCCAAGTTGAAATGTCAAAAGATAGGTTAAAAATGAAGCAATAAAACTTAATGGAATGTCTAATAAGACTGAATTGAAAGTTTGAAAACATATTATATAAAAGGATTGTGTCCCACCAAGCTATGCAGTGATCAAGTACAGTAGTGTCACATTTTATGCGGGGTTACGTTCCGGTGAGACTGCGTAAAGCCGGAACCGTGTGTATTCAAAACCAATACTAAAACTACATACAATAAATCACTTCACACGCTTTTTTTTTTTTTTTCGTTATATATGTACGGTATTATTTGCTTACATATATCTATTACAGTGTAATGTGTATTTTACAAAGAATAATGTATACATACTTCTGTAACAGTTACAGTTCAAATACGAGATAGCATGATGCAAATCCTTATGCATACCTACCTAATCGTCGCTTTCACTACGTAACACCACTGCGGGGTCGTCAATGCTAGGTCCAAAGCCGATGCAGTAGTTGGGGACTCTAGGCAAGGCAGTGGGGAGCCAGTAAAAGGAGTTTTTTTTTTCTTTTCTTTCTGGAAAAACATCATTATCCGCAACTGTTGCTGCTGTGTCTTTAGCTGCTTATGAAAACATCTCATAATACGGCATTAAAGAGTCAGCAATACTTGGCTTCTTTTAAGGCTACGTTTCATAGAGGGATCATAGTTAGAAATTAAATCTTTCAAGTGCTTGGCTGCTTGGAAAATTTCGGCAAACTTGTGCAGATTACCTCTGGCAGTTTCATCTTTTCGTCGGTGTCATCATCATCTTCGTCCAAGGAAGTTTTCACAAGTTCTCCTAACTCTTCATTTGTCAACGGTTCTTGATGTCCATTAATCAAATCTGTTATTTCTTCCTCCAGAATATTGACGAAGCCTTCACCCCCAATTTGTTTGGCCATCTGAGTAATATGTTTTCCTCCCTCATTGATGGTAGGGAAACCTTTAAAATTATTGACACAGTCACGCCACAGGGGCCGCCAGCACACATTGATTGATTCTTTCGTAGATCCATTTCCCATGTGATATGAATCTAGCAGTGGGGCTGATCGTGTATAATTGAATCCGCGTAAAATGCGGCACCACTGTACATTTTGAACCTGACTTAGGGTGATTTTTGTTGATATGGCAGTTGTCTCCAGGTGCAACAATTCCACTGTTAAATCTGTCCTGACATGCCTGCACTCAAAGAACATAGCAACAGTGGTCGATCTTTGCATTATAGAGAGTCCCTTGCATGTCATCTTGTGGATGAGTTTGTTAGTGATGTACAACAGTTTAGTTTGTATTGTTTATATTTCTTAATTTTTCTAGTATTTACAAATTTCCATGCATATAAGAGTTCATCAGGCATGGTTGAATTGCAGTTAATAGTCATTGTCTTCTCTATAGTTATGGACTCTGCTGTTAGAATTTGCTTATGTTTATGATGTGACAAATAAGTGTTGAAGTTTCCTATAAGGGAGTAAATTGATTATCTATACACAGTATTGAATCGTAGATATGCGTACATGTAAATGTTCCCGATTGGTTACAAGTTTATACAATCTAGTACCAAAGTTGCATTTTGTGCTTCTTACATATGTTCTGGAAGGTTTATCTTCTTGGTTATGTTGAATGGGACTTCTTGGTTATATTAAATCATACTTTCTATGATGTTTTCTTATGTGGTCCGTGCTTTTGAAAATTGCTGTTATGTATGTTTGCTCTTTGTTTAGAGATATGTGTTTTGATATGCATTTTTATTTTATAAACTTAATATATTTTTATAAGGCTTTCCTTTTGGCATTCATTACATAGTTATCAAATGTCTGTTGCTGTGAGGACACCAGATCTTGTATTCAAGTACTTCTGTTGTGCTGGTTTAAGATACTTAAATTCATAAGCCTACCTTTTTAAATATCATGCATAATGTATTTCATCAATAGTGGAAACCCATTTCTCTTCCATCTTGTTTTTTGTTGGTAGTGTGCTAAATATCTTTTGTAAGAGCTGTTCTCATTGACACTGAGTTCAATCAATGGGGGTTTTGTTCATATTTTTATAACATAATATGAATTCATCAAAAGTGATGCATTCCCGCAATTTTAGTCTGTCCTCCACGTCTCTGGTATGTTTTATAATATAGTCTCAAAAAGGCAAGGCATAAAATTACCATTATGTGGTATTATATTATTAAAAGGTTGTAATATAATGTTATACACCGGTATTGTGATGTAACTGTACAGGTAAAAAAGAATGTTTAAAAGATTCATATTTTAAGAATGTTCATTTTGCTGATGAAAAGCATAAAAACACCAAATAGCTGATGTATTTGACTCACATTGTCAGTTTGATCCATTTTCAAGGAGGGCACATGTGTTAACCATTGTTGATGATAGTATAGTCCAAATCATTTTTGGTATGCATGCATTTGTCATTCATTGTGTGTAGTTAGCTTGCCTATTCTTGTCATCCACTGGGTTTTACAATGTCACAGATATTACAGCTGTACTGCCTTGTTTGTGGCAGCAGAAACTTCTGTTGTGTTGTTTTTGTTTTTTCCATCAGTTGGTTATGTGTGTCTCAGAGGTTAGTAATTTCTGGATTTCAGAAGTGCCTGTTTGGTTAGAGATATTACAGTTTGTTGTTTAGGTTTTTTTGTTTTTTTTTAATGTAATGATGGATTTTTGACATATGTGATAGGTTTTTTTTTTTTCTTAGCAGGCTACTGTTGATGATGTGTTTGATTCCAGTAAAATCAAGGGCTATGTTGTTAGCGTTCAGATTATTCTTTGTACTGCCTTTATAAAAGATGTTTGACTTCTATCTTTGGTGTTAGGTATTATTTTAATTCACTATTTTTGCAGGGTCTTGGTTGCTTTTTTTGTTTGATCCTACTTTTTGCTGTTTTTATCTGATTTGTGACAATACCTATGTGTGTTTTTTTTTTTTTTTAAGATTTTAATTTTCCAGGTAAACCTATATACAGGAATGGGATGAGCCACAATGTTTTTTTATTAGCTGTTGCTTTTTGTGTGTACAATAGTGTTCATACACTAGTTTGCTTATTCAGGTTATGTATTGTAATGTTTGCGTGGTCACTTTATATCCAGTTAAGTTTGTTTTTTCTGTAAGACCTCTTACTTGATTGGGTTAAAGGTCCATTTCGTATTAGATTTTCCTACCACATTAATTATAATGCTTGCATTAGTAAAATTTCACATGTTCAATTTTCTGCCCTTAAATTTATATGGTTCATATTTGTTTATAAAAAGATTTTCGTTAGGCAGTTTTTATTTATACTTTTTGGTGATTATACTTAACTAATTGAAATTGTTTTTCAACTGATATTAAGTTTTAGAAATGAATACAAGATAACAGACTGTAGATATCATATCCACTCACTATGTATCATGTATGACTAAGATTTTTTTCTTCACATTATTGAAAGAGTATGTGTATATTAATATTTGTAGCAGTAAAGTTAATGTAAATACTAAACAGGTTTTTGAAAGTAGTGGTATTCTTGAAACAGCCAAAACTATGAACTTCATATTTAATGTTGGTCTTGCTGATATACATATAATGTATTGCTGGGCTTGTTATGATGGCAGTGTATAAAGTTCATGATTTAAGTCCATTGTCATTGTGTTTGATTCTTGCTGTTTCCACTTCTATGAAGCAATAGCTCTAAATTAGGGATTTACAACACCTACTGGCCGTCAGTGTATGTCAGGCTTTGTAAATTGCCACAAGAGAGAAATGTCCAGACGTTATGGACTGTGTGTTTCTGACGTGTTGCCCACTGTGTTGTTGAGGATATATTAAAACTGCTCATTGTTTTGAACTGTCAGTTCTTTAGCTGGTAGTATGAGATAAACTGGAGATTTTACCTGAAGTGGTAGCATTTTTATTGACATTTTCTGTTTTCATTTTAATTTAATACTTTCATGCCTTTTCTTTTGTTTAGAACCTGTGTGTGTTCAAAACTGTGTTAATGAATGCATCATTCATTTGTAGGGTTTAATGTTTGGTTATGCAACTGATGAAACAGAAGAATGTATGCCATTAACTGTAGTTCTGGCACATAAGTTAAATGCTAGGTTAGCCCAGCTGAGGCGAAATGGAACATTTTGGTGGGCAGGTCCTGATTCAAAGACTCAGGTAGGTTTTTATCATTTTGTAGTAACAGAATGATGATTATTTTTATTGTTTTAAGTACTGTTATATATCAAGTTCCTCCTGGTGGTCATTATCATATGTCAATGTTTGTAAACTTGTGAGCTGTCATACATATGAATCAAGCTGTATTTCCTTGTACATGACACAATATCAGTTTAAAAGATGGGATGGACTTGTATAAATTACATAATTCTTTTTTTTTCTCCAGAAATGTATTAATAAGCCATTCATTTCTTTAAATCAGCTATTGCTATCATAGTATAATTCACTAGTTGGATTGTAGGTTCTCAGGTGTAGCCCAAACTAGATGTGCCAAAATTATTCCTTTTTTTTTTTTTTTTGGTCCCTCCCCCTTTTTTTCTATTTTTTAAACCATTTGTTTTAGTAATATTTATAATTATCCTTTTAAGGTTATGCACTTCTGCAGTATGATGGTGAATGCTTATACTGAAGTTGGTGCTCTGTTGTTTTGTAGGTTGAATGAGAAGGGGCATTAATTAGCCATGTTAAGCCTTGCAACTTTGTGGAGGTAATAATAGGTCCTGTATTTTCATTGGCTTGTCCAGTAAAGAGAAGCTATATCAATAAAAGAAGTAGGTACCTAATTAAGATTAGTTGGAGTTATACCCTCATCGTCAAAAAAATAGTTCCACGCAGAAGGAAGCAACTTACAGGAATGAAACTTGGTGGATAGGTTTGACATGATGAGACATGCAAATGATTCAAGTATGACGCTGGGTTGTAGCGCTGTGCCTGACCGGCTATATCAGGTCGTCCCGTTGCACGTGCTTGCCATTCTGACTCGTGCTGTTGTGTTGGTTGCATCGTTTGCAAGTGAAGTATGCTTCGGAGAAAAGTTCAAAAGCAATTTGAGCAGTTGAGGAGTTCGACAGGGGCTGCATTGTCGTGCTCCGAGAAGTGGGATGGTCTTATCGCTGTATTGCGCGCCATACCGGCCATGCGGATATCACCAGCACGCTGTTGGCAGCAGTGGATAGAAGAAGGCACACAGCAGTGACAGGAAGTGTCTGGGAGACCTTGATGGGCTGTCCGACATGCTTGGAGTGACCCAACAGCCACGATTACAGATATTCAGCGAGCAGTGGTGCTCTCCATGCATCGTCCGATTAGTGCCAGCACCATTGGCAGACGGCTGCACAACGTATGACTACAAGTACGCAGACCATTATGACAACTGCCCTTAATACCATTGCATCGTAGCCAAAGACTGTAATGGTGTCGTGCCAGACTGTCAAGGAGCCACTCAGAATGGCAGTGGGTGATCTTCAGTGACGAGTCTCGCTTTTGTCTTGGAAGAGACTACCACCGAATCCGTGTGTGGAGGCATGTTGGTCAGCGCCAAGATGAATGGTTTGTTGTTGAGCGTCACATGTCCAGAAGGTCTGGTGTCATGGTGTGGGATGCAATTGCCTACGATGTCAGATCACCTTTGGTGTTCATTACAGGCACTTTGATAGCCCAATGTTACATTAATGAGGCCCTGCAACCAGTGGCCCTACCTTTTCTGAATGCTCACTCCGGTGCGATTTTCCAACAGGACAACACTCGTCTGCATACTGCTGCTGTCGGGAGAGCTTGCCTTCAAGGCACTGACACTATGCCATGGCCAGCCGCATCGCCAGACCTTTCGCCGATTGAACATGTGTGGGATGCTATTGGACGTGCTATCCATATTCCACCCCTACCGCACAATCTGCAGGAAGTGCATGATAAGATTCAAGCTGCATGGTATGGCTTATCTCAGGACACCATTAGGAACCTGTACAACTTCATGTCAAGACATCTGGCATGCTGTGTGAGCAAACATGGTGGCCTGATGCCATACTGAGAAACACTACTTATTGGCATGTAGCTCAATAAATATTGCCCATATCAGTCTCAATGTTTCATCATTTATTGTTCCTGGTAACCTTTACCTTCCTCCTGAATAGCATTGCAATCCAACACGTCCTTCTGCGTGCAGCTCTTTTTTTGACAATGAGTGTATTTGGGAATAATTTGGTTTTGTAGATTTCTTAGGACTGAATTTTAGAGACAACTTTTTAGCTTTTCAGCACACTTTCTTTTATATGGGAACTACTGTACTATTTAGTTTGAAGTAATGTTTTTTTTTCAATGAGTATAGAGTAGCCATTCATTAGTTAGAACTTTATTTACTTTTGTATTTCTGCAGCCTCTTACAAATATTTCGAGGTTTTTGCACATGAAATATGAGGAGTCAAATCACTTCTGTCTGCTGCGTGCATGTTGTAAATGCAAGTCTGCGAACAGCTTTGTGATTTTTCAGAGAAAAATTAGTCATAGCTTATGTTAGTTAGGATGAAATAAATCAAAGTATGGTTTGTGTTATTTATGTTTTGAGTTTTCAAGCGTTCAAAATATCCTTTGATAGCATGCTAAAAATGATGAAAATGCTAGTTAATTTTCTTTCCACTGTTTGTTACTGTTTCTGGGGACTGTCCTTATTGCAGCCTGGTTTCAATTTATGTCAGGGATGCATAAGACTTTGTTGACAGACATATATTTTGTCAGTTGTTGATTTTACTGACAAGTATGTTCTGTTAGCCATTGTTTTCCAGTACAGCCTATGCTGTACATTTAAGCACTTGCTTAACAATGAAGACATTGTGTAATTCAGTACTGATTTTCCAATGGGAACAAATGTGAAGTAGAAGAGATGCCTTCCCTCCCTGAGCACACAAATCTGCAACCATTGTGAATTTTTGCTGACAGGCATAGTTTTCTGGTATAGACCAGTTTCATCCACATTAAACTTTTGCTTAACAATATATCTGTGCTCTCCTTTGATATACCTGAGTTACTCAGGCAATTTTTCAATGGCCCGATAGTAAACTTTTGCTTAACAATATATCTAAGCTCTCCTTTGATATACCTGAGTTCCTCAGGCAATTTTTCAATAGCTCGAAGATCCACTATGTAGCTTCCCACACATTTTTTAATTTTGAAAGTCATGATGTGCTTTAAAATTGGAAATCCAGCCATTACTGCAATAGGTTTTTGTATCACTTTCATCTACTTTTAAATCACCAAAAATATGTTGTGTTGTAACACAGACAATAGCTTGATTTAGGAACACATTATGCTAAGGTTGACCTTATAGTCAAGTCACTAGCATTTCCCCCATTATCCTTAACCAGTTCTTGGAGAATTTTTGTGAACTTAAAGATGTGCCTGCTTTTTAAGGCTGTTTATTACTGTCTCGCCAGTAGTTCTAATGCTTTGCATAGAGCTTCGTCATATATTAGTATTACAATGCAGCGTTCGAATTACCGAGTGGTCCGCTGGCCAGTAGAACTTCTGTTGGACCACTGAACTATTGATTTTACTGGCCCGGATGGCCAATATTTTTTTTTTTTTTCTAATTTGTTACAAGTTAAAAAATGAATTTCTATTTCTTTTATCTTGTTGTATGGCTTTCTTTTCAGGCTACAAACTAATGATAGGTTTAAAAAAATATTGGAGATAATTCCATTTAAATGATGCATTATTTTCGACATATATTGTAAATGTCTAAATTTTTTTTTTTTTTTTTTTTACGGACCAGTGGGCATTTTGGTGGACCAGTGGATTGCAAATTCTAGTGGTCTGCTGGGCCAGTAGAAGATTTATTTCTAATTCTAATACTGCAATGTATCAGCAGTTGTTTGATGTCTTTGTGGTATTTAACCACACATAACTTCTGTTCCAGATTCTTTGTTTTTTGGGTGCACATTTCAGGACTTGTACTAGCACCACATGTTAATGAATGCTTGGATGACATTGTTTTGAATTATAAAAAATTTTAAATTGCAATAACAGTGAATGTTAAAATAACAAGTGTAATAAGCATCAAATGACTCTCAGAAGTTCCAGTGCATATACATAAATGTGGTTCACATGATATGTATGGTCAATGGATGAAGATATTTCTGCTTATTAGCTATAGTAAAATGGTGTCACCTTGCAGCAATAGTCTAAACTGAGCTTACAGTTCACTCAGCTCACCAACTTTGAAATTATATAATTCTTGTTGAATTTTTACTTTTCTTTTAGGATTCATGTTATTTAGAATTTTGCTTGAAAAGTGACTTTAATATTTTTTTTAAATCTTGCACTTGTTCAAATTTGCATAAAACACAACCACTCTTTAATTGAAAGACATATACAGAAAACTTCAGTGAAAGTACTGGGAAAATGGTGGTGGTGTGTGTTTCAGATTCTGAAACTTTCATGATTTGTGTGCTCCTTGAAAACCTATGTGCTTTGAAGAACTAGAAAACAATCATTGATTGTTACATTTTCCCTGAAGATTTGGTAAACGAAAATGAACACTGAGACCGATTATTCTTTGGCAGAGCAATTGCTCTTAATCATCTTCGGTAGTTTTAATAAACAAACACTAAAACCAATTTATTTTGGCATGGTTAAAATGATGTAGTGAAAGTTTGTGTTCTGAAATTTCATATTCTTAGCATTCATATGACACTAAGAAAACCCACATTACCTTTTTAGAGCATGTGCAATGATGAACTGTGTAAACCTAAAATTTTCAAAATTCCACTTTCTTGCAGTAGAAAAATCACACCTGTGATTCTGAATTATCAAAGTAATATATATACACTATATTGACAAAAGTCACCGGACACCTAGAAGAGAAACACAACATAGCATTTATTAATGTACATTAGTACGGTGTCGGTCCACCTCTGGCCTTAAAGCATGCACTGACCCTTCGAGACATGCTTTTGAGAAGGTTTTGGAACACAGCGATAGGTATGCCCTTCCATTCAGTACATAATGCTGCCACTAACTGTTGCTTAGTAGTAGGCCATGGTTCCAAACTTCTTATGCGGTTTTCTAATTCATCCCATAGGGGCTCTATGGGATTAAGATCACGGTTCTGTGCTGGCCAGTCTACACACGATACAGAATTATTGTCAAACCACGCCGTAACAGTCCTTGTTTTATGGTTTGGTGCATTATCCTGCTGGTATCAACAAGGCTTGGTTACATAGTATTGCCACAGAGTTGGTAGGGCATAATTGTCCAGAATATCGAGGTAGACATGCTGGTTAACAGGTTTGTCCACGATAACCAATGGGCCGGGACCATACCACAAAAAACACCCCCACATGAGTACACTGCCAGCTCCAAACTTGACCATAGGAACAGTGCACTGTGGTAAAAGCGTTCCCCCGGCTGCTGCCATACCCACACACAGCCATCAGACTGATGGATCGTGTATCTGGATTCATCAGTCCATAGGACCTGTTTCCATTGATCTACAGTCCACAATAAATGTTCTTTACACCATGCTAAATGACTAGTAGCATTCTGAGTGGAGATGAAAGGCTTATGAGGAGCCCCACAACCACGGTAACCCATGAAATGAAGTTCTCTGCTAATGGTACGTGTACATACTGAGGTTCCAGCATTTTTACTCACCTGTACACTGAGGTCTTGTGCAGTACTTCGTCGATTAGCTGTAATGACTCCTAAGGCTTTGACGTCCTCTATCACTGATTTTCTTTGGCTGCTGGTACGTTTTGCTGCTTCTGACATGCCATGTGTCTTCTACTTATTCAATACATCCAAAACAGTTGACTTGGGTATGTTTAAACGCCTCTCGGTTTCTCTTATGGACAACCCACTAATATAACACCCAACAATCTTTCCTTTCTCAAAGTCAGTTCTCTCCCGTCGCAACATTTTCCCTCAACCTCACAGTGCGATATGATCACGGTCAGCTGCAGGCTTGTTTTTATGCCGTTTGCAGCTGTACCGCACATCTTAACAATGCAGCGGATTGGTTCATTTGCTTTTGAAGGGATGTCCGGTGACTTTTGTCAATATAGTGTATATATATAAACTCTAAAGATAAGGCTGCTGTAATGTAATAGAAATTAAATATTATAAAAAAATTATTTATGATATCTAAGGAATAGGATAACATCAGCCAATATTAATCAAAAACAAGAATGGTACAGCTTCCATTTCATTTAAAATTTTATGATTGCACATGGAATGACCCTGTATATAGTCTTGTGTATTTGTTTTTGTCTTTGTTCTTCATGAACGTTTATGCAGTTCAAGTTTTCTAGGGTACAGTGAGTAACATGTTTCACCATTTAGTTAATTTTAATTCATGAAGCATTTAATTTTGCAGATTTCTAATATAGAACTAGATGTAGATTTTACAGCTAGTAGTGAAATGATAGATAGCTTTTTTTCTGATCTTATGTTTTGACATGTAAAAGTTCTAATAAACTAGCAGGAATTTAGACTAAACACACACACACACACGCACACTTAACAGCTGAGTTGTCATCCTTTAGTAAAATTAAACAGTTATTTCTTTTAAACTTTCACAGTAGTCAGATTCCAATAGCTGATAAGCTATGCTTTTTTTTTTTTTTTTTCTGATATCGAGGAGTTCAAACTTTCAGTTTTGCACCTTTGACAACAAAATCATCCTGTTCATAATTTCAAAAACATTGCAGGTTACTTTTAAGTGCTCTGAATTTTTACTTGTTCTATAAATTTCTGAGATTTTCTACATTAAAAGTAAGCAACTGCATAGAATTGAATAATTAAGGACTTCTAATGCAAAATACAGGGTGTCCGGAAAATAACTGTGCACTGAAAGTAACACTTACCATGTTGAACTAGTTCCTACAGGAGGTGTTAGAAATGGGTCCCATCGACGTCCAGATGTATCTGCGCACGCTTCTGCATGTTGAAGACCTTTCTGAGAGTATGTGGTGTAATTTAATGGATGTGGGACGTCATTGCAGCCTGTAGCTCTTGCTGTGTATGCGGATTACTTGTGTACACCTTTTCCTTCAGTGCTCTCCACAGAAAAATGTTGGGCGGTGTCAGATCTGGTGACCGGGTAGGCCACAGTCACTAGGAGATGATGAGATTTCCGAGGAATCCAGAAGCTGTATTGATGCGCTAGCAATGTTAGCAGTTGCACTGTCTTGCTGGAACTATCCTTCATTCATTTCCCATTCCGTGAGTTCGGATATGAATTGTTGGATAATCTGTGCTTAGTACCATTCTGTGTTGATGGTTTCAGTGAAGAAAATGGGCCCCATAATGCATGTACAAGTCATGGCACACTAAACACCGATCTTCTGGTTGTGGAGAGGAACTTCCTTAAATTCATGGGAATTTTCAGTACCCTACAGAGGAGTGTTTTGGCTGTTGATGTTCCCAGGCAGGTGGAACCATGCTTCATATGTGAAGAAAGTCACGTCCAGAAGGCTCTCACCTTCTTCAGACAGGAACTCTTGGAACCATCAGCAGTACCGAACACAGACCTTGTGGTCTATTTCTTTCAGCTGATGCACGACAGACACTTTGTACGTGTGGAAACGCAACTTCCTTTTCAGAATATCGTGGGCTGTACTCTTTGTCACATTAGCTTGTTGTGACAGCTTACTCATGCACTTGTGTGGACTTCTGTATCTTTTCCTGGATCACCTGTACAATCTCATTTGCTGTGGATAGCCTACCAGGGCCAGAACACTGCCAGTTTCTCAAAACTTCGCTATGAGCTGATGTACCGCATTACGGTGAAGAACGTCTGCATCACAAAATTTCGTAGCGAACTGTTTTTTGACTTCGTCCATGCACTTGTCGTCATGGCAAAAGACATTGTTCCACTAAAAACGATCTCTGTTCAACTGTCAACACTATTGTCCTTGTGCTGTGACTAGTGATCAATCGACACGTTTGCCTCCGTTGACGAAGCACTCGGGAATGGCCTTCGCTCGGAATGACAGCTGCGTGTGCCTCATGGTTGGGAGACGTGAAGGTTACCAGACACAGAGCACTTCTACTGTAATTCCATTCAAAATTTCTGTATTATTACATCAGGGTTCCCACTCAACCTGGAAAACAGGGAAAACCTGGAATTCTCAGGGAATTTGAAAATGGTTCCAAAAATCAGGGAAAACTCAGGGAAAATTACCCTTTTTTGTAAAAATCAGGGAAAACTCAGGGAAAATTACCTTTTTTTTTTGTAAAAATCAATGAATACTTTATTTTGCCAAAAATAACTTATTTTTTCAAGATTTCAAACTTTTGCTTTTAATTACTGCCTGCCTAGAATTTGGCAGATCTTACTTTCAGTTATATTAAGTATTTCCTTTATTCTCTAAAAAAAGATGCAAAATTGAATTTTTAAAATTGCCAGTTATTAAGCTTTTGTTCAATTTCTGCAGGCAGTTGTTATAACATGGAACAATTAGGCACAATCTCTCCTGCTTGAAGAAACACTTTACAAGAGAACCAACCAAATGATGGATCAAAGTCCTTTGTCTGTTGGTTCTCTTGAAACAATGTTTCTTTAAACAGAGTCATTCCATCATTAAGCTTAGCTGCATTGTGTTATAGAAAAACTGGAACTATTCAACTGACAGATTTTTTCTTACATATGCCTTGTTTCTATGGGAATGTATTTACAAATTCCATGTGGGTAGTATTCACAAAAGTTCACAGAACTTCGGTACAGAAAATAATGTGCACAGTTAGTTGTTATTAATGAAAAGCAGGTAATTTTATAAAAACAAATAACTTAAAGAATTTACAAGTGTGTGCTTTTATGAGAAAAATGAATGGAATGGAATGAAATGTAACAATTCTTTGCAACATGCCGCTCTGGAAAACTTTAAAAACCACCTGGAGAACCTGGAAAAGTCAGGGAATTTTTTTATTACTTTTGAGTGGGAACCCTGTACATTACTACAATTCATACATTCAGGACACCCTGTATATTGCCTGCAGGGATCTTTTCTTGATTAATCACATTCTTCGCTTTGTAAAATTCATTGTTTTGTAAATTAACATTCTGGGCAAATTTGCATATGCTGAAGTAGGTTGTGTGGCATGTGTGATTCATGCTGCTTACTAAAACTGAGCCAAATGATGCTTATGTGCTGCATTTGGAGCAATTATCTAAAACAGTTTGTCATTTTAGCAAAATTATATAGCTAATGCTTAAAAATTTAGATTTAAGCATTCATAAGCTGTGATATTGTAGATTTTGTGAACAATTAACGCAATTGTTATGTGTTGAAAAAACTGCGTAAAAAGTGGCAATAAATGCCAGCTTTTGTTACATGCAGTTTGAATTTCCTTGATTTTGATTATAAAAGGTTGAAGTGGCAACAGCCAAAATAAATTCATGTCTTCAGATTTAAAAACAAAACAAAAAAAAAACAGACACAAACTGGATTCTGTTATAACCAACTTTAATGTATAGGCTGTGATATGATACCTTTTTAGGGAACCACCGAAACCTTTAAGGTGGTTCCACCTAAAATCTCTGTCTTATGTTTGCAGTGGTAAAACTTCTTTACATATTTCCTTCACAATTAATATATTCCCAAGGATGAAAATTTGCACATCGATAAAACTAACTTTAAGTTATAGCATGGGATACTTAAAACTTGCTAAAACGTAACAATAATTATAATAAAAATCAATCATTTTTCTTTGAGTAGTGTACAGACTTATTAATAGATGGTGCGATCTGTACATTGATGATGTCAGTAGACAAACAAATGTTGGATTGCTTAATTAGGGTTATGTTTTAGCAAGTATTAAGTATCCCGTGCTATAAATTAAAGTTAGTTTTATCAATGTGCAAATTTTCATCCTTGGGAATAAATTAATTGCGAAGAAAATATGTAAAGAAGTGTTTTACCATTGGAAACATATGTCAAAGATTTTAGGTGGAACCACCTTAATGTATGTTAATTCAATTTTTAATTATGAAAGCAGGCAGAGAATCATTGTGAGAGTTGACTTTGCCTCCAAGAGGGTTCCTCTGGACAACAATGGCACACGCAACAGCAGCAAGAGCCTCGATGAATCTGAGAAGCTGACACAAAATTAAGCTTCAGTATAAATATTATTGAGATACCAGCTAGTAGTTCTGTGTGAATTGGTCAGAAGACTCCAACTCACTGGAGTTTAATCAACTATCATGAAATTAATAATTTATATATATATATATATTAACATTCTTTGTGTTTTTGTGTTTTTTCACTTTCCTGAACATGAGAAAAAACTGACATCTTTCCAAGTATTTATTAATCCTTTTTAATGTTAATTGATAAAAGAACCTATTTACAGCAATAAAATCTTATGCACAACGTTAAAAAATTGCTAAAAATAATGCAATGATGCTAAAAAATGATGTGGTAAAACTTTGAAAGTTCATATATAAGAAATAGTTTTTTTTTTTTTTCAAAGTAACTTAGCTGTCTTTAAGTTTCATGATCACAGTGTTTCAAAATTCTTGATAAAAAATGTACTTTTTCTCATTACTAACTGTTAGTAACTGTGGCGTGGCTCCACTGTTTGGTCGCTTACTCACATTGGTGGTTTTATGGTGAGGTCATGTCTCCTGTGGTGCCATCTCTTGTGAGGTCTTCAAAACACTTTTTATTGATTTTTTCTTATCTTTTTATATTATTGATTTTTCTTTTTACCTTTGCTTCGTTTTTCCTATAACACTATTCAGGGCTTGAAAAATACATCCCCGGGCATGTAAATTATGGGCCTGGGCAGGTTAAAAAATATCTAGTTGCCCGGACCAGACAAATAAATTTTTAAATAAAAAGTTTGGAATAGAATTTTTTACTAAAAGAAAAAAAGGCATCATGTCGTGTTTCAATTCACTGCTAATCAGCAGAAATTGCATTATTTTGGTTATGGAGTGCCAATGACAGAAGAATATCACTTCTTTAATTATTTTATAGTTTTGCTCCTAATGTTTATAGTCAGTGACAGAATGCATGCCCTTTCTGATGATGGAACGAGCCTCCGGTGTTTAGTGACTAAGGGCAGAAACACTTATGAAAGGAACATGGCAGAATCATTAAATTTCTCAAATACAAATTTCATCATCGTGTCATTTCGTACCAATTTCAGCATCATCATCTTAAAGCTTGAGATACATGCTTTTGTTTATTGAACATTTTGAATAAAGACCCTCAAAAAGGAAAAGCAAAAAAAAAAAGTAAAAAAAATCATATTGTTTAACTTAAAAAAAAATGAGGGTCCTGATTTGTTATCTTAAAATACAAATTTTCCCGAGCATCCAACCTTTACTACCTGGACAGGTAAATAATTTCTGCACATGCCCAGCTGGGCATGTAACTTTTCAGATATTTTTCAAGCCCCGCTATTATGTATTAATATCATTATCATCATAACAAACTTTTTTGATATATTTTTAATCAGAATGTCCTCAGAATATGTGATTTCATCGTGTTTTTGATCCTCGGTTAGATTCTTAATATGAATAAAATCAGGCTCATAATTATTATTCTGGCAATATTGAATTAATACTGTGATGTTTGTGTTTTATTCCAATTTATTATATTCTGGTTTAGTTTATTTTGTAGACTTTCTTAGTACTTCCTATATATGCACTATATTGACAAAAGTCACTGGACACCTCTTCAAAAGCAAATGAACGGATCCGCTGCATTGTTAAGATGCGCAGTACAGCTGTAAGCGGTATAAAAACAAGCCTGCAGCTGACTGCGATCATACGCCACGGATGGCTTAGTGGTTAGCGAATCAGACTATTGATGCAAGGTCCTGAGGTTCGAACCTGGGCTGATCTTTCAGAGATGGTGTGATTTACTAACAATCGCTGAATATCTGCCGTGCATCGGACGAGCACGTTAAGTGACGGCCCCCATGCTGGACCCACTGGTTAAATAGGTATCCTTTCCTATGCCCCCTGAAATTCTCACTCCTCTGTGTGCAACATCGTACTTGTACGGTAGCGCCATCTACTGTACTCTAATCTCACTACAAACTGTTCTGTCAAAGTCACTAGACTTGCTCTCATTCCGTCCGTTTCCGAGTCCTGCCCAAAAGGCGATCTCGCTGTAGGTGGCTGGGACCTAAACTCTACTCACTGTGGACGGAAGTCCTACAAGAAAATGACAAAAACTGCGATCATATCGCATTGTGAGGTTGAGTGAAAATGTTGCGGCAGGAGAGAACTGACTTTGAAAAAGGAAAGATTGTTGGATGTCCATCAGAGAAACCGAAAGGCTTTTAAACATACCCAAGTCAACTGTTTTGGATGTACTGAATAAGTGTAAGACACATGGTGTGCCTGAAGCAGCAAAACGTACCGGCAGACCAAAGAAAATCAGTGATGCAGGACGTCGAAGCCTCGGGAGAGTCATTAAAGCTAATCAACAAAGTACTGAGAGACCGACTTAGAAATTTTTAGGCCCTGGGCACAGCCAGATTTGTGGCCGCTAATAATTTTTAAAGCCCTCGATTGCGCCTTATGGCATTGTTGATTTGAAAGATATTTTTTTTAGTCAACACTATTTTAACAAATGCTTATCTGAAATTGTCGTAAACAAAATCAGCTGTAACGGTTACATGAAGGTAACTGGCTACGCCAATCGCCAATAGGTGTAGCCATTTGTCGGTTAGGTGCGTTTGTGTTTCTAGTGCTTTTAAAGTGTAGCAGATGGCTGATTGAATCGTCAAAGCTGATTTCAGCAGTTCCGCAATCTGACGTCATATCTGCCAGTTAGAGTTAGCAGTATCTCTACATCAAAGTGGGATTTCAGAGGTGTCGTTCCAAGAAATTGGATTACAGACATGAACATGTGATAATATCAAGATCATGAATATCAGATTGGCTTGGCAAATGTTTTTTTTTTTAATATCTCCTTATTCGTTTGTTTTTACTAAAGTAGTCTTGCGTTAAATATTTTCAGACTTGATATTTTTGTATCATAAATTTTTTCATTAACGATGAAAAAACACACACACAATTTGGGCCCCCCCCCCCAAAAGGTGAGGCCCGGGCCCCGCATGCCCCTACGAAAATCAGCCCCTGGGAGTACTGCACAAGACCTCAGTGTACAGGTGAGTAACAATGCTGGAACCTCGGTATGTACTCATACCATTTGCAGAGAACTTCATTCCATGGGTTACTGTGGTCGTGCGGCTGCTCATAAGCCTTTCATCTCTACTTGGAATGCATGGTGTAAAGAACATTTATCATGGACTGTAGATAAGTGGAAACAGGTCCTATGGACTGATGAATACAGATACACGATCCATCAGTCTGATGGCCGTGTGTGGGTATGGCGGCAGCTGGGGGAACGCTCTTTACCACAGTGTATTGTTCCTACGGTCAAGTTTGGAGCTGGCAGTGTACTCGTGGGGGGGGGGTGTTTTTTGTTTTATTGTCCCAGCCCATTGGCTATCGTGGACAAACCTGTTAACCAGCATGCCTACTTCAATATTCTGGACAATTATGCCCTACCAACTCTGTGGCAATACTATGTAACTAAGCCTTGTTGATACCAGCAGGATAATGCACCAAACCATAAAGCAAGGACTGTTACAGCGTGGTTTGACGATAATTCTGTATCGTGTGTGGACTGACCAGCACAGAGCCTGATCTTAATTCCATAGAGCACCTATGGGTTGAATAATAGCCAGAGTTCGCCAAAAAAATAATTTTGAAGGAGTATTTTTACTCCTTTGGAAAAATTTAGGGAGTAATTTTTAAAAGTGAGGAATATTTTAGAAAAATTGCCGAGTGAAATAAAAAAAAAGTTGCGAAAACACCGAGAAATTATTAAAAAAACCCCTGTTTTTTTTTTTCCATGTTAAAAAATATTTCACTACTACTGAATGCATTTGGATGTTTTGCTTCCTTTTTTAGTTAAAAAAATATATATGTAATACATAAATAACGTAAACACTACAAGCGCATGGAAAGTAATCCCTGGAAATTCTTTGTACCATTTTGGTAAAGAACAAGAATGAATTTCCAACTTTGATGCCGATGTAACACAACGCATTCTTCATTTTCTAATGAAGTGTCCATGTTTGTTGGCTGCTTTCGTATTTCCACCGCTAGTTTTTGCAGATTTCATTGTTTCCTTCCTCTGCGTTTTGTTTCTTTTCTACACCATTGGACTGAGTCTAGCCGAAAAAAAAAAGACGTTAAAGTACGCTGTTTGGACACATCATTCGATGCTACAGTGTCTGATAAAGCTGTTTCAATCTCTACAAATCACGACCACGTACTACCATCATGACGAAGTACAAATCACGACCACAAGGCGCTCCGGAATTGCGATTGCGAAAGCGTACTTTACTCATCTGATCGAGCACCAGCTGTAGCAGCAGTGACAGGAATTTTGCGATGCGATTGCGCTCCCGATGAGCCGATGATGTCAAGGTAAGGAACGATGTCTCCCTGACGTCACGCCCTGACTGGCTGGCGGATCACGCCGCCATAGCTCCGGTCATGCCAAGCAAACCACGGCCAGGTATGGATCGTCTACAACGTGAGATCTGGCCTGAGGTAACAAAGGATATCGCTGATCACATGTTTGAAATACAAAATTCGAATAAAAAGTTGAAAATAAAAACATTTCAGCTTAAAATTCTCGATTCGTATTTTTATGCATTGGCAAAATTTCGATGCATATTTTTACGCGTTGGCAAAATTTCAATACGTAAACACACTTTTTTATCCTAGTTGTAAATGCATTTATGGCACCTCTATTCATAGTGATTGTGGAATAGCTTTTTTACGGGTCTTATAGAGGTTATTTTTCATCAAAGTTTGTTGTCAAATTTTCGAACTAAAGCCTAGTTCGTCATCAGGACTACGTCACTGGAGTAGTTGCTGCCACTCAATTGGAAGAGTCCATCCGCAATTATCGTTAATTGTGGTACTTCTTCTTCTTGCTATTTCGATCCCTTCTTCTAGTTTCCTCTTTACTAAGTTTGACTGGTGGGCGATTATTTTCACAAGTCCCAATTTATGGAGTGTCCACTTGCTTGTATATGTCTGTCTAGCCCTGTTTTGTTCCCAATGTTCCTAATAGCTGCTTGGTGTTCTTTCATTCGGACCTTAATACTTCTCCCTGTTTCTCCTATATAGCTGAGTCCGCAGTTACAGTCGATGCAGTAAATTACTCCTTCCTGCAATTGGATGTCCAATTCTTTCTGCTTTAAAGCTGGCAGGAATTTCTTTATTTTGTTATTAAGATCTGGAGCTAGCCTGGGGCTAGACAGACATATACAAGCAAGTGGACACTCCATAAATTGGGACTCAGTGAAAATAATCGCCCACCAGTCAAACTTAGTAAAGAGGAAACTAGAAGAAGGGATCGAAATAGCAAGAAGAAGAAGTACCACAATTAACGATAATTGCGGATGGACTCTTCCAATTGAGTGGCAGCAACTACTCCAGTGACGTTGTCCTGATGACGAACTAGGCTTTAGTTCGAAAATTTGACAACAAACTTTGATGAAAAATAACCTCTATAAGACCCGTAAAAAAGCTATTCCACAATCACTATGAATAGAGGTGCCATAAATGCATTTACAACTAGGATTAAAACCACATACGGGCTGGATATATGGCGAAACATCAGAAAAATAGAAAGGAGTAAGTGCAAAAGCGACAAATGTAAGTCACAACTTTATTTTCTTAAGAAATGTAAGAGAGCTAATTTTGTCCCACCTTCTTTGAGACTCGCAAAAAACATCGCGGGAAAATCTGTCAAGAAATTTTATTAAAAAAATAGAACTAAAAACGGTGAATGGCGCGATTCGTAATAAATTCAAAACTATTGAGCAATGCGAACGAATAGAAGCTCGTATTTGGACCTCTTCATTAGGTGAAATTCCGGAAGCAGAAAAGAAAAATATTGATAATTGGTTAGCTAAAGCAGTGAGAGATAAAAACAAAAAGTTTAAGGAAAAATTGAAGATTAAAGAGAATAAGTGGTTGAATCCAAAATTAATGTCTACAGCACCTGGCCCACAGTTAATACCATCCCCCACTAACAAACATGTCATGGATCTGACGGAAGAAGGAGTAGATGAAAACCTGATTAATCTCCTCAATAAGGGATATAATTATAACCTTTCCTCCGCAACACTTGATAAAAACGTATACTGATTGATTTAGAAAGCATCTGTAGTAAGGTAGAAAGAGAAGATGAAAATACAGCCGTTACTTTAAGGAAAGAATTCTCAGACTGCGTCTCAAAATTTGTAAAAAAGCCAGTAAAAGTTGATTACAATTTTAATAGAAATGCCATTGCTGACCTTAAAAAATTCAAAGCCAATGATAAAGTTGTAGCACTGAGAGCAGATAAGAGCAAAGTTTTGGTATTGATAGAAAAAGAGAAGTATTACAATAAAATGGAAGCTGAATTGAGCAAGCCTTATTATGAAGAACTCAATGGTAACCCTATAGATCAAACTGTCAAAAATCTTAAGAAATTAATCAGCTCTTTAAGAAATAAAAAACAGCTTAATGAGCTCTTCAAAAACTTCTCCAAAATCCAGTCAAGAATTCCACAGATCTATGGTACGATAAAAGTTCACAAAGAAGGCCATCCAGTAAGACCTATAATAGACACTAGAAATTCGCCACTCTCCAACATTAATTATTATTTACTTGGTCACCTCAGAGATATGTTCCCTTCTCCTCCCTACCTACTAAAAAATTCCATGCAGCTAAAAGGAAAACTGGACAACTTGCCAGAATTAATTCATCCAGTAATGGCAAGCCTGGATATAATCTCTATGTATACCAACATTAACCTGGACCTCCTACTGGAATTCATTGCAGATGACCTTGCGGAAAAAATAGTATTCCATAATCACAATAAAGAAATACTACTTGGCATATATGAACTGCTCCTATTTTCCTTCAAGAATAATTTCTTCCAGTTTGGAAAGAAATATTACAGGCAAACTTCAGGACTTGCAATGGGTTCTCCACTAGCACCTCTGCTAGCAAATTATTATATAAGTAAACTAGAGGCAAAAATCCTTATACAACCCTCCTTGTTTGCTCTCTATGTGAGGTACATGGATGATGTCCTAATTATAGTAGATACTGTGGACCAATCTCTACCCTCTCAGATTCTGGAAGAATTTAACTTACTAGAGAATACCTTGCAGTACACCCTAGAACAGGAAAGAGACCATAGCATCAATTACCTAGATTTAACCTTGACCTCAAGAGAGGGGAAAATATTTACTCAGCTTTTAGAAAACCCACCAACACAGGGAAGATGTTAGACTTCTGCTCATTCCACCCTGATTATATTAAATCGAATACGGCAAGACAATTTTTGGAAAAGATTGAAATCCTGGTCTCTTCAGCTACTCAGAAAGATCTTCACAAAGAAGAATTAAAGGAAATATTGGCAAAAAACAATTACCCCTCCCCATATGTTGAGAAAATATTTAAACAAGTGCCAAAAAAGAAGCAGGAGAAAACCAACTTCAAATTCACCAGCAAAATTACGTACCACAAGGGACTTTTCGAGAAACTGAAAAGGATCGGAGCAAAATATAATATCAGGCTAGCTCCAGATCTTAATAACAAAATAAAGAAATTCCTGCCAGCTTTAAAGCAGAAAGAATTGGACATCCAATTGCAGGAAGGAGTAATTTACTGCATCGACTGTAACTGCGGACTCAGCTATATAGGAGAAACAGGGAGAAGTATTAAGGTCCGAATGAAAGAACACCAAGCAGCTATTAGGAACATTGGGAACAAAACAGGGCTAGACAGACATATACAAGCAAGTGGACACTCCATAAATTGGGACTCAGTGAAAATAATCGCCCACCAGTCAAACTTAGTAAAGAGGAAACTAGAAGAAGGGATCGAAATAGCAAGAAGAAGAAGTACCACAATTAACGATAATTGCGGATGGACTCTTCCAATTGAGTGGCAGCAACTACTCCAGTGACGTAGTCCTGATGACGAACTAGGCTTTAGTTCGAAAATTTGACAACAAACTTTGATGAAAAATAACCTCTATAAGACCCGTAAAAAAGCTATTCCACAAACACTTTTTGATGCGTCCTAGACGCATAATTACGCATTTTGGCGAACTCTGATTATAGCGCCGCATAAGAAGTTTGGAACCAAGGCCTACTACTAAGCAACAGTTAGCGGCAGCGTTATGTACTGAATGGAAGCCATACCTATCTCTGTGTTCCAAAACTTTGTTGAAAGCATGTCTCGAAGGGTCAGTGCATGCATTAAGACCAAAGGTGGACCGACACCGTACTAATGTATGCCAATAAATGCTATGTTGTGTTTCTCTTCTAGGTGTCCGGTGACTTTTGTCAATACAGTGTATATGACTTCCCTGTTTTATTGGTTGTATGTAATTTTTGTATATGATGTACACCTGCTCTGTCCAGAATTGAGGTTTTGTCATTATTTTTAATAAGGAAGAAAATTATCTGCAAATAATTGTGGCAAAGAGCTGATTACCTCTCATTAATTTGAAGACAAAATTTTAAATTTCTTGCATCTTATTTTATGAGAAATGAATTTAATTGTAAAAATTCAGAGAAAGCAGTTGAGAAATTGAGAAGTGTAAAACAAGACCTAACTAATTTCAACATATGTATTCAGAGTTGAAGAAATATTTTTTTCATAATATGTGGTAAATACGTCATGATAATTAACACAGCAATCGGACATCGCTGAATTGACTGTAATTACTGTTTCACTCATGAATTAAATCACATCAGAAAACTTGAAAATTTCGCCGCTCTGGAGCGGGAATCGAACTTACAATTGGTCCACCCATAACGAACTTACAATTGGTCCACCCATAACGAACTTCCCACAAGGGTTAATGTGTTTCGATTCCCACTCCACAGCGGCGAAATTTTCAAGTTTTCTGATGTGATTTAATTCACGTGTGAAACAGTAATTACAGTCAATTCGGCAATGTCAGATTGCTGTGTTAATTATCAACATATGTTGTTTGAACGTAGTTCAGCTCTTCCCAAATACACCTGTCACAACTGCAATAGAACTAATTGAACACAAATGAACCTTAACTAAAAAAATTCTCCACGAGAAAACCAAGAACTAAAAGATATTTTACTCTCTATATAAAAACAGTTATTTTTAATTTATTAATATTATTTACAGTAAATAAAACAGGAGCCCCAATGGGCTCACCACTCTCCTAATGATTTGCAGAAATTATTATGCAAGAAATTGAAGAAAAGTTGTTCAGCTTCATTTGTTATGAAGCTGAACCCCGGCGGCGGCCGAAAACAATTTTTCGGTTGCTATGTGTTTCTGGAACGTGGAAAGAGCAATGTACTTATTTATTTATTTACTGACGCCACATATTTGAAGGATTTTCACCTTCATTTGTTATCATGGAAACAATTTGTTGTGAAGTCTTTCTGAATTTCCAGTCCAGACCAGTGGGTTAACTGCTGTGCTATCAGTGTGAAACTTCTGTGTAAAGAATGTAGGAATAAGTTTGTTTGAAGTGAAGAACTGCATTTGGTGTGAATGGAAAAACTGCTAAAACTGACATACATTGCAATTATGTACCTTTGAAAAACATATTTTATATTTTGATTACAAGGTATTTTTAACTGAACCAACATGAAGTAAAGGAAAAATATAAAGTTGTTTAAATCCTACACAGGCAGATAGGAAATTGTCAGGTATTATTATTATTATTATTATTATTGTTGTTATTATTACCAGAACAGATTAACATTTTGTGTTTTAAAATCTTTTCACTTAAATTGTTTGTATGTATTGATAGGTAACATGCGAATATTTTTTCCAACATGGAGCAGCAGTTCCTGTCAGAGTGCATACTGTAGTAGTATCCACGCAGCACGTAGATGAAATTCCTTTAGAAGAAGTCCGTGCTTCTGTCATGGAAAAAGTAATTCGAGACTGCATACCTGGAAAATACATGGACAAGAAGACAATTTTTCACATTAACCCTTGTGGGAAGTTTGTTATGGGTGGACCAATTGTAAGTTCACTGTGATAACATTTCAGCTCACATAATATTATTTATTTGTTGAAATCTGATGTATAAGGCTAGGCTGATAAATAATGCACACAGTCAAATATACAGAAAATGAAACAATGTATTTGCACAAACAAAAATCAAAATGAAAGTACAATATGGTAGGTACAAATTGACATACTGTATAATAAAGTTTTTGTCAATTAGTACAATATGGTAGGTACAAATTGACAAAAACTTTTGCATATAAGCTGAAAGTTTTTGGAAGAAATCCTCTTTTCGAAGTTCGGGGATCAGCACATATGTGGGTTAATAAAAAAATAAGGCTGGACTTCTGTGAATTCATCTGCAAAATTTATTGACTGATTTCTTTACTTTTTTTTAGATCACAGCTTTTCACGTCGCAAAAACAAAACCAATCTGTTTTTGACTGCTGCTTTCCGCATGTTCTTTGAAAGTACTTCCAAAAAATTAAAAAAAAATGTGAAATATTTTCCCACCCAGAGTAAGATTCCTATGGGAATAAATGCCGCTAATATGATAAGCCAAAAACTTAATCCTGTTTCAAATTGAGACTGAAATTTCTTGCTTCCAGACATAGAATAGAATGCCTCATTACTTCTCGTATGCAACCGCATAACACCGTCTTACAAACTGGACATGCAGTGTGTCAGACACCACGTAAATCGCTTAGCTGTTGGTGTGGGCCACAATTAATCGGGCATCTCATTCCTCTCTCGAGTTTTCACAGCAGGCTTGGAGGTGTGTCTCTTCCACTCCACCCTGGCAAAAGCCATTCACGCTATCAAACGGCAAAGAACTGTGAGATGCAATTTCATCAGAAATGGTTATATAAAGCCTCTAAAAAAATGCTGCATTATACAATTGATGTTACCGAAGTTATTTGGAAATTTCGATAGTAAATTGTACTTCTACAGAAGATGTCAGACATACAGACAGACATACATACCACTAAGGTGTTCTCTGAGATTCGGAGGTTAGCTCCAAAAAGAAATACAAACAACTGATAATTTTTACTTATTGTTGCCGTATCAAACTTTTCCATTTACAGCGATCTTGACATACAACTCAAGCTTCATTGACATCCATTACATGCCGTACACAATATATTCTATGCTTCATACTCATAATATTTTTCTCATGCAGACACTCATGAATCTGATCCTCCCATGACTTCCTTAGCCTTCCTCTGCCTTTCCTTCCTGCCACTTGGACTAAAAGTTTTCTTAGTAAGCATCTCATCACTCATTCTTTTAACATGGCCAAACCACTGAAGCATATTAGTCTTCACCTTGCTAACAACATTGTGCTTCACATTACACAACTGCAACACATCTTCATTTCTCACACAATCATATCGTGTCTTGCCACAAACCCCCCATAAGTAACGCATTTCTCCAGCACACAAACAACTCCTATGTTTCTTCTGTAGTACCCAGGTTTCACTGCCATACATTAGAGTAAGAACAATTACGCTTTCATACACAACCATGCGGGACTCTCTTGAGAACCCATCATTCCTGTGAAAACTTCCCAGAGCAGACATGACTTTCAATGAAGAATTAACTTGCATACTAATTTCGCCATCTATCTGTTCTCTCTGTCAAACAAGCTCCCCAAATATACAAACTCATTTACCTGGTCAATCACTATGCCATTTAGACTTGTCCTGCATTCAGTACTAACAGGTCCTCGCTCAAAAACTATAACTTTGGTTTTTCTCTTATTTATACTCTGTTTGAATTTCATGCAAACTTCGTACATCCAGGACAACATGCACTGCAACTCATTTTTGCTCTCTGCCAACAGGACTGTGTCATCAGCATACAGCAATCTCCATACACGGGTATTGCCAAGACATAAACCAGTAGTGTCGATCTTGGCATCAAACATGCATGCATTCATAAATACACTGCTGGCCACCCAAAATGCAACACCAAGAAGGAAGCATCCGATTGGCCTGAAATTCACAGCATGCGTCGCCCGCGAGAGGACATGCAAACGATTAGCATTGCAGGGCATATGCAAATCATGTGCGCCCGGCACGCCACCGAGAAGCACTATAAGAAGGGTGCACAGAAGGCAAGGTGTAAGTAGTGGAAGTGTGTTGTGCTGCCGTACCTGTGGGTGGGAAGCTTCCTGATGCCTCGTCGCAGAATACGGCAGTCATTCCAGCACGTTTCGGAGTTCGACAGAGGACGAATAGTGACTTATCGCAACAGTGGTTTATCGTACCGAGACATAGGCGCCCATGTGGGACGACATCCAGCCACATTGAGGCAAGTATGGATTCGGAGGGTGCAAGAGGGAAGGACGGACGGACCGACATGAGGGATTGCCGCAGCCGCGGCACACCACCGAACGAGAGGGCAGGCATTGACGGCTCGCACCGCCACATCACGAACGTTAGTGTAGGAATTAGGGTGTGTTGCGCAACAACCTGTGTCAGCACGTACCATTCGACGTCGTCTGCAGGAGCGGGGACTTGTCGCACGGCGGCCATTGTTCCGATTACCATTGACGTTACCCCACCGGCGAGTGCAGTGGCAGTGGCCATTGAACACCGCACCTGGACTACGGAATGGCATATTTACTCTGTCGTATGCATTCAATCTATGAAGGCAGTAAAAACTTTCTTACCAACAGCCAGATATTTTTCAGTCATCATGCGTAATGCAAAAATTTGGTTAGTGCAGCCTTTACCAGGCATAAAACCACTCTGAACATCCCACATTTTCTCTGATGTAAGACCTCGTACCTTTTCAATAATGACCTTACCAAACACTTTCTTTGGCACACTCAGTAAGCTAATACCACGATAGTTCTTGCAGTCAGTCTGGTCACCTTTTCCCTTATACAAGGGAACAATGATAGCATCCCTCCAATCTCGAGGTACCATTCCTAACTCCCCGCACAGCTGGCAGATTTCAGTTAACCAGTCAATTACAGAGTCACCACCATATTTAAACATCTCAGCAGTTATGCCATCAACTCCCGGAGCCTTACCATTCTGAAAAGATTTTAGAGCTTCACACACCTCTTCTCTTGATCCCACCAGAGTTTCCACCTCTTACTGTGACATCATCTGCTTCTGCCTCATAATCACCTTTGCTTTCATGATCTAATAAATCACAGAAGTATTCACCGCATCTTTCACTTAACTCATTGGGCCCCCATATCATTTCCCCAACCCTATTCACACAACTTACAACTTTGTTTCCCCTATTTTTCCTGTCTCATGTACTTCCAGGAAGTTTTTCTGTCTTTCGAAAAAGCCAATTCATGCCTTTCCACCTTCTCCTTCCTATCTTTTGCTTTACTCTGGTGAACCAGCTTAGCTGCTTCACACTTCTTACAGAGGTATTCATCCACAGAAACTCTACCTTGCAACATCCCTAAATAGGCTTCCTTCTTTCTCTTTACTGCCTCTTCAATCTCACTATTACAACAAGCATCAGCACTATTGTTACCCACTATTATGGTGCCACAGACCTCTGCAGAAGATGTCAGAAATTCGCTTATTTTAATTCAATAAATATATTTTCCAAAATCTTGAAATTTAATGTTAGCTTATGTGCAGGTCAAGGTTTTTCCCAAATTTTTAGCTCCTGAAGTAGGGGTCTGTTTATAAGTGAGGATATATGGTACCTAATTTTCTACATAGTCGCCTTGTTGAATACATTTTTCCCAATGCAAGACAAGTTTACACATGCTGCCAATGTAGAATTCAGGGCTTCTTTGTCTGTTCCATGATGTGACAGCTTGCCTACACTGCATCATCTGAGGTGAAATAAGTTCCCTTGAGATCCCTTTTCAGATTTGGAAAGAAATGAAAATCACTAAACTCCAAGTCCAGACTGTAGGGCATATGGGAGAGAATCTCAAATTTCAGCCTTTGGCGAGCATCAAGTGTTGCTGGAGAAGTGTGCGGTCTTGTGTTGTCATGCAACAACAAAATCAGTGCAGTTGACTTCTTAACTTGAAACACTTTAGCATTGGTTCCTTATTGTTTCAATGTAATGTGCTGAATTGGCAGTGTTCCCAGCTTCCAAAAATTATGTCAGGTAAACTTTGTGTGAGTCCCAAAAAACAGTCAAAAGAACCTTGCTAGTGGACGACACTGTTTTGAATTCTTTAGAATAAGGAGAGGAAGTTGTCGGTATTCCATGCGCCGTCGTTGTTCTTCCGGGTTAAAATGATGGATCCATGACTCATCCCCAATAAAAATATTCAACAAAAATTGATCACCTTCTTCATGATAACCCTTCAAAAAATTTTCACAGCACTCAAGACGCTTCTGTTTGTTTTCTGGTGTCAACATGCATGGCACCCATTGAAACCAGATTTTTGTTTAGCCAACTGAAGCAATGGCTTGCCCCACTCTTTTGAGATTCTGAGCCTAGCTGCAATCTGCTCTTGGGTGATACGGCAGCCATTTTGGATGAATTTCATCAGTCATCA
Organism: Macrothele yani; assembly: GCA_039090855.1. NCBI lineage: Eukaryota > Metazoa > Arthropoda > Arachnida > Araneae > Macrothelidae > Macrothele > Macrothele yani. The sequence goes on from CM077012.1 coordinate 16,686,705, forward strand.
AAACTGGTCTTCCACTGTGATGTTCGTTGACAAGATTGGCATGCTTCAGTTCACATTGACGGAATTTAATGGCCCAACGATTTATTGTACTTCTATCAACATTGTTTTCACCATAACACAGCCTTTAAACGGCGATGGATATCAGTTGGTGTTTTTTCAGCCCTTAAAAATTGAATGATTGCACATTGTATGAACTTGTTGACGTATTCTCATCACACAACGCCAGGTTAACACCCACTGAAAACTGATTCACAACTGCTGTAAGGAAAGGAATTAAATTTGCCACTGTTGTGGCTGAAGGTTGTGACTACAAGGTCACGCTGGATGTGTGTGCATTATTTATCAGCTGTCCTAAGTAATAATGAACTGTGTGTGACTTTGTAACTTATAATTTTTGTATGATTTCTGAAAAATTAGAATCAAGTTCTTATTTTATTCATAATTTCCAAAAAAAAAAAAAATATCATATGTTTTACTGTAATGCCAATACTAATAAAGGCAAATGCTTTATTGACCCTTGTTCTGCTTAAAGGTGGCAGAAATTGATAAGAAATGTGAAATTGAGTCCTCAACAGAGCTGTGCTTCACCAGTGGTCAAGAATTTTAACTCCTTATGTGGTCCTAATAATGCACAATTTTTTATTATGCACTGAGTTAGCTTTGCATTACGAACACCCCTTGTTTTACATATTCAGAGTCTTAACGAAGTACCATGTGATTTCAACACCACATGCAGCACTGTGCACATCAGTCCTCTGTACATAATCTGTAAATGTTTGCCAGTAATGGAGAGACATGGCAACGTACGCCAGTTTGACCTCTGCCATATAGGTGAGGTTCGAAGGGCAGGTGCCAGTATTTTGGAAACAGCCACACTTGTTTGCTGCTCCCATACTACTGTGTCAAGAGCATACCAGGACTGGATTAACCATACACAGACATCCAACAGAAGGGCTCACATTGGTCAGCCATGCCTCATTGAGCTTTGGGTGTCATAACTCAGGCTTCCCATGGTCCTTAAAAATCCTTAAAAAGTGCTTAATTTTTTTAGGGTGCTTAAAAGTTCTTAATTTTTGCCAGAAATTCCCCAAAGTGTTTAAAAAGTACTTATATTTCTTCCTAACTGCTTGCGTGAAATGTAAAAGTTGCAATCTAATGTGTACTTCTGCTGATGAGTGGCTATGTTGATGATGATGCCAAGTGACATTGGCAAAATGCCCGTGGGAGAGCACAGGGCAGTGGGGAGCTCTCATCAGTAACTCATGGTGAACGTGGCTTTGTGATTTTGACTTTGGTTTTACAATTCAAGCCATGAAATAATTATGTACATACATACATATCATTAAGCTGTTCTCTGATATTCAGAGGTTAGCTCCTCAAAGAAAGACCATTTGGCAAATAAACATTTAACAGATAATGCCATCAGATAAATTTAACTGATTATTTACTTACTGTTGCCACATCAAACTTCTCCATTTACAGCAATGTTGACACACAATACGAGCTTCAGTGACATCTATCACACGACGTACACAAGACCTTCTATACTTCATACTCATAATCTTTTTGTCATTCATGCACTCCTGAATTTGACCCTCCCACGACTTCCTTGGCCTTCCTCTGCCTTTCTTTCCTGCCACTTGGGCCGAAATTTGTTTCTTAGTAAGCATCTCATCACTCATTCTTTCAACATGGCCAAACCACCTAAGAATATTAGTCTCCGCCTTGCTAACAATATTTTGCTTCACATTACACAACTGCAACACATCTTCATTCCTCACATAATCTGAACGTGTGCCCCCCCCCCCCATAAGTAACGCATTTCTCCGGCAGACAAACGAGTCCTATGTTTCTTCTGTATTACCCAGGTCTCACTGCCATACATCAGAGTAGGAACAATTACACTTTCATACACAACCATGCAGGACTCTGTTGAGAACCCATCATTCCTGTGGAAACCTCCCAGAGCAGCCATGACTTTCAATGAAGAATTCACTCGCCTAATTTCACCATCTAATCTGTCCTCTCTGTCAAACAAGCTTTCCAAATATACAAACTCATTTACCTGGTCAATCACTGTGCCATTTAGACTTGCCCTGCATTCAGTATTAACAGGTCCTCGCTCAAAAACCATAACTTTGGTTTTTCCCGTATTTATACTCAGTTTGAATTTCATACAAACTTCGTACATCCAGGACAACATGCTCTGCAACTCACTTTTGCTCTCTGCCAACAGGACAGTGTCATCAGCATACAGCAATCTGCACACATGGGTATTACCAAGACATAAACCAGTATTGTCCATCTAGGCATCACACATGCATGCATCCATAAATACCCAGCAAAAACAATCTTGCTGAGCCAGCAGTTCAGGCCAACAGTTGGCACCCCCATTAGTTGTCATATGCCACAACAGGGCAATCAGTTATCCATCACAGGCAATGGCTGCCACAAGTGGCCCTTCAGTGGCTCTGCAAGCATGTGCCATAAATGATGGCTAGCTTAATGTGGTCCGCTAGTTTCCTGGCAATGGCAGCCGGCAATCACATGGCGTAACTGATGGCTTGCCGAATCTTGTCCGCCAATTTCCCAGTAGTAGCCATAAAAAAAAAAAATTAAAGATAACGTCAGTTTCCCAAAGCTACCACTTTGGGAAACTGAGGTTATCTCGTTCCCTGAGTACATCAGAATAATGCTGATGATCTCTAGGGTGCCTTTCAACCTTTATTCTTTCCATCCTGGGCATCTTCCTATTTCTTTTCCTCCAACCAACATTCAGTTTCACTCGTGATACTACCAAGTAATGATCAGAACCAACATCCGCACCTCTCATCACATGAGTGTCAACAACTAAGTGTGTCAGACGCTGATCGTAGACAACAAAATCTATCTCACTCTTTTGACCAAGAGTATGATTTTTCCCAAGTATATGTGTGGATATACTTGTGGTTGTAAAACATATTGGATACACACAAACCGTTCTCAATGCAGAGTTCAATTAATTTTTTGACCATTATCATTCACACAAGGATCATTAAACTTACCCAGAACATTGTCAGAAATCGCATTGTGCACACCTACTCTAGCATTGAAATCCCCTACTATTATAACTTTCTCTTTAGCACCAAACTGGCTCAAAACAGCTTTTAGGTCATTCCAGAAATCTTCCTTCCTATCAGAAGGTTCTGAGTCACAAGGAGCGTACACTACAACAATTACAATTCTCTGAAGTTTTGCTTTCAAATGGATCCAAAGAATTCTCTCACTTGTGCAGCTATAGTGAATCAAACTGTTCTTCATCTTTTCACTTAAAATCACACCTACACCAGCCTGTCCCCTCACATTATCCAACACTCCAGACCACACATTCACTGTTCCATTCACTTCTTCTATTCCAATTTCCTTCTTTTTAGTTTCACTCACACACAGCACATCCAATTTATACTTATTCATTTCTCCAATTGCTCCTCTAGTATTCCACACACCAATCTTACACTCACTCAGCGGGGATCTCTTTCTCAATTTCCTTTTTCCAGTTCCAGGTTGATACTGTGGTGTACCATCTTTCTCAAGTGTGTTAGATCCTCCACCATATCCCACACGAGAGTCCGGAATAGTAATTCTTTGAGTCTTTTGATCGGGGAAGTACACCAGTGTGGGGGATTAGCCCGCAGCTGACAGTTCCATTTGATTATTCACCTAAAGATTCTGGAACAAAACCCAGTGAATTGGGGTCTTTTTGCCAATGTCGCACAGAATTAGCTGTCACCTCTCCAAGATTCACAGAGGCCCTTGTTGCTGTTCTGTGTGCCATTGTTACCACGGAGCACCCTGAAGGAGGCACACCCATCTCTCACTAAGACCGCCTGCAAAAAAGAAAAAAATTATGTGCAATATCCAAATCTACGTCTTGTAACTTTAACTACAGTTTTATGATTTACATTCGTTTTGTTGCATATGTGACTATTCTCTAATAAATAAAACTTATTTGACCAGCAGAAGCATCTTTTCAATTGCATAAATTCTAATTTATTGCACCCTCACCCTTGATTATATACAACAATATTGCAAGCTTCATCAACAGACTTTAGTTTGTATACTTAAGTCATGAGTAAAAGTATATTTGTATGTAATGTTATTTTTGCATGTGCAATTTATGAGGTCCTTAAAAAGTTTCTGTAGGGTGCTTATAAGTCCTTAAATATTTTTTGGGGGGAGAAAATGAATGGGAACCCTGTAACTGGTATCTCAGCAGTGACATGCAACAGTCACCCAGCTCACCCACCAGTACAATTGCAATGCAGTTCGACGTATTTCCACATGCACCATACCTTGCTTCGCCTAGTTTTATCTCCTCGTGAAATTTCTTGAATGTCACAGATGAGTTATAATTAATAAAAAAAAAAAAAAAAGTGGTTGAATTGACTAAGTGGAACTCCACACGCATTTCAGATATTTGCACATATCTTCAAAAGCAAGCTGAAAGCCACTATTTTTTCTTCTTGTTATATGACAGTATATGTCAAAGACCAATATACATTAAAAAAGAGCTCCCTCATACCTCTGCTATTTGCTGTAGAGCCTAATATAGAATAGCAAGTTTTTTTCTTAAATTTTCACTTTACCACTATATTTAATTTATTTATTCAGTGTTTTCAATGAAATTTAAAATTATTTCTTATTCTGGGAGCTCTTTTGCATAAGGGTACAAAATTTATTTCTTCTAAACTAAATAGCACTAAAGTTATGCAGCATTTTGTGAAAAGTGGTACTCCGTCGCTCTAAGTGTGCAATTGGTGTTCAGTGAAACTTTGGAGTACTGTATCTCAAAAACTATGGTGTAGGAAGTTAAAATTTGGTCATTTTCTATATCTTGATGAAGTATGCCTCCATACCAAATTTCATCAAAATCTGAGATGGTGGGTTACATGGCCTGGATGAAGTGACGTGGAATGACCCTCCCAATATTATTTATTAGTACTAATTTCAGAAAAGCAAATATTTGCAATAGTTACACTGCCTGCTTCGAAGATGATAAATATTCAGAGGTGTCAACTATTACGGATTGTCCGTAATTATTATGATTTCGACTGTCAGATTACAGAATTATGGACAGGTTGGAAGAATTACGGATTTCAGTGCGTTTTGGAGAATCTCAATTTTTTATCCTTTTTTGTTAACCCTTTTAGCACGACGCGGCCGATTCATCGGCGTTCGATTTTGATCCGAGTATTTTCCGAATCAGATGGCAGATATCAGTGTCGATGATCATATCATTTATCAATCATATCGTTTTGAAATGGAATCTCCATGAATCATCTTCTAATATGGGAGTAATCAGTAGCCCATGTAGGACGAGATGATTGCCGAAGGCATATCCAGTCAAAAAAACACGAGGATTATGTAAAATGAAAGACTCAATAAAAGCCTTTGGATAATTGTTTTGCAAAACAGAATGAAAATAGCGTGATAAATGCTGAATTGCAGTTTACTACATTCATTGTGGAGCATAACCTACCTATAGCAAGCTGTGATCATGCTGGTCCCTTGTTTCATGCTATGTTCCCAGACTGTGATATTCATGAAGCTGGATATCTTAGAGCAGATATGGCATGGAATGAAATATTTAAGATGAAGGATTCATCTGGCCTTCCCAAGTATTCTGCATTTTTTAAACTAATGTTGGCAATATTGACTATCCCTCACAGCAATTCCTCTACAGAGAGAATATTTAGTATAGTAAAGAAAAACCTCACATACTTCTGCCCAACAATGAGCACCAAAATATTAAGTGTCCTTCTTGTACAGAAAAGTAAAGCATTTTCCTCAGGTGAGCCGTGTCATAAAAAGTTTTCTGAAAAAGAATATACCACTGCAAAACAAGCAACAAGGGAGTCTTTATGTCAGCAATGACATGAGGTAAGTACAATATTGATAATTCAATTTCATAATTTTTTATCAGGATAGTGTAAACATGTAAGGTTATTACACATTTCACACATTAATTTCTCATGAAATACCCTTTCTGCACGTTAGCGATGAGGTTTCGTATGGTGATTACTGATAGGCTCCTCAGAAGGTCGTCACCTCATATAAGTATTACAGGTTACACAGTAATACTATAATATTGTCCTTAACTTTGGAAAACAAAAAAAATATGGCGTGTTACATTACTGGAAATATTATTGAAAGTTTGTGTTCCATTACTGAAAAATCCCCTATTGATTACTGATATGTTCTGCTAGAGGTTGGCACCTCTGAATATTACTTCCAATGTGTTACAAAGTATTCCTTAACACCCTAGAAAAATATCAAAACTGAATTTTAAAAATTGCCAATATATATATATCATCATCGTCGTCGTCAACCATTATCAATCCACTGCTGGACGAAGGTCTCCCCAAGTTTCCTCCACAACGGTCTGTCTTGTGCCAGTCTCCTCCATGTCACTCCCGCATACTTTCGAATTTCATCCACCCATCTTCCATGTGGTTTTCTTCTGGGTCTTTTCCTGTCCCTTGGAATCCAATCTAAAATTTCGGCTGTCCATCGATGGTCTGTCCTTCTGGCAGTATGTCCAGCCCATTGCCATTTCAGGGATTTAACTCTGATCATGATGTCTTCCACTCTTGTCATTTTTCGGATCCACGTGTTCCTCTTCTTATCTCTCCTGGTTACACCAAGCATGCACCTCTCCATGCTGCTTTGAGTTGTCTGCAGCCTTTGTACGTCTCTTTTAGCTAAGGTCCACGTCTCTGCACCATACGTAAGCACTGGAAGGATGCATTGATCAAACACTTTTCTTTTAAGACATAATGGCATATTGCTCTTGAAAATTATGCTGTTTCTTCCAAAAGCTCTCCAGGCAAGTTTTGTACGTCGATTAATTTCTTCATCAATGTGACCCTCCCTTGATATCTGATGTCCAAGATAAACATACGTATCTGTTATCTCCAGTTTTTCTCCATCAATCGATAAATCTTCATTTCTTGTAAAAGCATTGTACATCACTTTTGTCTTCTGAAAGTTCATTTTTAATCCCACTTCTTTACTCTTGTCAGCAAGTTCCTGGATCATACTCTGTAGCTCTGATGGGGTAGTTGCAAAAATGACTATGTCATCAGCAAAACGAAGGTGGGTTAGATAATCTCCATTAATCTTTATCCCTTTGTTTTCCCAGTTCAGTGATTGAAAGATTATTTCCAATGTGGCATTAAAGAGCTTCGGAGATATGGTGTCACCTTGTCTCACTCCTTTTCCAATTTTTATGTGTGTTGTATTTTCAAACAGCCGAATCTTTGCACTTGCATTTTCATAGATGTTATTAATAATATTAATGTATGCATCTTCAATACCGCAGGATTTCAGAGCCATTGCAACTGCTGATGGTTTCACCAAATCAAAGGCTTTTTCATAATCGATAAAAGCCATGCACAATGGAAGTTCATATTCCCTCGCTCTTTCAATTAGTTCTCTCAGTACGTGGATATGATCTATTGTGCTGTAGCCACTCCTGAATCCAGCTTGTTCTCTCGGTTGAGCCATGTCCAGTGTCACCTTCAAGCGGTGTGAAAGAACTTTAGTGAAGATTTTATAAACCACTGATAGGAGGCTGATAGGTCTGTAGTTCCTGAGATCCTCAATGTCACCTTTTTTATGTAGCAAGATCATTGTAGCGTTGTTCCAATCCTCAGGAATTTTCCCTTCATTAAGGCATCAAGTGAAAATTTGGGCGAGTACTGTTTCGATTTCTCCACTTGCTTCCTGTATGATGTCTACAGTAATTCCATCTTCTCCTGGAGCTTTTCCCCGCTTCATGTTCTTGATTGCATGTGCAACTTCTGCTGGAAGGACTGGAAGAACTCTGGTACTGGTACCTTTCATGATGTCTGGAGTACATGTATCACCCCTTTCATATAATTTGGAGTAGAAATCTGTCACTCTTGTCTAAATTTCGCCTCTATTTCTTGTTACAGAACCATCTTCTTTTCTCAGTGCCATAATCTGTTTTTTTCCCTTACTGAGATGTCCTTTTGCTATCTTTAGGCTTTGGTTGTTTTCAATTGCTTTCCTTACTAGTTCACAGTTGAATTTCCTTACGTCTTCAGTGATACTTTTTCGTACTGTCTTGCATAGCTCTATATATTCCACTTTGGAAGTCACATCTTCTTTAGTTGTCCTCATCACTCTTCTTTTTTGCATCAACATTTTGGTTTTTCCTGATAATTTGTTCACATGCAATTTGTTCTTAGACCCAGCTAATTTTGTTGCTGTTTCCATAAGAGCTTTGGTTACTTTTTCTGTTAACTTCAGAAATATCCACTTCTTCCGATGTTAGGCCTTCTAAAGCAAAGAACCTGTTCTTCAGTTCCAATTTGAAGGTATTATGGTGTTTTTTAAGGTTGGTTATGTCAATAGATTTTGTTTGTCTTATGAGCTTGCCACGTTCAAGTTTAGTGTTGAGGTGCATCTTACATCTCACCAATCTATGGTCACTACCTGTGTTGAACTTGTTTAGCACACTGCAGTCTTCTATGACGAATTTTTTGTTACACATAATAAAATCAATTTCACTTGTCGTCCCATTTGGATGTCTCCATGTCCATTTCCTGTGTGGCTTTTTCTTGAAAAAGGAGTTCAAGATGAAAAACCCTTCTGTCTCTGCAAACTCTACAAGAGTATTTCCACGCTGGTTTCTGTTGCCGTGACCGAATTTACCTACTGAAGTTTCATTCTGTTGCCGTTGCCCTATTTTTGCATTGAAATCTCCCATAATTATCTTCAAGTGCTGCTTACCTTTATTATTTAGATCACGAATTTCCTCATAAAATTCTTCAATTTCTTCTTCAGCATGACTTGTGGTGGGTGCATAAGTTTGAATAATCTGAGCCTGGTATCTTCTCGAGAGTTGGATAACGAGTCGTGCAGCTCTGTCAGAGGAACTTTCAACTTCTACAACTTTATCCTTCAGTTTCTTGTTTATTATAAATCCAACACCACTAGTTCTGCCAGTATCTGTCCCACGATAGTAGAAGAGATGTCCACTTTTCAGTTCAATGAGATCTTCTCCTTTTCTCCTTACCTCACTTAACCTGACGATGTCCCACTTGATCCTTTGTAGTTCCTCTTCCAATTCAAGAAGCCTTAAATCAGAAGATAGGGAGTGTCCATTATACGTAGCCAAGGTCAGCATCAGATGGCAGCCTAGTCCGGTCCTCCTGGGATTCTTAGCACCCTCTGCCTTCATGTCGCACTGGCCGCTGCCTTGGCCAGGTACATTCCAGCTGCCGGAGACTGAGGGCCAAGATTTAAGTTGTGAAGTCATTTTGGAGGGGTTTGGCCATAACTCACCACGCTGGCCAAGCGGGTTGGTGAGTGTGGGATAGCATTTCCTCTAATCCCGATGGTATAGTTATACCGCTATAGGCGGTCGTCAGAGCCCCTTTAGTGGGAACAGGATATACCACGAGAAGGCGGGGTTGACATTTGTCAAGGAGAGGCTGTGATGTTACGCATCACCTGACCTTACATCCCCCCCTCTCTCTCTCTCTCTCTCTCTCTCTCGTTTATTTTGTACAGATAGTTTGCCTTGAGTCTTGTAACATGAAGCAAATATGTACAGTGGCCTGATATACCGTCTCAGCATAAATACTGTTACCAAGGGTTGACGGATAGGTGCAACCGGTGTGCAATGTCATTGACCAGCCAGGAGGCATGAAGCAGCTAGTGAATCCTTTTGCGTTCAGTCAGAGAGGAGATAACGTGTTTCGTGAAGTACTTGCCATGGAGTGGGGCAATTATGAGAATCGTGTTGCTGTAATAGCGTTGCACAAAGTTGGAAAATCAGCTTCTGAGATTTTCAACATGCTGAAAATCAGCCGAATTTTTGTCTACCGGACCATAAAAAAGGTTCCTTGAGACTTGGACCATCACTGATGGCCCCAGAAAGGGTCGGCCGCATACTGTGACGACTGCTCGCTTGGTGAAAGCAGTGGCAGCCTGTCTTCAACAATATCCTGTCAGAATACAATCAGTGATGGTTGGTGAGCTGAACATTTCAAGAATGTCGATATCACATATGCTGTGGAGTGACCTAAGGGTGAGAGCTTACTGGCGGCGTACAGGACACTTCCTTACCCCATAACTGAAGCAGCAGAGAGTGCTAAAAGTGAAACGTTGCTGCGGCATTAAGCAGACAATCGCCACCGACAGATTCTTTTTTCTGATGAAAAAGTTTTCACTATTGAAGAGGTTTTCAACCGCAAAAATGGCAGGGTGTATGCGTCAACTTCAAGAGAAGCTCAGGAGAAAACTCCAAGGATCACGAGAGGCCATCATCCTCCTTCTGTCATGGTTTGGTGGAGAGTCTCCTACGAGGGTACCACGGAGCTCCATTTCTGTAAGAAAGGAGTGAAAACATCTGCCAAAGTCTACCAGGACAGGATTTTGGAGCCAGTGGTCAAAAATGTGAGTCACACCCTCTTCCAAAACTGACAGTGGAGCTTTCAGCAGGATTCTGCACCTGCCCACAAGGCCAAGTCAACCCACGAGTGGCTTCAGGCGAATTTAGTAGACTTCATTTCTCCAACTGATTGGCCATCAAGCAGCCTAGACCTCAACCCATTGACCTACAAGTTGTAGGCCACACTGGAGGACATAGCCTGCAGAAAGAGATACCCTAGTATTGACAGTCTTAAACACTCTTTGGTGCTGGCAATAGCAGCTTTCCCTGTGGAGGCCCTACTTAAAGCCAGAGTTGTATAAAAATAAAATGTATATGCGTACATAACCTCTGAAACAGAAAACTTGCTGCAAACCCGCGAATCATGATAGCAATAAAATAAGATAATTTATAGAAAAATTAATAAAACAATAAATAATTATTAGAACATTACAGATTTTAGTGAGGACAAAATAAGAACATTACAACTGAATGTGTAGCAATGTATGTGAAATGGACCTTTAAGGCAAAATACTAAAATATTGTATGAACCTAATAAAAGTAATAGACTAATTAAAGAAAGTTTTTATATCCAGAAAAAAATTCCCATCAATAAACCTTCAAAAGTTATAAAATGCATTTTTAACATCTCAATTCAAAAATAGCAGACATACAAAATACATAACAAAAAGATTTTAATTTAATAACTGGCAACTGCAAGAAGAACCTGGCAATAAAATTTCAATTCTTTTTGTGTAAACAAAACTTTTGATGCAGTTCCTATACATTGAGAACAGGCCTTGATAAAATCTAGAACCCAGAAACGTCTGTAAAAACAAAAGAACTCAGAAGATGTGAAAAATAATTGGAAGTTCTTCATGTTAAAATAGAATTAAATATATGAAAACCTTGAGTAAGTGTTTTTAACTCCAGTAAATATATTTTTTTAATCTGCAAGCAAAAGCTATCTGCAAAATCTTCTAATAATTTGGAAACTATTCGCGTACGCGTGTACGTCTACATTCTGCAACTCTGCGTAAAGCTATTGATGAGTGGCCACAGAGACTGGAGGACTGTGTGATGGCAAAAGGATGCCATTTTAAAAAGTGATTGGCGCCGTGTATTTACAAGTGTACTACTTAGGTCATATCACAGGTATATTAAAATATCTTTAAATTTCTTTTATTTCATTGAATACTTCGTAGCAGTATTTATGGTAAGACTAGGTACTCCTGTTTGGAGAAACATCACAAGAGAACCATCCAAATAATGGATCAAAGCCTTTTGTTGGTTGGTTCTCTTGCATAATGTTTCTCTGAACAGGAGCAGATTCAGTCATTAAGCTTAGCTGCATTATGTCACAGAAAAAAGAAAAACTAAAACTGAGATATATTCTTACATTTGAACTGCTTCTGTGAGGAGGTATTAACAAATGCTACGTTGGTAATATACCACTTAGGTTCACAAAAGTTCATGGAATTATTGTAACAAAAATAATGTGCCTCGTGCAGTGCATGTGGTTCTTAATAAAAAGCATGCAATTGTATAAAGATCAGCTATTTAGAGAATTTGCAAATGTGTGCTTTGGTGATAAAATGCTAGAATGGAAGGAAATATAACAGTTCATCACAATGTGGTTTGGGTCACTACTCTGAAAAAACACCCAAAACCACGTGGAAAAATCAGAGATGATTTTATTTTTATTTTATTTATTTTTTTACTTTTGAGTGAGAACCCTGGCCTGCTGCAGCAGTATGTTGAAAACAGAAAATCTTTCTTGAGGAACTGGAAGAGATAGATTAAGTTTGTAATAACCAGCATTTTTCTGTTTTGCATTGATTTGTGCCAGTAATGTGCATGAACACCATGTTATTATGCAGGTGTGAGATGATCATGATGATGATTTTCCTTTTGGTTACATTGTATTCTTTATTTGTGTATTTAGGTCAGTGTTGCTTGAACAAGAAAACCAAATGAAATTGAACAAAAATTTAAAATTGAAACATAAAAAAATTTCAGGGTGATGCTGGTCTCACAGGGCGAAAAATTATTGTGGACACCTATGGTGGATGGGGTGCACATGGTGGAGGTGCATTCTCTGGGAAAGACCCCACCAAAGTTGACCGTTCTGCTGCATATGCTGCTCGCTGGGTTGCTAAATCCCTTGTAAAGGCAGGCCTTTGCAAACGTTGTCTTGTTCAGGTAAGAAACTAAGTTTTGTTGATATATGTAGAATTTGCGAGATTTTGTATTTCATGAAATGAAACCATTAAAATCTAAATTTGTGTTTTTAAAAGCATGCATCAGTAATTTTTCAACTGAGTCCTTAGTCTTCATGTATAAGAAAAGCTTGCAAATTACTATACATACATAATTAGGGGTCCAAAATTACACTCGTCCATGACGAGTCAAAAATTATAGTGAGATGAGTGACACTACAAGCAAGAATTTTTTTAAGTTTCCACCCAAGTTAAACCCACTGGGTTTAATTGTTGTCTCCCCCACCCCCAATTATTCTGCTTTTCTTCCGTAACGTGCGTCAGAACAAGAATGTAATTAGTCATATTATGTATGATAACCGTATTTATTGACGTATCTTTTCCCCCTGAAATTTAGGGCTGAAATTCTACTGCGTGTTATATGCATATACTAATTCTTTTATTTAAAATTAGGTAAAATGAATACTGCTGCAGAGTGTGACGCATCCCGAGGTTGCCAAATGTTTATGATTTGCTATCACTTTACTCTAACTGTAGACGTTTCTCTAATGCATATCTCTTCTGTTTTCTAACGGATCTTGTTAAAAGTGGTATCAATATAATCTTCAGTTCTTTGGAAAGACGATTTGCACAAATTTTTTTGAGATAGACTCCTGATTTACCTTTTTTAGTGCCCGAAATTAATCTCGTTCGCTTCAGAAGCGAATGCGAGCTGCCACGTTAAGCCCAAGCTTCTGCTCTCGTTAAGTTGCTTTCAAACTGCACAACCTGCTTAAGCAGCAGCTGCTCGAGGAAAATATGGCGAAACTTCCGGTGACATCTGACCTCTGTTCTTGACAGTTGGTGATAAAAATCGTTAGTGTATGCGTGGCGGTGTCATGCTGGTTCGAGGGTACACACTTCTCGCAACGATGACCATGCATTATCGGCAAATGGAGTCGGTTTAAGGATCCCAGACTTCTGGCTGTTTTTAATTTTTTAGGGTGTTTCATCACTTTCCAAGATAGCAGCGATTCTGATTAAAATGTTTGTAACAGGTCTAATATCCAAGCTTTTTCGTTCAAACAGATGCTTTTTCTTTCGTATTATTTGCCTTATAAATGGTATAAATATTGATAAACGTGTGTTGAGTTGCTAAATGCTGATAAATACGGTAATTCCGTTCTTGTTCTGCATTTTTGAGAATAGACTAGTGTTTTGCTTTAACCCTTTAAACGTCCAAGTACCTGAACCATATAGTGCTCAAAATGATTAATACCTGAACCATATAGTGCCCAAAAGAGCAGCGAGGTTTTATGAAAACTGCAGAAAAGCGATTCCTTTTCCCCCTTACATTACAGTGGTACAGACCATAAACCTGTCATTCGTGGGAAGATATCACCTCTAGTCCCATGTTCTCTGCTTCATGACCTAAGGCAGTAGTGGTTCCCAACCTTTTCAATGGCATTCCTCCCCCATCGAGGCTAGCTTGAAATGCCCCCCCCCCCCCATTATGCGCACAAGTGTTCATTGCTCTATAATCAGTATTTATTTTTTTATTTTCTTTTATTACGAATTCAATGATACTGGTAAGGCTTGATTGAAAATATTATGCAAAAATATAACTGCACTACTAAAAATACAAATAATATACCTACCTACAGCACTTTGCAGAAATAAATCTGTACATAGTATACAACCAGGAGTTTATTCTTCCTGAATATAATAATGTAAATTACAAATTGTTTTCCATATTTTCACAAACTGTACACATTAGTGTGAAACAAACTTGGGCTTGTTTTGAATTGCACAAACTATTATTGTTTGGTTGTAACTGTGTCAGTCCTACATGCAGGTTGTTCTCCACATTAAGAATATTTCTGTACTTCATTTTAATTGCAGCCATTGCCCAAAACCCAGGTTTGCACAGGTAGCTTGTTGGTAATTGAAGGAGCACTTCCAGAGCACTTTTGTAAGTTCTTTGTACTCGCTTCAAACTGAAAGCCAAAATTTTGGTAGTGGGGTTTTGTGAAACGCAATTTTTAGTGTCTTGTCGCTCAAAAGTTAAAGTAATTGCTCTTAACCAACCATGCTTAATTCTGGCATATCACTCACTGTTATGGGGAATGGATCTCGAATTCAATCGTGGGTGTAGCTGCCTATCCGAGGAAAGTAGTCTTCAAACTGGTTTTTCAGTGCTGGTAGGTGCACCACTACTCTTTTCACAACAGAATTTATAGTAGAGCTATCACCAGCTTCCTCTGGTATGAATTTTGTAAACAATGGAAACATTTCAATAACCCCACAGCCGATACAACCTTTCCAAAAATCTAACTTCTTCACGAAGCCTTCCATTTTGTCCTGCATATCCATAATATTTGAGTTCTTTCTTTGCAGTGACACATTCAAACTGTTCAGCTTTGCAAAAATGTCTGCCAAATAGGCTAGTGTTGCTAAAAATTCAACATTACACAAATGTTCTGTTAATTCTGTTTTCCCAAGCAGATAATTCTAATTTCATCACGCAACTGGAAAAGACTCTGCCGAACTTTTCCACGCGACAGCCACCTGACTTCACTATGAAACAGCAGATGCTTATGTTCAGATCCCATTTCTTCACAAAGTAAAGTAAAGCAAAGCAATGAGCCTGCACTGGCCGAGACTTGATGTAATTAACAATCTGAAAAGCATCTGTAAGAACACTATGCATATCTGGTTGCATTTTTTTTTTTTTTTTTTTTTTTTTGAAGCCAAAGCTTCACGATGTATCATACAATGAGTCCATTTTACTGCCGGAGCTACAGCTTTTTCTCGAGTTACAAGGCCACTATTCTTCCCTGTCATAGCTGCATCGCCGTCGGTGCATAAACCTATATAATTAATCGAAGTCAAGCTTTCAGCACAGACAAATTTGTTAAGTACAGCAAATATGTCTTCACCTATAGTAGTTGTTGGGATCGTTTTACAAAACGGTAACTCTTCTCTTACATTCCGTTCCCTGTCATATCTCACGTAACAAGTAAGCTAAGCCTGTGATGAAATATCGGTTGATTCAGATCAGACGTAGAGGATTTTAGGAAGGGAGTGTCAGACCCCATGTCTTAAACAACTCTTAGGAATAGGAAGCTAGGAGATTTGGGCTAGAATGTCGGATAGGAAAATGACACAAAAGCGAGGTAGAAAAGGGGAGGAGCACGTCCTATTTATTACTGGGGGGATAGTACCCGGGATGCGACGGCTTAACGTGCCCATCCGACGCATGGCTGATATTTAGTGATTCAAGAGTTCATACCTGCCTGGAATCGAACCTGAGATTCCTCCATGGCAGTCACGAAGGTTGATCGCTAGGCGATCCGCAGCCCTTACGCGCCTCACAGGTTGGGAACCTAGGACCTAAGGCATGATGGGGAAGGAATAGTCCCTCTGATGCGAACATCATGCCAAGCAGAAATAAGTGACTGATACACCTCTCTCCTTTCGTAGGTTCATTGCCATTGCTATAGCCCTTTTAGTAGGCAACCAGTCAGAAAGGAATAGTGTCAATCATCCCTGTGAATGACCGCTTTCTTTGAACAACAAAATTAAGGGGAAACCAGTGTTTTCTGATATGCAGCTTCACTTGTTGCAGTCTCTTTTTACAAAGCGAATATATTCGTTGGAGCTGATTTCTGCCCATTTTGCTACCCTCGAGTTAATTCATTCCAGCTGGTTAAAGGTTTAAGGCAAAGAATAAAATTGGAAGCTCTGTTCTGCAAATACTGACAGCTGTGCCATAAGAGCCAGCCAATTGCCCTGCGTCCTGGAGATAGAGGTGGGTGTAAAACGGTGGTGGCCAGCTGTGCAGGGTGGGGATGGAGGTGGGTGTAAAACGGTAGTGGCCAGTTTTAGAATATAGAACAAAGAGCACGCGCATGAAACATTGAGGTTGGAAAGGGGAATGCCATGAGAGATATTGGGGAATGCAAGAAGTTGATGAGGAGGGCAGTCTTGTTATCAATGAGGGAAATGCCAAAATCTCTGACTAGTGGCATTTTCTGCTGACTATATCAAGTATCATATTTTTTAACCCTTGTACATAATCAGATTTTGTAAACTCTGCATTAAAGTCTGAAATCTTGTTCTTGAATGCTTAGTTCAGCTTTTTTTTTTCTTAGATATTTTTGATAGTTTTAATGTTCCCTTTTAAATGTGGAAGCAGATCTCATAATTTGTTTTGTTCCATTGAAGTTTAATTTTGAAATAAAGTATTTACTACTCTCTGTCTTTCTGTGTCCTGTTGCTCTTACCAAGGAATTGTTCAGAAATTTCCAAATTGCGTGATAAAATAATAAATGCAAGCTTTAAAGCAGAAAGAAGTGGACATCCAATTACAAGAAGGAGTAATATATTGCATCGACTGTAACTGCGGACTCAGCTATATAGGAGAAACAGGGAGAAGTATTAAAGTCTGAATGAAAGAACACCAAGCAGCTATTAGGAACATTAGTAACAAAACAGGGCTAGACAGACATATACAAGCAAGTGGACACTCCATAAATTGGGATTCGGTAGGTATAATCGCCCACCAGTCAAACTTAGTAAAGAGGAAACTAGAAGAAGGGATCGAAATAGCAAGAAGAAGTACCACAATTAACGATAATTGCGGTTGGACTCTTCCAACTGAGTGGCAGCAACTACTCCAGTGATGTAGTCCTGATGATGAACTAGGCTTTAGTTCGAAAATTTGACCACCAACTTTTTTGATTAATAACCTCTATAAGACCTGTAAAAAAGTTAATTCCACAGTACAATATGAATAGAGGTGCCATAAATTCATTTACAACTAGGAGTAAAAGTTTGTTTGACCTACAGTGCTGGTTCTGTACCTTCTCTGGAAGCAGTGGTCCTAAGGTAGCAATAAATGACTCCTTATAGCCATTAGATGCTCATGGGAATTGTCAAACTCTGAAACAAACAAGCAGGCAAGCAAAAATACATGGTAAAATTGCTATTACTGCTTATGCTTTCAGTTCATTTGACATTCTTGTACAAATATTTCTGAATTGTTAGTGCAGCATTATCCATTCAAAAACTGGAGTTCCTGCAAGAACAGATACACTGTAGCATTGTCAGATATTAAAATAAAATTATTCAAATTTTAATATTGTATTTGCTTTTGTTGTAGAGTCCGTGTGTATTGCCCACTTCATGTATACCTGGTTTCTGTCATCTATTAACCTATTCAAAGTGAGACACACACATAAGTTGCATACATGAGATTCTTCAGCGGATTCGCGGAATTCTGCTTTTTTTTTGTCATAATTTGGGTTATTCTCGAGATCGATGCAAAACTGAAGAGAATTTTCAGGGGATTAGTTGGGGGGGGGGGTGATCTGGGGATGGTATTTCGTTTTTCAAAACTTTCAAAAACGGAAGTTAAAGGGAGTAAAATTTTCCCCTGTAATAGTGAATTCTTTTCCTCGCGATGTTTCTTCTGCACAGTATTATTGTTAAATATAATTTTATTCCATAAATATTTTCATTTCAGCTTGAAAATGGAAGAAAAAGTCCGAAAACGGAAGTTGGCGCAAAAATTTCCCTGTGATCTTCAGGTATGAGATTTTTCAGTGGATTCGAAGAATTCCGCCATTTCCATCGTTAGTTTGATGGTTATTGAGATCAATGCAGAACTGAAAAGAAATTTGGGAGGGATTGGTAGTGGGGTCGTTTTCTGTTGGTGGGCGGAATTCCGACTTTCAAAACTTTCGGAAACGGAAGTCAGACGGAGTGAAGGTTTGTCCTGTAATCGTAATCCTTTTTTCTCGCAATGTTTCTTAGTGTTGTTAAATATAATTTTATTCTGTAAATATTTGTTTTGCATCTTCAAAATGGAGGAAAACTTTCCTTAAATGGAAATCGGACAGATCGTTAGATTTCACCGGCAGTCGTAATTTCTTTTCTCCACAATGTTACATTTATCCTGTGTTGCTGTTAAACGTAAAAAAAAAAAAAAAAAAAAAAAATTATATATATATATATATTTTGAATACAGAGATGTGCTCCAGCTTAATATTTACATAGTAAATTTCAGTGAACAATTTTGTCTTGCTCATGCCGCGTTATATTCATGCTGTTTCGCGGCACGTTTTTATTTTTCACCCGTATGGTTAAAAAGTTCAGCTTTTTTATCCTTCGTCAGTCTCATGTATGGTTGTGTAGGTGCTCATTTATTGAACTTTTTTTTAGCACATCATGTAGCATAATGAATGTAAAAGTCATTGTATTATCAAAAGCTAATAACACAGCTTGTGCTTGGCTCTTCTTTACGACAAGAATAATAAATCGTGCTAAACCTGCTATGATCACATACCCATGACATACCCTTCATGGTTTCACTGACATCTTCCACTCTGAAGTTGAAAATTTGCAAACCTTTGGTTACTTCCATTTATTTGCTATTTATTTCTTTAATGATTACCTTATTTTTTGAGAATAGCACCCCAGTTCTAATTATCTCCTTGGTTTGTACATACATACATACATATCGCTAAACTGTTCTCTGAGATTCAGAGGTTAGCTCCACAAAGAAATACAAACTACCAGATAATTTTTACTTACTGTTGCCGTATCAAACTTCTCCATTTACAGCGATCTTGACATACAACTTGGGCTTCACTGACATCCATCACACGCCGTACTCAAGATCTTCTATACTTCATACTCATAATCTTTTTCTCATGCAGACACTCCTGAATCTGATCCTCCCATGACTTCCTTGGCCTTCCTCTGCCTTTCCTTCCTGCCACTTGAGCTAAAAAGGTTTTCTTGGTAAGCATCTCATCACACATTCTTTCAATGTGGCCAAACCACCAAAGCATATTAGTCTCCACCTTGCTAACAACATTTTGCTTTACATTACACAACTGCAACACATCTTCATTCCTCACTTAATCAGAAGGTGTCTTGCCCCAAACTCCCCGCAAGTAATGCATTTCTCCAGCACACAAACAGCTCAAATGTTTCTTCTGTAGTACCCAGGTTTCACTGCCATACATCAGAGTAGGAACTATTACACTTTCATACACAGCCATGTGGGGCTCTCTTGATAACCCATCATTCCTGTGAAAACCTCCCAAAGCAGCTATGACTTTCAATGAAGAATTTACTCTCCTACTAATTTTACCATCCAATTTGTTCTCTCTGTCAAACATGCTTCTTAAATACACAAACTCATTCACTGGTCAATCACTGTGCCATTTAGACTTATATTACAATCAGTACTACCAGGTCCTTTCTCAAAAACCATAACTTTGGTTTTTCCTTTATTTATACTCCCTTTGAATTTCATGCAAACTTCGTACATCCGGGACAACATACTCTGCAACTCACTTTTGCTCTCTGCCAACAGGACAGTGTCATCAGCATACAGCAATCTGCACACACGGATATCACCAAGACATAAACCAGTATTGTCTATTTTTGCATTATGCATGCACACATCCATAAATATATTAAACAGCCATGGTGACATTACATAACCTTGTGTTACAGAGATTTTATACGGGGTTTTAGGATTTCATATAAAATCTCAAAATGCAACCTTTTCCCATCTCGTGCACCACTTCCTTTGTTTTCCACAAAGCGTGAGAGAAATTTCTCAGAGTCAGTTCCCCATTAGACACCGGATGCATGGTTATTTACTAAGACGCAATTTTGTCTATGCTTAGTATTTGCACTTTGTATGTTGAATGGAAATTTACTCTATCACGCCTCTTTTGATGCTTTACAGATTTCAATTTCAATGCTGCCAGCTAATGGAGTATCCTCTCACATTTTACTCTGAGGCTTTAATTTTACCGAGGGCGGTGTCGTTCTTTCTCATGGGGAACTTTCGGATATGCTTAAGGGCATTTTGGGGGAGAAGACAGTGGTCTAGGAGAACGAGCGGTCACGAAAAGTACGACGAGGTGATTGTCCTAGGGTAGGTTGGGAAGGTTTAGGCTGGCCAGCAGAATAGGCGATTTCTCGAAAGCGGGACATAAGAAAAAGGAATTGGAAGTTTTAAGCGGAACAGCGAGCAAACATAGCACAGCTAATGGACAACCTTTGCAGGGAATTAAATGAAGAGAACAATAAATGTTTCTTAGACATATTTACGGATTGCAAGAATTATTTGCATACAATTATTATCATTTGCTTATTACATGTTAATTACTATCTTCAACCATATAAGACTTAGCAACTCAACCACGCAATATTTATGAAATTAATATGAACATGTTAACAACAGGCTACAAAGATAGCAAAGAACTTGTTAACACTTGTATGACTCCTGCACCAATAGGAAACCATTCTGATGAAACACCATTCACTCGTACACAAGCTCTACTGCCAGCGTACATGGCTTTTACACTGTTCAGTAGATTCCCAGTAACACCATATTCATTCAATACTTTCCACAAAAGTGTCCTATTTACTCGGTCATAAGCTTTCTCGAAATCTATGAAGGCAGCAAAAACTTTCTTACCAACAGCGAGATACTTTTCAATCATCATGCGTAATGCAAAAATTTGGTTAGTTCAGCCTTTACCAGGCATAAAACCACTCTAAAAATCCCATACTTTGTCAATAACGACCTTACCAGACACTTTCTCTGGCACACTCATTAGGCTAATACCACGATAGCAGTCAGTCTGATCACCTTTTCCCTTATACAAGGGAACAATGATAGCATCCTTCCATTCCTGAGGAACCATTCTTAACTCCCTGCACAACTGGCAAATCTCAGTTAACCAATAAATTACAGTGTCGCCACCATATTTCAACATCTCGACAGTTATGCCATCAACTCCCGTAGCCTTACCATTCTGAAGAAATTTTAGAGCTTTACACACCTCTTCTCCTGATATCTCTCCTATGCTTCCATTCTTCACTGTGACATCATCTGCTTCTGCCTCAGAATCACCTTTGCTTTCCTGATCTTTCTTTTTACTGCCTCTTCAATCTCACTATTCCACCAAGCATCACCTCTATTTTTACCCACTATTGTGGTGCCACATAACTCTATAGCAGCAGTGACAACACAGTTCTTAAAACACTCCCACTTATTTTCTACATCCCTCTCACAAGACTTCAGCTCCTTCAGTCGTTCTCTGAGTACGTCAGAATAATGCTGATGATCTCTAGGGAGCCTTTCAACCTTTATTGTTTCCATCCTGGGTCTCTTCCTATTCCTTTTCCTCCAACCAACATTCAGTTTAACTCGTGACACTACCAAGTAATGATCAGAACCAACATCCGCACTTCTCATCACACGAGCGTCAACAACTAAGTGTGTCAGACGCTGCTCATAGACAACAAAATCTATCACACTCTTTCGACCAAGAGTATGATTTTCCCAAGTATATGTGTGGATATACTTGTGGTTGAAAAACATATTGGATACACAAACCGTTCTCAATGCAGAGTTCAATTAATCTTTTGACCATTATTATTCACACAAGGATCATTAAACTTACCCAGAACATTGTCAGAAATTGCATTGTGCACACCTACTCTAGCATTGAAATCCCCTTCTATTATAACTTTCTCTTTAGCACCAAACTGGCTCAAAACAGCTTTTAGCTCATTCCAGAAATCTTCCTTCCTATTAGAAGGTTCCGAGTCACAAGGAGCATACACTACAACAATTACTATTCTCTGAAGTTTCACTTTCAAACAAATCCAAAAAATTCTCTCACTTATGCAGCTATAGTGAATTAAGTTGTTCTTCATCTTTTCACTTAAAATCACACCTACACCAGTCTGTCCTCACTTTATCCAAATACTCCAGACCACACATTCACCGTTCCATTCACTTCTTCTATCCCAATTTCCTTCTTTTTGGTTTCACTTACACACAGCACATCCAATCTATACTTATTCATCTCTTCAATCACCTCGTTCATCTTGCCATTTATTTTATTTATTTATTTATTTTCATTTTTAGCTGTTACATGAAATATTACTAAAATTAATACAATTATTAACATATCAATCTGGAAAATGATGAAACAGCAAGGAGAATCAAGGAAAAGGTCTACATAGTGACCTGACTTAGCCTTGAAACCCTGAAGCAGACGTGCCAACTCTCTGGGTTTAGGCCGGTAATGCCGGATTTTATGACACTTCCCGGAATTCCGGATTCGAAAATAATATTGCCGGATTCCATCATAATTTTCGTAGCGTAAATTAAAAAGTATTGAGAAAAGCTCGAAGTTCTCCAAGGCATCGGATAACTTCGATGATTACCGTAGCGCAAAAAGTAACGAGAGGAAAAGTTCGAAGTTCTCCGAGGCATCGGTTCATTAGCAGAGAAGCGACCTTTCCCTTCCGAGTCAGCAGCCAGCAGTTTTGCTCTGTCGTTGGCAGCGATGTTTACTCTTCTGTCCGGTAATGATCTCTGGCGCTGCACGCACGGAGTAGGAGCGGGCTTGGCCTTAGCGCGCACCGTATGTACTGACGCAGATTTCTATCGTAAGCACGCGGTAGTGTTTTGGTTTGTTTCATGTACTTCGTCTGTCTTAACAGGAATTTATGAGAATTTTTTGGGCACGCGTTTAATCAAGCGATGGCTGGTAGAAAATATCAGTCTGTTTTTAAGAAGTATACGACAGATTATCCGCGTATAATCGAATCAAGGAACCGCCAACGATTTGCCTTTTGCTCTATTTGTAGGTGTGATTTTTTCGCTGTCCACAAGGGCAAAGGAGATATCGTTAATCACATTCGTACGCAAAAACACGTGGCCAATTCTAAGTGCATGGAAAATAATAAAACATAAAATTTTGCTCGAGATAGCTCCTCTTCCGATGCGATTATCCATGCTGAGTGCTTGGTTACTTCATTCCTCGTGTAACATAACTTACTTTTAAGCTGTGCTGGCCATGCAAGTGTGCTTTTTAAGAAAATGTTCCCAGATAGTAACATTTCAAAAACATATGCATGTGTGACAGGACAAAAACATCGTGCGTTGTTGCCGAAATGGGGAAATCTTCAAAAATAGACTTGCATACTTGCCAACTTTTACGGATTTCTGCTTAATTTTACTGATTTACGGATAGGTCTTTTTTAACAGATTTTTTTAATATTTAGATTGCTCAATCGAAATATTTCAACCCCCTGCAACCATCCACTTAGATTTTCTAACAGACCTTACGAGCGCTGTGTCACGCGATGATGTCATCTTTGACTCGCTGGCTTTGTGACATCGTGCAGTAGCTCTCTCTCTCCACGGGAGTGTGCTCAAGTGATGTGCCGACCAGAGTTCGCGAAAATGCGTAATTGCGGGTTTAGTATGCATCGAAATTTTATCAATGCATAAAAATACGGATCGAGAATTTTTCTCAATGCGTAAAAATATGCGTCGGAAACTTTTTCCTCGCGCCTAAAACTACGCATCGAATAATTTTACCAATTCATTAAAATGCGCATCGGGACGGCACAGAAAGTGTGCTCAAGTGATGTGCCGACCAGAGTTCGCCAAAATGCGTAATTGCGGGTTGTTCTTCATCTTTTCACTTAAAATCACACCTACACCAGTCTGTCCTCACTTTATCCAAATACTCCAGACCACACATTCACCGTTCCATTCACTTCTTCTATCCCAATTTCCTTCTTTTTGGTTTCACTTACACACAGCACATCCAATCTATACTTATTCATCTCTTCAATCACCTCGTTCATCTTGCCATTTATTTTATTTATTTATTTATTTTCATTTTTAGCTGTTACATGAAAGATTACTAAAATTAATACAATTATTAACATATCAATCTGGAAAATGATGAAACAGCAAGGAGAATCAAGGAAAAGGTCTACATAGTGACCTGACTTAGCCTTGAAACCCTGAAGCAGACGTGCCAACTCTCTGGGTTTAGGCCGGTAATGCCGGATTTTATGACACTTCCCGGAATTCCGGATTCGAAAATAATATTGCCGGATTCCATCATAATTTTCGTAGCGTAAATTAAAAAGTATTGAGAAAAGCTCGAAGTTCTCCAAGGCATCGGATAACTTCGATGATTACCGTAGCGCAAAAAGTAACGAGAGGAAAAGTTCGAAGTTCTCCGAGGCATCGGTTCATTAGCGGAGAAGCGACCTTTCCCTTCCGAGTCAGCAGCCAGCAGTTTTGCTCTGTCGTTGGCAGCGATGTTTACTCTTCTGTCCGGTAATGATCTCTGGCGCTGCACGCACGGAGTAGGAGCGGGCTTGGCCTTAGCGCGCACCGTATGTACTGACGCAGATTTCTATCGTAAGCACGCGGTAGTGTTTTGGTTTGTTTCATGTACTTCGTCTGTCTTAACAGGAATTTATGAGAATTTTTTGGGCACGCGTTTAATCAAGCGATGGCTGGTAGAAAATATCAGTCTGTTTTTAAGAAGTATACGACAGATTATCCGCGTATAATCGAATCAAGGAACCGCCAACGATTTGCCTTTTGCTCTATTTGTAGGTGTGATTTTTTCGCTGTCCACAAGGGCAAAGGAGATATCGTTAATCACATTCGTACGCAAAAACACGTGGCCAATTCTAAGTGCATGGAAAATAATAAAACATAAAATTTTGCTCGAGATAGCTCCTCTTCCGATGCGATTATCCATGCTGAGTGCTTGGTTACTTCATTCCTCGTGTAACATAACTTACTTTTAAGCTGTGCTGGCCATGCAAGTGTGCTTTTTAAGAAAATGTTCCCAGATAGTAACATTTCAAAAACATATGCATGTGTGACAGGACAAAAACATCGTGCGTTGTTGCCGAAATGGGGAAATTTTCAAAAATAGACTTGCATACTTGCCAACTTTTACGGATTTCTGCTTAATTTTACTGATTTACGGATAGGTCTTTTTTAACAGATTTTTTTAATATTTAGATTGCTCAATCGAAATATTTCAACCCCCTGCAACCATCCACTTAGATTTTCTAACAGACCTTACGAGCGCTGTGTCACGCGATGATGTCATCTTTGACTCGCTGGCTTTGTGACATCGTGCAGTAGCTCTCTCTCTCCACGGGAGTGTGCTCAAGTGATGTGCCGACCAGAGTTCGCCAAAATGCGTAATTGCGGGTTTAGTATGCATCGAAATTTTATCAATGCATAAAAATACGGATCGAGAATTTTTCTCAATGCGTAAAAATATGCGTCGGAAACTTTTTCCTCGCGCGTAAAACTACGCATCGAATAATTTTACCAATTCATTAAAATGCGCATCGGGACGGCACAGAAACGGAAGTAAACGAAATAAAGGTTTTCTCCGTAATCAATAATTTTTTTCCCTGTGATGCTGCCTTTGTCCAGTATTGTTGTTATATATCATTTTATTCCATAAATATTTGTATTTCAGTTTAAAAATGGAGGAAAAATTTCCGAAATCAGAAATTTGACGGCAAAAAAATTTCGCTTTAGGCATGAGAGTCCGACGGCTTCGAGGAATTTCTCCTTTTCCATCTTAATTTGAGTTATCCTCCAGATCGATGCATAACTTAACCTAATTTTTTTAAATAATTGTTAACAAAAATTGTTTTACATTTTTTATATACCTTAACGTAACATTAGTGCTTCAAATTATGTCCATTGATATTTCAAACATACGGAAATAAGCTTGCAGGAATTTCATAGAAAATTGCAGGATTTTTCTCTTCTTAAGGTTGGCAAGTCTGCTGAAGTCATAGTCAAATAGAGCCCAGCATTTGACAGATCATGAGAAGATTGGTCTATGGAATACCTCTAGTATTCGATACACCAATCTTACACTCGCTCAACCAAGATCTCTTTCTCATTTGCCTTTTTCCAGTTCCAGGTCGATACCATGGCGGACCATCCTTCTCAAGTATGGTAGGTCCACCATATCCCACACTTGAGTCAGTTTTTACATTTCCTTGTGTCTTTTTAATCAGGTAAGTTCATCAGTGTGGGGGATTAGCCCACAGCTGACGGTTCCTGTTGGTCATTTAACCTAAGGATTCTGGTAGAAAACCCAGTGAGTTGGGGTCTTTTTGCCAATGTCACACAGAACTAGCTGTTACCTCTCCAAGATTCACAGAGGCCATTGTTGCTGTTCTGTGAGCCATTGTTTCCACGGAGCATCCTGAGGAGGCAAACCCATCTCTCACTAAGATCGGGGAAAATGCCACACTGAGTTTAATGCTGCAGGTAAACATACCACAAAAGAATTTTTATTTGAGGACTATTCCTACCCCTCGTCCATTATTTAGTACATTCAGCTGTTATTATAAAGAACTTCAGGAGACCATGATATCCTGTTTGTTGAGAAGAAATTTCGATTCCCCACATTAGTAGCAGACTACATTGTATGACTTTCATCGAAGATAAATGATACAATGAAGGGAAATGTTAGGAAAAGTATTTACTTTTTATACACTTCAGATCGTCTGTGCAACTCACATATAATAACATCAGAGGTGAAAGCATTGTAAATGGCATTCGTCAACACTACTTCATTGTTGTACTTGTGGAACTCTTCCTCCCATTGGCGTATGCAAAGGAGGGTGAAGTTACGGGGTTAACCCCCCCCCCCCTCCCGAACCAAAATATAGTGCCAAAATTTAAGCTGCCTTCAAGATTTTTGTAGCAATTTTGAAAACTACTGCTAAAAAGTTTTAGAAAAAAATCGGTGTGAATGTATTTATTTTTTGTGTGTCCCCACAAACCATGTTAATACTATATCATCAATATCTTCATTTTCTATTCTTTTTCTTTTATAAGTTGTGCCTTGAGCCCATTTTTCTTTTATTTCACTTTTCTTTTTTAGTGTCATGTAAATTTGGGTTTTTTGACATTTAAATAGCTCACAGCCTCACGCAGTTCTTTAACGCTTTTGTCATGCTGTTCAATAATTTTGATTTTCTGCTCAAATGTCAGTACATTGTACGGTTTACAACTTTTGCTGGCCATTATTGCAACTTCAATAGGGTTTGAAATTTTCTTTACACCTACGTATTATGGAGAAAGCACACTAGCATGATTGTATTCGCAAAATCTAACATGCCCTTGGTCACTTCATTAAATTCATTAAATCTAACATGCCCTTTGTCACTGCCGGAGTTGGAGTTCGGACTTTGGAGCCTGTCGCCAAGCCAGGTGGCCCCTCCTCCCTCCAACAAGTTCCACTTATCAGCGTCTCTAACTCCACCGCTGATTTGTTGTTGGAAATTGCTTTCTCTTCTTTGTTTCCACCCCTTCCCTCACCTCCTAGTGTCAGAGTCGTCGCCGGCACGGCAAGAAAACCTGCTTCCTAATTCCTAGCGTGCTGATGTTTCAAGCTTCGAATTTTCGTCAGTTAATTGCAAACTGTGCTCAGTAAGGCAGTGGTGTTGATTTGATGTTCGAAATATATTTTTACATTAAATTCAGTTACAGTATACTGTTCGGTAATCAGTATGTCCAAACGATCGCATAATTCAATTTTACATTTCTTTGGCAAAAAGCCACGTGTAAATGACAAACATTGGTAGTGCAGATACAACACCATCCATCCCAAGTGCTGCTTCTCCCACTCAGCATGAATGTGGTGCATTTGTTGACAATTCTTCTTGTTCTGTCAGTGAAGTCCCGACTGATTCAACACTTATACCAGCATCGAATTATTGGTGCAATGTCATGTGTGCCATCTAAACCTGACAAATGTGAAACGATCCCGAATGCCTCTCAAACAAAGCCTTAGTAAAGCACATCCATATAATATTGGACTCTTTGCAGCAAAAGATATATTGAATGATAAAAACTGGATATATTCAACAACGTCTCAGAACCCAATCCAGGAATTGCATTTCCAGCAAAAGGGAAAAGAAATTTGCGATTCTGGTGTAAATGGCTTGCCTATTCAGACTTTCAGGGTGGCACCTTTTGCAAATTTTGTGCACTTTTTGTGTCTAATGCTGGTGCCGGATCTGGTAAGCAGCCCTTAAATCAGCTGTGTAAAGCTAAATTTCATAATTGGAAAGATGCCATTGAGCGGTTTTCCGAGCATGAAAAGTGCCATTATCACAAGCAATCGGTAAAGATTGCCGGAACTTTGAGTGATATCACTCTTGGAAAGAAAAGGTCTGTGGATGAGCAATTTGACACTGCGGCAGTGAGAAGAAAATTAGAAAACAGAAAAAATATCACACCAATCATTGAAACAGATCTGTTTTGTGGAGGGCAAGGTCTCGCATTGAAAGGGCACAGGGATTCAGGGAGAAGTGCATTGACCCGACACTGGAAAACCAGAAGAGAATGACGGAAACTTTCGAGCACTGCTTCGTTTCCGAAGCAAGTGCGACGCTGTACTGAAACACATGTTGGAATCCAGCTGTGGAAATGCACAGCACATCAGCCCCCGAATCCAGAATGAAGTAATTGAAGCCTGCAATGATTTGATACTTTGCAAGATTGCCAGTGAAATAAATGATGCAACTTGCTTTGCCATCCTCGCTGACGAAACGACTCACATAGCAGGTATAGACCAATTATCGCTATGCGTTCGTTATATCAACAGAGAAATTTTCGCAGTGAAAGAAATTTTTTTACACTTTATTCCGGTCCATGATGTAACCGGTAAAGGAATTTCAACTGCAATAGTAGACAAGTTGCAGTTATTGAATGTGGAGATCAAGAAGTTGTGTGGCCGGGGCTACAATGGAGCTGCATCAATGAGCGGGAAACTAAATGGTGTGCAAGCCCATGTGAGGGAGCTGATTCCATCAGCTCTTTATGTACACTGCTCCGCCCACAGCCTCAACTTGACCGTATCAACTGCGTGTGAGGTCACAGCAATAAGAAATTGCATGAGGATTATAGTAACCTTGTATGAATTCCTGAATACTCCAAGAAGACAACATGTATTCATTACTGCAATAAATGAGATGGATACACCTACTTCGCGACGAGAAAAACTGAAACACCTCTGTACAACCCGATGGTTGGAAAGGTATGACTCTGTAACAGCAGTATTAGAGCTTTATGATCTAGTTGTTGAAACGCTCCAAAAAATATCAGACTGGAGAGAGAATGATTCATCAACACAAGCCAATTCTCTGCTGTGCGCGGTAACAAATTGCCAGTTTGTGATTTCGCTCTTTTGCATTCACAAAGTGTTCTCTTTGACTGTGTATTTGTGTAGGTTTCTGCAGAAGTCGACGATTGACTTGCGTGAAGCAGTGAACCTTGCGGAAGACGTTAGTAGTGAAATAAAAGCCTTGCGCAAAAATGCCAATGTCGAATTTTCTAAAATATTTATTTCTGCCTCGGAAGCCTTAGAGAAATTAAGATCATCCATTAAATAAAGGGGGCTGGAAGACAAACAAATCGTGTTGACTCAACATAGCAGCAGCAGCGACACCAGAAACATACTTTCGTGTGAGCATTTTCATTCCATTTATCAATTCTTTCTTGTCCCAGCTGGTTTTACACTTCCTAACACACCGAGAAATTTAAAAAGGATTCCAGTGCATTCTACCTACCGATACTTCAGTTTTTCAACCTTCGCAGCTTGAAGCTTTCGCAGCTCCCTCAATTTTATGCTAACAACTTGGACGATTGCCAGGAAAACTTAAATTCTGAGCTGACATTGTGGTATAAAAGAATAACAAGAGCGAGACATGACAAAGTTAGCCCCCGTAACACTGCTACAGCTATTTGCAATCAAAATATTATGCCTAATATATTTAGACTTCTGGAAATATTAGCTGTCCTTCCAGTTCCTATTTGCGCAAACAAAAGATCGTTCTCAACCCTTCGCTAACTTAAGACATACCTACGCAATTCCACTGGCAGTACAAGAATGAATGGTCTAGCTCTTCTGAACATTCACAGGAATCATACCCCAACTGTGAAAGATGTATTAAACGAACTTGCTGACAATCCTCGTCAACTGGACATTGCCTTGTGATCTGCGATGTGTATAGTGACAAATCCGTGCATTTACTCATAAGTATTGAGAATTATCTCTTCAAGTGTTCAGTAATGCATTGGAACTAAACAAAATAATGGTTAGAAAGATGTGCATATATGTTAGTTTCCTCCTTTGATCACCTGGTGGGTGAGTTTATTTTATTTTCTACGATCTATTCCTTGGGCTTCTTGTTAGGTAGCAGAGCGTGTTTCTTCCAGAAAATAAAAACTAATATTTTAAAATTCAATTAAAATTTATTAGAACTAACATAAATTTAGTTATTTACAATTCATCTAAACAATACAGCATAAGCAATTTGCTGTAATAACTAACAATGTACGAAAAACAATCTCAATACATTAATCTATTACGAATACCTTTAAAAAGTCTTGCATGATAGTTATCGGCGAAAAAGATCAAAGTACAAATGAACTACAACACTTAAATACACTTGCTTACAGCCTTACATCAGAATGAGCATAATCCTCAAAATCAACATTTCTACTCCGCCAATCAGAAAACTACATGTAAAGTAGGAGGCAAACTAAACTTTTCGCAACGTATGACACAATACTTAGTGAACGTCACATGTAGTCTCAAATTATGACGTAATCCCGAAGGGAAAAAGCATACTCCGTGGATAAATACTTCCGGAGATCAGAAAAAAAAATACTATGTTTGTTTACAATGATGTTACATCTGGAGTTAATGAGACTTGCTCTAGGATAACTACTTCCTAGTCCAGTATGTACAGTTCTTTTTCCGTGACACTTTTTATGGCAAATATTGAAATACATGTTAACACCAAATGAATTTGTATATAAATATACCGTTTGTATATCATCATCATCATCATTGTGAACCATTATCAATCCACTGCTGGACGAAGGTCTCCCCAAGTTTCCTCCACAACGGTCTGTCTTGTGCCAGTCTCCTCCATGTCACCCCTGCATACTTTCGAATTTCATCCACCCATCTCCCATGTGGTCTTCTTCTGGGTCTTTTCCTGTCCCTTGGAATCCAATCTAAAATTTCGGCTGTCCATCGATGATCTGTCCTTCTGGCAGTATGTCCAGCCCACTGCCATTTCAGGGATTTAACTCTGATCATGATGTCTTCCACTCTTGTCATTTTTCGGATCCACAAGTTCCTCTTCTTATCTCTCCTGGTTACACCAAGTATGCACCTCTCCATGCTGCTTTGAGTTGTCTGCAGCCTTTGTATGTCTCTTTTAGTTAAGGTCCACGTCTCTGCACCATAAGTAAGCACTGGAAGGATGCATTGATCAAACACTTTTCTTTTAAGACATAATGGCATATTGCTCTTGAAAATTATGCTGTTTCTTCCAAAAGCTCTCCAGGCAAGTTTTGTACGCCGATTAATTTCTTCATCAATGTGACCCTCACTTGATATCTGCTGTCCAAGATAAACGTACGTGTCTGTTATCTCCAGCTTTTCTCCATCAATCGATAAATCTTCATTTCTTGTAAAAGCATTGAACATCACTTTTGTCTTCTGAAAGTTCATTTTTAATCCCACTTCTTTACTCTTGTCAGCAAGTTCCTGGATCATACTCTGCAGCTCTGATGGGCTAGTTGCAAAAATGACTACGTCATCAGCAAAACAAAGGTGGGTTAGATAATCTCCATTAATCTTTATCCCCTTGTTTTCCCAGCTCAGTGACTGAAAAATACCCTCCAATGTGGCATTAAAGAGCTTCGGAGATATGGTGTCACCTTGTCTCACTCCCTTTCCAATTTTTATGTGTGTTGTATTTTCAAACAGCCTAATCTTTGCACTTGCATTTTCATAGATGTTATTAATAATATTAATGTATGCATCTTCAATACCGCAGGTTTTCAGAGCCATTGTAACTGCTGATGGTTTCACCGAATGAAAGGCTTTTTCATAATCGATAAAAGCCATGCACAATGGAAGTTCATATTCCCTCGCTCTTTCAATTAGTTCTCTCAGCACATGGATATGATCTATTGTGCTGTAGCCACTCCTGAATCCAGCTTGTTCTCTCGGTTGAGCCATGTCCAGTGTTACCTTCAAGCGGTGTGAAAGAACTTTAGTGAAGATTTTATAAACTACTGATAGGAGGCTGATAGGTCTGTAGTTTCCGAGATCCTCAATGTCACCTTTCTTATGTAGCAGGATCATTGTAGCGGTGTTCCAATCCTCAGGAATCTTTCCTTCATTAAGGCATCGAGTGAAAATTTGGGCGAGTACTGTTTTGATTTCTCCACTTGCTTCTTGTATGATGTCTACAGTAATTCCATCTTCTCCTGGAGCTTTTCCCCGCTTCATGTTCTTGATTGCATGTGCAACTTCTGCTGGAAGGACTGGAGGAACTCTGGTACTGGTATCTTTCATGATGTCTGTAGTGCATGTATCATCCCTTTCATATAATTTGGAGTAGAAATCTTTCACTCTTGTCAAAATTTCGCCTCTATTTCTTGTTACAGAACCATCTTCTTTTCTCAGTGCCATAATCTGTTTTCTTCCCTTACTGAGATGTCCCTTTGCTATCTTTAGGCTTTGGTTGTTTTCAATTGCTTTCCTCACTAGTTCACAGTTGAATTTTCTTACGTCTTCAAACGGAACTGAAGACCGTTGTATATACCGGAGTCAAAATACATTATATCAATGGGAAATGTCCGTACAGACTTCATTTAAATGGTGTACCCTTCTCAGTTCAGAAACTGAAAAGGATATATATATATAAAATTCTGTTTCACAACATCACTGGAGAAATACAACCTGAAGGTTGACCTCCCCCGCCTTTGAAGAAATTCTGGGTACACCTCTGCTTCCTCCTAATAGAGGGGGGGGGTAGTGTTTCTTAGCAGGTCATTTGTTATCAATCCTCATTTACTAGGGTTGCTGATCGGGCAGCAAGAGGTAAATGCCATTTACTTTGTGAATGGCACCTGTAGTGGTTTGTGTGTTTGGAAAGAGGGAGATATCTCTCTAATTTTACTTGTGAAGAGGTGTGTAAGAGGGGAAGCAAGTAGAATTTTTTTTTTTCTCACTGTGGCAGGTTCATTGATTGTACTAAGGCCAAAAAGTAATCCACACTTTGCCATCCCTGTGCATCATGAGAAAAAAATGCTGAAGCCAAATTTATTAATCTTAAAGGGTTTCAAATGTACATAACATACAGAGGGTCAGGGTGAGTCGAAAGTTTTGCAATATTTGGATACTTTGTCTTCATACACCTTTATGACGAAAGCTGACTAGCATTCAAAGTATAGGCCATCGTGTTGCACCGTCATTAGCCATCTGTCTGCCAGTTCTTCAATTCTGCGGTGGTACCAGTTCTTGTGCTTCGAGGCGAAGAACTCCTTCACCCTAGCTATCTACCACCACCTCCTGGTTGTTGAAGTCAAGGTAGTTAGAATGAGAGAGGTAGGTCAAAGATTGTAAACAAACAGCGGGTGGTCTTTCCTCGCGGAGGCCTGTGATGTATGTTGGTCCCCAGCAGTCTTCGGGCGTAGTGGTAAAGAAGCTTTTAAGAATACATATGCGGAATTTTTAATGTAGGAATTGCAGAATTAAAACAAAACTTACCGATTACTAAAATTTGGAACTTTCCCTTCATTGTTTCCTTTTTTTTTTTTTTTTTTTTTTTAACTCTCTGGAATTCAATGCTTGTGCTTGGTTTTTTCTCTTCATTAAGTTTAGTTGGTTGACGTCATTAATATATTTAATACGAAAAATGTTTTTCCTCTCGCATAGGTTTTAATGACACCCACGTCAACTTCGGAAAAGTTTAATATCAATTTCGATTGAAGTTTGTTTATGGCCCCTTGGGTTTTATATATGCCAGCTCCATGAAATTCTGAAACAACTGATTCAAACTGTTTGACAGTTTCTATCCTAATGTTTGGTATCATTAGCCCACCTCTCGATAGTCTTAATCCAGCCTTTATTTTGGTTCCTTGTTAAGTAGGAAAATGTTCCCAATTCTTTATCCTCGTGACGAAAGGCTAAATATCCAGCAAAATAGCATATGGCTTCTTCCTCTTCAGGATTAGCAAAATTGCAAACAAGTTTGTATTAATAGACATGTTGTCCATCTCACAGGCGTTAAATTTTCTGCCTCTTCTGGTGTTTCCATTAAATTAAAAAATAAATTGGTGCTTATTATTTTGTCTTTGTCGCAGGGTCGGGTGGAGCTTTTGCGGGGCCCCAAAGCAAAATTTCATTGTGGGCACTATAAAATAAATCTCTCATTTTAAAAAAAATTGTTATGTGAAAAATGCCATTCATAAAGAACACACACACAAAAACTGTCCTAAAGACATAATGATTATCTCACAGAAATACTTTAAACTTAAAAAAAAGACCGTAATATAAGATGCTTTAAGCTTAAGAAAAAGACCGTAATATAGATTGAAAATTCAGAGAGTGAGTGAGTGTGTGTGTGTGTGTGTAAAAAGTGTAAAACTCCACGATTTTCTTCGGGGGTGGGGTGGGGTGGGGGTGGTAGAGGTTGTATTGTGCCTCTTATAAAAATTTCCTCACAAGATGATGAAAAGATACCTGCGTAGCGAATGGTTTTGCGTTCCAAATATTTTTGTGTAGGAAATATTAAGGACTCTTCTAAAATAAATTCATAAAAATAGTTTTTCCTTTTCCATATACATGTTGCAGTGATTGATTTTTAAAGCGAAGTGGAGTAACTGACAAATTAGTGACATTTTAAACTTAATACGCACTCGTATATAGTTTTTTTTAGCCCCAAAACAACTTAGATATTGTTCTTTTTATTTTTTTAAATTTAGGTATTTGATTTATACGCAAATTGTTGAATATATAAAGGTAGGGCCCACAAAATGATAAAATTTAATTTGCTTTTTCATGAATGCGGAAAACATTAAGGTGGTTACAATAATCATTTGAAATCTGAAAATCTCAGTATCTGTATGGCGAAGGGCAATAACCTATTCGAAAAGGGGGGAATTGGAAACTAAAAAAAAAACCTAATAAAAATATTTTAAGGGCCTCGCACCCAAAACTTACACACACAAAAAAAATAATTATAAAGAATTCTACAAAAAAAGGATTTTTTTTTCTCTTAAAGTGCGGGCCCTTGAATGCACTGGGCCATCACCCCCTAATAGCTTAACAGGCCTGCGCACCGATATGTGACGTCGCTAGAGTAGTCCGTAGTCGCGGAGAGGAGCATTACGGCGATGTGTGAACGAACGCGTCTTTACGTACACCAACTAACCAGGTCGTGCGTTCTTTTAGAGTTTCACTGCATTTAAATAAGAACTTGTGTGTTAGTTTTAAAAAAACTGCAGAGTTAACAAGTTTGTTTAATAATCTTTTAAAATACAGAAGAAAAAGAAATAACAGCGTAAAATTTAGCGTAGCAATAATTTCGACTTGAAAGGGTAAGCAACAGATTCGTCAACTTAATGAAAGCATCCCTGTCATTTCACTGGAAGTGATAAACCATTCCTATAATCGAAATTATAAACTGTTGTCGTAGTTTCACTTAAAGTTATAGTGTCTTTATAGTTAGCCGAACGATTCCTGTACTTGTGAACAAATCGTTCTTGTACTTGAAAGATTAGTTTGAGGGTCCATTACGAAGTATCACCGTCGTTTCAAAAGATGTCGATTTACTAATTTAAGGAATCAGATTTTTCATTCATTGCAAACTTATGACTATGAAAATTTTAGTAATGAAATAATTCCTTTAGTGAAAATGTATTTTATATGCAATCCGTGATCACTAATATATAAAAAAAGGTCAAGAAAAACTGAATTTTTTTCTGTGTTTTTTAATTATTACCAAAGGCTCAATAAAACACGTTTTAACGTACATACAGTGAATTGCTGCTTGATCCACTGATTGCATCAAATAAAGTAAGATTTCAAGAAAATTATGCAATTGCTACATTATTAAACATACAATAATGACATAACAAGTTTTCCTAATTTTAGTACCATCTAGTTACGTGTTTGGACAACTTCATTTTGATAAGCAAATATAAAGTTTATAATTTTTGTCTTCCAGAGCACTATTTCAAAAAAGTTACCTTGTCAAAGTTCAACACATCTGTATTAAGTATATTAGTAGCATTAAGCAAAACTATTTGGATCCACAATATAAGCATTTCTTTTTATCTGGAAAAATACAAGTAACTTATTGGCAGAAATTTCCTGAAATTTGATTTTAAAGAAGTATTCAGGAAAACTGCCAATGTACATATAATTATGGTTGTGTAGTTCTTTGTGTATCACAAGCACAATTT
Source organism: Macrothele yani (assembly GCA_039090855.1). NCBI lineage: Eukaryota > Metazoa > Arthropoda > Arachnida > Araneae > Macrothelidae > Macrothele > Macrothele yani. Next base: position 16,723,531 of record CM077012.1, read on the forward strand.
GATTATGTGTCCGCTAGCTGTTCCTTGAAGAATTTCAAAGACACGTTTCTAAGAAAATCTGAAATTTGTTCCAATAATTTCTTAAAGTATTTTTTCAGATAATTATTATATTTTTTGAGAACCTTACAAATGCACATGCAGTTATTGTACTGAATAAATCTAAGCGATTGTTTTGGTACTATAGGATGTATTTTAAAAGATGTACATGTTTCATTATAAATTGACTAACTTGATGTACCATTTTCTCAGAAACTATAAAAAGCAATGGTATAAAATTTTGCACAAATGTTTTGTCATTGCTAAAGCTATTGAAAAAGATTGTTTTTTCCTTTTTTTATGATTTTGGTTTCAAAATAAATTCTATGAAGGATTGAAGAAGTTTTTCCCCATACAAAAATTGACACATACCCTCACGTTTGGAAGCACACTTTCCAGTAGTTATCGGATAATATGAGATATATTAGTTCCAGTTATCATTGCTGTAGCTTGTGAAGACACAGTGCAGGAAGTCTGGAAACAGATAGATCAACTTTTTATTCATTTATCTAGACTTCTCATTTTAAGCAAATGTTTAAAAAAAAAAAAAAAAAAAAAAAAAAGTGAGTATATATTTCTACTTGTATTTTAAAAATCTTGTTTATTTAGAACATAGTTTCCACAATATGTGGATTCATGTCGATCCACATACTTTTTTTTTCTCTTAAAAATAACAATATCCAAGGCTTAAAAATACCATGCCCGAGATGCCCAGAGCATGTAAATCATTCGTCTGGGCAGGTAAATAAAACATCTAATTGCCTGTGCATGGTAACTAAATTTTAAAATAAAAAAGTTTAATAAAATTTCCTACTACACAAGAAAAGAAAAGACAGTCATCACATGTCGTGTTTCATGTCATTGTTAATTAATGGAAGTTGTATTATTGTTACGAAGTACCAAGGAAAGAGTAATATCACATCTTTAATTATGTTATGCTCTACGCCCAGAAATCGGAAACCTAGTTTTGCTCCAAATTTTGTTTATAATCAACAACAAGATGCATGCCTCTGATGTAACTGGTCTCTCATGTTTAGTGACAAAGGGAGAAAACTTTAACAAAAGGAACATGGGATAATCAATAAATTTCCGAAACACCAGTTTCATCATCGTACCATTTCATACCAATTTTAGCATCAGCATCTTAAAAATTGATATACACACGTTTGTGCATTGAACATTTGTAATACAGACCCTTAAAATGGAAGTGCAAACATGTTAAAACAGTTCATATTTTTAACTTAACAAACCAGAACCCTATTTTTTTTGTTATCTTAAAAGATACATTTTCCTGCACATCCAGCTTTTACTACCTGGGCAAGTAAATAATTTCTTGCCCAGGTAGTACTGATATATTTCACCTAATTTTTAAGAAATTGAATGGTTCTGATAAATTCCCATCCTACCACAGATAGAGCATACACACTGCTCACACGAGAGTTCTTCAGTGTGTTTGTTGGTTTGTAGAAAAATGCTTCAAAATCTTTAAACGGACATTTTAAAGGCAAACTTATTCCTGAACTATGTGTGAACTTCTGTTTTTGTGCATTCATATCTAATTTTTGCTGTCTATACTTGATTCAGTGTTTGTGTTCCTTTAGTAATAAATATTAAAAATGATAATTCAATGCAATTCTCTGTCTGCAAACACAAAAGATGTATTTCACATGGCAACAAGGCCTTAGCATTTATATAAAGGACATAGGCATGTTAGATGTGTACATGACATACATATATTTCGTATAGGATATAAGTATTTTACAAGCATTTGTGCCCAGAAATAGGGACCCCCAAAAAGTTAATCTGGCGCTGCCTAAACACTTAAATAACTAAATACGAATGTATCAACATACTCTTGGGATCAAAAACATGCAACCCTTATTATTCTGTGTCCATAACAAAAAAAAAGTTTAAAATCCCTTCCTAAATATACATATTTTACTTTGAACTTATTTGATACATTGGCAAAAACATGTTATGGGTTACTATAACAACACAAGTAATCTGTTCTTTCCATTACAAACATAAATTTCATTTTTCAAAAATCTTTTCAGTGCTTTGACTTCCCACTGTGAGATGCATTAGATTATAAAATTAGCCAAATTTAAATTTTTTAATTCAAAATTTTTATTTTACAAGTAGTTTAAAATAAGGTTAACAAAAGGTTTCCACGTACCTTAGAGTTGAAAATTTTCACGCTTTATTGCTGTAATCCATTTTGAGAACCTCCCATTAGTAGGGAATTTGAATACTTTTAATATTCCTCTATGAAAATAAATTTAGTTGACAATTTGACAACAACAACCACGCACATCCGTAGTCACGCTTACACAGAGTGAGCAAGCTCATGTATGCTCGACCACTCACCACGGACGTCAGCCTACTCTCCCCTACGTCACGCAGCTTCCGGCGTTCGGTGCGCGGGCCTGCTAAGCTATTAGGGGGTGATGGCTGGGCCCGGGGCGACTGCTCTAGTTGCCTTTAAGTTCCAGCCAGCCCTGCTTCGCCATTTTTAATGTTGCCATTTGCAGGCAGTGGAAGCTTTGATCCAAGCAATAGCATTTCAGCCTGTGCTTAAAATCAGTTGGTAACGAATGATTGTAAAATTATTTGTTGATTAAACAAAGAAATGTAACTTCCATGATCTGAAAACAAGTCCACAATACCAAGTGCACATCTGCACTGTGGAGAATGGGAGCGTTGGACAGCTCCAAGAGGGTTCCACTGACGTCACTGATTCCTGGAACCTTAAGCCGGAGTGGGTTAGACAAACTCATTGACCTACCTTCTCTCCTTCTAACTACCTTGGATGAAGTGCCGCCCACGAAGGAAGTGGGCTATGGACCGGAACAAGTAATAATCCAACGGGGCAAGGTCCAGATTATATGTTAGGTGTGGCATCAGTTTGATGCCCTCAAGTTCCTGGAGTTTTGCCCAGGTCGTTCGCTCAGTATGAGGCCGAACGTTGTCCTGCTGTAGGAGAGTGTGTTTTCTGTTCACCAGGGCTGGATACTTCTCGTCCAAAACACCATACATCTGCTCCAGCTGTTCAGAATAGTGGTTGGCATTGATGGTCCGACTGTTTGGAACAAATTCGTAATGGATTATCCCCTCGAAATTCCGCCAGACGCAGGGCATCACCTTGTGCTCGAGGCGCCCATGTTTGGCAACAGGTTCGGGGGGCTAGCCTGGGCTCAACCACTGCCGTTGTGTGTTAGTATTATGGAAATAGACCCACTTTTCACCGCATGTGACAATTTTCTTGACAAAACGTACATGGCTCGTGTTTTCTAGGAGTTTCGTGCACACTTTCACTGGGCGGTTTGCTTCAGCAGGCGTTAGTTCGTGAGGGACAATGCGGCAGCTCCTGTAGGCCTTGCCGGGGTCCTGAAGGTGACAAACCACGGTGGTCTGTGATATGTGCAGCTCGCCTGATAATCTCCAGGTGCTGGTTGTTGGATTTGCCTCTAAGGCCTGGCGCACGGCCTCCGAATCCACGGTTTGCGGCGTACCTGACCTTGGCTCATCGTCAAGGTTTCCGTCACCTCAGCAAAATTTCTTGAACCATCTGATTGCAGTGCTGTGGTCCATAGAATCTTCCCCTTTCACATGACAAATGTTTCTTGTTTGCTTGAGCAGCATTATGGCCAAGTTCCAAGTTGTAAAGAAAAAGTTCCCTAATTAGACGGTTGGGGCTGTTCATCTTTTAGGCGTCCCAACCACAGACAGAGTGACGACATCCAATGCTGTTCACAGCAATGACTTCCACTGTATATCCCTTTCGACTGACTGCAGTGCGTGACTTGAACTAGTTTAAACATGTGACATACCCGCCGCAGCTCATGCGTTTATGAAAATATTGCAAAACTTTCGACTCTCCCTCTGTAAATAAGCACTATAAATATATTTCTCCCCCAATGGGAGTCTCAAACATGTGCTTAGCGCATATGTTTCTACCAATTTTTTCCAGGCTGTATATTTCTACTGATTTTTTGAAAACTGCAATGGTACAGTATTGCTTAAAAAATACTTTCCAAAATTCGAAAAAAACAAACAAAAAAAAACTATTGATTTCAATTAAGTCAACTCTTTTCAGCTAATAACATGCACCCTTGTTCAAAGCTGAACTGCTAAGATATTAATATGAAAGTTTTCATATTTTTTATAAATGTTGCATGATATGATTTATAAACAAGAGTAACCCATCACCAAACGCAGTGCATATGTGTTCCTTTTTATGCTGCTGGTTGGCTAGATATTTTAGTCATATGGTAAATTTACCGAGCTTGTAAATTTAACAAATCCTTGCAACTTTTGATGCCCTTCAATTGCCACCCCCCTGAAATTTATTATATATTATCACCATGTCATGTAATTTCACATCATTAAAAAAAATCAAAATGTCATTTTTCGAGAAATTCAAGGTCAAATTTTAAATTGTGTGACCTTAATTAAAAATGTTAAATTGTGTATTAAGTAATATATCATTTTAAAGACAGTGAAAAGAGGTTATAAAAAGAACCCAAACCTCATCACTGTTAAAAATTCTAAGTAGGTTCGCGCGTTGATCTCATATGATGAATTCAACAAACGAAAGAGAATTCTTTAATTTACTGAACGAATGATTGAAAGCATAAAGAGTACTTACCACCCTTAAATAGATAATCCTTTATTCACAACACATCACTGAAACACAAACGTCTAAGAAAAAAACACGCTATCTAATTTTTATATTGGTTTTTGGAACAACATCACATGCGCAGTACGTTCACACATAACTCCATCGTTTTTGTTTTCCCTTTCTCATGGGAACAGCTTCTCTCTTCTCAGGTCGAAGGTCAGGCAAGCACTTCACTTCTTTTTTTTTTTTTTTTTTTTTTTTTTTTTGCGTTCAAGTGAGGATGAGAGTTTTTGCTTTATTATTTACAAATAAGTTCGCTTAACGCAGCAACGCCACCATTGTTGTTCTTTTGTGTGGAACTTTGAATGGACACATCACACTCTTTCCACCAATCGCTCTGTGATAAAAAGAACTTGAGTTATGAGTACTTTTACGACATACAAAACACTGAAATTTGGCAAAGTTCTTGAATTTTATGACTTATGTCAGGAAATTTAAAAGCTATTGTGCTAAAAATTTGCAAAAATTCATTTTTTGTGTATGCCAACAAATCTATAAAGTTTCATAAAAATCCAAAGGGGTCAGGTTGAAAATGCTATTTTGCTGTGTTGATTTGACATCGAATGACCCAATTTCAGAATCTGTCTTCATTGAAAAACATAAAAAAGCAGTCTGTGACAAGTCCAAATGATACTAACACGCCTCTGGGAAGAACTGATTATATAAGAGCATTTGAGTAAAAACAAAAAATGTAAGTTTTAGAAGTTGATCAATAGATGGTGCCACAATAATATTGAAAATATACTACATGAATGTGCAAGACTACACTGTTTTCTAGTCATTTGTCAACTGTTCTCATGGAGAATATCTACAGCCCCTACACCAAAAGCTTATGAGGCAGTTTTGAGGAGCTGATAAAAAAATTAGGCTGTATCTCATTTTTAAAATCTTCAGTTTTAATACTTTTAATGTCTTTTAAGTATTTTAAGTTGTTCTTAATTGCAAACAGAATTAGGGTACTTTGAAGGTTTTGGAAGTTGGTAAAGGCTTGCTAACCACATGTTCTTAATTGTAAACAAAATTAGTGTACTTTGAAAGTTGATAACGACTTGCCAACCACATGGTCTTTGGCATTTATGTGGTTTTTGTCATAATTTTTTAAAAACGTGGTACATGGGTAGTCATAAGTTTGGGAAGCTTAAGGAAGTCTGCTGTAAATATTTAACATTCTTAGATGTTTTTAAATTGATAATTAAATTAAGGTTTTAGGGTATAGCAGCCTGGAAGAAATCAGAAATCTAAATGCTAAGCAAATGTTTAAGGACTCCCTTCAGGAGAGAAATAGGTATGGTAGCTTATATTTGCATACATAAGATTCTTCCACGGATTCCCGGAATTCCGCTTTTTTTTTTTTTGTCATCATTTGGGTTATTCTCAGAGTTGATGCAAAACTAAAGAGAAATTTTGAAGGATTAGTTGGAGGGGGGTCATTTTTTAGTCTAGGGGATGGTATTTTGTTTTTCAAAACTTTCGAAAACAGAAGTTAAAGAAGTGAAAATTTCCCCGTAATAGTGATTTCTTTTTCTCGCGATGTTTCTTCTGCGCAGTATTATTGTTAAATGTAATTTTATTCCATTTCAGCTTGAAAATGGAAGAAAAATTACGAAAACGGAAGTTGGTGCGAAAATTTCCCTGTGATATTCAGGTACGAGATTCTTCAGTGGAATCGAAGAATTCCGCCTTTTCCATCGTCATTTCGATGGTTTTAGAGATCGATGCAGAACTGAACAGATATTTGGGAGGGATCGGTGGTGGTAGTAATGATGGTGGTTGGGTTGTTTCCCTTCGGTGGCGGAATTCTGACTTTCAAAACTTTCGGAAACGGAAGTTAGGCGGAGTAAAGGTTTCTCCCGTAATCGTAATCCTTTTTTATTGCGATGTTTCTTCTTCCCAGTAGTGTTGTTAAATATAATTTTATTCCATAAATACTTGTTTTGCAGCTTTAAAATGGAGGAAAACTTTCCTAAAACGAAAGTCTGACAGAGAGTAGATTGCGCCGGTAGTAGTAATTTTTTTTCTCCGCGATGTTACATTTATCCTGTGTTGCTGTTAAATGCAAAATATGTATATATATATATATATATATTGAATACAGTGTGATGTGCTCCAGCTTAATATTTACATAATAAATTTCAGTGAACAATTTTGTCTTGCTCACGCCGCGTTATACACTATCTACCAACAAGTAATTGGACACCTGTGATAGCAAAGGAAAACGAAGTTTATTCACCTTCAATAGTTGGTGGAGCCTCCACGAGTGGCGATTACAGCTGCGACCCTCCGGGGCATACTCTCAACCAGGCGTTGTACGACAGTTAGCGGTATTTTCTTCCACTCAGCTTGGAGAAGACAGGTCAGTTCCTTTACCGATTTCGGACGGTGGGGGCACCCCTTAAGTCGACGCTCCAACTCTTCCCAGAGGTGCTCCATAGGGTTAAGGTCCAGGCACTGCGCAGGCCAGTCAATTCGATTAACCCCATTGTCACCATACCAAGCCATGATGGACTTCGCAACATGACAGGTGGCATTGTCATCCTGAAAGTAACATGGGTCCATCCCGTAAAACTGCCACAACGTAGGAAGCGCATGGTCATCCAAAATGGTGCAGTATATCTCGGCATTGAGTCTACCAGGAATTGCGACCAAGCGTCCCTTGCCATACCAGGAGAAACACCCCCATAGCATTATTCCACCGCTGCCGAACTTCACAGTTGGCACAATACATTCCTGCAGGAGGTGTTCTCCAGGCATACGCCAAACCCAGACCCTACCATCCGAATGGTAGAGGGTGAACCTTGATTCGTCCCTCCACAGAACCTGTTTCCACTGTCGACGTTCTTTGCACCACGTTAGCCGAGCAGCGCTATTGAACTTGGTGATCAAAGGCTTGTGGGCGGCAGAACGTCCATGATAACCGAGCAGATGGGCTTCCTTACGGATGGTATTCATCGGAAAAACACTCCCGGATGCCTGTTGAAACTCTTCGTGGATGTGGCCCATCGATTTGGTATGGTTCTTTCGAATTTCTCTGGCCAGCACCCATCGGTCTCTAACTCCCAGTTTTGTGGGTCTGCCGAGTCGGGGCACGTTCCGAGAGTCGCCTCTCATCTTCCACTTGCCAATCAAGTAGACCACTGCCAATTTTGGGTACTTCAACTAGCTGGATATGTCACGTATGGATCGGCCATTTCTGTGATACCTGACGATTGCACCTTTCTCGAAATCAGAGAGCTCCGAACTGCGTGGCATCTTGCATGTGACTGGTTGTGTTGTTGTTTTCCACACGATATTTAACGGCGGCGGTCGTGTGACGTGTGTCGGGACCGCAGATATCGTCGATTGCTGGGGTGTCCAATTACTTGTTGGTAGATAGTGTATATATTCATGCTATTTTGCAGCACGTTCTTATTTTTCACCCATGCGGTTAAAAAGTTCAGCTTTTTTTCCCCCTTCGTCTGTCTCATGTATGTATTTGACATGTCTATTGTGCTTATATATTTGTTATATAGTTTAAAAGTGTCACATTTAATAAAATATTTTAGGTTATTCTTGTAACTTAGATATGAGGTTTCATATTTGATTTTCAAACAGTAAATCACAAACCACTTGCATGCAAAATAAAAGGCCAGATTTAATCCTTGTCATTCTCTAAATTCCCTATTTAACATATAATCACACAGATTTTGAGATTTCATTTCTGTGTTGGTTCAGCTTCCATGCTAATAATCAATGAAGAGTCAGCACTCCAAATTCTTTACCCCGCACGGGGATAACTGGTTTTCCAGTTATTTGGGGAGCGGCGCCCCCACGGCCCGAGCTGACCTTGTGACGGTTTTTGCTTTTTGTTTTTTTTTGTGCTTTCACGTTACCGCAGGGACAGCTGTTCATCCAGCTGATGGGGAGTAGCGACCCCACGGCCCTAGCCGACTTGTTATGTTTGATTCATCCCATTAGAACTTTGTGTTGCCACCACCTTGACAGCACCCGCCTCAGTTGTTGGTTGCTGAGGTTGTGATTATGCGCCAGCCCTTTCCTTTCCTCTGGCTTTCTCTCCCTTTCCTGTTTTTACTTTCTTCTCCACTACCTGTTCTTCTTTTCTACTCCATTTTCTACTCGACTTGCTTCTCCATTTTCTGTTCCTCTCTTGTTTTTCCGGGCTGGTTTGCTAGACCTACCTGCACGTTTGCCGTGTGCGGTGACTCGTAAGGTGGAAAAGGGGATGCTGGAGGCTGAGGTTTCTGGTGGCCAGGTTGTTGTTGTCGCCAGTCGCCAACACTCCTCTTTGCCCCCTGCTTCACCCTAAACGGGCGGCTAGGAACTAACCCACTCCTAGTCAATCGGCTTGTTGTTTCGTACAACAGGGTGAGTTTGGGGATAGTGCGGGCATGCCAAAGGGGTGTTACCGAGACCTGGGAAAGTCTCGGTACTCGCTGAGCGCATGTCTGACCTATCAACATGCTATATCCGTTGCTTAACCCTAGAGTCGTGTCCTGCGTCCAATTGGGCTTATGCGGACCTCCGGCTCTCCCCTGTTGGGCTCGGTTGTGGGCGGGGAAATCGGGCGGACGAACTTTTCAATTCTATTTATGGATAACAAAAAATTTCCCAAGAACTTCAAACAAAGCGGCCCATTGAGGAAGGGTCACCCCTCCCAACAAGAAACCTACACCTGATTCTGCCAATGTTCGGTTCTTTTGCATCCACTCCTTGGACGCTTCAAACCCATTAAACACCAGAAGCCCCTTCTGGATAAATAAAGCATTGCAATCAATTGCCAGCTCTCCTAAGAGCGTTAAGAAGCTCCAATCTGGAGGTCTTCTTGTCGAGATGTCGAGTCCCAGATATGCTACAGTGCTTTTAAACACCACCTCTTTTTAGATTGTCCAGTAAAAGTTACCCCTCACGGCTACCTCAATTCCTCACGAGGTGTTATCTCTTCTCAAGACCTTCTGGAGTGCAGTGACCAAGAACTTCTGGAGGAACTGAAAGACCAGCAAGTGAGTGGAGTCCGGCGCATCCTATTTCGGCGAAATGGCCAATCTGTCCCATCTCGAAACGTCATACTGACCTTTAACACCCCATCCCTGCCAACATCAATCAAGGCAGGGTATCTACACCTTGAAGTGCGCCCCTTCATACCAAGTCCTCTACGATGCTTCAAATGCCAAGCATATGGTCACTCCCAGCAGTCTTGCAGGAGCACTGCCCGGTGTGGGCGTTGTACTGCAACAGACTATACTTTGCAAGATTGCCATGCCGAAGCCGAGCTGTGCTTCAACTGCAAGGGATCTCATGCAGCATCATCGAGAGACTGTCCAAAGTGGAAAGAGGAAAAGAGATCCAACGCATTAAGACCGTTGAGGGAATCTCCTACCCAGAGGCCAGAAGAAAGGTCGCCCCAAACCAATCAAATCGGCGATCCTATGCATCAGCGGTTGTTGCAAGGACTACAGTCGGTACCCAGACTGATAGCCAAATCCCAGTGAATTGTCCCTACAAGCTAGACGACATCATAGCTGCTGGTCTGGCAGCACTACAATCCCGAGCTAGGGACGCGAAAGCTCCAACAACCACTGTGCCTAAACCTGCTGCAACTAACACCAGCACAACCGGAACTTCAACAACCCCAGGAGGAAAGAGAAAGGAAAAAGAAAAGGAGAAGAAATCTCCAAACTCCCATCATAAGAACCAGGATCGGGCAAGATCATCTGCGACACAGGAACCAAAATACCGCCCCCATTTTACCACCAGAGACTACAGGGCGTCGGACAAAACAGTCCCAAGCGCAAATGGACATTGCAGACGAAATGATGGAATCTGACAACTTTTAGTTGTTCCAGTTTTTCTCGGGTTTTGTTTTTCGTTTTTTCTTTTTCTCATTCACCACAATTCAAACCATGGATCAAATCGTTCAGTGGAACTGTTGAGGCTTTCGAACAAGACATGACGACGTGAAACATCTGCTTTCGTCATACTCTCCGGTGTGCCTTTGCCTCCAGGAGACAAAACTTAAACCATCAGACCTCCTTTCAGTTCGAGGCTACAGTGCATTTCGGAAAGATAATGTTTCAGGAGATATTGCTTGCGGGGAGTTGCCATCCTTGTCCCCCACAATGTTCCAGTTTCTCCCGTTGCGGTCTCAACATCTTTACAAGCCGTTGCGGTGCGTATCTCCATGCCTGTGCCCTCTAACCGTTTGCAGCATCTATCTGCCGCCGGATGAGGACGTGAGCGTGTCCGTTCTTGAGAGCTTAGTTGGGCAGCTGCCGTCACCTGCTCTTGTTCTGGGTGACTTCAATGCTCATAATCCATTGTGGGGTAGTGTCAGAACAGACACACGAGGCCGTAGGATCGAATCTCTTCTTTCCTCGACCTCTTTGTGCCTGTTTAACACCGGTGCTGACACTTACTTCCACGAGCCTACACGAAGTTTCAGTGCAATCGATTTATCTTTGGGTCAACCATCGGTTATGGCCGCCTGGTCGTGGACGGTGTGTGACGACCTCCATGGAAGCGACCACTTCCCAATTGTACTTAGGTATAATGTGAGCGTACCATCTTCTGCCTCCCGCCCTCCTCGTTGGAGGATGGATCGTGCCAAGTGGGAGGTCTTCACACCGTCCGCAATGATATCTTTTGCCATGGTGACCCGTGGGTCAATTGACGCAGCTGTTACTGATGTCACAACGTGTATCATTCAGGCAGCAGATCTCTCTATCCCAAAAACATCAACGACGCTCCCAAGACGTCCGAAGCCTTGGTGGAACCCTGATTGCGCAGCGGCTAGGAGAGTTCAACATAAGGCCTGGTGTACTTTTCGGCGTTATCCGACCGATGCTAATCTTGTTAAATTTAAAAGAGCAAAATCTTACGCTCGGTTGGTGCGTCAACGAAGCAAGAGGGAGTCTTGGATGAAGTACGTTTCATCTATCAATTCACGTGCCAGTTCAAAAACTGTTTGGGAAAAAATTCGTAAGATCCGGGGAAACTATAGTTCCCGCCAAATTTCAATTCTTGAGAATAACGGCTGCACGTATGCTGAGGTTGGGGAGATTGTGGATTGCTTGGGCGAAGCGTTTGCCTCAATTTCTAGTTCTCAGGCGTATCTCCCGCCCTTTCAGAGGATTAAAACAACCGCGGAACGCCAGAAATTCTCCTTTGCGCCTTTTTATAACACTCAGTATAACTCCCCTTCAGCATGGTTGAATTACGGGTGGCTCTGCATCGGTCCGGCGCAACATCTGTCGGTCCCGACGACATCCACTATGACATGATTCGTCATCTCTCGCAGTCGTCTCTCGAGAATCTGTTAGTGCTTTTCAACCGCATTTGGTTGGAGCACAGTTTCCCGGACTCTTGGCGAAGAGCTTTTGTTTTACCTTTTCCCAAGCCTGGCAAAGACCCCAAGTCTCCCTCTAGTTATCGGCCAATTGCCCTCACTAGCTGTCTGTGCAAAATCCTTGAACGAATGGTTAATTCCCGGCTAATTTATTTTCTTGAAGAACATCGAATACTGTCTCCATCACAAAGCGGCTTCCGTCGTCATCGTTCAGCTCCTGACCATCTCCTGCTCCTTGAGACGTCTGTTCGTGAGGCGTTTGTACGTAGGCAGCACCTGGTGTCTGTATTTTTTGACATCGAAAAAGCTTACGATAGAGCGTGGCGTCACGGTATCCTCCGTGACCTCCACGAGAGTGGGTTGCGGGGAAACCTGCCAACCTTCATTGCCAACTTTCTTCGTAACCGTGTGTTCCAGGTACGCCTGGGTACAACGCTGTCCGCCTTTTTCCATCAAGAACAAGGCGTTCCTCAAGGCAGCATTCTTTCGGTGACTCTGTTCATCCTCCGCATTAATTGTTTACTCAAAATCTTCCTCCTACGGTTTCGGCTACCATTTATGTCGACGACCTTCACATCTTCTGTTCGTCATCCAGCATGCATTTCGTTGAAAGGCAGCTGCAGTCTGCAATTACCCAGATTGTTAAAGCGGCTAACAATAATGGGTTTGTTCTTTCTCCCGACAAGACAGCCTGTGTCCATTTCTGCCGGAGGCGTGGCCTCCATCCTGATCCAGAGCTCTATTTGGACCGTGCAGCCATTCCAGTTTTGCCGGAAACCAAGTTCCTTGGTTTGACCGTTGACCGTGCTCTCACCTTTCGCTCGCACGTTCGACGGCTAAGGACTTCCTGTCTGAGAGCCTTGTCAATCCTTAAGATCCTTGCCTCAGTCTCCTATGGTGCAGACAGGACTTCTTTGTTCCGTATTTACCATTCTCTCATTCGGTCTAAGCTGGATTATGGCTGTATGGTGTATGGCTCTGCGCGTCCTACCGTTCTCCGGCCATTGGATACCATCCACCATCAAGCGCTGCGTCTTTGTACGGGAGCCTTTCGTACGTCACCCATTCCCAGCCTTTATGCCGACGCGAACGAACCGTCGCTTCATTTACGCCGTCTGCAGCTGTCTCTTCAGTTTTACCTGAAACTTAAATCACTCACAGACCATCCTTTATACGATGCAGTTTTTCATCCCCAGCATGCTCGTTTGTTCGAGATCCGTCCCTCGTGCATTCGAACCTTCGGTCTTCGTATGGCGGCCGTAGCTCGTGATGCAGGGCTCGACTTGTCACTCGTTGGAGAGACCAGGGGCTTTGAGGATCCCCCATGGCATCCTCTTGGTGTCATGGTTGATACCAGCTTTACATCTTTTGACAAGTCCTCAACCCCTGCGTCAGTGTACCAGCAGCTCTTCGCTGAACACCGTTACGTCAATGCAGACTTTATTCCTGTTTTCACCGATGGATCTAAGGCGGCTGGTGTTGTTGGATCCGCCGCCGTCTGCGTTGACGAAGCTTCTGTTGCCCGCATTCCTCCTGAGGCCACGGTGTTTTCGGCGGAGATGCATGCTGTGTATCTTGCACTTGTTCACGTGCAGTCGAGCTCTCATCAGCGTGCTATTGTGTACACTGATTCGTTGAGTGTTGTGCAATCATTGTCATCTTTGGATTTCACTGGCCACCCCCTTCTTTTTACCGTACGGAGACTTCTTCGTTCTTTGTTCGAGGCTGATGTCCAGATTCGGTTCTGCTGGATTCCTGGGCATGTTGGGATCCCAGGGAACGAGTCTGCTGATGCTGCTGCTAGATCTGCCTCCTCTTTGGTTGTCACACCGTTGCCACTGTTCCACCGTGATTTTCGCTTTCTTGTTCACGATCATATCAGACGAACGTGGCGGGGTCTGTGGGACCAACAGGTGGAGAATAAACTGCACCGTGTTAAACCCATCCTTGGAGTCTGGAAATCATCGTGTCGCCGGAACCGTAGGGAAAAAGTTGTTCTTGCGCGTCTCCGCATTGGGCATTGTCGCTTCACGCATAGCTATTTGCTGTGTGGCGACGCTGCCCCAATGTGTGAGGCGTGCGACTGTTTACTCACCACCTCTCATGTTTTATGTAGTTGTGTTCGGTTTTGTAATAATCGGTTTCACTATTTTCAATCTCATCTGCTGGACGAGGACGCAGCTACGCTTCAAAAACTTTTGGGCGACCACTGCGACACTTTCGCAGTATTTTCCTTTTTAAAACAGATTAACTTTTTAAAACTTATTTAAAAAAAAAAAAAAGTTATATAATAAATATAATAGTAAACTAATAAAGTTATATATAAACCTAATTAACTAACTAGTCTTCACATCTTTCATCATCCTCTTTTCTAACTTTTACTAAGCCCGTCTGCTCTTAATCATTCTCCACGCTTTTAAAAATCTTTAGCTGATAGTTCTGTGTCTGGCGCTCTTTGGCCAAACCTGGCCCTTGCGCCACTAAAATCAACTAACTAACTAACTAACCAAATTCTTTATAGCTCATGTCTGTCATAAACAATTCACAAAGCATTTTTTTCCCTTTATGTTGTGAATTAAAGTTAAAATTTGTAACATTACTGAAAAAGGTTGTAAGCTGCACCTGGTTAAATGCTGCGTTTCAGAGCTGCATATTTGCTAAAGCGAGTCTAATGCCACTGCGCTATAATAGGAAAATGCGGTATTTGCCTTAAGCCCAATCTCCTCACACTTACCTTGCAGTGGCGTAATGGCCTTTCCTGTTAGTGGATATATTATTTTAAATTTTGAATTTTATTCATGAGTAGTGAATCTACATTGGAAAGTAAATGCCATCACTTATGTGCTCCCAAGCTGATGAAAGGCTGAATATGATAGTGTTTTTATAAGTCCTCCAAAGATACAGTGATACTGTTTAACCTCAGTGCCATTCAGTTCCCTGCATGATGTTGTCCACCATAGCTTGGTCATAATTATGTACCTCATGAGTAGCTTTGTCTATGTGCATCCTGAATTAAGCTGCCAACTGGGTTGGTGATCCTCCTATTCAGCCACTGTGTACTTAATGCATAGCTACTTCTCCATGCCATGAAAAGGTGGGATACAGTGCTAAGGTGATAGGCATTGCCAGTTTCACACATCTATCTCAAGATTCAGTGTGTTAGTTGTAGGAGAAACAGCACATGGTAAAGGCTCATTACCTATACTGTCTGTGGTTGTTGTTACAGTTATGTTGTATGTATTGCTTTACCCCTTAACCCTTTAATGACCATGATTCTAAAATCTAGTACCACTCTAAATACCATAACACCCAAAACAAACTGTCTGCTGTTTCACTTCTTTGTTTAGTAACAACAATGGTGACTGACGGTGAATCCAGCTGATCCCTCATAGGTCATTCAAATTTAAAAAACAGGTAAGGGTAGAAAATCTGACTCACTCTAGACAGGCGTTGCGGGTGGCTATGGTCGTTAAAGGGTTAAACTTATAAATTGACTCTAAATGAATTGAGATATACCAAGAATTTGAGTTGTTGAAATAAAGTGAAAATTTTATCTGCCTATGTAGTACATTTGCAGGGAATTATGTACAAGGGAGATTAAAAAATTCCTGGAATCGTCCTCAACTAAGGTATTAAAGAATTTCACTGGGGATTTTTTAGTTTTAGAGGTTAGCAGCACCCATGATGCTGTCTGATGGCAAGTGGTGTCATCCCATTTCATGTCTGTGTGGAGCACCCATTGTTCCTTTGTTTACCATGCGTATAGTAACATTGCAGTTGAAAACATCATCAATGTGCAAACATCAGATTTTGTGTTCTGCTTTGAAAATCACCATCAGTGACATTATATTAGCCATTCTTAAGCAAGCATAGTGAAATGGCAATGAAGAAATCCCAAATTTATGCATGGCATAAGCGTTTCTGTGATGGTTGTGTGAGTGTTAATGATGATCTGCATAGCAGGCACCTGCAGTGGCATAGCCAGAAATTTCTTAGGGGGGTCAGGGGTTTGGTTCATTGGCAAAAACCCCGTGTACACATACACATATGCTCAATCTCCCCATCGGGGGGGGGTTAAAACCCCGAACAATCCCCCTGGCTACACCACTGGGCACCTGTGTACCATAGCATTGTCCTCGATGTTTTGAACATGCATTAAGTTTGTCAACACTTGGTTCCAAAAATGCTGACTCCTGAACAACAAGAAATATGAATGACTCTTGCTTGAAACCTAATCACTATGTCTGAACAAGATGACAATTTTGTAAGCAACATAACAGATCCATAGATGCCAACCTCTAAAAGTAGTTTTCAGTAACCAACATGTTCATTTCTCAGTAATTTTCAGTAACAATTTTTTTTTTCAGTAATTTTCAGTAATCCAGTCTACAGCAGCAAATTTGGGTATTTAACACTGCAACAAATATTAATCTGTCAGAACTATTAACAAAATAATAATAATTATTATAATAATACAATAACAATAATTTGCTAGTGGGAAAATTTAAAATACTGTCTACCAGAAAAATATAATAAATTACCTCCAGACATGAAGAAAAATTATTCCTTGGAATGTTGGCCAAATTATTATGATAAACTGGCTGTAGTTGCCGTTTTGGCCTTCCTTAATTCAATTTGTGAAAACTTCTTCTGATAGCATAGTTCACTGTGTGCAATACTATTTATTTTTTCTACTAATAAAGAAGACAGCACATGAGTACTTAAATTAGGTCTGAATTCATTCACGTTTTTTTTCACAATACTGAAAATTCTTTCTGTACTTGCATTGCTATGAGGGACTATTAAAATCATTTTCATAATTTTGCTTAATGATTCATACTTCAACTGGCCACTTTCATTTTTCATTAAAGAAATTCTGTGCCACACTTCATCCATTCTCCCAGAAGTAACAGCACAGTTAAAATTTTCAAACTGGTAGTGAACAAATTCAGATTCCACCTTGTCAGATTCTTCTGGTTTCAAAACTGGAAACAGGGAACACATATATTGGACTGATGCAAAAGAAACACTTTGCCTTAATGCTACATCTGCAATTTCAGCATGACTCAGAAATTCATTATTAAGTGGAAATTTTCTTAAAATGTAATTGCAGCCTGCCTTGTAAAATTCCCTTACCTCAGAATAAAAAGTAGCCACTGTGTCTTCACTCAAATCTGCAGTTGTGCCTATATAAGATCTCACTTTTGACCCAATTACGAGATCACAGTTTTCTTTTGATTTCTCCTTCTTTCAAAATTTTCATCTGCAAGAGATGTTGCTGTCACATCAAATGCCGATGGCTTGATAAATCGTACAAGCAATTCAGATAACAGACTATGAAGTTTTCTTTTTAATACATGCTCAAGCGGAGCTTCCTGCTGCAAGAACACGTTAACAGATTTTGAAGATGACAATCCGTTTTTTGTTTTCTGGTACCATCCTTGTCACATTTACGCCAAAAAACGGATTGTCATCTTCAAAATTTGTATAATATGGCGTAATCCCGTATTTCTTTCATGAAAACGTTAACAGATGTAAATAATGGAAGAGTTGCAGATAAAAAAAGACAAAGTTTAGATGAAGGATTTCCAATCATACTTGCAAGGTTCTTATACTGTGAATTAGCTTCTTCATTGTCACTGAAATAATGTTCTAGAGCCTCCCACTGTTCTAAAATTCTGTCAATGGATTCCAAAAGTGGTAACCAGCGAGTATTGACATGCTTTAGAATTTTGTGTGGTTTAGTACCACAAACAGGTTGACTAAGTTTTAGATTGTGTTTCCTCTTTGAACTTTTCTCCCCAAAAAAAAAAAAAGAACAACTGTATCAGAAACTGCTCAACATTAAATCCTTTCAGTTGAGTAGCAGATTTCTGTGCAGCTAAATTTACTAAATGGCATGAACATCGCTGCACTATGATTGCAGGCTGAACCTTCTTTATGTGAGAAACAACACCTTTTACTTGACCTATCATAGTGTTAGCATTGTCACAAGAAAATGACACACAGTTGCTCCATGAGATATTTTTTTTAACAAACTCATTGTTCAAAACGTTGAATATTCCTTCACCTGTATTATTACTTGATTCAACCAATGATAACAAAACAGTTAAATTTTTCCCTATTTTTTTGTCAAAATATGTTATTGTAATGGGATACAGTTTATTTGCGTGCGCATCATTACTTCCATCCGTAGATAGAGAAAAAAGATTTTTTTAACTTCAGATACGATGTTACTTGTAGAAACACTGGCCATGTGCTGAATTGGTGCAGTAGCCTTGGTTCTTCCACACAAATATTTTTTTGCGATCGCTGAATCGGGAAACATGGCTTGAAATAACGGTTTAGCATGGTCAGCAGCTGCTATGGGTAAATTGTGTTCCACAATAAATGAAGTGAACATAAGTTCTGCATTTATTACACTTTTCTCCTTTGATGCAAACAAATTGCTCACTGACTGAACTTTCAACTCACCGAAAGATTTATGCTTTTTCGATTCTGCGTGTCTTCGGCAATCATCCCGCCCACCGTGCGCAATACTAAAATCGCATCTACAAATTCTGCAAAACACGTGGTTCACAGAAACTTTTGATTTCTCAAAACAGGGCCAATCTCTATTGTAAGTTTCTAGAAAACACTGTTTCTTCTTCAACGACGAAGGTTTGTCTAAAGAACGCTACATTCTGAATAAATGAAAGAAAACAGCAAAAAAACTTTCACAATCGCCTCACCCTTCCGTGATGTAACAGTACGGTAGCACGTGCAGCAGAGAGAACCAAAAAGCATCAAGGACAATAAAGCAAAGCGCTGCCTACGAGGAACGAAAGCAACTGCCCTGGTTGCACGCAGGAGACACGAAGTGCATCATGGGAGTTCGGAACGAATGCCTAAGCAGCGTCCGCACAGAGCTAAACTGCGTAGTTGCGTCCGGCATGGAATGAAACACTGAGCCAGCATACTGTGGTTGCTGCTCAATCTACGGTAGATAAATTGCCAATTAAGATGCAGAAATCTATAATACACAGAATGTAGCATTTAATCCCCCCCCCCCCCAGAAAAACTTGAAGAACCAACAAAAATTTTTAAGTTGATAAAAATTTGCTTTCTATCTCAGAAAATTAAATCAAATGGGGATTTTCTGTAATTTCAGCGGTGTTTCCGTACTTCCGTAACAGCAACCAAAAATCCGTACTACTTGGCATCTATGCAGATCAGTCATGTTTTTGTACGATCCACAGACAAAATGTCAATCCTATGAACAGAAATCAACATCACCTTGAGAACAGAAACCTCATTTGGACAAGAGTAAAAGAAAAGTAAAGCTGGTAGTTTTCATTGACTCTCAAGGCCTTGTCTTCTATGGATTTATCCTAGGAGGAATGACTCTGAATACAAAAGTCCTCCATCACCTCAGAGATGAAATCCAAAGGAAATGTTTGGAAAAATGGACAAAAAACAATGACTAAGCTAACGTAAAAACATTACACACTACTGTACATCACGTTATTTCAGGCTTAATATACAGTTTTTGGACGTGACCCTATGCATCATAAAATAAATTCGAATTTCAGAAAATATCACACTTTTTATAAAGAATGAAAAAACAGTTGTTTTTTTTCTTCATGACAGTATGCCTGCACATTGATCCCTAATTCTCAAACAGTACCTTGCAAAGCACAATGCGATGTTACTGGAGCATCCTCCATTTTCTCCTGACATGGCACCACCCGATTTTTACTTGTTTCCATAGTTGAAATCTTCCCTAAAAGGATGGCAATTCACAAGGGCTGAGGAAGGACATTGAAAACACGACATAGATGCTGAAAGAGGTTTCATAGAGTAGATTAGAGGAATGCTTCGAACAGCTGTATTTACATTGACAAAAGTATGTATCTGCCCAAGGAAACTATTTCAAAGGAAATATGGTGTAAATAATTGTAATATTATTGCTTTCTGTGTAAAAAGGAATTTCCAGGAACTTTTTAAACCTACCTTGTATATACTTTCAGATATTGCAAAATTCAAATTGAGTTAACCACATTTCTTTGTTCTCCCTATGTCATGTAGTATGCATTTATTAAAACTGTATCAATTTTTTGGAAGTATCATATAATTTTTGTACTCTATTCCTGCAGCTTTCTTATGCGATTGGTATTGCTGAGCCCCTATCAATTACCGTTTTCTCATATGGGACATCAAAGAAAACACAGAAGGAACTTTTGGAAATTGTCAAAAGCAATTTTGATTTACGGCCTGGAGTCATAATTAAGTAAGTATTAATATTCTTCTATTTTGGTTTTCATCATATTGTAGAGAAGTGGGTTATTATATACGTTATTATATTTTGTGTCCTTTCGGCAAGAAAGAAGTAATTTGGGACTACAATCAATTAAGCAAATTGTTGGATTCTACAATCAATTAAGCAAATTGTTGGTGAACTTAATCAAGGTTGTTAGTAACTTGACTTTTTGGTATACCTTTTCTTTTTTTGTATTGTTTCATGGTTATAATAATGATTACTGTAATAATAAACTATTGGGTTGTCAGAAAAGTTATGACATATTTTAGCCATGTTTTGCAAAGGTCATTTATTGATAGAAAGAACAAAGATCAATCAATGATATAATGTCCGTTTTGTTCGATAACCTTTTGCCATCTTTCAGTGAGCTGCAGAATGCCTCGTTCATGGAAGGACCTGTCTTTCGTGGCGAAAAACTGTACAAGGTGCTGATTTACAGCCTCATCTGAATTGAACATTATACCACGCAAGGACTGTTAAAGAGAGCGAAACAAGTGGAAGTCTGACGGCGCAAGGTCAGGCAAGTATGCTGGGTGTGGCAACACATCCCACCCAAGCTCCAATAATTTTTGGCAGGTGATCAAACTTGTGTGTGGTCTCGCGTTGTCGTGATGGAACACAACACCTTTACGATGAACGAGCTCTGGACGTTTCTGGATGATGGATTCGTTCAAACTGTCCAATTGTCGACAGTGCACATTTGAATTGATTGTTTGGTTCTGTGGTAGGAGCTCGAAAAACACACCTTTTAAAATCCCACCACACTGAGACCAGAAGCTTCTGCTGATGAATGTCTGCTTTGGATGTCGTTTGAGGAGAAGCAGCACGTCGGGACCAAGACCGTTTGCGCAGCACATTGTTGTACACAATCCACTTTTCGTCGGCAGTTATCAGTCGCTTCAAAAAGGATCGTTTTCCTCACGTTTAAATCAGCATATCGCAGATGTTTATGCACGCCGTCAATTGAGCTTCTTTGAGTTCATGAGGAACCTACACATCGAGCTTGCTTACGTATCCCAGCTTCTTCAGGTGGTTGTGAACGCTTGAATGATGGATGTGCAATGTGTCTGCAATCTCTTGTGTCGTGTAACATGGGTTTGACTCGATCAATGCCTTGATTTAGTCGTCATCAACCTCGGTGGGCCTCCCCGACCGAGGAGCATCGTTGAGGTCAAAATCACCAGCACGGAATTTTGCGAACCACCGCTGGCACTGACTTTCTTGTAGAGCATTATCACCGTACACTTTACGCAACTTTTCACAAGCTTGACACGCGTTCTTCCCTTTACGGAAGTAAAACAGTAAAATATGGCGAAAATGCACAGTTTGGTCTTCCATCTTCAACTTGATGTCAAATCTCCGCAAATCAACCAAATCGCTCACTATTCCTTTTAGACTGCAGCTAGAACTGGCACCTGTCGAATGCCATAGCGATAACAGAGCTGCGCATGCCTCTAGTACTTCCGAAACCGCCATCGGGTGCCAAAATATGTCGTGACATTTCCGACAACCCAATATATGCTTACTTACTTATACCTGTATAAAATTGTAATAGTATATGTAGAACCTATTTGCCTCTATATTGAAGTATATAACTAAATCTTTTTTCTTTGTGGCTTTTGGTGGGGTAAGTTGCTATGTAAAGGAGGCATGTAGTTAGTATAATTTGTGTTGCCACATTTGTACAAAAATGTTATTTATTATATCGGGAACTTTTGCTGATCGCAGGGAATTTAGCCAAGCCTTGGCAGGGTATGTTCAGCATAGTTCTTGCCATGATGCTTCATAGGTTAAAATTCATTGTACTTCAGGTGTGCCTAGAGTGCAGTGATGAATATAAAGCTTAAATACTGTGTGTTTTTACTTAAATTTTTAATCTTCTGTCATAGTTTTTTTTTTCTTTTTATCTTCTGACAATTTTTTTTTTCTTAAAATGCCTCCTACCCTATTTTGATTTTTAGTTAACCCATCATTTACAGCTTTATCCTGAAACTATGTTTTTTTTTTTTTTCTGTCCTGTCAAGCAGAAGGCAAAACATTTGACAAAGAAGTGTTTGAGCTGAAGGAATGTTCTGGACTATAGTAGTGTCTCATGCAAAACAGATGTGCTCTAATACTTCGTACTCATTTGCTACCCTACCATTTGTATAGAATATAGGACATAGAGTTAATTTTTCCACAGTGTTATTTACTAGCTAAATAAAAATTATGGAGCAGTACTTGTAGCACTTCGACTGTTGTAATAAATGGTTTTAATTATTTGCAGGTATACATTTTGCTTATAATTTGTAAAAAAATATATCGTGTATATGTATACATATATAATAGAGGTTGGCTTGACAGTCAATTTCTGGTCACAGTGACAATGATAGTAGTTTGATGGAAGTAATAGTAACAGAGCTGTAATGAAGCCAGAACTGTAAATCACCATCTTACTTGTATCAGTGACAAAATCACCATTTGTGAGAGGTATGATATGAAGCAAGAACTGAGCAGAGAATCACTGTAACAGAAGCTGAACCCTAAATGGAATAAAAATAAATAAAAAAGGTATTGTTCCTCTATTCTGCAAAACTAGACCAGTGCTTTCACCCCCCCCTCCATTTTCCCAATGGTATTAGGGTGATAATGATCTCGCCCAACTTATCTTGAGCAATCAGCAGCCCTCAGGGTGAAACTTCCCTGCGAAGGAGAAATTAGAGCACGGTGGTCACCAAGGCCAAAACCTGTAACCCTTTAATTGATCTTGGAATTGTTACTTTCAGTCCCTGATCATAATGGTGACAGTGATTTTTCTGTAGTGGTGTGGAGTGATTTTTCAACCCATCTCTAATATAGTTGAAGCCACACATAATGTGCTAACATAATACAAAGTTCCACATAAAGTGACATTTTTATAGAACCCTTGAATTTCATAATATTCTCTCTTGTTATTTTAGCTGCCAATTGTGAAGGTTAATTTTTGGAGAAACCACATTTATTGAGATTCAGCACAGTTATCAGCAAGCAAAATAATTCTAATAATAATTAATCCTTGTTTTTGAGTAAAATAGGAAAGTATAAAGACTGGGTGCATGCCATTTGTTTTATTTGCAGATAACTGTGCTGAACTTCAACATATATGGTTTCTAAACAAAAAAATAACATGCAGTTTGAAAAACAAGGGAGAATATTATGAAGTTCAAAGGATCTATAAAAACTTTGTGTTGTGTGAGATCATTATATGTGGGTTCGATTGCACTTGTGAAACTCAGTTTGGTTTTAGAAATGGATTGGGAACAAGGGAAGCACTATTTTGGCATAGAAAACAATGAATTTATCTTTGTATCTGTTTTATTGATTTTGAGAAAAACTTTGATAAGGTCATGGTAAGATTATCAAAATTCTAGAGCAAACAGGCTTGTACAACAAGCAGGGCTGCCAGACGTGCGCCAATAGCGCCAGCCCGCGCTGAAACGTTGTTCTTGCGCCATTCTGCTAAAAAAAATCGCGATTTTGACGGAATCTGCGCCAAAACTTAAATTTTACCGGTCATCGATATTTTAGCGTAATCTTACAACATTGGAAATCGATTCAGCGGTTAATTCGTATGCGAGATTCTTCCGCGGATTCTCCTCCTTTTTTTTTTTTTTTCCTGTTCGTTTCGAGATCTATGCAAAAGTGAATTTTTTTATGGGGGGGGGTCGTATTCCTTCTAGGGACGTTGTTTTGTCTTTTTAAACATCCGGAAACGGAAGTTAAACGGAGTGCAGATTTTTCCCGTAATCATATTTTTTTTTTCTCGCGCGATGTTGCTTCTGTTCAGTATTGTTGTTAAATATAATTTCAGCTTGAAATTGTAGGCAACGATTTCCGAAAAAGGAAGTTAGGCCGCCCGAAAATTTCCCCGTAATCTTCGGCCACGAGATTCTGACGCTGATTCGAGAAATTCCGTCTTTTTTGTTATCATTTGGACCATTCAAGAGATCAATGTACAACTGAACTGAAATTTTGGGAGGATTGGTAGCGGGGGGGGGGGGTCGTTTTCTCTGTCAAAGGAGGACCTAATTTCATCTTTCGAAAACGGAAAGTAGACGCAGGTAAGATTTCTCTCGTAATTGTAATTTTTTTTTCTCGCGATGTTTCCTCTACCCAATATTGTTAGATATAATTTTATTCCATAAATGTTTGTATTTCAGCTTGAAAATTTTGGATAAATTTCCGAAAATGAAAGTCGGACGAAGCGAAGATTTCTTCCGTAATTGTATTGTTTCCTCTCGCGATGTTCCCACTCCTATGTAGTTGTTAAATGTCATCACCCTCATAAATTGTGCATTTTAGCCTGATAAGGGTGGGGAGAATTTCCAAAAACGGAAGTGACGAAGTTTGGAAATTTGTAAGAATTGATGCATGGTGTTTAAAAAGAAAGTATTCATTCTCTGAAAATTACACCATTTATCTAAAATAGTGAAAGCTTTGATATCAGAATTCGCCGCCCCGGTGGCGCAGTGGTCTAAGCGATGGCCTCTGATCATTCGTCCGAAATGGGTCCGGGTTCGAATCCTGGTGAGGCATGGATGTTGTGTTTGTCTTACGGCACTGGCTCTATCCCTTCCCTGGAACCAGTGACCCTAAATTAGGGACGGGCGACTGCTCATAGCCCATTGAGTTGCTCACGGTGGTCGTTAAACCTCCAATTAAAAATATATATATATCAGAATTCGTGGTTCTCAGGCTAAAAGTTCTTTAAGCATGATGAATAATATTGTCATCTGAGGGAATTAAAAAAAAAAAAAAAAGAAAGAAAAGTAACAAAGAAAAATGGTAAGGGAAAACTATCAGCAGAAAAAAGTAAACAGTGGATGCTGTGCAGTGGTAGAGTCAATAAAAGACAAATATGGCTGTGGAACTTCCTGAGAAGAAAGCAGGGTTTGCTCGCAAGAGGAAACCACAGAGCTAATGTTCTAGCAAGTACAAGAACAAGACCAGGAAAAAAAAACTGTTTGAAGCTATGTTTTTCAAAACCACCCTATTTTGTTTGGAATTCAGTAATTTTTTAATTGTGAATACAGTGGTGTGATCTAGTTAAATATTTTCATAAATAAATTGCAGTGAACAATTCAGTTTTGTTCATGCCGCGTAATATTCACACTTTCTCACCGCACAGTCTGATTTTTCACCAAATTAAAAAGTACAGCTTTGTTTTTTTTTTCTTCGTCAGTCTCATGTATGTTAATTAAAATCGCTCATGAGCGCTATAGATAAATGAAAGGATTATTTATATCGCATAACTTGTAATCAATTTTCAGGAATACTGATCTTTTGGTTTTTACTTGAAGTCTGAATTTTGCCCTGTACGTTCAGGAAGCGTAATTTTTAGGAGGTTTTCTTTTTCTCATTTTGACCTACCTTGAGGAACATCTTCACCGTCACACTTTTCTTTTTCTAGATGGAAGGTGCGTTGGACCACTTACTAACTCGCAATCGTCTGCATAATGTCCATGTCCATACATGCAAGAGCAGTGGCTCTTTCAGACAGTAATAACAAAAAAGTCATACTGATTCTACTGCTACTGAAGAAGGGGGGGGGGGGCAGCCCTGCGCCAAAACGTCACTGCACAAACGTTAAGCAATGGAAGCAGCTTTTATCTAACCAACTTTACTGAATCTCACTGTTGTCTTTTAGTTTTGGTTCCAGTTGTAATTGTTCACAGCAATAACGAAAGTTTGGCATTGATAATTACTGGATGAAAAACATTGTATGAAGAGTATCATGGGGCAACTGCTGAAAGGTGATTTTACAATTTGATTATGAAATGTTATATTAGTTTTCCTTTTATGCCGAAGGTACGCTTTCCTTCAGAAAACCTTAAAAGTTTGTGATGCACATGTAAACTACGTACGCATGGCTTGCCAGTTGGTTGGTTTCAGAAATAATCTATTTTCATCTGAATGCCATGTATCTCGAAAAGTATGTTGCTAAAACCCAACCAAACAACAAACAGTAATTACATATTATTTATTCTTCCTAAGTGTATATTCGCAAGCGTTCAGTAACAATAGCAACAGTTCTTGGATGCAGCAGCATCCTATTCGTGTTACAGTGAAACAAATGCATTCAGAAGAAAAAACCCTGATGTTAACGTGTTGCGCTTAAAATATTGCAGATCATGTAGTTTTCAATAAATCGTGGGTCGTATAATTGTTTTCCCATTTATCTCACTGTAGAAACGACAGAAATGCTAATTAACAGTCGTAAGCGAAGTAGTAAAATGTCAACAAACCTGAAATATAACATTTGTTCATAGTTCATAAAATAATGGTAATTCTATAAACATAACTTAAAGCACAGCATGGACTTAAAACAATTAAAAATACTATCATTGGCTGCTCCAAAACCTGAGTTCCGCTCCAAAATGCAAATTTTCTCGCTCCAAAACCCAACATTTCTGCTCCGAATTGCATATTTTCTCGCTCCAAGAATTGCTCCGAAACATGGTAGGGGCACTGACACCCCTGAACAAGGATTTCAGGAAAATTAGAAACCCTTAATTCGATCAGTCTTAAGATTGCATCAGGACCAATAATGTGAGAATTGAAAGAGGAGTGAGACAGGGCCGTGTGCTGTCTCCACTGCTGTTTAACATTTATTAAAAATTTTATTTTTAAAGTTTTGTTTGGGGTAAAGAATGGAGAAATAATTGTAAATGGAAAAGTATTGAATGGCCTATGTTATGCCAATGATGCAACTTTAGTTGCAACACATATGCAAGACTTCTAGTTCTTTCTTGAATGTGTCTACTAAAAAACAAAACAAAAAACAACAACATGAAAATGGGCTTAAAATTAACACTAATGAAATTAAGTTCAAAAATTGAGTTGCTGAGACAATTCTTCATAAAAAATGAGCTTGGTTCTGTGCAGCGATTTAAATATTGAAGGTAAACTGCAGATGATGAAGTGGTATGTTGTTTGATTCTTTGTATGGAGTTTTTTGAAATTTGCACATTGAAGGAGAAGCCACTGAGATGTAAATCTTATGAAGGATGTTAAAGATCCCATGGACAGCACAGGGCTTAAAATTCAAATTTGAAATGGAAGGGAGTCTCCCCACTTGGATTTGTAAATGGAAGGGATTGAAAATTTCAGGTGGGAAGTTTTGAATATGTGACTTAACAATATTAAAAGACTCTGGGAAACAGTAATTTTTCAAACAATATAAGCTATACTTGATTTTTAAAACAAACAGGTGAATTAGATAAAAAAATTACTACATTCAATCTAATGCAAATTATCATGATTCATTTTACAAAACCAGAGTTGTTCGTTTGCAGTACATCAATATTATAAAATTGTGCCTGAAGTATATGTCTGTCTTTCATTCCTTGCCACAGTTAGCAAGCTTTGATCAGCTGTTTTATTTCTGAGGGTTTATCTGGCCCAATTTCAGAAATATGCATTAAGATTTTTGTTGCTCAGTGAATTTCTAAATTTTGACTGAATTCTGTTTTGTGTACTAAAGCCACGTTCACATGGTACACCTGTTAAACACAACACAAAACTTACTTGCAGAAGAACCTTTTTGACACTAATAGAAATGTGTGCAGATGCTTGCTTATAAAACTCTTAGAAAATTTTGGACATTGGTACATATACCCTTTATTTTTTTTACAGCTGTGTTTGAATAATGGATATTCCATAACTGCACTTCGTTAATTTAAAAAAAAAAAAATTGTCTGCCAGGCTTTTGAAAGACTGTGTCAAAACTTGTGTGTGTGTATTACTTCATAGATTCAGGTTCTACACACTCAAACTTCAAAAAGAGTTCCATTGTGGAGGAAGGAAATCTGCAGTCTATCTCAATCACAAAAGATAAACCTTCACTGGACATTGTGATGTGCAAGTTTAGTATTACAAGGGTCAACTTAGTTATTATTTTTGAACAAGTTTCCCTCAAGTTCTGAAAAAAAATCTTCTTGAATACTATGTATGAGATGTTTACAGTTCACATAATTGAGATTTGGTTGATTCAACCATTCTTCTGATATTAGGAATGTCCAGTTCTTCCCATTGCTACTATTTATGGAGGGTAAATAACATTTAAGAGTAATTCAGGACAGTGGGAACATCGCGAAAAAATAATTACGATTATGAATTTTTTTTCGCTCTGTCCGACTTCCGTGTTCGGAAATTTTCCCTCCATTTTTAAACTGAAGCACAATCAGTTATTGAACAAAATTATATTTTGCAATAACACTGAGCACAGGGAATGTCGCGAGGAAAAAAAATTACTATTACAGATTAAATCTGCAGTTCGTCTAACTTCCATTTTCAAAAGTTTGGAAAGGCGAAATTCCATCCCCAGCCAGACCCTCACCCCCAATTATCTTCAGTTTTGCATCGTTCTGGAGAACGACACAATCGATGCTACAAAGTCCTAAAGTTCCTCGAATCCGCAGAAGAAACTCATGCCTAAAGTTTACAAGGAAATGTTTGCTCCGTCGAACTTCCGTTATTGGAAATTGTTGTCTACACTTTTAAGCTGAAATACAAACATTTACGCAATAAATTGATATTTAATAACAATACTGGACAGAGAGAGAAAAAGAAATTATGATCGTGAAAGAGGAAATTACGATTGAGGGAAAAATTTTCACTCCATTTAACTTTTGTTTTCCGAAGTTCTGAAAAACGGAATACTGTTCCCCAGATGAAAAACGACCCCCCCCCCCCCACGCACACACATACTAATCCTCCAACAAGAAAACATTATCCTCAGTTGTTTATTTTATTTTTTTTTTCATCGATATCAAATATAACCGAAATGTGGCGAAAAAAGTGGAATTCCGCGAATCCGAAGAATCTCATGCCTGATTCGTAACAGTCCGAAATATGCAAAATGAAATATGCAAAGAATCTCATGCTTGATTCGTAACAGTCTGAAATATGCAAAATGAACTGCTTGTGCGGCTACATATGGAAACCGATTCACAGGTCCATAAACTGACTGTGTTCCCGACATGAACGATGTATTCGATTGCAATTTTCGGAACTCTGAGTGGTCCGTTTCTAACACATGAATTTTTGCGAAGGATATGTTTTTAATGCGCGAATTTTGCGAGTTGCCTGAAAACGGACCCAAGATTATATATTTATATTTTTTCTTAAAATTTCGTAAGGCAGGAGACTCCCGCCTAACAACTTCATTTTGGCGGGAGTTTTGATTTTTCGGCGGGTATCCCGCCATCCCGCCCTGAATTTAAACCCCTGCAGCAAGAGTGAAAAAATACAGACAAGAATAAATAAAACTGGTCAGTTTTGTGTGGTAAGTAAAAGAGAAAAACTGCACACTTTGAAATGTCTGATATAGAGGGATAAATTTAACATTATCCAATTGGTACTAGAAGGCAGGATCATTGGAAAGATGATATCTGATAGAAGCAGAATATCCCTGCGTGATAGTATAAAGGACTGGGCCAACATGAACACAGAATCCTTAACCATTGTTATTGGGAATGGAGCTGAATTTGCCAGGGTGGTTATTGACCTCCATTAGAAGACACCATAAGAGAGGGGCCATTTTTTGAAGAGGTATAAGGAGACTCGGTCACTAAAAAACCAGACTGGTAAAGGCAGGAAAAGGCCCACAGCAGCAAGCGATGAAAAAATAATTAAAAGACTGTGCCTAGGTGACGGAAGAAAATCATCTGGGTGTATACAAGATGAAATGGCGCACTGTAATGTGAAGTTGAGTGCAAGGGCTGTTCAGCGCAGACTGCAGGAATTTGGTCTAAAAGCTAGAATTCCACGAGAAAAGCCATTTTTATCTCTCAAACAAAGGTTGAAAAGATTAAACTGGGCTAAAACCCATGTTAACTGGACAGCGGAACAATAGGACAGTGTTATTTGGAGTGATGAGACCAAAATCTCCCTGTTTGGAGTGATAACATAAAATACGTAAGGAGAAGATTTGCATCCTGATTTCATCACATGTACCGTGAAACACCCAGTTAGTGTTATGATCTGGGGTTGTATGACATCAAAAGGTGTAGGCAGAATTTGCATGATTAATGGGAATATAAATGGCCAAAAATACATTAATGAAATACTTGAGCCCGAACTGAAGCCTTCCGCACGTGATCTTTTCCAGGATAATGAAGCATTTATATTTCAACAGGATTCAGCTCCATGTCATGTTACTGCTGTGTGCAAAAAGTGGTTTCAAGATAATCATATTTCACTGCTGGAATGGCCTGGGAATAGCCCAGACCTTAACCCCATCGAAAATCTATGGAGCCGACTAAAGAAACTTCTTAGTCAGAAGCAACCCAGCAATAAAACCCAATTAATATAAGCAATAATTCAATCTTGGTTTCACATTGTAACAGCTGCAGAACTAAAAAACTTGGTTCACTCCATGGGATGATTAATGGTTCACTCCATAACCTTTAGCGTTAATTACGGCGTTCTAAGGCCGTAATTACCGCTAAAGGTTACCCAACTAAGTATTCCCTGACATGGTGAGAATTTTTGTATCTCATTTTTTCTATGTATTTCACATTTCTTCTTTATAACTGCTGTTTTAAAACAAAATCCTTCCTAAAAGTTATTGCATTACATTCCTGATGAAATTATCTTTCCATTGATTTATAATTTTATTGTATTACTCAAAAAAAAAAAAAAAGAAAAAGTGGTGTTATCAAACCTCAAGATTACACTATTTCCAAAAGGTTTCCACAATTTTGGCCACTACTGTAGATGTAAAAAGGCCCAATTCTGTCTTCTGGGGTCACAACAGCATGAGAAATTTCAGGGAGATGGTGTACAGTGTTCCCTCTAAGCGCGCAGCGACTTAACTTCCTCCATGCAGCTGAAATATCTTCCGCGCCATAAGCATTTTAGATTAAAATTCCCAAATCCCTAATTAATTTGCATAAATTGAAAATCAATTGCCTACAAAAGTAATAATAAATCAATAAAATTCAGGCTCTCAAAAGTCAAAACAACACTTTTCTTAAATGCTGTTTGCCTCTTCCTAAGTTCGTCTCAATGTCCTCTTCATTTTCAAAGGCTTCTTGCAAATCAGCCTTGTGCGAGCGAGCAGAATTGAGAGGTGATTTATTCCTTGAAAGGACTGTCAGATCAGAACGATTTTGCATTTAGTTGTTATTTTGTTTCTTATTCTCCTTGGTATTTTGATATGCAAAGAAACTGTATTATGCGTAAACATGCTTTTCCTAATTACCAGTGTTTTTATTCCAGAAGTAAGTTTAAGTTTCTCACTTTTTATAAAATAAAAAATTTAATTAATGAAATGTTTTTATTTTTTTTAAAATTTGAAATCAATTGTGGGAAGAATGGGGATAAAAATGGGGGGATTAGAAAAAATAAGGATTCAAATCCAAGTTTCAACTGCTACTACATTAGTAAGAAAAGCTGAGAAAATAAAATTTTTTGCTCAAGTGGTTGTTTTGCTGCGTGCTCAGCTCATTGGGTTAGGCACGGATTGCCCATGGCCACTTAGAGGGAACATTGATGGTGTAATCTGCGATGCTTCAGGAAAGTTTCCAACACTATGGCACACAGGTCACTATCATGGTTCTGTAACATAGGCTGATTGAAAAATTTCCTTGTGTTGTGAAGTGGGATATAATCTGTGTTGTTTTTAGCAATTTTGGTCAAACTGTAGTATGCAGATCACCTCTCAACAAAGGGTAGTAGAGTAAATCACTGTTACTGTTTCCACTTTTTGTATTCCTTACTGTTTTCAGATGTATTGAATGTAAAACCTGTAGAGCTCATAGTGAACACATCATGCATAAGAAAGAAAAGGCATCTGGAAGAAATTTAATTTCTTCTTGCAAGCCATGGTGAGGATACCTGTAGTCTTAAGGTAATTCCTTATTGCAGCAGGACCAAATATTCAAAACACAGCTGCTAGATCTTGTAGAAATGTTTTTCACTTTAGCTGGGAATCCTATATACTGAGTTATGTATCTTTCCTGTTGCTTCGTGACATATCTCTGCAAGCAGTTTTTCAAGAGACTTACCCTTTTATGTAGTTGTGTTATTACTGTAATTAACTGCTAATTGATTTGTATACTGATATGAAACTATTTCTTTTCTTCTGTAGGGAGCTAGGTTTGAAAAAGCCAGTTTACCATTTAACAAGCGCTTATGGTCATTTTGGCCGACCAGAATTCTCTTGGGAAATTCCAAAGAAACTGATTTTTTAACAAAAAGTTTCCTTTCATTAGCCATTAGTTTCTTGTCAAGAAGAAAAGTGTGTGGTGTATCTGAGTGTATGATTCCCAACAATGCATTCAGAGCTTTGTTTTCCAACCAAAGCAAATCCAAAGATTGGTCTTGTGTGATAGGAAAAATGAGCAAATATCTGTTGGTCGTAACTGTGTTTAAAAAATAAAAATAAAAAAGTGCTGTTTTCTAAATCTGTTTATGATCATTCAGAAAACTTTTTGATGAAATTTCTTGGGAAGTGAGCACTTTGTACGCACTTGGACTAATATTCATTATAACAGTTTGCTGTAGACAGTTTTTTGAATTTTCAAGCATTTAAAGAAAGTGCTGGAGCCTGAAGTATTATCAGTTCTGCATTTTATATAGTTATTCTTTGTGTAAAGAATATGTATTGCCAAATTATTTCATTTTCTTCATTCATATTTTAACTATCACAGATGTGTTTATGAACACTTACCAATTTAAATTTTGTGAGAAAAGAGCACTTTATAAGCACTTGAGATTTACCATAATTGTTTACTCTGGACAGTCTCATAAGTTCTAATGAAATGAAAAATAAGTAAGAGTGCTTCATTTTATGTAGTGTTTTGTTTGAGTGAAGACTTGCCACATTATTTCATTGTGTTCATATTTCTATTGTGGCATTTTTAATTAAGTGGTGTAGGTCCAAGATTATTTATCTTGAGTGGCAGCATGTGCATATACTATATCTGTCTCTTCATTTTCAGTACATCATCGTGAATGCAATGATGGATTACTACTACTCATGAACTTCCTTTTGTACTGATTCTCAAAATACAAATTAGGTCATTGTAATTCTTGCAAACCTTCTAATAGGTATGAAACTCATTTCAAATGCAGTATGAAAAACCTTACGCTAAGCTTTTAATTATTGATCTGTGGTATAAGGTTCACATTTTAATTTATATCTTTTTATGTAGTTTTGGTTGAGAAAATACTTTGTGATATTTTTTTTTACTTAGAAGTCTTGTTCTCCTTTAAAATTCAAAATATGTAAATTTTGTTTCTTGAAAAGAAATTTTCGTTTTACAGTTTTGTGTTCAGCTACAAAATGAGCAGTCATGATAAATAAAATGCAGTATATATATATTTTTTTTGTGTTTGGTATTACTACTGTTTCTGACCTATGAAATGCCATAAAGAATAAGGAAAACTTCCTTTTTTGACCTTTTACACAATTTTATGATGCATATAAATTTTCTCACACGAAAGGTATTTGTTAAATTGAATGAACATTCTCAACAGTGGAGCAATTAAAATATTATTCCTCACAAACATCTGTGTCCATTTTTCGCATTATTGCTTACTTTGTGTTCTATTACCCATAAAGAAAAGTCAGTCATGGTCCTCACATTTCAGGTCATAAATGATACAAGGAATATGTTATTTGTTTGTAAACATGTTATTTGTGTAGATAGTTACTGTGCCAGTGGCACGCATAACCATGTTTCAAAATCTGGGGGGTCTCCGATCACACATACATTATAATTATATATATATATATGAGGATCCCCGACTGAAAATCTGGGGGTCTTGACCCCCACCCCCCAGTGGTTACACCTATGTACTGTGCTGAAGGATGAGACAAAAAAAAAAAAAGAGTAAATTTCCTTGTGCTGTGAGGGCCTTAGTGTGAGCAGGGCTAGAGAATATGGAAGGGCTGGCCCACCAGGCAGTCAAAAGCAAGTCGCTTTGCCGGGGAGGATGTGATGTCACTGCGAGTGCACTGACGATTTGGGATGCTACCTCCGAGGGCAGAAGTCACAGCTGTCAGAGTAAGCTGAACACCTTTGCACATATATTTTTTCTACACAACTCTGAACGTTATATATATATATATATATATATATATATTCTATAAAGAAGATACCTAAGCAAAAAAATACATATAACATTTTGACTCACACCTAGTACAACATAGAAAAGGTTATGTAACTACCTGTGTGAGTAAAAGGAGAAAAGATAAAAAAATAAAATAAAACTACTGAATGTAGAAGGTGTCGAGAATACTGAGCCTTGGCTTTATCAAGGACCAGCAAAAACTCTGCATTTTCTCACTTCCACAAAGACCTAGTTGGAAATGGGTTTCTGCAAGGCCATAGATGCAAGTAACATTCCCACCTAAAATAGTTTAAAATATATATATATGTCATGTCCTCCGTAGAGTTGCATGACCAAGCACTAGTTAACAATTTCGCTTGCATCCATTAACCTTCCTGGCCCGACCCATGCTCTTCATCTGTTACTATTAAACAGAGAGAAGAAGATTAAAGAGAACTCAAGCTGTGAGAGTGACATAATAATTAGAAATGATTTTCAGCCATAACGAAATGCCAAGTTCGTTTGAGAGAGAATTTAAACCTGAAAATCAATGCAAAAGAAATCCAAATTTTTTACATTGCAATTAAAAAAGGAAATATTAATTTTTAACGAACAGATTTTTGAAAGAAAACTTGAGTCTAAAACCCCTACTCTACAACTTATGACAGCACGAAAACGAGAATAAGTTAAAGATAATAATTAACTAAAGAAAACTTTGTGAAAGTTATATACCTTAAACAGTTAGTTGCAATATGTACAAAGTATTTCGGCAGTGCTTTAAGTGCATAATTAATTAGTTATTAAGAACTTAACTACTTTGAAAAAACAGCGCATAGAAAAGGAACAAGCTTAGCCATCTTCTGTTCCTAGGTACCCCAAAAGACGCTCAAAGTTACAAAGAAAAGAAAGAGTTAAAACACGCAAAAATGTTAACAGACAAACCAATGCCTAAAAGCTGAAAAGCTAAAAAACAACAGAGAAAGAGTACATGAAGTACAAACATTGAACTTATAAAACCTAGAACCCAAAAACAAGGAAGAGAGCTTACCTCTTGTGTGACAAAAACTTTTCTCCTCACAAGAGAAGAACATGGCTGACCTCTTCCGCCACTCCCTAGTTGCTGGGGGGCAGTGAGGGTGGGGCTGTTACATAACCTTTTCTATGTTGTACTAGGTGTGAGTCAAAATGTTATATGTATTTTTTTGCTTAGGTATCTTCTTTATAGAATGTGAATTCTGAATTTTCAAAACTGCTGCGTTGCGCGTTTTGATCTTCAGGTTATTTTGCAACCTTCGTTTTAAATTCTAAAGTTTTTCCTTAGTCTTCAGTTTTGCTCTTAAGTATATATATATATATATATGCCGTAGCAAGTAACGTTTTTGTTTATTTTATCGGTAGGCGTAAATAGTAGAAAGAGAAAAATTTATTAACATACCTGTATAGTTAAAAAGGAGGAAGATATTCACCAGGTTTAGATATTGACATTGTCGTGCTACGTTTTTTTAACAGCAGAATTTATCCATTTGGTTTTCTTTTGATTTGATTTTCTTCCCGACACTAAATCTTTGTTGTGATTAATATACCGAATTCTGATAAATGTTTGTATGCGCCAATAAATTTTCACGGCTTCTTTTCAGGTGCCAGGAAATCTTTCTTCTATTAGTTTTTAATTTTCTAATTATGCCTTTCTCTCGGGAACTCTCTGTCCCATAAATTGACTTAAAAATTATTTCGAATTGATCTACCGTTCTCATCCACTTTGGAGAAGGCACCGTTGGTCCCCCGAGTGATAAAGTTTTAATCCATTGATCAGGTGGAAAATCTTCGGAAATTTCTAGAAATTGTTCCGAGGGAGGGATCTTTATCATGTAAGCGATAGGCAATATAACCTGCGACATAACTCAGAGCTTGTTTCTCAACATTACATTGCTCATTTTGAACTGTTTTAAGTATGTCGTCGTCCCAATCTTGCGGCCATGGCTCATTACAATTTTTTTCTAAAGCTTCTAAGTCATTTGCGTTTATTTCTCCAGATACTTCATCAAGAATTTCTTGATTATCAGCTGTCGTGAAAGCTTCTTATAGTAGCTCTGCTGTCAAATATGTTTGGAACGTTGTACCTTCTTGAAACTCTGTATTAACTTTTTTGGACAAATTAGGCAATTTATTTGCCAGCAATATGTGTTTTAAACAACTAATAAATTCCATAGGTGAGGGGTGGTCATAAAAAGCACCTATGCCTCTTATTTGACTGAACAAACTCTCCAGGGCATCTTGGGTCAAACAAGTAGTTAAAATGTAACGGACTCCACACAGCGTTAAATCCTTGTAGAGACCGAGAAGAGAAGAAATTGAGACAAGAATGCCTTTTTGGAAAGGTAGCATATGTTTTCTCCCCATTACTCTGAGATTCAGTATTTTTGACTTTATTTTGTTCAGAATTTCCTTTTGTTATATAAAAAGGGGGTTAATACCAAAACCTGCTTTTAAAGGTTTGCTTTTGTCAGGGTGTGGGTAACTGCTATTCATAATGTCAAAAAATGAATCTACTAAATTGAAGAAAACCAGCGCTTTTATGCTCTGTTAGGTATTCAATACCCTTTGCAGTGGTGACTGAAAACAAAGTTTTTGCTGGGCCTACTTTTTGCCTCTCATTCCCTTTGATTGCTATATAGCACGGCAGCAATTTAGGGGACAACTTTTTCTCCCCAGAATCCTTCTTGAAAACTTTGACGATGCCAGTTTGGAGCACAGATCCATTCTTCAAGACAAGTCCGTGGTCTATGAAGTGATTGCGTAAAATTTTTAAATAGTGAGAAGGGTCTGCAAAAACCCAAATCTTAACAGTCATCCAGCGGATGGTTAAAAAATGATTTTTCCGGAGAAAATAATAGTTCCTTCCACAAACAAGGTCGTACAACCACCTAAATCTGAAACAATCACTTTTACTGTAATTCCTGTTTTTTCAAGGTTTACAATTATTTCAAACAAGCCTTTTATTCATTGTACGTTGAAAGTCAAAATACTTGGTTTGTTTCCAGGAAGACAATATTCCTCTAGCCAAAACAACTAGCACCTTTGAGCACGGACCTAAAATCTGGTCCATTCATGTATCGTAACTCACTTTACTATCACCGTGTACTTCATCAAAGCTTAAGACGCACACTTTGTCGTTTTCGGAAAGGGTTTCCTATTTTTCCGCATAAGGAGGAAAACATTATGCAGAATTCCGGGATGACACCTAAATTTAAAACACCATCGCTTTAACGTGCTAGCACTTGGCAAAGGAATGCCAATTTTACACTTCCAAAATTCGTAAGCTTTTTTTTTAAATAGCACTAGTTACTATTCCTCTAGATATATCTTCTTCTGTTCATTTTTTAATAATTTTTTGTGTTGCAAAGAACTTTATCTGTGTGGGTGTAACAATTTTCCTGAGGTTCATTTCTATGTGTTCAAGTATTATATTTTTCATATAAGCTTTTGACAGGGCATTTCGGATTAACACAATTTCTGCTCTCTTATTTCGTATGCTGATATTTTTTTGATGCAAAACTCGAACAGTATTTTTGTGTTTGTTTTTCAAGCTATGTGTTTCTCGTTCCAGTACGTCAAACTTTTTGGTGAGAATTTTGTTCTGACTTCTAACCTCTGAGCAAGACATGCACTGAACTGATGCATACTTTTTTCTGAATATCCATTGTCAGAATTGCAAGCAACTTCATCGATGTGTAACTTTTCAGGACTTGGCTCCGGAGTTCGATTCAATGCCCTTATACAGATATCTCTCTTAATTCTTCTATGTTTTCGACTTGTATGTAGTGTTGATTTTTCATTTGGTAAATTCAAACTGGGAGCAGCTGTGGGTTTCAGAATTTTTTTTTTTTTTTTTTTTTCGGGTTTTTTTCGGGAAGCCCAAGCAGGCGATTTTGCATGTCATCTTTGTAGTCTGAATTTTGGAAATGATCACTACATATTCATGCTTTTCCAACTTTAAACTTGTCAGCACGCTTACACTTAACAACCCATTCTTTTATCACATTAACATTTGAAGGGAAAACATGGTAAATAATGCCACGTTCTTTTGTTTTCTTATGCGTATTTGTATGGTTAGCAACAGCATAGGATGAAGGCATGTTGCGTATTATTTTGAATGAAAAAAAAATAGACGCTGAATTTTAGTTAAAATAAAATTTACATCAGTAAAAAACAGACGTTAATAAACAACTACATAAACCACTACCAGTAAAGGAAGAGCAACAGAAATAAACTGCACAGAACGACTGGAATGTCACCATACTCTGGTCCTGAGTTGGCACAGGGGTCACCGAGTGTCCTCGCAGTGACGTCACAGCGCCTTCCAATTCCCCCTCGGCCGGAGCATGAAACTGAGACCGCTAGACAAAAGGATGAGCCAGCCCTTCCTTATTCTCTAGCCCTGTAGTGCGAGTCCCAGGTAAGACATCAGTGGTGTATTTACTCAATGCTTACAAATTCTTTCCCTTCTGGAACAGGCAGCCATAAATTGGAGGCAATTGTTTATTTACTTTCATGTGTATATGCCGAACAAACCCCATCTCACTAGTGACAATCCAATTGAAGTTCAAGTTGAACAAGTAGAAAACTTTTCTTACCTTGAATGTTAAAATTTCTCAAAGTTATGCATTTGTTACTTGTATGCATTTTGTTAAATCAGCTGTTGCCAGAAAAGTTCATTGTTTAATCTTGATGTACATTTTTCAATGAACATTATTT
This sequence comes from Macrothele yani, assembly GCA_039090855.1. NCBI lineage: Eukaryota > Metazoa > Arthropoda > Arachnida > Araneae > Macrothelidae > Macrothele > Macrothele yani. Next base: position 16,762,720 of record CM077012.1, read on the forward strand.
TGTAAGAGTGTTATAGATATATTTTATTAAATACAAAGATGTAACATTATTTTTGATGGACATCTCTGTGAGTTAGTGCCAGATCTGGGTGCTAAAGCATTTTGGCTGCTTTAGTGGTCATCTTCTAGCTCAGTTCTCTTTAATCAATGACACAACAGTGCTATTTGTCTTTCTGTGCTGACTTTCTGATTCGTTGTTGTGGTGGACAAATCTGCTCAGTAGTCAAGGAACTTTGGCTCAACATTAAACAGAACACCAACCTGGATGTAACTCAAGAAGGCATTCATCAAGTGTAATTCTATATCTTTGTATTTAACCATTATGTTCTTGACAATGAAAAAAACAAAACAAAAATATTCAAGAAAAATTTACACCAATATTAGATAGTGAACCTTTTTCAACAAAACCAACTCCTGTCAGCTTATAAAAATAATACAAAGTAATGGTACCATGTGGCAAATTTTTGGTTATTATGCAAAGCTATGCTGAAGTTCACACAGTTAAAACCATGCTTCTCACATTGGTGATGCTAAAGATGACCTATGCTTTATAGCGGCCAATGTCCCCTCATTATTTCTAGTATTTAAGGAGGGTGATACTTCCTAGATTGCCTGCTGGCTGAGTGTTTTTTTTTTTTTTTTACTTAAGAGGTGGGACGAATCCTAAATTTTCTCGAATCTCTTGAATCCTTCATATAAGAATAATTACGAAAAAAAAAAAAAAAAAGGAATAGAAAAGACTTCTACTTAAAATTAAGTTTTTAATTTAAGCAATATTTGAAGTCTGTGTTTAATGAAAAACAAATTTAAGAATACAGTTTTCAAAAAATATCTCTGTACTTATTATTATTATTAAGAAGATACAAATGAAATTTATAATTTACATTTGCTATATGAAGTACATAACTCTCGAGTCTTTGAGGTTCATTTCCATTTTCTGAACATAATTTGACAAAAAAAAAAGAAATATTTGGGTAACAATTCACATTTTTGACATTTTTCTTTAATAACAAAAGTTCCAAAACCTTTTTAAATCAAAGCAAGTGTAGAGGTGGGGTTAATGTATATGTAGATAAACACTAAACATGGAACACTTAATTGCCGCCCGGTGGCGCAGTGGTCTAAGCGATGGCCTCTGATCATTCGTCCGAACGGGGTCCGGGTTCGAATCCTGGTGAGGCATGGATGTTGTGTTTGTTTTACGGCACTGGCTCTCTCTCTCTTCCCTGGAACCAGTTACCCTAATTTAGGGACGGGCGACTGCTTATAGCCCATTGAGTTGCTCACGGTAGTCGTTAAACCTCCAATCAATAAAAAAAAAAAAGAAAACACTTAATTGAATAAATTCTTTCCAGAAAATTTAGAAAAATAAAAATGTTTGTTTTAAGAGTTAATAAAAACACTGAACTCTTTCAGGGCAATGTAAAAAAATCAAAAACCTTTAATGTAGATTTCATGCTGACAAAAATTCAAACAAATATCGCTCTACAACAAGCATCAAACACCAATTTTTTTAGGTTAAGATTCGAATGCCGAAAAAAGTGCGAAGATTTGAGTTTTCGAATCTCGGATTTTTTTCAAGATTCAAGGATTCGAATGTCCCATCCCTAGGTGTTTTTTCTTTTTTTTTCTTTTATTGTGTCTGAGGCTTAGGTTCAGGTTGTAGAAAAAAATATATTATGTTGTACAGGTTCTACAGCATGGTTTCTTCTGCTAGAGGAGCCTGCAATTCCAAATTGCAAATTGGAGGTATTTCTGTCCATATGGGGTCTGTTAAAGCATTGAAATAAATATGGGGGAAAGGCAGTTAGATAAAACCGCTCAAGTATTGATGGCTCACATGGATGACCATGTTGCTCGATTGATGCAATTTCAATGCATTCTTAAAAATTATTAGGACAAGTGGCCAAATGTGTATTTTTTTATGCTGAAAGAAATGACTAAATATAGCCTTTGAAATAAAAGTTGTTTGAAACTAAGTTTTCCTGATGTTTCAGTCAAAATACAGCTAGACTAATTATCTCCTTTGTATTCTTCCAAACAGTTAACATCATCAATAGGAACAGTAATATTGCAAAGGCTAGATTCTATTTCTCGCAAATTAAGGTTGTGCAAAAGAATTTGCTTTTGTAATTAAATTCATTAATTCTGGTTGAACTAGAGCTAAATTTAGTGTTGGAACAACATTCTTATGCTGTATTGATTTGACTGTGATTAATGGATTGTTATTCACATTTAAATCAGTATGAAGTTTTATCATTTTATGGGCAAATGATCTTTTAAAACATATTTTTATCATGTAGTACATTCCTGTGTAAAATCAGATGCATAAATGTGTGCTTCATATCACATGTCCATTTCAAAAATCAATCAGGTGTTTGCTAAATGAAATAAGTCTTTTGTATAATTGCTGGGTTAAAGGGTTTTGGTAAACTTGTAACTTGTGTAAAGTGTTGTCTATTTTAATCTAGGCTGTACTATAAGAAACTTACAATACCTAAGATTCTAAATGATGTAAAATAATTTGGATGTTGCAGGATAAATGTGCAAAATGTCCATTTAAATGGCCAGTGTAGCACTCAGAATATGTTGTTGTAAAGTATAAATTGTTATCTTCTGAGTGCTGAGACTTTTTTTTTTTTTTTTTTTGTAGATGTTCTTTAAAATCTACGTTGAGCTGTTGGTACTACTTTTTGTGATTATGTCACAGTTCTTGAAATTATATGTGTTAGTCATATGGTGTGATGAAAGCAGAAACAAACAATATTAGTGAGTTCCAGGTAAAATTCAAAAGTGAGAATGAACATAAAGCTGTGATAATGTAAAGGTAATTAAAGAGTGGGATGTACAGCACAAGAGAGTATGTTCCTGAATATGAGTGAATTACATTATCAGGGAAAAAATTATAATAATCCAGATCAATATCAGTTTGTATTATACAAGGAATGTGTAAACATTTTTTTTTTTTTTTTTTTTTAGCTGGAATTTGTGAATGAAGGTACTCAATACAATATTCATGAAACTGTTATTCTTTCAGTTATGGATAGCTGAGTGTAATGTGTAATGATTATAAGTCATTTTTTTTAATTTATTAATGAACTCCAAAATGTTTTATTGCTATCATTGATTGAATTCATGTATGTGGTCACTTATATCAGCAGTCACATGGGTTGGTGGTCACTACATGAAATCTGGTTCCAAATTGTTAACTGCAGCCTTTGGCAGCATAAACAGCATTGAAGACATCAAGGTGAATTAATATTCAATTTTAGGTTTTGTAGCAACCCATTATTGTTTCAATATGAAGTGATTGCTCTTATGAGCTAAATAAAAGAAATATGTCCATGACATCCCTAGTTTTATGTGTTTTGCTTGAATTTTTTACTGTAAGAAAAACTTTCCAGTGAAGCTCTCAAAAACTTTTGGCTTTTTTTTTTTTTACTGTATGGTCCACTTGGAGATGAGCAAGTTCAGCAAACCAAGGAAGATGATCATTTCATGGATTAATCACCAAGTGAACCATGACTGTGTGTGCTGGTTTCACTATTCAAGGTACACTACCAACAAGTAATTGGACACCCCCTGCAATCGACGATATCTGCGGTCCTGATACACGTCGCGGCCGCCGCCGACAACAACACAACCAGTCGCATGCAAGATGCCACGCAGTTCGGAGCTCTCTGATTTCGAGAAAGGTTTAATAGTCGGGTATCACAGAAATGGCCGATCCATACGTGACATATCCAGCGAGTTGAAGTACCCAAAATCGACAGTGGCCTACTTGATTGGCAAGTGGAAGATGAGAGGTGACTGTCAGAACATGCCCCGACTCGGCAGACCCACAAAACTGGGAGTTAGAGACCGACGGGTGCTGGCCAGAAGAGAAATTCGGAAGAACCGCACCAAATCGATGGGCCACATCCGCGAGGAGTTTCAACAGGCATCCGTGAGTGTTCTTTCGATGAATACCATCCGTAAGGAAGCCTATCTGCTCGGCTATCATGGACGTGCTGCCGCCCACAAGCCTTTGATCACCAAGTCCAATAGCGTTGTTCGGCTAACGTGGTGCAAAGAACATCGACAGTGGACCGTTGAACAGTGGAAACAGGTTCTCTGGAGCGACGAATCAAGTTTCACCCTCTACCGTTCGGATGGCAGGGTCTGGGTTTGGCGTCTGCCTGGAAAAGGCCTCCTGCCGGAATGTATTGTGCCAACTGTGAAGTTCGGCGGCGGTGGAATTATGCTATGGGGGTGTTTCTCCTGGTATGGCACGGGACCCTTGGTTGCAATTCCTGGTAGACTCAACGCCGAGACCTACTGCACCATTTTGGATGACCATGCTCTTCCTACGTTGTGGCAGTTTTATGGGGTGGACCCATGTTACTTTCAGGATGACAATGGGGTTAATCGGATGGACTGGCCTGCGCAGAGCCCGAACCTTAACCCTATCGAGCACCTCTGGGACGAGTTGGAGGTCGACTTAAGGGGTGCCCCCACCGTCCGAAATCGGTGAAGGAACTGACGTGCCTTCTCCAAGCCGAGTGGAAGAAAATACTGCTAGCCGTCGTACAACGCCTGGTTGAGAGTATGCCCCGGAGGGTCGCAACTGTAATCACCTCTTGTGGAGGCTCCACCAACTATTGAAGGTGAATAAACTTTGTTTTCCTTTGCTATCACAGGTGTCCAATTACTTGTTGGTAGATAGTGTATTTGAGACACCTGAAACTAAACTGATTAATGGGCGATGTCGAGGAGAGAGCACTTACAGGGACAGAAATTTTGTGCCAATGTGTGCCAAAGCAAAAATCTTGCGCCATCTTGCTACAGAAAGCAGATTGTGTGCTAGAACTGCCGCGCCTTGCCCTGTCCTCATCATTGGGACTTCGGCGGTGGCACTTCAACACAAAACGTTCTCTGTACACACAGCTCCGTTCGTCTTGATGCTGAGTAAGACCATGCGGCGGGAAGAAAGATCTCCAAGTACTATACCCATTTTACATAGTTACTATGGAAATTGTCGGTCCACAATGGAATGCAGAAAACATCAAGTATGCTATGGAAATCGAAAATCTCAGTGAAATAATGTTATTAAACATCTGTGTAAAGATTATTTTCGTGTTTTCAAGATTCTGACACTTGTTAAACATTTTCGGGAATGTTTCCTTGGTGTTTTCAATATCGTAAAATTTCTTCAGCATTTTTTGTTTGTTTGTTTTGTTTCATTGTTCATTTTGGTTTTTGGATGTTTTAATTGTTGTAAGCGTTTGGTCATGTAACAAAGTTCGCACGGCCCCTGGAATCCTGGTAAAATTCTGAAACTTAATTTCCCTTTTTTCCAAGCCTTAGAAAGTCCTGGCTGGCCCTTGGGTAGTACGGCTTTCTTTCCTGCAATGAAAGAAAAATATAAATAAATTAAAAAAATTAGATATAGTTGGGAGTGATTTGAAAAAAAATTGGAAAAAGGTCGGCGAATCTCGCAAATGTTCATACTCACACCGAAAATGCCGAAGCCCTGCAGTAGCCATGAAAGTGTCACGTCGTTTTTTGTTTCTGCATATTAAATTTTTCCGACCCAAGTTTCCTTTTTTTTTTCTCTGCCCGATTATTTTTGATTTTTGATGTTTTTGAATCGTGTTCCATGCTTTTAATACCTTAGGTGATAGGTGGCCAAGTATTGGCCCCCCAGGACATTTTGAATGGACTCCCCAGTAGCTAGACAAGCACTAACTTTGTTTTTCTAATTTAACTCTTACTGACAATAATAATTATTTTTATTTTATTTTTATTTTATTTTATTCTGGATTCATTTTAATCTTTTTATTTAATTTTATTCTTGACAGTATTTATTCGGATTTTATAAGTTATGCGGATGTGAAATTGGTCGTAATTTCAAAAACACATACTGACTCATTTTTATGTAAACACTGACTCACGCTCTCCTTATTAGAGGAGGGGGGACAACGGAGGAGAGGTATCGTGTGACTATACACAATGCTTGCCTTCTCTCGCTAGCTGGCTATTTTCAGTCTGACTCGTTTCACAGTCACATTGTGCTGCTTCAGATCCTAAGTAACGGCTGATATTCAGTTTTATTTGTAATATATTGTTTTGAAGTGTGAAGTAAAATGGCTTTTAATAAGCATGCACTGAGAAAAAAGTTTGTTTGAAACAACAAAATAGTTATGTTGAGCTGTTTTGTCTATTTATTTTGTTGCTTTAGCCAAACTCCATCAGAATTGTTTTGTTGGCAACACAAAATTATTTCGTTGGCTATATTTTGTTAATTCAACTAAACGTTTTATCACGATAACAATACATATTGTTGGATCAAAGAAATTCCCAAAAAAATCGACCTAGGCATTTTGTTAAGGTGGACCTCAAGGATTTTTCTTCCTATACTTCCAATGGGAAAACTTCTGTACACATTTTCTTCACAATTAATGCGTTCCCAAGGATAAAAATTTGAACATCGATTAAAATAGCTTCATTTTATAACTTGGAATACTTAATATTTTTTCAAACATAACCATAATTATGCAATCCAACATTTGTTTGCCTACTGACGTCATCAAAGTACAGGTCGCGCCATCTTTTTTCTGGTTTCAACACCACCAAAGGAAAAGTTATTCATTTTTAATATAATTATCGTTATGTTTTAGAAAATATTAAGTATTCCAAGTTATAATATGAAGTTATTTTAATCGATGTTCAAATTTTCATCCCTGGGAACGCATTAATTGTGAAGAAAATGTGTACAGAAGTTTTTTCCATTGGAAGTATAGGAAGCAAAATTACTTGACGTCCACCTTAAATGAACAAAACGTTTTGCCATGATAACAAATTTTGTTGAATCAACAATAATTTTCAGTAAAATACATTTCTAAATTCAACAAACATTTTTGTTGACTGCATATGGACAAAAATGTTTGTTTGATTCAACAATTTTTTTTTTCTTTTGCTGAATTAACAAAGCGTTTTTCTCAGTGTGGCCCGTCAAAAAGGAAATGTGATAGTGACGTGGTGTTCCGGACCTTCAATGAAGAATGGGAAGAACAGTTTCTATTTACTTATGGGGAAGTTGTCGAAACTGATTTGTCTGATCTGTTCAGCAACAGTGGCAGTACCTAAAAAATACAACATTGAGAGGCATTTCAAACAAACTCATGATACATTTAACATGTCATACCCTACTAGCTCTGCTTTAAGAACTGAATATATTTCAAAGAAAAAGAGGGGACTTCATTGCCAGCAAAGCTTATTTGTAACAAAATATAAAAAGAAAGTTTTATCATAATTCAGTTTATTTTTTTTTATTTTTTGCATAATAATTTTATTATGTGAATGATTTAATAAAATGACTTTAAAAATGTATATGGGTTTCAATACTTTACAAAAACATAAAATAACCCCATTTTTAGCTGATAATTAATAGTTGTCAATATTTAAGTTGGTTACAGTGGCCCTTCAAATGATTTCTAAGAATTTACTGGCCCAATTTCAAAAAAGGTTGGCCACCCCTGCCTTATGTGATAGTGAAAAGAAGCAACTTTGTATTTTTTAAGAATTTTTTCTAATGAAATGCATGTTTCCCTATTTCTAATACATACTTCAAAACTAATCAATAAAGAGCAATTTCTTTTGCCCTTTCCCTTTTATTAAACGAAATTAAATTTCTAGATTGGTATTTAATCTGTCCGTGGTGGAATCCTTGCCGTTTTCGTGCCCCGTAAAATTGTTTCACGACAGAGTTAAAAACACAGTATTGATTTCTCACATTTAATTTTCCATAAAATTCATGGTTTTTTTTATTTCTTAGTCACTTCTTAACTCAAACATGATATTCTTCCTAAGATTCGCGGAATTCCGCTTTTTCTGTCATCAATTTGGGTCAGATTCGAGATCGATGCTAAACTGAAGAGAAGCTGCTCCTTTTTAGGGGGGGGGGTCTTTTCTGTCTGCGAGCAGTATTTCATCTTTCAAACCTTTCGAAATGGAAGTAAAACGGATTTCCCCCATAATTGTAATTTATTTTTCTTGTGATGTTTCTTCTGCCCAGTATTGTTAAGTATCATTTTATTCCATAAATATTTGTATTTCAGCTTGAAAATATAGGGAAAATGGAAGTCGGACAGAGCAAAGATTTTGCCGGTAATCATCACATCCCTCACCTCGCGTGACATTCCCTCTGTCCTGTGTTGTTAAATGTCAGTAATTTTATACTTTGGATGCAGTAATTTGCTTCAGTTTAATTTTTACATAAATAAATTTCAGTGAATAAACCTGTCTTTCTCATGCTGTGTTATATTCACACTTTCGCCGCAAGTTGTGTTTCTTAACCCGGTTTAAAAGTTCAGCTTCCCCCTTCCCACCCTTTCTCTCCGTCAATCTCATGTATGCTTACTATTAATACATCAAGAGACAGAAAAAACATTTTTGTTTTGTTTAAAGCGAAGTTAAAGTTCAAAAACGTTGCTACGCGTGCGTGTTGTGTAGAGAAAATGACATTACTGGAAACAAAAGATGGCAACGGAGAATTGAAGCTCCGACTTTGAACTTGAATTTCTTTTTAAACAAAAAAGAAAATGCTTGTTTTGTTTCTCCATGTAGCAAGAAGTGATGGAAAACCATGCATTTTCAGTAAAATTAAAGTTTAAAAAAGTGATGTCGCTCTTCACTGCTGTGAAAACAACTGTACAGTTAATGGTAATGATGCAATTTTACAGCAAGGACGTAAGTAACGACTATCTGTCTGAATTTGGACATAACAAAAAATAATACTAGCTCCAGTGACTGGTATTGAAAGTACTGTAAGGAATAAAAAAAGTGCATTTCACCAGGTAACTTTTCTGCACTGTTACCATTTTTTTTTTTTTTTTATGATAATGTTCCGGATTTTTTAAAATTATTTTTGTTGTTTTGAGGTCTAAAGACCACCATGAGCTCTACTTCCAACCTGTGTAGGCATTTGTTACATTTACTGCAGGATTCCTATTAGTGTTTGAGGAAAACTCTAAAAACAAAAAAATATTGGTTCCACTTAGTGTTCCTCAAATTCAGGTCTGTGTCCCTGATAATGTTAAATAAAGCAGAAGAAAACAGTGTAGTTTTGAAAAGAAGAAAAAATTGTGGACATTGAAAGTGGACTGGTATATCTTAAGGAACCAAAAACAAAAAAAATGATGCCCAATACTTCGCGCGTATTGGGGACAAAAAAAAAAAAAAAAAAAACGAGCAGCAAGAAAAGTGAAATTCTGTGTAGGTATCCAAAAGGATAGAATTTTCTTGCTGACTTGTGTTGATGGAGTGTTTGGAAATCTAGTAAATTGTGCATATGGACTTATTTATTAATCTTTCCCTTGTTTTGTTGAAGTGCATATAAAACTTCGTGTGTAACTATTGCAAAAACAAGACATACGGTTTTAACTCAGTGTGGACATATTCCAAAATTAATGCCCTGTGGGCTGGAGATGAAATTAATTATGCCGCCCCGGTGGCGCAGTGGTCTAAGGCGCTGGCCTCTGATCATTCGTCCGAACGGGGTCCGGGTTCGAATCCCGGTGAGGCATGGATGTTGTGTTTGTCTTACGGCACTGGCTCTCTCCCTTCCCTGGAACCAGTGACCCTAAATTAGGGACGGGCGACTGCTTATAGCCCATTGAGTTGATCACGGTGGTCGTTAAACCTCCAATCAAAAAAAAAAAAAAATTAATTATTTTTATTTTTTGTGTGCCATCAGCTTGCACTACTCCCAATTGTGAAATACAAATATATATGGTAATATTTCCAGTGGTCTAAGCGATGGCATCTGATCATTTGTCTAAAAGGGGTCCGGGCCGCCCCGGTGGCGCAGTGGTCTAAGGCGCTGGCCTCTGATCATTCGTCCGTAAGGGGTCCGGGTTCGAATCCCGGTCAGGCATGGATGTTGTGTTTGTCTTACGGCACTGGCTCTCTCCCTTCCCTGGAACCAGTGACCCTAAATTAGGGACGGGCGACTGCTTATAGCCCATTGAGTTGCTCAGGGTTTTCGTTAAACCTCCAATAAAAAAAAAGGGGTCCGGGTTCGAATCCTGGTGAGGCATAGATATTGTGTTTGTTTTACTGCACTGGCTCTCTCCCTTCCCTGGAACCAGCGACTCCAAATTAGGGACGGGCTACTGCTTATAGCCCATTGAGTTGCTCACGGTGGTCGTTAAACATCCAACCAAAAAAACTGCAGGTGTTGCCGATGGACCTGGGTTAACATGGGCGCCTTGACGCAGCGTCGACTCCGGCGACCCGTGTAACAGGGTTCGCTCTACTGTTATCAGGGACACGTACTTGGGTGACCAGCGTTCGTTTGCGTGGTCAATTGCTGCACTGTTGCTCGTCGATTGCCCTTTACCAGTCGATGGAGGCGACGCCACGATGGCCTTTCTGGTGTTTCACAGTTATGACGTCGGGAGGTACTAAATGTACCAGCCGTCCATTCTTGGTACACCCTTACTTCAGCACTTCGCGAACAGCCCACGAAGTGCTGCTTTTGAGATGCTTCCACCCTTGGCACTGTAGCTGATAATGATTCCTTTTTGAACGTCCGTCAAATCACTACCGCTGCCCATTGTGCTCACGTATTGCGCGATGACTCATTTGTTCTAGCCGGCCGCTTATATTTCTCTGTGGTCAACCTTGTCACGTGCACTCTGACGCGCCTGACCGGGTACACTGAATCCGGGGTGGTCATATTATTCTGATACGACCGTGTACATGTGAAACTCTTGTTATAAGCCATATGCTCTTTCTGCTTCAGCCGGCTGCATTCCTTGGCTCTACATCAGGTTTACAGAGCTGCCAAGTGTCCCGGATTCCGTCCAATTTCGAAAATATTTTCCGGAAATCCGATTTATCTGCAAAAATCCGGTTTTGTGATTTTCTTTTCTTTCATTTATTATGCATGGTATCCCCCCACACATAATGATATCAGCTATCAGTATATCCATCGTGAGCCCCGCGATGGTAGCAAGACAGACAGTGGCTTGAAAGTTCAAGTACTGGTTTATGACGTCTCATCTGCAGGTATGGGAAATGTGCGCCAGAACCGTCGTCATCGTCCGAACTTCTTTTTTTTTTTTTTTTTTTTTTTATTGAAGGTTTAACGACCACCGTGAGCAACTCAATGGGCTATAAGCAGTCGCCCGTCCCTAATTTAGGGTCACTGGTTTCAGGGAAGGGAGAGAGCCAGTGCCGTAAGACAAACACAACATCCATGCCCGACCGGGATTCGAACCCGGACCCCTTACGGACGAATGATCAGAGGCCAACGCCTTAGACCACTGCGCCACCGGGGCGGCCGTCCGAACTTCGGCACAGTAAATTCTCCAAGCACACCGTTCCGTTTGACGCTGACAAGACAATGCGGTGGGAAGAAAGATTAAGAGATTCCAAGTATGCCGCCCCGGTGGCGCAGTGGTCTAAGCGATGGCCTCTGATCATTCGTCCGAACGGGGTCCGGGTTCGAATCCCGGTCAGGCATGGATGTTGTGTTTGTCTTACGGCACTGGCTCTCTCCCTTCCCTGGAACCAGTGACCCTAAATTAGGGACGGGCGACTGCTTATAGCCCAATGAGTTGCTCACGGTGGTCGTTAAACCTCCAATTAAAAAAAAAAAAAAATTCCAAGTACTACGGATTTTTTTTTGAAGGTTTAACTACCACCGTGAGCAACTCAATGGGCTATAAGCAGTCGCCCGTCCCTAATTTAGGGTCACTGGTTCCAGGGAAGGGCGAGAGCCAGTGCCGTAAGACAAACACAACATCCATGCCTCACCGGGATTCGAACCCGGACCCCTTTCGGACGAATGATCAGAGGCCATCGCTTAGACCACTGCGCCACCCGGATTTTACCTAGTTACTATGGAAATTATTAGTCCGCTACGGAAAACATCAAGTATGTTATGAAAATTGAAAATATCTATGAAATAACGTTATTAAACATCTATGTAAAGTTTATTTCGTATTTTCAAGATGTTTCGATTGAAAAAAAAACTGAAAATAGTCGGCGAATCTCGCAAATGTTCACGTCGTTTTCCGTTTCCGCATATTAGAATTTTCCGACTTTCCTTTTTTTTTTTTTTTTTTTTTTTTCCTCTCCCTCTGCCTGATTATATTTTTATTTTTTGATGTTTTGTGCGTGTGATCATGTTCCTCGTTTTTAATATCTCAGGTAATAATGGAAAGGAGCGACTTTCTATTTTTTAAGAATTTTTTTCTAATGAAATGCGGGCTTCCCTATTTCTAATACACACTTCTTCAAAACTAATCAAGCCCTACCCCAGTGGCGCAGTGGTCTAAGCGATGGCCTCTGATCATTCGTCCAAAAGGCGTCCGGGTTCGAATCCCGGTGAGGCATGGATGTTGTGTTTGTCTTACGACACTGGCTCTCTCCCTTCCCTGGAACCAGTGACCCTAAATTAAGGACGGGCGACTGCTTATCGATAGTCTATAAAGCAATCGCCCGTGCCGTTCCTGTGGCGCAGTGGTCTAAGGGCTGGCTTGTGTTTGTCTTACGGCACTGGCTCTCTCCCTTCCAGGGAACCAGTGGCCTTAAGTTAGGGACGGGCGAATGCTTATAGCTCCAAGCAAAAAAAAAAAAATCACCCGTCCCTAATTTAGGGCCATTTGTTCAAAGGAAGGGAGAGCGCCAGTGCCGTAAGGCACACATACCATCCATGCCTCATTGGGATTCGAACCCAGACGGATGATCGAAAGACGGCGCTCAGGCCACCGGGGCTGCGACGTATCCTTGTACGGTTGCTGACACATGCATTATGTAGCGCCATATGGGCCCGACACCGAGCGTTCTGGTGTGACGTTCTGTTTGGTTCCATTGACGTTCTCGCTTCGTACGCATTTGAGGAACTACAACCAGCCAGCGGTAAAAGTTGATGAGGCTGAACTGCTGCCGTATGTGTAGACTGTCCCCGGTGCCATCTTTCAACTGGATAATGCCCGACCACATGTGACGCATAATGTCTTACAACTTCTCGATGCCTGATATGTCGCCCATTGAACAGGTGTGTCATATGGTCGCTCTACGCCTGGCCCGTCAGGCTCCGCTGCCAGTTACTCAGGATGAACTTTGAATGCGAATCGAGACAGCATGGAATGACCTGCACATCGCGGAAGTTGATGAGGCTGAACTGCTGCCGTATGTGCAGACGGTCCCCGGTGCCATCTTTCAACTGGACAATGCCCGACCACATGTGACGCATAACGTCTTACAACTTCTGGATGCCTGATATGTCGCCCATTGAACAGGTGTGGCATATGGTCGCTCTACGCCTGGCCCGTCAGGCTCCGCCGCCAGTTACTCAGGATGGACTTTGAATACGAATCGAGACAGCATGGAATGACCTGCAGTGCGACATCCAGAACTTCTTCCAGTTGATGATACGATGTGCACGAGCCATTATCGCCGCTCGTGGTGGGTACCATAGGTATAGTATTGAGTGTTCCACATCACTTCTAGGTCTGTACTTCTGATCACTTACGTTTTGTATCATAAGGAATGTACCTTATAAATCTCACTTCAATATCTCAGGTCTTTTCTGGTCTACTTTCATCAGGGTGCTACTGAGTTTTATTTGTAGAAACGTAAAATGCTATTTCAAGCATTTCTTTCGTTTGTTTCCTTAATAAGGTAAAACGGCCTTTGTCACATGCATTCCCCAAATCTTTGCACCCCTCAATATGTGGCATCCTAGGCCATGACCCATGTTGGCCAATTGGTAAACCTGCCCCGACATACATATATGTATACGTATGAATATAGTTTTTGTTTGTTTGAGGGTTTAACGACTATCGTGAGCAACTCTATGAGCCATAAGCAGCCGCTCGTCGCTAATTTAGGGCCACTGGTTCCAGGTAAAGCAGAGAGCTAGTGCTGTAAGACAAACACAACATCAGTGCCACACTGGATTCGAACCGGAATCCACCTCGGCCGAATAGTCGGAAGCCAGTGCTATATACAGGGAGTAACCAAAAAACCCGGAAACAGCCACATAACTGGTGAAATAATGATCTTACAGGAACGAAACTGGTGGCTGGGTATAGGTAAAGGGCCATGGCCGATCGAATGGGGACCAACAGCGGCGCCCTCTGGCTGGTATTTGCGGTACTTTTGAAAACTAGCTTAAAAACAAAGCGAGATAGGGCAAAAAAGTCAATTGCAAAGTTGTAGAGCATTCACTGCTTAGTAGGAAACGACACGTGGTTCGCCCCAAACCAGGGAAACTCCTGTAAATGCAAAGAATGCAAAAGTTCGCAGGACGGTGTCAGTCGGAAAACCGTTGGCTACCGCGTCGCGGTTTGCAGGTGTAATTGCATTTTTTATTATTACATATAAATGCTTACTCTGTTTCAATAGCGTCATCATTCTTTTGTCCCTTATGCTGTATCGTGCGTGTTGCATGTCGGTTTCTAAGCATGGTTTTCCGACTTAAACCGTATGACGAACGTTCGCATTCGTTGCGTTTACAGGCGTTTTCTTGCTGGTTTTCGGCAAACCACGTGTCGTTTCCTACTAACCAGCGGATGCTCTATAACTTTGCAATTGACTTTTTTGCCCTGTCTTGCTTTGTTTTGAAGCTAGTTTTCATAAGTATCGCAAATATCCGCCACAGAGCGCCGCTGTTGGTCCCATTCGATCGGCCATGGCACTTTACCTATTATATCTAGCCACCAATTTCGTTCCTGTATGACCATTATTTCACCAATTATGTGGCTGTTTTCGGACTTTTGGTTACACCTGTATATATACAGTCACGGAAAAATTAATAGTAACTGGAAATTTCTGACGTTTTTGGTCCTTCAGTGTTGCTACAAAAGTAAATATGCAGATAACACTCATAATATATCATCATTGTCAACCATTATCTATCCACTGCTGGACGAAGGTCTCTCCAAGCCTCTTCCACAACGGTCTATCTTGTGCCAGTCTCCTCCATGTTACTGCCGCATACTTTCGAATTTTTTCACCCATCTCCCATGTGGTCTTCTTCTGGGTTTTTTTCCTGTCCCTTGGAATCCAATCTAAAATTTCGACTGTCCATCGATGGTCTGTTCTTCTGGCAGTATGTCCAGCCCATTGCCATTTCAGAGATTTTACTCTGATCATGATGTCTTTCACTCTTGTCATTTTTCTGATCCACAAGTTCCTCTTCTTATCTCTCCTGGTTACACCAAGCATGATTCTCTCCATGCTCCTTTGAGTTGTATGCAGCCTTTGTATATCTCTTTTAGTTAAGGTCCACGTCTCTGCACCATATGTAAGCACTGGAAGGATGCATTGATCAAACACTTTTCTTTTAAGACATAATGGCATATTGCTCTTAAAAATTATGCTGTTTCTTCCAAAAGCTTCTCCAGGCAAGTTTCGTACGCCGATTAATTTCTTCATCAATGTGACCCTCACTTGATATCTGCTGTCCAAGATAAACGTACGTGTCTGTTATCTCCAGCTTTTCTCCATATCATTTTAAAGCACATTTCATGCAGAAGTCAAATCAGTTTACAGAATGGGAATATCTTTAACAGAACTCAAGTTCTGAACAGAAATGTGCTGCGAAACAGAAATCATGGCAAGGTAACATGTTCATATTCAAATAAAATTACGTACCTAATATTTCGTTAGGTGACCTTTTGATTTAATAAATGCTGCACACCTGTTCGGCATGGAGTCAACCAACTTACGCAACATATCGGATGAACTACAGTTGTGCCAAACGTCAGTAATCGCGTTAATCAGTTCCACTTTATTTGTGGGGTGACGTTCGTGCACTTTTCTTTTCAGGATGCGCCACAAATTCTCAATCGGGTTTAAGTCTGGCGAATTACCAGGCCAAGGAAGAGGCACAACATTGCCTAAAGACGTCACATAAGCTTTAATGATTTTCGCACGGTGGCATGCGGCCGAATCGCCCTGGAAGATGTATGGCTGACCCTGGAGCAAATCACGTCCTGAAGGCACCGTCTTGTCCTGGAGGATACTTTTGTACACCTGTGCATTAACAGTGCTCTCACACACATGGATTCTGCCCACTCCAGAAGCAGCAAAACATCTCCAAATCACAACACTGCATGAGTACTTTCTTGTCTTAAGTGTGCAAGAGGGATGCAACGCCTCGTTATTTCCTCGAAACACTCGGCACCCCGCGTCGTTACCGTCGATGTTCAATTTTGCCTCATCGCTAAATAACACTTGACGCTATCTAACAGTGTTCCACTCCTTATGTTTCTTTGTCCATTCTAAACGTTTCTTGCATTGTACATTGGTTAGCAATGGCTTCTTTACCGCCCTATGAGACGTCAGACCCATAGAACGTAACCTGTTCCTCGCTGTTCGAGGACAAACAACAGTACCACAGCTCTCCCGCAATTCTTTGGCAAGAACTGTTGATGAGACGAACCTGTTTCGCAGACATAACTGTTTCAACGTGTTGTTACTTCTAGGAGTTGTTTTCATTTTTCGGCCACATTTACCCAGCCTGTCATTCTTGATTCCACCCATATCACGGATCTTCGCCAGCTGCCGTCCAACTGTACTCTTGTGCACTTCAGTTATCTGGACAATTTCTGCATTGCTTTTGCCGAATTCACTTAAAGTCAGTATTCGCGAAACTTTTCGTGGTGAAATATCACCTAATCTTCCCATAGCTGCAACACGGTTTGCACAGAATAAACGAAATGCACTGCAGTCCACAGGAGTAACGATTACACACTCGCCAATGCAAACGAACTACCTATGCGCACTGCGAAAACGCCTGGAATAACCCCACGCACATGGTCTGCCCTTTATATTGCCTGTACGCGGACGTACAAGCACGCTCCGTCGGCTTGTAGCAACGACGATGACATTTCACATAACGAAATGCGCAGCATATTTCTGGTCATAACTTGAGTTCTGTTAATGATATTCCCATTCTGTAAACTGATTTGGCTTCTGCATGAAATGTGCTTTAAAATGATATATATATATATATATATATATATATATATTGTGAATATTATTTACATATGTATTTTTTAGCAACACTGAAAGCCCAAAAAACGTCAGAAACTTCCAGAGTTGCTATTAATATTTCCGTAACTGTATATATATATATATATACAATATATTATACATAAGGTGACCAGATATTGGAACACTGATTTGAGGACCAAAGGGCGCAGTGTCTCCAAATCGGCAGTTCATTTGGGGACACATACGTACTAAAAAATAAGTATGCAAATCTTTAAATCGCAAAACTGCATTGCTTCAATAAGTGCGATATTACATATGAAAATGTGTGTCTTAAAACGATATATCTTGTAGAATGTTGGTAATTGGTATTGACAAAGTAGAACTATGATGGCGAGAACATATTAGCAAAAGTGAAATGCTTTAGCTTAGGTGTATGTGCAGAATTAAAATCAAGCTTCACACTAATAAAGTAATTGCACGGCGGATTTTTCATTTTTCCAAAGTTTTTGGAGGAACTCAGAATATGTACAGTCGAAATTTGGCTGCACAGTAGTGCAGTGTCTTAGTGCTGGCCACTGACCATTCGTACAAGTTGGTTCGGGTTCAAGTCCCGAATGAGGCATGGGTGGTGTGTTTGCCTTACAGCACTTGTTCTCTCTCTTCCCTACAACGAATGTCTCCAGGGACAGGTGACTGCTTATAGTCTTTAGAGTTGCTCGCTGTGGTCGTTAAACTCGGAAAGAAGAAAAAAACAGTCAAAATTTGTTTTCACAAGAAGCATGTTGGAAAATTAGTACGAAGCAAACTATTTTTAAGAACATTTTTCATTAGAAAGCTAACGAGCTAATGAGGAAGTGTAAATTCGAGGATATTTGAAGACAAACATCAAAATTTGAGGATAATTTGCTTCCCAAAGGCATCAGACGTTTTTGGCGACAGTAAACTAAATTCTAGGACTGTTCTCAAGAATTCGGGACTTCTGGTCAGCTTAATTATACAATACGGCAGGATTTCGAAGAAGATATAACTACTGATGGTTTCACGGATGTGTATATACACTATATTGACAAAAGTCACCGGACACCTAGAAGAGAAACACAACACAGCATTTATTGGCATGCATTAGTACGGTGTCGGTCCACCTTTGGCCTTAATGCATACACTGTCCCTTCGAGACATGCTTTCGACAAGGTTATAAAACACAGCGATAGGAATGCGCTTCCATTCAGTACATAATGCTGCCGCTAACTGTTGCTTAGCAGTTGGCCTTGGTTCCAAACTTCTTATGCTGTGCTCTAATTCACCCCATAGGTGCTCTATGGGATTAAGATCAGGGTCTGTGCTGGCCAGTCCACACACGATACGGAATTATCGTCAAACCACGCCGTAACAGTCCTTGCTTTATGGCTAGGTGCATTATTCTGCTGGTACCCAGAAGGCTTGTCTCCATAGTATTGCCACAGAGTTGGTAGGGCATAGTTGTCCAGGATATCGAGGTAGACGTGCTGGTAAACAGGTTTGTCCACGATAGCCAATGGGCCGGGACCATACCACGAAAAACACTCCCACGCGAGTACACTGCCAGCTCCAAACTTGACCGTAGGAACAATACACTGTGGTAAAGAGCGTTCCCCCAGCTGCCGCCATACCCACACACGGCCATCAGACTGATGGATCGTGTATCTGGATTCATCAGTCCATAGGACCCGTTTCCATTGATCTACGGTCAACGATAACTGTTCTTTACACCATGCTAAAGGACGAGTAGCATTCCGAGTGGAGATGAAAAACTTATGAGCAGCTGCACGACCACGGTAACCCATGGAATGAAGTTCTCTGCGAACGGTACGCGTACATACCGAGGTTCCAGCCTTTTTACTCACCTGTACACTGAGGTCTTGTGCAGTACTCCGTCGATTAGCTGCAACGACTCTCCTGAGGCTTCGACGTTCTCTACACTGATTTTGTTTGGTCTGCCGATACGTTTTGCTGCTTCAGGCACGCCATGTGTCTTCCACTTATTCAGTATATCCAAACCAGTTGACTTGGGTATGTTTAAACGCCTCTCGGTTTCTCTTATGGACAACCCACTAACATATAGCACCGAACAATCTTTCCTTTTTCAAAGTCAGTTCTCTCCCGCCGCCACATTTTCACTTAACCTCACAGTGCGATATGATCGCGGTCAGCTGCAGACTTGTTTTTATACCGTTTGCAGCTGTACCACGCATCTTAACAACGCAGCGGATCCGTTCATTTGCTTTTGAAGGGGTGTCCGGTGACTTTCGTCAATATAGTGTATATAAGATGGTCAGGTAATGGTGCAAAAAATCCTCGGAGATGATTCCTTGGTGTAAGGAATAAATGTTTAATGAATTTTGTGATTCATGGCTTATTTTCGCGAAAAGCAGTTTCCAAAGTTTTGTGGAGTGATTTTCTTTTTAGACGCTGGTTCAGGCTTCAAACAAACCCGAGCGCCATGCACAGAAGCTCTTAACTGATTTCTGATGGCTGCAAGCGCCTTACCACGTATGCATCCAGACCGATTTACATATCGCCGTACTCTCCAAGGCAATGGTTTTTCAACAGCTTCTTTCCAATCAAGTGGAATATTTACATTAAAAGCAGATTAGCGTGCATTTTCCGACAACGCAAATAAATGAATTGGGCTTGAAGTCATAAAACAAAATGCTTGTTTGTTAACTGACGTGATATCCAAATAAGGCAAAGAGGGAACTGCCTTTGATTGAAGTTTGTCGTACTCGCAACGATAGAAGAACGAAGTGGATTAGACATAGGCCCTTTTGCTAACTGCGTGGGGATTAAGTTGTGAGGGTGAGTACAGTTTTATTTTCTCGTTCGTCTCTCTAGAAATCTTTACTCTTTGTAACATTTGCAAAATTTTCATAACTGAATGGTATAACTCCGTAGGAGAGTACTATGATATGTGAATGTAGAGGTAATGTGCTTAACCTGCAAGCCGACATCGCGCTGAAAAATGCTGTGGCCGCGCACGGGTCAGACCTACAGACCCGTGCAAAGACGGGAGATAATTTCTGTCTATTCCAAAGAGTGTGCTACCAAGAAGCATCTTGATGGCAAGTGTGTGCAATGTTCTTACTGTGTGGGCGACGTCCCAGCTTTTCAAATGCAATGTTATATGCTCTGTGTATGCTGTGCAAGTGTGTTAACACATGACTAGGTACGCATCTTTCGGAAGCTGTAAATACTCTAATTTCATTATCCTTCCGGACACGTCATGCTTTGCGGAAACTCTGCGAAAGCGAGTGCCTGAGACGGTATTAATAACGGCTTAATGCGGCATTTAAAATTAACAGTTCCTCAAAATATTGCTTACTATATGGCAGAACTCGCGCCATACGATCATACAGTTTCAGATGCATGTTTACCAACGTTTAATCAGATATTTGTTTAATCACATTCAACCTCATTTAATATCAAATTAAATTGTTTGTGCTTGTTAATCCTGTTCTTCCAATTGAGTTGAGTGCACTGACGTATTAGATTTAAATTGCACTTTAGTAATGCTAATTTTAACAGTGCCTTGATCATGAGGCTCTATCGATCCGAACTTCTATGACCGTTAGGGAAGTATCCTTTCTTTTGTAATAGCAGGGCCCGGCTAAGACACCCGGGCACCCAGGAAATTTTGCATTAAATGAGGGAGCTGTTTTATATTTTATCCTACTGTATACAGCAAATCTGATTTGTGTAACAGTTGAAACGTCGTAGAATTTGATTAATAACCTATGAATTTGGAATAACAATTTTTAATCTTAGAATTTGTAATAAATTCTGAAGTAAAATTGATTGTGATCTTAAAGTGAGGCAGCAATTTTAGAGAGGTGTGACAAAAGGTTTTGATAATAAATTCCTTAATGATTTAATTTCTAAACACAATTTTTAAAAGGTGGGCCCTATTAAGTGAGGGGCCCAGGCCCTGTAGGCCCGTGCGGCAATTATGTCCTGGATAATAGTAATAAACTTTCTGAAGTAGGGTTTCAGCTGATGTCAACCTGACGTTTTTGTTTTTGGTGATTTCTTTTAATATTGGACCGTACAATAGCTCATTTTTAGGTGTAATTTCTGGGGTCCCCAAAGATGGCCCCGCGTTATATTTAGCGTCAGAATATCCCTAACATTTGGGTTTGTGGAAGTGGTTTCCTATCCCAGGGGCTTCGAGTGGGGACCACGTAACATTTCTAGCATCAGGAGCTGGATTCGTACCATTGCGAGTACCCCCAAAATGGAGGCCCCGAAATAATACGCACACACAGAACTTCAAGCCATTATGAGGCAGGCACACCACTGGTACGCAGATGCGGTTTAAACATAACGTCCTGGGCCAAAAGAAAATCACCCCCCCCCCCAAAAAAATAAGGGTATTTTGATGTAAAATATTTAGTTCCAATTTAAATTTCGTATTTAAATTATGTATGTTTTTTTTATCCCTAAAAGAATCAGAGTATATTGAAGAATCTCTGTAGAAATTTTTAGCACATGTATACACCGAAGTGCCAGAAAAACTGGTACACCAGTCTAATACTTCGTAGGTCCCCCACACGGGAGCGCAGGACTGCAGAAATACGACGGGGCATGGACACCACTAGCTTCTGGAAATATGCTATAGGCAATGCACACCATACTTCCTGCAGAGCGTTCCACAATTCGGGTGTATTCCGAGGTCTCGGATTCCTGTGTTCGATAGCGCGTTGCATGGCTTCCCAAATGTGTTTTACCACGTTCAGATCTGGGGACTTGGGTGAGATGGCAACACCCCAAACTCAGATGAATACTCCTCTAACCATAATGTGGCCTCCCGACACTTGCATTGTCCTGTTGGAAAAGGCCCAACCCATCAGCATGAATGCAGGAAATGAAAGGGTGTACCTCGTCAGAAAGGATGCGCACATAGTGTTGGCCGGTCACAGACGTTTGTAGACGTACCAGGGATCCCAGTGAATTCCAGCTAAACACACTCCATACCATTGCGGACTCCCACCAGCCGGTACAGTTCCCTGTTGACAGGCGGGATCCATGGCTTCGTGGGGTTTGCGCCACACACAATTCCTTCCATCTGCCCGATGCAGTTGGAAACGCGACTCATCAGACCAGGCTACTTCTTTCCAGTCATCAAGTGTCCAGTGGTGGTATTGCCGTGCCCAAGCGAGGCGCATAGCTCTGTGTCGTGCACCCATCAAGGGGACTCGAGTTGGGCGTCGGCTCCCAAAGCCCATATCGTGCAGGGTGCGTTTCTGAGTCCGGACGCTGATGCTTGATTGAGGCTCCAGCATTGAATTCCTATGATACCTGCGAGAGTGTTTCACGCCTATCGCGTGAAACGATTCTTGACAGCCGACGATGGTTACGTTCACCCAATGTCTATTTGCGGCCACACTGGTATCGTAGGTTGGAGGTTTTGCCGGAATTCTTGTAGTCACGGTACACCCTTGTAATGGTCGTCCGTGATAATCCGAACTTCGTTTCTACCTCCGAAATACTATGGCCCATCTCACGAGCGCCAACTATGACACCGCGTTGAAAATCGCTTAAATCGTTATTACTTGTCATTCTCATGCCGAAAACAGCTCTGACAGCTGGCAAGGATGTCTATCGCTTTATATGCGCACTGGCGGACGCAACCGAGTACGCGCATAGGTGACGTTGCTATGTATTTTGCATAAGCCCGTCTGTGCCAGTTTTTCTGGCACTTCAGTGTAATTTGAAACTAGGAAATTGAAATTTTAAATATGGTTTTCTCGCAAGTTTAATTTGCACAATTTTTGAAACTTCATTTCACCATCAATTTTTATATTTACAAATAAAATTGCTCGATTTTAATACTTATGAAACATTTGGATTTAAATTTTCGGTGTAAGCAGTGCTATTTTTAGGATTTTTTTCTAAACATAGTGCTGCTGCCAATGCTCATTGTAAATCGGTTGAATGACTGAATGAAAGAGGAAATGTATAAACAGAAATTAGTGAAATTACTGACTACTAAAAGAATTTTTTTAACAATTTTTATGGCAAAATCTTCTATATCAGTAAATAGCAATGTTTCTACAACGCTTGAGTTAAGTGACAAAACTGCAAATGCATTCGTTTGTGAACTAGATAGATGTCTACAAATAATTTTGGATGGTTTTCAAGAAAAAAAAAATCGTTCTATAGAAGCGTTACTGATTAGTATGCATAGAAGTAAATCCTTAGGATAACATCAATATTCGGAAATGTTGAATCGAATCTTTTTTCTACGTAATAATATTGCAACATATCCACACCAGAAACATTTGAATCGCCGCCATGGCGGCGCAGATGTCTAGTACTGGCTTCTGACCATTCGTCCGGGTTGGAATCCCGGTGAGGCATGGATGTTGTATTTGTCGTACGGTAATGGCTCTCTCACTTCCCTAGAACCAGTGATCTTAAATTATTGACGGGCGACTGCCAATGCTCACGGTGGTCGTTAACTGCCCCCCCTCAAAGATTTGAATCTATCAGTGGCCTATCGAAATTATTCCAAACTTTCTGAAAATGCAAACATCAGATCAGATCATATGTAGAAGATTTTAGGAAGATTGTCTGACCCCAGGTCTTAAACAACCCTTAGAAATAGGAAGCTATGAGATTTGGGCTAGACTGCCCAATAGGAAAGTGACACGGAAGCGAGGTACAAAGGGGGAGGAAGACGCCCCTAGCAAAAACAGTCTTGCTGGGCCAGCACTGGGCTATTGCTGGCAGCCACCACTGCCAGCACTATGTTGCCGCTGCCGAACCGTTGATAAAATGTCCGGGCGGCCAACAGAAGGGCCATCAGTTATTCATCACAGGCAGTAGCTGTCACAAGTGGCCCTGCAAACACGTGCCATTAATTATGGCTTGCCAAATCTTGTACGCCAATTTCCCAGTAGTAGCCATGAAAAAAAAAATCTAGGATAACCGGTTTCCCAAAGCTACAGCTCTTTTTCTTCCCCCGTTATGAAACTTCTGAATTACAGCACTGAGCTGGGGAAATTTTCTCAACAGATCGGAAAAACGTTCGTTGGGACCTATGTGGAAACGAACCAAGGTTGTTGGTGTGAGAGACGAGTTCTCTACCGACGGGACTGATTTGCCATACGAGGGAGTGTTCTTGAAGCTGAATCTCTTTCCTGCGAAATGTGTAATCGAATAATCTCCTTTATTTTACAATATTGCGATTTGTAAAATAAAAGAGACCATTCATAAATGTCAGTTTCATATAATTTTATTCATAATTATATGAACCTAACATTGAAAAATTATGAATTATATGAAATTGACATTTTCATGAATGTCAGT
Source organism: Macrothele yani (assembly GCA_039090855.1). Lineage (NCBI taxonomy): Eukaryota > Metazoa > Arthropoda > Arachnida > Araneae > Macrothelidae > Macrothele > Macrothele yani. The sequence continues at coordinate 16,787,058 of CM077012.1, forward strand.
TTCATATAATTCATAAATTTATTTTTTCAACGTAACGATATATATTCTTTTTTCTACCTTAAGGGAACTTCACTCATTTTCAAGGAGTGTACCAACTACCAACTTAAAGGTGCTTTACAAAGTTTTGTGCTGTCCTTGTCGTGCTGAAAGGCGATTGTTGAATTAATATAATTACCCGTTCATGCCACATTCTGTTACATTTTTAACGTTGTATCTTTCCTTTCCGTTGTCCGAAGCTACATATGGCCGCCCCGGTGGCGCAGTGGTCTAAGGCGTTGGCCTCTGATCATTCGTCCGTAAGGGGTCCGGGTTCGAATCCCGGTCAGGCATGGATGTTGTGTTTGTCTTACGGCACTGGCTCTCTCCCTTCCCTGGAACCAGTGACCCTAAATTAGGGACGGGCGACTGCTTATAGCCCATTGAGTTGCTCACGGCGGTCGTTAAACCTCCAATAAAAAAAAAAAAAAGAAGCTACATATGTTTTAAAGAGGAAAGATATTTTATTTTACTTCTCGTTATTTTTAGAAGCGAATTCCTCCAGCCTTGTGCATTAAAATTCAACCCATGAATGAGTACATTATATCCACATAGCGTTGCTTATTTTTTCTTTTCTTTCAAATAATTGATACATTTTGTACGCGCATAATTCTTTTTTTTTTTCCAACAAACGTTTTTTTAATGTTTTTCCAGTACTGTTGTTTCAAGCGGTTTCAAATTATTTCTTGTTATTCATGGGAATGGAGTGGGTGTATTTCACGGCTGTAATCTAGTATTTCATGGCTTAATCTGATATCTTCGTCGACGGAGCATTTCATTAGGAAATTTATTCGCCTCTCTACATATGACTTTTTTTTTCTTAACATCCACTAAAATAACACGATGACGATAGCGTCGTCTTCAACTAACTGGTACCACGAGAGACACAGCACGTGTTGCTTCTGCACATGCGCAGTCCCATTGCTTCCACCTGGTGCTGGGGTTGCATCGGTTGCCAGCTACGGGCCACTAGTGGCACTTGCTTGGAGGCCCGCAATTCATGGCGATGCTGCAGGGCCATCAATGGCTCGCCTGATGGCGCTGCCACCAACGGACCGCTACCGGCAGATTTCAGCCAGCAGTTTCCTAACACTTGTGCTTTTGCTGGGGCCTTATTTATTACCGGGGCCGGACGGCTTAACGTGCCCATCTGACGTACGGCGAATATTTAGTGGTTCGAGCGTTCGTACTTGCCTGGGATCGAACCTGAGGTCTTCTCCGTGGCAGTCACGAAGATTGACCACTGGGCCACCCGCGGCCCAAAAATGCACACATTCTTGTGAGAATTCAGATAAATAATCCAGCTGGGGCTAACCCGTTTGTTCTCTACCCCTGTCACCCGCAAATTTATTACAATGTCTTGTGAAACTATTCGCTCCAGCCTCCAAGCACTCACCCTTCCTCTTTTTTGAGTTCTGAGTTTGACTTCGCCAGGAAAGAGTAACTTACTGAACTCTCCTTATCCCATGATTTCTGTCGGTCGTCCTTGTTTCAAAATAAATTCATAATTTTGATAAATAAATGGAAAGAATATTAATACAGTTGTAATATTAAGTATTAACTGCTTTATATTACTCAGTGTTGTTTGTAGAAACGCAAAATGCTGTACCAATGCCATTTTTTTCTGTAAACTACTTTTATAGCATGCATTCCAAAAAATTTGGCACCTCTCAATATGCAGCGTCCTGGCCAGGTTGGCCCAATGGCAAACCCGCCCCTGCGTGTTTATTAACTAATTTGTGTAATTATGTGGTATCGAAGCTTCAGAAACGTTGAAATTTCTTTACAGGATTTAAAGCACGTAAACTCTTTTTGATTAAGCAGGAGTTCTAAATTTATAGTGCATTTGTGTGTCAGTGTTCAATTCTTACGTTGTCATGGGGCAAAAGTATTTAGTACCGAACTGTCGGACAGGTTACGCTATATGCAAAGAATGTGTATCGCCTTCTAAAGCCCCAACGATTCAATGCATTTAAAAAATGAAGAGGAACTTGTAAATATTATTTGCACAATACTACACAACTATACTGTTTGAGAGGAATGAATAACTACAAGAAAAGTAGAAACCACATTTATGTAAAAAAAATACACTTGGACTCGTTACAGGGTTAACATTAGATTACGTGTATGAACTTTGGACGAGAGGAATAAAATATCCAGCAAATTTAATCATCTTCTGGATCTGTCACTGTCACCTTATATATGAGTTGCTTCGAGGTTAACCAGCTGTAAGCGTTGTCGAAGTGGAGAATATCTGAAACATGTAAAAACACATATGTACTGATTTCATCTCTCGTATTATGACATGTATGATAAGATGAACACACAGAAATTAGTTGTACATATGTATACCGCGTTCATTCAGAGATTAACCCTGGCCACCGTCCATTATTTGGCCGCCGAGGGGTGAGGTAGTAAGTACTTAGTCCACTCCCTCGTGTGCCAACTCCCAGCTCAGCTCCCATTTAACAACCCCAGACCGTTCGGGAAGATCAGGGCTTAAGAGAAAAGGGCTAGTTCTTAGCGCTTCAACTCCCCTGATACACGCAGCCGAGCTTAATGACTTAGCTGCAACGGCTCTTCGGAAGCCAAGAGCCACGGAGAGCTGTTCTCTAAAGGAGCACCGTAGAAAAGGCACTTTCAGTCAATGTTGTTACCGTATTTAACATATTACAGTGCGTCATCTATTGCAGTGCTCACTCAAATATTACAAATTGTCTTTTTCGAAAACAAAAGTTAAGGATTTTGGGTCCTAAAGTCAGAAAACGTTGATGTAATAGTATAAATGCGAACATTTTAAATTAACAATTTCTGTCGTGAATGCTTTTTCTTTAAAAAGTATTTTGCTTACAAAATAACTATATCTTTCTCATGACAAAAACTCAGCGTATCTTTCCTTTTTTTTTTTTTTAGTAATTTCCTAGAAATATATAATAATATTGGGCGTTTACCGATGTCATATCCGCAATATTTACTTATTAAGTCAAGTTAATAATACTGGCATAACTAGGAAGGATATTCTCTTGGATCAGGAGTTTATCATCATCATTATTACCGATTGAAAACTCCTTTCAATCGGTAATAATGAGGAACGATATTCTCTTGGATTAGAGTTTTCAATCGGTAATAATGATGAAGGATATTCTCTTGGATTAGTGTTTATCATCATTATTACCGATTGAAAACTCCCTCTGCAGCAGCTGCGTGTCTCAGGGGGTGAAGCGCTAAGGACTAGCCCTTTTCTCTTAAGCCCTGATCTTCCCGAACCGTCTGGGGTTGTTAAATGGGAGCTGAGTTGGGGGTCTGGGGGTTGGCACACGAGGGTGTGGACTAAGTACTACCTACCTCACCCCTCGGCGGCCAAATAATGGACGATGGCCAGGGTTCATCTCTGAATGAACGCGGTATACACTGACGTAGCAAGTTATTAGAAAAAAATGAACACATTTAAAAACATATTAATATCTTAATAAAATGTTGGGTCGCCTTTGGCATTCAAAAGTTTCGATTCGATGTGGCATGGATTCAACAAGGTTCTGATTCGTTCTACAGGTATACTCGGATGTTATGGCGTTTTGCAATTGTCGAATGTTCGCGTCTGTTATGAATGGTGGTCTTAATCTCTTCAATTGGGGATTGTAGGGGCCATTTTAGCTCTTTGAAGTCACTGTCGTTCTCCTCGAAACAGTGTGTGAAGATCTGACCCTTGTGGCAAGACTCATTATCCTGCTGGAAATAACGCTTTCCCTCTGGAAACACAATGCACATTTGTGTGCGCTCCTGGTCCGCAATGATGTTAGATACCTAGTGGCTTCCTGTTCCAGGCTTAATAAGGAACTCAATGCCCGCCATGGGTTCCTATTAGCTACAAAAGTGATTCATCGGACCAGGAGACTTTTTATCACTCCTCCAGGTTCGGTTATCTGGTTCCATGCCCACTGCTGATGAATTCGTAGGTTTTTACGCTTTCCAACGGTAGGTTAAAAAAACCTATATGCTCCAGCTTTGCTCATCCGCACGATAACTAGCGTAAAAATGGTTTGATTTCGATGAAATTTTAGTATGTGGTATAGGACTACCTGGGGGCGCACCCTATTTAAGATGGGCGAAATGGGGTCAAAGGTCAGGACAAAGGAGCGGGATTAATTCCATCGCCCTTATGCGTCATAATTTACATAAAAATGCTTCAATTGCGACAAAATTTTATCATGTTGTTCCGGAAGTATACTTTACCGGTTCTTTTGAATATCACCGAAATGAGTTAAAGATCAGGGCACAGGAGCAAGATTTATTCCACAGCCATTTTCCTCATAACTTGAGTAATGCGTTCTGGTATGTTGGAAAGCGTGTCATAATCAATGCATTGCATGATTTTACTTACTTGTTAGAAGAAACTAGTGGTACGCAAAGGGGACCTATGCGGGTATGTCCTATTCGTGCCAATATACGGGCGTCTGTGTTGGCTAAAATTGTTCTCGATACCATAGTTGTATTGCGCGTTTATACAGTATACGCCCCCACCTATGGCACTCGATTTCTTTAGATACGTATTGTTCGCCTTTTAGGTCGTACGCTACTGCTGTCATATTGTGCCCGTCTTCTCTTGAAAAGCTTTCACAATCTGTGTTCTGGCGGGTAGGGACTTCTCTTTCCTGAGCTCGGTGTTCGGATTTGTCTGAAAATTTTTGACAGTGTCCAGGTCTCTGTCATAGACAATGCATTTCAACATGCATTTCAAAATATATATTTGATATATATTTTTTTCGTGTTGAACAACCACCATGAGCAACTCTAAGTGTGTAAGCAGCTGTACTCTCCTATTTTGCGGGCACTTGTTCTAGGAGAGGGATCCTGCTCCGTAAGGCAAACGCACAACCCATGCCCTATCCTGGGCCCAGTTCGGTCGATTAATCAGAAACCAGAACCTCTAACCAATTGTCCATCGGAGCGAAAACAATTGCTTCAGTGTCCTATTTATGGGTGAAATCGTGCTGAACTTTTCTTTCTAGGAAAGACTTAAAATTTAAAATCGAGAATATCTTTGCCCGTATTTTATCTGGCGACAGTGATAAAATGGTCGAGCTTCTAAATTTGTTCTTAGAAAGGCAGCTACTTATTAATGTATTTTCCCCAAAATTTGATAGGCAGCTAAATTGAACCTCTGAGCTGACTTAAAGACACAAGGGGAAAATCCATTATTTTCATTTTTTATTTAATTTTTATTATTGGGTTGTTGGAAAAGTCATGACGTATTTTGGCACCCGATGACGGTTGGGCGGTTTTGGAAGTACTAGAGGCATGCGCAGCTCTGTTATCGCTATGGCATTCAACAGGTGCCCGTTCTAGCTGCAGTCTAAAAGGAATTGTGAGCGATTTGGTTGATTTGACATCAAGTTGAAGATGGAAGACCAAACTGTGCATTTTCGCCATATTTTACTGTTTTACTTCCGTAAAGGGAAGAATGCGCGTCAAGCTTGGGAAAAGTTGCGTAAAGTGTACGGTGACAATGCTCTACAAGAACGTCAGTGCCAGCGGTGGTTCGCAAAATTCCGTGCTGGTGATTTTGACCTCAACGATGCTCCTCGGTCGGGGAGGCCCACCGAGGTTGATGACGACTAATCAAGGCATTGATCGAGTCAAACCCACGTTACACGACACAAGAGATTGCAGACACATTGCACATCCATCATTCAAACGTTCACGACCACCTGAAGAAGCTGGGATACGTAAGCAAGCTCGATGTGTAGGTTCCTCATTAACTCAAAGACGCTCAATTGACGGCGCTTATAAACATCTGCGATATGCTCATTGAACGTGAGGAAAACGATGAAGCGACTGATAACTGGTGACGAAAAGTGGATTGTGTACAACAATGTGCTGCGCAAACGGTCTTGGTCTCGACGTGCTGCTTCGCCTCAAACGACATCCAAAGCAGACATTCATCAGCGGAAGGTTCTGGTCTCAGTGTGGTGGGATTTTAAAGGTGTCGTGTTTTTCGAGCTCCTACCACGGAACCAAACAACCAATTCGAATGTGTGCTGTCGACAATTGGACAGTTTGAACGAATCCATCATCCAGAAACGTCCAGAGCTCGTTCATCGTAAAGGTGTTGTGTTCCATCACGACAACGCGAGACTACACACAAGTCTGATCACCCACCAAAAATTATTGGAGCTTGGGTGGGATGTGTTGCCACACCCAGCATACTCGCCTGACCTTGCGCCGTCAGTTTTCCACTTGTTTCGCTCTCTTTAACAGTCCTTGCGTGGCATAACGTTCAATTCAGATGAGGCTGTAAATCAGCACCTTGTACAGTTTTGTGCCACGAAAGAGTGGTCCTTCTATAAACGAGGCATTCTGCAGCTCACTGAAAGATGGCAAAAGGTTATCGAACAAAACGGGCATTATTACATCATTGATTAATCTTTGTTTTTTCTATCAATAAATGATCTTTGCAAAACATGACTAAAATACGTCATGACTTTTCCGACAACCCCATAGAAGTGTTCAATTTTTGTCCTTTTGATATTTCGATTTTTTATACACGTATTATTTTCCTCTTTGTTTTTTTGTCTTAAGGTGGACCTCAAGTAATTTTGCTTCCTATACTTCCAATGGAAAAACTTCTGTACACATTTTCTTCACAAGTAATGCGTTCCCATGCATGAAAATTTGAGCATCGATTAAAATAGCATCATTTTATAACTTGGAATACTTAATATTTTCTAAAACATAACCATAATTATGGAATCCAACATTTGTTTGTCTACTGACGTCATCAAAGTACAGGTCAAGGCATCTTTTTTCTGGTTTCAACATCACCAAAGGAAAAGTTATTGATTTTAATATAGTTATGGTTATGTTTTAGTAAATATTAAGTATTCCAAGTTATAATATGAAGTTATTTTAATCGATGTTCAAATTTTCATCCTTGGGAACGCATTAATTGTAAAGAAAATGTGTACAGAAGTTTTTCCATTGGAAGTATAGGAAGCAAAATTACTTGACGTCCACCTTAAAGGTTTTATTGTTTTACATATCTTTTCCCTCACATACACAGTCGTATCAGAATAATGACCACCTGACCTAATAATGAGAATAACCACCCTTGGCCCGGATGACAACTGCGGGACGGCGTGGCAGGGAAGCAATGAGGCCCTGGAAGGTTGCCCGAGTCAGACGTGCCCATTCGGACTGTAGTAGAGCACAGAGGTCCCGGAGATGACGTTATTGTGGGTCGGCACGTCGAACCTGTCTATCCAAATAGTCCCACGAGTGCTCTATTGGATTGAGGTAGGACGATTTCGCCGGCCAAGATAGAACGGATACATCAATTTCGTGTTCTCGGTACCAGTCACGCACCCCCTTAGCAACGTGGCACGGCGCATTGTCCTGTTGGTTGACACCACCACCAGGGTAAACGTCCAACATGAAGGGATGCATGTGATCAGCGAGGATGGACAGGTAGTCATTGGCGTTCAGAGACCCATCCAGTGGTCCCAGGCCATACCAGGAAAACATGCCCCAGAAATGCACACTGCCACGGCCGTCTTGTATTTGACCGACAAGCATGTCCGGATGTTGGTTCTCATGTCTGACGCCGTATCCTCCACTGTCCGTCACTTCTGTGGAGTAGAATTTGAGAAGGCAACCTTTTCCCACTCTTCCATTGTCCAATGACGATAAGTCCCATGCGAACTGCAGAAGTCGTTGTTGCCAGTGGACTTTGGTTAACATGAGCGCATTGAAGCAGTGGCTATTCCGGAGATCCATGTGTAACAGGGTTCGCTCGACTGTTATCGGGGACACGTACATGGGTGCCCCAACGTTCATTTGTGTGGTCAATTGCCCTTTTTCGGTCGATGGCTTTTGGGGCTTCACAGTTGTACGGTCGGGGGGGGTACGCGGTGTGCCAGCGGTTCACCCTTATTACAGAACCTCGCTAACAGCCCACGAAGTCTGCTGTTTCTGAGATGCTTCCACCCTTGGCGTGGTAATCTGTGATCATTCCTTTTTGAACGTCCGTCAGATCACTACCTCTGATCATTGGGCTCGCGTAACGCAGTATGGGTCATCTGTCCTGGCCAGCCGCCTATATCTCCGTGTGGTCGACCTTATCACGTGCACTCTGCCTTGGCGGGTACACTGTGATTCCGGGGGTGGTCATATTTTTCTGATACGACTGTGTATATGGACGACAGCTACACAGCATTAACAGCTCACAATTCAAATCGAGCCATATATAAAATTAAAGTACATGTTTTAGGCACTCTGTAATGCTAAATTTGGTGTGACCCCCAAAGAAATACGACTCTAAATTTCGATTTTCTTGGTCTGCAATTATTTCTTCGATTCAGCGGATCATAACGTAGTTTTTTACCTTTTTTAGCACGTCTTTTGTAAAAAAAGATCGTGCTTATATCGATTTGTCCGTCCGTCTGTAGACAATATATCTCTACAACTATTAGTCCGATTTGAAAAATTCTTTTTGCATTGGGAAGCTTGAAATATGCGAATGATCCTTCATTTCGTTTTTCTTTTACGATGTACAATTTCGCCGTTAGGGGCGTAAATGCAGATATCGAATATTCAAAATACATTTTATTCCTTATATTTGCTTCTAAACATCCGATTGAAAAAAATATTTTCATTCGATTCCATTTATGTCGAGGAGTATTTTAGGTATAGCTACTTTTTCAAGTAGCGCATAGATTTTCCGCTAGGGGGCGTAAAAGTAAATTACGTTTTCCCCGATATCTATTCTTCTAAAAATTCGATTTGAATTTTTTTTCCTTCAGCGGATACAGCTCCTGATCGAAAATCTTTTGCATACAATTTCTAATTTTTGGTAAAGAATACTTTGGCCACTAGGGAGCGTAAGTGTTAATTTTTTGGCTTCTGATGTATTTGCCCTAAAATCTGAGATTCTAAAATCTCGATTGAAATTTTTTTTTCGTGGACCGATGCCACTCACGTCGATAAACCTTTTTGGAATATGTTCCTAAAATATTGCATGATTTCTCCGCCAGGGGGCGTAGATGTATATCTTACTTTTGTCAATATCTTTGCTTCTAATGATCCGATTTAAAAAAATACTTCTTTATTGGATAGTTTTCAGTGTGATATGGTTTTCAAATAATTTCAAAATTTTCAAGTAATTCATGGACTTTCCGCTAGGGGGCGTAAAGGTAAATTGCGTTTCCCCCGATATCTCTGCTTCTAAAACTCCGATTTGAAAAATTCTTTCTGCACCGGATACAGATCCTGATGGAAAATCCTTTCCATATAATTTCTAAGTTTGGTAAAAAATGGTTTGGCCACCAGTAAGTCTCAATTTCCGCTTCTGATGTATTTGCAGCAAAATCTGAGTTTCTAAAATCTCGATTGAAAAAAATTCGTTTGTGGACCGATACTACTCCCGTCGACAAACCTTTTAAGAATATTTTCTTAAAATGCATGGTTTCTACGCCAGGGGGCGTAGATGTATATCTTATTTTTGTCAATATCTCTTCTTCTAGGAGTCTGATTTGAAAAATTCCTTTGTTGGATAGTGTTTCCGATGAGAAATATTTTTCATATAAATTCAAAATTTTCAAGTAAATCATAGGCTTTCCACTAGGGGGCGCAAAGGTAAATTGCGTTTTCTGCGTTATTTCTGCTTCTAAAACTCAGATTTGAAAAATCATTTCTGTATCGCCTACAGCTCCTGATGGAAAATGGTTTTCATATGATTTCTAATATTGGGTAAAGAATGGTTTGGCCACCAGGTTGCATAAGTATTAATTTCTGCTTCTGATGTATTTGTAGCAAAATATGAGTTCCTGAAAACTCGACTAAAATTTTTTTTTCTTGTACCGATACCGCTCACATCGAAACACTTTTTGAGATTACTTTCTTCCTAAAGTAATGCTTGATTTTCCCTCCAGGGGGCGTAGATGCATATCAAATATTTGCCGATGTCTCTACTTCTACGAGTCCGATTTAAAAAAAAATATTTTTTTATTTTGGAGATCGTTTCCGCTGCGAAATGTTTCTCATATAAATTCAATTTTTTCTTAACGCACAAGTCTGCAACCAGAGGGCGTAAAGCTCACGATTCCGTTTACAGCAACATCTGCGGGATTAAAAACCCGATTAAAAAACTTTTCTTTGATCAGATATTGTTTTCCATACCGTTTCCTTTGACTTTGAATAGCTTTGATACATTTAAGGTGGACGTCAAGTAATTTTGCTTCCTATACTTCCAATGGAAAAACTTTTGTACACATTTCCTTCACAATTAGTGTGTTCCCAAGGATGGAAATTTGAATATCGATTAAAATAACTTCATATTATAACTTGGAATACTTAATTTTTTCTAAAACATAACCATAATTATATTAAAAATCAATAACTTTTTCTTTGGTGGTGTTGAAACCAGAAAAACGAAGGCGCGACCTGTACTTTAATGACGCCAGTAGACAAACAAATGTTGGATTGCATAGTTATGGTTATGTTTTAGAAAATAATAAGTTTTCCAAGTTATAAAATGAAGCTATTTTTATCGATGTTCAAATTTTCATCCTTGGGAACGCATTAATTGTGAAGAAAATGTGTACAGAAGTTTTTCCATTGGAAGTATAGGAAGCAAAATTACTTGACGTCCACCTTAATTTGCGTGAGAACGGATTCAAAACACGTGCTCATTACACCCGAAAATTCGGTATCATTTTTCTTGTTATTCTTGTGGCTGCTCTAATTGGGTGATCTTGAATGGTCTCAGGTTTTGTTCTTTCTTTGAAACAACGAACTTCCAACATTCAGGATATTTTTCAGCTATAATAGTTAAAATGTTCTATAGAACCCCTTTGTCGAAGGTAAATGTAGGGATCGATTACCTTCACTAAAAAATATCATACAGAGGCTGCAAACAACTGAAAGAAGCATTGAAAAATGCATGTTTGATGTAACCAGGAAAGATACGAAGCGAAATACATGGAAAAGGGAAGTGAAAAGAATTGGTGGCTTCATGATCAAAGTAAAGACCCTTAAGTCAATGGGTTGGGCATATTGCTAATATAACTGACCACCGCTGGACAACTGAAATACTAGATTGGATACAGGAAAATTCCCAGAAGGAGACCACGTGGGAGATGGATTAAATTGGAAAGCATACTGGAATAACTTGGAAGAGACTGGCTCAAGACAGGGAATTGTGGAAGAGATTTGGAGGGGCTTCCATCCAGTAGTGGATTGATAATGGTTGAAGATAATACAGCTCTTTCATATGACGGTTTTTCGAAGATCACCCATCGTACTAATGGGATAATGCTAGAGGAAAATCAGGCTGTACTCTGCCACATCGACTTCAATATGGGGGAGGGATGCAGCGTTTTCTATGAGAAAATGGCTTGGTGAATGAGTGTCTAGTGTATTAATTGGAACAAGCGGACGCGTCAATGAATCTAGAGAATTATAGAAGTTGACATTTCAATATCATTTTCCACACACGTCCTACATCCAGATATCCAAGTGGATCCTTGTGAAGTGTCACGCATCATTCTATGCATCCAGTTTCCATTGTTTCAGATCCCAGAAACCATGGAATTCACACAACGTTAAGTAAATGATTGTTATTCTGCGATGTGTGGCTTACTCTTACATTTGTGGACGTCTGAACTTCGGTTCGCAGATTTTTCATATATAACTGTTCTAGTTGCTCTGCGAAAACACGAGCTAGTCCACGACGGGCATCGAAGTCGTGTCCCTTTACTCCGGAGTAAGTCGCTCTCCCAACTGAGCTATGCGGACAGAATGTCACGCTGCAGATTTGTCGTCTTGACACATGTTTTCACCTCTGTAGTACGTCACAGCTGTTACTGCTCTTCTCACTGACTGATGGTTCCTGTCGTTTAGAGTTCCTGGCACATTGCGAAGCAGTAGTAGAGCTGAATTATTAATCTCATTGGTTCACTATGGACTAGCTTTGAGACATTTAAGCTAAAATCTGTCAACCACTTAGACAGACCACTGGATGGCATGAGATTACCAAGTTCTTTTTATTGCGCTAAGACCATGCCAATTATTAGTAACTACTGCCAATGTCTACGTACAAATCACATGTGCTTATGTTTATGTGTTTTCTTTCAACTGGAAAACAGCCAACGGCGACTGAAACTGTGTCAAGTAATTTTTTTAGGTAAGAGCAGCAAATGGAAGACATCTATTACGTTTACAAAAAGTAGACTAAACAGTAATGCTTTTTGACTTGTTGCCACAACTTAGAGAATATAGTGTTTATTCTTAAATCCTCTGCTTCAAACGCATAAAAAAAAATTGTCATTAAGATTTTGTTTGCCGCCCCGGTGGCGCACTGGTCTAAGCACTGGCTTTTCTGGCCATTCGTCCGAGATGGGGTCCGTGTTCAAATCCCGATGAGGCATGGGATGTTACGTTTGTCTTAAGGCACTGGCTGTCTCCCTAAATTAGGGAGTGACCCTAAATTAGGGGAGTGACCCTAAATTAGGGGCGGGCGACTTATTATATCCCATTGAATGGCTCACGGTGGTCGTTAAACCCCCAACAAAAAAAATGGACATTGAATACATACAAAGAACTATGACATCAGCTCTTCACTCCATACCAAAAGATGACTTCTGGAAGTCTTTTCATTGGCTGATCGTGCAACTTCTTGTATTAACGCAGGCGGAATGCACTTCGAATAAAAGATTCACGTTAAGTTTTCCTTCTTTCCCATTAAAAAAAAAAAAAAAAACCAAAATCGCATTACTTAATTGTTGCACTATGTACACCCGACTGTCGTCTCCGGGCGATGTTTATATACGCAGAGTAAATGACTGAAACACGTGTTTTTGTTTTCTTTTCCGAGAAATTTTTAAATAAACACTTTGCAGTTTCACGAAGCCAGATAGCCGACGCAGTGGTCTAAGCGATGGGTCCGGGTTCGAATCCCGGTGAGGCATGGATGCTGTTTGTCTTACGGAACTGGCTCTTCCCTGGAACCAGTGGCTCTAAATTAGAGATGCGAGACTACTTGTAGCCCATCGAACTTCTCGCTGTGGTCGTTAAACCCCCAAACAAACATGACCGAGCTTCTGGTGCAATTCGTTGCAACAACGGAGATGAGGTTCGAAGTATTTGTTTACATATTTGGGAATCCAGGCTACCTTCCTAATTTAGTAATTGTAACAGAAGTAGTTAGTCAGGTCTATAAACCTCATGCGTGGAAGGAATTCTTACGAGAAATGTCGCGTCTCCTTTCAGCTTCCTCATTATGTTACTTTCAGTTTCCTCATTATTCCTCCGGAGAAAGTTGTTTATAATAAGTGGCAGAGGCCTTGCGTTGTTTATAATAAGTGGCAGAGGCCTTGCGTTGTTTATAATAAGTGGCAGAGAACGCGGGATGAACGTGTGAAACGGGCTGGGCTTTCCAAAGTAAGAGCGGCCAGACCTCTAATATTTATAGCCAGGTCAATAGATTAATTCAACAGAAAATTGAAACTCTGGAAAAATTCCGTAATAGTTTCACGTACAAAGTTCAATAAAAAACAAAACAAAAAAACTAACCCCAAAATCCACCATTACAACTCATTATTTTGGGCCTAATCGGGGCAGGTTCAATGAACCCCTTTGATATGAAATACAGGTATTCCCCGCTTTTCGAAAGTTCGCTTTATGCCATTTCGCTTTTACGAAAGACTTACGTTAGTACCTGTTTTCGTTAACCGAAAGAAATTTAAAGAGGATTTTCGCTTTTACGAAAGAAAGGAAAAATAGCGTTCAGTGTTTGTTTTGCAGCGAGCCGTTATTGAGGCAGCGCGCGCATCCCGAGCGGCGAGAGTGGCGCCGCCAAGCTCCTTCCCCGGGAACTACACTCATCATCAAGCCGCCATAACTTTGAACGGTGTTTGTGAGCATCTATGCTTTATCGGGATTTATTTTGATCATCAGTTAGCAAGATGTGCCCTAAGGTATCACAAAAACCTAAGAGAGCTCGTTAAGTTTAGCGTAAAACTGGGCGCAATTAAGCGTTTCTATCGTGGTGAACGAAATAAAAACATTGTACGTGCGTTGAACTTGCCTGCGTCCACAATTCGCACTGTTTACATGTAAAAAAAAAATGAATCTTGAAAACTGCCGAAGTTACTGTTGGTTCTGCTTGTGGAGAAGTTTTCTCTTTTAGTCGGCATCCAGTAATGGATAAAATGTGTATTTATCAATATGCTGTGTATCATATCATTCCTGCTTTTACTGTTTGTTAGTGTTATTTTAAGTTTTATGTGTTATTTGGTAGGTTACTTTTTTGGTCTGGGAACGCTCAATTTTTTTCCCATATAAATGAATGGTAATTGCTTCTTCGCTTTACGCCATTTCGGCTTACGAAAAGTTTCATAGGAATGTTCTACTTTTGGATATCGGGGGGGGGGGACCTGTAGTTTTAACAAACTAAAGATTCCATAAATCGATTTTATACAAGTTTATTTAATAAAAAAAAAAAGAAAGAAATGCAATATAATCCTTATTGCTTTTAATGATTTGGTTTATACGGCTATAACCCTTCAAATGCTGATTCTTTCGGAAAAATCTTGCGTTAGCATTGCAAATATTCATAAACTTGAATGAATGACGTCGAAGTTGAGCCATAAGGGCAACTTCACTTGACCAAGAAATCAAACAGGAGAAACTTACATTGGCCCACTTTTTCACACAGTAGTTGTCCGTTTTCTGGAATAACTTGGCATTCAACATTCTCTACTGGTAGAAGCTCTTCGACAGATTCCTTCTCGATTTTGGTGTTTGTCAATTTCTTAAATAGGACTCCAAAACGAATGTTGTAGTCTTTTGTCTGGAACTCCCATTTAATTGTAGAACCTGGCTTCTCTATTGATACTTTGTGTTCGAAACGAGATCTCTCACGAATTTCCACTACCTTAACATCTGCATCATCCGGTCGAAGAACATACTTGTCTTTTAAATAATAAGAAGTTGGTATTTTGAAGTCCCATTTGATCTGCAAGAAAGGAACATACAAGAAAGTTATTGCATACTTTTGTAAAAATCAACGTTTACTTCCCCTGTGATATACATACACTGCACTAAAATTGTTCCTTCCAGAAGGAGTGGATGGAATTGGCTAAAAATTAGTACAGATACGTATCAGATGGATAAGACAACATGACTTAATTTCCAGTTCAAGGCAACAACTTAACTGAACAGAACAAAAGGAAATGTAACACTTGTTAATAGGTCGTGCAACTATCTTGATTTACTATGTCATCGATACGTCGTTGGGTAGTCCGGTATTGATGCCTCATGGTTTTCTGTAAGATCTCTCATAACCTACGCTCGCTTGGTTTCGTTGAATAGCTGTGTCTGGGGTTGCGTCAGGAGAGGCTTACAAGCAACGACAGATTTTGTCACACACATGTCACATGAAAGGGTGATCTGGCGATCTTGCAAGCCATAGAAGTACTTAAATACCTTGCAGGCTCGGCCTAGTGAAGGCAAAATGATAAGGACGAATGTTATTCTGCTTGATGATGGCCTTAGTGATACCGAACTCAAAATGGTGGTGGAACTGACCTTAAGACCTCTGGGATATCACAGCTTATGTTAAGAGTACTGGTGGCAACCTGCTACCCTAATTAATGGCTCATCAAACGAGGACACCTTATGGGCGAGCAGCATGGCGTTCGCTGACAAATGCTAGATCCACCCTTTACGTCGTCTGCAGACGTGGATGCGATGACAGGCTGAACCAGAACTCGTCGCTGAAGACGTGTTTCCACTCTTCTCGCTAGGAGGTTCTAATCTGTGTTGTTTTAATGTTTTGAAGTTGGTTGATGTCTTTAGCAAACTGCTTGTTGAACAGATAAGTCACTTAAGTCTAACAAAATTGAAAACGGTCAGGGTTTATACGAATGAGCAACTTACGTAAGTCCGGTGTCGTATTTCACCTTCCTTTTGAGTTTCTGTGCTCTTATGTAAATTTAGTTTCTTCTCGTTAAATATTTTCTGACATAACGTCACAAAGTTTCTCCTGACGAGCATGAAGTTGGGAACTTATCAGTGAGTCAGCGGGCAATCAATGTAAAGTGTTCTGAGATAAGAGCTGAGGGTGTAATGTTGAGTGATAGCAGATTGTTTTCGAAAAGAGATTATTGTGTGAGTAATGTTGAGACAGGCGATATTTTATATGAAGAGAGATAAGTGCCGACGTTTATTGTAAGAAATTAAGTGCATTCTACTTAGTGTGTTATAAACGAAGTGAATCCTACAAACTAGTGACGTGCTTGTATAAGAGGAAGTAGATTTCTGTATATATAGAATTCCTCGCGGAAGGAATACTTCGCCCAATTGAGCACTATACTATTCATCAACATCACCCTAAGGCCTACCAGCTGGCTATGATATGCGGATGACGTATTTTTCATATGGCTTCACGGAAAAGAGACGTTCCCATTTTTCCTCGATAAAGTCAATTTATTTACACCCTGCGATCTATTTCACTATGGAGCTTCAACGCAATGGTACTTTATCTGGACGTTGTGGGGAACAAATCGCCTAACAACCGCTTTCGCACAGAAGTCTATTATATACCCACCTCCGTTCCCAACCTGATGCTCCGCACTTCATTCTGCCCTGATTCTTACAAGACAGTTTTCTTCCGTTCTCGAATTAGAAGCCTAGGGTGAACTCCTCCGATATTCTCACTCTAGAAAACGCGAACTTAAAAACATAATCGAATTGGCTACTGAGGCAGGATACACCTCGAACTAGATACACAATTTTGTCGAAAAATCCAGATCCAGCCGTGTTAATCCTTCTGTGTCGTAACTAAGCTACCTCGGCTCTATTCCCTACATACCAAGTGTTTCATATCAACTCAAGAACGCGCTCCGGAGGATGAACTTCGGGGTCTGCATAAGGTCTCTGGCATCTTTACATACCATGCTTAAGAGAAATATTGGCAAGCTCTTTCTTCTCAACGAGGCAGGGGTTTATGCCACCCCACTACAATATCCGGACGGCTCAAAGCAATACTATATCGGAATGAACCAAGCGTTCCTTTAGAATTAGACTCGACGAACATAAAAAAAAAAGACACAAGGGACGGAAAAGTAACCACTGCCCTGTCGAGAAAATTCAAGTCCACCGATCCTACGTGGGATGATATAAAGAAATTAGATTCCAACTCCACGCCTAAATTTACTGCTATTCGCGAAACCTTAAAGATCATCACCAACAGTGAGGTTTGCAATGATAGCGTCTCTAGAATTGCCATGAGTTTGGAACCAGTTCGTCAAATAATGCTGAGTTTTTCTCCCACGGCACCGTGTGCCCAACCAACATAACTCCTCGTTTCTGTGAATGAATAATTACATTCGCAATTATTCATTTATTGTCTAGCCTAGTCAGCGCGTTCAAATTGTTGAAGTGTTCTCGTGTTATTCAGTAAGCAGTTCGCTGCCTACCTTCCTTGAAAAAGCCATTTGGTTGATGTGCGAAAGCTTGGAAACTTTGATTTCCATTCTATGTCAAGAAATTCGGATCACTAGTATAGTTATACTATTTTGCGAATTCCGATGTTATTGAAATCTGCCCGTTATTTTAAATGATATTCAATGTTCTAATTAAGATTTCAGCTACGAATGGGCAGGTTGAAATAATCCAGGAATGTGACATTGAAGTCACGAATCTAAACTAAGCATTAAGTTATGGTGCAGTGAGTTAAAACGTAAACCCGAGTCTACAGCCCGTAAAAGGAAACATTTCATATTCCAAATACAGTATTTCGTCTTCCACTAGTTGGTGTATACGCTTGTAGTATCTTAAAAAAACAGCAATCTTCCGCTACAGCACTTACATATTAGGTGTACAAATTAATTCTCGGTAATCCACCGTAGCACTTACGTAAATTGAACGTGTGGCGCCGCCATGTGAGTGTTGTGCAAACCAACGGACGACACCATAAAATTCGACGCTGCAGCTGACAGAACCTCACAAAGCAGGTGAAAAGTGAAGTAAGCACAATGGCGTCCGATAAGTAGCATGTGCGGCATTGCATGCTTTTCGCGTTCCAGCTAAAAAAATGCTAGCGAGGCTAAGGAAATGATTTGTTCAGCCTTAGAAGAAGCTGCTGTGCCCTACAACATGTGTAAAAGGTGGTTCCAAAGGCTTCGGGAAGGCAATCTCAATCTCGCGGACGATGCACGTCTCGGCCAACACAAAAAGATGAACGACCACGATTTGCAAGGGCTGTTGGCCGAAAAACCGTGTCAGATGCAGTCAGAGCTTGCTCAAGCGCTTGGGGTAACCCAACAAGCAATCTCTATTCGCCTACAAAAGCTGGGGAAAATTCATAAGCCGGGCCGTTGTGTTCCTCACGTGCACTTTCCTGACAACAAAGAGCGGCGCTTACGACACATCTGTTTCACTGCTGTCCAGGTTCAACCGGAAGGATGTTTTGTACAGAATAGTGACTGGCGATGAAAAGTGGGTGTGGTACGACAATCCCAAAAGGCAAAAGTCTAGAGTCAACCCTGGTGAAACATCGACTTCGAAACCCAATATTCATGGCAAAAAACTCTTACTGTGCATTTGGTGGGATATGAAGGGTATATTGTCTTATGAGTTGCTGAAACCAGGTGAAACCGTCAATGCTGTGCGTTATCAAATGCAGCTTCATCGTTTGAGGGATGCAATGGAACAGAAACGACCGTTTACCGGCCATGGGACTCGGTAATCGATACTGCTAGAAGCAACGCAAGGCGTCACACGGCGAAAACCACCAAGGACACCTTAACTGCGTTCGGTTGGGAAGTTCTCCCGCACCCGGCGTATTCTTCAGACTTAGCCCCATCGGATTACCATTTGTTTCGGTCCTTTCAACACCAATCAGTGGACTCGCACTTCAAAACACCCGATGATGTCGCTGAAAGCATTACCGATTTCATCGACTCCAAACCGCCCTCCTTTTACCGAGATGGGATTCGCCAGCTGCCCAGTCGTTGGCAGAAGTGTATAGATGCCGATGGAGATTATTTCGCATATTAAAACGTAAGTTAATCGTTACAAAATAAACACTGACTTTGCCGAAAAACCCGCTATTTTTTACACCTAATATAAGCTGCGAACTTCCGCAATGTCAAGTTAATAATGACAATCAGTAAATCCTCTGACGATTGTTTCATCAAGCTCACTACAATCTCTACACTTTCCACACGTTTTGCTCTCTACGTACCTCTTATTTATTATTTAACCCACTATCGGTGCTGCCAAAACGGATAAGGAAATTCGGGTAAGTGATGAGCTGTTCGAATGGAAAAATCAAACGTAGAAGTAACAATTTACGTAAACATAGATTCAAATGAAAGGTTAAAGTACAGAGATACGTCACAGCTCCTCATACTGTCTCGTGGTTCAAGGAAATCGATGCAGTGGAACAGAGTTCTATCTCTGACAGCTTATCGCACGGATCATGATGAATATGTCCATAATAGCAAGTACAGACCATCGAACGATAGTTACAATTTCCGATGAGTCCGCACTCGCCTGTCGACGAATACCATGACCCAACTCTGCTGATAGTCTGTTCCTTTGTGGCGACCGACTGTGGGTGTTGTCTTGAGACCACTAATGCCAGCCATTCCCACCGGTTATGCATAACTGACACACGCCGCAACATGGCAGGTAGGCCAACCAACTTCCCCTAAAACTTACAATCCGAATGCGTTCAAACGCGCACAACTGCTGCAAAACTTTCAACACACTCGACACTTTTTCGCAACTTGTTCTATGATTTAGGGTTCCGCGTGTGTCCTGTAATCTCCCCCCAAGTACCACCTACCTCACGTTCCTGTGCACACATACTGAGAAGCATTCAAGACCGCCCACTCCTGGATTTGGCAAAATATAACGAGCAGTGTACATCGCAAATGGTAATAACTTAAAAGTGACAAATTGCTGAAAAATACCAGACCTATACTGAAAGCAATGAGCAATGTTTTAAAAATTACGATTTGTAATGATTGAAGAAATAAGCACACCTTACTGTATATATTTGGAACTAAAACCTCGTTGTAACAAAGTTTACTGATCACTTATACACTGACAAAAAAAAAAAAAAGTCTTAAATTATCTGTCTATTAGGCGTAAAATGTACTTGTGAACTACCAAGTTTTACTGTCCTCAGGGAGGCTTTTCCAAAGCGATACGTTGGTGCAGGATTAAAAATTGAGCCCGTTATAGCTTAAAGTTTACTGATTTTCGAAAATAATCGTAATTTGCTATATTTTCTTAAGTTCAAGTCTACTGGAAGCATAGTGTGTGTGAAATTACGGTACATCTATCATTCGTAAATATGAATATGAGAAATAAGAAATCTCGAATAGTGAAGTTCTACTATATGTATAGATTCAATAGTCTCTGTGTAATAAGGAGTGCCGCAGATGTCTCCTATATAACAAGTAAGACTACCCTGCTGCAAAATTCCAGAATCACTTAACATAATTACGAAAGATCGAAGATATCGCGTCCAGAGAGAAAATATCTCCTTTTTTTATTATTATTTATTATTATACATTACGTTGATAGAACTGTATTACCGAAAGAAAACTTACCAGAGTTTGGCAGGTAGGGTTTCCATCAGGATCGCAGCGTACTCCTCCAAGAAAAGCAGGGATTAATTTGGGGTCAGCCAATTCAATAAACTCTTCCTTCCAAGAAGTATTATCTACAGGAAAACAATTGAAAATTTTGGATATTTATGGAATCGCATGTGAAGGTCCAAACTTTACACATTGGTAAACGGTACCTATTGCAGCTGTATAATAAGATGAATTTTCCATAGTGGAAACATGGTGTAAGAAAGGCTTTGAAATGAAATAGGACGCAAACACTTGACATTACAAAACTCACCATGCGACTTTAATTGCCCTCGACAAAACACGCATTTTACAATTTCACTAAAGCTGAGATTTTATTAATTTCAGCGGACGTGAAGTTCCATCATCGGTTAGATAATTATGAGCTCCACAATCTCCATGAGTTGGGGTGTTCCACTGCACGTAACGTCACCAGGGAAAGTCTTATCGGAATTTGAACATGGAAGGATTATCGGAGCGAGGAACAGTCGAGGTGAAAACCGGTTGGTACTGACTGTCGGGGACAACAGACGGCTTGCCATTGCCTAATTAATGGTAGCATACAACCAGGGAGAGTTTCCGAACATAGTACAGCGGACTATGCTGCGGATGAGTCTAAGCAGTCGGAGAGCCGTTTATATGCCCATGTTGTGTGAATGTCCTCGACAGATCCGCCTTCAGTGGGCACGGGAGCACCGTGAATGGACATTGGAAGTCTCGAAATGATTGCCCTGGTCCAATGAGGCTAGGTTCCTGATATAACACGAATACATATTCAATGTTGCACAGGTGAACGGCTACAACAAGATTGCACGGTTTTAAGGAAATAGGCTGGAGACGGCGGTGTCATAGTATGGGGACTGTCCTCAAGGACATTACTAAATTCTCCCATCCCCGTTGAACACACCCTTACCTCGAGATCCTACCTAGGCATAGTTTCGGATCAAGTGGTGCCTAAATATTGAAAGTGTATCCGGATGGCACTGGACCTGTGATCAAAACAACGTTCTGTGTCACAACGCCTACGTTGTGCATGAATGGTTCAAGAATCATGTACAAGCATTTCGTGTGCTCACGTGGTCACTTAAATTCCTTCAACGTGAGTTCCATCCAACACTTGTGGGATGCAGTGGAACTTTTCACTAGGTCCACGCCAGTGCGTCGCTATTTCGCTGAATTCAGGAATGTTAGTTTGTCCAGTTTATACATAATACCTGAGGACACCTTCCGCTGTCCAGTGGAGCCGATGCCAGGTTGGGTGCAAGCGGTCATCGCGGCGAAAGGTGGACTTTTATGTTAGGTAAACAGTCGTAATGTTACGGCGCTCATAGTGCATATTTTAAATTCCGCTCTGCCAAATGTGGTTAACCTAAGCGTTGAAAATTATTACGTTCGTCTCGTCTGCATCTGAAAGGTTTAATTAAACGTTCGTCTCGTCTGCATTTGAAGAGTTTAATTAAACGTTCGTCTCGTCTGCATCTGAAAGGTTTAATGATGCAAGAAAGCTATACACAGTCGCCTCATTCCGTAAAGTACGAGTCCTTGTTTACTATAATCCTTTGACAACTTTACACCAGAGCCACGATCCCACGGCGGTACCACTCGACACGTTTCGAAAACAAACTCTGATTTCACATCTACCACTGAAGCACAGTGCCATCATTGTAGGAAAAGGGCCATGGAGCGAAACAGACTTAGTCGAATGGGGCAAGCTCCGGACTGTATGGAGGATGGAGTAGGATCTCGACATTTTCCCTGTAGTTTCGGCAGACCACTGTGGAGGTGTAACTTGGGGCATTATCTACTTGCAGCAAAGCCCGCTTCCTGTTGATGAACGCTGGATAGCGTTGGTGCAGAGCATTATGGACCCGCTGTAGTCATTCGGCATACAGGTTCCCGTCCACAGTTTCTGGTACGAGTTTCCAGTGCACAGGACCTTCATAACTCTACCAAATGCACAGCTTGACTTTCCTCTCGAACCATCCTCTTTGCATCACTGGCTGTGCTTCCTGGAGTGGCCTCAGCCATTGGTTCCCAGTGGTAAGATAACGTAAGAATCTTCCATTTTCACCACCTGTTACAATACGACGCTAAAACCTATCATCCAGTAGGTTCGACAGCAATTTGCGACACGCCATGCCTCTGCTGGGGTGTCTGTTCATGGGGAACCATTCGGAAGAGAAACCAAACTGGAGCATGTGACAAACGGTGGTGGATTGAGAGAACGACCTCCACCCAGCGTAGCGTCGACTCCACGAGGTGTCTATACAGTTGTTGTGGGATTCTGCAATCAAGCCGTTTTGTATTGAGGTCCACAGTTCCGGTGTCTCAACCCAATTTAATATCCCTCAGATGTTCAATTGGGTTGAGATCCGGCGAGCTTGATGGCTATTCGAGATGTCTTATATCATCAATGCGTTTGTCAAGCCATTCCTGCACGTGGCTGGCTGGATGGCATGGAATATTATCGTGCTGGAAGAACCAATTTTCTGAGGGAAGCTATAATCCTGTGGGGTGTACACGGTTGGCAAACAGCCCCTGGTAGCAGCCGGTGTCCATTAGTTGGTCTGTACACACCAAGGCTTCCCAGTTCATCCCAGGTAAACATTCCCCATGTCATACAACCACCCCCACCTGCCTGGATAGTGGCGTGCTGCAGACTCCAAATATGAATTCGACCATTGACAAAATAGAGTGTATTTCAGGATTCATCGGCCCAGCATACGTGATTCCAATCGTCTGTAGTCCAATCCGCATGCAGTTGGCACCAGGAGTGTCGTTTAGTTCGACGGATTGCTAGGAGAGGGTGGTGTATAGAGTGTCTGCCCTCGTAGCCGATCCGTGACAGCGTGCAACATACACTGGCGTGCAAAAATTAAGGACGAGACGGGGTTTTTTTTATGTAACGTCTTGCAGAAGTGCTCCATATCAACTCAAATACCATAAGATCCCCAAGATGTAAAAATATGGGACAAGTGAGCAAAACCATCCAAACAAGGAATCCAAAGGATACAAAGGCACTTTATTGAAAAGGTAGCTTCGAGCACAACTGGACAGAAGACAGAAACGTCCATATGACAGGCAACTACCAAGAAAAATCCAGTCTTTAGTAGGGGATATGATCACCTCTGACTGTGTTGCAGGATTTACAACGTCTGTCCATGCTGAGGACAAGGTTGTCAAGGAGCTGTTGAGGCATCGCGGCCCATTCCTCTTGTAGCGCCAATCGCAGCTGTGGAATCGTTGCTGGCGGCTGGTGGCATGCTGCCAAGCGTCTCCCTGAAAGTTCCCACTCATGTTCAATTGGATTTAGGTCCAGGGACCTTGCGGGCCAATCCATGCATTGAATATCTTCACTCTCCAACAGCTCTGCGACAGCCACTGTACGATGATATGTAGCGTTGTCGTCCATGAAGAGGAACTCAGGACCCACAGCATCACTAAACAGACGCACGTGAGGCAGGACAACCTTGGTACAATAGCGGACACCAGTGACTGAACCTCCTTGGAAGATGTGGAGGTCAGTATGGCTACCAAGCATGATTCCGCCCCAAACGAGAACTCCGCCACCTCCAAACCGGTCCCTTTCGATGATGTTGGAGGTGTGATTGCGTGTTCCTTGCTCTTTCCAGATGTGTATACGTCCAGAATCGCTCGTCAGACTAAATCGGCTCTCATCCGTAAAGAGAACTCGACTCTATTGCTGATGTGTCCAGTTCTTGTATTCCTGGCACCACAGAAACCGCCGTCTCCGATGAGCAGGCGTTAATGGCACACACAGTACTGGTCGTCGTGCAAATAGACCACCTTTGTGCAGCCTCCTGGCCACGGTAAAACACGATACCGGACGTCCAGTTGCCTGTTGCATGTGCCTCTCGATTTCTCCTGCTGGCTGCCGTCTGTCTCTTCTCGCCTGTAGGACAATATACCTGTCGTCCGCCGCCGTGGTTGCTCGTGGACGACCACTGCTAAACTCTCGGACAACTGTTACTGTCGTTTGAAATGCTCTCCAAGCTCGTGAAACGTTGCTGTGAGCTATCCGAACTCCTCGGCCACACTAATCACACTTCGACCTTCTTCCAACTTCCCAATGACGCGACCTCGGGTAAAATCATCCAGATGTCGTCTACTGGATTGCCTGTTGGCCATATCACACGGTGGCAGCAACTCGACGTCGTTCAAACCGATGAACACCGTGCAATAGCTTTCACCGAATTGCTGAGCGGATACCGTCCGTGTGCTTTATACCTTTCCGACCTCCCCCTACGTCATGCTGCATATATGCGCATGCCCTACCGTACCGGACCCTAGTCTATCTCCTGAGTGGTCTTTCGGTCCGTTCTGCCTGCTCGTTCCGCTGTTATGCTAATTTCTCCTCTTCGTCCTTAATTTTTGCACACCAGTGTATTATATTGTTTCTGGTTAACCCCAATAGCATTGGGTCGTCAACTAGAAAACTGTGCTGCTCCGATTGCCCTGTACAAAGCAGAGCACCCGTAGTTCACCATTGGAATCCACCTTTCGCAGCACTTTACAGTTGGGTCGGCGGTTTGTGGCTACACTCTTTTAGCATACACTCTTCTCCACGTTAGGCCAATATCGAGTGTTACTCATTTTGCATGAAGGTGGAACGAACATCACACATCTTTCGATAAACCTAACTGCCAGCAGACGTTCGGGCGCCAATGTGAAAACACAAATATGTCGGTGGCGGAACTCGAATCTGCTCCGGAGCTGAATGCTTTCCCAATTAAGCAACACCGGCAAGGGCTTTTCACTGCCACTTGCCGTCTTGACATGTGCTTCACCTCTGTATAGTACGCCACAGGCTAACTAAACATGAACTGTGATTTTGAAATTTTATACTTAGTATTTCCTGAAACAATAGCTTCATCCTGTTTGGGTAAAAGTTCTGTTCATTAATACGGAAATTATTACTGTGTAACTACTGGAAGAGATTTAGTTCTCAATGCTATTTTTATAGGCATCAAAAAGCTCTGGATTAAAAGATACGTAACATGCGAAATATAGTTGTCCTCATGCACATTTCAAAGGTTTGTTATTGAAGAAACTGAAGGTTACCTGTTCCGAAAATCTTGATTTTGTTCAGAGTACTTTCGTTCATGAAGCGCTTGAATATGTTCCAAACCCAATAAAAGTAAGCTGGCGCTAAAATTGAAAAGTGGGGATAAAAATGAGAATGATTGTAGTGCATCTGAATCCAATAGTGAAATCAATAGATGTACAAGGTAAATCAGTATATATACAAGGTAAATTACCCGATCATGTCGTACTCTCACTTTGCTGAATATGAAACTAGGCTTAATTGCTGAATGATGGCATGAATTGAATGTTTGCTAATCTATGTTATGTCCTGAAAGTGTAATTCGAAATGCAAAAATTAAGCTGGTATGCATAATAACGTAGAGGATGTTGTGATGGTTTAATTTATGTATTTACAAACTACTAGTTGAACAAACATCTTGGATTTAAATAACATACAAAACAACCCAGAGTTGCATTAAAAAGAACAACTTACGTTAAAATCCCAGTGGTTTATTCTGTTTAAATGTAAAAGTCACACGATTATGGAATTTGATATAACATCGATAGTATGCAGCAGCAATTACATATACGCTTTACACTTGCGTAGTATGCAGTTAACGGTGACTGTAAATCATCTTGCGATGTTAACACACTCTTACAATATCTACAGTCTTTACACTATCGACGCACTTTGCTTGCCTTGTTTACTCTTTGACTCACTGTCAACGTTGCTACAACGTATAAGGAAATTCGGGTAAGTGATGAGCCGTTCAGAAGGAAAATCAAACGGAGAAGTAGCAAAATTTGCATAAGAATAGAAACTGAAAAGAGAGGTTAAATTTAGGGATATACGTCACATTGATTAAAAACTAATCTGCCTATAACTCAGAGCGCTGTGGGGTTGTCTGTAACGGATGGCTAAGTGACACAGATACTGCTTGCCACAGAAAGGAGATATACGAAATAGAGAGTGCATACCCCGGTGGCACAGTGGTCTAGGCGATGGCTTCTAACCATTTTTCCGAGATGAGTCTGGGGTCGAATACCGGGTGATTTGTCTTACGGACTGGTTGTCTCTCTTCCCTGAAACCAGTGGCCCCGAGTAAAGACGGGAGACTAATTATAGCCCATTGAGTTGCTCACTATGATAGTTAAACCCCAACAAGTTAGTAAAATCATGCAATGCATTGATTATGATACGCTTTCCAACATACCAGAAATCATTACTCAAGTTATGAGGATAATGGCTGTGGAATAAATATCGCTCCTGTGCTCTAACCTTTGACCGCCATTTCGATGATATTAAACAGAACCGGTTCAGTATACCTCCGGAACAACATGATAAAGTTTTGTCGCAATCGAAGCATTTTTACCTAAGTTATGACGCATAAGGGCAATGGCATGGATCCCACTCCTATGCCCTGACCCTTGACCCAATTTCGCCCATTTTCAATATGGTTCGTCCCCAGTGATCCCCTACCGAAAACTAAAATTTCATCCAAATCGAAACGTTTTTACGCAAGTTATGACGCATTAGGGCAATGGAATGGATTCCTGTCCTCTGGCGTGACTTTTGACCCCATTTCGCCCATTTTCAATAGGGTTCGTCCCCAGTGATCCCCTACCACATACTAAAATTTCATCGAAATCGAACCATTTTTACGCAAGGTATGAACTATAAGGGCATTGGAATGGATCCCGCTCTTTAGTCCTGAACTTTGACCCCATTTCGCCCATTTTCAATAGGGTTTGTCCCCAGTTGGTCCCCTACCACATACTAAAATGTCATCGAAATCGAACCATTTTTACGCGAATTATCGTGCGGACAGGCGGACAGAGAGACGGACGGACAAAGCTGGAGCATATACGCTTTTTCAACCTACGGTTGGAAAGTGTAAAAAAAAAAAAAAAATGGAGAGTATATGTCTCACGGTTAACCGTTCCGTATTCCAGACAATTTGAATGAAAGCATTCGCATTGAGCGATGTCAGAATGACAATGTAAAAAACAGCACATGGCGTTACGCCTAAAAATGACAGATATCCGGAGTGCAATTTCGCAGGCAGTCAGGCATCTTCTGTGTTCTGTTGGTTCGACTGGCAGGTGAAAGAACAAGGATCCCCCATGTGAATTTGTACAGGCACTCCATGCAGTTTTTTTTTTTTCATTTTGGCGCATTTAGCGTTTTAGAGGCTTCTTTTTGCTTACATTGGTCGTAGCCATGATGGTGGATTCCGATTTATCGGGTGATGTGGCCCCTCTACGTCATGACCACTGTGACGTATATTCTAATTTAACTTGCATTTTTATTTCCTTTTCCTATGTAAATTTGAGTTTGTTCTCTTTTTCACTGTCCAAACTTAACGTGATATCTTCTCTCTCACATGAATGAGGATGGCAACACTTTTGAGGTCAGAGAGAGTGACGTATGAATGCGATAAGAACGATAAATAAAAAGGACGATACAGCAGTTGCTTAGGGTATGTGTGTGTGTGTGTGTGTGTGTGTGTGTGGAGATGTTCGATGGTTGCTAAGCTCGATACATAGTTAAGGTATTATATGTGAAGTATAAAACTCGCAGTGCTATATTATGGATTTCATCAAATATTGCTGGACCAATAAAAGGTTATCGTAAGTTTGACTTCTGTATATGAAGCGTCTGGCCGTAAAACTTTAATTTGAGCTATTCCGTGCAACTATTGCATTGTATTCTCATTTAGTTCAACATTTCTTTAGTCATGGTTTTAGACATAGTGTAACACCAATCTCGTACACGAAAACGGGTTACGTTATACCACCTCCTACTGTTAGTACACTAAATGCTGCATGGACGTAGGAACTGTTTTTCGCCCACGGGGTGCAAGATATCAGCATATGCATTTTTTTGGTCAAATTATAAAACTTATTTCGCTGTTGTAAAACAGGACGTGATGACGTCATTTGAACATACAACAGATAAAACGTTTATATCGATAAAATCTTAATATAAACTTTGCATTTTACATCTATATTACATTGTATTTTGATGTAAAGCGTTTTACCGATATCATCATCATCATCATCATTGTCAACCATTATCAATCCACTGCTGGACGAAGGTCTCCCCAAGTTTCCTCCACAACGGTCTGTCTTGTGCCAGTCTCCTCCATGTCACTCCCGCATATAAGCAATGTAAAACTGATCGATTTGAGCACCTCCACACAGGTACGAATTCCACAAGAAGCGTACCCCTTGCGTTTTTCATCAACGTAAGAATACATGTATATCTAATCCCTTTCTCCATCTTTCATTTTCTTAAAGAAATATTGATTTTATTATACTTAAAATATAAAAAATGCTCCTGCTTTTTTTTTATATAAAAACACAATGATTTTCAGGAATTTTAGGACAGCTGTTTTTAGTAACTTTTTTTTCTTTCGCATACTGAACGAGGCAAAAGAATAATCTGCGTCTTGGAAATCATACTGGACAAGGGGAGAGAGTTTAACTTGCGTCTCAGGAATTCAGAGTTCTCGACGTCTCAGGAAATCAGAGTTCTAATTATTAATTAAAGTAGAAAATAATATTTTGTTTTATCGGAAGGAATTTCAAATGGCGGGAAATAAAAAATAAAACAAGTATTAATCAGATTTCTGACTAAGAAAAGTGAGGAGGAAAATGTGATGTTTCGTCCCTGCCACGTAAATGAGCGCGGGGACAGTTGCCCCCATCTGCTCCTTCGGTTCCGACGCCGCTGCACCCAGTAGCGGATCCAACTGGAGACGATCGCTCCCCGTAAACCAAATTTTTCCATTTTAAATGGCCAATAATTAATGCATTTATTTTTGTCAAGTTATAGTAATAAATCCATAGGTTTTCGTAAAAGCTTTCATAACTAAAATTTGCTGTAAATTTGGAGATAAAATATGCTGTTCTAGCTTCTGCAGAAAAACAGGAAAAACTAGAGGTTCAGAAACTGAGAAAGATAAGAGCGAAGAGATTTTGACTGATCATGAAAAGCAATGGGTGAGCTTTGTTCTGTTTTTTTTTTTTTAGTATTGTCTAGCATCATTAGTGATTGGGAGCAGGTAAAGTCACCGTGTGCGGTAGACTTTGAAGCGTTTGGGTGACAAAGCCAAGTATGTACCTCGATTGCGCCATAAACAAAAACTAGTAACAAATTTCCAAGCTGGAAATTTTTCTACACTTCTTTCCACCCATTGTTCTCTTATGCAAGAAGACTCATTACCTTTGCCCCAGTGTCTGGTTTTGACAACTTGAACGGCTGTCTGTTCCGAATGCAGGGCAGCCAGCCATGGCCTCTAGCCATCAGAGTTTGGCAGGAATGCATTACAAAGTAATGGAAGTACAGATTACAATTAATGTGTAATCCAGTAACAGGTAATGCATTACAAGGTAATCCCAAGTATGGTTTGCAGAAGGTAATGGAATTAATCTGTAAGGCATTACAATGAAGAGGATATAATTAAATTATTTAATAATGCCATTCAAACGCAATGGAATTCTTTGGTAATGAAATTACACAATTTGCAAATAATATATATTCCATCACATATTAAAGGGTCGTCAACCTTTTAATACCTACCAACCACTTTTGTATCCGTGTTGATGGTAAAATTTCCTTAAAACGCAATGGAATTCTTTGGTAATGAAATTACACAATTTGCAAATAATATATATTCCATCACATATTAAAGGGTCGTCAACCTTTTAATACCTACCGACCACTTTTGTATCCGTGTTGATGGTAAAATTTCCTTACCGCCCAACGGTGCCGCAGTAACTCAATTTAACGCAAGTGCGAAGTAAATTTTAGAGGAGAGGGTTTGTAAAAAATATGTACTTCAATTTATATTTTTATTTATACTTTATGTATGTTTATACATAGATAATTTCAATATAATGAATTTCTGCATCTGTATCGATACAGCGCCTATTAGTGCGAGGGCTGTTTAAATTGAAGAAAATAAAAGTTAAATGTGAAAACAATAAAGTTTATTGAAATTACCTTTAATTAATGATTAATGAGATCCTTGCGGCTGATGCTGCTAGACTAAATATTTGATATCTGGTTCGATTTCCATAAGGAACAAACGAAGGTCTCCTCTTTCGGTGATATTCAGACGGTTTCTCTGTTTGGTGATAATATGATTAACAGCACTAAAGCCTGATTCTACAATATATGAGGTAGGAAAAGGTATGAATAAATTAAATATCATTTTCCACATATTTGGATATAACGCAGGCATTTTTTTATTTTGCCAGATTTTTTGGTATTCACCACTATCGAAATTATACTTGCTCTTTTCATCGTATTTAAGTTCTAATAGTTCTTCTTGGCAAGTTATATCAACCTCAGGGAAAACACTTTTATGTTGTTGCTCTTCTGTAGTGATAAAAAGCGCACAGGAATTATTATGTGTTACTTTTAAGTGCTTTCACAC
Organism: Macrothele yani; assembly: GCA_039090855.1. Classification (NCBI taxonomy): domain Eukaryota; kingdom Metazoa; phylum Arthropoda; class Arachnida; order Araneae; family Macrothelidae; genus Macrothele; species Macrothele yani. The sequence goes on from CM077012.1 coordinate 16,818,229, forward strand.
AGGTGTTTGTGTCGTCGACCATTAACGTTGTGTTATTTTAGCTCTTCATAATATATTCTCTGCAAGAAGAGAACACTTTTTTTCACATTTAATTTCTTCTTATATTATTTTGTGCGTGATTTACATCATTAATAAAACGTGTTTTGTGTTATCCTCAACACTCTGTATTTACGGGATTACCTTGTTTAAATTATTATCTAATATTCTAAGTTCAACGATGGAATTCAAAAGTAAATTTGCAAAAACATATTTAAAAAAGTCAAACCCGCGAAATTGTTAGCAATGTATTCGATATATGGCGGAAGAACAAAATTTGTAACAACGGACAAAAAAACCCCACCGCCCACCATGAAAGCTTGAATCGCCCACTAGTGGGCGGTAGGGAACAGGTTCACGACCACTGGGTTAGACGTTTGTAGAATGTTCCAGAATGATCGCGCAGTGGGAAGTTGGAGAGCTTTATGTAAATCAAGAATATTCCAGAAGGTACAGGTCCTGTCGTGAAGTATATATAAAGGAGTTAGTCGCTAACTAGTCCAATGTTCGTATCGGGCAAGTAATAGACAACAACACTTGAGAAGTACTTCAAAAATGTCTAGAGTTCACAGATTTCTGTAATATTCCTGATAGTGTAAGTTAAAAAACTAAGAAAAGATTTGCAATGGTAACTATGTTCATAATCGACAGACTCCTGAAATCATTTATCTTATTTATTCTTGACTAAACACAACTAAAACGCTAATGAAAGTTAACTGATAATACTAAACATTAAACGAATGAGTTATTAATCATCAACGCACTTTGCTTTCTATTTAGTCTGTTTTAAACAGTCTTACCGTGAATTAACATTCCTTTAACTTTTGACACAAAAACAGTTTATTCCAGCGATAGTCCTTTTATCATCACTCTTTTAGAGCACTTTTGTAAGAACAACAAATAACGTGTTCACACACATCGAAGCGACGCCATCTCTCTCAATTGTCCAGGGTCGTGATCACATAATTCTCTGCTATGAACCGTTGGCTGGCTGGCTGCTCGGCATCAACGCAACTCAAACTCGCAAATGTAAACAAACTTGCAGCAGGTGTCGATGAAAAATAAAAGAAACGAACAAAGGACGCTAACATCCAACAATTCGGCAGTGTACCCTGAGTTGAACTGTGAGTGTAGTGCTAATATGTGCTTGTGGCTATAGTGGGGTAATTATTTTGGACAGTAAAACGTATGTAATAAACGAGAATACTGTACTGGAGATGGAAGAAATTTGTATCTCTAACCAAAATAAACATCCCATTCGTACTTCGTTCATATGTATTATTTCGTTAAAATCACTTTACTTGCGGCGAAGACGGGGCAACTACTCATGTCATACACGTACAATTTCCAATACCTACATGCACGCATTTGAAGTCCGAGGGTGGAACAATTGTCAAATAACGTACACAACGTGTAAGGGTGTACTGGTTTATTCACATTGTATTGTTACCCATAAGTTATTGGTTAATTACCAACATATAGTTAACCATTACGATTATAATGGGTAACTGCTACATGTCATTAAATTTACCATGTAATTCTAATGACCAGTTCACCATTACCATGTCATGGTAACGTTAAGTTATTGTTTCTATTACCATTACGCTGTAATGCATTACCGATTAATTCAATTACGATTTTGCCCAATTCTGCTGGCCATTTATCTACACAGAATCGTACGTTGTCCAGTGTTTCTGGAAACCAAATATTTCATCTTCCTCAACAAATGGATTCTTTTACTGCTCGGCAACCCATGAGCCTCTCCGCTTCACTGAACATGACTCATCATCTGACTCAAAAACCGTTAAGTTTGCTGGATGACGCCTTGGCTTGTCGGTCCCCGGGAAATCAGTATTTCAGCCTAACTTGAAGCTACCACAAAGGTGTTTGTTGCGTACAAAATTACTAATACATCCGAAGTTTTTAAGACCATTCAAATATATTTTCCTCATACTTGATGAAAGTGCAACGGCAGCTCGGATTTGCGTCGCAGTAGGTGTTCTGCTTGAAAACGCCGCTCTTGTTATGCGTCGATCGGTCCGCTCATCAGTCCGTCTGTGACTCCCGGTTCCACGTCTTCTCGTGTGGGAATGTTCCTCGGACCATCTACGCCACCATCGTACCACCACCGATACTTCCCGTCTAATTCACTCCGCAATACGAGAATACGACCACCCGGCCTCGCGGAGTCCGACTAGAAGACTTCGCTCAAAGTCCGATAACTGCTGAAATCGTACACGTCTTCCATGTCCAGGCATTGCAGCTTCTTCAGGATCTTCGCACGTGTCCGTACGCCGACGACTGATTACATTCACTTCGCCGTACTCCTTAAATAGCACCGACGATAATTTGCATATTATGCCGTGCTGTGGCGTAAGCGCTCACCGGTCGGTCCCGAAATTAACATCACACCTACGTAAACTCGACCCCATTAACATATGTAAATTTCATGATCGTCCGCCAATTCTTTCTTGGTGTTCTTTTTTCACTTTCCGGCAGTGTATATATATATATACAACACCATCGTCAGAAACCAACAATAACGCAACGCCATCTAGATTTTACACAGTGCATTTAAAATAAATCATGAAAATGTTTAAATAAAATAGTCCATGGCTCCGATATAACCTTAGGGACACAATCATTACAGCAACGTGATCCGAATGATGCAATATATAAGCTCTCCATAAATAATAACAGTGAGAGCTTACCTGGAGAGTTTATAATGGATGATTCATTCCACTTTGGAGTATAGGAAGACGAAACAGACGAAACAAGGCGGTTGTTAACTTGCCATTACGAGCATCATATTTATGCTCCCTGACTCTGGTACTCAAGTTCCTTTTTGTAGAACCAATATATACAGTATCATTAGTGTCTGGAACAACGGCTTGTAGAGGAATGGTGTATACGCCGTGTCTAGTATGTGCAGGCACCTTGTCCCGATCCTTCTTGATTAATGCATAAATATTTCTAGTCGTGAGGCCAAAGTCAATATTATATGGTTTACACTTATTTCTTAGTACATTAACAATCCTGGGCACATACGGAAGTGATCCCACAAAACGGGGTTTACGAAAGTCTCTAGAAAGAGTCGAAACTTTAGACTTCTTAATTTTCCGGAAAAAGCGATCAACCACCGAGGGCTCGTATCCATAATGACAGGCAATTTGTTTAATCTTGACTAGTTCCAAATGTTGTAATCTAGGGTTGGACGAGTGTGAAAATGCTCTACATAATAAAAACCGAATAGACGCAAATTTGTAATTAGTCGAGTGATAAGACGAAAAGGGTATAATTTCAATACTGGAAGACGGTTTTCTGAAAACAGAAAACTGCAAATGATTCGAGGGGGCCCATTCCAAAATAAAATCCAAAAAAGGTAAGCTCCGGTTTTGTTCGATTTCAAGGGTGAAATTGATAGACGGAACTTTTGAGGAACAATACTCAGAAAATAAAACTAGATCTGAAACGGATTATGTCCAAAACAACAAAATATCATCCACGTATCTCACAAATAATAACGGATGTTTGAGGGCAGACGGATAAGATGTCCTCCTCCAAAAACTGCATCAATATCTCCGCTAGAATGGGAGAGAAGAGGGAGCCCATAGGAGCCCCACTCTCCTGACGGTAGATAATGTCATTAAACTTAAAATAGGATCTCGTCTGAACAAGGCGCAACGCTGCAAGCACAGCCTGAACCTCCAGTGTAGGAACGTCAGCTGCTAACATTTTGGACTCAATAATTCCGTGAACAAATGTGACAGGAATGCTGGGAAATAACGATTTTACGTCGAGCGAGGCCATCAAAAACTTAGATTCAGGTTGAAGAAAGGCCCGGATTCTGGTCAAGGCCTGAAATTAATTAGAAACAGAGTACATCATACTTTTCTCGTGGTACAGAATTTTCCTCATACTTTTTCTCGTGGTACAGCATTTTCCTCATACTTTTTCTCGTGGTACAGCATTTTCCTCATACTTTTTCTCGTGGTACAGCATTTTCCTCATACTTTTTCTCGTGGTACAGCATTTTCCTCATACTTTTTCTCGTGGTACAGCATTTTCCTCATACTTTTTCTCGTGGTACAGCATTTTCCTCATACTTTTTCTTGTGGTACAGCACTTAAAACTAGTGTGGATATACACCCATGAGCCATTCCATTATGACCATTTCCGGCCTAGAGAAATGAGCGTGCTCAGAGACCGAACGGGGGCGTAGGTGAAGCTCACAGAGCAGTATATATACAGTGACGGAAAAAAAATCCCAACACCAAAATGGGGTTGTGTTAGATAAACGACAGTCGGTAGGCGGTGAGAGCACATCTGTAAGATGACGTCTATGCAAATTTCGCGCTCGGTGCATACGTGTGGTGCTAGTAGCGCCCCTCGGAGCATGCAAAGCAGGTTTGCTGTAAATACGCGCTGTAACGTTCGTGAGCGTTAGTTATCGTTGAGATTCCACGTAGTGTGTTGATGTTAGTCAAGAATGCCTTTAAGAAGACGAAGAAGCCATTATCAACAGCTTACGGAGTTTGAACGAGGTCGTGTAATAGGGCTACGAGAAGGTAGATCTTCTTTCCGCAATATTGCAGAACGACTTGGCAAGAATGTAGCCACTGTGCATGATTGTTGGCAGCGGTGGTCAAAGGAAGGTACTGCCTCAAGAAGACCGGGTTCCGGCCGGCCACGTGGCACTACTGAGAGGGAAGACCGCCGTGTACGGCGTATGGCCGTGGCGCATCGTCCTGCGGCAGCAATTCGAGCTGCAGTTGCCACCACAGTGACACAACGAACTGTTATAAATCGGTTACTTGAAGGACAGCTCCGAGCCAGACGCCCTGTAGCGTGCATTCCACTTACTCCAAACCACTGCCGTTTGCGACGTCAGTGGTGTCAAGCTAGAGCTCATTGGAGGACGGAGTGGAGATCTGTTGTGTTTTCTGATGAAATCCGGTTCTGCCTGGGTGCCAGTGATGGCCGTGTGTTGGTTAGAAGGAGGCCAGGTGAGCGCCTGCACCCAACCTGTCTGCGGCCGAGACACACTGGACCTACACCTGGAGTTATGGTCTGGGGAGCAATTTCCTATGACAGCAAGAGCACTCTCGTGGTTATCCCACGCACCCTGACGGCACAGTTGTACGTCGGTCTGGTGATTCAACCTGTTGTGCTGCCATTCATGAACAGCATTCCAGGGAGTGTTTTCCAACAAGATGACGCTCGCCCGCATACCGCTGTTGTAACCCAATATGCTCTACAGAGTGTCGACATGTTGTCGTGGCCTGCTAGATCACCAGATCTTTCACCAATCGAGAACGTATGGGACATCATTGGACGACAACTCCAGCGTCACCCCCAACCAGCATTAAACATCCCTGTATTGACCGACCAAGTGCAACAGGCATGGAACTCCATCCCACAAACTGACATCCAGCACCTGTACGACACAATGCATGAACGTTTGCGTGCTTGCATTCAGCATTCTGGCGGTTACACCGGTTATTAATGTACCAGCATTTCACATTTAAAATGGCTCTTCTCGCGCTTACAATAAGCTGTAATCTTGAAACCTTAATCGATTAAATATGTTACCTATACAAATATACTGCCGCCATTTCATTCCTCTACAACTATTTTGTCGTGGTGTTGGGATTTTTTTCCGTCAGTGTATATACAACCCGAGGACCGGCATTTGGGTAGTCGAGTGTTCGGAGTCAGAATGGGAAAGGCTACCGATTTATCGGAGTTTGATAACGGACAGATTGTGATGGTACGGCGCCTCGGAACTACGATCTTGGAAACGGCTCGGCTTGTGGGTTGTTCACATGCCGCTGTAGGGAGGGCGTATCAAAAGTGATGCACAGATGGCAAACGACGAACCGTCGTCCAGCCGTGTGTCATCCACAGCTCACTGATGCCAGAGGGTAGCGGAGATTATCGCGCATTGTTCACAGCGACCGCAGCTACAACAGTGGTGATCAGGGCAATGTGTCCCAACACACAGCTCATCACAGCCTTCTGCGCGTGGTCCTGCGTAGCTGAAGACACAGCAGGGTTCCCATGCTCACTGCACGTCATCGCCAAGAACGCATGAAAATGAGCCCAAGATCATAGAGATTGGACCATGGATGATTGGAAGAAAGTGGCCCAGTCTGACGTATAAAGATTCCTGGTGCATTACATAGATGGCCGAGCGCGGATACGATGATTACCAACGGAGGCTATGGCACCTAGATGCACTGTTGTGCGAAAACAGGCCGGCGGCGGAGGTGTTATGCTGTGGGCGATGTTTTCTTGGGACACTTTAGGCCCCATTTTCCCAATAACCCAATCCCTGACAGCTGTGAGGTATCTGAACATCGTTGCGGACCAAGTTCACCCATTCATGGCAACTGTGTTCCCTGCTGGTGATGACCATTACCAAAAGGATAATGCGCCATGCCACACTGCCAGAATCGTCAAGGAATGGTTCGAGGAACATGCTGGTGACTTTCTGTTGATGCCCTGGTCTCCAAATTCACCTGACATGAACCCAATCGAACATTTGTGGTTCGGCTTGGAAAAGCGGGTTCGCGCTAAATCACCACCACCACCCAGAAATCTACAGGAACTGGAGGACCTGCTGTTGACATTATGGTACCGAATACCTCAGGATACCTATCGCTACCTCACTGAATCGATGCCTCACTGAGTGGCCGCTGTTTTGCGGGTTAAAGTGAGTCCTACAGCTTATTAGGTATTCATAATGTAATGGCTCATTGGTGTACATGTAAATCAACAGATACTTCAAACCAGTCCGCTTATGCCTTTGACTGTACTTACTGCGATCTCAAATGTCACCTGGGGGTTTCCAACACCTTCTTCAGGGACCACGTTAAGAGATACGGAAAAGTTTGGAGACCTTAATATTTTGAGAGATGCCACATCGCTTTCCAATTTCGATATTTTTGATCCGAAGAAGATATGAATAAACTATTAAAGTGTGTCACTGTCGCAATTAAAGGATTGAAATAGTCGTTTTATCTTACTTTTGGGGTCACATGTTTTCAATGTAAAGAACCTGGGCAACTGTACCTTACTTCCAACACAAAACTGCAATTTACAGTAACGGCACGGCCAGCCACAACTGTTGCTCCGAAAAATGTCTCTCCACCAGCATCCATTACTTTTAACACTAGAAAGTAGAAGACAGTAAAAGATACGAAATTTGTGCCAGTAAACAGTGGTAGAATTCACAGTAGCCGTCTTTGCACTATTGAAATATACACAGGTAAATAGGGTCTGTTATTAAGAGATTTAATATTAAAAACTATGTTAAAACTTACTGTATATACACATCAATGATACATCTGAGATCTTTCGAGTCTACTATAGTAGAAGAGTCTATAGAATCTTCTTCAGATTAAAAGAAAAACAGAATGACGATTCTAGCAGCAAGTCTTATACTAAAGTAATACCAAGTTCATGACGTATCTAAATAGGCGTGCCGATCATTCAATGTGGGAGTAAAAAACTTGAGAACAGAAATTCACAGTTCAGGACCAGAGTGATTAACCGAACAGTCACGCTTTTTTACAGAGATCAATGTTTTTCATGGTTGAGGTACATAACAATTTATGTCTTCATGACAACAATAATGTTGTAGATAGTGTATAGACTTTCCATAAATAAGGTCGAAGAACGTGAATTAGTAGGGGCCAACACACGTGACTCTTCCCAAATCGGGAGGTGAGTGCCCCCAATCATTAAACGTGAAAAGGCCATCGGCGATTCAGTTATACGTACGTTATATTGATGTTCACTCAATCTAGCCTTCAATGAACGGAGCGTCGATCCGATTTACATGAGGTGGAGTCCCGGGGTATCATTGGCTCTCATGGGAACCCCGTATACTCCACATCGGTCGTTCATATCTATTGGATCTCTGTCTTTTTTGACTAGCGTTTGAAAATTAATGTTCTTTATACGAAACGCTACATGTTATCTACGACATACATTTTTTTAAATGTTAGTAACTGGTGGTATAAAATTCATAGAACCCAAAAATTTGGGCTTTATAATTTCTCTTTGTAGGGTAATTTGTGTCGAGGGCCGCGGGTGGCCTAGTGGTCAATGTTCGTGACTGCCACGGAGAAGACCTCGGGTTCGATCCCAGGCAAGTACGAACGCTCGAAGCACTAAATATCCGCCATGCGTCGGATGGGCACGTTAAGCCGTCGTGCCCCGGGTACTGCCCCCTCCCGGTAGTAAATAAGGGCGTCTTCCACCTCGCTTCCGTGTGACTTTCCTATCGGGCACTCTAGCCCAAATCTCCTAGCTTCATATTTCTAAGGGTTGTTAAAGACCTAGGATCTGACACTCCCTAAAATCCTCTACATATGATTTGATCTAATTTGTGTCTATTTCAGTAGTTTTTTCAATATATTCCGAACAATTTCAGTAGAATACCCACGACCTCTAGCTATTTCAGTAATTCTTTTGACTTCAAGGCAACGAAGTCGGTAAGTGAAGGAATGGGTTATTGCACGCCGAAGTAAAAAATATATAGAGGATAGTTTATAACTGAGAGGGTGGGCGGAAGCCAGTGGGATTAATACCGTATTAGAAGAGGGTTTATAATAAACCGAATTTTGGATTAAATTGGTAACAGGGTTTCGCTGCAAAAGGAAATCTAGGAACGGTAAGGTAAAATTCTCTTCAAGTTCAACTGTAAACTTTATAGTAAGGTAAGCTGATGATATATATTTCGCTAGATCCATTAAGACTTTCTTTGGATGGGGCAAAAAAAAAAAAAAAAAAAAGAAAAAAAAAAAAGGAGTATTTCGTCAACATAACGCAAAAATAGACTAGGCTTTAACGGAAAATCATCCAAAACTTTATTTTATTCTGCTAGGATGGCGGAAAACATAATTCTCTGATGCGATGCAGTGACTTCTAACGCTATTTCTAACAACTCTGTGGAATGTCGGCGAACCTTACAACCCCAAGTTGTGCATTTGGATGCTATCTCCTTCCGTCCACCTGGGTAGCCTTATGAGATTGCCAAATAAGACTTTTCTGAGATTCCTCATCCTTTGTCGCAATAGAGTCAACGTCGTTCACGGGATTCCACTACCCTTTCTCTGGTTCAATTCCGGTCCCTTCTAATACTTTTGTAGTTTCAATATCTCCTGCCTCTTCTTCAGGAAAAAATACCTTTTCAGCACACTCTCGTGGAGGCAGCTCACTCCTAGCCATCTTTTAAACGTGCTGCCCCTTCTGTAGCGGATTCACCTATGGACTCCAGCGGTTTGGATGCTTGCTGTCTGCCTCTGAGTAGGATATCATTGAACAACACACAATTTCCCTCTGAAATGAAAATAGCGAATCTTTTTACTAATTTCAATGTGCTGAACACTAAAATGACAATAAAATCTGTCGATTGGCTCTTGTGTTTAGGAGAGGCTCAGTCAGCAATATATTGCATCAGCCCATCATACACACCATTCCCAGGAGCTATTGAATTGATGGGATGATGCGATGCAATTGAGTCATGACATCGCTGACGTAAGATGGACTGAAGTCTCGTAGGGTAAACAAGTGTTTGTGCGACTTCCTGGGCTACACTCCCATTTACTCCTGCGTCATATACACAAGTTATCCCTGCAGTGTAAATCCAGCAGTAGTGGTGCCTCGTAACTGTGTTAATAGTCCAAATAACTTTTGTTATATTTGCGGGGAAGTGACGTTTGCAAGCCAGAAAAAGGCCAGCCGCCCTGGTGGCGCAGTGGTCTAAGCGATGGCTTCTGACCATTCCTCCGAGATGGGTCCGAGTTCGAATCCCGTTGAGGTATGTATGTTGTGTTAGTCTTACTGCACTGACTGTCTCCCTTCCCTGGAACCAGTGGCCCTAAATTAGGGACGGGCTACTGCTTATAGCCAACTGAGTAGCTCATGGTGGTCCTTAAACCCCCAATAATAATATAAAAAAAAGGTCATCACACCGATAGTGAAAAAGACGTATCAGCTTTATTTCGGATGCAAGATGGAGGACAAGGCATGGGCCTCGCACAAATGCTGCTGTACGTGTGCTAGAAATCTTCCGAAGTGGCTGAAAGGCGGTAAAGTGTCGATACCGTTTGCTGTTCCTATGGTTTGGAGGTAGCCAAACAATCGTGCAAGTGACTGCTACTTCGGCATGGTATTACCTGTTTCGAGAAAGAATTCATCTCATAGACGTTCTTCGTATTGAAAATTATAAATATAACGGGAAAGTGCAAGACATATATCGTATAACAGTTTTAGAACAAACATTTTCAGCATCACCACACATATATTTTTCCATGATAATAAAAACTTACCATTTATTACATACGCAACTTTCAACATTTCGGGGTAGTTGTCTTGGTACATATTTATCAGCTGAATGATCACATGAATGACTGAAAAAAACAATAACTTCATTAATATATTCAAAATTCCTTTTTTTTTATTGAATAGCGAAGTATGAATAAATGTTTTTCTTTTGAATTATTAATTTGAATCTACCTTGGAAAATGACACGATTTCGCTTTTATTTTATTTTTGTATTGCTAAGTTAATAAAATTTGACAGCAAAACCATTTTATTTATTTGCATTGCTATGATAATAAAATCTGATAGCAAAACGCATGATTGTGGAACTTCAATCACTCCTTTAGAGTAGACCAGTTAAGGAAAAACTCTGCCTATTGCACCTCAAGTATCCTGCTTTGGAATGACGGCCGATCGCTACCTGTTGTGTTCCAGTGAGGAACTTTAGCTAGGTGGCCAGTCCTTATCCAGACAGCTGCGGTTGCGTTTTCAATCCAAGACAACAGGGTTTTACGAATTTGAGGTTTTTGTGTAGCCTTTCTCCTTAACATTTGATAGGGTTACTTTTAATGTCATAACTATGAAAAGAAACGATTCAGTCTAATTGTACCTCTTCCCCTTAATCGTTTTCACGTGTCCTAAGATGTCCATTTTAATACTCCGTCTTGAAACTCCTGTTGTGTAGTGCTTCACAATGTATGTTATATAATATTCAAAATTATGGATGGTAACACAAATGCTCGCACGAAACTGCGCTGCATCAGCAAAAGTTCAACTTTTGTTACGAACAAAGGTCTTAAACCAATGACTGCAGCAGAGTCTGACAGCACGGTTGACAGGTCGCAATTCGCGCATTGCGTGAACGCGATATGATCGTAGATGAAGCAGTTCTCCAGCTTTTAAGTGCACTACCTAAAGACATATTTTATTAGAACATTTCCCGCAGTGATTTAGTGGGGGACTACGATAAATTTTCAGAAACTCTTCATTTAAGACGGCCATCATCTGTGTTTATTCTACATCGGTCACAGAACCAGCTTTTTCAAACTTAAGGAGGGAAACTGGCATTATTTTCGGCACAGTCTCGTTTGGAAACACTTTTTGACATAATGCGAACGATTTGTTTCCAAACCAAAACGTGCTTCACGAGTCGGAATCAACTTATTTTATTAACCCTCAATCCTGTTCTTCTGTCCAGTTACCAGTACAAACATCCTGTTCTTCGTTCCAGTTTACTAATACAGTTTCATTCTGCTCGTCGGTCTAGTTTACCATCAACCATGTATCCTGTTCTTTGGTCCAGTTTACCAATACGAACCAGTTTCCTATTCTGCTTACTGTTTGAAGTGATGTCTCACCGGTCACAGACAATCAGATCTCTCAATCGACGAAACACGAAACCTCGTACGAGAGGTACCTTTTAAAATGAACTCCTGCATGTGGGATTCGTATTTAAAAGTTCTTGTAGTGTGGGGATTTATGCTAAATGTGTGTGTGTGTGTGTGTGAGAGAGAGAGAGAGAGAGAAGCTGAAAACACGTGTTAACAGTAGAGAGAGAGAGAGAGAGAGATAAGTTACTGCTATGTAATAAATTTTAATGCACTGCACGAGTTTAGTACAATATGATTTAAATACATTCATAAAAACGATCAATGGTAGCCGGTAAATAACGTTTTGTCTTCGAAGTGGTCACACTGGGCGGTTGTGGTAGACCTTGTTTGTGAGAAGCTGGTTCAAATGAGTATTTCTAAGTCTGTATGCTTGATAACTGGAAGTGAGGCAGTATCATCGCTTGTATTCGTCGTTTCTATTTCGTGGAGCTATGCAATGTTTTTACGTTATTTTTGGTTATTTGCTGTAATCAAATCATCCCTTATACACTAAATGCTTAACGCCAGTACTCAAATAACACCTAGCATGCACTTAAATATCCAAGAAACTTCTTTATTCAGCTGGTTGTTGGCGTACAACTCAAATTGTAGAACCACAATTTCACTCGTTAAACCCACTACATTCTCAACATCTTAGAATAATATACAATATTTAGCTGTCAGACAATCACAACATCGTAGAATATAAGATAAAATGAAACTGACAGACTGATTATGTGGTAGATCCGTACGTGCGATTTCCGTACAAGTGGATTAAACATTTCTAACAAAGTTCTGGTTTTTTGGACGAGGGGTTATAAAAAAATGCGCCTACTGGGGCAGAGGATAATCCCTAAGGAGGAAAAAGAAAGTAAATCAATCTTAATACTTCTAAAGGTGTTTTGTATGTATTACACTTCTTTCAAGGCATGTAGTAATTTTTTTATTGCACTTATAATATACTATGTGGACATATATATAATTGAGGAACAACTAAATGATAGACGAAAGATAATCTCTATGCAACTTATCTGAAACACGAAATGAGATGATTTTGCAAACATCGAAACTCAGGTATGCTGCTTTTTCAAAAATAAGAAACTTATTTATTTACGCACACTATATTTTAGGATAATGCACTATATTGACAAGTCACCGGACACCTAGAAGAGAAACACAACATAGCATTTATTGGCATACATCAGTACGGTGTCGGTCCACCTTTGGCCTTAATGCACGCACTGACCCTTCGAGACATGCTTTCGACAAGGTTTTGGATCAGGGCGATAGGTATGCGCTTCCATTTAGTACATAATGCTGCTGCTAACTGTGGCTTAGTAGTAGGCCTTGGTTCCAAACTTCTTATGCGGCGCTCTAATTCATCCCATAGGTGCTCTGTGGGATTAAGATCAGGGCTATGTGCTGGCCATTTCACACACGATATGGAATTATCGTCAAATTACGGCGTAACAGTCATTGCTTTATGGCTCGGTGCATTATCCTGCTGGCATCAACAAGGCTCGGTTCCATAGTATTGCCACAGAGTTGGTACGGCATAATTGTCCAGAATATCGAAGTAGACGTGCTCTTTAACAGGTTTGTCCACGATAACCATTGGGCTGGGACCATACCACGAAAAAAAACCCTCACACGAGTACACTGCTAGCTCCAAACTTGACCGTAGGAACAGTACACTGTAGTAAATAGCGTTCCCCCTGCTGCCGCCATATCCACACACGGCCAGCACATTGATGGATCGTGTATCTGGAATCATCAGTAAATACGACCAGTTTCCATTGATCTACGGTTCACGATAAATGCTCTTTACACCATGCTAAACGACAAGTAGCATTCCGAGTCAGATGAAAGATTTATGAGCAGCCGCACGACCACGGTAACCCGTGGAATGAAGTTCTCTGCAAATTGTACGTGTACATTCCGACGTTCCAGCATTTTTACTCACCTGTACACTGAGGTCATGTGCAGTACTCTGTCGATTAGCTGTAAAGAGTCTCGTGAGGCTTCGACGTCCTCTATCACTGATTTTCTTTGGTCTGCCGGTACGTTTTGCTGCTTCAGGCACGTTATGTGCCTTCCACGCATTCAGTAAATCCAAAACAGTTGACTTGGGTATGTTTCAAGACCTCATTGTTAAACCCTTTATGCGAAAACAAGACATAAATTTAACTATCTCCATAAAGCTAACTACACTGGTGCACAAAATTAAAGGATAATTTATAAATTCGTACATAAATCGAAGTATTTAAGAAGAAATTCAATTCAATTTGGTAAAGAGGTTTATTATTACAGTGCTTATGTGTAAGTCAAGCAGAATAAAACCAAAATCAACTTATAATGTGCATGTGTTAATACCATAATCTTGCAATTTACATGAAACAGCAGTCCATGAATAATTTATAGCTTAAGACATGCGGTATTTTGATATATAGACGTGATATTTTAATATGGAGCATGATAATCCCTGAGAGCCATGCAACTCAAGCGATAACTCATCATGCTGTCTATGAGGGTATTGATAGGATCTTGAGGAATGAATGACCGCTTCTCAACAGTTATACGCTCTTGAAATGTTCAGGCAGGGGACTGGCGAGCAACAGTCTTCTCCCTAGAGCATACCATGCGTGCTCAATGAGAGTGTGGTCAGCGGATCCGGGTCGCCTATCCATAGGGTGAAAATCTCCATCTTCGAGAAAAGCATAGACCAAATGATTTCTATCAGATTAGAGATTGTCTATAATAATAAAATCTGGGCCGGGTTCTCCCCTGAATGTCCCAGTACAGTCATTTGCAAAAGTTTAAGACCACCTGTCAATTTATTGAAAATCAATATCTTTAAAGAAACAACTAATGACTAGTCAGTCATTTGAAAAAATGACACCACCGATGAATACTTACATTCTTTAGAACACAAAAAGACTATACTTTGTGTGGTCACCTTTTGTTTTTTATAACTGACAGAATACGATGTGGCATATTCTCAATGAGGGATTTGCAGTAGTCACTTGAAATGTCTTTGCATTTGCACCAAGCGTACTTTATCGCGTCAATCAAAGCTTGGGAATTTGATGGCTGTTTTTCTGCTACCTTGTCTTTTAAAATGGTCCACAAATTTTCGATGGGGTTAAGATCAAGACTATTACCGTGCCAGTCAAGCGCAGTTATGTTATTCCTCTGCAGGTAGTCCTTTACTGTCTTTGATCTGTGGCATGGAGCACCATCATGCACAAAGACTGTGCATCTGTGCACTTGCATATGAGTTAACAGCTTCTCACGTAACATTTCCACATAAAAAGAACCAGTCATGGTAGTACCTGTCGGCAAAAAGGATAATGAAGCAGTACCAGATGCTGACATAGCAACCCATATCATTTGACTAAGCGGATGTCTCACGGTGCTAACGCTGTATTTTTCATTAAACTTTTCGCCTTTTGGTCGTCGAACATGTGCTTCACGTGATTCAAATTGAGGCACAGTTGATTCATCAGGAAAAAGAACTTGTCCGAATTTCAGCAGTCCACGATTGATGACGCTTCGCAAACTGGAACCTCTTCTTTTCATGACAGAGATTAGTCTAGGCTTATGTGCAGGTTTATAAGACTTTAATCCAAAATCTTTGCTGTGACGTAGGGAAACAGTGCTGATACTAATAACACCGTTTTAACTGTAGGAAGTCCTCGATTATCTTGCACGAACTCCTCGGAGAACGCATAACTATTCGCCTTATGGTACTGTCACCACGTGGGCTTGTTTTCTTTTTTTTTTTTTTTTTTTTTTTTTGATTGGAGGTTTAACGACCACCGTGAGCAACTTAATGGGCTATAAGCAGTCGCCCGTCCCTAATTTAGGGTCACTGGTTCCAGGGAAGGGAGAGAGCCAGTGCCGTAAGACAAACACAACATCCTTGCCTCACCGGAATTCGAACCTGGACCCCGTTCGGACGACAGATCAGAGGCCATCGCTTAGACCACTGCGTCACCGGGGGGGGGGGGGGCGGTTTGTTTTCCTTGGACGTTCACTTCTCTTTCGGTCGCTAAATTAACCTGTATCTTGGTATTTCATTATCGTATTATGAATAGCAGTCTTCCTCACATTCATCGTTAGCCGCCCCGGTGGCGCAGTGGTCTAAGCGATGGCCTCTGATCATTCGTCCGAAAGGGGTCCGGGTTCGAATC
The DNA here is from genome assembly GCA_039090855.1 of Macrothele yani. Taxonomy (NCBI): domain Eukaryota; kingdom Metazoa; phylum Arthropoda; class Arachnida; order Araneae; family Macrothelidae; genus Macrothele; species Macrothele yani. The sequence goes on from CM077012.1 coordinate 16,834,160, forward strand.
CCGGTGAGGCATAGATGTTGTGTTTGTCTTACGGCACTGGCTCTCTCCCTTCCCTGGAACCAGTGACCCTAAATTAGGGACGGGCGACTGCTTATAGCCCATTGAGTTGCTCACGGTGGTTGTTAAACCTCCAATCAAAAAAAAAAAATCATCTTTCTACTTATGTCACGTTCGGAGCATCCTTCATGATACAAAGTCACTATTTAATCCCTCTGAAAAAACTTAATGACGCTGTTTTGCCCATTTTTTGCTATATAGAAAATACGTAAAAGCCTCTCGGCATGAACACCAGAAGCAAACTGACGCTCGCACTTCCCCCCCAACTCTATGAACAGCTGCCGCTGTAGGATGATACGACACCGACAGGAAGTTGAGTAATGCAGACAGTAGCTGATGCAATCGGAAGAAATCTAATACCAACAAGTGGTCTTAAACTTTTGCAAATGACTGTATATGGGTCACGATTTTGCATCTGTACCTCTGGAAAGTAATAGAGCGAGTGTGAAATATGTGCAGCTTTGTGCGCCTTTTCGTCATGATTCTTGCCTAGACCATCACGCCACCCACAGTACTTAAGTTAAATCGCGATTAGTATGTGAAAAGAACACTCGCCAACTGATCTGGACTCCGAGTGCAATGCTGACGACTCCACGTCAAACGAGCTCGTCGGGCGGCGGAAATTAGAGAGACACAAATAAGTGGTCTTGCATAAAGGCACTGCTCACTGAGTTTTCTTCAAACAGTATGCCTTGAAAACCCCGTTCCTATAGCTGCTGCAAGCTCCAAAGGGAGTTTCCTAACAGAAATATTTTTCGTTCAGCAGTGAGACTCTTATAGCGATAGTCTGCAGTTGTCTCTGAGACGGGCTTGTGCTGTTTGACATCTAATGTCTCCTGTCTATTAAAACGGTCTCCAGAGTTTTAACAGGACATTTTGTGGAAAGTTCAATGCCTTGGAAACTTCAGTCTGGGGCCTTCCACTTACTGCTTCAATCGTTCTTTACCGCTAAAAAACATGGACACAATGTCTTCGTGACGTAATCAGCTCGACGTGCGTTTGACGTGAACGTGAGTTTCCTAGAGTAGCTACAAGATACGAGTAGACTCGCGCTTCCTTTTAACGCAATCCTAATTTGCACATTTCGCCTTTACCTGTGGCAAAATTAAATGCCGGATAGTCTTCTTCGCATCTTCTCCAGTTTTCAGTGCATTGTTTTACATACATCGACAGGTATATGAGTTTTTGTAGATTTTTGAGCACCTATGTACTTGAACCATTTTAGTTTTGTTTCGCGAGATGGTGTCCTTTTAGTTTACGTTGGATCTTGCTGAATGTCACGTTAAACTGATAAATGCTTCATGTTAAGTGAGCGTTGCTAATTCGTTCGTGCTTTGTGATAATGTGAATTACGTCCTGGACGGATTTTGTGCTGGGGAATTAGTGCGAACTGGGTACAAGGTACATATAGCTCTGATCCTTCAGTGATCCATAATCGGCAAAAGAGATACTAGGTATCCATGCGCTTATCGATTTCGATGTTGCCCTAAACCAGGTGTAACCTGTGGGTCGTGACCCAAACTTGGATCGCCGTAGCTTTACAGAAAAAAAAACCCACACTTATTTATATTATTACATTAGCATTTTTTATTTTGAAATAAACCCATGGGTCGCGAAGTTGATCGTCTTGTTGATTTTGAGTTGTGGACAAAAAAGGCTAAGAACCCCTACTCTAGACCTACATCAAACGGATATCACTTCACTATAAAAGGAAGAAACTTTATTCTTTGACGAAATGACACTTTTTCAGAAAGGATATCTGTCTACTGTAGATCATTCTCAGTTCACTTCTTTTGCTTCTTCGGTGACCTAAAACCATCAAAACGCAAATAACCGATTTGCCCCAGAAAACACCCCTCACTTCCTAGGGCTGAAGATTTGGTCAACTTCCAGAACCCATGACATATTCTTCGGTTGACGAGGGGAAAATAAGACAAACGGAAAAATAACAATTTTGCGTGGCCGCACCGATAGCGAAGTGGGTCTAAGCGCTGGATTCTGGCCATTTGTTTGAGAGGTTCTGGTTCGAATTCCGGTAAGATGTGGATGTTGTGTTTCTTTTAAGTCACTGGCTCTCTCTCTCTCTCTCTCCTCCATGGAGCTAAATTACGGATGGGCGACTACTTACGTATAGCCCATCAAGTTGCTCACGGTGGTGGTTAACCCCCCTCTCCCCCTTACCAAACCACACAAAAAATTGCAAAGTTAAATTATGGCCTGATGGATTTTGTTAGATGCGAAACGTAATTGTCACATTTTTTTTTCTTCGGATCATGTGGATAATTTGCTTCAGTGCAGGATTTTTTTATGTTTGTAGAAGTATTTTGTACGCGAGGTCTGTAAAAACAAAAATGAGGGGGGAGGGGGTAACATCTGAGAATGCTCTTGAGGTAACTCCTTCTAGAGCAGAAGGCTGTACGAGTCTGTTCTTGAAACTAAGTAATAATTCTGCAGGAATTCTCAAAAAATAGCACAAGTTTGTGAAGACAGAGAAATGTGTCTTCAGAAACTTGTGCTACATTTGCGGGATGCTTGTGCATGGTTAATCCAGTCAGGTCACCGAAGAAGTAAAATGCTCTAGTGTGTGTGTCAGATTTTAAGACAGAAAGGAAGAAGTGACAGACTACCCGGCAAACTGTCGTCGAGTGACATTTCGGGTGTTACAGTAAAACAGAACTTTAATAGAAGAACTGAATGACGGCAACTAATTCGGTGGCATCCTAGATATGTGGCGTTTAAACTACGTTTTGAATAGTAATCGCTCATGGCTTGAATGACTCATGAAAAATAAAGAGCAGAATAATGTTACTCTCTAAATCAAATTCTGAGTGCACTGAGAAACAATGATTCGTGAGATTTTGTCTTGGATTAAATCTTTAACAGAAGATAAACTAGGGATACTTACCATGCTTATCATAATACTGCCGCAAAACAAATTCATTCATATCAACTATGAGCACAGTTCTATATTCATGTGTATTGTTCTGTAAAACAAAAGAAAAGATATTAATTTTTTTGAAAAAAGACGCAAAATTTTTCTATAAAAGCAACATGGTACTAATTAACTGGTAAATATTTGGCATTTCATGTATGCTAAAGGATTTTGGGATTTTGCTCAGTTTTTGTCATGTCTTTTAAGAGACATTTATACGAATGTGTGCACATTTTAGCGTTCTATTCTCTGCGTTTCTGTAAACATAACCTTTCGTTTTAGATATTTGGATGGAAAAATTAATTATTTGTAGCAGATGGAGGTAACCATGGCCAAGATAAACGGTTTCTCTTTGGTCGTTTATCTGTCCGTTAGTCCGTCGTCAGTATGTGGACACGATATGTTTATTCCCAGAAGTAGGATGGAAAAACTCAATTTACATCCTAGATGATCAAACTTTTCCGCAACTGTTTCAGTGTTGATAATTTTTCACTATGTGCCCAAAGTACACAGTTCTGTTTCTGCATGGATCTGTTTATGGAGATGAACTGGAAACCACAACTGAGGATGAGAAATATTTGTTTTTCTTTCTTTTGATAGAATAAATGATACACTGGTTTTCATAAATAACTGAAAATGACGCAATACCATAAAAATCCGTCGATGAAAAGGCACCGGAGTCACGTACAGTATACACTGAGTTAGCTAACACCCCAGTTTTACATATTCGGGGCCATAATGAAGTACCACGTGATATCAACGTCACGTGCGCCTACTATAAATTGTGCACACCTATGCTCTGTATCAGGAAACTTCGCGACGAAAGCCCATTTGACCGCGGCAGATAGTTGGGGCCCGGAGGGCAGGTGCCAGTATTTCCGAAACAGCCGCCCTTGTTGGCTGCTCCCGTACTACTGTATCAAGGGTGTACCAGGACTGGATTAACCATGCACAGATATCCAGCAGAAGGGCTCATAGCCGCCCCGGTGGCGCAGTGGTCTAAGGCAATGGCCTCTGATCATTCGTAGTCCCCGCACGGGGATAACTGGTTTTCCAGTTATTTGGGGAGCGGCGCCCCCACGGCCCGAGCTGACCTTGTGACTGGTCAACATCTGATGTCATGCCACCGCTTGTTTTTTGTTTCGGTGCTGTTGGTGTTTGCAGGGACGGCTGTTCATCCAGCTGTTGGGGAGTCGCGTCCCCACGTTCCCGAGCTGGTCTTGTGTCTCGCTTTTTCGTTTTATTTATTTTCTCCACTGGCTAGTTTCCCGTGTTGTATTCTCTACCTAATCGCTACCACGTTATGTACTAACACCCCGGTCTTGTGGTTTTGTTACCCTCCACCACTAACTGATTTATATTAACCGCTCAGTTCGTAGGTTGCTGAGATTCCGTTTAGGTTCCCTTCCAGGATTTGTCTTCTTTGGATTTCTTTTTTTTCCTTTTAGCTGGTTTGGGTACTAGACCTACCTGCATGTTTGCCGCGTGCGGAGACCCGTGAGGCGGAAATGGGATGTCTGGCGGCTGAGGTCGCAGGAGACCGGATAAGTGCCTCCTGTGTACCAACACTCTCTTCGACCCCGGCTTCGCTGTAAACGGGAGGCTAGAGACTAACCCACCTCTAGTCAGAAGTCATGTACCAAGTTGTGTACAGGGCTTTAGCGGCTTTTTTGTCGTATGGCACGGCAGGGTGAGCCCGGGGGCTGTGGGATCATGCCAAAGGCGTTGGCATGGCGGTACCAGGAGGCCGAAGTGTCCGCCGAGTGCGTGTGATCACAGCCAACGGACTATATCTGCAACGTATAAGCTCCAGAACTGTGTCTAGCGTCATTTTCTTGGCTTGCGGACCTCCAGTTCTCCCTTGTAGGGCTCGGTGGTGGGTGGAGTAGTCTGCAGACGAATCTTCCTTCTTTTTTCCATGGGTAGAAACAAAAACAAAACTCCAAATTTCGGACACCTGTGAATATGATAGTTGACAACGACTCTCCTTCGTCTTCTCTCAACCTACCAAGTCTCATACCCTTAAACGATCTTTAGACCATGACCTGGACCAAGAATGTACTACCTCTTCTTCGGCAGCTGTACCAGTCGCTCCGAAGCGTCGTCTCCCTCGATTGCTGTGACTACGCATGCTACACACTTACTTGTAGAATCCATCGATCCGAATGAGAGACTGTCCGCCAGATCTCCATTTTTCATTTCTAAAGCTTTGAACGCTGCAGTTGGCCCCTTGAAGTCTGTGAGGAAGCTTCGCTCTGGGGACCTGCTTGTCCAAACTTGCAGTGTTTCTCAGAGTAACACTTTTCTGCGCCTTTCTAGTCTTCAAGGCATTCCTGTCAAAGTGACACCTCACTCCGTTTCTTAACACCTCTCGGGGTGTTATTTCGGAGTTTGATCTCTTGCCATGCAGTGAGGATGAATTGGTGACTGAACTTGCGGACCAGGGTGTTCTTGCTGCACGTCGTATGATGTTCCGGCGTGATGGCTCTTTGCTTAAATCTAAAAATGTAATCTTGACTTTTGACTCCCCGAAAGTTCCGACAGAAATCAAAGCAGGCTACTTGGTCTGTGCAGTTCGCCCGTACATTCCCAGTCCTCTGCGCTGTTTCAGGTGCCAGAGGTACGGGCATTCACAACGATTCTGTAAGAGTTCCGCTCGTTGCGCTCATTGTGGCTCCGGTGAACATGACGGGGAAGGTTGCACTTCTGCGGCCTGCTGTGTTAACTGCGGTGAGGCCCATGCAGCTTACTCCCGCAACTGTATGAAATGGAAGGACGAGATGGCGATCCAGCGCCTCAAGACCCTAGAAGGCCTCTCGTACCCTGCTGCCAAAGCCAAGTTGGGTATTCCCAACACCCGACAGCGTAGTTTTGCCGCAGTTGTTAAGTCTCTGCCACAACCCGTGCAGCCCTTTGTTCCGCGCCCTGTAGCTCTCGCCGCACTTGCCAAGCGATCTACAGTTGAACAAGCGACACAGGTGGATTTCACCGAGCTCCAGCTTATTCGACCAGCTGAGTCTGCGCCTTCTCTTTTGAAGACGCCCGCCTCTTCCGGTTCCCAGCAGACAGCCTGCACGTGCGGACGACCCGGCCCTCAATCCGCAAAGGTGTGCAGTGTCCATCAAACTGTCTCGGCCTCTGCGAGGTCCCCACCCTCAACCGACATTATAGCGGACCATGGGGGGGAGGAGAGTGACAGTTCGTCCCCAGCCTCAACCAGCATTGCAGAGGAACATGGGGGGGGAGGAAAGTGACAGTTCGTCCCCGCCCTCTGCCAGCATTGCAGAGGAGTGTGGGGGGAGGAGAGTGACTGTTCGTCCTTCTCCGTTAGTAATTTTTTTTTATAAATCTGATTAACTACCTTGTCTTCCCTGCTTTCATCATACTCTTTTTCAACTTTTCCCACGCCTGTCTGCTCTTACTCATTTTCCACGCTTTTCAATATCTGTGACTGATCGTTCTTTGCCTGGCGCTCTTTGGCCAAACCTGGCCCTTGCGCCACTAAAATCCACTAACCAACCAACCAACCAACTGATCATTCGTCCGAAAGGGGTCCGGGTTCGAATCCCGTGAGGCATGGATGTTGTGTTTGTCTTACGGCACTGGCTCTCACCCTTCCCTGGAACCAGTGACCCTAAATTAGGGACGGGCGACTGCTTATAGCCCATTGAGTTGCTCACGGTGGTCGTTAAACCTCCAATAAAAAAAAAGGGCTCATATTGGTCAGCCGCGCACTTGTTTGCTGCTCCCGTACTACTGTATCATGGGTGTCCCTGGACTGGATTAACCATGCACAGACATCCAGCAGAAGGGCTCATATTGGTCAGTCGCACTTGTTGGCTGCTCCCGTACTACTGTATCAAGGGTGTACCAGGACTGGATTAACCATGCACAGATATCCAGTAGAAGAGCTCACATCGGTTAGCCACCCGCGGTTGATCCTAGAGGTGAGCGTCTGGTGTCACGACTGGTATCTCAGCAACGACGTGCAACGGTCAACCAGTTTACCCACCAGTACAACAGTGGTGCAGTGCGACCTATTTCCACATGCACCATACCTTGATTTACCTAGGGTTCCAAAGCCGGTGACCAACTAGATACCCATGGTGACGCCCAGTCAACGGAAGCAACTCCTCGCATGGGCCAAGGAACGTCGGCAATGGACCCTCGACAGGTGGAAGAAGGTCGTCTGGAGTGAATTCCGTTTCTTGCTGCACCATGCTGGTGGCCGGGTTTGCATAGGGCGCGAACAGCATGAAGCCTTATCCCCTGGTTGCACAGTTGTGGTTCAACAGGCCGGTGGAGGTGGTGTTCTGGTATGGGTAGCGTTTACCTGGCAAAGCCCTAGGTCCGTTGGTTTTCATCCCATAAGCATTGAATGGTGGACGCTATAGGGACTTGTTAGCCGACCATCTCCATCCATATCTGCAGGAGGTTTACCCCGATCACAGTGCAGTCTTTCAACATGACAACGCTCCGTGTCATCGGGCTCGTATAAGTACTGAGTGATTGGAGGAACACAACGAATTCGCCACATTGCATTGGCCCCCCGAATTCTTCTGACTCTAACTCAAATCAACATTTGTGAGATATGGTAGAACGGGGGCGAGAACTGCCGATACTCCTCTACGGAATGAGCAAGAACCAAAGGAGCTGCTGCAGCGGAAATGGGGCCCAGTTGCGCATTAAGGATGGTCGACACCTTGTAGAATCTATTCCTAGGTGTGTGCGAACCGTGATTTCACAGAAAGATGGGCCAACGTATTATTAGGTAGGTGTTCCTAATGCAAAGCTAACTCAGTATAGAAACAATATCATGTCAATATCCAAATTTTTGTACAGACAAATAATCGTAAATAATAGGGCAGCCAATTCCCATAGCACAATATAATAATCTCCATCGGTAAAATACACACATATTACACTTTATTATGCTTCTTTAAATACTTTAAATACAATTTTAAAAACTCAAGGTTAAAAAATTCATGAGACCTTCCAGGTCCACCTTGGACCCATCTTCAGATGAATGAAACAACAGTCCGGGTGTGAGTAACATAAGTATACAAGAGTGGTAGACACGTGATGCAACATCTGGGCAAATGCGACCGCCGAAAAATTCACAGAGTGAAATGGCAATTAACAGATATAACTTTCAGTATTCCAGCAATGAATTAAAACTTATATCACAAGCATGAGCAATCACAAAGACTATTACTAACTTAAGCTTTCAGTAAGTTAAAGAAGTATCTATATATTAATTCTATAAGGTGTTTTTACTGTGAGTCCTATTTTGAGAAAACGGCTGAACGTAAAGATATGGTTGAGGTATCAAAATAAAGGCCTTACCATGTAGATGTGCCAGTCGAAGAGAAAACTTAGATTGGGACAACGGTTCGGGCGTTGTGGGGTGGCACATTTCCCATGTAAAGTCTATGGGAGAGGCGTACGATTGACATTCGATCGCCTGCGGCTAACTCACGCGCTGTTGAAAGCGGAAGCATGGAGGAACTGAGATAGTCCTTAGTATCTTTTCTGAGCCAATCGTTGCGCAAAACAATGCTAGCAGGCATTGGTATCAAAGTTCTTCTCAACGGAACAGCGAACACTCTCGAAGACCTGATTGCGTTATGCCGTTGGACTGTGTGATGTATATATACAATTTAATATTCATTCGATCCAGTTTATTCACGTAAATAAGACGTTTCCCATTATGTAAAGATGTAAATAAACATTCCGTTGGCCATTGTTAGTGAAAACATTATGGGCGGCTCCTTATAGCCCATTGAGTTGCTCACGGTGGTCGTTAAACCTTCAGTAAAAAAAAAAAAAAAAAATCACCAACCTGGACTATTGTCTTTACTGAAGTGGTTGAATGAATTTGTCAATCTAATAAAGTCTACATTTGTTGTTTCATATGAGTTTATTCTTTTCGAAAAAAAAAAAAAAACCGTCGATTCCGACGGGTTTCGTCTAGTATCTGAGAAAAGAAGATGGTTCTGTAACAAGAAATAGAGGCGAAACTTTGACAAGAGTGAAAGATTTCTACTCCAAATTATATGAAAGGGATGATACATGTACTCCAGAGATCATGAAAGGTACCAGTACCAGAGTTCTTCCAGTCCTCCCAGCAGAAGTTGCACATGCAATTAAGAACATGAAGCGGGGAAATGCTCCAGGAGAAGATGGAATTACTGTAGACATCATACAAGAAGCAAGTGGAGAAATCGAAACAGTACTCGCCCAAATTTTCACTCCATGCCTTAATGAAGGGAAAATTCCTGAGGATTGGAACAACGCTACAATGATCTTGCTACATAAAAAAGGTGACATTGAGGATCTCAGGAACTACAGACCTATCAGCCTCCTATCAGTGGTTTATAAAATCTTCACTAAAGTTCTTTCACACCGCTTGAAGGTAACACTGGACATGGCTCAACCGAGAGAACAAGCTGGATTCAGGAGTGGCTACAGCACAATAGATCATATCCACGTACTGAGAGAACTAATTGAAAGAGCGAGGGAATATGAACTTACATTGTGCATGGCTTTTATCGATTATGAAAAAGCCTTTGATTCGGTGAAACCATCAGCAGTTGCAATGGCTCTGAAATCCTGCGGTATTGAAGATGCATACATTAATATTATTAATAACATCTATGAAAATGCAAGTGCAAAGATTCTGCTATTTGAAAATACAACACACATAAAAACTGGAAAGGGAGTGAGACAAGGTGACACCATATCTCAGAAGCTCTTTAATGCCACATTGGAAAATGTCTTTCAATCACTGAACTGGGAAAACAAAGGCATAAAGATTAATGGAGATTATCTAACCCACCTTCGTTTTGCTGATGACATAGTCATTTTTGCAACTACCCCATCAGAGCTACAGAGTATGATGCAGGAACTTGCTGACAAGAGTAAAGAAGTGGGATTAAAAATGAACTTTCAGAAGACAAAAGTGATGTTCAATGCTTTTACAAGAAATGAAGATTTATCGATTGATGGAGAAAAGCTGGAGATAACAGACACGTACGTTTATCTTGGACAGCAGATATCAAGTGAGGGTCACATTTGTGAAGAAATTAATCGGCGTACAAAACTTGCCTGGAGAGCTTTTGGAAGAAACAGCATAATTTTCAAGAGCAATATGCCATTATGTCTTAAAAGAAAAGTGTTTGATCAATGCATCCTTCCAGTGCTTACGTATGGTGCAGAGACGTGGACCTTAGCTAAAAGAGACATACAAAGGCTGCAAACAACTCAAAGACCATGGAGAGGTGCATGCTTGGTGTAACCAGGAGAGATAAGAAGAGGAACACGTGGATCCGAAAAATGACAAGAGTGGAAGACATCATGATCAGAGTTAAATCCCTGAAATGGCAATGGGCTGGACATACTGCCAGAAGAACAGACCATCGATGGACAGCCGAAATTTTAGATTGGATTCCAAGGGACAGGAAAAGACCCAGAAGAAGACCACATGGAAGATGGGTGGATGAAATGCGAAAGTATGCGGGAGTGACATGGAGGAGACTGGCACAATACAGACCGTTGTGGAGCAAACTTGGGGAGACCTCGTCCAGCAGTGGATTGATAATGGTTGACAATGATGATGATGATGATATAAAGAAGTAGGAACATAAGTTACAGAATAACCCCCACCCCGCTTTTTTAGCAGAGAAATTGGCATGAATCGGCTGGATATACTTGGTGTCAAGTCTTCCAGCTAAAAGCGGGAGGGGGAGGGTATTCTGTAACTTATGTTCCGATTTCTTTATCATCATCATCATCATCATCATTGTCAACCATTATCAATCCACTGCTAGACGAAAATCTCCCCAAGTTTCCTCCACAACGATCTGTCTTGTGCCAGTCTCCTCCATGTCACTCCCGCATACTTTCGAATTTCCTCCACCCATCTCCTATGTGGTCTTCTTCTGGGTGTTTTCCTGTCCCTTGGAATCCAATCTAAAATTTCGGCTGTCCATCGATGGTCTGTCCTTCTGGCAGTATGCCCAGCCCATTGCCATTTCAGGGATTTAACTCTGATCATGATGTCTTCCACTCTTGTCATTTTTCGGATCCACGTGTTCCTCTTCTTATCTCTCCTGGTTACACCAAGCATGCACCTCTCCATGGTCTTTGAGTTGTTTGCAGCCTTTGTATGTCTCTTTTAGCTAAGGTCCACGTCTCTGCACCATACGTAAGCACTGGAAGGATGCATTGATCAAACACTTTTCTTTTAAGACATAATGGCATATTGCTCTTGAAAATTATGCTGTTTCTTCCAAAAGCTCTCCAGGCAAGTTTTGTACGCCGATTAATTTTTTCATCAATGTGACTCTCACTTGATATCTGCTGTCCAAGATAAACGTACGTGTCTGTTATCTCCAGCTTTTCTCCATCAATCGATAAATCTTCATTTCTTGTAAAAGCATTGAACATCACTTTTGTCTTCTGAAAGTTCATTTTTATTCCCACTTCTTTACTCTTGTCAGCAAGTTCCAGGATCATACTCTACAGTTCTGATGGGGTAGTTGCAAAAATGACTACGTCATCAGCAAAACGAAGGTGGGTTAGATAATCTCTATTAATCTTTATCCTTTTGTTTTCCCAGTTCAGTGATTGAAAGACATTTTATGTGGCATTAAAGAGCTTCTGAGATATGGTGTCACCTTGTCTCACTCCCTTTCCAATTTTTATGCGTGTTGTATTTTCAAACAGCCGAATCTTTGCACTTGCGTGTTCATAGATGTTATTAATAATATTAATGTATGCATCTTCAATACCGCAGGATTTCAGAGCCATTGCAACTGCTGATGGTTTCACCGAATCAAAGGCTTTTTCATAATCGATAAAAGCCATGCACAATGGAAGTTCATATTCCCTCGCTCTTTCAATTAGTTCTGTCAGTACGTGGATATCATCTATTGTGCTGTAGCCACTCCTGAATCCAGCTTGTTCTCTCGGTTGAGCCATGTCCAGTGTTACCTTCAAACGGTGTGAAATAACTTTAGTGAAGATTTTATAAACCACTGATAGGAGGCTGATAGGTCTGTAGTTCCTGAGATCCTCAATGCCATCTTTTTTATGTAGCAAGATCATTGTAGCGTTGTTCCAATCCTCAGGAATCTTCCCTTCATTAAGGCATCGAGTGAAAATTTGGGCGAGTACTGTTTCGATTTCTCCACTTGCTTCTTGTATGATGTCTACAGTAATTCCAGCTTCTCCTGGAGCATTTCCCCGCTTCATGTTCTTGATTGCATGTGCAACTTCTGCTGGGAGGACTGGAAGAACTCTGGTACTGGTACCTTTCATGAAGTCTGGAGTAAATGCATCATCCCTTTCATATAATTTGGAGTAGAAATCTTTCACTCTTGTCAAAATTTCACCATTTGTGTTTCTTGTTACAGAACCATCTTCTTTTCTCAGTGTCATAATCTGTTTTCTTCCCTTACTGAGATGTCCCTTTGCTATCTTTATGCTTTGGTTGTTTTCAATTGCTTTCCTCACTAGTTCACAGTTGAATTTCCTTACGTCTTCAGTGATACTTTTTCTTACTGCCTTGCATAGCTCTATATATTCCACTTTGAAAGTCACATCTTCTTTAGTTGTCCTCATATCTCTTCTTGTTTGCATCAACATTTTGGTTTTTCCTGATAATTTGTTCACATGCAACTTGTTCTTAGACCCAGCTAATTTTGTTGCTGTTTCCATAAGAGCTTTGGTTACTTTTCTGTTAACTTCAGAAATATCCACTTCTTCCGATGTTAGGCCTCCTAAAGCAGAGAATCTGTTCTTCAGTTCCAACTTGAAGGTATTATGGTGTTTTTTAAGGTTGGTTATGTCAATACATTTTGTTTGTCTTATGAGCTTGCCACGTTCGAGTTTAGTGTTGAGGTGCATCTTACATCTCACCAATGTATGGTCACTACCTGTGTTGAACTTGTTTAGCACACTGCAGTCTTCGATGACGAATTTTTTGTTACACATAATAAAATCAATTTCACTTGTCGTCCCATTTGGATGTCTCCATGTCCACTTCCTGTGAGGCTTTTTCTTGAAAAAGGAGTTCAAGATGAAAAATCCTTCTGCTTCTGCAAACTCAACGAGAGTATTTCCACGCTGGTTTCTGTTGCCGTGACCGAATTTACCTACTGAAGTTTCATTCTGTTGCCGTTGCCCTATTTTTGCATTGAAATCTCCCATAATTATCCTCAAGTGCTGCTTACCTTTATTATTTAGATGACGAATTTCGTCATAAAAGTCTTCAATTTCTTCTTCGGGATGACTTGTGGTGGGTGCATAAGTTTGAATAATCTGAGCCTGGTATCTTCTCGAGCGTTGGATAACGATCGTGCAGCTCTGTCAGAGGAACTTTCAACTTCTACCACTTTATCCTTCAGTTTCTTGTTTATTATAAATCCAACACCACTAGTTCTGCCAGTATCTGTCCCACGATAGTAGAAGAGATGTCCACTTTTCAGTTCGATGAGATCTTCTCCTTTTCTCCTTACCTCACTTAGCCCCACGATGTCCCACTTGATCCTTTGTAGTTCCTCTTCCAATTCAAGAAACCTTGAATCAGAAGATAGGGAGCGTCCATTGTACGTTGCCAAGGTCAGCATCAGATGGCAGCCTAGTCCGGTCCTCCGGGGATTCTTAGCACCCTCTGCCTTCATGTCGCACTGGCCGCTGCCTTGGCCAGGTACATTCCAGCTGCCGGAGACTGAGGGCCAAGATTTAAGTTGTGGAGTCATTTTGGAGGGGTTTGGCCATAACTCACCACGCTGGCCAAGCGGGTTGGTGAGTGTGGGATAGAATTTCCTCTAATCCCGATGGTATAGTTATACCGCTATTGGCGGTCGTCAGAGCCCCTTTAGTGGGAACAGGATGCACCACGAGAAGGCGGGGTTGGCATTTGTCAAGGAGAGGCTGTGATGTTACGCATCACCTGACCTTACATCCCATATATATATATATATATATATATATATATATTTATTTATTTATTGAAAGCTTATGTGGTAATAACCTTTGTGATTGCTCATGCTTGTGATATAAGGTTTTAAGGTGTAATTCATTGCTAGAATACTGAAAGTTATATCTGTTAATTGCCATTTCACTCTGTGAATTCTGCGGCGGAGTCGCATTTGCACAGATGTCGCATCACGTGTCTACAACTCTTGTATACTTATGCTACTCTCACCCGGACTGCTGTTTCATTCATCGGAAGATGGGTCCAAGGTGGACCTGAAAGGTCTCATGAGTTTTTGACCTTGAGTTTTAACCTTGAGTTTTTAAAATTGTATTTAAAGTATTTAACAAAGCATAATAAAGTGTAATATGTTTGTCTTTTACCTATGGAGATTATTATATCGTCCTACGGGAATTGGCTGCCCTATTATTTACGATCAGTATATAAACGACGACAGAGAACTGAGACGCAGAAGGAAAAAAATGGCGGTGTGAGCTGTTTGCACAAATATATTACGGGTAAAAAGTAGCACTTAAAACGTGTTTCCTACGAAGTGTAAGCAGGTGTTGCAGACGTAGCAGATATATACACTGAAGAGCAATTGAATTAGAAACAGCTGGCGTTATGCAAATGTGGCGCTGTGGGTTATGCAAATGTGGCGCTTCGGGTTATGCAAATGTGGCGCTTCGGGTTATGCAAATGTGGCACATGACGTATGCAGCGATCCGACAATATAAGGAGTGATGCGACGGGAATCAGTAAGAGTCGGACGCAGTATGGGTAAGACGAAGGATCTAAGCGCATTTGATCGTGGGAAAATTGTCGGGGCCCGACGAATGGGTCACTCCATCTCGGAAGTCGTACAGGCACTGGGATGTTCACGAGCCACTGTGTCACGGGTGCACCGTGAGTACATCGAATCCGGTAAAACCATCCCTGCAAGGGCCAACTGCCGTGGAAAACAGCGTGTGGATGAGCGGGGGTCATCGTCGGCTAGCTCGCATTGTAACAGCGGATAGACGGGCCACAGTGCAAGAAATCACTCGGCAATTTAACGCTGGTGCACAAAAACGTGTAAGCAGCCCCGCAATTCAGAACCATCTCCTCGCTATGGGGTACAGAAGCCATCGTCCCACGAGGGTACCGCTGCTGACCGCACATCACAGGGTGCAAAGATTAACATGGGCGCGAGAACATCGCCACCGGACCCTAGACATGTGGGAAAATGTTGCCTGGACTGATGAGTCGAGATTCGCGTTGGTACATGCGGATGGTAAGGTACGAGTACGGCGCAAACCACATGAAGCGATAGATCCTTCTTGCCAGCAGGGTACTCTTCAAGCTGGTGGGGGTGGCATTCTCGTCTGGGGACTGTTTACGTGGACTGAAATGGGACCCCTGGTATGTGTGGCATCATCTTTCACAGGTCAACGTTACCGGGATATCCTGGACGACCATTTGCTCCCGTTTGTGCGTCTTCAACATCCCACTGGGGACCTCATCCTGCAACAAGACAATGCACCGTGCCATCGCTCCCGAATTGTATCCGAATGGTTGGATGAACACTCCACCAACGTGACCTCGCTTCCTTGGCCAGCTAAATCCCCTGACCTCACTCCCACCGAGCACATCTGGGAAGCCATCGAGAGAGATGTTCTAGGCTCTGATTCCCTCCATCAAATCTTCGTGAACTGTGGGAGCTTGTTCAGGGGTCGTGGATCCGTAGGGATTCCCAACGCTTCCGGTGTCTTGTTGAGTCCATGCCGAGACGAATCGCCGCCGCCATTATGGCGAAAGGTGGTGCTACACGTTACTAGACAGGTATCTCTAATTCAATTGCTCTTCAGTGTATTAAGTCCAGCATATATAATTCATGGAAAAAAAGTACGATAAGGAGCGAAAGGTCGCTTCAAGGAAGGCCGATGTGAAGCAGCTGTCAGATGGGGTTTTGAGTGATTTTATTTGTCGTGTATAAAATTTATGAAGGATTCAAATGACGACAGAGAATATCCACATGATTCAGTAATGGGTGTCCACATGGACGACGACTTCAAGGCACGACCGCTATCTGATGTTATACGCCCTTCGGGGCAGAATGTTAACATCACATCATCTGTGATCAGACCTGCAAGCCGAACGGAGATGTCTGCTACCATCGTACTCCGAAGACGTTATGAGGTGTGCCTGTACTCTAAACAGTTAGTGGTATGCCTGCTTCTCAACGGACGCCACAGAAAAGACCACCTGAAGTGGAGCAGACGTCATTTAAACTGGTTTCAAAAGCAAATGGCGGTTGCTGCTCTTTCAAGGATAAATCGAAGTTTGCTAGCTATAATGACACTTGGTGTCAGCTAATGTGGACTGAACAAGTAACAAGTTATCACGTTAAAAGTTTCCGTGGAGAGGACGTCTGTGGTGATGGTGTCATGGTGTGGAAGTAGAATAACTTTGGGTGGCCGTACATACGTATCGGTATGTGCTTCGTCATCGGAAGCAGGTACATGGATGAAATTTTGGACCTCTGTTTTCGACCATATGCTGAAGCAATAGGGAATGTCTTTCTTCTAATGGACGAGAACACCGGCCTCCACTGTTGTCGCCTTGTCTATCTCTGTCTGGAGAAAATCACTACTGTTTGTTTCGAATAAGTGGTGCAATGACACCGAAACATATAAGAAATGTGTACGAATGACGGATCGGACAGTGAGAACACCTCTCCCCTGTCAACTGAAAGAACCGGATAACTGTTGGAGATGAATGTCAATATTAACCGGATGGAGTGACCACCTTAGTACCCCGACGTAAATCAAACATAACATGCATGAGATGCCCTCGGAAGACTTGTTACAGTTTTCCTGAATCTTTCTGCTTAAAGCCTCCAGCAAGTTCGACGTGCTTAGGAAGAATTATTGAGATTGTCATTTAAATACGCTTAAATGACAATCTCAGTAATTCATTTAAACAATATTAAGAACCATCTTACAAACAGCGTGAAACTCTCTTTGAGAGGACTAGAACGATAAGACAGTCGTACTTGATACCGAACCAAATGGGCTGTCTCAGTTGAATTCGTACTTAAATTTTGTGAAATCTTACATGTGTTTGTATTCGTACATAATTTTGAGAATTATGTACGAAAACTGTCTCATTTACTGACGTCATTATCAGGTTATCGAAACTAGAATTCTGTCTCGTGAATTTTTTAACCTTCAGTTTTTAACCTTGAGTTTGTAATTATTTTTATTCCATCAGTACCTGCATTTTTCGAATTATAAACAGAGACGTATACAAAAATAAAACAAAGGGCATTAAACTCACAATGTAAGCATCATATAAATCTATGTCATTTTGTTAACTTACCAGCAATTTTTAAGATCCAACTGATAACAGTTTGCAAGTTTGGAGGCGATGAACAAACTGATACCTTCTTGGGGACTTCTAATATGCTGAAAAGTTTCACTGTCGAGAAACGTCTTCAACGCCGAAAATAGGTAATCGTATTGGGAAGGGTCTAGTATATACTGTGGAGAGGGCATAGTTCCTAGCTAATGTCCTGGATTTTCGGTAGCTTCTTCTTGTTACTAAAGGAAGGACGTGAAGCATAATTTCTCCTGAGACTTACCAGCAGGGATAATCGTGCTCCAAAGCAGCTTTCAAACGGTCGACTTAAATGCCAATAAATCTCAAGTATGATGGATTCATTTTTAGGTAGCAATTCCATGTGCGTTACCGGGAACGAGCTTGGACTCGACTTTCCACACTTTGGAATACACGAAGAGCTTCTCCAATATCTGAACTCGGGCTGCAGCATTCCGAGGGTCCTATTGTGTTCTTCGACCATCAGATGTTTGCTTCATTGTTCATTCTGATACCCATTCGTCCAAAAAGGATCGGGGTTTGAATCCCAGTGAGGCATGGATGTTGTTTGTCTTTCGGCACTAGTTATTTCCATTCCCTGGAGCCAGTGACCCTAAATTAGGGACGGAGACTGCTTATAGCCCATTGAGATGCTCACGGTGGTCGTTAAACCTTCCATCAATCAATTAATTATTCTGATGATACCATTTACATCGTTAAGATACACTTTAGCACATTGACTGCTTTGAAGCCCAGGTATTCGTCCGAGTTGGGCCTTGGTTCGGATCCTGGTTGAGGCATTGGTGGTGTGTTAGTTTTACGACACTAGCTCTCTCCTGGAGCCAGTGACCCTAAATTAGGGACGGGCGACTGCTTATAGCCAACAGCTGCTCACGGTGGTCGTTAAACCCCCGATAAAAAAATCCAGGAATATCACGCACAACTTTCCTGCGCTTGTGCGTACGTGGCAACAATGAGGAACCGAAGTTTGCATACCTCGGCGTTTTGCTCTCTCCCCGCTATTATTCTGACTTGACATCATTTGCATAAATACGTGCCTGGGGTACTAAATCGTAATATCCCAAATGTTTTGAGCAGTTTAGTATTTTCATGTTTGTTATGCACGATAGAGATATTAACATAAAATACTGTGAGGTAACTATAAGTAAGAAATACATATAGAAAATTTTCTTGAAGTGTATGTCAAGACTAAAGTGCCGAGTCCGTAGCACAATGGTCTAAGCTATGGTTTCTGAACCGTTCGTCAGAGGTGGGCCTGGCTTCGCGCCCTTGTTGAGGCATGGTAGGTGGTGCCCTTGTCTAAAGCACTGGTTCCTTCCCTACCTGGAACTAGCGGCCCTAAATTAGGGACGGGCGACAGCTTATAGCCTCCATCGAGTTGTTCATAGTGGTCGTTAAGCCTTTAAAAAATGAAGACCAAAGAAACCGAATTTTTCCTCTTTCAAAAGTATGAAACGAGCGCATTTAATAATTTTTATGAAACTTCATAATTATTGTTGAATATCTATCATCGCTTTCAGATGGCGATTCTAATGGGACCTCAGGGAAAATTATCTGCAGTTTTGCTGAGAAATATGCATTTACTAAATAAAAATGTACATGTATCTCTCTTGAAGAGATGTATATGTAATTCTTCAAAAACAATTATATACTTTATTTAGTAAAGCAGCTTTTCTTGGCAAGCCTGAGAATAATTTCTCCCAAGGTTTAATTAGGATCGTCATCTGGAAGTGGTTTGTTGCTTTTAATCTTTCTCTTTGCAAAACAGAAGTATGTTTCCTATCATACCTTTTTGTTGTTTTCTTCAAGTGCTTTCATATCTGATTCGAAAACGTACATGACTAACTTCAACACATCTACTGGATGCATGGAATACATATAACCTACAAATAACAAAAAGTAGTTGTGATTGGGGAAAAAAACTGATTACAACAGACCTAGACACATACTCACAATTGCATAAATGGGAAAAATTACTTTGCCTAAAAATAACTGTTACAAATCAATAGGTAATGAGGACCTGAAACATTTTAACTACATATACACAAATTAATAAAGTACTTTTTGAAGAAAAATAGCAAAACTCAGCAAAAAGCTAAAAACTAAACCTCCACTTTCAGCATAAATGACATTTTATTAAAATGTTTAACAGACATAACATTTTCAAAGTTCGTTAAGTCAACTAGTGTTACCCCTTTGTTATTTCTTCTTTACTAGATTGGCGTTGACGTCAAATCTTACCTGTTCCTTGAGCTATAAAACTCGCTCATATCTCGTAGATAATCTTACCAAAGTTTTGAATAAAACAAAGTACGTGTTCTTTCTAGATATAATAAGAAAGATGACACCGAATTTTTGGTGTAATGAGCAAGTCTTTTAAATCCAAAAGAATGCATTTACGCCACACACACACACACACACACACACCGGATGTCTACACACAATTGGTAAAGCATTTGCAACTAGAAATAAACTTTCGGCCATTTGCAGCTGAACTGGAATGTGTGCTGCCAAAAATCACAAATTGTGCACAAAACATTTCTCATAAAGGAAGATACGAAAAGCAAAGAGGATTTTTCAAATCGAGTTCTTAGAAACAAGATACGGTTCAAAGTATGGTACAAATAAAACCTACGTTAGCAAAATACCTATGTTAGTAAAATTTCATGATAATTCACGGATGCTTACTGTGACAAATATCAACCTTTTGTAACTTTCAGCTTTTGTTTACGTTTTATTATGTAAAGTTTGGTTGCTTCTCGTTATGCTTTCTATTCTGAACGTCACGTCTGAACTTCCACGAGTTTATTTTTCAGATCCAGACTGGCAGGCAGTCAAGATAAAGACTAAAAATAGAACTGTGCAGCTGAAAAGATTAGATTGGTTTAGGTTCTTTGTCACGTTGCTATGCTCTACAACTTAAATGATAGTTTCTTTGTGCTGTTAGTCTGTGATCACTTTTGGAATTTACGAGCACACCGTTGTGTGAATACCATTAATCTGTGCTAAGATTGTTAAAATCTTATTGATGATCAATCGGCAAATAGTGATGTGATATCTACTTGAAATCTACGTGGTGTTCATCTTACGACTTGTGTGGTGTGCAACTTTAGTTCGTGTAAAAAAATAAATACGTCCCAAAGATCTGGCTGAAAATGAATTATTTTGTTTTTTCTTAAGTGCGGACCATGTGACGCATTATTTTGATGCTTTTTCTCCAGTGCGGACCATGTGACGTGTTTTCATGTAAATTTGGTTTCCCCTCATTAAATATTTTTTCACTTAACGCCGCAGAGTTAAGTGAAAAAATATGTAGCTTGTAAATGTTTGCAGCCTGACAGTGGTTAGAGTGCAATCAAACGCAAATATGAGATATTGAATGTTCTGAGCTAGGAAACAGATGTACAGAGCTGAGCGATATTATCACAGCTATGTTATACTAAGCAATATTATGGAAATCAATTTTCTGACTATGTTGTGTGAAGTGAGCTAATTGTCAAACTAATGGCAGTGTGAAGTCTATTCGTCTTGTTGCTGAGAATGACGTGTTTACTGAAAGTTACGTAACTGACGTGCTGGGATAATGAAAAAGATGGAATTGGAGATCTGTAAGTACTGTCTCACTACATGCATACAAATCTGCACTAAAAAATGTAAAATCTGCAATTTTGTTATTACGCTTGTACTGTGGTACGGTAGAAATACAGTACAGTTATGTCAGGTATGCCTACGCGTATTGTTGCGAATTTCGTTTTTTCATTCGGCATTTTCTTACATACTATATTCATAGCTCATCATGCAATCAGAAGTAATGCAGAATATAAAGTTGTCTACTTATCAATATTCGGATGAACACTAAAGAAAGGATCTTGCTTTCTCAACACTGAACGATACACAGTTACACGGATATTTGTTTATCAATACAGCTGCGGTAGCCTCTGATTATGTAGCCGTTTACAGTGTGTGGCGGTATGTGAATGATCAACGGGATAGAGCGTGAGAACGAAGCATTATCTTAAACAGTCGGCAAGATCAAAAGCACGGCATTGCATATAAGGAGCTTTATCGTAGAATACGGCTCAAAAGAGGGGAAGAGAAGACAGATGAACATACATTCTCGAAGTTATTTTCGTAGTAATAAAGATAACTGATCCAACCTGACGACCGGTGAGTCTTCAATAAGCTTAATAATACACGGTAATTGTATTGCCATCGTCTTCCATTGGTTTATTATGGGATGAATGGTATGTTTTCACCTTTTTGAGAATGGCATACAAAAGTCTTACTGCAACCAGACTCAAATTTTAAGGGTATTGTCTCGTATTAGAAAATTTTCACTGCTACCTTTCGTTCTTTCCGAGCTCGTTAGCCGGCAATGAGCCTCTCTAGAGGCTGGGCCCTAATGCAACTGCACCACCTAGCCCAATGGTAGGCTACGCCACTGGATATGGTTCTTAATTTTCTTAATTTTTTCTCCATGTGAAGGGCAGTTTTTATATGCTGATCAACTTAATTTTTTTCGCAAGCGATTCTTTTTTCACAAACAGCACAGTACGCTGTTACAGGGCTTTGTACTGAGTTATATTTCAGTACCCTGTGTGAAGGGTTTGTTGATGCTTCGCTTGCTGAGAGTTTTCGTATCGGGAGTTTAACCCGTACTTTACCCGATTGGAGCAAATAAATAAAATATCAGCTAAAGTTATAATTCGTTCATGCAGTGAGGAATGAATGTATTTATTCAGTAGATATGGGGAAGATCTCAAGCATTGTCCGAGATTTTCATTCATTCCCTATATTATTAACACGTTGATTTCCTTCTCCCGTGGCCGGTATTCGCTTTTCTATTTTTTCCATTCTCCCTCGACGATCAGCAGAATCTCGGTTTCACACCGACGAGCGAGATTCTCCCACTTCGCTCTCTACCCACTTCCAAACGACTTCCCCAGCAGAAGAGTGAAGTCGACGGCTAAGAAACACCAAAGAGTGTCCCCTTATTCTTAGAAGGCGCAGATTTCCTTAATTGCCTTCCTCACCCCTCAGGGATCATTATCTAGTTCCTCCCTCGCACAAGAACAAAACTCATAA
Source organism: Macrothele yani (assembly GCA_039090855.1). NCBI lineage: Eukaryota > Metazoa > Arthropoda > Arachnida > Araneae > Macrothelidae > Macrothele > Macrothele yani. The sequence goes on from CM077012.1 coordinate 16,856,593, forward strand.
ATCTACCTTTCGCTCAGATGGGACACTGAGAAAGTGAGAGCCATGCCCGCTGACCAGCTGCATCGAAATGGCGAAAAGAAGCGCTAAGGAAAGGGAAGATGATTCAAATTCACTGTATTCAAAATGTTTACCTAACATTGGTGCCCAGGTTATAACACAATTATTCTATCAGTAATTAAATTCTCATGGTAGTCATACTTTGATTAAAATTTCCTTACCTGATTTAGTTTTTAAACGTTTTGGCCGCTACTTCTTCTTATCAAAACCGTGTTTTCCCAAACACTCAATTATTCACAGATCAAGCGTAACGTATGTACCCAGAGATCTGCTACTGATTTGACATAGAAAATATTTAGTATGACGAGATCATTAGGTTTGAAAATCAATTCACAACACTAAATGTGGCACGCTGTGTTTGTGAACAGCTCTTTGTGAATTTCGGCTTAGCTTTTGTGGGCATTGGAAGGAAATTTTAGTCAGGAGGGCCAAACATTAAAGCAACACTACCGGCAGAGGACATTTCTGATGCCGCGTTTTTTTTTTTTTTTTTTTCGTGCCACGTGTGTAGAAACGAAATTTAGTATATTTTAATTCGCTTGGTTTCAGTGGATTCCTTTGGTTTACCTCCGAGCTTAGTTCTTCAAGTTAGGGCTATTTCTTGGTTTTTCAGGTTTAGGGAGATTAAAAACCTGTGTTTTTTAAGTAAGCTTGTTAAGTAATTGTACGTTAAAAGATCAAGTATACTGCAAAATTGCTTTGTTTGAAATATGCATTTTTACCGGTAATTTGCGGTTTTTAGGCATTTGTATGCACAAAGGTCAAAAATGGTTAAAATATGCAGTTTGGATATGAGCATATGCAATTGCATATAATCCTGATTCTACTCATAACTTACTCTGGTCGGTTATTCTGAAAAGAGCCATTCAGGCTTAATTGAAGTTTCAGTTGTTATGAACGAGTAACAAACAATTTGGAATAATCCGGGTTAGTAAGCTTAGTTAAGCTTGAAGTAAGGTTGAGTTAAACGTAAATAATTCTGCAATCCATTCAAACTCATTTATTCTATAACTCCAAAACACCACATTACGCGCCCTTTACATCCAACGGCAATAACCGGCAGGTTAGCTTGGATTTTGAGTTTTACGGTGAAAAGTTACTCCATTTAGCACCAGTTAAGAAACCTTGCATGAGAACTGAAGTTCCTGGTCGCCTGGCGAACAGTTCTGCGGGATAGCAATGGCCGTTCATGATGGACTAAACAAGTCAAGTAAAACGGGTCTACTTCATTTCCCTGACAATAACTTCAACGAAAGGTCACATGACCGAAAATCATTTCACCGAAGGGTCACATGATCAAACGTTACATTCTCCCAAGGGTCACTTGATCAAAAGTTACGTTCTCTCAAGGATCACTTGATCAAGCGTAACGTTCTCCCAAGAGTCACTTGATCAAACGTTACCTTCGCCCAAGGGTCACTTGATCAAACGTTACGTTCGCTCAAGGGTCACTTGATCAAACGGTACGTTCTCCCAAGGGTCACTTGATCAAACATTACGTTCTCCCAAGGATCACTTGATCAAACGTTACATTCTCCCAAGGGGCACTTGATCAAACGTTACATTTTTCCAAGAGGCACTTGATCAAACGTGAAAATCCTCCAAATACGTGGCGTCAGTGAATAAACAAAAACATCGCTCTTTCCATTTTTAGCAACACACAGCAACCGAAAAAAATTGTTATTTGGTCACCGCTGAAGAAACTAATCCCAGATCTCTCGATATCTAGCTGAGTGAAAATGAAAATCCTCGTTTTTGGGGGATTTTCACTTTGGATCTCGCCTTTTGGATTTAACTGCTATAATTAATATGTACCCAGAGCCGTTAATGCCCACCAGATGGAGACGTCTCAGTAGCTGAGCCCATCTTACGGATTTATGATGTCAGAAGCCGACAGAAAACACACATAGCGCCGTGGATTGTTGGTCACCGTGGTGTAAGGCTAACACGCTCGGCTAGATATCGAAAGATCTGGAATTCGTTTCCCCAGTGGTAACCGAATAAAAATTTTTCGGTTGCTGTGTGTTGCTAAAACGTGGAAAGAGCGATGTCTTTGTTTATTCACTTGATCAAACGTTACATTCTCCCAAGGGGCACTTGAGCAAACGTTACATTCTTCCTGAAGGAACACTTGATCAAACGTTACATTCTTCCTGAAGGGGCACTTGATCAAACGATACTCCTGAAGGGGCACTTAATCAAAATTTCAATTTCCTTTAAGGGGCACTTTATCAAACGTTACATCCTCCCGTCAGGGGCACTTGATCAAAATTTCAATTTCCCTGAAGGGGCACTTGATTGAAAAATAATTTTACCCACAAGTCAGTTTATCGAAAACTCAATTTTATTTCAGAATCTGTTGAAATGTAGTGCGAGTTTGGAAAACTGACCATCAGAACGCTGGGGGATCGTATAAAAATTACTATGTTGATTTCTCTGGGCATACTTCCTCATAGATCTGCCTTCTTACCTTTAACATTAATTATAAAGTCCTAGACCTGGGCCCGTTTTATCAAATTTTAATCCGCAGTGTTCATCAGTGCTGAGACATCCAGAGTCCGAAGTTGGGCACGAACCGGACTGGAGCTGCATAATACTTACTGGAGTTCGGGCTTTAAGAGAGGAAGAGGATTTTTTTTAAAGGGATTTTGTATGATTTAGCACACGAAACTTTTTACACTTTCTATTTGTTAAATAGAATTATTTGGCAATTGTGTTTGGCTGGGGAGTGGGAACTCGGCAGGGCTATTGATTTCGGGCTTGGGTAACAAATACCATAGACCACGAATTTCTGCGAAGCAAAAGTTTATTTAAGAACTATAGATAGTAAATAGCAAGCCAGTGGAGTATAAAAGAAATTTTCGGCGCGGAGGGGGGGCGAAAAACGAGAGTTTTTGAAATCGACCTGAACAAAATAAAGTTAATGAAAAATAGAAGAAAAAATTAAAACATTTTTTTCTAATGTAAGTTTATGCATTTTTATTAAATTATGCCATTTTTTTCTAATGCATGTCGCATTTTATCCCAAAACATAAAAAAAAACAAAAAAACTGAAACACTTTCGCTAGCCAAGTCTTCCTTGCCTTCTTCCTCTAAGTACGTCCCTGTAGCAAGCTGAGGAAATTTTGCTCCCTACCTCAACCAAAAAATATCTAACTGCGAAGCGTTTATATTCTTTGCCTCAACGAGGCAGATCCCTGCTAATTCTATTGAGCAACGTACGACGTAGATTGTTGTGCTTCCCGATTTTTCCTGATGCCCGCCTCTTCGAAACATTTCAGGAAGAAATGAATAGTCAATGAAATTATAGAAATAGACATCCCTTTCCCACTCCGCAGTTGAGAAAGATATCGGTTAATTGTACAGGGAGGGAAGTCTGGAAGAGACGACTTTTTTTTAATGCCTAAACAGGTTAGTCATAGTTTTCGGGCCCGTGCTCTATCTTGTAATGTAAAATTCGGGCTCTTAAAATTGAGCCCGAACTCAGCTCTGGTGTTCATATATTAATACGGTTTACATAGCAAGTGAAGTCATAACAATTGTTGCACTTTATACGGTTTACATAGCAGCTTTAAATACGGTTTACATAGCAGATTTACATAACAATTGTTGCACTTTTACTCAGGCACAAAATATTATTTACAAAGCCTTAGGTTTGGGCTTTCTTATCAAGTTTTAATCAACCGAGCTTATATTCGTAAGGTTTACATAAAAAGTGAAATTAATAGTTTTGCGATTTCACTCAGGCGCATAAACCATTAAAAAAAGATCATCCTTGCTCTCATTCGTACGATTTCAATAACGTCAAGATAATAATGTTGCACTTTTACTCGATCACCAAAAAATTAATAACGGGGCTCTTTGATCGGGCTTATGATTAATGTTTGTGCTTGAGTAAAAGTTCAGCATTATTCAATTGACTTGCCATGTAAAGTTTATGAATGTGAGGACTACGGATTAAAATTTTATAAAAGGCCATATATAAGGTCCAATTAATGTTAGATATCAGGAGACCGACCTATGGAAGAGGGGACAGGGAGAAATAAAAATGGGCAATTCTTGTACGATCCCCTAACGTTTTGGTGGTCAGTTTTCCGAACCTGCATTACACTTCAACAGATCCTGTAATAAAACCCAAAGTTGTCGATCAAATGACCCTTCAGTAAAATTTATGTTTTGATTAATTGATCCTTTGGTGAAACTATCTTTTTCGGTGAAGTGATTTTTTTACAACCAACTGATTTTCGGTTATCTTTCGGTCAAATGAACGATACCGAAGTAAAACGGATACGAATATCATACGATGATACTCCACTGAACAAAAATAACCCGAAAAAATTAAATGAAGGAAAAAGAAAAGTTATTGCAAAATAAATGGATGAATGAATGAAACAAAACAAGTTTCTTTATTGCGGTTTCATGACCGAAGGCATGTAATTCAGTAGCATAGATTCGAAACTAATATGGCTTCTAGTTAATCAAAGTCGAAACAAAAGTAGGATTATTGCATTGAAGAACGTTGTTATTCGTTGACGAAAAACCAATTCTGTAACGATGACCTTTCTCTGGTTGTTTTTCTGATTTTTTTAATGCAACTCTGCCGTGTTCTAATAACCTACAAACACTTCGTGAATACACAAATAAAGCGCAAGTGCTCATGGGAAGAAAAGGTGTATGCGAACTGAATCAAACATTAGTACCAACTAGCTTCATAACTCGGGGCGTTTTAGTGTTCCTCATATGCTTGCATATTCAATAATTTTAACTGCACAGTCAATGGAATTGAGAACGAAATGAACCTACTTTCTACTTAATGCCATTCACTTTAACGTAGAATTGAGCAAAACAGGAAGCATTGTTTCAAAGTATAAATATAAAACAACGCTTCTAATGTCACACCTGAGGTTAATTTTTTGTGTGATTTTACTGATAAGACAAAGTATCTGTGAGCTGATTCTTTCCTATCAGAGTTAAACATTCTTACGTTTATCAATTACAATTTTCGAGAAATCCCAATTCACCCTGACAGAAATTATTAGAAAACTGCCTAAAGCTTATGTGTGTAGACTTATATTCTGTGTTTTATCTTTTCTTTAGGTGTTTTGAACAAGTGATTTCACTGGAGTTCAAAGATACCTTGTTTAAGTCTACAGAATTTAGATTCATGACGAGCAGCAGTCTGTTTTCTGATATCTTCCTATTTTTCACTGGGCAGCAGAAAACTGTTACAGGGCTTGGTGCTGAGCTATATTTCAGCGCCCTGTGAGGAGAGTTCGCGGATGCTTCGCTTGCAATAAGTTTTTGTATCTGGGGTTTAACCCGTATTTTACCCGACTGAAGCAGATAAATAAAATGTGAATAAAATATCAACCCAAGTATTAGCTCGCTCTTGCAGTGAGGAAGGTGTTTATTCAGATGTTATGGGGAATGTCTCAAAGCATTGTCTTGATTTTCTTTACTGCTCTCTATTATCGTTTATTCGTTGATCGACTTCCCGTTACGGTCAGTATTCGCTTCCTACTTTTTCCTTTTCCCCCAACTCTCAGCATTCTCCCCAAATCACACCGACGAGCAAGATTTTCACACCTCGCTCTCTCCACTCCTTACCACCAGATCTCCCACTGGACCCTTCTTCCTTCGGCTGCTTGCGTTTCCTCCTCGCAGGAAAGTGTCCTCGTAACAACTCCTTCCCCTCGACTGGGACGACTAAAAAGCCATAATGTCCAGATCCCCTTTTCTTAGAAGACGCAGAAGTTCCTTAATTGGCTTCTCTGTCCCCTCTTCTTACTCCCTCGCAGGAAAGTGAAAAACCCATAAATTTAACCCTCCCTCTGAAGGGACGCGTGAAAAAGCCTGACAAACCCTCACCTTACACGTACGATGGGTATGCACACATGCATATAGCAAAATTTTGGTATAAAACAAGTCGTTTTTTTGTATTTTTTATTTTCTAAGTAGCACTTTAGACAACCTACAGCGAGTTAAATCATTTATCATACGCGGAAGACAAAAGTTTTGCGAAAATTATAATATCTTTGGTCGAGTAGAAGTTGGACGTCTTTGACATATTTCCTTGAGTGTTACCTTATTTTTAAGAGCAGTTTACATGTGTTATTTTTTCTACCTAGAAGTTACTCCATTTTAAGCGTACCTTCCATATACACACCCTGGCCATAAAATTAGAAACCTCTACTAATTAACTAATAGGATTAGGTTTCGGATGGATAACAGCTCAGACGAGGCACAGCATGGATTTGACAAGGTATCTGATTCCGCATGGATCCAAGGCTAGTCATTCTTCGCTGGTGGGCAGTTGACAGCAGTGAAGAACATCGGAGATAGGCAGCGCACTTTTAAGGTGACCGGGGGCTCGATAGTATTTTAGAGCCCCAGTATTAGTGGCACATCTACGACTACACTATGGGTAGATGAACAAAAAAACCCTGGAGGAAACATTCCCAAAAGCTGACGAAGCAATAAAATATTCCCTCCGTATTGAAATGTGTCCTATGATTCATGGACGAATCAGAGGTGGCAAAAAAATCTAAAAATTCACGGTTGAAAAAATGGATACCAGTTCAGTTTTGCTTTATCCCCCCCCCCACGGGTTCAGTTTGTTTAAATTACATCGAAGTAGTGGGCAAAATAATGATCCAAATATCATGACTCAAACGAATTCTTGATACACTCACGGACAATGAAATTTGCGCACCAAGAAGGAAGCATCGCTTTGAACTAAAATTTTATGGACGTAATGATACAGATGAATGATATGCATGATGGCAAAACCAGAGTTGCAGGGCAATTACAGAAGGATCTGTGGTACGCATTCCAGTCATCTTCAATAGTCCTGCATGAAGGCGAAGAGACGCCTGATGTCCTGCGGCAGATTGGCCCACACGTGTTGGACGGTGTGCTCAAAATCCCGGATAGTGCGGCAAAGCGGTAGCCGGCGTTTCAACTGGTCCCACACATGCTCGATAGGGGACATGTCCGGGGAGCGGGCAGGCCATGGAAGTGTCTGGACATGACGTAGACAGTCATGGGCAACCAGAGCCATGTGCGGGCGGGTATTATCCTGCTGGTATAGCGCAACTGGAATCTCGGTCAGGAATGGAAGCACATGGGGCCGTAGGATCTCACCCACATACCGTTGGCCCGTCAATGATCCACGTACCACTACTAGAGCTGATTGGCTATCGTAGGCAATGGCTCCCCAGACCATAATGCCTGCAGTGGTGGAGGCGTGGCGCTCGATAGCTAAGTTGGGACTGTGCCGTTGACCCGGGGACCTCCACATTCGGACACGATCATCTGTCCCCAAAACGAAGCGGCACACGTCACCAATTTGTGGCGTTTCACGTCGCTCTGGCCTGGCACCACTGCACAAGGAGCCGGCGATGTTACGGTGTTAATGACAGCACACGTAAGGGGCGCTGGGATCGCAGATTCGCTTCCGCGAGGCGTCGAGAAACGGTTCGTCAGCACACAGGAGCCACTACATCTGCCTATATAATGGACCGGGTCCCCGTGGTTATCCATTCGTGCCTGGCACACGATCCGTCGATCCTCTCTATCGGTGGTCCTCCTGGTCCGCCCGGAGCCGCTCCGCCGTGTGGCAGTGCCATCACGTGTCCACTGCTCACAACACAGTCGGACGGTATGGATATAACGATCCACGTGGCGGGCTATACGGCGCTCCGACCACTTTGCGGTTTTCAGCCCGAAGATCCGGCCTCTCTCGAAGTCTGTAAGTTGCGTAAATCGACGTCTCTGGCGTCTACCTAGAATTCTTGTCACTCTGTACTCTTGCTTGCGTCGGCCAGTGCTTTTCGCTTTCATGGGGCATCGGCTACACTTCGGTTTATAAGGCTGCCGGTTTGTGCTTGCAGCGCCACCACAGGGTGTGCGGTCATGAGCACTCGCACCAAACGTGGATAATTTGCATACCAGTACACACTCTGGCTATTTGCAAAGTTTCGCAAGTTTTCTTCTAGGTGCGCAAATTTCATTGTCCGTGAGTGTATATTGAAATTTCCTCCAATTACAGATGTGTACAAAAAAACCCATCTGCAATGCTTTCGAAAGATTTGAGGATGACTGGGGGCGACTATACTTTTTGCGGACTCCTAAAAAAGCGGAAGGAAATAGGAAAATTATTTCACAATGCAGTTTTGTATAATTTGTGCTCTATCTGCAAAAAAAAAAAAAAAAAAAAAAAAACTAGTATTCTGTCAATTCTTCAAGCATTCTGCAAAATTCTGGGGCTCCTTAAAAATGCGGGGCCCGGGGCTGCAGCCCCCTAGCCCCGTTTTAAATGGGCTCTGTGGATAGGGAATGTGTATGTAGTTGTAGGATTGCTTATTGAACCAATTACTCATAAGACAAAAACGATGGATGGATGCATAGTCGTGCTGGCAGAATCTTTTATCCATTTTGGTAAAAGCCCAGCATACAAATATGCATGAAGTCCCCCCTGAGGCCCAACACGACATAACGTACATGATGTACTACTGAGTTGACGCATGAGTATAATGCGTCACCTCAGTAGTACATCATTTAGTATATAGAGCTAAGCCTGCCGGCGTAACTCAGTTGGGAGAACAGTCGCCGCGGAGTAGGAAGACGTGCTTCGAATGCTACAACCGCCAGAAAGTTATTTTGGCGCCAGAACGAAATTGGATCTCCTAACCGTCAGGTTTGAAAATTTCTGTGATGAGCCTTCTACACAAGGCACGTAATTAACAAAATTCTTTTCCAATGAGACGGTTCTTCGAGCACGGTTGTCGGCTGACCCGAAACCTGTGATTTCGCTTCCCCGTCTTTCTCAAATAGGGATGATGCAACGTACTGCGTGACGTAGATGACGTACTGAGGTGACGCATGAGTCAAATCAACAATGGAGCAGCGATAAGCCTACCGGGCCGCCCCGGTGGCGCAGTGGTCTAAGCGATGGCCTCTGATCATTCGTCCGAAAGGGGTCCGGGTTCGAATCCCGTGAGGCATGGATGTTGTGTTTGTCTTACGGCACTGGCTCTCTCCCTTCACTGGAACCAGTGACCGTAAATTAGGGACGGGCGACTGCTTATAGCCCATTGAGTTGCTCACGGTGGTCGTTAAACCTCCAATAAAATGCCGTCCCGGTGGCGCAGTGGTCTAAGGCGCTGGCCTCTGATCATTCGTCCGTAAGGGGTCCGGGTTCGAATCCCGGTCAGGCATGGATGTTGTGTTTGTCTTACGGCACTGGCTGTCTCCCTTCTCTGGAACCAGTGACCCTAAATTAGGGACGGGAGACTGCTTATAGCCCATTAAGTTGCTCACAGTGGTCGTTAAACCTCCAATCAAAAAAAAAAAAAAGAAAAACTCCAATAAAATAAATAAATGAGCCTACCGGCGTACTTCATTCGGAAGAACACCCGCTCCAGATCTGGAAGATGTGGCTTCGAATCTCACCACTGGCAAAATGGTTATGTGGTAACATGCAGTCACCTCTGTGAGCGGATACAACACATGCCAGCTGCAAGTGCCGTACGAAACCCGCCCCTGACAGGGGCCCTCAAAATTTACTGTAGAAACTTGGTTGTTTAATCTGCCTTTATTGCAAAATAGCGTGTAACGACACTTGTCAGTTTGTATGGTCGACTTTTACCAGTATAGTAGAACTCCAATTATGCGGACTCCAGATCTCCGGAAACCCAATTATCCGGATCGCTTGTTGTTCTTTCAAAGCCAAGTAAAATTAAGATTTTTGTTGATTTATTTACGTGTTTTTAATTTTTTCGTTCATTTAAATAATACAGAATGATAATGCAGTACAGTAGATATTTATTTTTTAAACTGTATAACACTTGTTATTATAAAATACGATAAACGAAAAAATGAAATTCCCTCACTTCAATTAATAAAAAGGTACTTGGCCTACAGAAAAAAGACAACCCAAGTATCCGGATTTTCTGAATATCCGGACGGGCTGTGGTCCGAGTTAATCCGGGTAATTGGAGTTCTACTGTATTTGGCTTTCAAGGAATCTTGCCAATGGTACTCTTTCATTTCTGACTGAGATTAAAGTTTTTTTGTTTTTCAGGGTTAAAGGACCACCATGAGCAACTCAATGGGCCATAAGCATTCGCCCGTTCCTAATTTAGGATCACTGGTTCCAGGGAAGGGAGAGAGCCAGTGCCGTAAGACAAACACAACATCCATGCCTCACCGGGATTCGAACCCGGTTCCACCTGGGACGAATGATCAGAAGCCATCGCTCGGACAACTGCGTCACCGGGGCGGCTCGAAAGTTTTACGGATAGGCGATGACAAGCAATACGCTAATGTTTCATTTACTTTTTAACAGTTCTCGTGGGGATGGTTTGACCTTTACTTTAGATGATTTACAGAAGCGTGTCTGTCATGTCTCACTTTGCGCCGGTGCGGAAGTTACACATTTGGTGTACGCCATTATTGTCCGTGCTCATCATTCGGGCAATGGGAAGTAGGGAGTCTAATGGAATTCCAGTTCATTGTGATTTAAGGGAGGGATAACGTTGGAAAGTTAACTGATTTCCACGGTGTGAGTAATCGTACAGTGTAAAAAAAGTTCTGAAACTCAAGAGCCACTTTCCGTGATTCATTTCGTGAATAAACAAAGCATAGTTCTAATACCTTTCCCGTGAAATCGCACGGAAAGAAACTTTAATTTCACGAATTTTTCGTTCACCAGGAAAATTCTGCATTTTCAGAAACCTTTCCGCAATGACGGTGAATTGCCGTTTAAGATGTGTTAACGGAAAATTCTGCATTTTCAGAAACCTTTCTGCAATTTCTTTCGTATATTAACAGAAAAACTTCGTTCTCACTTTTTCCGTATCCATGAGACAAAGAAAATTCCGGTAATAGGAGCGATTTTCAGGAATAACTGAGGTTTGAATAGATAGATCTTAAATTTCAATCGCCTGCCGAAGGATCTTATTTTGAAGTTCTGTAACGAGATCGGATATTGTGGATTGCATATCACACGAATTTTGTTTATTGTGGCACAGGATATTTATTCTCTCCCCAGTTTGTTTTGTGCACCAGCTATTATAGACTAATCGTCAAAAAAATAGTTGGACTCAGAAGGACGTGTGGGATTGCAATGCTATTCTGGAGGAAGGGAAAGGTTACCAGGAACAATCAATGATTAAACATTGGGATTGATATGGGCAATAATTATTGAGCTATACACGCCAATAAGTAGTGTCTCTCAGTATAGCGTCGGGCAGCCATGTTTGCTCACACAACATGCCAGATGTCTCGGCACGAAGTTTTACAGGTTCCTAATGGTGTCCTGCGACAAGCCATCCCATGCAGCTTGAATCTTCTCACACAGAAGCTGCGGTAGGGGTGGAGTGTGGATAGCTCGTCCAATAGCATCCCACACATTTTCAATCGGTGATACGTCTGACGATGCAGCTGGCCATGGCAGAGTGTCGGTGCCTTGAAGGCAAGCTGTCGAGACAGCAGTATTCGGACGAGCGTTGTCCTGTTGAAAAATCGCACCGCAGTGAGCGTTCAGGAAAGGTAGGGCCACTGGTTGCAGGACCTTATTGACGTAACGTTGGGCTATCAAAGTGCCTGTAATGAACACCAAAGGTGATCTGGCATCGTAGGCAATTGTACCCCACACCATGACACCAGGCCTTCTGGACGTGTGACGCTCGACAACATACCGTTCATCTTGGCGCTGACCACGGTGCCTCCATACAAGGATTAGTTGGTCTTCTCCAAGACAAAAGCGGGATTCGTAACTGAAGATCACCCGCTGCCATTCTGAGTGGCTCCATGACAGTCTGGCACGACATCATTGCAGTTGGCCGCCCCGGTGGCGCAGTGGTCTAAGCGATGGCCTCTAATCATTCGTCCGAACGGGGTCCGGGTTCGAATCCCGGTGAGGCATGGATGTTGTGTTTGTCTTACGGCACTGGCTCTCTCCCTTCCTTGGAGCCAGTGACCCTAAATTAGGAACAGACGACTGCTTATAGCCCATTGAGTTGCTCACGGTGGTTGTTAAACCTCCAATAAAAAAATCATTGCAGTCATTGGCGACGATGCAATGGTGTTAAGGGCGCTCGCCGTAACGATCTGCGTGCGTGTAGTCCTACGTCGTGGAACCGTCTGCCAATGGTGCTGGCATTAATCGGACGATGGGTGGAGGTCACCACTGCTCGATGAATATCCGCAATCGTGGCTGTCGGACAACCCGTCGGTCCTCTCTCTCCGGGTTCGTCTAGGTCTCCCAAACCCTTCCTGTCGCTGCTGCGTGCTTTGTTCTATCCACTACCGCCAACAGCGTGCTATGGTGATATCCGGACGACCGGTATGGCGCGCATTACGGTGATAAGACAATCTCGTTTCCTAGAGCCTGGCGACGCGCCCCCTCTCGAACTCTTCCAACTGCTCGAATTGCTTCCGAAATTTTCTCCGAGACATACTTCACTTGCAAAGGATGCAACCAATCCAACAGCACGAGTCAGAATGGCAAGCGCGCGCAACCGGGCGACTTTATATAGCCGGTCAGGCACAGCGCTACCACCCCTCCTTGCTTGCGTAGCATGCGCGGCCGAGCGTGATACTTGAATCATTCGCATGTCTCATGATGTCAAAACTACCCACCAAGTTTCGTTCCTGTCGGTTGCTTTCTTCTGGGTGCAACTATTGTTTTGACGATGAGTGTATATTGTGTTATCGTAAGAAACTGGGTCATTGTCTGTTTAATAAGATCTCAAGTTCCAAAGCATTCTGTTGATTCGAAAAATCACAATAAAAAAAAAGTACTTAACTTGTGATAAGTGCTCCTACAGAGAAGATAAAATTACAAACTTATTCAAAAAGATAAGCTCCAACAGAAAATAAAACTACTAAATCACTCGCATTGATGGCAAAAAAGAAAAAAATCACCATCGTGCAACTAGAGCATGTGAACCTTAAATGTGGGTGTAGTTACAGAGTCGTTCTGGCTGCGTGGTTAAAGAACGCTCGGTTTTCCTGTTGAGCCAACCCGATCGACGTCGGTCCGTGAGCCACCTGTTCTGCGCCGTAAGGGCTGAAAAATTCAGCATCTTCGATTTTGCTAAATTTTTGTATAAATACCGAAAAATTTAAAACGGGCGTTTCTGAAATAAGCGGAATTACTGACTACGGAAGTTGTGTGAAAATACGAAAATGAAAAAAAGAAAACGGGGGCGCTTTTAAAAACTGAAATTTCGTTGAAAGACCGGCACTTACCGGCAACTTTGCTGCACGTTATTTCCAGGAAATTTCTGTGAATTCACACCACTTATTTTTAGCATGTCTTTTGTAAAAACGATCGTGCTTATGTTATCGGTTTGTCCGTCCGTCCGTCCGCCTGCCTGTGGACACCATATCTCTGCAACTATTAGTCCGATTTCAAAAATTCGTTTTGGATTGGGAAGCTTGAAATGGGAGAATGATGATCCTTTAGTTAGTTTTTTTATAGGATGCACGTTTTCGCCGGTAGAGGGTGTAAATGCAGATGTCGAATTCAAATTAAATTTTATTCCATAAATTTGATTCTAAACAACCGATTGAAAAAATTTTACCTTTCGATTCCATTCATGCCAAACACTATTTTAGACAACTCTTTCCAGTTACGCATAGATTTTCCGCTAGGGAGCGTAAAGGTTAATTGCGTTTTCTTTATATTTCTGTTGCTAAAACTCGGATTTGAAAAATTCTTTCTGCACCGGGTACAACTCCTGATGGACAATCATTTGCATATAATTGCGTCGACAGTTGGGTTATGTAAATGACCGCAGTTGCGAACCAATCATGTGATAGGTGAGGGAGATAAAAGGAGGAAACGGCTCGGAGTAGCTAAGTTCGGTCGTCTTCAGCTAAGCGTGCGCAGCTCAGCATCGGGGTGATCTCGGTGGCAAAAGCACTTGTAATGGGTGAGAATGTTTGGGTGGCTTCATCGATCCGTAAATGGCCCTGGAAGCTATTTTGTGCGGCCCACTTTTGGAACAAAGTCATTGAGGTATCCCATCCATAAAAAACTGTTTGTTAGCAATTAGCATCACCGTTTCCTGTTCCAACGGTTTTTCAATACAACTCTAAGAATCATTACAGTTCTTTGTACTGAGGCAGTAATTAACATTTATCCCATTTTCTCAGATCCCTAGTAAAATTTGTTGTAAAAACAAAATTACCTCCGTTGCTGAGAAGCAACAGACAAGGTAAGTTCTCTGAGAGAGTCTGTTGAAGACTATTTATTCTTATGAATTTTATTGCGATAACCGAGTTCAAAATTTGAAATAGTTTCTTCGGTTTTATTTAGAACGGAAATCCACGTATGCCAAAAATTAATTTCTTTTTTAAGACTTGCTTATCATTAATAAAATCTACCATGGTGACCAAAGTGTCAATCGATGCAGCTGTTCTCGATGTCACGAATTGCATTATTCAGGCGGCTGATCTTTCCATACCAAAAACATCTACGACGCTCCCAAGAAGTCCAAAGCCTTGGTGGACCACTGAATGCGCAGCGGCTAGGAGAGCTCAACATATAAGGCCTGGTCTACTTTTCGGCGTTATCCAACCGATGCAAATCTCGTCGCATTTAAACGAGCAAAATTCTATGCTCGGTTGGTGCGTCGACGTAGCAAGAGGGAGTCTTGGATTTAATATGTTTCATCTCTCACTTCACGTGCCAGTTCGAAAAGTGTGTGGGACAAGTTTCGTTAGATCCGGGGTAACTACAGCTATCACCAGATTTCCATTCTCGAGAGTACCGGCTCCACATATGCTGAAGTCGGGGAGATTGCGGATTGTTTCGGGGAGGCGTTTGCCTCCGTGTCGAGTGATCTGGCGTATCCTTCCTCCTTTCAGAGGATAAAATCCACTGCGGAACGCCAGAGGATCTCCTTTGGGCCTTTTCATAACACCGACTATAACTCCCCCTTCAGCATGGTTGAACTTCGGTTGACTCTGCATCGGTCCGGCGCTACATCTGTCGGTCCCGATGGCATCCACTATGATATATGCTCCGTCATCTCTCGCAGTCGTCTCTCGAGAATCTTTTAGTCCTGTACAATCGCATTTAGTTGGAGCACAGTTTACCGTAATATTGGCGAAAAGCTTTTGTTCTGTCTTTTCCCAAGCCTGGCAAGGACCCTAAGTCTCCATCTACTTATCGTCCAGTTGCGCTCACTAGCTGTCTGTGTGAAGTTCTCGAGCGGATGGTTAATTCCCGGTTAATTCATATTTTAGAATAAAATCACGTATACTTTCACTATCACAAAGCGGCTTTCGCCGTCATCGTTCACCTTACGATCATCTCCTGCCCCTTGAGTCATCTGTGGGCGTTCGTGCGTAGGCAGCACCTGGTTTCTGTTTTCTTTGATATTGAGAAAGCCTATGATCGAGTGTGGCGGCACGGTATTATCTGTGACCTCCACGCATGCGGGTTGCGAGGAAATCTTCCGACATCCATTGTAAATTTTCTTCGCAATCGGGTGTTCCAAGTGCGCCTGGGCACGACGCTCTCTGCACCGTTCCATCAAGAACAAGGTGTTCCTCAAGGTTGCATTTTACCTGTCACATTGTTCATCCTCCGCATTAATTGTCTTTTTACAAATCTTCCTGCTGCGGTTTCGGCTACTGTTTATGTCGATGACTTGCAGATCTTCTGCTCGTCATCAAGCATGAATTTCATTGAAAGGCAGTTGCAGTCTACAATTAACCAGATTGTTAAAGCGGCACACAGCAATGTTTTCGTTCTTTCTCCCGACAAAACAGCCTGTGTCCATTTCTGCTGGAGGCGTGGCCTCCATCCAGACCCAGAGATTCATTTGGAACGAACAGCCATACCAGTTTTGCCGGATATCAAGTTCCTTGGACTAACCGTCGACCGTGCGCACGTTTGGGGGCTCAAGATTTCCTGTCTGAAGGCTCTGTCCATTCTTAAGATCCTTTTCAGAGTCTCGTGGGGTGTAGACAGGATGTCTTTGTTTCGCATTTACAATTTTTTAATACGGTCCAAACTGGATTATGGTTGTATCGTGTATGGCTCTGCGCGTCTCTCCGTTCTCTCTCAATTCTGAATACACTCCCATTTTCACTGATGGCTCCAAGATGCATGGAGTCGCTGGATCTGCGGCTGTCTGTGTAGATGACGTCTCTGTAGCGCGGATCCCAGCTGAGGCCATGGTGTTTTCGGCGGAGATGCATGCTGTGTATATCTCCTTTCTCCATGTTCAGTCTGGTTCTCATCATCGTGCTATTGTCTGTACGGATTCCTTAAGTACCTTGCAGTCTTTGTCATCTGCGGATTGCGGTGACCATCCTTTTCTCTTGGATGTGAGACGGTTGCTTCGTCGTTTGCTCGAGGCCGGTTTTCAGGTTCACTTTTGCTGGATTCCTGGGCATGTTGGAAGCTCGGGTAACGAGTGTGCTGATGCGGCTGCTAGATCTGCTTCCTCTTTGGTCGTCACACCCTTGCCACTGTTTCACAGGGATTTCCGCTTTCCTGTTCAGGATCATATCAAGCGAAATGATCTTGGAATATGAAAATCCTCATATCTTTGGAACCGTAGGGAGGAAGTGGTGCTTGCGCGTCTCCGCATTGGCCATTGTTTCACTCACCGCTTTTTGCTGTGTGGCGACACTGCGCCGATGTGTGAGACGTGCTACACAGAAGATGTGTCACTCATCTTCTGTGTAGTTGTGTTCGTTTTCGTGATGTGCGCTTTCACTTCTTTCATTCTCATTTGTTGACCGAAGCGCGGCTACGCTGTAGCGGCTCCTAGATGACCATTGCGATACTGTCGCTGTCTTTTAATTTTTAAAACAAATTGACTTTTCTTTAAACGTATCTAGATTTTAGCCCTTCCATTATTCTAATTTTTTACTTTTTCTGAATCTGCCAGGTTTTAATCATTATACCATGTTTTGAATACTGTTCGCTTGATTGTTGTGTGTTTGGCGCTCATTGGCCACACATGGCCCTTGCGCCATAAAAATTCAACAACCAACCATTAATAAAATAATTACGAAAAAATCTCTTGAAAAAACAATGTTCAGAATTGCAAGAATTTCGGTGCAAGTTTTATAAATCGAGAGAAATTAAAGAAAGCGAAAGTTAATTTTTATTTAGTTACTTTCAAATTGAAAAATTATTTTTGCTGTAACTGCAACGCTTTCCAGAATTGCAGTTCAAGAATTCGTGCAACCATAAGACCCGAAAAGTAGTAAATCCGATGCAGATTTTGTTCTTCAAAACACACACAATACATGCATATTAAAAGCAGCACCCCAAAAATTTTACCGTAGGTGAACCTCGATAAATTAACGTACACAATGAATTTAGAGTTTCCATCCCAGACTATTTATTGATAGCATGTTTGATTAAATCTTTTTTATTATTAAACAGCAGATGCAATTCGCAAAAGCGGCCTCAGGTAGAGGATATCAGCCCAAAGGGGCGGGGCTTAAATGTGAAAGTCCAGAAAGGGAAACTGGGTGCACCAAGAACAATGTTTGACTCAACAGAACTTTTGCTGTGTAGGTTTTCTTTTTCGAAGTCGTCAAAATGGTAAACTTTGCCATTCTTGAAATCGGAGACTACAGTCTTGTGATGATTATATACACTGCTGGCCACCTAAAATGCAACACCAAGAAGGAAGCATCCGATTGGCCTGAAATTCGCAGCATGAGTCGCTCGCGAGAGGACATGGGAACGATTAGCATTGCAGGGCATATGCAAATCATGTGCGCCCGGCACGCCACCGAGAAGCACTATAAGAAGGGTGCACAGAAGGCGAGGTGTAAGTAGTGGAAGTGTGTTGGGCTGTCGGAACTGTGCGTGGGAAGCTTCCTGATGCCTAGTCGCAGAATAAGGCAGTCATTCCAGCACGTTTCGGAGTTCGACAGAGGACGAATAGTGGCCTATCGTGACAGCGGTTTATCGTACCGAGACATCGGCGCCCGTGTGGGACGACATACAGATACAGTGAGGCGAGTATGGATTCGGTGGGTGCAGGAGGGACGGACCAACGTGAGCGATTGCCGCAGCCGCGGCACACCAACCAAACGAGAGGACCGGCATGTTGTGCGGCGGGCATTGACGGCTAGCACCGTCACATCACGAACTTTGGCGCAGGAATTAGGGTGTGTTGCGCAACAACCTGTGTCAGCACGTACAGGTTCGACGTCGTCTGCTGGAGCAGGGACTTGTCGCACGGCGCCCATTGCTTCGATTACCATTGACGTTACACCACCGGTGAGTGCGGCTGCAGTGGGCCGTTGAGCGCCGCACCTGGACTACGGAATGGCACAACATTGTCTTCTCCGACGAATCCCGCTTCTGCCTGCAACACCACGATGGTCGGATCCGCGTGTGGCGGTACCGCGGCCAGAGATTGTATGACGCCTGCATTATGCATCGCCATACCGGTCCGTCGCCTGGCGTTATGGTTTGGGGCGCAATTGGATATGACACCCGCACCCCTCTGGTACGCATCGCCGGTACACTCAACAGCCGCTGCACCATCTCCGACGTTTTTGAGCCTATAGTTCTCCCTTACCTGCAGGACCTGCCAGCGGCCACGTTTCAACAGGACAATGGGCGCCCGCACGTGGCACGCATCGTGCAAAAATTTTTCACGGCCCACCAGGTGTCACTGCTGCCATGGCGCGCCTGTTCTCCCGATATGTCGCCCATCGAACACGTCTGGTCGCTGATCGGCAACCGAGTGGCTTGGCAAGCACCACTTGCGGCTACGCCTGATGAACTGTGGCAACGTGTGGTAGCAGCCGGGACCGACATACCCCAAGCCCACATGCAAAGCCTCTTTCGTTCGATGCCGCGGCGTGTAGCGGCCGTTATTGCCAGCCATGGGGGCACACGAACTATTGATGTCTGCGTATTCCGCAAGTCGCACGGGCCTGTAAGCCCAATCATTTCATCTTTGTATCTGTTGTTATGTGTCCAGTAAATTTGGCTTTGCTATCTCGTGTCCTTCGTGGTATTGCATTTTAGGTGGCCAGCAGTTTATATTGAGAAAATACAACATTTGTTACAAACGTTGTATTTTCTTAACATAAACTTTGCCATTTTAATATAAAACTTAGTTTGCTTATGCAAGAATATTGAAGTAAAAGTACAGTATATACACGCATTTTTCTTTTCTTGAGATAGCATAAAGTCTACCGGACAATAATATGGCGACCCACCGGTATATCTCCCGGTATCCCGGTGGCCCAGTCCACGCCTGGCTCCCTGATCCATAGCAGACGACATTCAACAAGGTGTACAGGTAGGTATGGACATCTCCGTATCGACACGGACTGTGAATCGCTGATTGGCTGCGGCGGATTTGCACTCTCGCCAGCCATTGGGCGAACCGCCACTTACCACAGCACATTGTCTCGCAAAGTTGCAGTTGTGCCGTACCAGACGTGCACGGCAGGACGAATGGAATCATGTTGTATTTAGGGACGAGTCTCGCTTCTGTCTCAACGTAGACGACTCCTGATTGTTAGCCTGGAGAAAACGTGGTCACCGGGATGATCTTGCTGACATCTGCGAGCGTCATACGGCTCTTTAGCCAGGTGTCATGGTTTGGGGCTTCATCAATTTCAACAGCAGTTCACCGCTCGTAGATACATTAGGTACAATGGCAGCACGGGGATACGTCGATGAGGGGCTACAGCCCGTTTTGTTGTATCCCTTCTGCCCAGTTTCAACAAGGAGCCCAGTTTTCGGACGCTCAGTTGGACACTCCCGCAAGCACTCTGCCAGCATCAGCAGACACTGCATATAAATTGTCATGGTGCTGGCCGGGCCAACACGATCCTTACACTTCTTCCAAATAGAAGACGTATGGGACGTGACTGGAAGACGACTTAACGTTTTCGCACAACTGCCTTGCAATGCCGATGAATTGTGGACATACAATAGGTTAATGACGCATGGTCAGCTGGTCAATGAAAACTCGAGACACCCTCCGGGAATTTTTCCACTTACTGCCATGCCGTGTTGTTGAATGTTTAGCCCAGCATGCGATCATTCGATCTACCGACTGAGGTCACATACTGTCTTCTCGCCCAGTCACCTCTTCGTTCCCATCTACTTGTCTACATGAGTGGAAAGTTTCGCTTCATTACATGTAGTGCTTTATAGTGTAGCAGTGTATAATGAAACTGTTTACGAAGTCTGTTACATTTAGTGTTCTCCTATGGCTACACTGGCTCTCAATTGCTGGTCCAAGTCCTCAGATCAATGAACATGTACGCAAAATGTCATCCTACAGTATAGTTGTACGCCGTCAGGAAGCACGCGGTGCTGGTTAATTTTAAGAAATGTTTGTGTTGATCATAATTTGTTATGCCGCTTAGTGAATACATATCCTTTAAAAACCAAGGTCCAGAGCAATACAAAAAGCTTACATTATATTGGTATTCCAGATTCTCAGCAAGTGGATAAGTAAAATTATCTCTGTACATCTGAAGCTATTTAATTGGCAATTTATATTCTTGTTACATACCTTTAGTGTCACAAAGGCCGCCCAAAAAAGTCTTATCAGGCTGCCTTCCTTATCAAAACCAAGTGCAACTGTCGCCCTGTAGCTTTTGTACACCTAAAGTAATAAAAAATATTTGAAGAAAATTAGTGTTACATAGGTATCGTGGCATTTTTTTTGTATAAATATATAGAGCATCCTTTGAAAAAAAATCACGGAAATAAGCTTTGAAACTGAATTGTTTTTGTAAAAATATCGAGTAAATGTTTACATACTACAAATATAGCCGTAAAAATGAGTACATTTATTTATACATTGAAGCTACTTTTACGATTTTAAAGTGTGGTTGCCAAAAAAAAAAAAAAAAAAAAAAAATTGATGCCGAAGCGTCACCACATTACACTCGTTCAAGTGTTACTACTGCAAAAGTTCTTTCCTTTCACCAAATTATATTTCACACTGACTACTGATAGATTTCTTTTCGGAATTCCTGGTACCATGTCATTCGACAGGTGGCCAATGGGAGTGATCTCTGATGACTTGAAGTCACTGCAGTAAGCTGAAATTACTGTTATGGTTTGGGAACCATCTGTGGACAATCCTAACCTTGCGGCATGCAGCATCAATATCTTGAGATAAATATTTCGAAGGATACATTGCTGTCATGAACAGATTTACCTGACTTGCAACAAAGTTGAGATAACGCGTACAAAGTTGAGAATAATATTACTGTGCTGGTATAAAAAAAATACGACGTGTCCCACTAAAACACTCTACGCCACTACCGCGCCACCAACAGTTTCATTTTTGACTCCAGTCTGGAAGGATTGCAGATACGTGTTTAATTTGTAATACCATGGTTCTTCCAGCAATGAGAAACGACGGGAACTAGATTTGACTGTGTTCCCACTGCTGCTCTGCTGTGTTATTATACAGGGTGATTGTAAACACCTTCAACAAAACAAGAAGGGTGATAGTACACATCAAGATGAACAAGTCCAGTGGATTAAGGACCGGGGTTGGTTGGTTGGTTGATTTTTATGGCGCAAGGGCCATGGTTGGCCAAAGAGCGCCAGACACAAGACAAACTTAAGGACCGGGGAACGTGCAGGCCAAGCCACAGGTCCACCGCGTCCAATCCACCGCCCGGGATATATCGCATTTTCGGCTGCGTTTTTAAATGTTTGTTCCTCATCGTCTACGCGCGTGTTCAGCGCACCTGATTTACATCTTGTGCTTTTCATGCACTGGTTGGAACTCCGTGTGCCTGCTGGACGGTTTTTTGAACGTGCTCTTTTCTGGCACTAGGAGTGGAATGCGGCCTTAGGTTCCATTGCAAATATTGTTCGTCTTGACGTGTACTATCACCCCTCTTGTTTTGTTGAAGGAGTTTACAATCACCCTGTATGTATGTAGTTTTGTACTGGACTCAAAGGTTACTGTGGTTGTGCATACGTCTTTGGTTAGTTTATTTCTACTTTGTAACTCCTCCTTTCAGTTTTTTACTTTGTCCCTTTTATTTTACCTTTTCAGGAGTAAGTCTACCTGCGTGCTTACCGTATAAGGCTAACCTTAACGCAGCCACAGATACACACGTTTGAATGACAGGTTTGAGTGTCACGCCAGCAAATGGGGGAATTTTGTGCCTGAAGCAGCATATAGCGTGGAGTGAAGAGGATTTCAGGCGGGCGCTGAAGAGCTTCACTCCTGTTTCACTCCACGCTACGTGCTGCCTCAGACACAAAACTCTGCCATTTGCTAGCGTGACACTTAAACGTGTCATTCAAACGTGTGTGTCTGTGGCCGCCTTTACGGTGGAAAAGGGATTTCTAGAATTTGAGGTATTTAGTTGCCTGATCAATACTTTTCTTTGATCCCTGTTCCATTGTAAAAGGAAGGCTAGATAGAGCTAATCCCCTCTTTACAGATCTATCTGTTCTATTCACCTATGGTTTGTAGTACAAGACAAAATGACGAATTCGGGGGCTGTGCAACTGTAACAAAGCCGTGACAATGAAATCGGGGGGGGGGGGGGCTTCAACGACAGGCGTAGTGCGTTGGAAAGCAATCAGTGTACTAAATTTGCTATAAAACCCGGGAACTGTGCCCACAGTCCACTATAATACTTGTTGAATGTGAGCATTGTCCTATTCTTTTGGTGTGGTTAGGGTGAGATTGGTGGGTTGTTTGCGGGAAAGTTCTCTTACTAGTATGGAGATCAAAACTTCCCCAACTTCTCATTCTCTATATGGAAGCCGGAAAAATTCATTAATGTGCGTCTCTTCTGATGGTTAACTGTGGACTTGCTACCTAACTCCGTTCTCAGGCTGGAAGTCTGAAAGATTCATGAGTGTCTTTTCTAAAGGCAAACAACTAAATGTGGACTTGGTATTTAATTCTAAACTCAGGCCGGAAGCCGGAAAAATTCATGAAATGTGTGTCCCTTCTAATGGCAAAAAAGACCACTGTGTGGACTTGCAATCTAATTCCTCGCACCAATATTTTATTTACTATTAGAAAAGGTGCACGGTGTTTCCTGGGTTGAACTAAATCTACATGAATCTGTTTTTGGGCCAGCGTTGCCCGAATTTTCTTGAAAGTATGGATAGGATATATTGTACGGAAATGTTTAATTGAAATACAGGGTGTTTCAAAATAATTTGAACGATAACAACACGTTCCATTTGTAATACAACATTACCAGCGATCGAATATCCGGCGAAATGCATTGGAACACATCCTAAAGTTTATTTCTGAACAGGCTCAGTAGTTCATAATTATACCGCCAGGTGGCAGGCGGACTAGTTGTGAAAATGACTGCCAGTGGTGAGGAGAAAGCATTTTGCGTCTTACAATTTCCTGCGAGTAGGTCAATGTTGAGTGTGCAAAGTCAGTTTCGTACACGATCTCATAAAGAACCACCAGCAAAGAACTATATTCGAACGTTATATGATCAATTCCAGCGAACAGGCTGTCTTTGTTAGGGTAAATCGTCTAGCAGACCTTCAACTTCTAAGGCCGATGTGGAGAGAATTAGGGAATGTTTTTAGCGCAGCCCTCGAAAGTCTACAGCGAGCGCGAGCCAGGAGCTTGCAATTTCCAAGCCAACTGTGTGGCGCGTATTGCGTAAGCGTCTGAAAATGCACCCTTATCGAGTATAGTTGCTGCACACCTAACACCGGCGGACCACGCCACCCGCCTCCAGTTTTGTGAGTCATTTCAAGAGTTGAGCAGTGACGATGGTTTTTTTAGAGAAGTTGAGGTTCAGTGATGAGGCTACATTTTTAGCACGTCTTTTGTAAAAAAAGATGGTGCTTATGTTACCGGTTTGTCCGTCCGTCCGTCTGTACCCTCGATATCTCTGCAACTATTAGTCCGATTTGAAAAATTCTTTTTGCATTTTGAAGCTTGAAATATGCGAATGATGATCATTTATTTCGTTTTTTTTTACGATGTACAATTCCGCCGTTAGAGGGCGTAAATGCAGATGATGTCGAATTCAAAAATACGTTTTATTCCACATATTTGCTTCTAAACATCTGATTGAAAAAATTATTTTATCTTTCGTTTCCATTTATGTCGAAGAGTATTTTAGATATAGTTTTTCAAATTACGCATAGATTTTCCGCTACCGGGCGTAAAAGTAAATTACATTCCACCCGATAACTCTTCTTCTAAACCTCCGATCTGAAAAAAACAAACTCTTCAGCGGATACACCTCCTGATTAAAAATCTTTTGCATATAATTTCAAATTTTTGTAAAGAATACTTTGGCCACGAAGGGGCTTAAGTTTTAATTTTTGCTTCTGATGTATTTGCCATAAAATCTGAGCTTCTAAAATATCGATTGAAAAACTTATTTCGTGGACTGATGCCACTTACATCGATTAACCTTTTCGGAATATTTTCTTCTTAAAATATTACACAGTTTCTCCGCCAGGGGGCGTAGATGTATATCTTATTTTTGTCAATATCTCTATTTCTAAGAGTCCGATTTGAAAAATTCCTTCTTTGTTGGATAGTGTTTTCAGTGTGACATGTTTTTCATATAATTTGAAATTTTTCAAGTTATTCATAGACTTTCTGCTAGGGGGCGTAGAGGTAAATTGCGTTTCCCCCTATATCTCTGCTTCTAAATCTCCGATTTGAAAAAAAATTCTGCACCGGATACAGTTCCAGATGGAAAATCGTTTGCACATAATTTCTAATTTTTCTAAGAAAAATGGTTTGGCCACCAGGGGGCGTAAATCTTAATTTCCGCTTCTGATGTATTTGCAGCAAAATATGAGCTTTTAAATTCTCGATTGAAAAAACGTCGTTTGTAGACCGATACTACTCATGTCGACAAACCTTTTAGAAACATTTTCTTCTTAAAATAATGCATGGTTTCTACGCCAGGGGGCGCAGATGTATATCTTATTTTTGTCAATATCTCTACTTCTAGGAGTCCGATTTGAAAAATTCCTTCTTTGTTGGATAGTGTTTTCAGTGTGACATGTTTTTCATATAATTTCAAAATTTTCAAGTAATTCGTAGACTTTCCGCTAGGGGGCGTAAAGGTAAATTGCTTTTCCCTCTATATCTCTGCTTCTAAATCTCCGATTTGAAAAATTCTTTCTCCACCGGATACAGCTCCTGATGAGAAATCCTTTGCACGTAATTTCTAATTTTTGTAAAAATGGTTTGGCCACCAGGTGGCGTAAGTCTTAATTTCCGCTTCTGATGTATTTGCAGCAAAATATGAGCTTCTAAAATCCGGATTGCAAAAAAGTCGTTTGTTGACCGATACTACTCATGTCGACAAACCTTTTAGGAACATTTTCTTCTTGAAATAATGCATGTTTTCTACGCCAGGGGGCGTAGATGTATATCTTATTTTTGTCAATATCTCTACTTCTAAGAGTCCGATTTGAAAAATTCCTTCTTTGTTGGACAGTGTTTCCGATGCGAAATGTTTTTCATATAAATTCAAAATTTTCAAGTAAATCATAGACTTTCCGCTATGGGCACAAAGGTAAATTGCGTTTTCTGCGTTATTTCTGCTTCTAAAACTCCGATTTGAAAAATTCCTCCTCTATCGCATACAAGACCTGATAGAAAATATTTTTCACATATATCCTGATGGTTGGTAAAGAATGCTTTGGCAACCAGGTGGCATAAGTGTTAATTTCTGCTTCTGATGTATTTGTAGCAAAATCTGGGCTCCTGAAAACTCGACTAAATTTTTTTTTTTTTCCAGTTTTCTTTCTTCCTAAAAATGAGAATACTTTCTTCCTAAAATAATGCATGGTTTTCCCACCAGGTGACGTAAAGTCACATCTTATTTTTGTCGATATCTCTGTTTCTAAGAGTCCGATTTGAAAAATTCTTTCGGTGTTGGAGAGCGTTTCCGGTGCGAAATGTTTCTCATATAAATTCATGTTTTTCTTAACGCACAAGTCTGCAACCAGAGGGTGTAAGTTCACGATTCCGTTTGCAGCAATATCTGAGGGATTAAAAATCCGATTGAAAAACTTCTTTCTTCCGTCAGATACTATTGTTTTCCATACCGGTTCCATTGACTTTGAATAATGAAAAAAAATTAATTTGCGTCAGAACGGATTCAAAAGACGTGCTTATTACACCCGGAAATTTGGGGTCATCTTTCTTGTTTACTATTGGGAAGGTGAACAAGGAAAATTTTCGCATTTGGGGGAATGAAATTCTTCACCAAGTTGTTCAACATGTAATTACCGCATTGACGTTTGCAGAGTAACGAAGGGAGCTGACATTGAACATCTGTGACAGCCAGCTTCATGTTTCCCACTGACAATTAAACTTGGAGAGTTCCATTACATACGT
Source organism: Macrothele yani (assembly GCA_039090855.1). Taxonomy (NCBI): domain Eukaryota; kingdom Metazoa; phylum Arthropoda; class Arachnida; order Araneae; family Macrothelidae; genus Macrothele; species Macrothele yani. Next base: position 16,883,004 of record CM077012.1, read on the forward strand.
GCGAAATTATATCTTGTTTTGATAATTTCTGAAATATGTATAACCATGTGAAACCGTTCAAATAATTTTGAAACACCCTGTGTATGTTCCAGTAAGCAAAGGAATTAAAAATGTGTAAGATCTATACTTGGGCAGGCACATATGCCTGGAACCAGAGGTATTTATTGAATGTGACTGTAAGAAATCTGAAATATTTACATTTTTTGATGCATTGTGTCCAGTGTAACGTACAGTTCTTCCGAAGCATAAGTTTATCTTCGATGATCGTCTGGGTCAACGATACTGAGCGTTCTTTCACTTGGAGACAAGGGAAAGAGCTTGATTGTATTCTACTTGCACTTCACTGAAATAAATTTTCTCTCAAAAAATAACGGAACTATATTTTTTCTAAATAGTGTAACGATTTATAGTGTGTAACAGCACATGGTAAGCAGCGGTCTAAAACATATCTTTCCACCACAGTTTGTCATCGGGTTTATTTACACGTAACACTTAGAAAGTCTAACACAGTAAACAGCAACATCAAATTGTAATCGTACATTTTATGCCAAATCCGAAACACAATGATTGAAGAAACCAAGTCAAAATCTCCCCGTAGAAATAGCTTGGAAGTGTTCATAGTGCATAGTAAAACACACAGAAAGCCCCTTCTAAAACGTAAACAAACCCGCCTTCAACTTCAGCGGAAGGATACATGCTTACACTTTCGAAAGTCTATTTCCCAAATTTTGGCACAACCTATTAATATTGTCGTTTCTATCACGTTTAGTGAGAGGTTATCGTAGTTTACGCAAGAGTGTAATAAAATAGTTTTGCGCAAGAGTTGTAACGTATACCTCTAATTCAACCTTTCGTTTTAGTTCGTTTCTTGTGCAAATTTCGTTACTTATCGGTTAGATTTTCTCACTGAACGGCACATTATTTCTTCGAACAGCTTGTACGTTTTGGCAACTCTGACAGTGAATCAGAAGAAAATGAATAGTCAACGTCGCATGTGATGTGTGGAGTACCGTAGAGATGAAAAGCTTGTTTTAGATGAATAACACGTTATAACTACACCGATCAGCCATTACATTATGACCATCCCCAGTCTAGAGAAATGAGCGCGCCTGAAGATCGAACGGTGGCGCAGGTAATCAGATCAAATCATATGCAGAGGATTTTTAGGAAGGGAGTGTCTGACCCCAGGTCTTAAACAACCCTTATAGAAATAGGAAGCTAGGAGATTTGTGCTAGAGCGCCTATAGGAAAGGGACACGGAAGCGAAATAGAAAGGGGAGGAAGACGCCCTTATTTATTACCGGGGGCCAGTACCCGGGGCCCGACGGCTTAACGTGCCCATCCGACGCACGGCGGATATTTGGTGGTTCGAGCGTTCGTGCATGCCTGGGATCGAACCAGAGGTCTTCTCCGTGGCAGTTGTAGCAGCTACGAACGTTCGAACCACTAAATACCCACCGTGCGTCGGATGGGCTCGTTAAGCCGTCGGACCACGGGTACTGGCCCCCGGTAATAAATAAGGGCGCAGGTGAAGTTCACAGGGCAGTATATATGTACAACCCGAGGACCGGATTTCGGATAGTAGAGTGTTCGGAGTCAGAATGGGAAAAGCCACCGATTTATGGGAGTTTGATAAAGGGCAAATTGTGATGGCACGGCGCCACGGGACTACGATCTCGGAAGCGGCACGACTTGTGGGTTGTTCACGTGTCGCTGTATTGAGTACGTATCAAAAGTGGCGCAGAGATGGCCAAACGATGAGCCGTCGTCCAGCCATGTGTCGTCCGCAGCTCATTGATGCCAGAGGGGAGCGGAGACTGTCGCGCATTGTTCACAGCGACCGCAGGACCACAGTGCGACAAATCACCCTCAGCTAAAACAGTGGTGACCAGGGCAATGTGCCACAGCACACAGTTCATACCAGCCTTCTGTGCATGGTCCTGCGTAGCCGAAGACCCAGCCGGGTCCCCATGCTCACTACACGTCATCGCCAACAACGCATGCAATTGGCCCAAGTTAATCGAGATTGGACCATGGATGATTGGAAGAAAGTGGCCTGATCTGACGAATCAGGATTCCTGGTGCATCACGTAGACGGCTGAGAGCGGATACGCCGATTACCAACGGAGGCTATCGTACCTCGATGCATTGCTGGGCGGAAACAGGCTGGCGGCGGAGGTGTTATGCTGTGGGCGATGTTTTCTTGGGACACTTTATGCCCCATTATCCCAATAGCACAATCCCTGACAGCTGTCAGGTATCTGAACATCGTTGCGGACCAACTTCACCCATTCATGGCAACTGTGTTCCCTGCTGGTGATGGCTATTACCAACACGATAATGCGCCATGCCACACTGCCAGAATCGTCAAGGAGTGGTTCGAGGAACATGCTGGTGATTTTTCTGTTAATGTCCTGGCCTCTAAATTCACCTGACACGAACCCAGTCTAACATTTGTGGTTCGACTTGGAAAAGTGGGTTCGCGCTAAATCACCACCACCCCGAAATGTACCGGAACTGGAGGATCTGCTGTTGATATTATGGTATCAGATATCCCAGGATACCTATCGCCACCTCATCGAATCAAATCCTCGCCGAGTGGCCGCTGTCATGCGGGCTAAAGGGAGTCCTACAGCTTATTAGGTAGGTGGTCATAATGTAATGGATCATCGGTGTATATGGTGATGAGGATTTCGATATATATATGCTACTGATATTAAGAATCATTTTGATGAATTACAACCTCATAGTAGTCAACTGAAGTGTATGGAATTCCGAAACTTTACCTCGTGAAGCATGAGCAGTTATGTTTTGTAGTTTCACTTTAATACTGTTTTATTATTATAGTGTTTTATGAGCAGTTACTGTGCCGATTCCGTTCAAGCTGGCCATTTTACTCATATTTCAACTGAAGTATTTAGCGTGCTCTGTGTTCAAATAGTTTAAAGACACTAATTCAATGGCAAAAAGGGTATATTTTATTGTACTCTGTAGTGCTTTTAGTTAAAATTGTAATATGCAACAATATATTACAATTTCAACTAAAACACTATAGAGTATAACAAATATTGTTCCGAAACTGCAATGAAATATTGTTCCGTGAGCTTGTAACAAAATATGCAGTAAGATCAAATTTTACCAATGGTGTTTCTTCAGCTATGGTTGAAGCTTTAAAAATCAATTAAAAATTTTCAAACTAGAATTCCAGAAAGAGGCTCTGAGGCAGCTTTCTACCAAATTCCAAACTTCTACATTCAGTAGTTCTTCCTTCAGGTGACTGACAAGTACACAGCCTGACAAGGCAACTTTATTATTATAAATTAGCTTCGTAGATGCAAGAAGACCGATGAATGAACTGGATCACCAAAATCTGTCCTTGAACTCTTTGTAACGTATATTCGAATTTATCTTTCCTTTTTAATATCTATGTAAATTTAGTTTGTTCTCCTTAAGCAATTTCCAAACTTAATGTTAACATTATCTCTCTCGCCCGAATGTCTTTTGGCAACGACAAATGAGGTCGGAGTGTGTGTATGTAAAAAGATAAATAGGTTGGTTTCAATGTATGTTCGCTGGCTGGCTGGCTGGCTGCCTTACGATCTGTGAAGTTGATTACAGTCGATGTTATATGTTCAAAATCTGTTGTTACGAGTTGATTGAAGAGTATATATTGAAAGGTGCTTCGTAATTGTTGAAGTGACATTCGTTGTCAGTGTGACGTTGGTATTGTGTGTTATGAGCTTCATTTATTTTCCTATTAAAGTAATAGTTTGAGTGACTTCTGATGTGCTGATGTAAATCAAACTGTAACTAGCTCTCTTTTGAAGATTTTTTGACGTGTTATTACTGAGTTCAGTTTAAAGACATTAATTGTTTGACTATCCAAGGCTTCAAAAACAAATCACGTAATGTTAATGTTCTGGTTAAAGTGACATTTTCACATATAATAACATTCTTAAAATCTAGGAACATTACATCCTTTTCGGAGATTTAGTTATAGCGTTTTGCAATAACAGCATGGTTCACTTTTACCTAAAACTTTTACAGAAGTTCCGTGGATAGGGAGTCATTTCAGCAAGGCGTATTCGGTTCAGAAGATATGTTCTGATTCCATGAAGATTTCTCATTTAAATTTTCAATACCACTCCTTCCGAGGTAAAAGCAGGGCACTCCCTAATACCTGAAATATAGTGAGATGCTTCTTTAACTATACAGAAGCCTCTTGCAGTTGACATGATCCTAAGCACGAGGCCGAAGACCGATTTTCCGCTGAAGCTCGGTGCGTGAATTACAAAGGGGGACATTGCGTTATCTACTGATGCCTTGCAGAAAGCGATGTGACGCACTACAGAGGTGCACATATTAAACGGCAAAGTTGCAGCGATAAATTCCATCGGTGCAGCTTAATTGGGAAAGCATTGGGCTCCGGAGCAGAAGGATTCGGATGTGATATTCGCTACTGGCAAATTGTCTATTTACATTGGCACTCGATTGTGGAAATGTATCTATTGGCCGTTTTGCTCTTCGAAAAATGTGTTATGTTCCTTCTACACATCGTCTGGAATTAATGAAAATTCCTTCTTCGCTTCGAAAAATGTTAGTCTTCCATACATTGTGTGGAATTAATCATAATTCATACTACAGTGAGCTACTTCAAGCGTGGTTTGTCGGCTGACCCGGAAACTGATTCCGTTCCAGCTCTTTCTCAAGGGGGAGGAATATATGTGACGCACTACAGAGGTGAAGCTCATGTTAAGACGGCGATAAACTCCGTTGGTGTAGCTTAATTGGGAAAACATTCGGCTCCGGAGTAGAAGGATGCTGGGTCGATCCTCGTCACCGGCAAATGTCTGTTTTCACAGGGAGATAGAAAAAGTAAGAACATTCGTAAAACTAAGTTACTTTGAAGAGAGGAGGAAGATTATGCCTGTATCGTTGTCAAACCTTTTATCATAAGAAACTTCAAATGAATGCAACTTCAATTTCTACAGCTCAAATCAAAATGACCACACTACCTTTTGAACTCTTCAGTTTGACCAAAAAGTATGAAACTGAAGTTTTCTTCATTCCAGTTTTATTTTCAAAAGTGACAGTCAATACTTACACCACTGTTTCAGTACCAACTGTTACAATTTCAAATCCTACGTAAAGAAGCGCGCACAGTCAAATCTCTCCTGGAAGCAGGTAGAGAATCCCTGAACATCAAATCCTTGGTACAAAATCCAACTGAAAAACAGGCAGCTAGAAAATCTCAAAACTGATCATGGTAAACATGATTCATTTCAAGTAGACTGTTTTGCTGTTGATTCAGTGTCGGAATCTCTGGGCTTTGGTGAGTCTCCCATTTCCAACATAATTTGGGATAAGTTTCGGAAGATCTGGGGAAAGCGCACTTACCATCAGGTATTGATTCTTAATTAAGAATAATGGATCTGTATTTGGTGGCTAACAGGATACTGCAACTAAGTGAATGAAGCATTTGCAGCAGTGCACAGAACCGGCAATATCCTTCCTTTAGTGAAAGGGCTAAAAGGGAGGCAGATCGCATTCAAGTCATTTACAAAAAATGGCTACAGTATCTTTCTGACAGCAGTTGAATTGAAAGTAATCCCCTATACCGGTTCCTAATTATTCTAACTGGATGTTGTCCATTACCAGATGCTTAAATCCTTTCTCCGTTTGAATATTTGCTCGTCCTATTAAACAGGATTTGACATGAACCATTTTCCTTTAATACTTAGTGTGCAGCCATTAGACTGGAACTGATAAAGATCCCATGAATCCTAGTAACTCTGGGCTTTTTTCAATGACTAGGTGTGAGAGCAAAGTGTTTTGAGGGTGTCTGAAACTTCCGTTTGATGATTTTTTTTTCAAATTAATCTAGTGTTATCCTGTTAGCAGTGGGAATTTCAACGTTATCGATTCACCACTGATCATAATAACCCTCTTGAGCCATTTATCAGGCAGGGTTTCGTTATACGTCAGCCCAGTGTCCATATGCTACAGAATCTTCGTCTCAAGAAAACGATGGGATAATAAAACTCTATTTCAGTCAAAATGGACGGTGTTGGCAGCGGAGGGTCATAGTGCACGCCTTACCTTGCGTCACATCGAATCAAAGTAACCGGATGTAGCTATGGTTTGCCTAGGCATACTACGTGTTCTATAAGTTTTTTCATTACTGGAAAACGGTAATTCTTCTGTGTTCACACAAGTTTGGCATCAACTGAGGACACTGGCATAGGCTGGATTCCTGATCTTATGTTGAAGGATTTCAATCTATGCTGAGATCAAGTAGGAATGAAATGGTAAACAGTTCAGGTGCAGATTTAACTGTCATTTGTGAGTAATTTTAATCGTAGCATTTGGTATGTAATATAAAACTGTTACGGAATACTGTTCTTTTTAACACGATGCCTCAATAGACAAAACATTTAAGATACCTACCTAATAGCGTGTTGGTCCTTCACTAGCGCGAATAATAGCCTGTACACGCCGAGCCATGGACTCCACCAGATGCCGGAGGATTTCCGAGGGTAATACCAGTTACGCTTGTTCTAGCATTGTCCACAACCCCGCCAGAGACGTCGGTTCAGAATCTATTAATCTCGTGTTCCGCTGTTCCGCTCAACGGTATCCCAGAGAGCTTACACAGAGTTTAAATCCGGTGACCGGGGAGGGCGGAGGGGCCACTGGATGATTCCAAACTAAAATTGTTCCTCGATCCATACCTGGGTGGTAGCGGCCCAGTGGGGCGGCGCATTGTCCTTCTGGAACAGAACATCGGCCGCAGGATCCGCGAAGCCCATGGAAGCGTGCAAGTGATCAATCAGCCACCACATGCTGGTCGCGCGCGGTGGTTACGAATCTCTCCAGACACACTAAGAGACTTATTGCATTCCGTGAGAAAGCTCCCCAAACCATCACGAGAAGCCTTGAACAGAGCTGACCTGGACCATGACATCATGCTGTCGACACCACACCCGCACACTCCGTCAGCACGGTACAGCTTGAAACGGGATTCATCGGACCGCACGACGCGACACCACTCTGCAGAGGTCCAGTTTTGATGTTCCCGGCACCAGGCGATGCATAATATCCGATGACGCTCAGTCAGAAGTAAGTTGCACAAGAGTAGAGCATCTGCGCACATAGCCTAGGGTATGCAGCGTACTTCGTTTACTTGTGTCATCACTGGCGTGTGGTCGGCCACCGCTTGCTCTCTGGGGGATGGTATGTCCGTCGATGGTATATTCGAGATACACCCTTGATACGGTTGCCCTCGGGAACCCTAGGGTTCTTACCACTTGGGAGATAGAATGACCCATCTCTCTTGGGTCGACAATTCGTCCATAATCAAAGTCACTCAGATCACTCACTTTTACCCATGTTCGTCAATTGCGATACACTGTTTGGAAGCCCTGTTGTCCGCCTATATTTATCGCCTGCGTTCGGTTTTGGTCTGTTCCACTCTGCGCAGGGGATGCCCATGTCAACTGCCCATCACCCCTATCTCTGATGTTTTGCCTGCTGAGTGTAATATAAGCATGTAAAATGTATTTTGCATTTTGTACCGTGCAACAATAAGGCTTAAGGTGGTTTCACCTAAAATCTCTACCTTGTGTTTCCAATGGTAAAACTTCATTACATATTTTCTTCGCAATTAATGTATTCCCAAGGATAGAAATTTGCACATCGATAAAACTAACTAAGTTATAGCATGGGGTACTTAACACTTGCTAAAACATAACCATAACTAAGCAGTCCAACATTTGTTTGTCTACTGACGTCATCAATGTACAGGTCGCGCTATCTATTAACAGGTCTGAACGTTACTCAAAGAAAAATGATTGATTTTTAATATAATTATGGTTATGTTTCAGCAAGTATTAAATATTCCATGCTATAACTTAGAGTTAGTTTTATCGATGTTAAAATTTTCATCCTTGGGAATACATTAATTGCGAAGAAAATATGTAAAGAAGTTTTAACATTGGAAACATAAGAGATTTTGGGTGTACCCACCTTAAAGAACAACGTTCAAGAAGTTGTTTATTAGATCAACTGCTTCCTTCCTTTTATAACAATTAAAGAATTCCGGCACCTTTATCTCCAGAAAGAAGCACTGGTTACAAGTATACGTATTCTAAAGAAACTTTGCTCACCTCTGGTTCTTGGTAAGTTCCATTAACAAGTTCTTCTGCGTTTAACTTCTTTCTGAATTTGAAACTCTGTAAGAGAGAATTCATGTAAACAAATGGAGCCGAAGAAGTGAAAGACAGAGGTAAAATGAAAATCAGCTTACATAATTTTAATAACTTGTACGGAAACGTGGCAACACAATATAAATACAAAAGGAACTATCGACCAGTAGCACCTCTGTGTGACTGCGTGTACGTAACGCAATCCCCCGCAACATTTGCTTGCTCAGAAATCAAAATACGCCTGTAAATACGTAGGAAATGTTTTTGCAGGATACACCAGCCCACACACACAGGAATACTCCAGTATACGAAGCCTGGATTTCATACACCTCTGACCAAGGAGGTTAGGAGAAAGGAGATGGCAACAGCCTCTCTCCCTGTGCTTCTGGCGTGACGCCACTTTTTATCAGCTGACTACGCCAATGCGCCCAACCCGAGAATCTCCTGTACATCTCTATGGGGAAATCGCGACTTTGAACGGGTTTTTCAGACCCTTACTCTACCCGTACAGTCATGAAAAAAATTGAGGCTGAAATATTCATTCCTGTGATTTGATTGTGTGGTAAATGGTGTAGTGTGGCAATAAAATTAAAATAAAAAAAAATAATAATTAGAAATTTCCAGAAAAAATTTATATACTGTAAAAAAATAATTGAACAAAGTAATGATTTTTTTGACCGGAAGTACGTGCTGCGCATGGTTACTTGCACACTGCGCATGTGCTAGTAACCATGTTTAAAATATAACCAAAACCCTAAAGTTGAGAAACATGAAGTCGGAAATATTCCTTGTTTGCATCCTTGGTTTGCATGCTCTAAACGAAACTGCTTCAGGCACAGGAAGTTACGTCACGTTTCTGAACTCCCGTAGACTCCCACCACCTCAGAGAGAGGATCGAAACAACTGATCTATTTTGGCTTCACTCAAAACGGGACTTTTCACTTCCTCTTCTTCTAACCTCCTTGCCTCTGACGTATATCTCTAATTTAACCTTCCTTTTGAGTTTGTTTTTTATGTAAACGTCCTTACTTCTCGGTTAAATATTTTCCTGCTGAATGGCACATTACTTCATCTAAAGATTTGTGCATTTTGGCAACGCTGACAGTGAGTCAAATCAAAAAGCAAGGTTGAGAGTGTTGAGCGTGGAGAGTTGAAAAACTTTTAAAAAGTGAAGATTTTTTGTTGATATACACCGAGAAGACAGAAATCATGAGATACCTGTTTCCATCGCAATGCAAAGCTGTTACCTCCTCTCGCTAGTAGATGAACCCACCACTTGGCAGGTATACAATAGGAGGACATCACTACATTCACGTAGATGGAAATTCGATGCCATTACGGATAAACGTCGAGAGTTAAGAATTTCAAAGAGGGATCATAGTGGGATGTCCGACGCATGGGTCATTGTTTCGTGAAAGTGGTACAGGAATTGTAGTATCCCGTCCGAGTGTATCAGGAATACGTCATTTCCGGAATAACATCGCATCGTGGACAGCGCTGTGGGAAGAGAAGGTGCTGGATGAGCGTTGCCGTCGAAGCCTGTCTAGCACAGTTGCATCCAACCGAAGAGCGACTATGGCACAAATCACCGCCAACTTCAATGAGAGTGGTGCCAGAAACATCATCTGGGCATGGCTGTGCCTGTAGAAATTAAAAAAGAAGCCGTATGTTAAATTTTCCGAAACTGATATTGGCTTCCTTTCCGAATCTCGCGGTTGGTTAGTGCTACATTTCTGCCCTATGAATTGATTTATGAGGTGTCTGAAGAAAGTCCAATGTTTTGGTAATGCTACGTATCATGTGGCTGAGCAATTTGTTTTTAAATTTGTGTGTGTAGTCCTCCAAATTTCGCAAGAAATGGTATGGATTTTATTCATACGAGTCAAGAGAGGAGCCTGCTCGAGGAAGAGGACTAAAAATTGTGGTTACTAAGTGAAAACCATAATCAACTTAGTGTAGACGGGAATTTCGTTTTCCGGAATCGAATATGTAGGTTCCTTTCATGTATTTATTTTTTTAACAACGTGTTTCAGCTCAGAGCAAGACAAAACTTTAAACATTCTAATTAGAACCAAAACAGATCTGTATGAGTAGAATTTCGAAATATTTAATGCGCACGTAATGAATTATGAGTCAGTAATTGGTTTATTAGCTCTCGAAAGTTCCTCGTCCCCGCTCCAAATTTTATATACTGAAAAAAAAATGTCTGATATTCACGAGGAATTTTCCGTGATCCATTTCAACATATTTTTGGAAACAACCTTTTCCATGAAATGACGGGAAATACCCTGAATTTCATAGATTTTTCGTTCGCCAGGAAAATTCTGAACTTTCAGAAACCTTTCCGCAGTTCCTTTCGTATACGTATTAACGGCAACTTGTCGTTTTTAAGATGTATTGACGGAAAATTCGGAATTTTCAGAAACTTTCCACAATTCCTTTCGTATATTAACTGAAATTCTGTTCTCACTTTTTCCGTAACCATATGACGAAACATTTCAGGTAAAAGAGATGCACGGGAATGCTAGAGGTTTAATTAACTGTTAAATTTCAATCGTCTGTCGAAGGATCTGGTTTTGAAGTTCTATAGCGAGATCGGACATTGTGGATAATATTATCGCATGAATTTCGGTTATTGTGGCACAGGATATTTATTCTCCTTTCCCCCATTTTGTGCAGCAGCTATTATACTGTATATTGTGTTACTGTAAGAAACCGAGTACTTAAATAATTGTACAGGAGTGATCGTACAATGCCTATGTATCAGTCTGTAGAGTCCTTAAGAGAAAAGCTATTATAGCTACGATTGTCATAAAAAAAGTTCCGCACACGTTAATCTAAAACGGAAGCGGATTATGCAATCGGGAAAATGTTTGCGCCATGCCAAGGTCAGACTCTCAGCAACGCAGTGGTGTCAGAACGACGCGCTATCATTTGCTGCAAGACGTGGGAGAGTTTGGAAATGGAAGCGTGCAGCATCTCAGGTCGAGTAATGGCGTTAGACCAGCGCTCGTGCATGAAAATAGAAACTCTGCTGGGGGAAAACTCCAAGGAGGTTATATTACTGGAGACACCACTGGCTCTGCCGCCATAGGTCACAGCTAATTTGTGGTGTGACGTCACAAGCAGGCAAAAACGAACTAAATTATACCATTGATAAAACAGTAAGCTTTTGTATCATTGATAAAGATTATTGAATTACTCATTTTATCTGTTTATTCGCTTAGAAGCTTTTGTTCCATTGGTTTCAAAGCAGATTCTCTTCTGCGGCTGCGTCGTGCCTGCCCATGACGTCATTTGCAGCACGGACGGTGACTTATGGCGGCCAATGCTGCGTGGATTGGAGTGGTGTCTCCAGTAATATAACCTCCTTGGAAAACTCTGACACAGATCCACATTGCCTTGCGAGAAGTTTGTGGGGAAGGAACGCTTGATCGAAGCACAATTTCTCGTTGGGCATCGCGCTTTCGGGAGTACCGAAGCAGCATCGAAGACGATCACCACTCAGACCGACCTCAAACGGCGACAGAAAAAACGTCTGTCACCACTGCTGCAACGCTTCTCAAAGAGAATCGCCGTTTGACAGTCGAGGAGACTGTTCATCAGGCAAATTTGTCCACCATGTCTGTTCACCCGATTTTGACCGCCTCATTGGGAAAGAGAAAAATCGTCGCGCTTTGGGTGCTCCATCAACTCATCCCAGAGCAGAAGGCAGCAAGAGTGAGCATTGCACAGGATCACTTCCTAGTTTCGAAAGGGAGAGCGACACCTTCCCGAACAGAATTGTCGTAAATGATGTAACTTGGATCCGTAATTTTGAGCAGGAAATGAAGTCACAATCAGCGGAATGGAGGCATCCAAGTTTCCCGCGCTCCTCAAGAATTCGTCGGCAACAATCCAAAGTGAAACAAATGATGATTTTTGCGAACGATGCCCACGGTGTTGTGGTCTCTGATCGAGTGCCAGTAGGGCAAAATGTCAATGCACAATATTATCGTGATTTTCTGAGTACAATCACCACTCAGATCGACAAAGTACAAAGTTGAGACCGAAATTTTGTCAAAATCGCCCCAACTTGTTGGAAGCGGGAGAGATCTTGCTTCATGACAACGCATCGTGTCATGGTGCAACGTCGGAACGGGGACTTTCGATGAAATATGGCTGGGAAACTTTATCCCACCCTGCATAAAGCCCTGATCTCAGTCCACCAGACTTTGATCTTTTCCCAAAGTTGAAAAATCGGCTCCGTGGCATCCGTTACGAATCGCTGAACGAACTGTCATTGGACATGACCTGAGTAATACGACAGCTGAACAAAGATGGCGTGCTACAGGGTTTCCAGGACCTACCTCACGGCTGGACATTACCAGTGGAGTACATTGAACGGCATAAGGTAAGTTTTCTCCGTTACGTCACACTTTTCTCAAAAATGGACAGTGTGCAGAACTTTTCTTAGGACCCTGATATCAAGAGTAGATTTTACATTTAGGAGTTTTGTGAAATAATACAAAAGAACAGTACACTTCATCATTGTTTAAAGGTAATTGAAAGTTGTCAGTTTTTAAAGATCTTAAGTTCCAAAGCATTCTGTTGCTTCGAAAAATCACAATGAAAAAAAGTACATAATTTGTGATAAGTCCTCCTACAGAAAAAATAAAATTATTTCAAACGTATTCAAAAAATAGGCTGCAACAGAAAACAAAATGTCTAAACCAGTCGCATTAACGGAAAAAAAAAATCATCGCGCAAGTGGTTTTACCTTGAACGTGAGTGTAATTCCTGAGTGTTTCTGGCTCAGTGGTTAAGCCGCGCGGTTTCTGTTGAGCCAACCCAAAAAAACATCAGTTCGGGTAGCACCACCAGTGCGAAAGGATTCTCTGGCGTAAGGGCTGAAAAATTCAGCGTCTTCGACTTTGCGAAATTTCTGTAGAAATACGGAAAAACCTAAAACGGACTTTTCTGAAATGAACGGAAAATCTGTGAAAAAACGGAAATTTTGTTAAAAGGCGGACACTTACCGGCAACTTTGGTGCACGTTATTTTCAGAAATTCACACCACCTATTTTTTACTGTGTATGAGAGAAGCCGCTACGGTTAAACTTATGTTGGGCGTTTTTTTTTTAATTATCGCACTAACCACATGGAGCTTGGATAATGGCATTAACATTTCAGGGCTGCTGTAAAATTATTGTAACTGAAATTTAAAAATTGAAATACTTTGCTGCCAGAGCTGGAAAGGTAATTCTCTTTAACCACCACTGAAGCCCAGTGCCATCTTTATAGGACATGAGCTATGGAGAGATGCAGGTGATAGTCGGATTGGGTAAGCTCCGAACTATATGGAGGATTGGGTAGGTCTCTATCCAATCCTTCAATTCTCTACCCCTTCCAATTGCTGTAGCTTTCAGCAGACCACTCTGCAGGTGTAACTTGGGGCTTTATCCACTTGCAACAACACCCAGTTCCTATTCTTGAGCGCCGGGTAGTGTTGGTCAGAACATCACATATCTGATGTAGTTGCTCAGAGTAAAGGTTCTCGTTCATAGTCTGATCATTCTACATGAGTTCCTAATGTACAGGAACCGCACAATTCCACCGAATGCACACCATGTCTCCTTGAACTTCCCTCTTTGTACCACCGGTTGTGCTTCCTGGCGTGGCATGCAGCGGCGTAACTGGCACAACGTCGCCCCCCGCAAGATTTATTTCAGGACCCCTAAGCACAGTAAGTTTCCGAGGATTCGAACACGAGGCAGGATGCATTTTTCGCTGCGTATGTGGGTGGGTGGTGGTTAGGAAGTCAGGGAGAGTGTCTGCAAAAGTAATGGTGGTACATACAGCCCTATAATTTTAACTTTTTAAGTAATAGATTTGACAATAGGTAAATTGCTTTGTCCAAAACTAAAATAAATTACTTGAAGAAATTACCCTCTTACACATGGCAGATCCGCTGCTGCTTTAAATAAATGTTGACGCCTGTCGTGCACGTAATCCTAGGTAACACTGTTTTTCCACATCCTCCACGGGGAATCCCACTGTGGCCTCGCGCTTTTCCTCAGCAGCGCAGAGAGAAGGCGATTGGAGAGCGATCGTATTATTTACAACCCATTGCAGAGCAATCGTATTACAACCCGAAGTCAAAGAGCCGAACACTTTCATTCTGCAGGACATTCAGTATTTTAAAAGTAAAACTAGGCATTTATTTAGGTAACGCTAAATATATCTTAAAGCAAAATATGAATCTTTGAGTTAATTATTGCGCATGTTCGAATTTTTTCATAAAATTATAACTGGGAGCTACAGTACGTCCTTTCGTTACCTGCGCCCCCCCCCCTCTGCTGTGGGAGTGGTATTTACGCCACTGGTTCCCAGTGGTAAAACAACATAGAAATATTCAATTTTTATCACCTGTGACGATACGACGCCAATCGTTCTGCGGATTCGACAACAATCTGCGACAGAGAGCGAGAAACTGTTCGGCATGTTGGTGTCAATTCATGGGGAGCTAATCGATGGCGCCTGGAGGGGAAGCCAAGCAGGTGCAGGTGACGAACGATGGTGGAATGGAAAGATCACACCTCAGTTGCCAATTGTCGTGTACTGGCACCGGGATTTACTGTCAGATCTTCGACCAGAGTGTCAGTGATGGTGGTCGTTGGTCTTCCTGACCTCGAGATTGGTTTCCCCAGCAAGGAACCAATTTTGTTTGGCAGTGCTTATGTCCACTTTTTCCTCGTCTTCAACAGTACAAACTTCTCTCGCCGCTGCTTCCGCGTTTAACTCTCTCGGCAATAATGGCGTAGGAGCACCCGAACAGCACGTTTGTTAACCTTTAAATATGGCTTCGTGACAAATTCGCGTCATCAGCCTCTTTTGTTCTACGACATCGAGGTACACAGTCTACGTTGTGGCACGTTTCACACAGGAATGGGGGCCCAATATTTTATGTAGCTCAGAACGGGACGAACTTTTGACTCCCCCTTGTAATAGCGTTTCGAGTTGATTTATGGCAGTCAGCGATTTGCAGTAGCTTGAGCATAAGCTGTTTTTATACAAGCACTAACAAGTATAAGGATATTTGGTGCCAATCACGTAGATTCCCAAATGTTAATTTTAGCATGAAAAATTGCATTAAAGAAAACAAAATACAAAGCAAAAATGTCTTACCTCACGTATCATCTTCTCCGATTTTTGGATGTCAAAATTTCTGGCTGTAAGAGAAAGAACACTTTGAGTAATTTTCTACTTATATTGAGCATACAATATATTGACAAAAGTCACCGGACACCTAGAAGAGAAACACAACATAGCATTTATTAACATACATTAGTACGGTGTCGGTCCACATTTGGCCTTAATGCATGCACTGACCCTTCGAGGCATGCTTTCCACAAGGTTTTGGAACGCAGCGATAGGTATGCGCTTCCATTCAGTACATAATGCTGCCGCTAACTGTTGCTTAGTAGTAAGCTTTGGTTCCAAACTTCTTAGGCGGCGCTCTGTAGGAATAAGATCAGGGTTCTGTGCTGGCCCGTCCATACATGATACGTAATTCTCGTCAAATCACCCCGTAACAGTCCTTGCTTTATGGCTCGGTGCATTATCCTTCTGGTACCAACAAAGCTAGCTTCCATAGTATTGCCACAGAGTTTGTAGGGCATAATTGTCCAAAATATCGAGGTAAATGTGCTGGTTAACAGGTTTGTCCGCGATAACCAATGGGCCGGGACCATACCACGAAAAACACCCCCACACGAGTACACTGCTAGCTCCAAACTTGACCGTAGAAACAGTACACTGTGGTAAATAGCGTTTCTTTCTTTTTTTTTTTTTTTTTTTTTTTTTTTTTTTTTTTTTTTTTTTTGATTGGAGGTTTAACGACCACCGTGAGCAACTCAATGGGCTATAAGCAGTCGTCCGTCCCTAATTTAGGGTCACTGGTTCCAGGGAAGGGAGAGAGCCAGTGCCGTAAGACAAACACAACATCCATGCCTCACCGGGATTCGAACCCGGACCCCTTTCGGACGAATGATCAGAGGCCATCGCTTAGACCACTGCGAAATAGCGTTTCTTCGGCTGCCGCCATACCCATACACGGCCATCAGACTGATGGATCGTGTACCTGGATTCATCAGTCCATAGGACCTGTTTCCATTGATCCACGGTCCACGATAAATCTTTACACCATGCTAAACGACGAGTAGCATTCCGAGGGGAGATGAAAGGCTTATGAGCAGCCGCACGACCACGGTAACCCATGGAATGAAGTTCTCTGCGAATGGTACGTGTACATGTCGAAATTTCAGCATTTTTACTCACCTGTAAACTGAGGTCTTGTGCAGTACTCCGTCGATTAGCTGTAACGACTCTCCTGAGACTTCGACGCCCTCTATCACTGATTTTCTTTGGTTTGCCTGTACATTTTGTTGCTTCAGGCACGCCATGTGTCTTCCACTTATTCAATACATCCAAAAAAATTGACTTGGGTATGTTTAAACGCCTCTCAGTTTCTCTTATGGACAACCCAATAATATAACACCCAACAAAGTTTCCTTTCTCAAAGTCCGTTCTCGCCCGCCGCGACGTTTTTACTCAACCTCACAGTGCGATAGGATCGCGGTCAGCTGCAGGCTGCTTGTTTTTATACCGTTTGCAGCTGTACTGCGCATATTAACAACGCAGCGGATCCGTTCATTTGCTTTTGAAGGGTGTCCGGTGAGTTTTGTCAATATAGTGTATATTTTAGTAGTGTGGTGTTGAAATTTAAATCTAAAATGTATGCAACTTTTTCTCGAAATATTGTATTTATATCTAGTATTATTCATTGCGCAACAGTGAAATTACGTCACAGCAAAGGAGATGTACAAGCATGCCCTTTGCATTCAGTTTTAACCAGTCAAATGATTTCAACTCCACCAGAGAGCATTCACACGCGAAACGCTGTTATATGGGTGGAAGCAAGGTTCTTAGATATCTCTTTAGCCATTTCTGATACGATCTGCTATTGGCTGACAGAATGACGTCACACAGGAAGCAAAGCAGAGAGAAACGAAAGGCATCTGTAGAGGTTACACGTTCACAAGGAATGTAAACAATAAATGAGATGAAAAATGTTTTCAAATTCTTGTAATTTCAAACTTCAAAGATTAGCATATTTGTCACCGATGTCTTATTTCCTGTTTCATGAAATAATCAATTTTGAAAATAAAATAAATTAACAGCTTATTAAAAAAAGTATAAGGTCATTGCTGTAAACAAACATATTGCTGCACTTTGTAGTTCGCTTGAAGTTATATTTACAAAAAATTTAATGTCAGTGCTAATGTAAATTCTCAAATCTAAACAATTTAAAGTCTAGCCTTTTGATTATCAGCGCATCGCGTAGTTCGGTTAAAGAGTTGAACAAGCAAGTAGTAGATAATGTTATCCGCTGCGTTGTTAAGATGCGCGGTACAGCTGCAAACGGTATAAAAACAAGCCTGCAGCTGACCGCGATCGTATCGCACTGTGAGGTTGAGTAAAAAGGTCGCGGCGGGCATAAGTCAGTGGTTTTAAATACGTAATGTCTTATTGAATATCGTGCAAAAACGGAAGTGGGTTTGTTCAGAATATTTTACACAATGTCATTTATCGCGAGGTCTTTTGAAAAACTGAAATAAATAGCATATAATTTTTAGTTTTAACATGAATGAGTTTTTACTATACAAGTTTTTCCTTACAGAAATCCGGCGTCTATTTGATTTGTTTTCAATCTGCTTCATTTAAAAATTTCATTCCGTCACAAGACGGGCAACATTCCCTATATATTAATATTTATTTAAAGCCTAAAAACAATGGTCCTAGGACGGGTTATACGAAAGTGAATAATAATCGTTAATGTAACGTGAGCTTTACTACTGTCTGAAAAATAACTTCCTTAAAACAAAAACATTTTCTTCTATCTATATGGTTGGCTTTCTCTCTGTACTGACACAGCAAAACTCTCTCTACTTATGCAAGAAAAGTGCCACAGAACCAACCACGCTGTTACAAATGGAGCTAAAGCTAACTACAGATAGACGTAGGACATTGGACTTGGAGCTCAGGGCCATTGGTAGCCCCCCTCCTCTCCTTTTGTAATCTTAGAGGGTACACTAAAACAAACTACGACTGCCTACATCATTTCCTCACACTTATCAACAGACTGACAGAGCAAAAAGCAGTTCTTCCACCGAGATATTCCAAAATCCTTGTCTCACCCATATTTACCTTAAAAGAAAATCTAAAAGTTGATTTAGCTCCAATATTGGTTCATGGGTAAAACTGCTGGTTGTGGGTCAAAATAATGGGTAGATTTAAAAATGGCGTCTACTCAAGAAGGAGATACTAATCCTTTGCGCAGTAGGCGGTCAGTGACCAAATAATTAATAATATAAACAGCCAGATCTGTCTGGATCGCTTGACGTCACAGCAACATCTTCATTGTTGCGCTATCACGTATCAATCAATTCTTGTGTGTGCTTTCGAGATGTCAAAGTGATCGCGTGCTAATTTAAAAACATTGGATTATCAATGACTCGAGTTCTATTTATCTGATTAACAAAATTCGAATTGAAATCTTAATATCACAGCAAGTTGAGTTTGCATATTAATTTAATTTAGCACAATTCGAATATTAATTTGTACGCTTCAATTATTTTTTATTTTTTTAATTTAACTTTTCGAATTTAGTGCTGATTATATTATACATTTTGCAAAATATCGATCTATCTAAACGCTCTAACCTACAATAAAAACTGAAATCTGGAGATGTCAAAGTGAGCAAAATTGCATCTAAAAACAGATGTCGCCCCAACAGCACATTGTCGATAATTTAGATAGTTCCGATTTGTAATGCCAGATGTCGTATTATTTTGTAGAAAAAGCTTACGTATGAAGTTTCAAACTAATCGTCGAATGGGAAGAGTCAAAAACAAGCCGTGAACGGGATAACATGAGGGCCGGAGAAAAAGTAATTTAACGCGAAAAATCATTGAAGCAAAAGTTACTCGTGTTAAGGTAAGCTTACACGAAAACTTCTGGACTACACAAGGAAAATTGTTAAACAACAACACATATTTTACACAGAATGTTTATTTATCGCGAGGTCTTTTGAAAAACGGAAATAAATAGCATATAATAATTTTCAGTTCTAACATGAATGAGTTCTTACTATATAAGTTTTTATTATATTTCCTTACAAAAAAGCCGGCGTTTATTTGATTCGTTTTCATTCCGCTTCAATTAAAAATTTCACCCCGTCTTAGGACGGGAAACATCTCATATATATTAATATTTATTTAACGCTTAAAAACAACTGTCCTAGAACGGGCTATGGGCTAGTTATAAATATTAATTGCGTAGGAAAATTCGCATGTTCATGAGAGAATTTTAAAATTTTTCACCACTAAGTTACTAAAATTTGTTCACGACTGAAATTGTTTTACATCTCATATTTCAGCAGTTCCTTCTCCTCTAGGATTTTACAAAAATATTTTTATGAGCTATTTCTTTCCTTGTGCGTGCGTGTGTTTTATAGTGGACCACAGGGCTAAAATTCCTGGTCTGGTTTGGTAGTCCCAATCCACCCCTGATGGAAGTCTTTCCAGCACTGACTGTCCGAGATGTAGGAACTGCGTCCACATGATTTTTTTTTTTTTTTTTTTTTTTTGATTGGAGGTTTAACTACTACCGTGAGCAACTCAATGGGCTATAAGCAGTCGCCCGTTCCTAATTTAGGGAAGGGAAAGAGCCAGTGCCGTAAGGCAAACACAACATCCATGCCTCACCGGGATTCGAACCCGGACCCCTTTCGGACGAATGATCACAGGCCATCGCTTGGACCACTGCGCAACTGCGGCGGCGTCTACATGATGATTTCGTCGTGTTAGAATTCACCGTAATCCTTTTTACGTTATGTATGATTTCCGGCTGAATACATGTCAAACTAAAGGTAAATGCGATGCAACTACTTGTGCCGGATATCTCACGTTAGAGTTAGGCTTTTACAAGGGCCAGATGAAACATATAGAGAAAACCAACTTACGCCAACCTTTTTATTGGTCCAGCAACTTTAGACGAAATCCAAAACACACCACTTCGTATATCCTAGTCAAGAAGTTTACAGTCAAAACTCATTAACGATCTAACATCTCCACACATCAAAGCAACTGCTGCATTGTCTTTTTATCTAACGTTCTTATCACATACATACGTCACTCTTGTTCCGACCTCAGATTGTTGCCAACATTATTCTCGTTTGAGGGAAAAGACATAACATCAAGGTTTTTTTTTTTTTTTTTTTTGAAGTTTAACGACCACCGTGAGCAACTCAATGGGCTATAAGCAGTCGCCCGTCCCTAATTTAGGGTCACTGGTTCCAGGGAAGGGAGAGAACCAGTGCCGTAAGACAAACACAACATCCATGCCTCACCGGGATTCGAACCCGGACCCCCTACGGACGAATGATCAGAGGCCATCGCTTAGACCACTGCGCCACCGGGGCGGCCATCAAGGTTTGAAAATGTCTAAGAGAACGAACTCAAATTAACATAGAAAAAGAAACTCTAAAAGAAAGTTAAAATAGAATATACGTTACAACCGTGACGAGGGACAGCTTCTGTGTGGCTGCATGACTTTCCACAAAAGTTCCATTGACATTTAAAGGACCTCGAGACACAGAGATTAACTCCAGTACCTCTCACTACCGTCGCGGCACAGGACTTGTTAGCTGTAATGGAAGAGCCAGGGGACACTGAAAGAACGAATGGAGAACTTTATTGTTTTTTTTTTATTGGAGGTTTAACGACCACCGTGAGCAACGCAATGGGCTATAAGCAGTCGCCCGTCCCCAATTTAGGGTCACTGGCTCCAGGGAAGGGAGAGAGCCAGTGCCGTAAGACAAACACAACATCCATGCCTCACCGGGATTCGAACCCGGACCCCGTTCGGACGAATGATCAGAGGCCATCGCTTAGACCACTGCGCCACCGGGGAGGCCAACTTTATTGTTTACAGGCGATTCTAGACTCGGCACGGTTCTAAATGACGACAGGATCCATTCCCAAGGCTTGTACAGGGAATACTTGCTGAAACTTGTTTCCTCCGAAGTAATATTTGACCGTCCCTATTGGCTACAGTGGCATGACGTATGACAAAACATCGCTTAGGAGGCATTGAAACACGGAAATCTTATGAAGGTATGTTGATGCTGTACTGCAGTCTGTGCTGTCATCATTCTACCAAAATATCCAAGACAGTATGGTTTCGGCAAGGTTCTACAACACGGTGCTTGCGTATACCGTATTTATCCAGAGAACTTACGTAGGTTTGACATTTTTCCGTGGCCCAAGTATTTGTGCAGCGTGCCGTAGACGTTTGCACGGGCCCGGAATGCCCGAGGCCAGGCCGGACTTTTTACCCATGAGTTAAGTGAAAATTTCCGGGGTCGGGCCGGACCAAGCCGGTACTGGAAGGTTTAGCCGTTTCCTCCTGCATTAAAAAGTCTTTTCATCTCACGAAACGAAGATTGACGTGCTAAATAATCAGATGGATAAGTTCACTGAATAAAATGACAGACCGGACGCGTTGATTACTTAGTTGAAGCCGATAAGCAGGGCTGTAAGGTGAGAGTCCGAAATGGGACGGTTTATTTCTTTAAAGGTTGAAATCAAACTCCCTTTTCACTTCGTTGGCTATAGCGACTAAAACTTGGCTTATTTCTTTTCCGAGAAATGTTTACATGACCAGAGTTTACAGCTACACGAAACCAAAACAAACTTCAGGCGCCATTCGTTGTTACAACTGAGACAAGGAAGTTCGAAGAATTTGTTTACATTTTGGGGAACGAGGAGTACCTTCTTTATACTTAATGTAGAAGAGGAATAATGTTTACATATATTCGTATGTAACAAAAGTATGTAGTCGGGTCTAAATCTCATCTGTCAACGAGAAAGGGCCAGTTTCTCTCGTTACATTCCTTTTACTATTAGGGTAAGTCAGATGATCAGAGTAACTTTGTATCTTTTGAGAAGCACGTCTTCAGCCTTTTCTGATCGTGGACAAAATGGAATAGCCCTCACCGGCCACATAAAAAAGAAAAGGATGCATGTGTTTATTATGAATATCTATTATTTCAGAGGGTTCTGAATCCTAAAACTTAACTGTATTCGTTTCTTTTTACAAAAGTTAGTTTAAGGATTCAAACCCCTATCATATCTACGTTCTAAAGAAATCCGAAGTAGGTACGTGATACACTTATATTTTTCAGTACTCTTTAAAATTTTCAGTTACATACACTGAAGTGCCAAAAGTCGTGGGATTTTTGGCACAATTCCCTGGTATTTGCAAGTGCAAGATCTTGGGTGCAAATGGTCCTTTCCACCACGTCCCATATGTGTTCTCTTATGTTAATATCAGGCGAACGTGGTAACCACACCATCCGTCGGAAATGTTCACATTGCTTCTCGAACCAATTTTGAACAACTTGGGCCCGATGACATGGTGGATTTTCAGTCTGCCCTGAAAATCCCATCGTTGTTGTGGTACATGAAGTCCATGAAGAGCTGCAAGTGGTTACCCAGCAGAGCAACAAAGCGATCACCGGTTAATGACGTGTTTACGAAGATGAAAGGACCAAAACCGTGCCACGTAAAGACACCCCATACATGTATGGAACCATCACCAGCCTGCACAGTGCCTTGTTGACAGCTTGGGTCCATGGCCTCATGGGGTCTGCGCCACACCCGAACCCTACCATCAGCTCGTAACAACTAGTAGCATGACTCATCGGACCACGCCACATTTTCCCAGTCTTCCAGGTTCCAATTACCGTGTTCACGAGCCCAGATGCGGCACTGTGTCCGATGTCGGGGTGTTAATAAAGACAGTCTGGTGGGTCTTCTCGCATACCCCATGGACGCTAAATTACGCTGCACTGACCTGATGGATATGTCTCTGGTACCTCCTGCATTGGATGTGGATGTTATTTGAGCCAGTGTCGCTTGTCTGTTAGCATGGACAATCCTGATCAGACGGTGCTGGTCACGGTCATTCAACACCCGTGGTCGGTCACTGCGCTGTCCACGATGGGTCGTAATGCCTTCCATGCGGTATTCTCGATATATACACGTGACACAGTGGATCGAAGAATGTTCGCACAACTTCGGAAATTGAATGTCCCATCCGTCTGGCTCCCACTAGCATGCCTCGTTCAAACTCCTATAATTCACGTCGGCTTGCCATAATCCTACTGGCGGTTGTTCAGCCTGACTCACGAGATTACTCCTGGCAACCGATAAAAACCGTGGCTTGCGTCTAAGCCTTCATACGACGGCAGCGGCAGTTAAAAATTTGCATACTGCTATCCCATGACTTTTGGCCCTTCAGTGTAATTTATCGCAGCATAGTTCACAGCAGATTTGGGAATTCAAAGTCTAAGGTACCTGGATATTCATTTCTCCATTTCGGAAATGTATTTGTTTCCATTTTTGAATTTCCTTTGTGGAGGTCTCGCTAGATACGGGTTGAAGACCACAGCCGTAAAGGAAGCCTTGCGTTATTTCCAATAAGTGGCAGAGAACGCTAGATGAAAGACTGAAACGGGCCGGCCCGTAAACTAGAAATTCCAAGCTGTGCCGGGGCCTCAAAGTTCGGGCTCGGACCGAGTAGAGCTTTCCAGATTAAGACCCGTGCAGACCTCAAACGTGCAGCACGTCTAGAAGCATAACAAGAGACATCTCTCTAGAAGTACTCATGCTTACATACTATGTAGGATCAGGTGGATGCTCATTGGATGGAAATTTCCTCGGAAAAGATTGGCAGTCTGATCAACAAATATGCCTTTCGCCTCAATGGCTGTTTGAATTACTAAATTTGGAAACAGAAATTCTCACCGTGTCGAAGACGTGAATTTCTGTTTCCAACTGCAATGACGTGCTTTTTATGATGTCCATTATACACGTGTTGTTTTTCGCCCGATTCCGTCATTAACTTCAAGATGGTGCAGTTGTGAAAACAGAAGTTTGTCCGCGCCCCTTCACTCTGGAGTAAGTTGCTCTCCCAACTAAGCTACTCGGACGGAATGTATCGCTGCAGATTTGTTGTCTTGATACGTGCTTTACCTCTGTAGTAGTTCACACAGTTTCGATGTTGTTTAATGTTCTAAGAGTTGACTATGTCCACAAACGAAATGGCAAAATAACACATGTAAAACCAAGGAACAACCATTATTTAAATTATAGCAAAGATCTGTCAGAATAGGTGAACAGATAGCAATAATTAAAACAAACATATAGTCAGATGTACACTTCTTTGTCCAAAAGCACAGAAATCTAAACAAATGGTTTTAAATAGAAAATTCCATTTTATAGTGTGTATTTTACACTGGAAGTTGGTGCGTTATTCACAGAAGAAAGGCTGAAGTTAGAAATACTCGTGTAGGTGTGCAAAATTTATGAAGAAACTGTCTAAAAAAATGTTTCTCGCCACATATTTTGTAAAACAGACTATTGTATGTTTTTTTTGGTTAGAGTACTGAATTTTTTGGAGATTCTCAGATTCCCAATGCGGAATGATTTGACGGAACAGCATTATGATTCAAGCAGATTAATTTGTACACTGGATGTCCGAAGAAGAATGACCACGTTTTAAAAGATAACTCTGTAAAAAAAAAAAAAAAAAAACAAGGAAAAAAGGCATGCAGCTTCCACCGTAAGGAGGAAAAACTGATTCCGGGAGATCTTATAGGACATGACTAAATTCGATGCGTGATAAAAGAAAATTACAAAGGTAAAATGAAGTCACTAACCACTGGAACAGAGAAAAGAGACGTAAACACGACTGAACATGCAACAACTATAACGAAGTTAATTTCGCCGTCATTTTTATCTGCGCCAGGATTCAAACCCGGGTCCCCTCATTCCGGAATAAGTTGCTCTACCAATTGAGCTACGCGGACGTTTATTCTGATTCTTATCTGCCTTTATGTCGTGTGCGTCCTGCTCGCAGGTACGTCACATCTCCTAGTACGTCACATCATCTCCCCCTTATTTTTTTTTTTATTCGAAGTGCTGGAGAAGGGATTCTCTTATTTTTCCTATCTCGCGGTGTGGAAATAACATCACACCATTGCGAGATTTTGAACGGTCGGGTCATCCGGATAGTTCGGGCGCCATTATAACAAAGTAAATTTCTCCGTCATTTTTATCCGCGCCGGGGTTCGAACCCGGATCCCCTCATTCCGGAATAAGTCACTCTACCAATTGAGCTACGCGGACGTTTTATTCTGATTCCTATGTGCCTTTATGTCGTGTGCGTCCTTCTGGCAGGTACGTCACATCTCTTGGTACGTTACATCATCTCCCCCTTATTTTTTTTTTCGAAGTGCTGCTCTTATTTTTCCTATCTCGCGGTGTGGAAATAACATCACACCATTGCGAGATTTTGAACGGTCGGGTCATCCGGATAGTTCGGGAGCCATTATAACGAAGTAAATTTCTCCGTCATTTCTG
Organism: Macrothele yani; assembly: GCA_039090855.1. Taxonomy (NCBI): domain Eukaryota; kingdom Metazoa; phylum Arthropoda; class Arachnida; order Araneae; family Macrothelidae; genus Macrothele; species Macrothele yani. The sequence goes on from CM077012.1 coordinate 16,908,736, forward strand.
TCCACGCCAGGATTCGAACCCGGACCCCCTCCTTCCGGAATAAGTCACTCTACCAATTGAGCTACGCGGACGTTTATTCTGATTCCTATCTGCCTTTATGTCGTGTGCGTCCTGCTGGCAGGTAGGTCACATCTCCTGGTACGTCACACAACATATCGGTACGATTATGGAAGTTGTACCTCCTACAGTTCTTTATCAGGCTAATATTTTAAATTTTATGTTTGCATATCACGTTTACAATGTCGGCATTCATTCTATATGTTTTTCTAAAAATCGCGTAATGATAATAATACACTAAAATTTTAGAAATCCTACCTTATTCCTCGAGCTCTGGCACACATACCAGGTTGAGTCAAAAGTTAGTCTCGTTTGTAGCTAAAACGTTTAGTTATGCAAGAAAGTCGTAAACGCTCTTCTCAGTCCGGAAAATACGGGCCGTTTTTTCTAGTCCTTTGACAGCGTTCCACCAGAGCGAAGATCCCAGGGCGGTTATCCACTCGGCACGTTTCGAGGACAGAAACTCTGATGCCAGATTCCACATCCACCAGTGAAGCTAAGGGAATGGGCCATGAAGTGAAATAGGTGGTAGTAGGATGGGGCAAGGTCTGGACTGTATGGACGATGGGGTAAGGTCTGAACTGTATGGACGATGGGGTCAGGTCTGGAATGTATGGACGATGGGGTCAGCTCTGGACTGTATGTATGATGGGGTCAGGTCTGGACTGCATGGACTATGGGGTAAGATCTGTACTGTATGGACGATGGGTAAGGTCTGGACTGTATGGACGATGGGGAAAGTTCTGGACTGTATGGACGATGAGCTCAGGTCTGGACTGTATGGACGATGGGGTTGAATTTCAATCCCTTCAAATTCCTGTAGTTTTCCCAGTGCACAGGACCCTCACAATTCCACCAATGCATAGCATGACACTCTTCTTGAGCCACAGTCTTTGCACCACTGGATGTGCTTCCTGGCGTGACTTCAACCACTGGTTCCGTGTTACCACATACGAATATTCACTTTTCACAACACCACTGGTTCCACTTTTTAGCCACTGGTTTCGTGGATAACTTATGAATATCCACTTTTCACATCACCTGTGACAATATGGCGCCAAAATTTATCGTCCTGTGGATTTGACATTAACCTGCGACAGAGAGCGAGAAATTGTTCTACATGCAGGGGTGTCAATTTATGGGGAGCTATTCGATAGCGCCTGCTGGAGAAATCAAACTGGTGCAGGTGACGAACGATGGTGGAATGCGAAGATCCCATCTCAGCTGCCAATTGTTTTGTACTGGCACAGGGGTTTGCTATCACAGCTTCGACCAGGGTATCAGTGTTGGGCGTTCTGACCTCGACTTGTCTTCGAGAGTGGATGTTTCCAGCAGGGAATCATTTTTTTGCAGTGCTTAATGTCCACTGTTTTATCATCTTCAACTGTACAAATTTCTCTCGCTGCCGCGTTTTAAACCTTTCGGCAATAATGACGTAGGAGCACCCGAACAGCACGTTTATCGATCTACATCCTCTGCTCACCTGATAACGCAATGTGGCTCCGTGACAAATGCACGTCATCAGTCGCGTGTGTTCCTTATCATCGCGGTAACCAGTCAACACTGGCGCGCGTTTTGCGCTGGATTCGAGGCACAACGTTATGTGTAGCTCAACACGAAACGAACTTTTGAATTACCTTGGTATTGACCAACTTTTGTGTAGTCTAAACTCAGCAGTGTTTTTTTGAAAAGGCCACTTACCTTTTCTTGTCTCGTCAGAAATGACTTGAGAAAAGAGCTTTATGGAAAACGTGCCATTATTTTTAAGTATTACGTTTTTGAAACATAAACTGAGCTGATCCCGTTGCAGTATTAGCAAGCGAAGACATCTTGTTATTTTACATATTTCCAGCAAAGCAAAAAAAAAAAATCATAAAACTGAAGACCCCCTATTAAAATCGGGGGTTTTATGTTGAGAATAAAGGGGGGAGTGGAAGATAATGAGAATAAAAGATAAAATGCACAATTGCTTATATTCATGAATTTATATCTTAACATTTATAGTGAAACTATGAACAGTGTTTAAAAGCTGATGTAGAAAGGAAATATGAAATATATGGGTCGAAACTAGTTTATGTATCTACAACTGTGGGTAATTTTACTTACCTTTAAGCCAACGAAGAAGGAAATACTCATCATGATGAGGCTGCAATATGTCTTGAACTTTCCCTTGAAACTAAAATATAAACTTTATCTTAATTTAATGTTTGAAGAAAATAAAATAATATGCAGCTTTTATGCATTACAATAATATGGAAATTTTATATGCAAACGTATAAGTGTTTTGCTGATACACAGTGCACTAAAATTTCATTATTTCTTAAAACTGGGGAATCCTGTTTCAGAAAATACTATTATATCTAACCTTCAACATGGATCGTAATAGGATATGATTTTAAGAAAAATATCGTTACCGCATTTCTCTTAACAAAATAAAATACATTTCGAATATGAATTCATTCGATTAGTAAAACTATGTTCATGAATTTATTTCAAGAGGAAAAAGGGTCTGGTTTACTTGCTGGTTGAATTTGTTGCTTGAGTTTACTAAAAAGAAATCAAATGCGTATTGTAACGTACCAGGAGATGTGACGTACCTGCCAGAAGGACGCACACGACATAAAGGCACATAGGAATCAGAATAAAACGTCCGCGTAGCTCAATTGGTAGAGTGACTTATTCCGGAATGAGGGGACCCGGGTTCGAATCCTGGCGTGGACAGAAATGACGGAGAAATTCACTTCGTTATAATGGCGCCCGAACTATCCGGATGACCCGACCGTTCAAAATCTCGCAATGGTGTGATGTTATTTCCACACCGCGAGATAGGAAAAATAAGAGAATCCTTTCTCCAGCACTTCGAAAAAAAAATAAAAAAATAAATAAGGGGGAGATGATGTAACGTACCAGGAGATGTGACGTACCTGCCAGAAGGACGCACACGACATAAAGGCACATAGGAATCAGAACAAAACGTCCGCGTAGCTCAATTCGTAGAGCAACTTATTCCGGAATGAGGGGATCCGGGTTCGAACCCCGGCGCGGATGAAAATGACGTCGAAATTTACTTCGTTATAGTATTTTTTCTCAAAAGCGTTTTGGGGTGGCACTGGTTATTCTTGATTGTAGGCCAGGGAGGAGTCAGTGGTAAAAGCATTTACTTTTGTGCCTCTGTAGCTTTAGGGATGATCTACTGCTTCTGGAAACCCTCGTAGGAAAGTCATGAAAGAATCGTTGATGGAAAAGTTGGCAGATGGTGTTCGAACTTGTCATGCTACGTCTAAATTGAGGCCATGTTTTCCTCTATTTTAGAAATTCATCGTATATTGAGATTTTGTTGAGCTTCAAGAATCCGCTGTCGCAGTTGATACCATTTTCTTACCCCTTAGGGCCTTGACTTATGTCCCTGGTAAGACTTGACTGTTGTTTTTGTTCTTTCCCTTCCGTGGAGCTAGAAATCTTAATTTAGGGAAGACATACCCATATTTGTCGTTGCTTGTAGGATCCTGTTTATATCAAAAGACAAAATAAAGGAAGAAAGAATACCCATTCTTACCGTAGCGTCTAAAACTGAGTGTGAAAACACTACGCATGTTGGCTATTCTCTTTTGAGCAATAACTGTCTACTGAAAACGTACTTGCTGAAGTTCTTGGTCTGTGCGCACGTCCTGGACTCGGCGTTCTTTAGCCTTAAAAGGATTTTGTTCCATAAACCAATTCACAAAGTCAAGAAGAAGCAAGTAAAAATTTTCAGCATTAAACTTAGTTTCCCAGGCCGCAGTGGTCAAAGCACTGGCTTCTGGTCATTCGTCCGAGATGGGTTGGAATCCCGGGGAGCAATGGATGTTGTGTTTGTGTTACAGCACGGGTTCTCTCCTTTCCTTGGGGTCAGTGACCCTAAAATAGGGACGGGTGGATTCTTATTGTTCATTGTGTTCATCACTGTGGTCGTTAAACCTCCAAAAATAAAAATGTTCCCAGTAAAGGATTTTTTCTCTGAAATTGAAGTCGGCTATTTGGGACCAAGAGCAAAAGAAAGAAAACTCATGGCCCAAAAATGGCATACAACATTGTATACTTAGCAAGAGTTTTGTTTTTAAACGATGAATTATTGATCTGTTGTTGAGTGGAAAAAGATCCAGCAAAACACGAAAACTGAATTATTTAGCGTTGTGAGTAATGAAAGATCAAATTTTCGGAGGATCATGTGCTCTATTTGTAAATAAATTAGGGCCAAGAATAGTGAATTATCATATTCTGACATAATGCTCTTCGATTTACGATACCTGAGTATAATAACGCCGTTTTAATTGGGAAAACTCTCCGCATTTATAATTCAAGCAATATCCTGCATACGGTTCTCGACATTAAGATGTGACAGACCATATATTGCTAAAGAAAATTTTAACGAAAAGAGATAAAATGTTCAACAACTTTTCTGCATATAGCTCAATAACTTCATTTGACAAAAATGAAGTTGTCTTGAGCTTAAATATTATTAAATATTATTTTGAATTCCAGAAACGAAATTAAAGTTAATATTAAACCTCTTTTGCACATTGTTTTACCTTTTCCGTGATCGAAATTAAATGTTTCTTTGTTTTTTTTTAAATTAAAGCTCTGCTTTAAAAACGAATGAGGAAAACGAAAACATTTTTAAAGCCTGCTTTATTAATTAAATATGAGCATACCTGGCAAGACTTTAAAAACTTTTCAGTGCTCGATTTAAAAGTTTACTTGCACACGTAAACACAAAAGGGACCCCGGGGACCGCCCCCTGTTTTTTTTTCTGTAAATGTTTTATTTTGTGCCAAAACAACTGTTCAAAGCAAAGAAAACTGTCCCCTCGCCCAACAGCAAATTAAAAAAAAAAGTTTAATGTTTTCCTGGTATGTATACTGTATTATGTATTAGGTTGGAAAGATAGTAATTTCCAATGACGAGGTATTCGAAGCCACGGCGCACATTGGACATGAGATTGTGCAGCACACAGGCATGACATCCACATGTAGGTGGCTTAAGTCAGGGGCAGTTAGCCGTTAGAAAGCGAAGAGTGTAAGCGCCAGCCAACGTGGAAGTGGACAAGCATTGCATGCTGTATGAGTTTCGTCGTGGTAGCACCCCGCAAGTGCTGTAAAGGAACATTACCAGTGTGTACGCCAACGCCATATCACCTTGTCAGTGCTGTCGTTGGTTTGAACGGTTTCGAGAAGGAAAGTTTGACCTGTCAGACCTTTCCCAAACCGGAAGACCCGTAACAGTGGATATGGACATGCTGAAGACTTGTGTGGAGACCGACTCACGTGGAAGTTGGCAGCACAACTGGAGACTGACTACCCACACAAGCATTATCACGCACCTGCGTCAACTTGGGAAGGTGCACAAGACGGAAGTGTGGGCACCCCATCAACTCACAATTCAACAGAAAGCAAATCACATGAGTGCATGCGTTTCCCTGCTTGCATTCTTGGACCGTCTTGTGACAGGTGACGAAAAATGGGTCCTGTATGACAATGTCAGCGCCCAGAAACAGTGGTTGGACCCAAAACAGATGCCCATGCCGATCCCCAAATCTGGCTTACACCCACATAAGGTCCTACTGTGTGTTTGATGGGATATGCGGGATGTCGTGTTTTCTGAGCTGCTGCCGGACGCCACCTCCATCGATATGTACTGCCGTCAGCTCGATGATCTGCACGCATCACTCACGTCGAAGCGACCAGCAATACTGAACCGCAAGGGTGTCATCCTACAGCAGGACGGAGCGAGACCTCACACAGAACGGGTGGCTTGTTACAAGATCAGGGACATAGGCTGGGAGCTGCTGCCCCACCTAGCCTATTCCTCAAGTGACTACCACCTTTTCGTGTCGTTGTAGTTTTTCCTTGACGGACAGCGATTCACCAACCGGGACAATGTCGAATGCGCACTTACTTATTTGCGTCCGGGCCACCACAATTCTAACATGGACAGTATTCAACAGCTGCCCAGACGATGGGAGCAGGTCGTGGCAAACAATGACGACTACATTTTGTGCTGATTTGTACTTGTATATACAGTAATTAGCACTTTTCTGTTAACTTGCATTTGCAGACATTACTTTCTTTAAAACACAATAATATTTATTCTGTTACGAAGCTTGGTCTATACTGTGAACTCTAGCCGACTATCTCAAAGGTTTTGCACACAGACAACAAATACAAAATTACGCAATGATGAAAATAGCTATACAAGCGTTTCACAAGCAATCCTAGGCTGCTGCTCTTATGTTCAGCAACATTTTTGGTTTATATGTGTAATAGTATACGAACAGAAAAAACAACACTAACAAAAAAGAACAATTAGACTTTCGTAGATCAAAATAATATTTCTCTTTTTTTATTATTGAATTATTATCAGACGAATAAAAGTAAGTCTAATTCTTTAAATTTTGGTTAAAGTGAATAAACAAAGCCATCGCTCTTTCCACGTTTTAGCAACACCCAGCAACCGAAAAATTGTTATTCGGCCACCGTTGGGGAATCGAATCACAGATCTCTCGATATTTTGCCGAGCGCGTTAGCCTTACACCACGGTGGCCAACAATCCACGGCCTCAAGTGTGTTTATCTGTCAGCTTCTGACATCATAAATCCGTAAGATGGGCTCATCAACTGAGACGTCTCCATCTGGTAGGCATTAACGGCACTGGCTATATATTAATTGTAGCAGTTAAATCCAAAGGGAAACTCCTCCAAATACGTGGTCAGTGAATAAACAAAGACATCGCTCTTTCCACAATTTTTCGGTTGCTGTGTGCTGCTAAAACGTGGAAAGAGCGATTTCTTTGTTTATTTACTGACTCCACGTATTTGGAGGATTTTCCCTTTGGATCTCGCCCTTTGGATTTAACTGCTACAATTAATATATAGCCAGTGCCGTTAATGCCTACCAGATGGAGACGTCTCGCATTTAAAAATATGGACAGGTAAGTAAAACACTGTTTAATAATTTAGTATTACCATTTTTACATTTAATTATGTAATAATTCAATTCAAAAGGCCACAGATGGTAAGTTATGCATCCCCTTTTGATTTCATTTTTAACAGATGAGCATTATTTAGACTTCGTACAGACTGATTTTTTGGGAGCAAGGTAAACTTCCATGTAGGTGGATAACTTGTGATGTGTTCAATATTATAGTAGAATAATTCTATTAACAGAAGAATGATACCTAGATTTGAGCAAACGTGCACAACTGGATAATCCTAACACTCATAAAAGCTCATTAATTAACTTAATTTAGACCCAAGCAATTTTAAAATCTGATACTTTCCAATATGAAATTTTCGAAGCTTCTCTTCTACAAAGTGTCTTAGAAATGCAAAACCTCTCTCAAGAGGTGTGTACTATATGTAGGAATACAACACATTTATGTTTCATCTGCAAGTTTCAGATGAAAAGCACTGCTATTTTCCTGCCTTATCCATTACTCACATTTGAAATTAAATGGACTCCATATAAATCAGTTTTTACAAGCTCCCTAGGTAATGATTTTCCCAAGCGATTAACATGTTTGTGATTTTGAAGACCAAAAGTAAGTTGCATGATGGTGTGTGTGTGTGTGTGTACGTGTACACACACATTATATAAAAAAAAGGAACAATCATCGGAGTTAAGTGGCTGAAATCAAGTTAGTTATTCACACCCTTACCACAGTGTATTAATAAAAAAAGGGCATACCTAGGGCATACCTTTTTTTACGCTGCAATGCGGGGCCCTGGGCCCGGGCCTTGTGGACCCAGGCGTAAATCAGGCCCTGTTTAAATGAGGCATGGGATTATAAGAAACCCTCTTTAATTGAGCTCTGTTTTTGCCTCAGTGATTGATAAGATAGATGTCTTGCATGAGGTTTTGCATTTTTTCATTTGTTTTTCTTTCACTGTGGTGAAACTGCTGTCGTATGCAGTGCAAAAACGCAATACAGCAGGGACAGCAGAAGAGAAGTTGGACTTTTTAAATTGCAAGAACTTTTCCTGCATATCTGTACAACCTTTCAGTTAGTGGTTCATATCCCACAGTAATTTTCGTCGCTTTTTGATAAATTCTCGCCTTTTACGTTCTTTATCCTGTTTGACTTGTGTGTATAAAGGTTCCGTAATAACGTTTCCCCTCTGAAAGTTCCAGGAGTGTTCATTTAAGTTCTTTCGTCGTCTACTTTTCTGGCCATCTTCGTTAGTTTACCACCGTCATTTGCAAATGGTGGCTTCCACCGAAGAACACTTCATATATTGTTCTGCGGATATGACTTCAGTGGCGGCTGCATCCCTGTTATCTAAAAGTCCTGATACTCGACAGGATAGCTCTCCATCCTCCATGCCAGCTCTCGAGGATTAAGCGACTGTTACTCACCCCGTCGACGTCAAATTCTACTTTTTCCTACGGTTGCCCCGAACATCAAACTTTGTTGCTTCCCGCTGTGTCCTTGGACCATTCCGCTCAACTGACTAACCATGCTGGCATTGCGTCTGGACAATCTTCTCTGTCTTCTGCGTTTGTTTCGTGTTCCACACGTCTCTGATGATTCCTCAAAACTCCCGACGGGGTGTGACATTTCAAGGCATCTAGTACAGTGTGGTATGTGCTACCTGCCTCTCAGAGATACTCCAATCATGGACAATGCTAAGGATTTGAACAGTTCCTTTCCCCAAGAAGCCATTTCTTTCATGACTCGGCGCCCTTCAAGGTATTTGTCTATTTTTCTTACTTTGCATATGTTAAACTTGCTCTTGCTGATGGCATAACCATCAAGAAAGAACAACTATTCCCAGACTCTCTCTCATTCATCAATATTGGTTACAATGTACCTTTTTACGACCAGAGATCTCTGATGTATTGATTTCTGCTCTTTCGCATTGTGACTCAATTCTGGGCCCAAATCGGACAGTCTCTGTCGCGTCTCAAGGAAGTGGGTTTCGTTACATACGTGGACTTCGCCATCAGGCTTGCGTTTTGTTTGCATCGTAGATGCCTTGGAAACCTGACCAATTTCTATGACTATTAATTTCTGTGTAAGAAAATACTTCTTTGATCTCATTTAACGCATCTCTGTTTTCTCTGTAAGGAATATGGTCAGTCATCCTGCACCTGGTGATTCAGCTGCTCGTCCTGGTTCATTGCATTCGTGTGCAGGAGCTGTTCCCTCTACCTCTCAATCTTTGCGTATTCCTACAGATGCTACCTCTCTCCTTCATTCTTCTGTTGAACCTACTGCCGACTTTTCCACCGTCCTGACCTCCAGTTTGTTTCAACCCCTGTTGGACATCTCTCCCTTTTCATCCGCTAGGTTTTCCACAATCACTACCTGATGCTTCTGTGCACACTTCTCTCTCATCAGTGTGTGTTGAGGCAGTGGACTCTTCCGATGAAGACGCTGGTTTGTTCGGCAAGCGTCCTGCTTCTCCCACTTCTAATGATTCACACGCTGGTCATTGTTCTCACTTTTTTCTATGTTCATTCAAGTCCTACAGCTTCTCCTCCAGGGATCCCCTTCGAAAACTCCACGCGCCGTTTCAAACACTGATCTATTTACCACTACTTTTCCTGATAATTCACTAGATAACTCAGCTCCTCTCCAGTGTGAGAAGTTTACTGCTCCCTCCCTCCCCTATTTTTGTTTCGTCCTCGGGTGATGCCAGCGCCCGTGATCGACCTGATTTTTGCGCATTGAGGACTCCTGCTCGTGCTGCTGGTTCCGTCATTTCAGCTGGTCTTTCTTTTGTCGTTCTTGGTCAGATTCAGATTGACTCCCCATCAGTTTTGCCTCATGCGGCTAAAGCAATTTCTTCCAAATAAATTTTCTAATTCATGAGTGCTGCTTTTAACTCTCTAGGTGACACAGATTTTATTTGTACACATCTAAAGTACAATTTCTGTCGTGAAGACGTTCGGACCCACTTCTGAGCGAATCGTCTTCAGCAGGATTATTCACATCCCGTTTTCTGTGTCCCAGCTTTTTCTGTTGACTTTCTTTCCGTCGATACTGGAAGTTTCTTGGACTATGCCTCTATTACCTTTCATGTTGACCATGACTGGAACGCTATGACGACATATCTTATCCCGCTCGGCGGCGTTGTCGTAGCAACGATCATCCTTAAGATCTTCGCCTTAGTCTTTTCAGTTTTGGCTTGCACGATCTCTATGGATAGCCTTTTTCCGTTGTCAAACCGGGGTTATATTTCTTTCTGTGCTCCAGTGATACCTACTTCATTTTCTGTTTTCCTTTACTTTTTTTTTTTTTTTCGGTTGGCATTCTGTTACTTGTCGCGCGCGTTGTGTGTCCTGATTTTTACTTTGTTGCGAATTAGTTTCCATTAGCATCGCCATTGCTCTGCAGCTTTTGGGAGTTTCCTTGTGTTTCCCCTGCCTCCTGCTTGCTATGCACTGTATGTTTTTCTTGTTTATGGTTTTTTATGACTCCGCATGCATCCATGTTACTCCGCTTAAGTGCGATTGTTAACAATTGGAGCTGCTAATTTTTTAGCACGTGTTTTGTAAAAAAAAAAAAAAAAAGTACGTGCTTATGTTATCGGGTTGTCCGTCAATCTGTAGGCACCATATATGTGTAACTATTAGTTCAATTTGAAAAATTCTTTTTGAATTGGGAAGCTTGAAATATGCGAATGATGATCTTTTATTTAATTTTTTTAAAACGACGTACAATTTCGCCGCTAGAGGGCGCAACCGGAGATATCGAATTCGAAATACATTTTATTCCATATATTTGCTTTTAAGCATCCGGTTGAAAAAAATCGTTTACTTTACAATTCCATTTACGTCGAACACTATTTTAGGTATAGTCACTTTTCAAAGTTAGGCATAGATTTTTCGCTAGGGGCCGTAAAAGTAAATTGCGATTCCCCCGATATCTTTACTTCTGAAACTACGATTTAAAATTTTTTTTTCTTCAGCGGATACAGCTCCTGATGGGGAATCTTTTGCATATAATTTCTAATTTTTGATAAAGAACGGTTTGGCCACCAGGGAGCGTGAGTGTTAATCTCCACTTCTGATGTATTTGCCACAAAATCTGAGCTTCCAAAATCTCGATTGAAAACAATTCGTTTGTGGACCGATACTACTCACGTCGATAAACCTTTCCGGAATATTTTATTTAAATAATGCATGGTTTCTCCGCCAGGGGGCGTAGATGTATATCTTATTTTTGTTTATCTCTGCTTCTAAGAGTCTGGTTTGAAAAATTCCTTCTTTATTGGATTGTGTTTCCGATGCGAAATGTTTTTCATATAAATTCAAAATTTTCAAATAAATCATAGACTTTCCGCAAGGGGGCGAAGGGCAAATTGCGTTTTCTGTGTTATTTTTGCTTCTAAAACTCCGATTTGAAAAATTCTTCCTGTAGTGCATACAGCTCCTGATAGGAAATGTTTTTCATATAATTTCTAATATTTGGCAAAGCATGATTTGGCCACCAGGGGGGCATAAGTGCTAATTTCTGCTTCTTATATATTTGCAGCAAAATCTGAGCTCCTGAAAATTGTACTGAAAAAATTCTTTCCTGGACCGATATCGCTCACATCAAAATACCTTTTGAGAATACTTTCTTCTTAAAATAATGCATGATTTCCCGGAAATCATGCATTATTTTAAAAAGCATATCTTATACTTGTCGATATCTCCGCTTTTGAGAGTCCGATTTGAAAAATAATTTCTTTGTTGGAGAGCGTTTCCGCTGCGAAATGTTCCTCATATAATTTCAAATTTTTCTTAACGCACAAGTCTACAACTAGAGGACGTAACTTCACGATTCCGTTTACAGCAATATCTGCAGGATTTAAAAGACCGATTGAAAAACTTTTCTTCGGTCAGATACTAGTGTTTTCCATACCGGTTCTATTGACTTTGAATAGATTTGATAAATTTAATTCGCGTCAGAACGGATTCAAAAGACATGCTCATTACACCCGAAAATTCTGTGTCATCTTTCTTGTTTTTAATTGGAAGGGGTTTAACGACCAAGGTGAGCAACTCAGGCTGTAAGGAATCGTCCGTCCCTAATTTAGAGCCACTGGTTCCAGGGAAGGGAGAGATCCAGTGCCGTAAGAAAAGCACATCATCCATGCCTCACCTGGGATTCGAACCCAGGCCCATGAATGGTCAGAAGCCAGCGCTTAAATCCTAGCGCCACCGAGGTGGCAAGTCTAAATATGTGGCCTTGTAATAATTTGTTCACCCTTTTCATGTTGAGCGCATTATATACGCCACTTGTAGATGATGAGCTTAGGCTAACAAATATAATTTGGAAACCTTCGAGAGAGTGCACCAGAGGACACGATACAGACTAAACTTTGTAACTGAATAAATATACATTGTATACCAGAAAAACTTTCAACTTTTTTTAATTTTATGTTTGGGGTGACATGTTTCTTTGCTTAGAATACTTGTTTTGGCACGAAAAATCAAGCATACATAAAAACGACCGGAAAGTCCGAACATTTTCTACAATACACTGAAGTGGTACACAAGTCTAATACTTGGTTGGTCCCCCACGGGAGCGCAACACTGCAGAAATACGACGGGGCATGAACTACACTAGCTTCTGGAAATATGCTCTAGGCAATGCACACCATACTTCCTGCAGAGCGTTCCACAATTCGGGTGTATTCCGAATTCTCGGATTCCTGTGTTCGATAGCGCGCTGCATGGCATCCCAAAGGGTGTTCTATCAAATTCAGATCTGGGGACTTGGGTGGAAATGGCAACACCCCAAACTCAGATGTTGTGGACGTGCATTGTGTGCATCGTCCCGACACTTGTGTGGAGGTGCATTGTCCTGTTGGAACAGGCCCAACCCATCAGCATGAATGCAGAACATGAACGGGTGTACCTCGCCAGAAAGGATGCGCACATAGTGTTGGCCGGTCACAGACTTTTGTAGACGTACCAGGGGTCCCAGTGAAGTCCAGCTAAACACACCCCATACCATTACGGACCCCCTCCCCAGCCGGTACAGTTCTCTGTTGACTGGCGGGATCCATGGCTTCATGGGGTATGCGCCACACACGAATCCTTCCATCTGCCCGATACAGTTGGAAACGCGACTCGTCAGACCATGCTGCTTGTTTCCAGTCATCAAGTGTCCAGTGGCGGTGTTACCCCGCCCAGGCGAGGCGCATAGCTCTGTGTCGTGCGCCCATCAAGGAGACTCGAGTTGGGCGTCGGCTCCCAAAGCCCATATGGTGCAGGGTACGTTGCACAGTCCTGACGCTGATGCTTGTTGAGGCTTCAGCATTGAATTCCGATGATACCTGCGAGAGCGTTGCACGCCTATCGCGTGAAACGATTCTTGACAGCTGACGATGGTCACGTTCACCCAATGTCTTTTTACGGCCACACTGGTATCTTAGGTTGGAGGTTTTGCCGGAAATCTTGTAGTCACGGTACACCCTTGCAATGGTCGTCCGTGAAAATCCGAACTTCGTTTCTACCTCCGAAATACTATGGACCATCTCACGAGCGCCAACTATGACACCGCTTTGAAAATTGCTTTAATCGTTATTACTTGTCATTCTCATGCCGAAAACGCCGGCAAGGATGTCTATCACTTTATATACGCATTGGCGGACGCAACCGAGTACGCGCATAGGTGACGTTGCTATGTATTTTGCATAAGCTCGTCTGTACCAGTTTTTCTGGCATTTCAGTGTATATCCGCACTGGAAAGGGAAAGCAACAGCTTAAGCATATTCTTCAAAAAGACTTCTACGGAAATGATGACAGAATCAATTTTAATCTCCAAAGAAAATGTATTTATTTGATAAGAACGTTTCTTAAGATCTCGTAAGGCTGATGTTTTTAGTAATTATTTTCCGAGCTACCACCGGAGTGGGGCAATAGTTTGCTCAGTGTTTATTTAAATGAAATTGTTCTGGTTCGATCCAATGGTCTGCAATTTTTGGCAGACGACTTAAACTGTTGCTAGTCTCACTTGGTCCCTGTTATACTTTACCTACTGATCCGACCCCATCAAGGGGGGACTTTAGATCTTTTTGGGCCCTAGGCACTAAAAGATTCAGGGGCCGCTCGCCCTGTATCTTTAGTAAGAGTGTCATTGGAACTTTTATTGCTTTTTCAAAAGTTTATTTTATGTCAATTTAAGGAATAAAAAGAGTGAGAATACTTGATAATTATGAGTATTAAACCAGGGGAGGAGAAAGTAATAAGAAAATGTTGTTGCAATACAATAGAAATTTCTTTTAACACAATTACATTAGAAAAAAATAAATACTATGACATTCTCGAATTTCTTTTTTTTTTCCAGCCTAAATATTAGCTCTTTTGGTTTAGACTGGTTTAGGGAAGATTAAGGCTGAGGAAGAATTTGATTACCCTACCCCTAACGGAAAAGGCAATAAACAGCATGTAACGTACCAGGAGATGTGACGTACCTGCCCGAAGGACGCACACGACATAAAGGCAGATAGGAATCAGAATAAAACGTCCGCGTAGCTCAATTGGTAGAGCAACTTATTCCGGAATGAGGGGATCCGGGTTCGAATCCTGGCGTGGACAGAAATGACGGAGAAATTTACTTCGTTATAATGGCACCCGAACTATCCGGATGACCCGGCCGTTCAAAATCTCGCATTGGTGTGCTGTTATTTCCACACCGCGAGACAGGAAAAATAAGAGAATCCCTTCTCCAGCACTTCGAAAAAAAATAAATAAATAAATAAATAAGGGGGAGATGATGTAACGTACCAGGAGATGTGACGTACCTGCCCGAAGGACGCACACGACATAAAGGCAGATAGGAATCAGAATAAAACGTCCGCGTAGCTCAATTGGTAGAGCAACTTATTCCGGAATGAGGGGATCCGGGTTCGAAACCTGGCGTGGACAGAAATGACGGAGAAATTTACTTCGTTATAAGCAAACGCCCCCGATCATCAAGAAAGTTTCTACAAGCACTCCTATCGCAACTCAGGGAGGAAGCAGGTTCGAACACAGATGTTTTTCTTTGGCTTTAAGTAGCATGGAAATAATTTTTGTAACAGCAGGACGGAATGAAAAGTATTCGCCTTACTCAATGAAAAGTGTGGGAAGCGTGAATTCTTCCTTCACCTACCACTAAATGGAAAGCTAAATTACTTTAATTGTTCCTTTCAAAACCAGGACATCGTAAGAACTCAAAAATTTGGAGTATCAACAACAGCAAAAAAGTTTGTTACTAATATGAGAAAATAAAATATCTATTTATAATACAAATAAAGTGGTCGCTTTAAGGATTTCTTTATTTCGGTCTCTGAAAACCAAAATGTTACTGGCAATCCAATTGTACGTTTTCGGGGCACCTCAAACACTGGGGGCACTAGGCGCGCGCCTGGTGCCCCTATTTGGAAATCCGCCACTGACCCTACCCCTGAACCAGTAGACCTAAATTTGGCTTGGTGAACTACTCTCTCAAAGGTTTCTAAATTATCTTTCTAACAGACAGATACTTTTTTTCTGGTTTACTAAAAATAAGACACCTAAGAAATCTAAAAGCCTGCATCGAGCTGACGTCCTCATTTTTGTGATAACAAAGTGCTAATGTACTCAGTTTCATTGGTGGAGAAAAATGTTTTGGCTAAACTGTTTTGAAACTGTTTGGAAGCTGGTTTCTCGTGCCGAGGTTTGGATCAGTCATAGATTGTACATTGATATTTGTTTAAGTCAGGGCAGAAAGAATTTTCGGGGAGGGTTTCTGAATTTTAAATTTAATTTTCACCGTACGCTGTACATACGTTGCGTTGTTTTTCTGTCATTTTATTTGGACACGAAATTCTATTTAATACTCCCCCACTTTTCCAATACTGTACTGCCTTACACAGTCGAGTCACATTATTGTGAACACCTCCTACTTTCGACGTCAACAACGCGTAGCCAATGAAAGAAGGCACGTGCCGTGAGCTGGCTTGGAGGGTATATAAGGTGTGCGCTGTAGGCAATATGAAAACATATCCCTCGTTGCTGTCATGGATAAAAGGAGCGATTTATCAGATTTGCAAAAAAGGAATGATTATCGGCTTTCGGGCCAAGGGTGGCAGTATTTCTGAAACAGCGTAGTTTGTGAACTGTTCGCGTGCTGTTGTGGTTAAAGTGTATCGTTGGTGGAGAAATGGCACCATTTTGAATAAGCGACGTGAAAACTACGAAGCACGACAGACCATTGATGTGAGAGGTGAACGTCCGCTTCGAAGGTGCGCGAGCGCCGATCGACACACTACAGTGAAGCAACTCACTGGCCGAATGAACCACGGAGGCTACCGGAAGTGTGTCTAAAACGACAGTTCAGCGAACCCTGATGCGTATGGGGCTCCGATGCAGACGGATGGTAACTGCACCTATGCTAACGAAGGTGCATCGGCAGAAAAAGGCTTAAATTTGCAAGGCAGTATCTGAATTGGACCTCCGCTGATTGGCAAAGGATTGCCTTCTCCGATGAGTCACGTTTTCTGCTTCATCGAACGGATGGACGTTGGCGTATAAGGCGAGAAACATCGGAGAACAAACACTCTTAAACCATTGCTGGAAGAACACAAGCTGGTGGGGGCAGCGTTATGGTCTGGGGAATGTTTTCGTGGTAGTCCCTGGGTCCACTTATACCCGTGAAAGGCACTATGGACCGAATTCGTTATGCATCCATTCTTGCAGACCGCGTACACCCATGCATGCTGATTGTTTTCCCTGGGGCGGATGGGATCTTCCAGCACGACAATGCGACGTGTTAGACAGCTAGAAATGTCAGAGAGTGGTTGGAAGAACAAGATGAAGACTTCAAAGTACTTCCCTGGCCCCCTAACTCCCCAGACTTAAACCCAATTGAGCATCTGTGGGACCACCTCGATCGTGTAATATTCCATTGTTTACTCTATGGATCCTCCACCACGCACCCTCCAGCAGCTGTCAGATGCACTGCGCTTAGCATGGCTCCACATACCTGTGAACACCTTTCAGCACCTTATTGAGTCACTCCCAGCCCGTCTAGCTGCCGTCCGCGCTGCACAGGGTGGTTCCTCTGGATATTAGCTGGGGGTCACAGTAATGTGACTCAACCGTGTATATGCTATACTACTTGCACAAGTGTATAGATCTATCTACCCTCTCTTTATTTAGGTACAGGGCCAGCGCGTATGCCTCAATATCTTTTTTTTATTAAATTGATTTGTAGATTAAGTAAAGAATTATAGGATTATATATATATTAAATTCTTTTTGTTTTCTTTACTTACGCGTAATACAACTGCTTGTCACGAAGTGCAGCAGCACAAAGTATTGGGTGTGTGCAAAAGTTCTACCCGTTTTTGTGATAGATGCAAATTGCGATCGGAGTAGTTACGCCACAGGTGACGCTGCGATGCCGAATTTTCTGCCAATAAAGTGCAGAGCAGTAGAGTATATAGAGGCACTAGGTTTATCCGACTAAGTCGTTCGCAACGGAAATCATGGACGGTGTAACATGGCATGCGATAAAGCGCACATTAAACATTGTTTACTGTACGAGTTGGATAAAGGCAGAACTGCAGCCACGGCTTGCCGCAACATCTGCCAGTGTATGGGGAGGATACAGTTGATGATAGCACATGTCCCTGCTGGTTTCAAAAATTCCGGGACGGAGACAGAAGCTGTAAAGATCAACCACATCCTGGACGTCCATCCGTGGTTTCTGACGAGGATTTGAACCAAGCCATACCAAATGACTCACATCCAACCGTTGAGGAATTAGCGGAAACCTTGTCGGCACACAGAACAACAGTCGAAAGACGGATGCCTGCACTTGGGTTCATCATCAAGTTCGATAACTGGGTTCCGCACCAGCTTTCTGTAAAGCAAAGAAAGGAGAGAATCCGTACAGTGTTTCTTTGCTTTCTCGTCACAGAAATGAACTGTTTCTGGGACGAATTGTAACAGGTGATGAGAAATGGGTACTGTACCGTAATGTAAAGCGTCCACGGACTGTGTATCCAGGTGCGGAGCCTGCTCCATCGATCTCAAAAGGAGGACTGCATCCCAAAAAGGTTTTGTTGAGTGTTTGGTGGGATGTCCAGGGAATAATCCACTGGGAGGTGTTAGCACCAAACCGAACGATAAATGCTGACATCTACTGCCAACAGTTGGACAGATTGCGAGAACAACTGACATCGAATTGGCCAGCACTCGTCAATCGCAAAGGCGTGATCCTTCATCATTATAACGCCAGAACTCATGCTGTTTTAATCACTCGGTAAAAATTACTGGAATTTGGTTAGGAAGTGTTACCTCACCAGGCGTATTCCTCTAACCTGGCACCTATTGACTACCACCTTTATGCACACACCCGATAGTACATGTCTGTCCGCCTATAGCACAAATGCCAGCCGCCTTTCTTTTTCTTCAGAAAATCTATTAAAATGTTTGGGACACAGGGCCGGTTCTGGGGTGTTAGCCGCCTGCGTGCTAAAGATATTTGGCCGTCTATGCGGATCGAGTACAAGTAAACATGTTATTAAATTCCTAACCTAACTTACGGCACGAGGGATGTTTTTTCTTTCACCGTTCTATATAGTTGGCTGGGGTACAAGCGTACAAATGTTCTATAATAATAACACAACACCGTATACACTTATTTGTTTTATCTGTATTCAAAACAAAACTGTTAAAAAATATCACAGACACTGACACCATGACACATTACACATAAGTGCCATAACTTAACAAAATGTATGTATGTATCCATGGAGTTAAAAGTGCACTCTTCTTGCTTTCTTACTTGCCAATTCGTCAATTACATCTGATAATTCCAAACTTCCACGCAATTCCTTCTCTATAGCAAACAGTCCTAGATCACTAAACCTCTCTTGAGTCATTGACGCTTTTAAATATGTCTTTACAAGTTTGAGATTCGAAAAACTCCTTTCACCTAATGCTACACTATCTGGTAATGTCAGAAGAATTCTCAAAGCTATAAACAGATTAGGAAATGATGACATTAAGTTATTTTTTGTTATATATGTTAAGTTTTTTAATGGGTCTGCCCCATCTGCAATTCCACTGTTCAGAACTCTACGTTATCAGCTCGTCGAAGAGCTCAATACCATCAATATCCTTAAAACTTTTGCCTCCTTTGTTAATTAGAAGGGAAACTTCTAAATCAAAGCAAGATTTTTTAATTTCGTCTCCAGTCATTTCTCGAAATTCAGAAAGAAATTTAAATACATTATGACATTCCTGTTGATTTTCAAACCTTTCCTGAATGGAATTTAGAGAGCTGTATCAATAATTGTTAGATAAAATTGTATTCTGAACAATTCTTTTGTATTTGTGATAGTTTCGTCAGGACTTTCATAATCAGAAAGGCGAACTTTAGTCCTACTCCTTACAACTGGAAATTCTGCCTCCACATTTACTTCTGCAACT
Organism: Macrothele yani; assembly: GCA_039090855.1. NCBI lineage: Eukaryota > Metazoa > Arthropoda > Arachnida > Araneae > Macrothelidae > Macrothele > Macrothele yani. Next base: position 16,928,228 of record CM077012.1, read on the forward strand.
AAAGCTTCTGCACCCCTAATGTATTTACTAAATGCCTCATCAGATCTGGCTGCAATTTAAAATTTAACAAGCTCACTCAAAACATTCAGAGATTCATTTATGTTTGATTGAGGGCACTGAAACGTTTTTCTTACAACGTCTATTTTCGACAGAAAATCGTTCCATATAATGATTGAGGAGATGAACTTAAAAGTCGCAATCCGATCAAACAAACATTGAGCTGTATGTTTTGTTTTTGTGTCTCTGGAATTGTCGTCTATTAGATCATTTAAACTTTTCATGACTTCTAATTACAATTTCAGAGGTCGCACTGCCTTCATTCTACTCTCCCACCTTGTATAATTTACAGATGTCAGTGTTAATCTACTAATACTACGCTTCAATTATCCCACCTGTAAGGGGATGCAGAAAAAAACGTGTACAATTCTTCGATAATGTTAAAAAAATTAACTGTTTCAAATGTTACTTTGGCTTCATCATTTACAACTAAATTTAATGAATAGGATGCACAAGGTACAAAAAAGGCTCTAGGATTTATACTCCTAATTTTCTTCTGCAAGCCATTATGCTTACCACGCATATTTGTCCCGTTATGGTACCCCTATTAACGCATATCTTGAATATCTAGTTCACAATCTGTTACGAGTTCACTTAGAAGACAATTACATAATCCTTCCCCCGTAGTGTCTGAAACTGGATAAAACCCAAGAAATAATTCACTAACTGCAACATCAGAATTGTCAATATTTACAATTCCAATTACAAACGCTATCTGTTCAATGTGACTGGCATCTGTCGTGCAGTCGAGAATTACTGAAAAATATTTTGCTTTCTTTACGAATTCCTTTATTTTTTTTATTTTATGCCACTTGCTAAAACAGATATTTCATTTTCAAAAGCATGGTCTAAGTAATGAGGCATGACTTTTAGCAGATTGAGATTTTGTTATGTTATTGACATGCTGTGAGATAATGGGGTCAAATGTTGCTAACATTTCTGTAGCTTTTAAAAAGTTCCCAGTGTTTGATTCATATAATTTATCATTTTCACCCCTGAAAGTTAAACACTGCCCTGCTAGAAACTGGAGGAATGCAATGATTCTCTCAATAATGGCTCGACAGTCTTTTTTCAGATTCAAAGTACCGTTGTTGTTCTTTATGAACTGTACAACTGTTGTCGAGGCGTGTTTTTAATTCATATCACTTTTTACAGTTTTGCATATGTTCTACACTCGCTTCATGCCGCGATAAATGAGTAGCTAAATGTCGCCAATCTTAAAACCCCTGACAATCTGTTAGTTTGTTTTGTAGCAAACAACTTGCAACAAAAGAAAAACACACTATTGGATTTTGTAGAATAGATTAACCAAGCTCTTTGAGCTTTTTCACAGTTAGGCAAAACTTGCGTTGCCAACGCGAGTCTAGAGTAAAAATTCTGAAAATGGTTGTTCCGCAAATGTACCACCGAAAGAGGACGCTCCGGCCGCCCTTAGAATTTGGCCGCCTGTGTGCATGCACGCACTGCACACTTGCCAGAACCGGCCCTGTTGAGACTGATGTATATATTCCAATAGATGCTCATAAGAACCAAACCAGTTAAACACTCTTGTCGTGTAGAGTATCCTAAGTATGTTTTCAAACGCCTGAGGGATGAAAAGATTCATTCCAGAGTGTTAGTTGAAACAGGAAGAGTACTGAGCACCTTTAACAGGAAATGACCATTTGGAAAAAGATTTTTGCTACATTGATACAATGCTTCAATGGCTATACTATGACGTTAATTTCAGGGTGTGGCGTTCCACTTTCTTTTCCACAAATTTATCTCTGAGGTAACATAATCATTTTCCAAGAAACTCATCATTCGGGGTCACCCGTGTTCTGGTGATTGCACGTATGCGTGTAAAATAAAGAGCTCTGTCGATTTTCTAGCAAACATTTATCAATTATTTGATATTTGAGACATTTTAAACATTTCGGGGAGAGTTTAAACCATAAAAAACCCTCCCCAGCTACGGCTCTGATTTCAATGTATCTTTAGCATAAAACAAAAATTGGTCATTCCAGCGTTTGTGCTTCTAGATGTTTAACAAGTAAAAATTAAAAAGAATCAAAATAAAATAATGAAACACAAAAGGAAAACTTCAGGTTTGTGAGGGGCAGCTGATTGGCTTCATTCGAGAAAAAAAACAAAAAAAACAGGAATAATTATTAACATTTTTTTCATTTTCTTCCTCTTCTGCCTTTGAAGGTCAGGTAATATCCTCGAGGGACCACAACAGGCAGGAATTCTGGGAACACGAGTATTCATCAGTTTACGCGAAGCCGTTCAGCCATCCTCCTTGCTGAGCGAATGTGATGGCTTTGTTCCTAGAATGTACACTGTGATTATATATTTTTTGTTTAAGTGTATCTCTTTTAGCTTCTGCAAGTGAAACTGAAATTTGTAATTCCAGCATTCATGATTCTACATGTTTTTAATTAGTAAGAATTAAAAATAATTAAAGTAAGGAAAACCTCAGGTTTTGGAATGGGCGGCTAACTAGTTTCATTTGGGGAAACACACACGAATAATTATTAATATTTTCTATTTTCTTCCTCTTTTGCTTTTGAAGTCCCAGGGCCCTTCAGTAGGTAGGAATTCTGAGAACACTAGTATTTATCAGTTTACCTGAAGCTGGTGGGGGATCCTCGCTGCTGAGAGAATGTCATGGCTTTGTCATGGCTCTCCCCCGAAATGAATTCGTTTCCCTGCGTCATTTCATTAAGTAAGTTGAAGTCACCTCCAGTGGTCACGCATTCAGTTTAGAAATTGAACTCTCCATTGCATGTGAAATTCACATATTTGTCGGGGAACCCGCGCCTCGTCGTTACGGAACTAGTTGTTTTAACCGACTAATCTAAACCGACAAAATGTATCGCTGCAGATTTGTCGTCTTGACACGTGTTTCACCTCTGTAGTACTTAGCATGTACAGCAGATGGAAATCATGTAATGTTTATTGATTTATTAATCTTCACGTAAACATTTCCCTCGTACTATCTATCGGTCGGTAGCACAGTAACTTCTCAGGGTTAGATAGCTAGCACACAAAATTCTTAACTATACACTGAGCTAAATTAAGCAACCTAACTGCCAAAAAAGTCTTATTCAACTTAGGGAAATCACTGTTTATTTATTATTCTGGTACTTCAGTTCAATAAGGCACCAAAAATAATCAGCAGCAGCATACACTATATTGACAAAAGTCACGGGACACCTAATCATGTAATGTTTATTGATTTTGATTGACAACATAGCATTTATTGACATACATTCATACGGTGTCGGTCCACATTTGGCCTTGATGCATGCACTGACCCTTCGAGACATGCTTTCGACAAGGTTTTGGAACACAGCGATCGGTATGCACTTCCATTTAGTACGTAATGCTGCGGCTAACTGTTCCTTAGTAGTAGGCCTTGGTTCCAAACTTCTTATGCGGCGCTCTAATTCATCCCATAGGTGCTCTATGGGACTAAGATCAGGGCTCTGTGCTGTCCAGTCAATACACGATACGGAATTATCGTCAAACCACGACGTAACAATCCTTGCTTTATGGCTCGGCGCATTATCCTGCTGGTACCAAGAAGGCTCGGTTACATAGTATTGCCACAGAGTTGGTAGGGCATAATTGTCCAGAATATCGAGGTAGACGTGCTGGTTAATAGGTTTGTCCACGATAACCAATGAGCCGGGACTATAACACGAAAAACACCCCCACACGAATCCACTGCCTGCTCCAAACTTGACCGTAGGAACAGTACACTGTAGTAAATAGCGTTTCCCCGGCTGTTGCCATACCCACACACGACCATCAGACTGATGGATCGTGTATCTGGATTAATCAGTCCATGGGACCCGTTTAGATTGATCTACGGTCAACGATAAATGTTCTTTACACCATGCTAAACGACGAGTAGCATTCCGAGTGGAGATGAAAGGCTTATGAGCAGCCGCACGGCCACGGTAACTCATGGAATGAAGTTCTCTACGAATGGCACGTGTACATACCGAGGTTCCAGCATTTTTACTCACCTGTACACTGAGGTCTTGTGCAGTACTCCGTCGATTAGCTGTAATGACTCTCCTGAGACTTCCACGTCCTTTATCACTCATTTTCTTTGGTCTTCCGGTACGTTTTGCTGCTTGTGTCTTCCACTTATTCAGTACATCCAAAACAGTTGATTTGGGTACATTTATACGCCTCTCGATTTCTCTTATGGACAACCCACTACTATAACACCCAACAATTTTTCTTTTTTTAGCGTCAGTTCTCTCCCGCTGCGACATTTACATCCAAACTCACAGTGCGATATGATCGCGGTCAGCTGCAGGCTTGTTTTTATACCGTTTGCAGCTATACCGCGCATCTTAAAAACGCAGCGGATCCGTTCATTTGCTTTTGAAGGGGTATCCGGTGACTTTTGTCAATATAGTGTATAACATAATGAGCAGCTCTACTTTACACTAAAAGCCACAACTGTACCTCTGTATCTTGATGCTTCAAAATCTCAGAACAACTACAACTTCTTTACGTATAACTGGACGGGAAAATACAACGTGGCGCAGTGTTAATCTATCCATATCACACCACACTTTTCGCTGCACCCTCCATAAATTATAAATCTCGTTTTTATGTCAACACACACACACATTTCATTCACCCGGACCTCAAGACTGCTGCCACAAAAACATTCCTTGAGGGAGAAAATATAACCTTAAGGTTGAAACGCTTAAAGAGAAATACTCAAAAGTTACAGAGAGAAAGAAACTGAAAATGAAAGTTAAATCAGAGTATAGGTCATAATCAAGTAGTGGTTCAAGTAACGATAATTTTTTAGATTCAAAAAATCCCATTCAACTTACCGCTGAGACTGCTTTTCTTTAGCAGCTGGGGCGTATTTGGGAATTGTGCCTCTCTGTGCAGATCTTATTGTGCCTATACTTCCAGTCATGGCGCAACAACTTTTGAATAAAACGATATTGAACTTAGTTGCTGCCCTCTCAAACAGTATTGAATCCAGCAGGGATTTAGAAGGGGGGGTGGAGGGGATAAAGGAATCTGAAAATCTCGAGGGGGAGGGAGTTCCATTTTTCGGGGGAAGACTTCCCTCCTGGTTATATTTCTTTCAACTATTCATGGCTTTAATTAACCTATTTGATATAAACAAACACCCAGTATCAATGATACCCGGCATATGTTCTTTAAGCCCGAATTACCAGTTCGGCTACATAAAACCTGTAAATGAGAATAAAAATTCATATTTACCTCACTAACTGGAATGTTTTTCACTAAGTTAGCTGTTGATATACCTCGATCTTCCCTCTCGATGCAATTCTCGCCACCTCCTAACGTTTACCATTGCATTAATTTATTACTTTTCAATTTATACGTGTTGTGAATAGTTTGCGTTCTTCACGTTCTACCTCATCTTTTTTTTAACACTTTTTTTCGTTTCCTTCTCCTCCCCCCCCTCCAAATTATACCTCCCTGAACAATAGCTCCCCTAAGCGCATTGGTAAATACGGTCCTGTTTAGCCGTAAGGACTAGGTGAAAAATGGGATATTTATTTCAGCGTCTGAGTCATAGTATGATGCCGATGTGCTATTGGTTTCTGTTAAGAAGCATGTTTAATTAGGTTATGGAAATAATTTTAACGAATACGTATGGCATAAATAAATAAATACATCGCTCTTTCCACGTTCCAGAAACACATAGCAACCGAAAAATTGTTTTCAGCCGCCGCCGTGGAATTGAACTATGGAACTCTCGATATCTAGCCGAGCGCGTGAGAGTTCCGTGACTCAATTCCACGTCGACGGCTGAAAACAATCTTTCGGTTGCTATGTGTTTCTGGAACGTGAAAAGAGCGATGTATTTATTTATTTACTGACGCCACGTATCTGGAGGATTTTTACATATGGCATGTCTAGCGATATGAAGCTTCTTTTTTTAGTACAAGTGTGTGTTGTTTCTTAGTTAAAGGTCAGAACTGCTAAACTTGCGCGCACATAGTGAAAGAGGACTTGGATAAGAAATGAGTGTTGTGCATGTTCTACCATGGGTGTAGAATCGTATGAGGACGTGCAGGAGGTGGTCTCCTCTACTTTTGGCTTTAGGGTGTCACTTGATATGCTACGCTTCCCGAAGTTTTTCGATTTCAAAGGTTCATTACAGTCATTTGCAAAAAATTAAGACCACCTGTTTGTATTAGATTTCTGCCGATTGCGTCAGCTACTGTCGGTATTACTCAACTTCCTGTCGGTGTTGCATCATCCTACAGCGACAGCTGTTGCTAGAGTTGGGGAAAGCGTGCGAGCGTCAGGTTGCTCCTGGTTTTCATGCCGAGAGGTTTTGTACGTATTTTCTGTATAGCGAAAAATGGGCAAAAAAGCGTTAAGTGTTACTCAGAGGGCACAAATAGTGACTTTGTATCATGAAGGATACTCCGAACGTGATATAAGCAGAAAAGCGAATGTGAGCAATAGAGATGAGATCGGGCTCAATTTTTGGAGCCCGGGCCCGGCCCGCTTTCTTTGATTACATATGTTTGCTGAGCCCGGGCCCAGATTCTTGGAAAATTTTGCTTATCAAGGCTTGCATTTATGCATTATACATTGGCCAAAGATATGGCCCAAGCAAGGATTACTTTAAAAATCATTAGTTTAGAAAGTTTAGTTCAGTTAATCCTCTTCACAATATTAATATATTTTTAGAAATACTACGCACAAAGCCAAATGTTTTAAAATGTGGATTTGAAAATAAATAAATAATCAACGTGCCCTTCGACCGTATCAGGGGAATCAGTAATTTTGTTTGGTAAAAGCTGAAGAAAAAAAAATCGTTTAGAAACTAAAAAATTCCATTTGTTATTTCTTTTTGACTTCTAAATTTACTTTTATTTTGAATGAACTGCATTATAAAACGTACATATACAGTTGCAAGTGTTTGAAATTTTGACTCTAGAAAACTAATCTTTGCAATATAATTTACATACACTGAAGTGCCAGAAAAACTGGTACAGACGAGCTTATGCAAAATACATAGTAACGTCACCTATGCGCATACTCGGTTGCGTCCGCCAGTGTTTATATAAAGCGATAGACATCCTTGCCAGCGGTCAGAGCTGTTTTCGGCATGAGAATGGCAAGTAATAACGATTTAAGCAATTTTCAACGCGGTGTCATAGTTGGCGCTCGTGAGATGGTCCATAGTATTTCGGAGGTAGAAACGAAGTTCGGATTTTCACGGACGACCATTGCAAGCGTGTACCGTGACTACAAGAGTTCCGGCAAAATCTCCAACCTACGATACCAGTGTGGCCGTAAAACGACATTGGGTGAACGTGACCATCGTCAGCTGTCAAGAATCGTTTCACGCGATAGGCTTGCAACACTCTCGCAGGTATCATCGGAATTCAATGCTGGAGCCTCAACAAGCATCAGCGTCCGGACTGTGCAACGTACCCTGCACCATATGGGCTTTGGGAGCCGACGCCCAACTCGAGTCCCCTTGATGGGGGCACGACACAGAGCTATGCGCCTCGCCTGGGCGGGGTAACACCGCCACTGGACACTTGATGACTGGAAACAAGTAGCCTGGTCTGACGAGTCGCGTTTACAACTGTATCGGGCAGATGGAAGGATTCGTGTGTGGCGCAACCCCATGAAGCCATGGATTCCGCCTGTCAACAGAGAACTGTACCGGCTGGTGTGTGTGTGTGTGGGGTGGGGGTGGGGGGAGGTCCGTAATGGTATGGGCTGTGTTTAGCTGGACTTCACTGGGACCCCTGGTACGTCTACAAACGTCTGTGACCGGCCAACGCTATGTGCACATCCTTTTTGACGAGGTACACTCGTTCATGTCCTGCATTCATGCTGATGCGTTGGGCCTGTTCCAACAGGGCAATACAGCTCCACACAAGTGTTGGGACGCCACATTATAGTTAGAGGAGCATTCATCTAAGTTTGGGGTGTTGCCATTCCCACTCAAGTTCCCAGATCTGAACGTGATAGAACACATTTGGGATTCCATGCAACGCGCTATCGAACACAGGAATCCGAGACCTCAGAATACAGCCGAATTGTGGAACGCTCTGCAGGAAGTATGGTGTGCATTGCCTAGAGCATATTTCCAGAAACTAGTGGAGTCCATGCCCCGTCGTATTTCTGCAGTCCTGCGGTCCCGTGGGGGACCTACCAAGTATTAGGCTGGTGTACAAGTTTTTCTGGCACTTCAGTGTATATACTAATTGGTAAAAGTAGTTTAGAGTGATGAAGTAGAATATAAAAAAAATCACGTAGGGAAATTTCCAAAATTAAAAAAAAAAAAGAACGTAAAAGCATTCCAGACCAGATTATTATGCATTTTGTAACATTAACAAAGCTTTGCGCTTAATAGTATAATAATCACAATATTATCATATGTGTGTGCAGTTTCCAGATCAAGTTCATCATGAAAAAGAGAGCAAGAGAGTTGCATATAATGCCCCGGCGCTTCAACTTGATCTTCGTTTCCCTAAAACTCGACTTGCTGCACTAAAAACCAACGTCATCCCAAAAAATCGCGGAAGTGAGGAAATTTAAAAAAAATAAATAACAATAATTCTAACTGCCCAATTTTGGAAATTAATACATCATTTTAAAGATAAGATTCTTGATTTTTAATAAAATACAAAAAATGTGAATGTGATTTTTTCCCAGTTTTTCGATACCAGACCACCTTAAACTAATCCTTGCCCAATTGGACCATAGCTATGGACAATACATAATGCAAGTCTTGCTAAGCAAAATTTGTCTTGCAATAGCAGCTAGCTTAGGAAATTCAAAATCCTTCCACCATGGTAACAAATCTACAATGAAATTCCACACGTGTAATTCAACCGGGCTCGGAATTACACGTGTTGAATTAATTACCGTAATGAAATTCAAGACGTGTAATTCAGAGCCCGGGCCCATCCAGGGCCCGGGTTTTTCGGTAGTTAATGAATTCTGAGCCCATCCGATCCCGGGCTCCGAAGGCGAGCCAGGGTCCGAGCTCATCTCCAGTGAGCAAGACTGCTACTCATAATACGATCATGAAATATCGAGATACAGGCTAATTTAGCGACCGAAAGAGAAGTGGACGTCCAAGGAAAAGAACCCCACGTGATGGCAATACCATAAGGCGAATAGTTAAGCGTTCTCTGAAGAGTTCGTGCAAGAAAATCAAGGCCTTTCTACAATACATTCAAAAGTGTCTGGTATTAGTATCAGCACTGTTTCCTGACGTCTCAGCAAAGATTTTGGATTAAAGTCTTATAAAACCTGCAGATAAGCCTAGACTAACCTCTGTCATGAAAAAGAAGAGACTCCAGTTTGAGAAGCGTCATCAATCGTGGGCTGCTGAAAATTGGAACCAAGTTCTTTTTTTCGATGAATCAACCGTGCGTCAACCTGAAGCAACGACCAAAAGGTTTGATGGAAAATACACTTTTAGCACCGTGAGACATCCGCCCAGTCAGATGATATGGGGTGCTATGTCAGTAGCCGGTACTGCTTCATTATCCTTTTTTCCGACAGGCACTATCATGACTGGTCCTTTTTATGTGGAAAGGCTACGTGAGAAGCTGTAAACTCATATGCAAGTGCACAGATGCACAATCTTTATGCATGATGGTTCTTCATGCCACAGATCAAAGACAGTAAAGGACTACCTGCAGAGGATAAACATAACTGTGCTTGACTGGCCTGGTAATAGTCCCGACCTTAACCCCATCGAAAATCTGTGGACCATTTTAAAAGACAAGGCAGCAGAAAAACAGCCATCAAATTCCCAAGCTCTGATTCAGGCGATAAAGTACGTGTGGTGCAAAGACATTTCAATTGGCAAATTCCTCATTGAGTATGCCACATGGTATTCTGTCCGTTTTAAAAAAACTAAGGTGGCCACACAAAGTACTGATTTTGGTTTTTTTTTTGTCCTAAAGGATGTAAGTATTCATCTGTGGTGTCATTTTTTCAAATTTCTTTGACTGGTAATTAGTTGTTTCTTTGAAATTCTAAATCTTCAATAAATTGACAGGTGGTCTTAAACTTTTGCAAATGACTATTTCTAGAATTTAAATTAAAATTCAGAATAATTGAGTACTACATTCTCTATTCTATACTAAAGGTACCATTGTGAGGTTATTTTTGCCTTCATACCAATGTGCGTAATGTAATCGCCTGAAAACGGCATTTGTCCTTCGTCCGAGATGGGGTCAAAGTTCGAATCCCGGTTAAGCATGGATGTTGTGTTTGTCTTATGGCACCAGCTCTCTCCATTCCCTAGATCCAGTGGCCTTAAATTAGAGATAGGCAACTGCTTATTGCCCATCGAATTGCCCATGGTGGTCGTTAAACCCCCCTCACCCAGAGAAACTGTTTTTGCTGGATGACATGTTGGACAGGGCGCGGTCGAAGCTCTGAGCCTCCTACCTTGGGCATTTTACCATTCCTAATCCTCCTTGCTTGCTCCGGATGCTTATAAAAACTGCAGACCCAAATGACCTTCCTAGTTTATGGCATGTCATTAACTTAGTCCCTTAGTTCCAGGGCTATAAAAGAGAGAAGGGCTGGTTCATCGCTTTGACAAACCGAATGCCGACACGGTCCTCGGGGAAGTGGTTGGGGACCATTTGTGACGTCACTGTGCTGCTGGGCTGTCGTTGCGAGCAGTTTTCTAGCGTGTTATGTTTCATCGTACTAGATTGTTTTATCGTTTGCAATATACGAGTAATTTATTTGTGTATATACTGCAATACAGTGGCGTGCAAAAATTGAAGACTAGACGGTTTTTCGAATGTAACGTCGTGCAGAAGTGCTCCAGATCGACTCAAATCATACCAAAAGATTACCAAGATGTACGAATATGGGACAAGTGAGCAAAACAGTCCAAACAAGGAATCCAAGGGGTACAATGGCACTTTATTGAAAAGGTAACTTCGAGCACAACTGGACAGAAGACAGAAACGTCCATGTGACAGGCGGCTTCCAAGAAAAATCCAGTCTTTAGTAGGGGATATAATCACCCCTGACTGCGTTGCAGGATTTACAACGTCTGCCCATGCTGTGGACGAGGTTGTCAAGGAGCTGTTGAGGCATCGCAGCCCATTCCTCTTGTAGCGCCAATCGCAGCTGCGGAATCGTTGCTGGCGGCTAGTGACGTGCTGACAAGCGTCTCCCGAGAAGGTCCCACACGTGTTCGATTGGATTTAGGTCCGGGGACCTTGCGGGCCAATCCATGCGTTGAATATCTTCACACTCCAACAGCTCTGCGACAGCTACTGTTCGATGAGGTGTAGCGTTGTCGTCCATGAAGAGGAACTCAGGACCCACAGCACCTCTAAACAGACGCACGTGAGACAGGAGAACCTCGGTACAATAGCGGACACCACTAACTGAACCTCCTTGGAAGATGTGGAGGTCAGTACGGCTACCAAGCATGATACCGCCCCAAACGAGAACTCCGCCACCTCCAAACCGGTCCCTTTCGATGATGTTGGAGGTGTGATTGCGTGTTCCCTGATCTCTCCAGATGTGTATACGTCCAGAATCGCTCGTCAGACTAAATCGGCTTTCATCCGTAAAGAGAACTCGACCCCATTGCTGATGTGTCCACTTCTTATGTTCCTGGCACCACAGAAATCGCCGTCTCCGATGAGCAGGCGTTAATGGCACACACCGTACTGGTCGTCGTGCAAATAGACCACCTTTGTGCAACCTCCTGGCCACGGTAAAACGCCATAGCGGACGTGCAGTTGTCTGTTGCACGTGCCTTGCGATTTCTCCCGCTGTCTGCCGTCTGTCCCTTCTCGCCTGTAGGACAATATACCGGTCGTCCGCCGCCGTGGTTACTCGTGGACGACCACTGCTAAGCTCTCGGACAGCTGTTCCTGTCGTTTGAAATGCTCTCCAAGCTCGTGAAACGATGCTGTGAGCGATCCCGAACTCCCCGGTCACACTAGTCTTACTTCGACCTTCTTCCAACTTCCCAAATGACGTGACCTCGGGTAAAGTCATCCAGATGTCGTCTACTGGATTGCCTGTTGGCCATATCACACGGTGGCAGCAACTCGAAGTCGTTCAAACCGATGTACACCGTGCAATAGCTTTCACCGAATTGCTGAGCGTACACAGCCCGTGTGCATTGACCCTTCCGACACTCCCCCCCCCCGCCACACACACGTCATGCTGATTATATGCGCATGCCCTACCGTACCGGAACCTAGTCTATCTCCTGAGTGGTCTTTCGGTCCGTTCTGCCCGCTCGTTCCGCTGTTACGCTAATTTCTCCTCTTCGTTCTTAATTTTTGCACACTAGTGTACATAGAGAGAGAGAGAGAGAGAGAGAGAGAGAGAGAGAGAGAGAGAGAGAGAGAGAGAGAGAGAGAGAGAGATACAAATAGATCGCGCGATTGTTTAAGAGTGTATGTATCTATTGTATGCGTGTACATATATATTGCTTACGTAAGTTGGTGAGCCTTTTTCTTTTGTTAAAATTTGTTCGTGTGCTGTCACAACGTGTCGGAATACACACAGAAACCGAAAAGGACAAGATATTGTGTTTCATGCTTTTCCTCTGGCCAATCCAGTGCTCGTAAAAGAATGGATGAACAGGTGCCGCAGATTGGACTCGATTAATGTTAAGTACGCCAGAATTTGTAGCGAACATTTCCAAAGTTGTGATTACGAAGATGATATGAAAAATCGATTACTTGGATTGCCTTTGCGAAAGGTACTTAAATCTGATGCTGTTCCCAGTATAAATTTACCTTCTTTAATTTCTAAAGAAACAACACCGAGGACCCAGAAAGACCGGAAAAGAAAAATTGTTCGAAGTGCTTTGGAACGACTGAGTGAACTGAGCCCGAAGAAAATTAATCTGGATGCTGAAGGTGAAACGGACGCTGGTTACAAACTGTAAAATCAGTAGCAACGTAGAGACGACAGAATACCCTAACTGGAAGTATCTGAAAGTTTGTAATGATAATTTGATGAAAAAATTTCAACACTGGAGAAAGATCTCCAAACTACAATCCAGGAAAAAAGTAGAAGTTACAAAGTTTCTGTTCAGCGATCGAAAAGATGGGCCATTTCTAGGAGATCTCTAATATCTCAAATTCAGCAATTAAGAAGCCAAATGAAAATACTTCAGAAAAGAAAACGGAAATTGGAAACGTTGGAGAAACGTGTCAACCGCGTTTTCACGAAGACCCAAGTCGATGCTCTTACTTCGAAAATGAAAAGGATAAAATGGACGACAGAGGACATATCTAGATGCATAGTAATTCGAGCACTTTCTGCAAAATCATATGATTTCTGGAAAGAAAAGATGAGCGTTCCTTTTCCAAGTGCTCTCTGAATCGTTTGTGTGCAAAATTTACATGCAGTCTTGGGATACAGAATGATGTTCTTCTGCTTATTAAAAAAAGTTGCGAAAGTTTAAGTCTCCGTGAGAAAATCTGTGTTCTAAGTTTTGATGAAATACACATAGATCCTAAGTTGTGCTATGACTCTCGAATGGATCAGATACTGGGTCCATTCAGGAAAGTTCAGTTCATTTTAATTAGAGGTCTGATTTCTCAATCGAAGCAGCCAATTTTCTTTAATTTTGATATCCCCATGACAAAAGAACGAGATTCAGGAGAATATAAATTATGCCATAAACTGAAACCATGTTTTTTTACTGTAAAAGGAAACGAGCGAGAGAAAGTAACACCTGCAAGAGTGTTACTTTCTGTCGCTCGATTTTCAGCAACTACAACAAAAGCAATTATGCATTTAACATAAAATAAAAAAGCAGCTGATTTTTTTGAATTAATTGACGGCTTGTTTGATATAATGAATAGTAGCAATCCATGTCCTCCCTCCAACAAACCTCTGAAGGCTGCATTTGGTATGGACGCATATTTTGAAAAACAAGTGACAATTTTAAATACAGTGAAAGATGTCATTAGCGGATTATGGGTGCGTGGGAAATCTAGCATGCTGCCTTTTCAAAAAGGAATTCTGATATCCGTAAACTCGCTTATGGTATTGTTTGAGGACTTAAAAATTATTGGTATTAAGTATATACTGACTTCCCGGTTTACTCAAGATGCCCTAGAAAGCCTTTTTAGCCAAATTCGAGGGTTTGGTAAATTTAACGATCAACCTTTGCCAGCAGAAGTCATTAGCCGTTTGAAGCAGTTGGTACTTGCAAACAAACTTCCCAAACTCTCAGCAAAAGTAAATACATCCACTTCGGAAGAAGACAAATAGTTAGACGTTTACCAAACATCCGAATTATTAGAAAATGCTTTTGGACGTGATAAAATACAGGAGGTTCCCGAAATTTCTCTTTATGAAAACAACTGTGACGATGTAAACTTTGATTATGTTAATGATGTATTTCTTATGCCCTGGGAAGTCGAAGAGCAAACCGCATCAAGGGATCCTTCTGTTCATGAGGAGGAAGCTATGAGCTATGTAGCTGGCTACATTGCATATCGCGTTCGAGATAAAGATCCTTCGTTAGGGTCATTATCAAAAAATTGCCCAGAATTTCCTATTCAATCCGATTGGATTAAATTACTGTCTTCAGGTGGACTTACCGTACCGTCCTGCTTATGGATGAATACGGTACAAAAATTTGAAAAACATTTTTATTCATTTCACAGCATCACTTTTCGAAAAGGTAAAGGTGTAATCCGCGAACTGGAAAACCATTACCCTCAAGTAAACAAAGATGCAATTCGCTTATTTTGTAGATTGCGAACGTTTATCAGAATTCGCTCTTTAAACAGAAATGCAGTACTAGTATCACAAAGAAAGGCCCAGCAGAAAACGCAGAAATGGATCCGTTCAAATACTGGAAAGAAAACCGATACCTGATTTTTAGCAAACCAAGGCTGCTTTCCAAATCAAGCTGCAAATGTAAATGTAAGTAAAAGTTATTTCACTTTTGGTTCAGAAGGAATTTACATGTAAAATATTTACGTTTTGTAAAATGGCACAATGTGTCCCGATCTGCTTAATTAACTTTAATGCAAGCTGATTTTTATTAGTTCGAAGCTCCTAAATTATAAACTTACTTAATTCAAAAATTGTGGTCTTAGAACGAAAAAAAATATATTAGAGAATACAATTAGAAACGTTTTTGGAGAAATAAGATATATCTTTTACAATGTGATTACAGAATTGTAGAAAACAGAAAACTTAAATTCTATGATCAGCGCTTTAGAATGGCATACATTTTCCCTAGATATATATGTATTTAATAGGTGTCACACAGAAAACAAGTATTATCATTTGTACAACTGCATTTTGAGTTTTGTTACCGGCAAAATACAGTGTTCGGAAAAATTTTCCAATGCTGTGTTTTATAAATAATCAACTGTTAATTAGTCGCTGAGCCTTTAGCGTAATACACAATGATGTGTTTATATGTCCAATACTGTAATGCTAAAACATATGTTTAAAGTTTAAATAATGTTTTTTTATTTTTTTTATTTTTTTTTAAACTACGGTGATGATAGTTTAGTTCATTCTGATTCCCTTTACTGTAGTGCTTTACAGTTATGTAGTTTTTCGTTGACTTTTAAACTGATTATTTCGGATTCTGAGAACCCTACTACCAACCCGCTGCTGCAGCATGACTACGTCATCATCTCCAGCTCGCGTCTTCAGGGGAGCCGGCTCTAAGGACCAGCCCTTCTCTTCTATAGCCCTGCCTTAGTTCTACTATCTGCCCACCGTTAACCACAGTGAGAATGACCCAAGGTCGCAGTGGTCATTTTCTCTTTTTAATTAAAAATAATTATAGATATACAGTGGAACGTCTTTGTAGGAGATGGCTATAAAAACGCACAAATGTAAAATAAAAAAAAAAAAAAACGTATAAAAGGAATTTCAGAATTTTAAATACTTTTGTAAAATTTATGCTTTGGAGGAAACTAAGGTATTCCTTAATGATTTATTTAACCACTTAGCGCCCAGGTACGTAATATTACGTTAAAGAATGATAGTGCAAGAAAATCGAGATCCGTAATATTATGGGTCCACTGATGTGAGGTAGGGCGCCATGTTTTCGCATATATCACTCAAATATCGACTTTTGAAATAATTTTCCTTTCATTTCGTTCCACACGATGTGTACTGGAAATTTCGTTTTTTGGTTTTATAACTACCAGGAACGATGCCAGTAATAGTACGGATCTGGATTTCGTCGTGTTTGTTTTCCACAGTGTACTGTTGCTCATTATTAATTTTTTTGAAAACATGTTTCACGTACGTTCATTGTCTGGAGTCGAGCTACATATTTCTTGCCAAAAACAATTGGATTTTTCTTACCTGTTTTTTTAATTTTCCTTGGGATCTTAAGTGGTTGAAGTCGAATTGGAGGTGCAAGAAAAAAAGTTACAGTTTATAATACATTTATCGCACTGTAAAACTGATGAAGATCAAACTTTTTGGACTAGCTTTGTTTGTCTATAAAAATGATGATTCTAAATTAAGTGAATTCCGCTCCAGGACGATTGAAATTTTCAAGTTTTCTGAGAAATGTTACATGGATGACCAGTAAGTGGTAAAAGCAAATTCTGTTTGCTTTGCTTGAATATTCAGTTTTAATATAACTTGGTTTTCTTCAAAAATACTTAAGTACATACATATCAGTGGTGTATCTTGGGTCCGCGACCTGGACTATCTCACCTGCCCCCTCCCCCTCCCTACCCAGTACTGTTTTTTTTTTAATTGCGAAGTTTATATTTCAGTTATCAAGTATTAGAAGTAACATTTTTTCTAAATTGTAGGTACATGTTACTGCTAAGATGATACCGAATGATTGAGGGTTAGGATTTGACCACTTATTTGTACATGAACTCCATTCTTCTTTCCTTTTGTGTGAACTTGAGTGTTACGTTTTCATAAAAAGGTTCTTCCGAGTACTTTTTCATATTTAAAAAGAATGTTTTTTCTATTGACAAAACAGCCAAGTTGCTCAAATGCACATGTATTTGTGTGGCTCTAAGATACGTATCTTGATTCTTTTTAATGCAGACAATCTTCTTTCTGCAGTTGTTGATCGAAACTTTAATATTAGGTCTGCTAATTTGTACACCTCACTAAACACAATGTCCAATTTATTCAACTTTATGTAACAAGTAATGTCTCTTACTGATTTCTTTTGTATTCATCATGGGAATAAAGCACCTTCAGTACATTTTTTGGTCGAGCTACATCAAATTTTGAAGCATAGAGTTTTTTTAAGTTCTGACAAGTAGATGCTCAGAGAAGCTTTTACAAAATTTATGAAAACAGTTCGAATACAACAAAGCCACGAATTTAAGATATAATATAATTGATTTTAATTCATTGAAACTTCACACAAATTGAAATAACTCTCTCAAAACAAGTGCTATTACGGAGCACGCGAGTGACTAACGCAATCCTAACCCCTAAGTCTTTTTTTCTGAGCTAAACCGTTGCCCAAAGCAATGACCTATACACCCTTCGCCCACTTATTCATGTTGCCATGGAAACGCTAGCAGGCGATCATATCGAAGGTCTTCGAATCAGAACAGCGAAGATTCTGATAGAGCTGGATGCGTTACGATGACACCATCTTCCACTAGAAGCCCCGCCCCGTTGGACTTCGCTCGCCAGACTGATTCTCTTAGTCAAAAGAAGCGAATCCGCCCGTGTCTTTTTCGCAGCGAAAGCATTGACAACCTTAATACCGTTGATAATTGGCTTTTATTTGTGTATATTAAATTGATTTTAATTTCTGCATTCTCTGCTCTTCGCAGCTAGTCTAGCTAGCCTCGAATATACGCCACTGATACATACCTTTTTTCGTGAGATAGAGCAAGGTCTAGGGGCCCAAAATGTGGCGGCTCATCGGGAATTCCCCTTGTATCCAGGCGGCCCAGTCCGCGCCTGCGCAAGAACACAACGGACTCATTGCAGGAAGTACTGTTAAGTATCGCCGGACAAAGTAAATTTACCGCATTACTTAGAGCCTTATTCTGAAAATCTGTGATTCGTACAACAGTAAAGTCTGAATATTTTTTGTGGTGTGAGAAATGGAAACAGATATCGGAGAAATTAATTTCCGCTGACGTTACTTAAGCTTTCGCTGCCTGTGAACAGGAATTAATGCCTAAGTATTCAGAGATTATCAAAAGTTGAGGATTAGCTTTCAACCTCAACAGCAAATGGCCCCTCTTCGACAGTGAAAGAGTTATGTCGGTTTTAAAGAACAAAACTGGACAGCAATGATTCAATGGTTTGACTCTTCTTTCGGAGCGTTCTAGTGCAGACACGAAGTCTTAGGTTCAATGTCTCTCCGCTCAAGTCATTCTTTTCTCTTCCCAATGAAATGGTTTTGTAATAAGTTTCCAAATAATAACATTATATGCAGACATGTTATTGGTCGCAAAATGTATATGTAGAACATCAGTTACTTCTGGTAAGTTCAGTTAATATACTGTATATATGTTATACATATGTATACTCAATAGAGAAAATGTAGGGCAAAGAAAGAAAAAAACGTGATTGGGGAAACCTGAACGCGCAAAATGCTGCAATGGAGGATTTACAAAACACTGTAAAAGGAGATGAATCTAAAAGGAAACCAAAAACAGAGAAAGGAATAAATGACAAGGAGGAAGTAAGAGAGAAAAAGGAAAGTGCAGGTAGTAGCGAAGAAACGAACGAGGAAAAAGAAACGAGGAGAAAAAAAAAAAGAGGAGAAACAGGAAATTGGTAAAAAACAACAACCCAAGGTTGAAAAAATAAATGTGGCATTTCATATGACGTTTTCAAGGGCAACACATGCAGAATGCTCCTTCATTTAACACTACAACCTAGAATTTGGGTTTCTACCTGAATCCTTTACCTAAAGGACATAAATTTTGACTTTACAGACAGAATAAAATTTTAAAATTGCCGAGCAAAATAAAATAAGTTAAATTAATAAAAATAATTAATAATAAACATAAAAACCGAGTTTTTTGAAAAGGGGCAGTAGATTTATTTATTTTTTACTTTTAGTTTCGGAAGGAAGCTTTGATGGCAGAAACATTAAAACAATTAGAATAATTTAAGTAAAACATGTTTTTCTTAACTAGGAAAAGGTTTCAGCGTTGCCCTACCCAAAGCTAACCATTGAAGACAAGAAGATATTTCGAATCAAATTTACGAAATTAAAAATTGACATAACCTTTTTTTTTTTATACATATAAAAGGGAAAACGAGACAAAACTATTGTATTGTAACAAGTTGATTAACTGTAGCTAAATAGGGACCCAAGGCAAACAAAAAACGAGAAAAATAATTTGAAACAAATAAACGAAAATAAATGTAAACAAAAGCTTATTATATTTACAGGGAAAAAAACAAGACAGAACCCCCAAACAGTTCACTAACAGAATAACTAAAACAAAACGGAAAAACAATACTATTTTCAGAAAAGGAAATAAGAAAGTTAACCATAGAACAGAAAGAAATAAAACAGGAATAGTAGTTAAATTTCTTTTTGCAAGTAAATAGAGAATGATAAAAGAGGGCCAATAAAGGGCGATAAGGAATAAAAATGCTTAACGAAATTGTTACTTAACTGAAAGTTAATTACATTATATACAAGAATCGGCTTTTGAGAATTTATCTCAGCTTGAGCAAAAGAGATACTTGCAGTTTAAGAATAAGAAATAACTGGAGAGACAAAGGAAATGAAACTTACCACTACTTCTGGACCTCAGAGGACTGATAAACAGAGAAAGGGAACAGACATCGGAAAAAAGGAAGAAAGAATTGGCGACAGGGTGGCAGAGGAAGTTGAACCCTAAGGAGGGGTGGGATGGTTGCGTGAAAGCTTGTGTTAAGAGTGTCCAGCTGCAAGAGCGGAAGGAAGAAGAGATAGCAAAATTTGAGAAGCGAAAAAGGTTTACAAACGGGATCTGTGGAATTTCCATCATTAATAATATAGCAAGAGCGGGTATTTAAAGAATGAAGAAAACTTATACATTAGAAAAGGAAGCAGTAATAGATTCTTAAGTATTTTAAGCCTAAAAGGAAAAATTGGCTAATTTACCCAAAGTTAATTTTTTTTTTTTTTTACTTTTTATTTTTTAGTGTTTTGCATGTTTTTGAAAGGCATTTTGGCTTACTTTTTTTGCTATTCATTTTAACTTATATAAGATTTTAATTTGTTCTAACCTATGGTGAATTACCCAAGCCTTCTGAGGTGTTTAAGAATCGGGGACCTGGCATCAGGAAAAACTTTTCCTTTCGAGCTTTGGGGTATTTCATTTATAAAATCCCCTGCAGATATAAATGTTAACAGACTAATCTTACCGAATATTTAATTTCTATCTTATGTAGAACTTTTTTAATGAATTCTGGTGGCACTTGGTTACTTAGGAATTTATTTATTAACACTTTCATGTTTAAAGTCTCCTTTGGTGCAGAGTTTTGAATATATATTAATTTGAGTCACAAAAATATTTTCTGTAATTTTTGAGGAAAAATTACTGCTACAATGAACATATTGTACTCAGGGGAAGTTGAAATATTTTCTTTTATCAAACAGATTAATGCAGGGAATCCCTGAGTTGAGTGAGATTTGAAGGTCTAGGTATTCTAGCTCTTTGTTTGAATGGTTGGTTTCGTTCAATTTGAAGCAATTAGGATAGATTTCATCAAAGTGTAGTTCTATTCTGCCGAAATTGTCTAGACAGAAAAAGTTGTCGATATATCTAAAAGTGAACCTATATGCATCTCTGTCCAGACAATTAAGCTTCATGAATGGAATTAAAAAAAAAAAAGAAAAAAAAAGGAAGATGTTGCACATGCTAGTGGAGTGGGGAAAAACCCATGGGAAATCCATTAACCTGTTTGTAAATAGAATTGCCTAGTAAGATATAATTGTGCTTGATGCAACAATCCAAAAAGGAGTTCCAGTTATGTGTGGAGACTATTGTGGAGAGGTTGAATTCCTTAAAAATTTCCTTTAAAGTTAAAATGATGCCATCTTGATGTAAACTGGTGTAAAGGTTCTCGAAATCATGGCTATTAATGTTATGGGGCCTGAGTGCTAATAAGCTAGAAATAAGATTCTGGTTTAAAAATAATCCAGTTGTAGTTGTACGATACAATAACAGTGCTGCAACTGTGAGTATATACTTCTTTAAGAATGGATTCAAATCGTTTACCAATTGTTTTTCTTTGTGGCTTCTAACCCCACTGGCAATAAATCTAAACTTGGAATGATTTTTTTAATAATATTTCATCTTTTGTGTGTGATTCAAGATCATCTGAAAGTAAGTAATTGTTTTGATTATTATAATTTTTAAATTCTAAAAAGCATTTTATAAAATCTAAGTAGATGGCTGTGTTGTTGTATTAGTATACTATACCAGCATGTTCTTTTTTATTTGAAGCTGAGAAATTTCATATTGGTAGGTATTTAGAGCAATGACGAATTTTATTTTCTTTCTTTTTTTCGCTAAAACGTAGTCTACTCCACGTGTATAATTGAAATTCATCACCCTCATTTGGGACCAACTTTTATTTCTTTTGTTATCAATATATAAACGCCGCCACTGTTTCTAATGGACAGCGGACTGCGTTGAACCTGTGAAACGTAAACAACTCGTAATACGACTGTTGTTGCTTTTGAAACAGCTGAAATAGAGTGTAATATTTTTATTGTGATTTTACAAAGTTTAGTAAAACTATAATGTTCAACGTAGTAAATACGTAACAGTAATATGATGATGTCACAAATATCTTTCAAATACGTAACAGTAATGCAACAAAGTTACAAATGTCTTTCAAATACGTAACAGTAACATGAAGTTGGTATGTTGAAGTTACAAAGACCTTTCACTGCAACGTATCGGTTATGTAGCGTTCGAGGACATTTTGACGTAACCGTAAGGTTTCTGAAACGTTACTGTTACATTGCGCAACGTATCTGAAAAGTCTCAATGTTTCAGTGCTACGTACTTGTAACATATACGAAATATTCTGGGATGTGTGGGAGGAGTCAAAAAAGGTATCTTTGTAAGAGTCACAATTAGAGGAGGAGTTAACTAAATTGGGGTAAAGGTTTCTTGCTTTATAATTGTTAACTATGGTACCTAGGGTTTTCACGTACTTAAAACTACAACTTGTAGCTATGGTTTGATGGTTGGTAACTGGGAAAAACGAAGCATCATATTGTGAAAGATTTTTCTGATTTGGAGTTCATCATAGTGCTTATTGAGAAAATTTATGGAAATGTAGCTTTTAGAATTCCAACACTTGAACAACTTCCTTGAGAATGTGTTTAATAATGTCTGTAGTTAAAAACAGCAGGGAGATACTCTCTTTGACATGGCTCCAAAAGGGGAAGAACTTTTTAAGGACAATGTTTAAGGGATCTGAGAAAATTAGTAGTATTTTTTAACAAAATTGGAACCATTGGCTAAACTAAGGAGCTGGTGCTTAAAAACGGTGAAGTTTAAAATGGAACGGGAAATGTTTTTTTTTACCTCTGGTTCTTCTATTTGCGGCAGGTTTGTGCAGCAGAAGGAAGAGTTCTCTAATGACAAATTTCGTAGACTGCTTGTTGCTGGAGAATGTGGAATTAAGCCCATAAGGGTAAAGAGGTTGATTCTTGAGAAGTTCCAGTGATTCTCTTTCTAATCTACTGGATAGGGAAGTTATAATATACAGAACTTCAATTAAAACATTCTCAAAGCCACGCCGTTGGAAGTGTTCCAAAGCGTGTGTAGGATAATGGCTATTAGTTCCAGTGTTATATCTTTTTGTACTAATTCTGTAGTTGTGAGCCATAGACCTGTGTCTTTTAATTCTGATATGCAAGGGATTTTTACTTTGACCTATGTATTTTAGATCAC
Source organism: Macrothele yani (assembly GCA_039090855.1). Taxonomy (NCBI): domain Eukaryota; kingdom Metazoa; phylum Arthropoda; class Arachnida; order Araneae; family Macrothelidae; genus Macrothele; species Macrothele yani. The sequence continues at coordinate 16,951,174 of CM077012.1, forward strand.
AGGTTTCACAGGTAAGCTTGTAGACGATGCTATAGGTTTTTGGAGGGATGGATTGCTGGAGTTTAGGTACAGATTAGGATTAGCTGTTTTACAGGTTAGGTAACGCTCTGTCTCCTCATAATCTTAGTTTCAGTTTGCCAGCAAAATTTGCACTTGTAGTTAGGAAGCTAGCCTAACTTAGCGGGAATTTTTTTTTTAATCTGAACTGGATTCCAACGCTATCATCGTCGAAAACACTCTGCTGGGAAAACGAAGAATAAGCTTTGGGAGGTTGTGACGTACCTGCCAGCAGGACGCACACGACATAAAGGCAGATAGCAGTCAGAACGAACGTCCGCGTAGCTCAATTGGTAGAGTGACTTATTCCGGAATGAGGGGATCCGGGTTCGAGCCCCGGCGTGGACAAAAATGACGGAGAAATTTACTTCGTTATAATGGCGCCCGAACTTTCCGGATGACCCGGCCGTTCAAAATCTCGCAATGATGTGATGTTCTTTCCACACCGCGAGAGAGAAAAAATAAGAGAATCCCTTCTCCAGCGCTTCAAAAAATAAATGTGTGTGGCGTTGCATTCCACACACCAGATTGACTGGGAGTTCTCAAGTGCACGTTCTACAGCGGATGGCTGCCTGCAACGATTCATGGTCACGGCTGACCCGTGGGCCATGCCCCCGGCCCTCGTTGGGGGGGGATGTGACGTACCTGCCAGCAGGACGCACATGGCATAAAGGCAGATAGCAGTCAGAACGAACGTCCGCGTAGCTCAATTGGTAGAGCGACTTATTCCGGAATGAGGGGACCCGGTTTCGAGCCCCAGCGTAGATAAAAATGACGGAGAAATTTACTTCGTTATAAGGTACTAAACTAGAAGTGGTAGAAAACGAAAAAAAGGGAGAAAGGAAGAAAACGCAAGTGAAGGGTTAAAAGAAAACTCTAGAAAAAAAAGGGCTGGGACTGGGAGATTCTTACCAGAATTTCCGCGCAAATGCTGCAGAAAAAAAAAAAAAACAGCGAAAGAAACAAATACACTCAGAAGTTCGCTGATGATCTCAAGCTTTATCGCAATGTACATACTCCTGATGACTGTCTTGCTCTTCAAACTGGCGTAAATAACCTGCTTCAGTAGTGTACGTTAAACCACCTCAACATCTCGAAGTGTCATGTTGTTTCCTTTTCGCGGAAAAGAAACCCAATTCTTTTAATACAAAGCTGGCGACTATTCACTTAAACGGACAAACGATGTCCAGCACTTGGGAGTCACATTTGATTCGAATTTGAACTTTAAAAGTCATATCAAAAGAATTGTGCGAATAGAAATATTGGATTCATCGTCTGACATTACAAGTATTTTTCGAATCCTCAAACACTTATTCACATTTTTGAGACTACATTAGAATATGTGGCGATCATTTGGAGGCCTAGCCTCGTAACTAGTAAACGAAATCGAGAAAGTTCACAAGATTTCTTTGACATCTTTTTCACAAATCGGCTAGTGTTTATATCGCGGATACCCCGACGGCTGACCTGTCATTCTTCAAGATGACCTCTCTACAATAGAGAAGAAAGGCTCTCCAACTTAAAGTTTCTGTACGGTATCCTCAGTGGAGAGATAGATGATATTCAAATTGTAAAGCAATTAAGTTTCCGTATGCCACGTTTACCAACGACAAAATGTGAAGTATTTGCAGTGTCATCCTACAGGACTGATGCTGAAAAAAATTTTCAGTTATGCAAAATGTATAGACTTCACAAATCACTTGAAGAATGTCCGGATATTTTTAATGTAAGTCATAAGTTTTTTTTTTCGTAAAGCATGCTTTGCAAGATTGTAATTATCACATTTAATGCACTGGGATATTAACGCACAATGATGTTATAGCAATTCCAGCTACTAGATCTGTCATCTGTAAGGATGTATTTACAAATAAATGAAATAAATAAATAAGAGAAAGGATGAAGGAGAAAAAAAGAAAGAGAATAAATTAAGAGAGAAAAGAACGTGATTGGGGAAACCTGAACGCACGAAATGCTGCAATGTAGGATTTACCGAACAACTACAAGAGCAGAAGAATCGAAAGGGAAACCAAAAGTAGAGAAAGGAATAAATGAAGAGGAAGTAAGATAAAACACCTCGTTGAATGTGCACATTGTCACTGAAGCGCTCTTCTTTCAAGGCATAGTTAATCTTTGGGAAGAGAAAAAAGACTTCGAACGCCAAATCTGGTAAGTAGGATGGGCTTTAGAGCAAACAGATCAACTTCGAAGCCACAAACTGCTTCACAGGCAGTGCACAGTGTGCGGGCACGTTGTTGTGCAACATAAACAAATTGTTTTTGTGGAAAAGTTCTTGCCTAACACGTCGCATGCGAGCGCTCAGAGATTGTACCTAAATAGTACTGACCCTTCATTGTGGTTCCCCCAAGAGCAAATACGCAGTGGATAACTTCTGCAGAGTCGAAGAAAACAATGACACATGATTTTTGCAACCGGACTTTCTTCTGCCTAGGAGAAGGCGTTCGTTCCACGCCATTCCATGCTCCGGGGTTTTGTTTCAGAATCAAACTAAAAACACCAACTTTCATCACTGGTGACCATTCTTTGCAACAATTCGCGATTTTGATCAACTGGATGGATGAAAGTTTGACAACTTGCAACGCGGTGCTCTCTGTGCTTGTGTGTCAACCTGTGCGGCACAAACCTTTTAATAAATCTTCCTCTTGTGCAGATATTTTTCCAAGATTACCCTGGCTATTTACTTACCGACATCAAGCTGTTCACCGAGCAGCCTACTGGTTATTCGCCTGTCTGGTTATTCGCCTGTCATGGCCTTCAGCACATTTTCATTTGTCCGTGCAGAAACTGAAAGTTCTGTGCTTGGTTCATCCTCGAGAGACTACATCCATCATTAAATGTTAAAAATCAGTGGACTACCGGTGCACGGCTTGGACAGACATCGCCGTGAACTTTTTTAAAATCTTGATACTTTTCTGAGGCAGTTTCCCTAACTTACAGGAAAATTTTTATCACAACTCTTTTCTCCATTACACAACTTCTGACGCGCTCCACTCACGCCGTCTTACTTCAAGGGTGGCTACACGAAAACTGCTCCGTCACCCGACTCGAACGTTATTCTTGCAATTACAGAACACTTTAACAAACAAAACTGGAAACACGTTTGTTACTTTTATTCAAAGAGTGATCCCGTAAAAATTCAGTTTCATTACTTAATTTCAGTTGTCTAAAATATATTTTGCATGTCTTGTTTCGTTAAGGTGCATGGTTCTGCTTCGTACGTAAACACTGGAAGGATGCATTGATTAAACACTTTTAAGACACAATGGCATATTGCTCTTAAAAGTTGTACTGTTTCTCCCACAAGCTGTCCAACCAAGTTTTATACACCGATTAGTTTCTACATCAATATGTGACTCTCGTTTGTTATCTGGCGCCCTAGGTGAAAGTAGGAATCGGTTATCTCCAGCTTTTCCCCATTAACTGAAACATCTTCATTTCTTGTAAAAGCATCGTGCACCATTTTTTTGTGTTCTGAAAGTTCAATTTTAATCCCACATATTTACTCTTGTCAGCAAGCTTCTGGATCATACTCTGCAGCTCTGAAGGGGTAGCTGCGAAAATGACGTCTTTAGCAAAACAAAGGTCAGTTAAATAATCTCCATTGATGTTTTATCCTTTTGTTTTCTCAGTTCAATATTTTAAAGACATTTTGCAAAACGGCATTAAAGAGTTTGGGAGATATGGTGTCACCTTGTCACACTTCCTTCCTAATTTTTATAAACGCGCTCAAGAAAATGAACCTTGGTGTTGGCATCTTTAACGCCGATTTCCTATCTGAGGTTGAGAGACCCGAACCCTCAGCGCTCTGCGCCTTTTGTCAGGTGAAAAAGAAGAAGATAAGATAATTGGGAACAGATTTCCCTGATAGAATAGTACGAAAGGAGAGTATGGAAATATTAGAGTAGAAAGAGTAGACGGTTACCCGTTAAGTATTGAAGTTGCAAGCTACCCTACATACTTACCTGCACCAAATCAGTCAAAGCAGGCTATCCCGCAAACAACGCCAGGCCCCAGGGAAACGGCGGAAAGGCCAGGGAAAAGGGGTGCCTAAAAAAAAGAGTAGAACCACAAGAAAAATCCTACAGATAAACACCCAGTTTTCTCACAAAACACTGTGTTGCAAGGCACCTTAAAGCACACAGTTATCGTTTGCTCAGTTCCCGTGTAGAAGTCGGCTTTTCACCTCGCTTCTCAGGAATTTTTCGTTTTTTTGGTTTTTTTTTTTTTTTGGTTTTTTTTTTCACTGGCTGGAGGGGAGTTTGGTACTTTAATAATTATTTTAAACCATAGTACCGTGTTTCTGGGCCAGTCCCATATATGTGGACTGCAATATTTCTCTTTGCAAAACAAGTTGGGCTCCTAAAAGAGCCCTTTTTTTTTTTTTTCATTTAACAAGGTTTCTTCACATGTGTGAAGTATATTTGCAAAACAGAGTACGGCTCTTAAAAGAGCCCCCTTTTTTTATTTAACAGGATTTTTTCACATGGGTGAAGTATGTTTGCAAATCAGAGTACGGCCCTTAAAAGAGCCCTTTTTCTTTTTTTTTCATTTTTCATTTAACAAGGTTTCTTCACATGTGAAGTATGTTTGCAAAACCAGAGTACGGCTCTTAAAAGAGCCCCCCTCCCCTTTTTTTTTATTTAACAAGATTTTTTCACATGTGTGAAGTATATTTGCAAATCAGAGTACGGCTCCTAAAAGAGCCTTTTTTTTTTTTTTTTTTTTTTTTTCATTTTACAAGGTTTCTTCACATGTGTGAAGTATGTTTGTAAAAGAGTACGGCTCTTAAAAGAGCCCCTTTTTTTATTTAACAGGATTTTTTCACATGGGTGAAGTATATTTGCAAATCAGAGTACGGCCCTTAAAAGAGCCCCCCTTTTTTTTTTTTTCATTTTTCATTTAACAAGGTTTCTTCACATGTGTGAAGTATGTTTGCAAACCAGAGTACGGCTCTTAAAAGAGCCTCCTTTTTTTTTTATTTAACAAGATTTTTTCACATGTGTGAAGTATATTTGCAAATCAGAGTACGGCCCTTAAAAGTGCCCTTTTTTTCTCATTTTTCATTTAACAAGGTTTCTTCACATGTGTGAGGTATGTTTGCAAAACAGAGTACAGATCTCCGACATCTTTATATGCCATGCTTCAGGGAAACTCTGACAAGTCCTCGCTCTCTAATGAGGCAGGTGTTTATACCATCCCTTTACAATATCCGGACGGCTCCAAGCGATACTACATTGGAATGACTAAGCGTTCGTTTGGAACTAGAATCAACGATCATAAAAGGGACATAAAGAACTGTAAAGTAACAACAGCCCTATCCATAGAGGTCCAGCTCAAGTCCGCTACTCCTATGTGGGATGACGTAAAGAAATTAGCCTCCTACTCCACCCCAAAATCTACCGCCATTCGCGAAACTTTAGAGATCATCACCAACAGTAAATCATGCAATGACAAATTCTCACTGGAGTTGCCACGGGTTTGGAACCAATTCTTCAAATAATGAATGCATTTCGTTTTCTTCTATGATTCCGCGTGTTAACGAGCATGAATTACTTAGCGTCTGCTCGTTTATGTCAAGTCAAGTCACCGCGTTCAAATTGTTGAAGCGTTCTATTATTCAGTTTGCAGTTTGCTGTCTACCTTCCTTGAGAAAGCCATCTGGTTGATGTGTGAAAGCTTGGAAACCTCGATTTATATTCTACACCAAGAAATTCGGATTAATAATATAGTTATATTATTTTAAGTGTGATTGGTGTACAGTTCCTCGTTATTATTTAGTGCATATATATTTGTTAAGTTTCTCCTATTGTCATGAAGAAACAACTTTATGAGTATTTCTCGTAGCCCAAGTGCAAAGTCATTAATGATCCCCCGCTCCACGAAAATAAAAATACCACAATAGTTGAACATGATATGGAAAACAAGAACAAGAAAGATGACACCGAATTATCGGGTGTAATAAGCACGTCTTTTGAATCCGTTCTGACGCAAATTAAATTTATCAAAGCTATTCAAAGTCAATGGAACCGGTATGGAAAACAATAGTATTTGACGGAAGAAAGAAGTTTCTCAATCGGGTTTTTAATCCCTCAGATATTGCTATAAACGGAATCGTGAGCTTACGACCTCTGGTTGCAGACTTGTGCGTTAAGTAAAACATGAATTTATATGAGAAACATTTCCCACCGGAAACGCTCTCCAACACAGAAATAATTTTTCAAATCGGACTCTTAGAAACAGAGATATCGACAAAAATAAGATGTGACTTTACGTCCCCTGGTGGGAAAACCATGCATTATTTTAGGAAGAAAGTATTCTCAAAAGGTTTTTCCATATGAGCGGTATCGGTCGAAGAAAAAAAATTCAGTCGAGTTTTCAGGAGCCCAGATTTTGCTACAAATACATCAGGAACAGAAATTAACGCTTATGCCCCCTGGTGGCCAAACCATTCTTTACCAAACATTAGAAATTATGAGAATTTTTTTTTTCCATCAGGTCTTGTATGCGATACATGAAGAATTTTTCAAATCGGAGTTTTAGAAGCAGAAATAACGCATAAAACGCAATTTACTTTTGTGCCCCCTAGCGGAAAGTCTATGATTCACTTAAAAATTTTGAATTTATAGGAAAAACATTTCGCATCGGAAACACTTTCCCACAAAGAAGGAATTTTTCAAATCGAACTCCTAGAAGTAGAGATATTGACAAAAATAAGATATACATCTACGCCCCTTGGCGCAGAAACCATGCATTATTTCAAGAAGAAAATTTTCCTAAAAGGTTTGTCGACATGAGTTGTATCGGTCAACAAACAATTTTTTTCAATCGAGATTTTAGAAGCTCATATTTTGCTGCAAATACATCAGAAGCAGAAATTAACACTAATGCCCCCTGGTGGGCAAACCATTTTTTACAAAAATTAGAAATTATGTGCAAAGGATTTCCCATTAAGAGCTGTATCAGGTGCAGAAAGAATTTTTGAAATCGGAGATTTATAAGCAGAGGTACAGGGGGAAAGAAATTTACCTTTACGCCCCTTGGTGGAAAGTCTATGAATTACTTGAAAATTTTGAAATTATATGAAAAACATGTCACACTGGAAATCCTATCCAACAAAGAAGGAATTTTTCAAATCGGACTCCAAGAAGTAGAGATACTTACAAAAATAAGATGTACATGTACGCCCCCTGGCCTAGAAACCATGCATTATTTTAAGAAGAACATGTTTCTAAAAGGTTTGTCGACATGAGTAGTATCGGTCTACAAACGACGATTTTTTCAATCCAGAATTTAGAAGTTCATATTTTGCTGCAAATACATCAGAAGCGGAAATTAAGATTTACGACCCCTGGTGGCCAAACTATTTTTTTACAAAAATTAGAAATTATGTGCAAACGGTTTTCCATCAGCAGCTGTATCCGGTATAGAAATAATATTTCAAATCGGAGATTTAGAAGCAGAGATATAGGGGGAAACGTAATTTACCACTACGCCCTCTAGCGGAAAGTCTATGAAATACTTGAAAATTTTGAAATTATATGAAAAACCTGTCACACTGAAAACACTATCCAACAAAGAAAGAACTTTTCAAATCGGACTCCTAGAAGTAGAGATATTGACAAAAATAAGATATACATCTACGCTACCTGGGGAGAAACTGTGGAATATTTTAAGAAGAAAATATTCCGAAAAGGTTTATCAATGTGAGTGGCATCAGTCCACGAAAGAATTTTTTCAATTGATATTTTAGAAGCTCAGATTTTATAGCAAATACATCAGAAGCAAAAATTAACGCTTACGGCCCCTGGTGGCCAAAGTATTCTTTTCCAAAAATTTGAAATTATATGCAAAAGATTTTTCATCAGGAGGTGTATTCGCTGAAGAAAAAAGTTTTTAAATCAGAGTTTTAGAAGAAGAGGTATCGGGAAAAATGTAATTTACTTTCACGCCCCCTAGCGGAAAATTTATGCGTAATTTGAAAAAGTAACTATATCTAAAATACTCTTCGACATAAATGGATTTGAAAGATAAAATATTTTTTTCAAACGGTTGTTTAGAAGCAAATATGTGGGATAAAACGTATTTTTGAATTCGACATGATCTGCATTACGCCCTCTGGCGGCGAAATTGTACATCGTAAAAAAAAAAACGAAATGAAGGATCATCATTCGTATATTTCAAGCTTTCCAATGCAAAAAGAATTTTTCAAATTGGAAAATAGTTGCAGAGATATGGTGGGTACAGACGGACGGACGGACGGACGGACAAACTGGTAACATAAGCACGATCTTTTTTTACAAAAGACGTGCTAAAAATATGAACTAGAAATAACAGTTAGATAAAAAGGCAGTTTATCTAACTGTTTTTCTATTGTTATTACTGTATGGCAGATTCGTCAGAGATATAATATTTTCTACCAGCAGTTCAGCATCTCCATTACACGTTTGAGCTAACCACCATAAATGGTTGGTTATACTGGACCGCCATGCTTCTAGTAAAGGAGCTTTCTTTTCAGCAGCTTTAGATTTTTAGTCAAACTTTTGGCCATGTGCCACACATCAAACAGATAATCAATTTGGGGTTATTTTTTCTTCATGAATGTACGAATGCTTCTATGTCTATCTGATAAAAAAAAACTGATATCTTTATTTCTTCATAGAGGCCTGAGAGTAATAAATTGCACGCATTATTTTCTAAGTCCCCGTAAAAAACACTTTTTGGATGACAATAAAATCTACATTTCCCTTGCGAATATCCATAATGGAATACGTACAGTATTTGGTGCAAAAACCTGGCAAATCAAACTGTCCATCTCCGCTCACCCAAATTTCGGAATCGCATAATTTTAAATGATCAGGATTTTTTTTCATACTGTGCCACGTAAATTTGATTATTGGCCCAACTAAAAATTTCACCACTTTGTAAAAAGTAGTTACTGAGTGCTTGTAAACCAAGGGTTTCAGCGAAATCCGTAAGCTGCTTAAAATTCATTCCAGTTGTGTAAATTGCAGCAGAAAGTTTGATGACTAATGAACAGGACACGTGCAACACAAGAAGAGAAATTCCTGACAATAATTTCCTCGTACTTTCCCTCACAACCCCTACCGCACCGAGTACACAGATACCGCTGGTGCGAGAAGTGGTTTGGCTGACCGCTTATCGTCATCACCAGAAACTTTGTCAGCTGTTTACTCAGCTCCCAATGGCCGTAGGGAAACACATTTCGGCTCTATGAGAATCACCCTGTCACCCGCATAACATGACAGCAAAAATTCGTATTTTCGAGGACCTTTTTTTTTTAAGTTTACTGTTTCTTTAAGTACACGATTGTACCAGGCGTAATTCAACCCATCCTACCCCAGGCACAGTTACTTTAATAATATTCCTTGCCGCTGTCTTATCCATATCATCGAAGGAACGACGCAAAAAAAAAATATATATATATATTAATTAAGGGACAAGGTATCTTCGTCAGGAATGAATGGGGCATCCGTTGACGGCTGTTAAGAGGCTTCGTTTTTCGGAGGTTATTTTTATTCCTACGGCAGTTGTTCTGTACCAAGCAAAACTTGCTGTTGCTCGGAGGTTACCGTTGTTTGGAGATGTCTGTTAGTGGCCAATTAGGCAACTATTTCTTGAAGGATTATTAACCAAGGACTGCTTAAACTTAGCTACCTTAGCCGAAAGGGGTGTGCGCCGCATACTGGAAGCAAAAGCGAGGGGAAGGGGGTCTGGAGGGCCTGATTGGGAAGTGTTATAAGTTTTGTGGTATGTTGCACCAAAAAGCGGTGCTGCACCACTATCTGAGAAAGGATACATAATTGTATGGCGCAAACAAAACGCACCAACATGGTGCAACCTTGCATCATTATGTGGCGCAACCTGGTACCATAATGTAGAGCAAAGTTGCACCATGTCGTTCCATTTTGTTTGCACCACATAATGGTGTATCATTTCTCAGAAAGTGGTGCAGCTGGAGTAGCACCAATTTTTGGTGCAACACACCACACAATTTTTAACAGTGTAGAAATGGGTTAAGAGTGACGGGCAGGGAACAGTGAACTATCATCGTGGCAGAGGATACCAGAACAGAGTGTTTACATAGAGGGTAAAAAAACTTTTTTCAAAGAGGGTATATTACCCCGAAATCGTCGGCTTTAACCCTCTTCCAGACTTTGGTGGTTGGAGCGATCAGGCTGGGATGGAACTCTCGACCAGCGGAACGGCAGCTGATTGCTCTAACTATTGGACAATCGTGGCCCGTTTGTTAACGAGGGTTTCCCTGTACAGGTTATTTACGTTTCTTGGAAAAACTTCACAGTTTCGAAATTACGCTCATGGACAATGAAATTTGCGCACCAAGAAGGAAGCATCCGATTAAACTGAAAATTTATAGACGTAATGATACAGATGAATGATGCACATGATGGCAAAAACAGAGCTGCAGGACAATTACAGAGGGATCTGAAGAACGCCGTCCGGTCATCTTCAATAGCGCGTTGCATCGCCTTGTGCGGCGATACATGCTGGAAAACGGTCAGGCATGGAGGTAAACAGACGCATGTTGTCGTCCTGCGGCAGACTGGCCCACACTTGTTGGACTGTGTGCTCCAAATCCCAGATAATGCGGAACGACGGCAGGCGGCGTTTCAACTGATCCCTCACATGCTCGATAGGAGACATGTCCGGGGAGCGGGATGGCCATCGAAGTGTCTGGACATGACGTAGGGTGTCCTGGGCAACCCGGGCCGTGTGCGGGCAGGCATTATCCCGCTGATATAGGGAACCTGGAATCCCGGCAAGGAATGGGAGCACATGGGCCGTAGGATCTGATCCATATACCGCTGGCCCGACAACGATCCACGTACCACTACTGGAGCTGATGGGCTATCGTAGGCAATGTCTCCCCAGACCATAATACCTGCAGTGGGGTAGGTGTGGCGCTCGATAGCGAGGTCGGGATTGTGCTGTTTACCAGCGGACCTTCACACTAGGACACGATGGTCATCTGTCCCCAAAACGTAGCGGCATTCATCGCTAAACACCACACTTTGCCAGTCTGTGGCGTTCCTCGTCGGTCTGGCCTGGCACCACTGCACACTGAGCCGGCGATGTTCCGGTGTTAATGGCAGCACACGTAAGGGGCGCTGGGATCTCAGATTCGCTTCTGCGAGACGTCGGGAAATGGTTTGTGGGCACATAGGAGCCGCTACATCTGCCTGTATAGTGGACCGAGTCCCCGTGGGATCCGTTCGTGCCTGGCGTACGATCAGTTGATCCTCTCTACCGGTGGTCCTCCTGGTCCGTCCGGAGCCTCTCCGCTGTGTGGCTGTGTCGTTACGTGTCCACTGCTCCCAACACATTCGGAAGGTATGGTCAGAACGATCCACGTGGCGATCTATACGGCGCGCCGCCCACCCTGCGGTTTTCAGGCCGATGATCAGGCCTCTCTCGAAGTCCGTAAGTTGCGTAAATTGGCGTCTCTGGCGTCTATCCGGTGTTCTTGTCACTCTGTACTTACTCTTGCTTGCGTCGGCCGATGCTTTCGCTTTCATGGGGCATCGACTACACGCCAGTTTATAAGGCTGCCGGTTCGTGTTTTCAGCGCCGCCACAGGGTGTGCGGTCATGCGCAATCGTAGCAAACGTGGAACATTTGCATACCAGCACGCACTCTAGCTATTTGCAAAGTTTCGCGGTTGTAGCATGATTTCTTCTAGGTGCGCAAATTTCATTGTCCGTGAGTGTATATATGTCATTCACGTTAGCGAGCATTATAAATTTTTTAGTAGATTAAATGCATAAACTATGACAACCCACTGAAATGTACTCAATATTAAAGCTCAAAGCGAAGAAAACAAGATTTACATGTTGATTTTAATAATATTCATTTTAACAATCTACAATACATAAATTTTTAGTGGTATTCATTTCTTTATACTGTGTAAACGAAAGCATTTTGATCAAGCCTGCCTTACCTTGCTTAAGATGCGCCTCTCCTCATCTGAAAGGAGTGCCAGCTGATCATTGGAATTCATTTTTTTCTGTTCAGTCAGCAACTGAAATGAGAAAGCAAACAGCATGCATAAAGAAATGGAAGCTTTCTCAATACTGACGTGCAATTTATCTTTGTATGCAAAAATTTTGCGCATTGTATTTTTATAAGAAATAATTGCATTGATGCAGCACTATTGTAACCAATAGTGACGCATGAACGGCGCAGAAGTAAAATTAGACGTTTCAAACAAACTCCTGCAGTCTTTTAACACGAAAAGTTATGTTACACGTAGAAAGAAGTTTTTCAATCGAGTTTTTAATCCCGAAGATATTGCTGTAAACGGAATCGTGAACGTACGCCCTCTGGTTGCCGACTTTTGCGTTAAGAAAACTCTGAAATTATATGAGAAACATTACGCAGCGGAAACTCTCCGACAAAGAAGTTTTCCAATCGGACTTTTAGGAGAAGAGATATCGACAAATATAAGTAAGATGTGCATCTACGCCCCCTGGCAGGGAAAATATGCATTATTTTAAGAAGAAAGTATTCTCAAAAGGTTTTCCAATGTGAGCAGTATCGGGCCAGGAGAAAAAAAAAATCACTCGTGATCTTCAGAAGCAGACTTTGCTGCAAATACATCTGAAGTAGAAATTAACAGTTATGCCCCCTGGTGGACAAACCATTCTTTACCAAATATTAGAAATTACATACAAAACATTTCCCATCAGGAGCTGTTACAGGAAGAATTTTTCAAATCGCAGTTTTTAAAACAAAAATATAGCAGAAAACGCATTTTATTTTAACGCCCCTAGCGGAAAGTCTAGGTAGATTGAAAATTTTAAAATTACATGAAAAAAATTATACTCCAGAAACGCAATCAAACAAAGCAGAAATTTTTCAAATCGGACTCTTAGAAGTAGAGATATTGACAAAAATAAGATATACATCTACGCCCCTTGACTGAGAAAGCATGCATTATTTTAAGAACAAAATATTCCAAAAGGGTCTATCGACGTGAGTAGTATCGGTCCGCAAACGATTTTTTTCAATCGAGATTTTAGAAACTTAGTTTTTGCTGCAAGTGCATGAGAAGAGGAAATTAAGACTTACGCCCCCTGGTGGCCAAACCATTTTCACCAAAAATTAGAAACTTATATGCAAAACATTTCCGCCGCCCCGGTGGCGCAGTGGCCTAAGCGATGGCCTCGGATCATTCGTCCGAAAGGGCTTTTAGGTTCGAATTCCAGTCAGGCATGGATGTTGTGTTTGTCTTAAGGCACTGGCCCTCGCCCTTCCTTGGAACCAGTTACACTAAATTAGGGACGGGCGACTGCTTATACCCCACTGAGTTGCTCACAATGGTCGTTAAACCTCCAATCAAAAAAAAAAAAAAAAAAATCCCACGAGGAGCTGTGTCCGGTGCAGAAAAACAAAAATTAAATCGGAATTCTAGAAGCAGAGATAGGGGGGGGGGTACAATTTACCATTACCTCCCTAGCGAAATGTCTATAAATTACTTGAGACTTTTGAAATTATATGAACGACATGTCGCACCCGAAACTTTCCAATAAAGGAATTTTTCAAATTGGACCGTTGGAAGCAGAGATATTGACAGAAATAAGATATACATCTATGCCCCCTGGCGGAGAAACCATGCAATATTTTAAAAAGGAAATATTCCGAAAATATTTATCGACGAAAGTGGCATAAGTCCAAGAACGAATTTTTTCAAGCGATATTTTAGTAGCTCAGATTTCGTGGAAAATACATCAGAAGCAGAAATTAAGGCTTACGTCCCCTAGTGGCCAAACCATTCTTTACCAAAAATTAGGAATTATATGCAAAAGATTTCCCATCGGGAACTGTATCTGCTGAAGAAAAATATTTTCAAATTGGAATTTTAGAAGTAGATATATCGGGTAAAATGCAATTTATTTTTACGCCCCTAGCGGAAATTCTATGCGTAACTTGAAAAAGTGACTATACTTAAAATACTCATCGACATAAATGGAATCGAAATGTAGAAATTTTTTTTCAATCGGATGTTTAGAAGCAAATATGTCGAATAAAATGTATTTTGAATTCGATATCTGCATTCACGCCCTTTAGCGGCGAAATTGTACACCGTAAAAAAACATTAACAAAAAAACACGAAATAAAGGATCATCATTTGCATATTTCAAGCTTCCCAATGCAAAAATAATTTCTCAAATCGGACTTATAGTTGCAGAGATATGGTGTCTACAAACGAACGGACAAACCAATAACATAAGCACGATCCTTTTTTCTGATTCAGCAGCCGCCAGAAAGATAGGAAATGTACTAAGCATTAAAAGAACTAAAAAATGCAATGACGTGAACTCCTGGTGTCTACGGGTTTGCATGATAACGCAATCCTGAATTCTTTGAAATATCTCTGCGTTGAAGATTCCTATTTGATAGGATACAAAATATACACTCACGGACAATGAAATTTGCGCACCAAGAAGGAAGCATCGGATTGAACTGAAATTTTATGTACGTAATGATACAGATGAATGATACACATGATGACAAAATCAGAGCTGCAGAACAATTCACCGCCTCGTGCGGCGATACATGCTGGAATCCGGTGCGGCATGGAGACGAACAGACGCGTGATGTTGTCCTGCGGCAGCCTGGCTCACACGTGTTAAACGGTGTGCTGCAAATCTCGGATAGTGCGGCACGGCGGCATCCGGCGTTTCAACTGGTAGCACACATGCTCGATAGGGGACATGTCCGGGGAGCGGGCAGGCCATGCAAGTGCTTGGATATGGCGTAGGCAGTCCTAGGCAACCCGAGCCGTGTGCGAGCGGGCAATATCCTGCTGGTATAGCGCATCTGGAATCCCGGCCAGGAATGGGAGCACATGGGGCCGTAGGATCTGATCCAGATACAGCTGGCTCGTCAATGATCTACGTCCCGCTACTAGAACTGATCGGCTATCGTAGGCAATGGCTCCCCAGACCATAATGCCTGCAGTAGGGGAGGTGTGGCGCTCGATAGCGAGGTCGGGATTGTGCCGTTGACTCGGGGACCTCCACACCCGGACACGATGATCATCTGTTCTCAAAACGAAACGGCACTCATCGCTAAACACCACACGTCACCAGTCTGTGGCGTTCCACGTCACTCTGGCCTGGCACCACTGCACACGGAGCAGGCGATATTCTGGTGTTAATGGCAGCACACGTAAGGGGCACTAGGATCTTAGATTCGCTTCCGCGAGACGTCGGGAAATGGTTCGTGGGCACACAGGAGCCGCTATATCTGCCTGTATAGTGGACCGGGTCTCCGTGGGATCCGTTCGTGCCTGTCGCACGATCAGTCAATCCTCTCTACCGGTGGTCCTCTTGGTCCATCCGGAGCCACTCAGCCGTGTGGCAGTACCGTCACGTGTCCACTGCTGCCAACGCAGTCGGACGGTATGGTCAGAACAATCTACGTGGCGGACTATAAGGCGCGCCGACCACCCAGAGAGGCCGATGATCAGGCCTCTCTCAAATTCCGTAAGTTCGATAAATTGGCGTCTCTTCGGCATTCTTGTCACTCTGTACTCTTGCTTGCGTCGGTCGGTGCTTTTCTCTTTCATGGGGCATCGACTACACGCCGGATTATAAGGCTGCCGGTTTATGATTGCAGCGCCACCATAGGGTGTGCCGTTATGCGCACGCGCACCAAACGTGGATGATATACCAGCACGCACTCTAGCTATTTGCAAAATTTCGCAGTTGTATCTCAGAAACAGCACACATTCTCGGCTCTGCAAGAAAAGCTGTATCGATGGCGCCCAGTGAGTGGTGCATAAACAACAAATCAAACCGTCAGCGGTCTTTCTGTGGCGGAAACTACTGGTCGATGTTCGAGGGCAACTGAGGTTGAGGAGGATTTTACGAGGTAACAGACCAGCTCCATTGCATCAAATCAATGAGTAGTGCACAACAACAAAACAAGCAGTCAGCGGTCTTCCTGTGGGAGGAAACAACTGGTCGATGTTTGAGGGCAACGGAGGCTGGGGAGGATTGTACGAGGTAACAGACCAGCTCCATTGCATCAAATCAATGTGTAGTGCACAAACATCAAAACAAGTAGTCAGCGGTCATCCTTTGGGAGGAAACGATTGGTCGGTGTTCGAGGGCAACGGAGGCTGTCAACCATCAAAAGACAGCACGCAATCCAAACGGGAAGCAACGTGTCGTCGAGGTTGAAACGCACACTGATTAAAGAACAGCCCTGGAGCGAATAATTTTACCCTATGTGATCCAGAATAGTTTCTTTCGTACTACTCATAGAATATTATACCACTCAATAGAATTTTACATGCTGGTACCAATTACAAAAGTACCTATTAATTCTCAGTTTTTAATACACACAGTGGCTGAGCCTCGTAATTAGTTCATCAGTGATTTCACTCAGGAGATTTTGATCACTTGAGGCTGAAGAATGGAACACCATCTTTCAGAATAAGCCGTCACACATTGTGGAATTTATCTCACACAGTACAAGGAACCTTTGGAAAAAGCATTGAAAATGTACGCTTCATATAAGATTCATACGAAATAAGTGACTGAAATATCTATTCCTGGAACATAAAAGATGAACAACAACATGAAATATCATCGGCATTTTGCTGGAAGAATGTCTTCCGACTCCTTTCCAACTAGCCTGTCTTCAGCAGTTATTTTTGTGAGACAGTTCTAACATACTTTTCCTTCTTATCTACTATAACGTACAAGTTTGTCCGCGCCGAGCATCGAACCCAGGTTCCCTCACTCCGGAGTAAGTCGCTCTCCCAACTGCCCGGCGCGGAATTTTTTTTTTTTTGATTGGAGGTTTAACGACCACCGTGAGCAACTCAATGGGCTGTAAAGCAGCCGCCCGTCCCTAATTGAGGGTCACTGGTTCCAGGGAAGGGTCCCTAATTGAGGGTCACTGGTTCCAGGGAAGGGAAAGAGCCAGTGCCGTAAAACAAGCACAACACCCATGCCTCACCCGGATTCGAACCCGGACCCCTTTCGGACGAATGATCAGAGGCCATCGTTTAGAACACTACGCCACCGGGGTGGCCTGGAGCGGGAAAACTTGTACGTTATATTGTCTCCTGAACTTCCAGGATGACCCGGCTGTTAGATTTCTCGCAATGGTGTGATGTTCTTTCCACGCCGCGAGACAGGAAAAATGAGAATCTCTTCTTCAGTGCTTCAAAAAAATAAATCAGTGTGATGTTACGTTCCACACACCAAATTGGCTGGAATTTCTCAAATACACGTTCTTCATAGGATGACTGCCTGCAGCGACGCATGGTCCCGCCGGATGACCCGTGGGACATTTCCCCGACTCTCTTTCGGACGGGAGGAGATGTGACGTGCCTGCCCCGCAGGGCGCACACGAGATAAAGCAGGTAACAACGAGACATTGTCCGCGTAGTTCAGTTGGGAGATCGACTTACTCCGAAGTAAGGGGACCCGGAATCGATGCCTGGCACGGACAAACTTGTACGTTATACTACCTACTGTCCGCGTGGGATCTTTTCCGATATTTTTGTATTTATCAGTGTAGTTTCGTCCTGCAATTAGTACAGTAATTTACTGCCACTTGTGCATATTCATTCTAATGGTTATACCATGAACCTATGATTTTTTTTTCCCAGCCCCAGTGGTCAAAGCGCTGGCTTCTGACCATTCGTCCAAGATGGATCCGGGTTTGAATTCTGGGAAGGCAAGGATGTGCCGTTAGCCTTACGACACTGGCTTTTTCCCTTCCCTGAAACCAGCGGCCCTAAATTAGGGATGAGAGACTTGCCATTGAGTTGTTCACAGTGGTCGTTAAACCCCCAGAAAGAAAAAATTATGCTTTCGCGGATCATTTGCCTACAGTCACCCCAAATTGTTCTCAGCCGGTGCTCACATTTCACACCCATAAATGAAAGCGGTTAGAACACACTGAATATATGACTTACACTGGCGGAAAGTGAAAAAAGAACACAAAGAAGGTGACGTCTGATACCAACGAAATTTATACAGCATAATAACGGAATACAGAGGAGAACGTGATCAAAAAAGAGTATGGCGAAATACAGCTGTATTTGCTGGTAAACTGGAAAATAACATTTTCATGTAACATGGTTAGTACAAGGTTGAACCGCCATGAACTGCGTCACACTGTGCAATTCTGGCATGCAGTCTGTCGTACAGATGTTGGATGTAAGTTTGGGGTATTGAGTTCTAAGCATCCTCAACCTGGACGCGTAAATCGGGAATGGTCGTGGCTGGCCGTGGAGACCGGATAAGTCGTTGTCCCATAAAATCCCACACGTGTTCAATGGGGGACAAATCCAGTGAACGTGCAGGCCATGGAAGTTGTCTCACACCCTGAAGTGCATGTTGCGTTGCACGTGCCGTGTGTGGGCGTGCGTTATCTTGCTGGAAAACACCACGATGGACCGACCTTACAAATGGCACAACAACGGGCTGAATGATGTTGTTGATGTAGTAGGTGCTGTTTAACGTACCCGGTACAAACACTAGTTGTGTACGGGAGTGAAAGCTGATCGCTCCCCACACTAGGAGACCAGGTGTAGGCCCTGTGTGTCGCTGGCGGATGCAAGAAGGGTGGAGACGCTCCCATGTGCGTCTGCGAACATGCATACGGTCATCGGAGGCTCCCAAGCAGAATCTGCTTTCATCGCTGAACACGACAGATCGCCATTGCGTTCTCCAGTGCAGACGTTGGCGACACCACTGCAGCTGTTCCTGACGGTGGGCTGGAGTCAGAGGTACACCTGCCAGAGGCACACGTGCACGTAGTCCTGCATCCAGTAGACGGTTGCGGATTGTTCGCACAGTCCCCTCAAGTGCAACGGCAGCTCGGATTTGCGTCGCAGTAGATGTTCTGGTTGACAACGCCGGTCTTCTTATGCGTCGATCGGTCCGCTCATCAGTCCGTCCGTGACTCCCGGTTCCACGTCTTCTCGTGTGGGAATGTTCCTCGGACCATCTACGCCACCATCGTACCACCACCGATACTTTCGGTCCAATTCGCTCCGCAGTACGACGATACGACCACCCAGCCTCGCGAAGTCCGACTAGATGACCTCGCTCAAAGTCCGATAACTGCTGAAATCGTACACGTCTTCCATGTCCAGGCATTGCAGCTTCTTCAGGGTCTTCGCACGTGTCCGTACGCCGACGACTGATTACATTCACTTCGCCGTACTCCTTAAATACCACCGACGATAATTTGCATATTATGCCGTGCTGTGGCGTAAGCGCTCACCGGTTGGTCCCGAAATCAACATCACACCTACGTAAACTCGACCCCATTAACATATGTAAATTTCATGATCGTCCGCCAATTCCTTCTTGGTGTTCTTTTTTCACTTTCCGCCAGTGTATTTATGATGCATATTATTTATTAAATTTTGAAAATTTCTTCACTTCTAAATGCTCTCGAACTACATTGATTTCTCTCTTTATAATGGTTGGCTCTGTTTGAAAGATAAAATCATGTTGCACACAGCTCCCGACTGTATATCACTGGCTTATGAATATTTCTCTTTTTCGCAAAGATGTTCAACCCAAGTCTTGTCTTATATGTTATGTAACTTCATCTTTGATCACAGTTTTCTTCTTTCTGTAAGTTCTGGGATAATGACTTGCTGTTCCAAATGAGTGCGATTCTCAATGAAGATGACACTACCATCAGGAAAGTAAGGGGTGAGCAAAATGTTAAACACTAAAGTAGAAAATAATTAAGAACAACCTGTTGAGCAGCCCTTGTCCTGAAAACCGTCTTCGATTCGATATGCCATGGGTTCAACGAGGTGTTGATATTGTTCTACAGGTATATCCAAGCAAAGCAGATGTGATAGCTTCCGTCAGTTGACGAATGTTCGCTGGAAGAGAATCTGTTATGAATGGCTCTGCCAATCTCATCCCATAGGTGTTCAAATGGGTGAAGATCTGGGCACTCGGGGTGGATCATTTTGGCACATCGAAGTCACTCTCGTGCTCCTGGAACTATTGTGTGACCGTCCCGGCCTTGAGACATGGTGCATTATCGTGCTGGAAGTAACACTCTCCATCAGGAAACACCCGGCACACCACCGGTCCGCAGTGATGTTAAGATATCTCGTGGCATCCAAATGCTGTTGCATAGGTATTAAAGAACCAAATGCCCGCCATGAAATAAGCCTCCTTGATCCCTGCACCAACTTGTACAATTAAGGTTAGGCAGCTGGGATGCATCGATTCATACAGTTTAAGCCACATCCAGGCTAGTACATCGGTGTGTAGTAACTACACTGTAAATAATTTTCTGAAATTCATGAGCCAATTTACGCGAGTCCTTTCGTTAATTAACTAAGCGTATTCCTGATACAACCTTTTCCGTGAAATGATGGAAAGAAACATGGATTTCACCTATTTTTCGTACGCCAGGAAAATTCTGAATTTTCAGAACCCTTTCCGCAATGCCTTTCTAAAATTTCAGTTGTCTGTCAAAGGATCTGATTTTAAAGTTCTGCAGCACGATTAAATATTGTGAGTAGCATATCGCATAAAATTTTGATTATTGTGGCACCGATATTCCTTCCGCTCTCCCCGATTTTCTACTCCAGCTATTGTATATTGTGTTCCTGTAAGAAACCGGGTTCTTAAATTATTGTACAGGTGATTGTACGATGTCTGTGAATCAATCTGTGGAGTCCTTCAGACAAAAGCTATTATAGCTATCAAGAGGAAATTTTATATATAGGAGTTTGTGAAACGATAAAAAGCAGTGCATTTCACCTTTTCTTAAAGATAATTGAAAGTCTGTCAGTTAGAAAGAAGATCAAGTTGCTTCGAAAAAGCCCGATGAAAAAAAAAAAATTCTTAATTTGTGATAAGTCCTCCTACAGAAAAAATGGAATTATTTCAAGCATATTCAGAAAAATAACGATCTCTAACAGAAAATAATATGACTGCTTCACTCGCTTTAATGGCAAAAAACATTTTATTTTCGCGCGATTACAATTCTACCTTGAACGTTAATGCGACTTCTAAGTCCTTCTGGCTCAGTAGTTAAGACGGGCGGTTTCTGTTGAGCCAACCCAAACGACCTCGGATCGAATCTCACCAGGCAAAAATGGGAAAGGATTCTCTGGTATAAGGGATAAAAAATTCAGGGCCTTCGATTTTGCGAAATTCCTATATAAATACGGAAAATCGCGAAAGGGACTTTTCTCGAACTAACGGAATAACTGACCGGAAAAATCTGAAAAAAAAAAAAAAACACAAACGGGAACCTTTTAAAAAGGGAAAATTCGTTAAAAGACGGACACCAACCGGGAACTTTGCTGCATGTTATTTTCAGGGATTTTCCGTGAATTCCCATCACTAATTTTTACAGTGTAGAAACGTGATTCATTGGACAAAGCGACCCTTTTACAATCCTCAAGAATCCAGGTTTGGGTGCTTCCATGCCCACTACAGCCCAATTTGTTGGTTTCTAGCAGAGACAAGTGGTAGACAAGCGAGACATCTGCTATTACAGCCAATGCTCCCCAATGTGTGTCGGGCTGGGTGTGCTGAAACTCTCCTCTCGATACCGCTGTTGTACTGCGCGGTTATTTGACACAAGTGGACCTCGTTTGTTACCTAGTACAAAACTCTCCAGCCTTCGTTGCCCTCGAACATCGACCACTTCCACGTGAAGACCGCTGACTGCTTGTTTTGTTGTTTGTGCACTACTCATTGATTTGATGCAATAGAGCTCGTCTGTTATCTCGTACAATCCTCTCCAGCCTCCGTTGCCCTCGAACACCGATCAGTTGTTTCCGCCCATAAAAAGACTGTTGATTACTTGTTTTGTTGTTTGTGCACCACACATTGTACACGCTCGATACAGTTGTTCTTGCATAGCCGAGAAGCACTGTGGGTTACTTGACGCAATGGAGCTCATCTGTTATCTCGTACAATACTATCCAGCCTCCGTTGCCCTCGGACATCGACCAATTGTTTCCGCCCACAGAAAGACTGTTGACTACTTGTTTTGTTGTTTGTGCACCACACATTGATTTGATGCAATGGTGCCCGTCTGTTACCTCGTACAATCCTGCCACAGCCTCCGCTGCCCTCGAACATCGACCAGTCGTTTCCGCCCACAAGAAGACCGCTGACTGCTTGTTTTGTAATTTGTGCACTACTCATTGATTTGTTGCAATGGAGCTCATCTGTTACCTCGCAAAATCCTCTCCAGCCTCCGTTGCCCTCGAACATCGACCACAAACGACTGCTTGTTTTGTTATTTGTGCAATAACAACAAACAAGCAGCATCGACCACTGACTGCTTGTTTTGTTGTTGTTTGTGCACTACTAATTGATTTGACGCAGTGGAGCTCGTCTGTTACCTCGTACAATCCTCCACAGTCTCCGTTACCCTCGGACATCGACCAGTTGTTTTCGCCCACAGCAAGACTGTGGACTGCTTATTTTGTTGTTTGTGCACCACTCATTGTACACCCTCGATACAGTTGTTCTTGCATAGCCGAGAAACACAGTGGGTTACTTGACGCAATGCAGCTCGTCTGTTGCCTCGTACAATCCTCTCCAGCCTCCGTTGACGCCAGTGATGGTTGACAAGGAACTTTTACTTTCGATAGCAACGTCGCCGTCTTCGTTGCTTACGGTTGTTACCGAGCAAGTAGAGTGATGCTCACTTTTTTTTTATATCTTTTTTTGTTTGGCATGGCTGGCCGATTACGGAACAGCGTAGTTGAAAACTATGCTTTCAGCTTTTTTCCAAATGCCACAAAGCTGATCACCTCTGTAGCTCAGCGTGCCACACAAATGAGTCTACGGTAGCTCCACATTATAAATGCGTAGAATTTCTTCTGCTTGACATTTCTTTTTTATGTTCCAGCTTTGATCCTGTAGGTCTCTAATAAAAAAATAAATTTATAATCCTTACCTTTGTCTTCATTTAATTAAAATTGCATAATGTAGCAGTAGTTTGTCTCCTGTTTATGTCAGCCGAGTAACAACACTGTGAAATCATTCAAACTCTTTAGTTTTTTTATTGTAAATTTATCTTAGCTTTAAGAGAACATTACTTCAACAAATGCTGTTTTTTATTATGCTGAAACTGAAAATATGCACCAAAAGAATGCAGCCGATGATGTCTAGCTCTATCTCCAGTTTCGAATCCACTCTGAGTTCCAGTGAAAAACGGTTCCTGTTCCAATGAAATGCTAGTTTCATTCAGTTCTACAAGCAAAGGATCCAATTGAAGACTTTTATTACGAGCAAGAGCACTTACCTGTGCTAAAGCCCGTATCAAAAAAGACTACAGCCCTTTCTTAAAACACAACGAATATTTTACTAAGACAAACATGAAAAGCGAGTATACCATTAAGTTGCACAAAGATCAAACAGCCACATAGTAGGTCATTTTCTAGGCACGACAAAAACAAAACGCTTCCTCACGCAACGATATACGACCTTTGACCTCCGAAAGGTAATAAAAAACGAGGTCTCTCTCTCTCTCACGGAGCGCAGAGTTCACGTTCACAACGCCATCTCCTGACACTCAAGTTCTCCGCTTGCAACAGGCTTTGCCCCTTATAGTTTATGCCTTCAGAAGTAAAATTCAGGTGATACAGCGCTTTCTTGGTACTAGGCAGTGGTAAAACAAAAACGTAAGTATGAACAAGGGCACACTGCTATTTTAAAACTTAATTGTTTTTAAGGGGTTCCAGATTCCAGTTTCTGCGCTATTCCGTATTCACTGCTCGACATGGAAAGTACCACACCGTGAAGGAATGTACAAAATGGGACGAAACGTACCACATATGTAGACAGTTACATTAAAGCGATGGGTGAGGAGACAGTGGAACGTAGCCTGAGCCAATAGGTTGTATGACAGCCATGCTGGGCTACACATTCGGCAACACGGCGTTGCATCAAGTGAAAAATTCCACGAATGATGTCCTGAAAGCTGACGAAGCGTCTTTGACCCATGTCCACAATTAATCGACATTGCGAGGGGGTTGTGCAGAGGCGTTATCTTCTGCCGTTAACGTCCCACACGTTCTCTGTTGGGAAGTAGTCTGGGGATCTCTCTGGCCACGGCAGCACCCTGGCACCTGGTATTCACTATCTGCTGATGTTGGAATGTGGCAATAGCGCATTCCAGCATCAAAGCTGTTGATTCCAAACAAATGCTGATGTTTGGAATCAACAACTGTTGCCAAATTCGGATGCGTTTCCGATGCGATGCGACGCAGAAGCAAACCAGCAGTACGTAGCCCTATTATAAAGTCTCTGATAAAGGCGTCTATGAGATGGTAGTATCCTGATGACGTCACCCAGCTATTCTCAATCCTTACACATGCTTTCGCCACCGAGAACACTCCGTTGCAGTACTGCACACGGCACACGCCCAGGCGAGGAAGAAAGAATTTAGTTACGTTGAGCTGTTTTGTCCTTTTATCTCCATCTATCACATGATTTGTTCGCAACTGCAATAATTTACATAACCCAATTGTTGACACATACCCATCAATTTGCATGGCGTTTCAACAAATACTTCCTGCTGTATCATTTTGTTTGAAATTGAAGGTTAAACGACCACTGTGAGTAACTCACCGTGAGTAACACCGTGAGGCTATTAGTACTCGCCCATCCCTAATTTAAGGCTATTGGTTCCAGGGAAGGGAGAGAGCCAGTGCCGCAAGGCAAACACAACATCAATGTCTCACCGGGATTCAAACCCGATTCTTCTTGGTCCAATGGTCATAAGCCAGAGCTTAGATAATTATAGCATTTTCTACGTTCAGCAGTGTATTTTGAATTGTTAAATAAACCTGTAACTGACATTATGAAATTATTTGAGAATTTTTCTGGAATACAACTGAATTCTCTTTTTTAAAGGGAAGGAATGCAAAATTATTTACTCTAGTCAGATAAACATTTTCTTAATAACAATACACCAGGTCGTGAATACGCAAGGAACGCTGATAGCGTAGTAAATCCATTTATTTTCGTGGTGTAATATTCATGAAGATTTGCCCGGTGTCGTACGATTGGTCGAATAACGATTGGTCGACAGTAACGATTGCTCGACAGTAACGATTGGTTGGCAGCACGATTGGTCGACATAACGATCAGTCGACCGTAACAACTAGTCGACAGTAACGATTGGTCGACATAACGATTGGTCGAGATAACCATTGGTTTAGAGGATTATGGTTTACATTCGCAGCGGTACCTCTCAGAACGTACTGATATCTCAAAAAGTAACGTTCCTTTTTGGAAATAATATCTTTTAGAATGCAGTCCTCAGAACGTACAGCATTATAACTTACATTGTATTATTTCCAAATAGGCCCCCGTGTCATCTTTTGTACTCTAAGTGAAATCTACACTGCTGGCCACCCAAAATGCAACACCAAGAAGGACACGAGATAGCAAAGCCAGATTTACTGGACACATAACAACGGATACAAAGATGAAACGATTGAGCTTACAGGCCCGTGCGACTTACGGAACACGCAGACATCAATAGTTCGTGTGACCCCCATGGCTGGCAATAACGGCTACTACACGCCGCGGCATCGAACGAAAGAGGGTTTGGATGTGGGCTTGGGGTATGTCGGACCAGGCTGCTTCCACACGTTGCCACAGTTCATCAGGCATAGCCGCGGGTGGTGCTTGTCGGGCCACTCGGTTGTCGATCAGCGACCAGACGTGTTCGATGGGCGACATAGCGGGAGAACAGGCGGGCCACGGCAGCAGTGACACCTAGTGGGCCGTGAAGAATTGTTGCACGATGCGTGCCACGTGCGGGCGCTCATTGTCCTGTTGAAACGTGGCCGCTAGCAGGTCCTGCAGGTAAGGGAGGGCTACAGGCTCCAAAATGTCGGAGATGTAGCGGTGGCTGTTGAGTGTACCGGCGATGCGTACCACAGGGGTGCGGGTGTCATATCCAATTGCGCCCCAAACCATAACGCCAGGCGACGGACCGGTATGGCGCTGCATAATGCAGGCGTCATACAGTCTCTCGCCGTGGTGCCGCCACACGTGAATCCGAACATCGTGGTGTTGCAGGCAGAAGCGGGATTCGTCGGAGAAGACAATGTCGTGCCATTCCGTAGTCCAGGTGCGGCGTTCAACGGCCCCCTTCCGCCGCACTCGCCGGTGGTGTAACGTCAATGGTAATCGGAGCAACGAGCGCCGTGCGACAAGTCGCCGCTCCTGCAGACGACGTCGAACGGTACGGGCTGGCACAGGTTGTTGCACAACACACCCTAATTCCCGCGCTAAAGTTCGTGATGTGGCGGTGCTAGCCGTCAATGCCCGCCGCACAACATGCCGGTCCTGTCGTTCGGTTGGTGTGCCGCGGCTGCGGCAATCGCTCACGTTGGTCCGTCCCTCCTGCACCCACCGAATTCATTCTCGCCTCACTGTGGCTGGATGTCGACCCACACGGGCGCCGATGTCTCGGTACGATAAACTGCTGTTGCGATAAGCCACTATTCCTCCTCTATCGAACTCCGAAACGTCCTGGAATGACTGCCGCATTCTGCGACGAGGCACCAGGAATCTTCCCACGTACAGTTCCGGCAGCACAACACAC
The DNA here is from genome assembly GCA_039090855.1 of Macrothele yani. NCBI lineage: Eukaryota > Metazoa > Arthropoda > Arachnida > Araneae > Macrothelidae > Macrothele > Macrothele yani. The sequence continues at coordinate 16,977,883 of CM077012.1, forward strand.
TTCGACTACTTACACCCCGCCTTCTGTGCACCCTTCTTATACTGCTTCTCGGTGGCGTGCCGAGCGCACATGATTTGCGGGCTACGGCAGCAGTGACACCTAGTGCTAATCGTTTGCATGTCCTCTCGCGGGCGACGAATGCTGCGAATTTCAGAACAATCGGATGCTTTCTTCTTGGTGTTGCATTTTGGGTGGCCAGCAGTGTATATAGAGGGCCTTCTGAACGATATTATTTCCGAAAGGGCCCCGGGGCACTTTAGGTGTAGGCACCTTGGGGAAACTGCCACACATAATTCGGAAACTCGGAAAATTGCCACACATTCAAAGCGTTTCTCGGACGAACGGCGATTTGTGCTCGTCCCCTTAGTGAAAACCATGTGACAATTTTCCGGTGGGGCAATTTTTCTGTGTGTGGCAATTTTCCGGGTTGATGAAAGATGTGTGGCAATCTTCCGGTGTGGCAATTTTCCGGTGCGGCAATTTACCGCTAAACTGTTTGCACTTATTAAAATTTTCTTTTTTTTCCAAGTTCCGTTGACAATTTGATGTCGACTAATCGTTATATAGACCAATCGTTATGCCGACCAATCGTTGTGTCGACCAATCGTCACTGTCGGCCAATCGCTATGTCGACCAATCGCTATGTCGACCAATCGCTATGTCGACCAATCGCTACATACTCCTTCGTTAAATGGTATTCAGAATGCGCAAGGAACCCTTATAGCGTAGTAAATCCGTTTATTTTCGTGGTTTAAATTTGTATAAAGATTCGCCAAGCTTTCACACTACTCTGGGAGACTTTCTCAAGGCAATGTAGACATAAAATGTGTCTACATTGCTTTGAGAAAGCCTCTCAGTTGAGTAAGCACGCTATAAAGGTTCCTCGTGCATTCTTATAACCATTTAACGAAGTACCACAACTCTTATTTTACACCTTGAGTATCATCAGTATAACTGGGGTATTGAAATTAATTTTTGCTCAGCTTTGTTTTACGTGGGCAATGGTTGACACTATAGTTTTGTGATGCAAACGAATGACCTTCGGCGATCTCATTAGAGATTTTACAACATACTGGACGGCAGAGAACGAGAAGGAAACAATTTCCTTTTATTACTTGTTCTCTCGAAGTTGATGCTGAATAAATTATCAACTTTCTCCATTTAACTCTTATCATACTTTTTTGCCAAAGCGTTACTCAACCGAGTCTTTCACCACAGGATGCTTTGGGAAAGACTAAAGTGAAATAAATATTCTTGGTAACATTCTTTCTGTTGCAGGAACCAGAAACTGTCTTAGTGCTTGATGTAGGTAATCTTCCTCATCTTTCCTCAAACAAATTATTTCTTTTTTATTCACTTGCGTACTTTCTTCTTTCGTAATACTTTCGGATTCAGTACACATAAAATTTCTTTTCGTTTCTTCGGGATACCTATCAGTTGATTCCTTATTAACGTTTTGCTCATTTTCCCCAATTATTCAGACAAAATTCCCTCTAACATTTCTGTAAAGCCTTGAAACTGCACTGATAATCATAAGTTCGGGATATTGCATGCAATGAAGGATGTATGTATCTGACTCAAGTAACACGCATTGAAATAACATCAGAGAGGCTACGTAATGCAAACGATAAACAGTGCGCTGTACAAAAACAATTTATTGTACAATTTCTGCGCACAACAGAGCAGTACTGCAATATAGACAAAATGGTAAATTCGGAGAATGTCTCTACCTCTGGATTTCAGTACCCGGTAATACCATCTCTGACCTGAAGAATGTCTTGACACCTAGGAGGTATACTTTCGGTGATATTACTGATGAGTATCAGGGGTAACTCATTCCATGTTACAGGCAACACGTTACGGAGGTCTGCCAGTGTTCTATGGATCGTGGTTATACAGACGTCGCTGTACAGCGTCCCAAATGTTCTGTAAAGGATTAAGATCAGGAGACGTCGGAGGCAGCTGTAGCGATTTAATCCCATAATTTTCCAGCTCCAGATACAGTGACTGGTTGCATCGTCATCGAGAAAACTGAATGCATGTCCAATAGCAGCGTGAAACAGTGTCACAGTGATCTCGTTCTGGTACACTGAGGCGTTCATGTTGCCTTGACAAGCATACACGGATTGCCATAAAAATCCGTGCACCAAGAAGGAGGCGTAGGATTGAAATGAGATTTTCGTAGTGAGATGGTACATACCAAGGACAAAAGAAATTACAATATTACAGCAGCAGGACGATTTCTCGCGGACATATGGTAAACATTCCGGTCAACGTTAGTACCGCGTCGGACTGCCCTTTGCTCGGATACATGCGGTGATACGGTCCGGCATGGAGTCAAAGATGCCGTATGTTATCCTGGGACAGATTGGCCACATTTCCTGCAACTGACGCTCTAAATCACGAACACTGGGAGATGGAGAAAGCTGCCGTTCCATCTGGCCCCACACGTGCTCGATGGGCAAGAGATCAGGCGATCTAGAAGGCCACGGAAGCGTCGAAGCACGACGTACACAGTCCTGGGAAACCCGAGACGTGTGCGGACGGGCTTTAACTTGTTGGAAAATGGCTTCGGGCCGCCCAGCCAGGAAAGACAGTGCATGGGGCCGCAGGATCTCCTATGCGTAGAGCTGGGCTGTCAACGTCCCTCGGATCACTGCGAGGGAAGTTCAGATGTCATACGCGATGGCTCCCTAGACCATCAAGCCTGCAGTTCGGGACGTGTGCCGTTGTACAGTGAGGTTGGGATTGTAGTGCTCACCTGCGGTCCTTCACACTCTGTTGCCATACAGAAGCGGGATTCGTCGCTGAGCACTATACGTCGCCAGTCCGTAGCATTCCACGTTGCTTGCTGCTGACACCACTGTAATCGACGCCGACGATGGTCAGGTGTTAATGGCAAGAAATGTAAGGGCCGTCGAGAGGGCAGATTCGCTTCTGCCACGCGTGTGGAAATGGTTTTGGCGTACACAGGGGTCCCTTGTACAGCCGTCACATGTCTCTGGATATTGGACAAGGACATCGTCGCACCTGTGCGTGCCGCTCTCACGATCCCACGGTCCTCTCTGTTGGTGGTGTGTCTGGGTTTTCCAGAGCCAGTCCGCCGTGTCTGGTTGCCTTCCTGTGTCCATTGCTCTCAACACAATCGCACCATATTGTTTGTCCTACGGGCCCAAATGGCGGCCGATTCGGAGCGCCTGCCACCCTGCCTCTCTCATCCCGACGATATGGCTTCGTTCAAACTCCGTCAGTTGCCCGTACGCCCATCTACGGCGGTTCCTTGGCATGTCTATTGCTCAGGGATCTCACCTGGCTCTTACCGTGCACTTCTGCATGAATGTGGAGTCCTTGCGCGGAGCCTTATAAGCTACAAAAATTGGGATTGCAGCGCCAGTCGTGGACGCGCTGGCATGCAGAATCGCACGAAACTGTAATCATTTGCATGTCTGCCCTCCTCGTACCTATTCGCCGGGTTACGCGTTAATCGCGCTGGTTTTTCTTGGGGCGCGGATTTTTATGACAGTGAGTACCGAAGTGAGGTAAGGTATCCCTGGCGATTCAATTTGGGTAGAATTTCCACTAATAGTCGCAGCATACACAAGCTAACCGTACATGGTCGTATCAGAATAACATGACACCCGGAATCACAGCTTATCCGCCCAGGCGCGTCATAGAGTGCACGTGACAAGGTCGACTACATGAAGATATAAGCGGCAGGCCAGGACAGATGAGCCATAGTGCGTAACGTGAGCAGAATGGGCAGAGGTAGTAATTTGACGGACTTTCAAAGAGGAATGATCATCGGCTATCGCGCCAAGGGTAGAAGCATCTCAGAAACAGCAGATTTCGTTTGCTTTCGCGAGGTGCGTAGTAAAAGTGTGTCAAGAATGGACTGCTGGCACACTGGGTACCTCCCGACGTCATAACTGTGGAGCCCCGAAGACCATCAACTCCATAGGAGAACGTAGTCTCCGTCGACTGGTAAGGGACAATCGATGCGCAACAGTGCAGCAATTGACCACGCAAATGAACGCTGGGGCATCTAATTACATGTCACTGATAACAGTACAGCGAACCCTGCTACGCATGGATCTCCAGAGTCGACGCAGCGACAAGGCGCCCATGTTAACCCAGATACATCGGCAACGATGCCTGCAGTTTGCATGGGACTACCGTCATTGGACAGTGGAAGAGTGGGAAAAGGTTGCCTTCTCCGACGAATCCAGGTTTATACTCTACAGAAGTGACGGGCGGTGGCGGATATGACGTCAGACACAGAAGAACCAACACCCGGACACGTTCGTCGGTCAAGTACAGGCCAGAGGTGGCAGTGTACATGTTTGGATAATGTTTTCCTGGCATGACTTGGGACCGCTGGTGCCAATGGCTACCTGTCCACCCGCGCTGACCACATGCATCCCTTCATGCTGGACGTTTACCCTAGTGGTGATGTCTACCAATACGACAATGCTCCGTGCCACGTTGCTAACGGGGTGCGTGACTGGTTCCAGAAACACGACAACGATGTTTCCGTTCTCCTTTGGCCGGCGAAATCGCCCGACCTCAATCCCATAGAGCACTTGTGGGACTATTTGGACGGACAGGTTTGACGTGCCGATCCACAACCACGTCATCTCCGGGATCTCCGTGCTCTGCTGAAGTCCGAATGGGCACGTGTGCCTTGAGCACACCCAATTGATTGAACAATGGACACCCTGCGGCCCGCAATTGTTCAATTAATCTGAAATCGGCCCGTAGGTGTTAAAAGGTTGTGCACCCCTGATTACTACGATTTTTTATTTGACGGCTTATCTCACATGGTCGCGTATATTTTGCTTAAAGAAATCGAATCGCAGATCTCATTTCACACGTGGCGGGATTGTGCATTTTCTTGTTCATCTTAAACAAGCAGGAAGTAACAGAAACTCTATTTAACGCGACGAAATTTATACGGTAACAAAAAATTGGCTGCGACTGGCTAGCCATGGACTGGACGGATTCATTCATCTGCGCGGGTGCAATGCGCAAAGGGGTACTACTCCCCCACCGCCTCTTGTAGATAAGAAAATATCATGAGTGGCACTCTGTCGTTCTGAAAACCATTTACATACTTCAGTGCAATCTAGTGATTAAAGAGTTTATAACATATCTTTTGCAGACAGTGGGATTCGAACCCACATTTTCCTACTACAGAGCGACTGTTCTCCCAATTGAACTACTCCGGCACGGTTATCGCTGCTTCATTTCTCCATTTGACTCATGCGTCACAAGCTTTGCAGCATAAAGACAAGTTCCGATATGTACCTTTTCATTAGCAAAGGAACTGTGAGATCTAAAATACACTGAACTACTTAGTAAATTATTAAGAACAAACAATAGCAATCGGGGACGTGCCATCCTCACTTACGTACTCAAGTATAACGTTGAGATGGGCTTAGAAACAGCTCACTGCAAACGGGTCACACGTATACGAGGAGCAGTGGCGTAACGATGTTTCTAAATCTGGAAATCTGGAGGGGGGTACGATCACACATTGTATGAATACATATAAATACAATATTTATATCATCATCAACAATTATCGATCCACTGCTGGATGAATGTCTCCTCAAGTTTCTTCCACATTTGTCTGTCTTGAGCCTGCCTCCTCCATCCATGTCACTGCGTCATGCTTTCGAATATCATCCATCCATCTCCCATGGGGTCTTCTTCTGGGTCTTTTTCTGTCATTCGGAATCCAGTCTAAAATTTCGGTTGTTTATCGGTGTTCCGTTCTTCTCGCAACATGCCCATACATACTGTATAAGATAGAGTTTGGGACCTCCTACACATACGCAGGAGCAAAGCAGTTGCTGAGGTGCAATCTAACGGGCACGACATAGGCGCCTCTGTTGGCGAATTGTGGAACTTAGCGAACACAACTGTAAAACTAAGATAGGGCAGAAATGTAAATTACAAAGTTGTAGAAGTGACTTTGCTTATTAGGAATCGATACCGCTGTTTTATTAAATACACATTATACATATGTTTGCATTCTACGAAAAATTACAATCTTATATTATTAAATTTAGTTGGTTCACATCATAAAATGTGCGCATTATATCATTATATTCCCGAAAACATTGGGACGGTCCTTTAAATTGGGGATCCCCGACTCTGAAAATCTGGGGGTCCTAACCCTCAACGCCCCAGTGGTTACGCCTATGACGAGGAGTAAGATAGTGGTAATATATTTGACTCGTGATTTAAGCTACTTTGAAAGAGATAATAGTGAGAGCTAGGAGGACGGGTGCAAGCATCTCAGAAATGGCAAACCTTCTCGGCTTAACAAGAACAACTGTATCGAGGGTGTACAGTGAGTGGTGTACAAACAACATAACAAGCAGCCAGTGGTCTTTCTGTGGGCGCAAACGAATGGTTCGAGGGAAACTGCTGCTGGAAAGGAGTGTGTAGTGTGACGTACCTGCCAGCAGGACGCACACGACATAAAGACAGATAGCAGTCAGAACGAACGTCCGCGTAGCTCAGTGGTAGAGTGACTTATTCCGGAATGAGGGGACCCGGGTTCGAGCCCCGGCGTGGACAAAAATTAAGGAGAAATTTACTTCGTTATAGTAGTTAAAATCTACACTGGTGTGCAAAAATTAAGGACGAAGAGGAGAAACTAGCATAACAGCGGAACGAGCTGGCAGAACGGACCGAAATACCACTCAGGAGATAGACTAGGGTCCGGTACGGTAGGGCATGCGCATATATGCAGCATGACGGGGGGGTGTTGGAAGGGTATAAAGCACACGGGCTGTGTACGCTCAGCAATTCGGTGAAAGCTATTGCACGGTGTACATCGGTTTTAACGACGTGGAGTTGCTACCACCGTGTGATATGTCCAACAGGTAATCCAGTAGACGACATCTCGATGACTTTACCCGAGGTAGCGTCATTGGGAAGTTGGAAGAAGGTCAAAGTGTGACTAGTGTGGCCGAGGAGTTCGAGATCGCTCGCAGCATCGTTTCACGGGCTTGGAGAGCATTTCAAACGTCAGGAACAGCTGTCCGAGAGTTTAGCATTGGTCGTCCACGAGCAACCATGGCGGCGGACGACCGGTATATTGTCCTACAGGCGAGAAGAGACAGCGGGAGAAATCGCAAGGCACATGCAACAGACAACTGTACGTCCGTTATTGCGTTTTACCGTGACCAGGAGGCTGCACAAATGTGGTCTATTTGCACGACGACCAGTACGGTGTGTGCCATTAACGCCTGCTAATCGGAGACGGTGGTTTCTGTGGTGCCAGGAACAAAAGAACTGGACACATCAGCAATGGGGCCGAGTTCTCTTTACGGATGAAAGCCGATTCAGTCTGACTTGCGATTCTGGACGTATACACATCTGGAGAGATCAGGGAACACGCAATCACACCTCCAACATCATCGAAAGGGACCGGTTTGGAGGTGGCGGAGTTCTCGTTTGGGGTGGTATCATACCTGGTAGCCGTACTAACCTCCACATCTTCCAAGGAGGTCCAGTCACTGGTGTCCGCTATTGTACCGATGTTCTCCTGCCTCACGTGCGTCTGTTTAGAGGTGCTGTGGGTCCTGAGTTCCTCTTCATGGACGACAACACTACACCTCATCGTACAGTGGCTGTCGCAGAGCTGTTGGAGAGTGAAGATATTCAACGCATGCATTGGCCCGCAAGGTCTCCGGACATAAATCTAGTCGAACACGTGTGGGACCTTTTCGGGAGACGCTTGGCAGCACATCACCAGCCGCCAGCAATGATTCCGCAGCTGCGATTGGCGCTTAAAGAGGAATGGGCTGCGATGCCTCAACAGCTCCTTGAGAACCTCGTCCACAGCATGGGCAGACGTTGTAAATCCTTCAACGCAGTCAGGGGTGAACATATCACCTACTAAAGACTGAATTTTTCTTGGCAGCCGCCTGTCACATGAACGTTTCTGTCTTCTGTTCAGTTGTGCTCGAAGCTACCTTTTCAATAAAGTGCCTTTGTATCCTTTGGATTCCTTGTTCGGACGGTTTTGCTCACTTGTCCCATATTCTTACATCTTGGGGATCTTATGGTATGATTTGAGTCAATGTGGAGCACTTCTGCACGACGTTACATTTGAAAATCCGTCTCGTCCTTAATTGTTGCACGCCAGTGTAGCAAGCACACAGGACAACGACGGTATGGAGAGTAGAATTTCAGCATACACAGCCTATTTGACATTAATGGGCTGTAATTCCTGATGCCCACTTCGTTGTACCACTCGTCTCTTCTAAAAACCGACCAGTTTGGTGCAGAGGAGAACAAAATTGGACCCTTGAGGACCGGAAAACAATCGTTTGGCCCGATGACCACATTTTAAGTTAATATACTCCGATGAATGGGTTACAATGTGAAATCAACTGCACGAGTCGATGGATCCGATTTACCTAGCCTGAGCTTTACAAGCTGATGTAGGCGCTGTAATGGGCTGGGGTCTGTTTTCATGGAGACCTCTAGAACAGCATTTGGATGCCAAGAGATAACATCACTGCAGACCAGGAACGCCCATACACATGCATAGCTTTCCTGGTTGATAGGGCAACTTCCAGTAGATATTGCGCCATGCCACAAGTTGTTCGAGGAGCACAACATTGACTTCAAAGTGCAAACATGGCTCCCCCCACAGTTTCCTGATCGTAACCCAATTAAACACCTGTTGAATGAGATGGATACAGAGATCTATCTCCCGCAAACATTCCTCAAGTGATTGAGGTAATCACATCCGTTCGGTAGAACATAAATGTTGAGCGACACGAGTACCTCGTTGAATCTATGACCCACTGAATCAAGGCTGTTTTGAAGACTATGGACGACCAAACACGTTATTAGGTAGTTCCTTATAATTCTTTACTTCAGTGTATGTAGCTTTTATTTTTCCTCTCTCGGTTAAGGAAAACTTTCTCAAATTTCCGGAATCTGGCGCGAAATGAAACAAAAATTCTGTTGTTTTATATGAGCCTTTGGCGTTTGAACGTGTACTTACACTTTTCTGGAAGGGTGGTCCTTTTGTGGGGGGGGGGGGGGGGTAACGACTACAATGAATAACTGTACACTGTAAAAAAAAATTGAAATTCACGAGCCACTTTCCGTGATTTCTTTCGCGAATTAACGAAGCGTATTTCTGATACTTTTCCCGTGAAATGATGCGGGAAAAAAATTCATGGATTTTTCGTACTCCAGAAAAATTCTGAATTTTCAGAAACCTTTCCGCAAATCTTTTCTTACATTGATGGTAAATTACCGTTTTCAAGATGTGTTAACGGAAAATTCTGAATTTTCAGAAATCTTCCGGCAATTCTTTTATGTTAACGGAAAAACTCCGTTCTGATTTTTCTGCATCCATATAAAAAAAAATCATGTAATAGTCTGAGAGATTCACGGAATAACTTGGATTTAGTTAACTGTTAAATTTCCATAGTGTGTCAAAGTATTTGATTTTGAAGTTCTGTTGAAAGATCGAATTTTGTGGATAGTATATGGCATGCATTTTGGTTACTACGGTACAGGATATTTCTTCTCCTTTCTCCCATTTTGAGCACCAGCTATTATATATTGTGTTACCGAAAGAAACCGGGTACTTAATTTATTGTACAGGTGATTGTACAATGTCTGTGTATTAGTCTGTGGAGTCCTTAAGACAAAGGCTATGCAGCTATCAAGAGTAAATTTTATATTTAAAGTTCTGTGAAATAATATTAGGTGTGCAACTTAATTCTCGGCCAGCAAATTATCACACGTTGACAGCAAATTATACCAAATCGAATACGTACCTAATCAGGGAAATAATCCCCGTCGTGTTGGATACATTTGAGCCACCGGTCAGGGAGCTGCCGAATGCCACTGTGGAAAAAAGAGGGCTGTTTCGAGTTGATAAAGTCATCAATACTTGTGTGGACCTCCTCGACAGAAGTGAAGTGCGTATCACTCAGGTGATGTTGCAGGGAGAGAAAAAGGTGATAATCCGACGGAGCGAAGTCTGGAGAATACGCCGGGTGGGACAAAATCTCCCATCCCAGGTCGATGATCGTGTTTAAAGCCGTTTTTGCGGTGTGAGGACGCGCGTTATCCTGGAGCAACAGGACCGACCTTCTGCTCTTGCCGGTGTATGGCCTTTTCGCCTCCATCGCGTCACTCACACGAATGAGTTGCTGACAATAACGCTCAGCATTGACCGTTTATATCCATGCCAGGAAATTGTTGCTGTGCATATGGTGGGATCAGCGGTGAAACGGCTGGTGGGATCAGCCGTTTCACCGCTGATCCCACCATATGCACAGCAACAACTTCCTGGCATGGATATTCGGTTTGGTAGTACTGGTGGTAGGATGACCTGGATAAACCCACGATTTGCGCCGCTTAGGATTATCGTAGAGGATCCACTTCTCATCATATGTCAAAATCTTGTGGAGGAAATCCTTCTTCTTGAATCTGGAGAGCAAGGACACAGCAACATCGTAGCTTCTAGACTTGTACGCAGCTGTGAGTTGGTGGGGCACCCAACGGCCCTCCTTGTGAATCCGCCCAAGCTTGTGCAGGCGCTTTGCAATGGCTTGCCGTGTTACTCCGAGTTCCTGGGCGAGCTCTGACTGTGTGCGACAGGGATCCGCGTCCAACATTTGTTCCAGTTCCTCATCGTCAACTTTTTGTGGCTGTCTAGGACGTTCGGCATCACGGAGATCGAAATTTCTCTGCTTAAACCGCTGGAACCACTTCTTACACGCACTGTAGGACAGAACAGCCTCACCTAAAGCAGCACAGATCATTTGCTGGGCTTCCGCGGTACTTTTTTTCAGTTGAAACGCGAACAGGAGGCCGTGCCTCAAATGTTGCTTCTCGAACGATTGCTTTCACCGTCAATATTCGCCCCTTTTGTCACTACAGCTGTGAGCAGTTACGATTGCTTGGAAAGCTGTTGGATGGCGCTGCAATCAGCCATTATTGCACACAGTTATTCGCATTTTCCGACGCTTTATGATCGCTTGCGGTTAAGGGCCGAGAATTTCGTTGCACACCTAATAGTATAAAACTGTACATTGCACCTTCTCTTAAAGATAATTGAAATTTATTGTTAGTTGAAAAAAGATCTCAAACTACAAATCATTCTATTGCTTCGAAAAATCACGATGCAAACATACGTGATTTGTAATAAGACCTCCTACAGAAAAAAAAAGTATTACAAATGTATTAAAAAAAATAATGAGCTCTAATAGAAAAAAATGACTAAAGCACTCGCATTAATGAAAAAGAAAAGAAACCCAAAAGAACTCATTACCCAATTAGTTTTACCTTGAACATGAGTCTGATTTCTGTAACTTTCGGGCTTAGCGCTTAAAATGCACTGCTTCGGCTCGATCCTTACTACCGCCGGCGCAAAAGTTTTCTCTCTGGTAAGGGCCGAAGCATTCAGCACGTTGTTTTTGCGAAATTTCTGTCTAAATACAGAAAAACTTGAAACGGACTTCTCTGAAAAAAACGGAATTACTGACTACGGAGAATCAGTGAAAATACGGAAGTTTAAAAAAAAAACGAACTTTTAGTATAAAAACGGAAACTCCGTTTAAAGACGGCCACTTCCGGCAACTTTGCCGGTAAGTGTCCGTCTTTTAACGCGTCTGAAAATAATGTAAAAACACGGACGTAAGTGTTCTTCTCTTTTTTTAGGAGCATGGCCCACGGGTCAGACAGGGCATGTGTAGCCGTAGATCCGTTGAAGAACGTGCATTAGAGAAATCCCAGACAATTTGGTGTGTGGAACGTAACATCACACTGATTTATTTTTCCGAAGCACTGAAGAAGGGATTCTCATTTTTCCTGTCTCGCCGTGTGGAAAGAATATCATACTATGCGAAAAACCTAACAGCCAGACCATTCTGGAAGTTCGGGCGCAAATATGACGAAGTAAATTTCTCCATCATTTTTATGCTAGGGGAGGGATTCGAACCCCCAACTCTCGGCTCCGGAGCTCCGAGTGCTATCCACTATACTACGCTGGCATGTGCTCTCACTGCTATGTGCGTCCTGCGGGGCAGGCACGTCATAGTAAAAAAAAATCTGAAATTCAGGAGCCATGTTCCGTGAATTAACGAAGTATATTCTCGATACAACCTTTTCGGTGAAACGACGGGGGAAAAACCTGAATTTCACGGATTTTTCGTACGCTAGGAAAATTCTTAATTTTCAGAAACCTTTCAGCAATTACTTTCGTACATCGACGGTAAATTGCCGTTTTTAAGAGGTATTAATGAAAAATTCTGATTATTCAGAAGCCTTTACGTAATTTTTTCTCCTATATATTAACGGAAATATTTTGTTCTCACCTTTTCCGCATCCAGTAATATGGAATATTACCAGTAATAGGAGTGATTTGCGGGAATACTTGTGGTTTGATTAAGAATTAAATTTCAATCGTCTGTCAGAGTATCCGATTTTAAAGTTCTGTAGCGAGATCGGATATTGTGGATAGCAAATCGCTAACCCGGTGGCGCAGTGGTCTAAGCTAGGTGTTCTCAAAATGGGGTACGCGGTAAAACTTTTAGGGGGACGCCGTCAGAGCTGCACAAAGGGAAAAGGGAGACAGCGAGATTTCTTTTTCGCAGTTCCACGTGAAAAATTTACTAACTTGTTTACAGTGTAACTGATCCGCTTTAAAATGCTTCACAGCGGAGTTAGTGCCGTTCGAAACATGGAGTCTTAAAAGAACAGAGCGCCATTGGTCTCTGCTTAGTCCCAGCTTGAACGCCTTGTAAACTTCGATCTTCTTTTATCTGCAGTGAAAGGGTTCTTATGAACATTAGCTGAAGAATTCTCGTGCGGCCGGATGGAGCAGAAGTAACGTTTCATTCCAAACGGTTGATGCCCGAGACATATTTTCCTATTCGGGTGTAAATTAAAGGCTAAAGGGATTCTTACACCTTAACCCGCTTGAAAAACCGTACAGTAAAACGCCTCATCACAAGTTTTAAAACATAGCGGGGAAATACTTACGAATCTTCTGTTGAAATTTAATGAAACTTTTCATTCATGAGCGCCGCAGCGGAGGTTTGGATGTAGAGTGAGGAGAAACTGATACGGCTTATTTAAGTTGAGGAGAAAAGAACAAAAACGTAATGGTACGTCATTCTTTTGCAATAATGGTCAATATCATAAGTATTAAATCGCTCATAACTTTCCTCTACGTATTTACAAAATTTTCGAACGTTTTTCCTGTTGTTCTTTTTTCATGAGCAGATGCTACTTAGTGCAGGAAGAGAAGAATGGAAATTGCTTACTGATCGAAGAACTGCACTGTGAGGAGGTTTAATCACGTACTACATTCTGACCAATTATCCTGATGAGAAATAACGTGCTGTGAGCAGTGATAAACAACAGTGGTCGTATAACAACCCAATGAAAAGAAAGCTCATTGAAATGTAAGTTCCTTAGCCTTAAGGAAACTTTTGGGTAAAATACGCAGTAAACTACTGACGAATCAGCCACAGTTTTAGAATCACGGTATTGGTAATTAGTTGATATCACGTCAGATAGCCATAGCAGAATATCCAACATCTCAAGGTTAACATCATTCGCTTGAATGCTTGTTGACCGGTTGTTCGGAAATCATTTTAGTAATGCAAGGTCTGTGACGTCATCATAAATGACGTAAATATATATAAAAACAATGCGTTTGAATGCAATTTACCAGAATGTTTTTCAAACCGCATCAGTTTGTCCAAAGAGTTCGTTGTTTAATTGATTCATTTAGTGTGAAACTTTTCACAGTAGCTCCTGGGTAAGTAGAGCCAGCAAGAATAACAAAATCACTGCTTCCAATAGAACTCCTGAAACAGGTGAATAAATTAACTGACACCATTTTCTCAAAAAAAAAAAAAAAGCAATAGTAAAATACATTTAACAATACTTGCAATCTTTATTATCGTATTTCTCGTAGGTTTGCCCAAACAGCAAGGACCTAAGTTTTTATTGATCTAGGAATTTTTAAAAAAACTCTAATGTTAAATGGAATATGTATTTAGGCAATGCTGCACTGCTGGCCACATAAAATGCAACACCAAAAAGGAAGCATCCGATTGGCCTGAAATTCGCAGCATGCGTCGCCCGCGAGAGGACAAGCAAACGACTAGCATTGCAGGGCATATGCACATCATGTGCGCCCGGCACGCCACGGAGAAGCACTATAAGAAGGGTGCACAGAAGGCGGGGTGTAAGTAGTGGAAGTGTGTTGTGCTGCTGGACCTGTGCGTGGAAAGTTTCCTGATGCCTCGTCGCAGAACACTGCAGTCATTCCAGCACGTTTCGGGGTTCAACAGAGGACGAATAGTGGCTTATCGCGACAGCGGTTTATCGTACTGAGACATCGGCACAGGTGTGGGACGACATCCAGCCACAGTGAGGCGAGTAGGGATTCGGTGGGTGCAGGAGGGACGTGCTGACCGACGTGAGCGATTGCTGCAGACGCGGCACACCACCAAACGAGAGGACATGTTGTGCGGCGGGCATTGACGACTCGCACCGCCACATCACGAACGTTAGCGTAAGAATTAGGGTGTGTTGCGCAACAACCTGTGTCAGCACGTACCATTCGACGTCGTCTGCTGGAGCGGGGACTTGTCGCACGGCGCCCATTGCTCCGATTACCATTGACGTTACACCACCGGCGAGTGCGGCGGAAGGGGGCCGTTGAACGCCGCACCTGGACTACGGAATGGCACGACATTGTCTTCTCCGACGAATCCCGCTTCTGCCTGCAACACCACGATGTTCGGATTCACGTGTGGCGGCACCACGGCGAGAGACTGTATGACGCCTGCATTATGCATCGCCATACCGGTCTGTCGCCTGGCGTTCGTTATGGTTTGGGGCGCAATTGGATATGACACACGCACCTCTCTTGTACTCATCGCCGGTACACTCAACATCTCCGACGTTTTGGAGCCTGTAGTCCTCCCGTACCTGCAGAACCTGCCAGCGGCCACGTTTCAACAGGACAATGCGCGCCCGCCCGTGGCACGCATCGTGCAATAATTCTTCACTTCCCACCAGGTGTCACTGCTGCCGTGGCCCTCCTGTTCTCCCGATATGTCGCCCATCGAACACGTCTGGTCGCTGATCGGCAACCGAGTGGCCCGACAAGCACCACCCGCGGCTACGCCTGATGAACTGTGGCAACGTGTGGGAGCAGCCTGGACTGACATACCCCAAGCCCACATTCAAAGCCTCTTTCGTTCGATGCCGGGACGTGTAGCGGCCGTTATTGCCAGCCATGGGGGCCACACGAACTATTGATGTCTGCGTGTTCCGCAAGTCGCACGGGCCTGTAAGCTAGATTGTTTCATCTTTGTATCTGTTGTTATGTGTCCAGTAAATCTGGCTTTTCTATCTCGTGTTCTTCTTGGTGTTGCATTTTGGGTGGCCAGCAGTGTATTTCTTCTATATATAAAATGAAGAGCTATTAATAAAATAAAGTAAAACTATTTCAACCATAAACCCATTAGGACGACGTTAACGAACTTTGGAGTACTAGAGTTTATATGTTCTGAAGTTCAGCAAATGTCCATTGTCCTTGTATGTATGTGATAATACAAATTTGATTCATTTACATGACACCATTATGACGTAGTGAATTTCGCCATGTTTGTGCTAGGGGCAGGATTTGAACTTGCAACCCCCGACTCCGGATCTCCGAGTGCTATCCACTGTACTACACTGGCATGTGATCTCACTGCTATGTGCCTTTATCTCATGTGCGTTATGCGGGGCAGGCACGTCACACCATTAGGAGTAGCTCCTAACTTAATTTTTTTTGTGTGGAACTTCTTAATTATTTGTGTGGAGGCATACGCTTCCAAATAATATATATCATCAATAACCATTATCAATCCACTGCTGGATGAAGGTCTCCCCAAGTTTCTTCCGCAACGGTCTACCTTGCGCCAGTCTCCTCCATGTCACTCCTGCATGCTTTCGAATTTCATCCACCCATCTCCCACGTGGTCTTCTGGGTCCTTTCCTTTCCCTTGGAATCCAGTCTAGACTTTCGGTTGTACATCGGTAGTCCGTTCTTCTGGCGACGTGTCCAGCCCATTGTCGTTTCAGGGATTTTAATCTGATCATGATGTCTTCCACTCGTGTCATTTTCCTAATCCATGAGTTCCTCTTATCTATCTATCTATCTGTCTATCTATCTATCTATCTGTCTATCTATCTGTCTATCTATCTATCTATCTATCTATCTATCTATCTATCTATCTATCTATCTGTGTCTCACGACCGAGAAGTAGAGGTATAACTATACCACCGGGATTAGAGGAAATGCTATCCCACACTCGCTAGGGTGGTGACTTATGCCCCCTAGCAAAGGTGGGATAGCACCCCCCCCGAAAAAAAGATTACTTCATAACGTCAATTTTGGCACTCAATCTCCAGCAGCTGGAATGTACTTGGCCAAGACAGAGGGTGCTAAGACTAACCGGAAGACTGGACTAGCTGCCATCCGATGCTGACCTTGGTTACGTTTAGCAGACGATTTCTGTCTTCTGATTCAAGAATCCTTGAATGGGAGGAGGAAGTAGAAGGAATCAAGTGGGACATCGTCGGGCTAAGTGAGGTAAAAAGAAAAGGAGATCTCATTGAACTGAAAAGCGGACATCTGTTCTATTATCGTGAGACAGATACTGGCATAACTAGTGGTGTTGGATTTATAATAAACAAGAAACTGAAGGACAATGTTCTACAAGTGGGAACTTCCTCAGAGACAGAGCTTCGGAACTCGTTATCCAACTCTCAAAAAGATACTAGGTTCAGATTATTCAAGCTTACGCACCCACCACAAGTCATCCTGAGAAAGAAGTTGAAGTAGATATTCGGCATCTGAATAATAAAGGTAAGCAGCACTTGAAGATCATTATAGGTGATTTCAATACGAAATAAGGGAAGCAATAACAATGAGACTTCCGTAGGTGAATTCGGACATGGGAACAGAAACCAGCGTGGAAATACTCTTGTAGAGTTTGCAGAGGCAGAAAGGTTTTTCATCATGATCTCCTTTTTCAAAAAAAAAAAAAAAAAAAAACACCACCACATAGGAAATGGACATGAAAGCATCCCAATGGAATGAGAAGTGAAATTGATTTTATTATGTGTAGCAGCAAGAAATTTGTCATTGAGAAGATTACAGTGTGCTGAAGAAGTTCGACACAATGAGTGATCATAGAATGGTGAGATGTAAGATGCACCTGAATGCTAAAATCGAGCGTGGCAAGCTCATAAAGCAAACAAAATTTATTGACATGACCAACTTTAAAAAGCATCATAATACTTTCAAATTGGAACTTAGGAACAGATTCTTCGCTCTTGAAGATCTAACATCAGAAGAAGTGGACATCTCTGAAGTTAACAGAAAACTAACTAAGGCTCTTATGGAAACAGCAACAAAAATAGATGGTACTAAGAACAATTTGCATATCGAGAAAATATCAGGAAAAACAAAAATTCTGATGCAAAAGAGAAGGGAGATGAGGAAAAATAAAGATGTCACTTCCAAAGTGGAATATATAGAGTTATGCACGACATTACGACAAAGTATCACTGAAGACTTAAGGAAATTCGACTGCGAACTGGTGAGAAAAGCTCGTTCATAATGCAATAATTCAACTTGCTTGCTAATACTATTACTCACGTTAACAATATATGGTACCAACGACTCGCCAAGACAATCCCTATAGAAATCTCTATGACAAAATAACCTCAGAACATATAGCATTTTATCTGCAATTTTTATTGGCATTATAAAATTCTTACATATAATTAAAATTTCCCATAGTAAAGACAATATCAAAATATCACAGGATAAAGTATCAGACGTTTTTTGATGAGCACAGTTCAAAGAATTATCATAACGACTCATCCGAATCTATCATGAATACATAACCCTTTTGGCCAAAATTCTTCATGACTATTGAACAGTTATAAGTTATCTTGACTGTGCGCATAAATTCTTAACATTAGCAAATCCTAGTGCAACAATATCCTTGAGAGTTGGTGCATAGGAATCCAGTCTCACATTAAGATAAAGTGCATAATTGAACGACTATCCACTTTCTGCGAAACTTCCAAGTAACGGCACAATACACAGTAATTGAGTATTAAACCTTAAATAATAAAATACTGAATCAGATTAAACTATTAATGATATGGTAAAATTTGAAGGTTAAACTCATATTGGCATTCAGAAAGATGTCGAAAAAGGTTCCTCAACCCGCCATCTGTACCTCAATACCGGACATGTTTCGGGTCGCAATGTCCGCGCCCATTCTCAACGGTGGTATAAGGAAGACTTCCCTCAGGTCTTATACTATACCTATTCTTCACAAGTGGTCGTCTATGCAAATGCTGCTAAAGTCTATGGAACAGGTCATTATCATGCGTCATATTCTCTTCTGCCATGGTATCTGTAGTCCTGTTATTAATCTTATGTTTATTTCTAGACAGTTCATGTTCCCTTTCTTTCTCGATAAGAAATCGCCAAGCATAAGGCAACATTACAAGGGGGGGGTGTTTATTACAGTTAAAGGCTTTAGTTTTCTCAATCACAATCGATTCAGACGTTAACATTTTTTTAATGGGTGTTATGTGAAGTATATAACTTAACACCACTCCAATCTGGGTAGGAGTTGGAATTCATGCAATATTTAATAAGGTCAGTTTTAGCTTCACACTGTGTCCAATTCCTTTTATGTTCGTATAAACGTGTCGCTATTCGCCTTTTTCTGCTGCCGATATATATAAGATTTTGTTGCTCATTAACAACACTCGTATTGGGTATGCCGTAAACTCCAGCTTTATGCATAACTTCTCTTTTATCTTTATTAGCAGTAATTATTTTAGCGTTGTCGACGACAACATCGGCAAATACTTTATTCACTTTTGCGCATTCATTTTTTAACAAGTTGGTAATTGGAGGGACGTATGGAAGTCGTCCACACAACAGTTTTTTTATCTTCATCTGGAACTCGTGGTTTATTCATATTAGATTTATAGTCTTTATACATAGTCCATATAAGTTTCTTATTATACCCAAAGGAAACAGCTATTTTCATTATTAATTTCATTTCCTTATATTTCAGAAATCTATTCGAAGAATGTATGATTGCATGTCGAATAAAAAAATCTAAAGTCGCGTGCCATGGAGGAGCAGAATCAGTTGGAATAATCGTTGGCACATAAGTTTCTTTCCAATACACTGAATATTCCAAATGCCCCGTCGTTTAACAAAACATATATCAAAAAAGGCCAATTGGTCATTACATTCTTTCTCACAGGTCACTTGAATGTTGGGGTAGTATCCATTATACACTATAACGTAACCCTTTTTCGTGTACGAAATTGGTGTTACGCTATGTCTAAAACCATGACTAAGGAAATGTTGAACTAAATGAGAATACGGTGCAATACATGCACGAAATAGCTCAAATTTAAGCTTTTACGGCCAGACGAAACATATATACAGGAGCCAAATTTACAATAACCTTTTATTGGTCTAGCAACGAATGATGATATCCACAATATGGCACTGCTAGAGTGACACTTCACATACACTGAAGTGCCAGAAAAACTGGTACAGACGAGCTTATGCAAAATACATAGCAACGTCACCTATGCGCGTACTCGGTTGCGTCCGCCAGTGCGTATATAAAGCGATAGACATCCTTGCCAGCTATAAGAGCTATTTTCGGCATGAGAACGACAAGTAATAACGATTTAAGCGATTTTCAACGCGGTGTCATAGTTGGCGCTCGTGAGATGGGTCATAGTATTTTGGAGGTAGAAACGAAGTTCGGATTTTCACGGGCGACCATTGCAAGGGTGTACCGTGACTACAAGAATTCCGGCAAAACCTCCAACCTACGGTACCAAGGTGGCCGTAAAAAGACATTGGGTGAACGTGACCTACGTCGGCTGTCAAGAATCGTTTCACGCAATAGGCGTGCAACACTCTCGCAGGCATCATCGGAATTCAATGCTGGAGCCTCAACATGCATCAGCGTCCGGACTGTGCAACGTACCCGGCACTATATGGGCTTTGGGAGCCGACGCCCAACTCGAGTCCCCTTGATGGGTGCACGACACAGAGCTATGCGCCTCGCTTGGGCACGGCAATACCGCCACTGGACACTTGATGACTGGAAACAAGTAGCCTGGTCTGACGAGTCGCGTTTCCAACTGTATCGGGCAGATGGAAGAATTCGTGTGTGGCGCAAACTCCATGAAGCAATGAATCCCGCCTGTCAACAGGGAACTGTACCGGCTGGTGGATGGTCCGTAATGGTATGGGGTGAATTTAGCTGGACTTCACTGGGACCCCTGGCACGTTTACAAACGTCTGTGGCCGGCCAATGCTATGTGCGCATCCTTTCTGACGAGGTACACCCGTCCAAGTTCTGCATTCATGCTGATGGGTTGGGCCTGTTCCAACAGGACAATGCACCTCCACACAAGTGTTTGGACGCCACATTATGGTTAGAGGAGCATTCATCTGAGTTTGTGGTGTTGCCATTCCCAACCAAGTCCCCAGATCTGAATGTGATAAAACACATTTGGGACGCCATGCAACGCGCTATCGAACACAGGAATCCGAGACCTCGGAATACACCCGAATTGTGGAATGCTCTGCAGGACGTATGGTGTGCATTGTCTACAGCATATTTCCAGAAGCTAGTGGAGTCCATACCCCGTCGTATTTCCGCAGTCCTGCCGTCCCGTGAGGGACCTACCAAGTATTACAAAGGTGTACCAGTTTTTCTGGCACTTCAGTGTATACTACCTTAATTATCTATCGTATATTCTAGCTTAACAAAGATCGAACATCTCCACCCCCACCCCACACACACGTACTAAGCAACTATATCGTCCTTTTCATCTATCGTTCTTATCACATTCATACGTCACTCTCTCAAACCTCAAAAGTGTTGCCAACCTCATTAATGAGAGAGAAGATATTACGTTAAGTTTTGAAAGTGCAAAAGAGAAGAAACTCAAATTCACACGGGAAAAAGAACTAAAAATGAAAGTTATTTTAGAATATACGTCACAACACTGATGAGTCATTACATAACGACCACCTACCTAATAAGCTGTAGGACCCCCTTTAGATCACACAAACAGCAGCCACTCGGCGAGGCATCGATTCGATGAGGTGGCGATAGGTATCTTGGGGTATCTGGTACCATAATGTCAACAGCAAGTCCTCCAGTTTTCGTACATTTCGGGGTGGTGATGATTTAGCGCGAATCCGCTTTTCCAAGTCGAACCACAAATGTTCGATTGGGTTCATGTCAAGTGAATTTGGAGACCAAGACATTAACAGAAAAGTCACCAGCATGTTCCTCGAACCACTCCTTGACGATTCTGGAGGTGTGGCATGGCACATTATCCTGTTGGTAATGGCTATCACCAGCACGGAACACAGTTGTCACGAATGATTGAACTTGGTCCGAAACGATCTTAAATACCTGACAGCTGTCAGGGATTGTGGTATTGGGATAATGGGGCCTAAAGTGTCCCAAGAAAACATCGCCCACAGCATACCACCTTCGTCGCCGGTTTGTTTCCGCCCAACAGTGCATCCAGGTGCCTTGCCTCCTTTGGTAATCTGCGTATCCGCGTTCGGCCGGTTACGTGATGCACCAGGAATCTTGATTCGTCAGACCAGGCCACTTTCTTCCAGTCGTCCACGGTCCAATTTCGATGATCTTGGGCCCATTTTATGCGTTGTTGGCGATGACGTGCAGTGAGCATGGGTACTCGGCTGGGTCTCCGGCTACGAAGGCTTATGCGCAGAAGGCTGCGATGAACTGTGTGCTGTGATACATTGCTCTGATCACCACTGTTGTAGCTGCAAGTGATTTGTCGCACTGTTACCCTGCTGTCGCTGTGAACAATGCGCGATAGTATCTGTTCCCCTCTGGCATCAATGAGTTACGAACGACACACGGCCTGGACGACGGTTCGTCTTTTGGCCATCTGTGCACCACTTTTGACACGTACTCACTACAGCGGCACGCGAACAACAAACAAGCCGCGCCGTTTCCGAGATCGTAGTTCCGAGGAGTCGTGCCATCGCAATTTGTCCTTTATGCACATTCCGAGAAATCGGCAGCTTTTCCCATTCTAACTCTAAACACTCTACCAACCGAAAGACAGTCCTCTGGTTGTATATATACTGCTCTGTGAACTACACCTGCGCCACCGTTCGGTCTCCAGGCGCTCTCATTTCTTTAGGCTGGGGGTGGTCATAATGTAATGGCGCATCGTTGTACTCCGCAATAAACCTCCTAAGATCCTCCTCTGTATATTGCCATACGATGAACATAGCTACATATCGAAGGAAAATACGAGGCATTTCCTGATTTCTCATTTTTTGTAATCGTTTTTCAATGTCCTGCAGGATTATCTCTCGTAGTAATCCCGACAGTGGGAAACCTATTAGATAACCAAATAATTTTTTGTCTGTATATACAAGTATCTCCTTCAAACCTGAAGTAGTTGTTCTCAGCCACTAAATTCAGTGCTCCAATTATACTAGATATCTCTTCATGAGGCATATTTAGTTCTCTTAAGTTCCTCTCGAAGATTTATAGCTTCGGCAGTTGGTGTAATTGTGTATAGGGCTACCACATCTGAACTTACAATTATACATCCATCGATCTCAATGTCCTTAAGTTTTTGGATGACTTCTACGGAATTATTCACAGTATAGAAATGATCGTTGAACAATGGCTGTAAGTATCTGAATTGTCCTCTTTTCAAAATGATGGTAGGAGAAATGTTCTTGTTTACAATATTTCTCACAGGGCTTCCTTCTTTATGCGTTTTCAATTTACCGAATATCTCGTGTGTAGATGCTCCAATTTGTGGGTATGCCTGATTCTTTGTATCTAGAGGAGTGATCGTAGTTTTTTTATATCGGCCAGTTTTCTTATCACGCTATCAGTTGGGTCCTTGTTTACTTTATCCGTATTCATCTGGTTAAATACTTCTTGCATCTTAGTCCTATACTCATTCTTACATATCATAATCATTTGTTTGGACTTATCAGCAGTAACAAAATGTATGTTTGCCTGTTTTTTTAACTCAAGATATGCTTGTCGTTCGTAGTTATATTTTGCTTTATATCTGTGTTCCTGATTAACGGTGCAGATTGCTCTTGCCATTTTAAATCTTACAGGATTTTGTCGTACACTTTGTAAATCAGCTACAATGGCCTCCACATGTGGTATAATAATTTCGGTTTTGAGGATAATTTGTGGGTATGCGAATTTCATACCCCTTTGAAGTGCTGCCCACTTGCCTACCATTCAACTCTACAGTACAGTAGCTTTATAAATGTAATATATCTTATACTTAAAATTGGGTTTACCAATTTGCTCCAAATTGGAAGCTTCGATTAGTTTACCAAGTTTTCGAGTGTGCGTGGATCTGTTAGCTTGCATAGTTCTTTCAACGATCTTAAAAACTTATTTTAGTTGAGTACCTTCGTTTTAGTCCTGATATAAGCGGTCAACCTCTTCATTTCACATATGTTAATAATACGTCTGTCTACGTAGCTCAATGACTGCGTTTTTATCCTTAGGAATTTAGGTGTCACATAATTATGTTTGCACCTGGTCAGAAACCACAGATATTCAAGTTTCCTAACTATCTTAGATTTATATGGGGATTATCTTGGCGAGTCGTTGGTACCTTATACAGTATTGTTAACGTGAGTAACAGTATTAGCAAGCAAGTTGAGTTATTGCATTATGTACGAGATTTATTTACCAGGTATTTTTATAATCGCCTATGTATGATTGAATAAACAATAGTAGTGAGAAAAGCAATTGAAAACAACCAAAGCTTGAAGATAGAAAAGGGGCATCTCAGTAAGGGAAGAAAACAGATTTTGACACTGGGAAAAGACTGCACGGTAACATGAAGCAGAGGCGAAATTTTGACGAGGGTGAAAGATTTCTGCTCAAAATATTAAGGGTATGCAAAAGTTTCCGCCGCCCCCGCTAGCGGGCGCTGTAGGGGTATAACTCGCCGGCGACCCGTGCTGTCAGTTCGTACATGAAGTCAAGCATGGCGGTCGATAAAGTTCATTTGCGGCACTGTTTGTTATTCATGTTTAATTTAGGGAAAAGCGCGAGAGAAGCATACGGTTCAATATGTCAGGCGTATGGCGAAACGGTTATGGGTGAGCGGACGTGTCGAGAATGGTTTGCCAGGTTTAAGAAAGGTGATCTAAGCTTGGAAGACAAGCCACGTGCAGGTAGACCGCAGGAACTCGCAGACGATGAACTGGAATCTCTGCTGCAATAGGATGCCGCACAATCGACCACGGGACTGACGAAACTTTTCAAAGTGGTTCAATCGACGGTGGTACGGCGTCTACAGGCCCTGGGGAAGATTCAGAAGATTAGTAGGTGAGTTCCGCGTGCTTTAACGAAGCATAATATTGGTCAACGATTGGGCAACTGCATGTCGTTGCTGAATAGGTTTCAAGGGAAGAATTTCTTGTGGAAGGTTGTCATCGGGGATGAAAAATGGGTCTATTGCGACAACACCGTACGCAAGCGATCCTTGGTCGACCCAGGCCAGTCATCAACATCCACTGCAAAAAAGGATATCTAGGAAGAAAAGGTGCTGTCGTGTGTGTAGTGGGATATGCACAGAGTGCGTTGTACGTCGAACTGTTGAAACCAGGCGAAACAATTACTGCAGAACGATATAGCTATCAGATGATGTAACTAAACGCCGCAATCGAGCAAAAACACCATGGATAGGTAAAGGACGCCGCCCAGTCATCCTGTTATACGATAATGCCAGACCACATGTCGGTGCTACCACGAAATCAACCCTTGAACAGTTACGCTGAGAGGTTTTACCGCACCCAGCTTACTCCTGGACATTGCGCCCTCAGACTTTCATCTATTTCGCTCTATGCAACTGCCCTAGCCCAACAGCGGTTCACCACAGTTCCAGAGGTGGGAAATTTCATCACTGTGTTCTTCAGCTCAAAACCAGAGTCCTTCTATCACACGGGCATTCATTTGTTACCTGAAAAATGGCAAAAGGTCATTGACGGTAGCGCCCAATATTTTGTTGAATAAATGTGTACTGCTTTCACGATTGTTCCTTTCTCCTTAAAACGGCGGAAACTTTTGAATACCCCTAATATATGAAAGAGATGATACATCTACTGTAGACATTACGAAAGGTAACAGTACCAAAGTCTCTCCAATCCTCCCGACAGAAGTTACACCTGCAATTAAGAACATGACACGGGGAAAAGCTCCAGAAGATGGAATTACCATGGACATTATACAAGAAGCAAGTGGAAAAATGGAAACTAGACTCGCTCAAGTTTTCACTAGATGTCTCAATATAGGAAAGATTCCTGAGAATTGGAACAAGGCTACAATGATCCTGCTACACAAAAAGGTGACACTGAGGATCTCGGGAACTACAGACCCATCAGCCTCCTATCAGTGGTTTATAAAATCTTCACTAAAGTGCTTTCACACCGCTTGAAGGTGACACTGAACATGGCTCAACCGAGAGAACCAGCTAGATTCAGGAGTGGTTACAGCACTATAGATCATACCAATGTGCTGAGAGAACTAATTGAAACAAGTTTGTAAAATCATGCAATGCATTGATTATAATACGCTTTCCAACATACCAGAAATCATTACTCAAGTTATGAGAATAATGGCTGTGGAATAAATCTTACTCCTGTGCCCTGACCCTTGATCCCATATCGATGATATTCAACAGAACCGGTTCGGTATACCTCCGAAATAACATGATAAAGTTTTGTCGCAATCGAAGCATTTTTACGTAAGTTATGATGCATAAGAGCTATGGAATAGATCCCGCTCCTGTGTCCTAACCTTTGACCCCATTTCGCCCATTTTCAATAGAATTCGTCCCCAGGCAGGTCCCTACAACACACTAACATTTCATCCAAATCGAAACATTTTTACGTAAGTTATGACGCATAATGGCGATGGAAGTGATTCCGCTCCTATGTCCTAACCTTTGACCCCATTTCGCCCATTTTCAATAGGGTTTGTGGCCAGGTGGTCCCCTACCACATGCAAAAATTTCATCGAAATCGAACCTTTTTTACGTTAGTTATGACGCATAACAGCAGTGGAATGGATCCCGCTGCTATGTACTCACCTTTCACCCCCATTTCGTTCACTTTAAATAAGGTTCCTTCCCAGGTGATACCCTACCAGATACTAAAATTTCATCGAAATCAAACGATTGTTACGCGAGTTATCGTGCAGACGCACACAACGCGTGACGTAATGAAGCAGATGGGAATCGCGACCATCTGCTGTCAAGAGTATGACGTCATAAAACTTTAATAGGATCCACACACAACGCGTGACGTAATGAGACAGATGGTGTGACCGCGCGCCAACATTCTCAAACGCGAGATTGTGACGTCATAAGATTTCTAAGCATTGGAAACATTAATGGAACGACGCCATGACACTAAAAACGTTATAATTCGGGGTGGTTATTTAACCCACTAAACGAATTCTCCTAAAGTCGAGATCAAGCTAAATCGATTTCTAGTACCAGAAAACGGTAGGTTAACGACTTTCCAAAATTCTTAGAGCCGTTTTCATAATAAAATGTACATACATACATACAAGAATTGCTACTTTAAGGTGGCCGTCAAGTAATTTTGCTTCCTATACTTCCAATGGAAAAAATTCTGTACACATTTTCTTCACAATTAATGCGTTCCCAAGAATGAAAATTTCAACATCGATTTAAATAGCTTTATTTCATAACTTGGAATACTTAATATTTTCTAAACCATAACCGTAATAATATTTTCTAAACCATAACCGTAATTATGAAATCCAACATTTATTTGTCCACTGATGTCATCAAAGTACAGGACGCGCCATCTTTTTTCTGGTTTCAACACCACCAAAAGAAAGGTTATTGTTTTTTAAATAATTATGCTTATGTTTTAGAAAATGTTAAGTATTCCAAGTTATAGTATGAAGTTATTTTAATCGATGTTCAAATTTCCATCCTTGGGAACACACTAATTGTGAAGGAAATGTGTACAAAAGGTTTTCCATTGGAAATATAGGAAGCAAAATTACTTGACGTCCACCTTAATAGTGTGGGATAAGGGCGATGGAATGGATCCCGATCCCATGTCCTGACCTTTGACTCTATTTGTCCCATTTTCAATAGGGTTCCTCTCCAGGTGGTCCCCTACCACATACTAAAATTTCATCGAAATCGAACCATTCTTACGTACCTTATGACGCATAAGGGCAAAGGAATGCATCGCGCGCCTATGTCCTGACCTTTGACTCCACGTCACCCATTTTCAATAGGGTTCGTCCCCAAGTGGTCCCCTGCCACATACTAAATTTCATTGAGATCGATCCATATTTATGCAAGTTATGACGCATAAGGGCAATTGAATGGATCCCGCTCTTATGGCGTGGCCTTTGAACCCATTTCATCCATTTTCAATAGGGTTCGTCCCCTGGTGGTCCCCTACCACATACTAAAATTTCATCGAAATCGAACCATTTTTACGTGAGTTATCATGCCGACAGACGGACGGAAAAAGCTGGAGCATATACGCTTCTTCAACCTACGGTTAGAAAGCGTAAAAAAACGAAGGAATATGAACTCCCATTCTGTATTGCTTTTATCGATTATGAAAAGGTCTTTGATTCAGTGAAACCATCAGCAGTTACAGTGACTTTGAAATCCTGCGGTATTGAAGCTGCATACATTAGTATAAGTTACATCTATGAAAATGCAAAAGATACAGCACCAATAAAAATGGGAAAAGGAGTGAGACAAAGCGACACCAAATCTCCCAAATTCTTCAATGCCACATTGCAAAATATATTTCAATCATTGAACTGGGAAATCAAAGGGATAAAGATTAATGGAGATTATTCGTTTTGCTGATGATGTCTGTTTTGCAACTGCCCCTTCAGAGCAGCAGGGTGTGTCCAGAAACTTTCTGACAAGGGTAAAGAAGTGGGATACAAAATGAACTTTCAGAAGACAAAAGTGATGGACAATGCTTTTACAAGAAATAAAGATTTATCGATTGATGGGGAAAAGCTGGATATATCAAATACCTACATTTACCTTGAACAACCGATATCAAGCAAAGGTCACATTGATGAAAAAAGTAATCGACGTATAAAACTTGGTTGGAGAGCTTTTGGGAGAAACAGTGCAATTTTTAAAAGCAATATACCATTATGTTTTAATTGAAAAGTGTTTGATCAATGCATCCTTCCAGTGTTAACGTAGGGAGTAGAGACATGAACATTAACTAAAACAGACATACAAAGGCTGCAGACAATTGAAAGAAGCATGGAGAGATACATACGTGGTGTAACCAGGATACACATACAGTATATACTGCTCTGTGAACTTCTCCTGCGCCACCATTCGGTCTAGAGGCGCGCTCATTTATCTAGGCTGCGGGTGGTCATAATGTAATGGCTCATCGTTGTACATCAATTTTTTTTTCTGCTTGAGGTTTAACTAAACCAATGGGCTGCTGTAAAGTCTGAAAGCAGTCGGCCGTCCTTATATCGGGTCCACTTGTTCCATGGAAGGAAGAGAGCCAGTACTATAGGAAAAGCACAGCACCCATGCTTCATCTTGGACTCGTGCTCGCTTGGACGAAGAGTCAGACGTCAGCGCTTAGGCAACTGTGCCGCACTAAATCTTCGACTAGCGAAAAAAATCTGATGTTTCAGATTCCTAAGCGAAAATTGTTTTCCCTTAGTTGCTTCAAACTTCATTCTCCTGGGTGGTGTAACGGTTAGCATACTCGAACGGAAATAGCTGGATGCGGGTTCGATTTCCGCTCCAAGGCGATGTGATTATGAAATATTCTGAGGAGTTCTTTCATGGACGACCAGTAAACCACAAACAATTCAGTACATAATTCTGATTGCTTTGAATATTCTACACAGACATACATAATGACCACCCCCAGCCTAGAGAAACGAGCGCGCCTGGAGACCGAACAGTGGCGCAGGTGAAGTTCACAGAGCAGTATATATACACGCAGAGGACCGGATTTCGGTTAGTAGATTATTTGGAGTCAGAATGGGAAAAGCTGCCGATTTGTCGGAGTTTGATAAAGGGCGAATTATGATGGCACGCCGCCTCGGAACTACGATCACGGAAACGGCGAGGCTTGTGGGTTGTTCGCGTGCCGCTGTAGTGAGTACGTATCAAAAGTGGTGCACAGATAGCCAAACAATGAATCGTCGTCCATCCGTGTACCGTCCGCAGTTCATTGATGCCAGAGGGAAGCGGAGACTGTCGCGCTTTGTTCACAGCAGCCACAGTGCAACATATCACCCGCAGCTACAACAGTAGTGATCAAGGCAATGTGCTCCAATTTATACAACTGGGCGATACCGGTTTTCCGGTCACGCGTTGCTCTCATCTGTACAGCGCATGAACACCGAGTAATTGCCTGACATAGGGCGATTCTTCAAAACAGCAATGACCTTTGAATCACCCTAATATAATTGAATTTTTTAGAGTTCTAAAAATTGCAGGCATATCAGGTACCTAAATTTTACTTCAGGTTTATTTGTAACATAGATATATGTTAATTACATAGTTTCGTTTTCCGAAAGTTCAGTTTCAGAATTCAAAATATCCCTGATAAAATAGATATTCAAAATAAACACACGCATTTATTTTTACTTTTCATGTAGCCAGCGAGTCCTATTTCCTTATGTCACGTAGTTCATGATTTAAAAACGGTTGAAGACCCCTGTTCTACAGAAGCATTGTAACGTACCAGGAGATGTGACGTACCTGCCAGAAGGACGCACACGACATAAAGGCAGATAGAAATCAGAATAAAACGTCCGCGTAGCTCAATTGGTAGAGTGACTTATTCCGGAATGAGGGGATCCGGGTTCGAGCCCCGGCGCGGATAAAAATGACGGAGAAATTTACTTCGTTATAGCATAGCTGCTCTACTGAACTGAACTTACACTGAAGTGCCAAAAGTCATGGGATAGCAGCATGCAAATCTTTAACTGGCTCTGCCGTATTATAAACGCTTCGACGCACCCTGTGATTTTTCCCGTTGCAAGGTGTAACCACGTGAGTCAGGTTGAACAACCGCCAGTAGGATTATGGCAAGCCGACGTGAATTATCGGAGTTTGAACAAGGCATGGTAGTGGGAGCCAGACGGATGGAACATTCAATTTCCGAAGTTGTGCGAATATTCAACATTTCTCGATCCACTGTGTCACGTGTGTACCGAGAACACCTGATGAAAGGTATTACCACCCACCGTGGACAGCGCAATGACCGACCACGGGTGCTGAATGACCGTGACCAGCGGTATCTGACCAGGATTGTCCATGCTAACAGACAAGCGACATTGGCTCAAATAACATTCAATGCAGGAGTTACGAGAGACATATCCATCAGGTCAGTGGTATATCCATCAGGTCAGTGGTATATCCATCAGGTCAGGTCAGTGATATAGCATCCATGGAGTATGGGAGCCGAGAACCCACCAGAGTGCCTTTGTAAACAGTCAACAGCAGCTAGGTGCGTTTGACTGTTTGGCAAACTTCTGTGTCACATTTTATACTCTGGACCAGTTACAGTCACATGGCAACAACGCGGGGGAATATGGGATATGTAAATTAGCAGTATACGTCACACAAAAACGCTTCAAAACTTATTTGCAAACCGAATACATACCGGTTCGTGATGAGGAAGTCCAAGAAATTAGTAATAAGTAAGTCCACCATAGGCGGTGATAGACGACCTTACACACCTTGGGATCGAATGAAACAGAGTTTGGATGGTCGTCTGTGGTATTGCATTCAATTCTACTTCTACACGCGTCCACAATTCGTTGGCTGTGACAGGCTGCGAGGCCATGCGAGCCGGTCGTTGTGCGATGATACCCCAGACGTCTTCGATAGGCGACAAATCTGGCGAGCGAGCAGGGCAGGAAAGACGACCGACTTGATCCACAGAGTACGTCTTGGACAGTTCGAGGAACATGGTGTCGGGCATCGACTTGTTGGAAGATTGCATCCGGAATCGTCCAAAGGAAGGACAGAAATTCAGCTTCCAACACTTCCGTGATGTAGCGTTGCGGCTGTTCAGTGTGCCTGTGATGCGTAGTAGGCGGGTCTGGTTCATTTGCCCAACGTTTACTTCACCGAAGGGTCACTTGACCGAAAATCACTTCAGCGAAAAGATAGTTTCACCGAAAGATCACTTGATCGAAAAGTTCAGTTCACCGAAGGGTCACTTGATCGAAAGGTACATTTCACCGAAGGGTCATTTGATCGAAAAGTTCATTTCACCGAAAGGTCTCTTTACCTAAAAGTTCATTTCATCGAAAGGTCATTTCACCGAAGGGTCAGTTTATCGAAAACTTTGGATTTCATTACAGGATCTGTTAAAGCATGGTACAAGTTCCGCAGATAGATCACCGAAACGTTAGGGGATCATACTGAAATTGCACTTTTGATTTCTCCGTGTCACAGAGAATGCAAAGATTTAGTTTTAAGGCAAATCTTTGTTTCTAAGACAATAGGCCTCAGCTTAGGTCTTTTTAGCAAATTTTCATCATGTTCATAAGGTTTACATAAAAGTCATGTTCAGTGCTCATGTTCATAAGGTTTACATAAAAAGTCGAGTTAATAATGTTGCACATTTTTTCAGGCAAAAATAATCAATTTTAGGGCCCTAGTTCTCGGCTTAGGCCTTTTTAGCAAATTTTAACCGTGCATGTTCATGTTCATAAGGTTTACATAAAAAGTTACTTTACATTTTATATAATGCTTATGAATACAACTAGGGTTAAAATCTGTTAAAATGGACTGTGAATGTTTTGGCCTACGGTCAAAAAATTAATGTTTTGTGGTTGATTAAAAGTGGAACATTATGTACTTGATTTTCTATGTAACCCTTATGAATATGAGCTCGGAGGATTAAAATTTGACAAAAAGGCACAGATCTAGGCCTTATAATTAATGTTATATTTCGAAAAACCTACTCATGGGGAGGTGCTTCATAGAAATTAAAAGTGTATTTTTTATACAATCCGGTAATGTTTAGGTGGCCAGTTTTTCAAAAACCCGCACCACACTCCAACAGATCTCTAACAACAAAATTCTAAGTTTTCGATAAACTGTCTATTCGGTGAAATGATCTTTTGATATAATGAACTTTTAGGTAAAGTAATCCTTCGCTGAAATGAACTTTTCGATCAAATGTCCTTTCGATGAAATGAACTTTTCGATCAAATGTCCTTTCGATGAAATGAACTTTTAGGTGAAGTGACCTTTCGGTGAAATGAACTTTTCGGTCAAGTGACCCTTCGGTGAAATGTACCTTTCGATCAAGTGATTTTCGGCGAAGCGATTTTCGGTCAAGTGACCTTTCGATCAAGTGAACGATACCCATAGTAGGCGAGTACGTGAATGAAATGCAATAGCGCCGCAGACTATCACGCTCGGCGCGGGACCGGTATGGCACTGCACAATGCAGCCTTCCAGACAGGGGCGGCGGAAAGTGAAATTCGTTGACCGGGCCCGAAATTTTGAATCGCGGTGCGCCCTCTACCTTCCCGGAACAAACAGAAGAAAAACAATATCTAAGCAGTGGCGCACCCACAGGAGTGGCCGAGCTCCCCCACCCCCACCCCCGGCTGATAGAGCCGGGGGGCGGGGGGAGCTCACAATACGTGATCTGCATATACTTCTTAATCATGTACCGTATAATTATAACATATAAAAATTATAAAGGAGTAGTTCTGTTAAATAAATTTAGAAAAATCTAACAAGAAAAACAATTTCACTGCTTCTTCTAATCATTTAACTTTCTTGTACTGTAACATTAGTAGTAACTGGATAAGAATAAATGCACAAAAGTCATACTTCTTAATTGTTATAGCATCTGACTACTTTTCCCGGTAAATTTAGGAGGGAGGGTTCACCCCACCATAGGAAAATTCTGTGTGGCAGGCAAAGGCGAATATTCGGGGTGTGCTAGGCGTACGGCGCACACCCACACAGAGTTGCAATTGCGAATTAGTTTCTAATAAAGCTCCCCAGAGTTCGTCCTAAGGCTTCGAGTGGTGGTTAAAATTAATTTCCCCACATAATGTTTTCATTAAGAAGAGAAGGTTCGTTCAGCAAGCATATCGCATTCGCGCTGGAACCCTCGGGTGTGCTGTTTCTCGTGCGCACATTCGACGACCTCAAAGTAGCTGCAGTACAAGCGCTCCCCCGACGGCGTTGCAGGTCACGTTCTAATTTCCCTGTGGTTTCAAACGTTAACAGCGGAACTTTCAAGGTGTGCTACCCAATATTAGCACCGTTTGAGTCCCACGGAGCAGTGCAACCACTTGCTGTGACATTGTTTTTTTTTCTTTTTGTGTATTTCCAATGAGACTCGCTAAAGTTTGTCCGCTAAACTTAATTCCCTTGTGCAATATTTTCGTGAAGAGAAGAAGGTTCGTTGCTTCGTGCAGTACACAAAACGTAGTAAATAATATTTGCAGCTGCAAGAGTGCTATTTTACCAGCGGACACCCTAAGTCGTCAAAGCAACTGCAATTCAAAGCTCTCCAAATAGCGCTACAGGTTATGTTTTTATTTCCTCGTGGATCAAACGCAAAGGTTTAAATTTCCTGAGTGTGCGCACTTAAAAAAGCACCACTGGTTATACTCGTTTGCGTTTGGAATAGCGTAGAGTCATAAACATAATCAGCGTTCTGCTAAGTATGAGTTAATGTGTTTATGTCTTTCCGTCGATATATATATATATATCATCATCATTGTCAACCATTACCAATCCACTGCTGGACGAAGGTCTCCCCACGTTTCCTCCACAACGGTCTGTCTTGTGCCAATCTCCTCCATGTCACTCCTGCATACTTTCGAATTTCATCCACCCATCTCCCATGTAGTCTTCTTCTAGGTCTTTTACTGTCCCTTGGAATCCAATCTAAAATTTCGGTTGTCCATCGATGGTCTGTCCTTCTGGCAGTATGTCCAGCCCATTGCCATTTCAGGGATTTAACTTTGATCATGATGTCTTCCACTCTTATCATTTTTCGGATCCACGAGTTCCTCTTCTTATCTCTCCTGGTTGCACCAAGCAAGCACCTCTCCATGCTGCTTTGAGTTGTCTGCAGCCTTTGTATGTCTCTTTTAGTTAAGGTCCACGTCTCTGCATCATATGTAAGCACTGGAAGAATGCTTTGATCAAACACTTTTCTTTTAAGACATAATGGCATATTGCTCTTGAAAATTATGCTGTTTCTTCCCAAAGCTCTCCAGGCAAGTTTTGTACGCCGATTAATTTCTTCATCAATGTGACCCTCACTTGATATCTGCTGTCCAAGATAAACGTACGTGTCTGTTATCTCCAGCTTTTCTCCATCAATCGATAAATCTTCATTTCTTGAAAAATCATTGAACATCACTTTTGTCTTCTGAAAGTTCATTTTTAATCCCACTTCTTTACTCTTGTCAGCAAGTTCCTGGATCATACTCTGCAGCTCTGATGGGGTAGTTGCAAAAATGACTACGTCATCAGCAAAACGAAGGTGAGTTAGATAATTTCCATTAATCTTTATCCCCTTGTTTTCCCAGCTCAGCGACTGAAAGACACCCTCCAATGTAGCATTAAAGAGCTTCGGAGATATGGTGTCACCTTGTCTCACTCCCTTTCCAACTTTTATGTGTGCTGTATTCTCAAACAGCCGAATCTTTGCACTTGCATTTTCATAGATGTTATTAATAATATTAATGTATGCATCTTCAATACCGCAGGATTTCAGAACCATTGTGACTGCTGATGGTTTCACCGAATCAAAGGCTTTTTCATAATCGATAAAAGCCATGCACAATGGAAGTTCATATTCCCTCGCTCTTTCAATTAGTTCTCTCAGTACGTGGATATGATCTATTGTGCTGTAGCCACTCCTGAATCCAGCTTGTTCTCTCGGTTGAGCCATGTCCAGTGTTACCTTCAAGCGGTGTGAAAGAACTTTAGTGAAGATTTTATAAACCACTGATAGGAGGCTGATAGGTCTGTAGTTCCTGAGATCTTCAATGTCACCTTTTTTATGTAGCAAGATCATTGTAGCGTTGTTCCAATCCTCAGGAATCTTCCCGTCATTAAGGCATCGAGTGAAAATTTGGGCGAGTACTGTTTCGATTTCTCCACTTGCTTCTTGTATGATGTCTACAATAATTCCATCTTCTCCTGGAGCTTTTCCCCGCTTCATGTTCTTGATTGCATATGCCACTTCTGCTCGGAGGACTGAAAGAACTCTGGTACTGGTACCTTTCATGATGTCAGGAGTACATGTATCATCCCTTTCATATAATTTGGAGTAGAAATCTTTCACTCTTGTCAAAATTTCGCCTCTATTTCTTGTTACAGAACCATCTTCTTTTCTCAGTGCCATAATCTGTTTTCTTCCTTTACTGAGATGTCCCTTTGCTATCTTTAGGCTTTGGTTGTTTTCAATAGCTTTCCTCACTAGTTCACAGTGGAATTTCCTTACGTCTTCAGTGATACTTTTTCGTACTGTCTTACATAGCTCTATATATTCCACTTTGGAAGTCACATCTTCTTTAGTTGTCCTCATCTCTCTTCTTTTTTGCATCAACATTTTGGTTTTTTCTGATAATTTGTTCACATCCAACTTGTTCTTAGACACAGCTAATTTTGTTGCTGTTTCCATAAGAGCTTTGGTTACTTTTCTGTTAACTTCAGAAATATCCACTTCATCCGATGTTAGGCCTTCTAAAGCAGAGAATCTGTTCTTCAGTTCCAACTTGAAGGTATTATGGTGTTTTTTAAGATTGGTTATGCCAATACATTTTGTTTGTCTTATGAGCTTGCCACGGTCAAGTTTAGCATTGAGATGCATCTTACATCTCACCAATGTATGGTCACTACCTGTGTTGAACTTGTTTAGCACACTGCAGTCTTCTATGACGAATTTTTTTGTTACACATAATAAAATCAATTTCACTTGTCGTCCCATTTGGATGTCTCCATGTCCATTTCCTGTGTGGCTTTTTCTTGAAGAAGGAGTTCAAGATGAAAAACCCTTCTGCCTCTGCAAACTCAACGAGATTATTTCCACGCTGGTTTCTGTTGCCGTGACCGAATTTACCTACTGAAGTTTCATTCTGTTGCCGTTGCCCTATTTTTGCATTGAAATCTCCCATAATTATCTTCAAGTGCTGCTTACCTTTATTATTTAGATGACGAATTTCCTCATAAAGTTCTTCAATTTCTTCTTCAGGATGACTTGTGGTGGGTGCATAAGTTTGAATTATCTGAGCCTGGTATCTTCTCGAGAGTTGGATAACGAGTCGTGCAACTCTGTCAGAGGAACTTTCAACTTCTACAACTTTATCATTCAGTTTCTTGTTTATTATAAATCCAACACCACTAGTTCTGCCAGTATCTGTCCCACGATAGTAGAAGAGATGCCCACTTTTCAGTTCAATGAGAACTTCTCCTTTTCTCCTTACCTCACTTAGCCCGATGATGTCCGACTTGATCCTTTGTAGTTCCTCTTCCAATTCAAGAAGCCTTGAATCAGAAGATAGGGAGCGTCCATTATACGTAGCCAAGGTCAGCATCAAATGGCAGCCTAGTCCGGTTCTCGGGGGATTCTTAGCACCCTCTGCCTTCATGTCGCACTGACCGCTGCGTTGGCCAGGTACATTCCAGCTGCCGGAGACTGAGGGCCAAGATTTATGTTGTGGAATCATTTTGAGGGGTTTGGCCATAACTCACCACGCTGGCCAAGCGGGTTGGTGAGTATGGGATGGCATTTTCTCAAATCCCGATGGTATAGTTATACCGCTATTGGCGGTCGTCAGAGCCCCTTTAGTGGGAACAGGATGCACCACGAGAAGGCGGGGTTGACATTTGTCAAGGAGAGGCTGTGATGTTACGCATCACCTGACCTTACATATATATATATATATATATATATATATATAGATACCGAAAATTCGTTCATCACTGTAGTATTTCCACAGGAAATTCAGTTTTTTTCTTACAACGGAGTGTATGTAAAGATCTTTACCGTAAGTTATTAGACGACACGTAAATAAAAGAAATACTTGCATATGTTCAAAATCAATGCGCGTATTTCGCAGCTCCTGATACATAATAAAAAATTTTCGTGCTTTTTCCCATAAGAATGCACACCCAACCTAAATGGGCACGCGACGCCACTTGTGCCAGGGCGCACGAGTTCCTCCCTTGGGAAATTTCTGGGTGCGCTACTGTGCCTAAGGAGCTTTGTTGGGAATTAGAACCACCCAACCACTTACCTAGAGGAACTTTCTAAGGCACATTGCAACAATCGCACATATGTCAAATAAAAAAATAATAAAAATGAAATTTTGACCGGGCCCGGGCCCTGGTGGCCCGGGTGGATCCGCCGCCACTGCTTCCAGATGCAGTTCACCACGGCATCTGCGAAGAAGGATTTGCCCGTAGTGATGCATTAGACTGAATCTGGACTCGTCCGAAAATACAATATGCTCCCATTCCGCACTCCAGTTTTAACGTTCGCGGCGCCACTGCAATCGCTGGCACCTATGTTTCAGAGTCAAGGGAAGTCCCAGAAATAGAAGGCGAGCAACGAGGCCTCTATGCAGCAATTGGTGACGAACAGTGATTTCAGACATCGGACGATGTGTGACCATCCTCCATTGCTGCGCAAGTGTCGTGGATGGTGGTGTGCGTGACGTCACTGCCATATGGTGCAAGTGCTTGTCTTCCCGCTCGGTTGTGCGATTTCGAGCTCCAGACTCTGCACGACGATACGTAGAACCTTCTGCTGTCCATTGACGCCATGCACGCATAACGGTAGTTGCGTTACGCCTAACGCGTGCAGAAAAATCACGGTATGATAAACCACCTTCTAAGAGTCCAAAGCTAGACCCACATATGATTAGAGAAAGGCCTAGCCAAATGGCAAACTGTAGCGTCTCCTTATTTCAAATGTTTACGCATAAGCGTCTCACCAGGGGTCTCTTATTACCCGTACAACACACGGCGGTCTAGATGAATTTTGCATTGCTGTTGTGTGTTCTTAAGTGTGAATATCTATGCAATTTTAAAATCTAAATTAGTGATTTTTGTTTTTTCACTTGCATCATGCGATGCTGTGTACTATTCTATGCTTCATTTTCATGTGTAAAGTACTCTTGTTATTCTATCAGTAACATATTTCATGTCTTCATATCTTCCACTAAGATCTAAATACACTGCATTTATGTTTGTGCAGCATACCGTCCTATTACGACCTCTGTCAATTTCTTTTTTTACAAGTACGATTCTTCAAACTGACTGATAGTCAGTTTAGCTATTTATTTTAAATTCTATGCAATTTCCTTATTAAATACTTCGATATTAATACTAGACAATCTGTAAGTTGGACAGTTGATAGAACGAGCTTCTAGGCATCACCGACAAGAATAAACTTTTCCCATGTCATTCATAGAATAAAAAGCGGTTAAAACGATGACGCTAGCTTTTTTCAATGAAAATTTTACATATGCATCACTTGGTGCAAGATTTTGGACTTCAGAAAGGTAAGTTTCAACGGCAAATTACAAACAAACCTCAATACGGCGAGAGCGTGTATTGTAAAGTTTATACATGTAACTAGAGCCACCATGCGGCCACTTCTGTCGTAACTCAAACAGAAAAACGGGACGCTTTTTCGGCCTCATTTCGCGTTTTGAGCAGGTCGTACCTCTAATCACATGTGGGTCTAGGTCCAAAGATTCTACCTCTTTCATGTTCGTATGATTGTCTTGCCGTCGTACGCGGTATGTTCAAATGTTAACAACTGCGTACGGTCGAGTTTAGCGATAGCAAGTTAAGCATTAAGATATCAGCAGGCCTAAAAGAAAAGCACACACGAGGAAGATGACACCGAATTTCCGGTTGTAATGAGCATCTTGAATCCTTTCTCTGATGCGAATTAAATTTATCAAAGTTATTCGAAGTCAGCGTAACCGTTTAAAAAATCCCAATTTGATTTCTACAGTCGATAAAACACCCAGAAATCGAACCACCTATTTATTTCCACCGCCGGTTAAAAACTATGTTACGAAGGTTAACAAATGGTGCACAAAGAGTTTCTCATAACAGAAGGAAGGCATCGGATTTTCAAATCGAAGAGTTAAAAGAAAAAGTATAGAATGAAATATGATGTAACTCTACGGCTTCTAGCGGAAGAATTTTGCATAATGGAAAAGTTGAAGCAGGAGAAAGATATATAAGATATAAGGGAAAAGCTATGCTACCGAAAAAACTTCGTCTCCCGGAAGCAGAGATGGCGAGAAAAAGGTATTGACCCTTACGCCCCTGGCGGGTAATCTGTGCATTATTTAAAGAGCATAATGCTCCACGTCGCTATCATAGCGAATGCCTACAGTGAAAAAGAAAATTTTCAATAGGGTTTTTAGAAGCGAAGATACAGTTGCAACCAGAAGAACACAAACACCACCACCTAGCCATAGCATTATGTGATCTACAAAACTCCTGAAATACATACTAACCTAAAGTGTTTCACACGGTTAATGGCATCCAGTGTTTTTTGTTTTTTTTTATTTGAGGTTTAACTACCACCATGAGCCCCTCAATGGACTATAAACATTCGCCGTCCCTAATTGAGAGCCACTGGTTCCAGGGAAGGGAGAGAGCCAACGCCGTTAGACAAAACACAGCATCCATGCCTCACCGCATTTCGAACCCGGACCCCTCACGGACGAATGATCAGAAGCCATCTCTTAGACCACTGCGCCACAGTGGCGGCCATCCAGTGTTGAAATAATTTTTTAAATCGCACATTCAGGAGCAG
Source organism: Macrothele yani (assembly GCA_039090855.1). Classification (NCBI taxonomy): domain Eukaryota; kingdom Metazoa; phylum Arthropoda; class Arachnida; order Araneae; family Macrothelidae; genus Macrothele; species Macrothele yani. The sequence continues at coordinate 17,017,907 of CM077012.1, forward strand.
AGATATTAAGAAAAATAGATTAAACATTTGCGCTTCTAGCGGCGAAGTTTTGTATTATTTTAGGAAGAATATATAGAGAGCTTTCATAGTTAGTGGTATCTGACAGAAAAGAATTTTTTCAATCTGGTTTTTAGTCCCGCAGGTACTGCTGTAAACGGGAAAATGAGCTTACGCCCTCAAGTGGCAGACTTTTGAATTAAGGAAAATTTGAAATCACATGAGAAACATTTCGCAATGGAACACTCTCCAACAGAGAATTTTTCAAATCGAACTCTTTTAAGCAGAGATACTGACAAAAATAAGACATGTACATCTACGCCTCCTGGCGGGAAAACTTAAGAAGATAGCATTCTGAAAAGATTTCTCCAGTGAGCGGTATCGAACCACGAACTAATTTTTTGAATTGAATTTTCGGGAGCTTAGATTGTGCTGCAAATACATTAGAAGCAGAAATAAACAGTTACTCCCCCTGGTGGCCAAACTATTTTTTTTATCGAAAATTAGGAATTATAATAACAAGCATGTCCCATCAGGAGCAGTAGTATTCGATGAGGGAAGAATTTTTCAAATCGGAGTTTTAGAAGCAGAGATATCGGGAAAACGCAATTTACCATTACGATCCCTAGCAGAAAATCTGAAATACTTGAAAAACTTTAAATTATATGAGAAACATTTCGCACCGGAAACGCTCTACAACAAAGAATTTTTCAAATCGTACTCTTTTAAGTACAGATATCGACAAAAACACCATATAAATCTATGTCCTTGGCGGGAAAACTATGCACGAGAAGCCGGAGGGATTCCCAAAAGGTTTACCGAGGTGAGCGGTACCGGTCCACGAGATAATTTTTTTATCGAGTTTACGAAAGATTAAATTTTGCTGCAAGTACATCAGAAGCAGAAATAGACACTTACGGCTCCTGATGGACAAATCATTCTTTGTCAAAAATTAGAAATTATATGCAAAACATTTCCCAGGAGGAGCTGTTTCCGATGCAGGTAGAATTTTTCTGAGATATCGGGGAAAACGCAATTTACCTATACGCCCCATAGCGGAATATCTTTGCATTACTTGAAAAAGAAACTGTGCCTAAATTAGTTTTCGTTGGAAATGTCATCGAAGGGAAGAATTTTTTTTTCAATCTGATATTTAGTGGCAAATATATGCAATAAAATATATTTTGAATTCGATATCATCTGCATTTACGCCCTCTAGCGGCGAAGTTGTGCAATAAAAAAAAAAAAAACCGGAATGCAAGGATCACCATTCACACATTTCAAGCTTCTCAATGAAAAAATAACTTTTGAAGTCTGATTAATAGTTGCAGAGATATGGTGTCCACAGGCTGACGGACAAACCGATAACGTAAGCACATCTTTTTCACAAAAGACGTGCTAAAAAGAGAGAGAGAGAGAGAGAGAGAGATACTTTGTGAAGGTCGCGTGCACACACTATAAACCTGCAGCAATGCCCCATCCTGTCATTGCAAGTCTTTTTAAACATTTCCCATTAAAATAATTGTTCTAAATTTTTAAAACACAAACTGCGAACAAGAACTGAAAAATCAGCGCTATTTTCACGGCGTTCATTGGCCCGCTTTTTGGAAGAAATCAGCTTGATATTTTTTAAATCTCACGTTTGGGTGTCAAATTTTTCAAAATAATGTTTGATCCCTTCTGTTCTGATGGGTTAATTTAATAGAAACACTTCTAGCCTGGAAATTTGTTACGAGTTTTGGTTTATGGCCTAATCGAGGTATGATGTACTACGCTATGCCACCCACAATATCTCACACACGCTCCAAATTGTACCCCACATGAGTTTTCCCGCTTCTAATTACTAATGATACCAGACACTAAAGAATGGAACAAAGCACAGCCATTGCTTTTCATGATCAGACAAAATCTCTTTTTCACTTCCGCTCTCAGCTTTCTCTGTTTCTGAACCTCCAGTTTTATTTTTTGTTTATTTTCTGCTGAAGCTGGAACAAAACATTTAACTTCCAAATTTACAGCAGTTTTAGTTATGAGAGTTTAGCTGCCCCGGTGGCGCAGTGATCTAAGCGATGGCCTCTGATCATTCGTCCGAAAGGGGTCTGGGTTCGAATCTCGGTGAGGCATGGATGTTGTGTTTGTCCTACGGCACTGGCTCTCTCCCTTCCCTGGAGCCAGTGACCCTAAATTAGGGACGGGCGACTGCTTATAGCCGCCCATTGAGTTGCTCATGGTGGTCGTTAAACCTCCAATCAAAAAAAAACTTACTATAATTTCACAAAAATAAAATATGAATTACACTCACGGACAATGAAATTTGCGCACCTAGAAGAAAACATTCTACAACCGCGAAATTTTGCAAATAGCTAGAGTGCGTGCTGGTATGCGAATGATCCACGTTTGGTGCGAATGCGCATGCCCGAAGAGCCTGTGGTGGCGCTGAAAGCACGAACCGGAGCCTTATAAACCAGCGTGTAGTGGATGCCCCATGAAAGCGAAAAGCACCGGCCCACGCATGCAAGAGTACAGAGTGACAAGAATGCCAGGTAGGCGCTAGAGACGTCGATTTACGTAACTTACAGACTTTGCGAGAGGCCTGATCATCGGGCTGAAAACCGCAGGGTGGTCGGTGCGCCCTATTGCCATCCACGTGGATCATTCTGACCATACCGTCTGACTGTGTTAGGAGCAGTGGACACGTGACAAAGCTGCCACACGGCGGAGTGGCTCCAGATCGACCAGGAGGACCACCGGTAGAGAGGATCGACTGATCGTGCGCCAGGAACGAACGGATCCCACGGGGACACCGGTCCACTATACAGGCAGATGTAGCGGCTCCTGTGTGCCCAAGAACCATTTCCCGACGCCTTGCGCAAGCGAATTTGCGATCCCAGCGCTCTTTACGAGTGCTGGCCATTAACAACGGAACAACGCCGGCTCCGTGTGCAGTCGTGCCAGGCCAGAGAGACGTGGAACGCCACAGACTGGCGACGTGTGGTGTTTAGCGATGAGTGCCGCTTCGTTTTGGGGACAGTTGATCCTCGTGTCCGAGTGTGGAGGTCCCCGGGTCAAAGACACAATCTCAACCTCGTTATCGAGCGCCACACCTCCCCCACTGCAGGCATTATGGTCTGGGGAGCCATCGCCTACGATAGCCGATTAGCTCTAGTAGTGGTACGTGGGTTATTGACGGGTCAGTGGTATGTGGATGCGATCCCATTCCTGGCCGGGATTCCAGGAGAGCTATACCAGCTGGGTAATGCCCACCCGCACACATCTCGGGTTGCCCAGGACTGCCTACGTCTCCAGACACTTTCATGACCTGTCCGCTCCCCGGACATGTCCCCTATCGAGCATTCGTGGTACCAGTTGAAACGCCAGCCGCCGCCGTGCCGCACTATCCGAGATTTGGAGCACACCGTCCAACACATGTGGGCCAGTCTGCAGAAGGACAACATCAGGTTCTGTTCGCCTCCATGCCGGACCGTATTGCAGCATGTGTCGCCGCACGAGGCGGTGCGACGCGCTATTGAAGATGACGGACTGCGTGCCACAGATCCTTCTGTAATTGTTCGGCAGCTCTGTTTTTGGGATCATGTGTATCAATGAATCTGTATCATTACGTCTATAAAATTTCAGTTTAATCCGATGCTTTCTTCCTATTGCGCAAATTTCATTGTCCGCAAGTGTATATTCAGAAATTTATATTCAGAATTTATATTATGTTGGCATTGAATATTTTATTTTATCTTACAAAAAGGGATCCTAAAGTTCCTTTCTTTAATAAAAAAAATCAGTGCGCTTACCTAGTAATTAGAGCTTTCTGTTTGAAGAAAGCTGACGTATGCGTTGGACTTGATAAAGTCCGGAAGTTTTAGTTCAAAATAATTAATGCAGTTTGTTTTCTATAAAGTTGCTCAACTACTATTTCTTTTTCCTACTGTTAGTATGTCTGGTTTGCTGCTTAGCCTTGAACGTCTAGCCGAAATTGTTTGGAGAACAACAATGTGTGTTTCTCAATGCTTATACTATTCATTCCGCAGAAATTAAATTATTACACGCGGCGTGTCGCCCTAGCTGCCAAGTGTTACGATATATATATATATATTCGCGTCAGTCGGCGGAAACCCGGATGACGGGTGATGTCCGACGGTCTACCTACTTAAATTCATGGAATTAGTGTCCCTGAATTAGGATGGGACAGCTTCTTATATCCCTAACGAACAGCTGATGGGGTCGTCCATCCCCTCAAAAAAAAAAAAAAAAAAAAATCTGGTCCTTCAACGACCAATCATTCAGTTACCTAAATGGTACAATTAAGAACTGAGATTTTTTAGGTTGTCTGCATACTTCTTGAAACAAGGTCAAATGTAATGTGTTGTTTCTTTAATAATTTGGTGAAAAGTGGTCATTTTAAATCATTGCTGCTGATTTTTGAAAATATTTTTGGATGTTTTGAACATCAGAGGCCATTTCAGAGAGGGGATATGGGGGCTGCAGCTCCGGGCCCCGCATTTTCAAGAAGCCCCAGAATTATGTAGGATGCTTGAAGAACTGACACAGTTTGTTTTGTTTTATTTTGCAGATAGTACAGCAAAAACTATAAGAAACTGCCTTGTGAAAATAAAAATTATTTCTTTCCGCTTTTTTTAGGAGGAATCCGCGAAATGTATTCTCGCGCCCTCAGTCCATCGTCAAATCTTTCGAAAGCATTACAGATGTCTTTTTGTGCACATCCTACATGTGCCACAAATGCTGGGTCCTCCTGTCTCCTAAAATGTGCTGTGACGTACTACAGAGGTGAAAACACGTGTCAAGACGACACATATGTAGCGAGATATTCTGTCCGCGTAGCTCTGTTGGGAGAGCGACTTACTCCAGAGTGAGGTGGACACGGATTCGATTCCGTCGCGGACAAACTTGTGTTTTTAGAGTGTTCTGATCAGAATTGTCTCTAAAATTTTTTTTCATGCGGATTTCAAAAGCAATCTTTCTTTATTTATCACGTTAAATGTTTTAGCAAAATCAACGAAAGATATTTCCAAAATTAGAATACCGTTCTTTAATTTGCATATTATGATAAGGACAAATTGTGGATATTACACTGGTGCGCAAAAATTAAGGACGAACAGGAGAAATTAGCATAACAGCGGAACGAGCAGACAGAACGGACCGAAAGACCACTCAGGAGATACACTAGGGTCCGGTACAGTAGGGCATGCGTATATATGCAGCATGACGTGGGGGGGGGGGGGGAGAGTGTCGGAAGGGTATAAAGCACACGGGCGGTGTACGCTCAGCAATTCGAGGCCGCGGATGGCCTAGTGGGCAATATTCGTGACTGCCACGGAAAGGGCCTCAGGTTCGATCCCAGGCAGGTACGAACGCTCGATCCACTAAATATCCGCCGTACGTCGGATGGGCACGTTAAGCCGTCGGACCCCGGCTACTGGCACGCCGGTAATAAATAAGGGCGTTTTCCTCCCTCTTTCTACTTCGCTTCCGTGTCACTTTCCTATCGGGCGCTCTAGCCCAAATCTCCTAATTTCCTATTTCTAAGGGTTGTTTAAGACCTGGGGTCAGACACTCCCTTCCTAAAATCCTCTACATATGATCATGATCATGCTCAGCAATTCGGTGAAAACTATTGCACGGTGTACATCGGTTTGAACGTCGTCGAGTTGCTGCCACCGTGTGAAATGACCAACAGGCAATCCAGTAGACGACATCTGGATTACTTTACCCGAGGTCGCGTCATTGGAAAGTTGGAAGAAGGTCGAAGTGTGACTAGTGTGGTCGAGGAGTTTGGGATTGGCTCACAGCATCGTTTCACGAGCTTGGAGAGCATTTCAAACGACAGGAACAGCTGTCCGAGATTTTAGCAGTGGTCGTCCACGAGCAACCACGGCGGCGGACGACCGGTATATTGTCCTACAGGCGAGAAGAGACAGACGGCAGACAGCGGGAGAAATCGCAAGGCAAATGCAACAGACAACTGGACGTCCGTTATCGCGTTTTACCGTGGCCAGGAGGCTGCACAAAGGTGGTCTATTTGCACGACGACCAGTACGGTGTGTGCCATTAACGCCTGCTCATCAGAGGCGGCGGTTTCTGTTGTGCCAGGAACACAAGAACTGGACACATCAGCAATGGGGTCGAGTTCTCTTTACGGATGAGAGCCGATTTAGTCTGACGAGCGATTCTAGACGTATACACATCTGGAGAGAGCAGGAACACGCAATCACACCTCCAACATCATCGAAAGGGACCGGTTTGGAGGTGGCGGAGTTTTTGTTTGGGGCGGTATCATGCTTGGTAGCCGTACTGACCTCCACATCTTCCAAGGAGGTTCAGTCACTGGTGTCCGCTTTTGTACTGAGGTTCTCCTGCCTCCCGTGCGTCTGTTTAGAGGTGCTGTGGGTCCTGAGTTCCTCTTCATGGACGACAACGCTACACCTCATCGTACAGAGGCTGTCGCAGAGCTGTTGGAGAGTGAAGATATTCAACGCATGGATTGGCCCGCAAGGTTCCTGTACCTAAATCCAACCGAACACGTGTGGGACCTTCTTCGCAGACGCTTGGCAGCACGTCACCAGCCGCCAGCAACGATTCCGCAGCTGCGATTAGCGCTACAAGAGGAATAGACCGCGATGCCTCAACAGCTCCTTGACAACCTCGTCCTCAGCATGTACAGACGTTGTAAATCCTGCAACGCAGTCAGGGGTGATCATATCCTCTACTAAAGGCTGGATTTTTCTTGGCAGCCGCCTGTCACATGGACGTTTCTGTCTTCTGTCCAGTTGTGCTCGAAGCTACCTTTTCAATAAAGTGCCTTTGTATTGTAACGTACCAGGCGATGTGACGTACCTGCCAGAAGGACGCACACGACATAAAGGCAGATAGGAATCAGAATAAAACGTCCGCGTAGCTCAATTGGTAGAGTGACTTATTCCGGAATGAGGGGATCCGGGTTCGAATCCTGGCGTGGACAGAAATGACGGAGAAATTTCCTTCGTTATAGTATCCTTTGGATTCCTTGTTTGGACGGTTTTGCTCACTTGTCCCATATTCTTACATCTTGGGGATCTTATGGTATGATTTGAGTCGATGTGAAGCATTTCTGCACGACGTTACATTCGAAAACCCTCTCGTCCTTAATTTTTGTACACCAGTGTATGATGAAGGCAAAATCTGCATATTATGATAAAAGGAAATTTTGCGTGCGCAACTTTACTAAAATGCACACATAGTCATATTTCTGCACTTTTTTGTGCACAATTCGTTTCACTATCCTTTTTTCCCTCTCTTTTGGAATTCTTTTTGTCTGGGGGAGGGGAGGGGGTGGTGGTGGTTAACAACCGTCTTGAGCAGCTTGGTGGGCCACAAGCAGTCGCTCGTTCTTAATTTGGGGTCACTGGTTCCGGGGAAGGTAGGGAGCCAGTACCGTAAGACAAACACACCACTCATGCCTCACTCGGGGTTCGAACCCGTAGCCAGCGTCTCGTATCATCGGGGCGACAAACATCCTCACGAAAATTCCCATTTTCAATATAAAACATTGACTTGACATCATATTTACATTCTTTCCACCTGTTGATATCGTGATAAAATATTTCAAGCTGACGCTTCCTAGGTTTGCGGTGGAAGTACCCCATAAGAGGGTGCTTTTAAGCTCCTATTTCAGCCTAGTTTGGCAAAAGTATGTGAGCTCTACAAGCATATTACATTTTGGATATTAATTTTTAACCAAGAAGAAACTCATAACTGGTGGCGCAGTGGTCTAAGCAATGGCTTCTGATCATTCGCCCGGGGAGGGATCTGGGTGCGAATCCGGACAAGGCATGGATGTTTGTGTTTGTCTTTCGGCACTGGCTATGAATGTGTTACTTGATCATTTGGCATACTTTATGCCAAATTCGCTATGTACATTATTGATGTAAAATGAATATAGTGTCCCTCTGCCTGATAATACTGTACAACTATGTATGCTAATCGTGTCACTGTATCTGTACGACCAGGTCAAATAATTTAATTTTTAAACCTCCGATCAAAAAGAAAAAACAACTAAAATTCCTTCATAGAGTTTATTAATCGTGAAGGAAGGAAGCTTGCTGCAGTTAGTTATATTCGAAGCAATCAGTTTCCTTTTCACAAATTTGTGCTAAAGCTTGCTGTATCAAGAAGAATTTAACATCTGAATTTGGGGGATAACAGTGCTTTTTAGGCTTAATTACTTATTCGTGCGTCATGTACACTGTTCGACATAAAAAAAGTGGCGCACCAAGTGAAGCAATGAACGAAATGAGACGAAATCTACCACACATGTAGACAAGTAGGTTGGAAAGAAGTGATTTAATTTCTCAAAGATTAGAAGACTGTGGGATAGGCGAGGAGACCGTGTAATATGCTTTGAGTCAGTAGGTCGTATCACCTCCATGCTGGGCTATACATCAAACAACAACACGGCGTGACATCAGATCTCGTGGGAAATTCCCCGGGTGGAGTTCTGAGGTATCTCTGATCATGCGTCGTTAACTTGTGTCCACAGGTCATCAACAATACAAAGGAATCACACTGAGGCGTTAAGTCGTCTGCCGATAAGTTTCCACACGTTCTCTATTGGGGAGCCATCTGGGGATCGCGCTATTAATACCAGGACACCTTTGTAAGCAAGGTGTGATGATCTTGGCAGGGTGCGGGTGGCGTAATCTTGTTAAACTAGGCATCAGGGCTACAAAGAGATACGGCAACGAAACAGGCTGTAGCACCTCATCGGTATATCGTTGCGCTGTCATTGCCTACAATGCGCACGAGCAGTAAAAGGTTTTTGAAACTGATAGCGCCGTCCCTGTGGCGCAGTGGTCTAAGCGCTGGCTTCGTCCGAGATGGGTCTGGACTCGAATACCGGTGAGGCATGAAGTTGTGGTGGTGTTACGGCACTGGCTCTCTCCCTTCCCTGGAACCAGTGATCCTAAATTAGGAACTAGCGACTGCTTATAGCCCATTGAGTTGCTCCCAGTGGTCGTTAAACCCTCAATAAAAAAACTGACAGCCCCCTAAAACGTGGCACCACGATGAGGAGCCGTATGACGCTGAAGTATGGCAGAAATATTAGCCCGGTGACGATGTCGTATCCAGACTCTGAATCAGCGATCGACGGCGTCGAGACAAAAGCGGGACTCGTTGTTGAAAACGACATGGTTCTATGTGCGGAACGGCATCATTGCAACCTTACGCGAACGTGTGCTGCGGTGAATTGCACTCGTAATAATAGCTGGTGAGAGCAGGAACCTGCCTGAGCCAATCTGCGAATCACAGTCCGTGTCGATACCCGGATGTCCAAAGCTACCTGTACACAACTTTGAATGTCGTCCTGTGTGAATTGTGCAGCTACTACGAGTTGCCGTCGAATGGGGCTATAAAGGTGTTAGGACGTCCGCCTACGTGCATCAGTCTCATTACGACGGCGCATGTTACCTACCACCAACCACAGTCGCCACTTCGGTTCACAGTTTTTGCATCCTGATGCGTTCACTCCCGCGATGCGAAGCAGGAACCAACCATCCGTACGTAGCCTCATGGTGGAGCCTCTGATAATGGTGTCAGTGGGATGGTAGGATTCCCGATGACGTTGCCCAGTCATTCTCACTTCTTACACGTGCTTTCGTCAACGAGATCATTCCGACGCAGTGGTACACACGCCCTGGTCAGGACGACCAAATTTAGCTACGCTAATTATTTGCATTCCTTACACGTGCTTTCGCAACCGAGATCACTCCGATGCAGTGGTTTTACACGCCCAGGTGAGAACGACCAATATAACGAAGTAAATTTCTCCGTCATTTTTGTCCGTGCCAGGATTCGAACCCGGATCCCCTCATTCCGGAATACGTCACTCTACCAATTGAGCTACGCGGACGTTTTTTTCTGATTCCTATCTGCCTTTATGTCGTGTGCGTCCTTCTGGCAGGTACGTCACATCTCCTGGTACGTTACACCAAACTTAGCAACGCCTAGCCGTTTTGACCTCTTATCTTCCTCTTCTATCACATGATCGGTTCGCAATTGCAACTATTTACATAACCCAACTGTCGACACATACCCACCAATATGCGTGGAGCTCTAACAAATGCCTCCTGGTGTGGCATATTTTCTACTATGTTGAGCATTTAGGTGGAAGAATTTCCCTGGGATTGTTCTTCCTAATAATCAGTTCTTGCTCGACTCTTGTCCTAATACAAATGAGCATTACATTTTTGTGTACCCCGACTGTTGCCTAAGCAATAAATGTATGACTTCGACTCTACACACAGATATGCACTCGTTGAAAAAAATCTGAGCATCTCGAGAAAGTCGTTCGATCCTGATGAAATTCCGCATTCAAGTACCTCAGGTCCGGATATACAAATTATTAAAATAACGACCAATGACTAAATAGTGGCCCACCACAGCGCATGGGAACTGCGCATCGAGGAGGGTATATCAACAGCAAGGCTCGCACGCAGGTACGATTGTGACAGCGGATTCCGGCTGCATTAACCTCCACGGACTGTGAGGATGCCTGGACGTCGGATCCACTCACAATGTGAGCAGTTGAGAGAGTTTGAGAGAGGACAGTTGGTCACAAGTCACCGTGTCGCCAGGCATTTGGGTTAGAGCGACGGGGCAATCGGACAATGCTGGTGCCAATGGGTTGAAGGCACAACCCAGAGGCACACTGGCAGTGGACTGCCGAGGGCAAGGAAAGAACGCGAGGATCGACCTATTGTGAGAGCATCGCGCTCTTTAGAGTGAGAGAAGATTGTAACTGTGTCTCTGGCTTGTACTCTGTGTACACCGAGTTTACTGAATTATGGCTGTTTAAACGCCTATCACCACTTAAAGTGCTATTTATAGGCGATTATTTTGTGCCTCTTATGAATAATAATTCGAAGGTATTTATATAATTTTAAGGGCCTGTTTGACTTACAGTTGGCTTAATTTTGCTTTGTATCTAACATTTGGGCTGTATCTCTGTCTAATGTTGTTTTTTTGCATTCGCTTTTAAGGTTGCCTGAGTCATCTTTGCAACTGTTGTAAATATAGAATCAATCTCATTATCGTCCACGGGTAGTAAATACACTGAAAGGATAATTTGTTACACACAGCCACCTAATAGCCTGTGGGCCCACCTTTCGCTCTCACAGCAGCGGTAACAAGTCACGACATGGATTCCACCAGGTGTTGAGAACATTATAAACAGCCACTCTATAGCGTGTGGGCCCACCTTTCGCTCTCACAACAGCATTAACACTTCACGGCATGAACGCTACCAGGTGTTGGAAACTTTCTATTGGGTTGGTGCGAACGAGCAGTGGAGACAGACCCTCCCCACAGCGGAATGGAACAACCCACAGGTGTTTCGGGTATTACGTCGCAGAGTTACTATAAATAGCTAGCACGTGTGTGAAGAACAAAGTTCAGGCGTGGTTTGTTTGGACGTAACGTGGCTTGCAAAGGAAACATGCAGACGCCGGATTTGAGAGTCATCTTCCTGTATGAATTTAAACTGGGCCTTTCTGCAGGAATTGCCGTTGGAAATGTTAGCAAAGCGTTTGGGGAGAATACAGCCAACGAACGAACCATTCGGCGATGGTTTGTGAAGTTTCGAAGCGGAGACACGGACCTGCAAAACCAAGTACGTGGTCACCGACATTTTGCTGTTTCTGACGAAGTTCTGTTACGTGTGGTTGAAGCGAACCCCCGAAAAACGTGTCGCGAGATAGCGGCAGAGGTAGGTGTCCACCACACGACAGTTGTTCGGCGTCTGGATGCGCTGGGTGAGGTCAAAAAGCTGGACATGTGGCTGCCGCATGAGTTGACAGCTGCCAACAAGACTAGGCGTTTGGAAGTCTGCACGTCGCTGCTTGCCAGGAATAAACAGGAGCCTCTACTACATTGAATCGTTACACGCGACGAGAAATGGGTCCTTTATGATAAACGGAAGTGATCTGCACAATGGTTAAGCAAGGCACAGTCTGCTGGATGGCATCCTAAGCCACCCCTACACACCGAGATTATGATGTTCCTTGTCTGGTAGTCCACAGCCGGGATAACTCATTGGAATCTCTTGGCAAGAAGCTACACCATCACTGCAGAACGTTATTTTGCTAAATTACACCAGATGCACCGGAAATTGCTGCAGAAACAATCGGCTTTGGTCAACGAACATGGTGTTCTTCTGCTCCAGGATAACGCTCGCCCTCATGTCGCACAATGAACAATGCTGACACTAAGTGCCTTGGGCTATGAAACACTGCCTATTCCCCGGACTTGTATCCGACAGACTATCATCTGTTTTGCCACCTGGATCACTTCCTGTCCGGGAAACAGTTCACGACAGACAACGAGGTTCAACGTGTAGTTGATGATTTCTTCGGGTCCCAGCCACAAGACCTTTTTCGTTCCCGGATCATGGCCTTGCCGGACAGATGGCAACTATGTGTCGATGCCGAGGGGGATTATTTTGCCTAGGTAAGTTGTCCTACTTTTCCTTTCTCGCCGTTCACGTGTGCTGGTCCTTTGCTGGATATTTCATTCGCACAAACCCAATATATAGCGTAATATTGTTGGAAACATTATATACACCTAATAGCGTGTGGGCCTACCTTTCGCTCTCACAACAGCAGTAACACGTCGTCCCATGGACTCAACCAGGTGTTGGAAACATTATATACAGCCAGCTAATAGCTTGTGGGCCCACCTTTTCGTTTTAAAACAGCAGCAACACGTCGTGGCATGGATGCCACCAGGTATTGGAAACCGTCTGGTGGTATTACAGCTCATGATTCTAGGATAAAATGCCCATAGTTGTAGTTGTCTGTGGTTGGTTTCGTCCTCTAATACATGGCTGTACTTCTTCTCAAAGATGCTCAGCTGGGTTCAGATCTAGAGAGTAAGAGGGACTTCCGAATGTTGCGAGCTGAATGCAGTGCTCCTTCAACCAGTTCTTCGCCAAACGGAACTGATGAGACGTGTTCTTTTAGTTTAAATAGGCATCTTGTTGTGGGAAATGGAGAGCCATGAACGGCTATAGGAAAAATAAAATTACAAACTCACTTGCCACTTTCTGTGATTCCTTTCGTGAATTGACGAAGCACATTTCTGATAATTTCCCCGTGAAATGACCGAAAGAAATCTGAATTTCACGCATTTTTCGCACACCAGAAAAATTCTGAATTTTTCGAAACCTTTCCGCAATTCCTCTCGTACATTAAAGGAAAATTTTCGCTCTCACGTTTTCCATATACATATGACGAAACCTTTCCGGTAGTAGGAGCGATTCGCGGGAATACTTGAGTTTGATTAACTGTTAAATTTCAATCGTCTGTCGAAGGATCTAATTTTAAAGTTCTGTAGCAAGATCGGATATCGTGGATAGCATATAGCATGAATTTTGGTTATTATGGCACCGGATATTCCTTCCCCTCTCCACTGCTTTGTGCTCCAGCTATTGTATAGACCGATGAGCCATTCCATTATGACCACTCCCAGCCTAGAGAAATGAGCGCGGCTGGAGACTGAACGGTGGCGCAGATAAAGCACACAGAGCAGTATGTATATATATACCAACCCGAGGACCGGTTTTCGGTTAGTAGAGTGTTCGGAGTCAGAATGGGAAAAGCTACCGATTTATCGGAGTTTGATAAAGGACAAATTGTCTCGGAACTACGATCTCGGAAACTGTGTGGTTTGCGGGTTGTTCACGTGCCGCTGTAGTGAGTACGTTGTGACGTATAACAGAAGTGAAAAAATGTGTCCAGATGACAAATCTGCAGCGAGGCATTCTGTCCGCGTAGTTCAGTTGGGAGAGCGACTTACTCCGGAGTGAGGGGACACGGTTTCGATGCCCGTCGTGGACAAACTTGTGTTTTCACAACGTATCAAAAGTGGTACATTTATGGCCAAACGACAAACCGTCGTCCAGCCAAATGTCGTCCACAGCTCACTGATGCCAGAGGAGAGCGGAGACTGTCGCGTATTGTTCACAGCGACCGCAGGGCCGCAGTGAGACAAATCACCCGCAGCTACAACAGTGGTGATCAGGGCAATGTGTCACAGCACACAGCGCCGCCCCGGATGCGCAGTGGTCTAAGCGATGGCCTCTGATCGCTCGTCCGAAAGGGGGTCCGGGCTCGAATCACGGTGAGCCATGGATGTTGTGTTTGTCTTACGGCACTGGCTCTTCCCCTTCCTTGGAACCAGTGACCCTAAATTAGAGACGGGCGACTGCTTATGGCTCATTAAGTTACTCATGGTGGTCGTTAAGCCTAAAAAAACAGCACACAGTTCATCGCAGCCTTCTGCACATGGGCCTGCGTAGCCGAAGACCCAGCAGGGTCCCAATGCTTACTGCACGTCATCGCCAGCAACGCATGAAAGGGGCCCAACATAATCCAGATTGGACCGTGAATGATTGGAAGAAAGTGGCCTGGTCTGACGAATCAAGATTCCTGGTGCGTCACGTAGACGGCCGAGCGCGGATACGACGATTACCAACGCAGGCTATGGCACCTGGATGCACTGTTGGGAGGGAACAGGCCGGTGGCTGAGGCGACGGCGGTGTTATGTTGTGGGTGATGTTTTCTTGTCACACTTTATGCCACATTATCCCAATACCACAATCCCTGACAGCTGTCAGGTATGTGAACATCGTTGCGGACCAAGTTCACCCATTCATGGCAATTGTATTCCCTGCTGGTGATGGCCATTACCAACAGGATAATGCGCCATGCCACACTGCAAGAATCGCCAAGGAGTGGTTCGAGAAACATGCTGGTGACTTTCTGTTAATGCCCTGGCCTCCAAATTCACCTGACATGAACCCAATCAAACATTTATGTTTCGACTTGGAAAAGCTGGTTCACGCTAAATCACTAACACCCCAAAATGTACGGGAACTGGAGGACCTGCTGTTGACATTATGGTACCAGATAACCGAGTATACCTATCGCCACCTCATCAAATCGATGCCTCGCCGAGTGGCCGCTGTTTTCCGGCTGAAGAGGATCCTACAGCTTGGGGGGAAGGGGAGGGGGGTTAAAGGTTTAACCACCACCGTGAGCAACCCAATGGACGCCGCCCCGGTGGCGCAGTGGTCTAAGCGATGGCCTCTGATCATTCGTCGTCCGAAAGGGGTCCGGGTTCGGATCCCGGTGAGGCATGAATGTTGTATTTGTTTTACGGCGCTGGCTCTCTCCCTTCCCTGGAACCAGTGACCCTAAATTAGGGACGGGCGACTGCTTATAGCCCATTGAGTTGCTCACGGTGGTCGTTAAACCTCCAATAAAAAAACCCAATGGTCTATAAGCAGTCGCCCGTCCCTAATTTAGGGCTACTGGTTCCGGGGAAGCGAAACAGCCAGTGCCGTAAGACAAACACAACATCCATGCCTAACCGGGATTCGAACCCGGACCCTTCACGGACGAATGGTCATAAGCCAGTGTTTAAAACACTGAGCCACCGGGGCGTCACAGCTTATTACCAAAGAAATATTTTGTTACTAAAGAAACCGGGTACTTAAATTATTGTACAGGTGAATTTGCGATGTCTATGTATCAGTCTGTGGACCCCTTAAGACAAAAGCTGTTATAGCTATCAAGAGTAAAACTTATATTTAGGAGTTTTGAGAAATAATGCTATAAAGTAGTGCATTTCACCTTTTCTTAAAGGTAATTGAAAGCCATTGTCAGTTTAAAATGATCTCAAGTTCCAAAGCATTCTGTTCGAAAAATTACGATGAGAAGTATACTTAATTTCTGATACGCCCTCCTATAGAATAACTTACTAGCTCAGTGGTTAAGACGCGCGGTTTCTGCTGAGGCAACCCAAACGACATCGGATCGAGTCCCACCGGTGCGAAAGGTATCACTGGCGTAAGGGCTGACAACTTTGCTCTACGTTACTTTAAGAAAATTTCCCTTAATTTACACCACTTATTTTTTCCAGTGTACAACATGGCGAAGTGAGGTGATTGTGGTCTCAGTAGGTACAAGGGGCTCCAAAGTAGCCCACACAGACACTCCCCAGAACAATACACTGCCTCCTACGTGCCACCCTGAATTGACGGTTTGGGTTCATGGAGTCACGAGGGATTCACCATATACGCAACCTCCCGTCGGCCTGATATAGTCGGAACCTTGATTCAATAAACAAAGATACCTGTTTCAAGACTTCCATGGTCTACTGGAGTTGTTACTTCACCCACTGCAGCCTTGAAACAGGCTGTTGACAAGGATGTGGATGTTGCCTGCTATAGCTCAGTCGTGTCATCATCTTGCGTCGAATGGTCTTGACACAAACTGTCGTATATGCCCAGTCGTCCAGTACTGACTCTATCCTTTTGACTGTGGCTCTCCGTTGAGGTGCTGATGTTTTCGACGTTATGAAATATCAACACCCGTTTTGCGGCCACATTTTTCCTGGCGACTGCCGGTTTTTCCGGGTTTGATCAAGCCGTAGTACTACATTTGTGCGATCACAGCACGCAGAAATCCTTAACGTTCTGCAGTCAAAGAGACAAAACACTCCCCCTTCCTCGCAGAGACTATCTGCCCATGACTGAGCTCCTTTAAATCGTCGTTATAACTCATCATTACCGTAGTTGGAATGCTATACAGCAGGTAGGTATCTGACCTATTTGGCAGTCGCATGACTTTACGGAAACCATTATTATGGTATGGTAGCGCAAGGTAGTTGATAGGTGTTGTGTGTCTTCAGCAGTGGTGAGCTCCATAAAGAGCACTGGAAGCGGAATTTTTGCTGACAACAATTTAAAAAAGTTATTGAAGTACCCTAACCCTAAAATCAAAGTTTTATCAGCATTACCGTTTCAGCACAAGTCTACGAATTACTGCTGCTGTGTTCGTATTGAGGCAATAATTAACTAATGCCTTACCGATTTCTTGGACCGCAGAATAAGATATTCCTAGTTAAATTTAATGTAATTAAAAAGTTACTTCCATTGCTTAAGCAACAAAGGCCCGTTTCCTGAGACTCTTAAAGATTTAATTCCATTCCGACGAATTTTATTGAATAAGATAATGAATTCTATTAAGCAAAACATTCACGAAAAACCATCTTGAAAAAATTGAAAATTTGAGGAATTGCAAGAACGCGAATTTATAAAACGAAACACACTTTCTAAAACCGCTGTGCAAGAATTCACGTAACTGTAAGGCTAATAAAAAGAAGTAAATCAGATGGAGATCTCGTTATGAAGAAATTCATGTTCGTAAAGCAAACGCAAAATTGTCCGCACGTAAACCTGATTGCGTTAACGTTTCATACGGATTTTGAGTTTCTATTCCTGATCATTTAATAGTACATTTGATTACATTGTATTGATTATTCACCTTGAACTGCAGTATGCAAAAGCGGGTTGAGGTACAGGAAAGCAGCTGAAAGGGACTGAGAACAAGTTTGAATATAACAAAATGGTAATTCTGCGGTGCACTCGAGTGCCCAAAATTGAACCAATTTTCATTTACTTGGTAAATCATTTTCCTAAAATTCTTTAATAGTAGTTTTAGTTAGAAAATTTTTAACACTTAATATCTGCAATTTCAATTTTGTTCTGGAGCTGAAGGTTGGACGATTGAATCATTTGCTAACGGGCATCCAGTGGTGAGATAAGTACCGGGTTCCACGATACCGCAAATATTTAAAACGTATGTGTAACAACCTCCATTGGAAACTGTTGAAAATTTCCTGCTTGAGGAAAACAATGGGAAACTGCGCAAAAGTGCCTAGGACACTTTTCCACACGCTAGTTTTTACCTCTTAATTTGCACCAACCTTGGCATTTGGAATTGCATATGAGGAAAAGAGCGATACGTGATGGCATTTATTAACAGAAACTTAACCAACAAATTCACGCGACGTTTTTGTTTGGACTTACAAAACACACGCGCAATGGGTCTTTCAGTATATAAATGCACAGTCCAGTCACATCATTGTGACCACCTCCCACTTTTGACGTCAACAGCGCGTACCAATAGAAACACTGGCGTGCAAAAATTAAGGACGAGACGGTTTTTCGAATGTAACGTCGTGCAGAAGTGCTCCGCATCGACTCAAATCATACCATAAGATCCCCAAGATGTAAGAATATGCGACAAGTGAGCAAAACCGTCCAAACAAGGAATCCAAAGGATGCAAAGGCACTTTATTGAAAAGGTAGCTTCGAGCACAACTGGACAGCAGACAGAAACGTCCATGTGACAGACGGCTGCCAAGAAAAATCCAGTCTTTAGTAGGGAATATGATCACCCCTGACTGCGTTGCAAGATTTACGTCTGCCCATGCTGAGGACGAGGTTGTCAAGGAGCTGTTGAGGCATCGCGGCCCATTCCTCTTGTAGCGCCAATCGCAGCTGCGGAATCGTTGCTGGCGGCTGGTGACGTGCTGCCAAGCGTCTCCCGAGAAGGTCCAACTCGTGTTCGATTGGATTTAGGTCCGGGGACCTTGCGGGCCAATTCATGCGTTGAATATCTTCACACTCCAACAGCTCTGCGACAGCCACTGTACGATGAGGTGTAGCGTTGTCGTCCATGAAGAGAAACTCAGGACCCACAGCACCTCTAAACAGACACACGTGAGGCAGGAGAACCTCGCTACAATAGCGGACACCAGTGACTGAACCTCCTTGGAAGATGTGGAGGTCAGTACGGCTACCAAGCATGATACCGCCCCAAAGGAGAAATCAGCCACCCCCAAGCCGGTCCCTTTCGATGATGTTGGAGGTGTGATTGCGTGTTCCCTGCTCTCTCCAGATGTGTATACGTCCAGAATCGCTCGTCAGACTAAATCGGTTCTCATCCGTAAAGAGAACTCGACCTCATTGCTGATGTGTCCAGTTCTTGTGTTTCCGGCACCACAGAAACCACCGTCTCTGATGAGCAGGCGTTAATGGCACACACCGTACTGGTCATCGTGTAAATAGACCACCTTTGTGCAGCCTCCTGGCCACGGTAAAACGCGATAACGGACGTCCAGTTGTCTGTTGCATTTGCCTTGCGATTTCTCCCGCTGTCTGCCGTCTGTCTCTTCTCGCCTGTAGGAAAATATACCGGTCGTCCGCCACCGTGGTTACTCGTTGACGACCACTGCTAAGCTCTCGGACAGCTGTTCCTGTCGTTTGAAATGCTCTCCAAGCTCGTGAAACGATGCTGTGAGCGATCCCGAACTCCTCGGCCACACTAGTCACACTTCGACCTTCTTCCAACTTCCCAATGACGCGACCTCAGGTAAAGCCATCCAGATGTCGTCTACTGGATTGCCTGTTGGCCATATCACACGGTGGCAGCAACTCGACGTCGTTCAAACCGATGTACACCGTGCAACAATAGCTTTCACCGAATTGCCGAGCGTACACCGCCCGTGTGCTTTATACCCTTCCGACCCCCCTTCCACGTCATGCTGCATATATGCGCAATCCCTACCGTACCGGACCGTAGTCTATCTCCTGAGTGGTCTTTCGGTCCGTTCTGCCAGCTCGTTCCGCTGTTATGCTAATTTCTCCTCTTCGTCCTTAATTTTTGCACACTAGTGTATAAGTATACCCAACAGGCTTTAATTTCTTCCTTGATGTCAACGCATCGCAATCTCTCTACACTTCCACAAATCTCCACACTACAAACAGCGTCGTCATTTTATGTTGCTCTGACACACTGTCAGCTTTGCCAAAATGTACAGTTTGTTCGTGGAAGTAATGTGCCTTTCAGTGAAAAAATGTTTAGCCGAGTAACGACTGTTACATTAAAATAACAGAAACTCAAAAGGAATATTATTTAACGGCATATGCCACAAACCATTTTCATGCTGCTTCTGCGATTTTTTTTTTCATTACATGTTATCAGTTTTATTGATATGACTTCATTCTTTGTTGAATTTCACTAAACAATTTTGAATGAGACTTGATCAGTATCACATGTTATTAAATGTAAGACATCGGAAAATGGGAAAAGGAATTCTTTCGACCTAATTTAATTAAATTCGTAACTATTTTTATTGCGTGTATATTGTAAGCTTCTATAATGAATTTTAAAGCGCCTGCTTATTTTATGCAGATATGTCATCATTAATAATAAGAAAATGAAAAGACCAAAAGCAATAAATGCGAAATTACACAAACAAATAGAGAATCTTTACTTTTTCATTTCAATAAAGATAAAATGAGAAACGTGATGGAGCAAGCACACATCGTATACCTAGGTAGTTAATCAGAAAAACAGGTTATCTAGTATGCTAATTTTAATGCTGAAACATGCTTAAGAAACCTAATTGCGCACATACAGGAAAATTGATCGACGCATCGTTCACCAATCTGTGTGTGGGGAAAAATTTATCTTTTTGTTATCCAACAAAAAAATGAATCAGCTCAATCTGTTGACTGGTTCTGATATCAGCTGATTCCTACGGGACCTAAAGATAACATCACCGTTCCTTTCTTAAAAAGGAAGTGGACTAACAACACATTAAAGGGGGGATTCTATTGCTGTAACGGTATGCATGAAAACATTTCTTATCGTCTGTGGCGTTTTATTGCTTTGGCACAAATGAACTTTGGAGGCGTTGTTCTTTAGAACAAGGAGTATTGAACTAATCCTACTAATACAGGATGTCCCACTCGCTACTTTAACCAAGTTTTTATTAATAACATCATGAATAATTACAATAATTGAATGATATTTACCACCGGCATAGCGCAGTTAGTTAAATCGCTATGCGCTGTGTGGAAGGTGGACGTTTCGGACGGGTGTTCGAATCCCGGCCCTGCTGGCCATCTAGTCTGCGGTTTTTCCGGGGTTTCTCCGCAGACTCCCTGTGTTTAGGGACGCGAATGCGCAGATGGTTTCCTGTGAAGACTGTCCCGTCCAGAGTTGGAAATGGGTCAAAAAAATTTCGGACCCAGATCCGATCCGGACCCGTAACTGACCCAGACAAATCTAATTTGAACTATAAATTGGAAACCCAATTTATATATACATATAAACGTAATATACTGAAGAGCAAAGCTGAAAACTAAGGAAAAACTTTTGAATTTAAAACGAAAGTTGCAAAATAACCTGAAGATCAAAACGCGCAACGCAGCAGTTATGAAAATTCAGAATTCACATTCTATAAAGAAGAGACCTAAGCAAAAAATATATATATTTTTGACTCACACCAAGTACAACATAGAAAAGGTTATGTATCTACCGGTGTGAGTAAAATACATTCAGTTGTTTTATTTTATTTTTTATCTTTTCTCCTTTTACTCACACCGGTAGATACATAACCTTTTCTATGTTGTACTTGGTGTGCGTCAGAAATATATATATATTTTTTGCTTAGGTCTCTTCTTTATAGAATATAAACGTAATATATATCATCATCATCATCATTGTCAACCATTATCAATCCACTGCTGGACGAAGGTCTCCCCAAGTTTCCTCCACAACGGTCTGTCTTGTGCCAGTCTCCTCCATGTCACTCCCGCATATTTACGAATTTCATCCACCCATCTCCCATGTGGTCCTTTTCTGGGTCTTTTCCTGTCCCTTGGAATCCAATCTAAAATTTCGGCTGTCCATCTATGGTCTGTCCTTCTGGCAGTATGTCCAGCCCATTGCCATTTCAGGGATTTAACTCTGATCATGATGTCTTCCACTCTCGTCATTTTTCGGATCCACGAGTTCCTCTTCTTATCTCTCCTGGTTATACCAAGCATGCACCTCTCCAAGCTGCTTTGAGTTGTCTGCAGCCTTTGTATGTCTCTTTTAGTTAAGGTCCACGTCTCTGCACCATACGTAAGCACTGGAAGGATGCATTGATCAAACACTTTTCTTTTAAGACATAATGGCATATTGCTCTTGAAAATTATGCTGTTTCTTCCAAAAGCTCTCCAGGCAAGTTTTGTACGCCGATTAATTTCTTCATCAATGTGACCCTCACTTGATATCTGCTGTCCAAGATAAACATATGTATCTGTTATCTCCAGTTTTTCTCCATCAATCGATAAATCTTCATTTCTTGTAAAAGCATTGAACATCACTTTTGTCTTCTGAAAGTTCATTTTTAATCCCACTTCTTTACTCTTGTCAGCAAGTTCCTGGATCATACTCTGCAGCTCTGATGGGGTAGTTGCAAAAATGACTACGTCATCAGCAAAACGAAGGTGGGTTAGATAATCTCCATTAATCTTTATCCCTTTGTTTTCCCAGTTCAGTGATTGAAATACATTTTCCAATGCGGCATTAAAGAGCTTCGGAGATATGGTGTCACCTTGTCTCACTCCCTTTCCAATTTTTATGTGTGTTGTATTTTCAAACAGCCGAATCTTTGCACTTGCATTTTCATAGATGTTATTAATAATATTAATGTATGCATCTTCAATACCGCAGGATTTCAGAGCCGTGGTAACTGCTGATGGTTTCACCGAATCAAAGGCTTTATCATAATCGATAAAAGCCATGCACAATGGAAGTTCATATTCCCTCGCTCTTTCAATTAGTTCTCTCAGTACGTGGATATGATCTATTGTGCTGTAGCCACTCCTGAATCCAGCTTGTTCTCTCGGTTGAGCCATGTCCAGTGTTACCTTCAAGCGGTGTGAAAGAACTTTAGTGAAGATTTTATAAACCACTGATAGGAGGCTGATAGGTCTGTAGTTCCTGAGATCCTCAATGTCACCTTTTTTATGTAGCAGGATCATTGTAGCATTGTTCCAATCCTCAGGAATCTTCCCTTCATTAAGGCATCGAGTGAAAATTTGGGCGAGTACTGTTTCAATTTCTCCACTTGCTTCTTGTATGATGTCTATAGTAATTCCATCTTCTCCTGGAGCTTTCCCCCGCTTCATGTTCTTGATTGCATGAGCAACTTCTGCTGGGAGGACTGGAAGAACTCTGGTACCTTTCATGATGTCTGGAGTACATGTATCATCCCTTTCATATAATTTGGAGTAGAAATCTTTCACTCTTGTCAAAATTTCGCCTCTATTTCTTGTTATAGAACCATCTTCTTTTCTCAGAGCCATAATCTGTTTTCTTCCCTTACTGAGATGTCCCTTTGCTATCTTTAGGCTTTGGTTGTTTTCAATTGCTTTCCTCACTAGTTCACAGTTGAATTTCCTTACGTCTTCAGTGATACTTTTTCGTGCTGTCTTGCATAGCTCTATATATTCCACTTTGGAAGTCACATCTTCTTTAGTTGTCCTCATCTCTCTTCTTTTTGCATCAACATTTTGGTTTTTCCTGATAATTTGTTCACATGCAACTTGTTCTTAGACCCAGCTAATTTTGTTGCTGTTTCCATAAGAGCTTTGGTTACTTTTCTGTTAACTTCCGAAATATCCACTTCTTCCGATGTTAGGCCTTCTAAAGCAGAGAATCTGTTCTTCAGTTCCAACTTGAAAGTATTATGGTGTTTTTTAAGGTTGGTTATGTCAATACATTTTGTTTGTCTTATGAGCTTGCCACATTCCAGTTTAGTGTTGAGGTGCATCTTACATCTCACCAATCTATGGTCACTACCTGTGTTGAACTTGTTCAGCACACTGCAGTCTTCGATGACGAATTTTTTGTTACACATAATAAAATCAATTTCACTTGTCGTCCCAATTGGATGTCTCCATGTCCATTTCCTGTGTGGCTTTTTCTTGAAAAAGGAGTTCAAGATGAAAAATCCTTCTGCCTCTGCAAACTCAACGAGAGTATTTCCACGCTGGTTTCTGTTGCCGTGACCGAATTTACCTACTGAAGTTTCATTCTGTTGCCGGTGCCCTATTTTTGCATTGAAATCTCCCATAATTATCTTCAAGTGCTGCTTACCTTTATTATTTAGATGACGAATTTCCTCATAAAATTCTTCAATTTCTTCTTCAGGATGACTTGTGGTGGGTGCATAAGTTTGAATAATCTGAGCCTGGTATCTTCTCGATAGTTGGATAACGAGTCGTGCAGCTCTGTCAGAGGAACTTTCAACTTCTACCACTTTATCCTTCAGTTTCTTGTTTATTATAAATCCAACACCACTAGTTCTGCCAGTATCTGTCCCACGATAACAGAAGAGATGTCCACTTTTCAGTTCAATGAGATCTTCTCCTTTTCTCCTTACCTCACTTAGCCCGACGATGTCCCACTTGATCCTTTGTAGTTCCTCTTCCAATTCAAGAAGCCTTGAATCAGAAGATAGGGAGCGTCCGTTGTAGGTAGCCAAGGTCAGCATCAAATGGCAGCCTAGTCCGGTCCTCCGGGGATTCTTAGCACCCTCTGCCTTCATGTCGCACTGGCCGCTGCCTTGGCCAGGTACATTCCAGCTGCCGGAGACTGAGGGCCAAGATTTAAGTTGTAGAGTCATTTTGGAGGTGTTTGGCCATAACTCACCACGCTGGCCAAGCGGGTTGGTGAGTGTGGGATAGCATTTCCTCTGATCCCGATGGTATAGTTATACCGCTATTGGCGGTCGTCAGAGCCCCTTTAGTGGGAACAGGATGCACCACGAGAAGGCGGGGTTGACATTTGTCAAGGAGAGGCTGTTATGTTACGCATCACCTGACCTTACATCCCGTAATATATATATATATATATATATATATATATATTCATCCTAATAACTGTTAGATATTTAAAAACTGAAATCCTTTTTTAATAATAAAATTTAGTTACTTGCTGAATTTTAGTGCCATTTTTAGTGCCACTATTTTGCGTAATCCAAAAGTAATGGCTGACTATGACTGTGACCATGGAGTATATTACAAATGGGAATCATTATTTACGATTACACAAATGTATTTTTTAATGTATTTAGATTGTTCACTCTTTCCACGCTTTGATGGAGGTGCGCATACTTTCATATGGTCCGTTAGATTTTTGGTTCCATAATCGTTTGTTACACTGTCGACATCTTTCTTTGTAATTATACACTTTCCACATTTTGAACAAACAAGACCAAACAACACAGAATTATTCACAGATTCCTTAATGAGACGAAACAATTTCCAGCATTCACTCTTCCCCTTGTGGTTTTCAACAGGCACGTATTTGTTGGCCTTGACGCCTTTCTCAACCTCCTTAATATTAAATCCATCCATATTAACAAATAAGGAGTTAATTTCGACATGACATGTCATGGGAACGGGATGTTAGCACATCAATCGAAAACCTCTGAATGCTCAATGTAAAAGATGCGATGTGAAAAGTAACTCTTAGTCATACAGTAAACTTCGCGCGGAGAGAGTGAATCCGCTGAGAAGCAGGCGAATGGTGTTTGCCTGTACCTTGCCCTGGACAGTCGCACTGTAAAAGAATGCAAAGGAAGTATCTGTTTACGATATGGTGTCGGTGTGTCCGACGTCGGTCGGTGGAAATCTTTGTTGCTTTAAGAAAGAGACGATAATATTTTTGCATGTCAAATCATTATTCACTCGGTGGGCACCAGTATCGACTACAGAATTCCACAAAGCGCATTTTTCTTTGGAAAATGTTTTTATCTTTTCAAAAATAAAACGGGAATAAAACCGGATCAAAATCGGGTCAGGAACACCTTGGCCCGACCCGTTGGACCCGCAAGAAATTATTGACCCGTGACTCGTTTCCATCTCTGGCCCAGGCCGCACTTTGTCCCTTACCCGTATGCAGCAGAGGAATGACGAGCCGGCTTCAAATTTGCAAGTAATCCTCAAGGGCGCATTGTCCTCTTTGCGGAACGCAACCCGCCGTGGGCGGACGAGAGAGAAAGACATTGATATTTGGTAAAAACATACCTTCATTCATGAAAAACAGGACCCTATCATAAAAGATGTTGAAGGTGTCCACCCTGTGCATCGAGACATACTTGAACATGAGACTCCATATTTCGGAAAGTTCACGCCGGTTGCTCCGGCGTAATCGCTGCTACTGTCTCTCAGATGTTATTCTTCAATGTCTGTTGTCGGCTTGTTTTGAAACACAGCTGATTTGAGATACCCCAGAGAAAGAAATCAGAGGGTGTTAGGTCAGGAGATCGAGGTGGCCACATTCCTTTAGAAATCACGCGATCACCAAAACGAATTACTCAATTTCAGCCATACTCACATGTGGTGTATGTCAAGTTGCCCCATCTTATTGAAAATGTCCAGTGGTCAGCTGTTCATGGTGCAGTTGGTTAACGAATGCCTGAAAAATTTCCATGGAGATAGCTGTTGTGACCATATCCTGAAAGATGATGGGCCCAATGATCCGCCGACGTAACAATGGGCACCACACTCCAGTTTTTTGTGAGTGAAGTGATTTCTCAATAAATGCGTGAGGATTTGCCGCTGCCCACGTACGCGTGTTTTGAGCAATTACGTATCCCGTTAAGTGAATCCACGCTTCGTCGGAAAAAAGGTGTAGTCCAAGATGTCCGGTCGTTCCACAACAAAGGCCTTAAACCACTGACAAGTACCTCATTTTTTTCTCTTGGTCTGGCGTTTTGAGTTCGTCAAACGGTACGCATAAATTGCAACCTTCTTCGATGCTCTATGACACGTGCTCTTGGCCTGCCGGTTTCCTGGGCAAGTCTACGCAAAGATTTTCGTGGAGAAGCACGAAGTCTTTGCTGGACGTCCTGCACTACAGTTTCTGACATTTCGGGACGGCCCAATCCATGCAAATCATGTATGTTCCATGGGACTCCAGCTTCTTAACCAGTTGCAGAACACACGGTTTTACTTGGTGCTATCCGACATCTGAATTTCCTACGAAATTTACACTGACACTTCTTTATCGACTTACTTTCCCAATAAATACTGACAAACACACGCTCGGGTATGTTTACCCGGGAGGACATCGTTAACGCATACGATCAGCCTCGCGACAAACAACTGAACTAACCCCGGGGAATCACGAACCTAACATGCCCGACGTCCAAGGTCACAACAAGCGCACCAACAGGCATTGAAGAACAACATCTGCGAGAAATGAATACTTACGCCCCCTGGCGGCCAAATAAAGTTTTTACCAAATATTACAAATTATATGCAAAGGATTTTCCATCAGGAGCTGTATCCGGTACAGAAAGAATTTTTCAAATTAGAGTTTTGGAAACAGATATATCGGGGAAAATACAACTTACCTTTACGCTCCCAAGTGGGAAGTCTATGAATTATTTGAAAATTTTGAAATTATATGAAAAACATGTCGCACCGGAAAATCTATCCAGTAAATGAATTTTTCAAATCAGACAATTAGAAGCAGAGATATTGACAAAAATAAGATATATATCTACGCCCCCTGGCAGAGAAGCCATGCAATATTTTAGGAAGAAAATATTCCAAAAAGGTTTATCGGCGTGAGTGACATCGGTCCTCGAACGAATTTTTTCAGTCGAGATTTTAGAAGCTCAGATTTTGTGGCAAATACATCAGAAGCAGAAATCATGGTGACCAAAGTATTCTCTACCAAAAATAAGAAATTATATGCAAAAGATTTCTCATTAGGACCTGTATCCTCTAAAGAAAAAAAGTTTCAAATCGAAGTTTTAGAAGTAGAGATATCGGGGAAAACGCAATTTACTTTTACGCGCAATTTACTTTTACGCCCCCTAACGGAAAATCTATGTGTAAGTTGAAAAAGTTACTATACTTAAAATACTCTTCGACATAAATAGAATCGAAAGGTAAAAGAATTTTTTCAATCGGATATTTAGAAGAAAATATGTAAATAAAATGTATTTTGAATTCGATATCATCTGCATTTACACCCTCTAGTGGGCGAAATTGTACATGATAAAAAAAAATCTGAAATGAAGGACCATCATTTGCATATTTCAAGCTTTCCAATGCAAAAAGAGTTTTTCAATTCGGACTAATAGTTGCAGAGATATGGTGCCTACAGAAGGACGGACAAACCGATAACATAAGCACGATCTTTTTATCTGGGCGAACGGTTTAAAATACCTTGGTTTAACCATGGATAAAGAAAATCAGATGGAGTAAACACACATCACTGAAGCAATAGGAAAGATCAGAGGACTTAGTTCCTGTCTAGCTCGTATAACTAAAAATATAAAACTTAGTTTTAAAAAATAAAACACTCCCATGGAAAGCCTGCTTTAAATCTATTTTAACCTATGGTGGTGTAATATAAACTCGCAGGAAAAAAATCCCTCGTTTCAAAATAAAACTCTTCGAGCGATGACGGTTGTTGATGGAAGAACTTTGTGTCAGGAAATTAGAAATCATCTCAACGCTAATTGATGAAGCACAATTTCAATTGAATTTACCATTAACAACGTCGATAGATGAAACACAAATGAAGCACAATTCAGTTTTCGACATTTTGCTAGAGTATACCATGGGAAATATGGTTTCTTTAAATATTATCCAGTTATATAATTTTAACTTAGGTAAGAAAATGAGCAAAAGGATAAAAAATAATATAAATAATGAATTTTTACTTGTTCCTAAATCTGTGTACAGCTACTATACCAGGAATCGGGGCTTACTGAAACCTTACATGGAACCACAATACTGAACTCATTGCCTCATGAGATTACAGATTTGAACAATTTGAATATTTTTAAGAGGAAATTAAAGCTTCACCTATTACATAAATATTAGAAATGAAGGGGATGGGAGGTAGGGGAGACAGACCTTTGCATTTACTTTTGCTTCCTTAATTACTTTAACACGTTTACTAATTTACATTTAATAATTTGTGATTGCTGTCTCTATGGTGCTTGACTGGCTGTGTGTATGTAGGAAGACTAGGGCTATGTCAGGTTTTTGTTTGGCCTTTCCCCCTGTCGTCTTAGCTGTTTGTAATAATAAATGTAATAATGTCAATTATTTTAAATGCATTTGTATTAAAACAGGTGAAAAAAAAATAAATGAAATAATTCAATATATTACACAATCAATGAGTTCGCTAAAATATATAAAAAAGCAGAGGATCGTCCGAATCCCTTAGTCAGGGAAACTTTAACTCTTTAAGCGGCTGATGTACTTGAACCAAAAGTACCCAAAACTTTCTGCGCTCCCCAAACAGAAATGTTCTCATAGCGGCCGGGTTTTACAAAAGCTATGGCAAAACAATTCCTTTCCACTCTCATGTCAGCAGTACCTGTTCTCTGTTCCATGACCCAAAGAATGGTGGGGGAGGGCTAGTCCCCCTGACACGCGCATAATGCGACTGGGTAGAAACAAGTGACTCAACTATCTTCTCTCTCCTTTCTTAGATATTTTTCGATATTGTTATTGGGTTTGTGCGAATGAAGTGTCTGGCGTGAACAAGCATTGGGCCGCCCCGGTAGCGCAGTGGTCTAAGCGATGGCTTCTGATCATTCGTTCGAAAGGGGTTTGGATCTCGGCGAGGCATGGATATTGTGTCGAACGCAGTAAAAATAGTTGTTCTGCATAAAGAGGGATATTCGTCATGGCAAATCGTTGAAAGAGTGGGCTGTAATCAATCTACAGTTATCAGGCTACTGAAGAAAGTAAAAGACACTGCTGATATTAAAAATATGCGTCGCAGTGGAAGGCCCTGATCTACTACAACCAGGCAGGAGAAAGCTAAGCTTGGCCGACAGGAGGCTCAATTCACCTGAACTGCTTCAAAGATGGTCTGAAGTGACTGATGTTACTGTTAGTACATGTGCTGTTAAGAGGAGGCTGCTTCAGTATGCTTTACGTGGCTGCAAAGGCAGGCATGAACCACTGTTAACTGCAATTCAAAGACAGCGTAGACTTTAGTGGGAAAAACAGCATGTCTCATGGAAATGGGAAAAATGTTGTTTTCAGTGATGAATCAGAATTTTGCCTTAATGGGAATCAGAGTAGTGTCTATATAAGGAAATTCAAGCATGAAGAATTTCATCCAAGTTGCTTAGTCACAGTACTGTTAAACATCCAGTGAAGGTCAGGGTTTGGAGCAACATGTGTGCGCTTGGCGTTGGGAACCTTCATATTGTCGACGGTACGGTAAATTCCCAGAGACACATCTGGTTATTTGAAACCAAGATGCTGTCATCATCTAGAAGATTTTATGACGAGAATTTTATTTTTCAAAATGACAATGCTCCCTGTCATCGTGCTAAAGTTGCGAAAAAGTGGTTTCAGGAAAAAAATGTTCAGCATCTTGATTGGCCACCACAGTCACAGGACTTAAATCCGATCGAAAATTTGTAGTTCAAATTGTCGTATGAACTATCAAAAAAAGGAGCCAACAACCAAAATTTAACTCATTGAAAATGTAATTCAAATTTGGAATCTTATTGTTCAACCCAATCTTTTACCAAACATTGTTCACAGTATGCTATCAAGATGCAAAGCTGTGATTAAAGCTAAAGGCTGGGCAACAATTTATTAGGTACATTTTATAATTTAGCTTCGTTATATTTCTGTATTTAAATGTTATTTCATTCTTTATGAATTACGAAAACAATTTATTGCTCTAAACCTAAATATTGGATAAATGATCCTTTTCATAATAATTACGACTTGGTCATGATTTTTGTAATGTGTCTTAAAAACAGAATAAGCTAAAGGAAAAACTAAGACACTTTTGAAATCTCCATTAAACCTTGCACCTAAGGACATATAAATGATGGAATAACTATAAAAATTATTTAGTTAAAAGAAGAGCTAAACTTGAAAACTCACAGTTATTGCAGGTGATACAGTACTTTGCATACCACCATTTCTCCAATCACGGTACACTTTAACCACAGCAGCACATTATTTGGGCTTACAGATAAAAAGAGAAGGAATGCTATCTCACGATGATAACATTGATGACGTGACAAAAATATTATATCGTCGTAAAGGAGATAGAATATTCTCTCTCTCTCTCTCTCTCTCTCTCTCTCTTCTAATGACTCTGATTCTTTGACTCGGTGAACTTAAATTAACTCAGGTGTCATAAAACATCTTGATTCCAAGTGCTCAATTAACACGGTCGAGTCACATTATTGTGACCACCTCCTACTTTTGACGTCAACAGCGCGTAGCCAATGAAAGAGGGCACGTGTTGTGAGCTAGCTTGGAGGGTATATAAGGTGTGCTGTAGGCATTCTGAAAACATATCACTCGTTGCTGTCATGGATAAAAGGACCGATTCATTAGATTTGCAAAAAGGGATAATTATCGGCTTTCGGGCCAAGGGTGGCAGTATTTCTGAAACAGCGCAGTTTGGGAACTGTTCGCGTACTGCTGTGGTTAAAATGTATCGTGATTGGAGAAATGGCACCATTGCGAATGAGCGACGTGGACATTGCTGAGCACCACGTGCCATTGATTTGAGAGGTAAACGTCGGCTGCGCAGGTGCGTGAAGGCCGATCGACACGCTACAGTGGAGCAACTCACTGGACGAATGAACCAGGGGGCTACCGGTAGTGTGTCTAAAGCAACAGTTCAGCGAACCTTGCTATGTAAGGGGCTCCGATGCAGCCGGATGGTCACTGCATCTATGTTAACGAAGGTGCATCGGCAGAAAAGGCTTATATTTGCGGGGCAGTATCGGAATTGGACCTCTGCTGATTAGCAAAGGATTGCCTTTTGCGATGCTTCACGTTTTCTGCTTCATCGAACGGATGGACGTTGGCGTATAAGGCGAGAAACATCGGAGAACAAACACTCTTCAACCATTGCTGGCAGAACACAAGTTAGTGGGGAGCAGCGTTATGGTCTGGGGAATGTTTTCGTGGCATTCTCGGGGTACACTGATACCTGTGGAAGGCACTATGGACCGAATTCGTTATGAATACGTCCTTGCAGACGACGTACACCCATACATGCTGATTGTTTTCCCTGGAGCGGATGGGATCTTCCTGCACGACAATGCGACGTTCCACACAGCTGGAAATGCCCGAGTGTGGTTGGAAGAGCACGATGAAGACTTCAAAATACTTCCCTGGGCCCATAATTCCCCAGACGTAAACCTAATTAAGCATCTGTGGGCCCACCTAGACCGTGTCGTTTGCTCTATGGATTCTCCACCACCCACCCTCCAGCAACTGTCAGACGCACTGCAGTCAGCATGGCTCACATACCTGTGAACACCTTCCTGCACCTTATTGAGTCACTCCCAGTCAGCCCTTCTAGCTGCTCTCCGCGCTGGACATGGCGGTTACTCTGGATATTAGCTGTTGGTCGCAATAATGTGACTCGACCGTGTATAAGTAAGCTGCGCGTACTTGTAAATGCCTAAAGTTGTATTAAACTCGCGAGACTTGTACGAAAAGTGCTGCCACTGGCGTACTTACCAACATGATGTAATAATAATAGCCTGCAGCTGATCTAAAACGGCTGAAAAGCTGAAAAAAACTGCTCTGTCTTTCCACGTGAATAAAAAAATTAGTCTCAAATGCCATTAAAGTCTTAGCTGAAATCTAATCTGCATGTGTTAAAAGCATGTTCGGTTATCATTTCATATTCCATTGTCAGCGTCTGCTCCGGAATTAGATAAGTGTGTCCCAATTTCTTAAGTCAAGTACCCTAAAGCAGTGAAGAGGTCTACTTTTGGACTGAGAGATCGATTTGCTGAACGGCTTTTGATGCACGTTTAGTGGCGCATTATCACTTTGTCCTTACAAGGAAACAAAATACCTTTCTACCGAGATTTGTGTTGTGTAATATTTATTTTGTACCTAGAAAGGACGCATGTCCTAGACTTTGTATTTTCATCTAGATGGATATGTTCTTATTTTTTATTTTATTCTTTTTGATGCTGTGCATCTTTCCCGACAACAGTAAAGTAAACCCGGTAGTGTAGTGGCTTACACTCGTCCGAGGTGGGTCTGGGTTCGAATCCCGGTGAGGCATGGATGTTGTTTGTCTTAAGGCACTGGCTCCCTCTCTTCCTAAGGACCAGAGACCCCGAATTAAGGACACGCGCGATTTGGAAAAATTCTTTCTTTGTTGGAGAGCGTTTCCGCTGCGAAATGTTTCTCATACATTTCAAATTTTTCTTAACGCACAACCAGAGGGCGTAAGTTCAAGATTCCGTTTACAGCAATATCTGCGGAATTAAAAGCCCGATTGAAAAACTTTTCTTCGGTCAGATAATATTTTCCATGCCCGTTCCAAACTTTGAATAACTTTGATAAATTTAATTCGCGTCAGAACGGATTCAAAAGACGTACTCTTTACACCCGAAAATTCGGTTTCATCTTTCTTGTCCATTAGTTTTTTTGTTTTTTTTTGGGGGGGGGGGGGTGTAACGACCACCATGAGTAACTCAATGGACTATAAGCAATCTCCCGTCCCTAATTTAGGGTTGCTAGTTCCAGGGAAGGGAGAGAGCCAGTGCAGTAAGACAAACACAACATCCATGCTTCACCGGGATTCGAACCCGGACCATTCACGGACGAATGGGCATAAGACAGCGCTTAGACGACTGCGCCACCGGGACGGCCATTAGTTTTGCGACAGTAACATTCATTACTCCACCTACGCTCAATGTCATAAATTAACAAACCTTATTATTTGCCGTTATGATTTAATTTCACTTAATATGTACCGGACTATGGCTCGGTGTGGTCGTGAGCGACGCGAATGAATGCAATGTGTTGTTGGTAAATAAACGTATGCTCTCGAATCACTAGTTTTATTTGACGCCCACAAAGATTGTTGCATGCGAAAATGCATAGCACAAATCACCTACAAAGGGTACCAGGGTACGTTCTCGATTTCCTTCCAGATTTTTCCCAGATGACCTAGTGATTTCGATTTCCTTCTAGATTTTTTCCAAATGTACCTAGTGCGGTACAGGTGGTCTTACAAAAGAAAAGAAAAAAATAACACGGTATTATCTCTCTCTGTGATAATATTATCTTCGAGTTCTCCGAGAAGGTCTATGTGATTACGGAATATTGTGGAATATTCTAGTTATTTTCTACTATGTTTCAAATGATGCTGTAAAACAGAAAATTGTTCTTGAATGACATTTTCCCTAAGAAATTCGGTGATGTTAAAAATTCTTGGAATATTGGGCATTCATAAGAAAAAATTTTCATCAAGTTTCCCTCGGCTTTTATAATCTGCTTGTAATATTTGAAACTACTTTCTAGAACGCCTTTTGATGACCGATAAAATTTCCAGCCATTAATTTTTCCAAGACCACATCTTCAGCGTGAGCACTTTAGAGTTGGAACTGGATGGACATAAACTGATTTCACTGTATTTGTGTGACTACATAATCGGTTAAGCAAAATGCTTTTAGTTACTCTAAAACATTGATTGAAGGGCTTCATACGTCAACAAATATGTACATCGAGTGATCACTGAATTATGATCACCCCTATTAAAAGTGGATGCTGCCCGTGGTCCACGTGATTTCTGAGGGGGTACGATTAGTCGACCAACGTAGCATATATAAGGTGCGAGTGGAACAGTAGGTAGTAAAATTCGGAGCGTAATTGGTAAACGGAAGGATTTATCGGGCTTTTAGAAAGGACAGATTGTGGGAGATCGGAGAGATGGTGCCTCGATTTCCCAAACGGCTGAACTGGCGGGTTGTTCGCGAGCCACCGTAGTTAAAGTGTATCAGGACTGGCTGGAAAATGGTCAAACAACGACCCGGAGGTAAAACTACACAGAACAGCGAAAGGTTGATGTGAAAGGTGAGCGCTAAGTCCGACGATTCGCACAGGCCAACAAACGCAGCACTGTTCAATAGTTGACTATCCAATACAACAGAGGTAAAACAGCACGACAGTGAAAGGTTGAGGTGAGCGCTGGGTCCAACGAATTGTACAGCCCAACAGACCCAACACTGTACAACAGTTGACTACCCAATACAACAAAGATCAACCCGGAACAGGATGCGTCGTACGATCGGCTATAGCAGCAGACGACCCGGGCGACATCCTCTCCTATAACGACGTTCATCGGTGCAAAAGACTCACCTGGTGCAAAGATCATGCAAGCTGGATGTCGGATGACTGGAAAAAAGTGTGCTTGTCTGACGAGTCACGTTTTTTACTTCACTCCGTAGATGGTGGTGTACATATTTGTCGCAAAAAACACGAGGCACTCGATCCATCCTGCATGGTCTCTATAGTGCAAGCTGGTAGAGGCGATTGTATGGTGTGGGGCATGTTTACCTGGCAGGAACCTTGATTCCTGGTGCATGTGCAACAACGTATGACTGGTGCACATTATCGTGAATTGCTTGCTGACTCTGTGCATTCAGTAATGTTGCACTTTGTCCCGAATGGCAACGGCGTCTTCCAAGATGACAATGCGCTCAGCCACAGGTCCAATGTTGTTCAAGAATGGTTTGAGGAACACAGTTCAGACTTCCAGCATATTGATTGGCCTCCAAACTCCCCTGATATCAACCCCGTAGGGCACTTTCGGGACACTATGGAACTGCACAGCAGGCGTCTGGATACACCAATCATCTCCATACCTGCACTGAAGGCCTCATTGCCCACAGCTTGGTTGGCCATACCTCCCAACTACTTCCGGCATCTTATTGAATCGATGCTTCGTCGGACAGCTGCTGTACTGAGGGCGAAAGGAGGACCTACGAAGTATTATGTTTTAGTAGAACTTCAATCTATACATACATATATATTTGAACAACAAAATATGTGTGGAGATAGGCAATGCATATTAGAACAAAGTTCTCTATAGTACTGTTACACACGTTATAG
Source organism: Macrothele yani (assembly GCA_039090855.1). NCBI lineage: Eukaryota > Metazoa > Arthropoda > Arachnida > Araneae > Macrothelidae > Macrothele > Macrothele yani. The sequence goes on from CM077012.1 coordinate 17,053,542, forward strand.
TACATGAACACAAAAACGACAAGTTGACTTCGATGACAGTGGAATATTCATATCTGAATCTAAGAATATCTCTACTATACAATGTATTTACATAAAAGTTTTAAGCTTTCAAAATTTAATGTAAATATATTGTATCTGTAGATATATTCTTAGGTTCAGATATAAATATTCCATTCACATCGAAGTCAACTTGTCGTTTTTGGGCTCATGTACTATAACGTGTTATAACGAAGTAAATTTCTCCGTCATTTTTATCCGCGCCAGGATTCGAACCCGGGTCCCCTCATTCCGGAATAAGTTGCTATACCAATTGAGCTACGCGGACGTTTTATTCTGATTCCTATCTGCCTTTATGTCGTGTGCGTCCTTCGGGCAGGTACGTCACATCTCCTGGTACGTTACATCATCTCCCTCTTATTTTTTATTTTTTTTTTGTCGAAGTGCTGGAGAAAGGATTCTCTTATTTTTCCTATCTCGCGGTGTGGAAATAACATCACACCAATGCGAGATTTTGAACGGTCGGTTCATCCGGATAGTTCGGGCGCCATTATAACGAAGTTAATTTCTCCGTCATTTCTGTCCACGCCAGGATTCGAACCCGGATCCCCTCATTCCGGAATAAGTCACTCTACCAATTGAGCTACGCGGACGTTTTATTCTGATTCCTATCTGCCTTTATGTCGTGTGCGTCCTTCGGGCAGGTACGTCACATTTCCTGGTACGTTACAGTGTGTAACAGTACTATAGAGAATTTTGTCCTAATATACACTACGAAGTATTAGGTAGGTGGTCATAATTCAGTAATCACTTAGTGTATGTTGAATCGATGCCACGTCGGATAGCTGCTGTACTGAGGGTTAAAGGAGGACCTACGAAGTGTTAGGTAGGTGGTCATAATTCAGTGATCACTCAGTGTATGTTGAATCGATGCCATGTTGGATAGCTGCTGTACTGAGGGCGAAAGGAAAACCTACGAAGTATTCGGGAGGTGGTCATAATTCAGTGACCACTCTGTGCATGTAACTAACGCTACATTCCAAGGACCGCTTCACAAAACTTACAAGGAGAAGGCCATAAAAATGTAACTTAAGTTTTTGGAAAGGGTGTGGTTTAATGACTACCGTGAGCAACTAACGATACAAGCTATATAAAGTCGGCCATTCCTAATTTAGGGCCACTGGTTCCAGGAAGCTGAGTGAACCAGTACCGTAAGAAAAATACACCACCCATCCTTCACTTCTTTTTTTATTTCGGGGTTTAACGACCGCTGCAAGCAGCTCTATGGGCTGTAAAAACTCTCCCTCCCGTAATTTAGGGCCACTGGTTCCTGGGAAGTGAGCGAGGCAGTACCGTAAAAAAAAACACCACCTGTACCTTATTTATTTTATTTCGGGGTTTTCATGTCCACCGTGACCAACTCTAAGGTCTATAAGAAGTTGCCCGTCTCTAATTTAGGTGTCATTGATTCCAAGGAGGGAAGAGAGCCATCGCCGTAAGACAAGTATACCACCTATGCCTCTTCCGAGACTAGAGCGAGATGAGGCAACGACTCGATCTGAATTCCACTGGGGCACGAACGGACAGAGGCCAGTCCTTAGTCCACTGCACCACCTAAATTTACAGAAATGAGATTATGGTGTGGTGAAATAACGAATGCCCAGCGCTTGAATAAATAAACATTTTACAGATATTGAGTCTGTTAAAATCTGCAACAAAACTGAAGAAAACTATTTAAAATCATCGCAGTAAGTTTAATAGGCTGCACAAAGAAATACATTTCAAAATTTAATTCAGTAAACCTTCAAGGGAGAAACCATGGTCTCTCCCTTGTATCCGAGCCTGCTACACTCGAGTCCTTATTTGTCAAAAAAATGCTGCTTACATACAGGAACTGCAACGCATAAATCTTATTGAATAGGGATTTTGTTTATTAGTAAAATCTCAGCTGTAAAAGATGCTTTCGTACCAACCCCACTCAGGAACGGAATTTATCATGCTACAGGCTCGGCACTGAATTGAAAGCCCTTTCAGAAAACTTTTCCTATGAATTATTTTTGCTATCAATTGTGTTTAGTAAAACCTGATAAAGCCACCCCGGTGGGCAAGTGTTGCAAAACGATTGCTTCTAATCATTCTTCCGAGGTGGGTACGGGTTCGAATCCCCCGGCGAAGCATGGCTGATGTTTTCTCCCTTCCCAGAACCAGAAGCCCCAAGTCAGGGACGGGCGACACCGGCTCTCTCCCTTCCCCAGAACCAGAAGCCCCAAGTCAGGGACGGGCGACTGCTTATTTAGGCCACCGAGTCGCTCACGGTGATCGTTAAACAAATATAATTACATTGGTTATCTTTGTTGCGGCTATGCTACTAAATAATAGTTACTGATTTTAACGCATATTCTGCTTTATCTAAGTAGCGGCATGTATATTAATTGTACTTTTCTGTGTGTTACATAGCCAGACTACCCAAATCAATCGATTTTTACTAAAAATAATTTTAAAGACCAAATTAAAAAGATTGACAATATTTACGACAATAAAATCCATTTTCTTAGTTCAAAAAAAATTTTTTTTTCGTTAGTATGGTGTAAACATAGCTTTCAGCTTATAACATAAAGTATTCATATTTATCTTAAAGTGAAAGTAATGTCGCCCATTTCACGACATTTTAAGGAAATTTTTCTTACGAAAATAAGTTTTAAGGTGGACGTCTAGTGATTTTGCTTCTTATACTTCCAATGGGCAAACTTCTGTGCCCATTTTCTTCATAATTAATGCGTTCCCAAGGATGAAAATTTGAAGATCGATTAAAATAACTTCATATTATAACTTAGAATACTTAATATTTTCTAAAACATAACCATAATTCAGCAATCCAACATTTGTTTGTCTACTGACGTCATCAATGTACAGGTCGCGCCATCTTTTTTCTAGTCTCAACATCACCAAAAGAAAAGTTATTGATTTCTAATATAACTATGGTTATATTTTAGAAAATATTAAGTATTCCAAGTTATAATATGAAGTTATTTGAATCGATGTCTAAATTTTCATCCTTGGGAATGCATCAATTGTGAAAAAAATGTGTACAGAAGTTTACCCATTGGAAGTATAGGAAGCAAAATCACTAGACGTCCACCTTAAGGATGCCAGTGGAGGCCTCCACAGATTCAGATCAGATCATATGTAGAGGCTGCAGGACCACCTGGACCGTGTCATTCGCTCTATAGATCCTCTACCACGCACTCACCAGCAGCTGTCAGATGCACTGTAGTCAGTATATCTCCACATACTTGTGAACACCTTCCAGCACCTTATTGAGTCACTCCCAGCCCATCTACAAGGCGGTTATTCTGGATATTAGCTGTTGATCACAATACAGAAAGCGTCGAAACTCGTCTTTCTTCATATAACCCAACTGTTTTACACATGCTTTCAAACACATCTACGAGAGTTAAAAAGTCTCTCCGCAGTAATGTTGAGGCTGTTCTACTTCATTTTGATGCTTCTACAGTCAAAATTGTTGAATTAAGTAACTTGTATGTTTAATTAACATCTATGAAAATGCAAGTGCAAAGATTCGGCTGTTTGAAAATACAACACCCATAAAAATTGGAAAGGTAGTGAGACAAGGTGGCACCATATCTCCGAAGCTCTTTAATGCCACATTGGAAAATGTCTTTCAATCACTGAACTGGGAAAACAAAGGAATAAAGATTAATGGAGATTATCTAACCCACCTTCGTTTTGCTAATGACATAGTCATTTTTGCAACTACCCCATCAGTGCTTCAGAGTATGATCCAGGAACTTGCTGACAAGAGTAAAGAAGCGGGATTAAAAATGAACTTTCAGAAGACGAAAGTGATGTTCAATGCTTTTACAAGAAATGAAGATTTATCGATTGATGGAGAAAACCTGGAGACAACAGACACGCACGTTTATCTTGGACAGCAGATATCAAGTGAGGGTCACATTGATGAAGAAATTAATCGGCGTATAAAACTTGCCTGGAGAGCTTTTGGAAGAAACAGCATAATTTTCAAGAGCAATATGCCATTATGTCTTAAAAGAAAAGTGTTTGATCAATGCATCCTTCCAGTGCTTACGTATGGTGCAGAGACGTGGACCTTAACTAAAAGAGACATACAAAGGCTGCAGACAACTCAAAGCAGCATGGAGAGGTGCATGCTGGGTGTAACCAGGAGATATAAGAAGAGGAACTCGTGGATCCGAAAAATGACAAGAGTGGAAGACATCATGATCAGAGTTAAATCCCTGAAATGGCAATGGGCTGGACATACTGCCAGAAGGACAGACCATCGATGGACAGCCGAAATTTTAGATTAGATTCCAAGGGACAGGAAAAGACCCAGAAGAAGACCACACGGGAGATAGGTAGATGAAATTCGAAAGTATGTGGGAGTAACATGGAAGAGACTGGCACAAGACAGACCGTTGTGGAGGAAACTTGGGGAGACCTTAGTCCAGCAGTGGATTGATAATGGTTGACAATGATGATGATGATGATGATGTTTAATTTTAGTTTTTGCTGTGTATTTTCTTTTTTATATCATATGAAGTTTCAGAATATGTGAAATTGGTGTTGCTGTGAAATATATTCTGGTTTCTTGATGAGACGAAACAATTTCTAGCATTCACTCTTCCCCTTTTTGTTTTCAACAAGCACATATTTGTTGGCCTCGACGCCCTTTTCAGTCTCCTTAAAATCAAATTCATCATTGCATGTCGTGTCGGAATTCAAGGATTTAATTCGACACGACATGCAATGGAAAAGGACGTTAGCACGTTAAACGAAAACCTCTGAATGCTCAATGCAAAAGATGCCATGTTAAAAGTAACTCTCAGTCTTACAATGTGGCATACGGGGTGTGAGAGACTGAATCACCAGAGAAGCAGGCGACAGGCGTTTGCCTGTATCTTGCTCCAGACAATCGCACTGCAAACAAACGCAAAGAAAGTATCGTTTTACGATATGGTATCGTCGGTCGGTGAAAATCTTCTTTGCTTCAAGAAAAAGATTGCAATATTTTTGTATGACAAATCATTTTTCACTCCGCTGGCACCAGTATCGAGCACAAAATTCCACAGTATGTATTTTTCTTTGAAATATTTTTTTTCTTTTTAAAAATAAAACGGAAATAAAACCGGGTCGAAATCGGGTCAGGAATACCTTGACCCGACCCGTCTGACACGCTGACCCGTTTCCAACTCTACCTCATAGAATCTCCTTGAGGGCTGTGATTTGAAGATTTAAGATATTTCAATGTTAAAAGCACTTAATGTAAAAGAAGAAATTTAAAAAAATGTATGAACTTTCAAGTTTCAAATAAGTGTTTGAGAAGAGTAATTTTTATGCTGCAGTAATTCATTTTTAATTTTTTTTTAACTTTTTGCTATTTAACGACCACCATCAGCAATGCTAAAGGCTATAAGCAGTCGCATGCACCTAATTTGGGGCTGCTGGTTCCAGAGAGTGTGGAGGGGCTTATGTCCCATCCGGAACCTCAGCCGGGATCCAGACGACTACCAGCACCTCTGACCACTCGGGCACCGGGGAGGTGATTTTGAATGATCTGTAGAAACAAAAACGAATTATTGAGAAATTAATCACTAAAATTTTTTCTGCTTCTGCAAGCAACTCATTCCGGTAAGACCTTTAGTTAGATCTTTAACCCTTTAAGCGGCCGATATACGTCAACGAAATGGTGCCCGAGATTCTTTGCGCTCCTCAAACAGAAATGCTGGTATAGCGTCAAGGTATGGATGCTATGTGAACATTTAGGGACGGCAAAGGTACGGCAAAATATCCTTTGAAAATTGAAAAAAAAAAAAAAAAAAAAAAAAAAAAAAAAGAAGCACCCAGAAGGAATTATCCAATCGAAATAATTGGTATGAGCAATGTACATGTATAGGAAAAGAAATTGTTGCAATAACCAAAGCAGTTGGGCCAATTATTCGGGTAAAACAGCTGCACGAGTGGAACAAGTCAATACGTTGTAGTGTCACCTCTGGCTCGGATACTAGCAGTTACCCGGCGTCACATAGACGCATGCTATTCACGAATACTTTCCTGAGGTTCAGCATTCCAGATGGTGTCAAAATTGCGGGCCAGTTCGCTGACATTCGGGGATAGGCGTAGGTGGCGTTCCATCATGTCCCAAACATGTTCGATTGGCGAGAGGTCGTGCGACCAGGCTGACCATGGAAGGGTATCGACATTAAATAGGCAGGCCTGGAAGAGTCGTGTCGTGTGTGGCCGGGCATTGTCCTGTTGAAAAATTGCCCGGTGATGCTGTGACAGGAATGGCAACACAAAGGTCGTAGAATATTGTCGACGTACCATTGAGCCGTGAGGGTAGTATGGAGGACTACCTACCAAGGGTGTCTGGCTATCATAGGAAATGGCTTCCCAAACAGTCACTTCCTGTGTTCGAGCCTTTCGCCGTTCCACGGTAAAGACTGGATCCGTGCGCTGGCCGACTTGTTTCCAGACACGTATGCGGTGGCCATCTGCGCTAAGTGCACACTGTGACTCATCACTGAAGACAACACGACGGCTCTAGACACTATCTCACGTTGATCGGGCCCAACACTACTGCAACCGGTACCGGCGATGCTCGCTGGTCAGTTGTAGGCGACGGAGTGGCTTCATCGAATTCCCTGTGCCGCAAGTCGTTTGGAAGCGGTCCGGGTGGCCATTTCCGTACCTGTAGACGACGCAACATGGCACGGATGGTTGAGAGCGACGAATTCGGTTCTGTTCGTGTGGCTCTCTCAATCGCTCGATCTCCGCGTTCTGTCTTTGCCCTCGGACGTCCACTGCCTGTGTGCTGCTAGGTTGTGCCCTTCTCGACCCATGGGCGCGAACATCGTCCGATTGCTGCGTCGTTTCAGTCCAAATGCCTGGTGCAACGTCGATCTGACGAACCGGTCTCTCTGAGCCCAATTATACGTCCTCTCTCAAACTCGCTCAACTGCTCGTATTGTGCACGGATCCGACGTCGAGACATCCTTGCAGTCCGTGGATGCTAATGCAACAACAATTCGCCGCCCCGGTCGTGCAGTTGTTTAAGCGCTGGCTTATGATCATTCGTCCGTGAAGGGTCCGGATTTGAATCCCGGTGAGGCATTGATGTTGTTTGTCTTACGTCACTGACTCTCTCCCTTCCCTGGAACCACTGACCCTAAGTTAACGACGGGCGACTGCTTATAGCCCATTGAGTTGCGCACGGTGGTCATTAAACCTTCAATTAAAAAAAAGACAACAATCCGCTGTTACAACTGTCTGTGCGTGTACGTGTGCGCGCGCTTTGCTCTTGATATACGCTCCTCGATGTGCTGTTCCCATGCGCTGTGGCGGGCTACTATTTAGTCATTGGTCGTTATTTTTTAATCATTTTTTTATTGGAGGTTTAACGACCACCGTGAGCAACTCAATGGGCTATAAGCAGTCGCCCGCCCCTAATTTAGGGTCACTGACTTCAGGGTAGGGAGAGAGCCAGTGCCGTAAGACAAACACAACATCCATGCTACACCGGAATTCGAACCCGGACACCTTTCGGACGATTGATCAGAAGCCATCGCTTAGACCACTGCGCCACCGGGGCGGCTTTAATCATTTGCATATTCAGCAGTGTGGTACTTGCATGTGGAGTTTCATCAGGATCGAACGACATGCTCGGGGTGTTTCGTTGTTGTTGTTGTTGTTTTTTTTGCAAAGAGTGTAATTCCTTTCTTCATCTCATCTCAGCAGTATCGACAACAAACCTAATACTTATGATTAGCGCTCCCATCTAGTCCTTTAATCTCTACTCCATGACCCAACGTATGCTGGGGAAGAGCTACTCCCCCAGACACAGACATCATGCCACTGGGTAATGAACTAAGAACATCTTCTCTTCCTAGGTTTCTTGACATTTTATAACCCTTGCAGCAGGCAATCAGTCAGATAGAACTAGGGTAAATCATTCCCCTAAGTGACAAATTTGAATAAAAATGCTAAGGAAAACGCCACTCTTTCTGATGCGCAGGTTCTATCTTTCCGGCCGCGTTCTGCCCACTGATTAGACAGGGAATATATTCGAGCTGATTTCAGCCTAATTTGCTAACCCTGAGTTAATTCGCTCCACCCTATTAAAGGGTTAAAGTGCATAAAAAGGCTTGTCATTATTTCTATTGACAACAGTTTATGCAACAGATGTTAAAAACGTTCTCTTATTTAAGCTTTCTAACCATAGGTTGAAGAAGCGTATATGCTCCAGCTTTGTCCGTCTGTCTGTCCGCACGATACCTTACGTAAAAATGGTTCGATTTCAATGAAATTTTAGTATGTTGTAGGGAACAACCTGAAGACGAAACCTATTGAAAATGGACGAAATGGGGTCAAAGGTCAGGGCATAGGAGCGGGATCCATTCCATCGCTCTATGCATCATAACTTACGTAAATATGCTTCGATTGCGACAAAACTTTATCATGTTGCTCCGGAGGTACACTGAACCGGTTCTGATGAATATCATCGAAATGAGGTCAAAGGTCAAGGGCACAGGAGCGAGATTTATTCCACAGCCATTACTCTCATAACTTGACTAAAAATGCTTCTATTGCGACGAAACTTTAGTATGTAGTTCCGGATGTATACTGAACCATTTATGTTTAATATCATCGAAATGGGGTCAAAGGTCAGGGCACAGGAGTGAGATTTATTCCACAGCTATTATCCTCATAACTTGAGTAATAACTTGAGTAATGATTTCTGGCATGTTGGAAAGCGTATCATAATCAGTGCATTGCATGATTTTACTAACTTGTTGAATTATGAAAAGTTTTGCTTCAGTATTTTTAAATTTTCAAAAGGGACTTTCAGACATCGCAGCAGCAAAATATAAATTCTGAAGGAAAAGTGTAGCGCTTTTGTTTCGAAAAAACTGAAATAGCATAATATTTTGGCATTGAAAGCAAGCCTAAGTCGCTTATACCTGTTTTATGGTGTATTAATCTTAGCGTTGAAGCTTGAGAAGGAAATTCATTTGTGATATTTGTTTGTGCTTTAATTAAAAAGTCTCTGCTGACTTAAATGCATCAATCTTTTTTTTACCCCCACAAGCAATATAAATTTTTCGCTGATTAATTTGCACAATTAATTTATGATAAAAATCAGTGTAATCAAATGGTGTCTTTAATATCACTAAGCTCTGGAGCTTTCTATTAGAAAATTTTCTGGCCCGAAAAAACTACCGTAATTTCCGTTGTGAGTGGGATTTGCTTACTCTTTTAATTCACAGCAAAGTCTCTAGCGTCAGGTGTTCTCTTCTAACGTTGCTCTGTGCATCTAACAGTGGAGTAACAACAAAATTTCGCCTTGAAGCAAATTTATTAACCCTTTAAGTGACTGATTCACCTGAATCAAATGGTGCCAGAAATTTTTGCGTGCTCATAAACCTGTCACTCCTAATAAGTGCTCTATTTGAGTCCTATTTTCTCTTTTAGGCTTATTTTCTCTGTTTCATGATGGAGAACTGCTCGGACCCTGACACGAACATCATGCCACTGGGTAGATACAAGCGACTTAAACATCTATCTTCCTTTTTAGCACGTCTTTTGTAAAAAAAGATCGTGCTTCTGTTATCGGTTTGTCCGTCCGTCTGTACCCACGGTATCTCTGCAACTATTAGTCCGATTTGAAAAATTCTTTTTGCATTCGGAAGCTTGAAATGTGCGAATGATGATCCTTCATTTCGTTTTTTTTTACGATGTACAATTTTGCCGCTAGAGGGCGTAAATGCAGATGATGTCGAATTCAAAATTACGTTTTGATCCACATATTTGCTTTTATCTTTCGATTCCATTTATGTCGAAGAGTGTTTTAGATATAGTTTCCTTTTCAAATTACGCATAGATTTTCCGCTAGGGGGCGTAAAAGTAAATAACATTTTTCCCGATAACTCTTCTCCTAAAACTCCGATTTGAAATTTTTTTTTCATCGGATACATCTCCTGATGAAAAACCTTTTGCATATAATTTCGAATTTTTGGTAAAGAATACTTTGGCCACCAGGGGGCGTAAGTGTTAATTTTTCCTTCTGATGTATTTGCCATAAAATCTGAGCTAAAATATCGATTGAAAAAATTCTTTCGTGGACTGATGCCACTCACATTGATAAACCTTTTCGGAATATTTTCTTCCTTAAATATCCCACAGTTTCTCCGCCGGGGGGCGTAGATGTATATCTTATTTTTGTCAATATCTCTACTTCTAGGAGTCCGATTTGAAAAATTCCTTCTTTGTTGGATAATGTTTTCCGTGTGACATATTTTTCATATAATTTCAAAATTTTGAAGTAATTCATAGACTTTCCGCTAGAGGGCGTAAAGGTAAATTGCGTTTCTCCCTATATCTCTGCTTCTAAATCTCCGATTTGAAAATTTCTTTCTGCACCGGATACAGCTCCTGATGGGAAATCGTTTGCATATAATTTCTAATTTTCGTAAAAAAATGGTTTGGCCACCAGGGGGCGTAAATCTTAATTTCCGCTTCTGATGTATTTGCAGCAAATTATGAGCTTCTAAATTCTCGAAAAAAGAAAATGTCGTTTGTAGACCGATACTACTCATGTCGACAAACCCTTTAGGAACATTTTCTTCTTAAAATAGTGCATGGTTTCTACGCCAGGGGGCGTAGATGTATGTCTTATTTTTGTCAATATCGCTACTTCTAAAGGTTCGATTTGAAAATTCCTTCTTTGTTGGATAGTGTTTCTAGTGTGACATGTTTTCCTATAATTTCAAAATTTTCAAGTAATTCATAGACTTTCCGCTAGGGGTCGTGAAGCTAAATTGCGTTTTTCCGTATATCTCTGCTTCCAAACCTCCGATTTGAAAAAAAAAATTCTGCACCGGATACAGCTCCTGATGGGAAATCGTTTGCACATAATTTGTAATTTTTGTAAAAAATGGTATGGCCACCAGGTGGCGTAAGTCTTAAATTCCGCTTCTGATGTATTTGCAGCAAAATATGAGCTTCTAAAATCTCGATTGAAAAAAAAAAGTCTTTTGTTGGCTGATGCTACTCATGTCGACAAACCTTTTAGGAACACTTTCTTCCTGAAATAATGCATGGTTTCTACGCCAGGGGCGAAGATATATACCATATTTTTGTCAATATCTCTACTTCTAATAGTCCAATTTGAAAAATTCCTTCGTTGTTGGATAGTGTTTCCGATGCGAAATGTGTTTCCTATAAGTTCAAAATTTTCACGTAAATCATTTAGACTTTTCGCTAGGGCGCATAAAGGTAAATTGCGTTTTCTGCTCCTAAAACTCCGATTTGAAAAAATTCTTCCTGTATCGCATACAAGACGTGATGGAAAATATTTTTCACATAATTTCTAATGTTTTGTAAAGAATGGTTTGGCCACCAGGGGTCATAGGTGTTAATTTTTGCTTCTGACGTATTTGTAGCAAAATCTGGGCTCCTGAAAACTCGACTAATTTTTTTTTCTTGGGCCGATACTGCTCATATGGATAAACCTTTTGCGAATACTTTCTTCCTAAAATAATGCATGGTTTCCCCACCAGAGGACGTAAAGTCTCATCATATTTTTGTCGATAACTCTGTTTCTAAGAATTCGTAAGCTCAAGATTCCGTTTACACCAATATCTGAGGGATTAAAGATCCGATTAAAAAACTTCTTTCTTCCGTCAGATACTATTGTTTTCCATACCGGTTCCATTGCCTTTGAATAGCTTTGATAAATTTAATTTGCGTCAGAACGGATTCAAAGGACGTGCTTATTACACCCGAAAATTCGGTGTCATCTTTCTTGTTAGGTTTGTCGCCATTGTTATAGCCCTTTCGGCAGGTAATAATTCAAAAAGGGTTAGTGTCGATCATTTTCTTAAATGACCACGTTGAATAACAAAGCTAATGGAAAAATGTTAAGGCGTGGCACGACCTAAAATGTGATTTAGATAAACAAAAACGACGTTTTCCTTTAAAATGCTCAAGTACAGTTCTACACTGCCGGACAATTGCTAAGGACGGATGACAGTAGCAACGATAGCAACCATAAAATGGAAGGCAGGAAAATGTGGAAATTAGCATAAGTGCGGGATACAGTAAGACGTGTTGTGCGTATGCAAATTTTGGATTGCCGAACTTGTTCGTGACGTCATAGCGCTGATAAGAGATATAAAGGATTTGACGCGTATTGACCGTTGTTGTTCAAACGCAAAGTTGAAAACGAAAGAATCAATTGATGAACGTGCAATTTTCAGTATGTCTTCCCGACATCACCTAGATGATTTTACGCGTGACCGTATTATTGGCAAGATTGAAGAAAAATAACAGATGTTGCGAGGGAGTTCGACGTCAGCCACAGTGTTGTTTCAAGGCTTTGGAAATCATTTCAAACAAATGGAGAGTGTAGCAAACGTCACGGGGGAGGTCGTGTTCGCAGTATGACACCTGCAGAAGATAGGTACATAGTGCTATCAACAAAAAGACACCGGCGCAGCACAGCTAGTGAATTAGCAAATCAGTTTATGGCTGCTACTGGCAAGCGAATCTCCCGAAAAACTGTCGCTTGACGTTTGCATGAAGGAAGACTATACCCCCGTCGTCCTGTTGAGTGCATCCCATTGTCCAGACGTCACCGTACCGCCCGTTTGCAATGGTGCCATCAACATCGCAATTGGACTGATAACAACTGGTCTGCTGTCCTCTTCTCAGATGAGAGTAGATACAGTCTATCGTCTGATTGTCGACGACAACTGATCTGGCGTGATAGTGGTACTGCATATTGTCCAGCAAACATACAGGAAAGGGACCGATATCCGACATGTGGTGTCATGGTATGGGCTGGCATCATGATCAATGGCCGTACGTCCCTCTATGTGCTTTGAACTGGGACTATGACTGGCCAACGATACATTAATGATGTTCTGCTACCTCATGTTCGCATGTTCCGGGGTGCGGTCGGTGATAGATTCATTTTCATGGACGACAACGCAACATGTCATCGAACAGTCGCTGTCCAGGAGTGTCTTGAGAGCGAGGATATTCAACGCCTCGTATGGCCAGCATGTTCTCCAGATCTGAATCCCATTGAAAATGTGTGGGATGCTTTGGGGAGGAGTCTTGCTGGTCGCCAATGCCCTCCAATAAACAAGGACACCCTCATCCGTGCACTGACAGAGGAATGGGATAAATTACTCCAACAGTTGCTTGATAATGTTGTGCAAAGCATGACACGACGTGTGGAATCTTGCATCGTCCTCCATGGTGGCCATATTCCGTATTTACATCTTACGCCCTAACGCCTACGGACGGTAATTGCATTTTTTTCACGTTTACGTATTCTGCACAAAATGACCTGTTTGTCCCTTGAACACGTTGCAAAGCCTTCTGGATTTCAGAGCACAATAAATTGTCTTTCTTGTAATGTCCTGGCATTCTGACATTATTTTACTTAACTTGGCATCCAACCACACTTACTTTTTTATGCGCTATATAGCCGTTTATGATCCGTCCTTAGCAATTGTCCAGCAGTGTATTATCGTAAGGAAAAATGCAACATTTTGAAAAGCAATTTAAGACAATGCATTCAGAGCCAGCAAACAGTTGAAGGCGACATTCTAGCAACACTTGTATCTTACACCAGTGACGTAAATGGTCAGACCCGTGTGCGTGTGTGTCCAGGTGGAGGGTGAGGAGGATTGCCCGAATTACCCCCTTTTTTCTTTTTTTTTTTGTATTGGAGGTTTAACGACCACCTTGAGCATCTCAATAGGCTAGAAGCAGTCGCCCGTCTCTAATTTAGGGTCACTGGTACCAGGGAAGGGAGAGAGCCAGTGCCGTGAGACAAACACAACATCCATGCCTCCCCGGACCCCCTTTCGGACGAATGATCAGAGGCCAGTGCTTAGACCACTGCGTCGCCGGAGCGGCCATGAAATCCTTTGCAGCGGGTAGTAAAAAGCATTAAAAATTAGTTCTTCCAGTGTTTCGTAAAAAAAAAAAAAAAATGCTATCAAGCTTGCACCAAAAATAATGCTCGTCCACCCGTCGCCATCCTGATTTCGAAGTCTAGCGACGCCCCTGTATGTTGGGCGTTTTCTCTAAAATGAGAAAGCAAAATTCTCTCTACTTCAATGAAAACTTTGCCGCTGGACTAAGCACGGTGTTATAAATAAATTATGCTAACTGTGGTTAAGCATAGGTCGTTGGACTTGGAGCCAAAGAGTCATTGGTAGGCCCTACCCTTCTTTTGTAATCTTGAAAGAGGCACTAGTAACAATTTTGATGGTAAATCATCCCCACTCCCTTATCCACGCATAGACATAGAGCACAAAGCGATTCTCCGGCAGAGATGCTTCAAAATCCGTGTCCCATCCACATTATTCTTAAAAGAAACAACGATTTAGTGGTACTGGTTCATGGATTAAAACGGCAGTTCATGAGTCAAAATAATGGGTAGACTTAAAAAATGGCGTCTATTCAAGGAAATGGTACGAATAGCGTTGCGCAGTAGACGATCAGTGATGAAATAAATATAGTTATCTGGTAAAACACCCTGTTTTGAACATGGTTTGATGTGCTACATTCAATCATGAGTGTATTTTTAAAATTCTTTCATCCTTAAATTGCTGTTCAAATTTATTCACTACTTAATTAGTTTTACAATACATATTTCAACAGTTCTCTTTCATTCAGGTGCTAAGGGAATTTTTTCCATTAGAAAATTTATGAAGTGTTCCCCTGTGGGTACGTGTGTTTACGTAGTGGACCACAAGACTAAATTTCCCGACCTGGTTTCATCAACCCAATCCGCCCCTGGAAGTCAGAATAGCAAACTGATCTGCGAATCTTCTGTGAGAACACTTTTGTGTTTTAAAACTTCCAATTTACATATTGATAGATCGACGGACAGGATTTTGAATCAGCTGTTTTACGGGCTTTCCTTCTCAGTGGATATTGAAAATTTTTTCAATAGTCTTTTTTCAAATATGGCATGTGCTAATTATTATTACGTTTGCTGAATCTTTCGTTGGGGAGGCTCAAAACTTTTCAGGGGAGGCCCCCAAGCTACGGCCCTAGAGCCATTCCCGTAAAACAAACACAACATCCATGCCTCACCGGGATCCGAACCCGGAAACACTTCGGACGAATGGTCAGGAGCCAGCGCTAAGATCTCTGCGCCACCGGGAGCAGCTGGTATGTTTGCAAAACTAACAAAGAAAATAAAAATAAAAATATTTTAACTTGTAAAAGCACTTATTTCATTAAAATAAATTCTTATATTTCCATAGATAATAGTTATATTCAAATTTAAAAAAATATTTCTACTTTCTGTAGTGGCAAAGTCTCTAATTAAATATTTGGTATTTAATTTATCTGCCTCTTGAGCTTCAGTGGCAATCAAACATCTTTCAAGATATTTTCTGACACATTATTTTTCGCAAATAAGGTTTGATTATTTTCAGCTTGATGAATAATTTTTCAGAATTAGCTATTGTAACAGGTAGTGTTAGGTATAAAATAAGCTCTGTAGAGGTGTTCAGGTAACTATTATACATGACACATTCTTAAACTTCATTTTTAACAATTCTGCGAGTTCTTCTATTGAATTTATTGACCTATTTTTTTGTTTTATGAAGCTATTTGAAACTATTTGCAACAGTTGAATGGAGAAATTTTTACTTTGATTTATATCATATATTTTTTGCAAAATGTTTGCATATTTTAAAATATCACTTTCCGTTAGTGTAAACAAGAGGATCCCAAAATGTGAAGTTATTGACAACTTTTTGCAAATCGCCAAATATTTCCCTCATTTATACATAAAATTCTGTACAACACATTTACCATGAATGCGTCTTCAGCTCTTTAAAATCTTTAATCCAATGTTTGGCATCATGACAACGACGTCCCATGCACAGTGATGTCATGGCAGACGAGCGAACTGCAGATTTCTTCTCTTCCTCTAGGTTGCTGTTTGCAGTTATATCCCACCCCTTGCATCTCTCATCATTTGTGGATAGATTTGAGTTAAAATTTAATTCTCCTAGTCCTCTTTAGGCTCCTTAGTAACAGGCGCGGACTGGGCCTCCGGGATACCAGGAGAACTCCCGGTCGGCTGCCATATTCTGGGCCGGTAGACCTCATGCTAGCTCAAGAAAAAAAATTCTAATATACTTGTACTTAAATATTCTTGTAGAAGAAAACCAAGTTATACTAAAAGGGTGAAGTTTGTTCACTACTTTGACGGCTTCAGAAGAAAAAAAAATACTATGCAGCAAATGTTCAGTTGAACCAAAAACTGTTTTTGATGCACCTCTTTTCTCGACTTTCAAATTTAAACCCCGTCCCTTTGAGTTAATATCCTCTATCTCAGTCCGTTTTTGCTAATTGAGTTGCAGGTAAGTATTCAATACAATACAATCAAATATGCTATCAATCGTCTGGGATAGGAACTCCAAATTCATTGTATATTTTAATGCATTGAGTTCACCAGTGGCAATTTTTCGGGGCTGAAGCCCTCCATCCTCCAAAGAAGCTCAAAGCCCTCCCAATCAAAATAAATCTTTTCTTGTATTAGCTTACCTTTATCTACGTAATATTTTTCCACTTAAAAAAAAAAGAAAAAAGGCAAGTGAGAATTTTCTTAAATATTTTGTTAT
The DNA here is from genome assembly GCA_039090855.1 of Macrothele yani. Taxonomy (NCBI): domain Eukaryota; kingdom Metazoa; phylum Arthropoda; class Arachnida; order Araneae; family Macrothelidae; genus Macrothele; species Macrothele yani. Next base: position 17,070,239 of record CM077012.1, read on the forward strand.
CTAAGCAAAAAAGCCCTCTTCCTTCGATTCCCTTTTTTTCCGATGAGGGGTTCAGGTGTCATAGCAACAGCATTGAGATAACATTACTCTAGTTGGGGTAATCTCGTCGCCTGGTCTATACAGGGGTTAGGCCATTATGGAACAATATGTCGAACAAGTTAATGATTTATGGGGGTGGGAATATCATGGAGGCACGTACCATCAGTCCCAAGCTAACAAAAGCCCAAAACCTGAGAATCACTCGTAAGTCAAAAGATTGAAAGAACAATGTACGACAGCAACTGCAACAGCTTGTCGGAAACAGTAATATTAATGTGAAAAGGCGGCATCTTTACTAGGGAAATAAAAAACAGCATGAAAGGGAGGAGAAGTTTCCACTAAGTGAAGGCGTTTGTTTCACGGGGTAAAGGTATTTCGGTGGGGTATTGGCGCATTTCTCGTTACGGTAGTTTATTGGTGGATGTACTTGTATTTGGCCATCGAGCGGGAAATAGAATAAGGGCGTTGAGAGTGGAGAACTGTCGTATGAGAGATTCTTTTTTACAGAACAGTGTTGCTAAGTATTCTTCTCAATTAAGTGCAGTTGATTTTTTGTCCACTGCAAGCTATACTTTCAGAGCTACTAGGATCGAAATTTTTTTAAAAATAGCACAGCTAATTACTTCTCTTGGTAAACAGCACCAAACAATGATCTTTAGCCCAAGTAGTCACTGTTTGCACGAGCTTTCTAACACACAAGAAATGGATTCCAGACCAAAATGCTCTATTTATTGTCGATTTTATTCAAATTCAGTTTCAGGCAATTGTCCTGTAATACAGAGGAAAAATCTGGTATGTATAAGGTTCGATATTATTCCAGTTTTATAAATAACAAGTAAACCAAGGTACTTTGGGTAGCTTTTGTCGAGTTGCACATCTTTGCTTCTGGGTGTTTTTTGAAAAAATATTATTTCAAAAGTTATAAATGTATAAGGGATGGGCTTAGCCCCCCCCCCACCCAATCCATCATTCCTAGCGACGCCACTGGAGTTCACGTAAGGTAAAATTCTTGTTTTTTTTTTCTTTTCTCTCTCTCTCTCTTTTTTTTTTTTTTTTAAGAAGAGGATCTGCGTTTGATATACTACTTTTTGGGCACTAAGGTTGCACCAATTTCTGAGCTGCCGTTCTGGAAAGTCTGTTTCAGTCACAGCGAAAGTACTTTTTCCATTTGAAAGTAATTAAATTAATTTTTGCATTCTTTAATTTCTCTCACTTGATAAATTTGCACTGAAATTCTTGTAATTCTGGACATTTTCATTTTTTTCAAGAGTTTTTTTCGTAATTATTTTATTAATGTTAGGTAAGTCTTAAAAAAAGAAATTAATTTTTGGCAATTTGGATTTCTGTTTTCACTAAAAGCGAAGAAACTATTACAAATTCTGAGTTCAGTTATCGTAGTGAAATTCATAAGAATGGAATAAAATATTCGACAGTTTCTCTCAGAGAATGTCCTCGTCTGTTGCTTCTCAGCAACGGAAGTAATTTTGTTCTTACATTAAATTTTACTAGGGATCTGTGGTCCAGGAAAATGAGTAAAATGTTGTTAATTATTACCTCAGTTAAAAAAAAAACGAACCTGCATTGATTCGCAGTCTTTTGTTGAAAATATGTGTAAATAGTAAGCGGTGGATGCTGACATGCCGTTTTTATTAGGGCGGGAGGGGGGGGGGTTACCTTGATAATTTATCTTAAAAGTGGCTAGATTCTAGGGCCGCTTATGGATCACCAGTCCGCCACTGCTTAGTAAAATCGCGGGCACTCAAGCACTGGTTAACCGCTAATAGTAGTACGCAACTTGCAAGCAACACGTGAAAGAATGGTAAAAAATAAAGTTCTAATTAGACCTCATAGATGAACCATAAAAATTTTCAACATTTTACAAGACTTTTGCGATTTCATAGCGTGTAAACATCTGCTTCACAAGCGATGAAATCGCAAAATGTATGAATTTTGTGCATTTTAAACATAGGGTTACTGATAGCCCCCGCAACTCCCGCAGAGCGGGGGAACCTCACGGCTATCCTCAACAGAAAAGTTTTCTATCATCAACAGAAAAGTTAAAATATTTGCGGGAACTTCATATGAAACTGGTTAAAGATATAGCCAGGAATTTTTGGCGGCAGCTTTGAATGAAGTATTAAAAAGAAAAACAATTTTTAGTATTTTTCAGTTAATAAGTAAAATCTTCAAGCAATCATTTTCTCTTTAGTTTATAAAAGCTGAGTGACGACAAAGCCGCTATTCCAGAGGACTTGAGGAACCCTTTTCACTTCCACAGCAATAGTTCCTGTACATGTATACATATTAACAAGAGAATATGAATGAACTATCAGTTGAATAAATGAAATGTTTATGTCAATGAGGATAAGGCGTTATATGTATATTACACTTGTCTGCATATAACTGAGCATCCTTCAGAATATAATGAGCTAAAAGGTGTTCTTCACGGGGACGAAAAATGTAGAGACCTATGCAATTTTTTTTATAACAAAGTCAAAGGAGAAGACTTTTACTATGTGCAAAATATTCGAACTTTATGTTGTGTGTGTGCGCGTTTTTTATATTCAAGAGCAAATAATTTAAGAAATTGTACTCCTTTTGTGCCGCAATTCTTAATTGTTACTCTTTAATTTGCTTACATATGTTCTGTACTTTCGTATAAATCGGAGAAAAGTCATTAGACACTGTCACACGGCCTTTATGTGTTTTGTGTGTGTGATCGTGAGGCATTTTAAAGAGGCTGGCTTTAGTTCTCTAAAATGATAAAATTTGCATATCATTAACTTTGGCGTAAGTGTTTGCAATGGTTTGCATTGGTATAAAACTAGGGCATTCATTTTAATTACAACGTGAACAATTGTGTTCACTGAAGTGCAACGATTTTGTTTTTAGGGAAAGCACCCATAGGTACCAAAGAATTTGAATTACAGAACGCACGTAAAATCTAGTGCAATATGGAACATAAAAATTCCAGTAATTGAAAGGAAATAGATTTTCGTAAAAGTGCCTCTAAGATTATTTTTTTGCGGAAGGGGGTGGGCAAGTTTTTCAGGTACGCCACTGATTTTAAAAGCAAGTAGTGCTATATTATCGTCAAGAGAGGTTCACTGATATCAACAACAGAATAATGTTCGCATTATACTTCCCCTGATATGTTTGTGCTTAACACCATGCTCCTGCTGCTAGAGATCTGTGTGTGTGGGAGGGCGGGGAAGATTTAGCGACCACCATGAGCAGTTCTAAAGGTCATAAGCAGGCGCCCGTCCCTAATTTAGGGTCACTGGTTCCAGGGAAGAACCAGCGCTGTCGGACAGACTCCCCGCCATGCCTCATCCAGAACTCGAACCCGTGTGCATCTAGGACGGAATCCAAACCATTAGGCTTCCAGGGCGACCTGCTAGAGATTTAATGGCTTTAGAAAGTAATTTTGTGTTCACCTTGTTTTCCATTTCTCTTGTTGCATAAATACACGTCAAACACCAATTTTCAGCGAAGAAGTGAATTTAAGCCGTCGAATAAAATATACTACTTACCTGTAACTTTGTCGAGTATTCGGGCAATATATATGCATTGGTATTATGCTCTTCTTGTTTCCTTAGCTTCTATAATCATTAAGATTCAACCGCTTCTTCCGCCGAAAGCAACTCTCCCCGCTCACTCCCAACTCGAAATGAAAAAAAGAAAACTAAAACAAGCCACAAGCTACTTCTATTCAGCCATTGGATCAAAAAGTGACCTCACAGGTCACAACACGCAAAACGGCTGCGAATCAAGGTCAGCAAGTGAATGAATGGTTCGTAATAGCCAATGCTCTGATGTCAGTATCCTCTTAGATTCCAAAGTACCTTACTTTGTTTTACAATCTGATACATCTCATTACCCCTTTTAGGAGTTTTAATATTTCAGGAATTTTACGTTCGAAATGTCCACAACTTTTATGACGTTTCCCGGGCACACAAAAAAATTAAAATCTGCTTACTACTGGCAGTTATCAACATCATTTGAGAATAGATACTCAATGCACGAGAAATCACACACTAATATTAAATAATTCTGGACTAACCCTTGTATACGGTGTTCCAATTTTGGACATCCCAACTTTATGGTGATCTGTAAAAACAATCTAGCACGAGGACAAGAAATTTCCAGCTTGCTTTAGTTGCATGCCTTCTGACCACTTAACCTGTTGCTGTCTGATGTTTTTATGTCAGTATTCGAACTATGTACTTCCTCGAGCCTGTTTTTTTCCTTTCCATGTTGTCAAAATAAAAAGGAGGACAGTAGAGTTCCACTGCTTTTCCTTTATGCTTGTGATTTGCTCTGTTCCGTTTCGATGTCCTTTTCCACGCCTTCGTCTTTTTCTTTTCTTTCTTTCTTTTTAAGATGCTTGCCCTATGGCTTTTTTTGCCAACCAACAATCCAGTGTGCTTTCTGAGGTTTTCCTCTGGATTTGACTTCTCTGTGGGATTTTTTTACCGGCATTGGCTTCTAAAATTTAGTTTGACTGCTCTTTTTTTAGCACGACTTTTGTAAAAAACGATCGTGCTTATGTTATCGGTTTGTCCGTCTGTGGACACCATATCTCTGCAACTATTAGTCCGAATTGAAATTTTTTTTTTGCATTGGGAAGCCTGAAATATGCGAATGATGATCCCTTATTTCGTTTTTTTAACGATGTACAATTTCGCCGCTAGACGGCGTAAATGCAGATATCGAATTCAAAATACATTTTATTCCATATATTTGATTTTAGGCATCCGATTGAAAAAATTATTTTACCTTTCGATTCCATTTATGTCGAAGAGTGCTTTTAGGTATGGTCACTTTTTCAAGTTACGCATAGATTTCCGCTAGGGGGCGTAAAAGGAAATTTCCCCCGATATCTCTACTTCTAAATCTCCGATTTGAAATTTTTTCTTCAGCGGATGCAGCTCCTGATGGAAAAGGTTTTGCATGTATTTTCTAATTTTTGGTAAAAGAGGGTTGGCCACCAGGGGGCGTAAGTCTTAATTTCCGCTTCTGATGTATTAACAGCAAAATCTGAGCTTCTAGAATCTTGATTGAAAAAAATTGGTTTGTGGACCGATCGATACTACTCGCGTCGATAAACCTTTTCGGAATATTTTCTTCTTAAAATAATGCATGGTTTCTTCGCCAGAAGGCGTAGATGTATATCATATTTTTTATCAATATCTCAACTTCTAAGAGTCCGCTTTGAAAAATTCCTTTTTCGTTGGATAGCATTTCCTCTGCGAAATATTTCTCATATAATTTCAAAAATTTCAAGTAACTCATAGGATTTTAGCTATGGACCTTAATGTAAATTGCGCGTTTTCCCCGATATTTCTGCTTCTAAAACTCCGATTTGAAAAATTCTTCCCGTGTCGCATACAGATCCTGATGGAAAATGTTTTTCATATAATTTCTAATATTTGTTAAAGAATGGCTTGGCCACCAGGGGGCATAAGGGTTAATTTCTGCCTCTGATGTACTTGCAACAATATATGAGATCCTGAAAACTCGATTGAAAAATATCTTTCCTGGACCGATACTGCTCACATCCAAAAACGTTTTGAGAGTACTTTCTTTTTAAAATAATGCATGTTTTCCCCGCTAGGGGGCATAGATGCATATCATATATTTGTAGATATCTTTGCTTCTAAGATTCCGATTTGAAAAATTCTTCCTTGTTGGAGAGCGTTTCCGCTGCAAAATGTTTCTCATATAATTTCAAATTTTTCATAACGCACAAATCTGCAACCAGAGGGCGTAAGTTCACGATTCCGTTTACAGCAATATCTGCGGGATTAAAACCCGGATTGAAAAACTTCTGTTTTCGGTCATATACTACTGTTTTCCATACCGGTTTCTTTGACTTTGATTCGCGTCAGAACGGATTCAAAAGACGTACTTCTTTTTTGATTGGAGGTTTAACGACCACCGTGAGCAACTCAATGGGCTATAAGCAGTCGCCCGTCCCTAATTTAGGGTATCTGGTTCCAGGGAAGGGAGAGAGCCAGTGCCGTAAGACAAACACAACATCCATGTCTCACCGGGATTCGAACCCGGACCCCGTTCCGGACGAATGACCAGAGGCCATTGCTTAGACCACTGCGCCACCGGGGCCGCAAAAAGACGTGCTCATCGCACACAAAAATTCGGTGTCACCTTTCTTGTTTGGTTCTGCTGCCTTTTTCCGTGTTTGCCCATTTGAATTTTCAGAACTCGATATGACGTTTTATCACTACTGTTTTGTTAATGGTGGCTACCAACTTTCACTTTTAAAATTCGTTTCCCTAAATTTGGTATTCGCATTCGAATTTTATGTTTCGCAGCTCTGATGTTTGGCTGTTTTAACTCTGCTGCATGACGTGAACACAGAGTGCTCGACATAGAAAACGCCACATCAGGAAGAATTTGTCATGTATGTGTGTCTACAGTTGAGTTAAGTTGCAAACCAATGATGTGATAGGGGAGGGAAATGAAAGGGCAAAGGTTCTCAGAGTGGGTCCATAAGAGAAACCGAGAGGCGTTTAAACATACCCAAGTCAACACTTTTGGATGTACTGAATAAGTGGAAGACACATGGCGTGCCTGAAGCAGCAAAACGTACCAGCGGACCAAAGAAAATCAGTGATAGAGGACGTCGAAGCCTCAGGAGAGTCGTTACAGCTAATCGACGAAGAACTGCACAAGACCTCAATGTACAGGTGAGTAAAAATGCTGGAACCTCGGTATGTACACGTATCATTCGCAGAAAACTTCATACCATGAGATACCGTGGTGGTGCGGATGCTCATAAGCCTTTCATCTCCACTCGGAATGCTGCTCGTCCTTTAGCATGGTGTAAAGAACATTTATCGTGGACCGTAGATCAATGGAAACGGTCCTATAAACTGATGAATCCAGATACACGATCCATCAGTCTGATGGCCGTGTGTGGATATGGCAGCAGCCGGGGGAACGCTCTTTACCACAGTGTACTGTTCCTACCATCAAGTATGGAGCTGACAGTGTGGGGGTGTTTTTCGTGGTATGGTCCAGGCCCATTCGTGGACAAATCTGTTAACCAGCACGTCTACTTCGATATTCTGGACAATTATGCTTTACCAACTCTGTGGCAATACTATGGATTCGAACCTTGTTAGTACCAGCAGGATAGTGCACCGAGCCATAAAGCAAGGACTGTTACGGCGTGGTTTAACGATAATTCCGTATCGTGTGTGGACTGGCCAGCACAGAGCCCTGATCTTAATCCCATAGAGCACCTATGGGATGAATTAGAGCGCCGCATAAAAAGTTTGGAACCAAGGCCAACTACTAAGCAACAGTTAGCCGCAGCATTATGTACTGAATGGAAGGGCATACCCATCGCTGTGTTCCAAAACCTTGTCAAAAACATATCTCGAAGGGTCAGTGCATGCATTAAGGCCAAAGGTGGACCGACGCCGTACTAATGTTTGTCAATAAATGCTATGTTGTGTTTCTCTTCTAGGTGACCGGTGACTTTTGTCAATATAGTGTATATGTCGATGTATCTGTCAACAAAGTCCAATAAAAAAAATTTTAAACCCCCAATCAAAAAAATAAAATAAAAATATAAACATCGGTGACGAAAGCACGTGTAAGGAGCCAGAAAGCCTGGGTGACATCAACGGGAATCTTCGCATCGTGGCGGAAACGCATGTGTTGTGTATTTCGCAAATTCGGTCGTTTACGGGAGCCGGTTCCTCACAATCGAGTCAGTAAAGTGATCTGTTTAAAATTCCCGTTCGTTGGAAACAGAAAGTGATGTGAGGTCTCTTCCGGTGAGTGACAGTTTATGTTCACAAGGTTTAGAATCCATACATTAAGCGTTTCGAAATGGTGTGTGACGTTTTTTTTTATAGTTAATTGGTTCACTCTGTATTAGTACAAATACCGCCTTTCATATTTATTAATACATTACAGAATTAAATATAAACGAATACGAGCTACACATTACAAAACTACAACATGGGCCAGAGTTCTAAGCTGGTGTCCCCATCTGGTGAGTGAAACCGTAATAAAAAATCAAATATGGAAAAAATATAAATTTATAAATTGCGATGTATCTTAATTTTACTGCAAATTATTAGGTAAAACCGAAGATGAAATTTTTATAAGATGGTTCTAGTAACACTTACGTAAAGATATTTGATCCAGTAACTAATTAATGGGCAATGAAACGCCAGCTCCAACCGAAGAACGAAACTAACGTGTGTTTTCGGTCCACGACTCGGGAACCACGGCGAGCGACTGGGTCAAGCGAACTGTAAACGACTTCGTTCTCCGCGAACGAGTTCTGTTGGAACTAGATCTTTTCGTTCACTCTGTCGACCGGGTCACTTGGAAGGGATCACTAACGAACGACACATCTTTAATCGGATGCAACAACAATAGGTGGAGGAAGGTAACGTGCATCGCCATAGTGGGCCTGGTGCACGTAGGTGGACGTTCAAACGATTCGATTACCGCATTCAACGGCAAGCCGTAGCGGATCCACAACCCACAGTGGACGACATTCGACAAAATGTACAGGCAGCTATAGATAACCCTGTATCGACACGGACTGTAAATCGCAGATTGGCTGAGGCAGGTTTTCGCTCTCGCCAGCCATTACGAAGACTGCCACTCACTGCAGCACATCGTCGCGCCGGTAGCAGTGGTGCCTTATCGGACATACGTGGCAGGACGAATGGAGCCATGAATAATTCAGCGACGAGTCTCGCTTCTGTCTTAGCACCGACGACAGCCGATTGAGAGTCTGGAGCCGACGTGGTTCCCTGGCTAATATTGCTGCTACCCGTGAACGTCATACGGCTCCTCAGCCTGGTGTTATAGTTTGGGGCTCTATCAGTTTCAACAGCCGTTCTCCGCTCGTACGCATTGACAGAACGACGATACGTCGATGAGGTGTTGAAGCCTATTTTGTTGCCGTAAATATCTCCGTGGTGTCCGTTATTCCCAGTTTCAACAATATAACTCCCGTCCGCACACTTCCAACATCAGCAAGCAGTGCTTACAAGGAGTCCAGGTGCTGTCCTGGCCAGCGCGATTCCCAGACTTCTCCCCCAATAGGGAACGTGTGGGACGTCACTGGAAGACAACTTAACTCCTCTGCATAAGCCCCTCGCTATGTCGGCAAATTGTGGACACAGATCAACGAGGCATGGTCAGCAGTACCTCAGGACATCATCCTAGGACTCTTTGTCGTGAAGAAACAATTGGCTATAATTTTATCCTACAGAAGGATAATGCACGTACTCACCGAGCCAGAACTGTTGACTAATATCTTGAAGAGAACATCATCAACCTTATGAAGAGGTCACCTCGTTGCTCGCACCTGAACCGTATCTAGCCGTGACCTTCGTAAGACGTTGGTCACGATCTAGCATGCTTGGGATGCTTTCAGCTAGACATGTTGAAGCCCTTCAAATCCTTCCCCCAAACCTGCAGGAACTTCGGAGCGCCTTGGTAGAGCAATGGTCGTTAATGCCAGAACAGCTTCTACACTATAAAAAAAATAAGTGGTGTGAATTCATGGAAAATTTCTGAAAATAATATGCAGCAAAGTTGCGGGTAAGTGTCCGTCTTTTAACGAAATTTCCGTTTTGAAAATTTCCCGTTGTTTTTAACTTCCGTATTTTCACAGATTTTTCGTAGTCAGTAATTCCGTTTATTTCAGAAAAGTCCATTTCAAGTTTTTCCGTATTTATACTGAAATTTCCCAAAATCGAAAACACTGAATTTTTCAGCCCTTACGTCAGTAAATCCTTTCGTGCCGGTAGCGGGGATCGAACCGAGGTATATTGGTTTGGGTCTACACAAGCCGCTCGTCTTAACCACTGAGCCAGAAAGTCTTAGGAGTCGCAAGCACGTTCAAGGTAAAACTAATTGCTAGATGATTTTTTTTATATTCTTCATTAATGCAAATGATTTAGTCATTTTCTGTTGGAGCTTATTTTTTTATACAATTGTAATGATTTTATTTTTTCTGTAGGACGACGCATCACAAATTAAGTATTTTTTTCAACGTGATATTTCGAAGGAACAGAATGCTTTGGAACTTCAGATCCTTTTTTATTTTTTTTAAGGAAAATGACTTTAAATTATCTTAAAGAAAAGGTTAAATGTGCTGCACCGGTGGCGCAGTAGCCTAAGCGGTGGCTTCTGATCATGGGTCCGGGTTCGAATGCCGGGGAAGCAGGGATGTTTTATTTGTCTTACGGCACTGGCTCTCCCACTTCCCTGGAACTACACTGGCGGAAAGTGAAAAAAGAACACCAAGAAGGAGACGTCTGATACCAACGAAATTTATACAGCATAATAACGGAAAACAGAGGATAACGTGATCAAAACATTATGGCAAAATACAGCTGTATTTGCTGGTAAACTGAAAAATAACATTTCCATGTTACATGGTCAGTACGAGTTTGAACCGCCATGAACTGCGTCACACTGTTCAATTCTGGCATGGAGTCTGTCGTACAGATGTTGGATGTTAGTTTGGGGTATGAAGTTCCAAGCATCCTCAACCTGGACGCGTAAATTGGAGATGGTCGTGGCTGGCCGTGGAGACCGGATACGTCGTTGTCCCATAAAATCCCACACGTGCTCAATGGGGGACAAATCCGGTGAACGTGCAGGCCATGGAAGTTGTCTCACACCCTGAAGTGCATGTTGCGTTGCACGTGCCGTGTGTGGGCGTGCGTTATCTTGCTGGAAAACACCACGATGGACCGACCTTACAAATGGCACAACAACGGGCTGAATAATGTTGTTGATGTAGGAGGTGCTGTTTAACGTATCCGGTACAAACACTAGTTGTGTACGGGAGTGATAGCTGATCGCTTCCCACACCAGGAGACCAGGTGTAGGCCCTGTGTGTCGCTGGCGGATGCAAGAAGGGTGGAGACGCTCCCCTGTGCGTCTGCGAACACGCACACGGCCATCGGAGGCTCCCAAGCAGAATCTTCTTTCATCGCTGAACACGACAGATCGCCATTGCGTTCTCCAGTGCAGACGTTGGCGACACCACTGCAGCCGTTCCTGACGGTGGGCTGGAGTCAGAGGCACATGTGCACGTAGTTCTGCATCCAGTAGACGGTTGCGGATTGTTCGCACAGCCACCTCAGGTGCAACGGCAGCTCGGATTTGCGTCGCAGTGGATGTTCTGCTTGACAACGCCGCTCTTCTTATGCGTCGATCGGTCCGCTCATCAGTCCGTCTGTGACTCCCGGTTCCACGTCTTCTCGTGTGGGAATGTTCCTCGGACCACCTACGCCCCCATCGTATCACCACCGATACTTTCCGTCCAATTCGCTCCGCAATACGACGATACGACCACCCGGCCTCGCGGAGTCCGACCTCGCTCGAAGTCCGATAACTGCTGAAATCGTACACGTCTTCCATGTCCAGGCATTGCAGCTTCTTCAGGATCTTTTCACATGTCCGTACGCCGACGACTGATTACATTCACTTCGCCGTACTCCTTAAATACCACCGACGATAATTTGCATATTATGCCGTGCTGTGCCGTAAGCGCTCACCGGTTGGTCCCGAAATTAACATCACACCTACGTAAACTCGACCCCATTAACATATGTAACTTTCATGATCGTCCGCCAATTCCTTTTTGGTGTTCTTTTTTCACTTTCCGCCAGTGTAGTTACCTTAAGCCGTCCCGGTGTGGCAGTGGTCTAAGCGATGGCTTCTGATCATTCTTCCGAGATGGGCTCGGGTTCGAATCCCGTAAGGCATGGATGTTGTGTTTGTCTTACGGTGCTGGATCTCTCCCTTCCCTGGAGCCAGGGACCCTAAATTAAGGACGGGCGACTGCTTATAGCCCATTCAGTTGCTCACGGTGGTCGTTAAACCCCTCAATCAAAATAAAAAAAAGGTTAAATGTACTGTTCCGTAATATTATTTCACAGAACTTCTAAATATAAAATTTACTCTTGATAGCTTTTGTTTTAAAAATTCCACAGACTGATACATATACATCGTACAATCGCTTGCACAATAATTTAAATACCCGGTTTCTTACGGTAACACAATATATAGCAGCTGTTGCACAAAATGCGGGAGAGGAGAAGAAATATCCTGTGCCACAATAACCAAATTTCATGCTATATTCTATCCACGATATCCGATCTCGCTACAGAACTTCAAAATCAGTTCCTTTGACAGACAATTGAAGCTTAACAGTCAATCAAACCTCAAGTATTCCTGCGGATCTCTCCTATTACAGAAATGTTTTCGTTATATGGATAGGGAAAAAGTGAGAACAGAGTTTTTCCGTTAATATACGAAAGGAATTGCGGAAAGGTTTCTGAAAATTCCGAATTTTCCTGACGTACAGAAATTCGGGAAATTCAGGTTTCTTTTCGTTATTTTTTGGAAAAGATTGTGTCAGAACAATGCTTCATTAATTTCACAAAAAACATCACGGAAAGTGGGTGGTTAATTTCAGACATTTTTTTCAGTGTAGACACTATCATTATGAGGGGTAAATACACTTCGTATTTACTCACTTTCGCTATTTCGTTTTAAGCATGCCTGATAACTAGTTTACTTGTTATTTGTTTAAATAATAATTAGTTTTCCTATTTTCTTCATATAATACGGAAGGGCATATTAAATTATTTGTTTTCCTCACATTTCATGAGAAAACTCCTTATAGTTTTCGAGGCATTTCGAAATTTCATTTTGTTCCTTAATTTACGATAACCCAGGTACTATCTGCGTAGAAATTTTCATCCATAATGACTTTGTGGTTAGCAATCATAAAGGGCTCCAAAATGAAGGTATTGGTCCCGTGTCGAAGATTGGAAACTTATCGGTGTGGAAGTTCTCGTTATAGAACTCTCCAACTACAGTAAGATTGGCACCTCACGAGCAGCGAGTACGCGTAGGTAATGCAGGTAATTAGTTATATGCAGAGAGAAACCACTGCTCGTGTGCGAACATAAGTCTTTAACGGTTGAACAGTTATACAGGGTGTTTATAAAGTCCTTGTGCAACTTTAAACGTTAATAACATTGGATGTAAACCAATGAGCCATTACATCATGACCACCCCAGTGTAGAGAAATGAGCGCGCCTAGAGACCGAACGGTGGAGAAGGTGAAGTTCACAGAGCAGTATATATTCAACTCGAGTACCGGCTTTCGGTTATTAGAGTGTTCGGAGTCATAATAGGAAACGCTGCCGATTTATCGGAGTTTGATAAATGGCAAATTGTGATGGCACGGTGTCTCGGAACTACGATCTCGGAAACGACGCGGCTTGTGGGTTGTTCACGTGCCGTAGTAGTGAGTACGCATCAAAAGTGGCGCAAAGATGGCCAAACGACGAATCGTCGTTCAGACGTATGTCGTACGCAGCACACTGATGCCAGAGGGGAGCGGAGACTGTCGTGCATTGTTCACAGCGACCACAGGGCCACAGGGCGACAAACCACCCTCAGCTACAACAGTGGTGATCAGGGCAATGTGTCACAGCGCACAGTTCATCGCAGCCTTCTGCGCATAGGCCTGCGTAGCCGAAGACCCAGCCGAGTCTCCATGCTCACTGCACGTCATCGTCAACAACGCGTGAAATAGGCCCAAGATCTTAGAGATGGACCGTGGATGATTGGAAGAAAGTGGCCTGGTCTAACGAAGGAAGACTCCTTATGCATCACGTAGACGGCCGAGCGCGGATACGCCGATTACCAACGGAGGCTATGGTACCTGGATGCACTGTTGGCTGGAAACAGGCAGGCGGCTGCGGTGTTATGCTGTGGGCGATGGATTCTTGGGGCACGTTAGACCCCATTATTCCAATAGCACCATCCCTGACAGCTGTCAATGATCTGAACATCATTGCGGACCAAGTTCACCCATTCATGGCAACTGTGTTCTCTGCTGGTGATGGCCATTACCAACAGGATAATGTGCCATGTCACACTGCCAGAATCGTCAAGGAGTGGTTCAAGGAACATGCTGGTGTGTTTCTGTTGCCCTGACTTCCAAATTCACCTGACATGAATCCAATCGAATATTTGTGATTCGACTTGGAAAAGCGGTTTCGAGCTAAATCACCACAACTCCGAAATGTACGGAAACTGGAGGACCTGCTGATGACATCATGGTACCATATACCCCAAAATACCTATTACCACCTCATCGAATCGATGTCTGGCCGAGTGGCCGCTGTTTTGCGGGCAAAAGGGGGTCCTGCGGCTTATTTAATAGGTGGTCATAATGTAATGATTCATCTGTGCATACATTTTTTCGATTATATCTTAAAATTTGAATTACAGGTTATCAAAAGTACACGGTTCTTTGATTCTTTTATACGTTACCCGGTATGTTACAACTTTGAGAGAATTGAGACCGCGTTGTTGTGTTCCTTCTTGGTGCAGCCAAAGTTGAAACTTGATCCCTTCAGAGAAGGGTATGTGGTTTACTTTCGGTTTGGATGAAAGATTGGTTTCGAATGTCATGATTCGCACACATATGAGCTATTTCAAAATTAATAAATTTCTGGGACGTTACTTTGTGGCTTCACTATTTCGTGGCATAGTAGAATAAAATAATAGAATGTTGAAGAATACAATAGAATCTTAAATGTATCATCAGGTTTTAAATGGATGCACTGAGGATCGGCTGAAAAAAGCTATTAATTCCTAAGTTCCATACTAAAACACTATTCTCAGATTCTTAGTTGTGAGGATTTAACTTAATTCAGAATCAGGATTTTTATAGTCAGGTAGTGGTCAAAAGAGAAGTTTGATTTTCACAGAGTTTATGAGTTTTGTAATGCGATAAAATACGTAGGTCATTTCAGAAGTTTTCCACACTGCGCAGGTGCTTCCCGTAGGATGATGCAATTGCTCCAATCGTTGCGCCTGCTGTGAGTCAGACTCCAGTATACAAAGTTGTGACTACGTTTGTTGGCTAATTTGTTCCTGTTCCGAAAAATTCTGCCTGGAAACGGAGAAAGAAAGTGAGTCAGGTCAGACCTCGCGTATAGCGACCAGTGATCCTACATTAAAATTGAAACTTTGTGAGGAAAGTCTCCTACCGAAATTCATAAAGCTTTGTGTGAAGTTTGTGCGGTTTGTGGTGTGAATCGTATCACAGTGTCATGGTGAGCTTCTCGTTACCCCCAAGGTTGGGAAAGCATCGAAGACGACTCAAGAAGCGGCCGGGCATCAGACGCAACGGACGGCACTTCTGTATTCATCGTCAACAGCCTTTTGGAAGAAGATCGAGCATGTGAAGAGACTGCATATGAAGCAAATATGTCTACCGCTTCGGTTTTCAGAATCCTAACTGAAAAATTACAGGAGAGCAAAGTGGGTGTCAAATGGGTTCCGCGTAATCTGGGTGAAGAGCAGCAAGCAGTTTGCAAAGGGATCGCAGAAGAATTGCTTCCGACGAATGAGACAGAAGGCGAGCAATTTTTGGACAGAATTGTTTTGCTATAGATGAAACCTGTGTACGAGATTTTGAATCGGAACTGAAATCTCAGTCCGCTCAGCGGAAACATCCGGAATCACCTCGCCAGAAAACATTTCCGCCACCAACAATCGAAGGTTAAGCTGATGATGATTATGGCCAATGACAAGGTTGGAGTGATAGCAACAGACAGCGTGCCTGAGGGGACCACTGTAATAGCGGAATACTACAGGTTTCTGCAAAATGTTTACGCCCAAAGATTCGCCAAAGAAAGCCCGACACTGGTGTCATTATTTTGCACGAAAACGCGAGGCCGCATATTGCCCGTACTGTAAGAGACATTCTGGAAAAGTATGGATGGTAATTGCTTCCCCACGCGCCATACAGTACTGACATGAGCCCAGCAGACTATGACTTGTTCCCAAAACTGAAGAAGCCACTCTGCGGGAAACGATTCTGGATCTTACCCAAGTAATCCGACGCCTCAACAATTAAGGTGCTGGAATACAAGAAACGTTGGGCCGCTGTCATAAAGAAACATGGAGATTACTTCGAAGGTCTGTAAAGGTATGTTATGAAAGAAATCAGTTTTTTTTTAGAGATAACCCACATTGTGTAAAACTTTTGAAATGACCTTCGTATGTACAATTTGTAACCTTTTTTTTTCTTTTCTTTCGTCGCCAATTCGACTTTAAGTAAATCATCATTAAGGAACGTCTTATGTTTCTTTAAAGCATAAATTTTGCAATAGTATTTGAAATTTCGTTTATACCTTTTTTTTCTATTTGATAAGGGGTTTAACGAGTAGCGTGAGCAACTCAATGGGCTATAAGCAGTCGCCCGTCCATAACTTAGGACCACCGGTTCCAGGGAAGAGAGAGAACCAGTGCTGTAAAACAAACACAACATCCATGCCTCAACGATATTTGAACCAGAGCCCATCTCGGACGATTGATCCGAAGATATCGCTTAGACCACTGCGCTAGATGTTTTTTAAGGTCATCCTCTAGAAAAACGCATAACCGGGACATGTATGCAGGCTTTTTTGTTTTGCTCATGAAGAATCAGAAAATTCAGCGAAAAGTAATACGTATATGCAATTGTATAATATTTCAAAGGCAAAAAAATTCTGCAATCGGCAACAAAATTAAAAAAAAAGAAAACAACTGTAATGTCTAAACAGTTTCATTGAGTTCCATTGTAAGATTTAAAAGCAAACTGAGACAGTATTTTGTGCAATATTACGTGCATGTTTCCCCAGCTTTTATGTTCCAATTTCCGGACACAGTTTACGACATCCGGCGCGGTTGCTTCAGAAAGGACTTGGAGTGTGTTATCGCGGAATATCTCAGCGACTATTATTCACACTCTCTGGGCTGGCAAAATGTAGGAAACCGGATCACTGGAACCATGGAACAATACCTGTCTTACGTTTAAAAGATTCAAATTGGTCATTCTGCGTCAGGACTGTCGCCGAAGATGACAAAAGGTCAACGATCCTATTTGAGCTGTTTCATTGTTTACGTTGGAAGAAATCGCTTTTCTGAGAAATCCCCTCCATTGTTTTCAACACATTAGGCATTTTTCTTTTGTGCAAACGATGCTTCGATGACGCAACAACAAGAAAAGACAATTATCTTAGAAAGAACGAGTTACCTGAAGTCATATAGCAAATTACTATGATTAATTATTCATGTGAAGAATATCAAGTAATGGTTATCGATTTTGAAGCTTTGCAATGTTAAATTTGTAATGAGAGAATTAATGAAGTGTAGACCTTGTCCGATTTATGATAATGTAAATGAAGCAGAAATTGCCTTGAAAATGATGAAAATAGTTAATGATTTCTTTCAAGACTGAGAACTGGTCCTCCAATATGCTTAGAATTCAAGTCATTTATCCAATATCACTCTATATGGCGAATTCTAAAATTTTTATAAAGATTTTAGACAGAATTTTGCGAATAGTAATGTGTTTGAATTAAATACGTATTTGCAGGAGAGCGACGGAGAACGATATTCCACTGAGTTTCCTACATTTTCTTTTTTCGTATTCTTGTCCTTTTGCACTCTGCAATGTTTAAGTAATTGAACCCTTATAAATGCCGCCCCGGTGGCGGAGTGGTCTAAGCGATGGCCTCTGATCATTCGTCCAAAAGGGGTCCGGGTTCGAATCCCGGTGTGGCATGGATGTTGTGTTTGTCTTACGGCACTGGCTCTCTCCCTTCCCTGGAACCAGTGACCCTAAATTAGGGACGGGCGACTGCTTATAGCCCATTGAGTTGCTCACGGTGGTCGTTAAACCTCCAATAAAAAAACACTTATAAGTTACAACCTTTCTTCTCCGGTGGTGGTGGTTTCGAACCTACAACTTGCAACTCCGGAGCAGCTGTTCTCTCAACTGACCTATGCTGGGAAGATTATCGTTGTTTCATTGTCTATTTGACTCATATGTCACCTCAGTAATACGTCATCCACGTGATGTGTTATGCCATCCTCCTTGAAAAAGGCGGTAGCACACGAAATCACAAGTTTCGAGCCAGCCGACAACCTTGCGCAAAGGATTATTGCATTCTAGAATTATTTTTATTAATTACATGTGTTGTGTGGAAGAATCATCGCATACAGTTTTCACACTTAACGGCTAGGACATTCATTTTCCTTCGGGCCCCAATAAAACCTTCTTTTTCCGGCGGTGGCATTCGAACTCACATCTTCTTACTCTGGAGCAGCTGTTCTCCCGGTTGAACTACGTCGAAAAGCTCATCGCTGCTTCATTTTCAATTTGATTCATGCATCACCTCAGTAGTACGTCCTCTATGTTATGTCACGTAGAAAGTTACGCACTAGAAACCTCAAATCAAACTTATCACTTAAATACTTTAACCTAACGGTGCAGGAACCTTCAGAGAAGATACTACAGAAAGGAAAACAATAACAAGCGACTGTAGACAACTGCGGGTTCATTTCTTTTCTTGCAGAAAGTTAAAATAGATTATGTACGTCACATTTCTTGTAGAGAATTCTGAGGCATTTAATTTGCTGCTATTGTCATAGTTTTTATTGGATTTTTTATTCCGTGATTGAATGCCGGTTGCTTTAACTAGCGACTCCTGTGATGGTTATATTCAAATGAATTTGAAACTTGGTCGTTCTGGGTGGTGTAGTGGTTAGCATACTCGGACGCTATCCAGGAGACGCGGGTTCGATTACCGCTCCAGGACTACGGAATTATTTATTTCGTAGTCCTGGAGCGGTAATCGTTATCTGACTTACCATCCAGGTCATATTTACACTAATAAACGGATTCACACCTTCGAATTCCTGCATTTATTTATTTGCGGGTTTATCAACCACAGTGAGCAATGCCATGATCTATAAGCAGACACCCGTCCCTAATTTAAGGCCCCTGGTTTCAGGGATGACCGGAAAAGAAACACAACATTCGTGCCTCACCGGGATTCGAACCCGGACCCAACTCGGGCAAATGGTCACTGCGCCACAGGGGCATCTCCCTGTATTTTGATGATCTTTCTTACTATCCCATAAAACAGCTAGCAGCGATGTACATTATGTATAAAAAGTATTCGGTTACCTCCACATATGCAAATAAGCATGCAGACGCGCACGCGTTGGATGCATTGGGTGCTGCATATGAAATGCAGTGTTGGTATGCCTGTCAGACTGCATTAGCCACTATGTCGCGCGGTGCTGAACTGACGGGCTTTGAAAAGGATGAATGCCACTTAGCGTAAGTAAGCATCGCCGGTCTTATGGAATTTCCCAAAGCCACTGTCGCTGATGTTCTTCATCGATAGAACGCAGATGGTGCCACTATATAGTAAGGTGACCAGACGTCCTCATTTTCTGGGGACAGTCCTCAAGTTCAATGCTTTGTCCTCAATTTCGTAAAAACATATTGAGGACGTCAAATGTCCTCAACTTATTTCTTAGTTTTTGTCCACAATTTTTGAAATCCCCCCCAAATATGTGTTAAACAAAAGGCGTAGAATTCAATTGAATTTACCAAATGCAACAAAATTTAGCATCAATTTCTTATTTAATTGCCAGGAAATGGATTCATAAAGGAAAGGTATGCAACTATTTTCCGAAGCGGATGAATTTTTCTGTGAATTAAGTTAGAAATCATGCAGTATTAATGGGAGACATGCTGAAGCATTCAACTAAGTCATCTCGATAAATGTGGTGTTACGATTTCGTTTCTGTTTTAAATACTTCTTTTCTATTTCAACTGGATTTAACTACAATTCTGGCCAACCAAAATGCAACACCACGAAGGAAGCATCCGATTGGCCTCAAATTCGAAGCACGCGTCGCCCGCGAGAGGACATGCAAACGATTAGCATTGCAGGGCATATGCAAATGTGCGCCCGGCACGCCAGCGAAAAGCACTATAAGAAGGGTGCACAGAAGACGTGGTGTAAGTAGTGGAAGTGTGTTGTGCTGCCGGACCTGTGCGTGGGAAGCTTCCTGATGCCTCGTCGCAGAATACGACAGTCATTCCAGCATGTTTCGGAGTTCGACAAAGGACGAATACTGGCTTATCGCGACAGCGGTTTATCGCACCGAGACATCGGCGCCCGTGTGGGACGACATCCAGCCACAGTGAGGCGAGTATGGATTCGGTGGGTGCAGGAGAGACGGACGGACCGACGTGAGCGATTGCCGCATCCACGGCACACCACCGAACGAAAGGGCCGGCATGTTGTGCGGCGGTCATTTACGGCTCGCACCGCCACGTGTGTCAGCACGTACCGTTCGACGTCGTCTGCAGGAGCGGGGACTTGTCGCACGACGCCCATTGCTCCGATTACCATTGACGTTACACCACCGGCGAGTACGGCAGCAGTGGGCCGTTGAACGCCGCACCTGGACTACGGAATGGCACGACATTGTCTTCTCCGACGAATCCCGCTTCTGCCTGCAACACCACGATGGTCGGATCCGCGTGTGGCGGCACCGTGGCGAGAGACTGTATGACGCCTGCATTATGCATCGCCATACCGGTCCGTCGCCTGGCGTTATGGTTTGGGGCGCAATTGGATATGACACCCGCACCCCTCTGGTACACTTCGCCGGTACACTCAACAGCCACCGCTACATCTCCGACGTTTTGGAGCCTGTAGTCCTTCCTTACCTGCAGAACCTGCCAGCGGCCACGTTTCAACAGGACAATGCGCGCCCGCACGTGGCACGCATCGTGCAACAATTCTTCACGGCCCACCAGGTGTCACTGTTGCCGTGGCCCGCCTGTTCTCCCGATATGTTGCCCATCGAACACGTCTGGTCGCAGATCGGCAACCGAGTGACCCGGCAAGCACCACCCGCGGCTACGCCTGATGAACTGTGGCAACGTGTAGAAGCAGCCTGGACCGGACATACCCCAAGCCCACATTAAAAGCCTCTTTCGTTCGATGCCGCGGCGTGTAGCGGCCGTTATTGCCAGCGATGGGGGCCACACAAACTATTGATTCATCTTTGTATCTGTTATTATGTGTCCAGTAAATCTGGCTTTGCTATCTCGTGTCCTTCTTGGTGTTGCATTTTGGGTGGCCAGCAGTGCGAAATATTTTTAGAATGGGAACTGAATCTCATCTTTCTCAGCATCTACTTTCTTGCAATTGAATAACTAATTGATGTTATTAATTTGGCTACATTTGATAGATTCCATTGAGAGTTCCACAACTTTTGCTCAGTACATTTTTCATTAAACTGATTCTTCAAGTGAGGTTATTGGACTTGTAATATTCCTTCTCATAGAGATAACATACAGCTATTCCATGATTTCTGCTCGGTCAGCGCATAGTAATTTTCTGGCTTCAGATATCTATTCTTGAACAGAATCACAATAATTTTTCAGTACAAATTCAAAATGTAACTTTGTTAGCAAGTGCTGCCCCTTACAAGTAAGATTTAAAATGTATCGGAAGCAATATCTTGCGTGATAGTATTTTATTGTTATTTTATACTTATTTCACATGAAAATCATTCTTCCGATTCATCGTATGTTTTCCAATGAAACTGGACAATTATGGGACATTTCATAACATTTTTTCCTAACCTTTGGCTTTCCCATAATATGTCAGATGCTGTCCTCAATTATGTTCTCATTTTAAAACGAAATTGTCCTCAATTTTGCATGGAAATTGAGAACAAATGTCATTTTGTCCTCAACTGCCTTCTCAAAAATCTGGTCACCTTACACTTGAGGTCTGCACGGGCCTTAATTTGGAAAGCCCGGCTCGTCATAAGCCGGCCCGTTTACGATTTTTTAATTAAAGCCCAGCCCGTATATTTCTCCTGTTTCTAAGGCCCAGGTCGGCCCGTAAAATTTCAACAATTACCAAAACGCGAATTTGACGCCTGGTGCACTCGGTCATTCGACTCCTGAAGAGTTTTCATTTTCTTAATTGCTACACGTATTCTATTACAATAAACGTTAATTCAGAATATTTCTGAGACTTTGTATAAGTCACGTGACGTCCGAGGAGGGGGGGGTTGTATACTCAAAAATATTGCATTAAAAGGACAATTTCCAGGCTTTTCAAATTTCCTGGGATTTTCAAATTATCATTCCCTACCGCCGAACCCGGAAATATCCACGGGGATAAGAATGGGGGGGGGGGGTTTAATTCGAAAAGTACGAAATATCCAGAATTATGAGCCCGATCGTTCTACTGGGAGAAGATTTTGTGGCTTTATAAACTGCACCTATCTCTACTGGCATATCATATCGCTGGAACCCAATATGTCTCTCGTGTGTGTGGGGGGGGGCGCATTTGTGCCGCTTAAGATGCGATGTTCCAGACTTTGTGTTGTCGTAACTCAAAAAGTTTTTGCTTTTAGTGCACTGCACAACGTTTACCGGCCGTCTAGTTTCAGAACGGGACAGTAATTTAAAATATTTCCAAATATCGCTTTTCCCCTTTACATTGTCTACAAGCTCTGTGCTATCGTAACTCTATTCTCCGGAGGCGATTTTTTCGCGAAAATCTTTCGCTTTCTTAAACTCCATAATAAGTATGGAAGAGTATTTATCAGCAACACTGAACTAAGCATATGCTAAGGGAAAACAACGCCAGACTGCCCAGCTAATCAGTGTCACAGAAGTTTTGAAAACTGCTGCCTGATAGTACAAATGGGGAAAATACGGCCCAGATTTATACACAGAAGTACGTTTCCCCAGACCATTTCTCCAGTGCCATTAAAGACAACTTAAAAGCTTTTCACACATCTAGAGAACAAAGTGCCGCCTACCAGAACTATAAAAAGATTGTCTGCGAACGGTTGGCTCGGTTTAGAAATGCTGCAGTTAATAGCCTGCCCTGAAGCGTGAGAGGAGGGCGAAAGTTTGGGAGAGAGAGAGAAAGGACCACATTCATATTGAAAAACTAAGGGAGCTGACCCACTCCAATTATTTTGTGGGAGGGAAGGATGTCGTAAAACTTTTAATTTTTCCATCAGCGGAAATTATTTAAATGAAATAAAAACTTAACCGTCTTGGTATGATATTTAATAAAAGATGAAACTATTTACAGATTAAAATACCTAACTAGAACTTTCGGGGCAACATTCACCCCATGATCAGGTGGAACACAGGGGTAATTCAGCACTCACTTAGCTTTTTATAGGAGTGCAGCGATGCACTATGGGAAAGAATCTTGAGTGTCATGTGTGTCGTGACTTTTGCCATTACACCGGAACAAAAGATACAATTCCCAAAAAGTAATTATAAGTATGGAAGAGTATTTAATTTACCTGAGGCCGAACAAGACGTTGCACGCATACGAATTGACAGACTACTGCGAAGAGGCAAACCGCAGCAACAACCTAATTCATCCCAGATGTATAAAGAAGAAAAACAGCAACTGGCTGTACTTAGAAATGGTAACGAAATTTCTATTTTGGCTGCGGATAAGACGCATCAGACGGTCTTATTAGGCATCTCAAAGTACAGGGATAAAATGCATGAAGCCATATCTTCTATTCCACACAAAGTAGTTGAGCGTGAACCAACCAAAGCAACATGCGCAGCGTTAACCAGATTGAAGAATGCTTATAATTTTCCTGAAGGCTTTTACAAAGCATTTATTCCCCCACCCGGTTGTCGTGTGCCCGATATATTTGGGCGTATCAAACTGCATAAAGAGGGGCTACCCATAAGACCTTTGGTCGCGGGCTACGTTAGCCCTACCCGACCACTTGAAAAAGCTCTTGCCCTTTATTTAGCTAAGTTAGATGAGAGCTCCCCTTAATCTATCAAAAGCTCCACTAGGAAAATAGAATGGATCAGAATGATTCAGCCACATACTGGCCCTTTGATACTAGCCTCTCTAGATGTGGTTTCACTGTACCCTAGCGTACCTGTGAACGCCACTCATCGTATCATTGAGGCCAAACTCGCTGATATTAATGCTCCCACTTCCGAAATTTCTGCCATTATGAACGCACTTCGTTTAGTTAAACGGCGTTTATACTTCAAATTCCATGACAGAATCTATTTACAAACTGAAGGCTCACCCATGGGCTCCCCACTTTCCGCAGTGTTGGCAGAAATTCTGCTACAATACATTGAAAACAAAGTTCTCAATGAATTTTCTTTACCTTAGGTACGTCGACGGCATCCTTGTGTTCTGGCTTCACTCAAAGGATGATTTAAATCAATTCGCCGACGCACTTTCGTTAGTATTTCCTACTATCTGGCTCACGACAGAACTAGAATCTAATCTCTCTTTACCTTTCTTGGATTTTCGTGTAATTCGTGAGGCAAATACTAATTCTCTGTCTTTCTGTGTTTATCGAAAACCAACAGATTGTAATAGTCTTTTCCCGTTTAACTCCTCACACCCAATCTCTCAAAAATTATCTGCTATCAATTTTCTTATTAGAAGAGCCTTCACGAATTTTTCAAACGATAGCCATTTACAGTCTGAGATTAAGTTCATTTTCAAATTGGCGGATAAACATGGATACCCAAGGATGATGGTTAACAAATTATATGACAGAATAGTAAATGAACGAACCATTAATCTGAAGCAAGACCCTAGGCCTAATAAACGGTACGTGGGAACATTGGATCAACACCCCCATATCAACAATGCACTATCTCGTATTTGCTCACAACATAATATACACTTTGGAACCCGATCACGAAACCTTCTATCATCTGTTAAAAAAGATCGAGGAACAACTGATATCATGAGCAAATGGGGTGTATACTATATTCCACTACTGGACCCCACTACAAGAGAACACATCAGCAATTATATAGGCTCGACACGTAGGAGCTTGGGTACCCGTGTCTATGAACATAAATACGATATCCGAACCAGTAGTAACAATACGGCATTATCGAGGAATGTCGTTAATGAAATACTACAACCAGACTGGGCGAACATTAAACTACTGAACACTCCAATGTACACACACTCGCTGCATTTTGTTGAAAGCACGTATATCGAAGCCTTGGGAGACGAATGCTGCAATGACTACACACCTACGGACATTTTAAAAACTTGGAAAGACCATATTACCAAATTGAACTTTAAATTACAGTAGTAATAAATTAAATATTACCAACAATTTACCAATATGACAATGACATTCATTTGTAACAAAATTTCTATTTTATGTGAAATTACTGTTTGGGAATTGTATCTTTTGTTCCGATGTAATGGCAACAGTCACGACCTACATGACACTCAAGATTCTTTCCCATAGTGCATCGCTGCACTCCTATGAAAAGCTAAGTGAGTGCTGAATTACCCCTGTGTTCCACCTGATGATGGGGTGAATGTTGCCCCGAAAGTGCTAGTGAGGTATTTTAATCTGTAAATAGTTTCATCTTTTATTAAATATCGTACCAAGACGGTGAAATTTTTATTTCATTTGACACATTTGTACGAAGTTACTCTTTCATCTATACGGAGATTATTTAATCTTATCTTGCTGCTGTATGTTGCGAGTTTTCCAAACGAGAAAGGCATCGTACAGCGATTGTTTTGCTCATAAAAAAAGCCCTGTTCGGCCCGTGTCTGTTTTACGTCAAATATTAAAGGCCCGGCCCGGCCCGGCCAGTTTTCCCAACCTAGAAATGAGCAAAGGCATGACCCGCGGGCCGGGCCGGTATTGGACCTAACCGGCCGGCCCGGGCCCGTGCTGACCTCCACCTTACACTACAGTGAACCCGCGCTCTAGAAGACCGCACTACAGGTCTGCACGGGCCTTGTGTGGCGAGCCAGGCCCGGCCAGGCAATTACAACTATAATTTAGGCCCAGCGCGGCCAGTGATGCACCATTTTGTATTATATTGTCTTTCTATTGCATTTTATTAAATTGTGACCTTTAAAGAGAAAAGAAAAAAGACTAAGCGCGTTCAAAATCTCCCTTTCTCTGAACTAGCAAGCAATTACACTACAAAAGTCAATCCCTACACGGATTAGGGACAGGAGAAACAATCACTGTCGTCCTACTCTCTCATACAAACACACTCCACGCCGCTGCAGCCCCCCCCCCCTCCCATTAACGCACACACTCTCTCGGGGTCGAATGTTTTTGTTGTCAACAAGCTCCAAAGTATTTTTACCATCTTAATACCTACAGATGGTGAAAACACTGTGAGTGCCTCTCCTCACCTCTGTGATTATGCCCTGGGACATGTTATGGAAGTAAGTAAAGCCAGCAAAACATTTGAACAGACCAGGAAATCGGGAAACACGACTTTTTTTCTTTACCATTGCGATAAAAAGAATGGGTCGACTTGGCCCGGCCCGTTGCTTTGTTCTCTAAACTAAAAAAACCCAGACCCGGCCCTTGGGCTTGGCGGACCGAATCAGCAGGGCCCGTGCAGACTGCACAAATTATTGAGTCATCGTGTCAAATGAAGCTTATTGAGGAATGTGAAGGTACGCACTTCCTCTGACACAGGCGTGGCCGTCGACTTTACGTAAGCCAATGAAGCAACTATTTGCGCCAGTACAATCCATCGGGAAATACATGCCCACGGTTACCATCGTAGGTCACCTGCGCACAATCCCTACTACACTTCAAGAGGACGACTGCGATGATATCTTGCTCGCCGTTCGTGGACCACTGAAAGAGGGTCGTGTGGAGTGCCAAATCAAGATACTCACTCACTCGTCAGATGGACGTATCTGCGTGTGAGATTTGCCCAGAAGAACGTTAGAGAAGAACTATAAAAACAAAGTACTGGTCTTTGTTTCCTGCAGTTCTTTACTAACGCTCCACCAGAGCCACGATCCCACGGCGTTGCCACTCCGAAGATGTCCAGGACAAAACCTCTGTGATGCCAGATTTCACATCTTTTACTGAAGCGAAGTGCCAGCCTTGTAGTAAATGGACCATGGAACGATATAGCAGTGGTCTAAGCGATGGCCTCTGATCATTCGTCCGAAAGGGGTCCGAGTTCGAATCCCGGTGACGCATGGATGTTGTGTTTGTCTTACGGTGCTGGCTCTCTCCCTTCCCTGGAACCAGTGACCCTAAATTAGGGACGGGCGACTGCTTATAGCCCATTGAGTTGCTCACAGTGGTCGTTAAACCTCTAATCAAGAAGAAAAAAGAAGAAGAAGAACGATATAAGTTTTAGTCGGATGGGCGCAAGGTCTGAATTGTAAGGAAGATGGGGGTAGGATTTCAAGCCCTTCCAATTACGTTAGTTTTCTGTGGACTACTCTGAAGGTGTGACTCGGGGCTTTTATCCACAGCAACCCGCTTCCTAGCTTCCTATTGCTGAGTTCTGTCTAACGTTGGCCCAGAGCATCATGGTCCGGCTGCAGTTGTTCGGCATAGAGGTTTCCATCCACAGCTTGACCACCTGGCACGAGTTCCCCGTGCACAAGAGCCTCACAATTCCCCCAAATGGGCAGCATTCTTTTCCTCTCGAACAGCCCTATTTGCATCACTGGCTGTGCATCCTGGTGTGGCCTCAGCCATTGGTTCCCAGTTGTAAAATAAAGTACGAACATCGACCTTTCATCCACTGTGTTGATATGACATCCAAATCTATCGTCCTGTAGATTTGACAGCAATCTGCGACAGAGAGCGATACGTCTCACCGGCTGGGAATCGAATGCATGGGGAACTACTCGATGATGCCTAGAGGAGAAACCAAGTCGCTGCCGATGCTGAATAATTATGGATTTGCCGCCCCGGTGGCGCAGTGGTCTAAGCGATGGCCTCTGATCATTCGTCCGAACGGGGTCCGAGTTCGAATCCCGGTGAGGCATGGATGTTGTGTTTGTCTTACGGCACTGGCTCTCTCCCTTCCCTGGAACCAGTGACCCTAAATTAGGGACGGGCGACTGCTTATAGCCCATTGAGTTGCTCACGGTGGTCGTTAAACCTCCAATAAAAAAAATAATAATAATTATGCATTTGAAAGACTCCACTCCAGCTTCCAATTGTCGCGTACTGGTGCTTGGGTTTGCTGTCAAACCCAAGGTGTCGATGTTGGAGGTCGTTGAACGTCCTGACCACGGCTTATCAACCATTTTCACCCAGTGCTACTATCCACGGTTTCCTCGCCTTTAACTGTGCAAACTTCTCTTGCTACTGCTGCTGTGCTTGACCCCATTTTCCAGTAATGGCGTAGGTACTCCCGAACAGCGCCTTCATCCTTTACTCTTTTAACAACGCGCTGTGGCCTTAGGGTATGTTACGATTGGTCGACAAACGGTTCATAACGATTTGCCGACACACGATTGGCCGACATAACGATTGGTCGGCATAACGATTGGTCGACAGAAATTATTAGTCGACATAACGATTGGTCGACAGTAATGATTAGTCGACAGTAACGATTTGTCGACAGCACGTTTGATCGTCATAAAGATTGGTCGACAGTAACGACTGGTCGATATAACAATTGGTCGACATAAAATGGCCAACGGAACTTGGAAAAAAATTTGAATAAGTGCAAACAGTTTGGCGGTAAATTGCCCCACCGGAAGATTGCCACACATCTTTCAGCAACCCGGAAAATTGCCTCACAGAAAAATTGCTCCACCGGAAATCGCCGTTCGTCCGAGAAACGCTTTGAATGTGTGGCACTTTTCCGGTGGGGCAATTTTTTGAGTTTCCGAATTATGTGTGGCAGTTACCCTAAGGTGCCTGTACCTAAAGTGCCCCGGGGCCCTTTCGGAAATAACATCGTTCAGAAGGCCCTCTATATAGATTTCATTTAAAGTACAAAAGATGACACTGGGGCCTATTTGGAAATAATATGTTATAATGCTGTACGTTCTGAGGACTACATTCTAAAAGATATTATTTCCAAAAAGGAACGTTACGTTTTGAGAGGTCAGTACGTTCTGAGAGGTACCGCTGCTTATATGTATGAACCATAATCCTATGAACTTGACCAATCGTTGACCAATCGTTGTGTCGACCAATCGTTGTGTCGACCAATCGTTATGTCGACCAATCGTGTTGTCGACTAGTCGTTACGGTCGACTGATCGTTATGTCGACCAATCGTGCTGCCGACCAATCGTTACTGTCGACCAATCGTTATGTCGACCAATCGTGCGACACCGGTGGCCTTATGCCAAACGCACGTCAACGGGTACCCGCTCAAAACTGGCGTGCGTTTCTCACAGGAATGGAAACCCAATATTATGTATTGGTCAAAGTGGGACAAACTTTGGACTCACCCTGATGCTACAGTCTGAAAAACTTGACTTTAAGCCTTGCTTAAGGTATCCCACTACGTTGGGGGCACGTTTTTTGAAAAAAATGTAAGAATGGGTAATTTTCTCTTGTTTTAGGAAGGCTAACACACAAAAACACATAAACGTTGAAAAAAATGATATCAATACAATTTTCAAGAAATTGGGAAATTTGTGAAATAATTTAAGGAAATATGTCGTTTAGGGTAAGCGCTCTAAATAAAAAAGTTACAGATATATGATGGTATTTTTTGCATCAGTATATGTGCATGACTATTATTTATGCAGTAAATCAAAAGGTAACTGATGCTCCTAAACACGGCTGAGATACTCTCATTCCTGCTTGCATTAGTGTGAATTTTCGACAAATTTCTTCACTATGTTAAATGTAAATAGCTATAACCAAACTTTGAACTGAATAACAGCAAAACTTTTAGTTCATTGCATGCACAACATTGTAAGGAAGATGTATACCAAGTTTCATCAATTTATTTACATACCTTTTGCAGTTATCAGGTTTACCGTAAAGAGTTCGGGACGAAAATCTCATCCTGCAATAAACGCGTTTCAAATGTCACTTCCCGTTCGTTTGGCACCTGGATTTGGATATTCCGATTGCTATAACTCTGTATCTATTCATCGTAGACAAGAAACAAAGGCAGTTTTGGAATTCTAAAGAATTGGGCTTTAAAATGAACGCATTTTTCACAAAATGTGAAATCTGGCCCAAAACGACCTTTTCAACGTAGTGGGATATCTTAAATGCTTCTTCTACTGATCACATTCCATGTTTTCCTGCTTTTATTCCTCATCGCCTACACTCTGTTTTTAAACTGTCAATTGTCTTTCTCTAACGCTGTTTTTAGGTACCTAAATCTTCTCCTTTTTTACGCTTTCCAACCGAAGGTTGAAGAAGCGTATATGCTCCAGCTTTGTCGGTACGTCTGTCCGCACGATAACTGGCGTAAAAATGGTTCGATTTCGATGAAATTTTAGTATGTCATTCGTCCGAAAGGGAACCGGGTTCGAATCCCGGTGACGCATGGATGTTGTGTTTGTCTTACGGCACTAGCTCTCTCCCTTCCCTGGAACCAGTGACCCTAAATTAGGGACGGGCGACTGCTTATAGCCCATTGAGTTGCTCACGGTGGTCGTTAAACCTCCAATAAAAAAAATGGGACAAATGGGGTCAAAGGTCACGACTAGGAGCGGGATGTATTCCATTGCCCTTATGCGCCATAACGTGCGTAAAAATGGTTCGATTTCGATGAAATTTCAGTATGTGGTAAAGGACCACTTGGGGACGAACCCTATTGAAAATGGACGAAATGGGGTCAAAGGTCAGGACATAGGATTGCGCTCCATTCCATCGCCCTTATCCCATATTATTAAGGTGGGCGTCAAGTAATTTTGCTTCCTATACTTCCAATGGAAAAACTTTTGTACACATTTCCTTCAAAATTAATGTGTTCCCAAGGATGAAAATTTGAACATCGATTAAAATAACTTCATATTATAACTTGGAATACTTAATATTTTCTAAAACATAACCATAATTATATTAAAAATCAATAACTTTTCCTTTGGTGGTGTTGAAACCAGAAAAAGGATGGCGCGACCTGTACTTTGATGACGTCAGTAGACAAACAAATGTTGGATTGCATAATTATGGTTATGTTTTAGAAATATTAGGTATTTCAAGTTATAAAATGAAGCTATTATAATCGATGTTCAAATTTTCATCCTTGTGAACGCATTAATTGTCCAGAAAAAAGATGGCGCGACCTGTGTTTTCATGACGTCACTAGACAAACAAATGTTGGATTGCATAATTATGGTTATGTTTCAGAAAATATTAAGTATTGCAAGTTATAAAATGAAGATATTTTAATCGATGTTCAAATTTTCATCCTTGGGAACGCATTAATTGTGAAGAAAATGTGTACAGAATGTTTTCCATTCGAAGTACAGGAAGCAAAATTACTTGACGTTCACCTTAAAGGAGCAATTTATGTATGTATGTTAATTTTATTTTGAAAACGGCTCTAAGGATTTTGATGAAAGTCGTTAACCTACCGTTTTCTGGTACTAGAAATCGATTTAGCTTGATCTCGACTTTAGGAAAATTCGTTTAGTGTGTTAAATAACCACTCTGAATTACCACGTTTTAAGTGTAGTGTCATGGCGTCGTCCCATTAAATGTTGGCGCGCGGTCACGCCATCTGTCTCATTACGTCACGCGTTGTGTGTGGATCCTATTAAAGTTTTATGACGCACACTCTTGCGAGCAGATGGTCGCGATTCCCATCTGTCTCATTACGTCACGCTACCACATACTAAAATTTCATCGATTTCGATGAAATTTTAGTATGTGGTAGGGGAACACCTGAGAAGGAACTATATTGAAAGTGAACAAAATGAGGTCAAAGGTCAGGACATAGGAGCGGGATCCATTCCACTGCTGTTATGCGTCATAACTAACATAAAAATGGTTCGATTTCGATGAAATTTTAGTATGTGGTAGGGGACCACCTGGGGACAAACCCTGTTAAAAATGGGCGAAATGGGGTCAAAGGTCAGAACATAGGAGCGGAATCCATTCTATATTTACGTTAAAATGTTTCGATTTGGATGAAATGTTAGTATGTTGTAGGTACCGGCCTGGGTACGAATCCTATTGAAAATGGGCGAAATGGGGTCAAAGGCTAGAACACAGAAGCGGGATCTATTCCATAGCCCTTATGCATCATAACTTACGTAAAATTGCTTCGATTGCGACAAAACTTTATCACGTTATTTCGGAGGTATACTGAACCAGTTCTGTCGAAACGGGATCAAAGGTTAGGGCACAGGAGTGAGATTTATTCCACAGCCATTTTCCTCATAACTTGAGTAATAACTTCAGTAATGATTTCTAGTATGTTGGAAAGCGTATCATAATCAATGCATTGCATGATTTTACTAACTTGTTATCATTTTCTTCTGGTTATTAAGAAAATCATTGTGATTTTTTTGGTGCAACACGAGCATTTCATCATAATTTTGTTTACCTTCAGATTCCAGTCTCCTAACGCATGGCCCCCAATGCCGCTTCACACAATCCTGCTGATACCACCAAGGGGAATTGGAACGACTAAACCAGGTAGGAAATGTTAGTCCTGTGATCCACTATGGAAATAAACATATTAACAGGGGAATACCTCAGAAATTCCCTCATGTAAAAGAATCTGTTAGATCCTAAATGCAAGAGAGCTGTTGGAATATGCATTGAGAAACATATCAGTCGTGAACAACTCGTAACTACAATTTAACGATGAATGTTTTAAAAAAAAATGCGCTCATGATTGAACGCCGTGTCAAATCAAGCTCAAAACGGGGTGTATTATGAGTTTCCTTTGAAACATTTGGTCAAAAAAAGTCTCTCTCTTGAAGACCCGACTAAATAGACATGAAGATCATTCTGAAAGTTAAAATGTGAACACGCGGCGCAGCAGTTATCCTAGGCAATTAATTTTTACCTGGTCACTAAGCGCCTACTGCGCAATGGTATTGGTATTTCCTCCTTGAGTAGACGCCTTATTTATGTATAGCCTTATTTTGACCTATGGACCAGTATCGGTAAATCGTGGGCCGCCCCGGTGGCGCAGTGAGTGATCAAAGCGCTGGCTTCTGACCATTCGTCTGAGATGAGTCTGGGTTCGAATCCCGTGTGAAACATGGACAGTGCGTTTGTCTTATGGCACTGGATCTCTGACTTCCCTGAAGCCAGTGACTCTACATTAGGGACGGGTACTGCTTATAGCCCATTGAGTTGCTCACTGTGGTCGTGAAACCCTAAATAAATAAAATAATTGTGATTTTTAAGATAAATGTTGGTGAATTACGGATTTCGGAAGATTTTAGATAAATGTTTGTGTATCACGGATTTCCGAATATCTCTGCGAAAGATTCGCTCTGTGTCAATATGTAGATAAGAAGGAGGTGGGGATGTTGGGTCATCACGGTGAGATACATGTACTTGGAGTGCCACTTTTCCAAAATAAGAAATCAGCGCTGCCAAAGTTATGTACTAGTTTTGTACACCCAAAAGAAATTTTTGTACACCACCGGAAGTGGTACTTTTCGGCTCTCTAAAAGTGGCACTCCAAGTACATGCTGGAGTGCCACTTTTTCAAAATCGAAAATAAATACTGCCAAAGTTTTGTACTAGTTTTGTACACCCAAAAGAAAATTTTGTACACCACCGGAAGTAGTACTTTTCGGCTCTCTAAAAGTGGCACTCCAAGTACATGCTGAGTGCCACTTTTTCAAAATCAAAAATAACTACTGCCAGAGTTTTGTACTAGTTTTGTACAGTTTTGTACACCCAAAAGAAAATTTTGTACACCACCGGAAGTGGTACTTTTCGGCTCTCTAAAAGTGGCACTCCAAGTACATGCTGGAGTGCCACTTTTTCAAAATCGAAAATAAATACTGCCAAAGTTTTGTACACCCAAAAGAAAATTTTGTACACCACCGGAAGTAGTACTTTTCGGCTCTCTAAAAGTGACACTCCAAGTACATGCTGAGTGCCACTTTTTCAAAATCGAAAATAAATACTGCCAAAGTTTTGTACTAATTTTGTGCAGTTTTGTACACCCAAAAGAAAATTTTGTACACCACCGGAAGTGGCACTTTTTGACTCCCCTTTGTGGCCCTCGAGCATGTACTTGGAGTGCCACTTTTCCAAAATCGAAAATAAACACTGCCAGAATGTTGTACTAGTTTTGTACAGTTTTGTACACCCATAAAAAATTTTGTACACCACCCGAAGTGGTACTTTTTGACTCTCCTTTGTGGCCCTCGAGCATGTACTTGGAGTGCCACTTTTCCAAAATCGAAAATAAACACTGCCAGAATGTTGTACTAGTTTTGTACACCCATAAAGAAATTTTGTACACCACCGGAAGTGGTACTTTTTGGCTCTCCTTTGTGGCTCTCGACCATGTACTTCGAGTGCCACTTTTCCAAAAACGAAAATAAACACTGCCAGAGTGTTGTCCTAGTTTTGTACACCCAAAAGAAAATTTTGTACACCACCGGGTGGCACTTTTTGACTCTCCTTTTGTGGCACTCGAGCAAGTACTTGGATGCCATATTTCCAAAATCGAAAATAAACACTGCAGAATGGTGTACTAGTTTTGTACAGACAAAAGAGTGTTATGTACCCCTCCGGCGATTGTTCTCTTTGGTTGTCCAGCATGCTCTTAGAGTGTCATCTTTCGAAATTCGGAAGTAAACACAGTGCTGTCTTTTTCCAGTTCATTACATACTTTTACTCCTGTTCATTATACACAACCAGCTGTCTTCGTGTTCATTATACGCAACTTTTTTTGTTCAAGGTCACAAATTTTCATGCGGTTGTCTTGTATAAACTAAGAAATTGTCGGAGCCTTCATTTTTATAGTAAAGGAAGAAAAGAAACAGTTTTTTTTGTTGCTTTGTTAAGCAATGCTTTCAGCAAAAGCATTTCGAAAATGCGAGGAAGAGGAATTCAAATCAACGCGTATCATCGCTTCCAGTCTAGCAGCCATGCCGAGCAAGGTTGGGGGAGGGGAAGTTGCAAAACACCTCGGCGCATTCGCAGTGGCGTAACTAGCACAACTTCTGCCACCCCAGAAAATTTATTTCAGCACCCCTAAGCATAATAATTTTTCCATAATTTCGGACACTAGGGAGGATGTGTTTTTCACGGTGTTTGTTTTGGGAAATTGGGGATGTCAGGAAGTTAGGGAGACTGTCTGGTAAAGTAAATGAACTACCTATAGAGCCCTGTAGTTTTGACTTTTAAAATAAATTTTGGAACAGATGTACATAATGCAAGGTTATCAATCAGCCAGTCAGATTTAACACTGTGACCTGTCAAATGCATAATCATGAATATACGTTTTATCGCATTGAAGCGAATTCAGTAAAATATATTTAAATGTTTAAGGTTAACAACTATGAGACTTTAGTGATCGTTATTTTATATGGTTGTATACAAACAAGGAATTCAGTATTCTGCACTGCAAGAATGCAATATGGATTTCGTAGCTGCAGATATTAATTTGCATGTACAACAAAACTTCAATGCAGGCCAGGAAAAAAAGAGTGCGTGTGGAAATGCAATGTGCAGGTATGTGATGTTTACAAATATACGAGTACTATACCATACACAGTGTTCGAAGTGGGCCGGTATGGCATACCGGTAGTTAACAAAAATGGAAGTGAGCATACCGGCAGTTAAAAAAAAACGTTATTTACCATCCCGGTATGTAATAAATTATAAACTCTTCACAAACTACGTAAAGATATTAGGATGAAAGCACAAATTAACGCAAAAATCGGCAAATGACATTTTTAACGGATAAAATTGATAATTAGTAGCTGAGACTGAAAGAGACGACAAACCCTTCAATGAAGTTTTTTTAATTTTTACATTAATTTTATAATATTATATACATTAATGTTTTAATACCAAAAAAAAAAAAAAAAAACAATTATACGGAATGGTACGTATTTCTTTCGAAACCTCCTATTTATACTATGTGGATCTATGGTCTACACCATACCGGCAGTAGCTCTGTGCCACTTCGACCACTGAGTGTACCATATAACTACATAATATAGATATAATATAAATTATAATTATATGATTAAAATACAAGTGGAAAAAAATTATGCAATAAGTGGAAATTTTTATGTTTTTAGGCTTGTCTTTCTTTCTAGCCTTCATTTTTTGGCGAAATTATTAAGCGTTGAGGTCCATTCTTTTGGCAAACTGCCTTTCTATGCAGTGACAATTCCTGCAGCCTATCTTGCGACATGATGCTTCTCAAATAGTTTTTACAAATTTTAATTTGGAAAACGATCTCTGTACAGATGCTACTGTGACGGGTAGCCGTGAGTGTTAAGAAAAACATCAAGGCTATAATTACATAGTTTAGTACAAGCACCGACAATTGTAGGATCCACATCCTCCACAAGGAATCTCCATGTGGCCTCGCACTTTCCTTCAGCAGTGCACCAATAAGGCGATTGCAGAGCGATCGTATTACAACCCGGAGCCAAAGAGCCGAATAGCTTCAATGTGTAGGACATCCAGCAACCGAAAAATTGTTATGCTGTGTGTTGGTAAAACGTGGAAAGAGCGATGTATTTGTTTATTCAACTGACGCCACGTATTTGGGGGATTTTCACTTAGAATATCAGTGCTTCCAAAGTGTGCCATCCATTTTTTAGTGTTCACAAATTTGGTACACATGTAAACAATAATTACTTATTTTACACTTGCAGGTGTCACAGCTCATCGTAAATTCAAATAACGCAAACTTTCAATAATAACTTTTGGAATGTCCTAATATCAGTGTTCCATTGCATTTTATTTTCATTTATCATGGCCTTAATTGATTGAATTTACTTTTTGTTTCGAAATGCATCCACACGTCTCCCAAATTTCAATTTTCACCTAGAGTCAATATTTACCTTAATTTTAACATTTGCTAAATTTAACTATTAATTACACACATGAGCAAAACCTATCC
This sequence comes from Macrothele yani, assembly GCA_039090855.1. Classification (NCBI taxonomy): domain Eukaryota; kingdom Metazoa; phylum Arthropoda; class Arachnida; order Araneae; family Macrothelidae; genus Macrothele; species Macrothele yani. Next base: position 17,107,016 of record CM077012.1, read on the forward strand.
ATAACAGTTTGAAATGTGGTCAGGAAAGAAGAAACAAGATGATGGATGTGAAGACGAACTTTAGGCTTTCTCAAACACACTGATCTGTTTCCTTCCGTTCGACAGGCTATTTTTATTGCTCAAACATTACCAGTAACAATCTGCTCAGTGGAGAGGTCCTTCAGCACTATGAGAACGGTTAAAAACCTGGTTAAGGTCAAAAATGGCAGATGGACGTTGTAACGTACCAGGAGATGTGACGTACCTGCCAGCAGGACGCACATGACATAAAAAGGCAGATAGGAATCAGAATACATGTCCGCGTAGCTTAATTGGTAGAGCAACTTATTCCGGAATGAGTGGACCCGGGTTCGAACCCCGGCGCGGATAAAAATGACGGAGAAATTCACTTCGTTATAACGTTTATCTGGACTGTGCATGATGAGTATTCATCGAGAAAAGGTTTTTGAGAATAAACATGAACTCATTCAAAATGTGATTGTCAGATTTGGACAAAACCAAGACGTTTGCAGTTTTTATTTCATAGTATCTCCTCTAAAGTGCAAGAAACAAAAAATTGAAGGGGTATAAAAATAAACAGATAAATGTCTATAAAAAAAGGGGGGTTTATACTCATACTCAATAAAGGACGATGGAGCAGTGCATTTGTTTTATGTAACCCCAAGTTAATGTTTCCATACAAAAAGACTGTATTAAGTTGATTATTAAATTTAGCAAGAAGCCTACAGTAAGGTTAAACTTTTGACTCAGATATGAATAATCAGTGGCCAGTAATTGGTAAATGACATAATTATTATTATTGTCCGTTATTTCAATACTAAATATTGACTATAGAAAGAAAGATATGTCCAAGTTCCTAAACTTTTTTGGGGGGCTAACAGCTCTCCGAACCCACTCCCTAGCTTTAGGGGCTCGATGCACTCGCCTGACCCAACCCCTACTATACCATATAAAGACGCAGGGGTACTATAAAAGTAAGAAATAATTATGATAGTGGGAGTATACCCGTTTGCCCCCTCCCCTGAAAAGTTGCAGCGGACACCCATGCTCATGGGGGATAACGCTGCGGGAAAAAGTTTCCGGCCCTTTATATGATTTTTTTATCACCAAAATAGGGGTAAAACAAGTTCCCAAAGTTTGGCCAAATATTTTAAAAACTACATGACAAAATGATTATGTATAATTTCGCATTTTCAATACATGAAAAAAAAATCTTTACTTTTTAAAAACTTTGTAGTAAATCCGAATGTTATTTTGTTTTATATTCATACCCCTATTACTCCTTCTTTATTAGCATCGCTCTTTTCAAAGCAAATTGTTTACAAGTTGATTTCTCAATAGTATTAGAGTAAAATATTCTCTAATCTTTGCTTGTTTAAAATTTGTCAAAGTCAGAGAAAAAACATAACTATGAACGTTATTAAGTTTTACACCATCTATTTCATGGCTGAACTACAACAACAAAAAAACGTCCGCACCATGCCAAGAGTTGTAGCTTGCCTAAGTGCACGTTTTATTCAGAGCAACGATTGCGAAATAAATTTTTCATCTAAACCGTAACTAAACAACATATCCTTCTCTGATGAGATCAAGGTTCAACTTTGCACGAAGAAGGAACACAACAACGCTGACCGAAAGTAAACAGCATACCCTTCTCTGATGGGATGAAGGTTCAACTTTGGCTGCACCAAGAACTCAGTAACGCTTACCGGTTACGTATACGTAAACGAATCAAAGAACTGTGAGTTTGTGATAATCAGAAATTACAAAATTTATGTACATCGAAAAAAGCGTATAAATGAATTAATTAGCTATTATCGAATTGGAAAAGCTTAGAAAATACAGTAAAATATCGGGACTAATGCAGAATTACGTATAACTGTCAAAAAATATAACTGGAGTACGCATAGCCGAAGTTTCACTGAATATCTTTTTATTTCTACAAAGCAATGATTAAATATAAAAATTTTGTTTAAACTGAAAACCACTAGATTGAAAAAATATTGCGCAGAAATTCAAATTGCTTGAATTTCAGTCTGTGACGCATACCTGTAACTTAACCCTCCTTTCGAGTTGCTTCGAAACTAAACATTTTCCCACTGAAGAGTTCGATACTTCTCTATACAGCTTGTACATTTTAACGACACTGACAGTGAGTCACAGCAAAGTTTATAGAGACAACCTTGATTGTAAATAATGGGGGGGGGTAGAGAGAAAGATTGCAAGTAATTGTGGGGAACTGATATAAAGAAAGAGATTTAAACGAATACGTATTGTTGCTATATGTTGATCTAAGAGCTATTTTGTGTCAAATGATGAACCACAATGTGACGATTTTTTATATAGATGACCTTCGAACTTTCATTGAGTGAAAAATTAAGGGAAAGGAGATTTTAAACATAAATTCTTTTGCTGATTCTTCCAACTTGGCCGTTCGGCTTCTGGGTTATCACAAAAGTGTGTTTTATATGCAACAAACTAGGAATATTAATCAAATTAGTTAACCATTTAAGCTACTGCTTCGAAAATCAAGAGTCAAAAAGTACCACTTCCGGTGGTGTACAAAATCTTCTTTTGGGTGTACAAAACTATGACAACACTCTGGCAGTGTTTTTTTTTTCAATTTTGGAAAAGTGACACTCCTATTACCATGACCCCGGTTGTACGGTGATCGCGGAATACTTATTACTCGTCTAATTGGATAAACAGTGAGGTTGCGTTCCCATAAAAGTAAAGAACCCAATCTCAAAGTTTACGGACGTCGCGTTGTGTTTCATATGGGCTCGTTACGAGGTATTCATAAAAAACCCATATGCCGCAAATTGTGAATTTAGAGGAATATACACAGCCTATAAAGTTAGCTACACCCGGTTAAGTAATTAACAATGTTTATTAATAGAAAAAGTATATATAAGCAATTACATCCTTTAGGTGGAGGCCAAATAAAAGTTACGTTAAATTAAAAAAATATTGGAATTAGCCATGTGTACTGATCAACTGCTGCGTACGCCTGTCACACCCTTGAGCTTAACTTTAAAGTAACTCCCTCAATCTATTTCGAGGAGGCATAGCGACCATGCATATGTATATATCTAGTTAACATGGGAACTGGAGTTGGGAAAAATAACGTCATCTTACCTTCCTTTTGGATAGGGTGGTCTCCCGTTGAAACCCCACGCTGGTAGATGAAAAACTTGCGTGGATGTTGACTCTGGATCTATCGACTACCACGGCTGGGACCGCATACTCTCCGTTTCCTAACTAAGCCTCATCCGTCTCATCCTCGACTATCTCTGAAAATTGTACTTCGACTACCATCACTAGATGATCATCTCTAATTTTTCCATATGATCACCCCATCTTCTCTCGTGTCTGTGTATATATTTCCGTCCCTTTAATTTTTCACGTGATAGGGGCGTGCCTACATCTTCTACGAACTCTTCGCCTGGGGTCCTGATTGGTCAGCTGATCTGACCAGTGCTCGGGCTTAGTGGCTATTGGTTGGACCTCTGGTCCAGTTGGCTACCTCTTCGCGACAGCTGACCTGTTGTGCAGGTGGTACTTTTTTGTGAATTCCATACGGCCTATCTTACGCTCAGATGAATAGCGAGGAATTTAAAAGAGGCTTTCCGCTGCCAGAGTTACGACTTTTCTGTGACACCGCGATGTACTTTACGACTTTCGCTGGTGCCTCTCTCATCAAGGTGAAGTCGTAAACCCCAACTCGCCTATTCATCTGACCGCGTTCCGGATTCTTTGCCTGTGCCTTCAGAAATACCGGGATGTATTGTCCCACCAGCAACGCTAGCACTGGGGACATTTCTTAAATTTTGCGAATGCCATGCTTTTCCTCACAAGAGTGAAAAGAAGGTGAATTCCTTTGGTCATTCTTCACGGGTGTCCGGCAAACCGATTTGACCACCTGGGTTTTCTGCTTCGGTGAGGAAAAGGGGGTTTATGAGGCAGGAAGGGAGCAAAAGAAAAATAATTTAAATTAAGTAAAAAAAAATAATTTAGGTAAATTACTCCTGGTCTTTAAATTTTAATTAGGCCGTAAACAATGTGACCCGAACTACGAAGTAGTTCCGCGGCAACATTCCAATTACATGTTCGAGGGCCACAAAGGAGAGTCAAAAAGTACCACTTCCGGTGTGTACAAAATTTTCTTTTGGGTGTACAAAACTAGGACAACACTCTGACAGTGGTTTTTTTTTTCAATTTTGGAAAAGTGGGTCTCCAAGTACATGCTCGAGGGCCACAAAGAAAAATAAAAAAGTACTACTTCCGGTGGTGTACATAATTTTCTTTTGAGTGTACAAAACTCTACAAAACTAGGACAACATTCTGGCAGTGTTTATTTTCGTTTCTGGAAAAGTGGCACTCCAAGTACATGGTCGAGAGCCACAATGGAGAGCCAAAAAGTACCACTTCCGGTGGTGTACAAAATTTTCTTTTGGGTGTACAAACTGTACAAAACTAGGACAACACTCTGGCAGTGTTTATTTTCATTTTTGGAAAAGTGGCACTCCAAGTACATGGTCGAGAGCCACAAAGGAGAGCCAAAAAGTACCACTTCCGGTGGTGTACAAAAATTTTTTTTGGGTGTACAAACTGTACAAAACTAGGACAACACTCTGGCAGTGTTTATTTTCATTTTTGGAAAAGTGGCACTCCAAGTACATGGTCGAGAGCCACAAAGGAGAGCCAAAAAGTACCACTTCCGGTGGTGTACAAAATTTTCTTTTGGGTGTACAAAACTGTACAAAACTAGGACAACACTCTGGCAGTGTTGTTTTTCAATTTTGGAAAAGTGGCACTCAGCATGTACTTGGAGTGCCACTTTTAGAGAGTCGAAAAGTACCACTTCCGGTGGTGTACAAAATTTTCTTTTGGGTGTACAAAACTGTACAAAACTAGTACAAAACTTTGGCAGTATTTATTTTCGATTTTGAAAAAGTGGCACTCCAGCATGTACTTGGAGTGCCACTTTTAGAGAGTCGAAAAGTACCACTTCCGGTGGTGTACAAAATTTTCTTTTGGGTGTACAAAACTGTACAAAACTAGTACATAACTTTGGCAGCGTTGATTTCTTATTTTGGAAAAGTGGCACTCCAAGTACATGTATCTATCACGGTGGGTACTACAGTCTCCTTCGCTCGTGTCGGACGGTCGCACGATTCGATGGCACCGTGGGGCGCCTCACTTTTAGCGACTTTCGTATTTCTGTGTTGTGTTTACGTGCTTCGTCGTCGTATTTTTTCATCTGACGTTCAGTGTAAACTCTAACTATTTTTCCCGACTGATTATTTTCGGGGTAAGTACCTTTGAACTACTGTTATTTCGACTTTTGGAACTTAGAACGTAGATGCCTCTGCACTTACTAAGCTCACTTTATGGCCGCGCCGGTTGGCTTGAATGGTTTCCGGCCCTTATCGTCGTCTGAAGCTTAACATGTTTCCTCCTGCTGCCTTTCGGCTTTTGCTTCGCCGCACTTTCGTCTTGCACATGGCCTGCTACATTAAGTACTACTCACACAAAAAAAAACCCTGAGGAATCTCTTCAGGAGGTTTTGATTCAACCCTTTTATATTTCTGCTTCACATACCACTTCGTCTGGTGTTTCGTACGCTGGAGCAACTCGACAGGACGAGCGTGAGTCGTCACTACCATCTAAAGCTTCGAACTCTGCCGGTATCGTGTCTCCGAAGGTCACCATTCAGGATCGTGTACTTCAGGCTTTCTTCGCAGATGACTGTCCTGCAGGTTGTACGCTTGTAACGAACATCAAGCATGGAGTTTACGTCCCTTCCCTAAAAATTACTGTCAATCAATATATGTCAAGCTTTAAGTTCTCGTACATAAGCACTTTATTACTGCCATTTTCCGGGCAAACCAGGAAGTGGTAGTTCATTTCCAGTTTCCTGTTAATGCAGTTACTGTTTTGGACAAGGGTATCCATCTTGATGGAAATCATTTATTTGGCACTCCACTCACAGAATTTCCTATTCCCATCACGTTAATTCCGGTTCCACCGGAAATTCACGACTTCTTACTTCTTGCAGCTTTATCCAAGTGCGGTAAAGTCGTCGGCACGATCAGTCGCGTCCCGGTGGCTTCAAAAGGCTTAACGTTCGAGCATGTTCACGGTTTCCATTAGCAAGCTCGACTACGTTTTTCATCCGATGCAGATCTTACCTCTTGTCCAGCGACTCTCGAACTTCATTCAGAGAGTCACTCCTACTCAGTAGAAATTCTTCAAGGTCTTACCTGCCTTCTGAACAAAAGTCCTGGTTACACTGTGCGTCTTTCTGCCCCCACTGAGTTGTTTCTACTTCTGCTTCCATCTAGCCTCAGTCACCTTCTGTTTCACCATAGTGGCTGTGGTGGAACATAGCACCATCATAGACGTGACTTCTACTCCTAGAGATACTTTTACTCCTTTTTATTTTCTGTGACCCCCAAACGAGATGTTTTCTAGTGCCCAGTCAGGCGTAAATCGGAATTCTCCAACAGTATCTGCAGCTTTTTTGCTGTCCTCTCCTCAACAGCATATTTCACAGAAATCTTTGCACCCTTCTGGACCGTCACCGAAACCCTCTACTTTCTCTGTGGTTCCTTTGTCGACCCCACTCAACCGAATGCTTCCAAGAAATATTTAGCCCAATCTGTTGCAGTATCACAGAAATCCGCTCCACTGATTGGCTCGAAAAACATTTCTTCTCCCTCGAAATATCCTATTGTTGATATAGACCCCAACCTCGGCTGCGGATACGGTCTCGATTGCCTCATCTGACACTGATGGAGAATCTGATCTTTCTTCGGAGGAAGACCATGCCAATGACTACTTTGAAGTGGTTACTCCCCCCATGATTGCGACAAGTGTCGCCGCTTTTCATTGATCTGCAGCTGATTCAGTGGCGTACCGGAAAAAGTCGAGGCTCCCCCTCAAAAAATATCTTCGAGGCCCTTTTGCGAAAATCTATTAGCTTTCAATTACTGAATTTTTTAAATTCTGTATTATTAATTAGTTGTAAATGAATTTATGGCAACTCTATTCATAGTTTATTGTGGAAAAACGTTTTTACGAGTCTTATAGAGGTTATTAATAAAAAAAGTTGGTGGTCAAATTTTCGAACTAAAGCCTAGTTCATCATCAGGACTACGTGACTGGAGTAGTTGCCGCCACTCAGTCGGAAGCGTCCAACCGCAATTATCGTTAATTGTGGTACTTCTTCTCGCTATTTCGTTCCCTTCTTCTAGTTTCCTCTTTACTAAGTTTGACTTGTGGGTCATTATTCTTCTTGAGGCCCAATTCATGGAGTGTCCACTTGCTTGTATATGCCTGTCTAGCCCTGTTTTGTTACTAATTTTCCTAATAGCTGCTTGGTGTTCTTTCATTCGGACTTTAATACTTTTCCTTGTTTCTCCTATATAGCTGAGCCCGCAGTTACAGTCGATGCAATATATTACTCCTTCTTGCAATTTGATGTCCATTTCTTTCTGCTCTAGAGCTGGCAGGAATTTCTTTAATTTGTTATTTAGATCTGGAGCAAGCCTGATATACTGTATTTTGCTCCAATCCTCTTCCGTTTTTCGAAAATTCGAAAAACTGAAGAGGATTGGAGCACTAATGTTCCTAATAGCTGTTTTGTTACTAATGTTCCTAATAGCTGCTTGGTGTTCTTTCATTTGGACCAATCATCTTCAGTTTTTCGACTTTTCGAAAAATTGTTGTAAATGACGATATTTTTATTAATTATTTATAATTATTTAGAACTGTTGTAAATGACAATAAATCACAGATGATTTATCGTCATTTACAATTTTGCTCTCTTCACAAGTCTCTTCTATAAAATTCACAGTTGAACTTGAGAATAGCTATTGTCTTCCGTTTTTGGATTTTCTTCTACGCCGTAACCCTGGTTCACCTGTAATCAGTTATTCTGTTTATAGAAAATCAACTACTTGTTCAGATATGATTCCTATGAAATCAACTCACCTGCGAAACCATAATTATTTTTCTTTGAATTTTCTTTTAAGGCGTGCAATAACGCATTCCTTCTACCATAATTTATTTCGGAAGGATTTGAGGAAGATCATCAGCATTGCCGTAGACCACGGTTACTTAAGACATGATGTCAACAGTATTCTTCAAAAAATAAAAAGGGCAGCATGAACGACTTTACATGCCGAACGGCAAGTGCATAAATTTGTCGGTAGCATGACCTATATACCAAATATTGTTTCAATTCTAAAAAGTTCTTGTGGGAAAAATAAACTGGTTTTTGGAGTAAAAATCCACATTATACTATCACTAGTTAAAAGAGACAGAGATATTATTACCCCCCCCCCCCCGGACAATAAAAATGGTATTTATTGTGTGCCCATGAAGACTACAGATCCTAACGGCATCGATCTATTATACATAGATTCCATTTCAAGAACATTAAGAACCCGAATCATGGAACACAAATATGATGTCAAAATTGGTTCAAGGTCGACGGCCTTGTCACAATTAGCAAGAGGGGGTACACACTCCCCAATATCGAACGATGTAACTTTGCTCTCTCCCCCACGTACAAAGTTCCCCTGCTTACTTTCTGAGAGTTTATATATTCGAAACTTTGCAGAGAGATGCTGTAACGACGAAATACCATCCCCTATAGCAAACCAATGGAAACATCTTATATCTGAAAATAGATGCGTACACGAAACATGTAATAACTCTGTGATACCGATTGACTGATTTTTCCCCAGGAGTTCTTCGATACTATTTGAACTGAGCATGCATGCGCAGTGTGTTTTTATTCAGTAATGATACATGACTAGACATATAAAAAAAAAACTTTTAATTTGTGCGTTTTGACCCTTCGATCCTAGTGCAGGATCGAAAGATCTTATGTTTTTTAACTTTATGTTTTATATAATTTTAACAATTAAAGTTTTCACTTATGTAAATATTAGACTGTGGCAAGTTACTAATCGTGCATTAACGCATACTGCTTTATTTAGTGGTGACTCTAGCACGAGAAAATAAACCGTTTCAACATCTTATTTTACTAATGAGCATCGACACATGTCTTGACGGCGACACATGTTAGGGGTCTTTTTGGTTAAATCCCATAAGATGTCAATGCTCATCATGCTGCTAAAGACGTCTTTTTTCATTACTGTCCTAGTTATTGCTCCAATCGGTTATCCCTTTCTTTTAACTTTTTGGTTCCCTTCATTCAGGAGTATTACAGAAATCTTTTCATGTAGTTCTCATGTCCTTGTAAAGTTTTGAATTCCATAACATGTACATACAGAGCACATTTGAAGAGACAGGGGGCCCGGAGGCTGGACAGTATTTTGGGGCCCCAGTATTAGTGGCATAACTAGGATTTCACTATGGGTGGTTGAATAAAAGTACCCGGGAGAAAACATTCCCAAAATATGACGAAGAAGCCATAAAAATATCCCCGCCATCAGGGCCGAATTAAGGGGGGGAGGTTACCGGGGCTTATAGTCTTGGGCCCACCATGACCAAGGGCCCACGAGGCATGCCTGAGCAAGTAATAAAGAGGGAGAAAGAGAGAGAGGTTTATAAAATAGTTTTATTTTTGCCTTGTATGATATAAACTTGGTTAGAAACAGAGGCTGAAAGTGGGACAGATTTCAAGGCATGACCCACTGAGGGTAAAGATTTCTTGTCGCTGTGTACAGCGTGGTCGACGACACAGTTTCAACGTTCTCACTACCATCCACCCACACCTCCCAATTTGCACTTGGAACCGTTAGTAGTCGAAGTCCCCAGTGGCTTCACATTGCATAACAAAAAAGATGTTCTAAGAAAAGCATACAACGTTAAATCATTAGAAAATCCAAGACTAAATGTAAGAATCTTAAGCTTTTAACTCATATGCTTGTGAGAACAATGAAAAATACAGTGACGTATTATGAAAAATCTGCAGAATAATTAGTAGTCACAGTTTCGTGTTTTAACGAACTTCATAATAATTCCCAGTCATAAGTTCTTTGGGGCCTCAGATGGTCCTGGGGCCAACTAAGGCCTTAATCCGGCCCTGCCCGCCCTATTGTAGTATGTATCCCATGATTCATAGACGAATCAGTGGTAGCAAGAAAATGTAAAAATGCACGGTTGAAAACTGGATACCAGTTCAGTTCTGCTTTAATTCCACCCCCACCCCCGCAGAGTTCAGCTTGTTGAAATTATATCAAAGTAGTCGGCAAAATAATATGATTCAAATATCATGTTCAAACGAATTCTTAATGTAGGAAAATTTCCCCCAATTATAGATGTGCACAAAAAAACATCTGTAATGCTTTCGAAAGTTTTGATGGACTGGAGGCGACTACATTTTTTGTGGACACCTTAAAAAGCGGAAAGCAATAAAAAAAATTCACAAAGCAGTTTCTTATAGTTTTTGCTGTGCTATCTGCAAAAAGAATAACTGCAGAACTCTGTCAATTCTTCAAACGTCTTGTATAATTCTGTAGCCCATTGAAAATGCGGGGCCCGGGGCTGCAGCTTTCCTAGCCTCCCTCTCAAACGGGCTCTGAGCATGTGTATACACTTTCTGTTGTACAAAGAAAAATGTTCTGAAATGAGATGCGGTAGTTTTCGACATACACGTTTTTTTTTGTTTTTTTTTCTCACGGAAAGTGGTCTTTTTGCGATCTACTAATTTGTATATTCTTGTGGTCCAACAGACTTGTAGAAGATTTGTTTCTAATACTGTGAACAATATTTCGCAATATCATATTCCTACATATCATATTCCTACAATATCATATTCCCACTGCAAACTTCAGAAGACAACTTTGAGGTGTGCATTCGATATAAATAAATGAGCTCTGTGCATTCGATATAAACACACCGGAGACGAAAATCATCTTCTGTAGCTAGATAACGTAACGTTACCTCTAATTTCGTTCATACAGGAAGTGGGGACATATGTTCGCCTTCTGTATATTTGGCCGCACCCGCTTTAAGAGTTTCTCAAATTTACTTTCGGTAGGTCGTAAACGATTTCTATGTGATTCTAGATTTTTTAGCGCTATCTCACGTTATAAAGTTGAACTTCAGAGCAGTTCCCGTCGAGAAATCTAATCTTGCACTCACGTCTTCTTTTGAGATACGTACAGTGTGCAATTCGTCATTTAACACTTCAGCGTTTTATGTGCGCCAGCCTTCCCAACGCGTTGATCTGCCATGTTGTTTACTTAAAATTCCGCAGTCCGCACCACGCTTTAAGCGTTTAAACGGACTCCCCTTTCAAGCTGACATGAAAGCTACTTGTTCAAGCCAACTTGCCCAGTGTATACGCGCGATTAGCAAGAAAATATAAAAATGCAGGGTTGAAAAATGGATACCAGTTCAGTTCTGCTTTAACCCCCCCCCCCTCTCCGGTTCATCTTGTTCAAATTATATCAAAGTCGTGGACAAAATAATACGATCCAAATATTATTCAAACGAATTCTTAATGTATGAAAATTTTCCCCAATTACAAATGTGTACAAAAAAACATCTGTAACGCTTTCGAAAGATTTGAGGGTCGACAGGGCGACTCTACGTTTTTGCAGACTCGTAAAAGAAAAAGCGGAAAGAAATACAGAAAGTTTTTCACGAGCAGTTTCATATAGTTTCCTCTGTGCTATTTGCAAAAAACAAAAACAAAAAACCATAGAACTCTATCAATTCTTCAAGCATCCTGCATAATTCTGAAGCCCCTTAAAATGCTAGGCCCGGGGCTGCTGCCCCCTAGCCCCCTCTTAAATGGGCTCCCTGTACATATTGCATTTGTCGCATATGATTGATGTCAATCGTTGCTTCATTACTTACTTTCTTTTGCAGTTTTGGATGCCCTTTTTGAGACACTTTATTTAAAGATTCAATTATGACGCTGGGATTGGGAAGTTGCTACAGACTTTTAACTGATATCCTGTAGTTTATTCTGTGTTTCGGTCAGTATTTTTCTATATTTTTTTCAACTCCTTGCACTTATACACTCCACCACCAGGTTTGTTTTCTATGGTTTTTCCCAAATTCACTTCGAAGACTTCTCTCCAAATTCAACTCTTTCTCTCTCTCTTTCTTATTAAATACCCGGTAAATAGTTTCTTCAAGCACTCTATTTTTGAAAGCTAACCAACATTCAGCTTTCTTCACTCCTCACCATTTGATTTTAGCTTCCTTTTAACAAATCTTTTCTTTCACCTCATTTCCTCCATTTCCAGGTAAATAACAAGCATAAGGTTTCTTGATTTAACTTCTGCTTCAGAAATTTACAGCATTTAAACCCTTTCAATTGGCGTGTTCTGTACAATGCATAGAAGAAAGCTATTGGCAGCATAACTCCAAAAAATTCGGAATGCGAAAATTCAGCCCTTATTCACACTACGAATCTCATCATTTGCTAACCCCGACTTTCTAACTAACGGTGCAAAACAATTCTTGCAACTGTGAAACGAGTTGAGAGAATTCACGTCTGTTGATAACTGTATAGGGTTCAGATACATTTTCAATAGCAAAGCATTCTGAAAAAAACCGATTCTGACATTTTGTTTTGAAAATATTTTCTTGCACCTTTTTTGTACCGTTTTAAATTCACTGAATAACGGCTGTAACAAGATGTGATAAGTGTTACTTCATTGATTGTGTCATTGTAAGGGATAGAGGATAGGTGCTATGGAAAAGAAACCTGGTAGATTTCAGCGTGTAAAGCGACTCTTACAATCTCGAATTGGAAGTCATTTTTTGTCGCACCAAAATGAAAACCAATCTCAAACAGATTAGACATATCAAAACTGATCCATACCTGAGGAACGGGTAGAATGTTTTTTTTTTTTGTGATAGATGGCGTTTCAATAAGCTGCAGGTAACTTAAGTCGTTTATACACTGCTGGCCACCCAAAATGCAACACCAAGAAGGACACGAGATAGCAAACCCAGATTTACTGGATCCATAGCAACAGATACAAAGATGAAACGATTCAGCTTCCAGGCCCGTGCGATTTGCGGAACACGCAGACATCAATAGTTCGTGTGGCCTCCATGGCTGGCAATAACGGCCCCTACACGCAGCGGCATCGAACGAAAGAGGCTTTGGATGTGGGCTTGGGGTATGTCGGTCCAGGCTGCTTCCACACGTTGCCACAGTTCATCAGGCGTAGCCGCGGGTGGTGCTTGCCGGACCACTTGGTTGCCGATCAGCGACCAGACGTGTTCGATGAGCGACATATCGGAAGAACAGGCGGGCCACGACAGCAGTGCCTCCTGGTGGGCCGTGAAGAATTGTTGCACGATGCGTGCCACGTGCGGGCGCGCATTGTCCTGTTGAAACGTAGCCGCTGGCATGTTGAAACGTGGCGCAGATTAGGGAGGACTATAGGCTCCAAAACGTCGGAGATGGTGCGGTGGCTGTTGAGTGTACCGGCGATGCGTACCAGAGGGGTGCGGGTGTCATATCCAATTGCTCCCCAAAACATAACGCCAGGCCACGGACCGGTATGGCGATGCGTAAGGCAGGGGTCATACAGTCTCTCGCCGAAGTGCCGCCACACGCGGATCCAACCATCGTGGTGTTGCAGGCAGAAGCGGGATTCGTCGGAGAAGACAATGTCGTGGCATTCCGTAGTCCAGGTGCGGCCTTCAACGGCCCACTGCTGCCGCACTCACCCGTGCTGTAATGTTAATGGAAATCGGAGCAATGGGCACCGTGCGACATGTTCCCGCTCCTGCAGACAACGTCGAACGGTACGTGCTGACACAGGTTGTTGCGCAATACTCCCTAATTCCTGCACCAACGTTCGTGGTGTGGCGGTGCGAGCCGTCAATGCCCGCCGCACAACATGCCGGTCCTCTCGTTCGGTGGTGTGCCGCGGCTGCGGCAATCGCTCACGTCGTTACGTCCGTCCCGTCTGCACCCACCGAATCCCTACTCGCCTCACTGTGGCTGGATGTCTCGGTACGATAAACCGCTGTCACGATACGCCACTATTCGTCTTCTGTCGAACTCCGAAACGTGCTGGAATGACTGCCGTATTCTTCGTCGAGGCATCAGGAAGCTTCCCACACACAGGTCCGGCAGCACAACACACTTCCACTACTTACACCCCGCCTTCTGTGCATCCTTCTTATAGTGCCTCTTGGTGGCGTGTCGGGCGCACATGATTTGCATATGCCCTGCAATGCTAATCGTTTGCATATCCTCTGGCGGGCGACGCATGCTGCGAATTTTAGGCCAATCGGATGCTTCCTTCTTGGTGCTGCATTTTGGGTGGCCAGCAGTGTATATGTTGAGATTGAAGAATCATATACTGAAGTATAAAATTATTAGCAACACCGGAGATATATATACACACTGGTGTTCAAAATTAAAAGAATTTGCACATTTTGTCGATTTTCACAAAAAGTACTAAACCAAAGGTACAACTCATGCCACCGAATAAGAATGCACACATTTGCAGAGTCGAATACGTAAGCGTACACGTGCGTGTGGGCGGAGCTGTGACAGCGGAGGGCATGAAAAGCACACGTGGCTTTTTCCGCAATTAGTTCGCTCGTACTCCTCGGCGACATTCGTTGTGTTTCTTGCAGGAATTGGTCCAGTTTCAAAAGCAATCAGGTAAAATGAGTTGTCATGAACGTATTGATGACGAAATGAGGTGTAGAATCGTCGGTAGATTGGAGGGAGAGCAATCGCAAGTGCAGGTTGCTACAGAGCTCAATGTAACGTCCAGTGTCGTCTGCAATTTGTAGAAACAGTTTAAGGACACCGAATCCATATCGAGAAGGCCTGGGCAAGGTCGTCCAAGAGCCACGACGGCCAATGAAGGTTGTTGTCTCGTGAGCTGCATGCCGCCACACTTTTGTGCAGCCTCCTGGCCACGGTAAAACGCAATAACGGACCTCCAGTTGTCTGTTGCATGTGCCTTGCGATTTCTCCCGCTGTCTGTCTCTTCTCGCCTTCAGGACAATATACCGGTCATCCGCCGCCGTGGTTGCTCGTGAACGACCACTGCTAAACTTTCGGACAGCTGTTACTGTCGTTTGAAATGCTCTCCAAGCTCGTGAAACGATGCTGTGAGCGATCCCGAACTCCTCAGCCACACTAGTCACACTTCGACCTTCTTCCAACTTCCCAATAACGCGACCTCGGGTACAGTCATCCAGATGTCGTCTACTGGATTGCCTGTTGGCCATATCACACGATGGCAGCAACTCGACGGCTCTTTCAAACCGATGTACATCGTGCAATAGCTTTCACCGAATTGCTGAGCGTACACCGCCCGTGTGGTTTATACCCTTCCGACACCCCCTCCCCTACGTCATGCTGCATATATGCGCATGCTGTACCGTACCGGACCCTAGTCTATCTCCTGAGTGGTCTTTCGGTCCGTTCTGTCTGCTCGTTTCGCTCTTATGCTAATTTCTCTTCTTCGTCCTTAATGTTTGCCAACCAGTGTACATTAGCTAAATAGTTAACCATTTTAAACTACAACTAAAAAAGTTAAAAATACGAAGACAGACAGAGAGGGCAGAATGATGAACTGTGTTGGTCGTGTTAAGTATTCGCAGATATCTGTGTGGAGAATTCAAGGTTCTGAGAAAGTGTCTTGTTCTTTTACATGTAAATTGCAACAGTTACAACATGTAAAAGCGAACGACGTGGGAATCCCTTCACTCATTTTGCTGTCAAGTATTGGGCTCTCATGCTTACGATGACTTTTTTCTGTCAAAGCTTTGTTTCAGTGATGATACATTTTTTCACCTCTGTGAAATGGTCTCGACAGACACATCGTTTTTCCCTTTTTGTGTTAGATCAGATACAAAGCCTGTCTCAATGTCTCTCCTACCTTCGCAAGGAATATCCGTGAGCTAAAACCTACTTCAATCGACTTAAGTCATTTCCTCCTGCTGTCAAGGATCTACAGCAAGCACTAGCTGACTAAAGTGTTCAAGATTATATCACTTTACTGTAGGGGATTCTCATCCCCACTCTCCAATGTCTTGGTAAATGAGAACCTCACTCCGCATGGAGCTGATATTCTCTTACTACAAGAGACAAATTGTCATTCCACTACGATTTTCTCGCGATGGTGCCAGTGGAACTACACGTTTTACCATGCCTTTCGATTATCACCCCATAGCGGTCTTGCTAATGGAATCCGTCATACTTTTAATTCCATTATCACTTCTCTTTCTGTTCGAAACCTATGTCGAGATGTATTACAGTGTGCTTCATTCACCACTGCATCAACAGGCTATCATATGTTCAACATTTATATTCCAAGCTCTTCAACCTACTTGGCAATACTCTTTACTCGCCTTCGTCATGTCCTATCTAGCATTCCCCCCACAGATCATGTCTTAATTGGAGGGGATTTTAATTGTACTCTTAATCCTACGCTAGATCGCTCTCCTTCCATTAGAGAACGCCGTGGCAACTTGGTGAATCTCCTCTAGTCAATTGTATCCGACAACTCATTCATCGATGTGCATCGTCATTTTCATCCATTGTCGACAGTACATACTTGGCGCGCAACATAATCAAAATCCGTTCACAGCTCGTCTTGATAGGTTCTACGCATCACCTACTCTTTTTCCAGCTGTTATTAAATCAACCATCACTCCCACAGCTTCTTGTGACCATTGTGCCATCGTTATAAGTGTTCAAGCTGCTCCAGCACAGCCCCGGACGATTCGTCCATGGACATTAGACGACACTCTCTTTGTTGATCCAGACTTTTGTACTTCAGTCCGCACTTTCCTAGAAGAAAGACGACCACAAATTCAAGCAGCGCCTTGTGGTCTAACATTATGGATGGAGATTAAACAGCAACTCGTTCTCCATGTTCGCAACTTTCTTTCAAGGCAAAGATGCTCCAAAACATGCGTCTAGACCATGTTCGTTCCATGCTCTCCATATTAAGCCTCAGTGATCATCTCTTTTGCCCCTATCAAGAAGAATTGCGGTCACTCATACTTCCTCTGGCTCAACAGGCACTACGACGTCTCAGGCTTCAACATCTATCGCCGGACGCATCCAATTACGAGTTTCTAAAGTCCATGGAAAAAACAAGAACAGCATCGAATTCATTTCGTCACCTCCGCCTTCCATCTGGCGAGGTGTCTGATGATACAATCACGGTGTTCCCAAGTCCGAAAGTTCTTTACTGAGAAGTACTGTGAACCTCCTCCACCATCGTCTTCTGCTGACTGCTATGGCTTCTCTTTTTTCTTACCTACCACAAGTTCCCGCCCATCTTGCCTCTTCCCTCCTCCTATCTCCCACACGCTCTGAATTATCTTCTACGTTTCATCTTTGAACTCTGGAGCCGCTCCGGCTCCAGACGGCCTCACATTTCCCTTCTATAAAACTTTTCTACATCTCATACTACTGTTTCTCTTTTCTACTGCTTTTAATCACTCCCCGTTACCGAGGAGATTCACAGTAGCTCATGTAGTCCTATTCCCCAAGAAGGGTGATCTGCTTAACCTGGGGAATTGGCTCCCTATCTCCCTCTTAAATTTAGATTATAAACTTTACACAAAACTTCTTGTCCGACACCTTTCTCCCAATCAAACCTATACTGTTCCCGGCCGTTGACTCTCTCATAACATCCATCTACTTAACGATCTTATCCATCTTGCCCGATCTCGCTCCGAACCCCTCGCCCTCCTTTCCCTTGACCAACAATCTGCTTTTGATAACATCTCTCACTCCTATCTTTCAGCAACTCTCCTTCACTTCGGGTTTCCTCCTTCCTTTGTTGCTCTTCTTACTTCATCAAGACGCCGTTCTCCAGATTAAACTACCCACCTTTCTCACACCGACCATCCCCTTCAGCCGAGGAGTGCGGCAGGGCTGCCCTCTCCTCGGACAACTATTCGCTATTGCAATCGAACATTTTCTCCGCTCAATACACCAATCATTTCAAGCAGTTCTGCCACCACATTCTGCCTGTACAAGACATCATGCCACTACCTCTGTCGCTATGTAGATGACGTTACTCTCTGCATACGTCATGACTCACAGTTTCCTTGCCTCCAACGTGTCTTCGCAGCCTACGCCTTATGTTCAGGTGCTGCGCTCAACTCCTCTAAAAGCTATGGCTTATGGTGTGGCTCATGGACACATCGTGCAGTTACCCAGTGGGGAGCGAATTGGTCTTCCATTTCACAGCGTTTCCTTGGGGTACATCTTGGTTCCTTGCAAACGGCCCCCCTCGTAACGTGGAATGCCATCCACCCACGCTTGCTCAGGTCAACTGCCTCGTGGAGGAGAGCCCAGTTCTGCTCATCATTTTTCCAGCGAGCACGTCTTTCTCGAACGTATCACACACTCCTGGCTTGGTGTAAAATCTCTAAAACTCCGCCTACATGAAATCACCCGTTGTCTCACCTCTGTGATATGGACCTGCCACCACTGGGTCAGCTACAAAGCTTTGCCTTCCTCCAGACCACGGCGGCATTTTACTAACTGATACACAGGAGTATTACAAGGCCGTCAGGATTACAACTTTTCTCCAGCTCTTCACGTCGTCAGTACCGGATGCCGTTGCAGCTCGGGACGTCATCGCTTCCCCGAGCAACCCTAACTTCTCCTTTCTCTCTTTTTAATAATGGACCACCGACCCCTCACCCACATTCGACTCCCCCCTGTTTACCGCGAAGCTCTAACATTCCTTCCCTCTCTCTCGTTCCCCACCTGCTTCTACTACTGAGCTACTCTCCGAACCTCTCTTTTATTCCTCAATTATACATCCCTATCATCTTCCGTACTTTGCCTATCATTCCTGGCTCCGAGCAGGGGTTGTAACAAAGACCTCACTAACCCCGACCTTTCCTGGCGACCCTTCGCCAGCCTCCCTCCCTTTCTCTCTTCTCCTCTCACGATGTCTACAACACTCTTCTTTCAACTATCATTTCTCAGTTTCCAGACTTTGTTTCCCACTCTGGTCTCTCCTTTGCTCCATCTGCTTCTCTTCCCTTTCCTTTATTCTTGCCTGCTTCTGGCTCAGCTCTTCCAATTTCTTCTCTCTCGGTATCAGCTCTCTATCGGTTCCTCTCTGCGTCCCACTCTTCTCCCCATTCCCGACGTTCCTCCCGCTTCCACCACAGTGGTTTGGTCCGCCACCCTGTCTCCTCTTTCTGCTCCTCTAGAAGTTAACACTCACTGGCTTTTCCTCCACCGCAGTCTTCCTGTTCCCACTGTCCTTTTCCGAATGTCTCTTCTCAATTCCCGCTTTGTCCTTTCTGTGCTCAGGAGGCCGCTGTCTCCCATACCTATCAACATTGTGTGATATTATTACCACTACTTAACTTGGCATTTACTATCGCTCAACGTTCCAGTACAGCGGATCTGATTTTTGACGCTTATCGGACTCTTCTACTGAAGATCCCCCCCCCCAGGCAAGCTTCCTTCAGTCTGTGCCTTTATTTTTATTTTGGTGAATCATGTAATTTGTGTGTTTTACCAACGTTGCCGGGACAGGCCTACTCGCCTGACTGTACATGGAGCTTCTTCAGCTTTATTAAGTCACTTCCGCGACCGTCTGACACCTCGACTTCGCCTGGAGCATTCCGTTGCAGTAGCACAGCGTCGGGAGAGCCAGTTTCTTTCCACCTGGTCACTGGCTGCCTCATCGTTTACCGGCCCGCCAGCGTAATTGCGCATCACGGTCAGTTGATCTGATATTTTAATTTCTATATTTTTGAAGTGCTTTTGTTTTCTCAACGATCTGTTTCTAAGATTTGCTCAGCACTGAAATTAGCCGCACTTATTTTATTCGATAATTAGCGCGAAGGGTGCACACAATTATTTGATTTAGTGACACCCATATTGTATTTTCCTTTTCATGACGTTCAAGCTTCGTTCGTCTTAAGGCCGCACTTTCCTTTTTAATAATGGCAGTTTATCATATGCATTGTACTGAACATTATGTATATCTGATGTGTTAATAGTAACTAATGTACTGCTCCTTGTGTTAGGAGACGCTATGTGTTGTCAGTCCCCTAACTTCGAATAATGTTAGAATTTCTATAGTAAAAACGTGCAGGCTCTATTCATCAATCGTAAGCGTATTTTTCTTGGTATTAGTGCTCCACATTGTCAATTACATAGTACCGCAATTTTGTAAATTAGTTCTAATTCGGTTTATAACGTGCTTGCACAGTGCTGAATATGTGTACATTATTTTAGATTATTGCTGAACAAGTAATTATATTTTACACTGAAGAGCAATTGAATTAGAAACAGCTGGCGTTATGCAACTGTGGCGATGTGGGCGGCCCTGTAAACGGAAATGACATGACGTATGCAGAGATCTGACAATATAAGGAGTGATGCGACGGGAATCAGTAAGAGTAGGACGCAGTATGGGTAAGACGAAGGATCTAAGCGCATTTGATCGTGGGCAAATTGTCTGGGCCCAACGAATGGCTCACTCCATCTCGGAAGTCGTGCAGGCACTGGAATTTTAACGAGCCACTGTGTCACGGGTGCACCGTGAGTACATCGATTTCGGTAAGAACATCCCTGCAAGGGCCAACTGCCGTGGACAACAGCGTGTGAATGAGCGGGGTCATCGTCGGCTAGCTCGCATTCTAACAGCGGATAGATGGGCCACAGTGCAAGAAATCACTCGGCAAGTTAACGCTGGTGCACAAAACGTGTTTGCAGCCACACCATCCAGAACCATCTCCTCGCTATGGGGTACAGAAGCCATCGTCCCACGAGGATACCGCTGCTGACCGCACATCACAGGGTGCAAAGATTATCATGGGCGCCGGAACATCGCCACTGGACCCTAGACATGTGGGAAAATGTTGCCTGGACTGATCAGTCGAGATTCACGTTGGTACATGCAGATGGAGTATATGAGTACGGCGCGAACCACATGAAGCGATGGATCCTTCTTGCCAGCAGGACACTCTTCAAGCTGGTGAAGGTGGCATTCTCGTCTGGGGACTGTTTACGAGGACTGAAATGGGGCCCCTGGTACGTGTGACATCGGCCCTCACAGGACAAAGTTACCGGGATATCCTGGACGACCATTTGCTCCCGTTTGTGCGTCTTCAACATCCCACTGGGGACCTCATCCTGGAAGAAGACAATGCACCGTGCCATCGCTCTCGAATTGTATCCGAATGGTTGGATGAACACTCCACCGACGTGACCTCGCTTCCTTGGCCAGCTAGGCCACCTGACCTCAATTCCATCGAGCACATCTGGGATGCCATCGAGAGAGATGTTCGAGGCTCTGACCCCCTCCATCAAATCTTCGTGAACTGTGGGAGCTTGTTCAGGGGTCGTGGATCCGTATGGCTTCCCAACGCTTCCGGTGTCTTGTCGAATCCAAGCCGAGACGAATCGTCGCCGTCATCAGGACGAAAGGTGGTGCTACACGTTACTAGACAGGTATTTCTAATTCAATTGCTCTTCAGTGTATATGATTGAGGATGTCCATGTTGATTCTTCTACTGAGATTCAACTTTGCTTTGATTTGTCTAAGTACCAGTGTCTGAATTGCATTGTGCTGTACATCCTTGTAAATACATTGTGTGAAATTTAATGATATATTGTACCATCCTACAAGAGACGAGTTGTCTCATGATTATTACTTTATTTTATCTTTTTGTACAAGTTTGTCAATCGCATGGTGTTGCACTTATGAGTATTATACTTTGTGAAAATTCTTTTCCTATGTTGTACGTATGTGTTCAGAGTTGCTTTGTGTTGTCAACCCCCACCCCCATTGAATAATAGTAGTGTAAATAGTTTCAAGCTTTATTCATCGAGTGTTTTCTAATTTTACTTATCTATATAACCTTGATAATAGAATCGTGTCGCATTTTTTGAAAATTGCTGTTTTCGATCACTAAAAAGATTTTTTTTTTTTTTGGAGGTTTAACGACCACCGTGAGCAACTCAATGGGCTATAAGCAGTCGCCCGTCCCTAATTTAGGGTCACTGGTTCCAGGGAAGGGAGAGAGCCAGTGCCGTAAGACAAACACAACATCCATGCCTCACCAGGATTCGAACCCGGACCCCGTGCGGACGAATGATCAGAGGCCATCGCTTAGACCACTGCGCCACCGGGGCGGCACTAAAAAGATTGTACTGTGCTGTTTTTTTTGTTTTGTTTTTTTTTTTGATTGGAGGTTTAACGACCGCCGTGAGCAACTCAATGGGCTATAAGCAGTTGCCCGTCCCTAATTTAGGATCACTGGTTCCAGGGAAGGGAGAGAGCCAGTGCCGTAAGACAAACACAACATCCATGCCTGACCGGGATTCGAACCCGGACCCCTTACGGACGAATGATCAGAGGCCAACGCCTTAGACCACTGCGCCACCGGGGCGGCGTACTGTGCTGTAGATATGTACATTGATTTAAAATATTGCTGAACAAGAATTATGTTTCATTTCCATCAGGATGCCCAAGCTTGTTCATCTCCTGAGTTCAATTTTTCATTGAATTGATTGATTACCAGTTTGTTAATAGCATTGTATTATAAATCCTTGTAAATACGTTGTTTTAACCTCTCAGAGAGATTGCACCATATTGCGAGAGATGAGTTGTCTCATTATTCATACTTTATGTTCTTAATTAAGTGTGTATTAGCACGGTTATGCATTTTTGAGTAATAGATTGTTCACACTTTTTCAAATATGTTTTTTTGAGTATGTAGAAGCCCAGACTTGCTTGTCTATATTCATTGTTCATGAGCAGTGTGCATTGCTCCCTATTCTCGATTTTTCAGTTTGTGCACTATACTGTACATTTTGTATATAGATTTTAGCGTTTGACGATCATTGATTGTATTTTAATGTGTTCTACCTTGAACCAAGGTATTTTGAAACCACCTTTGGCCTTAATGCATGCACTGACCCTTCGAGACATGCTTTCGACAAGGTTTTGGAACACAGCGATAGGAACGAGCTTCCATTCAGTACATAATGCTGCCGCTAACTGTTGCTTAGTAGTAGGCCTTGGTTCCAAACTTCTTATGTGGCGCTCTAATTCATCCCATAGGTGCTCTATGGGATTAAGCTCAGGGCTCTGCGCTGGCCAGTCCACACACGACACGGAATTATCGTCAAATCACGCCGTATAACAGTCCTTGCTTTCTGGCTCGGTGCATTATCCTGCTGGTACCAACAAGGCTCGTTTCCTTAGCATTGCCACAGAGTTGGTAGAGCATAATTGTCCAGAATATCTAAGTAGACGTGCTGATTAACAGGTTTGTCTACGATAACCGATGGGCGGGGACCATGCCACGAAAAACACCCGCACACGAGTACACTGCCAGCTCCAAACTTGACCGTAGGAACAGTACACTGTGGTAAAGAGCGTTTCCCCGGCTGCCGCCATACCCATACACAGCCATCAGACTGATGAATCGTGCATCCGGATTTATCAGTCCATTGGACCCGTTTCCATATATCTACGGTCCACGATAAATGATATTTACACCATGCTAAACGACGAGTAGCATTCCAAGTGAAAATGAAAGTCTTAAGAGCAGCCGCACGACCACGGTAACCCATGGAATGAAGTTATCTGCGAATGGTACGTGTGCATACCGAGATTCCAGCATTTTTCTCAGCTGTGCACTAAGGTATTGTGCAGTACTCCGTCGATTAGCTGTAACGACTCTGCTGAGACTTCGACGTTCTTTATCACTGATTTTCTTTGGTCTGCCGGTACGTTTTGCTGCTTCAGGCACGCCATCATGTGCCTTCCACTTATTCAGTACATCCAAAACAGTTGACTTGGGTATGTTTAAATGCCTCTCTGTTTTTCTTATGGACAACCCACTAATATAACACCCAACAATCTTTCCTTTCTCAAAGTCAATTCTCTCTCGCCGCGACATTTTCATTCAACCTCACGGTGCGATATGGTCGCCGTCAGCTGTAGGCTTGTTTTTATACCGTTTACAGCTGTACCGCGCAGCAGATCCGTTCATTTACTTTTGAAGGGGTGTCCGATTACTTTTGTCAATAGTGTATATATATTATACTGCTCAATATTTATTCACTAGGACTGGCAGAAAGCTTCCTGGTTACAAGTCTGGAATAGTAAAAGAATTATGTGTACTTCGTAAGAGTTGAAATGTACTTGTTCTTTGTGTTCAGAATAAAAATTAAAGCTACAACACGTCTATCCGTATCTAGTGTTTAAGAAATACTTTATTTCGATTTTGCAAAGTAAAAATACATCGCTTACACTATTGGCGAATGGAAAAATTATATTTGTTTTTCAGATATCAACATATGTCTCAGTCCGTACATTTCTGCATACCGTCACGTTCTGAAATAATTCCTCATTTGTTTTAGGCAAACAAACGAACCAGAATGTCAATATTCACGGTGTCATCTCTAGAACCAGGGAAAAGCATCGAGGACAAGTAACATAGGTCTTAAAGCATAACAAATTACACAGTTGTTTTTAAAAACCAATGCCCCAAAACAAATTTGGAAATTAAGCTATTTTTTAAATAGTGAATGGGTACTGTTGGATGGATTAATCAAAATGAATCTGCATGCGACGTATGAATATTCCCTTCAGCAGATCTGGAAGTAATAACTTTGAAATGTTCTTTTATTTAGATGAATACCACCAAAAGTTTTCTGGAAGAATCGTTGCTTTCTTTATGTAGTAAGATCCAAGCAGGCTTTCAGATGTTTCTAGGTTTAGTTCAGTTTGGTTTTTCAATTACGTTGATTACAGAAACAGCTGTTATTCAGCTGGAGGCAATACGTCCGTTCTGTACAAAATGCGTTTTGAATGCAGCAGGCTGTACGTGTTATCAAAATGAAATATGTCTGAAACAAAATAAAAACTTTTAAACAACTAGGCAGAAAAGTTCGTGAGCACACTAGAATTCAACTGACACACAAAAATACTTTTTGGTCAACAAAGGTAAACAGAACTTTAAATATCTGAAGCAACAACATTTCATGAAAATTCCATAGTAGTATGAATCACTACATTATAAATACATTGAAATAGCAAATTATTACGAACACATATCTAACAATTTGTTAGGCCTTCAGAATGACATGGATTCAACGAGGTGCTGATATCGTTCAACAGGTATATTCAGCCAAGGGGACGTGATGGCGTACGTCAGTTACTCAACGTTCGCTAGATCTCTCAATCTCATCCCATAGTAGCTCAGTTGGGTTAAGATCTGGGGCTATGACAGTCACTATCGTGCTCCTAGAACTACTGTGTGACGATCCAAGCCTTGTGGCATCACGCATTATTCTGCTGAAAGTAAGCCTCTTCATCATGTGCGGGTATACCTGGTTCACAACCAGTGGTCGCGGTAAGTGTTTAGACAGGGAGTAAAAATACTTCTCGCAGGATTTTCAAGAAGTGTTTTGTGATTTCCAGAAGTAGCCCCACCCCCAGTTTGCAAACGACTGTCATAACAATTTTCACTTCCAATAAAACTTTTTAAATTCTATTAAAAATATACACTGAAAGAACAAAGTATTACGTACACCCACCTAATGGCGTGTGGCACCACCTTTTGCATGCAGGACAGCATCCAAACGTCGTGGTACGGACGCAATGAGGTTCCGAAACACAGACTCAGATATCGCTGACCAACAATCTTAAGAGTGCTTGGCATAGAGCAGGCAGAGATGTAGGTGGGTATGGTTCATCACTAACAGCTCCTTCCAATATGTCCCATAAATTCTCTATGGGGTTGATGTCCAGAGAGCGAGGGGCCATGCAAGTATGGTAAGCTCACTGCTATGCTCCTGGAGCAAGCCGAAACCAATGGGGTGGAGCGTTGTCCTGTTGAAAGATCGGAACTTGGTTCGGATAGAGGCACGTAATGAAAGGGTAAATATGGTCAGCCAGGAGCTGCACATAGTGACGGAAGACTCAAGAGGTACCAAGGGATTCACTCCGGACCACGTGAAAGCTGTCCAAACAAAGTCACCGCCTACACCGACCTGTAGTACTCCAATTTGGCATGCGGGGTCCATAGCTTCTTGTGGTTTACGCCACACAGTGTGAAACGGGATTCGTCAGACCATATGACGCGTTTCCAATCATCCATGCTCCAGTTTCGATGGGCCTTCGCAAACTGCAGCCGAATCATGCGATGCTGTGCCGTTAACATCGGGACACGATGTGGTCGTCGACGGATTGCCTTTGAGCATAAGCTTGTGGATGCTCCTTAATTAAATTGTGACGTGATTTGCTGCAAACAAGCCTTCCGATTCGTCTGTACGATGCGGATGATCGACGTCCTCGGTCATCCAAAGCACTTTTACCGGTTTTTCTGGATTTCACGTACTCCTGGTACACACTTGCTACGGTTTGTCGTGGAATTTCTAACAGTTTGGCCGTTGCGCTGATTGAACATCCGGCATTTCTGACTTCTACGACTTGACCTCGATCAAACTCACTTAAGTCTCGTCCTCGGCCCATGCTGAGCTGACACTTGCCGGAATGTATTCTTCTGCGTACCGACACACTATTTATAGCCCCAACCGGTTTTCCTGCACACCGCGATTTGCTGCCTTGCATATTTTCACCGGGGAGTACGCAATAATTCTTTCTTTCAGTGTATATGCGTTACAATAAAAAAATCTGTTCTTTGGACATGCAGTTATTTTATTAAGTATAACGAAATTTAAAATAGAGTAATAATTCCAGAGGTTAAAAACTTGCATCCTTACCTCTGTGGCAAAGATTTCTTTCAATTCCTCCTAGGTAATGCTGTTTTTTAAAGGTCACGTCTAAATAATAAAGATCAAAATGCTTCCTATCTCCCTTTTGCTACCCACCCATCCCAAGTGTTTTATCTCAAATAAGACCTGGTTCGTTTATGATTGTCAGGATGTACCACATGGGCTTGTAAACAAAACAGAAAGAAGAAAGGTGTCTTCAGTTACAGCGAACGAAAGTGGTGAAAAAGAATTGACGGGGGAGATTAAAGATATTTAATGGAGAAAAGGTTGGAAGCTCATTTAACAGTAACAGATCAAAGCGAATGTATTTGGTCCAGATGTTTTAGTATGAAAGGGAAACATACATATATATTTTTTACTGTCTACAATTTTTGTGCGCTTTCACAAAACAAGGCATACTCATATTTTGAAGTTGTAAATAACGAGAATTTGCTAACCATCCCCCATCCAACTCTTTTTTTTTTTTTTTTTTTGTAGATGTAGATTTTCGCCAACGCCATCCACAAAGCTTCAGATCTCGCGAAAATATAAATGTTGCCTTTTCCTCAATCTCGTTTGGCCTTCCCGCACATGGCACGGCAGCATTCAAGGTTACAGGAGTTTCCCCTCTAAAGTTGTGACGTAGCTAACACATTTTTTCCAAACATGCCTCGGGCCTTTGGACAGCCGAGGAAGAAATGAAGCGTAAAGGTCGGTTTTTAAATCAGGATGGATAATTTTTGAAGCAGTAAAAACACGCCCCGATTAATTTATTTCTTCGTTTTTGATGCGTGAAATACGCCTGGACAGACGTTAACGCGATCTCTATAACAACAACAAAAAATATTAATGTAACGCGTGGAATCCAAATGCTGTTCGAGAGATATTAAGGGACCAAATACCTGCCATGTGGAAGCAGATCCAAGCCATTCCAACGCTTCCATTAACTTGTACAGTTAAGGCTAGACACCTGGGATCCATCGATCCGTGCCGTTGAAGCCATTTCCTGGCCCGTCTTATAGGCGTGTAATAACTGAAAACATGTTTCATCGGGCCTAGCGACATTTCAGTCCGTAAGTGACCAGATTTGGTGCTCCTGTTTCAACTGCAGGCGAATTTGTCGATTTTTTTAAGCAGAGATAACTGACGCAATGTAGCTCGTTTGTTACCGCGTACAATCTTCTTTAGCCGCCATTGTCTAGCGCCCGCTATAATGTATTTTTCAGTCTCTTAAATGGCTAGTTTTTTCCGTACTGCCGCTAGTTACGCTTCATACATGCCGAAAACTTTTGTAGCGAACTGTTTATAAAGCCATCTAACGTCATACACTGCCCGACAAAAAATGCCATGCAAATTGCAGGGTGGGTTCACACGTACAAGTTATGCAAATGATTGCATTTGCAGGCCAATCGCACGAACGGCGCGCGCGATATAAGCGGATAACCAGTACGTGAGGACATCAGTCGAGACGTCGTCACGGCCGCAAGAAGTGAGTGGTTCTGCAGTAACCGTGTCTGTTGAACGAACAAAGGTGTCAATGCCGTTAAGACGCCGTCATACGCGATTTCGTCAAACAGATCAGTTCACGAGAGATGCCATCGTAGGCCTTCGTACCGCCGGATGGTCCTTGCGTCGTATTGCGGAAGAAACGCAACGTGATGCCACAACCGTCGGTCGCATTTGGAGACAATGGTTATAGGAAGGATCTGTGCAACGTCGTAGGGTTACTGGAGCACGGAGACGGACGTCCGAACAGACCGATCGTTGCATCGGACGGCATGCCGTAGCGGACCCACAGGCCACAACGTGCGACATTTTGCGGAGTATACGGGGAGGCTTGGATGCTCCGATATCGACGCGGACAGTGTCGCGCCGATTGGCTGCGTTTGATTTGCTGTCCAGCCGTCCGTTGCGAAGACTACCCTTAACAGCGAGCCATCGTCGTCACCGCTTGACGTGGTGTCGCTCTAGAGCTGCGTGGGGTGCCAAATGGAACAGTGTGGTGTTCAGCGACGAATCGCGGTTCTGTCTCATCACCGATGATCGCCGTGTGCGAGTGTGGAGGCGACGTGGCCAACAGGCAGATTCCTCCGCCATTGTGGATCGCCACACGGCCCGGCAACGTGGAATCATGGTGTGGGGTGCTATCAGCGCCAACAGCCGCTCACCGCTAGTACGCATTACGGGCACATTGATGGCACGCCGCTATGTTGAAGTGCTGCGGCCCGTGGCACTACCGTATCTGCAGGGCATCCCAAACGCCGTTTTTCAACAGGATAAGGCCCGACCGCATACCGCTCGGATCAGCCTGAATGCTTTACACGGTGCGCGGATGCTTCCGTGGGCAGCGCGATCCCCAGTCCTCTTGCCCATCGAGCATGCGTGGGACACGATTGGACGTCGATTGAGTACCCTACTACCCCCGCAAAACAAAGATGAACTGTGGACTCGGATCAACACCACATGGTCCTCGATGCCACGTCGGATTCAACGCTGTGTCGCCCAAAATGGGGGACACACTCCTTATTGATCATCCTGTATATTCGGCCACTGGAGTCCTAGTCTGTATGTAACAATTAAATCACTTGTTCAGGGCCTACTAGGCTATCTATGTGTGCAGTTTGGTCTATTTTCGAGCATTCCTTCGTGGTGTGGCGTTTTCTCTGTCAGACAGTGTAGTTGCGTACGTAAATGATGATGGCATGTGTTTGATTGCTATTAGGTGTTCTTAATAATTTGCTACATCTGTGTATCAGTGCTCAATTTCTGACTTTTTCAACTACCGGAATTATGTCTCTGCTGCCCACTTAATTCTTTTCATCAGGACAAAAAAATCACTAACATGTAAGTTCGAAAGATTATATTGTAGTGGATATTAGGAAGGAAGCAGGGTAAATGACACTCAATGGGCAACACCTACCTAATAGCGTGTTTTTCTTCCTCTAGCGCGAATAACAGCTTGTGCACGCAGAGGCATCGACTTCACCAGATGACGGAGAGTTTCCGGAGGTAATGCCAGACATGTC
This sequence comes from Macrothele yani, assembly GCA_039090855.1. Taxonomy (NCBI): domain Eukaryota; kingdom Metazoa; phylum Arthropoda; class Arachnida; order Araneae; family Macrothelidae; genus Macrothele; species Macrothele yani. The sequence goes on from CM077012.1 coordinate 17,136,749, forward strand.
TGCTACAGCATTGTCCACAATTCCACCCCGGACGCCGGTCCAGGATCCATGGATCTGATATTCTGCTCCACGGCATTCCAGAGATCTTCCATAGGTTCTTGAATTCAAAGACTACAGTCTTTTGACGATTATATATACACTCACGGACAATGACATTTGTGCACCTAGAAGAAAACATGCTACAACCGCCAAACTTTGCAAGTAGCTAGAATTCGTGCTGGTATGCAACTGATCCACGTTTGGTGCGATTGCGCATTACCGCACACCCTGTGGTGGCGCTGCCCCATGAAAGTACCAGCCGACACAAACAAGAGTACAGAGTGACAAGAATACCGGGTAGACGCCAGAGTCGTCGATTTACGCCGGACTTTAAGAGAGGCCAAATCATCGGGCTGAAAACCGCAGGGTGATCGGCGCGCCGTATAGCCCGCCACGTGGATCGTTCTGATCATACAGTCAAACTGTGTTGGGAGCAGTGGACACGTGAGCAGTGGACAGTGGACACGTTAAACATCTTCCTGTATCCGGACGGACCAGGAGGACCACCGGTGGAGAGGATCGACGAATCGTGCGCTAGGCACGAACGGATTTCACGAGAACCCGGTCCATTATACAGGCCAATGTAGCGGCGCCTGTGTGCCCACGTACTATTTCTCGACGCCTCGCGGAAGCAAATGTGCCATCCCAGCGCACCTTACGTGTGGTGCCATTAACACCTGAACATCGCCGGCTCCGTGTGCAGTGGTGCCAGGCCAGAGCGACGTGTGGTGTTTAGCAATGAGTGCCACTTCGGTTTGGGGACATGATCATCGTGTTTGGGTGTGGAGGTCTCCGGCACAATCTCAACCTCGTTATCAAGCGTTACCTCCCCCACTGCAGGCATTATGGTCGGGGGAACCATTGTGTACGATAGCCGATCAGCTGTAGTAGTGGTACGTGGATGAGATCCTGCGGCCCCATGTGCTCCCATTCCTGGCGCGCTATACCAGCAGGATATTGCCCGCCCGCACACAGCTTGGGTTGCCCAGGACTGCCTACGTCATGTCCACACACTTCCATGGCTTGCCCGCTCCCCTGACAGGTCCCTTATGGAGCATCTGTGGGACCAATTGAAACACCAGCTGCCGTCGTGCCGCACTAACCGGGATTTGAAGCACACCGTCCAACACGTGTGGGCCAGTCTGCCGCAGGACAACATTAGGCGTCTGATCGCCTCCATGCTGGGACGTATTGCAGCATGTTTCACCGCACGAGGCGGTGAGACGCCTACTGAAGATGACCGGACTGCGTGCCACAGTTCCCTCTGTAATCTGTAATTGTCCTACAGCTCTGTTTTTGCCATCATGTGTATCGTTCATCTGTATCATTACGTTCATAAAATTTCAGTTCAATCCTATGCTTCCTTCTTCGTGGCCAATTTCATTGTCCTTGAGTGTATTAAGGTAATATAACGTTATTTGTCACAAATATTTATTTTTTCAAGTCGACCATAGTTTCGCTGAGTATTGACCTAGCTTCAGGACGAATGGCACGTAAAAATTTAAATTGTATATGATATCAAAAATGGTGTTTACAATCACGGGTTTTGGTTAGTTGCTTCCACGCGCTCGATAGAAATGGTGTGGATGCCATGCCATTAACAAGTTGCGAAGGCTTCTGATATATATTTTCGGAAAGCTTCCAAAATATCAAGTTTGGTGGTTGAATCTGGCTTGTCAATTTGTTTTGCTTCTTCCAAGAGAAATTTATGGTCCTTTTCGTAACACTGTTTAGCTATCGATGACTTCTTTAGGTCACAGTTCCCCTTTAATCGAAAACGCAAAGCTCTACGGCTATGTCCTATATACGAAGCGCCACATTCACATGGAATTTGATAAATTCCCCACGAGGTTTTGTCTTCAACATAGTCTTTTGATCCTAAAAAGCTCATTTGTTTGTTTATGGGTTTAAGAATCACTTTAAAATTAAAGGTTTTTGAAAGGCAATGTAACGGAATAATGGCAAAAAAACATTATCGAGTTCAAAAAATAAATATTTATGACAAACGACGTTGTATTATCTTAATATATATCTTCCACAGGGTCTAAATTCGGGGACCTTGGCGGCCACTGGATGATTACAAACTCAGATTAGTGTTTCTTGAGCCATGCCTGGGTGGTAGCGGCCGGGTGGAGCGGCGCACCGTCCTGCTGGAACAGACAATCAGCCGCACGATGCACAAAGGCCATGAAAGCGTGTAGGTGATCAGCCAAGACAGGCTGGTTAGGCGCAGCGGTTAAGGACCTCTCCAGCGACTTGATTGTTCCCCACGAGGAGGCTCCTCATTTCATCACACAGCCAACCTAGCACGAGGGGGGCCAAGACCTATTGCTATCCACGCCACAACCCGCACCATCCCGTCAGCTCAGTACAGCTGGAAACGGGATTCGTCTGACCACACGAAGTGGCTGCACTCTGCAGAGGTCCAGTTTTGATGTTCTTGGTACAAGGCGAGGCGTAATGTCCGGTGACGAGCAGTCAACAGTAGCACACGAGTAGGGCGTCGACTCCCGTAGCCCAGAGTATGCTGCGTGCGCTGTACTGTTCGCTCACTGACGCTGCTTGGACCTCTGACATTTAACCTGGATGGGATTTGCGCCGCCGTTGCCAAGTGGTTGGTCGGTACGAGCCTGGGTAGTCTACTTCGACCCCTGTTGGCCACCACTTGCTCTCTGAGCGCTGGTATGTATACTCGCGGTACACCCTTGATACAATTGCCCTCGGTAACCCTATGGTTTTTACCACTTGGGCGACAGAATGACCCATCTGTCTTGCGCCTATAATGAGTCCACGATCAAAGTCGCTGAGATCACCACGTTTACCAATGTTCGTTGGTTGCGACACACTTTTGGAAATCCCTGCTGTCCGCCTGTATATTTCTTGCTTTCGGTTTGGGTGTGTTTCACTCTGCGCAGGATATGCCCATGTCGACTGCCCATCACCCCTATCTTTAATGTTTTGTCTAGTGAGTGTACATTTTGAACTAGAAAATCAACTACTAAGCAGCAACGTTTGCAATAAAAAAACATTTGTTCTGCATATACAAGTTATTTCCAAAAGGTCTAGTCTAACTTTAAGAACGCCGCAACGGTAGCAAAGAGGTCAGAGGTGCTCTTGCTGGTCGTTAGAACTGGGCCCCGGTTCCAGTCACGAATGAGGTATGGGTGTTGGCTTGCCCAATGGCGCTGCCTCCTCTACCAGGAAGCAATGGCTTCAAATCAGGAAATGACGACTTTCTACACCCGTAGAAGTTGCTCATGGTGGCACTGAAGCCCCCTCTTCCGAAAACAAACTTTGGCTATGTGTTCTAGTGCGCACAGTGATGCAAAAAGTATCTCCGTGAACGTAGGGCCAGAAACATTTATTTTGAAAAAAAGGTACGTGCTTATGTTATCACTACGTCCGTCGACACCATATCTATGCACCTACTAGTCTTCGCCGCTAGAGGGCGTAAATGCATATGTTACCGAATTCAAAATATATTTCTTTTAAACATCCAACTGAACAAAAAAAATATTTTTTTCGTTTGATAGCATTTACAACGAAAGTCATTTTGGGTACAGTTTCTTTGTCAAATAATGCACTATGTTCCAGCTAGAGGGCGTGAAGCTTAATCGCATTTTCCTCGATGTCTCTGCTTCTAAATGTCCGATTTGAAAAATTCCTTTTGGTTAGTCTAGAGTTCTTACTGAGCAATGTTTTCCGTATAATTGCCAATTTTCCATAAAGAGCCGATTCGCCACTATTGGCGTAATTGTATATTTCTTTTTCCGATATATTTTCGCTCCTGAAAAAATTAGTTTTCTTATCAGATACCATTCGAGCATATTTCCTGCCCATTATACACTGAAGTGCCAAAAAAACCCTGATATACCTCTCTAATACCGCGTTGGTGCTCCTCACGATCGGAAAACGGCAGCAACGCGACGGGGCATGTACTCCACGAGCTTTCCCTAGTACTGTAGAGACAAAGCCCACCATTTTTCCTTAAGAGCGTTCCACAGTTCCGTAATATTCGCCGGAAGAGGATTCCTGGCATTGACGGCATGATGAACAGCATTCCAAATGTGCCCGATGGCGTTTAAATCCGGCGAACGAGGGGGCCAAATCAGGATGCCAAACTTCATGGAATGTTCCTCCAGCCATAATCGGGCGACAGTGTGCCGTGGCGCATTGTAAGAGGTCGCACCCGTCTGTGTGGTTGCATGACATGAACGGGTGCAAATGATCCCCAATAATGGTTGCGTTGACTCTACCGGTCAGAGTTTTCTTCAGACGCATGAGGGGTCCTAATGCGTGCCAGTTGAGAACACTTCACACCATAACAGAGTCACCACCGGCCTGCACTATCCCTTGTAGGGCATGCGGAATCCATTGCCTCGTGGGTTTATCGCCACACCAGAAGTCGGCCATCTGACCGAAACAGTTAGTTCCGCGATTCGTCGGACCTAGCTACACGTTTCCAGTCATCTTGCGACCAAATGCTACTACTGGCCGCAGCTTTGAATCGCGCTGTGATTTGCGGTAATGTTGCAGGCCGGGTGGTTGTTACGATGTGTGCCATACGCCACTGTCCACGATCGTCCAGGGCTTCTCTACGGTCACACCAGTCTCGTACTCTGGATGTTTTCCCTGAGTTTGTGTAGTTCAGATACACCCTTGAAATTGTTGACCGTGTAAATCCCAAATCCGTGGTAATTTCGAAATGGAATGACCCACCTCCCGGGCGCCGACTATCATACCGCGTTCGAAATAGCTTAAATGCTGATAAGCTGCCAACTGAACTGCAAACGATACTACTTGAACTTGCGTATATATGTCTCTATATAAACAGTCGAGTCACATTATTGTGACCCCCTCCTACTTTTAACGTCCACAGCGCGTAGCCAATGAAAGAAGGAACGTGTCGTGAGCTGGCTTGGAGAGTATACAACGGGTGCTGTAGGAAATCTGAAAACATATCCCTCGCTGATGTCATGGATTTTATCAGATTTGTAAAAAGGGATGATTATCAGCGTTCGGGCCTAGGGTGGCAGTATTTATGAAACAGCGCAGTTTGTGAACTGTTGGCGTACTGCTGTGGTTAAAGTGTATCGTGATTGGATAAATGGCATTATTGCGAATAAGCGACGTGCAAACTGCGGAGCACCACGTGCCATTGATGTGAGAGGGCCGATACGACACGCAACAGTGGAGCAACTTACTGGCCGAATGAACCAGGAACTTACCGGAAGTGTGTCTAAAACGACAGTTCAGCGAACCCTGCTGCGTATGAGGCTCCTATGCAGATGGATGGTCACTGCACCTATGCTAACGAAGGTGCATCGGCAGAAAAGGCTTACATTTGCACGGCAGTATCAGAATTGGACCTCCGCTGATTGGCAAAGGATTGCCTTCTCCGATGAGTCATGTTTTTTGCTTCATCGAACGGATGGACGTTCGCGTATAAGGCGAGAAACATCGGAGAACAAACACTCTTCAACCATTGCTGGAAGAACACAAGCTAGTGGGGGCAGCGTTATGGTCTGGGGAATATTTTCATGGCGTTCCCTGGGTCCACTCATACCTGTGAAAGGCACTATGGACCGAATTCGTTATGAATCTATCCTTGCAGACCACGTACACACATGCATGCTGATATTCTTCGTTGGGGCGGATGGGATCTTGCAGAACGACAATGCGACGTGTCACACAGCTAGAAATTTCCAATAGTGGTTGAAAGAGCACGATGAAGACTTCAAAATACTTCCCTGTCCCCCTATTCCCCATACTTTAACCCAATTCAGCATCTGTGGGACCACTTCGATCGTGTCGTTCGCTCTATGGATCCTCCACCGCCTGTCAGATGCACTGCAGTCAGCATGGCTCCACGTACTTGTGAACACCTTCCAGCACCTTATTGAGTTACTCCCAGCCCGTCTAGCTGCTGTCCGCGCTGCACACGGCGGTTACTGTGAATATCGGCTGGTGGTGACAATAATATGACTCCACCTTATATATATCGTTTGCGGACGATACCATTTACAGCATGGATGTGGTCGCATGCAATTGAAATGGTAGTGCCCTTCCCACCTTAGTGTAATGCATAACTCTTTTTACCAGGAGGCGTAGATGTATATCCTATTTAACTCGATATCTCGGCAGCTAATAGTTCGATTTAGAAACTTCTTGGTTTATCGGACAGAGTTTCCAGTGGTAAATATTTCTAATATTTCGTAACGCACGATTTTACCGCTACAGGGCGTAAATTTATATTTCTGTTTACAACACTTCTGCATCAATATGAGGACTTCTAAAAACTAGAGTGAAATTCCTCTTCAGTTAGAAAACAAATGAACAGATTTTGAGCCCAAAATAATACAAACATTTTTCACGCGAGAGGGCGCAAATGTATAATCTATTTATCTCGATATCTCTGCTTCAAAAAGGCCGATTTGAAAATTTCGTTTAACACCGGATATTATCAATATGGAACATCTACTCTTGGTTTTATATAGTGCATAGTTCTGAGCGCTAGGTGTTCTGAGTGCAACTGTATGTCCGCGTTCAAAAGTCCCACTGAAAAAATTCTTTTTGTTCTGTATGATATAAGCTACAGTTAAGATTGGGAAACTTATCTTCAAGTGCTGCACAGTTTTTCCGCAAGGGGCTGTAGATATAAAAACATTTTTTCTCACTATCTCTTCTTGCAGAATTCCCATTAAAAGAAATATTTTTCTTTGGCTTTTGTAAATATTATGTCCTTTTCTGTTATTCACAATTCTGCCACCAGTGGGCGTCAGCCTAAATTTCTATTTGAAAGAGTACTTCCGATTCTAATCATTCCTTGGAAAAATCCTCACTTGGTAGGATACTTTTGATTATGAAGACTACTTTGAACACGGCTTTCCGAAGAGGAGGCGTAAAGTTATATCATGTTCTTTTTTATATGCACGATTCATTAATTTTCATAACACTTTTCAGCCGCTAGTTGGAGTTGGTAACTATTTTATATTCATAAATGTTTTATCGGTTGTGAAAAAAATCTGGTGTTTTTTTATGTAACCAGTTCCGTCACTACGAATAACTTCGCTTACATTGCCTAATTTAAATTACGAGTAGTTTTTTCCCTAGGTGCTGTAGGTGTATTCAGTTTATTTTTTTTTTTTGCATCGGAAAGGACCCAAGAGACGTGTTCATTACAACCAAAAATTTGGTGTAATCTTTATTGGTTTTATTGTTTTGAGGACTGAGCAGTCGCTCGTCTCTTATTTAGGGGCACTGGTTCCAGAGAAGGGACACAGCCACTGCCGTAAGATAAGTGAGCCAGCCATGTATCATCTGGAACTCGAGCGCTGGCCTGAGATCATCGCCTCAGACTACGTGTCCACCCGGGCGGCCCAAACAAAATATTCCCTTTCGAGCTATGGAACATTTTAAAAGGGGCAAGTAAGGATGTTTGTCAGTAGGTACGGTGCTAAGTAAATTTGCATATCAGACGGCATAGTGGATGTATGCAAATGCTGAAAAATGTCCCAACAATCCTCTATGAGGTGATGCTACGTAAAGTGAGTCGGAAGTTACGTGGAAATGAATCAGCAGTCTCGTTTCGCTCTTCATAAATAGTCAGTTCTCCAACGCCGAAACGGCAGGCGTTTTAATTTCATTTATGGACAACGATAGGAAACGACTGTAAAGTTGAGCATCTCTACAGAATAGATTTCCCCAAAAAATTGATGCTCGGCCAAATATACAAACACTTTTGGAGCCATCTATCGGCGTCCTTAAGAAACAAGCTCCAGCTTCCCTGTTACCGCAGATTGGCGTCAGCCAAACTTGCCCGAATAGGTGCTGCATAATGGTCGTGAAGAATACTCGAACTAACCGAGAACAATAGATGTTTCACATTCAACTATACGGAGAAACTACTGACATCACGCTCAGTAAGTACGTTTTCATATCGAATCGAGTTTTCGCAATGGCTTCTGCAGAAGTTTGTTGCACCTGATTTTCTATTTCACATATGAATCACAAGAAATGGCATTTATTTATTTATTAGAACCCTTTTGCTGTACAATATCACAATACAACACCCAAAAGAACGAACAATATGTCACATAATCTAAGGTTAATAATAACAATACATAATACACCAATAAAACCAATATAAGTAAGACAATTTTCCAGTTTTTAACAATATAATTACCATGTTACGAAGATAAATACTTTACAATATAAAATAGAGGAACAAATTCACGCTCAAATGTTGTCAATATAACTAAAACACCTTCAATATCAATTTAAAATGTACAGCAAGGAGCCAGGGGAAAAGGCTAAAGTTTTAGCCTGACAAGCCCTGATCTCTGAAATTTTCAATTTTTTTTAAAAGTCCAGTCGAGACAAGGAATATGATATTAAAGTATGCACTAAATAACACCAAGAAAGCCCAAGACAATAAAAATCTTTCTCTCCCACTACCCTCCCCGTTTTATATACAGTTTTCAATCAAAAAACTCAAGAGTCGCCTGAAAACAGGGTATCGGATCTCAGATCTAATGGTCAATGGAATTCTATTCCATTCTCGCAGTCCCAATACACCAATGCTGTTAAACACCATGCCCGTACGCGCCCATGGGACAGCGAACTCTGACCACCTGCGAGTATCATATGAATGAGTGGCTCTCGACAACACTATCAGATTTAAACATCTTCCTGTATTAATACGTTCGTGAATCATTAACATTAGTCTATATCTGTGCAACTGCTCTACAGTCAATATACGATAATAACGAAATAAAAATTCTGAATGAGCCGAAGAGTTCAACAATCGAACATACCTTCTCGGCAAAACAGACAGACGAGTGAGATTTCGTTTAGTAGTTACATCCCAAATCGAGATGCAGTGCGACAGCACAGTATAAACAAATGAATAGTACAAGACCAACAGAACTCTAATCGACAGGAAACCAGAGATTCTCGTAATCACACCAACCCTAGATCTAAGGCAAGACGCCAACTGATCCACCTGGTTATCCCATTTCAAAGATTTATGCAAAACAACTACCATTGTGAATTTTCATATAATGCTCACCACTGGGCACGAGTAATTATCCTCATGCAATAACCCAGTCTCGCTGTCAGGGTCTTAGGATGAAATTCTTGATGACTACCTGTTCAGTCCATTTTCTCTGTTAACGCTTAATTGCCAGAAACACACGAATCTCTTGAAAGCGGAACTGCCAGCATTGTTAGAAGACGTTCCACACACCATCACGTGGGGTTCGTGCACGACGAGGCTCCGGCGCATTTTTACCTCACTGTTCGAGAACATGTGAATCGTATATGTATCCTGCTTGTTGGATCGGTAGATGTGGACAAACTGCACTTCTTAGGCACACCCTCCAGATTCGAAAGCACTGAGCTGATATTTTTGCTAACCTGGCTCCTAACGCTTAAACTGTCGGCAAACGGATCGTGGAAGGTTGTCAAAGAATTCCCAACGCTCACAGACTTTTGGAACATGTTCGATAATCGATGAGCAGACGCTGTGAAGCGTGTATTGCTGCTCAAGGCCATTTCGAACACTTGCTGTTATGTATATTGACACAATTATTCTCATCGATCATGGCGCCCTCAGATTAGTTTACAGGAGGGGGACAAATGGAATCCAAAAACTTCATATGCAAATTTCCACTATGCCTTCTGTGTTGTCGAACCGTTTTTATCATACACAAAAGATAAATTGAATTAAAAACCAGAATACATGCGGGAATCATAAAGGGTGTTTGCGCAAAGAAATGTTGACGATTTAAGGAACGGACAAACATAGAACACCTGTGGAGGTGCTGCTACCACTTTCTGTTATACAGGGCACATAAGAAAAAGTTAACTCATAGAGTAATGCGTATACCTGTATTTTATTCTGAGCTAAATACAAATGAGATATTTTTTTCGATTTGATAGATTTCTTTGTGAGAGTCTTTAATGACATCTAAACGATATTCCAGTTCATTCAAGAATACCTGGGGTGATCGAAACGCTAATTTCTTATTGAGAAATTTCAATGACCTAATCCACAGATAAGTAGATGTGGCGTAAAAGTCGAAGCCCGCACTTCAGCAGAAAAAGTTTCTTCCTATAAGCCGAAAAATACGGTATTTTCACCCTTATCTTCCCTTCAAAAATTACTGAAATACGTTTTGTGTGGGGAAAACGTAACAGTGGGGAAGCGCCGCCTCTCTTCTTTGTCATATGAAGCACTACACTATTCCTATGTGAGAGCAGAAATGTACAATAACATTTTACCCCTCTCTTACGATATATATATAATATACACTGAAGAGCAATTGAATTAGAGATACCTGTCTAGTAACCTGTAGCACCACCTTTCGCCCTGATGGCGGTGGCGATTCGTCTCGGCATGGACTCGACAAGACACCGGAAGCGTTGGAAAGCCATACGGACCCACGACCCCTGAACAAGCTCCCACAGTTCACGAAGATTTGATGGAGGAGGGAACATCTCTCTCGATGGCATCCCAGATGTGCTCGATGGGATTAAGGTCAGGTGACCTAGCTGTCCAAGAAAGCGAGATCACGTCGGTGGAGTGTTCATCCAACCGTTCGGATACAATTCGGGAGCGATGGCAAGGTGCATTGTCTTGTTGCAGGACGAGGTCCGAAGTGGGATGTTGAAGACACACAAATGGGAGCAAATGGTCGTCCAGGATATCCCGGTAACGTTGACCTGTGAGGGACGATGTCACACGTACCAGGGGTCCCATTTCAGTCCACGTAAACAGTCCCCAGACGAGAATGCCACCCCCACCAGCTTGAAGAGTACCCTGCTGGCAAGAAGGATCTATCGCGTCATGTGGTTTGCGCCGTACTCGTATCCTGCCATCCGCATGTACCAACGTGAATCTCGACTCATCAGTCCAGGCAACATTTTCCCACATGTCTAGGGTCCAGTGGCGATGTTACCGCGCCCATGCTACTCTTTGCACCTATCTGTGATGTGCGGTCAGCAGCGGTACCCTCGTGGGACGATGGCTTCTGTACCTCATAGCGAGGAGATGGTTCTGGATGGTGTGGCTGCTTACACGTTTTTGTGCACCAGCGTTAATTTAATTTGCCGAGTGATTTCTTACACTGTGGCCCGTCTATTCGCTGTTATAATGCGAGCTAGCCGACGATAACCCAGCCCATCCACACGCTGTTGTCCACGGCAGTTGGCCCTTGCAGGATGGTTTTACCGGATTCGATGTACTCACGGTGCACCCGTGGCACAGTGGCTAGTGAAAATCCCAGTGCCTGCACGACTTCCGAGATGGAGTGACTCATTTGTCGGGCCCTGACAATTTGCCCACGATCAAATGCGTTTAGATCCTTCGTCTTACTCATACTGCGTCCGACTCTTACTGATTCCCGTCGCATCACTCCTTATATTGGCGGATCGCTGCATACGTTATGTCGCTTCCGTTTACAGAGACGCCCACAGCGCCACATTTGCATAACGCCAGCTGTCTCTAATTCAATTGCTCTTCAGTGTATGTTAGACTAAATTTCCAATTTCACATTCTTTTATTAATTCCCTTTTTTACGTAGAACTAGGTCTTTCTCCGTGCTTGGTAGGGGGTAATATAGGGAGCACGAAAACATGTCACACTTTGGACCCTTATAACTTCGAAATTAATAATCGTAGATTAATAAATAATACATCATCAGATTGTTTATAGCTTCATTTATGACAAAACAAGTTTCAACTCTCCACCCCTTAGCCCTTCGATACAGTATCGTTAGAAAGTTAGGCTAAATTTCGCGTGATTTTGTGTCGCCGCACGCCGTTTTAAGGTTAATAACTAGTGAATAGGTAATTACAGCGATAACCTCTTCTTCCTTAGCTGACGGTCGTGGTAAACCGAAATAAAGTGGATTTAAAATTTATTTATTTATTGTATATATACAAAAAAATTTGAAAGCCGCGAAAATCCAGAGAAAATTACTATAAGAACCGACGAAAGTTGAAGAAACAGCTAGATGAGAACGAGAGGCATCCAAAAAGGCTCGCTAAGTCGTCAACTAAAAGGTCACGGGAATATAGGGAGCGTCAAAGGTCCGCGCGCCAGGATGCGTTTCACCCGAGTTCAACTCTAGAGCCACAACCTTCCACTTCAACTGCACAAATTGAGCCTGAACAGCAAAAACAGATGGATATTGATGTCATCTATCCAAATTTTCTCACCGAGCATGGAATACTAATGTACATTGCCAGTCTTCACAACTTCGCTGGATAATAAATGTATTACATTTCAAATCTTTACACCGCTGATGCACTCTGAATCTAGACAAGAGCAACAACAAGAAGAGTACATTAGGCCAGAGACGTATCGCTAAATTTATAACAAGACAACTAGGGAGTTTAAAAAATTGTTTCTCCAGAAACAATTTTAGCAAAAACTGCTAACAACGATGATACTACGCCTTCTACTGACATTAATTCATAAGTTGCTTTCAAGTAAATAAAGTAAAAATATTGGTTTTGTTTTATAACTGAAAAAAATCAAAGGGGCGCAGTAGCAACTGTGCCACAACCTACAACGTAGAGCTACGTCAACTATCCTTCGCTGAATACTTCAAAGACGTAGAACTAGTGGCGCAGTGGTCTAAGCGATGGCTTCAGATCATTCGTCCGAAAGGGGTACGGGTTCGCATCCCAGTGACCCTAAATTAGGGACGGGCGACTGCTTATAGCCCATTGAGATGCTCAATGTGGTCGTTAAACTTCCAATAATAATAATAAAAAAAGAACTAGTGAGATAGTGCCAGGAAATAGTAACAGTTGACGTAGTTCTACGTTGTAGGTTGCGGCACATTTGATACTGCGCCCCTTTGATTTTGTTTCTTTTTTTATTACAGGTTTGACGACCACCGTGAGCAACTCCATGAGCTATAGGCAGTCGTCCGTCCCTAATTTAGGGCAACTGGTTCTAGGGAAGGGAGAGAGAGCCAGTGCCGTAAAACAAACACAATATCCATGTCTCACCGCGATTCGAACCCGTCTCGGACGAATGGTCATAAGCCAGCGCTTAGACCACTGCACCACCGGGGCGGCGATGTTTTTCATTAGAAATTAGATTTCTTCTTCTCTTAATAACTATTTTCGGAAGTAACAGAACAATTTACATAAACTGCACTACATAATTTTAAACTAAATTTTAATTTCATAGACAAGGGAAGAGTGAACACCGGGATAGTATTCTGCTGCACTTCGAACACTGAAAAAATATGCAAAATATATATAAAAATTTTACTTACATATACCAGGTCTCTCGCAGAATATGTCCTCATTGACCGGCGCAACATGGCTTTGTATTCTGGCTTGAGAGCTCAGTATATCTAACTCTTCCTCACAAGGTTTTTTAATTTCCAGGTGATCTAAATCATCGCCTGACATGAATCCAAATGGTAAAGGTTTGTAAGATAACCACAACATAATGCTGTAATGTTCACTCCGGAAATCGATATGCAAGATTGATCCAGCCTTTTCCACAGGAATAGATATTTGATAAAATGATCTAGCTGGAATCAAAACAGTTTTCACACCTGGGTCGTTTTCTTGCAATAATTCTTGATTAATTTTATAGAGATCTTCAGGAACTTTCCCACCATATTGTATCTGGAAATATTAACAATCATTCAACTAACAATTGAAACACTGAGTATGGTATGATAAATTAAGCACACTGGGTAGTCACCCCTAACAGAAACGAAAGTAGGAACTTACCAGTTGCACAAAGGACGCCGTGATAGCATTATTGGAAAATAAATAGCACTGATGTAGTCTACTGGATCATCTCTGTCTCGTGCAGTGCTGAAAAGCAGCGTGTGTGTTGAATTTAGTCTGTAATATGTGTCGTAAGACAGACGTTACTGAGTGGCAAAAAGGAGCCATCGTGTTTGGCCGTGCCCACGAACACAAAGTAAATGAAGTCGCCCAATTTGTTGGTGTGTCGAAGCGTACTGTCCAGCGGGTCTACAAACAGTGGTATAGTTCTCAGTCAACTGAAAATCGGTGACGTAACTGTGGCCGGAAAACTGTTCTCATCAACAGGGACCGCCAGAATATTTCAAGCTTAGTGACTGCAAATCGGTTTCAAACCAGGCAGCAATTGCTCCAAACAGTCAATGAAAGTCCACTCCAACCAATTTCCGAAAGGACATGGCGACGAGAACTGCATGCGATGGATATCTGCAGCAGAGTACCACGGAAGAGGTCTCTTTTAACAGCAAGCCACAAAGTCGCACGTTGTAAATGGGCTCAGAGGCATCAAAACTTTACTGTGGAGGATTGGAAGCGAGTAATTTGGTCTGATGAGTCTCGTTTTTGTTTATACTCCAATGATAGGAGGCGACGAGTGCATCGTAGTTCCAATGTAGCCTCTAATACTGATTGTGTCGAAGGTGTTGTTGAAGCTGGATGGGGTTCTGTGATGTTTTGGGGATGCTTTTCATACCACGAAATGGGTCCTCTCGTTGCAGTGGAGATGAATTTGACCCAGCATGCGTACCTCCGCATTCTGAATGACGAAGTGTTGCCCTACATCTCTAGGAGCAACATCACATTGCCACTCTTGTCTTCCAAGACGACAATTGTCGTGTTCACAGGGCTAAAAGTGTATCTGAGTGGCACGACGAACAATCAGCAACAGTCTCTCACCTCGACTGGCCCGCCAAATCCCCAGATTTAAATCCTATTGAAAATGCATGGGAACATTTAGAACAGAAGGTGAAACGCCGGAATAGACACCTACGTACTTTGGCGGAACTTCGGGACCAATTGAAGCACGAGTGGCTGTAAATCGATGTTCAATACATCCACAAGCTCGTGGAGTCTCTACCACACCGGATTCATGCTGTTATCAAGGTAAGAGTCGCCGTCACTAGTTATTAGGTATGTTCTGAGAGGGGTGACCAATATTTTTTCCGTTGTGTTTATTTCAACATAGGAATTTGAACTCATACATTTGAAAAATCATGTAGCACAATAAGTAAACTAATAAGATTAGAAAAGTGTTTGTTTGCTTCGGGTTTTAGCGACCCATCTGAGCATTTAAGTCTAGATTTTGATTACAGCTAATCATTGATTTATATTTCAAACACAACACCTGGTACGCATTATATGACCTGGAATTTTGCGGGTTTTTTCTTTTTTTGAATTCTCAGATACTTTTATATTGTTTTACGGCAGAAATTTTTCTCTTACCTGCTTTGATTAATTTTTTATGTGCTACATTGTAGTATTTTTTTATTGGGGGTTTAACGACCACCAATGAGCAACTCAGTGGGCTATAGGCAGTCGCCCGTCCCTAATTTAGGGCCACTGGTTCCAGGGAAGAGAGAGAGCCAGCGCCGTAAGACAAACACAACATCCATGCCTCACTGGGATTCGAACCCAGACCCATCTCGGACGAATGATCAAAAGCTATCGCTTAGACCACTGCGCCACCGGGGCGGTGTCTGTCTTTTTGATTGGGGGTTTAACGACCACAGTCAGCAATTCAGTGGGCTATAAGCAGTCGCCCGTCCTTAATTCATCGCCACTGGTTCCAGTGCTGTAAGACAAACATATCAACCATGCGTCACCCGGGTTTTGAACCCGGACTCATCTCGGAAGAACGATTAGAAGTCAACGCTTCATACAACTCGGCCACGCCACCGGGGCGGCGGATTGTACTTCGGTGTGCAAAGCAAAAATGGTATCCATCGAAGTTTGTTCTGTATGCACTTCGAAAGTTCATATTTTATTGAAAAGCAAATACACTCGTGCGGTAAACAGAACATTAGAGATGGGGGTGATGGACAGTTGACATAGGCATACCTGCGGAGAGTTGAACAGATTCAAGGTGGATAACAGGGCTTTCCAACCGTGTAGCGCAATCAACAAACATTGGTAAACGTGGTGATCTGAGCGACTTTGATCGTGGACGTATAGTCGGCGCAAGTCTGATGGCTAATTCTTTCGCCCAAGTGGTAAGAAATCTAGTGTTCCCTAGGGCCACCGTATCAATAACGTACCGCCAGTATACCATCAACGGACGTACACCACCGCCCAGACAGTAAGCGGTGGCCGACCACACGCCACTAATAACCGGAGTCGACGTAGATTATCCAGGCTCGTACCAACCGACCGCTTGGCAACCACGGTGAAAATCACATCAACGTTAAATGTGGGAGGCTCAAGCAGCGTCAGCTAACGAACGGTTATACTCTGGGCTACGGGAACTGACATCCTGCTCGTGTGTCACTGTTGACTGATCGTCAGCGAAAATTACGCCTCGACTGATGCTGGGAACATCAAAAGTGGACTTTTGCAGAGTGGCGCCGCGTCATGAGGTCAGATGAATCCCGTTTTCAGCTGTACCGAGCTGATGGGAGGGTGTGGCGTCAACAACATGAGGTCATGGCCTCGTCGTGCTAGGTCGGCTCTGTGATGGTTTGGGGAGCCTTCTCATTGAACACAATAGGTCCCTTAGTGTGTCCAGAGAAGTCCTTCGGGCAACCAGCATGTGCTGGCTGATAACCTACACGCTTTCAGCTGCCGATGGTCTGTCCCAGCAGGAGAATGCTCCGCCCCACCCGGCCGCAGCCACCCAGACATTGCTCGAGGAACACTCATCTGAGTTTGGAACCATCCAGGCGGCCCAAGGTCCCCGGATCTAAACGCCGTGAAAGCTTTCTGGGATGCCATGAAGCGGAACATCAGATCCATGGATGGACCGATTTCTCGGGCGGAGTTGTGGACAATGTTGCAACAGGCATGACCTTCGGAAACCCTCCAGCATCTAGTGGAGTCGACGCCTCGACGTGTACTGGCTATTATTTGCGCTGGAGGAGAACCAATGCACTATTAGGTAGGTATCTCTAATGTTTTGTCCATTGAATGTACAAGTCTTCATATTTCTGCAAGTAGTACTGTACATGAAACAGCACATTCAAAATGTAGTATACTATACTAGGCCGCCCCGGTGGCGCAGTGATCCAAGCAATGGCTTCTGATCATTCGTCAGAGTTCGAATCCTGGTGAGGCATGGATGTTGTGTTTGTCTTACGGCGCTGGCTCTCTCCCTTCCCTGGAATTAATTGCCCTAAATTAGGGACGGGTGACTGCTTATAGCTCATTTAGTTGCTCACGGTGGTCGTTAAACCTCCAATCAAAAAAAACATTCTATACTAGTCATATATGCAATGCAGGTTTTGTCAGTGACACGACTAATATTTCGAATGAATGAAATATGCGTATTTTCTCTAGGCGTGAGTGATTAATGTGCACATTAGTTATTTCTAACCCTTAAAGAAAGATTTACATATGCGGTACTATTTTAATTAAGCACGAAGAAAATAAAGGTTTTGAAGACTTGAACAGATCCAGTAACTTACTGTAAATGCTTCTGAAATTTATTCCGCACGCTGCTTGTCGCTTTACTTGCATAATGAACATATTAAAAAAAGTGTTCTCCGTAATTCCTTTCTTGTGATTTATGCAATGCCACAAAATTCGTATAACCCAATTTAAATGTTTTCATTTCAACCAGATTGCATAACTTCAGCGATTCAGAATGTTTATTAAGCATGTACGGCTGTATTTTTCGAATGAGCCACAGAAGGGAAAAAGTGACGGTACTTTGAGAATAACAAATCGGGTATGAGCTGTGAGTTGTTATGTCTTAAAGTTATCAACCATATACAAGTGAAGGCCATAAACGAAAATTAAAGTGCTTCTTTCTTAGTGAACATGTTTTTAATTCCACAGGGCAATCGTATCATTTGGCGATATCATTCATAAAGTTTAGGAGAAGATCCCCTGAGACGGAGCTACAAAGACGGGTTCAAGAAAGCAGCGTGAGAGCATTCATTTCACTTTATCTTTCTCTGTGGATGACGAGGCCGACAGATTTGTTTCGGGGTTTAACGAAAACTGTGAGGGCCTATAAGCAGTCGCCTGTCCCTAATTTAGAGAGGGCCGACGCATGACCTAGTGGTCAATGTTAGTGACTGCCATGGAAAAGTTTCAGGATCGATCCCAACAAGTACGAACGCTCGAACCACTGAAAGTCCGCCGTGCGTCGGATGGGCACGTTAAGCCGTCGGACCCCGAATACTGGCCCCCGGTTATAAATAAGGACGTCTACCTCACTTCCGTGTGACGTTCCTGTCGGTCACTCTAGCCCAAATATTTTAGCTTCCTACTTCTAAAGGTTGTTTTAGACCTGGGGTCGGACACTCCCAAAAAATCGTCTGCGTAAATCTCTAATTTAGAGCCACTGGTTCCAGGGAAGGGAGACAGAGCCATAAGATAAAAACACCATCCATGCTTCATCCGGGACTTGCACCCGGGTCTACTCGGGAGAGCGATTAGACCACTGCGACATCTGGGCGGCAAAAGGCATATTTTCGCAAAAGCCACACAGAAGAAATTTGAGTCCTGTTTCTGCTCCTCAGTCGTAAGCTTAAAACTTTCGCGACATACTTGTTTTCCTAATTGGAAATAATTGAGGAATTAACCAAAATACAGCTTGCTATATTTGGATGGAGCGAAAAATGCAAAGTAGAAGTTTTCAGACTTTGAAGTCAGCGATAAGAGGACACGTGATCGGAGCTCCCACAACTTGTGCGAAGGAAGAACTCAGTTCGTGAGCTGCGTTTGTTCAATGTAGTACACAGAAGCCTCACTTTCTCTACGTGTATCTGTGTAGCTACAATTCATTTATGATTAAAACTCATCGTTTTGAATAACCTATATCAAGACGAGTCTAATTTCTTAGACGCATACAATCAATTTCCGAACTGATAGGCTTTCCTCTATTGGTACAGACGCTGTATGAAACTTCCATAATTGAACAAAGCATATTTTCTATGATACATAAACATTTGCAAAAATAGTTTGTTCCCAAACTAAACAAAATCTAACAAATGTAGCTCACATTGCTACATCAATTTTTTAAAATATCAATGTCCCTTACGTCTAAACAACTTGTGTTTCTGTAGGTATTGTAACATTAAATTGAATGAATATTATAATCATAGCAGAAATAGTAAACATCGGCTAAGAGACTGTTAGGCAAATTTAACATGACAAAGGTTTATGCCAAGATGGTTCAAAAGCTTCTTACGCACGAAAAAAATGAAAATCGCCAGAAAATTTCTGCTGACATCCTCGGGGGAACCCCAACAAGAAAGTGTTATCACTTGTGAAGAAACCTAGATCTTCCAATGCGACTCTGAAACGAAAAAATCAGTCGATACATTGGAAAACTCCAACGACAAAGCAAGTTCGAGACCATTTTAGTTGTTTTCTTTGACATTAAGGATGTAATTTTGGAAAAGTAGGTTCCCCATGCAGCAACAGGGAACTAGCATTACTACAAATAAGTTCTGGTGACTTTGTCCTCTTTCTTCTGCCTCGCTCTCTCAGAGTTGTGGAAAAATGGCTTCATTCTTCCAGCTCTTGCGGCATTCTAAGTGAAGCAGTGGTTTTTTTTTACCCGAGAAACGTATCACAGTGCTTGAATATCTGATTTTTTTTTTCTTTTCCCTGAAATCAAATATGTACTCGAGAGTACTGGTTTTGAGTCTGTTACTGTGGTCAAGAAGAGAACGACTAAGCATTGCAAAGGAATCACACCGGAAGAGCTTACAGCACTGCTTTGCTCAGTTGAAGGTGATGAGATTTTAAATTGAAAGTTTTTTATTTAACTAAATTTGTAGGGTCAGTCAATTTATTTTATAGCCATGTCTCGTGCTGTTGTTTTTTCAGCTAAGTGTACATTCAAGTTTTAATGACTAAACGTTACTTTTAACCCTTTAACGACCATGATCCAAAAATCTTGTTTCACCCTCAATACCAACACGCCCGAAACTGTCTGTTGTTTCACTTCTTTGTTTAGTAGCAACAATAGTGACTGAGGGTGACTCCTGCTGATCCCACATAGGTCGAGAAAATTTATAGAACAAGAAAGGCTAAGAAATCCGATTCACTCTAGACAGGCGTTTCTGGCGTCTATGGCCGTTCGTACGTACGGCCGTTTTAGGCGTTATGATCGTCAAAGGGTTAATATAATCGAACATTTGCCAGCCAATGAATAGAGCTACGAAAATGATTGTAACAAAGTACTCTTTCTGCTTAGTTTCCTCCAGGAAACGAAAGCGCGCCCTCACCGCCCGGTGTAAACGCAGACCAACCAAAAAGAACCTTCCTTTCCACCAAAACAATGGTTTTTAAACCTTCTCGAAACCCCTGGAGTAGTCAATCCGTCTGCATAGCCGACTTTGATGAAGTTCCTAATCCTTACCCTTTCTCCATTCACTGACATCAAAATGACAAACACACGCCGACAATACACACATTAGCGTATACCAAAATTCTACCGAACTCATTTTCATCGGGTTGTCTGTATTATTAACTGGTTTACAAGGGTTTCTAAAATCTTCTGTCAGTTCTGTCACGAACAAAAACACCTTCCGATCAAATATTTACATATTTAGCCACTAACGGGATCATAGAATCTTACAAATGATAAGCACTGAAAACATTGTAGAGACACAGTACGTTTAAGGGGCGCCTGACGCACGGGGTCGAGTAGTCTAGGGGGTGGACTTCTGTCTCCTCGAAATGTTGGATCTGTTTAAGACCCATAGATACAGTAGCTCTCAATTAGAAGTGGGTGACTAATTCTTTCAGCTTCTGTGAAGTCTTTAAACTCTAACAAAAACAGGGCGGGGAGGAACAGTGAGAGAATCGATGTCCACACTCTGTGGAAGATTAAAAACATGTACCTTCTGGGCTTCCTCTTCTAGAACTTGTCTAATTTCAAAAGACATAAAAGTGGTCTTTTGGCATTAATTTTAAAGACCTTACCAGTTTTGCTGTTCGAAGGCTGTAATCCAAACAAGAAACGTAATAGTTTCACCCGGAAATGTTCTCTTTTAGCATGCTTAATATTCCTGTTACGAAGTGAACTATGTATATTCGTTTGCACAAGATATTTCACATTCACTTTCAATGTGTATTCCATCTTAGCAGGTAACAATGAACACCGCAGTTTCCATTAAAGTTATGAAACATTAAGCATCTCATTGGGTAAGCAATATAAAGTTCCAAATCATTTTTATTATGCGAATCAAAAGCCGAATAAAAGTTATGTTTTACTAATTCTTTAATATGTAACAATCAAATATTGAATGCGCATTACTGATAAATTAATAGTAACAGTTCACAGCATCGAATTAAATATCAGGAAATACGTTTCATATTCCGATACATCATCTACTGAAACGTACGGACGAGCAACACATTTCTATCAAATAGTTTGACCCTCTTTCTAGAACCCGTTCCAGTAACATGACCATAGTCGAATATCCTGCTGCTTGTCACACTTAAAGAGATCGCTGTGGCTTCGTATTTAATTATATTACACAGCAGCAGATCCTCATATACACTATATTGACAAAAGTCACCGGTCACCTAAAAGAGAAAAACAACATAGCATATATTGACATACATTAGTACGATGTCGGTCCACCTTTGGCCTTAATGCATGCATTGACCCTTCGAGACATGCTTTCGACAAGGTTTTGGAACACAGCGATAGGTATGCGCTTCCATTCAGTACATAATACTGCCGCTAACTGTTGCTTAGTAGTTGACCTTGGTTCCAAACTTCTTATGCGGCGCTCTAATTCATTCCATAGGTGTTCTATGGGATTAAGATCAGGGCTCTGTGCTGGCCAATCCACCCACGATACGGAATTATCGTCAAACCACGCAGTAACAGTCGGTGCATTATTCTGCTGGTACCAACAAGGCTCGGTTTCATAGTATTGCCACAGAGTTGGTAGGGCATAATTGTCCAGAAGGTCGAGGTAGACGTGCTGGTTAACAGGTTTGTCCACGATAACGAATGGGCAGGGACCACCACGAAAAACACCACCATACGAGTGCACTGCCAGCTCCAAACTTGACCGTATGAACAGTACACTGTGGTAAATAGCGTTCCCCCGGCTGCCGCCATACCCACACACGGCCATCAGACTGATGGATCGGGTATCTGGATTCATCAGTCCATAGGAATCTTTTCCATTGATCTACGGCCCAAGATAAATGTTGTTTACACCATGCTAAACTACGAGTAGCATTCCGAGTGGAGATGAAAGGCTTATGAGCTGCCGCACGACCACGGTAACCCATGGAATGAAGTTCTCAGCGAATGGTACGCGTACATACCGAGGTTCCAGCATTTTTACTCACCTGTACACTGAGGTCTTGTGCAGTACTCCGTCGATTAGCTGTAAGGACTCTCGTGAGACTTCGACGTCCTCTATCACTGATTTTCTTTGGTCTGCCGGCTCGTTTTGCTGCTTCAGGCACGTCATGTGCCTTCCACGTATTCAGTACATCCAAAACAGTTGACTTGGGTATATTTAAACGCCTCTCGGTTTCTCTTACGGACAACCCACTAATATAACACCCAGCAATCTTTCCTTTCTCAAAGTCAGTTCTCTCCCGCCGCGACATTTTCACTCAACCTCACAGTGCGATATGATGTCAGCTGCAGGCTTTGTTTTTATACTGTTTGCAGCTGTACCGCACATCTTAACAACGCAGAGAATCCGTTCATTTGCTTTCGAAGGGGTGTCCGGTGACTTTTGTCAATATAGTGCATACTTGAAGCTTCACACCACTGTCTATTCCAAAAGACAAAATACTGTGGTTCTTACCAAATCGACATAAGAATGTTGCTGAGTCTTACAATTCTGATCTAATATAAGGCGTCAAAGCCTTTTATACTCCGCTGTGGATCTAGTAAGTAGATGCCAGAAATAGCTCAAGAAAGACTGTTCTCCCAAATAAAGGCAAACCCACTGATGACAATTGCCAGTGCATTCCACAGAGGCACGTCTGAGTGTTCTGTTTCACGACACTGTTGCAAACAAACATTAAATATAATTTTGATATTCCTCTGAGACACTGTCGTGCAATGACAATGTGAATCAGAATGGACTTTTAAAGACCACATGGGAAACCCATGTTATACGGTTATGAAACTGGTTGTCTTATTGTGCAACATCAGAACTCTTTGTGGACTGGACAAGAATTTATTTTGCAGTCGCACGCGGTTTTCTCATTTTGCTGCGCCTTGGTTCGAGTTTCACGATAGGCACGGATGTTGGTGTTTGTCAGTACAACGTGGTTTACTCCATTCTTTGGAACAGGTGGTGCTAAATACAGGTAAGGCGACTTCTTTCATGGGGTATTTAAATCTACATGCAAAAGAAAATTGCTCTTTACGCAATATTCTATTATATAATTGGGCATCTTCACTTACACTACGCATGTTGTACACTGGTGTCTAAAACGTAAGGACGAACACTGTTTCGAATGGTTACAACCACAAAATCAGACGCAACAGCATGTGCCAATTTACATAATTGGGGACGTTCAGTAGAAAGTCAATGCACATGAAAAATGTCGAAACATGCGCACAGGAGTCACGGGGTATCACTTAAATTGATAAGCGGTAGGCGAGATGAGATGTGTTTGAAGGCATAAAAGTACAAATGTGTAAGTTACATTATATCTCAAAAACATCAAATAGATTATTTCTCGCGGGGAAGATTTATAGGGAAGCTGGAAGAAGGCCGCCGAGTGAGTGATGTTGCCAGGGAGTTTGGAATCGCACATAGTGTGGTATCCAGGCTCTGGGAAGCGTTTCAAACCAATGGAATGTGTTGCACGCGCATGCTAGGAGGTCACCCTCGCTTCTTCCACGACGCATGTAGACAGATTTTTAATTGTAACAGCAAAACACAATCGCCGCACCAGGGCTGGTCGGCGTGCGAGTCGTCTCCCTTCCAGCACAGGAACGCGGGTATCCCGACAAACTGTGGCAAGACGTCTGCGACATGTAGGGCTATATGCCCGAAGGCTTGTAGTCTGCGTCTCTCTATCCAGAGCTCAAGGTAGCGCATGTCTTCAGTGGTGTAGTATCCACAGAAATCGGACACGTCATCAGTGGGCCAATGGTCTCTTCACCGATGAGTCGTTTCAGTCTGTCCTAGGATTCTACATGTCAGTTGATCTGGCGTGAAAGTGGTACAGCGTACCAGTGCGAGAATGTGCAGAAAAGGGACAGGTACGGCGGTGCCGGTGTCAGACTTTGAGGCGGCATTATGATTAATGGGCGCACCGAGCTACAGGTGCTGGAAATGGGGCGAACGATATTGCAACGAAGTTCTTCTACGACATGTTCGATTATTCCGTGGTGCTGTAGGATAATATTTTCTGTTCATGGATGACAACTCAACAACTCCTTGTACGAGAGCAGTGCTGACACTTTTGGAGACCGAGGATATTCACCGCATCAACTGGACAGCACGCTCGCAAGACTTCAACCCCATCGAACACGTCTGGGACGCAATGGGGAGACGCATTAGTGCTCGACTCCCCCCCGACCCGCCAAGAAAAGAAGCAGGCCTCATCCGTGTTCTGAGGGAGGAGTGGGCCAATTTGTCTCAGGAAATCCTGAATTACTTGGTGCTCAGCCTGTCACGACGTTGTTCGGGGTAGGCATATTCCATACTGAAATGCCTCTCCAGCTTGTTATCGATAGGCACTGTAGATCCATTCTCCAACTATATCTTTTGGAAATTTGTAACTTTTGCGTGGACACTCATTACAATATAATTTGTGCGTCATTTATAAACATTTTTTTTTTTTTTGCGTCTTTTCATGTGTTCGTATGCTGGCAATATTATTTCCCCATTTAGCTGCGGTTATGTATTGCTTTTCTTATACAGGTAAATACGTCCATTCTTAGGTTTTGGACACCAGTGTATGTTTGTGATAAGACTGTGGTGTAGTAATGAGTGTTTCTCCACAAAATATTTATGATTATTTTACACACACCGGTCAATGAATTAGAACATTTACACAGCGTATATGCAAAATGAGTGGTCGCGTGCGTCACCACGTTATCTAGGCAACTATCTACGACTGCTCCTCGTCAGCAACCGTCACTAGTGTAGATCACAATGGGAAAAACAAAGGATCTTTCTGAGTTCTATAATGAGCTGATTTGTGGGTGCCCATCTGGCTGGAGCGACGATTTTGAAAACACCAGAGCCGACTGGTTTCTCAAAAGGTGAGATATCCCGGGTCTTTAATCAGTGGAAGAATAACTCACATTCTAAGAGGCGTTACTGTGGCGCGAGTACAAGCTGTTTGGAACCAGATCACCTTCGTCTGAGAAGGTTTTTACGGAGAAACAGGGCCGACCCATATCTCAGCAAACCATTAGCAGGGAATTGAAGAGGATCAGTATTGACAGTCGCATGCCCATACGGAAACCGCTTATTTTTTTTTTATCAGGAACGTTGTGACTGGACAATCGAAAAAAGTCATGCGGTCCGACGAGCCGCAGTGCAACTTGTTCTGTACGGACGGTAGGCCGAGAGTTTTGAGAGAGCCCCATGAAGCAATAGACTTAGATTGTTTTGTAAACATAACTCAAGATTCTGGAGAAGTGTCTCATATGTGTATACGGAAACCACTGATTTTGTTAAGAACACAGTGACTGGACACTGAAAAAAGTCACATGGTCCGACGAGTAGCGGTACAACTTCTGTAGGCAGAGAGTTTTACGGGAGCCCCATGAAACAATGGACGCAGATTGCCTGGTAAACACAAGCCAAGATTATGGAGGAGTGGGGCACGTTCTGTTGGTACGAAACAAGTTCCCTGATATTTCTGGAAGGTAGTGTGTCCTTCAAGAATTATCTGAACATTGTTGCCGATCAAGTGAATCCTGCAATGTTGACTTTTTATGCAGGAGGTAATGGCTGTTTTATGGACGACAATGGTACTGTCCATCGCGTAGGATGTGCTCAGTAGCGGTTCAGCGTGCAAGACAGCGAATTCCACCATCTTCCCAGGCGATCACAAAGCCCGGTTCTGATCCCCATTAAGAATGTATGGGACATGTTAGAAAAACAGATCCGGGAGCAAAGTCCTCTTTCGTCAAATCTAAGCCAGTTAAAGGACTGCCTGATGAACGCCTGGTATGCTGTAGATGCACTCCAACACCTTATGAAATTTATGCCAAACAGCATACATACTGTAATTCGGGTCAAAGGATGTCCAACCCGATATTGAATAAAAGTTTGGAATTCAGTAGTCAGTATGCATATTTCTTCGTAAGCAACTTTAATCACTCGTGCTAGTGAGATTGAACCAAATAATATCCCCGCATTATACTTACTATTGATCGGCACGTTGGATCACCGTCTGGATCTACCCTTGAACCACCTATGGACGTTGGTAAGACTTCAGGGTCTATATTCTTCAACAATTTTTCCGGATCTGAATCTGTAAGTTAAGTAAAAAAATAAGTAATTTTACTTGCCTGTAGTACGCTGGATAAACATACTTATCAATACTGTCATATATTACACAGGTGTCCAAAATCTAAGCAACAGGGTTCGAAGAATAGCCACTAGCACAACAAAAGTTAGAACTGACGCAGAAACGGAAGTGTTACAAACGCATGAAGGTACATTATTACTGATCCTTGTACATATATTTTTTTATTACTCTTAATTGTTAAAAACATGCAACAAAAAGCAGAAATCCGCAACACCACATCTAACCTCTTCAGTTCGCGTGAACTTCTTTTTCAACCATTTTCAATCATCTTGTTTAATTTTTTTAAAAATAAAGGCTACTAATATCGAAATAACTAAATTACTTTTCCACAGGATCCTGTCTGCATGCTGATTATCTAAAGTTTTGGAACATAATCATGGGACTAAAACCACAAGATCTGACAACAAAGCATACAAGCCAAATTTAATTTAGATGTTTTTCAATACTGGTGGGTTCGCATCGCTGCAAAAGATGACAGCTCTCGCGAGCTTTATTCGATAACCAATGTTGTTTTGATTCTCTTTGTTTTACGGTTATACGAAAACTGAGTCGCCAAAAAGGACAAGATGCCCAAGTGGTACGAAGCGTTGTCTTATACTCATGACTCCGGTTTCAAAGTCCTTAAGGCATGGATAGTGTGCTTGTCTTACGGGCGCTGGGCCTCTCCCTTCCACGGAACCAGTAACCCTAAACTGGGGACAGGCGACTGCTTATAGCCCAATGAGTTGCTCACGGTGGTCGTTAAACACCCCCCTCTTCTCCCCCCAAAAGGAGCCAACAATATTTTGACATATTATAATCATCTTTCACTAGGCGAGGAACTCTTTATACACGTGAGGATAGTATAAACTGTATACAGCGTTGATTGTTGAATGAAGATTGTTCTGGTCGTGGTGACAGTGTCATGAATTCGATAAAACTTCTAAGATGGCTTTCAGTGAAACTGGTTCCCAACCCTACGAGTCCTTATCTAGGCTGAACTGAAAACAGCAATCTAAATTTAACATTTCCGCTAAAGTTATTGATTTATTTTTTAAATTCATGAATCATCATATTATACTCAAAATAGTATAAATATACTAATGATCCGAGTTTCTTGGCGTAGAATAGAAATAAAACTTTCCAAGCTTTCGCACATCAACCAGATGGCTTTTTCAAGGAAGGTAGACAGCTGTGAGCTAATGCATATTATCTAAAATTTTGAAACATAATCATGGGATTAAAACCTTCCTTGAAAAAGCCATCTGGTTTATGTGCGAAAGCTTGAAAAGTTTTATTTCTCTTCTATGCCAAGAAATTCGGATCATTAGTATAGTTATACTATTTTGAGTACAATTGGTGTACAGTTCCTACTTATGAATTACATCATATAAATAACTGTTGATAGGCGTGAGATGGATTTTACAGAAGATATCATGTAGATATTACCTATAAAAAGTATTGCCGTGAAGCAATGCGTATGATTTATCGACAAAAATTTCTCAACTTATACACTCAAATGAATGTTGTGTCTTTCGAATTAGTCACCTTGAGAGAAGTAAAGCTTTTTCTAACGACCTTACCATTTCTGGAAATGATTTTTCAGAGTACACGTTAAACGACCATAACAAGCCCCCTACAGCCTATAAGGCAGTTGTCCGTCTGTAATTTATAAGACCACTGGTTTCAGGGAAACGAGAGGGCCACACAGTACCGTAAGACAAGCACAACATCTATGCCTCATCGGGACGCGAACTCAGTCCCACTCAGAGGAAAGGTCAGAAGCCAGGGCTTAGACCACTGCGCCACCGGGGCAGAGAATAATTGTTCAAATATGTGATGGAAAATTGATTTTACTTTACGAGTATACAGAAAATACTTTGGATGCGAAAAATGGGCGACCCTCAATCCCAGAAGTGTTTTCAAATTCTTGAAAAATTGCAGAATGCCAAACAAGTATAATTTCTCAATGCAGATGACAAGTTCTAAGACGTATAAGACATACCAAGTAAAGAGGAAAAGAGCAAAAATTATAACTAAAAACTTCCGAATGCTGTTAGGAAGACGGAATATGACGGTTTGAGTAAGCAATTCGTTTGTACTAATAGACAGAAAATAGTTGATAACTGGTTTTAATTACTCAGAAATGATCATGGTAACGCCATCACACCATAACAGAAAAGCCTAAGGCAAGTTCTTGTGCGTCGCGAGCCATCTTTAGTTTATAAATATCAGAAGAATCATGAGGTTATTTCAAGGATCAGTGTCGTTCCCTTGCTTTGACTGAATATACACTGCTGGCCACCCAAAACGCAACACCAAGAAGGAAGCATCCGATTGACCTGGAACTCGCAGCATGCGTTGCCCGCGAGAGGACATGCACATGATTAGCATTGCAGGGCATATGCAAATCATGTGCGCCCGGCACGCCACAGAGAAGCACTATAAGAAGGGTGCACAGAAGGCGGGGTGTAAGTAGTGGAAGCGTGTTGTGCTGCCGGGCCTGTGCGTGGGAAGCTTCCTGATTACTCGTCGCAGAATACGGCAGTAATTCCAGCACGTTTCGGAGTTCGACAGAGGACGAATAGTGGCTTATCGCGACAGAGGTTTATCGTACCGAGACATAGGCGCCGGTGTGGGACGACATCCAGCCACAGTGAGGCGAGTATGGATTCGGTGGGTGCAGGAGGGACGGACCGACGTGAGCGTTTGCCGCAGTCGTGGCACACCACCGAACGAGAGGACCGGCATGTTGTGCGGCGGGCATTGACGCCTCGCACCGCCATATCACGAACATTAGGGCAGGAATTAGGGTGTGTTGCGCAACAACCTGTGTCATCACGTAACGTTCGACGTCGTCTGCAGGAGTGGGGACTTGTCGCACGGCGCCCATTGCACCGATTAACATTGACGTTACACCAATGGTGAGTGCGGCACCAGTGGGCCGTTGAACGCCGCACCTGGACTACGGAATGGCACGACATTGTCTTCTCCGAACAATCCCGCTTCTGTCTGCAACACCACGATGGTCGGATCCGCGTGTGGCGGCACCGCGGCGAGAGACTGTATGACGCTTGTATTATTCATCACCATACCGGTCCGTCGCCTGGCGTTATGGTTTGGGGCGCAATTGGATTAGACAACCTCACCCCTTTGGTACGCATCGCCAGTACGCTCAACAGTCACTGCTGCATTTCCGATGTTTTGGAGCCTGTAGTTTTCCCTTACCGGCAGGACCTGCCAGCGGCCACCTTTCAACAGGACAATGCGCGCCCGCACGTGGCACGCATCGTGCAACATTTCTTCACGGCTCACCAGGTGCCACTGCTGCCGTGGCCCGCCTGTTCTCCCGATATTTCGCCCATCGAACACGTCTGGTCGCTGATCGGCAACCGAGTGGCCCGGCAAGCATCACCCGCGGCTACGCCTGATGAACTGTGGCAACGTGTGGAAGCAGCCTGGACCGACATACCCCAAGCCCACATCCAAGGCCTCTTTCGTTCGATGCCGCGGCGTGTAGCGGCCGTTATTTCCATCCATGGGGCCACACGAACTATTAATGTCTGCGTGTTCCGCAAGTCGCACGGGCCTGTAAGCTCAATCGTTTCATCTTTGTATCTGTTGTTATGGGTCCAGTAAATCTGGCTTTGTTATCTCGTGTCCTTCTTGGTGTGGCATTTTGGGTGGCCAGCAGTGTAGTTCCCGTAGTCCTCAATTCTCACGCTGTTTGCGATGACCTAGCCCTGAGGACTTACATCTGTGAATTCGCTAAACACCATGCATTTTTTTCGATAAATGAAAAGCTGAGTATTACAAAGAAGTTAGCATTTCCTGACACTTTTTTTCTTCAGTTACGTGATCTCCAGGACAGAGTTATGTAGCCTACTGAAGTGTAAATATGCATCGAAGAGCCATTATATTATGACCACCTACCTAATTAAGCTGTAGGACCCTCTGTAGCCCGCAAAACAGCGGCAATTCGACGAGGCATCGATTAATGAGGTGGCGATAGGTATCCTGGGTTATCTGGCACGATAATGTCAACCACAGGTCCTCCAGTTCCCGTACATTTCGAGGTGGTAGTGCTTTAGCGCGAACCCACTTTTCCAAGTCGTACCACAAATGTTCGATTGGATTCATGTCAGGTGAATTTGGTGGCCAGGACATTAACAGAAAGTCACCAGCATGTTCCTCGAACCACACCTTGACGATTCTGGCATGGCGCATTATCCTGTTGGTAATGGCCATAAACAGAAGGGAACATAATTGCCATGAATGGGTGAACTTGGTCCGCAACGATATTCAGATACCTGACAGTTGTCGAGGATTGTGCTATTAGATAATGGGGCCTAAAGTGTTCTAAGAAAAAATCGTCCACAGCATAACATCGCCGCCGCCATCCTGTTTCCGCCCAACAGTGCATCCTGGTGCCATAGCCTCCATTGGTAATCGGCGTATCCGCGCTCGGGCGTTTACGTGATACACCAGGAATCACGATTCGTCACACCAGGTCACTTTCTTCCAATCATCCACGGTCCAATCTCGATGATCTTGGCCCCATTTTATGCGTTGTTGGCGATGACGTGCAATGAGCACGGTTACTCGGTTGGGTCTTCGGCTACGCAGGCCCATGCGCGGAAGGCTCCGATAAAGTGTGTGCTGTGACACATTGCCATGATCACCACTGCTGTAGCTGTGGGTGATTTGTCGCACTGTGGCCCTGCGGTCGCTGTGAACAATGCGCGACAGTCTCCGCTCCCCTCTGGCATCAATGAGCTGCGGGCGGCGGTTCGTCGTTTGGCCATCTGTGCACCACTTTTGATACGTACTCAGTACAGCGGAACGTGAACAACCCACAAGCCGCGCCGTTTCCGAGATCGTAGCTCCGAGGCGCCCTGCAATCACAATTTGTCATTCATCAAACTCCGATAAATCGGCAGCCTTTCCCATTGACTCCGAACACTCTACTAACCGAAAGCCGGTCCTAGGGTTGTATATACATATACTGCTCTGTGAACTTTCGATCTGCAGGTGGTCATAATGTAATGGCTCATCAGTGTATAAGTCCGACATTTCCACTACAATACAAACTGAATCAGATTATTCGATATTCGTTGGTGCTTTGTCTATCTTCTTATTTGCTTCTACACTAAAGTAGCAAATTATTAGGAACATCCAATAGCAATCAGAGACGTACCACCCAGCCTTACGTACGCAACTATTACGTTGAAATGGCTTCATAAACAGCTCATTGCAAAGGAATTAGACATGTACTAAGCGTAAATATAGTAAAGACGCGTGATTTAAACGACTTTGAAACAAGCATGATAGTGAGCGCACGTCGGGCAGGTGCAAACACCTCAAAAGTACGGCAAACCTTCTCGGCTCTGCTAGAACTGTATCGAGGGTGTACAGTGCGCTGTCTTCCTGTGAGCGGAAACGACTGATCTATGTTCGAGGGCGTCTGGGATGGAGATAATTGTACGAGGTAACAGACGAGCTCCATTGCATCAAATCAATGAGTAGTGCCCAAACAACAAAACAAGCAAGCAGCGGTCTTCCTGTAGGAGGAAATAACTGGTCGAAGTTCAAAAGCAACGGAGGCTGGGGAGGATTGTACGAGGTAACAGACGAGCTCCATTGCATCAAATCAATGAGTAGTGAACAAAAAACAAAACAAGCAGTCAGCGTTCTTCCTGTGGGTGGAAACGACTGGTCGATGTTCGAGGGTAACGGATGCTGGAGAGGATTGTACGAGGTAACAGACGAGCTCCATTGCATCAAATCAATGAGTAGTGCACAAATGACAAAACAAGCAGTCAGCGGTCTTCCTGTCGGTGGAAACGACTGGTCGATGTTCGAGGGCAAGAGATGCTGGGGAGGATTGTACGAGGTAACAGACTAGCTCCATTGCATCAAATCAACGAGTAGTGCACAAACAACAAAATAAGCAGTCAGCGGTCTTCCTGTGGGTGGAAATGAGGGTCAATGTTCGAGGCCAACGGAGGCTAGAGAGGATTGTAAGAGGTAACAGACGAGCTCCATTGCATCAAATCAATGCGTAGTGTGACGTGCCTGCCCAGCAGGACGCACACGATATAAAGGAAGATAGCAGCGATAACGAACGTCCGCGTAGCTCAATTGGTACAGCGACTTATTCCGGAATGAGGGGACCCGGTTCGAGCCCCTGCGTGGACAAAAATAACGGAGAAATTTACTTCGTTATAATAGCGCCCGAACTTTCTGGATGACCCGGCCGTTCAAGATCTCGCAATGGTGTTATGTTCTTTCCACACCGCGAGAGACGAAAAATACGAGAATCCCTTCTTCAGCGCTTCGAAAAATAAATGTGTGTGACGTTGCATTCCACACACCAGATTGACTGGGAGTTCTCAAGTGCACGTTCTACAGAGGATGGCTGCCTGCAACGATTCATGGTCACGGCTGACCCGTGGGCCATGCCCTCGGCCCTCTTTCGGGGGGGGATGTGACGTGCCTGCCCAGCAGGACGCACACGATATAAAGGCAGATAGCAGCGATAACGAACGTCCGCGTAGCTCAATCGGCAGAGCGATTTATTCCGGAATGAGGGGACCCGGGTTCGAGCCCCGGCGTGGACAAAAATGACGGAGAAATTTACTTCGTTATAGTAGCGCAAACAGCAAAACAAGCAGTCAGTGGTCGTCCTGTGGGCGGAAACGACTGGTCGATGTTCGAGAGCAACGGAGGCTGGGGAGGATTGTACGAGGTAATAGTCGGAGCTCCATTGCGTCAAGTGATCGTGTGATATAACCGCGGTATCGAGAATAGAATTTCAGCATACACAACTTGCCGCACACTAGCACGAATGGTGTGTTCTCTTTGTGGACCAATAGTCTCTGCTAAAAAGCGAGAAATTCATCTGCAGTGGACACGGAAGCTGGCGCTTTGAGGACTAGAAAAATATCTTGTGGTGCGACTAATCACTTTTTCAGTTAATACACGCAGATGGATGGGCCAGAATATAGCGCCAAAAGCATGAATGGACGGTACCTAGCTGCCTAGCATTAACTGTAGAAACTTGTGGAGGAGCTTTAATGCTCTGGGGTTGTTTTCATGACGAGCATGGGTTTCTTAATGCGAGGGTTGTACCGAAAGTAATGCAAAAGTGGGCATAACTTTTTTATTAACAGACAGGGGTCGTTCAAATTGCACATGTTTGTAGAGTAACTCTTCCTCTACAGTAGCCCCTGTTCTTCATTGCAGGTAAATAATGGATTCCAAGTAGAAACAACGTTCCGTCATTGCGTTATTGACGAAGGAAGGGTACAGGTTGTCCGACATCCACAGAAGACTACAGAATAGAATATTTACGGAAATGACACCATTGACAAGAGCAATGTGCACAGATGGATGAAGAAGTTTAAACAAAGGGAAACCAACATTGAAGACAAACCATGCAGTGGGAGACCATTATCTGCGACCACTGACACGAAACGTGAGTGAGTGGATTCGCGCGGAGAGACGATACACAATCCGTGAGCTTGTTGCACAACTGGACTGTGCTCACAATGCCATACAGAAGATAGTGGAAGACTTACGGTATCGGAAAGTATGTGCAAAGTGGGTACCTCCGCAGTCGACACCCGATTTGAAGGAGAGAAGGGTGGAAGTCTGCTCTGATCTGCTGGAAAGCGTTTAAAGCCACGCCTTTTTCCGATCCGGTGACAGGGGATGAAACGTGGGTGTATCTTTACGATCCGGAACGAAGAATCAATCCCTGAAATGGCGTCACACCTCTTCACAAAAGCCTAAGAAGTTCAAGAGCCAGCGATCAGCACAGAAACTAAGGGTGATTGTTTTTTGGGATGACAGGGGTGTCATTCTCCTTGAGTTTCTGGTACGTAGCCGATCCGTGATCAGCCAGAGGTACATTGAGACACTCAAGAAGCTTAGAGAAGCCATAAGGAGGAAGAGACCAAACAAGAATTTGAAAAGGATCCACATTCACCATGACATTGTGAGACCACGCAATCTTTGGCGACAAATCAGGTGATCAGCAATTAGGCTGGTCGGTGGTCCCTGGTGTGTACGGTCGGTTATCCACCGTGCCACCCAGATCTGGCTTCCACCTGTTCGGTCCAATGAAGGAAAGTCTCCGGAGACAACGATTTGATGACACAGACGATATGAAAGTGGTTGAGAAGAAGTGAATGCAACAATTTACACCTGAATTTTTTCAAGGAGGATTCGAGAGTTGGGATGGTTCAAATGCATCGCTTGTGATGGAGACTATGTTGAGTAGTACCTTTGTAAAGAAAAAAAGTTACTCTACAAACATGTGCAATTTGAACGACCTCTGTCCGTTAATAAAAAAGTTATGCTCACTTTTGTATTACTTTCGGTACATCCCTCGTACCTATGGAACAGAATTTGAATGCCGCGAAGTATCTTAACATCATTGCGGAACAGCCACACGTTCATGGTGCTTTATGATAGAGATTGCTACTTTCAGCAGGATAATGAATGTGTCATGCCACAAAGCCTGGGTGGTCCCAGGAGTACGAAAGGGACTTCAAATTGTTGAAATGGACCATACAGTTCATAGAACTTAATCCAATAGAACACTTGACGGAGCCATTCGTAACAGAGACCCTCCTTTAGCGAACATTCGGCCATTGAAGGACAACATCACATCCGCTTGGCTAAACATATCTGCAGAACGATAACAGCACCTCGCTGAATCCATGTCACATCGAATCGAGGCTGTTTGAAAGGCTAAATGCGGCCCCCCAGCATATCGTTAGGAAGGTATTCCTAATAATTTGCTACTTCAGGGTAGTTTACACGATCACAAATTTAGCTCCATATAGGTCAGCGTCTCAAAACCAATCAGTGTTAATGAACAGTAAGAGAGAATGGATCAGTGAAAGTTCAGAAGGAAAAGCAGAAAAGCAATGAACAGATTCGCAGTATGTTGCCCCGAAGTCTCGTGCAGGACTAATTAAGTTCTAAGGAGAGACTAGTGGTTATTATCACCTACCTTTATCTGAATCTCTATTGGAATTTAAGAGCCTTCTTCAAGGGAAATAGTTTCTAAACCAGACCCAACAAAACTGAATAAGGTATAATTAGCTAGAACCTACCTGGAAAATCTCAGCTACCCTACATCATGTGAATGTTTTTCAGATGACTAGTTGTTTCAACTTGACCTGAATAATAAATATTTTACAAGTACGTTCTAACAACACCTACCTTTCACAAATACTCATACATGTTATTACCATACATGAAGACCTTACGAAGAGGAGATATACTGGAACATTTTGCATGACGACAAACGAGCCAGGTATCACTTGTGATGTGAGACTGATGAGGAACACTGAAAGTAGTTTTTTCAGTGTTCGTTTTTAGTTTTAGAAACATCGGTATTATTCACAGATAAGTTATCATCACCCGGAAGGAACAACACCTGTATCTTTCTTGAAGGTACGAATTTACCTCTTGAAAAACTATTTTGACGTTCAAGCTGAAATAACATTTTAAGAAAAAATTACGACCTACAAAGTGCTTCAACGACCTGCAGAAAAGCCACGTTTCAGACTAAGTGGGAATACTTCAGAAAGTATGTACAGTAACTGAAACATGTTTACGGATGTACGTCAAAGAATCAATCAAAAAAGAAAAGCAGTGAAAAGTAGGAAAAACTGTAACGATTTAGTAGTTTCAATGCAAATTCATGGGATTTCTACAAATTGAAGAGAGGAAGCGAAATTTCATCTCTGCTCGTTCAGGGTACTTACAATACATTTTTAAGAATTGAGGAGTGACTATGGTGTACACGTACATTTAAAAATGAGAGTATCTTTTTGGACTTCAAGACTATATCTGCATTCAAAAATACAAGTGCCTTATCTGTTCGTACAGTACGTCAACATGTGAATAACTGTCAGTATTTGCTGTTCTTCAGCGAACCTTGTAGTTTGGCAGGCTAAGCAAAATATGATTTGAATTTAATGCTTAGTCAACAATATCGAAATATATGGAAATTATGTAAAAATGAATTTTTGTTGTTGCTATCCATTTTCTCACTTTAATAGCATTTGCTTGCCACAATAACAACGAAATACCGATTAGTGCAATATTTAATAAAATGGTCTATTAATATTTTTATAACATAAAACATTCCTGATATTTTTACATGCCCTATGTTTATGTTGACACAAAAAAGCAACAAAGAGTATTGAAATAAAAATCTCCTTAAAAATATAAGTTTCTAGGATAAAAAAATTTATATTTGGCGCACCCTCACCCATCGCCCATTTTGCTCTCATGTGAGGAAAAGGCGCGCAAATCGTTTAAACATATAATTAATTGATTTCTGTTGCACTGAAACTTTTTATACCTAGTTACGTTTTTCTTGGGAATAACAATATTCAATTGCTTAAATCGACGGCTAGTAAATTATTATTGGGCGATTCCGCATTTCGAGTTAAAAAAAAAACAAAATTCATCACTGCAAGTTTGGCTTTTATAGTAAGTTCTTTACAAAACAAGGAAAAGAAAAAAAAATATTGATTTACCCTTCCAACGTGTTGGCGTTCTTTACAGTTTCCACACAGCAGATTTTCCTGAGTAAATTAAGAAACCCCACCCCTTCTTTTCCATGATTTTGCAATTTTTGTAACATGAAACAAATGGTAATAAAAGCTAATGTCATTTGGATTCATTTCTCACCTTGATTTAACAAGTCGGAAAAAAAGGGATATGTTTTTTAATTTATTTGAGAACTGAACAAAATTGGAAATATTGTTACTCAAAAGAGTTGAGTTAACGTGAAAATAACTTTAATTATTTGAGAACAAGAAATATTTTCTGCAGAGATTTTAATTAACATGAAAATGGTTTCTCAAAGGGCGTCAAAACCATTTACAGAAACAATTTTCGAATATGTGTAAAAAGTATCTACCAGCTCACACTTGCAATAGTAGTATTCAAAGTCTAACATGTAAATTTATCTTTACGTATGTATAAGATTTATTCAGTCCTAACTTCACAGAATTTTATCCATGTCCTTTAATCTAAAATTTGTCGTCAAACGAATGATGTTCATGCGTTTTAGATTCTTAATTTCTGTTACAAACACCAAAATACCGTAAAGCCGGGCGTTATTATTTTTCGGAAGGACTGCAAGCTCCACATCCAATAAGACTGACTATCGATAATAGAACTACATGCTTCACTTGCATCTCTTGGGGGTTCGGACTAAGCTGGTTTTATGAACAGATGAAAAACTCTTTAAAACATTACGTCGTTCGGGAAGTAAGAGAACACTTTAAACATACCATGATTCCTGTAACAGCAAAGCAATTATCACAATATTTGAGGGTAATTACTAGTAATTCCCCTCATTATCAATAATATATTCCCAAAGTGTGGGCAGTTCATGAACACCATTAAGTCTGTAATTCGGAGATCCAAATCCTCTTTGTTGTTGTAGAGAGTACCAGGCATCTTTTTTTTAGATGGCCAAAGCAGTTGAAGTCACAGGGGTTCATATTCGGTGAATACGGTGAGTGGGAAGCTTCACCCAAACGTTCTGTTCAATGAACTGACTGACAATCTGGGTCTCGTGCTACTGTGCGTTGTCGTGTACAAGGATTGGTCGCTGTACATGATGTCGCAGTGCCCATGCTCCTCTGGATATGACTTATACCACTCCGATGTTATGGTGACGTTCTAATCATACGACTTGCAAAAAGCCATGCTAACGACCAGTAAGATATTACACGCTCATACCATTCTACACAGCGTAAAGGCGCTGCGAAAGTACCGGGTTTAGCCCAGGGCTGTGACTGATATTGTTAACTGGGAAAGTAAACATTTCCACCCAACTTTCATCAGAGGAACCTCGTAAACACTCAGTTATTGCAACTAAGGTTACTCTGTGCGATTTTATAGGGTAATTCCTTCTATGTCGTAATCAGTATGTGCGGTACCCACGTCGCTAGTAAGCTCATTAGGCCTAAATATTCCGTCAGCATGGTATACACCGTTGTGCGGAAAGGTCACTGACACTCATCCTACACGACTGCTGTAAGGCTTCTTGGATGCATAGCTTGGCTTCTTGACTGGTAGCCTCCCCGGTGGCTTATGACCATTCGTCCAAGAAACGTCCGGGTTCGAATCCCAATGAGGGCAGAATGCTATGTTTGTGTTACGGCACTGGCTCTCATCTTTACCTGGAACCAGTAACTCTAAATTTGGGACGGGCGACTGCTTTACAGCCCATTGAGTTGCTCGCGATGGTTGTTAAACCTTCAATAAAAAAAAAGCTGCTTGTCTGAAAGGCAAAATTGGTCGACCCATCATCTTTGAGCTTCTTTGGGAAATGTCCTGCCTCTCTTAAACACTATATTGACAAAGGTCACCTGACAATTACAAGAGAAACACAACATAGCATTGATTGACATACATTAGTACGGTATCGGTCCACCTTTGGCCTTAATGCATGCACTGACCCTTCGAGACATGTTTTCGACAAGGTTTTGGAACACAGCGATAGGTATGTGCTTCGATTCAGTACATAATGCTTCCGCAAACTGCTGCTTACTAGCTGGCCGTGGTTCCAAACGTCTTATGCGGCGCTCTAATTCATCCCATAAGTGATCTATGGGATTAAGATCACGGTTCTGCGCTGGCCAGTCCACACACGATACGGAATTATCGTCAAACTACGCCGTAACAGTCCTTGCTTTATGGTTCGGTGCATTATTCTGCTGGTACCCAGAAGGCTCGTCTCCATAGTATTGCTAAAGAGTTGGTAGGGCATAATTGTCCAGAATATCGAGGTAGACGTGCTAGTTAACAGGTTTGTCCACGACAACCAATGGGCCGGGACCATACCACGAAAAACACCCCCAC
Organism: Macrothele yani; assembly: GCA_039090855.1. Classification (NCBI taxonomy): domain Eukaryota; kingdom Metazoa; phylum Arthropoda; class Arachnida; order Araneae; family Macrothelidae; genus Macrothele; species Macrothele yani. Next base: position 17,176,127 of record CM077012.1, read on the forward strand.
ACGAGTACACTGTCCAAACGTGACCGTAGGAACAGTACACTGCGGTAAATAGCGTTCCCACGGCTGCCGCCATACCCACACAATGGATCGTGTATCTGGATTAATCAGTCCCTAGGACCCGTTTCCATTTATCTACGGTCCACGATAAATGTTCTTTACACCACGCCAAACGACGAGTAGCATTCCGAGTGGAGATGAAAGGCTTATGAGCTGCCGCACGACCACGGCAGCCCATGGAATGAAGCTCTCTGCGAATGGTTCGTGTACTCACCTGTACACTGAGGTCTTGTGCAGTACTCCGTCGATTAGCTGTAACGACTCTCCTGAGGCATCGACGTCTTCTATCACTGATTTTCTTTGTTCTGCCAGTACGTTTTGCTGCTTCAGGCACGCCATGTGTCTTCCACTTATTCAGTACATCCAAAACAGTTGACTTGGTTATGTTTAAACGCCTTTTGGGTTCTCTTATGGACAACCCACTAATATAACACTCAACAATCTTTCCTTTCTCAAAGTCAGTTCTCTCCCGCCGCAAGATTTTCACTCAACCTCACAGTACGATATGATCGCTGTAAGCTGAAGGCTTGCTTTTATGCCGTTTGGAGCTGCACCGCGCATCTTAACAACGCAGCGGATCCGTCCATTTGTTTTTGAAGGGGTGTCCGGTGAATTTTGTCAATATCGTGTATATACAAGTATATCCTTTCATCCAATTCTACACCATCGCTTTCTTGAGAGCATTTTGACCTACTGCCGCCAAGTCCTCTAAGCATTTCAATAAGGCACGAAGCTTAAAAACACCGCACTGTTCGTCTCAGCTGCCCCACCTTTTTGCAACTTTCACTAGCCTATTGGTAAATAGGAAGTGCGCAAACATCTCCTGTATCGCCAGAGTAGCAGAATGTAGGTGGCGTACGCTGTACGCAGATAGTTTCCAAATTATTAGCATAGTTTTTGCTTATAGATTACAAAAAATAATGTTATTCACAACAATTATAAAACTTACTGAGGCTTTACTCAGATTAATATATTTAATTAAATTTTAACTTGAACTTTCAATTATTTTTCACATCTTCTGAATTCTTTTGTTTTCACAGACATTTTTGGTCTCCAGATTTTATCAAGGCCTGTTCTGGTGGTATAGGAACTGTATCAAAAGTTTTGTTTACACAAAAAAGAATTTTAATTTTATTGCTACGTTCCTCTTGCAGTTTCCAGCTATTATATGAAAATAGATTCCTTGTGTATTTTGTAAGTCTACTATTTTTGAATTAAGTTGTTCAAAATGTTTTTTATAAATTTTGAAGGCTCATTAATGGAACTGTTTTTCTGGATATAAAAACTTTCTTTAATTAGTCTCTTGTTTTTATGAGGTTCATAATCCAATATTTTAATATTTTGCCATAAAGGTCAATTTTCACACACATTGCTGCACATTCAATTGTAATGTACATATTTTGTCCTCATTAGAGTCTGTGATATTCGGATAGTTATTTATTCTATTAATTTTTCTATAAATTCTTATTCTACTGTTATCGTGATTTTACTGCAAGTTTTCTGTTTCAATGGTTGTGTACACAGTTAATTTTATTTTTATACAACTCTGTCCACTTCAGGTTTTTTTAAATGTAAGCCAATTAAAGTGTTTGAGTACTTCCTGAATATCGTAATATTTGAATGTGCAAAACAATTATTTAGCTTTATCATTTGACTCCAAGCCATAAAAAGGAAACTGTCCCAAAAGAAAGGTCAATCAAAAAGGGGATGAGAGGCAGTAATATGCACGGACAGAAATATTTCATTTTGACAAAAAAGAACAATTAAATTTCCTCTGCGTTCTGTTATAAGGAAGAGTGCTGAATGCTTTTATACTTTTAAGGCACAGATGTTACTGCTTACTCTCGGAACAATATGCCTAAATAAATGACGGACGGTTCATATAGCGTTGTTCCGGTTGCTCATGTGAATCATTAAAATGCCTTCGTTTATTCCCTCGTGAATGAAACCGAACTGAATAATAATGAACACGAGGTGACAGATTTTCATTTAGCTATTAAAAATTATTTAAACGTTTTCCTGTAACATGGCGCATTTGTTCACCTGACTTGACTTGCTTTACACACACATTTTCATTATATATCACTTTTACGAAGGAAACTCATCATTAGGCTTCATACTTACCTTTCGACAATACATGTATCTTTTCCAACAGACTTAATCGTAATATCGGTTTGAACAAGTTGTAGGCTGCATAAAAGTACACTGGAGCTGGAACAGTGAAAACATATCTTCAGTAAACAATTATCTGTGATGACTAAAAACATGTTTTCAACATATAATAACAGTAGCTACCTATTTTCACAATAATTCAATGGTTAATTTTATACAAATACAAATTCAAAGCCATGAAAATTGTTTGGAAATGTCATTATTGATAAGCTACAGAGGCTGGCATTAGAGAAGCTACGGGATGTACAAAGTAGTTTCATGACGGGAAAGAGCTGTACTGACCAAATTTTTAAGATACATATGTGTATGTAAAGTATTTCTGTGTTGGTAAGAAAGTTTTGGCTGCATTTGCAGAACTGGAGAGCGGAAGGCTTTGAAAATTTTGCTGGGTGTATAATTACTGCGTGTATTGAAGGGTGAGCATAAAGAAATATGATTGTTGTGTGACTCATGTTAACGATATATCGTTTCAAATGTGAAAGACATAAGAACACATTACCTTTGGTTGTCTTAATTACAGAAACATATTAATACATGAAAATCACACAATTATATCTATTTGATCATGTAAAAGATGCATGTGGAACACTTGTTACTCATGCATATTCTAAATCGGTAGATATAATCAGTTTCTTAGTTTAAATCCATCGGAAACAACTCTAACACACACGTCTATCTAAGCTCAGTCAGGAACTAAAAGGTGTTTTTCTTCTCCCTAGCGAAGCCTCCTCTCCGCTAAAGAGCGCGTGACTAATAGGACATCGTATTTCATGTGACCAGGTACGTACGCTCTCTCTGTAATCATTCCATTGTTATGCATTGAACAAAAATCAATCTGCGTCGCAGTTATCAAACGAAATTATGGTTCAATTTAAAATTCACTTGAGTGTGTGAATTTTGTATGCCGAAAGTAGAGCACGTGTACATGTAAATGGTATTTTATCGGATTCGTTTTTCATTGCTGCTGAAGTTAGACAAGGCTATGTAATGTCACCATGACTGTTCAATGAATTTATGCATGCATGGTGTCAAAATAGACAGTACTGGGTTATATGTTTCAGGAAACTCCGTGTGTAAAGGTTGCTATATGCTGATAGCACCGTTGCCTGACAGCAAACGTGAGTTGCAGAGTATGTATGAAATTCTGCTAAGTATAAATATGGGAAAAACCAAAGGCGTAGTTTCTGAGCGAGAAACTATTAGTACTGAGTTCAAGATCAGTCTAAATGGTACAGAGTTACACCAAGTGAATGAGTTCGTGTATTTAGAAAGTATGTTTAAAACAAATTAAATGGTGAAATCTGTCGGCGAGTGAATTCGACTTTGAAAGTCAAAGCTGCTTTACGAGGATTTGACAGAAGTGGGTAGTCAAAAAGTTCCCGAATGTTTGTGTGTGAAAGGATAATTATTCCTACTCTGATGGACGACGGAGAAATCTGGGTTCTGCAGAAAAAATATGGGAATCTTTTGTGTGCTAGAGAGATGTTTACTTACAGGGTGTGTGTGGCAAGACTTGTGCCGAACGAAAATGTTTTGCAAATATATGATGTGAAGCAAAATGTTATCAGTAGGGTGACGACAAATATTCAGCGGTGGTTCTGGTCATGTTGAATGAGTGTGTGATGAGATGTAAACTAAAATATTTGTTCAACCCAAGTGGCACGAAAGGTAAAGGAAATCATGGGAGGACCAGGTTCAGGAATGCCTACAAGAGAAAACGATAATGAGTATGAAGCTCAAAATGCTTCGTGCGAGAGGTGCGATGGTGTCGGTCAGGCTCGAGTCATGTACCAAGATCACTATGCCGCCCCGGTGGTGCAGTGGTCTAAGCGAAAGCCTGTGATCATTCGTCCAAAAGGGGTCCGGGTTCGAATCCCAGTGAGGCATGGATGTTGTGTTTGTCTTACGGCCCTAGCTCGCTCTCTCTCTCTCTCTCTCTCTCTCTCTCTCTCTCTCTCTCTCTCCCTGGAACCAGTGGCCCTAAATTAGGGACGGGAGACTGCTTATAGCCCACTGAGTTGCTCACACGGCGGTCGTTAAACCTCCAATGAGAAAAAAAAATTAAAAAAAAAAAGATCACTATTATTGTGGATGTTTGATACATTACCCGTATAAGTAAAATCTATTATCATCAGTAACTTTGATTTGACGGATGATCCTGCTTTGAAGAACTAACTTCTGAAACTTGGAGAACAGCTTCGTGACATACACCGATGAGCCATTAAATTATGACCACCTACCTAATAAGCTGTAGGAGTAGGACCCCCTTTAACCTGCCAAACAGCGGCGACTCTGCTAGGCATCGATTCCATTAGGTGGCGATAGGTATCCTGGGGTCTGGTACCATAATGTCAACAGCAGGTCCTCCAGTGCTCGACATCAGCTCCGATATTTTTTAGTATAAAGTTCCGTTTATAGTACCCTCCCAGTTCTAATTTTGTGTTTTTCGTGTATCTAAAGGTCTAGTGCATCGTTTTGTTCTACCTTCCGATTCGTAAGTACGATATTTTCTTCATTCCAAGCTTTATTTACCTTCTGGTCGAGCTGGCCAGACGAACTGCTGGGCGCCGCCATTAGTAATGACGGCTTCCGGTGGAGATGTCATGTTCGGTAGCACTACTTCCACTCTTGCTGTAACCGGCGACGCTGCTGCTGGCGCCGCTACGCTGATTTCTTCTCATGGCGCTGTTCAACTGCCCTCTTCCGGTGCGTCATTCGGCACCTCTTCTACTGCTGCCCAGTCAGACACAGCTATTCTGATACAGCTTCTACTGTGATTTCTGCTGATGCAATGGATATTCAAGATGACGTCACTCCTCCACCTTCCACAGCAGCTCGTTTTCCATCGTCTTATTCTGCTGCAGCGACCTCTGCATCTGATCGCCAATCCTCGATTGTGTTACAGCAAGTCAATGCTTTGAAACCTCATGTTCGTCGCACCGGCAACTCTATTCACCTTAATCTTCCGGCGTCATATGTTCAAGCTCAAACGTTCTCCTCGCATATGGCCTTAGGAGTCTTTTTTAAAGCTCTTCCCGATACCAAGTTGAAAATTTATGCTACGGCAGTTAAGAAGCTTTTGTCTCCGTCTGCTATTACTCATCTATATCGTCGGGCTCGGACTATTGTTGTTTATCTTTCTCAACCTGCCCATGTGACCTCTCTTTTGCAGAAAGGTATTACTATTAATAATAACCTCTTGATGCCCAAACCTGTGATACAGCGCCCGGTTAACGTGTCGTTTTACCCGGTGCCACCTGAAGTCACAAATGTCATGCTCCTTTCAGTTATCCCATCTCTTGGTCGCGTTGCCGGGATGTCGTAACCTACTCGGCAGCGCCCAACGACTTTGAGGATCGCCATATTTATGGTGCTCGTCGCATGGTGCCTGTCATTTTTCTTCTCAGGATGACATTGCAACTTTACCTACACAACTTACTGTCCATTGTCACGGTCAACGGAGACACATCGATCTCTTAACTGAGTTCCACTGCAGCAAGTGTAAAGGCCTGGGGCATTTTTATAAAGAGTGTCCTGGACCTTCCTCTTCTTCTGGACCTTCTTCTGGATTGTTATCTACGTCAGAGCCTGTTGATACACCCCCGTCTGGTTCTCGTGAAGAGCCTAAATTGCGTGCTCCTGATTTTACTGAAGCTCACTTTCCTCCTCTCCTTGGTTCTTCAACTTCACCTGAACCGTTTACATCTACTTGCTCGATTTCTGAGCAGGAAGTTTCTGTTCAGGTGGTGCTTTCTACTTCTCCTGTTGAGGCTCCCTCTGAGGAGGTAGCCATGATTACCACTGCTTCTTCGGCAACTGAACTCTATGATTACCGCGGCGCTCGCGGTGCTTTAACAACTGCTCAAGACGCTCCCAAACTGCTTCATTTTCCTCTTATTCCTACTACAGATCCCACTGGTGTGGATGACCTCACCATTACTGGTGATACTCTTGTTGATTCCAGTGGCCGTTCCACAAAACGCGCCGTCTTCAAAGCTCCTAGCGCTCCAGCTAAACGTGGACGTTCACGAGTGTATCGTTCTCGCTCATCTTCTAGCACTCGTTCTCCTTCAGCGTCCCCTAGAGAGTGTTGCCTAACGAATAATCCAGAAGAACTTGCAGAAGCCACGCTTCAAGCGCAATTCGAACAGTTTTGTCAAAATAACGAAGTGCACACTCGCCCCTTTACCCATAGACAACTGTTTCGTCTATTTTCGCTCTTCCGGGATCCATTGTTTGACATGGCCGCTTACCTTTCGCACTCCACTTTCCCTCCAGATGATGTTTATCGTCGACTAATGTGTATCAGAGCTGATCTTGAGGCTCTTTGTAAGACTGACAGTACGCTCCTTCCTTGTCATCTTCGGCTCTGTGGAATGGAGGAAACCGCTCAATTGTCTGCTTCATTTCTACGTCACTCCCCTGCTGATTAGTAAGACTTTTTTTACTTAATACTTGCTCCTGTACTAGTTCTATGTATCTACAGCGTTTCTGGACTTTCCTTTCCTTCCAGATTGGACTTTATAGTGTGTCATTGAATGTAATTTTTTCCGGATTATTTCAGAGCCTTTATTGTACATATGTCAATTTCTGTTATTACTTCTGCATTCGTGTTTTATCTTTCCACATGTTTTCATCTGTAGATATTGTCACTCATTAATCTTCTTTTTTGGTTCCATCGCACGAGATGCGCTTGTATCATCATTTTATGAATAAAATATATTGTTGAACTCCTCCAGTTCCCATACATTACGGAGCGGTGGTGATTTAGCGCAAACCCGCTTTTCCAAGTCGAATCACAGATGCTCGATTGGGTTCATGTCAGGTGAATTTGTAGGCCAGAGCATTAACAGAAAGTCACCAGCATGTTCCGCGAACCACTCCTTGACGATTCTGGCAGTATGGATTGGCGCATTATCCTGTTGGTAATGGCTATCACCAGTGTGACGTACCTGCCAGAAGGACGCACACGACATAAAGGCAGATAGGAATCAGAATAAAATGTCAGCGTAGCTCAATTGGTAGAGCAACTTGTTCCGGAATAAGCGGACTCGGGTTCAAATCCTGGCGCGGATAAAAATGACGGAGAAATTTACTTCGTTATAATGGCGCCCGAACTATCCGGATGACCCGGCCGTTCAAAATCTCGCATTGGTGTGATGTTGTTTCCACACCGCGAGACAGGAAAAATCAGAGAATTCCTTCTCCAGCGCTTCGAAAAATAAAAATGTGTGATGTTGCATTCCACACAGCAGATTGACTGGGAATTCTCAAGTGCACGTTCTACAGTGGATGGCTGCCTGCTACGATTCATGGTCACGGCTGACCCGTGGGCCATGCCCTCGGCCCTCTTTAGGGGGGGAGATGTGACGTACCTGCCAGAAGGACGCACACGACATAAAGGCAGATAGGAATCAGAATAAAATGTCCGCGTAGCTCAATTGGTAGAGCGACTTGTTCCGGAATAAGCGGACTCGGGTTCAAATCCTGGCGCGGATAAAAATGACGGAGAAATTTACTTCGTTATACCAGCAGGGAACGCAGTTGCCATGAATGGGTGAACTTGGTCCACAACGATGTTCACATCCCTGACAGCTGTAAGGGATTGTGCTATTGGGATAATGGGGCCTAAAGTGTCTGAAGAAAACATCGCCCACAGCATAACACCGCCGTCGCCGGCCTGTTACTGCCCAACAGTGCATCCAGGTTCCATAGCCTCAGTTGGTAATCAGCGTATCCGCGGTCGGCCGTCTACGTGTTGCACCAGGAATCTTGATTCGTTAAACCAGGCCACTTCCAATCATCCACGTTCCAATCTCGATTATCTTGGGTCCATTTCATGCGTTGTTGGCGATGACGTGAAGTAAGCATGGGGACCCAGTTGGGTCTTCGGCTACGCAGGCCCATGCACAGAAGTCTGCAATGAACTGTGTGCTGTGACACATTGCGCTGATCACCATTGTTGTAGCTGCGGGTGATTTGTCGCAAAGTGGTCATGCGGTCGCTGTGAACAATGAGCGACAGTCTCCGCTCCCCTCTGGCATCAATGAGCTGCGGACGACACATGATGTCGCAGTGTCCATGCCATCTGTGTACCACTTTGTATACGTACTTACTACAGCGGCACGTCAACAACTCACAAGCCTTGCCGTTTCCGATATCATAGTTCCGAGACGCCGTGCCATCACAATTTGTCCTTTATCAAACTCCGATAAAGCGGCAGCTTTTCCCATTCTGACTCCGAACACTCCACTAACCGAAAGTAGGTCCTGGGGTAATATATATGTGAACTTCAACTACGCCACCGTTCGGTATCCAGGCGTGCTCATTTCTCTAGGCTGGGGGTGGTCATAATGGAATAGCTCATCGGTGTTATGATATGGTAATATAACAACAGGAGGCATAGAAGCAGAAAGGGAGATGAACAGACAGCATAAATGTTTCTATGGCTATCCCAGTCGATCACACAAGTTAGGAAGAAAAATAAGTGAAAATATTAGAGTTCCAACACTGAGAGCAGATAAAAGTGAAACTTCACATAGCTAAGAGATAAGCTATAAAGTTTTAAACTGAGAGTATAGAAATTGGCAAATAGTTCAATAGTTCTATACGGAGCGCAAATTAGAAATGGTTTGCTCTTTCTTTTTTTTTTTTTTTTTGATTGGAGGTTTAACGACCACCGTGAGCAACTCAATGGGCTATAAGCAGACGCCCGTCCCTAATTTAGGGTCACTGGTTCTAGGGAAGGGAGAGAGCCAGTGCCGTAAGACAAACACAACATCCATGCCTCACCGGGATTCGAACCCGGACCCTTTCGGACGAATGATCAGAGGCCATCGCTTAGACTACTGCGCCACCGGGGCGGCGTTCTTTCTTTCCTTAAGTCAGTCTTGAATCTGCATCAAGAGAAAGGTGAGTATACCTTCACCAATAAAACACGTAACTTTATTAACGGAGAGCTGCAAGGGGCTTCTGGTGGAATCAAAACGTGTAGTTCCGTTAATTTATTCAGGTAAAACAATCAGCTTACTGTGGGAAAAAACGAGTTGCATAAAATAGTGTTCGCCATTCTAAAGATATAATAAAAAGAATGAGACACTGGGGTTTCTCAAGAACACAGTATACTCAAAAGAGAAGCACTGGGGTAATTGAGTGAACGAATAGTTATTAGGAACAGAGCTTAAAACTCTTAATGAAGTCATTGTGAGTCCTTTTTAACACAGCAAATTGTTTTAAAATCACTTTAACCCTTTATGAGCATAATAAAGGCTTCGAACATTTCATAAAGGATTATGCGATAAAGATTCCACAAATTTATTGTACCAGAGACACGTCAATAAATGTGGATTTATTATTTGTTTGTGGATTTAAGCAGACTGCTTAAATCCACAAACAAACAAGCGAGACTGTGCTAGTGGCAAATGAAACTCGCACTGCAGTCGAAATGAGTGGGAGGCCATTAACCTTGAACTGTCCGTAACCGAAAATGCAAGGTTTACCTTACTCTCTGCATTAGTTCGGTGACACGTGTCAATGAATGTAGACGTGGTTTTTGTCCCGCGTCGGGAAAGTGCTGAATTCAAGAACTGATTAATAGACAAATGTGACATTTCTGGTGAAATTAAAGAAAATATCTACCAGATTTCTCGCATGTTAAGTGAGGCACACGGAGAAGAATGTACAGTATGTTACAGGCGCGTGTTATGATGATGACGAAAATTTCGAAAGGTTTAGTCTTTCTCGCTGCAACTCGCCGAGTCTCTTGGAAAGGCTGAAAAAAGAATAGAATATAGGAGCGGTAACAGAGTGCGCTCGCTGATAGGAAAGTTCAAAAGGGAAACATTAATTTCAGGAGTATACGGCTTCTTGTTAAGATAGTAAAGTTGTAAGCTGCCCTACCATACTTACCTGTTTGTACTCCACACTACAACCAGCAGAAACCGAAAAAGTAGCAAAGATCAAGAAAGGGGGAAGTCTAAAAAAAACATCGACAAGAAACTACTCGAAAAACAGTTTCTTTACAAATTTGACCTTAAAAGAGCCCTTGTATTCCCCCCCCCCTAACTTATCTCACTTAATTCTCTGACTGTGAATGACAGCCAGTGATCACCACGTATGATTCAACAAACTGTCATGTAAGGCTTCCATCCGCAGAGAAGGTTTAGACTCCAAGCCAGCTACACTTGTGCAGGCTTTTGGGCAGGAGATGGAAGCGGAAGTACGTAGGTGGAACCTAGCTACTCACGATAGGATAATAGGAGGTAGACAAAGAGAGAAAACGGTAGAAATAGCCACTAGGATGCGTCGCAGGATCGACTGATGTCACACGGCATCAAAGTACACCCTAGTAGAGTGGTGGACAGAGAGGGGATTAGGGGAGGAACAGACGCACTTAATTTATAACCGGGGGGGGGGCAGTACCAGAGGTCCGTCGGCTTAACGTGCTCGCCCGAGGCATGGCTGATATTCAGATGAAGTTTAACATTTGTCACCCAGGATCCAATCGAGGTCCTTTTCTTTGGTAGTCACGAACGTTAACCATTAAGCATTCCGCGGCTCTGTATTTTCCACCAATATTTCTCGCTGTGTGCGAAAATGAATTTGCGAACATCATAGACACCAGAAATTTCAGCTTTTCCGCACAGTTCGAAAACTACCCCCCCCCTCCTCTTCCTCCTCCCAAAAAAATACAAAACAAAACATTGACCCCAATTAGCTGTTTGGTATCTTGGCCAGGTTCTTAAGGAATTTTTTTTCGGGTATAGTTTCCAGAATATGCTTGGGCCTTTAATGCCATAATTAAATGCCTCCCTTATTAAAGGACTTGAATGATCCCTGGCTTTAACATAGTATCTCTTTGTTAATTTATACATAATGTAATGTATTGAATTTACTTTCATCTTGTTTCTAATTTCATGATTTGAGGTACGCCCGCTCAAGCCCGTCACAATTCTGAGGGTTTCATTTTGATAGAGGTATTTTCTGCTACTTTGAACAGACACCCCATATAGCGCTGCCATGGTAATTACACGTTTAAAACAGGTTTTACATAGCAGTGCTTTATTTTTTAGACTCAATTTTTTAATTTCTAATCAAAGTGGCTAGACAGGTACATAGCCTGCTAGCTTTTCTGAGTCTCTGTGAAATACGCTTATCCAAGTTTAATTTTTTCAGTGAAGACCGGGAGAACACCGAAGACGACGAACGTCTGGGACGCCCAACTACTTCAAAAAAAGAAGGCCATGTGCACAAAATCTACGAATTGTTCGAAATGCTCAATTTCTCAGTATTACAAGGATAGCAGAAATGGTAAACATCGATAAAAAGACTATTATGCAAAATTAACATGAAAATCTGAACATGACAAAAGTGTGGGCTAAGATGATCCCAAAGTTTCACGGGCGAATTCAGGTGAACCCCAGCCTTTTAAGACAGTGTTATTGCTTGTGATGGAACCTGGATCTACAAATGACCCTGAAGCGAAAAAACAGTCGATGCACTGGAAAACACAAACGTCACGAATGATAAAGAAAGTTCGGCGAAGAAAGTTCATGGCCACATTAATTGTTCTCTTTGATATTACGGTGGACGTCAAATAATTTTGCTTCCTATACTTCCAATGGAAAAAACTTCTGTACAAATTTTCTTTACAATTAATGCGTTCCCAACGATGAAAATTTGAACATCGATTAAAATAGCTTCATTTTATAACCTGGAATACTTAATATTTTCTAAAACATAACCATAATTATATTAAAAATCAATAACTTTTCCTTTGGTGGTGTTGCAACCAGAAAAAATATGGCGCGACCTATACTTTGATGACGTCAGTAGACAAACTAATGTTGGATTGCATAATTTTAATATCGTTTAAACGATATTACATTGGAATGACCAAGCGTTCGTTTGGAATCATAGTCAACGAACATAAAAGAGACACAAAATACGATACACTAGCCACGGCATTATCCAGAGAAGTGAAATTCAAGTCCGCTACTCCTATGTGGAACGATATAAATAAATTAGCTACCTACTCTACCCCTAAAGATACAACCATTCGGGAAACCTTGGAGGTCATTACCAACAGCGATACTTGCAATGATTGCGTCTCACTCGAGTTGCCACGAATTTGAAACCAATTCTTCAGGTAAAGCCTTCTACCTACCAGGATACCGCGCGTGCAACCAACGTGATGCGTCATATGTTTAAATGAATATAACGTCGTATCTATTGTTGTCAAGTGAAGTTTCCGCGTTCAAATTGTTAATGCGTTCTATTTTTCAGTTGCAGTTTCTGTCTAACTTCCTTGAAAAATAGTCATCTGGTTGATGTGCGAAAACTTGGAAACGCTAATGTGTCTACTTCCTACGCCAATAAATCGGATCACTAGTACAGTGTTACTATTTACTACCTCTACATCATATTAGTTACACTTGTGTTGTGACACACAGTGATGTTGCCAGGGCAATAGAGGCGCACCAATCTCTGGTGTCGAGTCTGTGGAGAAGGTACCAAGACAGAGAAAATGATAGTCTTCCACGTGCTCAGGCCCCACAACTAATTACGACAGCTCAGTATAACCCCTTAGCGGCACTAACAACGAGACGAAACAAACTCATATCAGTGTGAGAGAGAAAGTTCTAGAGTTGTCTACTGTTCAATAGTTCCGAGGAAAAGGATACACACATAAAGCTTCAAATGATAGGGTTCGTCCATGCAGTACGTCCGTGATATTTTATCATTTTTCTCTCACCCCACCCCCTCCCCATGTCACATTTTGTCCGATTGTTAACACCCCCCCCTAAAAAGTAAGTCCTAATTCCCGCAACCCCCCTTTTTTTTTTTTGACGACTACTTTTAGAAGTCCGTTGAGAAACAGAAAGAAAACGTACTTTTTTAATGGAATCTTCCACATATTTACACGTTTGCTTCTGAAAATATTTATTATTTAGGCATTAATTTTATCCTACTCAAACTTTATCATTCTGAAATAAAGATCTACAAATGAACGCATGCATTCAAGGTTGCAACAACAATCTACAAAACACGATAGATTTGGTAGTACAAATACGAGACCTTAAGATTGTGATTTAGCTAAATATCATCAGAAATTTGAAGTATTTCATACATTTTTTAACTATCAAAAGAAGAAACAAGAACGATGACACCGAATTTTCCGGTGCAATGAGCACGTCTTTTGAATCCGTTCTGATGCGAATTAAATTTACCAAAACTATTCAAAATCAATGGAACCGGTATAAAAAACAGTAGTACTGACCGAAGAAAGAAGTTTTTCAGTCGGGTTTTTAATCCCGCAGATATTGCTGTAAACGAAAACGTCCGCTGACGCCTTCTGGTGGCAGACTTGTGCGTTATGAAGAAACTGAAATTATATGCGAAACATTTCGCAGTGGAAACGCTCTCCAACAAAGAAAAAATGTTTCAAATCAGGCTCATAGAAGCAGATATATCGATAAATATATTATATGTCTGTACACCCCCTCGCGGGAAAACCGTGCATTATTTTAAGCAGAAAGTATTTTCAAAAGGCATTTATATGGGAGCGATATCAGTGCATGAAAGAATTTTTTCAATTAAGTTTTCAGGAGCACCGTTTTTACTGCAAATACATCAGACGCAGAAATTAAATCTTACGCCCCCTGGTGGCCAAACCGTTCTTTATCAATTATTACAAATTACATGCAAAACATTTCCTATCAGGAGCTGTATCCGGTGCAGAAAGAATTTTTCAAATCGGAGTTTAAGAAGCAAAGATATTGAAGAAAACGCAATTTATCTTTACGCCCCATAGCGGGAAGTCTATGTATTACTTGGAAATTTTGGAATTATATGAGAAACATTTTACACCGGAAACGCTGTCTAACAAAGAAGGAATTTTTCAAATCCGACTTTTATAGGCAGAGATATTGACAGAAATAAGATAGACGTCTACGCCCTCTGGTGGAGAAACCACCCATTATTTTAAGAAGAAAATATTCTCAAATGTTTATCGACATGAGCGGTATCGTTCCACGAAAGAATTTTTTTAAACGGGGTTTTAGAATCTGAGATTTTGCTGCAGATACCTACGAAGCAAAAATTTAACGCTTACGCTCCATGGTGGCATAAACCGTATTTTATAAAAAATTACAAATTATAACAAAAAAAAAATTCTGTCAGCAGCTGTATCCGGTGCTGGAAGAATTTTTCAAATCGGAGTTTCAGAAGCAGAGATATCGGGAAAGCGCAATTTACATTTACTTCCCTAGCGAAAAGTCCATAAACTACTTGAAAATTTGGAATTATATTAGAAACATGTCGCACCGCAAACTCTGTCCAACAAAGAAAAAAATTTTCAAATCGGACCATTAGAAGAAGATATATTGACAAAAGTAGGATATCTACGTACCTTGGCGGGAAAAACCATATATTATTTTAAGAAGAAAACATTCCGAAAAGGTTTGTCTACGTGAGTAGAATCGGTCCACGAAAGAATTTTTCAATCGAGGTTTTAGAAGCTCAAATTTTGCTGGAAATACATCAGAAGCAGAAATCAAACCTTACGCCGCCTCGTGGTCAAACCATTTTATACCAAAAATTAGAAATTATATACAAAATATTTCCCATCACGAGCTGTGTCCGCTGTAAGAAAAAAAATTCAAATCGGAGTTTTAGAAGCAGAGATATCTGGGGAAAAGTAATTTACTTTTACGCCCCCTAGCGGAGAATCTATGCGTAACTTGGATAAGTGACTATGCTTAAAATAATCTTCGACACGAATGAAATCGAAAAGTAAAATAATTTTTCGAATTTAATGTTTAGAAGCAAATACATGGAATAGAATGTGTTTTGAAATCGATATCACCTGCCTTTACCCCCTCTAGCGGCAACATTTTGCATCGTAAAAAAAACGATAAAAAAGGATCATCATTCGCACATTTCCAACTTCATAAAACAAAAATAATTTTTCAAATTGGACTATTAGTTGCAGATATATCGTGTCTATAGACGTACGGAAGGAAAAAGACAAAAGAAATCGAAGAAATACCATCCACTATATTTTTGTCGCTGGACGTCCGAATTACCGAACCTCCCCCTGCCCCTATGTCACATTTGGTCCGGTTGTAAGATCCCCCCCCCCCATCCCCTGTAATCTCAGACGCACTTTATGGACAGCCCCTTACACATAAAGCTTCATGAACAAAGACTTTGTGCGAAACGACCTTAAGTTTGCATCCACGCAATCTGTCAGGGAGAAAAGGCAGGTTGTCGTGGTGCAGATAACACCGGGGTTGGCATGGGTTGGCGTTACGTCACGTAGTCACACGCCGACACATGTCTTTTCCGAAGGAATTTTAACAGGCCTCAGACATAGCAACGAAATCCTCGAATCTCCAACGTGAGACTTTTTATATAGTGTAACATCCCAAACTGCGGGCGTAGTTCAGTTGGGAGAACAGCCGCCTGCGGAGTAGGAAGACGCTTCTTCAAAATCCATCACCGGCAAAAAGGTTTTACGGTATGTTGGTACCAAAACATAAATGGATCTCCTGGTCGTGAGGTTCGAAAGTATGTGTGATTATTCTTCCACACGTCGTATGGAGTTAATAAAAAAATTCCTTCTTCTACAATGTGAGCTGGTTCTTCAACCACGGTTGTCGGCGGCCTTGAAAACCTGCGATTTCCTGCCTCCGCCTTTCTCAAATGTATGATGTAACATGACGTAGATAATGTACTACCGCGGTGACGAATAAATAAAATTTGCTGGGTTGCGACGATAAGCCAGTCGTCGTAGTTCAGTTTGGAGAGCAGCCGCCTTCGGAGTAGGAAGACGTGGTTTCGAATTCTAACACCGGTGAAAAAGAGTTTTACGCTATAATAGAGACGAAATCCTCGAATCCTACGTGAGGACAGCTTATGATTGGAGTCTATGGAGATTACACAGCATCCGATACCGTCCGGGAGCACTTCATCACAGACTGTAAAACCGTTGATCACGTTTGTAGGATATGGCGAAGACGTTTTTACTGAAAACTATCACAGCTTGGCAAAAAACACACTTCTACACTGAAGTAAGCACATCGGAAATCAATGGTGCAATATTGTATTTTCAAACTGCAAATCCCAGTTATGTTGTGTCGAGAAGTTACTGAACGACCTTCGTGCTAATTACATAATCTTGTAAACGCGCATTTATACCTTCACCAAGCTGATAAACAAAAATAATGAAAGATAAAGTTTTGTGTTCCTCTGCAGGCTGAATCAAAATAAACAATAATACAAATACTTTTAAAGTGCAAGACTTTGTACTGCGTAGTCTTTTACTTAATATGCAAATTAAAAGGATAAGAAGGAAAATTTGTAAAACCCACCATTTATGCAATAGATTGCTTTCACGTCGTCTGGATGGAGCTCCTGATATATTTTGATCAAATCTAATCCTGTTTCTATAACTGAAAAAAAAAAGGAAAGACATTCCATAATTACTCAAGACATCACTGCTGAGAAATGAGTATCATAGGAAAAGCTTAAACCGGAATGTCACATCAAATTCTAGCAAATTGCAGTAGTTCAAAACGCCGTAAAACCTGGCCCAAACTCCTTTTTAGAACTTTTGAAAATCGGTTTGGTTAGCTCTCGGTGGTAGTGAGGAAGGTTCATGTAGCTCTTAAGAACCCCAATTCTCATCCTCGTTGATGTGGTTAAGCAGGTAGTTGACCGTGAAATTTGGGCACATGTGATGAAGCGTTTGCATTCGTTCGCTTACTTTAACCTCAATTTTCTTTTTATACGTACACTTTCATTATCGATTGTTTTTTGTTTTAATATTATCGATCATTTATAACTGTATTAAGTGAATTCATAAATCTGTGACATGACAAGCAGCATAATCAGTCAGGTATGTCCTATTACTGTTTCATGAAATAGAATTTAATGTTTTAATGTTTTCAGTGACCTACAAAATAATTGCTGATGATTGCTGTTCTAATTCTACGTTATGGTAGAAGAACTAACATCACTTTTGAAAGGGCCAAAAAGCAGAACTTGCCCGTTTGCACAAAATACTAAGTTCAAGCAAGGAGTGTGCATTTACAAAAGATGTTACATGAGCACAGTAGAGTTGGAAAACGAGTTCATTATATTATTTGTCATCTCTTTCCAAATAATTACCTGGCGAGCAGAAAAACATATTCATTATGGTGAAAGATATGGAGGTCTTAGGGCATTTCAGTTTGGATTGTCAACATACATGCCTGGATTAGATTTTTTGCATTTATCCTTCATACAGACTCGAGTACAGGTATGTCAATGGCAGTTAAAGGGTGAAGACAAGAAAAAAGTGGCCAGCAGAAAGACAGAAATTCAGGGAAAGTTGAAGAAAGAAGTCGGTTTGATTGTCGATCAATCACGGCCTGGTGGCAGTGAAACTAATAATGATGGGAATACAGGTCTCAGATATTTTGAAAATCCTGAAAATATTTTAAAGATTTTTTTTTGATTGGAGGTTTAACGACGACCGTCAGCAACTCAATGGGCTATAAGCAGTCGCCCGTCCCTAATTTAGGGTCACTGGTTCCAGGGAAGGGAGAGAGCCAGTGCCGTAAGACAAACACAACATCCATGCCTCACCGAAATCCCTTGTGGACGAATGTTCAGAGGCCATCGCTTAGACCACTGCGCCACCGGGGCAGCCGTTTCAAAGATCACTGGAGTTAAATATGAACTGATAGAAAGATGTGCCGTCACCTTAAAAACTATTTCCTGTGGGCTGGAAGTGGATATTGAGTCATTCGACAAGTATGCACATGACACAGTAAGATTATATTAAACATTACTACAGGTTTTGCATGACAGCTTCAGTTCATAAAATTTTAATAAATGGCTCTTCCATTATCTCAGCTGCATAACTACCAATAAGACAGATGTCCGAAGAGGTAAAACACAACCCCCCCCCCCAGTGTAAAGAGCAACATAGCCTAAAAACACACATGATGCAACTATTGTTTGAAACCTCCGATCCATTTGTGTCATTTCTTCGTGGATCTCTCAAAATGAAAATGAAGCAAAAACCATTACGAAAAGAGGTTCAGCATTTAATCTGAGTTTATCCAACACCAACATGACACAAGGAACTAGTGATACAAAATAGGAAATTAAATTTTTTTTATATGTGCTTTAATTTTGTGTTAGTTATTAATAACGATTGATAAATTAAATGCTTTACCTTGTTTGTCTTAGGTGCATTTATATTAATTTCTAACTACATCGGGTTACAAATAACAAAGTCGTTTCGAATTTAAAGGATTTTGCCAGGTGTTAGGACGTTCTGAACCACTGCGGAATGTCTCGACTATTCGTTTGAAAAATATTTAATTCATGCAACACGATTCTTAAAAAGTTTAATCTTTGTATATCTTAACAAAATATAAAACAGTTACGAATTCCGAGGCAAGATGCTTCTAAGTTTGGGACGGGCTACTTCTTATACACTTAGATTCTCATGTACGCCGTTCAACCTCAAACAAACAAAAATCTCCAAAATATCTGTGCTTCGGGCAGTGGTAGAAGCCTCTTAGAATTTGTCAATAGCTAACTCTGATATGCAGCACCATTCTTTAAAAGCGACATACTGTATTTTTTGCTACACAAATGCAAAGCTTGTTTCCGCTAGAGATCTAACAGTATTTGTTACACAATCAGCATTTTTTTATCGTATACATATTACATATATCATATCACTAAGCTGTTCTCTGATATTCAGAGGTTAGCTCCACAAAGAAATACAAAATACCAGATAATTTTTCCTTACTGCTGCAGTATCGACCTTCTCCATTTACAGAGATCTTGACATACAACTTGGGCTTCATTGTCTTCCATCACACGCCGTACGCAAGACCTTCTATACTTCATACTCATAATTTTTTTCTCAAGCAGACACTCCTGAATCTGATCCTCCCACGACTCTCTTGGCCTTCCTCTGCCTTTTTTTCCTGCCACTTGGCTAAAAAGATTTTCTTAGTAAGCATCTCATCACTCATTCTTCCAGCATGGCCAAACCACCGAAGCATATTAGTCTCCACCTTGCTAACATCATTTTGCTTCACATGACACAACTGCAACACATCTTCATTCCTCACACAATCAGAACGTGTCTTGTCACAACCCCCCTCCCCATAAGTAATGCACCTTTCCAGCATACAAATGACAACTATGTTTCATCTGTAGTCCCCATGTTTCGCTGCCATACATCAGAGTAGGAACAATAACACTCTCATACACAGCCATGCAAGACTCTCTTGAGAACCCATCATTCCTGTGAAAACCTCCCAAAGCTGCTATGACTTTCAATGAAGAATTCACTCGCCTACTAATGTCACCATCCAATTTGTTCTCTCTGTCAAACATGCTTCCTAAATACACAAACGCATTCACCTAGTCAATCACTGTGCCATTTAGACTTATATTACATTCAGTACTACCAGTTCCTCTTTCACAAACAATAACTTTGGTCTTTCCCTTATTTATACTGTTTGAATTTCATGCAAACTTCGTTAAAATCTAAAATGCTTATTGCTGAGTAAATGTCGCGTCACTCGTTTTGCCAAAACACTTATTCTTGTCACATCAAAACGCTGGAACTCCTACCCTTTTCTTCAGCACAGAGGCATCAGCGAAAATAAACTTTCGAACAGGAATACATTCTTAAAAGAAATGGTTGTTGCTGTTATATATGTAGTCCTTACATTTCATGATTAATTTTATCTAGAAAGATACGTGAATTCAGTGTTGTTTCATATTATTATCCACGGTTTTCAGCTTTGCACGAGCTTTGAAGTTTCCGCCCTATTGTTTCCTAGAAATCATTTGATCGTCTTCCTATTGTTGAGCTGAAAAGTAATGGAAGCATTGTGTTTTGACGTAGGGACTTTCAAACGAAACTCATTATATTAATAGAAGATAAGGACGCTAACAAATGTAATAAAATGAGGATCTTTTTAAATTACCCATATGCAAATAATAATAATAAGACTAACAAAAGAGTGCGTCCTGTTCGAACTGTTGATACACAAAGGATAACAATAATTCTATACTACTACTGACGGAAAATCAGATAATGCCTCAATGTGAAATGTTAGAAAATTGTTAAAACATTTAATTTAAAAAATTACACGCTCCGATAGCTTCAGAATGTTTATGGTCGCAGCCAGTGAGAAACCCGGGTGACTATTTGAGAAATTCCCCTTTTCTTATTCTGATCAATCTTATGAGGTGGGCAACTTACAGTAGTGTAAGACAGCAAAGATAATCGTGGGTTTATACGATTGTTTGGAAGAATATATATATATTTCAAGGCCAAGTATATCAAATTTCTTTTTTCACTCTGTTGCGTTCAGAATATATGTATATTTCTATAAATCGTGAATGACATTTACATAGTAGAAAAGTGTGTTTATACAAGATGGAAAAGCGTCCATCACGATGCACCATAAGTTTACTTAGAAAAACATATGCAATCCAAGTTGTGATAAAAAGTTGAATACCTGAGGGAAAAAACATTTCATTCAATGACGAGGGCCATCACTAGATCATGTGTGCCCAATATAAAAAGTCAAGCCTGTGGGAAGAAAACATAGTCAAAGTCACTCTCGGACGGCTTAAATGCATAAACAGAGGCGTCTGCAAGCATAAATTCCAGGTGAGAATCTCCCGATGAACAAATGATAAAGGGAGGAGAGGCAGTGTTAACTGTAAGAGGAATGACGAATCGGAAACAGCATGACTAAACATCGCATAGCGGATCAATATCTGAGCCGGATGCGGTTCTGGTGCACAAACATCCATCCAAAACTGGAAGACTATTTGTGGTGGAATCGAGGAATAGCAGAACGTTGAAGCGCGGAATTGTACTCAAGTTGAAGTCGAGATGTCAATATTTTACGTAATGTGGGACAGAGTTAAAATCTTGCGCGATGAGTTGACAAAACGGGAGAAGCAGAGAGAAATGTCATTCGAAAATGATAAATAACCGATTTTATCAAGATAAAAAGAAAAGGACAGATATATGAATGGCAATTAGTATTGGGGTCATGGGCAGGCAGGAAAAAAAAAACTCTGGTAGTATGGGAAGTGCGACAAACTGCTTGGGTGAGTCTGCGTCTGAATTTGATTTTTAGGGGTATCCTGTGTTTGTCAAGAGTGAGTTTAGTTTATAACTGATTATATTAATCAAAGAAAAGGTCCCTTCTTTTTGACGTAGGACTACGTTCTAACTCCGCTGATAGTACGCGACTTACGGTCGACCGCCTGTGACAAAAATAGGTCTCAATTGAAATCATTACAGCGTTAAAAATACGTGCTGCACACTAATCATGTTCGCATAATCGTAAACAACATGGAGTCCAATTCGCGTACTGCGCAATGCATTGTGCCCGCGACGCTCTCCTCGCTCCCTGTGAGCGAGGAGATGATGCAATATTTCTGGGTGTGCCGCCGAGTTTGACTCAGTCTATCTCAGCAACCGTGAGCGCAGCACGACTGTGTGTGGTATCGTTTTAAAGCTCTCGACGAGATCTACTCAAATATACGAAGAACATTTCGCAGTGGTTTGAACTGAACGTTTTAAAAATTGTTTTCTTGTGAACCGGCGAACACTTTTGACAATATCGCGGTTTATCTGGACAATCGTGAGAGCAAAACGACTGTGCGTGGTACCGTTTTAAAGCTTTCGACGAGATCTATTCAAATATATAAAACACATATCGCAGTGGTTTAAACTAAAATTTTTAAAAAATTGTTTTCGTGTGAACGGGTTAACATTTTCGACAATGCCGCGGAATTCGCAGAATGAACACAAGCAAAAGTGGAGAAAATCAAAACGAGAGGCAAGAGCATGTGATAAGGAATGTGATAAGAAGACAGAGCACCACGTTGGATAATTCGTGTATTGATCTGATTTGTGTTCGCAATGTATCAAGCATTATCTGTAAAAATTATGTAAGCTACTTTTCATATCATAGACCTGTGTTGGCTATAACAAATTAAATAAACGCTTTGAAACCACACTGGACTAGCTCATTTCAACTCTCCGACCTACAAGTCGTAATCCTACGATCCAAACTGACGGCTCAATCAGAAATGAGCACTACCTGTATTTTTTTTTATTTGTAGTTCATAAACAAAGAAATTGTCACAGGTTTTACATGCTGATTTCTTCAATTCCTTGCAGTCTTTGTCAGTTGAATATTCGAGTTTTTATGTGTGCTACTGACTCATTTGAGAGTGAATCCCACAGAAAAACAAAGCGTGTCAGTCACCCAAACACTTTGAATTATTCCTACGTGGGGTGCTGACATATGAATTTAAAACACGAGATTTAACTTTGTGTTTGAAACGAGCATAATATGAATTTCGTTTCGGCTATACACTGAAGTGCAAAAAGAAACTGGGATACCTTGTTTTTCCTCCTCGTGATCGGATAGCTGCAAAACCGCGACGGGGCATGGACGCCACGAGCTCTCTGTAGTACTCTAGAGACAGTACACACCCTGACTGCTTAAGAGCGTCCCACAATTCCGTAATATTCGCCGGTGGAGGATTCCTGGCATTGATGACACGTTGAACAGCATCCCAAATATGTTCGATGGCGTTTAAATTCGGTAAACGAGGGGACAAGACAGGATACCAAACTCCGTGGAATGTTCCTCCAGCCATAATCGAGCGATTGTGGACGTGTGCGGTGGCGCATTGTCGTGTTGAAAGAGGTCGCACCCATCGGAGTGGCTGCATGACATGAAAGGGTACAAATGATCCCCAAAGATGGTTACGTAGCCTTCACTGGTCATAGCGGTCTGAAGATGTATGAGGGGTCCTAATGCATGCCAGTTGAAAATACCCCACATCATAACAGAGGCTCCGCCGGCCTGCACTGTCCCTTGAAGGCATGCGAGATCCATTGCTTTGTGGAGTTGTCGCCACACCCGGAGTCGGCCCTCTGCCCGAAACAGCTGATACCACGATTCGTCGGAGCAGGCTACACGTTTCCAGTCATCTTGCGTCCAATGGCGGAGTTTCTAAGCCCAGGCGAGGCACACAGCCTTGTGTCTTCGGGTCAGCAATGGCACCCGGGTGGGCCGTCGGCTCCGGAACCCCATAGAACACAGGAGACATTGCTGTGTCCGAACTCTGATGCTACTACTGGCCCCAGCATTGAATTACGCTGTGATTTGCGGCAATGTTGCACTCCGGGCGGATGGTACGATGCGTGCCAGACGCCGCTGTCCACGATCGTCCAGAGCTTTTCTACGGCCACACCGGATCTTTTCCCTGATTTTGTGTAGTGCAGGTACACCCTTGAAATTGTTGACCGTGTAAATCCAAATTTCGTGGCAATTTTCGAGATGGAGTGATCCATCTCCCGGACGCCGACTATCATTCCACGTTCGAAATCGCTTAAATCCTGACAAGCTGCCGTTTGAACTGTGATATATATCTGCCTCTATATATACGTCGTTTGTGGAAGATACCATTTACCGCATGCGTGTGATGGCACGTAATCGAAGTGGAAGAGCCCTTCTAGTTTTTTTTTTTTTTTTTTAGCATCGCAATATAAATTAGGAGACAAAACACTGCCACCAAAGGTATTGTGTGTTACACATGTCAGAATTTGTACATGGATTCTGTAAAATGCTGTTCATTGCCTCGTTGAAAATATCACCATTACTAACCTCACTTGAAAGAAAAGCCCGAATTACAACTGTAACGCCACGAGCTTCGATGACAGAAAGGAAAACCATGACGTTGTATACAATGACGTCATGGTTTTTTCATGGTTTTTCCTTTTCTTTCCGTTTTGAGATTTAATTACCCGACCAGCATCTAAGGTTTTAGAAAGTCGCTCGTTCCTAATTTAGAGCCATTGGATCCAGAAGGAACAAAGAGCCAGCACCGTTGTGCAGGCGTACCCCCATACCTCATAGTGGACTTGGATCAGAGCCGTGGAGAGCCAGCTCGGGCCCCAGTGCATTAAAATCTCTGCGCCCCCCCTGACACCTCGGTTCCTCCACTAACCACATAATCCATATTTCCGTTTCCTCACCTACCCCTTCCCACCACCACCACCACCATTCCTCTACTTTCCGACAACCCGACCGGTTGCAACTCTTCAATCTTTTTATTTTTTTTTGCGGTGGATAATTTTTCCTATTCTCTCCTCTGTAAACAAACCCTCGAACCCTCCCTCTCGAGAAAAGTTTTCTCAGAAAACTTTTTGAACGCCATCTACCGACAGACAATTTTATTTTTCTTAGTACTTTTTCATAATCTCACATTTTTCAAGTTTCATTTTTAGAGTGTACTATACGTCTAAAGATGCAGCCTATGGGAAAGTATCCACAAAGAGTTCTCATAAGTAAACATTACATTTTGTGTTTTATCTTTTAAGTTGCCGCTGTGAACAGGACGACTTCATCGGTCATCGGAATAAAGGAAAATAAACGAAGTCGGGACTACGCACAAAGACACTATATTCATTTATAAAAATTGCCGCAATGGGAAAATAATGAGTTGAGCATAAAAAAAAAAGACAAAAGATGCCAGTTTCTGGTGGGAAACACAAAGTGACAAAATCCACATGATGAAAATTGTCTGCAGCTTTTGATGACTAGCAATAACATTGCACATCATACAACCGTGGTCTGTGTCGGTGAGTAGCAAAGCGACACAGAGAACCTAATGTGTGGTGTCGGCGTGTCGTTGGAAAGGAAAGAAATGAAAAACGTAATATGGAGAGCTCGTTTAATTTGCCGCAGGTAACCCACGCACGTGTTGCAGTTAGCCTGGGAACTCGAGTAACATTGTAACACTTCGGTTTTCTTTTATTGTATTTAAAGCAAGTTTTGAATTTATTACATTTTTTACATTTATGACATAAATTACGCATTTTTACGCGTATTTCATTCGTCACGTTGAAAATATTTTTTTACGCGTAACTTCCCAACCCTGGAGACGGTATAGCTTGAAAAATATATGGACACCATAAAATAGTAATTAGAAAAAAATACTTTAGAAACGGGCTCTTGGCTCCCTCAGGGGCCCGGGCCCCCGGTGCTACAACATCGTCTGCGTCTCACCCCCCCCATCGTCTGGCCTCACTTGGATCCAGCTCGAATGGCCAGAGGTACGGGCTTCTGGCCAGTCGAGATTGCATGTTAAGTGAAATATGAGTTGAGACTGCTGCAGGAAGTCCGAAGTAATACTGCTGCGTCGTATTCCGGGACGTTGAGCGCAAGCGAACGTTTGCTGCTTGCGTGAAAATTGATTGAAACTGTTGCACATATCGTAAGCATACTGTACACTGCCCTACGATTAATATCCGGACACCTCTATTGATACGGAATTCGGTCCTATCCAAGCACCTCGCCACAGACCCAATTATAAATATGCTCGTAGTACTATGATGGGTCAACAGAAGAACTGTGAATGCAAGATGCCTCGATTTACAGTTCACTGATTTCCAGCGTGGAATGAAAATGGGGAGCCACATAAGCAATCACTCCGTACGTGACATTTCAGCATTGAAGATCCTTAGGTTGGTGGTTGGTTATACGATATGCAAATGTCAGCGGAATGAAGCTGAATATCCCAAGGACAGGAGAGCTCTGGAAAAGACTGTCTGCTCAGAATGCAAATCAGTATTGTCCCAAATAATGCAAACCCCTATGTGAGGATATTGGGACTGTTGTGAGCACCAGTATAGTGCGCAGGATGCAGCAGGTTATGCGCGTGGGTCCCTATGCTAAGACATTTGTGTGGGCTACCAAAGCTAAGACATCTGAGTAAGCTCCCAAAGAACGTACGACGGAGAATCATTATTGAAGTCCGTTAAAACACGAAACTGGAAATATGTTTGTGAAAATTAATACGTGGTGAATTCTTCAAACTAATAAATTACCTGCAGAGTTTTCATAAAATGTAGCTGTATTTTCCACCACAAGAACATGAGTTAAAAGCTTAAGATTCCTAGACTTTGTTTTGGAATTGTTAATAATTTGTCATTGTATACTTTTCTTGATGCATCTCTTTTGTTATGTAATGTGAAGTCGCAGCGGATTTCGGCCATTAACTGTTTCAGGTGCAAACATGAAGGTGTGGGTGGATGGTTGTTAAAAAGTTGAAACTGTCTTGCCGACCCAGCTGTACACAACGACATGAAACATTTACCTTTAGTGTGTCACTGTCTTGCAGTCTGTTCGTCTTTTTGCCACTGTTTGTGATCGAGTGCAAATATTACGAGACAAAATTAAAACTATTTTACTTCTCTCTACATCTCTACATATAGATATACTGTATAAGCTGTGTATTATTTGCGATGTAGTGGTATGTTTCTTGGGCCCTTAGGCTACAGCCCCGTTAGAATCCCCCCCCCCCTTCTTAATCCGGCACTGAATATGGGCTACAACGGTGTAGCAGTTATTCATAATCAGCTAATCAGTTCAACTAATGTCACACTCTGATTATCGTGGTGTAAAAAACGTCGACCTTGGACTGTAAACAAATGAAACAAGTTCGTAAAATCATGCAATGCATTGATTATAATACGCTTACCAACATACCAAGAATCATGACTCAAGTTAAAAGGATAATGGCTGTGGAATAAATCTCACTCCAGTGCCCTGACCTTTGACCCCATTTCGATGATATTCAACAGAACCAGTTCAGTGTAACTCCAGAACAACATGATAATTTTTTGTCGCAATCGAAGCATTTTTAGGTACGTTATGACGCATAAGGGCGATGGAATGAATCCCACTCCTATGTCCTGCCCTTTGACCCCCATTTCGCCCATTTTCAATAATAGGCTTCCTCCCCCAGGTTGTCCCCTACCACATAATAAAATTTCATCCAAATCGAACCATTTTTATGCGAGTTACCGTGGGGACGGGAAGGCAGACAGACGGACAAAGCTGGAACCTATACGCTTCTTTAACCTACGATTGGAAAGGGCAAAAAACTGTGTTTTCGACTGACGAGCCACGGTACACAGTTTACCAGTGTGATGGTCGTTCCTTGGTGTTGAGGATGCCTGGAGAAACGTACCTTCCGGGCTGTATCGTCTCGACAATATAGTTTGATGAAGGCAGTGTGATGTTATGGAGTTGGTGGTGGGAGGTTCTTCTTGAGCCCATTAGTCAATTTTGGAAGAAACTCTACCTACACGTTCATGTACTACCAACGTTGTGACAGTACTTTGAGAAAGGCTAATACCACTATCAGCAGTACAATTTACCATCTCATACTGCTCGCGTTGTTGCATTTTGATTTAAGGACATGGACGTCGAAAAGTTGGGCTGGCCAGCCTAGAGTCCTGAACTGAACCATACAGAGACTCTGTCGGGCGAATTGGATCGTGGGGTGCCTGAAAGAAGAGATCGCCTAACAGACAAAGCTGAACTGGTCACTGCTTTGAAGGCCGGATATCGAAACATATCGGCGGACCTTTACAAAAAAAAACACTGGTGGAGAATATTCCACGAAGACTAGAAGCGGTCATCAGGGCCAAAGGCTTCCGCACATAATATTAAATTTCCTGCAAATAAGTATTATTTGTAGACATGCAGGTATCAGGTAACTAATGACAGTGTATATAGAGACTAGGACAAGCTGCCAACGGTAACCGATAACTCGAGTACAGTTGGCAAATTTTGAGCGACGCTATTGCAAAATCGAAAGGCGTCAAAACCAACCATGGCCGATGTCCAATAGCATGCCCAAAATCACGGTGATCGGATGTGTCATATCGTAGCTATGCCCAAACACATTATTGTCCCAAGTTTCGTTTAAACAGCGAAATTTTTCAATTATCATTAAAATTGGTCAGTCTTTTAATGGTCCTTATTTTTATACAACACGACCAATCACCATGATACCAAACCCATGTCCTTCCCTTTCTCTGTGGCAAGTGTCACCGCGATAGGCTGAAGATCTTTGGAGGAGATAGGTAACAAACGACCCTTTCTCAAAACTCAGAAAAACCCCTAAAATGTCAATTTTGGGGCGATTATTATTCCTCAATGACACCGAATTTCGGGAATCGAAAGTCGTCAAAACCTGACCATGGATGATGCCCAATCGCATGCAAACAATCACGGTGATCGGATGTGTCATCTCGTACTTATGCCCGAACAACTAATTGTCTCGAGTCTCGTAAAGAGAGCTCCGCTCGGCCTCACTTCGCTCAATAAATAAGCTGCTAAACCTGTCGACTTAAAAGAAAGCTGAAAAGTCCAAATATGTCTTCCACACAGAGCTGAAGAAAATTTTTTTCCTGAACAAAGTGTAAAAGCATTCGCCTGGAGTGGATAGATCATGGCTAACCACTCTATGCGTCTTGCCTTTACCCACCTAATGATGAGTGAGTCTTTGCCCAAAACGTAAAACAACGCATTTCGACATTTTTTATGGGATTCTAGTGACGTTCACGAACACTTGGCCCATCAGGTCTGATCTCTTGATATATGAAGAGAACTCGACTGTGTTTTTATTTGACATGTACGGCGATGGTCTGTGTCTGTACCCTCAGAAACTTGCCGAAGATGATGGTTATACTGCCCACTTCTACCACCAGTGTGTGGCTTACATTTATGCACATAAACAGTAATGCCATGAATCATTCTAACCACGGTTATATCATAGAGAAGTCTAATTGCAATAGAAACTATTTCATATTTAAAAGTTACACAAAGATATAAATTCTTTACCTGGTTTCACAAAAAGTTGCTGAAGGCTGAAACCTGCCATGTCGAAGATGTAGTTATAACCACTTGCGGACCTGCCAGTCTAAAAATACACAATTTTTAATTTATATGCACAGATTTCCTAGATATTTGTGCTCAACATAATAGCAAAACACAAGAATATTAGGATTGAGATGACTCCACGTAAGTATAATCAATTTTTGATTTTGAACAAGATGAAACTCAGAGAAAGACACTTCATGAGAGACGACTTGCTTTCCATAGAAGTAGTGAAGCAAGTTAGTAAAATCATGCAATGCACTGATTAGGATACGCTTTCCAACATATCAGAAATCATTACTCAAGTTATGAGGATAATGGCTGTAGAATAAATGTCACTAATATGCCCTGACCTTTGACCCCATTACGATGATATTCAACACAACCGGTTAAGTATACTTCCGGAACAAAATGATAAAGTTTTACGTAAATTATGACGCATAAGGGAGATGGAAAGGAACCCGCTCCAGTGACCTGACCTTTGACCACATTTTGCCCATTTTCAATAGGATTCGTCCCCAGGTAGTCCCCTAGCACATCATACAATTTCATCGAAATCGAACATTTTTACTAGAGTTATCGTGCGGACAGACGGACAAAGCTGGATCATATGCGCTTCTTCAACCTACGGTTGGAAAGCGTAAAAAAGGGGTTATTTTATCGTTGTTACCTCTGTTACTAGAGTCTGAATTAATTGCTAAACATAGTCACTAGAGGATGTAATACATACAGGATTGCAAGGGAAGTCCGTGATCAGGCCAATACCTCACGAACTATGGCGGTTAGCGATTTACTTCTTGTGCAGTTGGCGCACACAATAACACCACGAGGGATCCCCTCGCCCCCATTTTTGGAGGTTGAGGGGGCTATCGCGCTCCTCTTTGCAGGTAGGGCAAAAAAGGCAAAAATAGTACATAAATGTTTTTGCCCCATAACAAAAGATGGAAGGGGAAACTTCAAATGCGAAAAAAAAGCGGAAAGCTACCTGAGTCGCTATGTCCGAAGCATATTTGCATGGACTTCAAACGTGCTTTCTGATCCGTCGTCGGAATACAAAAATGATATGCGTGGTCGGTATGCCAACACTGCGTGAACCAGTGACGGGAAGTCGGAAGCTTTGCCACGTACGCAATTCAATTAGATTTTTTCTATTGGATGAGTGTTTCGCCACTGTATGCTATGTATTTCTCCTTGTCTCTGTGTATTTGTTACTGTACTGACATCAAAGTCTGATATTGAATATGTCAAGATGTCAAGGAACTGCGTTTTATTTCAGAACAAGAACTGTTGATAAGGTTTGTAGGAAAAATTTTCCTTTGTGCTTTCATTTACTTAGAACTTACCAGTTTAGCTAAGTTCTAAATAATAAGTTCTTGTCTAAATACTTTGTAGTTGCTTCCGGATGCTGTGATTTTCTTGGGGTCACATTCCCGGTCCCCTTCCATTTTTTGTTATGGGACAAAAACATGTACTATTTTTGCCTCGCTGAACAAGTTTGGAATTGACTTTTTTGCCCTATTTGCAAAGGGGGGGGCAAAGCCCCCCACAAAAGGGGTGATGGGATCCCTCGTGGTGCTATTGTGTGCGCCATAGGGCGTTTCCTATACAAGTGTAATTGCCATAATTCGTGAGATATTGGTCTGATCAATGTAATTGCCATAATTCGTGAGATATTGGTCTGATCAATGACTTTCCTTGTAACCCTGTATACATTGGATATGATGAAGATATCTTAAAAGATATATTCTTCATTATATCCAATTTCGAACTGAACAATGAAATCCATATTGCCGTTGTTGTTAGTAACGTGCCTGTAGACAATAGTATTTGCGTGATTATTCTTAATTGGTAGATTAAAAGATGAAAACACTACAATTTTTTGGCTCAGCAGGTAATCGAAAACTGGATAGTCGGACTTGAAATAAAATTCGAAGAACTAAAATCCCGATATTATAAAAATCTCATAACAATGAAAGGAGTTAAAACCATTTGAAACACATAAAAAAGCAACTTAAT
Organism: Macrothele yani; assembly: GCA_039090855.1. Lineage (NCBI taxonomy): Eukaryota > Metazoa > Arthropoda > Arachnida > Araneae > Macrothelidae > Macrothele > Macrothele yani. The sequence goes on from CM077012.1 coordinate 17,207,164, forward strand.
ATAAGAAAGAAATTATCACATTCCCGTGGCCATGCATTCTAGACGCATTTCGATCGCCTTAATGTCGACGTCATCATCAGTGACTTTCTGTTTGAGTTGGCCGCGCCCTGCATTCATGTTCCTGTCATCGATGCCAAAGTGCTTCTGTTCTTCTCTGTCCAAGTCGCCTCTTCCGCTGTTGTGTATGTGAGCATGCGTGCGCTCTGCTGGTTGGGCGCTACTTACATATCGCCGAGTCGCAGATTGTTTGATGTGTTGTTTCCGATCTTTTTCTTCCTTGATTAAATATCATCACGCACATGAAAACTCACGAAGCGTATTTATAATACAGTTGTAATATTTGGTCTGTTCGATGATTAAGACTGCGGCTATTAAATTTGATAGTGTTTCTGATAGCTACAGAGTAATCTGATGTTCTCCCATTCCAGTGAAGTTTAGTTCTGTAAGAAATACTAGAGTAGGGCTGTGTGCAATATTCCCTCTAAGGGGCCATGGGGAATGCGCACCTAACCCAATGAGCTGGGCAGGCATCAAAACCACTTGGGCAAAAAATGTTATTTTCTCAGCTTCTCTTACTAATTAATGCAGTACAAGTTGGAACTTGGATGGGAACCCTTATTTTTTTTTTTTTCTAAACCCCTCCCCCATTTTTACCACCGTTCTTTCCGCCATTAATTTTAAAATAAATAAAAAAGCGGCTTTGATGTTGGAAGAAATCTGCCTTGTTATCTGACAAAGTTTTGAGCAAAACCCTTTTACCAGCGGCTTACAATTTAACTGACCGGAATGCCTTTACCCCGTCAACTAGCATGGGTGCGTTAGTTAGAGTGAACTTGGTTACGGCTTGCTGTTATTGGCTAGAGCTGATGTGTTGTTTTGAGAAAGGACTCAATATCTGCCTCTTTCTCGGTAATGGACTCAATATCTACCTCTAATCCACATTCTCGCGTTCACTATCTGCTCGCACGAGACTACTTTGCAAGAAGCCTTTGAGAATGAAAAGGACAATGAGACGAACGGCATTTAAAAAAGGTGTTGTTTTGACTTTTGAGAGCCCGAATTTTTTATTAATTTTTTTTGCAGGTAATTAATTTTTGATTTATGAAAATTAATTAGGGATTTGGGAATTTTAATCTAAAATGCTTACTGCGCGGAGGAAGGTAAGTAACTGCGCGCAGCTTAGAGGGAACATTGGCTGTGTGCATTCTTTTAAAGGTTCCAATCCTTTAGATGTTCAAATAATCGGGTTTGTAATTTTCTGTCTGTGCTACCTATATAGACACAATTAAGTTGATTCTCTTCTTGTACTTCAATTGGAATTCATAAACACCAGGCCTGTCAAGTACAGAGGATATATTTTGCTTTTGAATTAGGTTGCTAGCCATTTAAGCCCGCTTGTCTGCATTCTCTTTTTAAAATGTTGGATATTGAAGACCAGAAAGGGATTTTCCAGTGGTATTTTAGTTGTTCTTTATTGTTGTGGGTGGTAATATTCTTGTTAGACTTAGATGAATTTCCTGAGTTAGGTAGTTGATCATATGTAGGCTGCATGCGTATTTTGATGCGAGGTTTCTAATCCATGTTTTGTGCGGTTTTGTCGGATCAATGCTCTACGGACGTAAGATCTGAAGGTTGCTAATTTATATTTTTTCGGATGATTTGAACTGAATAGTCACTGGAGGATTTGGACCTGGCACTCAGAGAAATCGAACAGTTTATCGACATAGCGGCTGACAGGAACAGACACTTACATACCGAAGACCATCTTTGAATTTTGGGTCCAGCTTAAAAATGAATACCCAGAAATTTCGAAGCACGGTATAAAAGAACGAATGCCATTTACTTCAACATACCGTTGTAAAGTAGAATTTTCGAAATACGCCCTCGCTAAGACCAAGCAAATAAATAAGCTCGATCCCGGGACAGACAGGCGGAGCTTCAGTTATCCAATATTAAACCTGACTTCAAGAAACTTATCTCTGAAAGACAAGCACGTCCATCTCATTAGTTACATGTCCAGCTGAATGGAAAGAGAAAAATCAAAGGATAGTTTTAGTGTTTTTAAGCGTTACTCTTTAAAAAAAATAATTTTCAAGAAATATGATGAGTGCAATTTTTTTCCGAATTTAATAACTATCATGTTTGTTTATTTCCTAAAGTGGTGATAAAAGTGCACAGAATAGTAACAATACATTTTAGGTTATGTGATTTGATTTTTCCCATGTAGTATACAAAAGAAGGCCCATAAAAATGCTGGTATTTTGTTTGATTTTTGACTTACGCTATTTTTCCTATTATTCAAATACACTATATTGACAAAGGTCACCGGACACTTAGAAGAGAAACACAACATAGCATTTATTGACATACATTAGTACGGTGTCGGTGCACCTATGGCCTTAATATGCATGCACTGACCCTTGCAGACATGCTTTCGACAAAGTTTTGGAACACAGCGATAGGTATGCGCTTCCGTTCAGTACATAATTCTGCCGCTAACTGTTGCTTAGTAGTAGGCCTGGGTTATAAACTTCTTATGCGGCGCTCTAATTCATCCCATAGGTGCTCTATGGGATTAAGATTAGGGTTCTGTGCTGGCCAGTCCAAACACGATACGGAATTATCATCAAACCACGCCAGAACACTCCTTGCTTTATGGCTAGGTGCATTATCCTGCCGATACCAACAAGGTTCGGTTCCATAGTATTGCACAGAGTCGGTAGGGCAGAATTGTCCAGAATATCGAGGTTGACTTACTGGTTGACAGGTTTGTCCACGATAGCACCCTAACACGAGTACACTGCCAGCTCCAAACTTGACCGTAGGAACATTACACTGTGGTAAACAGCGTTACCCCGGCTTTCACCATACCCACACACGGCCATCAGACTGATGGATCGTGCATCTGAATTCATCAGTCCATAGGACCCGTTTTCATTGATCTACGGTCCATGATAAATGTTATTTACACAATGCTAAACAACGAGTAGTATTCCGAGTGGAGATGAAAGGCTTATGAGCAGCCGCACGACCACGGTAACCCATGGAATGAAGTTCTGTGCGAATGGTACGTGTATATACAGAGGTTCCAGCATTTTTACTCACCTGTACACTTAAGTCTTGTGCAGTACTCCGTCGATTAGCTGTAACGACTTTCCTGAGGCTTCGACGTCCTCCATCACTGATTTTCCTTGGTCTTCCGGTACGTTTTGCTACTTCAGGCCCGCCATGTGCCTTCCACGTATTCAGTTCATCCAAAACAGATGACTTGGGTATGTTTAAACGCCTCTAGGTTTCTTTTATGGACAACCTACTAATATATCACCCAGCAATCTTTCCTTTCTCAAAGTCAGTTCTATCCGGCAGCGGCATTTTCACTCAACCTCACAGTGCGATATCATTGTGATCAGCTGCAGGCTTGTTTTTATAGCATTCGCAGCTGTACCGCGCATCCTAACAACGCAGCGGATCCATTCATTTGCTTTTGAAGGGGTGTCCGGTGACTTGTCAATGTAGTGTATATATTACATAGATGGGGTACCAAAAACTTATAGCCCAGCTTTGGAAGGGATATGGTCAGGCAAGGGTTTCGCAGCAAATTTATGCAGCTTCCTGAGGGTTCCGTGAGCTAAAATCGATTGAGAACCACTAGTTTGAACTATGAAACACGGCCATTCTGTGCTTTGTTTTTCTCAAATGATTTCTCTTATTAGCTGCAATCATTCACTACAATTGCATACACCAGAGGTGGGGAAAATTTTTATGTTAGAAAGCCGCATTCAAGAAACTTCAATTAGATACACTTCAAAATGTACATTATTTTGTAAAAATCTGACTACACTGAAAGGACAAATTATTACGTACACCCATTTAATAGCGTGTGGCACCACCTTTTGCACGCAGGACAGCATCACGTCGTGGAACGGACGCAATGAGGTTCCCAAACACAGACTCAGGTAACGATGACCAACCATCTAAGAGTGCGTGTCGTAGAGCAGGAAGAGATGTAGGTGGGGACGGTTGATCACGAATAGCTCGTTCCAATATGTCCCATAAATTCTCTATGGGGTTAATGTTCGGTGAGCGAGGGGGCAATGCGAGTGTGGTAAGCTCACTGCTATGCTCCTGCAGCCAGGCGGTCGCTAGCCGGGACCGATGAGGTGGAGCGTTGTCCTGTTGAAAGACTGGAACTTGGTTCGAACAGAAGCACGTAATAAAAGGGTGGAGATGGTCGGCCAGGAGCTGCATATAACTGGAGCCAGTGACTGAAGACTTCAAGATGTACAAAGGGACCCAAGCACGACCACGTGAAACTGCCCAAACAGCTTCACCGCCTCCACCGGCCTATAGTTCCCCAACTTGCATGCGGGATCCATAGGTCCGTGTGGTTTACGCCACACACGCTGCCTGCCATCGGCGCGATACAGTGTGAAACGGGATTCGTCAGACCATATGACGCATTTCCAATCATCCATGCTCCAGTTTCGATGGGCCTTCGCGAACTGCATGCGATGCTGTGCCGTTAACATCCGGACACGATGTAGTCGTCGACTGCCCCAGCCGATTTGTGTCATGTGTCGACGGATTGTCTTTGAGCATAGGCTTGAGGATGCTCCTTCATTAAATTGTGACGTGTTTTGCTGCAAACAAACTTTCCGATTCGTCCGTACGATGCGAGCCAATCGTCGGCACCCTCGATCATCCAATGCCCTTTTACGGCCACGTTTCATCCGACTGTTAGAGGTTTTGCCGGATTTCACGTACTCCTGGTACACACTTGCTACGGTTTGTCGCGGAATTCCTAACAGTTTCGCCTTTGCACTGATTGAACATCCGGCCTTCCTGGCTCCCACGACTTGACCTCGATCAAACTCACTTAAGTCTCGTCCTCGACCCATGCTGGAACTTGATCGAATATATTCCTGTGTGTACTGACCCATTCTATTTATAGCTCCAACCGGGTTTCCTGCACACCGTGATTTGCTGCTGTTCTGCGTATTTCCCCCGAGGAGTACATAATAATTTGCCCTTTCAGTGTACTATGTACTAACTTCAAAAAATCGAAAAACAAGTTAATTCTACCGTTAACTAACCTTTTAATAACTTTGTTGTGACTGCTTTTTGTTGGAAAGCATTTGAATATTTGGTTGCAACATGGAAGTCCGTAGTTTCAGCTGGTCCTTTAGATCAGTGGTCTCAAACTCAGACATTTGGAAGGGCCACATTCCAGTTTTTAAGGAACTTAGGGGGCCGCATGAACATTAATAAATTTCTTATGAATAAATATCAACTTTACAAAACTACACCAATGTCTTGGAATTAAAATTGAATATTATTTCTAATTATCGGTAAATAATAAAAATAAATGCTTCCTCAATCACTGAAAAGAATCACTTTTACGTAACAATTACTTTCCCTTAAATCTTAAAACAATCACATTTACCAACTGAATACGGTACACGGTACATAAAATATTATATGTTCTGACCAAAAACTTGGGCTCGCTTTTCTGTCACCAACTTATCGATATTTGGAATAATGTTCTTTGAACATGATACTTTTTAAAGTGAGCAAAAGTGACTGTCGCTCAACCTATTCCTTTCAAGATATTTTACTTGGTTCATTCTTGAAAACAGCAGTTCACAATAGTATGTTGTTCCGAACATGGACAGAACCCGTTCAGCTAGGTTATGAATGTTTACGCACTTGTCCTTTGAAACTAACTGGTAAAACTCTGTTAGATTGCAGCTGTTGAATTTTTCTTCTAGAAAGGATCACACTGAAAGTCTATCAATTGACGATGAAGTTCTTCAGGTGCATTTTCAGCATTATAGGAAAATGGAGATTTGAATATATTTAGAAAATATTTCCCATGCCTTTGAAACATTCAATCCGCCTGTTGAAATCCTCTTTTAACATAGCTATCTTTGTAGAAAATTAATCAAAGTTGATATCTTCTTGCGCGTGAAGCAACCGATGCAGCCCGAGGAAAACAGCCACCAGATGAGCGGGAGGGAGCTTTTCAAGGTCGATCAATCAGTGTTGCCAGCGCTTGATTTCCAATACTGCGCAAATAATTTTCCCTTTTCAGACGACGTCCCTTCCGTACAGCGACACGGCGGCCAGCTCTCTTGGATTAGCAGACAGTACGTCGGGGGAGAAGATCTGTACTGTTTTTGCATTCCTTTCGACGTAACAATACGCATGCTTAATACAGTTATATTCTTCGTAAATGAACTATTCTTCGTAAATGAAAGCCATCCTCTTTTATAAAGAAGATGGCTTTGCTAAGCATTACTGTTTATATTATATTTAATATATTATAATATACTTGAAAACAGGGTGATTTATTTTTATTTTGTAATCATTCATGAGGGCCGCAAAACAGTTAGCGTCGGGCCGCGAGTTTGAGACCACTGCTCTAGATGGGTATCTGTCACTTGTGACCATGAGGGCGTCTTGATTTGGGTTAGGTAGGAGAATGTAGATTCGCAGCAATAAGTGGTTGAAAAACAAAAAAGCATTTTTCGTGCATGTTGCCGAAGGCATGGGTATTTTATTGCATTTTCCCGTATTTCAATTGGGTCTTTCTGAGCGTCACATAAGGACTTTAAAATGTCATCTTCTAAGACCTCAATCAATTCCATCTGTAGTTCTTTAGGAGCCATGGAGACATCAACTAGGTGAGGCTGAAATGCTAATTTGAGTGTGATGTCAAGCTTCTTAAAATCAGTGAACCTTTCATTGTGTTCTCCAATTAATAAGTCTGTAACAGCTGCGTATTCTTCAAATGATTCGTATGAATCCTCCTGCTCATCAATGGCCTTTGCTAACTGGGGAAAATGTTCATCCGAAATTTACTTTTGAAGAAGTAATGTTTTAATTGCGGCCGTCAGTCGGGAAGTATTATTTCGTTGAATCTTCTTTTAAATACGGTCATTTTAAGATTAAAGTGAAAATAGAAGGATTTGTTCGGAAAATTTCGGATTCTCTCAAAAGGCCGCTGGTTCCCCACGCCTGGCATAAACTAAAGAGTAGGTAATACAGTGAACCCTGCTACCATCAGAAAATAATATGGAAAATCTGTTACAACTTGTATGAGATCGCAAACTCTGGCTAACCTATAGATTATACGTTGTGCTTTTGTTACGTCACATCGATATCCGGTATCTCGCGAGCGATCACGAAACTGCTCTTTATGATTTTTATGACTCGTGATGGTTTTGTGGCCTTTTGTCAGTTACATATTCAGCTGTGTTCCTCCACGTAGAGGAAAGGAACAACTATGGATAATAGATGGTACCTAAGGTTGGTAACGTGATCGGACCGCGGATGGCCTAGTGGTTGACGTTCGTGACCGCAACGGAGAAACATCAGGTTCGATACCAGGCAGGTATGAACGCTCGAGCCACTAAGTATTCGCCGGGTGTCGGATGGGCACGTTAAGCCGTCAGACCCCGGGTACTGTCCCCCGGTAATAAATAAGGGCGTCTCACTTGGGATCTGGCACTCCCTATAATCCTCTTCATCTGATCTGGTAACGTGATCGTTTTCACCCTCGAGGCATGGCTGATGTGGCGCCGTCTATCGGCATTCCATGGCCAACAAGCAATTCAAACGATATGGGGAAAATATAAAGCTTTACCTAAATTTTTACACAGTATTTTTTTCAGAATATACAACAAATATTTACTCTTTTATTTTCCGCTTCTAAGCGAAGACGATCTGTTTCGATGATATATTCACAGTAATGTCCAATTTCAAAAGTTGACATCGACATAACAAAACCTGCAAATAAATAAAACGCAGTACTCTTAACAACTAGAATGACAAAATAGAAACAAACAAAAAAATTCAGTTTGTAATATTTTAACAATTTCTCATTGAAGATATTCTCGAAACTCTCCTTGAAAAGATATGCATGTCTTTATACAAGCACTCTATTAGAAACTACGATTATTCTGGAACGTTCATAAATTATTATTTTAACACTTTCTTTTCAAAACTTAATTCCATATTTAAATCAGTATTCAAATACACACATATACCGAAGCTAAAAAAAATAGAGACAAGATTAACGAAAACTAGAACAACAGGAAATTAAACTGGACCAGTGTGGCGACAGATTTACGTACATTTCTAACAAGTGCATCACAATAGCTAGTATTGGATATTACAAGAAATTTAATTTTAGGTGTAACAAAATAGAAGAGAAACAGCTTTATTTGCGCCAAGTGAAGCCTTATGATTCTGGAAAAAAAGGTGTAAAATGTATTGGGAAGGTACTTCAGCCATTCTAGTAAAAAAAAAAGTGGCTAAATGTATTCTGTGACGTAAATTTCAGTATTGGCGTTAATGTCAATTGGTAAGTACCTACCAATCTGATGACAGCAAAATGCTGACCTTTTTAATTGAATGCAATTCACAATGGAAAGCCACGAGTACCTTGAAGCAAGTGAGGTCAGTCAGGTAAAGAACCTGGATATTGTCCATATGAACGACGAAATTGTACGAAGCGTTGTCTTCTAATCATTCGTCCAAGATGGGTCCGAATCCCGGTGAGGCATGGATGTTGCGTTTGTCTTACGGTACTGGCCCTCTCCTTTTCCTGGAACCAGTGCCGCTAAACACTAGGGATGGGCGAATGCTCATAGCCCGTCGTATTGCTCATGGCGGTCGTTAACCTCCTCCCCCCAAAATGATCATTACAACTGATGATTAGTTCTTTTAATGGTGTAGTAAAATTTCTTCTTTAGCCTACTTCAAGATAGTGGCAAAAAAGCTACTGTTGCATTATACACACTCGAGTCACATTATTGTGACTACCTCCTACGTTTGACGTCAACAGCGCGTAGCCAATGAAAGAAGGCACGTGCCGTGAGTTGGCTTGGAAGTTATATAAGGTGTGCTGTAGGCATTCTGAAAACATATCACTCGTTGCTGTCATGGATAAAAGGAGCGATTTCTCAGATTTTCAAAAAGAGACGATTATTGGGTTTCTGGCCAAGGTTGGCAGTATTTCTGAAACAACGCAGTTTAAGAACTGTTCGCGTGTTGCTGTGTTTAAAGTGTACCGTGATTGGACAAATGGCACCACTGCGAATAAGCGATGTGGAAACTGCGGAGCACCACGTGCCATTGATGTGAGAGGTGAACTTCGGCTTCAAAGGTGCGCGAGGGCCGATCGACATGCTACGCTGGAGCATATCACTGGCCGAATGAACCAGGAAGCTACCGGAAGTGTGTCTAGGCGACAGTTCAGCGAACCCTGCTGCGTATGGCGCTCCGATGCAGATGGATGATCACTGCACCTATGTTAATAAAGGTGCATCGGCAGAAAAGGCTTACATTTGCACGGTAGTATCGGAATTGAACCTCCACTGATTGGCAAAGGATTGCCTTCTCCGATGAGTCACGTTTTCTGCTTCATCGAACGGATGGACGTTGGCGAATAAGAGGGGAAACATCGGAGGGCAAACACTCTTCAACCATTGCTGGAATAACACAAGCTGATGGGGGGCAGCGTTATGGTCTGGGGAATGTTTTCGTGGCACTCTCGGGGTCTACTCATACCTGTGGAAGGCACTATGGACCGAATTCGCTATGAATCCATCCTTGCAGACCACGTACACCCATACATGCTGATTGTCTTCCCTGGGGCGGATCGGATCTTCCAGCACGACCATGCGACGTGTCACACAGCTAGAAATGTCCCAGAGTGGTTGGAAGAGCACGATAAAGACTTCAAAGTATTTCCATGGCCCCCAAATTCCCAAGACTTAAACCAAATTGAGCATCTGTGGGACCACCTCGATCGTGTTGTTTGCTCATTCTTCCACCACGCACCCTCCAGTAGCTGTCAGATGAACTGGTGTCAGCATGGCTCCACATATCTGTGAACACCTACCAGCACCTTATTGAGTCACTTCCAGCTCGTCTACCTGCTGTCCGCGCTGCACACGGCGGTTACTCTGGAAATTAGCTGGTGGTCACAATAATATGACTCGACCGTGTAGTTTGTGGTAATGTAAGTATTATCAAACATAAGTCCAATAATTCAGATGAAATATGTTCACGCAGCCAATGGCCGCCCAGGTAGAGCAATTGTTTAAGCACTGGCTTCTTCCCGTTTGTCCGAGACGGTGACAGTTCGAATCCCGGTGAGACAGGGATGTTATGTTTGTCTTACGGCCTGGCTCTCTTCCTTCCCTGGAACCAGTGGCCCTAAATTAGGGACGGGCGACTACTTACAGCCCATTGAGTTACTCACGGTGGTCGTTAAACATGCGAACAAAATGGCAATATGAATGAGTGAACTCACTCTGTTTTATTAGTAAACCTTAATGAGTGCAATTTTATCGGAAATTTGGGATTCGAAAAATGAAAATGATATTTTAAAAATACGTAAAACGTAACATTCCAAAAGGGAAGTACGGGCGTGGAATTTTGTGGAGACAGCAGGGACGTGTCACCCTCAACCTTTCTTAAGTAGGGACTTTCTCTCTGAACTTTTCCTAATTAGGGACAGTCTCCCTCAACTTTTTCTTATTTAGGGACCGTCCCTTTCAACTTTTGTTTCAATATACCGTTTGGTTAACATGGAGAGTAGAAGCACTAAAAATAACAGGCTCGTTACAGTATGCAAATCATCATGGCAACTTCACACTCTAATGGAGAATACTTCCATTTTCTACCCTAATACCCGGTAACAGTGATTCTGGCAAAAGAGAAACAAAAAAAAAAGGGGGAGTAAAAGAAGCGACGACATCCCCCTTGTTAAAAGCGCAAGGTGGCTTCTCACGCTTATTTTGCCAGATGACTCAGTTCTGAGAATTGCGTAGTTCACTTTAACAAAACCAAAGCTCGTAGTTCATTTCGTTGTGCACAAACATCAATTCTCTGCAACAAGTGTGTCTTCGGTGAGACGGATGCCTCTAACAAATAGCGGAAATTACATGCATATATGCCCATCATGTCTCCTGGATATTGAAGTAAAACTCTTACACGTTGTCCAAAGCATATGACCGAAAGGTATTCTTAAATTTATAAATTTATTAGCCTGGGATCTGTGGGAGCAATACGGGCTCAAATTATGAAACCTCTTTCCAGAGCAAGAAAAAGAGCCACAGGAATGCTTCTTGTTCACATTCACCACCTAAAATTTCCATGCCTATGCTGTTCACATACAAATGACTAAACGGCTTGCGGATCTCAAAAACTTTTTTGCTAAGCATTTTTTGAAGACAGTTGGTCAAAAATATTTTCGATCAAGTGATGAATGTTTGCACATATACAGAGTGGCACACAATATTTGGGGTGAATTTGAATGAAGATCACTGACACTCTTTACTTCAAATATTACAGATGCCTTTAAAAAAAATATGAAAATGAAATTAAAATTTTTGCGTCATGCACTTCCATAATAAGATTGTAACTAAGATATTTAATAGCAAGGAAATATATGAAATATTTCATGTTCCAAACTTCTAGAATTGTCGCATTGCTGTACTTACATTTAATGCACTTCTTTAACCTGTTTTTTTTTAAATCACATTACTGTTCGTTGCTTAAAATTGAATTTAATAATTTCTCGAAATATTGGAATTATTTCTCATACTGTATTTCGGTCTGGGGCTTGACTACCACTTATAACTTAACTAAACTTGAGAGATCACAAAATAGATTTTTGAGACTGGTGCAGTTCAGACTTTCAGGTTCCTCCTTTTCAAATCCTAATTTTCTCCCCAGATTGCAGCCTAATGATGTTCATGTATTAAATATAGATCGGTTATACCGTTTTAATTTGGCAAAAATCATGTTTAAAAGGGTAAATAATGACTTATTCTCTTCTTTAATTTCTTTAACTGTTCCTAACCATTCTTACTTAACTAGACGTAAAATCTCATTGATCCCTTGTTTCCCTTCACATGAACGTTCTAGAGCTTTAATTAATTATGCTGGCCCACAGATTTGGAAATCGCTCCCACTACAATTGTTAGCTATTAAAAATTATAATTTGTTTGAAAGAAAACTTAAGCAACACTTACTATCCTGAAATGAGTTTCGTGATACCCCTATTATTATCATTTTCACCTCCTAAACGGGTTGTACAATGTATCTGGCGTGCTTTGTTTTTAGATATTTTTTGTGTTTAGTCGTTAGGATGAGGGGGCTCGTCAGGCCTCTTGGAGGCCTTTTCCCTCTTATTTCCTGGTTGTTGCTGTATTAATTTGCTTTACATTTTAATGTCTATTGCACATTGTAACAACCGAAATACGAAATAAATGAAATGAAAATGAAATGAAATATCAGTTGAGTAAGGAATGCTGAACTCATGAAAACAACTTATATAGTTTGAACAGATTCCATGTTTAACTTATGTACTAGACTGTCTAAATAATTAATCTGTCTCTTCTTTTTAATGACTTTTGAGTTTACATAAGCTGTTTGTATCAATTAGAAAAAAAAAGGATTTCACACGTTCAATAGCACACCAAAAAATGCAAATGTCAAAATGTTAGGAACCTTACCAACTAAATCTGCATCCCGAAGGGCAATGTAACGTACAGGACTTCCTTCTTTATCAAATCCCAGAAAGCCCACGAACTGATATCTTTTTGCTGCCTAAATATTGGAAATGAATAAACAACCTAATTTAATAAAACAAATTCCACATTTTAACTGAAGCTAATAGAATTTCTTATGCTTTGTTTTTTTCTCAACAATACAAACACATCTTGCTCGCACTTCGCAAGTTAAAAACAAAAATATCATCACTCTTGAATTAATTTTCACATGGCCAAACCATCATCATTAAAAAGAGTTATACATCTTACATGGCAAGTCTCCAAACACTGATATTAGGCGGTTATCATATGTACCGTATATACTCGTGTATAGGTCGACCCCCGATTTTTATGTGAATATCTGCAGTTTTTGTATACCTACTTATCTTGTGTATAAATTAAAGAAAAAATCTTTTCCGAGGATGCGCCCGCATGCGGAAATGTGAACCTACTATTGATATTGAGGCACAATTCTGGGAAGATGATAGGGCTCACCACCCTGGTTAGAGCGTTTTCAGGAGAAGGGTACACACTTCAACAATATATGAACCCACTTTTGCACATATCCCCCCCTCTCCTTTCTCCCACTTTTTGCGAGCGCTGCAGTTACTTCATTCATGGAGAGTAAAGAATTTGCTCCCGCAGCAAACGAATCGTGATGCATTTACCAAACGTCGTAAGGCAGGCACATTGTTATTTAAAAAGAAAAAAACTTCCTGAAACATATTTGGAAAGTGTAAATAGGTCTTGATGTCAACCTGATAGTTTTTTATCCCATAAAGAATATGCATGCCTTAAAAAATAATTGTATAACTTTTGAAGTTTTCAATGGATTTCTTCAAAATTTAAAATTAATTTTTATTTTGATGTATTGTGGACACTGTAAAATTTGCTCGCAACTATTTAAAAAATTGAAGAAAATTTGTTCTATAAAATTTTCTCCCACTACCCTGTGCAGCGCAGCAGCTGTCTGTCAACTGCTGAGTTGTAGGAGTGTGTGATTGACAGAGAGGTCGTTTATCTACTCCCGAGTTTCACTCCCCCCCCCCTCGCTACACCGTGTTTGTGACAAACAATCGGCTTTAGTGACAAAACCAAACATCGCCCCATTCAGTAAAGATGCAATCATTTTTGCTCGCTCTTAGTCTAACTGAAAAGGTTACTGTTTGTTTGATTTTTAGAGCCGGGGCACACTCAATTTAATAACAAACGTAAGTAGGTTGTTAAACTAATGTAATTTTTTACTATCAGTAGCAATGTTCTTCTGAACGATCGACCAAGTTTAAACACTTTCGTTTTCGGGATGCATTGATCAAGTTACCGCTGTTCTGTAGATTGCCACGCCTCTCTTCTCCGCCGTCGCTAAGAAGGGGCAACGGTCTCCTTTTTCAATAGTCTGTTCTTTTCCCTCTTCATCCCCCGTCGAGAATTGAGCACGGTCGTAGGTCACGGCACGGTGCAACTTAAACTACTGGCTGACACATTCATCTCTTTTCTCTGGGTGATTTACCAGAGGGCCAGTCAAGGCCATATCGATAGATCTAAAACGGACTTTGAGACAACCTTGCGAAATGAGTTTTTCTATTTGTTAATAAAAAAAACACGTACATATAAAATCAAGAAAATTATTAGCAATAATTTTCTTCTGTACCAGTAACACCCGGAAAATGACTAAATATACAACTGCAAATGAACTGATGGCGCAAAGGGTATGCGCATTTTCATAAGGCATCAAAATTTTGGTTTTCAACCTATCAGAAATACTTTCCGTGTATAGTTCGACATCCTACTTTCATTAAAAAAGTCGACCTATACACGAGTATATACGGTATACAAAATAATGAGAACGTTTAGAGGGTTTCCGAGCGAGTAACTTCTGAGTACTATTATTACCCCCCCCCCCCACACACACACACACAAAACAATATATAAGTTTAGCAGTCCTGATTTTTTTTCGGGCTTTTCCATGAAATACATACTGCGTTAATTGAAAAACAAAACTGATGCTGGAAAAATATAATGCTCCCATGAATGAGTAAATTTGCTTTCTTTTATTCAATGTAACTTTCGTCCACACACTGCATGCAACAATCAAAAAGATACAGCAAGCTGAGTTCGGGCTCAATTTTAGGAGTCAGAGACCAAATTTTATATTGCAAGTCATAAGGTCTGAACGATCCCCAAAACTATGACTAACCTGTTTAAACATTAATGATAATAAAAAAAAATCTCCTCTTCCAGATTTTTTCCATTCTCTCCACCCCTGTAATTAAGAGATGCCCTTATCAACTGGGGAGTGGAAAAAGGACCTCTATCTGTTTCTATGAAATAGAAGCACGATTTTCTTTGACCATTCGTGTCTTCCTGAAATGCTTCAGGAGGCCAGAGAGATGAGGCGGCACTACAGTCTACGTATGTTGTTCAACAGAATTAGCAGGGTGCTGCCTCGTGGAGGCAGGTAGGGAGGAAAATTTCGTCGACGTGCCATCTACCATCTAATATCTGTACTTCTTGAAGAAGCTTTTCTTCCTCCACAAAAATCCACTAATGCATGGCCTATGGCATTTCCTACCGAAGCCCGGAATAAATATTCCCCTCGAGTCCCAACTCTCCACCCACATCCAGTTGCCGAAGAATTCTCTTTACCAACTAAGAAAGTGTAAAGTCTCGTATGCTAAATCATACAAAATCACATAAAAAAAATCTCTGTCTCTCTGAGCTCGAACCCGGTAAATATTATGCAGACCTAGCCCGAATCGGCCCATCTCAGCACTGGTGGAAAGCCGCGTTTGATATAATTTTCAAAATTCTCGTCACAGCTCTTTGAACGTTGTCCAAGACGTCAAATTGAGAGCCTTGCAGTGACTTTGTTTGTTTGTTTCGGGGTTTAATGACCACTGCGAGAAACTCTAACGGCTATAGGCAGTCGCTTGTGCTTAATTTAGGGCTACTGGTTCCATGGGGGGAAGAGAGCCAGTGCCGTATGGCAAGCGTACGTACCACTCATTCCTCATCCGTGACTCTAACCCGAGCTCACTCTAACGAACGATAGGAAGACAGAGCTCAGAACACTGCGGCACTTTCAACGAGACTTTTTATCTGAGGTAACAAGAAGTCGCGCGACACTAAGACCGATGTATACGGTGGGAGTGACAATACGCAGACTTTTTGCTGGCCCAAAAACTCCCGAACAGTGGTAGTTTTGTGGCATGGTACGTTGTCGTGCAAGAGAAACCAACTCCCTTCTTTTCGATACCGAGGTCGCAAACGACAGATTCTCTTCGGCAAATCTTCTAAATCGTCTAGATAGTAGTAGGCATCAGCAACACTTTGGCAATTGGGCACAAATCCCTTGCTACCGTAGTAAATTGTTAGCATTTTGATTTTGGATTTTTTCACTAACATTTTCGAGCTTCGGGGCATTTCGCCGACTTTTAAACCGCATTTTATCGCTTCGTTTTGGTGTATTAAAAAAACCATGATCCCGTCGCCCTTCACGATCAAAATCCAAAAAGTTCGTCTAGCTTTCAATGAGTTCTGTGCAACGTTGAGCTCGCGAAAGTCGTTGTTCGTCTGTTAATATCTGACAAATGGTCTCCGTATTAACGCAGTGATAGTCTGAAATCATTCGACGCGTTGCACTTCTGCCATTGATTATGATTTATCGCACATCTTCAATTAAGCCTGGCGTTCGAATCATTTCCCCTGAACATGGGTGTTCGTTGTCTTCCACTGATTTCTCTTCCATAATAGGAATGTTTATGCCATTTCACAACACGTGCACAAAGCAGAAAATTCTCTCCATACACTTGCTTCATAATTTTAAACGTTTCCGTGGCACCTTTACCCAGTAGAACGAAAAACATTATGTTTACGCTTTGTTCCATTTTTTCTTCACAACACAAATACAGGACAGAAGTGCAGTTCAGATAACTTAACGTTCTGAAATGGCTACATTTTCCAATGACCTTGAGTGCAGTACTCGAAGAACAATCGTTCTTTCATTTCCTGTTTTCCTATAGTAGATGGCAGCACCAGCACTCGTCCCATAACATCAGTCTTGTTTTCCAATTGCCGCATGGTGTATAAATATTGAAATACTGTACGTATGCATACTGGCCGAAAGATAAGGAACTCGAGACTTACGCCAAGATCATGATCATTGTACTGTGGGAAATGAAAATATTGCGGGATAATGGGGTTGCTGACGTTTTAACTGACGTTGGCTATGTACAGAACTGTCTCATGCAGCCACAGTCATGAGGAAAACACGGGACATTACTTCGAGGGAAGCTTTATAAGTGCACGTTTATCTGAAACCAGGGTAGCTTGTACAGTAGAAACAGCTTGCTTTTCCAGCCGTCTCAGAACTTTTTCCTAAGAAGAAAATAGTTCTGAGAAGGCAGAACTTCCGCAGGAATGAGAGAGTTCAGCATATTATGAGTTAGAACATGCCCACCTATGCGCAGCAACTGAAGTCAGGGTTCAAATTAGGCAGGAAATATGTCATTTCCACAATAAACACAATAAGAGGGATCAGTCACCTGTGTAAACATGCATATTTTCTGTGGGGTAGTTTTCCTATTCTGCAGACGACTCATGCACAAGGCAGAAAATTCTCTCAAACACGTGCGTACTGTGGGGACTCAAATGAGGCGTGAAGCACATGTCGCGACCCATACGTTGAACATGTACCGGGGTCAATTGCACTGGCTACAAATTTTGAAATACTAGTTCTGTTGTGATATTACTAGAATCAGGGGTTTAAAGCTGCTGAAGCAGTCTGAAAAACTAATGAAGTAGGAGGAGAAGGCCTGGAGGTTACTCGGACCGCGTAAACATGGTTCAAGAAATTAGTGACTTGAGCTTGAAAAGGAAGAAAGGATCGGGTAGGCGCTCTGCTGTTGATTTGGACGCCCTGCAAGCGGCTGTGGAAGACAATCCACGAGCGAGCACTTGCGAATCGTCAGGAGAACTAAGAGTTTCTAAATCTATCATCGATGAGGGCCGGCACAAGATTAGAAACGTTTACAGACGATGCCATGAGGTGCCTCATGAGCTCACCCCAGTTGAAGTTGAGCGACGTCTTATGGTATACAAGGAACTACTCAAAAATCCACATGATACTCGATTTATCAAACGAGTTACTGAAGATGAAAAGTGGATATATCTGCGTAATTCAGATTCTATACAACGGTGGCTGAATAGAGATGTGAACCAGTTTTACCTACCCTCAAACGTGAACGTTTTGAGAAAAAAGTTCCTGCTGTGTGCCTGATGGAATTATGAAGGTGTAATTCATTTTGAGCTCATTCCGAATGGTAGGTCTATCAGTGCCGAACTGTATTATCAGCAACTGGACAGGAAGTATGACAAACTTCAGCGGCAGTATCCCACCTTAGTCAACCAAAAGCGAGCACTGCTGCAAGAAGATAATGCAAGAACTCATACCGCTAATCGGACCGAACTTAAACTTCCAGAACTGCTTGGAATCGAGCTGCTGCCTTATCCAGCATACAACCCGGACCCAGCTATTTAAGAAAACAAATTGTTTCGGGCGATTGCGCATTTACTCCTTGGCAAGCAGTTGCCTACTTTGGACGATGTCGAACGGGAGTGTCAAGAGTTCTTTGCCTCTAAACCGAAAGCTTGGTCCCCTTGCAGGAATTGAACAACTGGCAAACAGATTGTTCATACTGAATATGATGGCATGTATTATATTTTGACATTTAACTTAGCTTCTTCCGAGGTTATGGGTAAGTGAAACTGTTGCATCAAAAACGCCCCAAAAACTCTTGTAGTATCCAACATCTCTCTAAACCCATAAACAAACGCTTGCGATCCATTTCTCACCCTTATGCAACTTACTCGTTCTTTCTTATCTTTTCGGACGCCTCCTGACCTACATTTCATCAGTCACACACCGACACAAAAATGGCATTAATCTCTAAACGCTACTGAACGGCATTTCAGCTACTAATAGAGCCATGCGCAGCGTGATGGAAGACGTTCATGACGAGTAGGAATGGAAGACAAACAGGGGAATGAGACTGGAGGTCTCATTCTCGCTTCCAGGACGACTGCAAACTGTACAAGCACCACGATAGGTACAACATCACTTCCAGTATGGGAAGAAGCGGCTGTCCTATTCTCCAAAGCCATCCGTAAAATAAACGCCCGTCGTACCTTCCGTCAACGTTTCTCGAAGATCTTGGAACATGTGTGCATTCCTCTTGTGCTCCAACATCATTATAAACTGCAGACATCTTCCAGCCAAATCCTTCAAAAACATTGCGAAATGACATTCCGCCCTTAATACAGAAAACTTAGTTGAAATGTATATGACAGCAACAATATTTCTCTTTAAACGTCACATTTATAAACGTATAAAACAAATACTTTTGAAATGCGTAATTCTTCTTTAAGAATTTTATGAGTTCGAAAGCAATTTAAAATATAATCGTTCTTACCTCATACATTTTGAAGTCGGTTGGATACGATGGAACTTGGTAAATTGTTCTCATATTAAGACTCTGGAAATAGATATTTAAGGTCACTGTGTTTATATACACCAAGAGAAGTCACCTTGTTGATAAAACAGTAAAACAAAAAATTAAGTTCAGCATATTAATCAAAGAGGAAACATAATAATAAATGCAAACGAAAGATACTACCTTAGTTTCACTGCAATATATACAAAACAAAATAGCCCTTGCATTTCATTTTTTTCTTTTGAGATCAGGTGTACACTGTATTGTCAGAAGCATTCTGACTCTGTTACTAAATAACTATTAGATGACCTGATGCTTGTGAAATTGGATGAGATAAAATTAACAGAAACGATATAATTAGAAATTAATAATGAGCACTATTAAGTCCTACTCTGATTTTAATAATGTATGATACACAATTGAGTCACATTATTGTGACCACCTCCTACTTTTGACGTCAACAACGCGTAGCCAATGAAAGAAGGCACGTGTCGTGAGATGGCTTTGAGGATATATAAGGTGTGCTGTAAGCATTCCGAAATCATTTTGGGCCGCGGGTGGCCTAGTAGGCAACGTTTGTGACTGCCACGGAAAGGACCTCAGGTTCGAACATCCGCCGTCCACTGAACATCCGCCGAGCGTCGGATGGGCTCGTTACGCCGTCGGACCCCGGGTACTGGGCCCCCGGTAATAAATAAGGGCGTCTTCCTACCCCTTTCTACTTCGCTTCAGTGTCACTTTCCAATCGTGCACCCTAGCCCAAATCTCCTAGCTTCCTATTTCTAAGGGTTGTTTAAGACCTGGGGTCAGACACTCCCTTCCTAAAATCCTCTACATATGATCTGATCTGATCTGGTCTCACTGTGCCTCTGAAAACATATCACTCGTTGCTGTCATGGATAAAAGAAGCGATTTATCAGATTTGCAAAAAGGGACAACTTTCGGCTTTCGGGCCAAGCGTGGCAGAACTTCTGATACAGCGCAGTTTGTGAACTGTTCGCGTGCTGCTGTGGTTAAATTGTATCTTGATTGGGGAAAAGGCATCATTGCGAATAAGCGAGTGGAAACTGCGAAGCACCACATGCCATTGATGTGAGAAGTCAACGTCGGTTTCGAAGGTTCGTGAGGGCCGATCGACACGCTACAGTGGAGCAACTCACTGGCCGAATGAACCAGAGACCTATCATATGTGTGTCTAAAACGACAGTTCAGCAAACCCTTCTGCGTATAGGGCTCCGATGCATACGGATGGTCACTGTACCTATGCTAAAGAAAGTGC
This sequence comes from Macrothele yani, assembly GCA_039090855.1. Lineage (NCBI taxonomy): Eukaryota > Metazoa > Arthropoda > Arachnida > Araneae > Macrothelidae > Macrothele > Macrothele yani. Next base: position 17,227,500 of record CM077012.1, read on the forward strand.
ATCGGCAGAAAAGGTTTACATTTGCACGGCAGTATCGGAATTGGACCTCCGCTGATTGTCAAAGGATTGCCTTCTCCGATGAGTCACGTTTTCTGCTTCATCGAACGGATGGACGTTGGCGAATAAGACGGAAAACATCGGAGAACAAACACTCTTCAACCATCGCTGGAAGAATACACGCTGGTGGGGGCAGAGTTATGGTATCGAGAATGTTTTCGTTGCATTCTCTGGGTCCATTCGTACCTGTGGAAGGCACTATGGACCGAATTTGTTATGAATCCATTATTGCAGACTACGTACACACATACATGCTGATTTGCCTTCCCTGGGGCGGATGAGACCTTCCAGCACGACAATGCGACGTATTACACAGCTAGAAATGTCCGAGAGAGGTGGGGAGAGCACCATGAAGACTTCAAAAATACTTCCCTGGCCCCCTAATTCGCTAGACTTAAACCCCATTGAGCATCTGTGGGATAACCTCGATCCTGTTGTTCGCTCCATGGATCCTCCACCACGCACCCTCCATCAGCGGTCAAATGTACTGCAGTCAGCATGGATCCACATGCATGTGAACACCTTTCAGCACCTTATTGACTGATTCCCAGTCCGTGTAGCTGCTGCCAGCGCTGCACACGGCGGTTACTCTGGATATTACCTGGTGGTCACAATAATGTGACTCGACCGTGTATATTGGAGCCGCAAAAATGTGGTGACGGATTACTTTGTCCGTGTTCATTTCTTCCTCGTTCACTTGGTTCAGTTCATTTCGTCCACAGTTTCCTTTGTTCATCGTCCACTTTGTCCGCTATTCTTTTAGTCCAATGTTAATTTCTTCCGCCGTTCACTTTGTCCACATTCATGTAGTCTTCAGAATGGATGGGATACCATGGAAATTTTCTGTTTTGATGGAATTTTTGTTACTAGGCAGAAAAAAGAAAAGCTCAGCGGTCGTTGCTTACATGTGATTTGTTTTCCTGTTTAATGTTTTCGATTAAAATACAACGATTTTAAATGTTATTTAAAGTAAAACGAGGAACTGAACTTTGAAAAGCTTTTTAACTTGTGGTATGATGTCAATTACTATGACATAAATCTAAGTTTTACAAAAATCTTTCAATGTTTTTAAATACATCTTGCATATTGTTTTCATATAGTTCTTAGCTTTTTAATATATTTAGTTTTTATTTTGATTATTAGTTGTTTATAATGCACGCATTACTAATTTTCATAGGAATGAACTATAACGCTCTATATATATGTGTCACTCACCAACCCGCTTGGCCAGCGTGGTGAGTTATGGCCAAACCCCTCCAAAATGATTCCACAACTTAAATCTTGGCCCTCAGAGTCCGGCAGCTGGAATGTACCTGCCCAAGGCAGCGGCCAGTACGACATGAAGGCAGAGAGTGCTAAGAATCCCCGGAGGACCGGACTAGGCTGCCATCTGATGCTGACCTTGGCTACTTACAATGGACGCTCCCTATCTTCTGATTCAAGGCTTCTTGAATTGGAAGAGGAACTACAAAGGATCAAGTGGGACATCGTGGGGCTAAGTGAGGTAAGGAGAAAAGGAGAAGATCTCATCGAACTGAAAAGTGGACATCTCTTCTACTATCGTGGGACAGATACTGGCAGAACTAGTGGTGTTGGATTTATAATAAACAAGAAACTGAAGGATAAAATTCTAGAAGTTGAAAGTTCCTCTGACAGAGCTGCAAGACTTGTTATCCAACTCTCGAAAAGATACCAGGCTCAGATTATTCAAACTTATGCACCCACCACAAGTCATCCTGAAGAAGAAATTGAAGAATTTTATGAGGAAATTTGTCATCTAAATAATAAAGGTAAGCAGCACTTGAAAATAATTATGGGAGATTTCAATGCAAAAATAGGGCAACGGCAACAGAATGAAACTTCAGTAGGTAAATTCGGTCACGGCAACAGAAACCAGCGTGGAAATACTCTCGTTGAGTTTGCAGAGGCAGAAGGGTTTTTTCATCTTGAACTCCTTCTTCAAGAAAAAGCCACACAGGAAATGGACACATCCAAATGGGACGACAAGTGAAATTGATTTTATTATGTGTAACAAAAAATTCGTCATAGAAGACTGCAGTGTGCTAAACAAGTTCAACACAGGTAGTGACCATAGATTGGTGAGATGTAAGATGCACCTCAACACTAAACTTGAACGTGGCAAGCTCATAAGACAAACAAAATCTATTGACATAACCAACCTTAAAAAACACCATAATACCTTCAAGTTAGAACTGAAGAACAGGTTCTCTGCTTTAGAAGGCCTAACATCGGAAGAAGTGGACATCTCTGAAGTTAACAGAAAAGTAACCAAAGCTCTTATGGAAACAGCAACAAAATTAGCTGGGTCTAAGAACAAGTTGCATGTGAACAAATTATCAGGAAAAACCAAAATGTTGATGCAAAAAGAAGAGAGATGAGGACAACTAAAGAAGATGTGACTTCCAAAGTGGAATATATAGAGCTATGCAAGACAGTAAGAAAAAGTATCACTGAAGACGTAAGGAAATTCAACTGTGAACTAGTGAGGAAAGCAATTGAAAACAACCAAAGCCTAAAGATAGCAAAGGGACATCTCAGTAAGGGAAGAAAACAGATTATGGCACTGAGAAAAGAAGATGGTTCTGTAACAAGAAATAGAGGCGAAATTTTGACAAGAGTGAAAGATTTCTACTCCAAATTATATGAAAGGGATGATATATGCACTCCAGACATCATGAAAGATACCAGTACCAGAGTTCCTCCAGTCCTTCCAGCAGAAGTTGCACATGCAATCAAGAACATGAAGCGAGGAAAAGCTCCAGGAGAAGATGGAATTACTGTAGACATCATACAAGAAGCAAGTGGAGAAATCGAAACAGTACTCGCCCAAATTTTCACTCGATGCCTTAATGAAGGAAAGATTCCTGAGGATTGGAACACCGCTACAATGATCCTGCTACATAAGAAAGGTGACATTGAGGATCTCGGAAACTACAGACCTATCAGCCTCCTATCAGTAGTTTATAAAATCTTCACTAAAGTTCTTTCACACCGCTTGAAGGTAACACTGGACATGGCTCAACCGAGAGAACAAGCTGGATTCAGGTGTGGCTACAGCACAATAGATCATATCCACGTGCTGAGAGAACTAATTGAAAGAGCGAGGGAATATGAACTTCCATTGTGCATGGCTTTTATCGATTATGAAAAAGCCTTTGATTCGGTGAAACCATCAGCAGTTACAATGGCTCTGAAAATCTGCGGTATTGAAGATGCATACATTAATATTATTAATAACATCTATGAAAATGCAAGTGCAAAGATTAGGCTGTTTGAAAATACAACACACGTAAAAATTGGAAAGGGAGTGAGACAAGGTTACACCATATCTCCGAAGCTCTTTAATGCCACATTGGAGGGTGTTTTTCAGTCGCTGAGCTGGGAAAACAAGGGGATAAAGATTAATGGAGATTATCTAACCCACCTTCGTTTTGCTGATGACGTAGTCATTTTTGCAACTACCCCATCAGAGCTGCAGAGTATGATCCAGGAACTTGCTGACAAGAGTAAAGAAGTGGGATTAAAAATGAACTTTCAGAAGACAAAAGTGATGTTCAATGCTTTTACAAGAAATGAAGATTTATCGATTGATGGAGAAAAGCTGGAGATAACAGACACGTACGTTTATCTTGAACAGCAGATATCAAGTGAGGGTCACATTGGTGAAGAAATTAATCGGCGTACAAAACTTGCCTGGAGAGCTTTTGGAAGAAACAGCATAATTTTCAAGAGCAATATGCCATTATGTCTTAAAAGAAAAGTGTTTGATCAATGCATCCTTCCAGTGCTTACGTATGGTGCAGAGACGTGGACCTTAACTAAAAGAGACATACAAAGGCTGCAGACAACTCAAAGCAGCATGGAGAGGTGCATACTTGGTGTAACCAGGAGAGATAAGAAGAGGAACTCGTGGATCCGAAAAATGACAAGAGTGGAAGACATCATGATCAGAGTTAAATCCCTGAAATGGCAATGGGCTGGACATACTGCCAGAAGGACAGATCATCGATGGACAGCCGAAATTTTAGATTGGATTCCAAGGGACAGGAAAAGACCCAGAAGACGACCACATGGGAGATGGGTGGATGAAATTCGAAAGTATGCAGGGGTGACATGGAGGAGACTGGCACAAGACAGACCGTTGTGGAGGAAACTTGGGGAGACCTTCGTCCAGCAGTGGATTGATAATGGTTGACAATGATGATGATGATATTGATATATGTGTCATAGCTACTTAAAGTTAGAAAAAATCCATAAAAGTATAATGATGAAAAAAAAATTAGATTGATATTTACTGTGAAGTTGCGGTGTGACAGAAAGAAAATAGAGACTATTTACATAAAGCAGAAAGGGGGTTTAAAATTTTCCTCTTCAATCCAACACATTTATGGCCATTGGAATAAACTTTGATTTACACTGCTGGCCACCCAAAATGCAACACCAATAAGGACACGAGATAGCAAAGCCAGATTTACTAGACACATAACAACGGATACAAAGATGAAACGATTGAGCTTACAGGCCCGTGCGACTTGCGGAACACGCAGACATCAATAGTTCGTGTGGCCCCCATGGCTGGCAATAACGGCCGCTACACGCCGCGGCATCGAACGAAAGAGGCTTTAGATGTGGGCTTGGGGTATGTCGGTCCAGGCTGCTTCCACACGTTGCCACAGTTCATCAGGCGTAGCAGCGGGTGGTGTTTGCCGGGCCACTCGGTTGCTGATCAGCGACCAGACGTGTTCGATGGGCGACATATCGGGAGAACAGGCGGGCCACGGCAGCAGTGACACCTGGTGGGCCGTGAAGAATTGTTGCACGATGCGTGCCACGTGCGGGCGCGCATTGTCCTGTTGAAACGTGGTCGCTGGCAGGTCCTGTAGGTAAGGGAGGACTACAGGCTCCAAAACGTCGGACATGTAGCGGTGCTGTTGAGTGTACCGGCGATGCGTACCAGAGGGGTGCGGGCGTCATATCCAATTGCGCCCCAAACCATAACGCCAGGCGACGGACCAGTATGGCGATGCATAATGCAGGCGTCATACAGTCTCTCGCCGCGCTGGCGCCACACGCGGATCCGACCATCGTGGTGTTGCAAGCAGAAGCGGGATTCGTTGGAGAAGACAATGTCGTGCCATTCCGTAGTCCAGGTGCGGCGTTCAACGGACCACTGCAGCCGCACTCGCCGGTGGTGTAACGTCAATGGTAATCGGAACAATGGGCGCCGTGCGACAAGTCCCCGCTCCTGCAGACGACGTCGAACGGTACGTGCTGGCACAAGTTGTTGTGCAAGGCACCCTAATTCCTGCGCTAACGTTCGTGATGTGGCGGTGCGAGCCGTCAATGCCCACCGCACAACATGCAGGTCCTCTCGTTTGGTGGTGTGCCGCGGCTGCGGCAATCGCTCACGTCGGTCCGTCCGTCCCCCCTGCACCCACCGAATCCATACTCGCCTCAATGTGGCTGGATGTCGTCCCACACGGGCGCCGATGTCTCGGTACGATAAACCACTATTCGTCCTCTGTCGAACTCTGAAACGTGCTGGAATGACTGCCGTATTCTGCGACAAGGCATCAGAAAGCTTTCCACGCACAGGTCCGGCAGCACAACACACTTCTACTACTTACACCCCGCCTTCTGTGCACCCTTCTTATAGTGCTTCTCGGTGGCGTTCCGGGCGCACATGATTTGCATATGCCCTGCAATGCTAATCGTTTACATGCCCTCTCGCGGGCGACGCATGCTGCGAATTTAAGGCCGATCGGATGCTTCCTTCTTGGTGTTGCATTTTGGGTGGCCAGCAGTGTAGAAAAATCGTAACAGGACGCGTGCTAATAATTTTTGAAGCCTATTTCAGCTATATAAGTTAATGATCGTGTAGGATGTAGCTATATAAATTCTTGGTGGTTGCAGGTGTGAGAGGATGGATGTTGCTTCGAATAAACACACACTCGTCCACATTCCAGCGCCGACCAATCAGCAGCTTTAAGTAAAACGAAGAGTCGAAAATACGAATGTCTTAAACGTTATATGAAACAAGTCGAGATTCGTCCGTTGGTTGCCGATTGCACTTGACTTGACTTACTTTATTTCCGTTGGGAAACCAGAGGCAGGGGAATTTGTTAAGAGAAATTGGAAACCTCTCCGAGAAAAAAATCTTTCGAAGGGGAAAAAACATATCACACGTAAATTTTTCCTTACTTCTGTCTGAAAAGGGGAAAATGGAGGAAAACATGACTTTCTTAAAAAAAATCATATTTTTGGCAGCAAAACCATATTATCGTACTGCAGTGTGATTTATCGTACTATGATAAATTCGTAACAGTTGGCAGGTCTGAAAACCCTTATATTTTAATCGTAAAACTTAAACAAGAAAAACATCGCATGTAAGAAATGTCTGTTCACTTTTTTCTTTATGCCTACTAACAAAAATTCCATCAAAACAGAAAATATCCATGTTATTCCATCAATTCTGAGGACGAAATGAATGTGGGCAAAGTGAACGGTGGACTAAATGAACTGTGGACAAAGTGAACGGTGAACGAAATGAACTGGACCAAGTGAACGTAGACGAAATGAACACGGACAAAGTTAAAGTGAACCTAAGAGAGTATAGCGATAAAAATTCGCGGTTGTAGACTATAGTACTGATTTCCAAGCATCTGGTATCACTGTCTGTTACATAGCCAGAAAAATGTTGGAGAAAGATATAAACGATTCCTGAACAATTAAGTGCGCTCTGGAATGTCCTAAATGGTTAGTCTAGGAAAGCCTAGACTATTAGGGAGGATTCAGAGTCATCTATAATAGAGGTCTGCACGGGCAGGGCCTGTACTTGACAGTCTGCCATTTTGCTTTTGAATTAAAGAAAAACGTGTCGACTCACAAAATGCACACTGACTTGTGAAATAATCAGAATGCGAAGAGCACTGAGTGAAACGAAAGACATGGATGCGTATCCGCCACCGGATGCGTTGACCAATTACAGCTGAAATCTAAATGTCTGGCTGTAAGATGAAATCTAAATGTCTGGCTGCCTGAAACGGACTGGTTTATTTCCTTAAAGGTTGAAATCAAATTCCGTTTTCACTCCATTGGCTTTAAGTTTCTATAACACTATGTCCGCGGCAGCTGTGGGCATTTGAGTAACTACCCGACGCACAATTTTAACACAAGATGATGACTTTGTGAAAAATTTTTGAAATTATTTGGAAAGGAAACTCAGTTATGAGCACCTATACCTAGAACTGCGGCAGCGGTCACCATGACTGCCATAAAGATTTCATGTAAAATGCAAAAATTCCGGGGGATTTAACATTAGTCAAGGTCTTTAGATGTCATACGGTACTTTGCTGTCGTTTCCGAGCGATATTTATGTATGCAGAGTTAGCGACTAAAACACGTAGCTGTTTTTTCTTTTCCGAGAAATGATAAACAGATTTTTCAAAATCAGATGACCGAGGTTGTGATGGAATTCGTCGCTACAACGGAGATGAGGAAGTCCGAAGTATTTGTTTACTTATTTAGGGATCAAGGCCAGAGGTCTGCATGGGCCGGGCTTTTCCCCAGACGCTTACGGCCGGGGCGGGCCAAGTCGACCAATTTTTTTTATCGCAATGGTAAAGGAAGAAAAACGTCGTGTTTCCCGATTTCATTATCTGTTTAACTGTCTTGCTGGCTTTACTTACTTCAATGACATAGCCCAAGACATAATCACAGAGGCGAGGAGAGGACCTCAAAGTGTCTTTTACCATCTGTGGGTGTTAAGATGGTAAATATATTTTGGGGCTTCTTGACAAGAAAAAGATTCGAAGCCGAGAGAGTGTATGTGTTGTGTGGAGTGGGCGAACGGGGAGGGGGTGTCTGCAGAGTGTGTGTGTGTGAGAGAGACGACATCGATTGTTTTTCCTATCCCTAATCTGTCTAGGGATTGACTTTTGTAGTGCTTCCGCCTGCTAGTTCGGAGAAAGGGAGATTTTGAACACTCTTTTTTTTTCCTTTCTCTCTTTAAACGTTATATTTTTCGATAATTGCTAAAGTTTAATTAATATTTCTAGACTTACATTCAAATAAATATTTTCAACAATATCTCATTATTTAATTTTCACAATTTAATAAGGCATGGTAAACTGATTTTGCTTGAAACTATATAAAATTATGGTAAATTTTTATTTCCTTCCATTTGTACATTCCTAAAGACCCCATTCCACCCTCACTTTCTAGAGCAAAGGAGAAACAAGGGATTCCGCAGAATATTCATGCATCGTGGCCACAGAGTGCTAACGGTGGCTGTGATGTCCTATTTTTAAAAATAAAGTAACCAGACTAATTTTTATGAATCATCTTCTAACACTGGTGGTGAAGAAAACTGTATTTAGACTAAAAAGCTCCTTCAATGAAAAGTAAAACTGATGGAAAATCCGGTTGGCTTTGCGAACAGCTTATTGAAATACACTATATTGACAAAAGTCACCGGACACCAGGAAGAGAAACAAAACATAGCATTTATTGACATACATTAGAACGGTGTCTGTCCACCTTTGGCCTTAACGCATGCACTGACCCTTCGAAGCTCAGTGGTTGGGTTTTAAGCTCCGTGATTTTCGTTGCTATAAGGTGTTTATTGAGTGCTTTAGTTTCTGTGGTTGCGTGTATCTTCAAGTTGAAAGTCCACGCTTTACGTTCGTGTATCTCCCAGGTTGGTGAGTGCCATATTTTTTCATTATTCACTGTTTTATTTTTCAACCGAGCTGGTCTTTTTTCGTTAAAGTCTCGCCATTGCTTCGATGGCGGAGGCAGACAAGGGTGACGCCCACATCCTTATCTTGGCAGATCAGCCAGCACCCTCTTCTTCTTCTACGGCGGCAGCTCCTGCTCAGTTAAATGAGGTGGCTCCCGAGCGTCATTGCGACGTCATGGATACCTCTTCTTCTCCAGCAATAACTTCCTCCCTTCCCACCAAGTGCGGTGGTGCCAAGTCTCCTATCTACATCTCAGCAGATGATGACGTCTCCGTGATCGGCGATACTGAGCTCATAGCTTCTACTTTTCATCAACTTTCTGATCCGCCCTCACTGCTAGGAGCCGCTTCATCGAGTTCTCGACCCATGCCTGCCCAAGCATCCTATGCTTCTGCAACTTCTGGGGTCCTCACACCCCCAGTTTCATCTGCTATGCCTTTTCCTGAATCCTATGTCACTGTCGTCGGTTCTACTGCTACAATTGACATACCAGAGGATTCCCGAGCTGGTCACCTTTTTTCCTCCACTATGGAACGGGGCGTCTATTTTGATGCGCTTCCCGACACTAAGCTGTGGCAATATAGCCGAGCCCTCAAAACTATCTTACCAAAGGATGCAATAGACTTTGTAGCTCGAAAACCCAGATCTGTCTTAGTCTATTTTAAGGATAAAGCGCATGCTGACCAGGTCCTTACGGAAGGTCTAACCATCAATGACGTGCATCTGTTAGCACAACCGGTTGCGCACCGCCCGGTGCAGGTGACCTTCTACCCCGTACCACCAGAAGTATCCGACGCTGCACTTTGCACCTTGCTCAGCAGGTACGGCAGAGTTGTTGGCTCCATAACAACTCTCTCTGCGGCTCCCAGAGATCCTGAAGACAAATCGATTCGAGGTTTTCGCCGCACTGCTCGAGTCCTCTTTTCATCTGATGCTCAGCTGAAAGCGGTTCCGAATGTTTTGCACATCCGCTGTGGACAGCAACGCCGAAGAGTTGAGATAATCACTTCACAGTATTGCACTATATGTCAGAGCGAAAGTCACATAAGGGCTCAGTGCCCACGTGCCTCCCTGCAAACAGCTCCACACACTACATCTTCTTCTACTTTGTCCACCAACGCTTCACAGACTTCTTCCTATTCGAGGAAAGTCGCGGAATCAAGATCTTCCAAAAGTCAGCTTACTGCCATTGGTCAACAAACGACTTTGATGCCTCCACCTCCTGCTGATCCTAAGAATTTTCCCAGGCTTCCAAAATCGACTAACCCTTGTACTTTTACAACCACTGCTGATGTACATGTTGACCACTCCTCAGCTTTTACCGTTGGCTCCATGAAACGAGTCACAGGTAACGCTTCGGGTTCAGACTCTCCAGACGATCATGAAGATTTAGTGGTTGCTGGAAAACGCAGTGGTGCTACTCGCTCCAAGACGAAGAAGTCAAAGACTCTGGCGTCCCGAAGATCATCTCGCTCTTCTACCCGCTCATCCTCTCGCTCCGTCAGCTCTCGACGACCGTTCTCCAGGTCGCCTCTACACACTTCCTCTGAGACAGCATGTGAGGGTGCCTTTCCCTCACTAGAAGAATTCACAACTTTTCTTGCTGAAAATGCTTTCCCTGCTGAGCCTCTGCCATACGAGGACGTTCTGGATTGCCTTTTAGGGTCCTCTAGCCCTTCCTCAGCACGCACTTCCATTCAGCAGTATGAAGCAGCTCTTCCACAAGTGCTGGTTCAATTACACTCACTTGAAAACACTCTTCGGCGCACTGCAGACGAGGTCCCGTGGAGTGCTTGTTTTCTCCGTCGACTCCACTCCATCACTACAGCCAGTCAATTCCTACTGCATCCCACAACTAACCTAGACATTCAAGGTGGTGTCACTTAATTGTCGCGGTTTTGCGACACCTCTTGCGAATGCGCTGGTACGAGAGGATCTTGCTCCGCTGAATGCTGATATATTACTTCTGCAGGAAACAAACTGTACTTCCACCACTCAATTTCATCAATGGCGTCAGTGGGATCATACTTTCCATCACGCCTACAGCCAACTGTCGCGTGGTGGCATGGCAGTTGGTGTTCACTCACGTTTTCGTTCAACTCTTTCCTCCTTCTCAGTGAAAAACTTATGTCGAGACTTATTACAACGAGTCTCTTTCACCGTCGCAGCTGAAAAATTTCATGTATTCAACATTTATGTTCCTTGCACTCCTACTCACGTGCCAGAGTTGTTTGCAAAACTTCGACGGGCTCTGTCACGTATTCCCATCACCGACCGGGTACTTATCGGAGGTGACTACAATTGCACTCTACATCCCCTAACTGATCGCTCTTCTTCTTCCAGAGAACACCGTACGGAAGTAGTACATCTCTTACAGTCTATCACTTCAGACTTCTCACTAGTAGATGTTCAACGCCATTTGTCACCAACCCAGACTACACATACATGGCGTGCACCAAGAGCCATTGATCCTCCTACAGCAAGATTGGATCGCTTTTATGCAACTTCTCTTCTTCTACCAGCAATATCAGATTCATGCTGTACACCCACAGCTTCCTCGGATCATTGCGCCATTGCCATAACAGTTTTTGCTACTTCAACACAGCCACGTACAATCCGGCCTTGGACTTTTGACGACACTCTTTTAGATGACTCAGCCTTCTGCTCATCGGTGCGAGATTTTCTTGCGGATTGGCGTACAAATCTTCATTCTGCACCGTGCCCCCTCAACGTTTGGTTGGAAGTAAAACGCCACCTCATATTACTGGTACGAAACCTGTCATACTCGATCATGACACAACGGAGGATGCGACTTGATCATACTAGGCAAATGCTTTCTTTGCTCAATCTTGCTGATCCCCTATTTCAAGTCTACCAGGCAGAATTACATTCACTTTTGGTGCCACTTGCAAAACAAGCCCTTCAACGCCTTAAACTACAACACCTGAAACCTGATGCTTGTTCGTACGAATTCCTTACGTCACTTGAGTCAACTCGCCGATCCTCTTCTGTTCTGCAGCACCTTCGTCTTCCAACTGGAGTAGTTTCATCCGAACCAGTTCCAATTTGTTCTATGGTACGTAATTTCTACATTTCAAAATTTTGTGAAACTCCTCCTCCCTCCCCTACGGCTTCTGCTCTTCTGTTCTCTTCTTTGCCTCAGGTCCCTTCTCATCTTTCAGCCAGCCTCCTCCATCCTCCCACTTTAACTGAGCTCTCTGACACTTTCTCGTCCCTCAACCCCCGGGCTTCACCTGGCCCGGACGGTCTCCCTGTTTCTTTCTATAAGGCTTTTCTTCCTACATTCCTTCCATTTCTCCTCTGTGCCTTTTCTACTGCCATGCATCTTACATCTCTTCCAAGGAGTTTCACGCTCGCACATGTTGTACTTTTCCCCAAGAAGGGTGATCCGCTTGACTTGGGGAATTGGCGTCCCATCTCACTCTTAAATACTGATTATAAACTCTATACTAAATTTCTGTCCCGCCGGCTTAACCCCATACTCCCTCATATTCTCTCCACTAATCAAACCTATACTGTACCCGGGCGCTCCATCTCCCATAATATTCAGCTTCTTAATGATCTAATTCACCTCGCCCGCTCTCGCTCAGAACCCCTTGCTCTTCTTTCCCTCGATCAACGCTCAGCGTTCGATAATATTTCTCATGATTACCTTCTTGCTACATTACTAAATTTCGGATTTCCTCCTTCCTTTGCTTCTCTTCTCATCTCCCTCTACCGGGACGCAGTTTTCCACGTCAAGCTGCTCAACCTTCTCACAGCTCCCATACCCTTTCGTCGCGGCGTGCGTCAGGGTTGCCCCTTATCCGGGCAGCTCTTCGCCCTCGCAATAGAACCTTTTACGCGCAGTCCATCGATCCTTCTTTGCTTCACTACCACCGGTGGTAGCCAGCACACGTCATCATGTTGCTACCTATGTTGCCTACGCCGACGATATTACATTCTGCATTCGGCAAGACTCACAATTTCACGATCTCCACAATCTCTACAATACCTACGCCTCATGTTCCGGAGCAGCGCTAAACACAACGAAAAGCACAGGCCTATGGACCGGTTCGTGGACTAACCGCACTGACTCTCCTTGGGGAGCAGAGTGGTCCAACACCTCTCAACGATTCCTAGGAGTCCACCTTGGAAAACCAGCAACTGCTTCACTCGTCACCTGGACGACTCTCCGGCCACGCCTACATCGCTCGGTCGCAATCTGGCGGCGCGCACAATTCTGCACCTCCGTCTTTCAAAGAGCACGTCTAACGCACACTTACCTGCTTTCAATGTGCACGTATTCCTGGTTGGCTTCGAAGCAACCAGCACTACGTCTTCTTGAACTCACCCGCTGTCAAACTCAGGTTATCTGGCCCGGCCATCACTGGGTCGGAGCACCTCAACTCAGCCTGTCTCCTTCCAACGGAGGCATTAGTCTACCCGACGTCAGATCCTATTACAAGGCTTATCGTGTGTCTACGTTTTTACGATCACTTGCGGCACCTGCTCCCTCTGCAGTTGCTGCTCGTGATGTCATAGTATCTCCGCAAAACCCACGCTTTACTCTCCTTTCGTTCTTACTCATGGACCACTGTCCCCTTCTCACACTTTTCCCTCCTGTCTACAAAGAGGCTATCTCCTTTCTTCGTTCCCTCCCTCTTTCTCGCTCTCTCCCTGCCTCCACAAATGACCTACTTTCCGAACCTCTTTTTTCTTCTCTGCTACACCCTCCCCATCTCCCATGTTTTGCTTTTCCTTCATGGCTCAGAGCTGGAGTCGTTACTGTCAGCGATCTTGTTAACACCGATCTTTCCTGGCTCCCCTTCTCTTCTCTACATTCTGCTCTCCGTTTCAATGCCAACGCTCACTTTGTTCACAACTCTCTTATTTCTACTATAATCTCCCTGTTCCCTGAGCTTGCTACTCCCTCAGGTCTCATTTCTGTTCACTCTGCCTCTCTCCTTCTCCCATTTTTTCTGTCGTCCATTGGTCCACCTCTTCCTCTTGTCTCTTTCTCAACAGCTGATCTCTACCGTTTTCTCTCTCGCTCTTCAGCACCTCTTCCCATTTCTGGTATTCCACTTTCTTCTACCTCCGCAGTGTGGTCCGCTGCGCTTTCCCCACTTTCAGCACCCCTTGAAGTCAATTCACATTGGCTTTTCTTACACAACCGCCTCCCTGTGCCGTCGATTTTACATCGCATGACCATTTTATCTTCACCCTCCTGCCCGTATTGTGGCGAGGAGGCTGACGTTCAGCATGTCTTCATGTATTGCACAGTCTTATTGCCAATACTCCATCTCGCTTTCACGCTAGCGCAACGATCCTGTGAGACCGTCCTCACCTTCAGCGCCTACCGAACACTACTTCTGAACTCTTCTCGCCCTATTCACCTTCCGGCAGTCTGCTCCTACATCTTCGTGCTTGTAAAACATATAATTCACGTGTATCATCTTCAGCGTCCCCCGAAGCTTCTACTGACATAAATAAAGTCAGTACTGCGTTACTTTGTCATTTTCGTAATCGCCTACTCTCCCGCCTTCGACTAGAACTTACCACTGCAGTTGCACGCTGCAGTGAACCACAGTTCCTATCAACTTGGTCACCAGCAACCACTTGGTTTGCAGGGTCGCCCACAACGCTTCACCTTACAGTCGGAACTTTTGTTTCACCTACCTCCTGATAGATACAATTTTTGCCATGCTGATTTGTCTTCAATCTCTGCTTCGTCAGAGACTATTTTTTGTCTTTTCCGACAAATTATCATACATAAACTGTATTCTCTCACCACTATATTAAGCTTTGTGAATAGGTCGTTGCGTCAGCTACAAGCATCTGTAAATCTTCTTTTCATATGTCATTTTGAGACGATTTTTCTATACACATTTCCTGTTTTTTTTCTTGCTTCGCAACTGAGTGCAATCTTGTTCCTCAACATTCACTGTACTATATTATTTGTACTCTCTATTTTATCAGAATTTTTTTGTTTGTCTCACTATTGTACATAACTTTTAGTAGATCAATTATTGTATAGAATCCTATGAATTGTTCGAAGCATGAGCTACTTATAATTGTCAATTTCTTTTCACGCTTTTTTTAAGACTCTGTTCTCATCCTCTTCACATGTATCATTTCGTGTATAACTCATGTGTAAATTTTTTTGTTTTTCATTACTCATCTTGCTGAATTATGTATTCTCTCTGCGATGTCAGAGACTATTTCTTTTTACCACCTCTGACAAATCAATACATATAAATTGTAACTTCTCATTGTACAGAATCATGTATATAGGTCGTTTCACGAACCACAGACATCTGTAAACTTTGTGGTTTTTACAGTATATTCTTATCTTCAATTCCTGATTCAACAGTGTAATTTTACTTTTCAGCTGTGTAAATTTGTGTTCTCCAATACTCACTGTGATGAGTTGTCTTCTCTCTGTATTTTCAGAGATTATTTTTTCTTTTGTATTCTCAGGAAAATTATTGTATATAACTATTTTTCATATCACCGTTGTATGTAACATGTAGTACCGCGAGCCACATTCATCTGTAAATTTTTCATCATCTGTCTTTCGAACTTTCGATTTCATGTTTGTCCCTTGATCACCTGCAACCTCCTGGTTTTCCAGGTCACCCACAATGTATCACCTTTCGGTCAGAACTTTTTTTTTTCATCAATATTGTGTAAAATTTATACTCTATAGTGCTCATCATTCTGGATTGATTTTACTCTCTGTATTACCAGAGATTCATATTGCCTCGCCAGATTTCTACTGCACTTAACTGTTGTCATGCAAACGTTGCACCGAATCCTGTAATTAACGTAGCGCAAGCTGCACATTCTGTTAATTTCTCATCACCTGTCTTTTGAATCTATGTCTGCAAGCTCGAATTCTGTATTATTCCTTGCATCAATACTGTGCAAAATTAATATTGTATAACGCTCTTCTAGCTGAATTGTTCCTATTCTTTGCTTTGTCAGAGACTTTTGTTGCCTCACCAGACACTCGAGTGTAATTAACTGTTTTTTTACTATCATCAATGTACAGAACCGTGTAAATAAGCAGTAGCGTAAGCTACAAGCATCTGTAAATATTTTTTTGTCATACATCATTTGAGATGATTTATTCAAGCACATCTCCTGTATCTTTCTTCTAATAAATACTGTGTGAAAACTGACCCTTAGAAACATGCTATCGACAAGGTTTTGGAACACAGCGATAGGTATGCGCTTCCATTCAGTACACAATGCTGCCACTAACTGTTGCTTAGTACTAGGCCTTCATTCCAAACTTCTTATGCGGCGCTCTAATTCATCCCATAGGTGCTCTATGGGATTAAGATTGGGGTTCTGTGCTGGCTAGTCCACACACGATACGGAATTAACATCAAACCACGTCGGAACAGTCCTTGCTTTATGGCTAGGTGCATTATCCTGCTGGTACGAATAAGGCTCGGTTCCATAGTATTGCCACAGAGTTGGTAGGGCATAATTATCCAGAATATCGAGGTAGACGTACTGGTTAACAGGGTTGTCTACGATAACTAATCGGCCAGGACCATACCACGAGAAACACCGCCACACGAGTACACTGCCAGCTCCAGACTTGACCGTAGGAACAGTTCACTCTGGTAAATAGCGTTCCCCAGCCTGCCGCCATACCCACACACGGCCATCAGACTGATGGATCGTGTATCTGGATTCATCAGTCCATATGGCCGTTTCCATTGATCTACGGTAAAGGATAAATGTTCTTTACACCATGCTAAACGACGAGTAGCATTTCGAGTGGAGATGAAAGGCTTATGAGCAGCCGCACGACGACGCTAACCCATGGAATGAAGTTCTTTGCGAATGGTACGTGTACATACTCAGGTTCCAGCATTTTTACTCACCTGTACACTGAGGTCTTGTGCAGTACTCCGTCGATTAGCTGTAACGACTTTCCCGAGACTTCGACGTCCTCTATCACTAATTTTCTTTGGTCTGCCGGTACGTTTTGCTGCTTCAGACACGCCATGTGTCTTCCACTTATTCAGTACATCCAAAACAGTTGACTTGGGTATGTTTAAATGCTTCTCGGTTTCTCTTATGGACAACCCACTAATATAACACCCAGCAATCTTTCCTTTATCAAAGTGAGTTCTCTCCCGCTGCGACATTTTCACTCGACCTCACAGTGCGATATGATCGCGGTCAGCCGCAGGCTTGTTTCTATGCCGTTTGCAGCTGTACCGGGCATTTTAGCAGCGTAGTGGTATCGTTCATGTGCTTTTGAAGGGGTGACTTTTGTCAATATAGTGTATGAGGTAAAAGTTATTAGGTGTGTGCAAAAGGTCTACCAGTTTTTTTTCTTGTAGAGAAGAAAAACAATTTTTTAATAAATAACATCTGCATTCTTTTACAAAATGGCTATTATTATCTGTGACTTCTTGCCATCTTTCTGGAAATAACTGAATTCCCCTTCTATAGAACTCTTCCGCTTTGGAGTAAAAAAATTCTTGTAATGCAGTTTCGACATCTTCCACTTCATTGACGGTTTTTCCAGCGAAGTTGCTCTGAAGAGATCAAAAAAGGTGGTAGTCCGTAGGTGCAAGGTCTAGGGCAGGAATGGCGAACCTATGGCACGCGTTCCACCGGGTGGCACACAGACACGATTTGGGTGGCACACCGCTATGAAAACATTAACATTAAATAAAAATTTAGTTTTTTTAGAGAGAATGTTTCAACAGCATGTCTGTAGTGTTTTCTTGCAAATAACTGAACTTTGACAAGAAAATTAATCTAGCCAAAAAGTGTCCTCCAAAGGGGTAGTAAATAAATCAACCTCACCTCATTTAATCGCCTTATGCATTAAGTCCCAAAAATTAGGCATCGCAAGCACACAATTATTTTATCATTCTGCTCCTATGGACTTCCACCACGAGACGTCCACACCTGCTTCATCTCAAGACCCCATCTCTCCTGCTTCTCCCTTACCTTTGCAGGAGGGAGAGAAAACCAATCTGATAGGAAGACATTCGTGAAACAGCGAGTTCCTGTGAGAACTGAAAGTAACCTTGAACAATGAATGGAGAGATTTCAAATTTATAACTTGACAACACTGCGACACCAGTCCAGAGCGTCAGTTTGTCAAAAAAAGGTTGATTTGTTTGCAGCTGCTGTTTATTTCTCTTGTGTACTGTAATTGTTCCTTTGCTGGTGTTTTTGTATCCGGACCATGCAAACATGTTTTCGGTGCCAAAAAAACAGAAACTTAACAAAGATAGTGGCCGAGTATTTCAAGAACAGAAGACATCGGAATTCGGAGTCATTGAGAAAAACAATTAATCTTTCTGTTGCCTGTGTGTACGGAAACAGTAGTGTTCCGCAAATTCAATGTATAGCGTCATTTTGAGAGGAATCATAAAAGTGTTTGTTCAATGTCAAATGAAGAAAGAAAGGAGTACATTTCACAAAAAGTGAAACAATATGAAAAACAATCAAATTGCTCCGTATCTTCTTTCAAGCCAAGGAATAATATCACTGCGGCTAGTTTTCATCTATTTCGCTGTACTGCACAGCGTAGGAAGCCACTTTGTGACAGTGATTTTTTGAAGGCGGCTTTCTTAGGTCTGACACATTATTGAAAGATTTTCCCAACAAGCAACAAATTGTGAATATAATTAAGGAAATGCCAGCCAGAATGAACTCCTTAAAGGTAGAATAACAAGAATGAGTGAAGATATTACAGGTCATATTAAATCTTATTCGGACAACGCCGATATGTTTTCAATATGTCTTGATTAAAGCACTGATGTCACGTCACAAGCAAGGTTAGATATTTTTGTTAGATTTCCTTGGGGAAATGTAATGGGAGGGGGGGCGATTGTTTGCTGAGTTTGCCAACTACAATCACAGGGAAAGATATAATGTGTGAAGTGAAGCAGGAATTTGTAGTAAAAATGGGGATTGACTTAAATAAAATAGTATCTATGACTACTTATGGTGCCCACAACCTTGAATCCAATAGGATATGAATTGAACATAAATGCCTTGGCTGATAGCATTCAGCAACAAGTTTTACACTAATGTTAATTAAAACACACACAAAACGCAAACAAGAGGCGGCACACTCGACACTTGAAAGCAGTAAAACAAACTGTAAGTGGCGCACTAGTGGGAAAAGGTTCGCCATCCCTGGTCTAGGGAATACAGGGTCTGAGGTAACACTTCCCATTCAATGACCAGTAATTTTCTCTGAGTGGCTAAAGCTGTATGAGGTCTTGTGTTTGAATGTTACAAGATAACGCCTTTGCGATTAACCAGTGCTGGACGCTTAGATTTAAATTTTTTTTCAGTCTTTCCTACTGTTTCTATAATAATGCTGACAGCATTATTATAGAAACAGGATTTAGTCAGCAATTATTATTGGTAAGGTGCAAGCAGTTCCCAGTGTATTACTTCCTTGACATCCCACCATATACTTAACAAGACTTTTCTCGGATGCAGTCCTCTTGAAGTGGATGAAGCAGGCTCTCCAACTCGGCATACAGTATTTTGATGCTGTACATTTCTCTAAAGGACCCACTTTTCATCGCCCGTAACTAATCGCTCCCAGAAAGGTTCATTTCTGTGACATGCAAGCAAAGAAAGACAGGACAGACCATTAGGTACCCACTGGTCGAACTTTGTGATGAACCCAAACGTACGCATCCTTCTCTCTACTGTTTTTTTTTGTGTACAGAAAACCATTCTGGTAACTCTTCAACGGTTAGTTTTGGCCATTTGATATGGTGGGTTGAGATCCGTTGCAGAAACCTATGATGGACGTCCAGAATGTGGTTGATCTCAACAGCTTTGCCTTCACGGAATTTCCAGAACTGTGCATGACATGTGCTTTCGTCCACGCCGTACACCTCACAAATGTTGTGGCACGCTTCAGCTGCATTGTTGCCATTTCCGAAGTCATACAAAAAACAATGCCTAATACGATCTTTATTGCTTGACAAGTTAACCCTTGTGTGACTTGTTTACGAATGAGATGCACCTGGTGCCATTTTAAAACCTACTCCTCGAAGCATTTTGGCCACTACACACGCCATCTGCTATTACACTTGTAATTCAAATTTTTACTTGGAGCTTGCATCATGAGAAACCGTAGAGCTTTCGCACAAACCTAATACTTAGTGAGAAAATGGTCATGTATATGGCTTTCGAAAGTCATCGGAAGAATTGAATACGCAAAAAAAAAAAATCATTCAGATAGAATATGAAGGAATTTTCCGCCAAGATGATGACAGAAGAATCTGACCCATGCTGAAGATACTATAATTTTAAGCAACTTGCCTGACTTTTTTCCTCTTTTTCGAAACTGAAAAACTCCTTGCGTGATTCTCATTTTCACCTAGCTTAATAAAGCAAACAGGGCAATGTCAAAAAAATCTTGAGGAAATGATATCCAAAATTTATCTTTCCTCCTGCCATTTATGATATCTGTGTTGAATCTAAAAACGTTTACATCCGCTAAAGCTTAGATACAAAATAATTTTTTTCACAAAATAAATTTTATTACTTGATTGTGAGACCATGAAGTGAAATAATCTCAGACAATATGGAATTTTATTTAACATAATTTCAAGTTACATATTTTCTTTCCATTTGCCCATTACCGAACTACACTGAGTGATCACTGAATTATGACCACTACATAATACTTCGTAGGTCCCCCTTCCGCTCTCAGTACAGCAGCTATCCGACGTGGCATTGATTCAATAAGATGCCGGAAGCAGTTGAGAGGTATGGCAAAACAAACTGTCTGTAACGCAGCCTTCAGTGCAGGTATGGAGGTGATTGGTGTATTTGGAAGCATGATAAACTGTTCTACAGTACCCTACAAGTTCTCTATGGGATTGATATCGGGAAGTTCCGATGTGCTGAAAGTCTGAATTGTGTTTCTCAAACCATTCCTGCACAACATTGGACCTGTGGCTCGGTGCATTGTCATCTTGGAAGACACCGTCGCCATTCTGGAAAAAGAGCAATATTGCTGGGTGTCCAGATTCAGCAAGCAATTCACGATAGTGGACGCCAGTCATACGTTGTTGCACATGCACCACGGATCATCGTTTCTGCCAGGTAAACATGCTCCACACCATACTACTGTCTCCACTGCCTTGCACTGTGGAGACCATGCAGGATGGATCGAGTGCCTCATTTTGTTTGGGCCAAATACGTATACTACCATCCACGGAGTGGAGTAAGAAACGCAACTCACCAGACCAGCACACTTTCTTCCAGTCATGTGACATCCAGACTTGCATGATCTTTGCACCAGGCAAGTCTTTCGCGCTGATGAACCGTAGTTAGGGAAGGATGCTGTTGGGGTTGTCTGCTGTTATAGCCCATACATGCGAGTGTGCGATGTATGGTCATGACAGATCCTGTTCCTGGTTGACCTCTGTTGTATTGGATAGTCAACTGTTGAACAGTGCTGCTTCTGTTGACCTGCATGAGTCGTCGGACCTGGGGCTCACCTGTCGCATCGACCTTTCGTTGTCCTGTGCAATTTTGCCTCCGGGTCGTTGTTTGACCATTTGCCCGCCAATCCTGATGCACTTTAACTACGGCGGCTGGCGAACAATCCGTCAGTTCAGCCGTTTGGGAAATCGAGGCACTCGCTCCCACAATTTGGCCTTTCTCAAAGTCGAATAAATCTTTCCGTTTACTCATTACGCTCCGAATTTTACTACCTACTGCTCCATTCAAACTTATATGTGCTACGTTTTTCGTCTAATCGCGGCCTCTCTGAAAGCGCGTGTTCAACAGGTCGCATCCACTTTTGATAGGGGTCGTCATAATTCAGTGATCACTCGGTGTAAAGTAACATTTATATTCTCTTAAAACCAACTTTTGAGATCGAGTAGTAGAAAATGAGTACTTACAACTCGTAACATTCGTTCAGCTTTCCTTAAGTCGAAATTTCTAGCTGAAAATGGATAGAAAGTAGAATATTGAGAAATAACGTGAAAAATAGTTTACATACAGAATAATTTAAAGTATCAAAATAGTTATACATAACTAGCATTTCCCCCTACTGCTACGCTGCTTTTCCCCTTGCTGTCTACATTACCAAATCCCTGGAGATGTTGATATCTCAGCAGGAAGCACCACGATAATTGAGCGAAGCGAGAGCTGTCTTTACGAGACAATTAGTTGTTCGAGCATAGGTTCGAGATGACACATCCGATCACCGTGATATTTTGCATGCGATTGGACATCGTCCATGATCAGGTTTCGACGCCTTCAGATTCCTTAAATTCCGTGTCATTGAGGAATAATCGTCCAACAAACTTGCATTTTAGGGGATTTTTCAGGGTTTTGAAAAGGAGTCGTTTGTTACCTGTCTCCTCCAAAGATCTTCAACCGATCGCAGTGACACTTGCCACAGAAAAAGGGAATGACATGATGAGTAACATAGGGTTGGTATCATGGTGATTGGCTGTGTCGTATAAAAATAATGACCATTAAAAGACTGATCAATTTTAATAATAATTGAAAAAATCCGTTCTCTATATGAGACTCGGAACAATTAGTTGTTACATGACACATCCTATCACCGTGATTTTTTGCATACGATTGGACATCGTCCATGGTCAGGTTTTGATGCCTTCCGATTCCCGAAATTCCGTGTCATTGTGGAATTTCAATTAAAACTACATGGCCTTTTACTTGAACCGTTTCACGAAAGTTGGCTCACTAACATTAATTTAAAAAAAAATTGTATATCTTTCGCGATACAAAAAGACTCCGTCTGTTAGCTCAACTCTTGCTTAATCTATAATAATAAAAGGAAGTTTGTGTATATGTGGGTGTGTGTCTGTCTTTTGCGATACAAAATGAAAAACGTGGTTCCCGATGTGTGTACGTGTTTCCGCTTTGTTTACATGCAACCTGATCACAACCAACGTGAAGGCGTGTAGGAAAGTAGTTCATGATAAATTTTAGGCATTTATGTTTTAGAATGTTTCGTAGTTTTGTTCTGGAAGTCATAAATTTTACGTGTTCGTTTTTTTAGAATATGTTATAATAGACGCTTTAATGAGATTAGATTTTGCGATAGCTTCGCTCAAAATTTGCCAACTGTACCAGCGTAATCGGTTACCGTTGGCAGCTTGTCCTAGTAATAGCTCACAGAAAGGAATGGGGCTCAACGTTTCGTTACGCAGGACTGCGTTGTAGTAATACCAAATCCATATCTTTATTACAGGAAACTCGAGAACATCAGCAAAGTAGAAATTAGGCTTTGAATTATGAAGCAACTAGGACAAGCCACCAACGGTAACTGATAACGTGGGTACAGTTGAAAAATTTTAAGCGAAGCTATTGCAAAATTTAAGCTCATTAAGGCGTCTATTATAACAAATTCTAAAAAACGAACGCGTAAAATGTATGACTTCCAGAACAAAAGTACGAAACATTCTAAAAAGAAATGCTTAAAATTTATCATGAACTACTTTCCTTCACTCCTTCACATTGGTTGTGATCAGGTTGCATGTAAACAAAGCTGAAAGACACACTCAGATCGGGAATAACGTTTTTCATTTTGTATCGCGCAAGACAGACAGACAGGCAGGCAGGCACACACACACACACACACACACACACACACACACACACACACACACACACACACACACACACACATACACAAACTTCCTATTATTATAGATTAAGCAAGTGTTGAACTAACAGACGGAGTCTTTCCATTTCTTCGTTTTCCAATTCAAACGATTTTCTTTAATTAATGTTAGTGAGCCGACTTTCGTGAAACCGGTTCAAGTAAGCGGCCATCTAGATTTAATTGAAATTTCTCAATGACACGGAATTTTGGGAATCGGAAGGCGTCAAAACCTGACAATGTATGATGTCCAATCGCATGCCGAAAATCACGGTGATGGGATGTGTCATCTCGTAGCTATGCCCGAACACCTAATTGTCCCGAGTCTCGTATAGAGAGCAGATTTGTTAAATTATTATTGAAATTGGTCAGTTATTTTAATGGTAATTATTTTTATTCGACACGAGCAATCACCACGATACCAACCCCATGCTACTTGCCATGTCCTTCTCTTTCTCTGTAGCAAGTGTTACCTCGATCGGCTGAAGATCTTTGGAGGAGAAAGGTAACAAACGACCCCTTCTCAAAACCCGGAAAAACCCTTAAAATGCAAGTTTTGGGACGATTATTTCTCAATGACACGGAATTTCGGGAATCGGAAGGCGTCAAAACCTGACCGTAGACGATGTCCAATCGCATGCCACAAAAAACACGGTGATCGGATCTGTCATGTCGTAGCTATGCCCGAACAACTAGGTGTCCCGAGTCTCGGATAGATAGGTTCGGCCTCGCTTCGCTCAATGAAAATGCTTTCTTTAATGATGTGTGTTGCATGTCTCTTGTTTTCGTCGCTCATGAAAACAAGGAACATTTCAACAAGTCAAAATTGGAAAAAGTTGTTTTACAGCTGAAAGTGTTATTGATGGTAATAGCCACAGTAAAACGAAAAGCACGACATAAAAATTGATAATATGTAATAGAGATCGAAATAGAAGAAATGTTACAAAGGAGGTACCAGGCTCACCTGTCTTCCAGCGACACTCTTGCATCAGCACTGCATAAATAGACGGCAAGGCGAAGTCTCCAGTAGGGGATATGACCACGCCGCACAACAATACATGTTTGGCATCCCGGTCTGTCATTCTTAACACCAAGTGGTTTAGTTCTTGGGGTAAATTGTCCCACTCCTTCTGGAGTCTTCATAAGTGCTGAAATGGTTTCTGGTGGGGGAATTTCTTTGCTCAACAAAATATATCACCCTAGAGCATCCTATTCATGTCGGATTGGATGGAGATCAGGGCAGCGCGCTGGCCACACCATCCAAAAGATATCCTCATTAGCCAATATTTCATCCACAGCAGCTGGGAGTTGAAGACGGGAGTTATCATCTATAAAAATGAAATCTGCACCCACAGCACCACGCAATAGACAGACGTGCAGAAGAACCGCATCACTGCAGTGTCATTTCCCCAATTATCGTCCCTTGATCTATCACTTGCAGTTCGGTGCGTCCACTGACTAATGTACCAGCCAACACCATAACACTACGATCACTATATCTGTCCCGTTCAACGATATTCTTGGCAACATACGCAGTTCCGCGTTCCCTCTAGATCAAATTCCGCTTAGAATATGACGACAGACTATTTTAGAAGCTTTCATCTGTGAGCATTGTCTCTTCCCATCGATCTGAAGCCCAGTCAACGTGAAACATACACCACTGATGGCAGGCTGTACGACACATCCTGGATAATTGTAGACAGTGTACGAGTTTCTGGGTACATCTAGTACTGCTGCATTGAGACGTTTTGACACAGTTTGGCGCGAAGTTTGCACACCAGTGCTTGCTTGAAGACGAGTAGCTAACTCGCCCACAGTACTCTTCCGACTCCGTTTTGCCATTACGGCCAAATAATGGTTATCCAGCTGGCTAGTACAGCTGGGACGTGCTCCAGCAAAATATCTGGCAGCTGCTTTGAGTCTCCCGAACGTTGAACAAAGCCGCTATACTATGCTGTGTGCTACTCCAAACTGGTGACATTGGTTACAGTCCAGCATTTTTCGAGCTTGTCGATAATTTTGCCTCTGGTAAAATTGTCCATATGATGTCTTCGAAAAATCCTTTTGTTACCTCAGACACACAGTTTCACACTCCTTGCTTAAACACATAATAAGAAGAACAAACTCACGTGAGATACGACTCGGCGTCTTGCCTGTATACAACCTCAGCAGCTGTCACATGCTCACAGCATACAGGCTGCGGGCGTGAAATATCTTCATACGTCACATACCACTGATGTGTATATGTTAGCAAGCTCCTTTAGCCACAAGACGCTCTGTAATCGTTAAATTTTATGTTCGTCCTTAAGTGATCATTTTTAACCAATAGAATATTCAAAGCAAACAGAAAATAAATTCTGAATTTTCTTGTATCACTTACTGGTCATCCATGTAACGGCTCTCAGAAAACTTGAAACTTTCATTGCCCTGGAGCGCGAATAGAACCCGCATCTCTTGATTTCCGTTCGAGTATGCTAACCACCAGTATGCTCACCACCCAGGACAATGAAGTTCCAAACAACTGAGACTAAGCAAACTTAGCTTAGGAATCTGAACGTCCTCAGATTTTCGCTAGTCGAAGCATCCTTGCTTCCTCATAGCGTTTTGGAACTTCACTGTCCTGGGTAGTGTAACGGTTAGCATACTCGAACGAAAATCGGGAGATGCGGGTTCGATTCCTGTTCCAGGGCGATGAAATTTTTAAGTTTTCTGAGAGACGTTACATGGATGACCAGTAAGTGGTACAAGAAAAGTCAGAATTTATATTCTGTTTGCTTTGAATACTCTATCGATTTCCCATGTATTATGAGGAATATTTCTTCCTTCATTGATTTATCTTTAACCAAATTTGAGCTTTTCTTGAAAACAAAAGTGAAACAAAATTCAAGTCTTCGACAGGAAAAAACTGGGAAAGAAAGTGACTGCTCTAGTAGCTATAAAGAAAGTTCCAATATCTTCTCATATTTTTACATGATGAGGAAGGTGGCTAGAAAGCTATTCTATGCCGTCTCAAAATTGTGCACTCACTTCTCTTATATTTCAACTGATTAAATGAGTCATAGAACAAATTAAGATATAAACTACTGCTTCAATCTTTTTTTCTTTTTTTATTGGAGGTTTAACGTCCGGCGTGAGCAACTCAATGGGCTATGAGCAGTCGCCCGTCCCTAATTTAGGGCCACTGGTTCCAGAGAAGAGAGAGAGCCAGTGCCGTAAGACAAACACAACATCCATGCCTCACCGGGATTCGAACCCGGACCCCTTTCGGACGAATGATCAGAGGCCATCGCTTAGACCACTGCGCCACCGGGGCGGCGCTTCAATCTTCGTCACCTGACAGCTAAAACTACTTGGTTTGTTAAATTGGATAGACTTTTACTTCAGTAAGTAAGGAGGAAATCCCACGTAGTTTTCCAATGAATGCTGTCTGTTTATCGGATACGTAAAGAATACAAACAGAGCCGTAGTTACGGGGCAACAGCAGTGGGGATTGCCTCCCAGAATGGTCACAACATGGGTGTAAAAAACAAAAATGTACAAAATGTGAATACATTTACTGAGAATTGTAACTCCGATAGGAAGTTATGCCGCCCCGGTGGCACATTGGTCTAAGCGATGACTTCTGATTAGAGGTGGGACAAATCCTAAATTTTCTCGAATCCTTCATATAAGAATAATTATAAGAAAAAAAGGGAAAGAAAAGACTTTTACTTAAAATTAAGAGTTTTTAATTGAAGCAAAATTTGAAATCTGTGTTTAATAAAAAACAAATTAAATACAGTTTATCCAAAAATATACCCATACTTATTAAGAAGGTACAAATGAAATTTATAATTTGCATTTACTAAATGAAGTACATAACTCTTGAGTCTTGAGGTTCATTTCCATTTTCTGAACATAATTTGACAAAAAAATATTTGAGTAACAATTCACAATTTTGACTTTTTTCTTTAATAACAAAAGTTCCAAAACTTTTTAAATCAAAGCAAGTGTAAAGGTTGGGAGGATTATTTCAAGAATTAATGTAGATAAACACTAAACATTGAACATTAAATTGAGTAAATTCTTTCCAGGAAATTAAGAAAAATCAAAAACATGTTTGTTTTAAGAGTTAATAAAAACACTGAACTCTTTCAGGGCAATGTAAAAAAATCAGAAACCTTTAATGGAGATTTTTATTTAAAAACACTAGCATTCGAACTCGCTCTGTGTCTAGCCTACTTCGTTTTTTATCAGCTATGACACCTGATGTGCTGAATAGTCTTTCTGGCATTACTGTCGATGGTGGTGTGATTAAGAACTTGTGATTAAGAACAGTCGTTAAACTCCCAATAAAAAAAAAAAAAAAAAAGGAAGTTATTCATTTCAGCATTTTCTTTTTTCTAAAACTTCAGTTAGCATTCCGCGCAACTAATCAGCGCATACTGCAGCCTACTCTTTTTTAGAAAGTTTCCTCAAAGTTTAGAAGTAACGAGCTATTTCAAATAGCTGTGTGCACACTGTAGAAGATCTTCTTCGATTGATTTCTAATGTCAGAACTCGTCATGCTGACAAAAATTCGAACAAATATCGTTCTAGAACAAGCACTTTCAAACGTCAGGATTTTTAGGTTAAGATTCGAATGACGAAAAAAAGCGCGAAGATTCGAGTTTTCGAATCACGAATGTTTTTCAAGATTCGAGGGATTCGAGGATAAGAATGTCCCATCCCTACTTCTGATCATTTGTATGTGACAGGTCCGGGTTCGAATCCCGTTGAGGTATGGATGTTGTGCTTGCCTTACGGCACTGATTGTCTCCCTTCCTTGGAACAAGTGCTTCTAAATTAGGGACGGACGATTCCTTATAGCCCATGGAGTTGCTCACGGTGGTCGTTAAACTCCCAATAAAAAAAAAAAAAAAAAAAAAAAAAAAAAGGAAGTTATTCATTTCAGCATTTTCTTTTTTCTAAAACTTCAGTTAGCATTCCGCGCAACTAATCAGCGCATACTGCAGCCTACTCTGTGAGAGGTGAATCCCTCATATGTAATCGAAGGATCGTAATTTCAAATCTCAGTCCTCACCCATCCAAGATAAGAAAGCTTGCTTCAGTCCTAAATACAAATTACCTCAAAAAAAAAAAAAAAAAAAAAAAAAAAAAAAAATTATTCAAAAATAAATGAGTTGAAAGCATTGATCTGCAATGTATTATTATCTGATGCATTCGAGTCAGATTTTTGGCGTTAGTATTCCAGATTTGATGGCAAAAGAGCAGTGTTAGTTCGTGTAACTTTGTAAATGCTGCCTTGAAACAATTAAAAAATACCTTTCATTTCCAATCATGAAGAATGTTGCATAATTCACACCGCTGGAATTGCTGTAATAAAGCTTCAGTACTCTCAGAATTTCATATGACGACGTGCATTCTTATCAAAAGCATCCAGACACTTGCCTATCTACACACTCCCTGGAATAGGAAAGGAACCAATATCGAGCTGGTCCACTCTATGCTACTATCACAGCCTCCACTCTTCTGGGAAGGCTATCCACTAGATTTTAGTAAGTTTCTGCTAGAATTTCCTTCCATTCTGCCACAAAAGAATTATCCAGGTCGGTCGCCGATGTCGCGCGGTTTGACCTGGCTCGCATTCGACGTTCAAAGTTCATAAACAAAGACATCGCTCTTTCCGTGTTTATAGCAACCGAAAAGTTTTTATCTGGCCACTGCTGGGATCGTACCCCAGATCTCTCGATATCTGACCGAATAATGTGTTCGCTTTACACTACAATGGCCAACAATCAACGGCGCTATGTGTGTTTATCTGTCGACTCCTGATATCACATATCCGTGGGATGGACTCAGCAACTGATGTCTCTATCTGGTGGGCATTAACGGCACAAGCTATATATTAATTATAGCAAATAAATCCAAAGGGCGAGAACAATTGTGAAAATCCTCTAAATACGTGGCGTCAGTGAATAAACAAAGACATCGCTCTTTCCACGTTTTGAGGATTTTCACTATTGTTCTCGTCCTTTGGATTTATTTGCTATAATATATAGCTTGTGCTGTTAATGCCCACCAGATGGAGACGTCTCAGTTGCTTAGCCCATCCCACGGATATATGATATCAGAAGCCGACAGATAAACGCACATAGCGCCGTTGTTTGTTGGCCATTTTAGCGTAAAGTGAACGCACTCGGCTAGATATCGAGAGATCTGGGGTACGATCCCAGCAGTGGCCGGATAACAATTTTTCAGTTGATATGCATTGATAAACGTGGAAAGAGCGATGTCTTAGTTTATTCACTGACGCCACGTATTTAGAGGATTTTCACTAGTGTTAAGTTCATTCCAAAGGTGTTCCATGGCGGTGAGATCGGGGCTCTGTGCAGGCCCACCTCATCAAACCATTCCTGCACGAACCTAGCTTAGTGGACTGGGGCATTGTGTGTTGCCTAATGAACAGCCTTTACTGATTCCGTAATGCTAGGAGCATCAAATTGTCAAGAATATCATTATAGGCCGCAGAGTTAAAAATTCCAGATACTGGAACCAGGAAATCCACCTCAACCTATGTAAAACAGTCCAACAGAATGATTCCATCTCCAACAAACTTCATAGTTGACACAACACAGTGGAATAGGAACGTTCTTCTGGCATCCTCCACACCCTGACTCGTCCGTCGGACCGTCAGACAGTGAAGCGTGACTCATCACTGCTCCAGAGTCCACTTGCGCAGAGCTTTACACCACTGCAACCGAAGCTTGGTGTTGATATTGCTGAAGTTAGGCTTGCTCGGTCATAGAAAACTATTCCCTTTAGTACTCTGCGAACCGTTTTGGTACAGGCCTTGCTTTCAGAGACATTTTGGAACTTGGTGGTGAGTGTTCTAACCGAGAACAGGCGATTTTGTTTCACCAATCGCTTCAGCACTCGTCGGTCCATCTGTGTTTTTTCATGTAGCCTACTAGGCCGCGACTGCATTGTTATTGCTCCTAGGCGTTTCCACTTCAAAATAACATCACTTTGAGCTGATAGTGGCAGCTGCAGCAGGCAAAAATTTCCCGAACTGACTTGTTCCAAGATGGCATCCTATGACCGCGCTACGTTGGAAGACACTGAGCTCTGCCGTACAGTCCATTCTACTGTTCATACTTGTCTATGATGTTTGCCAGGCTACATACGCATTTAAAAACCTGTATGGTTGTAACGCATATGGGCAAATGCACTACTTAAAAGGGGTGTCCGGATACTTTGGATCATATAGTGTATCTTTAAACTTTCATGTTACAGTAATCGTATCCTGTAAGCGCGCGCACATTCATATTCTCGTAATATTGTAAACTGATGCAAAGGCCTAACATGAGGGAAAAGGAGGACAATCTCCCATCCAATATTTTTACCGTCTGCAGTTAACTGATTTTTGAATACTGAAATTTGCAAGCTCAGAGCCACGGTTATTGTGGTAATGAAGGTACGGTTTGTCCGCCTTGAGGATCTTATTGCATTGCGGCGCTTACCCTGAATCATTTTTCTAAAGAACTGCTCAGTGTTCGATATCACTCTCACAGTAAATAACCATGAATTTCACCCTCTTTTCGAACCATACGTTTATCTCTACTAGGTTATGTGAGAATGAGTAGAAGATCCAGCTCTAACACCTTTCTCCAGTGATTTTTCTCTTTTCAGCTGTTCTTAAAAAACTGCACTGAACAAAAAGTTTTAGAACACAGCAAAATCTATCAAAAATACGGAAATTCAGCATTGTTATATCACTGATTTTAATATTAATCAGAAAGGAACAACATGATAGTGTTGACTGTTGAGGAACATTTCTTTTATACATACGGTCAGCATTTCATTTTTATACAGGGTAATTCAAAATGATTGCACGATTGCAAACGACAATACCTGGTTTATGAACATAGATACAGAGATCACATTGTTGCACAATACAGAAGGAAGTTTGGAATTTTGCTTCCATACCTTACAAATGTTTTATGTGACTCCTCTGGGTCACGAGGATAGGTTCTGCGGATTATTGTTGACGGATCTTTTGCTTCAATCTCACCCATAGATTCTTTACGGGATTAAGATTAGGTGACTGTGCTGGCCACTGAAGTTTTCTTATAACTTTTCGATTAAACCACTCGTCAACCAACTTTGACCGATGACATGGCGCGTTATCGTCCTAAAAGATAAAATTCCGCAAACCCATGTCTTGTGCAGATGGTAGCAGTGTGGACTCCCAAATATCCACATATTTCGATCCATTCAACGTGCCATCAACAATGTGCAGACGGCCAAAACCACTGGCTGAAATACAGGACCATAGCATCACCGAATGTGGGTGCTTGATTGTTGGCTGGGTGCAGCATGCCTTACATCTTTCACCAGCCCGACGACGTACGTAATTATTTCCATTATTAGCGGAAATGGTAACAGTTGTTTCATCACTGAAAATAACAGTTTTCCATTCATTAACAGTCCAATTCTTGTGTGCCTTGGCCCAAGCAATTCTGTTGAGCCGTTGTTGTTCAGTAAGGAAAGGTTTTCGTGCAGTCAGTCCATTTTCTTGTAGCCTACGACGAACTGTACGTGAAGATGCAAAAATTCCTACTTCATTCTCCTACTCAATTCTTAAATCAGTGGCTGTTTTAAACCTTGATTTTAAGGAACTACGAATCAACATACGATCACCACGTTCAGCACACAGCCTTGATCGACCTGTTCTTTTTCTGTTTCCCACACATCCAGTTTCTGCAACTCTTTTAATGGTGCGCAAGCCAGTGGAATGATCACAGTCACATTTAACAGCAATTTTACGACTACTGAATCTAGTTCATGGAAAGTGATAACTTTTGCCTTGGTTTGAAGAGGCAGGACCAATTTTCGGGTCTTTGACATTCCGAAATTCAAATATCACCATGAATTCTGCATAAACTTCCGTGAAGTGACTATAAGTAGCTGTGTTCTAAGTCGGCAGACTATTCTACATCCTTTTACATCTTACTAGCAGACGTCGGAGAAAGCTATAGTGGATTAAAGGGGGAGCGAACGCTTTTTCAGAACTGGATTTATGTTTCCTCACTTGCACATTTTTGCTTGTAACTGCAGTTCTGTTATTGGCAATAACATTCCGCAAAAATATTTGAATTTAGCATAAACTTTCCTTTAAAATGATGTATAATATGCATTCCTGACTTTACCATTATGCTGTATAAGTTGACTTCAAACTTCAAAATTTGACTTTCGATCTACTGGTGCAGGACTTTTGGCCACGACTTCTTATTCTGATAATTTTGTACGTTCATATAATCGGAATTTTTGTGCTCCAGTGTTCATCAATTGCATTTCATACTTTTTTATCTGCATAAAATGTGAATATTACTTAAATTTTTACCATGACTGCTTTTGTTTCCCCAAGAGACGGAAAATGAAAAGGAGTCTTCGTCAATACAAATCCCCGAACCCGCCTTTTAAACAAGAAGTTGTGATCGTGTTAAAGTAACGTATTTATTCCATGCTTATTTCATGAGAGTTCCATGTCTCAGCATTTCAAGTAGATCTAAAGAAAAACTGAGGGGATGATGTTATTATTACCGTATTTTACTTCGTATAATCCGCACACCGTGAAATTTCGGAAAAGAAAAACAATTCCTTCGTATAATTCACGGTGGCGTGTAATCTGCAGGCCAAGAAATTCAGGAAAAAAAAATCGCCGTATAATCCGTACCCGCGATGTTGACCCCGAACCGTAATTTCATACAAAAAAATCGCGATTCAAGGGATGACCCAACAGTCCAAAGAAATATGAAAAAAAAAGTTATTAAAACCCACGAATCTGTGTGACTTGAGCTTTCTCCACAGCACGTGATATTATAGCATTTCTGGTAGTTTTCCAAATATACGATATCTCCTGACAATTACGATGCGGATATTTTAAAAATCATATAATATAATAATCGGCATCGGCGTATAATCCGCAGAACCTATATTTTCAACTTTTTAAACAGATAAAAAGATCTGGGGATTATATGACGAAAAATGCGGTACTATTATTATTATTAATATAAGCTATAATATACGAAAAACAACCTACCTCTTAGCCATACTAGCAAAAATTCATCGCTGTGTTCTGGTTTTATGATGTCTTCAACGTTCTTACGAAACTGTAAAGGAAAATAAAATCAGTTTCACAAGCAGATATCCATTAGAGACATTTATCCAAATGATAACTTTCCTCAAAAGAGTATAACTATCCTAATGATCCGAATTTCTTGGAGTAGAATAGAAATCAAAGTTTCCAAGCTTTTGCATATCAACCAGATGGTTTTTTCAAGGAAAGTAGACAGCAAACTGAATAATAGAACACTTCAACAATTTGAACGCGGTGCCTGGATTAGACAATAAATGAATAGATGCAAATGTGATTATTCATTCGAAGAAACAAAGTCACTGCGTTTCAATTGTTGAAGTGTTCTATTTTTCAATTTGCTTTCTACCTTCCTGGAAAAAGCCACTGGATGTGCGAAAGCTTGGAAACTTTGATTTCTATTCTACGCCAAGAAATTCGGATCATTAGTATAGTTATACTATTTTAAGTATAGTTAGTGTACAGTTCCTATTTATAACTTTCCTGATTGTTTCATATTTGCTTCATAACATTACATTTACATTAAAAATCAGCCATTTGGTTTCCACGAAATGTGATAAACACGCTAAACATTCAAAATCCTTTGCCCAAAAAGTGTCTTAGAAGTGACGTACTATGATTACAAGGGTAACGAGAAATTCCCAGAGGGAGCCGATGAAAAAGTGAAATTGCTTGTAAGAATACATCTTCGGAAGTTAGCCAACAAACTGTGTTTGAGGAAGTGAACTGCAAAATCAGTACTAGTGATGGCATGAATTCTTGGGAGTTCATTTATCTTACACGCAATAGAGTCATTCACGAACGTTCATTAAAAACGAATGATCCAATTTCCAGTTTGTCACTACTCTCAAATGATTCGTTGAAGGTATCTACCAAAGTGCTTCCAAGGCAGCTCTGTATGGCATAATGCCAGCATACTTCCAAGCTGGCGCTATTTTTGGCATGCTGCCCAAAAGAGCGCCAGCTCTTCATCATTCACAATGAATGATTTTCCACGAGTTTTTTTTTTTTTTTTTTTGATTGGAGGTTTAACGACCGCCGTGAGCAACTCAACGGGCTATAAGCAGTCGCCCGTCCCTAATTTAGGGTCACTGGTTCCAGGGAAGGGAGAGAGCCAGTGCCGTAAGACAAACACAACATCCATGCCTGACCGGGATTCGATCCCGGACCCCTTACGGACGAATGATCAGAGGCCAACGCCTTAGACCACTGCGCCACCGGGGCGGCATTTTCCACGAGTGAATGTTTCGGGCACATCATTCAAATTAATGACATCCACGTATCATTCCAATTCTTAAGTTTCATCATTATTTCCTAGATGACTGCTCACTCACATAACGGTTGATACTTATTACTTTCTCGACATTAATTTTGTTATTGGGAATTCGTTTCTGAACTCATGCGACCGGAAGAAAGCTAATCGTGCTTCAGTGTGTGTCGCAGTAATGGCGGATTGAATAACCATTCATAGCGGCGAGAGCGAACAATTCGCAGTGAAGAATCATTCGTTGTGAACGAATAATTCACGTATGGTCCATCACTAATCAGTGGGCGTTATTTTTTTTTTTTTACAGAAATGGAGTTCTGGTACACAATTGTTCTACGTCCTTAGAGCCATCGCCAAATGAATGGCGATAGCAGAGTCGAATCATTTGACTCATAGTGAGCTCACGAAAATGACACCGGTCAGGAATGCGAATAACTTTGAAATAAACCAAATGGCAAAGCAAATCATTGTCCAAACCTGTTCTTCGGGTGATTCGGTTCAGCTGAGACAATACGCAAAGATAACTAAAAAAGTCGGTAACAATTCCTTACTCACCAACGTGAAAAATCATCTTGCTGAACACCACCGCCTGATATGTATCCAGTGGACATGCCTCAGAAAACTTGAAAATTACATCGTCCTGGAACGGGAAGAGAACTCGCATCTCCCGATTTACGTTCGAGTATTTTACACTACACCATCCAGAACAAGGAACCTCCAAACAACTGAGGATGTGTCTTGGGACTCAGACGAAACCCTCAGCCATGCGCAAATCGCAGCATATATATGATACTATCTTGATTAATTTGGCATCCATCTGTCTGTAACATCTATTTGACTATCATGTATGTAGTGGCTGTCTGGTTGTTTATGCTGCCAAATGATCACGCAATATTGATAAAAACTGTGAACAATTTTGCTTTATTGCATCATACTTGAGCTCAAAATTTACTGAATGTCATGGATTTTTTGTTTGGGAATTTAACGACCAGTTCCGATCATGCATGGTGGCGAGTTTACCATTATCCCCTCTAGAGCCATTGGCTCCACATACGCTAAAATGCCAGAAGTCATGAGATAGCAAGCAGTATGTAAATTTTTAACTGGCGCTGCCATCGTATAAAAGCTTCGACGCACGACACGATTTTTATCAGTTGCGAGGTGTAATACCGTGAGTCAGCTTGAACAACCGCCAGTATGATTATGCCAAGCCGACGTGAATTATCAGAGTTTGAACAAGGCATGGTACAGGGAGCCAAACGGATGAGACATTCAACTTCCGAAGTTGTGCGAACACTCAACATTCCTCGATCCACGGTGTCACGTGTGTACCCAGAATACCTCATCGAAGGCATTACCACCCACCGTGGACAGCGCAGTAGCCGACCACGGGTGCTGAATGACCGTGACCAGCGGCGTCTAACCAGGATTGTTCATGCTAACTGGCTCAAATAGCATTCACATTCAATGCAGGGGGACCAGAGACATATACAAAAAGGTCAGGGCAGCGTAATTTAGCGTCCATGGCGTACGGGAGCAGAAGACCCACCAGAGTGCCTTTGTTAACACCACGACATCGGACACAGCGCCTCACCTAGGCTCGTTAACACGTAATTGGACCCTGGAAGATTGGCAACATGTGGCGTGGTCCGATGAGTCACGCTACTAGTTGTTACGAGCTGACGGTAAGGTTCGGGTGCGGTGCAGACCCCATGAGGCCATGGACCCAAGCTGTCAACAAGGCACTGTGCAAGCTGGTGGTGATTCCATAGATGCATGGAGTGTCTTTACGTGGCACGGTTTGGGTCCTCGTAAACACGTCATTAACCGGCAATCGCTTTGTTGCTCTGCTGGGTAACCGCTTGCAGCTCTTTATGGACTTCGTGTACCCCAACAACGATGGAATTTTCAGGGCGGACAATGCACTATGTCATCGGGCCCAAGTTGTCCAAAATTGGTTTGAGGAACATTTTGGACAGTTCCGACGGATGGTGTGGCCACCACGTTCGCCCGACACGAACCCAATAGAGCACTTATGGGACGTGGTGGAAAGGTCCATTCACACCGAAGATCCTGCACCTACAAATACCAGGGAACTGCGGGCGGCTGTTCAGAAGGCATGGCTCAACATCTCTCCAGAAGTATTCCGGCCACTCGATGCCACGTCGAGTTGCTGCACTTCGCCGGGTTAGAGAAGGTCCTACACGATACTAGGTACGTATTCCATGACTTTTGGCACTTCAGTGAAAGGCATGGGCGGCTGCCTGTAGCCCTAAGATCTACCCATGATGGTTGCTAATCCTTTTTGTTTGTTTGTTTAACAACCACCGTGAGCAACTCATTGGGCTATAAGTAGTTGACTATCCTTAATTTCAGGCTACTGGTTCAAGGAAGTGAAAGAATCGGTTCTGTAAGAAAAACACACCATAAAAGCCTCTAAGTGATTCGAATCTGGGCCCACCTCGGACGAAAAGTCAGAAGCCAACGCCTCAGAGAACTGGGTCACAGGGGCGGTTGCCGTGTATTTAGAATACTCGCAAAACTGCTTAACACTCATGATGATCTGTTAAATTTAGCTTTCTCATCGGTTGACATACTTCTTTACAGCTTCGTGTCGGACTTTTCTCAAGAAAGAGAACTTCGCAAGAAAATACCTCACCTGAAAAGTGATTTGTATTACTTATATTGTATATCTCACCAATACTGCACAGTAGCCGAAAGATTAGTATTCTTAATATATCGTGGAAGCCTGAAATGTTTCAGTTTTGCTACAGTTTTCAAAAGGGGAGCTCCTGCAATAGAAAAAAAAAAAGACAACCTGAGGCTACATCAACGTATTTCAAAAAGCATAGGCTTACGAAACTTTTCATAGTTATGTTCCTTTTTCATTTTACGCTTGAAACTTAATGTTCGAACCACATGATTCAGAAAGAAAAAGATTTGGAGAAATGCATACCAAGATAATTTGACATAATTGGTTTATATACACGGTCGTATCAGAATACGACTACCCCAGGAATCACAGTGTACCCGCCCAGGCGTGTCACACAGTGCATGTGACAAGGTCGACCACACTAAGATTTAAGCGACCGGCCAGGATAAATGAGCCATAGTGTGTAACGTGAGCACAACGGGCAGAGGTAGTGATTTGACGGACGTTCAAAAAGGAATGACCATCGGCTACCGCGCCAAGGGTGGAAATATCTCAGAAACAGCAGACTTCGTGGGCTGTTCGCGAGGTGCTGTAGTAAGGGAGTACCAAGAATGGACCTCTGGCACACAGAGTACCTACCGATGTCATAACTGGGGAGCCCAGAAGGCCACGGACCCCAGAGGAGAACGTCGTCTCCGTCGACTGGTAATGGGCAATCGACGCGCAACAATGCAGCAATCGACCACGCAAATGAGCGCTGGAACACCCAGGTACATGTATCCGATAACAGTACAGCGAGCCCTGTTACGCATGGGTTTCTGGAGTCAACGCTGCGTCAAGGCGCCCTTGTTAACCTAGGCCCATCGGCAACGACGCCTGCAGTTCGCATGGGACAACAGTCATTGGACAATGGAAGTGTGGGAAAAGGTTGCCTTCTCGGACGAATCGAGGATTCCACTCCACAGAAGTGACGGGTGGTGGCGGGTACGGCGTCCGACACACGAGAACCCTTACCCCGACACGCTTGACGATCAAGTACAGGCCGGAGGTGGCAGTGTGCATGTCTGGGAGATGTTTTCCTCCTATGACTTGGGACCGCTGGTACCACTGGATGGGTCCCTGAACGACAATGGTTACCTGGCCATCCTCGCTGACCACATGCATGCCTTCATGTTGGACGTTTACCCTGGTGGTGATGGTGTATACGAACAGGACAATGCGACCTGCCACGTCGCTAAGGGGGTGCGTGACTGGTTCCAGGAATACGACAGCGATGTCTCCGTTCTTCCATGACGAAATCGCCCGACCTCAATCCCACAGAGCCTTGTGGAACTATTTGGATCGACGTGCCGACCCACACCCCCGTCATTTCCGGGACCTCCGTGCTCTGCTGCAGTCCGAATGGGCACGTGTGCCTCGGGCAACCTTCCAGGGCTTCATTCTGTCCACTGTCCATGCAACGCCGTTTCGCCGCTGTCATCCGGGCCAAGGGTAGTTATTTTCATTATTAGGTAGGTAGTCATATTATTTTGATACGACTGTGTATATCCTTTGTAAGTTTTTTTTTTTTTTTTTTTTTTTTAAATTTGATGAATCAGCAGATTTTTTTTTTTTTTGTGATCACGATTACATAGAGTTTCACAGACGAGTCAAAATTAGTTTTATATGCCTTAAATATTTTGGGCAATGTTGCATCACGGGCTTATGGATTTCTGTAGAAGGTCAAGGTCAGCCAGACTGCTCGGTGGCCGCATAGTCTGTGGCGCTGGATTCTGGCCAATCGTCCGAAATAGGCTCGGATTCGAGCCCCAGATGAGGCATGGTTGTTGTGTTTCTGTCCTTTCCCTGGAACCACCGGCTCCATATTCGGGACGTGAGACTCATGGTGGCTGAAAGGACGAGCTGCTCATGGTGGTTGTTAAACATCTAAACCCTTCCTCAGACGGGTCAGTTAACACTGGTCATTCGATGTATGTCAGTGAGATGGATGTATCAGTTAGTCTTGTAGATTGGATTTGTTTTCGATGT
Source organism: Macrothele yani (assembly GCA_039090855.1). Taxonomy (NCBI): domain Eukaryota; kingdom Metazoa; phylum Arthropoda; class Arachnida; order Araneae; family Macrothelidae; genus Macrothele; species Macrothele yani. The sequence continues at coordinate 17,267,073 of CM077012.1, forward strand.
ATGTCAGTGAGATGGATGTATCAGTTAGTCCTGTAGATTCGATTTGTTTTCGATGTATGTCAGTGAGATGGATGTATCAGGTAGTCCTGTAGATTCGATTTGTTTTGTAGAAGTGTCATGTGCTTCACTGAAGCATTTTTTTACCTTTAAAAATGGCTGATGAGCTGTTAAAAATGGAAAATTTGTTACATTTACATTATTTAATATTCCACCACAATTTTATGAACATAGAATAATATGCTTGGTTTTTAGTATGATTTCGGAAATTTAAGGAAGATAAGAAAGACGTGAAAAGCGATAGACGATCCATTCACCCAGTTCTTTAAGTTTAGTGATCCAAATATCGATCAGTTCATAGTTCGGTAATTAGAAGCGCTTAATATTAATAAGAAAATCATATGCATTCCGGCAAATTTGAGCACGAAGATCTGTGCTAAGAAGGGGCTAAAAGAACCTCAGGTGCGTTAAGATGGTGAAAAAAAATCGTGACAATACGTTTCTCATGCAGCATTTTGAAATGGCAGTTTTTGGCCAAAACGGAAAATACATGTTTCATAATTGGAATATTCACCGTACTTTCTGGGGCTGCTCAGTTTTTAAGTACAATCATTTAATCAACTTGAAAACGATTAAATATTACCCGAACTACAAGATAAAAATAAAAAAACTCAATACTATTATTTTTTCGATCTTTATTCCGATAAAGATTCCAAGCAATTCTTCATATACTTGGAATTGCAAAATGAACAGAATTAGGAGTAGATTAAATGGAGTTCTCTCTCTCTCACACACACGCTTCAAACCTCTGTCATCTGTTATCCCGAATATGAAAAGTCTGCTTATGTAAACGTTTCTCGGAAAAGAAAAAGACAACCGCGTGTTTTAATTGCTAAATCTGTATATATATATTCACACCGATATATCAATAAAATTATGACCACCCCCAGCCTACAGAAATGAACGCGCCTGGAGACCGAACGGTGGCGCAGGTGAAGTCCACAGAGCAGTATATATATATACAACCCGAGGGCCGGCTTTCGGTTAGTTGAATGTTCGGAGTCAGAATGGGAAAAGCTGTCGATTGGAAGAAAGTAGCCTGGTCTGACAAATCAAGATTCCTGGTGCATCACGTAGATGGCCGAGCGCGCATACGCCGATTACCAACGGAGGCTATGGCACCTAGATGCACTGTTGGGCGGAAATAGGCCGGCGACGGAGATGTTATGCTGTGGACAATGTTTTCTTGAGACACTTTACACCCCATTATCCCAATAGCACAATCCCTGACAGCTGTCAGGTATCTAAACATCGTTGCGGACCAAGTTCACCCATTCATGGCAACTGTGTTCCCTCCTAGTGTTGGTCATTTACCAACAGGATAATACGCCATGCCACACTGCCAGAATCGTCAAGGAGTGGCTAGAGGAACATGCTGGTAACTTTCTGTGGATGCCTTGGCCACCAATACCCCGAAATGTACGGGAACTGGAGGACCTGCTGTTGACATTATGGTACCAGATACCCCAGGATACCTATCGCTACCTCATCGAATCAGTGCCTTGCCAAGTGGCCGCTGTTTTGTGGGCTAAAGGGGGTCCTACAGCTTATTAGTTTTGTAGTCATAATGAAATGGCTCATCGATGTAAATATCTCTTGCAAACTTCAGTTAGGTGTGCTGTGACTCCCACTAGTGATCGCATTTTACATGAAATCTTTATAGGAGACAAGCTGGCAGCGGCAGTTCTAGGTATAAGTGGTCTTGAGTTTTGTTGGACTAAGTTTCCTTTCCAAATATGAATTTTAAAAAAATCCCAGGAAATCGTGAAGTAACTGTATCGTGTGTCAAAATTGCTCGTAGTGTAGTTACTCAAATCCCGTCTGCTGCCGTTGTCATAATACTAAAGAAACTTAAAGCCAGCGAATTGAAAACGGATTTTGATTTCAATCTTTAAAGAAATAAACCGGCCCATTTCATATTCGCATCTATAGCCCGGCATTTCGATTTCAGCTGTAATTAATCAACGCATCCGGTGGCAGATGAGCTTCATGTCTTTCGTTTCACCCCGTGACCTTCGCATTCAGATTATTTCAAACGTCAGTGTATATTTTGCGAGTCAAAACGTTTTTTTTAACCAGGAGCAAAATGCTAAACTTTCCAATACAGGTCCGGGGACCTGGTCGGGCTAGAGCTTTCTGCGGTCGTCTATATTGTACTGTCTCTATATGCAAAATAGCCGGCTTCACAACACGAACAAGTCGCTCCGATGTTTGTTCACATTTGTTTCCAGAACAAAGTTTGAAATTAATAACGCTTCGGTTAATTAAAAAAAAGGGATATCCTTTGGAGACAAATCATAAGTACAGAGAACAGAATAATGGAAGAATTAGTGAGAAATAAGAAACTAAAAATTTTGGTAACAAAAACCTTACAAACGGTTTCATAAGAAAATTTATTTTGCATAGAACAAAAATACATGAAACATAAAAAAATATTCTTACCTGCTGCAGTGTTTTACAGTGTTCTGCATCAATATCGGAATATTTCTTGTCCATGGTATTTTCGAAAAATGACTTAAAAAATCCTGAAATAGACAAAATTAATTATTTGATGTGTCTTAATATCATCATATTATATTTTTGAGTATCAGATCTCCAATATTAAGACGGACGCCAATTGATTTTGCTCCCCATATCTTCAGCGAAGAAAGATTCCCCATTCATCAAAATAGGCCAACTGATAAAAAACATCCAAACTTAGATTGTACAATCGGTGTTTTTGGCAAAAAAAAAAAAACTTTCTCGAACTATATTAAAAATCAATAATTCATTTTGATGTAGTTATGATACTTGTTTACAGGTGGTGCCACTCTTCCTTATCACTACATCGAAGTGAAGCAGGGGTGGATGATGATTAAGTTGCAGTGTTGCGCAACAATGTTTCATTATAAAGAACAGTAAAATTTTTTTAATAAAACAATCTTTGTTTTATGAGAAATTGGTTTATTTAGCTTGAAATCTGTCAAAAATAAGTAGTGCAGTCAACCCAAACATTCCAATAACCGATGCGATGTTGGGAGTAGCGTATGAACTAGCCGTCGCTTGAGTGGTTGTTGCCGGCGAGCTACAACAACCGTGCCGCAATGTCCTGGGCATGACGAGAAATGCTAGACCCAGTCGTGACATTCCCAACCAGTGAGATGCGTGGTTGTTGCAAACCCTCTGCAACACCCACGACCAATGACCACGTTTCGCCTTTTCCACGCTAGAGCATGCGTTCTCGTGATCACAGGTATCCTGAAACTCGGAGATGAATTCAGCGTACTTGTCTTGTACATAGATAGATAGTTATCCCCAAAATCGAAGTTCCGAAACTTTGAAGCAAAGCTTCAATAATTTTGAAAGCAGTCTTCGATTGCTGTTTCCCCTCAAAAAATTTAGTCACCACGTGTATACTTAATATAGTCTGACATCGAACGGTTGGATTGAGGAGAAGTTATGTGTGTACTGTGTTGTGATTGTTAATTTTCTAATCCGTCATCCTTTTATTGTGCCAATGAAAAATGCGTAATTAGCTTCGTTGCTATTGATAAATTAATGTATTTTTTGTAAATTTAAAATGAGTAGTGTTGAAAATCTTTCATCAAATTCTTTTTTGTGGACTTTCCTATGAAGAAAAGAAAAATATAAGTAAACTTGGACGGCCAGTACCTGACTTGAATATTGTCTAGAACATAACTGGTAAGCGACAATTTAAAATATTCTTTAAAAGATAATTCTACGTAAATAATGAGTGATAGTGTGGGTGTGATGTAAAAAATGCAGTATTTTGTTTCCCATGGTTACTGTTTGGAGTCAAGGATTCGTGGACAAAATTGGGCATTACAGATGTTAATCATTTGACCACTCGCATTAAAAAGCACGAGGCTTCAGAGACGCACATTAAAAACGTTTTAAAATTGTCGCTTTTTGGCGCTGTTAGTTTAGCTGAACAGTTAGACGAAAAGTAAAGGAGAAATATTTTAGGGTTCAATAAAGAAGTTAGGCATAACAGATATGTTTTAAATATTTTAATAAATTGTGTTAGGTTCTTCGGAGTTTTAGAGTTAGCGTTGAGAGGTCATGATGAAACTGAAACATCACTTAACCATGGAATATTTAAAGGTTTGATTTTAGTTCTGAACTAGATGCTGCATTAAAAATTCATTTAGAAGAAGTCTTTAAAGAAACATCAAAAACAATTCAAAATGAAATTTTGAAAATGACGTTAGAAGTGTGTCATGACGAAATAACAAAAGAAATTAAGGAGACACTTTTTAGCCACTACTGCGGATAAAACAAGTGACATTTCAAATATATTTCAAATGGCCATTTTTTATCGGTACGTGGTAAAAGGAAAACCAGTTGAAAGATTTTGGGATTTTATTTATCCTTCACAACATGACGCACAAAAAAACTTGGCTTCTTGTTTATTAGAAGAGCTGAAGGAACATAGTAATTAATGAAAATCCCAAAAAATTAATCGCACAAACGTACGACAGAGTATCAGTTTTGGCCGGTTCTTCCCACGGCGTACAAACAATTGCAAAGGTATCTTATCCAGCTGCTGAATACATACATTGCTATGCTCATCAAATAAATTTAGTTACGATGAAAGCTGCTTCGATAAAAGCATTTTACGCAATTTTGTTCTCTAGTTTGCAAGACATCTGTACGTTTTTTTGCAAATAGCCCACAGCAAATGGCAGTACTTGATCAAGTTGTAAATAAAAGTTTACCCTGGGCTTGCATTACAAGATGGAATTTTCTCTCACGCAGTGTAAGTACGGTTTTTAATAAAAAGAGAGATATTATCGAATGCCTGAAAACCATTTTCAAATCTAATGACATTAAAAGTGAAAGTACTGTTTGCCAGGCTAATGGTCATTTAAAGGTTCTCACAAGTTACAGCTTCAGCTTTCATTTCTTGCTAACATAATGCCTCTTGTAGAAACTTCGTACGGTCAGCTTCAAAAAAGGGACCTTGATCCACCTACAGCGAAGAAAGCTAATAGGTCTCTTGAGGCAAATGTAGTGGCAAATAGGGAACAAACTGATGTTGATAACAGTACAACGACACAGGGTACATCTGCTTCATTTAAAAAACGGAAAATTGACCACTCTGAGTGGATAAGGGAAGTAAAAGAATTCTGTGATGGCATTAATTCTCAAGCTAAGGAAAAGTTCACTTTCACAGGGCATCTAGTTGCAGCTTTGTTATTTGTACCACAAGTGTTCCATCATTATGCCATTAAATTCCCAGAGGTGACATTGAAAACAGGGTGTGCTGTGTATCCATTTATCGATAAAATGGAACTCTGCCATGAACTTTTGTCTATCTACTGTGCAGAAGAGTACAGATTACTCTCAGGGGCTGTTAGCTTATTCGGGTTCATCATGGGGGACAATTTAGGAAAAACATTTAATGAATGTTACATATCACTAAAACGTATCCCAACAATTCCTATGACATTAGTAGAAACAGAACAGTGTTTTTTGACTTTAAAAAGAATAAAAATAGTTTTGAGGAACTCAATGACACAGGAAAGGTTGTCAGCCTAGGCCATGCTTTCTGTTGAAAATGATCTTATCATGGATATTCCCGAAATTCGCTACTCAGAAAGAGAGAAGATTGGATTTTCGCTTTAAATAGCTTATGGTAAGAACAGCTTTCATTTTCTTTTCTATTAATTTTAATTCAGTAATATGAAATTTTGGAAGGTGGTAATTAGGCAGACAATATCTTGTTGCTACTTTACGTTGCTTTTAATAATATTAAACCCTGCCTGCATAGTATCCTCCCCCTTCCCTCCAAGTACACCAACAAACACCGCCGCCACCACCACCAACAAAAAGACCGCTCGCAAGCAGTGTTTCTAAGGGCAAAGATATGTATGTGTGCAACACCCTACTTCTGGAGCTATGAGCCGCCGCTGAAGTACAGTTATTGATTTTTAATATACACTGCTGGCCACCCAAAATGCAACACCAAGAAGGACACGAGATAGCAAAGCCAGATTTACTGGACACATAACAGATACAAAGATGAAACTATTGAGCTTACAGACCCGTGCGACTTGCGGAACACGCAGTCATAAATAGTTCGTGTGTCCTCCATGGCTGGCAATACCGGCCGCTACACGCCGCATCATCGAACGAAAGAGGTTTTGGATGTGGGCTTGAGGTATGTCGGTCCAAGCTGCTTATACACGTTGCCACAGTTTATCAGGCGTAGCCGCGGGTGGTGCTTGCCGGGCCACTCGGTTGCCGATCAGCGACCAGACGTGTTCGATGGGGGACATATCAGGAGAACAGGCGGGCCACGGCAGCAGTGACACCTAGTGGGCCGTGAAGAATTGTTGCACGATGCGTGCCACATGCGGGCGCGCATTGTCCTGTTGAAACGTGGACACTAGCAGGTCCTTCAGGTAAGGGAGGACTACAAGTTCCAAAACTTCGGAAATGTAGCGGGGCTGTTGAGTGTACCGGCGATGCGTACCAGAGGGGTGCGGGTGTCATATCCAAATTGCGCCCCAAACCATAACGCCAGGGGACGGACCGGTATGGCGATGCATAATGCAGGCGTCATACAGTCTCTCGCCGCGGTGCCGCCACACGCGGATCCAACCATCGTGGTGTTGCAGGCAAAAGCGGGATTCATCGGAGAAGACAATGTCGTGCCATTCCGTAGTCCAGGCGCGGCGTTCAACGGCCCACTGCCACCGCAGTCGCCGGTGGTGTAACGTCAATGGTAATCGGAGCAATGGGCGCCGTGCGACAAGTCCCCGCTCCTGCAGACGACGTCGAACGGTACGTGCTGGCACAGGTTGTTGCACAATACACCCTAATTCTTGCGCTAACGTTCGTGATGTGGCGGTGTGACCCGTCAATACCCGCCGCACAACATGCCGGTCCACTCGTTCGGCGGTGTGCCGCGGCAATTGCTCACGTCGGTCCGTTCGTCCCTCCTGCACCCACCGAATCCATACTCGCCTCAATGTGGCTGCATGTCGTCCCACACGGGCGCCGATGTCTCGGTACGATAAAACGCTGTCGCGATAAGCCACTATTCGTCCTCTGTCGAACTCCGAAACGTGCTGGAATAACTGCCGTATTCTGCGACGAGGCATCAGGAAGCTTCCCACGCACAAGTCCGGCAGCACAACACATTTGCACTACTTCCACCCCGCCTTCTGTGCACCCTTCTTATAGTGCTTCTCGGTGGCGTGCGGGGCGCACATGATTTGCATATGCCCTGCAATGCTAATCGTTTGCATGTCCTCTCGCGGGCGACGCATGCTGCGAATTTTAGGCCAATCGGATGCTTCCTTCTTGGTGTTGCATTTTGGATGGCCAGCAGTGTAGTTCAGGAACGTTTATTGCAAAAAACACCGATTGTACAATCTAAGTTAAGATTGGTTTCTAACAGTAGGCTAATTCTGATGTATGGTGAATCTTTCTTCGCTCCGTAAATAGGGTCGAAATGTTTTCCGTTGGAGTATAGGGAGCAAGCTCATGTGGCGTCCGCTTTAATTTCATAAGATTTTCAAGAAGTAAGGGAGTTGGTGGGGTTTTCTTTCCGAGAATATGTGTTTCTTGACGCTTCTGACTTTTCTACCTTTCGCTGACATCTTAAACTCTGCTGAGTTCGTAGAAGAAGAATAGTACGCAAAACAATATGCGAATATGTACAACCAGAGCAGATTTCAAATTAAATATGAAAAGGTACTATCAATCTATCTTTACCTCAATTTTCCATTGCCGAAGGATATCAGACAGAGATCTACGAGGAATAAAATGGACACGTTCACACAAACCTAAAGTTGTGCATAAACTCTCCATTTCTTACTACTTCTACAGCAATGTCTTCTCTGCCGAAAACGACCACATAACCGATTTGCTAGTACATGGAGGGTAGACTCTGTGCATACGGTAATTCGATTTCTTTTTAGACAAACACAGCTCCTCCGCAAATACAGGGTAATTCAAAATGATTGTCCCGATTACAAATGACAACGTGTTTATGAAGATAAATAGACAGCTGATATCCCTACACAAGAAATAAGGAAGTTTAGAATGTTATTGGAACCTACTGCTGTGTTGCTATGGGGACGTAGGAAAGTGAGCTACCGGTGCGCCAAAGCCAGTGGGAAGAAATGGCGACCGCAGCAGAAATGGCGTTTTGCGTGCTGGAATTTGAAAAGTGTCATTCTGTGACTTCTTTTTGACTTCTTTTGTGGGGGTATGTCAAAGACCATGTGCCACCTTTGCCGAGAACACTGCAAAAACTAAAGATGAGCATTCAGCTTGCACTGGCATCAGTAACTACGGACATGCTTCATAATATATGGCGTGAAATGGATTACCGTTTAGATGTTGTCTGCGTGACCCAGGAGTCACATAGAACATTTGTAAAGTAGGGAAACAAAATTCTAAACTTCCTTCTTTATTGTACAACAATGTGATCTCTGTATCTATGTTCATAAACCAGGTATTGTCATTTGTAATCGGGGCAATCGTTTTAAATACCCTGTAATTCTGAGCAAACGAACACCACCAGTGTGGTGATACACCACTATTTGAATTTTTTGTTAAAGCTTGATACACCAAACATTTACTGCTTGAAATTCTTTTCCGGTATACCACAGGTTTTGATTTATCCCAGAGAAATTGATTTGGTGGGATATTGTCGAGCAAATTATTAATGAGTTAGTAGAAGCATGTCGTCCCACTTTCGTACGTGCCATTTCTGAACAAATGAATTTTTGTCCCATTTCCGTACACATCCAGATCGTCTAGTATCATTTCCGTACACATCCAGATCGTCTAGTATCATTTCCGTACACATCCAGATCGTCTAGTATCATTTCCGTACAGATGTAATAATCCGTAAGCAGTGAGATATGCGTGAAGGAAAACAGGGGATCAGGGGCATAATGATAGCCTCCTGAACCCCATTTCCTCCCCACTGCGGGAGGGTTCAGGTATATAAGAGCCTCCAGCCTCAGAAAAAAAAATTACATAATCTTTTGTGGAAACTCCATACGAATCTGGTCAAAGAAATAGCTTAGAATTTTAAACGGCAGCTTTGAACGAAATAATAAAAAGAAAAGCATTATTTATTTATTTTTGCGCGGTTTTGAAGTTAAACATCTGCTTGAAGACCGTAAAGGGCATTAATGGACAGCCTATTTACACTTCAGTTTTTATTACTGTTCTCGCTTACCCTACCATGAGTGCCTATTGGTTGACGAAAACAATGAATCGGAGGAATTCGACAGATCACCATTTACTTTCTCCCTTAGCATTCCGCACGTGTGATGCCAGGCGCGGTGAAACTGTACGGAAATAGCGCTAACTGATCTGCTATGTACGGAAATGAGACAAAATTCGTTTTGTACGGAAATGGCACGTAAGGAAGTGGAAGATATTCAGTAGAAGAAGGTGAAAACGGGAAAACCACCATAAAAGAAGAGTATTACAGCGGTTTAATCTTCTTTCACACAATGAGAAAGGAAAAGCCAGTTAATGCACAGCAAAGATGAAGAAAAGTCAAGTTCAGGCTGTTGCAGAAAACCACATGAAGCTGGCAGGTTGGGTTTCACTGTAGAAATGCGTGTACTTTCGTACTGTAAACCGCACTTACATTTTTCTGTTCATACACTATGAGGAAAATGTGTTGTATTATTTTCAACACCTTCACTAATTCAATTACACTTGGAACGTTTTCATTCAAGTTTGGGCAAATCTAATATCACCATTATGTTCACTTCTTTTTTTCTGTGGCGCTTAACAGTAACCTATGAAATGAAAACTTTGAAACAACGGTTGCGTTGGAATAGGAGCTAAGTTATGTTCTCCCTGTCTTTAACTGGAACGCCTCTTGAATTGTTCGTCTATTGGTTGATTATTTCTTTGCCAAAGCGCATCTTACCAGTATGCACTTAATCCTTTCCAGAGATTTCTTGCTCTTCCGTTTCTTTCATAGTTGCGAGCAGACGCCGCAGGGAGCTTGAACACAATGACACAACCAACAAATCCAAACAGTTCGAGCAATTCTTTTTTTCCAATAAAGGAAAAAAATTCCAGGACCTTTCGTCCACGTGGTCCAGTACATTACGTCTACCGTTTACTTTATCCACATTTATTTAGTCTTCAGAATGGATGGAATACCGTGGAAATTTTCTGTTTTGATGGAATTTTTGTTACTAGGCAGAAAAAGAGGTCCGCGGATATTGCTTACATGCGATGTTTTTCCTGTATAAGTTTTTTGATTAAAATGCAACGATTTTAAATGTTATTTAAAGTAAAAGGAGGAATTTAACTTTGAAGAGCTTTTTAACTCTTTTATGTGGTACGACGTCAATCACTAGGACATAAACCAAAGTTTATTTCAACGGCCATAAATGTGTTGGATTGAAGAGGAAATTTTTAGACCCCTTTCTTCTTTGTGTAAAAAGTGTATTTTCCTTCAGTCACACAGCAAATTCACATCAATCTAAACTATTTTTTCGTCATTATACTTTTATGGATTTTTTTTCTCACTTGAAATAGCTATAACACGTATAGAGAGTATTATAGTTCACTCGTACCAAAATCAGAAATGCGGAAATTATAAACAATTAATAATCAAAACAAAGATAAAATATACTAAAAAGCTAAGAAATATGAAAACAATATACAAAACGTATTTCAAAACATTAAAAGATTTTGGTAAAAATTTGATTTACGTCATAGTGATTAACATCGTACCATGCGAAAGAGTTAAAAAGCTGTTCAGAGTTTAGTTTATCGTTTTACTCTAAATAACATTTAAAATCTTTGTACAGGGTAGTCAAAAAGTCCGCTAGGGGTTTCGATTGAGAATTGTACAAAAACAAACAGATCTACAGCAATGCGGTTTGCGGCATTTGAAAGAATAAATATTCGAGTTTAATAACCTTACCTTAACACACCTCTATATGTGCGCCTTTGGTGGCACGTAACACATCCAGTCAGTATTCAATTTCTTGCAATGTGCGCTCCAACATAACAGGATGTATTCTATCAAACACTGCTGTAATGCGCTGTTTGAGCTCCTGAAAGGCTGCTTAATCTTTCCCGGTAAACCATGTAATTGACATAGTCCCAGAGGAAGAAGTCTAAAGGAGTGATATCCGGGACCGGGGGGAGCAAGGAATGGGACCATCTCTGCCAATCCATGTGCTGGGAAACTTACGGTTCAGGTATTCACGAACGTCAAGTCCCCAATGTGGGGGAGCGCCATCTTGTTGCAGTATGACGTCTGGTTGCAAATCCTGTAGTTGAGGAACCGCAAAGTTCTGAAGCATGTCCAAGTACTTATTCATTTGCGCTATGGGTTCGGTGAAGAAGAATGGCCTAATTAAACGATTATGCATGAGCCCACACCAAACATTCACCTTTGGACTGTGCGCGACGAGCTCCCTGACTGAATGTAGGTTTTCAGTACCCCATATACGAACGTTCTGAGTGTTGACTTTTCCGTGCACATAAAAGGTTGCCTCATCCAAGAACATTATGCGGCGTAGGAAACTTTCATCACCTTCCAGCAGCTCCAACATATCTCGAGCGAATGCTAAGCGTTGAGGTCCATTGTTCGGTTTAATCTGCTAAGCGTTGAGTTGAGTTGAGGTCCATTGTTCGGTTTAAAACCACTATTTTCAAGAACAAATTACCATCATGTCTTAAAAGAAAAGTATTTAATCAATGCATCCTTTCTAATGGATCACAAACAAAACTTAACTATAAAAGACATACAGAGACTGCGGACAACTGGAACCATAGAGAAATGCATGCTTAGTAACCAGGAAAGATAAGAAAATGAACACATGGATCATGGAAATGATACGAGTTGATGATATCATGATCAAAGTAAAGACGCTCAGGTGGCAATAGGCTAGACCTAGTATTGCTAGAAGAACTGAACACCGTTGGACAACTGAAATACTCAACAAGATACTAAGAGGGCCGCCCCGTGGCGCAGTGGTCCAAGCGATGACTTTTGACTATTCGACCGAGATGGGTCCGAGTTCTAATCCCAGTGAGGCATGGATGTTGTTTGTCCTACGACACTGGCTCTGTCTCTTCCCTGGAACCAGTGGCCCTAAATTAGAGACGAGAAATCCCTTATAGCCCATAGAGTTGCTCACGGTGGTAGTTAAACCCTCAAACTAAACAAAAACAAAATACCAAAGGACAGGAAAAGACCCAGAAGAAGACCACGTGGAAGTTGTCTGGATAAATTCAAAAACCTGCTGGAGTGATTTGGAAGAGACAGGCACACAAGACAGAACGTTGTAAAGGAAGCATGAGGAGATCTTCCATCTGTGGATTGATAATAGTTGTTGTTGATGATACAGTGAGGAATCCATGATGAGGGAAGCTGAACGTAATGAATAGCTGAGCGGTGTGAAATAGGAAAGAAATCGAGAATTAGTTTTATGGATAGCTACATCAGGGACTCTTGTTGGAATATAAAAACACTTGAGCATAATTGGAAGATATGGCAAAATATTCCTTTCTTCTGCCTTCGGAATCATTATCGGTAGAACAAGGAAGCTAGACTATGAGCGCAGTTATATCTTCTAATGGAAAATCTAATTCGGTGGTATCAGCTTTTTGAGGAACAGATTTAAGCAGGTGGTTGTAGTTAGTTATGGGGTTAATGGAAACGGGAACACATGAACTTAATACAGTCTGATATGATCTGCGTTAGATAAAAGCATATGTGCTTCCACTTTGTAATCCAACTACATAGAACATCAGACCTATTACTGCACACTCATATCTGATTTTTTTGTTTCAGGGTTTAATGACCACCATGAGCATTTTAGGCTATAAGGAGTATTCCATCTCTAACTTACAGCCACTGTTTCTAAAGAAAGGGCAGAATTATCGTCGTAGGACAAAAACGCCACGCATACTTCATTAGGAAATGAAGCCCATATCTAACAGAGACCACTAGCCAGAAACCCCCGCTTTTTACTACCCGTTTAAAATACATTTAACATAGAAGGTTTAAGACTTTTGTCAAAAGGTGTGCTCATTACACATGAGAACTCTATTATTATCCTTCTTATTTTCGTTTTGATGGGTCAGATCACCACGAATTAACCATAATAATGAAATGTCGTACAAATTGTGTTCATTCGTGAAATGGAGTGATTATTGCATTTAGCATATTCTCATTTATGTAGTAATGCACGGCAAAAGAAACATATGTGCACACATACTTTTTTTTAGTCATGGACGTGAAGCTTATGGACAAAACATTCCACATACCCCATTCATAAATTCCAGGAAACAGAGCAATGCAATGGAAATTCTATACATTTTGAGGGTTATAAAACACTGCTAAACATTTCTTCTGCACGAAATTAGAGTCACTTTTTAGCCCGTCTTTGTTTTACCTTATTTTTTTAAGTACATGCTTATCAGTGGCGTCGCGTGCACATTTAGGTTGGGTGTGCGCTGTTATGGGAAAAAACACGCAAAAATTGTATTGTGTATCCCGAGCTGCAAAATTCGCTCATTGATTTTGAACATACGAAAGCATTTCTTTTATTTAGCTGTCGTCTAATAAATTACGGTAGAGATCTTTGCATACACTCCATTGTAAGAAAAATCTAAATTTCCTGTGCAAATACTAGAGTGATAAACGAATTTTCGGTGTCTTTTTCTTTATATGTAAGTTTTAAATACAGCATGAGGCTTACTTTCTTTAACCCGCTTTACACAATCTGCAAAATCTCTGGCAAAAAAAATGGGACATTTACTTAGTACATCGTCAACCTAAATGGATGTCAAAATTCAAATTGTATATGGATGTCAAATTGAATTGTATCTCTGTTTATAAACACACCGATTCACACAGCGACGAAAAGATAGAAAACTGGTAGCAAGCAGAACGGTGAAGTGTGTTTATGATTCCACGCTATTCCAAAGGTCCTCCTCTATCGTAAATAACAGCCTTTACACGCCGCTCCATCGACTCCACCAGATGTCGGAAAACTTCCGGAGGTAATGCCAGCCATGCCTGTTGCAGCATTGTCCACAACTCCGTCCGAGACTTCCGTCCAGGATCTTTTGATCTGATGTTCGGCTCCACGGCATCCCATAGAGCTTCTACAGGGTTTAAATCCGGCAACCTTGGGAGCCACTGGATTGTTTCAAATACAGATGAGTCCTTCTGGAATAAATCATCGTCTGCTGGATGCGCGAAAGCGTGCAGGTGATCAGCCAGCACATGCTGCTAGCTCCCAGCGGTTATGAACCTCTCCAGAAACACTAAGGGACCTAATGTGTTCCACGAGATGACCCCCAAACCCATCACAGAGTCACGACCGCCTTGAACAGAGCCAATCCGGCACGAACGGGGCCATGGCCTCATGCTCTCGACGCCACACGCGCACCCTTCCGTCAGCTCGGTACAGTTGAGAAGGCGATTAATCTGATCTGACGAAACGATGCAGCGCCACTCTGCAAAACTCCAGTTTTTATGTTCCCGGAACCGGGCGAGGAGTTATGCCCGATGACGAGCAGTCAACAGTGGGACTTCTGTAGCCCAAGTTGTGAAATGTGCGCCGTGCCGTTTGCTTGTTGGCGCTGCTTGGATTTGCGCCGCCTTTGCCAAGTGGTCGGTCTGTACGAGTCTGGACAGCATACGTAGACTCTGGTCTTCAATGGCGTGTGGTCGACTACCGCTTGTTCTCTGGGCTGATACGTCCACCGATTGTATACTCGAGGTACACTCTTCATACGGTTGCCCTCGGGGACCTTAAGGTTCTTACCACTTGGGCGATGGAATGACCCATCTGTTTTCCACCGACAATGCTGGGAAGTCCTGCTGTCAGCCTTGTTCGGTTTGGGTCTGTTCCACTCTGCGCGGGGAATTCCCATGTCTACTGCCCAAACACCCCTATCTCTAATGTTTCGTCTACTGAGTGTACTAGGTAGTATCACTATGACTTTCCGCCCATCCATATGTTGACACAACATAAGCACCCCGGACAAATAATTACGGAATGCTGCCATCCGGAGAAACAGTTGGAAACTGGTCAGGCAGAGAAAAATGCGTGTATATAATGGAATGGAACGTATTGTATGTTACTTGTTATTTTTCAGCCTTGTAAGACTTGCATGCCTAATCAGTTTTATTGTTGCTTATGGGTAGAAAAGGTGACGTAACAGAGTGGCAAAAGGGAGCTATCGTCTTTGGTCGTGAACATGGTCATTCGCTGAGGGAGGTGGCGGAGTTCGTTGGCGTGTTCAAGTCCACAGTCAGTAGTGTTCATTTTGCGTGGAAGGAGTCGGCCAGAGACAATTCCCGTCGAAGCAGCTGCGGCAGAAAAACACCATCATGAGCAACCGTGATCGACGTCTGCCCCAGACGTCGATTTATTATCAACCGCAAAACGGTTCCAAACCCGGCAGGAATTGCTGCAAGGGACCCAGTCAGCCTGTTTCCGAACGAACGCTTCGACGAGACTGCATGGTGTAGGAATATTCAGTCGTGTAGCTAGGATACGCCCCAAGCTGTCTGCCATACACAAGAAAAAGCGGTTGGAATGGGCGAGGAAACACCGACACTGGACCACAGAACAGTGGCGACGCATCATCTGATCGGACGAATCCAGGTTCTGCCTGTATTCCAATGATCGTCGATCCAAGGTCATGCGAAAGGCCGGAGAAGCCTTCAACGCAGAGTGCGTGCAAAGGGCTGTACAGAAGGGGGTGGAAGTGCCATGTTTTGGGGGTGTATATCCAGTGCTGGGGTGGGGTGGGGTGGGTACCTTAGTTCACGTGTCTAATGGCATGAAAGCGGTGGACTACGTGAAACTGTTGGATAACGAGGTGTTGCCATATGTCCAGTTCCTCCAAGATGCCGCCATTCCAGATCCACGCTATCAAGACGACAACTGCACTGTCCACCGAGCTGCCATTGTGCAGGATTGGTTTGCAGAACATGAGGTCGACGTCCCACATCTCACCTGGCCCGCCAATTCTCCTGATCTCAGTGTTATAGAGAAAATTTGGGACATGCTCGAACGGGCGTTAAGAAGAGACAACACCCCCTCCCAATTTGACGGCTCTGTGGGACCAGATGTTCACGCCGTGGGGCAAACTGGACATTAATGTCATCCGCTCTCATATTGACAGCATGCCAAAGAAAATTAAGGCTGTGCTTCGAGCTCGTGGTGATGTAACCCCATATTAACCAATAAAATGAGCATTCCGTAATTTTTTGTCCAGTGTGCTTATCTTAGCAACTATTAATCAGATTTAAAAAATTCTTTTTGGAGTCCAAAGCCTGATCTGTAAAACGACGAACCTTGTGTTCTATTTTTTTTCTGATGCGTGACCTCGCCTCTAGGGGGATAAATGGACATGCTACTAAATTCAATTTACATTTTACTCTATAGAACTGCTCTAAAAACGTACTTTTATCAGTCGATGCCTTTTTTACCACGAAAGCCATTTTATGTACTGTTTCTATTTGAAATAGTGCATGACATCACCGCTGGGGATGTCATGCACTATTTCAAATAGAAACACAGTCAGTAGTGTATATTGTATAGTCAATGTATATTGTATTTTTTTCGAAATATGTGTTTTTAAAAAACAATTTTCATTAGATAGATGTCAAAACGATGAATACTTTGCATGCATTTTACAGCATTTTGTGAAAACATGCTTTGCCACTAAGGAGCTTTAGTGCATAATTCTGTTTTTAACGCGCTTCGTATCCTCGCTCCCAAAAATCTAACTGAAACAAATTATTTTCCTATCAAACGCCACTCACAGCGTAAAACATTTTTATGTGTACTATTTTTCTTTTTTAAATAATGTTTAGTTTTCCCGCTATTTGGCGTTCATGTAAATTTTTGTAATAATATTATGCCCGCTTCTAAAAGTCCGTTTGTGGTGAAGATTATTTTTTATATATTTGCCATACATCACAGTTTCTTCACTAGAGGGCGTAAGTGTTCACTTCTATTTGTACCGTACTTGGAATCGTATCTTCATTTCGAAGAACCGGATTGGAAAATCTTCGTTGCCTTGGATGCCTTCTGAAAATGTTTTGCGCACAATTTGGGATTTTGCGTAGCACACACTTTAGTCTCTGGTGGCCGAAAGTAGTTATTTCTCCTTCTGGATGTTTTACTCATTATGTAGAAATCAGTTTTTTTTTTAACCGGTTAAGTTCACTTTGGAAACCACAGCATACATTGAGCATTTTATATTGTACGCAGGTTTTCGCTAGGAGGCGTAAATACCTTCTCTTTTTCGCTGAATATTTTATTCTAAAAATCAATTTGAAATATTTTTTCATGTTGGAAAGAATTCGAAAGACGCTATCATTACACTCGCGAAATCGGTGTCATCTTTCTTGTTATTTGCATTGCACGAAGGCTCCTTATTGCGTTTAATCTATGCAGATGAACGATAAGGAAAGAGTTGAAACTTCTTTGGGCTGGATAAGATCTCAACAAGATAATCAAGTCTACCGTGAACATCGTGCAACATGTTTCTGAAGAAAAAAAAATTGCCGACTACCACTTCTCACTGATCCGGTTTTACGAAACCTTTCAATTAACCGCCTCACTGCATTGCGATGGGGTGATCAAGTATTGGAAAATTGTTCCCTGTACTTACGTTTCACTTCATCTGCATTTTCACCTCCACTATGGAACACATGTTCAATAAGAAACACTCCACCCTCAAGCGACAACACCATGTTCAACAGGCCATTCTCCATTCACAATATTACATGCGCGGTAACTACACTTTGTAGATTTCTTAATATTTCTGATCACAGTACATCAGGTGCACAGGGACTTTTAGCTCAACCTGTAGTTAAATTCTTTTGAAGCTCGAATCTACATTAAAGAGGCCACGAGTTTTGCATATCAGTCGTCTAAATAACTCCTTACTTTAAATGTCGATAAACGTCTACAGCTCACGATCAACTGCATTTGCTTCAACGTTGATCACTATTGTCTATATATAGCAGCCAGCAATAAAATATAGAAAATAATTAACGAACTTCCAACAAACTCTGATAAAAGTGTTTCTGATATAGGTAGCTTGTTCGTCCAGAAATATAGCTTTTTAAAGGAAGCCATGTCATTCGTTTTGGGTCTTACGACTGGAATAACGAGAGAAGAAACAGATCTATTTTAAGATTGTCAAGAAAAATAATATGCTACAGCAAGTGAGCGTGGATTATCGTGACTACCAGTGGGCGTTTTAGGATTATTCGTTGGAGTTAAGGAGCTCTAAACGATATGACATTTAAAGACGCACAAATGTTGAATTCAGTAATAATATTTGCTTATGACTAAATATCATTACAGAATTTTTTCTCATTAGATGTAATTGATATGCAACACTGATATCATTACATGCGGTTCCCTTTTAAGATATCATTCCTGAAAAATGAGACAGTATACCAGCCTATCTTTACTTTCAAAACGGAGAACTTGTACGGAGCCTACCATATTTTCTAATGTATAGTGATTACCAAGCCTTCTAAGTTCCACTGTCCACCTTTTAAACTTCGAAATTATTCGAGGCACATTTTCTGATTTAGAAGTACTAAAATTTATTCATCTTGCATTCCGTAAGAATACTGATTTCGTACTTTGTTCATTAACTTGGAGAATCTCGGATGGGTGCTAAGTACAGCTACAAGAAGGGTTAAAATTTTATTAAGAATGGGATTTTATCTTTTTCTGAACTTTTCATTTCAGAAAAAACTAACTCACAAAAGCCTTCTAATATAAAGAGCAAAAGTCACTGGATCACTCCCTTACTCAGTTTTGGATATACTTTTTTGAGAAACTCTAGATTCAGTACTGATAACACTGGTGATTTCAGTGAAACTGTTCTCCAGTACAGCGAAAGTTGGTTCCTTAAATTCTCATTATTGGCAAACAGCTTTGGATTCAGAATAGTTCCCACTGGGGTGCTCTGTGAAAGCATGTTCTTTAGATTCCCACTGTTGACAAAGGGGCTCTAGATTTAATAGAGATTACAATGGGGTGTTCCGTGAAGCTGTCCTTCCCCAGTGCAGAGAGCTGGTTCTTTAAATTCACATTATTGACACAGGTGTTCTAGATTCAGTAGAGAAAGGGATATTTTCCAGTGCAGAGAGAGCCGATTCTTTAAATTCCCTTTGCTCAAAAAGAGACTGTAGATTCAGTACGGATCACACTGATGAATTCAGTGAAACTGTCCTTCTCCAATGCAGAGAGCTGGTTCTTTAAATGTCCACTGTTAGTAAAGGGGCTTTCCAGCTACAATATAAACCACACAGGGGTGTTCAGTGAAACTGTCCTCCAGTACAGAGGGCTCGTTCTTTAAATTCCCATTGTTGACAAAGGGGTTCTTCCAGCTACAGGTATCCTTTCCATGGATCTTGCTCTATGCTGAAGTAGCCTTCGAATTTTGGGAGAAACTTTTTCAAACGTCCTGTCAAAATATTTCCGGCACACTTCCTGATTTTGCTGCTTATAAGGTAATAGCAGTGTATGAAAAATATCGAAAGCGCCTCAGTAGCAATAATGAACGTCTAGTAAGGTAATACGACATTGGACCATAGAAGACTGGAAGAGGGTCTCATGGTCAGACGAATCCCGTTTTCTGCTACACCATGTTGATTCCGTGTTTCAGTAAATGAAAAAAGTCATGGATCATATGTGGCACATGGTTGTGAACCAAAATTTAGTTTATATCCTCTGTTTTAACATAGGAGATAGCAGAAGTCCAATGAAAAGTACAAATTAAAATCTTCGCCAACACATGGGCTCCAATTTTCGTTGCGAGAGAGGACAAAGGCTATTAAAAAGGCACTCGTTAATTAGTGATCAAACCAACAATGAAATTTAAGAACAAAGCTCAGGAGGGTCATGCAGTAGTTAGTGCTTGTCAAAGAGGGTCCGAAATTGGTGACACTTCGAGCCGTTGAAAAGACGTGAGCAGGCTACGCCTCATTGATGTCAGCGCAAGCTATCTCGTCTTCTTCGCAGCAAAAGGAAGGCTCCTGTAGCTGGCATTACCCATGATTATTATTATGGTGAAGGGCCCAACGGGTCCGAACATACAGTTCATCGTACGCTCTTGGATATGGGTATCTGCAGCCACAGACCCATTCGTGTGCCTATGCTCACAGCCGTTCACCTCGCCAACGATTGCAGTGGCCACGTAATCATCGACATTGGACCATAAAAGACTGGAAAAGGGTCTCATGATCAGACGAATTCCGTTTTCTGTTACACCATTCCGACGGACAAGCTCGTGTGCGACGTTTACCCAAGGAAGACTTATAACCCGGATGCACTTTAGGACGGATCCGGGCTGCTGGAGGAAGTGAGTGTATTAAGAGACACCTACCAACATCTCACTGAATGCATGCCTCATCGAGTGAGAGCTCTTTTGGCGGCGATAGGAGGACCTACATCATATAGGTAGGTGGTCTTAATGTTTTGTCTGATCATTGTATAATAAGAATAAATATACGGTACATATATGTACATACAAATCTTTAGAAATAATTTATAAACTTCATAAGGAATAAAAATAGAATAATTTGAAGATTTAAAAACTGGTGGATAGCTGTAGTTTTGCTTTAGGTTATTAAGTACAAGTGGGATCTGTCAAATACAGATCACCGGTTTTGAGGAGTATGTTCTATTCTGTTGAGTGTTTGCTCAGTCCAGAAAGACAGGGTAAATGTACTTTATTTTTAGTCTTTAGGAGTTGTGTTTGAAGTTGGTAGTGTGACATGTAATGTCATCTAGAAGCTCACTCTGGAAAGAATTGCTCCTACCCTCCCTTTCCCTCACACTGAATCCACTACTTCTCCCGAAAGCGGGTCTGGCATCGCCATGCCAAGAATACAAACAACTTCCTCGACAAATGATTTCTACCACACGTACGGAGTTTTTTTTTTTCGTGTGCGTGGTTCCTTACCAAATTTTATGCCAAACCTGTGCTTAATTCCAGTCGTCAGCCTTGTTTCGTTAAACCGCAACGCGACTCGTTGCCTTCCCAACCTCACTGAAATAAGCCAATTTGCTTGATCGACTAATGTGCTGTCACCTTTTGGCCTATGCACAAAACAATCGTAAGAAAAAACTTCATAATACACACATTAATGCGCTTTTCAACTTTTTTTTTGATTGGAGGTTTAACGACCACCGTGAGCAACTCAATGGGCTATAAGAAGTCGCCCGTCCCTAATTTAGGGTCACTGGTTCCAGGGAAGGGAGAGAGCCAGTGCCGTAAGACAAACACAACATCCATGCCTCACCGGGATTCGAACCCGGAACCCGTTCGGTTTCAACTTTTCAACTTTTACACACACATAAATGCGGGTTTCCTAGCTGTATTTTAGTTAGATGTGGAGAAACGAATGTTAAATGTTTTGCCAAAATTTGTAATTAACTCTCTATATTTAAGTTTCGTAATATAAACAGTGGCGGACTGGCGATACATAAATGGCCCTGGAAGCTGATTTTTTGCTGCACACTTTTGGAAAAAAATTAAAAGTACCTCAACATTAAAATTAACGAGATATATGGCCATCCCAGTTTCAACGCAAGTCTTCGAATTACTGCAGTGTTTCTATTGAGTTGGGGCAATAATCAATTAATATTTTATAATCTCCCCTCCACCCTGTTTTTTTTACCACAGCAAAAGATATCCCCAGTTAAATTTAATGTGAAAAAAAAAACTACTTCTGTTGCTAAAGCAATAGACAAGGTATTTTATCTGAGAGAGACCGCTGAAGATTTTATTCCATTTCAACGAATTTTACTGCGACGGTTGAATTCAAAAATGTAAGATTTTTTTTTCTCACTTCTAGTGAGGAGGAAAATCCAAATCTGCTAAAACGATGTTTTGTTTTCAAGGCTTACCTAACATTAGCAAAATTGTCTGGAAAAGCTATCTTGAAAAAATTGAAAATTTCTGTTATTACAAGTACTTCAGTTCAAATTTATAAAGTGAAATAAATTAAAGAATGCGAAAGTTAATGCTTATTTTAATTACTTTCAAATGGAAGCAGCTGTTTTACTATAGCTGAAGGTGACTTTCCAAAACTGTACTTCAAGAATTCGTGTAAGGCCCAAAAAATAGTAAATCGGATGCAGATCTCTTAAAAAAGAGAAACTTATACATACATATACATGAAACAACCCAAACATTTTACCGTAGGTGAATCTCAATGCATTAACATATCCAACGAATTTCTATTCCAGATTATAGATAGTATATTTGATTAGATTGTATTGATTATTCAACTTCAACTGCAATTAGCAAAGTGGGTTGGCATGCAAGAAATTAGCTAAAAGGAACGCAGTTTTAAAAGTCCAAAGGGGGGGGGGGTTGTATCAGAAATAATGTTTGGCTCAACACAACATTTGATACACAAGTTTTTCTTTTTGTCTTTTAAAAAGCCATCAAACTGGCAAACAATCTTCGGCGTTTGAGCATAACTTGGATTTCTTCTATAAGCATGGTGAAGGATAAATATATGCATTTTTTCTTGAGTTAGCATAAGGCCTACTGACCCAGAATATGGGGGCGCACCGGTAATTCTCCCGGTTTCCCGGCGGCAGGCCGCGCCTGAATATAAAATAATTGCACATGCCCAAATTATATTCATGCTTTGCAACTGCATGAACTAATCACTGATGCCCCAATAATGTTCATAATTTGTGAATTTATTACTTTTGTAATTACACAAGCTACCATGATATTCATGTTTCGTTAATACCTGAAAAAGAAATTGTTCATGTAAATATACATATCCTTCAGATTCTTTCGTGTGTTTTAATTACATAAAAATAATTACTACAGTGCAAAGTCATTGCATATCATCATTGTCAACCATTATCAATCCACTGCTGGACGAAGGTCTCCCCAAGTTTCCTCCACAACGGTCTGTCTGTCTTGTGCCAGTCTCCTCCATGTCACCCCTGCATACTTTCGAATTTCATCCACCCATCTCCCATGTGGTCTTCTTCTGGGTCTTTTCCTGTCCCTTGGAATCCAATCTAAAATTTCGGCTGTCCATCGATGATCTGTCCTTCTGGCAGTATGTCCAGCCCATTGCCATTTCAGGGATTTAACTCTGATCATGATGTCTTCCACTCTTGTCATTTTTCGGATCCACGAGTTTCTCTTCTTATCTCTCCTGGTTACACCAAGCATGCAACTCTCCATGCTGTTTGAGTTGTCTGCATCCTTTGTATGTCTTTTAGTTAAAGCCCACGTCTCTGCACCATACGTAAGCACTGGAAGAATGCATTGATCAAACACTTTTCTTTTAAGACATAATGGCATATTGCTCTTGAAAATTATGCTGTTTCTTCCAAAAGCTCTCCAGGCAAGTTTTGTACGCCGATTAATTTCTTCATCAATGTGACCCTCACTTGATATCTGCTGTCCAAGATAAACGTACGTGCCTGTTATCTCCAGCTTTTCTCCATCAATCGATAAATCTTCATTTCTTGTAAAAGCATTGAACATCACTTTTGTCCTCTGAAAGTTCATTTTTAATCCCACTTCTTTACTCTTGTCAGCAAGTTCCTGGATCATACTCTGCAGCTCTGATGGGATAGTTGCAAAAATGATTATGTCATCAGCAAAACGAAGGTGGGTTAGATAATCTCCATTAATCTTTATCCCTTTGTTTTCCCAGCTCAGCGACTGAAAGACACCCTCCAATGTGGCATTAAAGAGCTTTGGAGATATGGTGTAACCTTGTCTCACTCCCTTTCCAATTTTTATGTGTGTTGTATTTTCAAACAGCCGAATCTTTGCACTTGCATTTTCATAGATGTTATTAATACTATTAATATATGCATCTTCAATGACGCAGGATTTCAGAGCCATTGTAACTGCTGATGGTTTCACCGAATCAAAGGCTTTTTCATAATCGATAAAAGCCATGCACAATGGAAGTTCATATTCCCTCGCTCTGTCAATTAGTTCTCTCAGTACGTGGATATGATCTATTGTGCTGTAGCTACTCCTGAATCCAGCTTGTTCTCTCGGTTGAGCCATGTCCAGTGTTACCTTCAAGCGGTGTGAAAGAACTTTAGTGAAGATTTTATAAACCACTGATAGGAGGCTGATAGGTCTGTAGTTCCCGAGATCCTCAATGTCACCTTTTTTATGTAGCAAGATCATTGTAGCGTTGTTCCAATCCTCAGGAATTTTTTCTTCATTAAGGCATCGAGTGAAAATTTGGGCGAGTACTGTTTCGATTTCTCCACTTGCTTCTTGTATGATGTCTACAGTAATTCCATCTTCTCCTGAAGCTTTCCCCTGCTTCATGTTCTTAATTGCATGTGCAACTTCTGCTGGAAGGACTGGAGGAACACTGGTACTGGTACCTTACATGATGTCTGGAGTATATGTATCATCCCTTTCATATAATTTGGAGTAAAAATCTTTCACTCTTGTCAAATTTTGGCTCTATTTCTTGTTACAGAACCATCTTCTTTTCTCAGTGCCATAATCTGTTTTCTTCCCTTACTGAGATGTCCCTTTGCTATCTTTAGGCTTTGGTTGTTTTCAATTGCTTTCCTCACTAGTTCACAGTTGAATTTCCTTACGTCTTCAGTGATACTTTTTCTTACTGTCTTGCATAGCTCTATATATTCCACTTTGGAAGTCGCATCTTTTTTAGTTGTCCTCATCTCTCTTCTTTTTTGCATCAACATTTTGGTTTTTCCTGATAATTTGTTCACATGCAACTTGTTCTTAGACCCAGCTAATTTTGTTGCTATTTCCATAAGAGCTTTGGTTACTTTTCTGTTAGCTACAGAAATATCCACTTCTTCTGATGTTAGGCCTTCTAAAGCAGAGAATCTGTTCTTCAGTTCCAACTTGAAGGTATTATGGTGTTTTTTAAGGTTGGTTATGTCAATACATTTTGTTTGTCTTATGAGCTTGCCACGTTCAAGTTTAGTGTTGAGGTGCATCTTACATCTCACCAATCTATGGTCACTACCTGTGTTGAACTTGTTTAGCACACTGCAGTCTTCTATGACAAATTTTTTGTTACACATAATAAAATCAATTTCACTTGTCGTCCCATTTGGATGTCTCCATGTCCATTTCCTGTGTGGCTTTTTCTTGAAGAAGGAGTTCAAGATGAAAAACCCTTCTGCCTCTGCAAACTCAACGAGAGTATTTCCACGCTGGTTTCTGTTGCCGTGACCGAATTTACCAACTGAAGTTTCATTCTGTTGCCGTTGCCCTATTTTTGCATTGAAATCTCCCATAATTATCTTCAAGTGCTGCTTACCTTTATTATTTAGATGACGAATTTCCTCATAAAATTCTTCAATTTCTTCTTATAATGACTTGTGGTGGGTGCATAAGTTTGAATAATCTGAGCCTGGTATCTTTTCGAGAGTTGGATAACGAGTCGTGCAGCTCTGTCAGAAGAACTTTCAACTTCTACAACTTTATCCTTCAGTTTCTTGTTTATTATAAATCCAACACCACTAGTTTTGCCAGTATCTGTCCCACGATAGTAGAGGAGATGTCCACTTTTCCGTTCAAGGAGATCTTCTCCTTTTCTCCTTACCTCACTTAGCCCGACGATGTCCCACTTGATCCTTTGTAGTTCCTCTTCCAATTCAAGAAGCCTTGAATCAGAAGATAGGGAGCGTCCATTATACGTAGCCTAGGTCAGCATCAGATGGCAGCCTAGTCCGGTCCTCCGGGGATTCTTAGCACCCTCTGCCTTCATGTCGCACTGGTCGCTGCCTTGGCCAGGTACACTCCAGCTGCCGGAGACTGAGGGCCAAGATTTAAGTTGTGGAATCATTTTGGAGGGGTTTGGCCATAACTCACTACGCTGGCCAAGCGGGTTGGTGAGTGTGGGATAGCATTTCCTCTAATCCCGATGGTATAGTTATACCGCTATTGGCGGTCGTCAGAGCCCCTTTAGTGAGAACAGGATGCACCACGAGAAGGCGGGGTTGACATTTGTCAAGGAGAGGCTGTGATGTTACGCATCACCTGACCTTACATTCCCATTGCATATATTGTGTAATATATATATACACAAATTATAGTATTGACCTTACTAATCATAACACATTTTTTTAAACGGAACAGAATATAGGGGATGGGGAGTTGCTATATATGTTAAAATTACTAACCAGATTTATACTATAATTAAAGATTTAACTTTTACTGACCCTGGTATTGAAAGTTTGATAATTGAAAATCAATATTTCATCAAACAGTTTGCTACCGTCCTCCGGGCTCGAACACAGTATAATTTACTGACAAGTTAACAGAAATATTAAATTATATGAATTTAACTGGGAAAAAGGGATTCTTGCTGGGAGACTTAAATATAGACATCTCCCAAGACAATTCACAGACTCAACAACTACTTCAAACTATAAATGCTGCATGGTTTAATAACACAATAATGTGTCCCCAACAAGAGTAACTCTACGGTCGGCAACAGTTATTGACCTATAAATCACAAATGTCTCACTTAATTCAATCCTTTCAGGAGTTATTAACTTTCACAATAGTG
Organism: Macrothele yani; assembly: GCA_039090855.1. Classification (NCBI taxonomy): domain Eukaryota; kingdom Metazoa; phylum Arthropoda; class Arachnida; order Araneae; family Macrothelidae; genus Macrothele; species Macrothele yani. Next base: position 17,293,705 of record CM077012.1, read on the forward strand.
AATACTTACCAATCTTCATAATTTATACTCATTTACATTCAACGACTACTCTACCAATAAATAAAACACCACGACTAATTAATACTAACAACTTAGAACAATTTCGAGATTTGCTACAGAATACAAATAGGAATAGCGTTCTACAAACGGCTAACCCAAATACTGCATATATTTGCAACACTCTTAAAGAAATTATATAATCAATCTTTCCCGATTGCTCTAAAAAATAAAATTAAAACAGAACGAAAATCATGGTTAACAAAACAGGGTTTAAATCTAAGAAATAAAAAAATTCACAAATTTAAAAAAATAAACTACAAACGGATTATCACATATTTAAAACATTTAGAAACAAATTAAATTCTGATATAAGGAAAATCAAAAGGAACTACTATCTAAATATCTTTTCCCAAAACAATACTAAACTTACATGGAAGCACTTAAACTCATTTTTGGGTCAGCTAATATTCCTATAACACCAAATTACCTAATTAACACAATCCATAAAATTACTGATAAACGTGACATAGTAAATGAACTAAATAATCATTTTATTACCGCACCGCAGAAAATTAGACAACTCACACGATCAAATGGTTTTCATTCGTATAGTCTGCAGTCCTCATATAGACCTAATACCATATATATGTGCTGAAAATTACTCGAACAGATTTACTTCATGAATTAGAGCAAATCAATATAAACACAGGACTGGGTCATGATGAATTCTTACCAAGGATCATAAAATCTGTGGTTAATTTTATTGTAGTGCCGTTATTGTCCATTTACAATTCAATATTAAATACAGGAATTTTACCAGACGCTATTAAAATTACCAAAGTTACCCCTAAATTCAAAAGCGGTTCAACCAACGAAGTAAATAATAATCGGCCAATTGCGGAGTTATCTATCTTTGCGAAAATACCCGAAAAGCTTATTTATACTAGATTATTTTCTTATGTTCAAAAATACAATATCTTAAATCAAAACCAATTTGAATTAATGCCAAACAAATAGACCGAAACAGCCTTACTTCGTTTGCAAAATAAAATTCAAACAAACCCTCTACAAAATAAAATTATAATGGCACTTTTCATTGACTTATCAAAACCATTTGATACACTAAATCATGGAATTCTGCTTAATAAATTGTATGCCAATGGAATTAGGGAACCACCTACGATTTATTCAATAGTTACTTAACAGAAAGAAAACAATTTACTCAAATCGATTATACTCAATCTTATATAAAAAAATATTATATATGGGTTCCTTAGGGCTCGATATCAGCCCCTCTACTCTTTAATTTATATATTAATGATGTTTTCAAGCAAGGTTGTAATCGATGCAGACGCTATTCTATATGCAGATGACGCAACGATTTTAATACGTAGTTATGACATCGACGAACTTATACTTAAAATGGATAATCAATTATCCTTAACAACTAACTAGCTTAATGCCAATGAACTGGTAGTCAATACAAATAAAACAAAATTAATGATTTTCCTAAAAGTTTAACCCCGAATTTATTAAAACAAAAGGTATTGTTAAACGGGATTATTATTGACGTTACTCAAAAACACACTTACCTAAGCACGGTAACTCAACATGATTTAAAATGGAACAAACACACTTAAAATCTATCTAATAAGATATCAAGAAACACGGATTGTCAGTCATATTCTGGAAAATTTGTCCCCAAAATTAATGATATTTTTATACTTTACACTAATTCAAACGCATATCAACTATTGCATCTTAGCTTAGGGCAAAACGACACATTATAATATTAACAAACTTCAAGTGCTGCAAAACAAATGTATAAGATTAACAGATCTAAAAGTACATAACAAATTTTAACCTTACACATTTTAACGGACTACAGTAAATCCGAATGATTACAACATTCTTACTGTTGTCCTGTTGCTCAGTCCTGGAAACACATAAATCTGGCCAATTTATGTGAATTTTCATTCAGGACTGACAACAGTCCAACGCATTTTCTATAAAAGAAAATGAGAAAATGTGTGATCATAATTTTTTTAGGTGGTCTCTCACTTTTCTTGGCATTGTGCAGGTGGTGGATATATATATCCATATATATGTCCTCTTAAGAAAAAAAGGTTGAGAAAAAGTCAGAAATCTTGTCTCGGAAATTTCTCTTTCAAAATTAATCTATCTTTCTGGTGAGTGTGCTCTGTGTGTGTGTGTACTTTAGGTAACTGTAGTTCTTTTTTTTTATGCTGTCAGTAGGTCGGAGTGAGGATATTGTATTTTAGGTGAATCGTTGTAACGTCATTTCATAAATTTGTTTTCCTCTTATTTTTCTGGGAGAAGAAGAGAAAAAAAAAAGGAGAAATATATATATATATATATAGGTATATGTGTGTGTATAGCACCCCCACAACACTGTTAAACAACTATATGATTATAACCTAAGTAAAATAATGTTCAAAAGAATTAAAAATAATCTTTATCATGATTTAATACCACAAACAGAACAAAACTTGTTCCAGTGTTTCCTCAGGCGGAATCGGCTAAAATGATATAAACTATTCTGGTCCTAAATTGTGGAACTCACTACCTGTTGACCTATGATCTATAAATAATATTGACCTATTTAAGAAGAAACTAAAACTATATTACATGAGAAAATTTAAATAAAATAATAATATTGGACGATAAGATAGAAAATACTAAACAAAACGTTACGTGACTTTGTGGCTTTATGCTAATAATTTATGATATTTTCAGTTGAATGTCCGGGTCTGGAGGGGTTTGATTTAGAAATTAACTTAAAGATTAAATTGGTTTGTATTAGATAAGGATAGAGATCTTGAATTTGTACTTTACTTATCCGTATTGTAAAACTGAAAAAACTATTGACAATTTGATTGTTTTGGCACCAAAAATTATAGGGGAGCGATGATTGGTGGGGAGGCGGACTACGGAGGGGTGGGAGATGGGGAGGGAGGAACTAATACTAACTTTCTTTTATATATTTCATTGTCACATATTTTTCACTGTTCATCGATGATGGTTTTGCCATTTACTGAATGTATTATAATCTTCTCTTCAAGGGAGAAGAGGACTATGTCAGGCCAAACGGCCTTTTTCCTCTTTCTTCCCAGTTGTCTCATCAATCATTAATTGTTACGATAATATAAATATGACATGTATTTTGATGTGACAACTAAAAATAAAAAATGAAATTAAATCAAATGTTCATTAAAAACAGAACACCTGAAAGGAGTCGAGCTACGAGTTAGATTTTTACAGGATATGTCCATTAGGCAACACAGAACAAATGTTTAGCATCTCGGTGTCATACGTACCAGGTGCGTCGATGTAGCTAATAATCGGTGTTGTCACCTCTGGCTTGTTTCACCTAATGTGCGCGCTAAGGCATCGAATCAAATAATGTGCGAATGGTGTCCTGTGGAATAGCCATCCAGGCTCTAGTGACCCGCGTCCAAAGTTCATCAAGAATTGCTGGCTGACGGTCGTACCACTGCAACTGTCGTTTCAGCATGTCCCAGAGTTTTTCTATGGATGATAAATCCAGCGATCTAGCCGGACACGGCAGAAGTGGAACGTTGCCAGCCCTGAAGAAGGCACGTGTTGTTGTTGCAACATAAGGTGTGACGTTATCTTGCTGAAATATGGTCCCAGGGACATCCTGCTGTTACGGAAGGGTGATAGATTGCCACAAAATGTCATTGACGTGACAGGCATTCGTTTTTGTAATGACTCTGAGGATAGGTGATCTGCTTTCATACCCGATAGCACCCTAGGACAGAATGCATCGTGCTGGTGCGGTACGCCTGGTGCGAATACACTCTTCCCGACGCCTCTCCCGCTGCTGTCAATGGACAGAGATGCGCCCACCATTTCCGCCTAAACAGAAGCACGTTTCGTCAAAGAACAGGATATTGTGCCATTCGTCACGCCACTTCCTTCGTTCGATGCATCACAGCAGCCTGGTAGTCATTTACTACATTGTTAAATGTAACCTGAGGTGAGGCCGACGAGACTGCAGTCCAAACTGTAATAACCGGCAAAGTATTGTTACAGCTGACATGGTAGAATGCGTCACAGTTCGCCACTGCTGGGCCAACGCCGTTGATGATACACAATGGACACTCAAAGACATGTTCACGAGATGACGGTTATCCCTCCGTGTTTTCAGTGTACGACGCCCAGAACATTCTCTTCATGTCCTACGCCGTTTTTTCGTGCCATTTCCTGCACACTCTTGCCGCAACAGACATATTGCGCTCCACACGACCAGCAATCTCTCAGAGGGAAGCATTATAGTCTCCCATGCCGATAAGGCGACATCTGTCGAACTCGCTGATGTGACTGTAAGACTGTCTTACACGATCACGAAGCATCCTTACCAATTTCTGACCAAGTACTGACATGCCGACCGAACCACGCGGCGCTTATAACAGAAAAACAGCCTGTTTCAGGTCTGTGACGTTGCGCGATCTGATTTGCTTAGACGCGGTACGAATGCACCTAAATGAAGCCAAAATGCTAATCATTTCTGCGATAATGCCCGATTGCCATATCCTATAAAACTCAAAGTCGTAGCTCGATTAATTTTAGGCGTTCTGTTTTTCGTGGACATGTGTGTGTATAATATACACTGACGGAAAAAAATCCCAACACCACGAAAAAATAGTTGTAGAGGAATGAAATGGCGGCAATACATTTGTATAGGTAACATATTTAATCGATTAAGGTTTCAAGATCACAGCTTAATATAAGCGCGAGAAGAGCCATTTTAAATGTGAAATGCTGGTACATTAATAACCGGTGTAACCGCCAGAATGTTGAATGCAAGCATGCAAACGTTCATGCATTGTGTCGTACAGGTGCTAGATGTCAGTTTGTGGGATGGAGTTCCATGCCTGTTGCACTTGGTCGGTCAATACAGGGACGGTTAATGCTGGTTGGGGTGACGCTGGAGTTGTCGTCCAATGATGTCCCATACGTGCTGGATTGGAGAAAGATCTGGTAATCTAGCAGGCCACGGCAACATGTCGACACTCTGTAGAGCATGTTGGGTTACAACAGCGGTATGCGGGCGAGCGTTATCCTGTTGGAAAACACCCCTGGAAGGCTGTTCATGAATGGCAGCACAACAGGTTGAATCACCAGACCAGACCGACGTACAACTGTACCGTCAGGGTGCGTGGGATAACCACGAGAGTGCTCCTGCTGTCATAGGAAATTGCTCCCCAGACCATAACTCCAGGTGTAGGTCCAGTGTGTCTCGGCCGCAGACAGTTTGGTTGCAGGCGCTCACCTGGCCTCATTCTAACCAACATACGGCCATCACTGGCACCCAGGCAGAACCGGCTTTCATCAGAAAACACAACAGATATCCACTCCGTCCTCCAATGAGCTCTAGCTTGACACCACTGACGTCGCAAACGGCAGTGGTTTGGAGTAAGTGGAATGCACGCTACAGGGCGTCTGGCTCGGAGCTGTCCTTCAAGTAACCGATTTGTAACAGTTCATTGTATCACTGTGGTGGCAACTGCAGCTCGAATTGCTGCCGCAGACGCAGTACGATGCGCCACGGCCATACGCCGTACATGGCAGTCTTCCCTCTCAGTAGTGCCACGTGGCCGGCCGGAACCCGGTCTTCTTGAGGCAGTACCTTCCTTTGACCACCGCTGCCAACAATCATGCACAGTGGCTACATTCCTGCCAAGTCGCTCTGCAATATTGCGGAACGAAAATCCACCTTCTCGTAGCCCTATTACACGACCTCGTTCAAACTCCGTGAGCTGTTGATAATGGCTTCTTCGTCTTCTTAAAGGCATTCTTGACTAACATCAACACACTACGTCGAATCTCAACGATAACTAACGCTCACGAACGTTACAGCGCGTATTTACAGCAAACCTGCTTTGCATGTTTCGAGGGGCGCTACTACCAACACACGTATGCGCCGAGCGCGAAATTTGCATAGACGTCATCGTACAGATGTACTCTCACCGCCTAACAACTGTCGTTTATCTAACACAACCCCTTCTTGGTGTTGGGATTTTATTTTCCGTCAGTGTACGTAGGTCCATTTTTGTGCCCAATGAAGATTCCGTTTCGTGGTTTAGCAGATACCATTGGCAACTCTGAAGGCTATACGCAGCGGCCCGGCCCTAATTGGGGGCCTGTGGTTCAAGAAAGAGGGGAGTTCCCATGGCAAATCCAGGACATCTCGAACTCACAGTTAGCCAGCGCCTCAGGTCACTTGGCCGTTGGGGCAGCAAAACAGTATTCATACTTTATGAATTTTCACATTTTACAATTAAATAGAGACTCATGATCAAATTGTCCTTATACTTCAAGTTTTTATTCTCAACAGACGTTCATGTTTTGTGATAACTTCATTTCATGCTTAATACCTCTAATCATCACTGCTTGAAATGTGCATAACATTTGACTAAACTGCTGCAAGGCTAAGCTGAGTATGGAGTTGAAGGTACTGAGTGTATACTTCCGGTGTATAATATAGTTTCAGTCTAAAAGCTCGTATTCGAGCTTGAACTGGGACTTAAAAAGCACACAGTTGTTATGAATATTGTACATGCGTACATTTAAAAAATGAAGATTTCAGTTTCGGCCGCATTTCTGAGAATTACAGATATTCTAGTTTTGGCGACGTCCTTGTCAGTCGGCTAGGTGGGTCAGAAAGGCTGTAATCGGAGGATGCTTACTGTGGGCGGGAGGGTGAACAGATAGTTAAGTTGTTTGCGGAGCATTGCTCCTTTCTTCCTGAAGGGAAAATTGCTGAGAGAAAAATCAACTGGAACTTTTCTTTTGTTCAGCCTCCAGTCGCGGTAGCACACCCTCAGGGTCTGTGGGATGGTCCCCGATACGTTGCACCCGATTAGTGGGAATACTGAAAATACATGAGATCTTTGCTGTGGATCTCATGGATTTTCAGTATTTCTTCCCACTAATCGTTCCAGTGTGCATTTCATAAGTCAGGTTACGTTTGCACCGAGTATACACTGTTAAACATTTTGTGGTATGTTGCACCAAAAAGTGGTGCTACATCGGCTGCACCACTTTCTGAAAAAATACACACCATTATCTGGTGCAAACAAAACTCAACAACATGGTACAATTTTGCACCACCTTATGGTACAATGTTGCACCACGTTATGGCACAATGTTGCACCACATTTTAGTGCAAGGTTGCACAATATTGTTGGGTTTTGTTTGCATCACGCAATGGTGTATCTTTTCTCGGAAAGTGGTGCAGCTGGTGTGCACCACTTTTTGGTGCAACCTACCACAAAATGTTTAACAGTGTACTTGCATTTCTGTTTGGGCTACCTGAAACCAAGGAATTTGGACCTGGGGGGTTAGTTAATACGCACAACATATGGCTCCAGTGTCACCCCGTACTTGCCCCGCTACCACAAAACACCCACCGTATTTCGGAAATTAAATAAAGTCGTTAAGTCCTGCCACAGAAACTCCTCACCATTAACAAGTCTATTATCATATCCTTTGGTCAAGGCCATTTATCCTATCCTTTTTTTCACAAGTAATGCTCGATTGGGTGTTAAAAATCAATTAACTACCGAAGAAGTTCGAATAAATTACTACCTCGTACCTCAGACCTGGGTTTGTTGACCCGGCAAGATATCAGTGCTGTCCATGTCTTAACACAGGAAGTCCTGAAAATAAACTGTACGTGAATGACAGCGGTGTCTTGTTCCTCCTTTGGAGTTATCACAGACTGCGCATATTACACAATTACACATATTCAGTAATGCCCAACGGGGATCCATCAGGTACCAGAAAAGATGCAATTCCATTACCCTTAAAAAGCAGATAAGTATTCCAACTTGGAATATGAAGGTATTCGTTTTTTTTTTTTACTTGGGAGAATTGTAAGAATTCGCATCTGGATAGCAAATATTTCTATCAAAGGATACCTTACCAAGCAAGAAGACTGTTGTGCACGTACTATGCGATTCTTCAAAGTTACGATCATTTGAGCAACAGAGTAGAAGCAAGCTGATGTGAATGAAAATGTGTGCCGAGGATTCTTTGTGAAGCCAAAAATTTGGTCTTGACGTTAACTAATTTAATTGCCTGCATGTTTTTCGTGCAGAGACCTTTTACATAGCAGTTACAAAATGTTTTTCTCGTTAATTAATACAAGAAGAAAACCCGGAATTCATTTAGAGTTATCTGTTAGAATTAACTACACTGTTAAAACTTTTGTGGTAGGTTGCACCAAAAAGTGGTTCTACTCTAGCTGCACAACTTTTCAGAAAAGATACACCATCGTGTGGTGCACAGTTGCACCATGTTGTTGGTTTTCTTTGCACCACACAATGGCTTATCTTTTCTGAGAAAGTGGTGTAGCTGGTGTATTTAGTATTACTTTAGGTGTAACCTACCACAAAAGTTTTAGCAGTGTATGAGGATCTTAAAGAATTGCTCTGATCATAGTGTCGTTAAAATGAAATCCGTGTTTAATGAACAGTAATTTAGATGTCACTGCATGAACGGAAAGTTTTAAAACACGACCGTTATGAAGTATATTAAAACAGTGGATTTTCTTTTGTTTTTCGCACTTTTTGACTAAGCAATGCTAAATTGGAAATCGGGTGGTTTTTGTGTTTCTGTTCTCCGCTCATAAAAGTATCAAAATATCCTCAAGACAATGCGGTGTAAGAAGTATAGCGTTAGTGTGTAGCTGACTTACTGAACACTACATAAATCAATTCTCAAAACTCCAGCTACAGTGAAACAGGAGTCACTCAAATAAAGTTTAAGAAGTGGTTGCAGCTAATCCTTTGTTCCTGTCAACAGGTATTTGATCATTAGTACTTCAACGTACAGAACATTTAATCGTCGAACTCTCAACGTATCAGATTAGTAGTACACTTTTCACAAAACAACGTTAACTGGTATAACTCTCAACGATAAATGTAAGCACAACACGCAGCCTTTAAATGACTGAAACGGAAATTAAACAATCTCGTGTCCACAATTAGCATTAACTACAGCATCAACACACCCGCACAGCTGCTGAGTAGCCATTATATATCTCTCGTCTTGTTCTTATCCCAACAAGCATACGTCACTCTCCCAGACCTCAGGTGTTGCCAACCGTATTCGTATGAGAGAGAAGATATCACATTATGGTTGAAAAGTGCTAAAGAGAACGAACTCAAATTTAGATAGAAAACGGAACTAAAAATGGAAGTTAAATTAGAGTATACGCCACAGAAGCTGAATACCGACCACCGACAGCAAAACTCTAGCTCAGCTGGTTTTTCAAAATCATGCTGAGCCGTGTAAAATGAACAGAAAAATGACTCTACACATGCTCTTTTATAGTCAAGAACAATCCCAAACGATTTTTTACTTAATATCCCCATCGAAAAATTAGTAAATTAGTTACATCAAACATTTTATCACGAGGAAGATAGGAAGTGTAAATCGTTTTCATGAAAACATATGATGAAAAAAACTCTAGATGTAAAATTATGGAAGAAATATTCTTCATAAATACATGGAACTCCTACAGGATTATTATTCATCAAAAATACAGTACATACAACTAGCAAAAATTCCTGGCGTTGCTAGAGACATATTTAAAATTCAAACAAAAAGATTCCAGTTGTTAATTTTGCATCATTATCACTGCAAAGCATTTGTTGTATCGAATATTACTTTGTCTTGCCATTTGGAGCCAGAAAGGGAATACTTTTTCTTTCTCCAACACGTGAGCATGAAATTTCCATATGAAAAGCGGGTACACTCAAAGTGTGTATCAGCTCCTTTCAGTGGCTGACTGTGAGGTTTGTGTACAGACATGATAAATTCCAGCTTGATTGGAAAATGAAGACAGCTGAATCCAAAGGTCATATCCATAGGAACCACGCAAATGGAGCGGAATAAAGACATCTTCCCCTTGATGACAACCTGTTAATATGGTGGCTTCTAAGAATTAAGACTTTTTAATGCGTAGTTAGGAAAGATCAAGATTTTTGACGAGCATTATGGAACCTGCAGCTTCTGCATTGGATTGTCTTGTGTTGGCGGATTTCGCCTAGAAGTTGTGCTGTACAGGAGACCAAAATTTTAGTTCCATAAGTTCTCCACAATGATAAAAAACACTTACATGAGAAGTTTGATAACGGTCGGTTTCATAATGTGAACTTGTATGAAGGGAAAACAAAGGTAATTTCATTTTTATTTACACTGATTTGCATTTTACTACTTCTGATAGCACTTTTGAATCTCGTTTTTTTCTACTCCTTTTCAGAAGTGATTTTACGTTATTATTCATATTATACTCTTATTGCACTTAAGTACGTTACTACCAGAATTCAAGCAACATTTACTCTCCGAAAAATTTAGAGACAATCGCTCCGACGGTCGAGTGGTCAGAGGCGCAGATCCTAGGTAGTCGTCATAGTTCAAATCCTGGATGAGGCATAGATGGTATGCTTGCCTTACGGCGCTCGCCCCCTCCCAGTAACAGAATACCAGGCTATTCTAAAGAATAGCCTAGTTTTACTGCTCAACAAGTTAGGAAACTAGCATTGCCCTGGAGAGGGAATCGAACCCGCATCACCCGATTAACGTTCGAGCATGCTATCTGTTACACCACGCAAAACAATGAAGTTCGAAGCATCTCTCAACAACATCAGATTTTCGCCAGTCACAGCAATGAGATGCTTTCTGATGGCATTATTTTAAATCAGCACAATCTCAGATAATAGCAAGCATCTCCCCACTCATTCTTTCAACATGACCAAACCACCTCAGAATATCTTTCACCACCGCAATAACGTTTTGCTTCACATTACACATCTGCAACACATCGTTTCTCACATCATAAGAACGTGCTTTGCTGCAAGTAACGCACCTCAACAGCACATAAACGACGTCTACGGTTTTTCTGTAGTATCCGAGTTTTAGTGCCGTACATCAGAATACGAACAATTACACTCTCATGCCCAGCCATTCGGAACCTTTTATAGAATCCATCAGACCTGCTTGAACCTCCTAAGGCAGCTATGACTTTCAAAGCTGTATTCTCTCCCCGACTATAATTTCCTCTGTTAAACATACTTTCTAATATACAATTCATAACAGGATTTTAATACACTGGTGTGCAAAAATTAAGGACGAAGAGGAGAAATTAGCATAACAGCGAAACGAGCAGGCAGAACGGACCGAAAGACCACTCAGGAGATAGACTAGGGTCCGGAACGGTAGGGCATGCGCATATATGCAGCATGACGTAGGGGGGAAAGTGTTGGAATGGTATAAAGCACACGGGCGGTGTACGCTCAGCAATTCGGTGAAAGCTATTGCACGGTGTACATCGGTTTGAACGACGTCGAGTTGCTGCCACCGTGTGATATGGCCAACAGGCAATCCAGTAGGCGACATCTGGATGATTTTACCCGAGGTCGCGTCATTGGGAAGTTGGAAGAAGGTCGAAGTGTGATTAGTGTGGCCGAGGAGTTCGGGATCGCTCACAGCATCGTTTCACGAGCTTGGAGAGCATTTCAAACGACAGGAACAGCTGTCCGAGAGTTTAGCAGTGGTCTTCCACGAGCAACCACGGCGGCGGACGACAGGGATATTGTCCTACATGCGAGAAGAGACAGACGGCAGACAGCGGGAGAAATCGCAAGGCACATGCAACAGACATCTGGACGTCCGTTATCGCGTTTTACCGTGGCCAGGAGGCTGCACAAAGGTGGTCTATTTGCACGACGACCAGTACAGTGTGTGCAATCCATGCCTGCTCAACGGAGATGGCGGTTTCTGTGGTGCCAGGAACACACAAACTGGACACATCAGCAATGGGGTCGAGTTCTCTTTGTGGATGAGAGCCAATTTAGTCTGACTAGCGATTCTGGACGTATACACATCTCGAGAGAGCAGGGAACACGCAATCACGCCTCCAACATCATCGAAAGGGACCGATTTGGAGGTGGCGGAGTTCTCGTTTGGGGAGGTATCATGCTTGGTAGCCGTACTGACCTCCACATCTTCCAAGGAGGTTTAGTTACTGGTGTCCGCTATTGTACCGAGGTTCTCCTGCCTCACGTGCGTCTGTTTAGAAGTGATGTGGGTCCTGAGTTCCTCTTCATGGACGACAATGCTACATCTCATCGTACAGTGGCTGTCGCAGAGATGTTGGAGAGTGAAGATATTCAACGCATGGATTGGCCCGCAAGGTCCCCGGACCTAAATCCTATCGAACACGTTTGGGACCTTCTCGGGAGACGGCTTGGCAGCACGTCCCCAGCCGCCAGCAACTATTCCGCAGCTGCGATTGGCGCTACAAGAGGAATGGGCCGCGATGCCTTAACAGCTCCTTGACAACCTCGTCCTCAGCATGGACAGACGTTGTAAATCCTGCAACGCAGTAAGGGGTGATCATATCCTCTACTAAAGACTGAGTTTTTCTTGGCAGCCGCCTGTCACATGGACGTTTCTGTCTTCTGTCCAGTTGTGCTCGAAGCTACCTTTTCAATAAAGTGCCTTTGTATCCTTTGGATTCCTTATTTGGACGGTTTTGCTCACTTGTCCTATATTCTTACATCTTGGGGATCTTATGGTATGATTTAAGTCGATGTGGAGCATTTCTATACGACGTTACATTCGAAAAACCGTCTCGTCCTTAATTTTTGCGCGCCAGTGTATTTTACAATAAGTAAATAAAGTACTTTAGGGATTACTGATTTTAAGATATCATCGTATAATTACATATAACGCAAAGGATGATTCATAAACTGGTCTTTAGATTCCAGAATTCATCTGTTATCGTTGAAGTAAGTATAAAAAGCGTCGTGCGGATTTATCACAAATACAAGAAAAGTTGCCTCAAATCTGCCTGCAGACATTCGAAAACGAAGTACTTCATAGCACCCAATTTAGACCAATGTTATTTATCCGGCTTTTGATGACATTCTGGTGTTTTGGAACCACCCTAGGGAAGTATTGGATACCTTTGTTGCACAATTGTCATACCAGTTCCACTCAATCAGATTTACGATCGAATGGGAAACTAATCATTCTTTGCCTTTTTTGGACTTCTTGTTGGTGTCGAACCCGAATAGAATTAGTGTACAGGAAACCAAACACGGGGGACATCCCTCATACCGTTCTCCTCAGCTCACCCGTGGACCTATGAAATATCATCACTCAATTTCCTTTTGAAACTCATTCTTCGAGTAACAGGCTGAGGCAACAGGAAAATTAAGTTTGTGACTAATATCGCCAGAGAACATGGTTATTCCGAACAGGTTGTAAACCGCCTATTGAAGAAAATGAGAAGAAACAACTCTACTACTCACACACAAAAGGAAAAGATTAGAGATGCAGGGAAAAAATATAACAGCAAGCCAGAGAAGAGATCTTTTCAGTTCGTTCGTCTGCTATGACATCAGCAGTGCAGGAGAAGTCTTTGGCGTGATGCCAAACATTGGATTACAGATTTAAAAGAGCTGAAGACGCATTCAGGATAAAAGTGCTTTACAGAATTTTAGACTTATATGTAACACAAATTAAAGAAAGATTTAAAGGTATGCAAACATTTTTCAATAATTTCGCATTTCTGGAGCCTCAGAACTTTCTTATACTAACGGAAGGGGATAATTTAAAATACTCAAACATTTTGCATAAAGCATATGGTAAAGATGTAAGTAAAAAAATAATTCCATTCAACTTTTGAAAAAAGTTTCAAATAGTTTTATAAAAGAAAAAAAAATTAAATCAGTAAATTCAATAAGAAAATCTCGCAGAATTGCTAGAAATAAAGTTTAATACTTTTCCATGCAGTTACCCTGACGTCTGTGAAGCACTTATTATATATTTAACATTATTCGTTACAGTAGCTACTTCTGAAAGATCATTCAACAAGCTGAAAGTAGTCAAAAATTATTTGGGAACTACAATGTGTCAGGAACGACCGAAATATATTTCACTAATTGCCACTGAAGCCCAAGAGGCAGACAAATACCGAAGATTTAATTAGAGATTTTGCCAATGCAAAAACTAGGAAGAAAGATTGTTTATTTGAATATCTACGAAAATCTAAAAATCTCTTTTAATGAAATAAAGGTCTTTTAAAGTTACATGTATTTTTATTTCTGTTGTTAATATTGAAAATAGAGCACAAGCGGGAAGAGACCTTTTTTTTAATTTTGTTCACAAACCGAAAATTTGTAGTTACGCCACTGATTATTTTCTTTCTCCTTTTGTGTGTGTGTGTGTGTGTGTGTGTGTTTTGTTTTGGGGTTTTACAACCAGCATGAGTAACTCTTAGAACTTCATAAACAGTGTTGCGAGACAGTTCATTGAGAAAGTTGCAGACTTAGCTCTGAAAAGTAGCCAAATCAATTCAAAAGTACCCCAAGTCACGATGTTGACATACAACTATGCTCAAGCTAATGATATTTTGTTGGTTGAAGTGTTTTTCGATGTAGTATTTGGGTGTTTTTGAAGTTCATTGCGGATTCATGAGTGTTCTGTGCATCCATATGCAAGACAAGAGCTCCGGAAATTGCGGTAATTACTGGAGGCAGGTCACTCAGGTAGATGGGCTGTGGATTCGTGGCTATCAGATGAAATCAGGGGAGCCAAAAAAATTGGGTTGTTCTACGCAGTCTTGTCTTCAAGTGTTTGCTCTTGTTTGGGATTGCTGTCTGCATTTTGTGTTTTTGTCTGCAAACTAATGGATATTAGTGTTTCGTGAGTTAAAGGTACATTTTTACTTCTTCAACTTTAAAATTATTGACTGGTTTTCTATGGATTTTTGTTGATTGTGAACCTAAATACCACATGACTGGGTTATTGAGTAAAAGAAAAGAAAAAAAAAGAGTGACAACTGAAACAAAAATATATTGAAAATTTTGATAAAAATAAATAAAAAAAGAAATTTAGGTGATGAGATAGGGTGCTGCTGCCATTTGTTGCACAGCTGCAGAAACTGGGGACAAAATTAAGTGAAAATTACTGTTATTGAGTAAAATTTAAATAAAAATTAATTGAAATATACTGTCATGGGTCCCAAAAAAGACCAAGGTACCATAAATACAAGTAAAGCTAAAACTGACTCTAATGACTTTGATATGAATTTTATTAAGCAATCTTTAACAGATATCAGTTTAAAGCTTGATTCTATTGCTGAACTCAGGACAGAAATAAGTGAAATTAAACAAAACCATATTCCAGAACTCAGGGAGGAATTAAGAGATATCAAACGTTCTGTTGAGTTTTTGAGTGAGCGGTATGATAGTGTTTTTTCGAAATATATTGTACTAGAACACAGTAATGAAGACCTAAAGAATAAATTAGAGTCTATTCAAATACAGGAAAGGAATAATTTTCAACAGAATAAATTATTAAATAAAGAATTAAATGAACTGAATCAATATCAAAGGCTGAGAAACATTGAAATACATGGAATTGATCTTTCAAATATTGCATCTCAGGAAGATCTTAATAACCTTGTTGGTCTCTTAGCAACTAAATTACAAATAGATAAGGATCTATCAAAAGATATTGATATTGTTCACCCTTTACCAACTAAGCATAAAAGGACTCAAGACTCAGTAGTGCTCATCCAGTTCAAATCAAGAACAACTAGGAACATTTGGATGTCCAAGAAAAAAACTCTTGCCTATAATAATGATCTAATGCCTGGTTTAAGGGCAACAAGAATCTACTTAAACGAAAATCTTACCCCTTACACTAAACATCTGTACTGGGAAGCAAGGACACTGGTGCAGCAGTCAAGGCTCAAGTACGCATGGACATGGAATGGAAACTTATTCAGAAAAAAAACTGAAGAAGCTCAAAAAAGGAAAATACTGACTATTAAGGAACTACATGAATTTATGAACTCCTCTTAATGACTTGATTAAATTATAAATTATAAGGGCTAAAATGGGGGATGTGGGCGACAAGATGGATGGCTATTATAACAGTTGAACAGTTGAACCACTTAATAACAACTAACCTAAATAATTCATTAAAAATTATACATATTAATGCAGGATCACTAACAAACAAAATTACACTTCTGGAGTCTTTATTACACTTAATTAAGTCAGCGATAGATATTGTCTGTATAATTGAAACATGGTTTCCCAGTGGGGATTATTCAACACAGTTAACTAATTATACCATATTCAACCTAAATAGAAATTACTCAAGAGGAGGGGGTATTGCAATATATGTTAATAATCAATATAGGGACTTTTCAACTGTTAACAACTTTACTATAACAAATTCTAACATAGAAATATTAACTATTCAAAATGAATTCTACATAATCATGGTGTGTTATAGACAACCTAAATCTGATTATAATATATGTCTAAATATATTAAGTGAATTTCTAAACTATACTAATCTTGTTAAGAAAAAACTATTATCATGGGAGATTTAAATTTTGATACTTCCCAGGATAATTCTATAACTAATCAATTAATTTATATTTTAAATTCATCAGGATTTGTAAATACCATCACATTGCCAACCAGAAGAACTACCCATTCTAAAACAATTTTGGATTTGTGTATTACTAACATTCAGCAAGATCCAATTATTGCGGGAATATTGGAGTTTAAATTTAGTGATCATTTACCTATTTTTATTATTCATAAACACATACTTAAAAATGCTCAAATACATGAAGTTTCTAAAATGTCACCTAATTTAAAATATGAAATATTTTTTACAAAACTAAAAGATATCTATGACATATGTTTTCCTATTTCAGTACTAAGCAATAAATCTAGAAAAAGTTTTCGAAAACCATGGATTACAGATACATTACTTAAGTGCATTAAAAAAAGGAATAAGTTATATTCTAAATTCCTTAAAACTAGACAACAATCAGATTTTAATTATTTTAAACAATATAGAAATAGGCTGAACTCTGAATTAAGAACTACTAAAAGGAATTATTATGCTAATATATTCTCACAAAATTCATCTAAACTAACATGGAAGCATCTTAATCAATTACTTGGTAGGACACCTAAAACGATATTACCATGTCACCTAACTATAAAAAATATGAAAATAAGCAATCAACAGGACATTGCTACACAACTGAATCATCATTTTACAACTACCTCAGTTACAATAAAACAAAAGTTAAAAAGGGTTAATACATATTACTCTAGTTATTTACAAAAATCATATCTCCCTAACAATTTTCATTTTACAGATATTACAAAAACTGAATTGTTAGTGGAATTTCAGAACATAAGAATATCAGGTTCAGGATCTGATGAAATTAATTCACGGGCAATTAAATATATTGCAGATGAGATATCTGATCCTTTACTTCAAATTTTAAATTCTGTTCTTGATACAGGAATTTTTCCTGATAAGCTGAAAATTACAAAAATTACCCCTAAATATAAAGCAGGATCACACAATAATGAAAATAATTATCGCCCAATATCTAAGACATCAATTTTTGCAAAATTACTTGAAAAACTAATTTACAATAAATTGTTATCCTACTTACAGAAATATAAAGTTATTGACAAAAACCAATTTGGATTTCAATCAAATAAATCAACAAATCTTGCTCTTCTCCATATTCAAGATATAATTCAGAAACATTTTGAGGAAAAAAACTTAACTGTTGATATTTTTTTGGATTTAACAAAGGCTTTTGACACATTAAACCATAACATATTACTATCAAAACTACATAATATAGGAATAAGGGGTACTGCTCATGCACTCTTTACAAATTACTTATCAAACAGAATTCAGTTTACTCAACTGGGGGATTGTTACTCAACAAAGGAAAATATTAAACTGGGTGAACCCCAAGGTTCAATACTCGGACCATTATTATTTAATATCTACATTAATGACATTTTAACATCGAATCTGAATCCAGCATTATCCTCTATGCAGATGACACTACATTGTTATTTAAGGGTACTAATCCAGAAGAAATAATTTTACTAAGTAATATTGAATTGCAAAAATACACAAATTGGTTGGCTGCTAATGAACTTGTATTAAATACAGATAAAACTAAAGCAGTTTTTTTTCAAGACAACAAACAAGCCAACTTATTAATATACCATTACTTCTCGACAAGAAATCAATTGAAATAGCAAATGAGTTTACTTACTTAGGTATTAAACTTAATAATGATTTAAAATGGAATAAACGCATTGATAATCTCTTAAATAAATTATCAAAAAATATAGGAATTGTAAGTCATGTTCTGACAAATCCTACTGTTAAAACATTAAAATTAATATATCTTACTTTAGTTCATACACACTTTAACTACTGTATATTAACATGGGGTCAAACAACTCAATCTAATATTAAAAAATTACAAATACTTCAAAACAAGTATATTAGATTATTAGATTTAAAATATAGTTGTAATAATGTTATTTTTTCTCAATCATGTATACATACATATACAAGAGTTGACCCTAACAAATATAACATAATGGCTATTAAACAACTATATAATTTTAACTTAGGTAAAATCATGTACAAAAGAATAAAAAATAACAGAGCAGGAATTAATTAAAATATCTACATATACGCATCAGTATAATAGAAGAAATCAACAGGCACTTATACCAGTGCTCCATAAAACTTTAACTATGAAACAAAGTTTAAATTATTGTGGGCCGGCGTTTTGGAATTCATTGCCCAGAGAACTGACATTGATTAATAACTTTAACCTCTATAAGAAAAAATTAAAAGCATACCTATTAAGCTAACTATTTAAGGGAATAACAGGGTGGGGGGAGAGAAAGAGTTATACTAATGGCTGGTGGTGTACATTGCTGTACTTGACTTGTAAATTTCCTTCAGGGAGCTCCGGGCTTAGACAGGACTCAATGAGGCCCTTTCCTGGAGCTTCCTTGCTGTTATTTTATAACTGTCAATATATGTTATCATTATTCAAATACCTGTAACAGCAGAAATAATAAAATGAAATGAAATGAAATTTATTTTTATTATTGTTTCCTAAATTTAAAAAAATGAAAAGCTCCTTTGTTCGTCACTAATCAAAATTTGTCAGTTTTTAAAAAGATTGCTTGCAAATAAAATAGATAAAGGTAGTAAAAATTACCTGTTGTAGAATACTAAATTTTACTAAACTGTCTACAGTATATACATAGTGGTCCATCCATACACATATTCAGCAATAAGTCCGTATAAATCTGGGACACAATTCAGTAAAAATCTGCGTTAAATTAAATAAATAAATATATATATATATATATATACAAATGAGGTAAAAACCAATTTCGAAGTAAAAGAAAACAATTTAAATTATTAAATCTTTTATAATTATTTAATTAATTTATTATATGATTGGCAAATAAATGAAATTGAGATTGAAGCATGTTGATTAGTGTATACAACTTTTTGGGGAAAAAAAATCATCCCGAATTTAGGGTCACCTGTTCCAGAAAAGGGAGAGAGAGCCAGTGCCGTAAGACAAACACAACATCCACGCCTCACCGCTATTTGAACCCAGACCCATCTTGGAGGAACGGTCAGAAGCCAGAGCTTAGACCACTGCTCCACTGGGTCGGCTCAGTATTATGTTACGTACTCGAGACTTTTGAATAATCTACTTGCAAAAATACTTAAAACGGGCAGGGAAAAAAGCAGCCCAAAAAGTAGCAGACCGAGAAAACAGTAGCAGACTGCTTTTCAAAGTAGCCCAATCTGGTAACACAGCTTTATAAGAGGTCGCCCGTCCCTAATTTGTGGCCACTGGTTGCAGGAAGGGGAAGTGGGGTGGGGGAGCGAGCTCCATAAGACAAACATACCATCCATGCCACATCCAGGACTTGAACTATGACGACTAGCCAAGAATCTGCGCTTCTGACCACTCGACCATCCGAGCGGTTATCTCTAAATCTTTCGGAGAGTAAATTGTTGCTTTAATTCTGGCAGCAACGCACTTAAGGGCAATGAGAATAATATGAATAATAACGTAAAATCAACTCTGAAAAGAAGTAGAAGGAAACGAGTTTCAAACGTGTTATCAGAAGTGGTAAAATGCAAATCAGTGTAAATAAAAATGAAATTACCTTTGTTTGCCCTTCATACAAATTCATGTTATGAAAACGACCGTTA
This sequence comes from Macrothele yani, assembly GCA_039090855.1. Classification (NCBI taxonomy): domain Eukaryota; kingdom Metazoa; phylum Arthropoda; class Arachnida; order Araneae; family Macrothelidae; genus Macrothele; species Macrothele yani. Next base: position 17,313,877 of record CM077012.1, read on the forward strand.
TCAAACTTCTCATGTAAGTGTTTTTTATCATTGTGGAGAACTTATGGAACTAAAATTTTGGCCTCCTGTATAGTACAACTTTTAGGCGAAATCCATCAGTACAAGAGAGTCTAATTTTGGAAGTTCGAGGTTCCATAATGCTCGTCAAAAATCTTGATCTTTCATAATTACGCATTAAAAAGTCTTAATTCTTAGGAGCCATCATATTAACGGGTTGTCATTAAGGGAAGATGTCTTTATTCCGCTTCATTTGCGTTGTTCCTATGGACATGAATGACCTTTGAATTCAGAAGTCTTCATTTTCCAATTAAGCTGGAATTTATCATGTCGCTGCACAAACCTCGCAGTCAGCCACTGAAAGGAGCTGATACACACTTTGAGTGTACCCGCTTTTCATATGGAAATTTCATGCTCATGCGTTGGAGAAAGAAAAAGTATTCCCTTTCTGTACCAAATGGCAAGACAAAATAATATTCGATACACAAATGCTTCGCAGTGAAAATGCTGCGAAATTAGCAACTGGAATCTTTTTGTTTTAATTTTAAATGTCTCTAGCAACGGTAGGAAGTTTTGTTAATTTCCAAAAATAAATAAAAACTAGCATGAATTTTAATTATATTTTGTGACGAAGATCTCTAATTTAACCTTCCTTTTTGAGTTTCCATTCTTGTGCAAGTTATGTTATTCCTCCGTTAGATTTTCCCCGAATTTCCTCATGCATTTTGTCCACAACTGACACCGAGTCAAAAGTACATAAAAAAATCACGTCCATAGTAAAAATATGTATGGTGATAGTACGTCAAAAGATGCTTTACTAAGTGTATATTTTGATGCCCGCCATCTTGTTAATCTATACAAAGAAATAAGTTTTATATGCGAATGTGATATCATGATAACAACAAATCTCTGAGAAGTGTTCAAATAAGGAATCGCGATTACGAGTGCCATTCGACAACCAGGAAGCAAATAAACCATTTTCAGTTATATTCCTTGATACTGCTTGCTTATTGATCCCTAAGGCCGTTCGTGATACCACCAGGGCCGCAGGTAGTGGTAAATTGTAGGTACTGGTAATAGTAATGTAGGAAAGGCGAGAAAAGTTTTTGTTACTTCGAAAAATTAATACACAGTCGCGAGAGCACATCCTTTTTTGTGCTCTTAATGGCACCCAATCAGGAGGTACTCTCCGGTTGTTGTTTTTTTTTTTAGAATGAAATGACTCAAAGCAGTAAAAACTATTAACCGATGAAGACAAAATTTCCAAGTTTTGTTTAAAAAAACTGTAAAATCGATTAACCGATGAAGACAAAATTTCGAAAATTGATATTTCCAAGCTTTATTGAAAAAAAACGTGATATCCAATTTGGTTGAACTTCGACAAAAGTATCCTTTATATAATATAAAGCGACATAGTTTGTTTCCTCTAGGCTAGGTGATTTGAAAAAAAAAAAGTTCTAACAAAATGGATTTTAGCAATCCGATATGCATGAATCGCCAGTTTTACTATTCACATTATCACATCAGAAAACTTGAAAATTACATCACTCTGGAGCGGGAATCGAACCCTAATCTCACAATTTCAGTTCGAGAATGCTATAATTTGGGAAGGAAATTCACTTATGACCACTAAAATCTAGAACTGCGGCAGCGGTCAGCTCGACTGCTATAAAGATTTCATGTAAAATTCGACAATTACAGGGAATCTGACATTAGTCAAGGTCTTTGGATGTCATACAGCACTTGACTGTCGTTTCCGAGCGATGTTTATTCACGCAGAGTAAACGTTAAAACATACAGTTCACGGATTAAGTTCACGGATTTTGGCAAATTATTCTTTTAAAATATGGAATGTGCCAATTATCATCATGTTCGTTGGTGTTTTCATAGGGAGGCTCAGTCTCCCTGGCGTCCCCCAAGCTGCGGCCCTGGATAAAACAGCTGTTGTGTTTAACGGGTCTGGTTCATTTGCCAGACGTTTACTTCACCGAAGGGTCACTTGACCGAAAATCACTTCACCGAAAAGATTGTTTCACCAAAAGATTACTTGATCGAAACGTTCATTTCACCGAAGGGTCACTTGATCGAAAGGTACATTTTATCGAAGGGTCACTTGATCGAAAGGTACATTTTATCGAAGGGTCACTTGATCGAAAGGTACATTTTATCGAAGGGTCACTTGATCGAAAGGTACATTTTATCGAAGGGTCACTTGATCGAAAAGTTCATTTCACCGAAAGGTCTCTTTACCTAAAAGTTCATTTCATCGAAGGGTCATTTCACCGAAGGGTCAGTATATCGAAAACTTTGGATTTCATTACAGGATCTGTTGAAGCACGGTGCAAGTTTGGCAGACACCGAAACGTTAAGGGATCACACTCAAATTGCACTTTTGATTTCTCCGTGTCACAGAGAACATAAAGATTTAGTTTTATGACAAAAATAATTAATTTTAAGTCCCTAGGCCTCGGCTTAGGCCTTTTTAGCAAGTTTTAAACGTGCGTGCTCACATTCATAAGGTTTACATAAAAAGTCAAGTGAATAATGTTGCACATTTATTCAGGCAAAAAGAATCAATTTTAGGGCCCTAGGCTTCAGTTTAGGCCTTTTTAGCAAATTTTAATCGTGCGTGCTCAAAAAAGGAGCCCGAAAATTGATTTTTCCAATCTGGGGCGCTAAAATCGATTCTTTTTGCCTGAAAAAATGTGCAACATTATTAACTTGATTTTTTATGTAAACCTTATGAACATGAGCAGGCACAATTAAAATTTGCTAAAAAAGCCTAAGCCCAGGTCTAGGGCCCTAAAATTGATTCTATTTGCATGAATAAATGTGCAACATTTTTACCTTAACTTGTTATGCAAGTCTTGTGACTATCAGCACGGCAGCTTAAAATATGTTAAGAAGGTCCAGGCCTGTGGCTTTATAATTAAATGTTTTATCCCTGGGTAAAAATGCAAAATTATTAACTTGACTTTGTGTGAAAACTAATATGAGAACCCATGGCTAAAAGCGCAAAATTACTAACTCGAGTGCGTAGGTATTTCATATGAGCATGCATGACTGACATTTGCTAAAAAGGCCTAAGCTGAGGCCTAGGGACCTAAAATTGATTTTTGTATCTTAGTGAATGTGGAACATTATTCACTTGACTTCATATGTAAACCTTATGAGTATGACGTGGGGTGATTAAAATTTGCTAAAAAGGCCTAAGGACTTAAAATTAATTCTTTGTGCCTGAGTAAATGTATGAAGTTATTAACTTTGCTTGTTATATAACCCATATAAATATGAGCACTATAGCTTAAAATTTGCTAAAAGGGCCCAAATCTAGGCCCAAGGCCTTAAAATCAAAGTGTTGGGTTTGGGTAAAAATTCAACATTATTAATTTGTTTCGCTATGTAAACCTTATGAATATGAACAAGGATTAAAATTTGCTAAAAATTCCCAGATCTAGGCCTATAAAACCTTAAAATTAATGCTTTAAGGTTTGAGCTAAAAGTGCAACATGTTTTACTTTACATTTTATGTAATGCTTATGAATACGAGTAGGTCCAAAATCTGTTAAAATGGCCTGTACCAAAAAATGCCTACGGCCAAAAAATTAATGTTTTGTGGTTGAGTAAAACTGGAACATTATTTACTTGATTTGCTATGTAACCCTTATGAATATGAGCTCGGAGGATTAAAATTTGAAAAAAAGGCACCGATCCAGGCCTTGTAATTAATGTTATATTTCGAAAAACCTACTCATGGGGGGGGGTGTTTCATAGAAATTAAAAGGGTATTATTTATACAATCCGATAATGTTTAGGTGGCCAATTTTTCAAAAACCCGCACCACACTCCAACAGATCTCCAACAACAAAATTCTAAGTTTTCGATAAACTGACCATTCGGTGAAATGATCTTTCGATATACTGAACTTTTACGTAAAATAATCCTTCGGTGAAATGAAATTTTTGATCAAATGTCCTTTCGATGAAATGAAATTTTTGATCAAATGTCCTTTCGATGAAATGAACTTTTATGTGAAGTGACCTTTCGGTGAAATGAACTTTTCAGTCAAGTGACTTTCGATCAAGTGAACGATACCCATGTTTAACCTATGATAGTATTTCAACACACGAGTCTAAAACATTTTAAAAACACAAAAATATCATAATTTCCGTAGAAACACTGAAAATATGTCTCTATATATATATATATATGATTTCTACTTACGTAAACAAAATGGAGACTAATAATCTGGGATCCCACGGTAACGTTAATAAGCTCAAATTTTACTTCACAAATGCTGCACAAACATCAACTTAAAAATGTAGTTCGATCACTCCAGATGTCTTAGCTTTAGCAAATGAATATTTCGTAACTGGTAAACCGCAGAGCACATGAAACTCATCAATTTAACAATGGAAACGAGGTTCTTGGACGGATCATACGTAAAGGAGAATAAAGAAACTATAACCGCATTTTCCAAAGTGGACGGAACTTTAAAGGGAGTCGAACTTGATGACCAAGGCAAAGGTAGCTTGTACTTACATCCGTCAGAGAAAAGTGTGTACACCGTTCAAGTTATCTGGAAGTTGAGTCAGGCTTTTCTTGTTACATCTACAGCAAAATTATCAAGGAAAATAGTCTTTCGTAGAAAAAAACGAGTGAGCAACATATGGATCTTACCTAACCTACATGCAGTAGCGGTATGGCTTTCTTTTTCAGCAACAACATTTGCTCTATTGTCCTCTGTGCTCAGTGGCCTGGAATGGAAAGGTCAATTATGCCTGACGAAATTTCCATGGTCTCTCTGGGATGACTCTCTTTTGAAATTATAACATTGTGTCAGAGAACAAGAGGAAACGTCCAGCATTGTTTCCTTGAGACCTTTCTTTTCCTGGTATGTTAAGTGACTTCTGGTTGATGTCAACGGCGTTAAATTTCGGTTTCATTTCCATTCCCGCTCAAACAAGACATGCATTAGAGGAATTCTTTTCATAAGAATTCCCTCTTAATGCATGTCTTGTTTGAGGAGGAATGGAAATGAAACCCCTCAAACAAGACATGCATTAGAGGAATTCACCGGTAACATTTCCAAGACAATATTCGAACGCAGAGCAGCAACGCACCTCATCAGGCTGTTCTGAAAATCATCACCCCCACATGTGTAGAGGGAACTACACCAAATTCTTCTACATTTATTTTTAAGGAAAATATTGAAACTTTAGTAAAGAATGTCAATTTGCAACGGCATTTGTTACAAAAGGAAGTCCCGATGATCAAAGCTCACACTCATAAGGCAGGGAGACTTAGCATTTTACCCTTTTTGCGCACACTCCACACTGGAAGATAAACTGTAAAAAATAAGAGACGTGAATTCACGGAAATTTTTTTAAAATAATGTGCAGAAAAGTTGCCGGTAGGTGTCAGTATTTTAACGAAATTTCCGTGTTTTCTAACTTCAGTATTTTGACAGAATTTCTGTAGTCGGTAATTCCGTTCATTTCATAAAAATCCGTTCTGACTTTTTCGATCAGTTACTTTTCCGGCGTACAAGTTAACGAGCCCGTCAGATCATATGTAGAGGATTTTAGGAAGGGAGTGTCTGGCCCCAGGTCTTAAACAACCTTTAGGAATAGGAAGCTTGGAGATCTGTGCTAGGGTGCCCGATAGGAAAGTCACACGGAAACGAGATAGAAAGGGGAAGGAAGACGCCCTTATTTATTACTGGGGGCCAGTACCCGGGGTCAGACGCCTTAACGTACCAATCCGACGCACGGCAGATATTTAATGGTTTGAGCGTTCGTACCTGCCTGCGATAGAACCGGAGGTTCCTCCATGGCAGTCATGAAAGTTGACCACTAGGCCACCCGCGGCCCAATTAAAGAGCCCTTATTCTTCCCTGGAGGAATTTGAACCTGAGATCTTCTGAACGGGAAGCGCGTGTCCTACTGCTGAGCCAGAAATTCTCGGTGAGATTTCTCACGTGTAAGATACAACTCTAATTGCTCCACGATGAATTGTTGTTGTTATTTTTTATTTTCTTTTTTTATTGGGGCTTTAACGACCACTGTGAGCAACTCAGCGGGCTATAAGCAGTCGCCCGTCCCTAATTTAGGGTCACTGGTTCCAGCGAAGGGAGCAAGCCAGTGCCGTAAGACAAAACACAACATCTATGCCTCACCGAGATTCGAACCCGGACCATCTAGGACGAATGATCAGAAGCCATCGCTTAAACCACTGCACCACCGGGCGACCTTTTTTTGTTATTAATTACACTGTAAAAATATAAGTGGTGTGAATTCCCGGAAAATTTCTGAAAATAACGTGCAGCAAAGTTGCCGGTAGGTATCCGTCTTTTTCAGAAATTTCCGTTTTTAAAAGTGCCTGTTTATTTTAACTTCCGTATTTTTGCGGATTTCCCGTAATGACAGAAATTCCCTGTATTTCAGAAAAGACCATTTCAGGTTTTTCCGTATTTACACTGAAATTTCGCAAAATCAACGACCCTGTACTTTCCAGCCATTAACCCCAGATAAACTTTCCGCTAAGATCAAGATCGAACTCTCGACGTTTGAGCTGGCTCAACAATTGACCCGCGCTTTTAACAACTGAGCCACGAACGCTCAACAATCCGACTCACGTACATCATAACACGAATTCCGCGATGATGAATTTTTTTTTTTTTTGTCATTAATGTGAGTGATTTAGTCATTTTATTTTCTGTTGGAGCTTATTATTTTTCTGAATATGTTTGTAATTTTTTTTTTCTGTAGGAGAACTTTTCACAAAATAAGCATTTTTCATCCTAATTTTTCGAAGCAACAAAATGCTCTGCAGCTTGATTTTTTGAAACAGACAATGACTTTCAGTTATCTTTAAAAAATGTGAAATGTACTTTTTTATAGTATTATTTCACACCCACACACACACACAAAACTAACCATAAAATTTACTGTTGATAGCTATAATAGCTTTTGCCTTAAGTTGTCCAAAGACTGATAACTTACATTGACATCGTATAATCATCTGTATAATAAGTTAAGTACCCGGTTTCTTACAGTAACACAATATATAATAAATAGCTCGTGCGCAAAATAGGGGAGAGGAGAAAAAATATCCTGTGCCACAATGAACAAAATTGAGATATGCTATCCACATACGGAACTTAAAAGTTTAATCAAACCTCGAGTACTGTCACCCATCGCTTCTATTACCGGTAATTTCTCATCATACGGATACGGAAAAAGTGAAAACGGAGATTTCCCGTTAATATACGAAAGAAATTGCGGAAAGGTTTCTGAAAATTAAAATTCAGAATTTTTTGTTAACACATCTCTAAAACGGTAATTTACCGTCAATATAAGAAACTGCGGAAAGGTTTCTGAAAATTCAGAATTTTCCCGTGTTACGAAAAATCCGTGAAATTAAGGTTTCTTTCCGTCATTTCACGGAAAGAGTTGTATCAGAAATATGCTTCGTTAAGTCACGAAAGAAATGATCGAAAGTTGCCCGTGAATTTCAGAATTTTTTTTTACAGTGTAGTCACCTTATTTTGTGTTGGAGCTTATTATTTTTCTGAATACGTTTGTAATAGTTCTATTTTCTCTATGGGGGGGACATATCACAAATTACGCAATTCTTTCATTGCATCTTTTCGAAGTAACAGAATACATTGCAAGTTATATCTAAGTTTCATTCTCGATGGCTGTGATGGTTACCAGCCGTCTCCATGGGTTTGGTATAGTAACCCTCACAGCCATCGAGAATGAAACTTAGATATAACTTTCACTTGTATAATTATTTTTAAACATTATAGTTTGTGTCTTTTAAAGTTGGCAACACAGGAATGTTAAACAGATGTGTGACGGAGGCTTTCTTGTGATGTATAAATACGGGATAGCTCCCCATGATTCGCGGCACATAGTCCTGATGATGGGGACATGAGATCCCTGAAAGTACTTGCCTTTTATTGTAAATAGTGTTTTTAATTGTAAATAAATGTATTTTAATTTGCCGTTGGAGACACGGTTTGAATTAATCGTACGTTTCGACAGCATATGTATAGTAATTCTACAGTTTTCGTGCGAAATATATTATTGGTATCAGGCTTTAATATCTTTCCCAATATCAACGCTCACAATGTATTCACAATCTCTACATCTCCACAATTTCAAGATCGTCATTTTATGTTGTTCTGACTAACTGTCAGCGTTACTCAAAAGCACAAGCTCTTCGTGGAGCTAATCTGCCCTTCAGTTAGAAAATGTAGTAACTAAATTTACATAAGAAAACAGATACTCAAAAAGAAAGTTAAAGAGTGGTATAAGTAACAAGTACTTGATAATGTACAGTATGTAACACAGAATCATGTCCCTGTGGAAGACAAATTTAGCTGTAAGTATAGAACGATTCTTCATTTTAAAAATCCCCACTGATCAGCTGACGATTCAGCGGAGATGTGCTTCCTAAGTAAGATATTTTGCCCAAAGCAAAATCCCCAAAGTAAGGGATATTTAAGATAGTCCGCCAGGTTTCCACAAAATTCGGTTTCTTGAACATATGTGAATTATTTAGTTTATAGATGCTATTCACTTGAGATCACGTTTGTTATTTACTTTGTCTTTCTTTAGTCAAACTCTGCAGCACCTAGGTGAAGAAAAATACAGTGCAGGAATTTGGGCAGATCTCATTACATCATGGAAAGATTATACATAGCAGCGGTGCGTATTTTATCATGGCCCGGATGCAAAACCATTAATAAAATACCGCTCCACGCAAGAAAATAAAAATATTGAAATCTTAGAACATGGAAAAAATCTGTACACATACAATCGTAATCTGTATATTTATTCTACTTATCAGCTAATTGAATAAGCAATATACTCAACTGATATTTTATGAATGCATAATTTTTGTTTTGTAGATTACATACACTCACGGACAATGAAATTTGCGCACCAACAAAGAAGCATCGGAATGAACTGAAATTTTATGGACGTAATGATACAAACGAATGATACACATGATGGCAAAAACAGAGCTGCAGGACAATTACAGAAGGATCTGTGGCACGCAGTCCGTCATCTACAATAGTGGGGCGATACATGCGGCATGGAGACGAACAGACGCCTGACGTTGTCCTGCGGCAAACTGGCTCACACGAGTTGGACGGTGTGCTCCAAATCCCAGATAGTGCGGCACGGCGGCAGCCGGCGTTTCAACTGGTCCTACACATGCTCGATAGGGGACATATCTGGGGAGCGGGCAGGACATGGAAGTGTCTGGACATGACGTAGGCAGTCCTGGGCAACCCGAGCCGTGTGCGGGAGGGCATTATCCTGCTGGAATAGCGCACCTGGAATCCCGGCCAGGAATGGGAGCACATGGGGCCGTAGAATCTCATCCACATAGCGCTGGCCCATCAGTGATCCACGTACCACTACTAGAGCTGATCGGCTATCGTAAGCAATGGCTCGCCAGACCATAATGCCTGCAGTGGGGGAGGTGTGGCGCTCGATAGCGAGGTTGGGATTGTGCCGTTGACCCGGGGACCTCCACACCCGGACACGATGATCACCTGTCTCCAAAATGAAGGGGCCCTCATTGCTAAACACAACACGTCACCAGTCTGTAGCATTGCACTTCGCTCTGGCCTGGCACCACCGCACACGGAGCCGGCGATGTTCCGGTGTAAATGTCAGCACAGTAAGGGGCGCTGGAATCGCATATTTGCTTTCGCGAGGCGTTGGGAAATGGTTCGTGAGTACACAGGAGCCGCTACATCTGCCTGTATAGTGGACCGGGTCTCTGTGGGATCCGTTCGTACCTGTCGCACGATCCGTCGATCCACTCTACCGGTGGTCCTCCTGGTCCGTCCGGAGCCGCTCCGCCGTGTGGCAGTGCCGTCACGTGTCCGCTGCTCCCAACACATTCGGACGGTATGGTCAGAACGATCCACGTGGCGGGCTATACGGCACGCCGACTACCCTGCGGTTTTCAGCCCGATGGTCCGGCCTCTCTCAAAGTACGTAAGTTGCATAAATCAATGTCTCTGGCGCCTACCCAAAATTCTTGTCACTTTGTACTCTTGCTTGTGTTGGCCGGTGCTTTTGGCTTTCATGGGGCATCGACTACACGCCGGTTTAAAAGGCTGCCGATTCGTTTTTGCAGCGCCACCACAGGGTGTGCGGTCATGCGCACTCGCACCAAACGTGGATCATTTACATACCAGCACGCACTCTAGCGATTCTAATGAGATAGTAATAATAATTGAGAATATGTTGATATCATTCATGAGTTATGTGTACTTTGACTTCACTGAAATTCTACAGTAAGCAAACTGCAGTTGTTTGTAATAAAAATCATGACATAGATACTTCTTCACAAAGAGAAATACATAAATACAACTGTCATTATTGCAGAAAAATATGAAATAAAAAGAACAGAAGACTGATTTTTGTATTTATTTTCAAAATTTCACATCAGTAATCTTTCTTTAGTCCGGATCCATTTCTTCATTACGAAATCAAATTACACTTCTTTGCTTCTTCACTCTCTATGCTTAATATCGTTAAAGATGACAAACGATCTTGGGTCATAGTTGTTTTTAAATGTTTTAATTATATTTTGCTTGCTAAATGATCTTCCGGAATTTGCGACGGTTAATGGATGTGATGTACTACAGAGGTGACGCACATGTCAAGACGGCAAGTAGCAGTGAAAAGCACTTGTCGGTGAAGCTTAATTCGGAAAGCATTCGGCTACGGAGCAGAGGGAAGCAGGTTCGACTTTTGTTCGGTTTTCATTACCGGCAAAATGGCCCGAACGTAAAATGAATCTTCTGGACGTTGGGTTCTTCGAAAAATGTGTGACATTTGTTCCACACGTCGTCTGGAATTAATCAGAATTCCTTCTTCTACAGTGAGCTCTCCTTCAAACGTGGTTTTCCGGCTGACCTGGAAACATGATTCTGTCCCAGCCCTTTCTCAAGGGGGTTATATATGTGATGTACTACAGAGGTGAGGTAGTGAAAAGCACTTGTCGATGTAGTTTAGTTGGAAAAACATCCGGCTCCGGTGTGAAGGATGCGGTTTCAATATCAGTAACCAGTAAAATAGCTTTTACGCTATATGGTATAGCCAAAAACGACTCAAATCGATCATCAAGTTTAGGAAAATATCGCTGTAATGAGATCAACTGTGGGATGAAGAAGCTCTTCAGAACCTTGGAATTTCTTGTTTTCCGCCAAATTTTTCCAGTTCATCTGATACGTCAGCACTAAATTTAACGAATTCATCAGCTGATGTTAATATACACCGACGAGCCATTCCATTATGACCACCCCCAGTCTAGAGAAATGAGCGAACCAGGAGACCGAACGGTGGCGCAGATGATCAAAAATGATCAAATGTAGAGGATTTTAGGAAGGGAGTGTCTGACCCCATGTATTAAACACAACCCTTAGAAATAGGAAGCTAGGAGATTTGGGCTAGAGTGCCCGATAGGAAAGTGGCACGGAAGCGAGGTAGAAATGGGAAGGAAGACGCCCTTATTTATTACCGGGGGGGGCAGTACCCGGGGTCCGACGGCTTAACGTGCCCATCCGACGCACGGCGGATATTTAGTGGATCGAGAGTTCGTACCTGCCTGGGATCGAACGTAAAGTCTTCTTCATGACAGTCACGAACGTTGCCCACTAGGCAACCCGCGGCCCGGTGGCGCAGATGAAGTTCACAGAGCAGTATATATACAACCCGAGGACCGGCTTTCGGTTAGTAGAGTGTTCGGGTTCAGAACAGGAAAAGCTGCCGATTTATCGGCAGCTTTTCCCAATCTGACTCCGCTTAACCACTAAATATCGTCGGATGGGCACGTTAAGCCGTAGGACCCCGGGTACTGCTGGGTCCGACGGCTTAACGTACCCATCTGACGATATTATATATATATAAATCGCTCTTCGTTCATAAATAAGGGCTTAACGTGCCCATCCGACGATATTATATACATAAATCCAGGTTCGTTTATAAATAAGGGTTTAACGTGCCTATTCGACTATATAATATACATAAATAATAACGTCGGATGTGCAAGTTAAGCCCTTATTTATGAACGTTTACATACATGAGGGTTAGGTCAGAACAGGGAGGAGAGAATTGAAGCCTGAGGCGACGAGGGGGTAATCAATCTTAAGACAGAATAGATGAAATATTGTTGATACCATTGTGATCGAGTGTTTGAGGATCTTTTCTGATTAAAAGTTGTCAAAGATGTCCATATTGTTAAGAAATACGAAATGTAAATGTTTTATTTTGTTGGATAGCATAATTTACTAACACTACTACTTGTTCCCCATAAATATTCTTTTCAACACATTGAGACACGGTTAACATGCATTCACCACTATCTACTAATATATTAACATTAAGTTTAATTGATGTAAGTCATTTTATTTCTTGACTAGTGCTTTTTATAAAGGGAGATCTGGACTTTTCAGGTCACTTTTGGCCTTTTCCTCATCTCCCTAGCTCTTATACACTACATTGACAAAAAACGCTGGACACCCCTTTAAAGGCAAATGAACGGATCCGCTGCGTTGTTACGAAGCACGGTACAGCTGCAAATAGTATAAAAACAAGCCTGCAGCTGACCGCGATCATATCGCACTGTGAGACTGAGTGAAAACGTTGCGGCGGTAGTGAACTGACTTTGAGAAAGGAAAGATTGCTGGGTGTCATATTAGTGGGTTGTCCATAAGAGAAACAGAGAAGCGTTTAAACATACCAAAGTCAGCTGTTTTGGATGTAGTGAATAAGTGGAAGACACTTCCAAAGTGGAATATATAGAGCTATGCAAGGCAGTACGAAAAAGTATCACTGAAGACGTAAGGAAATTCAACTGTGAACTAGTGAGGAAAGCAATTGAAAACAACCAAAGCCTAAAGGTAGCAAAGGGACATCTCAGTAAGGGAAGAAAACAGATTATGGCACTGAGAAAAGAAGATGGTTCTGTAACAAGAAATAGAGGCGAAATTTTGACAAGAGTGAAAGATTTCTACTCCAAATTATATGAAAGGGATGATACATGTACTCCTGACATCATGAAAGGTACCAGTACCAGAGTTCTTCCAGTCCTCCCAGCAGAAATTGCACATGCAATCAAGAACATGAAGCGGGGGAAGCTCCAGGAGAAGATGGAATTACTGTAGACATCATACAAGAAGCAAGTGGAGAAATCGAAACAGTACTCGCCCAAATTTTCACTGGATGCCTTAATGAAGGGAAGATTTCTGAGGATTGGAACACTGCTACAATGATCCTGCTACATAAAAAAGGTGACATTGAGGATCTCAGGAACTTCAGACCTATCAGCCTCCTATCAGTGGTTTATAAAATCTTCACTAAAGTTCTTTCACACCGCTTGAAGGTAACACTGGACATGGCTCAACCGAGAGAACAAGCTGGATTCAGGAGTGGCTACAGCACAATAGATCATATCCACGTACTGAGAGAACTAATTGAAAGAGCGAGGGAATATGAACTTCCATTGTGCATGGCTTTTATCGATTATGAAAAAGCCTTTGCTTCGGTGAAACCATCAGCAGTTACAATGGCTCTGAAATCCTGCGGTATTGAAGATCCATACATTAATATTATTAATAACATACATCTATGAAAATGCAAGTGCAAAGATTCGGCTGTTTGAAAATACAACACACATAAAAATTGGAAAGGGAGTGAGACAAGGTGACACCATATCTCCAAAGCTCTTTAATGCCACATTGGAAAATGTCTTTCAATCACTGAACTGGGAAAACAAAGGAATAAAAATTAATGGAGATTATCTAACCCACCTTCGTTTTGCTGATGACAGTCATTTTTGCAACTACCCCATCAGAGCTGCAGAGTATGATCCAGGAACTTGCTGACAAGAGTAAAGAAGTGGGATTAAAAATGAACTTTCAGAAGACAAAAGTGATGTTCAATGCTTTTACAAGAAATGAAGATTTATCGATTGATGGAGAAAAGCTGGAGATAACAGACACGTACGTTTAACTCAGACAGCAGATATCAAGTGAGGGTCACATTGATGAAGAAATTAATCAGCGTACAAAACTTGCCTGGAGAGCTTTTGGAAGAAACAGCATAATTTTAAAGAGCAATATGCCATTACGTCCTAAAAGAAAAGTGTTTGATCTATGCATCCTTCCAGTGCTTACGTATGGTGCAGAGACATGGACCTTAACTAAAAGAGACATACAAAGGCTGCAGACAACTCAAAGCAGCATGGAGAGGTGCATGCTTGGTGTAACCAGGAGAGATAAGAAGAGGAACTCGTGGATCCGAAAAATGACAAGAGTGGAAGACGTCACGATCAGAGTTAAATCCCTGAAATGGCAATGGGCCGGACATACTGCCAGAAGGACAGACCATCGATGGACAGCCGAAATTTTAGATTGGATTCCAAGGGACAGGAAAAGACCCAGAAGAAGACTACATGGGAGATGGGTGGATGAAATTCGAAAGTATGCGGGAGTGACATGGAGGAGACTGGCACAAGACAGACCGTCGTGGAGGAAACTTGGGGAGACCTTCGTCCAGCAGTGGATTGATAATGGTTGACGATGATGATATCAAACTAGAAAGTATTCGATTCGTAAAATCGATCAGATTACAATAACACAGGGTAATTCAAAATGATTGCCCCGATTACAAACGACAATACCTGGTTTATGAGCATACAGAGATCAGATTGTTGCACAAAAAAGAAGGAAGTTCAGAATTTTGTTTCCATACCTTACAAATGTTCTATGTGACTCCCCTGTGTCACGCGGACAACTTCTAAACGGTAATCCATTTTACGCCATCCATTATGAAGCATGTCCGTAGTCAGCGCCGGCTGGGCCATAGGGGCAACCGGGGCGGTCGTCCCGGGTCTCGCGCCTTTAAGGGGCCCGCAGTATAAGAAAAACAAAATTTTAGTTAGAATTTTTTACAATTATTATTTTTTCTGTGTAAGTTTTTGGGTGCGAGGCCCCTAAAAAGATGTTTCTGCTTTTCTAAGTTTTTTTGTTGGGTTTTTTCCAATCCCCCGGTTTTCGAAAAAGGTATCGCCCTTCGCCGTACAAATGCGGAGATCTGTAGACTTCAAGTGATTTTTGTAACGACCTTGATATTTTCCGAATTCACCAAATCGCAAATTTAATTTCATCATTTTGTATGTATATATATATTAATTTTTTATATTTAACAATTTGCTTTTGTATATTTAACAATTTGCATGCAACCCTTATACTTCAATTTAAATGAAATAAAAAAGAACAATATCAAAGTTGGTTTCGGGCTACACATGGAGGCCATTTATTCAGTGACTTTAAAAACATTACTAGAAATTAAAAAAAATCATATATGAGCGCGTATAAAAGTTTAAAAAGTCGATAATTTGTCAGTTACTCCATTTTGCATTAAAAATCAATCACTAAAACGTAACAGGAGAAAAACTATTTATACGAATTTATTATTTCTACACTAAAATATTCGCAATCCAAAAATTTGCGCCACTCACGTAGCTTTTTGTCATTTTGTGAAGCAGTTTTTATACAATAAGTGAAAATACAACCTCAACCCCATCTCTCCGGAAAGAAAATCTTAGATTTTAAATGTTTTTACTCTCTCTCTCTCTCTCTCTGAACTTTCAATGCATGTTCTGGTCTTTTTCTTGAGCTTAAAAGCAAATGCTTCTTTGAGATAATCATTTTATCTTTATGATAGTTTTCGTTTTGAAGTACTACAGAGGTGAAGCACATGTCAAAAAAGGAAAAGTTACAGGAATAAATTCCGTCGGTGTACCTTAATCGGCAAAGCATTCAGCTGCGAAGCGCAGAGGGATGCGAATTCGTCGCAGTCACTGGTAAATTTGTGGGTTTCACATCCTGTGTATTCTTTCCCGACCTCTTTCACGTAATGACTTTATTAAAATATGAGATTTATTTCTTAGTGCAAGCAATGAAAATTTGCTCCGGGGCCTTGCAATGAAATTGCTCCCCGGGCCCCGCAAAAGCTCCATCCGGTCCTGTCCGTAGTCATGGATGCCAGTGCAAGCTGAATGCGCATCTTTAGTTCTTGCAGTGTTCTCGGCAAAGGTGGCACATACACATGGTCTTTGACATAGCCCCCCCCCCCCCCCCCCAAAAAAGAAGTCAGAAGGAGTAAGGTCCGGACACCTTGGGAGGGGGGCACTTGCAGAAAATCTGCAAGGAAAACGTCTTTTCTGCTGCGGTCGCCATTTCTTCCCACTGGCTTTGGCGCACGGGCAGCTCACTTTCCTGCGTCCCCATAGCAACACAGCAGTAGGTTCCAATGAAATTCGAAACTTCTTTCTTGTGTAGGGATATCAGCTGTCCATTTATCTTCATAAACACATTATTGTCATTTGTAATCGGGGCAACCATTTTGAATTACCCTGTATATTAATAACTGATGCTGAGGTCCTTGGATTGTATAGACATGCGAAAAGTGTTCCATGAACGAAAAGGAGTTAAAGATTTCTTGTCTAAATGTTCTTACTACAACCCTCTTATGGACTGACAGACAACCCTACACTCGGCAGATATTTCGAATTTAGTAATTAGTTAAAGTCAGTGCTGTGTAGTTAAACAGTAGAAAAACAATACTAGCGTCTCGCGACAGCGATATCCACATGTATCGAGTTATCTCATTGGCAGCAATAAAACTGGCACCCACCAATTGGCGACCGGCACTGAAACAGCACTTGTAGTTCGTATACGTCGTCGAAGTCGTGACACAGGTTGTTTGCATCTTAGTTAACATTAGTTTCTTCATCGGCGGCTGTCGGCAAAAATCGAACAATTTAACCTGTTTGAAGTATACACCCAAATATAAAAATGGCTGTTCTTCCACAAACGGGCGCATTCCTCGTTTCTCACAGCTAAGACAGCGGAACGCTAGAACAGCTCCGCGAGCAATCTACTGTTTTCGATCTGGCAATGCATCTGTTGTTGTTTACATTCGAATGCAAACATTATGGGTGGTTATCTTTGCATTCTGTTCTTATTTTTTTATTCATCATGATGACTAACGTTGGTTTCATCAAAAAAGATAAAAAATATTTCGTGTACTAAATGAAAACCATAACTGAGATGTTGAAAAAGAACTAAAAAAAAAAGAACGATCTTACCGCTATATACGTTGGGAGAGTGATAAAAATTATACTTTCGTATTTACAGTAAGTATTTTAATTCGTACTGAGAAATATATAGCAAAAGACAATTAAAGAAGAAAAGCAGCGATATTTATTGCCATTCGTGATTCCTTATTATTTCAAGGGTGGGTATAGCGAACCATATCTTTCACACCATGATATGCATGTTTTTCTATCTCGTACGACATCGTTAATGAGACTATACAAATTCCATTGAGGCATTATAAAATATAACAGACCAATTCAACGACAACTTCATGGAATTTTAATACTATCGAAGGGTAATATTACCTCTCTTCTCTGTGGGTAATATGGACGGACAACTTAATATTTACTGAGCGTTGCCAGATCGAAAACAGTAGATTGCTCGCGGAGCTGTTCTAGCGTTCCGCTGTAAACAACTAGTGCCGTTTCAGTGCCGGTCGCCAATTGGTAGGTGCCGGTTTTATTGCTGCCAATAAGATAACTCGATACATGTGGATATCGCTGTCGCGAGACGCTAGTGAAAAACAATCCGTTTAATAAAAGTGCTGAGGAATCCAAATGAAAAAGAATCGCGTTCATACGCACAAATAAAGGGAAAATTGAATTCACCTGAATTTAATTATCTAGGCATACCGGCACATGATATTTTCGTTGCCAAGTTTTCACCATTTGAAACACGAAATATTTCCATAGTGCTGACGTCATTTGCTAACATTTCTCAATAATAGTGGTTCCATTTGCACGTACAGACTTCACTGGCGTTTAGAGTAATATTTCCTTATCCGTCTTAGAATCAGTTGTATTTTTGATCAAAAACAAATTTTTACCGAGTATCCCGAAGAACTAGTCTTTCAGATCGTGTCAGATCGCATATACATTTCTTGTAAAATTAGTGCTAGGAAAATTCATGTATTATTTTTCCTTTCCTTAGGCAAACATTTCATCATTCTTCTGCCACGGCCTTCAAAAACCAAAGGACATTTATAGCAAACAATGGTATCTTCTAATAACAATCTTTCACTTATTTTGCTCATGACTGATATTACGAATGGATTATTTCGTAATATCAGTCATGTTATGAGAGAAATAAAAGTTCAATTTTTGCTTAATACGAATGGATTCATACCAAGGACAATCAGACAATATTTTTTTCACGCATCTGATAACTTTCGATACTGCCTGACCTGAGACTGCACGCAGTTTCCTATTAGTATCATAATTTTACTATATATTAAATTTTATATACACTATAAAATTTAATATATAGTAAAGGTCACCGGACACCCCTTCAAAGCAAATGAACAGATCCGCTACGATGTTAAGATAAGCGGTACAACTGCAAACGGTATAAAAACAAGCCTGCAGCAGACAGATATCATATCGCACTGTGAGGTAGAGTGAAAATGTCGCTGCGGGAAGGAATTGACTTTGAGAAAGGAAAAATTGTTGGGTGTTATATTAGTGAGTTCTCCATAAGAGGAACCGAGAGACGTTTAAACCTACCCAAATCAACTGTTCTGGATGTACTGAATAAATGGAAGACACATGGCGTGCCTGAAGCAGCAAAACGTACCGGCAGATCAAAGAAAATCAGTGATAGAGGACGTCGAAGATTCAGGAGAGTCGTTACAGCTAATCGACAGAGTACTGCACAAGACCTCAGTGTGCAGGTGAGTAACAATGCTGGAACCTCGGTATGTAAACGTACCGTCCGCAGAGAACTTCATTCCGTGGGTTACCGTGGTCGTGCGGCTGCTCATAAGCCTTTCATCTGCACTTGGAATGCTACTCGTTGGTGTAAAGAACATTTATCGTAAACCGTAGATCAATCGAAACGAGTCCTATGGACTGATGAATCCAGATACACGATCCATCAGTCTAATGGCCGTGTGTGGGCATGGCGGCAGCCGGGGGAACGCTATTTACCACAGTGTACTGTTCCTACGGTCAAGTTTGGAGCTCGCAGTGTACTCGTATGGGGGTGTTTTTCGTGGTATGGTCCCGGCCCATTTGGTTATCGTGGACAAACCTGTTGACCAGCACATCTACCTCGATATTCTGGACAATTATGCCCTACCAACTCTGTGGAAATACTATGGAAACGAGCCTTGTTGGTACCAGCAGGATAATCACCGAGCCATAAAGCAAGGACTGTTACGGCGTGGTTCCGTGTCGTGCGTGGACTGGCCAGCACAGAGCCCTGATCTTAATCCCATACAGAACCTATGGGATGAATTAGAGCACCGTATAAGAAGTTTGGAACCAAAGCCTACTACTAAGCAGAGGTTAGCGGCATCATAATGTACTGAATGGAAGCGCATACCTATCGCTGTGTTCCAAAACCTTGTCGAAAGCATGTCTCGAAGGGTCAGTGCATGCATTAAGGCCAAAGATGGACCGACACCGTACTAAAGTACACTGAAGAGCAATTGAATTAGAGATACCTGTCTAGTAACGTGTAGCACCACCTTTCGCCCTGATGGCGGCGGCGATTCGCCTCGGCATGGACTCTACAAGATTTCGGAAGTGTTGGGAAACCATACGGATCCACGACCCCTGAACAAGCTCCCACAGTTGACGAAGATTTGATGGAGGGGGGTCAGAGCCTCGAACGTCTCTCTCTATGGCATCCCAGATGTCCTCGATGGGATTGAGGTCAGGTGACCTAACTGGCCAAGGAAGCGAGGTCACGTCGGTGGAGTGTTCATCCAACCATTCGGATACAACTCGGGAGCGATGGCACGGTGCATTGTCTTGTTGCACGATGAGGTCCCCAGTGGGATGTTGAAGACGTACAAACGAAAGCAAATGGTAGTCTAGGATATCCCGGTAACGTTGACCTGTGAGGGACGATGTCACACGTACCAGGGTTCCCATTTCAGTCCACCAGAACAGTCCCCAAACGAGAATGCCACACCCACCAGCTTGAAGAGTACCCTGCTGGCAAGAAGGATCCATCGCTTCATGTGGTTTGCGCCGTACTCGTATCGTTCCATCCGCATGTACCAACGTGAATCTCGACTCATCAGTCCACGCAACATTTTTCCACATATCTACTGTCCAGCAGCGATGTTCCCGCGCCCATGCTAATCTTTGCACCCTGTGGTGTGCGGTCAGCAGCGGTAACCTCATAGGACGATGGCTTCTGTACCCCATAGCGAGGAGATGGTTCTGGATGGTGTGGCTGCTTACACGTTTTTGTGCACCAGCGTTAAATTGCCGAGTGATTTCTTTCACTGTGGCCCGTCTATACGCTGTTACAATGCGAGCTAGCCGACGATGACCCCGCTCATCCACACGCTGTTGTCCACGGCAGTTGGCCCTTGCAGGGATGGTTTTACCGGATTCGATGTATATCCCAGTGCCTGCACGACTTCCGAGATGGAGTGACCCATTCGTCGGGCACCGACAATTTGCCATCGATCAAATGCGCTCAGATCCTTCGTCTTACCTATACTGCGTCCGACTCTTACTGATTCCCGTCGCATCACTCCTTATATTGTCGGATCGCTGGATACGTCATGCCGTTTCCATTTACAGGGCCGCCCTCAGCGCCACATTTGCATAACGCCAGCTGTCTCTAATTCAATTGCTCTTCAGTGTATGTCAATAAATGCTATGTTATGTTTATCTTCTAGGTGTCCGGTGACTTTTGTCAATACAGTGTATATTGGGTTGGTGCGAATAAAATGCTCGGCAAAGGATCAGCACACGTGTACGACGAGAACAGAAAAGTAAGACAACTTACCTCGGCAAAATAATCCCCAACGGGATCAACACATAGTTGCCATCTGACCGGCAAGGCCATGATCCCGGAACGAAAAAAGTCTTGCAGCTGGGGCCCGAAGGAGTTATCAACTGCACGTTGAACCTCTTGTCTGTCGAGAACTGTTTTCTGGACAAGAAGTGATCCAGGCGACGAAACAGATGATAGTCCGTCGGAGCCAAGTCCGGGGAATAATCGGGATGAGGCAGTGCTTCATAGCCCTACGCACTTAGTGTCAGCATCGTTCGTTGAGCGACATGAGGGCGGCCGTTGTCCTGGAGCAGAAAAACACCATGTCTGTTGACCAAAGCCTGTTGTTTCTGCAGCAATTTCTGGTGAAACTGGTGTAATTCAGCATAATAACATTCTGCATTGATGGTTTTGCCTCTTGCCAAGAAACTCCAATGAATTATCCCAGCCAGCTGTGAAACACCAGACAAGGAGCATCATCTTCTTGGTACGTAGGGGTGGCTTAGGATGCCGTCCAGCAGTCTGTGCCTTGCTTAACCATTGTGCTGATCGTTTCCAATTATAATGAAGGGCACACTTCTCGTCGCAGGTGACGATTCGATGCAGTAGAAGTTCCTGTTTATTCCTGGCAAGCAGCGACGTGCAGACTTCCAAACGCCTTGTCTGTGCAGCTTTTGACCTCACCCAGCGAAGACAGACGCAGGACAACTGTCTTGGGGTGGACACCTACCTCTGCCACTCTGCCGCTGTCTCCCTCACAACATGTTTTGTTTTTTTTTGTTTTTTTTAGTTGGAGGTTTAACGACCACCGTGAGCAACTCAATGGGCTATAAGCAGTCGCCCGTCCCTAATTTAGGGTCACTGGTTCCAGGGAAGGGAGAGAGCCAGTGCCGTAGAACAAACACAACATTCATGCGCCTCCGATATTCGAACCCGTACCCCTTTCGGACGAATAATCAGAAGCCATCGCTTAGAGCACTGTGCCTGCCGACACGTGTTCCGGAGGTCCGCTTCAACCACACGTAACAGAACATCGTCAGAAACAGCAATAGGTCGGTGACCACGTGCTTCGTTTTGCAGGTCCTTATCTCCGCTTCGAAACTTCACAAACCATCGCCGAATGGTTCGTTCGTTGGCTGTATTCTCCCCAAACGCTTTGTTAACGTTTCGAGCGGCAATTCCTGCAGAAAGGCCCAGTTTAAATTCATACAGGAAGATGACTCTCAAATCCGACGTCTGCATGTTTCCTTGAAAAGCTACGTTACGTCCAAACAAACCACGCCTGAACCTTGTTCTTCACACACGTGCTAGCTATTTATAGTAACTCTGTGACGTAATACACGCAACACCTATGTGTGGTTCCATTCCGCTGTGGTGGGAGCCTGTCTCCACTGTTCGTTCGCACCGGACATTTCATTTTGCACCAACCCAATATACACTGGCGTGCAAAAATTAAGGACGAGACGGTTTTTCGAATGTAATGTCGTGCAGAAGGGTTCCACATCGACTCAAATCATACCATAAGATCCCAAAGATGTAAGAATATGGGACAAGTGAGCAAAACCGTCCAAACAAGGAATCCAAAGGATACAAAGGCACTTTATTGAAAAGGTAGCTTCTGGCACAACTGGACAGAAGACAGAAACGTCCATGTGACGGGCGGCTGCCAAGAAAAATCCAGTTTTTAGTATGGGATATGATCGCCCCTGACTGCGTTGCAGGATTTACAACGTCTGTCCATGCTGAGGACAAGGTTGTCAAGGAGCTGTTGAAGCATCGCGGCCCATTCCTCATGTAGCGCCAATCGTTGCTGGCGGCTGGTGAGGTACTACCAAGCGTCTCCCGAGAAGGTCCCACACGTGTTTGATTGAATTTAGGTCCGGAGACCTTGTGGGCCAATCCATGCGTTGAATATCTTCACTCTCCAACAGCTCTGCGACAGCCACTGTACGATGAGGTGTAGCGTTGTCGTCCATGAAGAGGAACTCAGGACCCACAGCACCTCTAAACAGACGCACGTGAGGCAAGAAAACCTCGGTACAATAGCGGACACCAGTGACTGAACCTCCTTGGAAAATGTGGAGGTCAGTACGGCTACAAAGCATGATACCGCCACAATCGAGAACTCCGCCTACTCTAAACCGGTTCCTTTCGATGATGTTGGATGTGTAATTGCGTGTTTCCTGCTCTCTCCAGATGTGTATACGTCCAGAATCGCTCATCAGACTAAATCAGCTCTCGTCCGTAAAGAAAACTCTACCCCATTGCTGATGTGTCCAGTTTTTGTGTTCCTGGCACCACAGAAACCGCCGTCTCTGATGAGCAGGCGTTGATGGCACACACCGTACTGGTCGTCGTGCAAATAGACTACCTTTGTGCAGCCTCCAGGCCACGGTAAAACGCGATAACGGACGTCCAGTTGTCTATTGCATGTGCCTTGCGATTTCTCCAGCTGTCTGCCGTCTGTCTCTTCTCGCCTGTAGGACAATATACCGGTCGTCCGCCGCTGTGGTTGCTCAAGGACGACCACTGCTAAACTCTCGGACAGCTGTTCCTGTCGTTTGAAATGCTCTCCAAGCTCGTGAAACGATGCTGTGAGCGATCCCGAACTCCTCGGCCACACTAGTCACACTTCGACCTTCTTCCAACTTCCCAATGACGCGACCTCGGGTAAAGTCATCCAGATGTCGTCTACTGGATTGCCTGTTGGCCATATCACACTGTGGCAGCAACTCGACGTCGTTCAAACCGATGTACACCGTACAATAGCTTTCACCGAATTGCTGAGCGTACACCGCCCGTGTGCTTTATACCCTTCCAACACTTTGCCCCCTACGTCATGCTGCAGATATGCGCATGCCCTACCGTACCGGACCCTAGTCTATCTCGTGAGTGGTCTTTCGGTACGTTCTGCCTGCTCGTTCCGCTGTTATGCTAATTTCTCTTCTTCGTCCTTAATTTTTGCACACCAGTGTATATATATAAAATACATAAACAACGCAGACACTACAAGCACAATAGAACTCTATTAAATATGTGACAACCATAAATAATATAAGGTCAGCCAACGGGTGCCAATCTTCAGGGGAGGATGCACCCGACGGCTGAGTTTCCGACAGGTTTCATGCGGACGTCCTGATTTAGCAACCCCCACCGAATAAAAATAAATTGGACATTCCATCCTCCCTACCTGTCAGGAAATATACTTTAAAATCAACTTAAGTAACAAATTTAAACATTCAAAATAAACCTACCTTAAGCCTGACTAGTGCCCACGACCGGTAAACACAATTTACCGTGGCCATCCACCTTTAGAGTTCATAATTAGTTTAATGTGTAGGCAAAGGGTACGTTCAGAATTATATAGAAAAGGAGTGTAGTTGTCCTTCCCCACTGTAAAATATACCATGTATGCTAGGTAAGAATGGTTAAATGCTCCGGGGCAATATATTTTTGCAATTTTATATTTACTATGTTTTTGTATATATATATATATATATACACTGATGAGCAATTGAATTAGAGACACAGCCGCCCCGATGGCGCAGTGGACTAAGCGATGGCCTCTGATCATTCGACCGAACGGGGTCCGGGTTCGAATCCAGGTGAGGCATGGATGTTGTGTTTGTCTAACGGCACTGGCTCTCTCCCTTCCCTGGAACCAGTGACCCTAAATATTAGGGACGGGCGACTGCTTATAGCCCATTGAGTTGCTCACGGTAGTCGTTAAACCTCCAATCAAAAAAAAAAAAAAAAAAATTAGAGACAGCTGGCGTTATGCAAATGTGGCGCGCCGTCCCGGTGGCGCAGTGGTCTAAGCGATGGCCTCTGATCATTAGTCCGAAGGGGTCCGGGTTCGAATCCCGGTAAGGCATGGATGTTGTGTTTGTCTTTCGGCACTGGCTCTCTCCCTTCCCTGGAACCAGTGACCCTAAATTAGGGACGGGCGACTGCTTATAGCCCATTGAGTTGCTCACGGTGGTCGTTAAACCTCCAATCAAAAAAAAATGTGGCGCTGTGGGCGGCCCTGTAAACGGAAACGACATGACGTATGCAGCGATCCAACAATATAAGGAGTGAACCGACGGGAATTAGTAAGAGTCGGATGCAGTATGGGTAAGACGAAGGATCTAAGCGCATTTCATCATGGGCAAATTGTCGGGGTCCGACGAATGGGTCACTCCATCTCGGAAGTCGTGCAGGCACTGGGATTTTCACGAGCCACTGTATCACGGGTGCACCGTGAGTACATCGAATCCGGTAAAACCATCCCTGCAAGTGCCAACTGCCGTGGACAACAGCGTGTGGATGAGCGGGGTCATCGTCGGCTAGATAGTATTGTAACAGCGGATAGACGAGCCACAGTGAAAGAAATCACTCGGCAATTTAACGCTGGTGCACAGAAACGTGTAAGCAGCCACACCGTCCAGAACCATCTCCTCGCTATGGGGTACAGAAGCCATCGTCCCACTAGAGTACCGCCGCTGACCGCACATCACAGGGTGCAAAAATTAGAATGGGCGCGAGAACATCGCCACTGGACCCTAGACATGTGAAAAAATGTTGCCTGGACTGATGAGTCGAGATTCACGTTGGTACATGCGGATTGCAGGATACGAGTACGGCGCAAACCACATGAAGCGATGGATCCTTCTTGCCGGCAGGGTACTCTTCAAGCTGTTGGGGGTGGCATTCTCGTATGGGGACTGTTTACGTGGGCTGAAATGGGACCCCTGGTACGTGTGACATTGTCCCCCACAGATCAACGTCACCGGGATATCCTGGACGACCATTTACTTTCGTTTGTGCGTCTTCAACATCCCACTGGGGCCCTCATCCTGCAACAAGACAATGACAATGCAAAGGAAGCGAGGTCACGTCGGTGGAGTGTTCATCCAACCATCCGAATTGTATCTGGATGGTTGGATGAACACTACACCGACGTTACCTCGCTTTCTTGGCCAGCTAGGTCACCTGACATCAATCCCATCGAGCACATCTAGGATGCCATCGAGAGAGATGTTCGAGGCTCCGACCCTCCTCCATCAGATCTTTGTGAACTGTGGGAACTTATTCAGGGGTCGTGGATCCGTAAGGCTTCCCAACGCTTCCGGTGTCTTGTCGAGTCCATGCCGAGACGAATCGCCGCCGTCATCAGGGCGAAAGGTGGTGCTTCACGTTACTAGACAGGTATCTCTAATTCAATTGCTCTTCAGTGTATATATATACTGGGTGCATAGGAAAGTCCCTTTAGCCTAGAATAACTTGCGAACGGAGAGAGATACAGTTATGTAAGTGAGATAACGGTATAGTAAAGCAAACACGCCCGATCGAATGCAACCGATAGCAGCGCCCTTAGTGGCGAAATGCGGAAGTTAGCCATTGGAAATCGAAAACGAAAAGAGATAGAGCAATATTTCCAAATACAAAGTTGTAGAACGTCTATTAATTAGTACAAAACGACATTTGTTTCACACGGATAAGATAAATTTTCGTCGGAATACCGTAAAATGTCCGAAATCGATGCGCGACCTTTTGCATGAACGGTTGAAGATATTATTGCATAAATGCGTACTTACTTATGTCAATACAGTTTGATTACGTCAGACAAAACAAAAACGGCAAACTGGCGCACAGTGATAAAAAGTTAATGCCGAGTATGTTCGAAGAGATCGCCATTGCCCACGATACACATTTGTATTCGTGAAAGTAACTCTGCATGCACATTCCTCAGCATGGAAGGTGTCACACTATTGCGACGACGTAGATCCAGCAGACTTGTAGGCGCTGTTGCATACACCTGATTTTTCACGTAACCCTAGACATCCAAGCTCGCCATTCTCACACAGCGTAAGTAGACCTAATCTTCTGATCAGGGTACGTCCTGCTACTGGTTTTTATATCGTAGGTACGGTACAACGTCACAATCTGAATTTGCATACAGCTACATTTGCGAAATGCGAATATGCAAATTCGAATAGTCGCGCATCGATGTCGGACATGTTATGGTATTCAGGCGACAATTTATCTTATCCGTGTGAAACAAATGTCGTTTTGTACTATTTAATTGATGCTCTACAACTTTGTAATTGGAATTTTTGCTCTATCTCTTTTCATGTTCGATTTGCAATGGCTAACTTCCGCATTTCGCCACTAGGGTCGCTGCTATTGGTTGCATTCCATCGGGCATAGTCGCTTTACTATACCGTTATCTCACTTGCATAACTGTACCTCTCTCCGTTCGCAAGTTATTCCAGTCTAAAGGGACTTTCCAATGCACCCTGTATATATACTATCTACCAACAAGTAATTGGACACCTGTGACAGCAAAGGAAAACGAAGTTTATTCACCTTCAATAGTTGGTGGAGCCTCCACGAGCGGCGATTACAGCTGCGACCCTCCGAGGCATACTCTCAACCAGGCGTTGTACGACGGCTAGCGGTATTTTCTTCCACTCGGCTTGGAGAAGACAGGTCTGTTCCTTCACCGATTTCGGACAGTGGGGGCACGCCTTAAGTCGACGCTCCAACTCGTCCCAGTGGTGCTCGATAGGGTAATGGTCCGGGCTCTGCGCAGGCCAGTCCATTCGATTAACCCCATCGTCACCATACCAAGCCATGGTGGACCTCGCAACATGACAGGTGGCATTGTCTACCTGAAAGTAACATGGGTCCACCCCGTAAAACTGCCACAACGTAGGAAGCGCATGGTCATCCAAATGATGCAGTAGGCGTTGAGTCTACCAGGAATTGCGACCAAGGGTCCCGTGCGATACCAGGAGAAACACCCCCATAGCATAATTCCACGGCCGCCGAACTTCACAGTTGGCACAATACATTCCGGCAGGAGGCGTTCTCCAGGCAGACGCCAAACCCAGACCCTGCCATCCAAACGGTAGAGGGTGAACCTTGATTCATCGCTCCAGAAAACCTGTTTCCTCTGTTCAACGGTCCACTGTCGACGTTCTTTGCACCACGTTAGCCGAGCAGCGCTATTGGACTTGGTGATCAAAGGCTTGTGGGCGGCAGCACGCCCATGATAACCGAGCAGATGGGCTTCCTTACGGATGGTATTCATCGAAAGAACACTCCCGGATGCCTGTTGAAACTCCTCGCGGATGTGGCCCATCGATTTGGTGCCGTTCTTCCGAATTTCTCTGGCCAGCACCCGTCGGTCACTAACTTCCAGTTTTGTGGGTCTGCCGGGTCGGGGCACAATCTGACAGCCACCTCTCATCTTCCACTTGCCAATCACGTAAGTCACTGTCGATTATGGGTACTTCAACTCGCTGGATATGTTACGTATGGATCGGCTATTTCTGTGATACCCGACGATTACACCTTTCTCGAAATCAGAGAGCTCCGAACTGCGTGGCATCTTGCATGCGACTGGTTGCGTTGTTGTTTCCCACACGATATTTAACGGCGGCGGCCGTGACGTGTATCAGGACCGGAGATATCGTCGATTGCAGGGGTGTCCAATTACTTGTTGGTAGATAGTGTGTGTATATATATATACAGTATACGTATATACACAGGGGTTGAACAGAATAATGTGAACACCACGCTCCCAGACGTGACTTTTAATGCAGCTGCGTACGTCGCAATACACAAAGGTATTCACCACTTTTGGGTTGTAATAGCTTTATTTAGAAACTCAAGGTCCGTTTAAGTGTATTTAAAGTGTCCTGTTGTAAAATTTCTTTCACGCTGATTTCGAAATGAGGGGCCTAAGGACTAATTGTTGGAAGCCAGCTAGTTGGTGCCTCCGTCGCCAGGCTAGTGAGGGTACCGAGAGCTACTGTGTTTAGCATTATGACAGCATACCGTGTTCGTACCAAACCCGTGTATGCGAAAATGAAGAGTGGCTGGAAAATGACCCTAACTGATAGAGACAGGAGAGCATTAAACAGGATCGTTACGCATAATAAGAAGAACACGGCGCCGAAAATTAGTGCGGAGCTCAATCTGCATCTCCAGACCCCAGTATCAACGAAAACTGTGCGCAGGGAACTGCATAAACAAGATGGCAGAGCTACTACTGAAAAACCTCTGGTTGCCGGGGTGAATGCACAAGGGCGACGGCAGTGGTGCCAGGAGCATTCAACGTGGACTGCCGATGCATGGAAGCGTGTAATGTTGTCGGATGAATCCACATTCACACTATTCTCCACCTCTAGACGTGTTTACGTGTGGAAAACACCGTCAGAAGCGTACAATGCAGAATGTCTGCTCCCAACAGTGCAGCATGGTGGTGGTTTTGTCATGCTCTGGGCGGTCATATCATGGTTTTCAGCAGGTCCTCTGATTACCTTGAAAGGACGGATGACTGGCATGGTGAATGAACCCATTTTGGCCGATTAAGTCCATCCAATGGCTCGGGCATTGCTTCCTGTTTTTTGGGATGACAGGGGTGTCATTCTCCTTGGTTTTCTGGAACGTGGTCGTACCGTGACCAGTAAGCGGTACATTGAGACCCTCAAGAAGCTTAGAGAAGCCATAAGGAGGAAGAGACCGAAAAAGAACCTGAAAAGGATCTACATTCACAATGACAATGTGAGGCCACACACATTTTTGCCAAAAAAATCAGGCGATCAGCAAAGTAGACTGGTCGGTGGTCCCCCATCTACCCGAAGTTGGCGCACTCCAACTTCCACCTGCTCGTTCCAATGAAGGACAGTCCCTGGGGACAACGATTTGATGACACAGACGAGGTGAAAGTGGCTGTGAAGGAGTGGGTACAAAGTCCACACTCGAATTTTTTCAAAGAGGATTCGAGAGTTGGGTTCAACGATGGCGCAAATGCATCGCTTGTGATGGAGACTATGTTGAGTAGTACCTTTGTATAGAAAAAGAGTTACTCTACCAACATGTGCAATTTGAATGACCTCTGTCGGTTTAATAAAAAAGTTATACCCACTTTTGCATTACTTTCGGTACAACCTTCGTATATATATTTCTTTTATTTTTTTTATTTTGATGGAGGTTTTACGACCACCGTGAGCAACACAATCTGCTATAAGCAGTCACCCTTCCCTAATTAAAGGCCACTGGTTCCATGGAAGGGAGAGAGCCACTACCGTAAGAGAAACACAACATCTATGCCTCACCGGGATTCAAACCCGGACGCATCCCCGACGAATGAACAGAAGCCAGCGCTCAGACCACTGCACGACGCAATTCCTTATATATAAATTATATCAACCAGAGCGCATAACATTATGAAATCACAAAAGGATTCGGTTCATTTTTGCTACTTACAAGGGGAATACAATACCATGAAACTATCTTACTGCTAAGTACACTGTCAAAAATGTTGTGATACGTTGCACCAGAAAGTGGCACTACAGTAGCCACACCACTTTCTGAGAAAACACACACCATTGTGTGCCTTTTCTCAGAAATGGCGCTGCACCACGTTGTTGGTTTTGTTTGCACCACACAGTGGTGTGTCTTTTCTCAGAAAGTGGTGCTGCTAGTGTAGTACCAGTTACCAACAACGAGGTGCGACTGTGCACCACGTTGATGGTTTTGTTTGCACCACACAGTGGTGTGTCGTTTCTCAGAAAGTGGAGCTGCTAGTGTAGTACCACTTTCTGGTGCAACCTATCACAACATTTTTAAGTGTACCCTCAACTCAGAAAAGAATAATGAATCTTTACAACACAGAATGTGAAAGTTTTTGCAAAATTTTCAGAAAATTCTAAGAAAATTCAGCAAATATATTTTTTACTGTGGGTGTAACGGCTAACATGAGCAACTCGATGGGCTATTAGCTGTCGCCCGTCCCTAATTTAGCGCCACTGGCTCCAGGGAATAGGAGTGCCGTAAGGAAAACACAACACCCATGCCTCACCGGGATACGAACCCGGACGCATCTCGGTCAAAATCCAGCACTTAAACCGCTGCGTCCCCGGGGAGGCGCAAATATTGCAAGTGTTATGGAGACAATATAATGTGTACCGTACAGGTTTGCATGTCGATCAAGACATTTCAAGAATGAAGATAAAACAAGCGCGCAATTCAAGTACGATTAAGCCATTCGTCATCTTTGAACGTTTCAAATGATGGGAAATTGCAGTCGATAGGAGAAACTGTACGTGAAAAGGAGAATGGATAGACTGATTTTATCCAAGGATCTGAAAAAGAAAAAAGCCTGTGACAAGATAATTCTACGTTCGTGAAAACTGCAGTACCATGAAGGACTACTGATATTGGCTTGCAGCGTACCACTGGCCCAACGCAAAGCGCCAGGGTTTGGAACACCATTGGGTTCAATTTGCGATCTCGCCTGATACGATATGAGGGAACCCACAACAACCAGAGATGCATGAGGGATGTTTTAGAGGCAGAGGTAAATACCTTTCCTTCAGAGTTGTCATGGCGCTATATTCTAGCAGGACAATGCTCGGCCACATATGTCCATGACCTCCTCCATGTACGGCAGACCCCGCTTCTTCCCTGGCCTGCACGTCAGCCGCATATGTCCCCGAGCGAACATATCTGGGACATGGTAGCTGAGCGACTGCAGGCCAGGGAAGAAGCTGCGTCTGCGTACAAGGAAGCGCCTCCAAGCACCCCCGCCAGTCAGCACAAATGAACTCTGGTCTCGCATAGAAACACCCTGGCAGGCTATTCACCAGGACGATATCAAAAACCTTTTCCATTCAATGTCACGCCATGTAGAGGCTGTTATTGTTGATTGAGGTGGCTTTATACGATATAGTTGTGAAGTGAAAAAAATCATGTATAATCTATTTGTTAATATATTTGTACAAGAACAATTTCCGTTTCTAGGTATAATATACAAGCTCGCGCTGTAAGTGACGTTGCTGAATGTTGAGAATCTTGTGCCAAATTGGGGAGATGTCCGTGGTAACTTCTGTGTTCGACGTCGTTGCACGTTAAAATTTCAATAGATTCTCTGACGGCTGTAAGCTCAGGGCCCATCGTAGGGAGCCAACCTCCGCATGTTGCTCAAAAGAGGAGTGGCTCCTCTGGAGGTAGCATCTCTGGCAAGAGCTGTGGTCAACTTCATCTTTTAACGTCTCTTTGGTGCTCTAACATGCAAATTATGAAAAACCGTTTGGTCATTCCTATATGTATATAGCTTCGTTGACGCGTCTGGGAATTGCAAGGGAATCCCATATACTCCTGTTTGATTGCCCAGTTCAATTTTGTCCGATGTCACCGAAAGAAGAGTGGCTACAGGTTTCGAGGATCTTAGCGCGATCCCTAGTTTATGCCTCTTTAGGGCATTCTCGAAGTATATTACACCTAGAAACGGCTCTTGTTGTACAAGTATATTGATAAATATATTATTATTAGAAGATGTATTCTGAAGCCCTTTGTATCTCAAATCATGTATAGCTCTACGAATGTAATCAGTTATCTCCTGTAACATGAGATCATTTGAATAGTGCCTTTCTTTCTTGGTGTTACAATTTTAACAAACAGTAATGTAAAACATCATAACAATGAGCCTTCATATGCAATTCTTTCAGAACGTCGATTTTTGAACAGAAATATTCACCTTATTTGTTCCTGCTTACCCTTCCCCTACGGATCATGCGTTTTCCAAACGGAAAAGATCACTTAAAAGATATTCAGAATGCCGCAGAAAACAATTTCCTGTCATGCTTCCACACAAATCAGAAGCATTGTAGTCATTTCAGGAGATTTTCAAAATTCTGAATTATTCAATAAAAGGCAAGGTAGACACTATGTTTCTTCTGATGAATAGTTTAGATAAAATTATTTTTTCGTACTGCCACTCAAATTGAATTGTCCCCAGCAAACCGTTCTCGGGTGATAGACGCAAGGCAGGAAAATCGAAGGAAAATGCTGGGAATTTTTATGTCAGAAATTGGCTTTTTGCCTCTTCTCAAAGCTTTAATATATTCAGAGGAAAAGTAATTTTGTAACCCAACTCATGTTTTGACGGCAATCAGGGAAAAACTCGTTCGTTTAACACTTTCTGAATTTGACGCAATGTTTCTTGCATCAAATTACTGCCGAGTGCAGACGCTGTCTATTGTTTGACGAGATTCCATTTTCTTTCTTGTAATCGAGGCAAAAGGAAGAAGTTGTTTTGTAAACCAACTAATCTTGAGACGGCAATCAGGGAAATAAAACTTGTTTAACACTTTCTGAATATGACGCAATGTTTCTTGCATCAAATTACTGCAGAGTTCAGACGCTGCCAATTGTTTGACGAGAGTCCATCCATTTTCTTTCTTGTAATCGCGGCAAAAGGAAGCAGTTCGAGGTCGAAAAATTACCGTGCCGTTTGAGGAAGAAACTCACGTTCTACAAAACTTCCTTAAACATTGAGAAATACGCATACTCGGTTATTTTAATTTTATTTAATCAAAAACAACCAAGATATTCCAACATACACTATATTGACAAAAGTCATCAGGCACCTAGAAGAGAAACACAACATAACATTTGTTGACATACATTAGTAGGGTGTCGGTCCACCTTTGGGCTTAATGATACAATGACCCTTCGAGCCATGCTTTCGACAAGGTTTTGGAACACAGCGATAGGTATGCGTTTCCGTTCAGTACATAATGCTACCGCTAATTGTTGCTTAGTAGTAGACTTTGGTTCCAAACTTCTTACGCGGCGCTCTAATCCATCCCATAGGTGCTCTATGGGATTAAGATTAGGGTTCTGTGCTGGCCAGTCCACACACGATGCGGAATTATCGTCAAACCACGCCGTAACAGTCCTTGCTTTATGGCTCGGTGATTTTCCTGCTGGTACCAACAAGGCTCGGTTCCATAGTATTGCCATTGAGTTGGTAGGGCATAATTGTCTAGAATATCGAGGTAGACGTGCTGGTTAACAGGTTTGTCCACGATAACCAATGGGCCGGGACCATACCACGAAAAACAACCCCACACGAGTACACTGCTAGGCCCAAACTTGACCGCAGGAACAGTACACTGTGGTAAATAGCGTTCCCCGGATGCCACCATACCCACACTAGGCCACCAGACTGATGGATCGTGTATCTGGATGCATCAGTCCATAGGACTCGTTTACATTGATCTACGGTCCACGATAAATGTTCTTTACACCATGCTAAACTACGAGTAGCATTCCGACTGGAGATGAAAGGCTTATGAGCAGCCGCACGACCACGGTAACGCATGGAATGAAGTTCTCTGCGCATGGTACGTGTACATACCGAGGTTCCAGCACTTCTACTTACCTGTACACTGCGGTCTTGTGCAGTACTCCGTCGATTGGCTGTAACGACTTTCCTGAGGCTTCGACGTCCTCTATCACTGATTTTCTTTGGTCTGCAGGCACATTTTGCTGCTTCCGGCACGCCACGAGTCTTCCACTTATTCAATACATCCAAAAGAGTTGACTTGAGTATATTTAAACGCCTCTCGGTTTCTCTTATGGACAACCCACTAATATAATACCCAACAATCTTTCCTTTCTCAAAGTGAGTTCTCTTCCGCTGCGACATTTTCACTCAACCTCACAGTGCGATATGATCGCGGTCAGCTGCATGACTGTTTTTATACCGTTTGCAGCTGTACCGCGCATCTTAACAACGTAGCGGATCCGTTCATTTGCTTTTGAAACTGTGCCCGGTGACTTTTGTCAATATAGTGTATATTTACAAAAGCTGGTCCAGTAAAATCTTTACAGTTCCAGGTCTTTCAGCACATTTACGGTTATCGAGAAGATTTAATTTACGGTAATATTTTTTTTTTAATTAAAGCGACTACGTAACGGATGAAAGACTTAAAACTGTGAATCAACCACTCACTTACAGTACCACCGAAGTATCTGTTTAATTATCAGCCTTGCACCGTTCATTAAGCCAAAACAAAATAAATATAAAAAGTACTAGATATTTGTTTAAATCTTGACTGGTAATATACTGTATGTTACCGGCAATATCTGAAATTAGGCATTGTATAGAATGCCGAAAATGGGACGTCAAAGTATGAAACGTTTAACATTTCACACATTTCCTAGGCATTCTATGCAATGCCAAAAGGCAAATCGGCGAAGTGTAAAGTACTCCCGCCAGTGACTTTTTTTTTCAAGTGGTGAGACACGTGACTTTCAATGTTCTCAAAATTGAATCTGGAAATACAGGCCAAAAAAATAAAAATGCATCTTTGACGGCCACTGACCCAGTTCCTATTACTGACGTCGATAAGGGACGGGGTGACTCGCGTAATCTGTTGGCAATATAATGAGTGCGACAAAAGGCGGTTTCTACAGACTTTGAACTACTGGAGGAATTTTGAACCAACTCTACGTCCAAAGGATTTACTCAGAGTTGAAGACGTTCCCGACCACGAAATTCCTCTTAGATCAGCTGCTATCGCTCAGTCCACAGGAAGTGCTCAAGGGTTCGTGAGGTGAGTGTACAAGACCAAGTGCCAAAATAGGAAGTGCTCTTGTGTGAAAAATACAATTAAATGTAATTCAAATGCCAGTCTAGCCTTCCTTGTTGCAACAAGTAGCTCAGTGCTAGTCTTTTTCTCTTGCTCTTTCAGTTAGAAAGTCGTATACTTCACTTTGGATTTCTTCCTTGATTTTCCTATACGTCTTTTCAATAAAGGCCTTTTCATGATTCTATTTTCATACTTTGCCTAAATAGTCCTTGTCGTTTTATATAAATGCCTAGGATTTATATAAAATGCCTAAGAAAAGTATATACAATATTAAAATAACAAATATTTCACGATACAAATTTGGAAGATGTGAATCCGTTTATTGGTGTAAATATGACATGAATGGTAAGTCAGATAATATCCGAAAACTTCAAAATTTCGTGGTCCTGGGGCAGGAATCGAACCCGCGTCTCCCGGATAGCGCCAATTAATTCAAATTAATCGGAAACTTGGTTGTTCTGGGTGGTGTAGTGTTTAGCATATTCGGGCGCTATCCAGGACGCGGGTTCGATTCCCGCTCCAGGAAGACGAAATTTTCAAGTTTTTGGATATTATCTGACTTAACATCCATATCATATTTACACCAATAAACGGATTCACATCTTCGAAATCTGTATTGTTCAATGGTGTAATCCAGTATTTCATTCATTAAATATTTCATGCTTTGCAGAAAAAAGTAACTCACTCTATAGATTTCCTAGGCATTCTGTACAATGCCTGTTTTTCACACATTGCCGATAACATATACAAATAGATACTTTAATTTTAGGCGATCTTAAAGGTACGGTATCACCCCGTTGTATAAAGTTCCTGATCACTCTGTGACAGATATCATTGTACCACAAAATAATCTGCGGGTGGTTACTGGGTAAGATGAATTTGCACAGGTAAAAAATTTGAAAAAGAGAGAGAAAGAGAAAACAACAAACCACCTTATATATTTCTTCTATATAAAAAACAAAACAAAAATTTAACCTAGGTACAACAACAGCACTTGCAAATGATAACTAGGATCACGAACACTCACTCTGCTCTCCGTAGCCAGAATTCTGCCTGCATTTTCAAGGTGAAACACAAAGTTTTATGGAATAAAATTATATTTAACATCGCTAGAAAAAAATTACGTTTACGAGAAAAATCTTGGATCCGTCCTACTTCCGTTTTCGGAAAATGTTTCTCCTTTTTCTACCATAAACACAAACATTTATGTATTTAAATTACGTTTAAACAATAATACAACCAAGGAAAAAAACGATTACGGGAGAAATATTCGCTGCCTTTAGCTTCCGTTGTCGAAACATTTTTGCCATTACTTTACGATTACGGGAGAAATTTTTGTTCCATCCTACATTCATTTTCGGAAAATTTTCCTCCATTTTCTGTCTTAAATATGTAATAAAATGTTATTTAACAACCATATGGAGCAAAAAAAAATCAAGAGAAAAACACTTTTTGATTACACGATTCCGTATAACTTCCGTTTTCGGAAACTTGCTTCAATTTTTAAACGGAAAACTAACATTTAAGCAATTAAATGATATCCAACAACGATCCCGGACAGAAGGAACATCGCGAGAAAAAAAATACGATCCTGGGAGAAAACTTCACTCCGTCTAACTTCCGTTTTCAGAAAGTTTTGAAAGACGGAACACTTGCATCTATTATCGGGAGTCTAAAAGAGAGGTTTTAATCCGGTTCTGGGGATGAACACGATTAAACCGGACCAAAATAAAATCTACGCCGCCAGATTCTGCTACGGAGCTGTAGCAAAACCATTCCTTTCATCCAAAACTAAAAGCTTTATATGATTCAAAACAAACTTCCACGGAATTCGGAAAACACGTGCTGCATAATAATCGTGTAACTTGGTCACATTATTCATTTTTCAAGTTTTGAACGACGCATTTTGATAGACATTTTAACAAAATTCATTTTTCGGGGCTGCAAGGGCATATCTTAATAGATTTTTTTGCAATACTCATTTGTTGAAGATTTCGGTAGATTTCCCAGGGTTTTTTAAATATGGTTTCAGGCTAGCCCAACGTTGGCAGTATCTAGGAGAGAACCTGGGCATTTTGTAACGTCCTTTTTGTTCATGATTTAAGTTTAACCGATAAAATTTGAAAATAATTTCTAAAGGAGAAACTACGAGGTTTCTTAGTGTAAAACTGCAGAATGTCTGGTGGAATAAAAAATATTCACGAATCACGAACAATACAAATTCGGAAGATGCGAGTCCGTTTATTAGTGTAAATATAACACGGATGTTAAAAGTCAGATAATACCCGAAAACGTGGAAATTTCGTTGTCCTGAAGAGGAAATCGAACCAGCTTCTGCCGGATAGCGCCCGAGTATGCTAACCACTACACTACCCAGAACGACCAAGTTTCAAGTTTCCGATTAATTCGTTCCGGGTGGTGTAGTGGTTAGCACACTCGGGTGTAAATATAACAGGGATGTTAAAAGTCAGATAATACCCGAAAACTTGGGAATTTCGTTGTCCTGAAGAGGATATCGAACCAGCGTCTGCCGGATAGCGCCCGGGTATGCTAACAACTACACCACCCAGAACGACCAAGTTTCAAGTTTCCGATTAATTCGTTCTGGGTGGTGTAGTGGTTAGCACACTCGGACGCTATCCGAGAGACGCGGGTTCGATTTCCTCTCCAGGACGACGAAATTTTCAAGATTTCGGATATTAACTGACTTAACATCCATGTCATATATTTACACCAATAAACGGATTCACATCTTCCAAATTTGTACTGTACAATGGTGGAATCCCGTATTTTGTTCATTGGATCACGAACAGTTTCCAACGGCTGCGGACTCAAAGCATTTAAAAGCCAGAAAACTATGTGTTGTGGTTTAGTGTGGATGCTCAAGTTGGTTTACCGTAGGGTTCTCTGTAAGATCCTTTACTTTGTCTGATTCACGCTAACGACGACAGAAACTGTGACACCATTACACAGTGGTTCCATGTTGACAAAATGTGGTGATAATATTAAGAAAAAATACATGAATATGTCTTTACCTTATCAGAAAATCTGATTCGTTATTAAAAGGGATACAATGTTGTTTGAAGACATGTCACATCACAAATACTGTTATTAAATTAAAAGTTTTTATTTTTTAAGTTTCTTAAGTTCAATGGATGGTAGTGAGCCTGCGAAAAGGTGGAATTTTATTTTCAAGACACTGCTCTACGAGCTGGCGGAAGATGTCAACAATTTATCGACACTGGACAAGGTGCACATGTCCAAAGACAAAGTGAAGAACTTTCTCAGAGTAGGGGCTTAAGGAACGACAGATGTGCAGGTAAAATGACTCTCAAACAGGTCAGCCAAACCTGTTTAAATTGAGATTTTTTTTTATTCCCCCTTGGACACCATCAATCTTTTGCTGAAAGCGAATTGAGATCTCGAGTTCCACCGAACGGTTTGTCTCTTACTTCTGAAATGGAGTTTAAAAAAGTCTGGTGATGATAACCGATTTTGCATCGGGATGAGTGATGGATAAATGAATAACAGAAGACGTTCGGGGCAGTTTTGAGGTCAGGTTGAACAACGTGTGTATGTTTTAACAAGAACGATGCATATAATATATGGAAAGTAAAGTGTGGGTAGATTAATGCAACCTTGCGTTGTACTTTGTAGATTACACACAACACACATACACCAATGAGCCATTACATTACGACCACCCTAGCCTAGAGAAATGAGCACGCCTGGAGACCGAATGGTGGCGCAGGTGAAGTTCACAGAGCATTACATATACAATCCGAGGACCGGCTTTCTGTAAGTAGGGTGTTCGGAGTCAGAATGGGAAAAGCTGCCGATTTATCGGAGTAGGATGAAGGATAATTTGTGATGGCACGGCGCCTCGGGACTATGATCTCGGAAACGGCGTGGCTTGTTAACGTGCGCTGTAGTGAGTACGTATCAAATGCGGTGCACAGATGGCCAAACGACGAACCGTCGTCCAGCCTTGTGTCGTAAGCAGCTCATTGATGCCAGAGGGGAGCGGAGACTGTCGCGCATTGTTCACAGGGACCACAGTGCGAAAAATCACCGGCAGCTATAACAGTGGTGATCAGGGCAATGAGTCACGGCACACAGTTCACCGCAGCTTTCTGCGTATGGGCCTGCGTAGCCGAAAACCCAACCGGATCCTCATGCTCACTTCACGTCATAGCCAACAACACATGAAATGGGCCCAAGATCATCGAGATTGGACCGAAGATGACTGGAAGAAAGTGCTCTGCTCTGACGAAACAAGATTCCTGGTGCATCACGTAGACGACTGAGCGCGGATGCGCCGATTACCAACGGTGGCTATGGCACCTGGATGCACTGTTGGGCGGAAATAGGTCGGCGGCGGCGGTGTTCTGCTGTGGGCAGTGTTTTCTTGCGACACTTTAGGCCCCATTATCCGAATAGCACAATCCCTGACAGCTGTCTTGTATCTGAACATTGTTGGGGGAAAAGTTCACTCATTCATGGCAACTGTGTTCCCTGCTGGTGATGGCCACTACCAACAGGATAATGAGCCATGCCACACTGCCAGAATAGTCAAGGATTGGCTTGTGCTACATGCCGGTGACTTTCTGTTAATGCCCTGGCCTCCAGATTCACCTGACATGAACCCAATCTAACATTTGTGGTTCGACTTTTAGCCGCTGTCTTACAGCATATTAGGCAGGTGATAATAATGCAATGGCTCATCGGTGTATATTGGAGGAAATCTGCATTGGAATGATACACTTTGGACCTAATGTTAAAGGTCCAGTTTGTTGAAGTATTTTGAAGTAATGTTGTTGAGACTATTGAAATACCTTGATGCATAGTTCTGTTATTCTTAGAAGACCAAATAAAAAGGATTTATATGAGTACTCGAAACTTTTCTCTTCAGGCCGTTAGAAAACCTAATACATAAACTCCTTGTGCAACTTTAAACGTTAGTAACTGTGGATGTACAATGACAGAAATGCACTGTAGATTTCACATAA
Source organism: Macrothele yani (assembly GCA_039090855.1). Lineage (NCBI taxonomy): Eukaryota > Metazoa > Arthropoda > Arachnida > Araneae > Macrothelidae > Macrothele > Macrothele yani. The sequence continues at coordinate 17,354,253 of CM077012.1, forward strand.
AAGCTATATTTATACAGTTTTTATGCATTAGTATTCTTAAAATATTGCTAATTAATTATAATCTATTTTCAGATATCTTAACCGATTGCAAAGGGCGACAGTGGAAGAAAAGTTGAACTGTGTGCTACGGCTTGCAGAACTAAAGTCTATAACAGCTGTGCAAAGAAGATTCATTACTCATTACAGGAAAGATTCACCATAGGAACTGAATTGAAAATTGGATGAAAAGGTTTAAAGAAACTTGGTCAGTCAATGACATAGCACGATCCGGGTTGCCCCCAATCAACACGGAGGCTGTGACCGTGGTCCAGGAAGCATTTGGTAGGAGTCCAAGAGAATCGCTGCGGCGTACATCTGCTGAACTAAGCTTTCCGCCATCAACAGCGCACGAGATTCTAAAAGTTAAACTAAATGAACATGCTTACAAGATTCAAGTGGTTCAAACGTTACAGGAAGAATACTACCATGAAAGATTTAATTTCTGCCAACAGATGTCAAAACTTGCCAATCCCCACGAGTTTTTAGATGAGTTAACATTTTCTGATGAAGCAACTTTCCACATTAGTAGTAAAGTAAATCGTCACAATCGCCGCATTTTGGGGGAAAAGAAGCCTCAAGGAGTCTGGCAACATGAATGAGCCTCTCCAAAAATCAATGTCTGCTGCACCCTCAGGAAGTCGTGCATTATTGGTACCTTCTTTTTGAAGAAGTGACAGTCAGTGGTGAATGTTACCTTGCAACGTTGCAGAACTTCCTCGTCCTTGTACTAAGACGGTTAAATCTTTGAGATAGTACATTCTTTCAGCAAGACGGCGCACCCTGCCACTATGCTTCGGATGTGCGATGGTTTTTGAATGACGTCTTTCCAGCAGACAAGTGGATCGGTAGTGCTGGACCAATGGCTTGGCCACCCTGTTAGCCTGATATGACCCCCCACTGAACTACTTTTTATGGGGTCATGTCAAAACAGTTGCTTACTCATCAAAGCCATATTCTTTAGATGAGCTTTAGGGTCAGGATCAGAGAAGCAATCCACGAAATCACTGAGCAGCAACTGAGAAATGTTTTTAAATGTTTTTAACAAGTTGGAAAACCTGTTTGCACGATGTGTCACGAAAGACGACGGTCATGTTGAATGTTAGAAATGCAAGCTGTATTACATAAAAACTGTATAAATAAAACTTGTATATACAGTTTACAGTGCATTTCTATCATGAGTACACCCACATTTATTAACGCTTAATGTTGCACAAGGACTTCAAAAAAAAACCTGTATTCCTCATTGCATAATTAAGGATTTTAGGCTAGTTATATTCGGAGCCTAACGTTAAGAAGCTCCAGTGTTACAAGAACCACCGACAGTACGATAGGTAATGTTACAAGTGAAACATTAATTTAAAAAACATTACTGAGTAATAAACGCAATTTCTGTTTCTTGATACCTATTTTAAGAAATATTTTAAAAAGGTTTATGGAGAATAATTTGATGGAGAGAGTATAATTTTGCAAGTTATTAGATACGAAATTAAGCAAAAAAAGCAACATGCATAAAATAGCGTAAAAAGCAAAATGTGTCAATAAAAGGAAAAATAAGAATAAAGTACGAGTACTTACAGAATACGGCCAAATACACTGCAGTATAATGTTATTTGCCAAAAGTAGCTAAAGTATTTTTTCTAAATGACATGATTTCCGTGCAGGAATTAGAAATTTATTTGTCTTCTAAAATTGCAAACGACTGGACTTATTGACAGTTGTGAATCTTGACTGATTCCTTGAAAAGTGGGAATTAAATTTGTAAAATAAATTCTAGCGTAAGATACAAAAACACTACAAGAACGATGCAGTTTTTCGGTTGCTCTGTGAGAGATCAAAACAGCAAGAAATATGAAAGCAACGTTTCGCTAAAGGAATCATTTTACTAAAGACAGGGAGGAGGATTGTCGTGGCACAGAACAACGGGATAAATCTGGCCGCATACTGACCAAACTGATAACATACTTTAACATACTAGGGCCTCATGATGCTGGGTGGGGTATGTCACAATATCATCCACGAACAGTTTAAATATCTATCTCGCTCTCTCTAATGGCGCTAGATATATACTTAAGCATATCTCCCCGGTCAGCTGGACAGCATGATTAGCATAACTCTAGGTTTCTCTGCTTCGAATGCTATTTAGAAAGTTATCAACGTACCCCATGAAGGGTAACAGCATTTAATCTTTTCCAAAGTTGCTTTGAAAAAGACATTAAATTGCCTCCTTGCCGCGTCAGAAATAGCAATAAACTGTTTCCGGCTTAGAAGAAGAGTGATCCCTAAAAGTGGAAAAAAGAAATCCTTACTCCAATTTGGGTGAGAGCCTTTTAAAATACCTCATGCGAAAACTTCTCAAAGGAGATCTTGAAATCACGATAAACCCCAACTGTAAAAATTGCGTTCATGAAAAGAAAGTTTTCAGAAAGGTTGACCACAGAGGAAAACCTGTAGAACAAGTTTTACCTTATATAACGTAAGCTCCATTTTCCATTATCACACTTAATTATGCAGATTGACGCTCCAAAAGTGAAATATTTAGAAAACAATGTTATTTTAGGAGAGGGGTAGCAAACCAGTGCGTGCCGAAATTAGTGGTAATCTAAAACAATTCTCTCGCGTACTCATGACAACTTTGGGCCGCAGGTGGCATAGTGGTCAGCGTTCGTGACTGCCATAGGGATGACCTCAGGTTCGATCCTGGGCAGGTACGAACGTTCGAACCACTAAATACCCGCCGTGCGTCGGATGGGCACGTTAAGCCGTCGGACCCCGGGTACTGGCCACCCGGTAATAAATAAGGGCGTCTTCCTCCCCCTTTCTACCTCGCTTCCGTGTCACTTTCCTATCGGGCACTCTAGCCCAAATCTCGTAGCTTCCTATTTCTAAGGGTTGTTCAAGACCAAGGGTCAGACACTCCCTTCCTAAAATCCTCTACATATGATCTGATCTCATGACAACTTTGAGCAGTAGATTATAATTTATTATTTATCCACCGTTCAGTTACAAACAACAGAAAAATAATATACGCAAAGCAAAGCCAATGCCAAGCGTTTACTTCTTTTATTATCAATGATGTGTACACTGGGTATGTGAGGACTTCAAAACGTGTCACATGGTGTCAAATGTTCTTGCAATCGCCCAGCAGGGACCAAGCCAGCGTGAGGTGTTTTTTATTTTTTATATAAACACTTCTCACTGCTTTCTTCGAAGCTCAAAAAAAGCGGGAAGATAATTATCAAGTCCTCTTCCTCCTAGTCAGGAGAGAAAGAGGTCATCGTGCCCACTACCGTGGTCATTGAACCCTCCGCTTTTCTCTTGTACATTAATGCCCCTTCGTGTTACGGCCAGGGAGAAACCTTTCGCGCTCTTTAGACTAACCCATCGAAGTGTCGTCTTTTCGCTGTCCGACTAGACGCCATCTTCCGGGTCACTTCCCACTGTAGACGCATTAAACTTAGACAAATCTTCTTCTTCGGTACTTACTGAAATCCTCAAAGCTATCCCTGATATTCATAACTGAAAAGTGTTCCTTAATAACAGCTGCATGATCTGGCAATAATGACAATCATTATTTACTTATTTATTTATTTATTTATTTATTATGGATGTCGTTTAAAGAATCAAGGGGTTGCATTGCCTGCCGCGTGCCGACCAAATTTTTTCGCATGACATCTTCGACAGGTGTGCCATAGATTCGCCACCCCTGTTCTAAGTTAATGTCTTGCTAAATGTTGTCTAGGAGACAAAAGATTAAGATGCTATCTTTTTGGTTTGAAGATCGGTGTTCAAAATATGTATTCCTTGTGTACTCTCTTGTTCTTGTTCTTGTTCTTTTCATCCCTTAAAATTAGAAACCCTAAATTAGACTACGAGAAGACTTCCGACAAGGTCTCTTTGTATAAGCTTTTCCCTCTTTCACTATACACTGAAAAGCAATTGAATTAGAGACAGCTGGCGTTATGCAAATGTGGAGCTGTAGGCGGCCCTGTAAACGGAAACGACATTACGTATGCAGCGATCCGACAATATAAGGAGTGATGCGACGGGAATCAGTAAGAGTCGGACGCAGTATGGGTAAGACGAAGGATCTAAGCGCATTTGATCGTGGGCAAATTGTCGGTGCCCGACGAATGGGTCACTCCATCTCGGAAGTCGTGCAGGCACTGGGATTTTCACGAGCCACTGTGTCACGGGTGCACCGTGAGTACATCGAATCCGGTAAAACCCTCCCTGTAAGGGCCAACTGCCGTGGACAACAGCGTGTGGATGAGCGGGGTCATCGTCGGCTAGCTCGCATTGTAACAGCGAATAGACGGGCCACAGTGCAAGAAATCACTCGGCAATTTAACGCTGGTGCACAAAAACGTGTAAGCAGCCACACCATACAGAACCATCTCCTTGCTATGGGGTACAGAAATCATCGTCCCATGAGGGTACCGCTGCTGACCGCACATCACAGGGTGCAAAGATTAGCATGGGCGCGGGAACATCGCCACTGGACCCTAGATATGTGGGAAAATGTTGCCTGGACTGATGCGGATGGTAGGATACGAGTACGGCGCAAACCACATGAAGCGATGGATCCTTCTTGCCAGCAGGGTACTCTTCAAGCTGGTGGAGGTGGCATTCTCGTCTGGGGACTGTTTACGTGGACTGAAATGGTACCCCTGGTACGTGTGATATCGTCCCTCACAGGTCAACGTTACCGGGATATCCTGGACGACCATTTGCTCCCGTTTGTGCGTCTTCAACATCCCACTGGGGAGCTCATCCTGCAACAAGACAATGCAGCTCCCGAATTGTATCCGAATGGTTGGATGAACACTCCACCGACGTCACCTCGCTTCCTTGGCCAGCTAGGTCACCTGACATCAATCCCATCGAGCACATCTGGGATGCCATCGAGAAAGATGTTCGAGGCTCTGACCTCCTTATACCGTTTGCAGCTATACCGCGCTTCTTAAAAACGCAGCGGGTCCGTTCATTTGCTTTTGAAGGGGTGTCCGGTGACTTTTGTAAATATAGTGTATAATCAGAAAAAGCTAAGAATCGGAGAAAAATAATCAGGGCAGAAAACATGTGGCCGGAAGCAGTTATTGTAGAACCAGGAATGGCGTGATTGTCCAACATAGTGAGGTAGAAAAGGGGCTCTACAGCTCAGGAGCTAGTGTACATAAATGCTATGCGTCCCAGTCCTCTCTTACCAACAAAAATTGAACAGTGTGCAGTCCGGGCATCGTTCCTTCACACGGTAGACCAAAGCTATTCCGATGGTGCATTGAACGGGGAAACTATAGGTGAACGGTTGGAAATGTGTCAAGATGTCCGAATAATCACGTTATGTGTACAATAGTTTACTACGAATAGAAGACACAGGGGTTGGTGGTAACCCCAGGGACCGATTTACGCAGAATCGGTCCCTAGGCACAGCACAAGATGAGGCCCTTTCAGCCGTCCACATTCTTGAAAGAGTAAGTATATTTGTCGCCACTAAATATTATCAATTAATTTAAAAGTTGATTTAATGAAATGGGACACTGTGGGGAAAAATAAGAAATAATATCTACTTTTATTAAGTATTAATGTTAGCTCGGAAATTCGCATTTAAAAATATAGACGGGTAAGTAAAACACTATTTAAATAATTTAGTATTGATATTTTCCCATTTAATTACGGAATAATTCAAAAAGTTATTCATCCCCTTTTAATTTCATTTTTAACCGATGAACATTATTTAGACTTGGTACAGACTGATTTTTTGGGAGCAAGGTGAACTTCCATGAAGCTGAATAACCTGCTATGTGTTCAATATTATAGAAGAATAATTCTATTAACAGAGGAACGATACCTAGATTTGAGCAAACATGCATAACTGGATAATTCTCACACTCATAAAAGCTTATTAATTCACTTCATGTAGACCCAAGCAATTTTAAAATCTGATACTTTACAATATGAAATTTTCGAAACTTCTACAGTGTGTCTTAGCAACGCAAAACCTCTCTCAATTTCATCTGCAAGTTTTAGACGAAAAGTAAAGCACTGCGGTTTCCCTGCCTTATCCATCACTCACATTTGAAATTAAATGGACTCCATATAAATCAGTTTTTACAAACTCACTAGGTTCTGATTTTTCCAAGCAATCAACATGTTTGTGATTTTGAAGACCAAAAGAAGTAAGTCGTATGATGTGTGTGTGATAAGGATTTTTTTATTGCTCATAATCGTTCCTTTTTTTTTATTATATAAAAAAAAGGAACAATCATTGGAGTTAAGTGGCTAAAATCAAGTTAGTTATTCACACCCTTACCAGTGTATTAATAAAGAAAAAAGCACAAAATTCTGTGACTTAATAAAAGAAGGCGTAATTTTTTTCTACATTGCGATTCTGGGCCCCCTAAAATACGAGTCCCGGGCCTTGCTGGTCTACGCGTAAATCAAGCCCTGGGTAACCCCTCTGAGCAGAGGATCCCATTTTGTAAGGCTTGTTCTCTTCGAGGTACTGAAGGCAGTGTAGTCGCCTGGGATAGATTTAAATAACATAAATGGAATCCTCTGAAGTTTCATAAGGGCGTCACACTTACGAGGGGAACGTAAGCTGCTTCAAAGACCAGGAGCTCTCTCTCTATATATATATAAAATATACTGATACGGATTTGCTTCGTAAAAGTTCACAAAAATTACGCCCCAAAATAATATATATATATTTTTTTTTTTTTAGCGTGGAAGAAGAGACTTTTCTGGGGACACATTCGTCTGTATGGATGGCCCTGGTGAAGTGAGATGGGTCAATTATCAAATTATCATGTTTACGTCTGAAAAACAGGTCATCAATCGTAAATAAAGGGGGAAATGGCTTACAACCAGCGTAGGTTTAGAAAAATCCACGAAAAGGCAATCTTTTGAGAGAGAGAGAGAGGTGGCCAGTTAGACATCTCTGGAAAGACTCAAAAGTTGTTCGGCCGGTGTGTGTGAGAAGTAGACAGACGAACCGTTAACTTTGAGAAGAACGTGTGCATCCGTCGATGAGCTTGCTTCGAATGGCAGGGAATTGTAGTGCTTCAACAAGGGTAAGGGACGGCCAGAGCTTGCTGCGTGGACCACGACCGAACGTTCGTCCCCTACCACTCCCGAGCACCTGAACTCTGTGAAGGGAAAGAGTGCGTGAACTATTACAGTTGGCCGACGCGAGAAAGCAAGATGACTTTTTGAGACGTACTTAGGGAAGAAACGTGCCGTTAGTGCACGTTGTTCAATCTTGCTGAATGATTTCAGTCACAAGCAAAACTTTAAGAACTAAAATCAAACACAAGTTAAAATATATATACATACACTGCTGACCACCCAAAATGCAACACCAAGAAGGACACGAGATAGCAACAGATACAAAGATGAAACGATTGAGCTTACCGGCCCGTGCGACTTGCGGAACACGCAGACATCAATAGTTCGTGTGGCCCCCATGGCTGCCAATAACGGCGGCTACACGCCGCGGCATCGAACGAAAGAGGCATTGGATGTGAGCTTGGGGTATGTAGGTCCAGGCTGCTTCCACACGTTGCCACAGTTCATCAGGCGTAACCGCGGGTGGTGCTTGCCGGGCCACTCGGTTGCCGATCAGCGACCAGACGTGTTCAAATGGGCAACATATCGGGAAAACCGGCGGGCCACGGCAGCAGTGACACCTGGCGGGCCGTGAAGAATTGTTGCACGATGCGTGCCACATGCGGGCGCCCATTGTCCTGTTGAAACGTGGCCGCTGGCAGGTCCTGCAGGTAAGGGAGGACTACAGGCTCCAAAACGTCGGAGATGGTGCGGTGGCTGTTGAGTGTACCGGCGATGCGTACCAGAGGGGTGCGGGTGTCATATCCAATTGCGCCCCAAACCATAACGCCAGGCGACTGACCGGTATGGCGATGCATAATGCAGGCGTCATACAATCTCTCGCCGTGGTGCCGCCACACGCGGATCTGACCATCGTGGTGTTGCAGGCAGAAGCGGGATTCGTCGCAGAAGACAATGTCGTGCCATTCCGTAGTCCAGGTGCGGCGTTCAACAGCCCACTGCCGCCGCACTCGCCGGTGGTGTAACGTCAATGGTATTCGAAGCAATGGGCGCCGTGCCTGCAGACGACGTCGAACGGTACGTGCTGACACAGGTTGTTGCGCAACACACCCTAATTCCTGCGCTAACGTTCGTGATGTGGCGGTGCAAGCCGTCAATGCCAAACGCACAACATGCCTGGTCTTCTCGTTCGGTGGTGTGCCGCGGCAATCGCTCACGTCGGTCCGCCCGTCCCTCCTGCACCCACCGAATCCATACTCGCCTCACTGTAGCTGGATGTCGTCCCACATGGGCGCCGATGTCTCAGCACGATAAACCGCTGTCGCGATAAGCCACTAATTTTCCTCTGTCGAACTCCGAAACGTGCTGGAATGATTGCCGTATTCTGCGACGAGGCATCAGGAAGCTTCCCACGCACGCACAGGTCCGGCAGCACAACACACTTCCACTACTTACACCTCGCCTTCTGTGCACTCTTCTTATAATAGAATAATATTGCATTTTGGGTGGCCAGCAGTGTAGTTAAAATCATATGAGTACTTTCGTGCTCGCGGCGAGCACTTCATCAGATGAAAGACCAAGTTGAAGTACCAGAAACACATCTGTACATGGGTGTCGTTGCCAAACGTTCTCAATGAAAGGAAGGAAATTCTAAAAAGTTCTCTTAGTATAACGTAATATAGCAAAATAGAGGCATGTAGAGTTCAATTAGTGCTAGTCAGAAACTGCAATGCTATAAGTAGGTACCAGAATCGAGGAAAGTAAAGTTTTCCAGGCCTGGGAAATATAGCTGGGTACTTATCATTGCAATAAGTGTCCATTCGATGTAAAATGTAGAGACTCTCTGTAAAGAGTAGTTTCCCTCGTTATAGAGGTGGATAGAATGGAGAAGTCTCTTCAGGATGGATAATGTGTACCACCTGAAGAAACTTGGCTAAAGCAGTAGATGACGAGCCATTTGTCACAGTATATTGGTGTTTCTTTATTCTTGTTTATAGTCTCCGTAGGGTTGAGCCGATATGCATAAGGCCCTTGACTTGAGGATCGGCTGATTTCATTATAATAGAATAAATGCCGCATTTGTCCGACAGCTCAACACGGTCCCGATCATTTTAATCAGGAAATAAATGTTCGATGTTTTTAATCCAAAACCGACACCGTACCTGTGACAGATGTTCGATACAGTCACATTTACATGAGGGACGTAAGTCATTGATACAACATATTTAACATCTCCTCGTTCACGTGTCAGGGTAGTAAGTGATGAGTTCTGGATTTTACGGTAGATTCTATGAACTTTTGAATATGGAAATCCGTGTTCATAAGCAACGGTATATCCTTTTTGAAGTTCTTCATCACAGAAAGCTACAGAAAAGGAGTGGGTAAATGCTGGATGAATGCGAAAGTGTAAGGGTGAAAGCTTACACCAGGGGCTGATTGGGTGGACGAAACCAGGCCGGGAATTTCAGTCTTGTGGTCTACTACAGAAACATATGCACCCATAGGGAAACACTTCATAAATTCCGCCATGAAAAAATTCTGTTAACTCCACGGTGAAACAACTATTGAAATATGTATCGTAAAATTAACTCAGGCGTGAACAGATTTTAACAGCAATTTAAGGGTGAAGAAAATTTTAAAAAACCACTCACGATTAAATGTAGCATCAAACCATGCTCAAAACGGGATGTTATACCAGATAATTATATTTAGTCACTGGTAGACTACTGAGCAGTGGTATTCTCGCCGCCTCCTTGAACAGATGCCTTTTTTAAGTCTACCCATTATTTAGATTCATGAACTACCATTTTAATCCCTGAACCAGTACCGGTAAATCGTTGTTGTTTTTTTAAGATAAATGTGAGTGGGATACGGATTTCGGAACATCTCTGACGAAGGATCTCTTTGTGCTATATGTCTGTACGTGGATAAGGGTATAAGGATGATGGGCCATCAAAATTTTTTCTAGTGCCTCCTTCAAGATTTCAAAAGGATGGGTACAGCTTATCCGTGTCTCTGATTCTAAGCTTAATTATTTATAGCAGTTAATTTAATTTATTTATAAGAGCTTGCTTGGTCCGGCAGCAAATTTTTCAATGAAGTCGTGCTTTGTCATTTTAGAGCACATGCCCAATAGTAATAGAGATAGAAGGAAGCGCCAATTTTTTTAAAGACAGAAACGTTTTAGACAGATGGCATAAAGCTGAAATTAGTTTAACGATTCTTATTCATAAGTACCAAAATAGTTATATTCGTTCTTTTCAAACAATCCATACAAAGACAATACGAGAAAGTGGACCACTTCTCAAGTGGCCCACCGGGGAATATCCCGGTATCCCGGTGGGCCAATCCGCCCCTGCCTTATACCTAGTTGGATGGGCAGAAGCACGTGGAATGACGGGGATAGAAGGCGGCTTTCTGTAAACCGAATAACTCAGATGCTGAGAGGTGGGTTCCTACAAAGCCGAAACTCTAAAAACGGCAGTGAATTGTCACATTCAACCTCTACAGTAAAAGATATAGAAGGATAAACGGACGACAACAAGGTTGCAAAAGAAAACAAATTTTCGAGTGACGAAGGCCAAAAGGCCAACTTGGGCAGACGTCTCCATTCTATCCACCTCTATAAAGAGAGAAACAGCACTCTTTACGGAAAGTCTCTACATTTTACATCGACTGGACACTTATTGCAACGATGAAGTACCCAGCCATATTTCCCAGGCCTGGAAAACTTTACTTTCCTCGATTCCGGTACCTACTTGTAGCATTGCCGTTTCTGACTAGCACTAATTGAACTCTACAGGCCTCTATTTTGTCATATTATGTTATACTAAGAGAACTTTTTAGAATTTCCTTCCTTTCATTGAGAACCTTTGGCAACGACACCCATGTATAAATGTGTTTCTGGTACTCCAACTAGGTCTTTCATCTGATGATGTACTCGCCTCGAGCGCGAAAGTACTCATGTGATTTTAACTATGTATATATATTTTTACTTGTGTGTGTTTTTAGTTATTAAAGTTTTGCTTGTGACTGAAGTCATTCAGCAAGATTGAACATCTAGCATTAACAGCAAGTCTCTTCCCCTAAAATAGTCTTTGTGGCACAAAAAATTTTATTTCATTATTCTTGAGACGTATCATTGAGTGAGTAAACGGAACTCCTCTGTAGTGTGCTTGTGCTTCAAACCGTGGATTATTTCCAACGACAGTACCTGTAAGTGGAAAATCTTTCGTTTCCATTTCTTGGTCAAATGAACTGCAAAACAAACAAATAGAGGATATATGTCGCCAGAAAAAAATTATTGGGCGCAGATTTTATTAGTAGTGCTACTATTTGTGTAATATGTGTACACAAACCGATTACTGCAAATAAAAAATATGTGACGTACTACAGAGCTGAAAACATGTGCAACAAATCTGCAGCGAGACATTCTGTCCGCGTAGTTCAGTTGGGAGAGCGACTTACTCCGTAGTAAGGGGACAAACTTGTGTTTTCACATTGGCGCCCGTGTGATGTTCGTTTCACACATTGTTCGGATTTAATGAAAAATTCCTACTTCATTTCAAAGACAAAAAAAAATTAAGAGGGAGATGATGTGATGTACTACAGAGCTGAAAACATGTCAAGATATGAAAGACAATAAAAATAAAAAGTGAACTCCGTTTATTAGGCGTATGAAATAAGTGATCAAAAGGTGCTAGCTTTCACTACCTCCGAGTAGCTTCGTCAGGCATTTAGTAGTTAAAGATCGCAGAAGCAACTGGAACAAATGTATTTCTAAGAATATAATTAAATTCAAAATAAGTAAAACACTTGCACGTTGTCACGGGTTGTTTGATCCCAGGGCCGGGTGGTCACGTGTAACTTCTAAAAGCCGGTGCCATATGAAAGGAAGGCTCGTGGTTACATCTTCGTTACACACATTCCGTCGCGTGATGATCTCGATGGTTTCGCGAAGCGCAGTAGCTCTTGCGCTGACAGGTGCTAGTTTCTTAAAATCTCCCCATCTGAGAACTGCCCTTTCAGATGCAACATCACGGGCTAGTGCCGTCGTAAGCTTTCCGGCCTTAACGTCCCTTTGGTGTTCAGAAAAACGGATCTGGAAGGATCTTTTATCATCCCGATGTAGGACTTAACGGATGCGTCAGGGTAGAAGGTGATGCGCGCTGGACTGCTGCGAGGATATCTGACAAAGGTCTAGGAGCTGTCACGCCGATATCATAACCTAGTCTTCGGAGAGCATTCTTCAGGAAGTACGTTAGCCTAGGAATGTAGGAAATCGAACCCACGAACCGAGCTGGCTGTGACGTGGGGTTGGCACGAGGCTGTGCGAGAGCAGTTTTTGCAGCCTTTCTGACTATTTGGTCGATTGTGATCATGTCGTATCCCGCTGCAGCCGCTAGGTTTCTAATGCTACGGATCTCCTCCTTGCATTTGGCCTTGTTCGATGAGAGTTCGAAAGCTCGCTTTGCTCTGTACTTAAAAAGGGCATATTTGCGTGCGGCCGGGCCTGCTGAGTCAGGGAGTATGGGGTTGTCCACGTGGGTGGGTTTGTAGTAGACCTCTGTGCTAAGAGCACCAGAGGGTAATCTTCTTACTAGTACATCCAGAAAAGGTAATGCACCTTCGGATTCATAATCTGCTGTGAATTTAATATCTGGGTGCGCATCGTTCATTCTGGCGAGAAAATCACTTAGGTTGGCTTGTTCATGCTGCCAAACAAAGAAAATGTCGTCAGCGTACTTCAAACATATTTTAGGAACTGTGGCCGACGATTGCAAGAGTTCATTTTCGAGAGGTTGGAGGACAGCTTCAGCAAGGACCGCAGACATCGAGGACCCCATAGGTACCCGTTTGTTTTGTTTGTAAATTCTGGATCGGAAGCTGAAAAAATTTGAGTCCGTGACTGCATCCAGTAGTTTGGAAATAGCTTCCACAGTTTCCGAAGGGTACAGGTTCGAGTCAGCGATAGAGCGCTTCCGGTTTGTGGTGGCTTCATGCACCGGCACTGAGGGGTATAAAGATTCGAGCTTTCGAACTCTCATCGAACAAGGCCAAATGCAAGGAGGAGATCCGTAGCATTAGAAACCTAGCGGCAGCAGCGGGATACGACATGATCACAATTGACCAAATAGTCAGAAAGGCTGCAAAAACTGCTCTCGCACAGCCTCGTGCCAACCCCACGGCACAGCCAGCCCGGTTCGTGGGTTCGATTCCCTACATTCCTAGGCTAACGTACTTCCTGAAGAATGCTCTCCGAAGACTAGGTTATGATATCGGCGTGACAGCTCCTAGACCTTTGTCAGATATCCTCGCAGCAGACCAGCGCGCATCACCTTCTGCGCTCACTGAAGCCGGAGTCTATGCTATTCCTTTGGATTACCCTGACGCATCCGTTAAGTCCTACATCGGGATGACAAAAAGATCCTTCCAGATCCGTTTTCCTGAACACCAAAGGGACGTTAAGGCCGGAAAGCTTACGACGGCACTAGCCCGTGATGTTGCATCTGAAAGGGCAGTTCTCAGATGGGGAGATTTTAAGAAACTAGCACCTGTCAGCGCAAGAGCTACTGCGCTTCGCGAAACCATTGAGATCATCACGCGACGGAATGTGTGTAACGAAGATGTAACCACGAGCCTTCCTTTCATATGGCACCGGCTTTTAGAAGTTACACGTGACCACCCGACCCTGGGATCAAACAACCCGTGACAACGTGCAAGTGTTTTACTTATTTTGAATTTAATTATATTCTTAGAAATACATTTGTTCCAGTTGCTTCTGCGATCTTTAACTACTAAATGCCTGACGAAGCTACCCGGAATTAGTGAAAGCTAGCATCTTTTGATCCCTTATTTTATACGCCTAATAAACGGAGTTCACTTTTTATTTTTATTGTCTTTCACATTAATTGGGCGTACAGAAACCCATTTCTTCATCGATCGTATATATATTTGTTATATGTCAAGATAAATCTGCAGTGAGACATTCTGTCCGTGTAGCTCAGTTGGGATAGCGACTTACTCCGGAGTGAAGGGACAGGGATTCGATGTCCGTTGCGGATATACTTGTTTTTTCACAAATGCCTTTAAACAACATCCAATCTGCATCTTCAGAGCTGGTTGCGTTAGTTCCTTTTATTAGGCAAGATAGCCGAAGCCGTTTTAAGAGCGTTAAGCCCTTGAGCGCGCGAATATCGGTTACTATATCTTAAAAAAATAGACTAAGTGATTTTAAGGCTTAAAAAAGCCAGTAAAAGTACATAAGCACACCAGACAAAAAAATTAGTCACCCTGGAAAAACATACCTAATAACAGGCGACGGCACCTCTTGCCTTGATAACAGAATGAATCCGGTGTAGTAGAAGCTCCACGAGGTTGTGGATGTATTGAACATCGATTTGCAGCCACTTGTGCGTCAAATAGTCCCGATGTTCCGCCAGAGAACGTGAGTGTCTATTCCGGCGTTTTACCTTCTGTGCCAAATGATCCCACAGATTTTCAATAGGATTTAAATCTGGGGATTCGGCGGCCCAGTCGAGGTGAGATAGTGTTGTTGATTGTTCGTTGTACCACTCAGACACAGTTTTAGCCCTGTGCACACGGCGATTGTCGTCTTGGAAGACAGGAGTGGCATTGTGATGCTGCTCCTGGAGATGTAGGCCAAAGGGCAACACTTCATCATTCAGAATGCGGAGGTACGCATGCTGGTTCAAATTCATCAACACTGCAACGAAAGGGCCCATTTCATGGTACGGAAAACATCCCCAAAACATCACAGAACCTCCTCCAGCTTGAACAACACCTTCGACACAATCAGGATTAAAAGGCTCCATTGGGGCTGCGATGCAATCGTCGCCTCCCATCATTGGAGTACAGACAAAAACGAGACTTATCTTATCAAATTACTCGTTTCCAATCCTTCACAGTAAAATTTTGGTGCCTCTGAACCCATTGATAACGTCTGACTTTGTGACTTACTGCTAAAAGAGGCCTCTTCCGTGGTGCTTTGCTCCAGATGTCTACAGCATGCAGTTCTCATCGCAATGTCCTTTCGGAAATTGGTTGGAGTGGACTTTCATTGACTGTTTGGAGCAATTGTTGCCTGGTTTGAAACCAATTTACAGTTACTAGGAGTGAAACACGACGGCGGTTCCTGTTGGTGAGAATCGTTTTCCGGACACAGTTACGTCATCTATTTTCAGTTGACTGCGAACTACACCACTGTTCGTAGACCCGCTGGACAGTACGCTTCGACACACCAACAAATTGGGCGACACACCAACAATTGTCCGTGGGCACGGCCAAACACGATGGCTCCTTTCTACCACTCAATAACGTCTGTTTTACTACCCATATTGCAGACTAAATTCAACACACACGCTGCTCTTCTCCACTGTATGAGACAAAAATGATCCTGTAGACCACGTCAGCGCTATTTATTTCCCAACAATGCTGTCACGGCTCCCTCTGTGCAACCGGTAACTTCCTACTGTCATTTCTGCTAGGGGTGACTAATTTTTTGTCCGGTGTGCTTATGAATCTGTATAACACTTGAATGAGTGATGTGGTTTTATACCAACTTACAGTATATACAGCATGTTAGGCACTGAATACTACTCCCGAGAAGTTCGAAGCAGCTAAGTGTACGGCTAGGTTGCTGAAATGGAAAATGGCTGCTGCTCGTGCAATCTGCGATGCAGAGGTCTTGGCAACAGTACTTAGAGAAAAGGTTCTGAATAACATACGACATTTCACCGAGCCGTTTGGCAGCACTAGAGAGTAGCTGAAATTGTTTTCGCGGTCTTTCTGAATGTTTGTAATGAAAGTAGCTCATCTGAAAGTAGCTGATCTCGAGCAATATTCAGTAGTTAACTGCGGCCGACAAAAATTGAAGTTTTGAATATACAATTGGATTTACGGTATTGGTAGGTATTTTAAGGACCATCATCTTTTTAAAGCTGCTGTTTAAAAAAATCCATAAAGTTACTGCGGCGGCACAAATTGTTCTTCCCGAAACTTGATAGACATTATTAATTTCGCACAAGGGCGCCCATAAGGGTGGGGGTGGGATCGTGTTGTTCGGTCTATGGATCATCCACCACGCACCCTCCAGCAGCTATCAGATGCACTGCAGTCAGCATCGCTCCACATACCTGTGAACACCTTCCGGTACCTTCTTGAGTCACTCCTTGCCCGTCTAGCTGCTGTCCGCGCTGCACACGGCGCGCCGTGTTCCGGATAGGAAAAAAGTCGGACAAAAATATTTGTACGTCTTAAATGAAAGAAACTGTAGTGGGATAACTAAATATTAGCTTGTTTAAGTCCTTCAGTTTAATGAATTATAATTACTCGCAATAATGTAAGAAGGGCCCAGATCTCCAGTCTGTCATTCGTCTTCCGAAGCAGATTTTATTAATAGACCTAGCACTTCCGATGGTAGTTTTATTTTATTTTTCTTTGGTATTCCTCCCAAGCTGGAAATGAATGGGTCAGAAGTCAACATTAACCTGCGAAAGAGGTCCAAATTGGTTTCTTGCCGTGAAATTTTTCGGGTAAAGCTTTCTCGAAATTTTCTCATATCTTTGTTTCCGCACTCAATGTTATCTTCTGAAAGCTCTCCAATTGGTAAAATATCTGCCTGCACAATTACGGATCCATGAGCAAGAATTTTATGTACAGTGGGTGGCATATAGTACCAGGGGTACAGTCTCACGAATAACTGTGCTGTTTCCATGCAGTACATATTGAATTTCGTTATACATTTATTTCGTGGCAGCATGAAATTGCTGTCAAAATATTTCCAAAACGAGAAATTAAATTTTGGTCTACTCCAGTCACTTCGGAACTTATTTCGGGATTTGCAAAAAATCTTCTGGCGGTATTACCATCATTCGTAGTTCCATAGCCTGGTTTTGGGACATCTACAGTAAGTCCTAGTCTATTCCTGAAGGAATCTTGGACAATTATTTTCCTTTTTTCCAGAAGCTCACGGGTTCCATCTTTCGTACTCGCTTTCCATTTCTTAAAATCTAAGCAGTAAGAGATATGCAGAATACACTTAAAAAAGCGTATATGAGTCTGAAGAACAGAGTCTAAACTCAAAGGAAGAGGTATCCTCTGGCACTTGTGTAACGTAATCTAACTTGTTTATACCCGACAATTTCGCGCCACATATGTAACATTTCATGCTTGATGACTGGGTCACGGCATTACATATTTTCCCATCAATCATGGACAATACGAGAGAATACTGTGCTGTAACGTTGTCACTTCTTAATGGCTGTAAATTTTTAATTTGTTCATTCATGTATTATCTTTCTGCTTGGGCAACTGCAGGGGTTTCATGAACTCACTGGATACGAATAGTCCTACAAAAATGGGTTAATGATGGTCATTCATTTTTCCATACGGAATCTTCCGTTTCACTGTTAACCATTCGTAAGGGAAACGAGAGATGTCATACATAAATTATTCATCACTACTGCCGCTTTGAAGCCATTTCTGCTTGTATTGGGAATGACCAGCGCTACCGTCGAAACCCCATTTACAATTTAAAATATAAGTTTTTTTCGCTGTTAGACGGCTGACTTTCAGGTAGAAATGACAAGATTCGGATAGCAGTATGGTCCAATAAATCCTGAACTTTCACTTCACATGCACGCTCATTAACACAGGCATTGTGCGGATAAGTTGCGTCTTTTGCTTTGAGAATTGCATAATAACTTGGATATAAGTCATGATTGTGCTTAATTGCCATTTTTTTAATAGACATATAATAATGTTTTGATAAATGTGTACTTACTATCATAGATAACGCTTCTTCTTCTGAAAGCTTCATGACTTGTTTTCCTTTCTTCAACCATGAGTCACGAATTAGTTTACCTCTGATAGGTGGTGTTATGGTCACTTTTAATAGTTTTGCTGGATTTTAGTCACTTTCAGCCCTCAATTTCATCACTGTGGCGTATGAAAACTCCGCAGCACCCACATTCTCCCTCAGATTTTTAATTTTCCGCCTCTTACTTCTCTCACTTAATTCCTAAAATACTTTCGAAGTACGTGCACGCTTTTCCGAAGAAGAAGTGGAAGGAAAGTCTGTAAATGGTAATTCAATTTCTTGCTGTAACTAGTCTGAATATTTACGAAGAAACATGCTTCCAATTCGGTGACATTTCTTCCAACGCTGATAGTAATTAAGAAAAAAGCTCATTCTTATTACGCTGTTTGTGCTCCGACTGTCCAAATTTAATTTAAATTTGTTCTTCACATATTGCACAACATATTCTTCTTGTAGCACACGGAACTCATTATTCTTTGCTTTCATTTTCTCGTAAAGTACTCGGCAACTAACACGTAAATTCAGTTTTCACACGCTATATTGTCACACACTATTCACTGACCTGACACAAACAACAGACCTCTGGAAACTGAAGAAATCAAGGGTCTGTAGTTTACCACCCCCTCAGTCTTCAAGTAAACCAACATAAAATTTCAGGAAGAGGTTAGCGCGCGCGCGCGAACGCATGAGCTGTGTAGCAGGAGAATCAACTACCCGATGTCAGCGGCGCCTGCTCATAAATTACAGGAAGCTTCACAAACAAAAGGTAATAGCTTGCAACATTGCAAGGTGTTGCACATGAAACCATCAGTGATAGACTTATAATTATCAACCAAAATACATTTGTAAGTTTCGCGGTGGTCATGTTTGGCCATTTTTTAAAACTCTAAAAACATTTTTTTTTTTTTTGCAAAATACGGGCATTAAAATTTGTATTTCTTATCAGTACTTAGAAACAAAAAACACTAAAAACTGTAATTGGGCTCTATATATAAGACTATGATACATTCACAAAAAATACACTTAGTATTTTTTTTTGCATTGTTCAGTCAGAAACATGTTAAAAAAATCACCTGCAGAATTGCAAAATTAATTAAGAAAGAGTTACAGCACTTTTGCACTTAAGTATTGACCAGAACCATTGGAATATACTTTGAAAAAAACTTAGTTCTATCAGAATGACTACTGAGAATTATTATTAAGCTAACTGTGTGTTTAAAATATGAAGTTCGAAAAATTATTTTTGTCCCTGTTTTTAGCGATTCGGACCACTGTGCGGCGGTTACTCTGGATATTAACTGGTGGTCACAATAATGTGACTCGACCGTGTATATATACACACACGCACATATAAGATATTTCAGCTCTACTGTCTCATTTATTTTTCCTGCGTTTGTTTAACCTGATGTCTGAAAAAGCAAAACCGCACGCTATCCTTTGGAATACATAGGAAAGGTCCACGCATTGTTTGAAAGGAAATGTTGTTTTCCTCAGTAGTTTTCCTCATTTCCTCCCCCGATATCATTTGAAGGACACTAATTGCGCATCATCTTCAGAAACGTTTTTCTGGAAACAGGAAGGATAAGGAACTCACGAAGAGAACAAATTGGTACCTTCACTTTGTAAGATTAAAAGAATCATGAGTTTTGTATTATTGCCAGTTTCAAAATAAAGAAAGGATTTTTATTTTTTCCAAGGTCTCTTCCTGAAAACAACAAAATAAAATTTTCGAGTAGAAATTGTCACCTGGGAGGAGATATAACGATATTTATTTCTGATAGAATTTGCACCAAAATAAATACAATATTGGGATAGTACACCAGAAAAGGTGCAGTGCTAAAAACCTTTAGGAAAACCACTCTTGTCCGTAACAAGCCAAGGATAATTTAAAAAAAGAGACCTGTTTGCAGCCTTCGTTTCTACGACATAAATTAGAAGCCAATTTAACAGATCACGTGGTAACTTTTGCAGCACAAAATGTGACAAAGGCTTTTCACAGTTCTTCCTTTGCCAACGCTCACATCTACTTTAAAATTCCAATGCTAAAGAAATAGTAACCTGTACGCTGAAACTAAAAACGTTTGCTAAAAACACGTCTGAAGAATTTTAAACATTTATTGTAAACGATTATGCCATATTTATTCTGTATAAAACTAATATTTTACTCGTACAAAATACTATTGTATTTCTGGTACGACCCAAAGAAATAAGTCGTGCCAAAATATATAAAAAAAGGAAGTGTAAACCTTCTGTCACTGCACGATAATAAAACTTTCCAAACACCAATCGAAAAAAGTTAAAAGATTATTTATTTACAATTAAATGCCGCATATGTTAAAAGTTAAAAAGTTAAAAATATCCCGAGATCTTTCGGGTTGGCTACCAACCAATCGCCAAGCTTTAATACAACAGATGAACACATACAGCCAAAGTATTGTATATACCACTATATTTACAAAAGTCACCGCGGACACACCTTCAAAATCAAATGAACGGATCCGCTGCGTTGTTAATATGCGCGGTACAGCTACAAACGGTATAAAATCATCCGTGCAACTGACGGCGATCATATCGCACTGTGAGGTTGAGTGAAAATGTTACAGCGGGAGGGAACTGACTTTGAGAAAGGAAAGATTGCTGGGTGTTATATTAGTGGGTTGTCCATAAGAGAAACCGAGAGTCGTTTAAACATACCCAAGTCAACTGTTTTGGATGTACTGAATAAGTGGAAGACACATGGCGTGCCTGAAGCAGCAAAACGTACCGACAAACCAAAGAAAATCAGTGAAAGAGGACGTCGAAGCCTCAGGAGAGTCATTACAAGTAATCGACGGAGTACTGCACAAGACCTCAGTGTACAGATGAGTAAAAATGCTGGAACCTCGGTATGTACACTTACCATTCGCAGAGAACTTCGTTCCATGGGTTACCGTGGTCGTACGGTTGCTCATAAGACTTTCATCTCACTCGGAATGCTACTTGTCGTTTAGCATGGTATAAAGAACATTTATCGTGGACCGTAGATCAATGGAAATGGGTCCTATGAACTGATGAATCCAGATACACGATCCATCTGCCTGATGGCGTGTGTGGGTATGGCTGCAGCTGGGGGAACGCTATTTACCACAGTGTACTGGCCCTACGGTCAAGTTTGGAGCTCGTAGTGTACTCGTGTGCGGGTGTTTTTCGTGGCAGGATCCCGGCCCATTGGTTATCGTGGACAAACCTGTTAACCAGAACGTGCACCTCGATATTCTGGACAATTATGCCCTACCAACTCTGTGGCAATACTATGGAACCATGCTTTATTGGTACCAGCAGGATAATGCACCCAGCCATAAAACAAGGACTGTTACGGCGTGGTTTGACGATAATTCCGTATCGTGTGTGGACAGGCCAGCACAGAGCCCTGATCTTAATCCCATAGAGCACCTATGGGATTAATTAGAGCTCCGCATAAAAAGTTTGGAACCAAGGCCTACTACTAAGCAACAGTTAGCGGTAGCATTATGTACAGAATGGAAGCGCATACCTATCGCTGTGTTCCAAAACCTTGTCGAAAGC
Source organism: Macrothele yani (assembly GCA_039090855.1). NCBI lineage: Eukaryota > Metazoa > Arthropoda > Arachnida > Araneae > Macrothelidae > Macrothele > Macrothele yani. The sequence continues at coordinate 17,375,761 of CM077012.1, forward strand.
ATGTCTGCAAGGGTCAGTGCATGCATTAAGGCCAAAGCTAGACCGACGCCGTACTAATGTATGTCAATAAATGCTATGTTGTGTTTCTCTTCTAGGTATCCGGTGACTTTTGTCAATATAGTATATACAGTATACACTGAGTGGTCACTTTATTATGACCACCTGACAGTTTTAAGCAAATAAGCTATGACTGCACGCTGTTGCCGCCAGAGGGCGAGGCTAGTATAAAAAGGGAAAGCTTAGTGCTTGCGACAGTAGTAGAAGTGATTTTTGGGTGACGAGTTGGGTAAAAAATGCGATATGACGGACTTTCAACGTGGGATGATTGTAGGAGCTCGGAGCCATGGAGCGAGTATCACCGAAACCGCCGCATTAGTGAAATGTTCCAGAGAAGCTGTTGTTAAAGTGTTTAAAGACTGGACTGTCAGCCAAAAAACTGGGTCTCTACGTGCAACGTGTGGTCGTCATCGACTAGTGACTGCTCCGGCGGAAACGAAGACTGTCCACACTGGTAACAAACAACAGAAAGGCAACAATGCAGCAAATTACAGACCATCTTAATCAAGAATCCCCTCAAATGATCTCTGCACGCAGTGTTCGCCGTACACTGCATTGGATGGGATATGGCAGCCGAAGGCCTGTTCGAACACCTTTGCTGTCTGCAGTTAACAAGAGAAAACGTCTCCGGTTCGCACAGGAGCACAAGGATTGGACAGTCGATAATTGGAAACAAATTATGTGGTCCGATGAATCACGTTTTCAGTTGCACCATGCCGATGGCAGAGTGAGAATTTGGCGGAAACAGCACGAAAGCATGGACCCCCAAATGCATTGCTACAACCCTTCAAGCTGGTGGAGGCAACGTTATGGTTTGGGGAATGTTTTCCTCGCATGCATTGTGCCCTTTAATTCATGTTGATCAACGTCTGACTGGCACATCATATCTAAACATCGTTGCGGACCAAGTGAATCCTGTCATGTGGATGATTTATCCCAATGGCGATGGCTACTTTCAACAAGATAATGCGTCCTGCCATAGTGCTCGTATTGTACAGGATTAGTTTCAGGAACATGCCGGTGAGTTTACTTTGCTTAGGTGGCTCCCACAATCTCCAGATCTCAACCCCATTGAGAATTTGTGGGATGAAGTTGAACGAGCCATCAGACAGCTGGATCCACAATCCTGCAATCTCACACTCCTGGAAAGTGCTATTCATCAAGCATAGTCTCAGATTTCCCAAACCACCTATAAACATCTCGTGGAGTCCATGCCATGAAGAATCGACGCAGTATTGAAGGTAAAAGGTGGCCCAACGAAGTACTAAGGGGGTGGTCATAATAAAGTGGCCACTCAGTGTATATATATATAGTGAAATGCTCATGACGTAAGAGCTTTAAACAGCGCAGAATCGATGAACCAATGTCATGATGGAAGAGTTTACTCATTAGGTGAGGGTGCACGGAGAATAGAACGAGATTCATAGTGTCGATTGTAGTTCTCAATAAGAAATCTCCAAGGGTGGGGAATAGAATATGGCGTGTCATCATTACAGCACTTGTCAGAGAATTTGTAGATATAGAAACTCTCAGTAAACAAAGAAGATCTTTTATTGGTAGTGGAGGTCAAGATGCTTGTTTTACTCCACATAGGGGTATGAGTTCCACGATTTACAAGTCGGGAGAAGGCAGTCGATGATGATTTAGACTTTACATCGTACTTCTGTTCTGCCAGTCTTAGGCCTAGTGTAAGCAGGGTAGATCCTATGTACACCTGGTTGTCATCCGTCGATATATGTAGCAACCAGCATTCATGTTTAGCGAATCTGGAGGTTAAGAATCCCGTATTTCTTTCATGATTTATCTGCTTCTTCGAGCAAACACGGGATAAGATTCTAAACCTCCAGATTCGCTAAACATGAATGCCGGTTGCTTCGACTAGCGAATCCTGTGATGGTTATATTCAAATTGATCGGAAACTTGAAACTTGGTCGTTCTGGGTGGTGTAGTAGTTAGCATACCCGGGCGTTTTCTGGGAGACGCGGGTTCGAGTCCCGCTCCAGGACGATGAAAATTTTCAAGTTTTCGGATATTATCTGACTTACCATCCTTGTCACATTTACGCCAAAAATCGGATTGTCATCTTCAAAATTTGTATTCTATATATTATATGTATTATGACATTGTAACCATACACTGTAAAACATTTTCTGAAATTCACGTGCCACTTACTGCGATTCCTTACATGAATTAACGGAGCATATTTTTTATACAAATTTTTCTGTGAATGGCTGGGGGAAAAACTTTGAGTTTCACCCATTTTTCGTACGCCAGGAAAATTCTAAATTTTCAGAAACCTTCCCGCAATTTCTTTCGTATATTGACGGAAAAATTTTGTTCTCACTTCTTCCGTATCCATATGACAGAAAATTTCAGGTAATACGAGGATTATTTCAAAAGTTTTGCACACTGTGAGTTATTTCTTAAAAAACGAATTTATTTCACAACATATCTTTACAGGCCTTCGAAGTAATCTCCATGTTTGTCTCCATGTTTCCTTATGACAGCGGCCCAACGTTTGGGTAAGTCTTGTATTCCTGTCAGGACACTTCCATTGTTGAGGCCTCGGATTACTCGGGTCACCTCATTAGAATCGTACTGAATCGTTTCCCGCGGTGTGACTTCTTCAGTTTTGGGAACAAGTCATAGTCTGATGGGCTCATATTAGGACTGTATTCCGCGTGGGAAAGCAATTAACATCCATACTTTTCCAGAATGTTTCTTACTGTACGGAAACATGCAGCCTCGCGTTGTCGTTCAAAATGATGACACCAGCTTCGAGCATGTCCGGCCTCCTTTGATGAATCTCTGGGCGCAGAACATTTTTCAGAAAATTTCTGTAGTATTCCCCTGTTACAGTGGTCCCCTCGGGAACTCTGATGCGATCACTCCAGTTGTCATAGGTCATAGTCATCATCAGCTTAACCTTCGATAGATGGCGGGGGATTTTTTTTTTTTTTGGCGAGATGATTCTGGATGTTTCTACTGAGCGGACTGAGATTTCTGGTTCAAAATCTCGTATCCAGGTTTCGATTATAGCAACAATTCTGTCCAAAAACTGCTCGCTTTCTGTCTCTTACCGCTGAAGCGATTCTTCTGCGATCCCTTTGCGAACTGCTTGCTGCTTTTCACTCAGAGCCCATTTGGCAGCCACTTTTCCCTTCTGTAATGTTTCAGTTAGGATTCTGAAAACCGAAGCAGTAGACATGTGAAGAGATTGGATATGAAGCAAACATGTTTTCCGTCGATCTGCTTCCAAAATGCTGTTGACGATAACCACAGGAGTGTCGTCCATTGCATCTGATGGCCTGACGCTTCTGGGGTCTTCTTTGATGCTTTCCCGACCATGGCGGAAACAAGAAGCCCACCGTGACACTGTGCTACGATCCACTACACTAACCCCACAAATTTCACACAAAGTTTTATGAACTTCGGTAGGGGATTTCCCTCGCAAAGTTTCAATTTTAATGTAGGATCGATGGTCGCTACGCGAGATCTGACCTGACTCACTTTGTTCCTCCGTTTCTAGGCAGCATGTTTCGGAACAGGAATAAATTAGCCAGCAAACGTAGACACAATTATGTATACTGAAGTCTGACTCATAGCTGGCGCAAAGAGTGGAGCGATTGCAAAATCCAACGGGCAACGCCTGCGTAGTGTGCAAAACTTTTGAAATGATCCTCGTAGAAGCGATTCGTGGGAATACCTGTGATTTGATTAACTGTCAAATTTGAATCGTCTGTCGGAGGATCTGATTTTGAAGTTCTGTAACGAGATCGGATATTGTGGATAGCATATTGCATGAAATTTTGGTTATTGTGGCACACGATATTCCTTCCCCAATCCCCCATTTTGTGCACCAGCTATTCTATAATGTGCTTCCGTAAGAAACTGGGTACTTAAATTATTGCACAGGTGATTATATGATGTCTATGTATCCGTCTGTGGACCCCTTAAGACAAAAGCTATTATAGCTACCAACAGTAAATTTTTTATGTACGAGTTTTGTGAAGTAATACTATGAAACAATACATTTGCCCTTTCTACTTAAGGATAATTGAAAGCCATTGTCAGGTTTAAAAGATCTCAAGTTCCAAAGCATTCTGTTGCTTCGGAAAATCACGATGAAAAAAATACTTAATTTGCGATAAGTCTCCCTACAGAAAATTATTACAAATCTATTCAAAAAAATAATAAGTTCCAACAGAAAATAAAATGACTAATTCACCCGCATTAAGGGCAAAAAAAAAAAAAATATTTCATCATCGGGCAAGTACAGTTCTACCTTGAACGTGACTGTGATCTCTGTGTCCTTCTAGTTCGGCGGTAAGAAAGCGGCTTCTGTTGAGCCAACCCAAATGACCTCTGATCGAATCCCACCAGGGAGAAAGGCAAAGGAATCTCTTGTGCACGGGCTGAAAAATTCAGTGTTCGATTTTGCGAAATTTCTGTATAAATACGGAAACACTAGAAACGGACTTTTCTGGAATAAACGGAATTACTGACTGTGCAAAATCTGTCAAAATACAGAAGTTAAAATAAACGGGAACTTTTAAAAACAGAAATTTTGTTAAAAGACGGACATATAAAGGCAACTTTACTGCACGTAATTTTTAGGAATTTTCAGCTAATTCACACCACTTATTTTTTTGCAGTGTACAATGTATGCAGACTACTACCTATAAATAACTAGTCATTTTGTCAGTGGCATTCCTTTCAGGAGGATTGTGCTATAGTGAAGAAGACTAGGGATCACAGCCAAATTAGTGTCATTTTCTTACATGAATTTAAAAGTGGAGTAATCTTGCACCGGATGCAGCTGGCAACATCAACACAGCATTTAAAAAGAGCACCACTAGTGAACGTAAAACACAACGTAGTGTGTTTGATAAATTCTGGTCCGGCAATATGAGCCTCGAAAATGAACCACACGGTAGACCAGAAGGCGCTATAGATTATGCTGAGTTGGAGGCTTTGATTAAATCTGATCCACATCAAACGGTGCGAAAACTTGCCAAGAAACTCGGAATACGCTATGCAACCATTTTCTGGCATTTAAGGTGGAGATAAAAGCATAGCCGATGCAGCCCAGCTCATAGATGACACCTATGAGTCTCCGCTCATATATGACGCTGAGAATAGCACTGTTTTTGCGACCCCTCCTTGCGGAGGTCTTAATTTTGTGAGTGAATTTCGTGAAGTCTTTCCCTTATCAGATGGCGATTTCTGAAAGAGCTTCTGTCAGAGTTTTAAATTACCAGCATCTGATTTCTGATTTACATGCGTTTGCGGGTAGAAAAGCCATTAAACTATATTGTAAGTGATTCAAATAATTACTGCCCAGGTAGCAATATTATGTTGGACCAACCGTGGGCTTTCAACGGTCGGCCCAGCGACGAGGCAACTCGGCAGCCAACAATTGGATATGTGTTGGTTCAACGGTTGTACCCACATTGGAAAACTGTTGCAAACAGTTTTCCAATGTGATTATGTGTTCTTGGACAACCATGGTTGGTCATGTGTTGTTGGACAACCATCGGACAACCGTTAAGTGGTCATTTGTTGATAAATGGTTGGTCATGTGTGGTTGCAAAAACCATTGGCCAATCTTCGATAAACAACGCAACCTTCGCCCAACGCTGCCGACGCAAAAATATCATTGGGCCAACCGTTGGCCAATGTCAGTGTGCTACTGGGGTGACATCCTAAATAATAGTCTATAACCGCTCAGTTATCGTTTGTATGAAAACTTTTAATACAGTATTCAAGAAAAAAAGTAAGGAAATGCCACGTTTCCAGTACTTAACGTACATAGAGCGCCACCTATTAACGACATGCATCACTACTCCAACACGCGGAAATTTAATTTTAAAATATTCTCTATAATTTTTTTCTCAAATTTGTAAGCCACTGACTTTTATTATATGTCCGTTTCTTCTATATGAACTTACGTACCTCAATTTTCACCATTGCAAGTATAGCGGCGCATGTTCACTTGACGTGCACCTTAACGGAGGGGGGTGGGGGATAATTGGGTCCCATGTAAGTTGGTTGGTTGGTTGGTTAGTGGATTTTAGTGGCGCAAGGGCCAGGTTTGGCCAAAGAGCGCCAGACAAAGAACGATCAGCCACAGATTTTGAAAAGCGTGGAAAATGAGTAAGAGCAGACAGGCTTGGGAAAAATTGAAAAAGAGTATGATGAAAGCAGGGAAGACAAGGTAGTTAATCAGATTTATAAAAAAATTTACTAATTGAGAGGGACGAACCGTCACTCTCCTCCCCCCACACACTCCTCTGCAATGCTGGCAGAGGGCGGGGACGAACTGTCACTCTCCTCCCCCCCCCCCCCCCATGTTCCTCTGCAATGCCGGTTGAGGCTGGGGACGAACTGTCACTCTCCTCCCCCCATGTTCCTCTATAATGTTGGTTGAGGGTGGGGACCTCGCAGAGGCCGAGACAGTTGGATGGACACTGCACACCTTTGCGGATTGAGGGCCGGGTCTTTCGCACGTGCAGGCTGTCTGCTGGGAACCGGAAGAGTCGGTCGTCTTCAAAAGAGAAGGCGCAGACTCAGCTGGTCGAATAAGCTGGAGCTCGGTGAAATCCACCTGCGTCGCTTGTTCAACTGTAGATCGCTTGGCAAGTGCGGCGAGAGCTACAGGGCGCGGAACAAAGGGCTGCACGGGTTGTGGCAGAGACTGAACTACTGCGGCAAAACTACGCTGTCGGATGGTGGGTATACCCAACTTGGCTTTGGCAGCAGGGTACGAGAGGCCTTCCAGGGTCTTGAGGCGCTGGATCGCCATCTCGTCCTTCCATTTCATACAGTTGCGGGAGTAAGCTGCATGGGCCTCACCGCAGTTAGCACAGCAGGCCGCAGAGGTGCAACCATCCCCGTCATGATCACTGGAGCCACAATTTGCGCAACGAGCGGAACTCTTACAGAAACGTTGGGAATGCCCGTACCTCTGGCACCGGAAACAGCGCAGAGGACTGGGAATGTACGGGCGAACTCCACAGACCAAGTAGCCAGCCTTGATTTCGGTCGGAACTTTCGGGGAGTTAAAAGTCAAGATGACATTTTTAGACTGAATCAAGGAACCATCGCGCCGGAACATCATACGACGAGCAGCAATAACACCTTGATCTGCAAGTTCAGTCACCAATTCGTCCTCACTGCATGGCAAGAGATCAAACTCCGAAATAACACCCCGAGAGGTGTTAAGAAACGGGTGAGGTGTCACTTTGACAGGAATGCCTTGAAGACTAGAAAGGTGCAGAAAAGTGTTACTCTGAGAAACACTGCAAGTTTGGACAAGCAGGTCCCCAGAGCGAAGCTTCCTCACAGACTTCAAGGGGCCAACCGCAGCGTCCAAAGCTTTAGAAATGAAAAATGGAGATCTGGTGGACAGTCTCTCATTCGGATCGATGGATTCTACAAGTAAGTGTGTAGCATGCGTAGTCACAGCAATCGAGGGGAGACGACGCTTCGGAGCGACTGGTACAGCTGCCGAAGAGGAGGTTGTACATTCTTGGTCCAGGTCATGGTCGAAAGAACGTTTAAGGATTTGAGACTTGGTAGGTTGAGAAGATGGAGTGTCGTTGGCAACTATCATTGTCTCAGGTGACTTAAATTTGGAGCGTTTGTTTTTGGGTTTACCCATGGAAAAAAAGAAGGAAGATTCGTCTGCAGACTACTCCACCCACCACCGAGCCCTACAAGGGAGAACTGGAGGTCCGCAAGCCAAGAAAATGACGCTAGACACAGTTCTGGAGCTTATACGTTGCAGATATAGTCCGTTGGTTGTGATCACACGCACTCGGCGGACACTTTGGCCTCCTGGTACCGTCATGCCAACGCCTTTGGCATGATCCCACAGCCCCCGGGCTCACCCTGCCGTGCCATACGACAAAAAAGCCGCTAAAGCCCTGTACACAACTTGGTACAAGACTTCTGACTAGAGGTGGGTTAGTCTCTAGCCTCCCGTTTACAGCGAAGCCGGGGTCGAAGAGGAGTGTTGGTACACAGGAGGCACTTAACCGGTCTCCTGCGACCTCAGCCGCCAGACATCCCATTTCCGCCTCACGGGTCTCCGCACGCGGCAAACATGCAGGTAGGTCTAGCACCCAAACCAGCTAAAAGGAAAAAAAGAAATCCAAAGAAGACAAATCCTGGCAGGGAACCTAAACGGAATCTCAGCAACCTACGAACTGAGCGGTTAATATAAATCAGTTAGTGGTGGAGGGTAACAAAACCACAAGACATAACGTTAGTACATAACGTGGTAGCGATAGTGTTAGTACATAACGTGGTAGCGATTAGGTAGAGAATACAACACGGGCAACTAGCCAGTGGAGAAAATAAATAAAAACGAAAATGCGAGACACAAGACCAGCTCGGGAACGTGGGGACGCGCCTCCCCAACAGCTGGATGAACAGCCGTCCCTGCAAACACCAACAGCACCGAAACAAAAAACAAGCGGTGGCATGACATCAGATGTTGACCAGTCACAAGGTCAGCTCGGGCCGTGGGGGCGCCGCTCCCCAAATAACTGGAAAACCAGTTATCCCCGTGCGGGGCCCATGTAAGTTGACGGAACAGTACAAACACGACGGTTTGATGTCTGCTGATTCTGTGACTATCCGGAACCAAACGAACGACATTTTGAGGAGCTTCGTCACGTATGATGATAAATGGATGCTGTATGACAATTTACTTCACCCTCGACCGTAGTGAAGTACCGTCGAGAGTGAAGCCGGTATTCCATTCCCGGTCAGTGTTTGGTAGTTCCTCCTCCTTACAACAGAGTCAAACCATCACGAGTGACAGGTATAGTCAAGAACTTGATATTATGCATGAAAACAAGCCCACCAAACAGCTGGCATTTGGCAAACGCCATGAACCCATACTTTTCTATGATAATAAGACAGCGGATGGCCTAGTGGTCAACCATGGAAAAGTCTCAGGATCGATTCCAAGCAGGTACGAACACTGGAACCACTAAATATCCGCCATGAGTCCGATGTCAGACGCGGGGAGTGGCCTCCCCAGGTATAAATCAGGGAGTCTTCCTCCACCTTTTCTATCTTGCTTACGTGTGACTTTCCTGTTGGGCACTGTAGCCCAAATCTCCTAGCTTCCTACTTCTAAGAGTTGTTTAAGACCGGGGTCAGACACTCCCTTCCTAAAATCCTGTACACAGGTCTTTCTCCATGATAATGCGAGACCCCACATTGCTCGCCGGACGATCAAGAAGCTGTACCAGTTGAGGTACGAAACTTTACCTCATCCGCCTTATTCTTCTGTTCTTTCCCCTACGGACTATTGCTTCTTCAAGTATACATCTTTCCACAGAGTAAATCTTTTCCCAAACACACATCAGTTGAAACCGCATTCCATGAGTTTGTCGAATACCGAGGCTCGACATATTTTTACGACGGCGTACAAAAGCTTATATCTCGCGGGGAAAAGTGTGTTGCCTCTGGCCATGATTATTTTGATAAAGTATATTTTGCACTGTAGTTTGGTGTTTGAAGTTTCCATCAGTATATATTACATTTCATTTGCAACAACCAAATATCATAGCGAACGGCACACAGTACAAAAAGAATGTTTTCAACTGTCTTTTTTTTTTTTTTCAAAACCGGAAACACAGCTGCAGACAGAAATACATACTCTCACCACCAAGCGGAAGAACTGTGCATTACCAAATTTTATGCAAAATCTTCCCCGCAGTGAATGGTATCCGATGTAAAAGCAATTTTTCAAAAAGGACTTTTAAAAGAAAGGATATCGAGGGAAATAAAATATACTTTTACGCCCTCTGACGAGAAAACTGTCCACTATTTGGAAAAGGGAACCATGCATAGAAAGTCTTCCATATTTAACCAAAAGAAAGTTTGTTTGTTTTTTACCGTCGGGGTTTTAACACGTAGATATGCATGCAAATACGTTGGAAACAGAAAGCTGCCCTTACACCAGCTAGTAGTAAAACTATGCAATGTAAAATATTCTTAATGATATGCAAAATATTTTTTACAATGAACAGTGATAAAAAATATTTGCAATTTTCCAAATCTGACTGTTAAAAGCCGAGATATCGAGAAAACTAAGATGAAGATTTAGGACCTTGGTGGGAAAACTGAGTATATATGTTGAGCAGAAATTATATTGAAAATGCTTCCTTAATGTGCAATATCAGACAATAAAAAGTTTTCAGTCGGTATTTTAGGAGGCTAGACACGGCTGTAAAAATATTGCAATCAGAAATATATGAACTTACGACTCCTACTGGCAAAATTGTGCGTCACGCAAAAGCAGAAATTACGTGCAAAATATTATTCACAATAAACTCTATCCGACGTAAAAAGAATTTTTTAAATTGCACTTTTAGAAGTAGAGTTATTAAGGAAAATGCAACGGCCGTTCCATAAAAACTGAGAGTAAAATCACACAAAATGAAGAAATATAGGTACAGCAAAATATATTTTATTCTTTCCCAAAGTATCTTTCCTCGGATGATGTGCAACGGTCCCATCGTTCAGTCCACTTTTCAAAGCATGTGATGAAGGCATTTTGTTGATGGTGCTTTAGCGACCCTTGTACAGCTTGAATAACATCAGCATCTGTGTTAAATGTTGCGCCACGGAACTTCTCCTTCATTGCTGGAAACAACCAGAAGCCGCACGGGGCGAGGTCAGGACTGTAGGCAGGCTGTGGCAAGATTTCAATAATGCATTTCGCAAGAAACTTGAACACAAGCAGCCATATGTGAGCGGGCGTTATCGTGGTTTAGGGTCGACTTGCCCACCAGTTCCGGCCGCTTAATTGATATGTGTCATCGCAAACGTTTCAAGACTGAAATGTAATACTCAGCATCGACAGTAATTTGTGGAGGAACGATATGCTGGTAAACTACACCTTTATGATAGAAGAAAATTATCATCACCTTCCCAGCTGATTTGATTTGGCAAACTTTTTCGGAGGAGGCGATCCTGTGTGCTTCCAGACACTCGTTGCGCGCTTTGTGAGGGAGTCGAAATAGTGGACCCATGTTTCATCGGCAATTATTACTGTGTTTAAAAAGTTAGGATCCTTTGCAATCGTTTGTTTCCACTCATGACACACCTGAACTCTGGCTAACAAGTTTTCTCTCCTCTAGTGATGAGGTACCCATCTGGAACACACACGATGCGGCAGTACTTTGCCGCGTAGAATGCAGACGGTTTTGAAATATTATTTGACGCCGCTATGTCTTCACACGTCATTCGTCGAACTTCTTGCAGGATTGCCCAAAGACTGTTAGCAATATGCTCCGTAACAACAGTTTCAGGTCGACCAGGCATAAGAGTGAGTTCTGCCGACAAACGCCCTTTTTTGATGCGATCTGAAAATTGTTGACTCACTCAAACATTTATCTTTGTAAGCTTTTTCATTAAATTAACTGTTTCTGGAGCCGTTTTACCCAAACGGTAGCAAAATTTTATCGCACAACGCATTTCACTTCTAAACTCTAAATTACTCACCTTCATAGCTGTACGGCGAAATGCAGACGTACCTTACACAACTGCGCAATAACAAAACCAGAATCGTCTGCCACGGCTAATAGCTGTTGCGATAGATACTTCCTTAATTCAGTTAGTCGTCTGTGTGGTTAATTTTCCCTTTCGCACTGTTGCCAACTCAAAAAAAAAAAAATATTCTCAATTTTTGTGGAACGGCCTTTGTAAGATATAAGTTTGCGCTTCCCTACAGGAAAAACTGCATTCTTTGAAGCAGAAATTGTACCCAACAGGGTCTTCGTGGTAGAAAGATATCGAAGGTAATATGATTTTTTTTCAATCGGATTCTTGGAAGCAACGATATGGAACAAAATGCAATTTCAATTCAGCAGCATCTTCACTTACGCCCCTAGTGGCAAGGTTATGCATTAGAAACAAAAAGATATGAATATATATCCTTAATGTTCAGGCTTTCCAATGCAAAAATAATCTGTCGAATTGCACTAATAGATGAAGAGATATCGGGTTCACGGACGGACGGACGGACATGGTGATTTTTTTCCGAAGACGTGTTGGAAATTTAGTCAGCGTTAGTTGGATTCCCAATAAAATTCACCGGGCAGACCCATCAGCTGCATATTTGTGACATTGAGAAAGAGCGTCCGGAACAATGATTATACTACAGCCATGATGAAATGTTATTCTCTCTCTCTCTCTACAAGACTTTCTTTTTCATAACAAATCTCTCATCCAATTCGCAAGAATTGTGAAGTGGAATGCAGTAACCCTTAAAAAACCTCTGCAAATAACCCTATCTATGTTAGAATCCGTAGGTGCCATTGTTCCGCTGTGACCACTAGTACAAATGACCTTCCGACTAAAGTTGAATAGACAATAAAACACACACACAGACACACATCCGTCGTGTCTAACTATTAAAGATACGATCAAAAAATGCATGGGAGAGGAAGAATTGATGTAGTGTTCTTTATTTATACCTCGAGATTGTTACAGATTAAAAGTGAGATTAAGTGAAGAAAAAATTCCATGGAAGAACATTTTATATGAACTTCATGCCCAAATGCAGGTATGTCATTTAGTATTTTCCGATGAAATCTAGCTTAGCAATCATTTCTTTTTCTTTCTAGCATCATTCAGTTGCGGAACGTAATTTGAAACGCATGACATATTTTTCGAATGTCTTTATATAAAGACAAAGATTATGTTCATATAATTACGATACAAATTGGTCTTAAACGGTTACAAGAAAATAATCGAATTAAAACTGCGTGAGGTCAGAATTTCTTGACTTAGACAGTATTTCGTACGCTGCTAGTTTAGATTCGTTTAGCTGAGTTAAAGTGTTGCCAATCCTTTTCTACCATCCCTATACTCTAGCTCCAGTGAGAATGAGAAACGAAACACAAGTTGCGATTCGAGTCAAGCACGGAAGTAGCTAGACTTCAAAATCAGGGTGGACGAGTATTATTTTTGTTAAGACAAGTTTCATAGTAACTTTTTTTTTACGAAGTACTGAAATAATTTTTAATGCTTTTTACTACCGGCTACAAAAGAATGTGTGAAATCACCCTTGGATCCAGACACACCTGGATCTGACTACACTGTAAAACATTTTCTGAAATTCACGAGCCACTTTTCGTCATTCTTTTCGTGAATTAACGAAGCATATTTCTGATACAACTTTTTCCGTGAAATGACTGAAAGAAACCTGAATGTCACGCATGTTTCGTACCACGGGAAAATTCTGAATTTCCAGAAACCTTTCCGCAGTTTCTTCCTTATTTATATTGACGGCAAATTACCGTTTCAGAGATGTGTTAGCGGAAAATTTTGAATTTTCAGAAACCTTTCCGCAATTACTTTCGTATATAAACGGAAAAACTCCGTCCTCACTTTTTCCATATCCGTATGACGAGAAACTACAGGTAATAAGCAGTGATGTAGTTCTAATTAAAAAAGTACCTTAGCGGTGAACTGATTAAGTAAAAAAGGCGTTGGAAAGGAGACAATTTTTTTAAAAGCACTGTGAATTCTGATTTGCTATTTTTATTGTTCAGTATGTTTTATAAAAAATTTATTACTAATTATTTTTATTTAAATCGCTTAATTTGAGCGATTTTGAATAAAAAAAAAAAATTGTTAGTTACATCTTAAAAATATGCAGTTTTTTAAAAGTAATCCTATCATTTCACAGATTACAAATGTTCAGTATAATTATTACTTGAGTCATACTGAATAGATGCAACTAGTGTAGTCATATCTATTCAGTGTGACTAATAAGCCTTTTTCCTGCGATTCTGAGAAGATGAAAGAAATATCTGTTGTTATTCTTAAGGGATAAAAGAAAGGGTAGCTTAATAAAAATATTATTTGCTCGCACAAAACTTAATGGCTGCATAATTTCCCCCTGCAGCTTTTTCTCAAAGCAGTGAAATAATTTTGAGGAATAACGTCTAGACAACGAACCTTATATTCTCTTTACGCCGTCCCGGTGGGCGAGTGGTCAGAAGTGTAAGTTTCTGATTAGGGGTCTTAGTTCCGCATGAAACACGGTTGGTGCGCCTCCCCGCCCTAAATTAGGGACAGCCAACGGCATGTAGCTCTTATAGAAACTCACGGTGAAAGTTAAACCCAGAAACAAACAACATTCTCTTTACCGTTATGTTCCGTGAGGTGTCTTATTGTGTGATCCGACGGTTTAATCTCATCCTTGCAATACGAATATTTCAGTTATGATTGTATATAAAACACAGTATTCGCTATTTTCGAATATATAATCATCTAAAAAATTCTTTACCCATCTTTTGCAACCACGTAACTATGAAAGTACCTTAGCACCGCTAAAGCTAGAGAAATATAGTGCCTTAGCGCCGCCAAGCCGCGCTCTGGTAATTGGAGCGATTGGTGAGAATACTTGAGGTTTGATTAACTTTTAAATTTCAATCACCTGTCGAATTTCGGAGTTTCGTAGCGAGATCGGATATTGTGGATAGCATATCGCATGGATTTTGTTTATTGTGGTACAGGATATTTCTTCTCCTCTCCCCTATTTTGTGCACCAGCTATTTATTATACATTGCGTTACTGTAAGAAACCGGGTACTTAACTTACTGTATAGATGATGTCTATGTATCAGTCTTTGGACAACTTAAGACAAAAGCTATTACAGCTTTCAAGAGTAAATTTTATATTTAGGAGAAGCTTTTTTGTTTTGTTTTTTGTGAAATAATACTATAAAAAGGTACATTTCACCGTTTTTAAAAGATAAAGTCATTGTCAGTTTAAAAAAAAAACCAAGTTGCAAAGCATTTTGTCGCTTCGAAAAATCAGAATGAAAAATGCTTAATTTGTGAAAAGTCCTTCAACAGAAAAAAAAAAAATATTACAAACCTATTCAGAAAAATAATAAGCTCCAACAGAAAATAAAATATCTAAATCACTGCTATTAATGACAAAAACCAAAAAACCCATTGTTGCGCAATTTTTTTATGATGTACGTGATTCGAATTTCCGAGTGTCCGTGGCTCAGTGGTTAAAGTAGTGCGTTAACCACTGTTAAAGGCAGTAGTTAACGCACGCCTTTAATCCATCAGTGGTTAAAAGGCCGCGGATAGCTCAGCACAAAAATGACCATCCACTTCGGAGCCCTGTCATGAACTGCCATTGATCCGCCGGCCCCACCACTTGTAATTGTCACTACATGTCACCTATGCGCTATCAAACGATACTAGCGCCCTTGTCACGCCCTTGATAACCCCGGAGTTATTGCCAG
Source organism: Macrothele yani (assembly GCA_039090855.1). Lineage (NCBI taxonomy): Eukaryota > Metazoa > Arthropoda > Arachnida > Araneae > Macrothelidae > Macrothele > Macrothele yani. The sequence continues at coordinate 17,391,113 of CM077012.1, forward strand.
TTGAAATCGGTCACACAATTATATCGCTTCCACCGCTAATCTGTATCGTACCAAAAGACGTAGTTCTACGTCAAAACATTTTTTTTTTTTTATCAAAATCAAATTTTAAGATCGCGACAGGCAGATACAAAACCTTTCCCTTCCTTAACTCCCGTCCTTCAAGCCGGCGTCATTGCTTTGCACTCATTTCCTCCAAAGAAGTCGTCAGCCACGTCCAGCCCATTCACTCTCCCAGAGCACTCTTAAGAGCGTTAGTATAGATTAGACTCCACTTCCCTTGTGGTAATCACCTACTCAGTAGCACAAACAAAGGGCAGAACAATTAGTAATGGCCACTCTCACTGAATTCGTTGATAACAATTTGATAACTTTTCTACGGGGAAGTAAACAACGCAATTCCTAGGAGAAATAAGTCGGGCTACAAGACGAAAAACACTAGACTTAATATTTCTTGGCAAAGTTCAGATTTTAAAGTTAAAAAATTGAAAACTGGCACTTCTTGAACTGGGTGTGCATGAAAAATTTCAGGGTGGGCTCCAGCCTACCCTCGCACTCTCTTGGCGACCTCTCTGGAAACAAGGCCGCGGTATGATAGTACTACAACCAAGATGACTCCGACATGTGTTGTAAATTTACTGATGTGTTGTTTAAGAATATTTGTCCAGCATAACATCTCTGTACTTCATTAAATTCGTCTCCATTGTGAACTGCCATTAAAATTGCCATTAAAATTCGTCTCCAGTGTGAACTGCCATTAAAATTAGTCTCCATTGTGAACTGCCATTAAAATTAGTCTCCATTGTGAACTGCCTCAACTCTACTGTTCTTACGTTTATCAACTCTCCCTATAGTTCATAACACACAACTCATATGACTAAAATCTCCTTTAATGACGTAAATACAAGCACTCAATGCCGAGCTTCGCGAAACGCCGAATTGTGTCAGCGTTACATGTGACCGTTCTAAACTCTGAGAATTAAACCCAGACGAAGCCTTCCACCAGCGTAGTGTGGAAGCTCGGCAAATATATATATATATATATTTTTTTATTGAAGATTTAACGACCACCGTGAGCAACTCAATGGGCTATAAGCAGTCGCCCGTCCCTAATGTAGGGTGACTGGTTCCAGGGAATGGAGAGAGCCAGTGCCGTAAGACAAACACAACATCCATTGCCTCACCGGGATCCGAACTCGGACCCTTCTCGGACAAATGGTCCTAAGCCAGCGCTTAGACCACTGCGCCACCGGGGCGGCTGGCAAATATTGAGTGTTTGTATACACGTCCTTAAAAAAGATTATAGACTCGCATGAGTCGTGTGTTGTGTATCCGGTAATTCTCCCTGTATAGGCCTTTACGCGTTATTTATAAAGAAGGATTAAATACATTTGACATTCCTGTAATCTGGGTATTTTAAATTATGCTATAACTATACACCGATGAGCCATTACATTATGACGACCTAAATAATAAGCTGTAGGGGACCCCCTTTAGCCTACAAAACAGCGACCACACGGCGAGGCGTCGATTCGATGAGATGGCGAGGCGTCGATTCCATGAGATGGCGAAAGGTATCATTGGGTATCTAGTACCATAATGTCAACAGCAAGTCCTCCAGTTTCCGTACATTTCCGTGCGGTGCTGATTTGTCGCGAACCACAAATGTCCGATTGGGTTCATGTCAGGTGAATTCGGAGGCTGGGGCATTAACACAAAGTCACCAGCATGTTCCTCGAACCACTCCTTAACGATTCTGGCAGTGTGGCATGGCGCATTACCCTGTTGGTAATGGCCATCACCATCAGGGAACACAGTTGCCATGAATGGGTGAACTTGGTCCGCAACGATGTTTCAGATACCTGACACCTGTCAGGGATTGTGCTATTGGGATAATAGGACCTAAAGTGTCCCAAGGAAGCATCGCCCACAGCATAACACCGCCGCCACTAGCCTGTTTCCGCCCAACAGCGCATCCAGGTGCCATAGCCTCCGTTGGTAATCGGCGTATCCGCGCTCGGCCGTCTACGTGATGCACCAGGAATCTTGATTCGTCAGACCAGGCCACTTTCTTCCAATCATCCACGGTCCAATCTCGATGATCTTGGGCCCATTTCATGCGTTGTTGGCGATGACGTGCAGTGAGCATGGGGACCCGGCTGGGTCTTCGACTACGCAGGCGCATGCGTAGAAGGCTGCGATGAACTGTGTGCTGTGACGCATTGCCCTGATCACCACTGTGTAGCTGCGGGTGATTTGTCGCACTGTGGCCGCTGTAAACAATGCGCGACAGTCTCCGCTCCCCTCTGGCATCAATGAGCTGCGGACGACGGTTCGTCGTTTGGCCATCTGTGCACCACTACGTACTCACACTACAGTGGCACGTGAACAACCCACAAGCCGTGCCGTTTCTGAGATCGTAGTTCCGAGGCGCCGTGCCATCACAATTTGTCCTTTATCGAACTCCGATAAATGAACAGCTTTTCCCATTCTGACTCCGAACACTCTACTAAGTGAAAGCCGGACCTCGGGTTGTATATATACTGCTCTCTGAACTACACCTACGCCACCGTTCGGTCTCCAGGTGCGCTCATTTCTCTAGGCAGGGAGTGGTCATAATGTAATGTCTCATCGGTGTAGCTGCTATAATTACGAAAACTCTAAGACTCGAAAATAACACAAAGCTTCTTGCAGACATAAAATTGTTCACGATTTTCTGATGGACCTAATAATGATTACGATAAATAACTAAATCCAAAAACTATATAAATCATTTTAAGAGAAAAGCTGATCAAAATTAGAGTTACCCAAATTTCTAATTTAATTTAAAAAATTATCGTGAAGCATACTAACTTTGAGTTAAATCACGCAGCATATTGTTCACGAAATGTTGCCCAATGCCAGACGGTGCTGCTTCGGTGTTTAGCAGTCAGACGCGTGGGCTTCTGGCAAATCGTTTAATTTGGGACAGCCTTCCCGTTCCGAATGAGGGTTCTGTTCAACGGCGTTGGTCCTGCCCTTACCCTGAAATCAGTGGCTTTAAAATCAGGGATGGGCGACTTCTTGTATTCTTAGCTACTTATGGAGGCTGTCGTTAATCCTAGCTCCCAAAAAATAGCAGACAGAAAGGTTCCGTCTCACCACACATCTGCATCTACTATGGCTCCAGCAACATTGAAATCGTACTACCAGTGAATTTGGAAACTAAGTACGGCTACAGTTTGTAGTACGCCAACGGTAAAATTGCAGGGAAAGCTTTAGTGCAGACGCCAGTGCACTCAAACAGACTGTAAATGTGGGTTTTTATTTTTTATTTTTTTCTATCGTTCTTTACATCAGCGAAACCGTCCATGAATCATTTACACAGTGTTGGAGATTGAAAGCGCCTCATAATACCACGGCTGTTCTCTACGAATAACTGTGGTTTTAAAAGAGAAATACATAATATATAATGTAGTTTCCTACTATTAATTACGTGGTAATATTAGTCTAAACAAGATATGAACTATTCAGAAGTTCAGATACTGTTCTTCACGTTCTCAGTTAAGCACAATATGACCTTGAGCTATCGTCGCAGGGAAACCACTAAATGATCATCGAACAAAAGGCTATATAAAGTAGAAGCAAAAAATCTGTAGTATCACTTCCTGCCTTTTTTGAGCTCACCATGGGGAATGTAGTCCACTTGGCTAGGTCCATCCTTAGTGCATTGTAGCAAATACCACAATATATACTACTATTTAATCCATTGCAACGGAAACACTTAACTTGAACGATACGGGAAATCTTGAAATAATCGATGCCTACATTTGCCTTGAACAATAGGCATAAACTAAGGGCCACACTCAAGAAGGAATCAATAGGCGTATAAAACTCAGTTGGAGAGCATTTGGAAGAAACAGTACAATTTCCAAGATCAATTTATCATTAGTCTTAAAAGTGTTTAATTAGTGCATCCTACCAGTTCTTACCTATGGAGCAGAGACATGACTTTAACTAAGAAAGATATTCACAGGCTACAAGCAACATAAAGAAGCAGAGAGATGTGCATGCTTGGTATCACCACGAAAGATAGGAACAGGAATACACTGAAGTGTCAAAAAAAAAAAAACTGGGATGCCCCTCTAATACCGCGTTGGTCCGCCTTGCGATCGCATAACGGCAGCAATGCGACGAAGCATGAATTCCACAAGCTCTCTGTAGTACTATGGAGACAGTGCACACCATGCTTCCTGAAGGGAGTCCCACAATATTCACCGGTGGAAGATTCCTGGCATTGATGGCCCGTTGAACAGCATCCCAAATGTGTTCGATGGCTTTTCAACCCGGCGACCGTGGGGGACAAGTCGGGATGCCAAACTCCGTCAAATGTACTTCCAGCCATAATCGGGCTATTGTGGATGTGAGCAGTGGCGCATTGTCGTGTTGAGAGAGGTCGCACCCATCGGAATGGTTCCATGACATGAACGGGTGCAAACGTCCCCAAGGATGGTTACGTAACCTCCACCGGTCAGACCAGTCTGCAGGCGTATGAGGGGTCCTAATGCCTGCCAACTGAAAACATCCCACACCATAACAGAGACACTACCCGGCCTACACTCTCTATTATAGGCATGTGCAGGGTCCATTGCCTCGTGGGGTTGTCGCCACACCCGGAGTCGCACATCTGCCCGAAACAATTGGTATTTCGATTCATCGGATCAGGCTACACGTTTCCAGTCATCTTGCGACCAATGGCGGTGTTCCTGAGCCCAGACGAGGAGCACAGCCTTGTGTCCTCGGCTCCGGAGCCCCCACAGAACACAAGGAACGTTGCACTGTCCGAACGCTGATGCTACTACTGGCCCCAGCATTGAATTGCGCTGTGATTTTCGGCAATGTTGCACTCCGGGCGGATGTTACGATGCGTGCCAGACGCCACTAATCACGATCGTCCAGGGCTTTCCTACGGTCTCGCACACTGGATGTTTTCCCTGCGTTCGTGTAGTCCAGGTGCCCCCTTGAAATTGCTGACCGTATAAATCCAAATTTCGTGGTAATTTCCGAGATGGAGTGACCCATCTCCCGGAAGCCGACTATCATACCACGTTCGAAATCGCTTAAATCCTGATAAGCAGCCATCTGAACTGCCAATGTTACTACCTGAGCTTGCGGAGATATCTGCCTCTATATATACATCGTTTGCGAACGATACACTTTATCGCATGGAAGTGGTGGCATGTAATGGAAAAGGTAGCTCCCTTACCAGCTTTCTTGGCACTTCACTGTACGTGGATTAGGGAAATGAGGAGCGCTAATGCCATCATTATCAAAGTGAAGATCCTCACGTGGCAATGGGCTGGACTGGACATATTGTTGGAAGAACTGACCACCGTTGGAAAGATGAAATACTAGATTGGATACCAAGCGGCAGGAAAGGACCCAGAAGAAGACCACATCAAAGATGGGTGGATGTAATTCGAAAGCATGGTGGATTGACTTGGAAAAGGCTGGGTCAAGATAGATAGTTGTGGAAAAGACTTAGGGAGACCTTCATCCAGCAGTGGATTCATAATGGTTGGTAATGATGATGATTACTGATTTCTACTAGACAGATCTGTTGAACTCGAAATATTTTGTTCCTAAAATCTAGAATATCAATTTGGAGCGACTGCACTGTACTTACCATTTTAAATGAGTGCTTCAGTTTATCACGTATGGTATTAGCTAGTGACACGGACAAGTGACGTTTAGTCTCATGAGTGAACCGAGCGTTTGTCTCAGACTTGGGGAGGGGGACCACGGTCAAACACAGTTCTGAATGAATGGCAGTATATCTGCGTTACTCTATTTTTCTTACGACGACTTCCAGCAGAGAACATTTTCCATTTCCCATTTAATATTTGCCGAATCGTGGAGCCAGATAGTGCTCTTTGTTTATAAAGAGCTGCAGTGTGTGGGTTGGCTGGTGGGGGATTTAGACAGACTGTTAAAAATCAGCATCTTTCCCGTGCTTCGCTCTGTGGAAGAGATTTCAGGAGACTTTCACCCAGCAACGGATTGATAATGCTTGATGTTGATGCCACCTCGGCGGCGTAGTGATCGAGTGCTGGCTTCCAGCCCTTTCATCCCAGTGGGCCCGGGCTCATTCCTAGATGAGGCATGGATGTTGTGTTTTCCTGGCTCTCTCCCTTCCCTGGAACCAGTGGCCCCAAATTAGAGACGGGCGATTTCTTATAGCGCATTGAGTTGCTCACAACGATGGTTAAACCTCGAAAATAAAAGAAAACGATGATTTATCAATTATACACGGTCGAGTCACATTATTGTGACTACCAGCTAATATCCAGAGTAACCGCCGTGTGCAGCGCGAACAGCAGCTAGACGGGCTGGCAGTGACTCAATAAGGTGCTGGAAGGCGTTCACAGGTATGTGGAGCCATGCTGACTGCAGTGCATCTGACAGCTGCTGAAGGGTGCGTGGTCGAGGATCCAACACGATCGAGGTGGTCCCACAGCTGCTCAATTGGGTTTAAGTCTGGAGAATTAGGGGCCAGGGAAGTACTTTGAAGTCTTCATCGTGCTCTTCCAACCACTCTGGGACATTTCTAGCTGTGTGACACGTCGCACTGGAAGATCGCACCCGCCCCAGGGAAGACAACCAGCATGTATGGGTGTACGTGGTCTGCAAGGATGGATTCATAACGAATTCGGTCCATAGTGCCCTCCACAGGTATGAGCGGACCCAGAGAATGCCACGAAAACATTCGCCAGACCATAACACTGCCCCCACCAGCTTGTGTTCTTCCAGCAATGGTTGAAGTGTGTTCTCCGATGTTTCTCGCCTTATACGCCAACGTCCATCCGTTCGATGAAGCAGAAACGTGACTCATCGGAAAAGGCAATCTTTTGCCAATCAGCGGAGGTTCAATTTCGATACTCCGGGCAAATGTAAGCCTTTTCTGCCGGTGCATCTTCGTTAGCATAGGTGCAATGACCATCCGTATGCATCAGAGCCCCAGATGCAGCAGGGTTAGCTGAACTGCCGTTTTAGACACACTTCCGGTAGCCCCCTGGTTCATTCGGCCAGCGAGTTGCTCCACTGTAGCGTATCGATCGGCTCTCACGCGCCTTCGAAGACGACGCTCATCTCTCACATCAACAGCACGTGGTGCTCCGCACGACGTCGCTTATTTGCAATGGTGTCATTTCTGCAATCACGATACACTTTAACCACAGCATCACGCAAACAGTTCACAAACTGCGCTGTTTCAGAAACACTGCCACTCTTGGCACGAAAGACGATAATCATACCTTTTTGGCAAATCTGATAAATGGCTCCTGTTATCCATGACAGCAACGAGTGATGTGTTTTCAGATTGCATACAGCACACCTTATATACCCTCCAAGCCAGCTCACGACATGTGCCTTCGTTCATTGGCTACGCGCTGTTGACGTCAAAAGTGGGAGGTGGTCACAATAACGTGACTCGAGTGTGTATATGAAAATGTGTTAACTAAATAATATGGCAAGAACTTTTTATTGTAGTATTTTCTTGAGATGAAAAGGAAAAGATATACACTGAAGAGCAATTGAATTAGAGACAGCTGGCGTTATGCAAATGTCGCGCTGTGGGCGGCCCTGTAAACGGAAACGACATTACGTATGCAGCGATTCGACAATATAAAAAGAGTCGGACGCAGCATGGGTAAGACAAAGGATCTAAGCGCATTTCATCGTGGGCAAATTGTCGGGGCCCGATGAATGGGTCACTCCATCTCGGAAGTCGTGCAGGCACTGGGATTTTCACGAGCCACTGTGTCACGGGTGCACCGTGAGTACATCGAATCCGGTAAAACCATCCCTGCAAAAGCCAACTGCCGTGGACAAAAGCTTGTGGATGAGCGGGGTCATCGTCGGCTAGCTCGCATTGTAACAGCGGATAGACGGGCCACAGTGCAAGAAATCACTCTGCAATTTAACGCTGGTGCACAAAAACGTGTAAGCAGCCACACCATCCAGAACCATCTCCTCGCTATGGGGTACAGAAGCCATCGTCCCACGAGGGTACCGCTGCTGACCGCACATCACAGGGTGCAAAGATTACCATGGGCGCGGAAACATCGCCACTGGACCCTAGACATGTGGAAAAATGTTGCCTGGACTGATGAGTCGAGATTCACGTTGGTACATGCGGATGACAGGATACGAGTACGGCGCAAACCACATGAAGCGATGGATCCTTCCTGCCAGCAGGGTACTCTTCAAGCTGGTGAGGCTGGCATTCTCGTCTGGGGAATCCTGGACGACCATTTGCTCTCGTTTGTGCGTCTTCAACATTCCCACTGGGGACCTCATCCTGCAACAAGACAATGCACCGTGCCATTGCTCCCGAATTGTATCCGAATGGTTGGATGAACACTCTACCGATGTGACCTCGCTTCCTTGGCCAGCTAGGTCACATCTGGGATGCCATCGAGAGAGATGACCCCCCCCCTCCACGAAATCTTCGTGAACTGTGGGATCTTGTTCAGGAGTCGTGAATCCGTATGGCTTCCCAACGCTTCCGGTGTCTTGTCGAATCCACGCCGAGACGAATCGCCGCCGTCATCAGGGCGAAAGGTGGCGCTACACGTTACTAGACACGTATCTCTAATTCAATTGCTCTTCAGTGTACATAGCAATAGTTTTAGATGATAAAACGGAATTATATACCAAAGAGCCCAAAACATTATGACCACCTGCCTAATATGATGTTGGTCCTCCACGTGTTTCAAAAACAGCCCTTACTCGGCAAGGAACTAAAGCTGTAAGATTTCTAAAGGTGTCTTGTGGTATCTGGTACCAACACGTTACTAGCAGCTCACTTAACTCCTGTAAGTTACATCGTTGAGCCGCCGCAAATAGGATTTGCTGTTCCAATACAAACCACAGATTCTCGATTGGATCGATGTCTGGGAAATTTGGAGGCTAGGGCAATACCTTGAAGTCTTCCTCATGTTGCGTGAACCACTCTCGAACAATCAGGGCAGTGTGGCATGGCATATTATCCTTCTGAAAGAAGGCAGAAGGATAATATGCATGCCACATATGCATACTCGGGGTAAAGCTAACCTGACTACGCAGCGAATACTTCCACTGCATGATATAGTTCCAGTTTTAAAACTCCTGTTCAAGCTTGAACTGAGACCTCAAAAAGCGCATGGATATATAGATGTTCTAAATATCGTACGTACGTACATAAAAAAAACGAAAATCCCAGTTTCGGTCGCGTTACTAAAAAACACAAATATTCCGATTTTGGCGACGTCATTGTCACTCTGTTTTACTTCAGAGAGGCTATAAAGTATACACTGAGGGTATTTACTGCGAGCGGGAGAGGAGATTTGTATTAGCCTTAGAGAGTAAGGGGAGATAATCGCTTGGTCACTTAAAATACGCCTGGCCAACAGGTCCATCGGCAGCGTCTGTTTCAAAATTCTCATTCAGAAATAGTTTGTCTGGTGGTCGGCAAGGTTGAGAAGGTGTGGGGTTTGAAGGAGGATACCGTGATGGAACTCGGGAAGCCTTCTTTTGTCTTAAGTCACCCCCTTGAGGGAAAGGTCCACGACACATGGCACCCCATTAGTGCGCGGAGAAATACTGAAACACAAGAGATATCTTGTCGGTAAATCGGTTTCACAGCATTAGCAGTGTATTCAGGTTAGCTTTCCCCCGTGTATAGAGGGGGATACCGTTTCCATGAAAAGATTCACCTGATCTGAAATGATGCTTAGATAGGTGGTAGATGTCACACTTTCCTGCACATAAAAGACCAGCCCCAAGGTTTCTCAGCAGAGCTTTGCCCAAAGCCTTACATTTCCTTCACCGGCTTGTTTTCGCACCACGGTGCTACCTGGTGTCAACACTTCCCCAGATAAGCAACGCACATGTACGTGACCGCTCACATCGTACATCAGGAAAAGGGATTCATCGGACCAGACGACCTTCTTCCACTCATTCAATGTCCAGTTTTGATGCGCGCATGCCCATGGTAGGCGCTTTAGACGGCGAACCGAGGTTAGCATGCGCACTCGGAGCTGCCTACGGCCACGCAGCCCTATTTTCTTGTTCTTGGATTGGAGGTTTAACGACCACCGTGAGCAACTCATTGGGCTATAAGCAGTCGCCCGTCCCTAATTTAGGGTCACTGGTTCCAGGGAAGGGAGAGAGCCAGTGCCGTAAGACAAACACAACATCCATGCCTCACGGGATTCGAACCCGGACCCCTTTCGGACGAATGATCAGAGGCCATCGCTTAGACCACTGCGCCACCGGGGCGGCAGCCCCATTTTCAGCAGGGTTCGATGCACAGTGTGTTGTGACACCTTACTCCCATCACTATCATTCAAATTACCATTTTGCGTCATAGTATCTCTTCTGTTGGCTCGTATCATACCCGATTTCCTTCGCTCACCTTCTAGCATCGATGAGCCGCGGAGGTTAGAGGTTTTTACCCCTCCTCGGACCACTTTTTGAAGGCACAAAACACCGGCTGACCGCGAGCACTTCACAAGCCTTGCCATCTCGGAAATACTCTGACCCAGTCGTCTGGCCATTACAATTTGTCCTTTGTTAAACTCGCTGCCTTTCTCATCTGAAGAACAAGAATAACACTAAAAACACAGTTCATTACCAGGTGCTATTTATACCATTTCGTGACGTTCACACGCGCCGTTTTTACCTGCAGTTGCCTCGATTTTCATAAAGACGCGTTGGTCATAACGTTTTGCCCCTTCGCGGATGGCCTCGTGGCCAACTTTTTTTTTTTTTTTTTTTTGATTGGAGGTTTAACGACCACCGTGAGCAACTCAAATGGGCTATAAGCAGTCGCCCGTCCCTAATTTTGGGTCACTGGCTCCAGGGAAGGGAAAGAGCCAGTGCCGTAAGACAAACAACATCCATGCCTGACCGGGATTCGAACCCGGACCCCTTACGGACGAATGATCAGAGGCCAGCGCCTTAGACCACTGCGCCACCGGGGCGGCGTGGCCAACTTCGTGACTGCCACAAAGGAACCTCAGGTTCAATCCCAGCAGGTACGAGCGATCGAACCACTAAATATCAGCCGTGCGTCGACTGGGCACGTTAAACCCCGGGTACTGGCTCACCGGTAATAAATAAGGGCGTCTTCCTCCCCCTTTCTACCTCGCTTTAGTGTCACTTTTCTATCGGGCACTCTAGCCCCAAATTCCTAGTTTCCTATTTCTAAGGGTTGTTTAAGACCTGGGGTAAAATACTGCCTTCCTAAAATCTCTACATATGATCTGATCTGATCGTTTTGTCTCTTCGGTGTATGGTCATGGAGAAGGGAACGGAGGCTCGTGCAACAAACTGCCGGGGGCCTCAATATTTTTAGATGATGAAATAGAATTATACGTACGTGAACAAGGGGCCCAGGGGCCTCGTGCTTTCACGCGCCAGGGGCCTCATAGGTTCTTAAAATGGTCCTGCAAAGCACAAGGACGTTGCGGCAACTCAGTGCTGTGACGAATTCAGTTATCAGTTGAAATGAATTCTAGGCTTCGTCATCATCTATGCCAACAGACTTCGCATCCATCGAGACCAATGAAAGTTGTTTTCCGTTGCTAAATCATAGTCAGCCATTGTTTTCCTGAACTCAATCTTGTTTCCCCACATGCAGGATTTACCTGCTGTTTGCGATACATTTTTGTCAACCCAAAAGTCTTACTGACCCGAATTCGTCCTTAATTCACTGCCTTGACCCAGCATCCAGACTTCTGAAAAATCGGCATTGCTACCAACCGAATACTTTTTCCTCTGTCTGCTTGCTCTTCGGGATTGGACATCTAATGGGAGTTTTCGTACAAAATGTTTATTCCGGAAGTAGTTACTAAATTCGAAACAGCTAATTCTAAATCAGCAATTCGTAGCTGGCCACAGATACGTAGCCGAAAAAAAAAAACTATGGAAGAAATCACGCTTTTAAAATCAAAGATTTAGACGGAAAGATTTTTCTACGTAACAAATGTTCTACAAATTTGTTCGCTAAATTCTTCCATGACACATATAAGCACTTTTGACGTAGGACTACCTCTAACTCCGCGGATAGTATGGGGGCGACTTACGACAGAAATAGGTCCCAACGGAAATCATTATAGAGTTGAAAATACGTGCCACACACTAACCGTGTTAGCATATTCGTAAATAGCTTGGAGTTCAATTCGCGTGCTGTGCAATACATCGTGCGCGCGACGCTCCCCTCGCCTCGCTTCCTGTGAGCGGGGGCGACGATACAATATTTCAGGGTGCGCGCGCCGCGTTTGACTCAGTCTATCTCGGCAACCATGAGCGCAACACGACTGTGCGTGATATCGTTTGAAAGCTCTCGACCAGATCTACTCAAATACATAAAGAACATATCGTAGTGTTTTAAACTAAAATTAAAAAAAAATGTTTTCGTGTGAACGGTTAAACATTTTCGACAATGCTGCGAAATTCGCATAATGAACGCAAGCAGAAGTGAAAAAAATCAAAACGAGAGGCAAGAGCAAGTGATGGGAAATGCAAGAAGCCCAAGAAGACAGAGCACCACGTTGGGTAATTAGTGTATCGGTCTGTTTTGTGTTCGCAATGTATCCAGCATCATTTGTAAAAATTATGTAAGCTACTTTTCATATCATTGACCTGTGTTAGATATAACAAATTAAATGAACGCTTTGAAACCATATTCGACTAGCTCATTTCAGTTCTCCAATCTGCAAGTCGTAGTCCTACGTTTCAAACTGACGGCTCAATCAGAACTGAGCCTACTTGGGTTTTTTTTTTTTTTGTTGTTTTTTCAGAGAAATGTAGAACTAGATTCAATTTTTTTTTCATCTCAGTTTATTGAAAGCCAGTATTATAACGAATTTGATTACTGTTCTTTCATTTACTGTTTCTTGAAGTTCTTTTCAATTGTACTTTCTTCCACATTATTTTCTTTTTTTCTGAGCGGCTTTCTTACTAGCAGGAACTTTAGCTTGAATGCATTATTTAACAATTTCCTCCTCAATGCTGTAGTAGAGTCGTTATTTTCGTCAAGAGATATACGTGAAATTGTTCCAGTTTTCCTGATACCACATATGTCACTTCTTTTGTTATGACACTTTTGATCTCTTTTTAAATGCTTCTGATTGCCACATTCTGACAAAAATTCTAATGACTCTCTAAGCATACACAGAAGGAAGTATGTTAGTGAGCTGTTGAAAGTCTCACAAGTTGTTCAAATAGTGAACTTTACCAACAGCTATGTCAAAAGATAAACCCACCGTTACAAAACTTTGCTTATATACACGACTTTGGATGATACCCGTTTTTAAAGTGGCCACATTTCATGGAAATAATGCCGGAGAAAGATGAAAACCACGGCGAGGGGAGGGGGGTGTATTCACAAAATACAGATGATAACAGAAAACAAGTAACCGACAATGTTCCCTCTGAGCCGCGCAGCGACCAATTTCCTCGGCGCAGCTGAAATATCTTCCGCGCAGTAAGCATTTTAAATTAAAATTTCTAAATCCCTAATTAATTTTCACAAATCGAAAATCAATTACCTGGAAAAATAATAATAAATAAATAAAATTCGGACTCTCAAAAGTCAAAACAACACTTTTTTTTTTAAATGCCGTTAGCCACCTTCTAAGTTTGTCTCATTGTCCTCTTCATTCTCATTTAGATTCGTGCGAGCAGGTAGTGAACACGAGAATGCAGATTAGTGCTTTCCCACGCCGCGAAAGAGGCAGATATTGTGTCTTTTCTCAAAACAACACATCAACGCCAGCCAGTCACAGCAAACTGTAACCAAGTTTATTGTATACTAACTAATGCACCCATGCTAGTTGGCAGGGTCATTCCAGTCAGTTAAATTTAATTAATGAAATGTTTTTAATAATTTGTTTTATTTAATATCAATTGTGGCAAGGTGATAAAAATGGGGGGATTAGAAAAAAAATAAAGATTCCAATCCAAGTTCCAACGTCTACTGCATTAGTAGAGAAGCTGAGAAAATAAAATTTTTTGCCCAAGTGGTTTTGATGCCTGCCCAGCTCATTGGGTTAGGCGCGCATGGCCCATGGCCGCTTAGAAAGAATATTGTTTATTTTGCCCAAGTGGTTTTGATTTCTTCCCAGCTCATTGGGTTAGGCGCGCATTGCCCATGGCCGCTTAGAGAGAATATTGTTTATTATGACCAAGTGGTTTTGATGCCTGCCCAGCTCATTGGGTTAGGCGCCCGTTGCCCATGGTCGCTTAGAGGAAATATTGGTCCTCGACTCTACTGCATTTGCAGGGAAAGAAACGTTAATAACGAAAAGGAAAGTTTGCATCGAACAACCCCATGATAAATTTTTTGTCAAGCTAAAATACACTGGTGTTCGAAATTACAGCAAAAACTACAAAAACCTAGTTAACAGAAAACAACTGAAACAAGAAAGATGACACCGAATCTTCGGTCGTAATGAGCACATCTTTTGAATCTGTTCCGACGCGAATTACATTCATCAAAGAATTCAATGTCAATGAAACCGGTATAGAAAACAGTAGTACCTAACCAAATAAAGAAGTTTTTCAATCGGGATTTCAGTCCCGCAGATGTTGCTGAAAAGCCCTCTGTTGGCAGACTTGTGCGTTAGGAAAGTTTTGAAATTATATGAGAAACATTTCGCAGCGGAAACACTCTCCAACAAAGAAAGATTTTCTTCAAATTGAACTCTTAGAAGCAGAGATATCGAAAAAAAAACTGCATTTATGCCCCCGGCGGGAAAAACCATGCATTATTTTAAGAAGAAAGTATTCTCAAAAGGTTTTTCGATGTTAGCGGTACCAGTCCACGAAAGAATATTTTCAATCAAGTTTTCAGGAGCTCAGATGTTGCTGTAAATACAACAGAAGCAGAAATCAACACTTACGCACCCTGGTGGCCAAACCATTTTTTATCAAATATTAGAAATTATATGCAAAACATTTTCCATCCGGAGCTCTATGCGATACAGGAAGAATTTTTCAAATCGGAGTTTCAGAAGCAGATATATCGGGGAAAACGCAATTTACCTTAACGCCCCCTAGAGGAAAGTCTATGAATTACTTGAAAAATTTTGAAATTACGCGAAAAAAAATTTCACACCGGAAACGCTATCCAACAAAGAAGGAATTTTTCCAATAGGACTCTTAGAAGCAGTGATATTGAAAAAACTAAGATATACATCTACGCCCCTGTCGGAGAAACCATGCATTATTTTAACTAGAAAATATTCCAAAAACGTTTATCGACGCGAATAGTATCGGTACACGAACACATTTTTTTCAATCGAGATTTTAGATGCTCAGATTTTGATGCAAATACATCAGAAGCGGAAATTAAGACTTACGCCACCTGGTGGCCATACACTTTTTTTACCAAAAATTATATGCAAAAGATTTCCCATCAGGAGCTGTAACCGGTGCAGAAAGAATTTTTCAAATGGATATATGGTGTCCACAGACGGACGGACAAACCGGTAATATAAGCACGATCTTTTTTACAAAAGACGTGCTAAAAAGCAATTAACATAAGGAAATGAATTTTATCTCTTTCCTTGCTGTACAGTGCTTCGCACTTGTGAACACAATAGAGCAAAGATGTATGCAAATACGCTCAAATTATGCGGGGTGTGAAAAAAATCAGTGAAAAAACAGGCATGAAACGATATTACATAAAACAGCCAAAAATATGGTATCACAGTCTACAAAAACGGGATGTGATTACCACAGACAGTAACGCAAGCTTCACAGTGCCACACCATTCTTTCAGAAGAGCACACTGTAACACCTGCAGAGCTGCAGGAGGAGGGAAGCGAGCAGCAATTCGTGAACCTAAAATGTTCCGAAGATACTCAATAGGATTAAGATCTTGTGACCGTACAGACCATTCCCCATATGTGTAATACCTTCGCTTTTAAGATATTCATTAACCAGCAAAGCCTTATGAGGTCGGGCGTTGTCGTCCATTAACAGAAAATCCAGACGTACTGCACTTCTAAAAAGACTAACACGAGCGTTCAGGATCTCGTCGTGATATCGGGCAGCCGTTAGAGCTCTATGGTTTTACCTGGTTATTATGTAGAGAGGTGAACGTCCGTTGTACAGATTCCGGCTAAAACCAATATTCCACTACCTTCGAAATGCTCACGGTCTCGAACGTTCATCGGCCGATATCGTGTCTGGCTGCAGTTCAAACTGCGGCATCAACGAACGTGTGTCACGCTGATATTCCCATAGAACGCGATCGTCCTCGAGAGCAAATAATATCGCCTTCGTTGCATCGTATTTTCTGTCAAAATGCTTGTAAGTAAAAATAATATTATTCCCAACGGTTTGCGGACCCCCATCTTCGTATTACTTCACGTTTGCCTGTTGTTAAGGCATTTCTGGTAATTTCCCACATATACGACCTGTCCTGAGAATTACGATGCGATTTTTTAAAAATTCGAAGAACCGCAAAGACGTTATGTGACGTACTATAGAGGTAAAGCACGTGTCAAGACGACAAATCAGCAGCGATGCATTCCGTCCGTGTAGCTTAGTTGGGAGAGCAACTTACTCCGGAGTGAGGGGACGCGATTTCGATCTCCGTCATGAACAAATTTGTGTTTTCACATTGGCGCCCGAACGTCAAAATGGATGTACTGTCCGTTGGGTTCTTCAAAAAATGGGGTGATGCACATCGTCTTTAGTTGCTTACACATTCGGATTTTTCTGTAAGAGAAATGGAATCAAAAAACTTATTAATTTTGCATTATTTATTTTCTTATTTTACGTTTGCAGTTTGATTATCTTGAAGCATTACTGAGCTTCAAAAATCCAAGGAATGTACAAAAAAATAGCCTTGCATTTTTCCAACTGTATCGGAAAAGATTCCTCAGAAATTACGCATAGGACCGTAAATCTCTAACAAGGTCCCCGTCGAAAGAAATTCTGCTTTCCATTGGTTAATGCAATACGCTCTTTCGCATTTGGGTGAGTTTTTCTGCGGCAGTTAACATAGGCGTATCGTACGTGGAAATAGACAGAGGGTGGGGGGGGGCAGAGAGAAAAAATCTAATTGGTCAAGAACCGAAAAATAAATGAAACGACAGACTTCGCATACAATGCTTTCTTCGTGATGTTGATGGTTCCCTGCCTAGGATTGGCTCCTTCACACGGCACAATCTCACATGACTACGGGCTTGATGATGATATGAAGGTAGTGTTACAGTGGACACCCCCCCCCCTCCTAAAACCTGAAGAAAACTTTAAAATTTGTCCGCCATGTCGCGTATGGTATGAGGCAGCTAGGAATCACAGTTCGGCAGGCTCACATGTTCTTTTACAGTTCAGTTTTTTTATTTATTTCTCATTTACGTTGTTTTTTCTTTCGGATGTTCTCTAAATTAATTAACAAAATTGCGGGATAATTGGGAAGTCGCTCCAATGCTCTTGAAGGCAAGAAACGCAATATTTTTGCCATTTTAAATTGTTTCTACCTGTGGGAAAAGGTAGCACTCAATGGTTGCTCTGGAAATTGATAAGAGCAAAGCGATAGTCCCAGAAGAGGACTTCTGGATTTCTTGAGGAGGGGCCGATGTTACGACCCACCCCCGCCATTAATTTAGTAATTAATGGGCGTGGTTGATGTGTGAAATTAATTAAGTATTAATTATGTTCGAGGCTTGATTGGAGTTTAAAAGTGTAAACAGCAGATAAAGTTTTATCTGGGGGTTTGGAAAGAAAAGAGGCGAAGAATTCTCTCTCTGGCTGGGTGGTCTCAGAATAGCTCTGTTAGGTCATAAATATCAGGGCGCAGCTGACGGGAAGCCTAAGCAACACGGAATGGTACCTTTCGAAGAGGGTCCACTTGAGTAAATGAATGAAGATGGGGACAAAAGGTTTAGCGAATAATCGTAAATTCGTCGATTGTTTGGGGCATTTTCGAGAACACTTGCTCTCTGTGTGGTCCGTGCAGAAAAATAAGAGTTCGCACTTGGCATGAACATAAGGAAGAAAGTTCAGTTGTCTGTGCGCTCTCCGATGTGAAAGGCTGGATGCCTTGGATCTGCAAAAAATGAATTGGGAAAAATGAAGCAGCAAACCTCCCCGCATTTGGTAAGAAATGGAGACAACTCGAGGCAGCTGGAGATGCCAGTTTGCCATAAAGACAGCAGAATGCCTAAATCCGCGGGATAAAGCAGAAATTTCTAGGCTGGAGCGTAATGGAACTCAGCGACTGTTTGGCCTAATGAAAGCCAAGCTACAGGGGAATTAAGAAGTCTGCGAGTGGACAGTGGTCATTCCAATGAGAAGCGAAGCCAAGCAAAGTCGGGTTCGGATGCCAACCACTGCAGTGTGGAATCGTCACCCCCATTCATCCCCTACTGTGGAGGAAGTGAAGAGATGCGCTTGTCTTACGGGGCGAAGCGAGGCCCCATGTGTGCGTGTGTGTGGTCACGTAAGCAGCGAAGCCACTACGTGTAAGTGCGACGGGATAAAACATGGCGAAAGAAAAATATGAGCGTAAGAGCGGTGGCTTCGATACCTAACAAATATACAGGTGAAATGTTGAGTTGCCGATATACGCTTAAGGTAAAAGCACGTCTGATTTCGCTCGGCCGAGAAAATTAATCTCAGGGCTGGCGGTCGCAACTCGATAAAAAAAAATGGAAACGAAACCTGCGAGTGGCATATTTGAACTGCGTACTCAGGCAGGGTAGATAGATGGTTTGCGAACGGAAAGGAACTGACTGAATTGGGAATGAACGATCAAAAAGGACGGAAGGTAGCGACGGACGGAATCAACTATAGCAGCAGCGGAATTGAATGTGTCCCACTCTCCCAGCAGTCGACGTTCACAATTATTTCTTCACGACAACAAAAATCATTTCCCAGGAACACAGAAAATCAATCTTGGAAACCGCAACTGCAGATGTGAGAGGGCCTATTTTGCTTAACGGCCACCTTCAAATCGTCACGAGAATAGATCAGTGTGCACTCTAATCATTGCAACAAAGGGCGGCGTGATATTACCATTTTTAAGTGTGTGCTTCATTTCCATCAAGCGTCAAAGTGAAGTGTTGAATCATCGGTGCTGCCACATGGTGCAAGTGTCTGTGTGCGTGTTTTTTTTTTGTCGTGTGATATTATGTGATGCACAACGGATTTGCACAGCAAAGTCACGAAACTGTAAGTAGATGAATATTTCCTTTTTCTTTCTTCGCACATCTGCGAACTTGTGCCATCCCGACACCCAAAGCTGCATGGACATAGATGCAGTAATGCTGAGTGACTGAACCTCAGAGGAAATACCTGCACATACAGATTTCAATTTCTTACAGGGCCCATTCCTGATTATTTTTTTTTACATGAATAAGGGAGAGGATGTGGCCACAAATTCCGCTGGGCGGGACAGTTTCTTTTAACTTTGGTTCAGGGCCAAAGCTAGCGGAGAAGGGATCTGCATGTGCATGCTTATTAGATTTAGTTAATTAACTTTGGCAGTATTTCGCACCTATAATCTTATACCGCAAATTAACGTGCTTGTGTATTTTGTGTCGCGAGTATTTTTAATGTGATCGTTTGCATATAATTTTTTTTTTCATTCTCTAAGCAATTGTATATGAATATCACCTGCAGCACTATTTAGTGTGTAAACGAGTAGTATCTCTTGTTCAGATAGTCCGGTGGAGACTCAGTCGGCTGCGTTATCCGACAGTAAAGTGTGACACCGTATGCTGCCCACATATGAGGGGCAATTGTCTATGCGCCTAGAGAGCGCCGGATCTGTTTAAATCTCGCAGAACGTTATTAAATGTTGTGTTGTGTATTTGAGAATCATGTGTTATTTGCGAAAGTGAGTGTTGTACTGGCTGGTTGGGGATTGAATGTACCGGAGTAAGATCCGGACCACTACACTCAGTCACGAATTGGTGATTGCGGGTGAACCTCATCACAACTCTGATCCCAAAGTATCATTTTTTTTTAGATTATTTTATTTTTTATTTGTTGTTGTTATTTTGTTCACAAGGTGGATTCACCCAAGCCTTATGCTTCGGGTCATTCTTCAACTTTTCATTTTTTATGTTCTGGTGTGAATCTTTGAGTGCAGCAGTGCACCTGAGATTCT
The DNA here is from genome assembly GCA_039090855.1 of Macrothele yani. Classification (NCBI taxonomy): domain Eukaryota; kingdom Metazoa; phylum Arthropoda; class Arachnida; order Araneae; family Macrothelidae; genus Macrothele; species Macrothele yani. The sequence goes on from CM077012.1 coordinate 17,411,262, forward strand.
CACCTGGTGCCGTGGCCAACTAAATTGTAATTAGGTCCCAAGCACCGTTACCGGCCGACTCGGCAGGAACACTGCTAGTGCCGTGTAACAGTAGTTTTCAGGTTAGCGCTGTATTTGTAAAAACAGAGACAAATAGGTGAATTTAGTTTAAAATAAAAATATTCTGAAACCAGGTACATGGTTTAAATTTTTCCATAAAGAAACTGCAGCACTTAGTTTTTCTTCGTGTAGTTCTTTTCCTTTTTTTTTTTTTTACTTAGAGCGAATTTGTACACGTATTTCGGGCATGCAATGCATACAACGACCGCACGCTACTGCTGATAACAAACGTACTTAGCACGAATTTTCCAGTACCCTTAAAAAATTGTTATCGAAGGTTTGTAATGTTAATCTGTTGTATAAATGCTTGGGTCGTTATAAATGATTAGGACTCATCTGGAATACAAAACTCAACATGATGACAGATGCACTATCACACCGTAACACATTCCACATACTCCGCACCAAAATCTACGCATCGTTGCCATCTTTCTGGCAAGTTCCTGATGGTTGTAGAATACAAGTTTTTGGGAAGAACATGCACCGACTCGCGGTGAACACTACTTCAAAAATCCAAGGAATGTACAAAAAGGTAGTCTTGCATTTTTAAGTAGTCATCGTCGGCCATGCAATGGTCGCTTAATTAATATTGTCAAACAGGACTTAATTCGATGAGGACAAATCAGGTGACTATGACAGATGTGGTAAGACTGTGAAGCCAGGGGATGTTAGTGTTTGTGTTGTTTCACGGCTAGTGTAAAGTTTGGCATTGTGATGCCGCAACAGTACTTGACTTGCCTTTTCCCCTGTGCTCTGGAGCTGTATTTTGCGACGGAGGTTCACGCGCGTGTTGAAGAATACACTACCACTTATTTTTGTCTTCTGTCGTAGCTACGCTGAAAAAAAGTAAGTGGTGTGAATTCACGGAAAATTTCTGAAAATAACGTGTAGCAAAGTGCCGGTAAGTATCGGTCTTTTAACGAAATTTCTGTTTTTAAAAGTGCCCGTTTTCTGTTTTTTAACTTCCGTATTTTCACAGATTTTCCGTAGTCACTAATTCCCTTTATTTCAGAAAAGTCCGTTTCAAGTGTTTCCGTATTTATACAGAATGTTTAGCAAAGTCGAAGACGCTGAATTTTTCAACCCTTACACTAGAGAAACCTTTCGAGCCGGTGGCTCACTTCGAACTCAGGTCGATTGGGTTAGGTACTCAACAAAAGGAAGCATTTTCAACGGGAGCCAAAAGCGGGAGTCATAAACAAAAAAAACAAAGAAAAAAAAAAGAAAAAAAAGAAACAATGCAAACAAGCAGTGAAGAACATTGCAAGAATGCAGAAAGTTTTGAAAATTCTGAGCTTTGGCTTTTTCAAGTACGTACCTGATGTTTGTTTACACTTATACATATATATCATTATCATCATTGTCAACCATTATCAATTCACTGCTTGACTCTCCAAGTTTCTTCCACAACGGTCTGCCATTCTCCAAGTTTCTTCCACAACGGTCTGCCTTGTGCCAGTCTCCTCCATGTTACGCCCGCATACTTTCGAATTTCATCCATCTCCCATGTGGTCGTCTTCTGGGTTTTTTCCTGTCCCTTGGAATCCAATCTAAAATTTCGGCTGTCCATCGATAGTATGTCCTTCTGGCAATATGTCTAGCCCATTGCCATTTCAGGGATTTAACTCTGATCATGATGACTTCCACTCTTGTCATTTTTCTGATGCACGAGTTCCTCTTCTTATCTCTCCTGGTTACACCAAGCATGCACCTCTTCATGCTTCTTTGAGTTGTTGAGTGTATTTATACACTGAATGGCCACTTTATTAAGACCACCTGACAGATTTAAGCAAATGAGCTATGGCTGCACGCTGTTGCCGCCAGAGGGCGAGGCTAGTATAAAAAGTGAAAGCTTAGTGCTTATAACAGTAGTAGAAGTGATTTTTGGTGACGAGATGAGTAAAAAATGTGATTTGACGGACTTTCAACGTAGGATGATTGTAGGAGCTCGGAGCCATGGAGCGAGTATCGCCGAAACCGCCGCATTCGTGAAATTTTGCAGAGCAGCTGTTGTTAAAGTGTTTAAAGACTGGACTGTTATCCAAAAAAACTGGGTCTCTACGTGCAACATGTGGTCGTTATCGACTAGTGACTGCTCGGGCGGAATGGAGATTGCCCAGACTGGTAACAGACAACAGAAGGGCAACAGTGCAGCAAATTACAGACCATCTTAATCAAGAATCCCCTCAAATGATCTCTGCACGCACTGTTCGCCGTACACTGCATCGGATGGGATATGGCAGCCGAAGGCCTGTTCGAACAACTTTGCTGTCTGCAGTTAACAAGAGAAAACGTCTCCAGTTCGCACAGGAGCACAAGGATTGGACAGTCGATAATTGGATACAAATTATGTGGTCCGATGAATCACGTTTTCAATTGCACCATGCCGATGGCAGAGTGAGAATTTGGCGGAAACAGCACGAAAGCGTGGACCCCAAATGCATTGCTACAACCCTTCAAGCTGATGGAGGCAACGTTTTGGTTTGGGAAATGTTTTCCTGGCATGCTTTGTGCCCTTTAATTTGTGTTGATCAACGTCTGACTGGCACATCATATCTAAACATCGTTGCGGACCAAGTGCATCCTGTCATGTGGATGGTTTATCCCAGTGGCGATGGCTACTTTCAACAAGATAATGCGTCCTGCCATAGTGCTCGTATTGCACAGGATTGGTTTAAGGAACATGCCGGTGAGTTTACTTTGCTTAGGTGGCCTCCACAATCTCCAGATCTCAACCCCATTGAGAATTTGTGGGATGAAGTTGAACGAGCCATCAGACAGCTGGATCCACAACCCTGCAATCTCACACTCCTTGAAAGTGCTATTCATCAAGCATGGTCTCAGATTCCACAAACCACCTGTCAACATCTCGTGGAGTCCATGCCACGAAGAATCGACGCAGTATTAAAGGCAAAAGGTGGCCCAACGAAGTACTGAGGGGGTGGTCATAATAAAGTGGCCACTCAGTGTATATATATAATCAAGTGTGCCTTTCAATTAAACTACGTGAGCAAAAACGACAGAAGTTATTTGCAAATTTTGCAAGAAGCTATTTTTGAGCTAAAAAATTGTGAGAACTGAGTACTATCTTGCTTTACGTTTCTGTGCTTGCACTGCTTTCTCTGTAGGCTCCCTTTGTTTTCCCTTGACACTTTCTACCCTTCCCTCTGCCTGGCGTTGCTGTTTGTGCTTGACTGCTGTACAGGCAAGTATGTAAGGCAGCTTACAACTTCCTCAGTTAACGTAAAACCGTATATCTCTTTAACACTCATTTTTTCCGCGCTACATTATTTTTGACTTTACTATCCTGTTCCCGCTTCTAAATAATTTTCTTTTTTCCTCCCTCGAAAAGATGCAGCGCGATGTAGGTGAGTGGACTCTGAACATTTTTACGAATTCTTAGATTCGATTCGCGGCGCCAGCGGTGAAGTGGCGTCAGACAGACAGAGGCCTCGATATCCGTGCTAATAATATTTCCCTTAGCATTCGTTGCAATGCTAAAGAAATGCCTTCAATCATCGCTGAATAACACATTATTTTCCGGATCAAAATCAACCTTACTTAAAAAGCAGGCTCCATCACAACTAATTTTCATTTCAGAGGGCAGGCTCTGAGAACTTAATCGTTTCTTCTCAAACATTCTGAACATAGGCGTAACCATTGGGGGTCAGGACCCCAGGATTTTCAAAGTCGGGGATCCCCAATGTAAAGGACCCCCCCCCCCAAAATGTTTCGGGAATATGATGATGCACACTTTATGTGAACCAACTAAATTTAATAATATAAGGTTGTAATTTTTTGTAGAATGCAAACTCATGTATAATGTGTACTTAATAAAACAGCGATATCAATTCCTAATAAGCAAAGCCACTTCTACAACTCTAATTTACATTTCTGCCCTATCTTAGTTTTACAGTTGTGTTCGCTAAGTTCCACAATTCGCCAACAGAGGCGCCTATGTCGTGCCCGTTAGATCGTGCCTTAGCAACTGCTCTGCTCCTGCGTGTGTGCAAGGGAGGGAGTCCCATACTCTATCTTATACAGTATGTATATAATGTTGTATATATATATATACATATATATGTATACATATAATGTGTGTATGTGTGATCGGAGCCCCCCCCCCCAGATTTTGAAACAAGGTTACGCCACTGATTCTGAAGAACAGAAGGAGTTTGCTGGTATAATTCAGGGTTACTAGCTGCAGAGAAGAAATAGGACAGGAATTGAACAACCGACTCAAAACCCATCTCTCCTCTGATTTGAAATCCAAACACTTGATGCACGAAACTGGTATCTTAATAACTCAGTTATTAAGATATGTTGGTTTTGCATCTTACCCGTTACGTATTTGAGTCTGGAAAGAAAAAGCAGTTTTTATCGTGATAAGTTACACTAAATCGAAACAGTGGCGCAACCAGGAGAAGGTTTTAAGTGTTAAAACCCCATCCGGAGCCTAGAGAATTTTTTTCTTTTAGGATTCGCATTAGCAGTCCTATTTGCTGTCTCTTATGTCTCTATCATTCAACTTTCCTCTATACTGAGAGCTCCTAAGACAAAACTGCAAACTTTTTGCGTTCCCACATTGTCAGGCTTTCTCTCTGTAACTTGACCCTAGGTAACAGACACAATTACTCGACTTTTTGCACTTCATATACCTCACTGAGACAAAAAATGGGATAAACTTGTCCTTAAGAAGCCGTCTAACCGCCCACACAGCACAGAATATTTTGTACATGTTACAAGTACGTAGCACCAAAACATTGAGACTTTTCAGATACGTTGCGCAATGCAACAGTAATTTTTCAGAAACCTCACGGTTACATCAAAATGTCCCGAAACGTTACATAACCGATACGCTACAGTGAAAGGTCTTCGTAACTTCAACATACCAACTTCATGTTACTGTTACGTATTTGAAAGGTATTTGTAACTTCGTTACATTAGTGTTACGTACTTGAAAGATATTTGTGACATCATCATATTACTGTTACGTATTTACTACGTTGAACATTATTAGTTTTAATAAACTTTGTAAAATTACAATAAAAAATATTACACTCGACAACTGTTTCAAAAGCAACAACAGTCGTATTACGAGTTGTTTACGTTTTCACAGGTTCAACGCAGTCCGCTGTTCATTGGAAACAGTGGCGGCCGGCGTTTATATATTGATAACAAATGAAATAAAAATCAGTCCCAAATGAGGGTGTCGAATTTCTATTACACATGTGGAATATACTATATTTCAGCGAAAGAAAGAAAATCAAATTCTTCATTTCTCTTAATACCTACCAATATGAAATTTTTCAGCTTCAAATAAAAAAAAAAAAACATGCTAGTATACGAGTAGTATATTAATACAACAACACAGCAATCTACTTAGATTTTATAAAACGCTTTTTAGAATTTAAAAATTATAATAATCAAAACAATTACTTACTTTCAGATGATCTTGAATTACAAAAAAAAAAAAAAAAGGATGAAATATTAAATCAATTAACTAGCTAACCAAAGAATATCCCAGTAGCACGTGGAAATACGACTACGAGAGTGCTTCGGTGATACGGCATAAATGCGGATGCGCATCCACGCAGCTGCCAAACCAAAAATCTTAAATATCGCCGGAATGTAGCAATTATGTACAATGGAAACTATAAAACAGTAGTATCGGTAAATGCTATTTTTAACGTAACCGTAATGTACAAAGAGTTATGTTACAAAATAGATGATGCTGAAACGTAATTGTGAAATATATCTGAAAGTGTAACGAAAATGAGAGATTGTAACATTATTGATACATATCTGAAACGTTTTGTGCTGTATGGGCGGGGTCAGGGTTAATGTAATCGGGTCGGCTATGACCCTTTCCCATAGTTATTCTAACCCACTAGGGCCTAATCTCCTATCCCTAGCTGGTTAACTCACTAGCCTTCCCCTCTTTCCCCCAGGAGAGTTAGGATTTTCTGTTACCGGCTGGTCGGAACTAAAATTCTTCCGGCAAAGAGGATGTCTGAGGTCAAGGTTCCAAAACCATAATCAGCATTCCCCCTTTTCTGATAGTAATTGGGTATTCAATGGAATATACCAAAAGAATAACAAAAATGAAACGTAATTGCCATTGGCCATTCAGGCAGGAAGGACACATTTCTTCATCGTATTGCTTTTATCTTACAGTTATGTTTATGATAAAATACTTGCATTATCTTGTTCTTCCTAATGGAATTTATTATTCCACCTTTTTTATTATAAATTACTTTGTTAATTTCTGTACTTTTTTTTTTGTTTTTTTTTTTATTGAAGGTTTAACGAGCACCGTGAGCAAGTCAATGGGCTATAAGCAGTCGCCCGTCCCTAATTTAAGGTCACTAGTTCCAGAGAAGGGGAGAGCCAGTGCCGTAAAACAAACACAACATCCATGCCTCGCGGGGATTCAAACCCGGACCCTTCACGGACGAATGGTCATAAGCCAGCGCTTAGACCACTGCGCCACCCGGGGCGGCTTTCTGTACTTTAATTAGGTCACTTATTTTGATGATACCGATGAAATACCTAGTTGATACTACTTGGCCCAAAATTATCTTTTTTCCAAAGTTATCAATAATATATCGATATTGTATGCAAATTATTGCCCAACTATTCATATAGCTTTCATAGATAGCATACACCCCTTCCCCTCTCCTCACAAAAAAATTCTAGTTGCAAGTCTGAACGAAAAACAGCCATTTCTTTCATTTAAAGATACGTAACTGCAACTTAGATTTTCATAACTTATATAGCTTTTTTATCATAAATACAACTAAATTTATGCTTACCAAAGAAATTGAAGTGCGGTGAAAGACAAAAGTACGAAATCCGTTAGCCACCTTCCTTCTTTGAAACTTACAGACTTCATTCATATATTTTAATGAAGAGTAGAGTTAATAAATTGTGTATTACCATATGACTCGTCAGGAACAACTTTTCAGGATGACAGAGGCAGTTCGTTTCATTCCGTTTACACAAACCCTGCCAGAATACCATTTATTTATTAGTCCAGCTAAAGAAATTCATCTCTTCTTCTAGGTTTCAATAATCGACCCAGGATTTTCCGTTAATTTCCTGTTCTAGCCTTTTATCGCGTCTGACGTTCCTAACTTTCCCCTAGATTGCATCAACAGAAGGAACTAGGTTGTATTTTCCTTGACTTCACCATATTTGCTCAGTAGCGTTGCATAAACCAATGTGAGAGTTGTAAACTATGCCATGTAGCCCCGGGCAGAAGACCTTGACTTCCAGAAGCCCGTCTCGTTTAATGCAAAGCAACAGCGTTTACATACTAAACAAACTAAAGAACCGTTCACTTAAAAACGTTAGACAGCTGGTGTACTTCGAATGAGATTGGTACATTTTCTTATGTTACGTGACATTTGATGTCTTATTAATAACATGAAAATTTCATATGATTTATTAAAAGTACAGGAGCTCTTAGTTTTACGGATGATTCGACTTACTGAAATCAGACTTTCCGTAAAGAGTTTCGATACATATATACAGAGTGCCCAGTAAAGTCCTTTCTCAGCCCCGTAACTTTCGAACGCCGACAGCTATAGCCATAAAAACAGTGTCTAGGTATAGTAAAGTGGCTATGCGCCATTCGATGAGACCGCTTACAACGCCTCCTAGCGGCAAAGTCAGGAGTTAGCGTGCCTATCTCGAAAACAGTACGAGATACGGGAAAATAGTCAATTACAAAGTTGTAGAGCAGCATCGATTTAGTACGAAAAGACACCTTGCTCTCATAAGTGCTTAGAATAGAACTCTCGTTTGTTTGTTCGCGATGTCGAGCACTGTTACGTCATGAAACGCGTCATAAAGGAGATAATATCATCGCCTTCCGCAAAGCCCGACTCAACTGCGGAATGTTTGGTTCCAACATGACAGGCGGCCCTCCATACCAGCCAGGAAACGTAAGAAGGTACCTGGTAGAGACATTCGATCAACAAATCATCGGCTAAGGTGGTTGCGTAGAGTGGCCTGCACGCTCACCGGACCTCACCCCATTGGACTTCTTCCTGTGGGGCTACCTCAAAGAGCAGGTGTATCAGACCCCTCCGACAACGTTGCAGGACCTTCGACGCCGTATAACTGATGCTTGTTTCAGCGTGTCACCTGACATACTACAAAATATGAAGCGTGAGATTCAGTCTAGAGTCTAAATGTGTATTGTGGCTGACGCCGAGCACATTGAGCACCGACAGTAAATGTGCCTAGTGACAAATAATTGCTCCTTTCTGACGCGTTTCGTGGCGTAACAGAGTTCGACATCGCATACAAACAAACGAGCGTTGTACGCATTCTATTCTTAGCATTCGTGTGCGCAAGGTGTCTTTTCGTACTAAATCGATGCTGCTCTATAACTTTGTAATTGACTATTTTCCCGTATCTCGTATAGTTTTTGAGAACGGCACGCTAACTCCTGACTTCGCCGCTAGGAGGCGCTGTAAACGGTCTCTTTGAATAGCGCATAGCCATTTTACTATACCTAGACACCGTTTTTATGGCTATAGCTGTCGGCGTTCGAAAGTTACCGGGCTGAGAAAGGACTTTACTGGGCACCCTGTATATGCACTATATTAACAAAAGTCACCGGACACCTATAGAAGAGAAACACAACATAGCATTTATTGACACACATTAGTACGGTGTCGGTTAACCTTTGGCCTTAATATGCATGCACTAACCCTTCGAGACATGCTTTCGACAAGGTTTTGAAATACAGCGATAGCTATGCGCTTCCATTCAGTACATAATGCTGCCGCTAACTGTTGCTTAGTAGCAGGCCTTGGTTCCAAACTTCTTACGCGGCACTCTAATTCATCCCATAGGTGCTCTATGGGATTAAGATCAGGGCTCTATTCTGGCCAGTCCACACACGAAACGGAATTATCGTCAAACCACGCAGTAACAGTCCTTGCTTTATGGCTCGGTGCATTATCCTGCTGGTACCAATAAAGCTCGGTTCCATAGTATTGCCACAGAGTTGGTAGGGCATAATTGTCCAGAATATATCGGTAGACGTGCTGGTGAACAGATTTGTCCACGATAACCAATAGGCCAGGACCATACCACGAAAACCACAGCCACACGAATACACTGCCAGCTCCAAAATTGATTGTAGGAACAGTACACTGTGGTAAATAGCGTTCCCCCGGCTGCCGCCATACCCACACACGGCCATCAGACTGATGGATCGTGTATCTGGATTCATCAGTCCATAGGACCCGTTTTCCATTGGTCTACGGTCCACGAAAAATGTTCTTTACGCCTTGCTAAAAGACGAGTAGTATTCCGAGTGGAAATGAAAGGCTTATGAGCAGCCGCACGACCACGGTAACCCATGGAATGAAGTCCTCTGCTAATGGTACGTGTACATACCAAGGTTCCATCATTTTTATTCACCTGCACACTGAGGTTTTGTGCAGTACTCCGTCTATAAGCTGTAACGACTCCCCTTAGGCTACGACGTCCTCTATCACTGATTTTCTTTGGTCTGCTGGTACGTTTTTTGCTGCTTCAGAGGCACGCCATGTGTCTTCCACTTATTCCGTAAATCCAAAACAGTTGACTTGGGTATGTTTAAACGCCTCTTGGGTTCTCTTATGGACAACCCACTAATATAACACTCAACAATCTTTTCTTTCTCAAAGTCAGTTCTCTCCCGCCGCGAGATTTTCACTCAACCTCACAGTGCGATATGATCGCTGTAAGCTGAAGGCTTGTTTTTATGCCGTTTGGAGCTGCACCGCGTATCTTAACAACGCAGCGGATCCGTTCTTTTGCGTTTGAAGGGGTGTCCGGTGACTTTTGTCAATATAATGTGTGTGTATGTATATATATATATATATATCAACAACCATTATTTTATCTGTCCACTGCTGGATGAAGCGCTCCCTAAATTTCTTCAACAACTTTCTGTCTTGTGCCAGTCTCCTCCATGTGACTCCGACATGCTTCCTAATTTCATCCACCCATATCCCACTTGATCATCTTCTGGGTCTTTTCCTGTCCCTTGGAATCCAATCTAGTATTTCAGTTATCAAACGGTAATCAGTTCTTCTAACAATATGTTTACGTTGATCATGAACACACTCACACAGAGAAAGAGAAGAGAAGAAGAGGCATTCTTGGTTATGACAACACGCTAAAGTTAGGTGCCACTGTCCTTTTTTCACTTCAAATTTTGTAATTTACAGTAAATAATGTTATTTCAGTCTATAATCCGTTGATTATCTGTTAATAATAAGCTTAGATTCTGCGGATGATACATCGCCTAAAAAAAAAAACTTTTACACATTATAATTTTTTTAAAAAATTAGCGTGGTCTAAGGAGAGCTTTTGGTTTGGGGAAGGTATTTAAAATGCGTCACGAACAGTAAAAAGAAATTCAGGCAATATGAAGGTAGAGGGCCGCAAAGAAATGGATATATGTTTTACATTTGTTTTTACTTGCGAGCATTATGACAAAACATATGATGCAACGAATGCGGTACAACTTGCTCTCGGAGAAGACTACCTACTGTGGGAATCCCGCAAAGCTGTTCTCCACAGAACAGCTCAGCTGGCCATTCTGTGAAATAGCTCAGCGGGCGGCCCATCGGTAGCCTAATCGCTTTGCGAATTGCATTAATTAAGGTTTATGTTTGCTCTTCACCTTTCAAGTATCATTTTTGATATGTCAAATAATACGGATTGTGTGGTTTCTACGGTTTTTTAGGTCAAACTAATGAACAACAGTACTGCTGAAAAAAACTAGGAATTCTTGTTCTTTATTCCCTTGAAAATAACACAAAAGTACTTAAAAATGAGTTACTTTTTTCAGTAAGATTCTTTCTTAGTCCTTTGGTTTTTTGGGTCATCCAGCAAATCGCAATTTTTTTTGTCGGAAATTTCGGTTCGGGATCAACATGACAAGTGCGGATTACAAGACGATATATCTTTTATCTGAATTTCACAAACTGCGGATACGCTGCCACGAATTATTCAAAGTAAAAAAAATGTTTCTGAATTTCACGGTCTGTGGATTATACTCCGCCGCGGATTATACAAAGGGGATTTTTTTTTCTGAATTACACGGTCTGCGGATTATACGAAAGAAAATATGTTACTTTGAATTTATATGTGCAAAATGTAACTTGAGCAAACTGTGTTTCGGGAAAAATCAAAATTTTAAATGCAAATTTTTGATAGCAGCAACGGAAGAACGGGAAAAGGAAATTGTGGAACAAATTATACATTTATTTAGCATTAAGTGGTTTGGGTTTTAAAAAATGGCAGCAAATGCACTACACTACTTAACATCCCCACACACTATGTTTATGTGTTTTTCTTTGAAATTTGAATTCGTTTCACCTGGCTCCTAGATCTGAAACATTTCCATTTCCATTTACTGAAACATATTCTTCCAGCCCTCTCCTAATGTATATGACATGGCTAATTGTAATTTACAAATGATGTAACATAAAGACAGTGTTTTTTATTTTATTTTTATTTTTTAAACCACGTACTTATATTTACATACGGATCTGGGATGATTTTCCGAGTTAGGTAAAATTTCGACTTACGGACGAGTTTCAAGAGCGGAACCCTACGCAAAAATTGGAGAGAGCTGGTATTGACAAAAAAAAAAAAAAAAAAAAAGGCATGTTTGATTGGAAATATATTCCACGTTTCCCCCTGTAATTTGCACGAAGTTAGCGGAATTTCTTTTTACCTTACTACGCCATGACAGATGAGATGCGTACGACTCGTGAATGTGTACTCTCATGCGCTACAGAGGTGAAGTACAAGTCAAGACGGCAAAGTTGCAACGACAAACTTCGTCAGTGTAGCTTAATTGGGAAAGCCTTTGGCTCCGGAACAGAAGGATGGCGGTTCTGTTACCGCCACCAGGAAATGACTTTTACGCTATATAGGGTCCAGAATGTAAAATGAATCTCATGGCCGTTGGGTTCTTCTAAAAATGTGTGGCATTCGTTCCACACATCATCTGGAATTAGTAAGAATTCCTTCTTCTACAGGGAGTTACTTGAAGCGCGGTTTGCAGCGGACCCGAATCCTGCGATTTCCTGCCCCGCCTTTTTTTTTTTTTTTTTTGGATTGGGGGGTTAACGATCACCGTCAGCAACTCAGTGGGCTATAAGCAGTCGCCCGTCCCTAATTTATAGGGCCACTGGTTCCAGGGAAGGGAGAGAGCCAGCGCCGTAAAGCAAACAAAACATCTATGCCTCACCGGGATTCGAATCCGGACGAATGACCAGAAGCAATTTCTTAGACCACTGCGCCACCAGGAGGCGCTGCCCGCTTTTTTCAAGGGGAGGTGAAATATGTGACGTGCTACAGAAGTGAAGCACATGTCCAGACGCCAAAGTTACAGCGACAAACTCCGTCGGTGTAGCTTAATTGTGAAAGCATTCGGCTCCGGAGTAGAACAATGCGGTTTCAATTTCTGCCACCGGCAAATGACTTTTACGCTATAGCTCATGAACACAAAACTGTAAGGCCATCACGGACGATATCTATCTGCTTGCGCAATGCACTAAATCAGTCTCTGCATGCCTTCAGCAATCCCTTTTTATACTGATTCAGACATCTTCAGTCAGCAGCACCTGCGGGATAGCTACTTTGCATAAAATGGTCTGGTGGTCATAATAATTGGGCCACTCAGAGTGTGTGTGTGTATATACATAAGCACAGTCGAGTCACATTATTGTAACCACTTCCTACTTTGACGTCAACAGCGCGTAGATAACGAAAAACGGTACGTGTCGTGAGCTCGCTTGGACGGGATATAAGGTGTGCTGTAGGCATTCTGAAAACATATCACTCGTTGCCGTCATGGATAAAACGAGCAATTCATCAGATTTGAAAAAGGGATGATTGTCGGCTCTCAGGCCAAGGGTGGAAGTATTTATGAAATACCGCAGTTTGTGAACTGTTCGCGTGCTGCTGTGGTTAAAGTCTATCGTGATTAGAGAAATGGCACCAATGCGATTAAGCGACGTGGAAACTGCGGAACACCACGTGCCATTGATGTGATAGGTGAACGTTGGCTGCGAGGTGCGTGAGGGCCGATCGACACGCTACAGTGGAGCAACTCACTGGCCCAATGAACAAGGGTGCTACCGGAAGTGTATCTAAAACGACAGTTCGGTGAACCCTGCAGCGTATGGGGTTCCGATGCAGACGGATGGTCACTGCACCTATGCTAACAAAGGTGCATCAGCAGAAAAGGCTTACATTTGGACGGCAGTATCGGAAGTAGATCTCCGCTGATTGGCAAAAGATTGCCTTCTCCGATGATTCAAGTTTTCTACTTCATCGAATGGATGGACTTTGGCGTATAAGGCCAGAAACATCGGAGAACAAACACTCTTCAACCATTGCTGGAAGAACGCAAGCTGGTGGGGGCAGCGTTAGGGTCTGTGGAATGTTTCCGTGGCATTCTCTGATCCACTCATACCTGTGGAAGGCACTACGGACCGAATTCGTTATGAATCAATCCTGGCAAACCACGTACACCCATACATGCTGGTTGTCTTCCCTGGGGCGAATGGGATCTTTTTTTTTTTTTTTTTTTATTGGAGGTTGAACGACCACCGTGAGAAACTCAATGGGCTATAAGCAGTCGCCCATCCCTAATTTAGGGTCACTGGTTCCAGGGAAGGGAGAGAGCCAGTGCCTTAAGACAAACACAACATCCATGCCCGACCGGGATTCGAACCCGGACCCCTTACGGACGAATGATCAGAGGCCAGCGCCTTAGACCACTGCGCCACCGGGGCGGCACGAATGGGATCTTCCAGCACGATAATGCGACGTGTCACACAGCTAGAAATGTCCTAGAGTGGTTGAAAGAGCACAATATATATATATATATATATATATATATATATATATCATCCTCATCATTGTCAACAATTATCAATCCACTGCTGGATGAAGGTCTCCCCAAGTTTCTTCCACAACTGTCTGTCTTGAGCCTGTCTCGTCCATGTCACTCCGGCATACTTTCGAATTTCATCCATTCATCCCCATGTGGTCATCTTCTGCGTCTTTTTCTGTCCCTCGGAATCCAGTCTAAAATTTCGGTTGTCCATTAGCGGTCCGTTCTTCTGGCAACATGTCTAGCCCATAGCCAAGGTTCAGATATTTGAGGATACAGCACCAATACAAATTGGAAAGGGAGTAAAACAAGGTGACACCATATCTCCAAAGCTCTTTAATGCCACATTGCAAAATGCCTTTTAATCATTGAACTGGGAAAACAAAGGGATAAAGATTAATGGAGATTATTTAACTGACCTTCGTTTTGCTGATGTCGTAGTGATTTCTGCAACTACCCCTTCAGAGCTGCAGAGTATCATCCAAGAACTTGCTGACAAGAGTAAAGAAGTGAGATTAAAAATGGACTTTCAGAAGACAAAAGTTATGTACAATGCTTTTACAAGAAACGAAGATTTATTTATTGATGGGGGTAAAGCTGGAGATAACCGATAACTACATTTATCTTGGGCAGCAGATATCAAGTGAGGGTGAGTGAGGGTGACATTGATAAAGAAAATCGGCGTATAAAACTTGCCTGGAGAGCCTTTGAAAGAAACAGTATAATTTTCAAAAGCAATATACTATTATTTCTTTTAAAAAAATGTTTAGTCAGTGCTTCCTGCCAGTTTACGTATGGAGCAGAGACATGAACCTAAATTAAAAGAGACATACATACTCTGCAGGCAACTCAAAGAAGCATGGAGAGATGCATATATATATATATATACAGGCGATGTGTGTGTTATGGCTTGCGGAATTAAAGTATGTCATTAAAGTTAAAAGGCGTACCGTTTAGAGTATGGTTGTAATCCTCCGTCAACGAATTCAATTAAGCGGTGAATGAAACAGTTTAAAGAAACTGGCAATGTGGAACATCGTGGAGGAGCCGGTAGGCCTAGCGTCAGCGGTCAGACGGTTGACCAAGTGAATGAATGAAAGTTTCTGACGAAGCCCCAGGAAATCCGTTCGTAAAGCAAGCAGAGAACTGTCCATTCCGAAATCGACAGTTCACGATATCTTGCACAAGAAATTAAAGTTTCATGCTTATGAAATTCAAATAGTGCAAAAGATGCATGTAAATGATCACACTCTGCGATAATATTTCGCTGTGGATATGCTGAATCGAGTGGAAAACCGGCGAAAATTTTCTCAGTACTGTAATTTTTAGTGATGAATCCACATTTCATGTATCAGGTATTGTGAATTGTCACAACTATAGGATATGGGGCAGTGAACCGCCTCATGCTGCTATTGAAGTGGAACGTGATTCTCCAAAAGTTAATGTGTGGTGCGCCCCATCAAGAAGAGAAGTGATTGGCCCTTTCTTCTTCTGCGAAAAAACCATAAATGGTGACATTTACTTGGATATGCTAGAAAATTTCGCTATACCCCAGATCAAAAAATATGACAACGTCGTTTTCCAACAAGACGGCGCGCCTCCACATTGGTCAACGTGTGTACGTAAGTGCCTAAATGAGCATTTCCCCAACAGATGGATTGGGCGTGGTGGTCTCATTCCGTGGCCTCCTCGCTCTCCAGATCTAACTCCATTGGATTATTTCATGTGGGGTTATGTGAAGGATCGTGTCTATCAGACGCCTTGTACTGATTTACAGGAACTGAAACAGCGTATCACAACTGCTATTAATTCCATAACTCCTCAGATGCTTGCCAATACATGGCATGAAATCGAGGATCGCTTGGACGTACTACGAGCAACCAAAGGGTCTCACATCGAAATTTATTAACTTGTGTAGTTACATTGTAAGTTAGTACAGTCAGTTTCTTTCAATCTGTTTAATGTTTTGTTTTATATAATCTTGTAATGTGTCCAATAATTCTCGGACACCCTGTGTGTATATATATATATATATATATCTCCACTCATTGTCATAAAAATTCGCGCACCAAGAAGGAGGCGTCGGATTAAAATGAGATTTTAGTAGTGAGTTGGTACATACCAAGGACAGAAGTGATTACAATATCACAGCAGCAGGACGATTTCCCGCGGACGTACGGTACACATTCCGGTCAGCGTTAGTATCGCATCGGACCGCCTCGTGCTCGGATACATACGGTAATACGGTCCGGCAT
Organism: Macrothele yani; assembly: GCA_039090855.1. NCBI lineage: Eukaryota > Metazoa > Arthropoda > Arachnida > Araneae > Macrothelidae > Macrothele > Macrothele yani. The sequence goes on from CM077012.1 coordinate 17,427,540, forward strand.
GGAGTCAATGAGACGCCGTATGATATCCTGGGACAGATGGGCCCACACTTCTTGCAACTGACGCTCTAAATCACGAACATTGCGACATGAAGAAAGCTGGCGTCATATATGGTCCCACACGTGCTCGATGGGCGAGAGATCAGGCGATCTGGCAGGCCACGGAAGCATCGCAGCATGACGTACAGTCCTGGGAAACCCGAGCCATGTGCGGATGGCGTTATCTTGTTAGAAAATTGCCCCGGGCCACCCCGCCAGGAAAGGTAGCACATGGGGCCGCAGGATCTCCTGTACGTAGCGCTGGGCTGTCAACGTCCCTCGGATCACTGCGACGGAAGTTCGGCTGTCATACGCGATGGCTCCCCAGATCATCATGCCTGCAGTTCGGGACGTGTGCCGCTGTACAGTGACGTGGGGATTGTAGCGCTCACCTGCGGTCCTCCACTCTCTGACACGGTGGTCGTCCGTTTCCATACGGAAGCGGGATTCGTCGCTAAACACTATACGTTTCTAGTCCGTAGCATTCCACGTTGCTCGCTGCTGACACCACTGCAATCGATGCCGACGATGGTCAGGTGTTAATGGCAGAAAATGTAAAAGCCGTCGAGAGTACAGATTCGCCTCTTCCAAGCGTCTGGAAATGGTTCTGGCGGACACAGGAGTCCCTTGTACAACAGTCACGTGTCTCTGGATATTGGACAAGGACGTCGTTGCATCTGCGCGTGCTGCTCTCACGATCCATGTTCCTCTCTGTTGGTGGTGTGTTTTGGTCGTATTAAGCCAGTCCGCCGTGTCTGGATGCTTTCCCGTGTCCATTGCTCCCAACACGATCACACCGTACTGTCCGACCGGCCCAAATGGAGGCCAATTCGGCGGCCAGCCACCCTGCCTTTCTCATCCCTCATCCCGACGATACGGCCTCGTTTAAACTCCGTCAGTTGCCGTTCGCACATCTACGGCGGCTCCTTAGCATGTCCATCGATCAGAGATTCCACATTACTCTTACCGTGCGCTTCGGGAGGAATGTGGAGTCCCCTGCGTGGCGACTTATAAGCCTCAAGGATTGCGATTGCAGCGCCGGCCGTGGACGCGCGGGCATGCGGAATTACACGAAACTTTAATTATTTGCATGTCTGCCCTCCCCGTAGCTATTCGCCGAGTGTCGCGTTAATCGCACGGTTTTTTCTTGGTGCACGGATTTTTATGACAATGAGTGTATATAAACCAGACGGGGTAAAGCATCCACAAATAGAAATAAGTACTTGCGCCCCTAGCTGCCGAAATTTGTGCTGCTACAAAAAATTAAAAATTGTGCTCAAAGCATTTCTCATAATGGTAGATATTAATGGCAAACAGGATTTTTGAAATAGTGTTTTTAGGATCGAAGATACTGTTTCTAATATGGTACAAACAAAAATGAATTTTTACACTACCGATTGGAAAAACTGATACAAAAATTGAAAAATATATGAAAAACAGTACTCTCCACAAACATAGCAAAAATAACTTTTTAAATCGGGATTTTAGAACAGGATATGTCCTTAGTACAGGGTTTTACCGTAACGCTTCGCAGCGAGAAAACTAAATATCATTTAAAAATAAAAAAAAAGCACACGTAAATGTTTTCCGCGGTGAGAGGCGTCTGACTGAAAAGTAATTTTTTCAGTTAGATTTTTGGGAGCAAAGATACGTTTGCAAATGTGTTAAAAACAGAAATATGAACTTACGTCCCTTATAGTGCCAAAGAATATTGTCACAAAATATTGTAAAACGCATGCAAAATATTTAACGACGTGACTTCTATCTAACGCAGATTTTTTTTTATCTGATTTTTAGAAGCAGAGATTTTTACAAAAATACAATATGCATTTATGCCTCCTAGCGGTGAATCTATGAATTTTTAAAAAAAGAAACCACGTAAAATCGCCCTGTAAACCAGTTTTTTTTTTTTAAAGCAATGGTATATAGAGAAAAATAGATTTTTACATTAATAGCACGTGCGTTTACGTCCCCTAGCTGCGAGGTGAAAACACTAGAACGTTAGAATCGGCGTTCTCAAAATTCAGAATTTCGATAATGAAAAATTCGTGCTAAAAATGAGATTGATTAAAAAGCCGTCTCCAACACGATAAAATAAAACTTGAAATGGTATTCAAAATCTTTAATGAGTTAAAAAACACACATACGCAAGTACTTTCGGACCCTGTCGAACAGGTCCATCATCAGGTGAAACTAATACAATGAGTAGTGCGAATGTCTTAAGTAGGAGTTCGAAATGACGTTTAGCTCATGCGCAGAAGTCCGGAAACTGAAAAGCTTCTCGGAACATAAAAATAATTTGAAGGGAGGCCATCAGGAGCCTGATGGCCTCCCTTCAAATTAGAAGGAAATTTCAGTCATGGGCGTTAAACATCCAAATAAGACTACCGGCAGAGGGCATTTCTGATTCCACGTTTCCTGCTGCCACGTGAGGGGGCAGGAAGTTTATTATTTTTTAATTCGCTTGGTTTCAGTGGATTACCGATCCTACGATCTAATGCCGATCTTAGAAGTTCTTTTGAGTTTAGGCTATTGCTTGCTTTTCCAAGTCTCGGAAGATTAAAGCCTCTTTCTTTCTTAATTTTATTAAGTAAACTTGTTAAGTAAACGTACGTTAAAGGATCAAATACATGTAACACTTCTTGATTGCGTTAGAGAAGTGCATGCATGATGCCTGGGAAAATGTACATAATTCTACGATAGCTAACTGCTTCCACAAAGCTGGTTTTGTCCAGTCTACACACCGAGGAAAATTTTTTGTGATTTCTCCAGATATCTACGATAACGATACAATAGACCAGGGCTGGCCAACGCACGGCTCGCGTAGTGCCACTTTTGATGTAGATAATCTTGAACGTGCCACTCCGCTTTAACCCGATCCCTCCTCCACGGTTGCCAGAAAGGATACAAAAATTATGTATCTATGTATACTTGAAATAAAATAGTACACTGTAAAAAAAATTCTGAAATTCACGGACAACTTTCCGTCATTTCTTTCGTGAATTAAGGAAACATATTTCTGATACAACCTTTTCCTTGAAATGACGAAAAGAAACCTGAATTTCACGGATTTTTCGTACCACGGGAAAATTCTGAATTTTCAGAAACCTTTCCGCAATTCCTTTCATACATTAACGAAAAATCTCCGTTCTCACTTTTTCCGTATCCGTATTACGAGAAATTACCGGTAATAGGAGCAATTGGTGAGAATACTTGAGGTTTGAGTAACTTTTAAATTTCAATCGTCTGTCGAATTTTGAAGTTCCGTGGCGAGATCGGATATTGTGGATAGCATATCGCATGGATTTTGTTTATTGAGGCACAGAATATTTCTTCTCCTTTCCCCTATTTGGTGCACCAGCTACTTATTATATATTGCGTTACTATCAAACAGAGGTCATCGCTCTTTCCACGTTTATAAGTGAGTCACGGAAAAATTCTCATTGGCCACCACCGGGAATCGAACCCAGGGTCTTCCAGTTACGCGCCGGATATGCTTCCACTGCACCACAGTGGCCTCGAATTCTAGCGTGTGAGTCTGGAGGAATTCGAGGCCGCAGTGGAAGCATATCCGGCGCGTAACTGGAAGACCCTGGGTTCGATTCCCGGTGGCGGCCAATGAGAATTTTTCCGTGACTCACTTATAAACGTGGAAAGAGCGATGACCTCTGGTGTTCCTAGTCCACGTCAAATGTCTGTATTGATTGTGTTTCTAGCATAAGAAACCGGGTACTTATTGTACAGATGATTATACGATGATGTCTGTGTATCAGTCTTTGGACAACTTAAGACACAAGCTATTACAGCTATCAAGAGTAAATTTCATATTTAGTTGGGGTTTTTTTTGTTTGTTTGTTTGTTTATTTTTTGTGAAATACTATAAAAGCACATCTCACCTTTTTTTTTAAAGTTAACTGAAAATCATTATCAGTTTAAAGAATTCGAGTTGCAGAGCATTTTTTGTTGCGTCGCAAAATCACCATGAAAAATTCTTAATTTGTGAAAAGTCCTCCTACAGAAAAAAAAATATATATATTACGAACCTATTCAGAAAAATAATAAGCTAAAACAGAAAATAAAATGACTAAATCACTCGCATTAATGACAAAAAAAAAAAATAATCACAGCCGCGGAGTTCGTTTTACGATGTACGTGACTCGGATTGCCATGCTTTTGTTGCTCAGTTGTTAAAGGCGCGGATTACCCGTTGAGCCAGCTCAAGTGACGAAGGTTCGATCCTGATCTTAGCAGAAGGATTATCTGGAGTAAGTGCTGACAGGGTCGTTCATTTTGCGGAATTTCAGTTTAAATACGGAAAAACCTGAAATCGACTTTTCTGAATTAAGCGTAATTTCTGTCTACGGAACATCTGTGAAAATACGGAAGTTAAAATAAATGCGCACTTTTAAAAACGAAAATTTCTGAAAAGCACGGACACCTAATACCGGCAACTTTGCTGCAAGTTATTTTCAGAAATTTTCCGTGAATGCACACCACTCATTTTTTACAGTGTACTGAAGAAGAGAGAAATATTGTTAAACTAATACTATTGTAACATAACACTAATAATCATTCAAGAACTAGTTTATTAGTATATTAAAAACACAAATTACTTGCAAAGAAAGAAACATATTCCAACATTGTATGATTACATTTCCATTCACATGAAACAAACCCGGCTTAGTTCTTAGTTAGGCTTTTTTGGATGTCTTTCCTCTTCACCAGTTCTTCCATGTTGGGATTCAGAGATGAAGTAGCAAGAACCAGCACATTTTGATAGAAAAAGTATTTTCACATATTTTCGACCCGAACCTGCAACAATATCGCAGAGCCATGTCTCGTAGTGCAGGACACTGATAGGAAGGGGCGGGGGAGATATTTCCAGAAAGTGGCAAATTCCTGGTTGGCTGGATTTCCAAGCACCTCTTTGAACTTGCTGTGAATTACAGTGTTATTCTGAAGCTCCAAATCAGCAGGATAGCGAATGATGTCATCGATAGAACAGGAGAAGGGGGGGGTTGTGAAAAGGAGAAGTTTTTGTTTTTCGTTTCAGAAGTCTGAAAACCTGGCTTCAAAAGAGTTTTTAAATCACAAATATGTTGCTGATATTTAGAGAAGCTTGGAATCTCACCGAACTCAGTTTGTGACATTTATTTCATTCGAGGAATATGTACGAGATCATGCCGAGAAAGATGCATTCCAAGAAGAACAAGTTTTGCTTTAAATGCCTCAACTGCGTTCAATAATACTAGGAAAAAGATTGTTTTTACTCTGCAAACGCAGATTAAAGTCGCTAAGGTGGCCCAGGATGTCCGTCACAAATGCTAAATCGTTTAATAAATTATTAAAATTACAAAAAGTGACTGCGTGCTGCTTACAAAGCCTACGCGGGCCACTTGTGGCACGCATGCCGCGGGTATGAACTTCTGCCCTAGGTTTGGGACATTCTACAAGAACGTTTAATAATTCCTCAAGATTTGCCCTTTGAAAATTATGTCAGTGTTGACAACGAACTCAATGTTTCGATGTATCCGAATGAAATTGACATATTGAAATCTTTATTAATTATTAATGAGTGAAGACAATTGGGTTCGAAATCTGTTTCAAACACAGAAGAGGAAATCCTTGACGAAGATGATGGCTCTGATGCATTTCAGCCACCAATAATACAGAAGACGATGCTGTAAACGCATTAAGACTTATCACTGAATCGAGAGAGACAGTCGGCACTAGCATCTTTCAAGCCATTTCACATTTGCATAACCTTGTGTTGAAAGAAAGTCGAGGTTCAAAGCGGCAAGCCAAACTGACAGATTTTTTTAATAAAAGCTAGATGTATGTAAGTTAAGATCTTCACAAAAATCGAGGCACAAATCAGATGAACATATTATCAGCAAATAACAGTATAAAAATTTATATGCACGGCAGTATTTTTTTAAACAATTGGTGAAGTACTGTAGTAGTTAAAACATTTGTAATTTTGCATTTAAATAAATACAGTTATTACGATAGCCCTAAGTCCAAGAACTATGCACTGTTTTCTTAGGCAAATTTAGAAAATTTAATAAAAGATGACACTGGTAGATGAATTATTCAACTCGAAGTTAATCGTAGTTCCCTTGAAGATTTCAGTTATGGAAGTTTTACTGTAAACTGTCAAATTGTTTTGCTTGAAATACGCATTTTTACCGGCAATTTACACGTTGTTATGTATTTAAATGCACTAACGTCAAAAGTAGCTAAAATATATACAATTGCATGTAATCCCGACTCCATTTACGAGACAGAAGTGCAAATTCATTTCACAACAATTTAGATTTGTTGAAAGTAAAGTGATCAGAACCAATGAAAAGCTATTTCCGCTGTTTTTGTTGCGAAATCGTACTTTTTACATCACAATGACCATTATTCACAACACACACACACACACCATTCGAAAACAAATCATAGTCGCAAACCGAAATATGGATGCATCATGTGTTTTCTTAGAAAGATAGATTAATAAAGCTATATCTTCCTCCAAAATTGGCGCGGTGACTTTTTTATTAATTAAATCTTTTTCATTATTATTTTCTTATATGCATACAACTGAAAGCAGACACTTACCTCAGCAGACTAATAATTTCTTCAGAATAAGGTTGCAGGAAGTTGGCAAAATATCTCAGCTTCAGTCTTATTGTAAGGTCAGACAAAGCGCGGTCCGCACCGAGTCAGGGTGACTTTCCTTTCACATCCCATTCATTGATGGTCATAAAGGGAAAAGCTGTTGACACGAATCAGGTAACTCACATTGGATCTTTTGATAAGATAAGGCCTTGCGGAAATCACGTGACACACAACAGAACAATGAGACTGCTTCATAACATTTCAATGCCCTCTAAACAAAATACCATCTCACATTCAAAACAACAAAATTCACAGATGCACAACGAAATTATCCCACGAAGTCACACTTCCGACTAATTACAGCAAATTAATGCTTTGTAAATTTTACATTTACCACAAGATCTTGCAACATAATGCTAGTTTCCCAGGGAAAATAATTTAAAAAAATATGAAACACGCAGAGCTACTCAAAAAATAATTGGGCATTATTTGTCCAGCAATAATAATCTTTTTAATAACTTTACTAAAAATTATACTATTTTACATATAATTACAATATCTAAATTTAAGATTAGAAATGAGCACTAAAATTAGAAAAAAAATTAGTATTTTTTTACATTATATAAATTGAAATTCAATGCTGGACAAAACAAAAGCACCTCGTTGGATTTCAGATTTTTTTTTTTTTGAAATTCCAAGTAAATTAATTTTTCTTAACCAAAATCTATGTGCGAAAAGAAGCTTATATTGTTAGTATGTTATTCAATTTAAAATTTTTACTTCATAGCGCAAATTGAAATACTTAGATATATGGTAATAATGGACAAATAATAGCAACTAATGACAAGTTTTTAAAAACTAGTTTACTTCTTATCTGAGCTTTAATTCACTATTGCACTGGAAATCCGGGTGAATGAATAACAGCTTTACAACGTTTTGGCATGGAGTCACGATTGGAGTCATGATTTTTTTAATGTTTATTAAGGCATTTCATGATGCATATCACTACTGCCGTTAATTCCGTGCTTCTGTGAGGGTTTTCCGCGAGAACTTTCCTTTTCTGTTTCATCCACAGGTTTTCTATAGGGTTCAAATCCGATGAATTGCCTAGATAACAAAAAAGATTCTACAAACTTTGCTTAGTGGCAAGGAACAGAGTCATCCTGATGAATTATTTGTTGTTAAACAGCTCCCTTGCTGAAGGCCGCATTTTAGAAGAAAGAACCTCTTGGCGGATTTCGGTGTCCACAGTGCTGTCAAAAAACTTCAATCTCCCTACAACATTTGCTTCAAAACATCCCCAAACCATCCCACTTGTTTGGAAACTTGTTGGTCTTATAGTAGTACAGGAAGCATGACGTGATTCAATGGAACTGAGACAAACTGGACAACAATTACGCTACATTTCAGGCGCGGACTGGGACGCCGAGACAGTGGGAAAATTTCCGGTGGGCTGCCGTATTCTGGGACGGCAAGTCTTAGGCTAACTCTTTACACACTGAAGTGCCAAAAGTCATACAACATGTACCTAGTATCGTGTAGGACCTCATCTAGTCCGGCGAAGTGCAGAAACTCGACGTGGCATCGATTCCACAAGTGGTGGAAGACTTCTGGAAAGATGTTGAGCCATGCCGTCTGAATAGCCACCCACAATTTCCTGGTATTTGTAGATGCAAGATTTTGGGTGCGATTGGACCTTTCCACCACGTCCCATAAGTGTTCTGTTGGGTTCCTGTCGTGCGAACGTAGTGGCCACACCATCCGTCGGAACTGTCCAGAATGCTCCTTGAACTAATTTTGGACAACTTGACGCAATGACATGGTGTATTATCCGCCTGGAAAATCCCATCGTTGTTGGAGTACATGTAGTCCATGAAGTGCTGCAAATGGTCACCCAGCACAGCAACAAAGCGATTACTGATTAATGACGTGCTTACGAGGACCCAAACCGTGCCACGTAAAGACACCCCACACATGTATGGAACCACCGTCATCTTGCTCAATGCCTTGTTGACAGCTTGGGTCCATGGCTTCATGGGGTCTGTGCCACACCAGAACCCTACCATCAGCTCGTAACAACTGGTAGCGTGACTCATCAGACCACACCACATGTTGCCAGTCTTTCAGAGTCCAATTACCGTGTTCACGAGCCCAAGTGAGGCGCTGTGTCCGATGTCGTGGTGTTAACAAAGGCTTCCTGGTGGGTCTTCTGCTCCCCATACCCCATGGACGCTAAATTACGCTGCACTGACCTGATAGATGTCTCTGGTACATTCTGCATTGAATATGGATGTTATTTGAACCTGTGTAACTTGTCTGTTAGCATGGGCAATCCTGGTCAGATGCTGCTGGTCACGGTCATTCAGCAAACGTGGTCGGCCACTGCGTTGTCTACGGTGGGTGGTAATGCCTTCCGTGAGGTATTCTCGGTACACACGTGACACCGTAGATCGTGGAATGTTGAATGTTCGCACAACTTCGAAAACTGAATGTCTAATCCATCTGGCTCCCATTACCATGCCTCGTTCAAACTCCGATAATTTACGTCGGCTTGCCATAATCCTACTGGCGGTTGTTCAACCTGACTCCCGAGATTACACCTCGCAACTGATGAAAATCGTGGCGTGTGTCGAAGCCTTTATACGACGGCAGCACCAGTTAAAACTTTGCAAGTTTTTTGGCATTTTAGAGTAATTATATACACTGTAAAAAATAAGTGGTGTGTATTCACGTAAAATTTCTGAAAATAACGTGCAACAAAGTCGCGGGTAAGTGTCCGTCTCTTAACAAAATTTCCGTTTTTAAAAGTTTCTGTTTCTTCTTACTTCAGTATTTTGACAGAGCTTGCGTAGTAAGTGATCCCTTTATTTCAGAAAAGTCCATTCCGAGTTTTTCCGTATTTATACAGAAAGTTAGCAAAATTTTTGATTCCGACTTTTCCAGCCCTTTTCTGGATCCTTTCCCTCTGGTGAGTTACGAACCAGGGACCTTATCTACGGGAACTGCGCGTGCTACCGTTGAACCAGAAAGACACGTAACGTACAGTCACATATAAGGTAAAACTTTAATCGCGCGATGATGAAATGTTTTTTGTTATTAATGTGGGTGATTTAGCCATTTAATTTTCTGTTGGAACTCATTGTTTTTCTGAATAGGTTTGTAATAATTTTATTTTTCTGTAGGTAACTTTTACAAATTACATATTTGCATCGAGATTTTTCGAAGCAACAGAATGCTTTGTAACTTGAGATCTTTCTAATCTGGCAAAGACTTTCAATCATATTTAAGAAAAGATGCAATATACTGCTTTACAGTATTATTTAACAAAACTCCTAAATATAAAATCTACTCCTAGTAGCTCTAATAGCTTTTGTTTTAAGGCGTGAACAGACTGATACATAGACATCATACAATAAGAGACAGAAACAAAAATAGAAAATTCAAATAGATTATATACGCTCCAACGGGTTGTAACGTATACCTCTAATTTAACCTTGGTTTTGAGTTTGTGTTTTTATGTAAATTCAGTTTTTTCTCCTTACACGTTATCTGACTTACCGACACATTTTTCAAGACGAAATATCTAACTTTGGTAGCACTGACAGTGGGTCAGAGACAGGGGCGCCGAGTTCACCAAATTATTGGAGGGGGGGAGCAGGCGCGAAGATATCAGACGTAGGAGGGGGCACGGCTCTTCCATGATTAGGAGAAAAATAAAAATTAAAAAGAAGGGCAAAAAGATACACTACGCGATTCGACGTATATTTAAAAATACAATTGTAATTGCTCAAGAGCAAATGAACAAGATAACAGAAATATTATTTTGCTAAATAGTAATATTTTTAAAAATAAGATTCAACCTGTGATTTTATAAAAATATCCAGAGAGATTTTATTTCCGGGCATTTATAAAAAAAAATGAAAAATTAGCGCGAATATTCAAAGAAAGAACAAGAAGCGCAAAAAATAAATAGCTAAATAAAAGCGCTAGAGATTATACGTTTCTATATTTTTATTTATTAATTTTACTTTTGATAATTGTCTTAAACATTTACCACATCTCACGAGAACATGTCAAACACAATACAGGGCTGACAACCAAGTTTCTTATCAAATGAGCAATGATAAATATGGGGAAAAAAAGTTCTTACGTTTTTTTGTTTTGTTTTTTTGGAAACAAATTGCTTTGGCCTCATAAGTTGGAGCTTGGTCCATCTGATAAGGAATAATACAATTCTATAAAGGAAGGAACTGCACTTTTTTTTTTTTTTTTTTTTTTTTTTTGCAATTAGCATAGCACACGATTGCCTCAATAGCATGGGAAAGCATTTTTTCCTTTGTAAAAATATTTCAACACACTCATTTCGAAAATGACATACACACACAAAAACAAAAACTTATTTAGTTAAACTGGGCAAAAAATATTGAATGGGCACTGCTCCCTAGTAAAATTATTGGAGGGGCAAGATTGACCTCCAACAATAGTCGGCGCCTATGGGTCGGAGTTAAAAAAAAAAAAAAAAAAAAACGCAAATACTGAATGTAGCAAGAGCATTGCAGTACAGTGCTGAGTGTAAATACTGAACGCAGCAAGAGCAGCAGCGCATTTTGTGATTTCGATAGGTTAATAATGAGAGCATTGTTGAGATAACGTCCAGTTAACATTAAGTGTATTTGTGTAGAGCGACTTGTTAACTATAAGTGCATTTGATATAGAGAAGTAATAAACATATGTTACGAAGTATTGTGACTAATAGGTGATTTGAAGTCAACAAGTAGCTGTTCTGGCTGGAATTGGGCTCCTATGTTGAAGTGCAAGTGAAGAACGAATACAGTTGGTGGAAAAACGCAAGTGGCCTATGTTTATGTTGATTTATTCATCACCTATGAACCGTTAGTGTTTTCTATTTACAAGTGATATTATGTTCACAAGTTCATAGCTTTCACAGTTGGTATTTAAGCACGCAAACATTACATACAGCCTTAAGCTTACACTACCTTTCAACCGTAAATCTGACCATTAAAATTTCACAAGTGAGCTATATATCATATGGTATGAAATTTCAGGGAGGGGAATAAAATTTCAAAAACACGTGACTCATTTCTCCGGTCTCAGTCCATAAAGTATGTATAGACAGGTATTTTAATCGTGAAACATTTTCCAAACAAGAATTACTCAATGTTCGATTTAGAATAAAATCACTCATTTGATTTCAGGTGCAATAACTCCCAATCGCGTGATTTTACTGGGGTCTTTTTTTTTTTTGGGGGGGGGGGGTCGTTTTTTTGTATTTTGCGATAATTATTTTTTAAGCAAAATCAATAAGGTAAGCGCTTTTTTTTTCGGAGCAACATGCGCAGACCTGTGTTTGTTCCTAAATTAAGCTGCTAAAATCGTTTTCATATAACTTCTGTAAAGATACAGAATTTCAACTTGGATCTTCAGATATCCTGCAAAACAAAAGCAAATTTTGGCTTGACCATCGAAGGTGCATAAGTAACATAATCCATCAAAGATATTCTACCTGAAACTAAATATGTTAAGCGACTTTAGTGTACAATACTTGGCTCCATATCTGGAAGAATGGATAAAAATCTACGTTCAGAATCAACCAACGAATATAACAAATATCTATGTTAATTTCAAACAAAATCATAAGATTCCGTCCCAATTTAAAGTCGATCAACCACGAAGTTATTTAAACTGAGATCCATAAAGTACCACGCCATCTGAACTGGGTAAGCAAAAAACTGAAAACTTGAGTTAAGGATTTCTTATGAGCGTATACGAATCCCACAGGCTTTGAAGTGAAGTAATAAAGTCTTAATCACACGAGCAGTTTTCATATATGTTAAGTTCTGAATGCCCCAAGTATGAAGCACAAAATTTAGTATTACGGATTTACACCGATGACCCATTACATTATGAACACCTACCTAATAAGCTGTAGGACTCCCTTTAGCCAGCAAAGCAGCTGCCACTTGGCGAGGCATCGATTAGATGAGGTGGCGATAGGTATCCTGGGGTATCTGGTATACCATAATGTCTACAGCAGGTCCTCCAGTTCCCGTACATTTCGAGGTGGTGGCGATTTAGCGCGAAGCCGCTGTTCCAAGTCGAACCACAAATGTTAGATTGGGTTCATGTCAGTTGAATTTGGATTAACAGAAAGTCACCAGCATTTTCCTCGAACCATTCCTTGACGATTATGGCAGTGTGGCATGGTGCATTATCCTATTCGTAATGGCCATCACCAGCAGGGAACACAGTTGCTATGAATGGGTGAACTTGGTCCGCAACGATGTTTCAGATACCTGACAACTGTCAGAGATTGTGCTATTGGGATAATGGGGCCTAAAGTGTTGCAAGAAAACAATGCCCACATCATAACATCGCCGTCGCGTTTCTGCCCAGCAGTGCATCCAGATGCCATAGCCTCCTTTGGTAATCGGCGTATCCGCGCTCGGGCGTCTACGTGATGAACCAGAACTCTTGATTCGTCAGACCAGGCCGCTTTCTTCCAATCATCCACGGTTCAATCTCGATGATTTTGGGCCCATTTCATGCGTTGTTGGCGATGACGTACAGTGAGCATGGGGACCTGGCTGGGCCTTCGTCACGTAGGCCCATGCGCAGAAGGCTGCGATGAATTGTGTGCTGTGACACATTGCCCTGATCACCACTGTTGTAGCTGCGGGTAATTTGTCGTACTGTGGCCCTGCGGTTGTGAACAACGCGCGACAGTCTCCGCTCCCCTCTGGCATCAGTGAGCTGCGGACGACAAACGGCTGGACTGCAGTTCGTCGTTTAGCCATCTATGCACTACTTTTGATACGTATTTACTACAGCGGCACATGAACAACCTACAAGCTGCACCGTTTCCGAGATCGTAGTTCCGAGGTGCCGTGCCATCACAATTTGTCCTTCATCCTACTCCGATAAATCGGCAGCTTTTCCCATTCTGACTCCGAACACTCTGCTAACCGAAAGCCGGTCTTCGGGTTGTATATATATACTGCTCTGTGAACTTCACTTGCGCCACCGTTCGGTCTCCATTTGCGCTCATTTCTCTAGGCAGGGGTGGCCATAATGGAATGGTTCATCGGTGTATACGCACATGAAACAATGTCTACTTATTCTGAACGAAATCGATCAAACAATGTGGTTTTAAAAAAAGCCGGCGAGCGATGATATTTTGAACAAAAAAAGAAAAAGTCTGACAAGTCATACAATTTTAAAGCAAAATCGGGCAAACACTAATTTTCGTGCAAATTCGGTCTAACAGTATCGATACAACTCCAAAAGTACACGACACTTACTGACCACGGAACCGTCCAGCTACGGTATTATCACAGCGGAATCTGCTCAAATACATCCTTAAGCTGGCAGAGGACGATGAATAAACCGGATCGTACCTTAAAAACACTCCTAAAATAAGTTTACAACTAACGATTGCCGGAAAAGATAGCGCAGGTTACAATCAGGAACCTTTGCTTCGCGAGATTCCTCTCATTATCCTCATATGTTCGTCGGTGTTCAACCATGTGTAACGTAATTCATTTGATTTCACTACAAGTTTTCAATGCTCCACTACCCATTGCCGCTGCTCACGACACAACTACAGACAAAGACGTCTCACACGAATACAGATGACCATTTCATTACCAAAACCTATTAAACCGAGTTCCCTGCATACTATGAAAGATGATATGGGTTGTTCTCGCCCAGCATTTATTCTAGTTATGATCTGAGCCATTCTTACTATTGCGTGCAACATGAATCAAGGACCTGGTCTATGTCGTTGACTGTCATCTTCCAACCACACCAACAGTTCGAGTTTCTGGGTATGCACTGCGTAATAACACCTGATGTTACGTATACCCTATTTATTTAATTCGTGCGAGAAGCGCGCACACTACATCCATGAAATCACAAAACACATCAATAAGAAACACAAATACATCAATAAGAAAGGCCGTCTGAGCACAGACGGTGGTCGATACGAATACGACCAGGGCAAAGAGGATACCTCCACGTGGTGCTCCCTGGGCTGTGATTACTTTGCGATCACTGGCGAAATCCTCTACTACAGCAGCGTTGCAAATGAGAAAGCTGATGGACGGAGAAATTGGTGAATGAACCATACTCTAATTTAATTTTCCTTTTTAGTTTGTCTTTTTATGTAATATTGCAAATTTGGGTCTATAAGGGTGGGGCCCACTATCATCAAGGGCCCAGAAGGCATGCCTGGGCAAATAATAGATAGAGAAGATGTGGGGAGGTGGGGGGAGGTATAAAATACTTTTACTTTTGTCTCGTATGATTTCTACTTGTTCAGAAACAGAGGTTAGCAGACGAACAGATTTTAAGGCAGTGCCTCACCAAGGCTCATGTTGTTGTGTGCAGTGGGGTCGGCGAGACAGTTTCAACTTTTTCACTACCATCCACCCACACCTCCCAATTTGCACTTGGAACCGTTAATGGTCGAAGCCCCTGTGGCTTCACATTGCATAACAAAAAAGAAGCACTAAGGAAAGTATACAATACTAAAGTATTAGAAAATCTAAGGCAAAATCTAGTATTCTTAAGCTTTTAACTGATGTTCTTATGAGAACAATGGAACATACAGTGACTTATTACTAGGACAAGCCGCCAACGGTAACCGATAACTTGAGTACAGTTGGCAAATTTTGAGCGAAGCTATTGCAAAATCTAAGCTCATTAAGGCGTCTATTATAACAAATTCTAAAAAACGAATGCCTAAAATTTATGACTTCCAGAACAAAAGTACGAAACATTCCAAAACCAAAATGCCTAAAATGTATCATTAACTACTTTCCTTCACGCTGGTTGTGATCAGGTTGCATGTAAACAAAGCGGAAATACACACTCAGATCGGGAACCACGTTTTTCATTTTTTATCGCGAAAGACCGACACACACTCAAACTCCCTTTCATTATTATATATTAAGCAAGTATTGAGCTAACAAACGGAGTCTATCCATTTCTTCGTTTTTCAATTCAAACGATATTTTTTAAATTAATGTTAGTGAGCCGACTTTCGTGAAACGATTCAAGTAAAAGGCCATCTAGTTTTAATTGAAATTCCTCAATGACACGAAATTTCGGGAATCGGAAGGCATCAAAACCTGACCATGGGCGATGTCCTTCGTTCAATATAAACATGCCAAAAATCACGGTGATCAGATGTGTCATGTCGTAGCTATGACCGAACAACTAATTGTTCCGAGTCTCGTATAAAGGGCAGATTTTTTTAATTATTATTAAAATAGATCAGTTTTTGAATGATCATTATTTTTATGCGACACGACCAATCACCATAATACCAACCACATGTCACTCACCATGGCCTTTCCTTTCTGTGTGGCAAGTGCCACCGCGATCAGCTGAAGATCTTTGGAGGAGATTGGTAACAAACGACCCCTTCTCGAAACCCGAAAAACCCTTTAAAAATGCAAGTTTTTGGACGATTATTCCTCAATGACACGGAATTTCGGGAATCGGAAGGCGTCAAAACCTGACCGTGGACGATGTCCAATCCCATGCAAAAAATCACGGTGATCGGATGTGTCATCTTGTACCTATGCCCGAAGAACTAATTGTCTCGAATCTCGTAAAAAGATCTCCGCTCAATAAAAACTGCAGATAATTTTTTTAGTTTGAAGAGGGCCGCGGGTGGCCTAGTGGGCAACGTTCGTAACTGCTGCGGAAAGGACATCAGGTTCGATCCCAGCATGTACGAACGCTCGATCCACTAAATACCCGCCGTGCGTCGGATGGGCATGTTAAGCCGTCGGGCCCCGGGTACTGCCCCGGTAGTAAATAAGGGCGTCTTCTACCTCGCTTCCGCGTGACTTTCCTATCGGGCACTCTAGCCCAAATCTCCTAGCTTCCTATTTCTAAGGGTTGTTTAAGACCTGGGGTCAGACACTCCCATCTTAAAATCCTCTACATATGATCATCATGATCATTAGTTTGAAGAATGAACTACGTATTAATTATCACAAGTATATTGCAACAATTTCGTGTTTTAACCGACTTTATAGGGTATTTTGGGGTTTTTTTTTAATTGGGGGTCCCTAATTTAATGTCACTGATTCCAGGGAAGGGAGAGAGCCAGTGTCGTAAGACAAACGCAACATCCATGCCTCACCGGGATTCGAATCCGGACCGATGTCGGTCTACTGATCAGAAGACATCCCTTAGATTACTGCAACACCGGGGCGGCGACTTCATAATAATTTCGCGTTATAAATTTTTGGGGGGGCCCACTCAGATATCTTAGCCTATGGGTCCAAGTAAGGCCTTAATCCGGCCCTGTGTTTATTCTCGTTTTTTTCAATCTGAATGCCACGTTTTTCTCTCTAGACGAATATATTATCTGGCAACCCTGATAACAGATCAAAGAGTAAATGAGGTACGCTGAAGTTGATGATAACAGTTGTTGTTTGAAATGTATGAGAAGATTTCTGTTTGGGACGATTTGATTTGATTTGAGGGCATTCAGGAATTCACGCTGCCTTGAGTAGTCACTGCCGAAGTAAACTTGCTTTCCTGTAAAGCTTAGTGGATTACTTTAGATGAATTCCGGATAGCTTCACTTGCAATAATTGTATACTTAATTCAACGTGAATTAATTAATTAGGCATTAGAAATAATAACGGCCCGCTGAAAGTCAAATAACAAGTACTTATACAGTCTTCTCCTTTGTTCACTTTGTCAAAAATAGGTAGCACGGCAAACACTTTGCTTAATCAAATAGCTTGCTAACAGAATGTATCACCTTAGACACTATTCTCTTTCTCAGCAAAATACTATACAATACTGCTTTCTTCGATATGTTCATCATAATTAGCACACTTCACAATGTCGTGCTCAAAACAGTATAGTCGTAAAATACTGCCAATGTCCGACAAAGGAGCCTGACTCAAAAGCAAGGAAGCGTAAACACAAAGTGAGAATCTGCGTTACTACTGCATGCTGAAGCTGATAATATCTGACGTTTTGAAGTGTATGAGGAGATTGGATTTGATTTGAGGATATTTACGAATTCACGCTGACTTCAGTAGTTAGAATTTCTACACAAAGCTTACGAATACTGACTTATCATCGAGAGATTATAATTACATCTAAACTACACAGTAGGGCCGTCCAGAAAGTAGCAACCATTTGAAAATGAAAAAAGAAAAAGAAAACAGCTCTGCCATGAATATCTTTGTTTATGCTGTTCCCTGCGCACTGTTTTCGTTGATACTGGGATATGGAGATGCAGACTGAGCTCCGTACTAATATTCGGCGCCGTGGTGTTCTTATTACGGGTAACAATCCTGTTTAATGCACTGCTGTCTCTCTCTGTCAGTGTCGTTTTTCGGCTGCTCCTGTGTTTCGTAGACGAGGTTTTGGCACGAACACGGTAATGCTGTCATGACACAGTAGCTCTTGATACCCCCACTACCCTGGCAACTGTTGTCACGGAGGCACCAATTAGCCCGCCAACAATAATTAACCCTCCCTCGAAGTCAGTTAGGTCGCCCATTTCGTTGTCACCCTGAAAGAAATTTTGCAACAAGACACTTTAAATGCACTTAAACAGGACCTTGAGTTTCTAAACAAAGCTTTACAACCAAAACGTGGTGGTCACCTTTGCGTATCGCGACGTACGCAGCTGCATTAAAAGTCACATCTCTGAGCGTGGTGCTCACATTATTCTGTCATATTGATAACTAATTTTTAATGTGCGATGAATTCTACATATCTTAACTACTTTTCAACATATTCCCCGTGGATGTTGAGGCATTTGTCATATCGTGACATAAGTTTCTGGATACCCTCCTCATAGAAGTCTGTCGCCTGGGTTTTAAGCCACCACTCAACCGCCGTTTTTTGGTCATCGTCGTCATCAAAACGCTGGCCAGCAACAAATTGTTTCAAGGGAAGAAACAAACGATAGTCACTGGGTGCCAAGTCTGGGCTGTAGGGAGGGTGGGCCAGTAGCTTTCATCCAAATTTGGTGACCAGGTTTTGCTTCACTATCCACCAAATCTTCATGAGCAGAGACGGCCTACCACTGCACAATTCATAATGAACGCTCTGTCATCCTTCATTAAACATTCGAACCCACCATTCCCGCACTCGTTGCGTTTTGTCCGTAAATTTCTCAAATTTGCTGATGAATCGTACTTGGTCTGAGATTTCTCGCATTCAGAAACCTTATCACAGACAGGACTTCGCAATCGGCGGACCGTTCTGTCAACTCAACCTTTAACATAAGCAAAACCTCACAAAGTGACGTGGCTAATGGATGAGGCAACACAACTGCACATGCGCGACTCTGAAGCGAATAGTCTTCCTTCGACTAGTCGCGTATGAAGTGATGCGCAAACGGCAGTTACTTTCTGGATGGCCCTCCCAGTTGAAATTTGAAATAAGATTTTTCTTTCGTTTTATAGTTAATTAAAATTTAAGAAAACAGGAAAGTGGATGACACATGTGGAATTAATCATCAGGATACAAGAAATGGGGATAAGGCAAATGCAACATTGTACCCCAACCTCGGAATGACACTGTTTCTACAAACAACCTAATGTTACACCCAAGTGCGATATGTAGCAGTTGCACTCCAGTTCGGGCGAACCAGTTTGTTAAAATCCGGACTGTTCGCCGGAATAGTTTATTAAATGAAACGTTGGAATGAGAAGTATGAAGGTAAATATTTGTCGTTTATCACGTTAGTGTTCCTTATATTTTTGCTGTTTTTATTTCTTTCTGCCCTCCCCACTTCAGATGTCAGTTGTTAGTATATGCGCTACACCAAGAGCACACGCATACACAACCCACCTCACCTCACCTCACGAAAGGAAGGAGGCTGGTTCACGCTTTTGTGCCCTCGTCACCGGCTGCAGCCTCTGGAGAAACTTGCACAGAGGGAATTCTAAATTCACAAGCAGTTGTCCCTCAGCAGGCAAGTCTGGAGAATGCAGTTGTGTTCTAAATACATTTTAACACAGAAATCCCGTGAGGACGCCTGCATTCAAAGCTTGCGGCAGGGGGGGGGGGGGCTAATATCAGGCTGACTTATAATGGAGGCTAACTCTGTTTTCGTGTTTGAAAATTTGTATTTTATGCAGGTTTAACCTGATTCATGAGCGATGACAAGGAGAAATTCATGAGATACAGCTTTCCTTTCCCTTCCCATAGCTGGCATATCATTTTTTCCCCAGAGATTTAAACTGTCTGTGTAGGTGTGATTCTTTTGCTTGCCGCTACGAGATTACGAAGTGTTTAGATTCATAGATTGAAATACAGAATTCCACTTACAAAGTACTCATACAAATAAGCTCTAATAAAACCTATATAATAGGCTACGTCTGTCCCTAACGCTCTTACGTCATTCAGTATTTGCAGCGCGCTCTGGTTTTATCCGGTGGCCGAAATTGGAACTACACTCGCCGCTATCGCACGATACGTAAAATCAAGGATAAATACAGGAAAATAAAATAATGTTAGTAAGACAAATGACTTCATCTATGGCAACACGCACGAGCTCGAACAACTGTCTGCAGCGTTTATTATGTTATGTAGGTGTTATGTCGTCTTTTATTTCATGTTCTTCGCATTGCAGAGTAATTTCATAAAAGCGAATAAAATTGCCGAGTAATTTCATAAAAAGGAATCAGCGTTAGTTTATTTCACAAAAAGGTACAAGTAATATTGTAAGAAAGTAACTGCAGGCGTAGTTTTGATTCAGTCACAGCTTTTCCACCCGTTCATGGCACGGGCTATGAGCTAGTTCTATATTAAAGGAACCCATGGGCGTCGACCTTCACCAAATTATTGGGGGAGGGGGGGGGGAGGCGTGAAGAGATCAAACATTGGAGAGGAATAAAAAAAACGGGCAAAAAGATAAACTACCACAGAGTTTCGACGTATATTTTAAAACGCAATTGTAATTGCCCATCAGCAAATGAACAAGGTAACAAATATTCTTTTGTTGAATATTAATATTTCTAAAAATAAAATTCAGCCCGTGATTTTATAAAAATATCGGGAGATTTTATTTCCAAAAGTTTATAAAAAAAAATATGAAAAATTAGCGTGGTTACTCAAACAAAGAACCGCAAAAATACATAGATAAACAAAAGCGCTAAAGGTTATACGTTTCTGTATTTTTATTTATTTTATTTTTAATAATTCTTTTAAACATTTACCACATATTACGAAAACACGTCAAACACTATAAGAGGCTGGCAATCCAATTTCTTATTAAATGAACAAGGATGAATATGGGAAAAAAGTTTATACTGATTTGGGCTTTTATTAATTTTTTTGAAATAAATCTCGTTGGCCTCATAAGGTGGAGTTTGGTCAGCCTTATGAGGCCAAAGCGATTATTTAATTAAACAGGACGAAAAAAATTGGGTGGGCACTGCTCCCCCAATAAAATTATTGGAGGGGCAAGATTCACCTTGCCTTCCCATAGTCGGCGCCCATGAACGAACCGTTCTTAAATATCTTGAATCAGAGCCCGACTTAGACATGAGGAGTATCTGGGCCTATGTGCAAAGCAGGGCCCTCACATTTTACGGAACCAGAAAGAAAACTATGTCTTTGTTCGACACGATGCGCTCTGAAGAAATTTTAGGGCTCCCTAAAATTGGGTCTCCCGTAGCTTGGACGCTGTAGACCGCGCATAAATCAGGCGCTTCTTTTGTTGAAACTATCCCCCCTCCCCCCAAAAAAAAGATTCATTTGTGTAATTCTTTAGGAACCGCGATTAATTTTTACTGGTAATATCGCCTGTTCTATCACACATACCTTCGACCCCCGTAAGTCATGCGAACCGGTTGTCGTTCATTTGGCATATAAACTCACGGACATTAAATTTGCGCACCAAGAAGGAAGTATCGGATTGAACTGAAATTTTATTGACGTAATGATACAGATGAATAATACACATATGATCGCAAAAACAGACCTGCAGGGCAATTACAGAGAGCTGTGGCACGAAGTTCGGTCATCTTCAATAGCGCGTCACACCGCCTCGTGCGGCGATACATGCTGCAATACGGTCCGGCATGGAGGCGAGCACACGCCTGATGTTGTCCTGCGGCAGACTAGCCCAAACGTGTTGCACGGTGTGCTCAAAATCCCGGATAGTGCGGCACAGCGGCAGCTGGCGTTTCAACTGGTCCCTCACATGCTCGATAGGGGACATGTTCGGAGAGCCAGCAGGCCATGGAAGTGTCTGGACATGATGTGAGCAGTCTTGGGCAACCAGAGCCGTGTGCGGGCGGGCATTATCCAGCTGGCATAGCGCACCTGGAATCAGGGCCAAGAATGGGAGCACATGGGGCTGTAGGATCTCATCCACAAACCGCTGGTCTGTCAAAGATCCACGTACCACTACTAGAGCTGATCGGCTATCGTATAGGCTTGGCTCCTCAGACCATAATGCCTGCAGTGGGGGAAGTGTGGCGCTCGATAGTGAGGTTGAGATTGTGCCGTTGACCTCCACACCCGGACACGATCATCTGTCCCCAAAACGAAGCGCCACTCATCGCTAAACACCACACGTCGCCAGTCTGTGGCGCTCCACGTCGCTCTGGCCTGGCACCATTGCACACGAAGCCGGCGATGTTCCGGTGTTAATGGGAGCACACGTAAGGGGCGCTGGGATCGCATATTCGCTTCCGCGAGGCGTCGGGAAATGGTTCGTGGGCACACAGGAGCCGCTACATCTGCCTGTATAGTAGACCGGGTGGCCGTAGGATTCGTTTGTGCCTGGCGCACGATCCGTCGATCTTCTTTACCGGTAGTTCTCCTGGTCCGTCCGGAGCTCCTTCGCCGTGTGGCAGTGCCGGCACGTGTCCACTGCTCCCAACACAGTCGGACGTTATGGTCAGAACGAACCACGTGGCTGGCTATACGGCGCGCCGACCACCCTGCGGTTTTCAGCCCGATGATCAGACCTCTCTCAAATTCCGTAAGTTGAGTAAATCAACGTCTCCGGCGTCTACCTGGCGTTCCTTTCAATCTGTACTTTTGCGTCGGCCGGTGCTTTTCACTTTCATGGAACATCGACTACACGCCGGTTTATAAGGCTGCCGGTTCGTCCTTGCAGCGCCCCCACAGGGTGTGCAGTCATGCGCAATCGCACCAAACATGGATCATTTGCACACCAGCACGCACTCTAGCTATTTGCAAAGTTTCGCGGTTGTGATATGTTTTCTTCTAAATGTGCAAATTTCATTGTCCGTGAGAGCATATCACTCCTGGTTACACTACAAGTTAGCACTTTTGGAAAGTGACTCAAAAGCAAGTGTTATTAAAACGTAAACTTTTTCAGCACCATAGTTGAAACGGAAATAGTTTAGTAATTTCTTAGACTTTTTATTGATCTGTTCATATAAACAAAAATGCAACCAGAATTAGCCACAGAAAATCTTGGAACAGTAAGAGGAGTAACGTACTGATTTTAATCTGTCCCTTCTCGTGCATTCACATGTACATGAGAAAAAAATACACTTTCTTTCCTAGTGGTATGGATATATGTATGAAAATAAAAAGTTTTAACGCACCCTGAAAAAAAAAAAAAAAAAAAAAACAATAAGTACCAACACACACGCCCACATTTGTTATATAGTAAAGCGACTCTGGTGGCCCGAGGGTGATCGGAGACCTCAGTTTCCGGGAGGGAGTTCTAAATCACCTTTTTCTCGCTGCCCCAGTGGTAGAGCGGTCTGTGGCCATGGGCGCCCATACAGCGGGGCAAGAAGGGGGCATTTGCACTCCCCTGAAAATTGAACCATGTTTCTGCTCTTGGATGATACTACAGAAATTTTCGCGATAACACGAATTTTGATTCCTGTTTTTCCTGTAGAACTTCTGGTAGCGTTTTTATGCAGTGAAAACAGGAAAAACCTTAAGAATGTCCTGTAGAATAAGCAGAGATTTCCAGTCGAAAGGAATAAGGAAATTTCCTGTTTCATGTTCGAGAACAGTATACGGGTCTGGTTCATTTGCCCGACGTTTACTTCACCGAAGGGTCACTTGATCGAAAATCACTTCACCGAAAAAATTGTTTCACCGAAAGATCACTTGATCGAAGCGTTCATTTCACCGAAGGGTCACTTGACCGAAAGGTACATTTCACCGAAGGGTCACTTGATCGAAAAGTTCATTTCACCGAAAGGTCTCTTTACCTAAAAGTTCATTTCATCGAAAGGTCATTTCACCGAAGGGTCAGTTTATCGAAAACGCTAGATTTCATTACAGGATCTGTTGAAGCATGGTGCAAGTTTGACAGACAGACCACCGAAACGTTAGGGGATCATACTCAAATTGCACTTTTGATTTCTCCGTGTCACAGAGAACGCAAAGATTTAGTTTTAAGGCAAAAATAATTAATTTTAAGTCCCTATGCCTCGGCCTAGGCCTTTTTAGCAAGTTTTATCATGTTCATACGTTTTTCATAAAAATCATGTTCAGTGCTCATGTTCATAAATAGTTTACATGAAAAGTCAAGTTAATAACGTTGCACATTTATTCAGGCAAAAAAGAATCAATATTAGGGCCGTAGGCCTCGCTTAGGCCTTTTTAGCAAATTTTAACCGTGCGTGCTCATGTTCATAAGGTTTACATAACAACTCAAGTTAATGGTGTTGTACACTTATTTAGGCCAAAAGAATCAGTCATAAAGCCCACGGCCTCGGCTTAGGCCCTTTTAGAAAATTTTAATCCTGCATGCTCATATTTATAAGGTTTACATAAAATTTCAAGTTAATAATGTCGCACATTTATTCAGGCAAAAATAATCAATATTAGTGCCGTAGGCCTCGCTTAGGCCTTTTTAGCAAATTTTAACGGTGCGTGCTCATGTTCATAAGGTTTACATAAAAAATCAAGTTAATGATGTTACACATTTTTTCAGGCAAAAAGACGTAGGCCTCGCTTAGGCCTTTTTAGCAAATTTTAACCGTGCGTGCTCATGTTCATAAGGTTTACATAAAAAATCAAGTTAATGATGTTACACATTTTTTCAGGCAAAAAGAATCAATTTTAGGGCCTTAGGCCTCCGCTTAGGCCTTTTTAGCAAATTTTAATCGTGCGTGCTCATATTTATAAGGTTTACGCAAAAAGTCAAGTTAATAATGTTGCACATTTATTCAGGCAAAAAATAATCAGTCTTAAAGCCCTAGGCCTCCGCTTAGGCCTTTTTAGCAAATTTTAATCGTGCGTGCTCATATTTATAAGGTTTACGCAAAAAGTTAAGTTAATAATGTTGCACATTTATTCAGGCAAAAAAGAATCAATATTAGGGCCGTAGGCCTCGCTTAGGCCTTTTTAGCAAATTTTAACCGTGCGTGCTCATGTTCATAACGTTTACATAACAACTCAAGTTAATGATGTTGTACACTTATTCAGGCCAAAAGAATCAGTCTTTAAAGCCCTAGGCCTCGGCTTAGGCCTTTTTAGAAAATTTTAATCCTGCTTGCTCATATTTATAAGGTTTACATAAAATGTCAACTTAATAATGTCGCACATTTATTCAGGCAAAAAGAATAAATTTAGGGCCCTAGGCCTCCGCATAGGCCTTCTTAGCAAATTTTAATCGTGCGTGCTCATATTTATAAGGTTTACGCAAAAAGTCAAGTTAATAATGTTGCACCATTTATTGAGACAAAAAAGATTCAATTTTAGGGCCCTAAGCCTCGGCTTAGGCCTTTTTAGGAACTCTAAACGAATTTCGCGAAAACGTTCCATGTAAGCCAAGCGAGAATTGTGCTTTAATTTGAAGAAATTAATTGCCGATGATCCGAGGTACACTTGGTTTGAGGGAACTGTACCCCGAACTTCCGTAGTATTATATTCTCTGCCGCTGGAGTCTGTCAGTGTATCCAGGATGTTCGCCTTGAAGTGTCTGCGAAGTCCGTGAGCTTTGGGAGGGGCTTTCCCCCAAAATGTTAAAATGGACGTAGAGCTGTAAACATTAGAACCTTGCTTTATATAATGATTCTGTATACGATCACGAATTTTCAGGAGGGTGGGACGAATTCACCCTCCCCCAAGTTTCTAAGAGCGCAGACAGGTGTTCAAGGTAAGGGATTTGCTCGCAATTTCTATGCTTCATGTTGTGTTTAGTGCCAAACTATGTATGCCCTTCCCCCTCCCCCAGAAATTTGGTGAAGTCTGTAAAAGGGATACGAGGTGCTTGGTTTTGAGGGCTCTACCCCCAACTTCCATAATTTTATATTCTGGACCTCTGGAGTAGGTCATCAGTGTATCCTCGATGTTACCCCTGAAGAGCTCTTGGAAACGGGGGGGGTTCAGTTTCACTCCACATTCCTGAAAATTCGTGGTCGTGTACAGAATCATTATATAAAGCATGGGTCTAATGTTTACAGCTCTACGTCCATTTTAACATTTTGGGGGAAAGCCAACCCCCCCAAGATGACGGACCTCGCGGACGCTTCAAGGGGAACATCCTGGATACACTGACAGACTCCAGCGGCCCCGAACATAATATTACGGAAGTTGGGGGTACACCCTCCCAAAACTAGGTGTACCTCGGATCCTCGGCAATTTTTTCTTCAAATTAAAGTGCAATTCTCGCCTCGCTTGGCTTACATGGATTGAAATTAGTAGAGAAACATTTCCCCACGGAAACGCTCTCCAACAAAGTAAATTTTTCAAATCAGACTCTTAGAAGCAGATATATTGACAAAAATAAGATATGCCTTTACTCATCCAGGCGGAAAACCCATGCATTATTTTAGGAAGAAAGTATTCTCAAAAGGCCTTTGGATATGAACTGTACAGTTCAACGAAAAAAAAATTTTCAATCGAGTTTTCAGGAGCTCAGATTTTGATGGAAATACCTACCAAGCAGAAATTAACGCTTACGCCCCTGGTGGCCAAACCATATCTTATAAAAAAAATTAAAAATTGCAATCAAAACATTTCCCACCGGGAGCTGTATCCGGTGCATGAAGAATTTTTCAAATCGGAGTTTTATAAGCAGAGATATCGGGGAAAGCACAATTTACGTTTACTCCCCCTAGCCGAAAGTCAATGAATTACTTGAAAATTTTGAAATTATATGAAAAACATGTCGCACCGGAAACTATCCAACAAAGAAGAAATGTTTCAAATTGGACTAATAGAAGCAGAGATATGTTATTGACAAAAATAAAATATACATCTACGCCCCCTGACGGAGAAACCATATATTATTTTCAGAAATATTCTGAAATGGTTTGTCGACGTGAGTAGTATCGGTCCACAAAAGAATTTTTCAATCGAGATTTTAGAAACTTAAGATTTTGTGGTAAATATATCAGAAGCAGATATTAACTCTTACGCCCCCTGGTGGGCCAAACCGTTTTATACCAAAAATTAGAAATTATATGCGAAAGATTTCCCATCTGGAGCTGTATCCGCTGCAGAAATATTTTTTCAACTCGGAGTTTTAGAAGCAGAGATATTTGGGGAAACGCAATTTACTTTTACGCCCCTAGCGGAGAATCTATGCGTAACTTGAAAAAGTGACTGTACATAAAATAATCTTCGCCATAAGTAGAATCGAAAAGCAAAATAATTTTTGAATTGGATATTTAGAAGCAAATGTATAGAATAAAATGTATTTTGAATTCGATAGCATTTGCTTTTACGCCCTCTAGCGGCGAAATTGTGCATCGTAAAAAAATCAAAATAAAGGGGTCATCATTCGCACATTTCAAGCTTTCTAAATGCAAAAAAGAATTTTTTTTAAATCGGATTATTAGTTGCAGAGATATCGTGTCTACGGACGGACTTAACCATAACATAAGCACGATCTTTTTTTACAAAAGATCGCTAAAAAGGACAAATTTAAAACAGAACCAATAGAAATCCAGAAAACGATAACGCAGGGATGCCCAATATCCCCATGTCTATTTAACATATACCTAGAAAAAGCTGTAAAGAACGCAATAGATAATGAACCTCGAATTAATATCAATCTTATAAATATAAATAATTTCATATGCAGACGATCTCGTTCTTATTGCAAGAACCCCAAATGAACAAACCCCCCCCCTCTGATAGTGTGGATCGTCCCTGACAGTGTGGATCATTTCTTTTTTTTTTTTTTAGCCTCTTTGGGTTTGACGATCACCGTGAGCAACTCCATGGGCTGTAAGATAGAGATGAGTTCGGGCTCAATTTTAGTAGCCCGGGCCCGCCCCGCTTTCTTTGATTACATGTGTTTGCTGAGCCCGGCCCCTGATTCTTGGAAAATTTTGCTTATGAAGGCTTGCATTTATACACTGGCCAAAGATATGGCCCAAGCAAGGATTAGTTTAAAAATCATTAGTTTAAAAAGTTTAGTTCAGTTAATCCACTTCACAATATTAATATGTTTTTAGAAATACTACGCATAAAGCCAAATGTTCTAAAATGTGGATTTGAAAATAAATAAATAATCAACGTGCCCTTCGACCGTATCAGCGGAATCAGTAAATTTTGGTAAAAGCTGAAGAAAAGAAAATCGTTTAGAAACAAAAAATTCCATTCGTTATTTCTTTTTGATTTCTAAATTTACTTTTATTTTGAATAAATTGCATTATAAAACGTACAACGCCGTACAGACAGTTGCAAGTGTTTGAAATTTTGACTCTAGAAAACTAATCTTTGCAATATAATTTACATATATGCTAATTGGTAAAATTAGTTTAGAGTAATGTAGCAAAATATAAAAAAAAGCATGCAGGGATATTTCCAAAATTTAAAAAAAAAAAAAAAAAAAAAAAGAACGTAAAAGCATTCCAGACCAAATTATTCTGCATTTTGTAACATTAACAAAGCTTTGCGCTTAATAGTATAATAATCACAATATTATCATATGTGTGTGCAGTTTCCAGATCAAGTTAGTCATGAAAAAAGAGAGCAAGAGAGTTGCATATAGTGCCTCAGCGCTTCAACTTGATCTTCTTTTCTCTAAAACTCGACCTGCTGCACTAAAAACACCAACGTCACCCTAAAAATCGCGGGAGTGAGGAAATTAAAAAAAATAAATAACAATACTTCTAACTACACAATTTTGGAAATTAATACATCATTTTAAAGATAAGATTCTTGATTTTTAATAAAATACAAAAAATGGGAATGTGATTTTTTTTCAGTTTTTCGATACCAGACCTCCTTAAACTAATCCTTGCTTGGGCCATAGCTTTGAACAATGCATAATGCAAGTCTTGCTAAGCCAAATTTGTCTTGCAATGGCAGCTAGCTTAGAAAATCCTTCCACCATGGTAACAAATCCACAATGAAATTCAACACGTGTAATTCAACCGGGCTCGGAATTACACGTGTTGAATTAATTACAGTAATGAAATTCAAGACGTGTAATTCCGAGCCCGGGTTTTAAGGTAGTTAATGAATTCTGAGCCCGTCCGAGCTCATCTGTCCCGAATTTAGGGTCATTTAGGAGAAAGGGAGAGAGCCAGTATCGTAACACACACGCAACATCCATGCCTTACTGGGATTCGAACATGGATCCATCTCGAACAAATAGTCAGAAGTCAGAACCTGTGAACATCTTTCAGCAGCTTATTGATTCACTCCCAGCCCATCTAGCTGCTGTCCGTGCTGCACACGGCGGTTACTCTGGATATCAGCTGGTGGTCACAATAATGTGACTCGACCGTGTATAATGTAACAGTGTTTATATGCTTTAGTATATCAAAAATGGAGTATAAAATGTTTCAAGATCTTTAACACTTAATTTTTGCATCAAATTCTAGTCGAATTTCCCTCATTGCAGGATTCTGGTAACGATATTGATATCATCAAGCCTCGCCACTGCCAAACACAGAAACTGTGTTACCTATTGTTATTGCCGTTGCGGAAAATAATTATTTTAAGTTAAAGTTTTTACATCACATAAAACATTTAAGGTCGACAATGACTGCAGATTTGTTTCATCTATTGAAGCCGAAATTGTTATAATCTCGTTCTGGAGGTATTGTTAAATATTTTTCAACAAAAAAAGTAGATTAATTTTAAATTTCCTTATTATTAGCTAGGCTTTACATGCGTTTTGATAATTCAAATTCTTTGGAACCCATAGGTATTTTTCAAAATTATTACACTTTAATGCATGCAACACAAATGTACACGTTTTAATTGAAATGATTGCCCTAGTTCTATACCAAGGAGGTTAGAATAAGATATCTGCATATGCCCTTGTATAACGTAGACGTTTTTTCGTACTTCTACGTTAATTTAAAACAGAAACATACTGAGAAGTAGTTCTTAAATGAAAGAAACCTTAACGGCCATACGAAACATGTAAACAACAAAAGTCAAACTTACGGAAAAGATGCTTTATTAAAGGTTGTAGCACGTCCATAACAGAACGATATCAATATTTAAACACCCCACACAGCTTCATAGCTCTTAACACAACGCTCTCTTTCAACGATCGCTTTACACACTCTCCAAGCAACAGTTTAGTCGTCGTTTTTATCTCTCGTTCTTATCTTATCTCAGTCATACGTTACGTGCATTCAACCTCAATTGTGTTGCCAAACGTATTCGTTTGAGAGAAAAGATATTACATTAACAGTGAAATATAACTGAGAATAACTCAAGATTTACATAGGGAAAGAAACTAAAAAGGAAAGTTAATTTAGAATATATGTCACACTTGTTAATGGAGCAGTATCACTTTTCGTGAAACCTATAACCGCGAGAATCGGTCGTCAAAGTGTGGGAAAGCTGATGGTTTTCAAGGGTATTGCAATGCATTTTATGTTGGCCGAATCGCCTTCTTTCGCCGCAAATGTTTCCAATTTTGCATCGTAACTTGCTGCTGATGTGCGAGAAAATGCTGAATTTATAAAATTCCTAACTATTTTGGGGATCCTGAGCATTTTTACTTGAAATTTAAATACACGAACGTTAGTGCGCATTCTTAATAACACATATCGTTAATATTGAAAACTTCACTCGTGTAAGAAGTATAATTCATTCCGGTTTGATATTAACGCGATTTCTGCAACTAAAAACCACGCAATTCCAAAATACACACAGTTGAAATTTCATGGGTATCATGTAAACAACTTCAAATTCCCACACCTTATGGCTTCACGGTTAAGAGACTTCGGGCATCTCCAGAATTATTATTTTAACCTCCTTGTTCCATCCCAATACAAATTATTACAAAACATTTACGCCAAAGTTAATCACATCATGCAAATTTTATTCTTTCAGCGATCTAAGGCTCACACACAAAACACATAACTGCCGTGTGATAATGTCTAACGCCTTTTTTCGATTGATACGAAAAAACAGAACATAAGTAAGAAAATATGAAAGTAACAATTACAGATTGTGGCACGGAAAGAGTAAAATTACTTAAATTATTTACTGTTGAATATAAAAAAACACACTTAACATAATGTCACAATGTCTTGCACATAGTAAAAGTCGTTGCTTTTGACTCTTATTAAAAAAATTACATAGGTCTCAATGTTTCGTTTCCTCGAGGAACACCTTCTAGCTCACCATATTCTGAAGGATACGTAGTTATGTGTAAACAAGTGCAATATATCTAGGAATAACACCTTATTCTTAATTATATAAATATGACATTTATTCAACTGATATTTTTTCAACTCTTATTAATGTACATGCATAGGATCTATTGCTATGACTGAGAAAAGGAGCCTCAAGTTTTCTAGAATAGCTGCTTTTCCGCCACCCAGTTTTTATTAACTAAAGCGAAAAAGAGTTGTACAATATTTTACTTATTTTCTGGAAAAAAAAATGCCAAATATCCCTTTTCTTTTTAATACTTCATTTAACGCTGCCGTAAAAAAATCCTGACTATTTCTTTAACAGTTTCATATGAAGTTTCCGCAAAAATTTTGAAAAATCCTTCTTCTGAGGTTAGAGGGCCTCTAACCTATGAGGGCCCCCACACTGCGGGGGTACCGGGGGCTAACTGTACGCCCATGTTCATAAGCATTTTGCAATGAAAAAATAAAATTGTATTTTAAGGTAGTTCCTCCCAAAATTTCTGCCTTATGTTTCCAATGGTAAAATTTCTTTACATATTTTCTTCGCAATTAATGTATTCCCAAGGATGAAAATTTGCACATCGATAAAACTAACTTTAAGTTAGCATGGGATACTTAATACTTGCTAAAACATAACCATAATTATATTAAAAATCAATCATTATTCTTTGAGTAATAAGACAATGGACAATGCGCGCCCGCACGTGGCACGCATCGTGCAACAATTCTTCACGGCCCACCAGGTGTCACTGCTGCCGTGGCCCGCCTGTTCTCCCGATATGTGGCCCATCGAACACGTCTGGTCGCTGATCGGCAACCGAGTGGCCCGGCAAGCACCACCCGCAGCTACGCCTGATGAACTGTGGCAACGTGTGGAAGCAGCCCGGACCGACATACCCCAAGCCCACATCCAAAGCCTCTTTCGTTAGATGCCGCGGCGTGTAGCTGCCGTTATTGCCAGCCATGGGGGCCACACGAACTATTGATGTCTGCGTGTTCCGCAAGTCGCACGCGCCTGTAAGCTCAATGGTTTCATTTTTGTATCTGTTGTTATGTGTCCAGTAAATCTGGCTTTGCTATCTCGTGTCCTTCTTGGTGTTGCATTTTGGGTGGCCAGTTTTACCATTGGAAACATCGGGCAGAAATTTTAGGTGGAACCACCTTAAGCAAAAGCCAGTTTCAGTTGCTTTATGTAATCATTTTGCAATGCAACAGTGTAAATATAAAATTATGTAAATGGACAGCTATATCTCTATTTTCGTTTATGCTTGGAACGGTACTGAATTTTTTGCTTGAAGACGGAAAATCTACGGTCGACCCTGAGTGCATGCTAAGGTAGGATTTCTGGGGAGGGGGTGGGGTGGGTTGAAACGGCAGGGCACAGCTTTAGTGGAGCCTCCATTGATATCCTTAAAAGTAAATTTTGTATGAAAACTTTACTTAAAATGTTCTGAATTCGCCAACATACCTGCCACTTAAAAGGTAAGCATGAATACTTTTTATAAGCTGAAAGCTTTGTTCACACAACTAACGAAAACATTTTTTATGAACTAAGAAAATGTATTTAAATACTCCTGAATATAATTTATTGTTATAATTTTAATATAGTCTTTAAAAATATTTTTTAGTTAAAAGCGATTAATTTGGGTAGTCCAGCTGTGTGAAACAAATGAAAACACAATCCGCCATTTAGAGAAACCAAAATGCGCGTTGACAACAATAAAAATAATGACTATGATTTTATATCAATAATAACCGCGATACAATTATTTCTGTCTGATAACCAGGGGCGACTCATAGCCCCCGCAACCCCGTACTGCGAGGGGATCACGAGTAAGAGGTCCTCTAGTTACAGTAATACAATTCTTTTTTGGGGAAATTTTATATGAACCTGGTTAAAGAAACAGGCAGGAATATTTGATTGTTTGAATAAATTATTAACAAGTTAGTAAAATCATGCAATGCGTTGATTATGATACGCTTTCCAACATACCAGAAATCATTGCTCAAATTGTTACTCAAGTTATGAGGACAATGGCTGTGGAATAAACTTTTGACCCCATTTCGATGATATTCATCAGAACCGGTTCAATATACCTCCGGAACAACATGCTAAAGTTTTGTCGCAACAGAAGCATTTTTAGTCAAGTTATTACGTATAAGGGCAATGGAATGGATCCCACTCCTATGTCCTGACCTTTGACCCCATTTCACCCATTTTCAATAAGGTTCGTCCCCAGATGGTTCCCACCATATACTAAATTTTCATCGAAATCGAAATATTTTTACGCGAGCATATACGCTTCTTCAACCTACGGTTGGAAAGCGTAAAAAAGAAGAGCACTTTTTGATAGCTTTTTACGCTTTCCAACCGTAGGTTGAAGAAGCGAATATGCTCCAGCTTTGTCCGTCTGTCTGTCTCTTTGTCCGTCTGTCTGTCTCTTTGTCCGTCCGTCCGCACGATCCCTCGCGTAAAAATGGTTCGATTTCGATGAAATTTTATTATGTGCTAGGGAACAACCTGGGAACGAACCCTATTGAAAATGGGCGAAATGGGGTCAAAAGTCAGGACATAGGAGCGGGACCCATACGATTGCCCTAATGCCTCATAACTTACGTAAAAATGCTTCGATTGCGACAAAACTTTAACATATTGTTCTGGAGGTATACTGAACCAATTCTGTTTAATAGCATCGAAATGGGGTTAAAGGTCAGGGCACAGGAGCGAGATTTATTAAACAGCATTTATCCTCATAACTTGAGTAATGACGTCTAGTATGTTGGAAAGCGTATCATAATCAATGCATTGCGTGATTTTACTAACTTTTGTTTTTTAAAACTTTTTAATGTTTTGATACATGGTAACGCAATTCAGCCATTGCCCTGCCCACTACCATTGTATTCATTCTGAGAGGAAATGTGATGGCTCCGCGTGAACATCCTGCAAATGTCCCCCTCTAAAGCCCAAAGCGATCTTCCATTAGCTAACCCAGAAAACTTTTTTAGGGCTCCAAAGAACAACGTTCACACCCCACCCGTTCGTATTAATTTCAGTTCTTAAAAGGGGCGTCGACTTCTCTAAGTTATTGGGGGGGGGTTGCAGACGTGAAAAGATCAGACGTTGAAAGGGCGCGTCTCTTCCATTGTCAGGAGGGAAAAAAGTGCGTGGGCATAAAGAAACTACGAAATTCGGCGTATATTTTAAAATGCAATTGTAATTGCTCATCAACAAATGAACAAGGAAACAAATATTCTTTTGTTGAATATTAACATTGTAGGGGTGAGACCTAGACTTTCGTGCTAAGTCCCGCCTTCTTTCCGATAGGCGTCCGTGAGTTAAGTTAACAACTTCCCCCCACAGCAAATAATCTGAGGTTCTCACTCTCGTAATTTATTAATAATAAATTTATCATCCAGGCCCCTCTTCCTCCGCCTTTTTGTGTAATTATCCGCGAATCAAGGAAGGGAGAGAATGGCTACTGTAAGGCACTTCATCAACTTCAATAAATACTTCGTGAATAAGAAAGATAATAAATTTAATGAATCAAAGTACTAGTGAGAGTCTGGTTACGGTGCCAATGTCCGCGTCGACGAATTTGTGGCATGCGTCGTCCGTCACGAAGTGTTCAATATTAAATCCGTTGCCCTATCGCCACTCTAATTTCCGAGTCGTTCCGACTCCACGCTGTCTCTTGACACTCTGTTTCACGCAAAAAATCAAGAACTGCGTTCCTCGGAGCATAAAATCTCCACAGTCTATCCGTCTTCCAGACACTCGTTGCACTCTTTTACGCTTTCTCCCGAAGCCTCTAGCTTCACGCAAATAACAGGAACTACGTTCCTCGGAGCATAGACGCCGCACGTCTACCCGCCGTCCAGGCGTACCTCGCAATCTTTCTTCTCTCTCCCGAAGCACACGGCTTCACGCAAAAACCAGGAACCGCATTCCTCGGAGTCAAGCTCCCGACGTCTACTCGCCTTCCAAGCGGCTTCGCAATCTATCTTCTCTCTCCGAGCTATCTCTTATCCCCCTCGCTCTAGAAGACCCCTCCTTTCTTTTTTCGGCCCTCCTCTACCACGAGGCGCTGACCTCTTACAAGGCGCTGATCTTGTCAGGTCCTGGAGCGAACCTGACCTTTGTCCGCAGGCACCCTTTCTTCGAATCTGCACCCCAGCCGCTCCTGCTTCTGGGGAAATCGCTCTCCCTCGCTTATTGTCTCCGTGCTCGACGACATACCACACATTCCACCTAACGGACTACTGTACGTGGAAACCAGACTCTATACAAACAGAACAAAACATACAACAATACTGACATTCTTTTACACAAAAGGACGTATTCAGTCTTCCCAGACAGGCTGGCGCCCTTCTAACCCTGGGCATTGTATATGCACACAGTAAATGAAATAAAGTTATTTCCTTGTTTTCATGTACATAAATTAGCCTTAGATCATATCTTAATTGATATGCATCTCATTATTACTTTTCGCCCTTACAAACATTTAAAAAAAAAAAAATTCAGCCAGTGATTTTATAAAAATATCCAGAGATTTTATTTCCAAGGTTTAGTAAAAAATATAAGAAATTAGCTGGGTTACCTAAACAAAGAACAAGAAGCACAAAACATAAAAAGATAAATAAAGGCGCTTGAAATTAAACGTTTCTGTATCTTATTTAGTTAATTTTTGACAATTGTTTTAAGCATTTAACACGTATAACGAAAACATGTCAAACACTATTAACACAGGGCTGGCAATCCAGTTTCTTATCAAATGAGCAATGCAAATGTGTGTTTCTTTCAGGCATACATCGGGGGGGGCGAACCCCTCTCCGAAATTACCACCCCCCCTCTCTCCCCCGAGACAATTTATGTTACAGAGCCAAATGTTAACAAATTCAGGTTGCAATGAAAAAGGAAATTTCGTTTCTTTTGAGGCTACAAATGCTTCTCCAATTATAATTTTTTTAATATTTGTTCAAGTATTATAGTTTATTTTGCTAAAAAGTGTATTAAGACGCATGTCATTCTACAAAATATAATGAGTAGACTAATCATACCTCATAGTCAGGTAATCGCGATTGAGGATTAGGAGTGTGTTGAATGCATTTTTAGAGATAAAAATGTCAAGCCTGCCGAAACAAACACCCACACTGTGACCCCCACCCCTTGTTTAGCTAACGAAAGTTTGTTCTTGAAATGTTTGAAGAAGTAATTATTATAGGAGCATATATAAAATTTTGTTCGGGAGGGGGGAGACGACGAAAAATGGAAGCTTTTGAAATTCACCAGAACAAAATTAAAGTTAACGAAAAATAGAAGAAAAATTACAGCATTTCTTCTAATGTAAGTTGATGCATTTTTATTAAATTAAGGCATTTTTTTTTCTTAATATAAGTCGCATTTTAACCAAAAACAAAATATATTAAACACTATCTGGGGACAAGGCCACCTTTAAATACGCACCTGTAATATATAAGTATAGTAATTACTTCTATATATGTAGATGTAGTAGTTAAAAAAATATAGAGACATACAAAGGCAACTCAAAGCAGCTTGGAGAGGTGCATGCTTGGTGTAACCAGGAGAGATAAGAAGAGGAACTCGTGGATCCGAAAAATGACAAGATTGGAAGACATCATGATCAGAGTTAAATCCCTGAAATGGCAATGGGCTGGACATACTGCCAGAAGGACAGACCATCGATGGACAACCGAAATTTTAGATTGGATTCCAAGGGACAGAAAAAGACCCAGAAGAAGACCACATGAGAGATGGGTGGATGAAATTAGAAAGTATGCGGGCGTAGCATGGAGGAGACTGGCACAAGACAGACCGTTGTGGTAGAGACTTGGAGAGACCTTCGTCCAGCAGTGGATTGATAATGGTTGACAATGATGATGATGATATATATAGCAAATAGAAAACTTGCCCCTTCTAAGGTTTCAACACCCCCCCCCCCTCGGTCAAAAAGTCCTGAAAGAAACACTGGCTGAGAATGGGATAAAAGTTTTTATTTATTTTGTGATTTATTAGTTTTTGGAAATAAATCGCTTTGGCCTCATAAGGTGGAGCTTGGTCTACCATATGAGGCTAACACGATTATTTAATTAAACAGGATCAAAAATATTGGGTGGGCACTGCCCCACTCCCCAGAAAAATTATTGGAGAGGCAATATTCACCTTGCCCCCTTATGGTCGGCGCCTATGGTTCTTAAGTATAATCAACCAGATCAACCTATGTTTATCAAGTCGAAGAGGAAGGAGATTATGGGAATTCGGAAACAAAATCCTGTATACAGCAGTTTTCGGACTAAATGTTAGTTTCCACCTTTTTTTTTAGTTTTTCTTTCATTAATTTTTATGGGCTTTCAACAAATTACTAATTTTTACTACCACTGAAATTTGCCGCCGCTAAAATTCGCCGTCCTAGGGTAGGGCCTAGTCGGCCTATTGGGAAACCCGTCTTTCGCAGTAGGTGATCAGTAACAACAACAAAAAAAGAAAAGAAAAAAAAATTGCACAGCAAAATTGCTGTGTGACATGTGCATGTTTCAATTTCCAAAATTATTTTCAAATTGATCAAGTTGGAAAGGGGGGATGCATGGGACTCCTTTCTTTTTCATATTTTTTTTAACAAATTCTGGCTATACTTCAGTTTGCGGCCCCCGTCTCTGCTACAAGAGACGCGGTGCTGGTAACGTGCTCCCATCTATCAGGACACATGAAACACGCGGCGTGGGTTATTTCTGTAACGAATGTGTTTGTGCAGTATTTCGGACATTTACTGAGACGAAAAACATGTGTTTCCACCAGAATGAAAACCTGTCTTTCTGGCACGATAACTAAATTTGATGTATTACGTACCAGGAAATAACTGTTTGATGATGCGAATCATTACCACAAAGCAGTGTTCTGAGGAAAGACAATTGGAATAAATATTCCAGAATATGTTCACGCAGTATTTTTGCCTGGTCCTAAAAAGGACCTTTATTGAATGTTAATTGTTTACTTATTCTGAAACATTTACTGAGACGGAAAAGATGTGTTTCCACCAGAATGAAACTTGCCTTTCTGGTACAATAATTAAATTAGATTTATTATGTACCAGGAAAGAACTGTTTCATGATGCGAATCATCATCTCAAAGCAGTGTTCTGAGGAAAGACTACAATTTCGTCGGAATAAATATTCCAGATTGTGGTCTGCCAAATGATGTTTTGTGAGACCCATCTGAAAGTCTGCGTTTCAGGGGCCGCCACTTACTCTCTACACCTTGAGTATGAGCACCAGTACAAGGATCCACAAAATTGAGAGACTGGTTTTTGTACCCTCATCCTTCGCAACTTCCTCGAAAAACCGCTTCCAGTAACAGAAACATGGGGAACCAAGTCAAGACGTATGGAGCGAACAGCCATGACGGAACTACCGGGTGGGTCATATAAAAGAGGTCCCGTGGCCAGACGTTGTTATGCGGGTTAAAGTTGTTTGGCAGGTTTCCAGTTAAAACCGCTTTGTTCCAGTTCTAACTGGTTTCTGCGTGTACAGCTACAAAGGAGTTCTCCGGAGTGTTTAGTCACAGCCAGACCAGTGCAGGTACGCGGTCATAAGTGTAAGTGAAGAGAGAACAAAGGCAACTGAAATGGTTTTAAGTACGGAACAGCGGGTTTTTATTGTGGAACAGTATTTTAGAAATCACTCATACAAGGTTTTAAAAATGAGTTCTTTACAGAAAAATTTCCACATCGTGCAGCACCGGCGAAATCAGTGGTACAGAAGTTAGTGCGGAAATTTCGTGAAACCGGCACGGTGTGCAACAGGAAAAGAAACAAACCCAAGACAATTCGTACTGAAGACAACATCAAGAATGTGTGCGCAATGATGTTGCAAAGCTCTCGAAAGTCGATTCGCCGATTATCGTCTGCAACTGAAACATCTGCCACGTCATGCCGACGCATACTTAAGGTGGATTTGCATTTTCGGCGGTACAAAGTTATGGCGCTCCAAGAACTTAAAACTTCTGATTATGCAAAACGGATGCAATATTGTAAGTGGTTTCAGGAGACCATTGTCAGCGGTGAAATGGACCAAACACTTTATTACATGAGTAGAGGAAAAGGGGGCATTCTATTGCAGGGACAGCCCCCATAGGCTTAACATTGGCTGTCCCAGCTGTTCACTTGTCAGAATTTTTGTCACGTGATCGTCCCCATGATGTGCTTCCCCCTGGCGGTGCTTCTTGGAACTTTCGATGGATCTTTGATTTTGAGGGATGGCAACGACCGAGTGGGAAAGGGGGAGGATATAGGGAATGTTAACTCGATGTGCTGCCCCTAGCGGTGCTTCTTGGAACTTCTAATGGATCTTTGATTTTGAGGGATGGCAACGACCAAGTAGGAGAGGGGTTAGATATAGGGGATGTCAACTCGATGTGCTGCCCCCTAGCGGTGCTTCTTGGAACTTTCGATGAATCTTTGATTTTGGGGGATGACAACGACAGAGTGGGGTCCGTTGGGATTTTTCGTATTTATTCCTGTGGTTTTCAAGCGGGATTTTCCCCCTCTTGGATGCTATTTTTCCCTCGGAGGAATTTTTTACGTAACGATGTTGGGGAATTTTCTTTCCAAGGGAATAAAAATGCTCTGATGGTCTTAGCGAGGTTCTAACTCACGATGATTTGGTTTCAAAAAATGGTCAGGTGGTCTCGTGTACTACGTATTCACTCTATTTTTTTTAATTACTTTACGTTATTTCTTCATGTGTTTTTATATGTTTTTGTATGTTTTGAGGGAGTTTTTTCGGGTAGATGTAATGAATTTTCTGGGGAACTTTTAATTTTCCTCCATTTAATTTTATTTCAGTCCAATTGACGACGAAATGCTTCTTTAGGAATGATTTCGTTCCTGTTCGCAGTAATTATTGGACATAGACTTCATGTTAAGTCTGAGTCAATAATAATAATAATAATAATAAATAATAATAATTAAATAAAGCGCTCTTTCCACATTCCAGAAACACACAGCATCCGAAAAATTGTTTTTCACCCAACCGCTGTGGCTGAAAAACAATTTTTCGGATGCTGTGTGTTTCTGGAACGTGGAAAGAGCGATTAATTTATTTATTAACTGTCGCCACGTATTTGGAGTATTTTCACCTTAATTCTGAGTCTTTCGCCCCTGCAATAGTATTTTCTCGTAACTTTTTCGTATGTTCAAGAACTCTACAGATCTTTCCCAGTTAAAATTCTGCTGAAACAATATTTTCTTACTTTATTTCGCATATCATTATAGCTTCCCAATTTTCGCTATTTTTCTGCTATCTTTGAAATTTCGTTAAACTTCTCAATAGGTCAGGATTCTTTTTTTTTTTTTTTTTTACTTAGTCAAACTTATGAGTCCTTTTATTCAGACTTTTTTTTTCATTTCATTTCAGCAAACGATTATTTTAGATGTAACAAATCATTCCTCAAATCTTGCATGTATGTCAAATATGCTTTTTTTTTTTTTATTCTTTCCTAATTTGCTGTAATTTTCGTGGACTGCCCCAACAGGAAGGCATTCATTGTCAAGACATACAATCTAAAACCTTTTTTCTTACGATAAAATTTGTATTCTTTGGGCTGTGCATTTTTCTGTCTCGTCCGAAAAAAACATTCATTCTAGAGGCAAAGCGAGTAATTTCGTTCTTCCCCTAAACATTATTTTTTTAACGTTTTACTAACTCATCAGAAAAGCAGCTATTCCCCACCCCTATAGCGAAAATAAAGAAATTCTTACTTCTTTTCTATACATATCGACTCAATCTATTTCTTTTCGAAATGCTGGTCATGACATTTCAACTAAAATTTCATACTTTCACCAAAAATCATATTCTTAAACGAGCTATTTTTTTTTTTTTACTTTATTTCATGTATAACTAAATTTTTATTGTTTCCCCACCTCATCAAAGTTAATAAGAACTCCCATAATCTCATTCCTTTCCCTCATTTAGTTCGCTTTAAATTGTGATGTTTCAAAACTTCGCGTATATTTCTTTCATTAAATGTCCAGTTCTCCCGTATCTGTCCCATCATTTTTAACTTCTGTGCCTGCTGCATTTTATCTTTAGACGTTTAGTTTCATTGACCTTTTCTTTCGTTTTAATTACGTTTTCATTATCGTATTTTTTATTCATTGTCTCAGCAGAAAAAGCTTTCATTCTGGAGACATAGCGACTAAGTCCGTACTTCCTCTAAACATTTTTATTTCACGTTTTACTAATTCGTAAGAAAAGTAGGTGTTTCCAAACTGTCATAGTGAAAATATCGTATCCCCCTTATTTTACTTATTATATTTTTCTTTCTATTCAGTGTTGTATGATTCTTAAAACTTTGGTTTATTTTTATGAAACTTCTTTTTTTTCTGATTCAACCTATCAATATTTTCCTATCGATTTAATTGCTCATATTTTTCCATTCGACTTTACTTTTGAACAGAAATGTATCTAAAATCTTCACATGTATTTGAGTCTCTAAGGCCGATTCTTCCCTATTTCAAATAAAGTCATTGTAGGATTTTAGTGTAAATGCCCCTAAATCTTTAGAACCTCCTTTTCAAAGTTAGATACTAATTCCTCGAGGTTTAAATTAAAACATGAAAGAAGAGTGTTTTTACGCTCTCTCCAGTGAAAGAAGAGTGTTTTTACGCTTTCCCCAAGAAAT
Source organism: Macrothele yani (assembly GCA_039090855.1). Taxonomy (NCBI): domain Eukaryota; kingdom Metazoa; phylum Arthropoda; class Arachnida; order Araneae; family Macrothelidae; genus Macrothele; species Macrothele yani. The sequence continues at coordinate 17,469,459 of CM077012.1, forward strand.
TAACTTTGGAATCTCCCTTCTTTCTACCGGAAAATGACTATCTTGTGCGACTGTTTTCACGCGTCTACTGCTTGCTGGAAAACCTCACATGACATGAAATCACTTTGCTTGGTAGATTAAACTAAATTCTGGTTTTGAACTTTGAACGCAAACTCAAGCTTGCAAAAGCATTGTTTTCTGAGCGAACTTAAATTGTCTAAGATGACAAAAATCTAAAACTGGTGACTCAATGGGACAGAGAGTTTGAACTTTGCCGTCCATTCAAGATTTACGAGATCCGTAGTGAACCACTACAAGGGAAATAAGCAGACCCTGATTTAGTCCACTGTTTCCAAGGAAGGTAGAAAGCTAGTGTCGTAGCTCAAAAGCTCATAACCCAAGCCTCCCCAGGATTCAATTTCGGATGGACGATTAGTCAGATGTCAATGCTTAGACATTGAAAAATTACTTCAGACAAATATTTCCTTACTTAAAAGTGCTTCAAGTCAGAATTTGTATTACTTAAGATTTTCCTTAGTCAATATTTTTTCTATCTTAAAAACTTCTAAAGGGTTGATTTTGAAAAAAAAAAAAAAAAAAAAAAAACGAGTTCTCCCAAAAACGTAAAATTTCCACGGAATTGTATGAGGAACCAAAAAAATTGACGAAGCTTGAATGTTTAGTCTTTCAACCCATTTCTTTCTCTTCATGTTTCATTCCATAAACTTTCTTCAAATTCCTATATATCCAAGAATTTTGTTAAATGTCCAAGTTCGACTCCCCCAGAAATTTTCTGAAAATGATAGTTTCTCTTTTAAAAAAAAAATTCCAAAATAAGAATCCCTTCAATGAAACAAGAAATTCCTATTCAAAGCATTCCATCCCTCTTTCTACTTCAAATACTCTCTTTGTAAATCTAAGGAGCTGTTTTTGTTTTGGGTTTTTTTTTAATATTCATATATTTTCCCCTCTAACTTTAGAAGATATTTTCCCAAAATGTATGTACATATTACGATAGTAAAACACCACACAACTGCTTGATGTTCAATTCACTTCACGCTGTCTTAAGGAAATTCTTTCATTTTCTCATAACACATAGACATGTTATTTTTCTTCCCATTCACTTCAAAGACTTGAGATCAACTTAATGGAGTCCTTTGAGAAAAACTTTCATAGAAAAGCATAAATGTACTGAAAATGTCAGTTTTCTTAAAGAAATCATAATAATAAGATTTTTTTTTACTGAAACAAGTTTCCCTGTTCAAAGCATTAAGTGGCTCTTTTCGCATCAAATCTGTATTTCCTCATGTAAACTTTATTCTTTTTCTACTTCATATCGTCTTTCGTTTCTTGTTTTTCCCTATGTAACTTAAAACTTCCTTTCTTAATTTATTTTTCATAAAGTATCATTCTTTTGAGTTGATTTTCTCTCTCTCTCTTTTTTTTTAATACATTCCTAAGTTCATATTGAGAAGGGTTTAAATTTTGATTGAAAGATGTTTGCAAAGATCGTTTTAGGAAAAGTTGAAAACAGATAAGGTTCGTTTCGGAAAAGTACATTCTCTTATAGGGTTAAAAATGGAACATTTCATATTTTCTTAGGGGCGGTTTTGATGAAACACGTTTCAGTAAAAACAGTGAAATTCCCATTGAATAACATGGGGAACTATGAAATTTAAGAAGCACGTTTTCGTTCAAGGAAAATATTTTAAAAGGTCTATTTTTGATTCAGTTGAAAACGAATCAGGTAGAAAACAGAATGCAGTAGAAACAGTCACAGCAAGTTCCTGAAAGTTGAAAATAGATGAGGTTGAAAATGGATGTACTAAAAATGTCTTAGGAAAGAAATTTTTATGAACACAGACTGTTTAGTTTCCCCAGGCTAAGGAGTCAGTGAGAGCGCTTCATCTTTTCAACTCAAAGAATAAAGCGAGTCAGTTTGAAACATTTCAAACTCCCCGAAAATAAGCCGTGTACTCTGGTTTCGACTCAATACAGTAAAGCATTGCTCTCAGACCAGTCGGAATTCCGCCCCGATTAGTTGCCTAATGGAAAACCTCAGACCCATCTCCAATAACAATACCCAAATATTCTTAAGAAAAGTCTAGCAAAAAAGCACTAGTTCCCCATTAAATCAATTACATTCATCCTGTTACTGTTTTACACATTTCAAAAAGAAGTTTACATTCTCACTCTTACTTTAAAATTCTTGAAAAGCTAATATTTTGACTCATTTCCATAAAAAAAATAATTTCCCTTAAAATTTCATTTAAAAAAATAATAATTACTCTTAAAATTTATGCCTTAAAACTAAAAAATATTTACGCTTAATATTTCAATAAATAATAAATATTCACAAACTCAACTTCTACCTTGCCAATAAAAAATAAAAAAAAACTACATTCATTTCTGAATTTATATAATTGAAATCATTATTTCTCCAAGTAGTTATTTTCCCATGATTGTTAAGAGGAACTCTTCTGAAATCTTCCCTTTTCCAGATGTGTTCGACACAGACTGTTTAGTTTTTCCAGGCTACGGGGTTCTTCAGTGAGAGCGCTTCTTCTTTTCAACTCAAAGAATAAAGCCAGTCAGTTTGAAACATTTCAAACTCACCGAAAATAAGCCGTGTACTCTGGTTTCGTCTCAATACGGTAAAGCATTGCTCTCAGACCAGTCAGAAATCCCCCCTATTGGTCACCTAATTGAAAACATCAGGACCATTTCCAATAACAATACCTAAATTTCCTTAAGAAAAGTCTAGCAAAAAAGCACTAGTTCCCCATTAAAACAATTGCATTCATCCTGCTACTGTTTTAAACATTTCGAAAAAGAAATTTCTTTTACTTTTTAAAATTCTTGAAAGCTTAAATTTTTGTCTCATTTCAATAAAAAAATAATTTCACTTAAAATTTAATTTAAAAAAAAATTACTCTTTAAATGTATGCCTCAAAACTAAAAAATATTTACGCCTAATATTTCAATAAATAATAAATATTCACAAACTCACCTTCTCACTTGCCAATTAAAAAAAAAAAACTACATTAACAACTCTCTAGTCCACTTGAATTCCCTAACATGAACTTTGATTACAGAAGAAAATACAGAAACAGTCATAAAAAGATTTCATCCTAAATGAAAATAATGTTCTGGAATTGATTCCAGCCTGAATCCAATAGGACAGCTTTTCTCAGGTTGAACCTCCAGAACAAAAGTGGAGACGAATGAAAACTCATCACAATTTTCAGATGGAATCAAAGCATTTGAACAGCTGGGGGAACCGACACACTGCTCCTTAGCGAAAGAAACAGAAACGTCTGGAAGATTGATACTGCTTCTTTCCCAATGAATAAATGTGGAAAAAATAAAATAACGTTAGCAAGCTGATGGAAACAGAATTTGAAAGACTTGATGACGCCTTACTTTATTCAAACTTACAACAGAACTAAAATTCACTCAGCGTTTCCTTTGCATACTGTGACCAATGCATGATCCTTATCACAGCACGTGTTGGTGTGTCACCATGAGTCACCGCTTCACGGTGACTATACCCTTATCTTGTCATTTCGTGACGAAACGCTATCGACTGACAAAGCGAACTCAGCTGAGGGTTTATCTTAAGGAAAATTCTTAGAGAAAAACGAAAGGATTTCATTATAATTAATTTTCATATCTTGAGAAAATAAAACTAAAATGTATTCGGTAAGAAATTCTTCAATGTTGAATTTTCCTCAAAATGAGAGAAAAGTACGGAAAGCGAAAGAATTTAATCAGACACCTTGAAAGAATTCATCTCAGATTTAAAGACGCTTTTGAAAAAAAAATAAAAACCCAGTAAACTATGAAATACTTTGTTCTTCACATAAAGAAAACATGGTGTACGATTCCAATATTCCCTTTTTTCTTAAAATTTCTCCAACGTAATGACTTAGGTCAACTGAGTCCAGAAATGCTTCGTCTACTTTAGTATTTCGATTCCGAGGGAGTTCTTTCCGATACTGTTAAGCTATTTTCTAAAAATCCAGTTGAAAAATAATTTTGGTCATGTTTATTTGATTGTCGTCTAGGAGAATTCCAATCCGTTCATGTCCACCATGTCATACATTGTGTCCCCGAGAGTTTCTTCAAGCAGAAAAAAGCCATCATTCCACAGAAATTCTTCTTTCGGTGTTTGTAATGTTTCCAAAGTCAAATTATTTTTTTTCCAACGCTTTCTTAATTAAAGCTGAAAACGAAATGGAACGAAGAAACGTCTATTGTATGACTCTTAACATAGTAGATTTCTTATCAACCACTTTAGTCCAATGTTCTCCGCACGGAGAAATTTCAGATTTCAAAATTTCACCATCCTGACCCACTTTTTCCTGAGTGAAATCCAATACATGGTGAAAATCTCGACTTATGCATTCCTTTGAGTGGGGAATCGCTCTCATGAAAGGGGGCAACGGTTAAAACCGACATTGATTAAAATTGGAGAGAGGAAAAATATAAGAATTAAATAAATAATGCATAGGCAGGATTCCCGAAAACATAAAAATATAAGTTTTATATAAAAAAAATCTATGAAAAATATTGGAGGGCGAAAGATATCTCACATCGTCTTCCACTCCACCCAAAATTAAACAAATACGTGTACTGACAACTGAGATTTAATGGACTTCGTTAAATTTTGGGAGGAATGGAAGACGATGTGGGAAAAAGAATAAAATTTACATGAGGAAATACAGATTTGATGCGAAAAGAGCCACTTAATGCTTTGAACAGGGGAAACTTGTTTCAGTAAAAAAAAATCTTATTATTATGATTTCTTTAAGAAAACTGACATTTTCAGTACATTTATGCTTTTCTATGAAAGTTTTTCTCAAAGGACTCCATTAAGTTGATCTCAAGTCTTTGAAGTGAATGGGAAGAAAAATAACATGTCTATGTGTTATGAGAAAATGAAAGAATTTCCTTAAGACAGCGTGAAGTGAATTGAACATCAAGCAGTTGTGTGGTGTTTTACTATCGTAATATGTACATACATTTTGGGAAAATATCTTCTAAAGTTAGAGGGGAAAATATATGAATATTAAAAAAACCCCAAAACAAAAACAGCTCCTTAGATTTACAAAGAGAGTATTTGAAGTAGAAAGAGGGATGGAATGCTTTGAATAGGAATTTCTTGTTTCATTGAAGGGATTCTTATTTTGGAATTTTTTTTTTAAAAGAGAAACTATCATTTTCAGAAAATTTCTGGGGGAGTCGAACTTGGACATTTAACAAAATTCTAGGATATATAGGAATTTGAAGAAAGTTTATGGAATGAAACATGAAGAGAAAGAAATGGGTTGAAAGACTTAACATTCAAGCTTCGTCAATTTTTTTGGTTCCTCATACAATTCTGTGGAAATTTTACGTTTTTGGGAGAACTCTTTTTTTTTTTTTTTTTTTTTCAAAATCAACCCTTTAGAAGTTTTTAAGATAGAAAAAATATTGACTAAGGGAAATCTTAAGTAATACAAATTCTGACTTGAAGCACTTTTAAGTAAGGAAATATTTGTCTGAAGTAATTTTTCAATGTCTAAGCATTGACATCTGACTAAACGTCCATCCGAAATTGAATCCTGGGGAGGCTTGAGTTATGAGCTTTCGAATTACGACACTAGTTTCTACCTACCTTGGAAACAGTGGACTAAATCAGGGTCTGCTTATTTCCCTTGTAGTGGTTCACTACGGATCTCTTAAATCTTGAATGAACGGCAAAGTTCAAACGCTCTGTCCCATTGAGTCACAAGTTTTAGATTTTTGTCATCTTAGACAGTTTAAATTCGCTCAGAAAACAATGCTTTTGCAAGCTTGAGTTTGCGTTCAAAGTTCAAAACCAGAATTTAGTTTAATCTACCAAGCAAAGTGATTTCATGTCATGTGAAGTTTTCCAGCAAGCAGTAGACGCGTGAAAACAGTCGCACAAGATAGTCATTTTCCGGTAGAAAGAAGGGAGATTCCAAAGTTAATTTCTTAGGGAAAGCGTAAAAACACTCTTCTTTCACTGGAGAGAGCGTAAAAACACTCTTCTTTCATGTTTTAATTTAAACCTCGAGGAATTAGTATCTAACTTTGAAAAGGAGGTTCTAAAGATTTAGGGGCATTTACACTAAAATCCTACAATGACTTTATTTGAAATAGGGAAGAATCGGCCTTAGAGACTCAAATACATGTGAAGATTTTAGATACATTTCTGTTCAAAAGTAAAGTCGAATGGAAAAATAAGAGCAATTAAATCGATAGGAAAAGATTGATAGGTTGAATCAGAAAAAAAAAAAAAAGCTAAGAAAAAAAAAAAGAAGTTTCATAAAAATAAACCAAAGTTTTAAGAATCATACAACACTGAATAGAAAGAAAAATATAATAAGTAAAATAAGGGGAATACGATATTTTCACTATGAGAGTTTAGAAACACCTGCTTTTCTTACGAATTAGTAAAACGTGAAATAAAAATGTTTAGAGAAAGTACGGACTTAGTCGCTATGTCTCCAGAATGAAAGCTTTTTCTGCTGAGACAATGAATAAAAAATACGATAATGAAAACGTAATTAAAACGAAAGAAAAGGTCAATGAAACTAAACGTCTAAAGATAAAATGCAGCAGGCACAGAAGTTAAAAATGATGGGACAGATATGGGAGAACTGGACATTTAGTGAAAGAAATATACGCAAAGTTTTGAAACATCACAATTTAAAGCGAACTAAATGAGGGAAAGGAATGAGATTATGGGAGCTCTTATTAACTTTGATGAGGTGGGGAAACAATAGAAATTTAGTTATACATGAAATAAAGTAAAAAAATTAGCTCGTTTAAGAATATGATTTTTGGTGAAAGTATGAAATTTTAGTTGAAATGTCATGACCAGCATTTCGAAAAGAAATAGATTGAGTCGATATGTATGGAAAAGAAGTAAGAATTTCTTTATTTTCGCTATGGGGGTGGGGAATAGCTGCTTTTCTGGTGAGTTAGTAAAACGTTAAAAAAATAATGTTTAGGGGAAGAACGGAATTACTCGCTTTGCCTCTAGAATGAGTGTTTTCTTCGGACGAGACAGAAAAATGCACAGCCCAAAGAATACAAATTTTATCGTAAGAAAAAAAGGTTTTAGATTGTATGTCTTGACAATGAATGCCTTCCTGTTGGGGCAGTCCACGAAAATTACAGCAAATTAGGAAAGAATAAAAAAATGCATATTTGACATACATGCAAGATTTGAGGAATGATTTGTTACATCTAAAATCATCGTTTGCTGAAATGAAATGAAATAAAAAAAAAGTCTGAATAAAAGGACTCATAAGTTTGACCAAGTAAAAAAAAAAAAGAATCCTGACCCATTGAGAAGTTTAACGAAATTTCAAAGATAGAAGCAGAAAAATAGCGAACATTGGGAAGCTATAATGATATGCGAAATAAAGTAAGAAAATATTGTTTCAGCAGAATTTTAACTGGGAAAGATCTGTAGAGTTCTTGAACATACGAAAAAATTACGAGAAAATACTATTGCAGGGGCGAAAGATTCATCGAAAGTTCCAAGAAGCACCGCTAGGCGGCAGCACATCGAGTTGACATCCCCTATATCCAACCCCTCTCCTACTCGGTCGTTGCCATCCCTCAAAATCAAAGATCCATTAGAAGTTCCAAGAAGCACCGCTAGGGGCAGCTCATCGAGTTAACATTCCCCTATATCCTCCCCCTTTCCCACTCGGTCGTTGCCATCCCTCAAAATCAAAGATCCATCGAAAGTTCCAAGAAGCACCGCCAGGGGGCTGCACATCATGGGGATGATCACGTGACAAAAATTCTGACAAGTGAACAGCTGGGACAGCCTCGTGGGCAGCCGGGGACAGCCAATGTTAAGCCTATGGGGGCTGCCCCTGCAATAGAATGCCCCCTTTTCCTCTACTTACAGGACATATGAAGTATGGTTTCATCTGTCCGGGTATGTCAATGCGCAAAACAGCAGGATTTTGACCTACACGAATCCCAGTCGGACAATGGAGACTCCTCTGTACGACCAAAAGATAGGCGTTTGATGTGCTGTGCTGTCTGCAAAGAGGATAGTCGGCCCACTCTTTTTCACTGACACCATCAACTCGGAGCGCTATGTTCAGCAACAGTTCAACCCATTTGTTGCAGCACTTACAGAAAAAGACCGAACATATGCTTTCTTTCCGCAGGATGGTGCAACGGCGCATACCGGGCGGAATAGTCTACGTGTTGTGCATGAAGTGTTTTGGGAGGGCAGAACTGTATCGAAGGAACTATGGCCACCCAGGTCACCCGATCTATCCAGCTGCGACTTATCTGTAGGGAGCATTGAAACGGTACGCAACTAATCCTTACACCCTTGATAAATTAAAAGTGAACATTACGGATGGATTAATGATTACTGCCAATGAGTTGTGGCGCGTTACGAACATGTTCCGTCGTGTGCAGTTGTGTCTTGATGTCGGAGGACAGCACTTTCTGCAATTGTTGTAAACGCAGGTAAATTTACTCCTGTTTTCTGCCTATTAGTAAATAACTCCTGATTTCAACTATTCTTTACCATGTATAGTAACATTGCTGACTGTTGCTCATTATACTCGGGCATCTTTTACATGGCACACCCTGTATATCATCATCATCACTGTCAACCATTATCAATCCACTGCTGGACGAAGGTCTCCCCAAGTTTCCTCCACAACGGTCTGTCTTGTGCCAGTCTCCTCCATGTCACTCCCGCATACTTTCGAATTTCATCCACCCATCTCCCATGTGGTCTTCTTCTGGGTCTTTTCCTGTCCCTTGGAATCCAATCTAAAATTTCGGCTGTCCATCGATGGTCTGTCCTTCTGGCAGTATGTCCAGCCCATTGCCATTTCAGGGATTTAACTCTGATCATGATGTCTTCCACTCTTGTCATTTTTCGGATCCACGAGTTCCTCTTCTTATTTCTCCTGGTTACACCAAGCATGCACCTCTCCAGGCTGCTTTGAGTTGCCTGCAGCCTTTGTTTGTCTCTTTTAGTTAAGGTCCACGTCTCTGCACCATAAGTAAGCGCTGGAAGGATGCATTGATCAAACACTTTTCTTTTAAGACATAATGGCATATTGCTCTTGAAAATTATGCTGTTTCTTCCAAAAGCTCTCCAGGCAAGTATTGTACGCCGATTAATTTCTTCATCAATGTGACCCTCACTTGATATCTGCTGTCCAAGATAAACGTATACATGTGTGTTATCTCCAGCTTTTCTCCATCAATCGATAAATCTTCATTTCTTGTAAAAGCATTGAACATCACTTTTGTCTTCTGAAAGTTCATTTTTAATCCCACTTCTTTACTCTTGTCAGCGAGTTCCTGGATCATACTCTGCAGCTCTGATGGGGTAGCTGCAAAAATGACTACGTCATCAGTAAAATGAAGGTGGGTTACATAATCTCCATTAATCTTTATCCCTTTGTTTTCCCAGTTCAGTGTTTGAAAGACATTTTCCAATGCAGCATTAAAGAGCTTCGGAGATATGTTGTCACCTTGTCTCACTCCCTTTCCAATTTTTATGTGTATTGTATTTTCAAATAGACGAATCTTTGCACTTGCATTTTTTTTTTTTTTTATTGGAGGTTTAACGACCACCGTGAGCAACTCAATGGGCTATCAGCAGTCGCCCGTCCCTAATTTAGGGTCACTGGCTCCAGGGAAGGGAGAGAGCCAGTGCCGTAAGACAAACACAACATCCATGCCTGACCGGGATTCGAACCCGGACCCCTTACGGACGAATAATCAGAGGCCAGCGCCTTAGACCACTGCGCCACCGGGGCGGCCACTTGCATTTTCATAGATGTTATTAATAATATTAATGTATGCATCTTCAATACCGTAGGATTTCAGAGCCATTGTAACTTAAAATAGATGAAAAGTTCGTGCTCAGTCATAAAAATAAGGTTGCCGTCTTATGCACGATTAGAATAACTAAAAGTTAAAAGAACTGATGCTCCTGTACACACCAAATGTGGCGAAGGTGATATGAATGACAGGTTAAAACAAACATGAGATCTTTCAATCCCTCTTGGGATCATCCTCAGATGTGCTCACAAATTAGTGATTCCGACCCTTAAATAACAGAAGGGGGAAGTGTCATGAATCAAACTGTGCGTTCACTGCGCATGTCTGGGATTGTTCACGGGAAATTCCGAATCGCTGAATGGGTGATTGTGTCATCTGGTGTTAAGGCATTCAAGGTGGTGTCACTTTGAACATTATTTGAGTTCCTTGGCAAGAAATTTTTCCAAGAATTGGGGATGTACATAGGTATATAGTCGTTACAACATTGATTGCCCTTGATGAAAATTAACAAGCTCTCTGCAAAAAGTAACGAGGTTTTGTTCCGTGGTGTTGTAACGATGGAAGCCTCCTGCCAAGCAGGGAAATATGAACCCTTGTTGGTAAGGCGTGATAACGCAGTTTTTTGGTTTCGAGTCTTAATGTCATAAAGGTGCTCCTTCATTCTGATGTCCAACGTCCTCTGAGTAGATCTTATGTAAATGAGAGGTGAGTCATCTGGCTCAGTACTGTAAAGAGGTATGTTATATACTCCATGACGGGATCCCTGTTTGATTTGATCGCGGTCGTTGCGAATGATGGAGTGAGTATTTGATGTTCTGAGGCCAAAATCGATTTGGTGACGATAACACATGTTTTTCATAATGCGAGTGACGTGTGATTCATAGCACATAGACCCAACAAATTTCTTATCTCTTGTTTCCCTCACAAGTGTGGAATTGGTTGAGTTTCCGAGTCTCTTGTAAATCGAATCCACCAAATGATTTCCATAGCCATGGTTTCGGGCGATTTCTTTAATTTTTGCAATTTCTTGTTTCTTCAGCCGGTTGCTGGAGGAGTGTGTAATGGCTCGTTGTATCATAAAACGAATGGCTGCAAGTTTATGACATAGAGGGTGCATAGAGTTGTAAGGGGTGGTACTAGGGGGCAGACATAGGCTTCCTGAAAACTGAGGTTTGAATAGTGTGATTTGTAATATTTCTCGTTAGCAAGATATCCAAAAACGGTAAGATTCCTTCAGTTTCCAGTTCCAACGTAAAATTCACTGACTGATGTAGTGAAGACATGAAATCCCTAAAATTCAATAATTTTTCTTCAGTGCCCAACCAGAAAACCAAAATATCATCGACATATCTCAAATATAAACCCAGTTCTTTCAGGGTAAAGGGTTCAACGCCAGGTGCTCTAGGTGTTGCATAAATATCTCGGCCAAAAGGGGTGATAGAGGGGAACCCATTGGGACACCCTCTTTTTGCCTGTAAATGATGTTGAAGCAAAAGTATGAACGATTTTGAATAAGTCTTAGAGCACTAAGAGTTGCGGTGATCTCAGAGACAGGCATGTAGCCACGAAAGGATTTTTAAAGGTTATCTACCTGCAAATAGTTGTTCAAATTTATTCAGAATTAATTTCGTTTCACAATGCATGTTTTAAGCTTTCTTTCATGCAGAATCTGATACAATTTTTTCACTCGGGAATTTATGAGGTGTTTTTTCACAGGTAAGTGCGTCTTTGTAGTGGACCGCAAAACTAAATTTCCGGGGGTGGTTTTGTCTACCCAATCCGCCCCTGCCCACAACAAAGACAACCTCATAATGTTTCACTAAAAATAATTGACAGCAAAATACCTTATAGAAATTGGAAATTTTTTTTTGAAAGAGGCCGCAATTCAGTGACAGCCCGGGGCTACAGCATCACATAATCTAGCCGTGGGGCATGGCACTCAATTTTTAGCTGGACAATTTACTTCTTCGGGTGCAACACTGAGATTAAAGCTGGCGTCTAGAACTTAAATATTCTCTAAGATGAGATTAAGATGGAATGTTTATGCCTTAAATATCCTCTTAGATTTGTTTTATTCAAATAATAATATCCTAGAACATAATACACCAGACACAACAACCATAGAAAATCGGGGTCTATATAATTGATAACAATTCCTGGAGATTCCACAGAGTCAATGAAACGGAACTGGAAAAAATGACAAAATATAGAAGAGACATGACCATAGAACTTACCCGCTTATGGACTAAACGCACAGCAGCAGTCAACAATCATGAATCATTTCGGAAAATTGCAGCTCACTGATATACTACCCACAGAACTGCGAAAAAAACAGCTTTACTTGGGACAACATATATTTTACGCCGCTACTTGACTGATACCTAGGTCTCCGGTGGAAACTCGTATGAACTCAACACCAGTCAGTGACAATTTTTTTGTTCACTTTGCTTGTCATAGGCTGTGTTTCGTATATTTCGAATAAAAAGAAATATGTTCATTTTATATGATTACTATTCTCTTATATTAATTGTACACTTTATTTCTCTGACGTATGCACAGTGATCATCATTACACTCAAATAGTTTCAAATTTTATGCACAGATAGGGAATAAAAACGAAAATGTTCAAAGTAATTCTAACTGGCAGCGTTAATATTTTATAGGAAGAGAAGAAGTCGGATTGAAATATAGCAGGAAAATAACTGCCAAACAAAATGGATATAATATTGTTGCCAATTTATTTGATGAATGCAAACTCTTTGTAAAAACAAAAGTTTTCTGGATTTTAAGCATGTGACGCCATCTGTTAGTCTGCTTTAAATATAAAAGTATTTCTTCTGAAAATATTGTTGTCATTAGAGAATTAGCACGGTCTTCTTTTTAAAGACCCGGACCCGTTATATCATTATGACTGGCCCGGCACCGGATTGAACATTTGTGCAAATTATTCCCATGAGAATTAGGAAAAAATGAAATATATTGTTTTATTCCTATTTATATTTTCATCATCAGATAAGAACGTTAGAACTTCCCGTTAATGTTGACGACCCCCCCAAAAAAAAAAGAGAGAGAAAGAATCATTGACATATCCAAATAGCAAAAAATCCTTCATTTTGTTTCCAAAGGGTATCAAGTTAATTCGTTTGGCTAATTAAATTATTTATTGTTTTCATTCAAATTTAAATAAGGAATTTGAACCCTTAAATTTTATTACAAAATTATTATAAACTCAATGTCATTTTTGCATGACATGAGAATTGCGTATTTCTGTTTTGCTAACGGATTAGGTTCGATCAAGTATTGAGTAAATTAAATGTTCATATATAAGTTGTATAGTGCTTTTTAATTCATGGAAGTTTATATTATTAGCTCAACTGGGACAGAGCTGGTTTTGATACTTATTTTATTTATTAATATTTGCTGAAACTGTCACATGTTTTTATATAATTTATTATTTTGTGAAAACTGCCATATATACATATAATAACCTTCATAAGCAAAATACTAAATTTGACTGTTTTTGGCTAGTTAGAAAAATTGCAGGTAATACAGCATATAACTTAGTGATCGAGTGGTTTGACTTCACTCCGGCTGCTCTAAGTAAATAAATTATATAATGTTGATCGAGTGGTTTTACTTCACTAATAAAAAATTATAAATAAATTATATATAAATAAATAAATTATACATAAATAAATAAATTATATAACGTGATCGAGTGGTTTTACTTCACTCCGGCTGATCTAAATAAATAAATTATACATACATGTTCAGCACACTAAATGATTCGCAATGCAATTCACAGTTGTTTGTACTATGTATATACAATATAATTCTGGATATCTTTGTTTCTTTTTTGATTGGAGGTTTAACGACCACCGTGAGTAACTCAACGGGCTATAAGCAGTCGCCTGTCCCTAATTTAGGGTCACTGGTTGCAGGGAAGGGAGAGAGCCAGTGTCGTAAGACAAACACAACATCCACGCCTCACAGGATTCGAACCCGGACCCCTTTCGGACGAATGATCAGAGGCCAACGCTTAGACCACTGAGCCACCTGGGGCGGCTATCTTTGTTCTGTGTTTCCTCGATAACACACACACACACACACACACACATTCTATTAAGAAGAGACTGAAGCATTTTTTTTTTTTGACTCATACCAAGTACAACATAGAAAAGGTTATGTATTGACCGGTGTGAGTAAAAAGAGAAAAACATAGAACAACAGAATGTAGAAAGTGTCGAGAATACTGAGCCTTGGCTTTATCAAGGACCAGCAAAAACTCTGTATTTTCTCACTTCCACAAAGACCTATTTGGAAATGGGTTTCTGCAAAGTCATAGATGCAAGTAATAAGCCCACCAAAAAAAAATTTAAAATATATATATATATATATGTCATGACTTCCGCAGAGTTGTATGACCAAGCTTTAGTTAACAATTTAGCTTGTATCAATAACTTTCCTGGCCCGACCCATGCTCTTCATCTGTTACTATTAAACAAAAAGAAGATGATTATAGAAAACTCAAGTTGTAAGAGTGACATAATGAATCAGAAATAATGTTCAGCAATAACAAATTGCCAAGTTCGCCTGAGAGAGAATTTAAACCTGAATAGCAATACAAAAGTATTACAAATTCTTAAACATTGCAATAAAAAAGGAAATATTAATTTTTTTCTAAAGCACAGATTCTTGAAAGAAAACTGGATTATAAAAAACCCCTACTCCACAACTTCTGACAACACAAAAACCCATCTATTAGCCTCTTTGATAAAAGAGTTAATTTTCCTTTCAAAGTAATTAAATATCTACACTGGATTAATAACATATCAACCAAAGTAATTGAGAATGTACTAATTTCTCAGGTGCTTAGGATTTCAAGAATTTGCAGCAACAATTTGGACTTCAATTACCACATTAATATACTATTAGACAGTTTTCTAGAGAACAAAATTCCTACTTCTTTCATCAAAAGAACTTTAAGAAAAATTATTCTGAATAATTGAGTAAGGTTGGCAGATCTGCTTTAATTTTCTACACAGTTAATAATATGATTCTGACCAATGAAAGCCTTTTGGAAGTTGGATAGATGATGCGTATTAACTACAAAAAGGAACCTTAGTGCTATGGATAAGAAGGTCCTATTAACAATAAAAAAATAAATATAAACAAAATCACAAAAAAAACTTAAAAATCTATTTATAAAATAAAAATAAATATAAAAGAAAACTAGTTATTCACTCACTAGAATAGCTATAATAAAAATAGTAAAACTAACATTAAAATTAATAGGATTCTGAATAGACTACAGAAGCTCACTAAGGTGATTAAATACATGCAAAGATTATCAAATACACTTCTTGTGTATTTCATAATATTTCTCATGTATTCTGGAGAATTAATTCTGCTCTTTCTGATCAAACAGGTCCACAATCTTAATTATATTTTTTTCTTTAGTTAAAATCTCCGCGAGTAGGATTTTTTCAGTGTGTGGAAGCCTTCAGCCCCACCCACACTTCCCCCAGCGACTAGGGAGTGGCAGGGGTGTTTGGAAGTTTGGGTTAAAAGGTCGGCCATGTTTCCTCAAGAGTGGAAGAAGTTAAGTTGCATAAGAGGTAAGCTCTCTTCATTGTCTTTGGGTTTTAGGTTTTCCAGGTTCAATGTTTGAACTTCTTGAACATTTTTTCTATTTTTTGCTTTAAGCATTTAGACACTAGCAAGTCTATCAACTTTTTTGCGGATTTTAACTTTTTCTTTTCTTGGTAACTTTGCGCGTTTTTTTAGGCAACTAAGGCTAAGCTGCCAGCCGTTTCATTGTTCTTGTAGTCTGCGATGTGTTTTCAATGTAGTTAAGGTCTTAATAATTACTTAATTATGCACTTAAAGCACTTCTGAAATACTTTGTACATATTACAACTAATTGTTTAAGTCACATAACCTTCACAAAGCATTTCTTTAGTTTATTATTGTCTTTATTTTATTCTCGCTTTTGTGTTGTCAGAAGTTGTGGAGTAGGGGGTTTTTATATTTCAAGAATCTGTGCTTTAGAAAAAAATTAATATTTCCTTTTTTATTGCAATGTTTAAGAATTTGTAATACTTTTGTATTGCTATTCAGGTTTAAATTCTCTCTAAGGCGAACTTGGCAATTTGTTATTGCTGAACATTATTTCTGATTCATTATGTCACTCTTACAACTTCAGTTTTCTATAATCATCTTCTTTCTGTTTAATAGTAACATATGAAGAGCATGGGTCGGGCCAGGAAAGTTATGGATGCAAGCTAAATTGTTAACTAAAGCTTGGTCATACAACTCTGTGGAGGTCATGACATATATATATATTTTTTTTTAAATTTGGTGGGCTTATTACTTGCATCTATGACTATGCAGAAACCCATTTTCAAATAGGTCTTTGTGGAAGTGAGAAAATGCTGAGTTTTTGCTGGTCCTTGATAAAGCCAAGGCTCAGTAATCTCGACACTTTCTACATTCAGTTGTTCTATTTTTTTCTCTTTTTACTCACACCGGTCAATACATAACCTTTTCTATGTTGTACTTGGTATGAGTCAAAAAAAAATTGCTTCAGTCTCTTCTTAATAGAATGTGAATTCTGAATTTTCATAACTGCTGCGTTGCGCGTTTTGATCTTCAGGTTATTTTGCAACTTTCGTTTAAAATTCTAAAGTTTTTCTTCTGTTTTCGGCTTTGCTCTTTAGTGTGTATATACACTGCTGGACAATTGCTAAGGACGGATCATAAACGGCTATATAGCGCATAAAAAAAGTAAGTGTGGTTGGATGCCAAGTGAAATAAAATAATGTCAGAATGCCAGGACATTACAAGAAAGACAATTTATTGTGCTCTGAAATCCAGAAGGCTTTGGAACGTGTTCAAGGGACAAACAGGCCATTTTGTGCAGAATACGTAAACATGAAGAAAATGCAATTACCGTCCACAGGCGTTCCGGCGTAAGATGTCAATACGGGATATGGCCACCATGGAGGGCGATGCAAGATTCCACACGTCGTGTCATGCTTTGCACAACATTATCAAGCAGCTGTTGGGGTAATTTATCCCATTCCTCTGTCAGTGCACGGATGAGGGTGTCCTTGTTTATTAGAGGGCATTGGCGGCCAGCAAGACTCCTCCCCAAAGCATCCCACACATTTTCAATGGGATTCAGATCTGGAGAACGTGCTGGCCGTACAAGGCGTTGAATATCCTCGCTCTCAAGACACTCCTGGACAGCGACTGTTCGATGACATGTTGCGTTGTCGTCCATGAAAATGAATCTATCACCGACAGCACCACGGAACATGCGAACATGAGGTAGCAAAACATCATTAATGTATTGTTGGCCAGTCATAGTCTCAGTTGGAAGCACATAGAGGGACGTCCATTGATCATGATGCCAGCCCACACCATGACACGTCATGTCGGATATCGATCCCTTTCCTGTATGTTTGCTGGACAATATGCAGTACCACTATAACGCCAGATCAGTTGTCGTCGACAATCAGACGATAGACTGTATCTACTCTCATCTGAGAAGAGGACAGCAGACCAGTCGTTATCAGTCCAATTGCGATGTTGATGGGGCACATGCAAACGTGCGGTACGGTGACGTCTGGACAATGGGATGCACACAACAGGACGGCGGGCGTATAGTCCTCCTTCATGCAAACGTCTGGCGACAGTTTTTCGGGAGATCCGCTTGCCAGTAGCAACCATAAACTGATTTGCTACCTCACTAGCTGTGCTGCGTCTTTTTGTTGATAGCACTATGTACCGATCTTCTGCAGGTGTCGTACTGCGAACACGACCTCCCCCGTGACGTTTGCAACAATCTCCATTTGTTTGAAATGATTTCCAAAGCCTTGAAACAACACTGTGGCTGACGTCGAACTCCCTGGCAACATCTGTTATTTTTCGCCCTTCTTCAATCTTGCCAATAATACGGCCACGTGTAAAATCATCTAGGTGATGTCGGGAAGACATACTGAAAATTGCAAGTTCGTCAATTGATTCTTTCCCTTTCAACTTTCCGTTTGAACAACAACGATCAATACGCGTCAAATCCTTTATATCTCTTATCAGCGCTATGACGTCACGAACAAGTTCGGCAATCCAAAATTTGCATACGCACAACACGTCTTACTGTATCCCGCACTTATGCTAATTTCCACATTTTCCTGCCTTCCATTTTATGGTTGCTATCGTTGCTATTGTCATCCGTCCTTAGCAATTGTCCGGCAGTGTATGTATGTATATATATATATATATATATATATAGCAAGTCTTAACTTTTTTGCGGATTTCAGCTCTTTCTTTTCTTGGTAACTTAGCGCGTTTTTTAGGGCACTAAGGCTAAGCAACCGGCCGTTACATTGTTCTTGTAGTCTACGATGTGTTCTCAATGTAGTTAAGGTCTTAATAACTACTTAATTATGCACTTAAAGCACTTCTGAAATATTTTGTGCATATTGCAACTAATTGTTTATGTCATAATATTCACAAAGCATTTCTTTAGTTTATTATTGTCTTTATTTTATTCTCGTTTTTGTGTTGTCAGAAGTTGTGGAGTAGAGGGTTTTTATAATCCTGTTTTCTTTCAAGAATCTGTGCTTTAGAAAAAAATTAATATTTCCTTTTTTATTGCAATGTTTAAGAATTTATAGTACTTTAGTATTGCTATTCAGGTTTAAATTCTCTCTTAGGCAACTAGGTAACTTGGCAATTTGTTATTGCCGAACATTATTTCTGATTCATTGTGTCACTCTTACAACTTGAGTTTTCTATAATCATCTTCTTTCTGTTTATTAGTAACAGATGAAGAGCATGGGTCGGGCCAGGAAAGTTATGGATGCAAGCTAAATTGTTAACTAAAGCTTGATCATACAACACTGTGGAGGTTATGACATATATATATATATATTTTTATTTTTTGGTGGGCTTATTACTTGCATCTATGACTTTGCAGAAACCCATTTCTAAATAGGTCTTTGTGGAAGTGAGAAAATGCAGAGTTTTTGCTGGTCCTTGATAAAGCCAAGGCTCAGTATTCTCCACACTTTCTACATTCAGTTTTTCTATTTTTTTCTCTTTTTACTCACACCGGTCAATACATAACCTTTTCTATGTTGTACTTGGTATGAGTCAAAAAAATTTTTTGCTTCAGTCTTTCTTCATAGAATGTGAATTCTGAATTTTCATATCTGCTGCGTTGCGCGTTTTGAACTTTAGGTTATTTTGCAACTTTCGTTTTAAATTCTTAAGTTTTTCTTATGTTTTCGGTAATGCACTTAAGGATGTAAAGTCAGGTGATGCGTAACATCACAGCCCCTCCTTGACAAACGTCAACCCCGCGTTCTCGTGGTACATCCTTTTCCCACTAAAGAGGCTCTGACGACCGCCAATAGCGGTATAACTATACCATCGGGATTAGAGGAAATGCTATCTAACACTCACCAACCCGCTTGGCCAGCGTGGTTAGTTATGGCCAAACCCCTCTAAAATGACTCCACAACTTAAATCTTGGCCCTCAGTCTCCGGCAGCTGGAATGTACCTGGCCAAGGCAGCGGCCAGTACGACGTGAAGGCAGAGGTTTAATCTCCGGAGCACCGGACTAGGCTGCCATCTGATGCTGACCTTGGTTACGTATAATGGGCGCTCCCTATCTTCTGATTCAAGGCTTCTTGAATTGGAAGAGGAACTACAAAGGATCAAGTGGGACATCGTCGGGCTAATTGAGGTAAGGAGAAAAGGAGAAGATCTCATTGAACTGAAAAGTGGACATCTCTTCTACTATCGTGGGACAGATACTGGCAGAACTAGTGGTGTTGGATTTATAATAAACAAGAAACTGAAGGATAAAGTTGTAGAAGTTGAAAGTTCCTATGACAGAGCTGCAAGACTCGTTATCCAACTCTCGAGAAGATACCAGGCTCAGATTATTTAAACTTACGCACCCACCACAAGTCATCCTGAAGAAGAAATTGAAGAATTTTATGAGGAAATTCGTCATCTAAATAATAAAGGTAAGCAGCACTTGAAGATAATTATGAGAGATTTCAATGCAAAAATAGGGCAACGGCAACAGAATGAAACTTCAGTAGGTAAATTCGGTCACGGCAACAGAAACCAGCGTGGAAATACTCTCGTAGAGTTTTCAGAGGCAGAAGGGTTTTTCATCTTGAACTCCTTTTTCAAGAAAAAGCCACACAGGAAATGGACATTGAGACATCCAAATGGGACGACAAGTGAAATTGATTTTATTATGTGTAACAAAAGATTCGTCATAGAAGACTGCAGTGTGCTAAACAAGTTCAACACAGGTAGTGACCATAGATTGGTGAAATGTAAGATGCACCTCAACACTTAACTCGAACGTGGCAAGCTCATAAGACAAACAAAATGTATTAACGTATAACCAACCTTAAAAAACACCATAATGCCTTCAAGTTGGAACTGAACAGATTCTCTGCTTTAGAAGGCCTAACATCGGAAGAAGTGGATATTTCTGAAGTTAACAGAAAAGTAACCAAAGCTCTTATGGAAACAGCAACAAAATTAGCTGGGTCTAAGAACAAGTTGCATGTGAAAAAATTATCAGGGAAAACCAAAATGTTGATGCAAAAAAGAAGAGAGATGAGGACAACTAAAGAAGATGTGACTTCCAAAGTGGAATATATAGAGCTACGCAAGACAGTACGAAAAAGTATCACTGAAGACTTAAGGAAATTCAACTGTGAACTAGTAAGGAAATCAATTGAAAACAACCAAAGCCTAAAGATAGCAAAGGGACATCTCAGTAAGGGAAGAAAACAGATTATGGCACTGAGAAAAGAAGAAGATGGTTCTGTAACAAGAAATAGACGCGAAATTTTGACAAGAGTGAAAGATTTCTACTCCAAATTATATGAAAGGGATGATACATGTACTCCAGACATCATGAAAGGTACCAGTACCAGAGTTCTTTCAGTCCTCTCAGCAGAAGTTGCACATGCAATCAAGAACATGAAGCGGGGGAAAGCTCCAGAAGATGGAATTACTGTAGATATCATACAAGAAGCAAGTGGAGAAATCAAAACAGTACTCGCCCAAATTTTCACTCGATGCCTTAATGAAGGGAAGATTCCTGAGGATTGGAACAACGCTACAATGATCTTGCTACATAAAAAAGGCGACATTGAGGATCTCAAGAACTACAGAGCTATCAGCCTCCTATCAGTGGTTTATAAAATCTTCACTTAAGTTCTTTCACACCGCTTGAAGGTGACACTGGACATGGCTCAACCAAGAGAACAAGCTGAATTCAGGAGTGGCTACAGCACAATTGATCATATCCACGTACTGAGAGAACTAATTGAAAGAGCGTGGAAATATGAACTTCCATTGTGCATGGCTTTTATCGATTATGAAAAAGCCTGATTCGGTGAAACAACCATCAGCAGTTACAATGGCTCTGAAATCCTGCGGTATTGAAGATGCGTACATTAATATTAATAATAACATCTATGAAAATGCAAGTGCAAAGATTCGGCTGTTTGAAAATACAACACACATAAAAATTGGAAAAGGAGTGAGACAAGGTGACACCATATCTCCGAAGCTCTTTAATGCTGCATTGGAAAATGTCTTTCAATCACTGAACTGGGAAAACAAAGGGATAAATATTAATGGAGATTATCTAACCCACCTTCGTTTTGCTGATGACGTAGTCATTTTTGCAACTACCCCATCAGAGCTGCAGAATAGGATCCAGGAACTTGCTGACAAGAGTAAAGAAGTGGGATTAAAAATGAACTTTCAGAAGACAAAAGTGATGTTCAATGCTTTTACAAGAAATGAAGATTTATCGATTGATGAAGAAAAGCTGGAGATAACAGGCACGTACGTTTATCTTGGACAGCAGATATCAAGTGGGGGTCACATTGATGAAGAAATTAATCGGCGTACAAAACTTGCCTGGAGAGCTTTTGGAAGAAACAGCATAATTTTCAAGAGCAATATGCCATTATGTCTTAAAAGAAAAGTGTTTGATCAATGCATCCTTCCAGTGCTTCCGTATAGTGCAGAGACGTGGACCTTAACTAAAAGAGACATACATAATCTGCAGACAACTCAAAGCAGCCTGGAGAGGTGCATGCTTGGTGTAACCAGGAGAGATAAGAAGAGGAACTCGTGGATCCGAAAAATGACAAGAGTCGAAGACATCATGATCAGAGTTAAATCCCTGAAATGGCAATGGGTTGGACATACTGCCAGAAGGACAGACTACCGATGGACAGCCGAAATTTTAGATTGGATTCCAAGGGACAGGAAAAGACCCAGAGGAAGACCACATGGGAGATGGGTGGATGAAATTCGAAAGCATGCGGGATAGACATGGAGGAGACTGGCACAAGACAGACCGTTGTGGAGGAAACTTGGGGGGACCTTCGTCCAGCAGTGGATTGATAATGGTTGATGATGATGATATATATAACCCAAATAAGACAGACCGTTGTGGAGGAAACTTGGGGAGACCTTCGTCCAGCAGTGAATCGATAATGGTTGACGATGATGATATATATATATATATATATATAATTAGTTAATTAGCAACTATATCTGTTTAACGCAATCAGAGACCACATGTATTTTTTTTTCAAACATAATTAAGATTAAGAAAAGAACTGACTTGTTGGGCTTGGTTTGTTGTTATAATCTCTACTCACTACCAGGACCGGGCAATGCTTATGTTACTAGAGATGGCCCAGGCCGAACGCCTCAATGGACGTGGGGCTAGATTTGCTTATTTATTTATTTTGATCGAAGGTTTAACGACCACCATGAGCAACTCAATGGGCTATAAGCAGTCGCCCGTCCCTAATTTAAGGTCACTGGTTCCAGGGAAGGGAGAAAGCCAGTGCCGCAAGACGAACACAACATCCATGCCTAACTGGAATTCGAACCCGGACCCTTCATGGACTAATGGTCATAAGCCAGCGATTAGACCAACTCGCCACCGGGGCGGCTTAGATTTGTTTATATCAAGTTTTTGTCATAGCCCGGGCCCATCTCAACAAAACATCGAAACTTCAAAGTTGTGAATGAGATTTTCAGTCGGCACTGGATTTCTGTCCTCCTGATTCCCACCTCCTTAGCAGCATTATTTGGCCTTTGGCCAGCCTTAAGCCATCTGCAGTCGGCTCACTTTTATGTTTTCACCGAATGACCGAAAATTCCCATTTTTCATAGAGTAGTTAGCAGAACTTTAAATTTTAGTCGCCAGAAAATTTTATAGGCTACTATCAGTTTTAATAGTGTATCTAGGAAAAAATACTTAATTGTTACTTAAAACGCTTACAGACATTTTTGAGTTACGACATGCACGCGAAATACGCAACGAACAATATTTAAGAATTTTAGGGACAGAACAAAAGAGAGACTAACATTCAGTTGTACGACTACCATTTCAGTTGTGCCTAACCATTCAGTTGTACGACTACCATTTCAGTTGTGCCTAACCATTCAGTTGTACGGTTCTCATTGCGTTAGTTAATTCGGTTAGTAGTGTTAAATAAAATTAATTAAAAAAGTGAAAGGCAAAATTCACTTGAGCCCGGGCCCATAATGGATCGGGTTTTAGTCGAAGATCTGATATAAGAGCACGCCCGTGCCCGGATCAGTTTCCTGACTTTTTGTCGTAGCCCGGGCCCATCTCTAGTACACATCGGAACAAGTTAGTGACGATCATGCATTCTCAGGGAAAAAATTAAGCTAATACGCAATGGGTATTTTTTTTTTTTTAATTGTATGTCTACCGACCACCGTGAGCAACTCAATGGGCTATAAGCAGTCGCCCGTTCCTAATTTAGGGTCACTGGTTCCAGGGAAGGGAGAGAGCCAGTGCCGTAAGACTAACACAACATCCATGCCTCACCGGGATTCGAACCCGGACCCCTTATGATCGAATGATCAGAGGCCATAGCTTAGACCACTGCGCCATCGGGCGGCGATGATTTTCTGAACGAAGCACTAATTCCTGTAATGTTACCCGGAGGCAATTCTCTTGTGTGTTCTTCCTAGTTCAAAGAATAGCCAAAAAGAGCGTCCCCCCCCCTCAGTTAGGAGAAAATCAAGAAATATCCCTGAGAGAGTTTAACTTTTGTCAATCCGAACCCCTTGCAATCTTGCGATTCTTAAATTCTCGTAGGGTATATAGTTACGGAAGTTAGCCTGTATGCATTACGTATCCCTACGCTGTGTTTACGTTTGGACTCCTAACGCCTAGAGTTAGTGCGCCAAGTGAAATGTAACACGTGCGAATCATCATCATCGTCAACCATTATCAATCCACTGCTGGACGAAGGTCTCCCCAAGTTTCCTCCACAACGGTCTGTCTTGTGCCAGTCTCCTCCAGTCACTCCCGCATACTTTCGAATTTACACATGGGAATACAACTTAATATATAAAAATTTAAGCGAAAAATGTTGTGACGTCAAAAATAGTAAAATTTAACGCATGAAATCGAAGTGGCATATAATGGCATGAACCGTACAGAATCCTTTCTGAAAACGTTGCAGGATAACACATGCAATTTAATTAAAAACTGTTGGATGACATGGCGATTATTTTAGTAATCTATTCTAAAAAAACAGCAGCTGCAGCTGTTTTAGAAATTTCGCGACACTCGCGTTTTTCTAGCTCGCAGCGCAAAAAGTATGGAACATAAAAATATGAAATTTACATCGTTTGTAGAGAGTTGTTCGAAGAATACGCTGAAATAAACGGTTTTTCGATTCTGGCGATACTTCCAGAGCTATTGTATTTCAAAGTTAAGGTACGCAAAAAAAAAAAAAAAAAAAAAGTGCTATCAGTTCGCGTTCCGGACACACTAACAGCAACAGAACCACGTAACTTTGAGGCATGTAGGGCCAAGGACGAATTTTTGCACCCCGTGGCCCTTTTTTTGAATTTCGAATTAGTTTACGATAAATTAAATTTCACAAAATTCTCTATTTCGCGGTAGGATCCAATTTAAAAATCGGATATATGGCAAACTATAAATCATAACGCATTGCAATTTTTACAGCATAAACTCGCAAATATTATCCCTCTTTTACAAAAAAAAAATTAAGAAAAAGTCATTTTCTGATTTTTAAGCATTTTTGAAAGACGGAAAGGAAAGAAACGAGCCGCTTACTCTGCCTTCAGCGTTATCCACACAGGGAAGTTCTGGTCCCGTGACCGCCATGGTAACGAAGCTATTTTCAGCTCTCTTCTCATTGGATGAAAGGACAGGCTACAATCAAACTGGTAATGATGCAATGCTTAATGACGTAGGGACGCTCATAAAGCTCGGCGGTTTCTGCCGGAATACGTGATTACCTATGTAAATATATAGGCTTTCGCCTCGTATATAAAAAGCAAAGAGGGAAAATGCGAGTGTGTTCGTCAGCGAATTGTTCGACCACTTTTAAATAAGTTAGTAAAATCATGCAATGCATTGATTATGATAAGCTTTCCATTCCAACATACCAGAAATCATTGCTCAAGTTATTACTCAAGTTATGAGGATAATGGCTGTGGAATAAATCTCGCTCCTGTGCCCTGACCTTTGACCCCATTTCTATGATATTCAACAGAACCGGTTCAGTATACCACCGTAACAACACGAAACAGTTGTCGCAATCGAAGCATTTTTAGGTAAGTTATGACGTATAAGGGCAATTAAATGAATCCCGCTCCTATGTCCTGACCTTTAACCCGATTTCACCCATTTTCAACAGGGTTTGTCCCCTACCACATATTAAAATTTCATCGAAATCGGACCATTTTTACGCAAGTTATCGTGCAGACGGACAAAGCTGGAGCATATACACTTCTTCAACTTACAGTTGGAAAGCGTAAATGACCTAAAGAACTGGAAATTGGCATGCGGTCTTAAGGTCCGTATACCTAGAAAAGTACGAAAAGAAAACAAAAATCAAAATGGCGGCTTTGGAACGTTGTCTGCTTGAATTTTTCGCAAATTGTTTGACCACTTCTAAATGACCTAGAAATCTGAAAATTGGCATGCTGGTAGGTCTTAAAGTCCGGATACCTGCAAATGCACGAAAACAAAACAAACAAAAAAACCAGCACTTTGAAGCATTGTCTGCTTGAATTTTTCTCCCACTTCTACATTTAGATAAAAAAATCTGAAAACCAAAAAAATCAAAAGGGTGGCTTAGCTTTACTGTTTCAAAATGCTGATAGGTTTAAAGATAATTTTGTCAGAATCACTGAAATGCTATGAAAATTTCGAATTTTGATTTAAAATTAAGGAGCTCTAAAGCCTGCTCCGTTTTACGTCAAACCGTATGCATTGACGTCACGACGCTGTTCTAAATCGTAAAACAGTTACGGATTTTAAATTACTTTTCTTTCCCTTAATCACTTTTCCCTTTTTTTAATTTTATGTTCAAAAAATTATTTTTATAGATTCATCGTTCGGAGAACGGGCATGATTACTAGTTTCTAAAATAAAAAAATAAAAGTTTGCTGTGCACGAAATTGTTTACTTTCCGATGTTTCGACTGACATTATTATTTGAATGTCTCCAGTTCGCTTCAGTTTCCTTCGTGTATGTCACACTCTCTGGATTCACAAAGTGATTAACACTCGTGTACGAAGTATTCAAGTTTGTCATGTTCTTTCCTCTAGTCAGTTACAAACCTTGGTTACAATGATCGCTTTCGGTTTGTGTTGTATAATTAAAGAAATTAGCATTCCCGCAGCTACAGTTATTCTGCAGGCACACTTCTAGCTCATCAGATTATATTTCGCTGAAATGTTTCTTAATACATTAAATTCTCACGTGTGTTTTATATCATTCGTATGTGTCTCCCAGCGGCAGAATTTTTCTCTTAGCGTACTAACACTGAGCGTTAGGAGTCCGGACGTAAACACAGCGTAGGGATACTGTACCACATACAGGCCAATTTCCGGAACTACTTGACTGGCTGACAACTCGGAACATCTGCCCCTGGTAGAAGTCGGCGCTTCTGGAATTGGAACATCTGCCCTGGTAAGAAGTCGGTGTTTTTAATTCGCTTTAGTGCAATTTAAAAATTTAGTAATCAAAGTTGCATATATCCAACTTTTTGTGACCTAAAAAAGATGAAGAGACTTGATCCTCGTGGGAATATTGTTGTAACATCTGCTTCGGAGCACGCTGCGGGTAATACGCTGCAAAATCACGTATCGTCGACGCAGTCTGATTCTATAAATGATGAAGCTGCAGGCTTTCAGAAAAAGGAAACTGCAAGAAAATCAGCTGGAGTTATCGATACGCATTGTCACCTCGATTTCTTGTTCAAAAAGTCGAAATTCAGCAAAACGTTTTCTGAATTTCGCAGGATAAACTCTGAAACATTTCCTGATTATTATGAAGGCTGTATTACCTCGTTTTGCAACCCTCAAAGTTTCCGAGATATATTGAAGTTTGATAACTTACTGCAAGAGGATGGAATATGGACAACGTTTGGTTGTCATCCACATATGGGGCGCGATTACAATGAAGAAACCGAAGCAGCACTAGTAAAAGCGCTAGATCATTCAAAAGTTGTGGCCTTGGGGGAAATAGGCCTAGACTATTCCAGGAAAAATTTTTGTGCTGCTAACAAACAGAAAATGGCCTTTAGACGTCAAATCCGTTTAGCTGTTGAAAGAAACTTACCGATAGTCATACATTACAGAGAATCGTATGATGACTGCATCAACATTATGAAGAGGCTTATTCCCAGAAATCACAAAATACACATCCACTGTTTCACAGATAACTGGACCTGCGCTGATCAGTGGATGCAAGAATTCCCCAACTTGTTCATAGGGTTAACTAACGTAATATCATTTTCAACAGCCACAGATGTTCGAGCTACGGTGAAGAGGCTACCTTTAAAAAAAATAGTGCTCGAGACCGACGCTCCTTACTTTGTGCCAAGAAATATTAAGAATTCCTTCACATATTCACACCCTGGAATGGTACAACACGTTGCCGAGGAAGTGGCGAAGCTGAAAAACATTCCACTGAACCAAGTTTTAGAATCATGTAGAGAAAATACAGCGGTGCTCTATGGTATTTAAATTAACTTCGATTGATTTACGTATGGTTGTAAATTTCTGCTTTTACGTATCAAGTTCAAGGCATCGTTATAGTTGGAACACCTTCAAGTTTGCGCTGACATTTCTACAGTTTCTGATGAAGAAGAACAAAATAAAACTTTTCTCGAACCAGAAAAAAACTGTTCATTTGCAAGCACGTCGCGTTATTGGAGATCCTTCTTGAAAGAAAACTTCCACTACTTCAGAAGTTCCTGCTGATTGCTCGCCCGTGGACATCACTTCAGCAGACAAACGTACAGTAAACTTACTGGTTCGTCTCCGGAATCCTCGGAACAAAAATGTTCAGGAACTGGTTCTTGAGCTCCCTTGCCCATTGATTAAATAGACCTGTCGATGATGGCCCCCATTCGGTCTACACCGCTACATCAACTGCCACAGATTTCTCCAGGACACCTCGAATAGGGTCTCCAGGACACTTCGAATAGGGACTGCTTCATCAGACAATTCTTTTCCTAAGCAAGTTATGTCTTCCATCATCGACTCCTATCCTCATAGGAGAAGGACCTTTCTCGTTGAACATTCTCATGAAAGTGTTCTCTCTTCGAAAAAGTAAGCATGTTTAATCAACAATTCTTTCAAAAGCACCCCATTTATATCGCAGCAGGTGCTCTCCAATTACAAACATATTTTGAACACATTGTCTCATGCTAAAGGTCATTCATTAATAACCATACCGCTCGTTTTAGACAAAGAAAGGTTCGTTTCGGTAGAAAGTTCGTTATAGGCTCTTCACAAACTCGTATTTGAAGACCTCACCCCACATCTTCCAGAATGTTTTTTTTTTTTTTTCAAGTGACAGATTGTTCTACAGCCACTCCGTTTCATCATTTACGGCCTTAGCCATATCGGTCTTTTTATTGCTATGGTCCACACCAACATTCTGGTGTGGCAATAGCACAATTCATAATCTTCTTGTCTCTTCTCTTTCCGGAGTTCCCGAGATTGCCCGTGAAAACGGTACTTTTCTTTACATTCAACTCTCCTCCCTCGGCACTAACATTCATCTAATCAATATTCACGTCCCCACATCCGACACTTTGGTTCTTCCTCTCCTAGACCGTTTACATTCTCTATCACAATTTACAACCTGTCCCAACTTCTGATCTCATACTCTTTCGAGGGGATTTCGATTGCATGCTTGAAACTGAACTTAATTGTTACAATGTTGCATACCATATATTTGGTATGAATTTTGTAACAGTGCTGTTTTTTCGAATTTGTAGTGTACAATTGTCAATGTACTTAACTTTCAAGATACAGCTTTGTGTTATCATTGTTCTCGCATTTCATGGGAATCTCAACGTAGTGCCCCGTTGAGCAACATTTTCTGTTTCTTGTCTGACCACGCAGATCACGTCAGATAAGTTATTGTTGTACTTACTTGATATCGGTGTGGAATGTTGCATTATAATTCTTAATGTCAGTCTTTTTTTTTTTTCGTGTAGTACATGCATTGTAAGGAGTTTTGATATCTCGTGATGCTCCCTCGTTGATTCTCGTTCCCAGTGATGAAAGTAGACGCTCTGTTTGGGGGGGGGGAACACAGTGTTCAGCGTTTCAAGTCTGGAAGAAATTGCACAAACACATACGTACACACATTTAATACGTCTGTGTTCTTATATATATATATATATATATATATATATATATATATATATATATAACACATAAATAGTAAAAAAAATAATGAATAAAAAACTAACCCTAATAATTGTAATATAGACATTTTAGTTAAAAATGTCTATATTACAAAGCGCGGGTTACTTCGTGTTTCCTAATTGCGTAACTGAAAAATAGTTAGAATTCGCTCTAACAGATTTCCTACCTAAATGTATATAGTAACTATTCAGTTTATCGACATAATGCGGCATTAAAATGAAAAGAGCTACATACCTCGGTAACTTAAGCGTACAAAGGAACACCTCAGAGGGTATTCCTTTCAAAGTTTAAATTTCCAAAGAAACCGCTGCTGTTAGATATCAGCCCCTTTAAACAATTAGAGGATGCAGTCTTCCCAGGAAGTCAGTGCGGCCTTGTTCAGCTGCTATGTACCAAATTGTCACTATGAATGAATTTGATTTGGGTATTCCGAAGCCAGCATGCATCACTGTTACTAGTTCAAGATTCTGCCCCGCGGGGTAACGTGCGGGATGATACGAAATCAAAACAGTCGAATGCGAGCATCATCTATGAGTCCGAAGAACAAAATTTATTGTCTCGGTTCAAAAACACTGAAAACTGCAAAATCATAGAAAATTTTCAACATAGAATTCTTGCAGAAATTACGAATGGAGTTCACAGATATAAATAAACAGCGAACCCGAATTTCCTTTATATAGTTCAACAGCACATTTGTTTAACTTTTTTTTTTCAAACTTCTACTTACTTTTGTTTACAATTATTTTATTTAGAGGAACGCCATTCCCCCACCGTTCCCGCCCACTTTCACCACTGCTAGTCCCCGACAATTTTGAGGGGAGGGGAGGTTGGCATTTTGCGGCTGGGTTTGCTGGTTTCGAACTTGTGAATCTTCCCCTGGTTTCAACCAATAACAACAGTGGGTTTTCCCAGGTTCACGATGCATGTGCTAACGAGTTTGAGACGGCCTATATATATATATTTAATACGCTTTATGTCCTCTGGTATTTCCGCCTCAGATGCGTTAATACCTTCTTCTACATGTTCCTTTCTGGAGCGTTGTACCCCCCCGTCTTACAAGCTATTTTAATGAGTAACCGTGTTCACAGTAGCCTACTATTCGTTAGAGGCGATTGGTTTTGATTACTCTATTAAATATTCACTGTTTAGTCCAATTAGTTCACTTTGCCTCACTGTTTGTGTTGCTCCTTCTTGGAGTAGTCTGATTGTAAGCTGTTATGTAGTGAATTGTAATTTTTTTCGTGTCGTTGTGTAGTGTTTTTTTTTTTATTATTATTATTATTATTCGCAATGCATGAGACAGGTGTTTTTCGGTATAACTTGAATTGTTTCTACGTTTTTCTTTTATTTTCTTTCTGTAGTGTGTAAAAAAAGTTCCACGCAGTGTTTTGTGTTGTTGGTTTTATTAATTCTTTGATGTCTGTAGATTACTCTAAACACTCCTGGGCATTTTTGATGAAAACGTGATGCATTACCATGCTATATCTTTATAGTTAATGAAAGTTTTGTGATGCATTACCATGCTATACCTTTGTAGTTAATGAAAGTTTTGTGATGCATTACCATGCTATACCTTTAATTAATAAAAGTTTTGTGATGCGTTGCCATGCTATATCTTTAATTAATGAAAGTTTTGTGATACATTACCATGCTATACCTTTAGTTATTGCCAATATGAAAGTTTTTGTGAGCACTTTTGCACATTAAAGAATATCCCTGCTGTTGTTCTATCACGCACAATGTTTTATTTTTTCTTACATAAGATAGGTGTTCTTCAGCATGTTTGGAATTTTCATTTTATATTTACTGTTGTAAGGGAAAAATTCTATATATATTTTTAATACGCTTTATGTCCTCTGGTATTTCCGCCTCAGATGTGTTAATACCTTCTTCTACATGTTCCTTTCTTGAGCGTTGTATCCCCCACCCCTCTTACAAGCTATTTTAATGAGCAACCGTGTTCACAGTAGCCTACTATTCGTTAGAGGCGATTGGTTTTGATTACTCCATTAAATATTCACTGTTTAGTCCAATTAGTTCAATTTCTTCAATGTGCCTCACTGTTTGTGTTGCTCCTTCTTGGAGCAGTCTGATTGTAAGCTGTTATGTAGTGAATTAATTTTTTGCGTGTTGTTGTGTAGTGTTTTTTTTTTTTATTATTATTATTATTCGCCCTGCATGAGACAGGTGTTTTTCGGTATAACTTGAATTGTTACTACGTTTTTCTTTTATTTTCTTTCTGTAGTGTGTAAAAAAAGTTCCACGCAGTGTTTTGTGTTGTTGGTTTTATTAATTCTTTGATGTCTGTAGATTACTCTGAACTCTCCTGGGCATTTTTGATGAAAACGTGATGCATTACCATGCTATATCTTTAGTTAATGAAAGTTTTGGGATTCATCAACTAAAGGTATACCATGGTAATGAATCACAAAATTTACATTACCATGCTATATCTTTATAGTTAATGAAAGTTTTGTGATGCATTACCATGCTATACCTTAATAGTTAATGAAAAATTTGTGATGCATTGCCATGCTATATCTTTAATTAATGAAAGTTTTGTGATATAGTACCATGCTATACATTTAGTTATTGCCAATATGAAAGTTTTTGTGAGCACTTTTGGCTAATTCATAGTACTTTTGCATATTAAAGAATATCCCTGCTGTTGTTCTATCACGCATAATGTTTTATTTTTTCTTGCATAAGACAGGTGTTCTTCAGCATGTTTGGAATTTTCATTTTGTATTTACTGTTGTAAGGGAAAACTTCTCCAAGCAATGTTCTCGTGATGCTTTTTATTAAATCCTTGATGTTTGTTGATTAGACTGATTTATCTTAGAAATTCTTCATTAAACTGCTAGGCATTACCGCACTCCGCACTATATACATATGGTCTTTGTCAAGGTAACATATTGTCTGCTCAATTTGCTTATAAAGTTCTTTTGTGCCCTGAATGATACGTAGCACTGCTTTTTGTTAATGTTTGAGAAAATTTTATAGTATATGTGCGGTTTTTCCGCTGTCAGTTTTTAATTCTGTAAACTAAGTATGCGTGCACATATCTACAGCATTTTACCACGCCCAGCTGATTATACGAAGGAATGTTTTTTATTTATTTATTTATTTTTCTGAATTTCACGGTCTACGGGATATACGTCGTCGTGGATTATGCGTAAGAAATGTTTGTTTCCTTTTTCTTAATTTCAGTGTTTGTGCGTTATATACCACAGCGGATTACACGAAGGGAAATATTTTTTTTTTTTTTTTAGTTTCGCGATCTGTGGATTACACAAAAGAAAATAAGATACTTTGGGTTTATATAGGCAAACTTTAAATTTAGAAAATTGTATTTTAAGAAATGGATTTTTTTTTTTTTATTGATTTTATTTTTTTGGAGCAGTGACAGGAGGAACGGGAAAAGAAAATTGTGGAACAAAATGGAATGTAATTTAGTAATAATCAGTTTAGGTAAATAAAAATATAAAGCAGCAATACGCTATGTTACATTTTGTTCGAGCGTCATCACCACACATTTCGTTTATGTGCTGTTCTTTGAAATTTGAATTCGTTTCACCTGATGAGCTGGCTTTTAGATCTGGAAAACGCTTGTCCAGCACTGTTTTAGTGAACCTTTTCGGAAAAACACAGTTGGCCTTGAAAATGCACGACAAAATTTTGGTGGCTAATTGGTTCGCGTCTAGCCACTAAATTTACGTCCCGAATAAAATCTTTTTTGTTTTATTGGAGGTTTAACGACCACCGTGAGCAACTCAATGGGCTATAAGCAGTCGCCCGTCCCTAATTTAGGGCCACTGGTTCCAGGGAAGGGAGAGAGCCAGTGCTGTAAGGCAAACACAACATCCATACCTCACCGGGATTCGAACCCGGACCCCTTTCGGACGAGTGATCAGATGCCATCGCTTAGACCACTGCGCCACCGGGGCGTCATTCTTTCTTTCTTCTGAATTTCACTGGTTCAACGTAAATCAAGAACTGAAAACTGACTAATAGATTTTTTTACGTAAAAACATTATGCGCTCCAAGCGTTCAAACGTAGTGTTTTCAAAACCTTGTGTTTCTCTCTTTGTAAGTGAATGATTATCACGGGCAGTGACACATAACCTTGTGGGGACAGTGGGCTTTCCCCCTAAGTGTTCCACATGACACAGAATCTCAGTATGCATCGTGTTTGTATGTCTTTTTTATTATTGTTGTTTTTTCTATTGAAACAGTAACGGTAAATGTTTCTCTCTGACAGAGCGTGAAGGAGAAACGTCACACTTACATTAAGACTAAAAAGTGC
Organism: Macrothele yani; assembly: GCA_039090855.1. Lineage (NCBI taxonomy): Eukaryota > Metazoa > Arthropoda > Arachnida > Araneae > Macrothelidae > Macrothele > Macrothele yani. Next base: position 17,503,411 of record CM077012.1, read on the forward strand.
CGAAAAATCATTTAACAATCCCATCACATAAAGTGCTGTTAACTGTGTAACACACGACGCAGGAAAGAGAATGCCTCTTCCACTCTCTCCCTCGTGAGCGCTTTTGTGTGAGGGAGGGAGGGAGGGGGGGGCGTGTGTGGTGACTTTTTTCTCTCTTCTTCCCCCCCTTTTTTATGTATTAAACGTTTTAAACATGTAATGTACTGAAACTGTCCCACAATTATATGGAATTTCACACAAACGCGCGAACACTAACACGCATTGCTATGCAAATTAGCCTGGCGTCAGAGCAAGATAAATAGTTGGTAAACGCACGTGGGTTGGTTGGTTAATTAATTTTAATGGCGCAAGGGCCATGGTTGGCCAAAGAGCGCCAAACAAAGGACATCAAAACAAAACAAAATCAATAAAAAACGTACACAAGGTTAAAAACAGGCTGATGTGGTAAAAATGAAACATGAGAGTGAACAAGTTAAAATCTAGATGAGTTTAAAAAAGTCAATATCGCGTAAAAACGAAAATACTGCTTTCACGTCGCAGGCCTCGCCAATAATAACTGCAGCGTAGCTGCTCCTTCGTCCAACAGATGAGAGTGAAAATGACGAAAACGATGAGTACAAAACCGAACACAAGTACACAAAACATGAAGGACAGTGAGACGACAGTTGCACGCCTCACACATCGGGACATTCTCGCCACACAGAAAAAAGCGGTGAGTAAAACGACAGTGACCAATGCGGAGACGTGCAAGAACAACTTCCTCACGACGGTTCTTCCGCAAACTGGACTTCCAAAGTCCGATCTGTGGTTTGATAAAATGCAGCTTATTGCTGCCCTGCTGAGACCACAGGGACTGCCACTCGTCCAGGAGAAATGTCCGGATCAAAGGTCGAAAATCGCGGAAAGATAGTGGCAGCCGAGCTGGCGACATGGAGGAAACAGACCTGGCAGACAGATCTGCCAGCTCGTTACCCCGAATCCCAACATGGCCAGGAACCCAACAGAATCGGACCAGGAAGCCATCACCCTCCAAAGTTCCAAGAAGACGACGGACATCACGGATGACAGGTGAGTCCGTGTCCTCTGGAGAAGATAAAACTTGGATGACGGACTGGGAATCAGAGCAAACCATAGCGCGACGATGTGATCGAGACTGTATGTGGCACAAAGCGAGGTGTACCGCACGCATCTCTGCCGAAAAGACGGTGGATTCAGGCGGAAGCCTCTCAGCATGTGAGGCATCGCCACACACATAAGCGGATCCAACGACATCCCCGGACCTCGAGCCATCGGTGAACACAGGCACGAAATCCGGGTAGACAGACTGTAACTCAGCAAAGAGCTGCTGGTACACCAGAGCAGGAGTGGACGACTTTGGCCACACACAAAGAGAAAGGTCAGCCGTTGCTTGAACGGGCTGCCAAGGAGGTTGGTTAAAGGTGGTAAAACCAATCCCAGACAAGTTTAGACCAGCATCGCGCACTATGGCAGACATCCGAATCCCGAACGTCGGAACACAGGAGGGCGGCGGGAAAACAAGCGGACACAGGCCGGTTGGAAGATGGAACCATGCAGCGGATGATCAGGAAGATATTTCAGTTTCGTGTAAAACTGAAGAGACAGCTGCTTACGACGGATGCATAACGGCGGCTCATGAGCCTCGGCATACAGGCTATGCACGGGAGAGGTACGGAAAGCACCAGTGCATAGCCGCAGAGCCTGGTGATGGACAGGATCCAGAGGCCGTAACACGGAAGGACCTGCAGAACCGTACGTTATGCATCCGAAGTCTAACTTTGACCGAATCAGGGAATGGTAAATGCGAAGCATTGAGCACCTGTCAGCCCCCCAAGATGTTCGAGAGAGGACCTTCAGGATACTCAATGACTTCGTGTACGACACCTTCAAAGACTGGATGTGAGGTCGGAAGGTGAGTGCTCGGTCAAAAGTTAGCCCAAGGAACTTGGCTTCTGACACCACAGGAATGGTGGTACCATCCAGACAGAGACTGGGGTCTGGGTGAAGGCCCCGTTTGCGGCAAAAATGCACGCAAACGGTCTTCTGGGTCGAGAAGCCAAATCCATTGTGGGAGGCCCAGGTAGAGATCTTATTAACGGCCGACTGCAGCTGCCGCTCAATTGTGCGCATGTTGACAGATGCGCAAGAGATCTGCAGATCATCCACGTAGATGGTGCCACGGACCGTCGGAGGAAGTAGGGTGAAAAGATGATTAACATGAAGGATGAACAATGTCACAGAAAGAATGGAGCCTTGAGGGACACCCTGCTCTTGTGGGTATAACGCAGAGAGGGTCGATCCAACGCGCACATGGAACATCCGGTTCTGGAGAAATCCGGCAATGAAGGTTGGCAAATTTCCCCGCAATCCGCAGTCATGCAAATCACGGAGAATGCCGTATCTCCAGGTTCGATCGTAGGCTTTTTCCATATCAAATAACACGGAGACCAAGTGCTGACGCCGGACAAACGCCTCCCTGACAGATGTCTCAAGGCGAAGATGATGATCTGAGGTGGATCGGAATTTCCGAAATCCACTCTGATGAGGTGAAAGAAGGTGACGTGATTCCAAATAAAAAAACTAAACGAAAATTGATGATGCGCTTTAGAACTTTGCAGAGGCAGCTCGTCATAGCAATTGGTCGGTAGTTCAACGGGTTAGCGGGATCCTTACCAGGTTTGAGAACAGGAACGACAATGGCAGTGCGCCAAGATTCGGGAAAGTCACGCTCGTGCCAGATCCTGTTAAACAGGACCAGCAGACATTCAAGAGAGGACGGAGAAAGGTGCTTCAGCATGTCATAATGGATGTAATCCGGTCCGACAGATGTTCGGCCGGACCGATTCAGGGCAATCTTCAGTTCGACGGCAGTCAGCGGGCTGTTATAATCGATAGCGGAAAACGGTCCAAAGGAAACCTTGGACCGTTCAAGCCGCGGCTGTGCCTGCCGGAACGAAGCAGCGTAATTTCGGCTGCTGGACACCGAAGAAAATGCGGCGCCCAGACAGTCAGCAATACCCTGAGCGTCAGCAACCGTTCCTCCACCACTCTCAAGAACGGAGATTTCCCCAGGAGGGTACTTACCCCGAATCTTGCGGATCCTGTCCCAAACGATCTTAGAGCTGGTAGTGGTGTTAATCCCGGATACGTATCGTATCCAAGATTCCCGTTGGCTACGACGACGGACCAAACGCGCGTAAGATTTGGCTCTCTTGAAAGCAAATAGGTTCGCGTCGGTGGGGCACCGACGAAACCTACCCCAAGCCCGATGTTGGGCCTGACGAGCTGCCTTGCAAGTGGAATTCCACCAAGGTCGCGGGCAACGTGGAAGTTTAGTCGACGTCCTGGGGATGGTAGATTCTGCCGCTTGCACAATACAATCCGTTACCGCCGCAACAGCTTCATCGATCGTACCTGAGGTCACCACGTCTGGAGTAATGGTCGCTGAAGCCGTGAATGAGTCCCACTTGGCTTGATCGATAGCCCATCTAGCAAGGCGAGTAGGATGACGGTACCAGTCACCTGCTAGACGGAGAAAGATGGGAAAGAGATCACTGCCAAGGGGATCATCAGACACGCTCCAGGACCAGTCAGGATATAACGATGGCGAACTCAAGGACAGATCAATGGCAGAGTACGAGCGGGTGGGTTCATTAAAGTAAGTGACTGAACCGGTGTTGTGGAGACAGAGGGACGTGTTGGAGAGAAGGGACTCAACAACACGGCCCCTGGAGTCACGAGTGGCAGAACCCCACAACGGATTGTGTGCATTGAAATCTCCTAAGATGAAGAAAGGAGGCGGCAGCTGGTCAACTAAATCTTCCAGATCCGAAAGGCTTACAGCTTCAGTTGGTAGTATGTAGATGGAACACACCGTGAGCAGAGTGTTCACAGATAGTCGCACTGCCACTGCCTGCAAAGTCGTCCGAAGGGCAACCGCAGTGACAGGGACACCATGAGAAAAAACGACGGCCACTCCTCCGCAGGCAATTACGCCGTCCTGGTGATCTTTGCGGAAAAAAGAATGTCTCCGCAGCGAAGGAGTGTCCGTCGTGCGAAGCTTTGTCTCCTGGAGACACACGCACACAGGTGTGTGCGAAGACTGTAAGCCTTTTAAATCGTCAATGCGTGAACGCAGACCTCGGCAATTCCACTGAATGAGCGTGGCCATAAAGAAAAAATGAAACTAAAGAATGAAGACAGACGACTAGAAAGTCTCCATGTCGTCCGACACCTCCAATCCATCGGCAGTGTCTGGAGGTAACACAGGGCTGTGTTTGCCCCCTGTGTTGAGAGGTGGTTTTTGCTTGCTCTGTTTCGGGGAGGATGAGCCGGGTTTCATCTTTTCTGGCTTCTTCTTTGCAGTGCCCTGTGATGGCCGAAGATGTTTTCGGCGTAGAAGAAGGTTTAGGCGACGATGTAGATGTCGCCTTGGATGCAATGCGGCGAGACTTCAGTGCTTCCAGCCCAGCAGCGACGATGTCCTCAAAATCATAAGGACAACGCGCCGGGATGGTCACCTCCGTCTGAACCGCAACAGTAGCCTTCTGCACCACAACAGAGGCATAGGAGCGCCGGCCGGATGGAAGAGGAGCTATCCGCCGCCTGGCCTCAGGGTATGACAGTGTTCAGTGGTCTTCAGGCGTTGGATAGCCTGCTCCTCGATCCACTTGGGACACTGCTTAGAAGACGCAGAGTGGGAACCCTCACAATTCACACAGTGATCCGCCTCAGCGGAGCAGTCCGCCAAAGAGTGTTCAGTTGAACCACAGCGCCCACACTTTGCTACATTACGGCAAATCTGCTGGTAGTGACAGTAATGCTGGCATTTGAAACATCTCAAGGGGTTCGGTACGTATGGCTGAACATCTAGACGCAAGTACCCCTCCTTGATGGAAGTTGGCAGGGTAGGTGAGTCAAAGGTCAGGACGATGTTCCGGGAGGGAATAGACTTCCCATCCCGCCTGAAAAGGATACGCCGAACCCCAGTGACATGTTGGTCCCCAAGTTCTTCCAACAATTCCTCTTCACTGCACTCCAGCAGGTCGCGGGAGTTGATGACACCGCGAGAGGAATTGAGGTAACCATGGGGCGAGATCTGTACATGAATGTCCAGCAGAACGGTCGTCTCCAGCAAGGTGGCACTGTGACGTGGATGAGATGTCTCCACAAGAAGATCCCCTGACGGTAGCTTCTTAACACTCTTTGGAGAGCCCGCAACGGCCTGAAGAGCCTTATTAATCCAGAAAGGACTCTTCGAACTGAGAGACTGAGCAGGATCAACTGAATGAATCAGAAGAAACAGAGCATTGCAGTTTGTAGTTAGTAGTTTCTTAGTGGAGGAGGGTGTCCCTTCCTCCACACGGCGCTTCAAATTTACAGCATGGGAAACACTTTGTGTTGCCATGAAGAATAGAAAAGATTCGTCCGCCGACCTTCCCACCCACTACCGAGCCCAACAAGGGAGAGCCGGAGGTCCGCAAGCCCAAGAGGGCGCAGGACACGGCTCTAGGGATAGTCAGCGGATATAGCAAGTTGGTAGGGCAGAACTACGCTCGGCGCGCACCCAGACTTTCCCGTGCCCGGAAAACACCCCTTTGGCATGCCCACCCTAACCCCAAACTCACCCAGCCGAACAGAACGACAAGCCGCTAGAAGTCTGGACGCCACTCGGCCACAGACTTCCTGACTAGGAGTGGGTTAGCTCCCAGCCTCCCATTTAGGGTGAAGCAGAGGGCAAAGAGGAGTGTCGGCATCTGGAGACATTACAACCCGGCCCCCAAATACCTCAGCCTCCAGCATCCTCATTTCCACCTGTACGGGTCACCGCACACGGCAAACATGCAGGTAGGTCTAAGCTAACCAGCTCCGGAAAAAACAGAAAATGTAACATAAAAGAGGAAAGACAGGGAAGTGAACGAGGAACAAAACCCGGAGCTGGCGCCTCATCACAACCTCAGCAGCCTACAACTGAGGCGGGTACATGTCAAAATATGAACTTAAGACGAAAAAAGCAAAACAATAAGAGAAAATCGGCTCGGGCCGTGGGGACGCCATCCCCCCATCAGCTGGATGAACAGCTGTCCCTTCGGTTATGTAATCGTCAAAGCCGCAGAGGCAATAGAAACCGTCACAAGGTTAGCTCGGGCCGTGGGGGCGCCGCTCCCCAAATAACTGGAAAACCAGTTATCCCCGTGCGGGGAACGCACGTGGGAAAGAGCTATCAGCGGAGGAGATAATTCCCCTTCAGGAAAAGCACGATCAAGGAATGACTAAGTGCAATTTCAAACATATTAAAACGATCCAAATCTTCTATTTATAACGTTTTAAGTGGTAGCAAAAAATATCCAGCTCAGAAACAAACTGGATGGCATAGTAATGTTTCGCTTTGAATGAAACGGCATATCCGGAAGCTCGCTGTGCATGATAATCTGTCTGTACGGAATATAAGTCAACATGGAAACGTGATAATGTCGAAAAGTACGGTTCACAGAGTATTGCAGCAGACACCACTCGTGAAATACGCACGACTGTTAAAGAAACCGCCTTTAACTGCACAGCACACACAAGCTCGATTAAACTGGGCCAAAGACCATATGTCATGGATAGACGAAGGGCTCCAAGTATTATTTATTTAGTGATGAAAAGAAATTTAATTTAGATGGCCCAGATGGTGCGAAATATTATTGGCATGATATGAGAACGGAAAAGCACCAATATTCAGCTGACAATACAAAGGAGGTTCCGTGGGGCCTTCTTTGGATTTAATGGGAAAGGTAATATCTGCGTTTTGTCAGAACGTCAAAATGCTGTAACATACCAGGAACTTTTAAAAAACAGTTTGCTCCAAGCTGCTGCTGAAATAGGTTGTCCTGATTTGGTTTTCCAGCAGGACAACACGAGCATTTACAGAGCAACCTCTACCATGGCTGGCTGAGATCGAACAATGTCAAATTACTGCCGTGGCCAGCTCGCAGCCTGGATCTCAACCCAATTGAAAATCTTTGGGAAATTTTGGTTCGAAGTGTTTATGCCAATCACCGGCAATTTTCAAACCTTAAAAGATCTGGAAACCGAAATCCTGAACTGTTGGTATAATACTGACGGTACAATTATGCATAATTTAATATAAAATATGCCAGAACGCATATTTCAGCTTATTGCGCGTGGAGGAAAATCCATTAATTATTGTGTTTGCCATTTAAATATTCTGTTTTTGTTTCCATATAATTCTGGGACAACGTTACATAGTTTGATTTCATAAAGCTAGAATATTATGTTAAGTATATGTTGTCAACAGCGTTTGACGTGTGTATATTATGTTGCTGGTCATAATACATAATGTTCCACTAGAAGTCTTATTTTCTGCATACAACTCTTTTCGTTTACAAAATTATGTTTCGGACTGTGTTAGGAGGACCTCTCCCATTTGATGGAGATTCTGCGCACTCACTCAAATTCACTAAACCTAAACGGAAAGCACTTTTCTTATTTATTTTGTGCACTGTTAAAAATTGGAATTAGGAATAAGCAAAATGTACTTGTTTGTGAGTACATTCAGGGCTTATAATAGCTCCGAGTACTTGTGTCTCATTTTTGAAAAAGACACGTACTCATTTTTGAGTACATACAGGGAATCAATTGTGAGTATATCTGGTATTTCTAATTTGAAATATATGTACTAAAAAAATCCATATATTTCAAATATATATGCTCTAACTCCTTTCAGTTTCTGTGCCCTTTCAGGCAGGGCACAGAAACTGAAAGGAAGTTAGAACAAATCTAGCGATTCTGACAATACAGTTTGTAAGTGAAAGAGAGCACACTAGATGGCGCCACCGTACAAGCGTACGATTTTGCACATAGAAGGCAGAGAGAAATTTGAGAGGGGGGGGATTAAGAATCGCTAGATTTTTACTTAACATGCTCGTCCGATGAACGGAGGATATTCAGCGATTATTAGAAATTCACACTACCAGGCAGGTTGGAACCTGGGATCCCTCTATCAGCAGTCAATCTCTAAGCCACCCGCGGCTCGATTTCAAATTTGGAATACGTGTACTCCATATATACTCATTTATTCATAGAAACAACTGGAAGTATATTATTCGATGGCACATCTGAAATAATAGATATACTAGTTGTCACATGCTGGGCAAAAGAACCGCATAATTTTATGACAAATGTAGCGATGAAGCGACAATATATTATTTATGAGATTGACACAAATATAGTTAATGTAAAAGCGTACACAAAGTGAGTGCCTTTGTTGTACTAATTATTTATGTGTTTCACTTTACACATTGAGTAAACAATCTCTCTTGAAATCTGTAATATCTAAAATGAAGTAATACGAGATTATATTTATTGCCGCAGTTATTTGTAAGTACGTATGGTTACTTATATTTGAGCATGCCATGTACTCGTTTACGATACGATTGTATTTTAAAAAAAAACCCGAGTAGGTTCAGGTTCTCATTTTTAAGTAGATTTTTTTTAACAGTGTGTTCCTTGTGTCATGCTGCAAATCTGTAAACTTTCTGTGCATCAACCAAGATCAAACATTTAACTGGATGTTATAGCCAGAACCTTTGTGTCATGAATTGCTCTAGAAAAAGTATCCTCAGAAAATTCTAATATTCCGTTCGTAACATTCATTGCTATACACGAAATTGCTGTAATTTAGAATACTCGATTTGTGCCTTTTCCTTTACCTTGAAGAGGCGAGGATGAAAACAGCTGCACAAATACTTTCTTTTGTAGCAGCAAGATCCTCTGTCATAAATGTTTTCAAAATACTAACAACACTAAATTAAAAGTATAACGAAAAGCGTTGTATATGAGTAAGAATAAGATGCCATCATTTTGTTCCTACAAGTATAAGAAGCATCTAAATTAAAGCATTTTAATTTTTACTTGATAAAACAGCATAACTTTCGATAAAGAGAAATTGAAATTAAACATCTTTGTTTGAAAGTTCGGAAGTATATTTCTCCACATAAAAATTGGAATTAAGCCCCACTGATCACGGGAATCGAAAGTGGTGTGCAAAATTATTGCATCACCTGAACAAACCGTGAATTTTAAAGTGTAAGTCTTTGTTTAGATAACTAAGTTTCATAGTTATTTCATCATTTATACGTAACTATATAGATGCGAAATTTAACGGAGATTTCAAAAATGTCTTCGTTTTTCCTGTAACTACTTCAGTTCTTAAGATACATTACAAAAATCATGACCAAGTCGAAATCATTTTGAAAAGGATCATTTATCCAGTACTTAATTTTACAGTAATAAATCGTTTTTGTAATTCATAAGGAATGAAATAACATTTAAATACGGAACTACAATAAAGACAAATTATAAACTGTACCTAATATTTTGTTGCCCACCCTTTAGCTTTAATCACAGCTTTGCATTTTGCTGGCATACTGTGAACAAGGTTTTGTAAAAGATTGGGTTGAACAATATATACGTACATACATATCACTAAACTGTTCTTTGAGATTCATAGGTTAGCTCCACAAAGAAATACAAATTACCAGATAAATTTTTAACTGATTATTTACTTACTTCTGCCGTATCAGACTTCTCCATTTACAGCGATTTTGACACACAACTCGGGCTTCACTGACATCCATCACACGACGTACACAAACAAGACCTTCTACACTTTAAACTCAATCTTTTTCTCATGCAGATACTCCTGAATATGATCCTACCATGACTTCCTCTGCCTTTCCTTCCTGCCACTAGGGCTAAAAAAAATTTCTTAGTAAGCATCTCATCGCTCATTCTTTCAACATGGCCAAACCACCGAAGCATATTAGTCTCCACCTTGCTTAACAACATTTTGCGTCACATCAGACAACTGCTGCACATGTTCATTCCTCACATGAACAGAACGTGTCTTGACACAAACCATCGGAAAGTAACGCATTTCTCCAGCACACAAACTACTCCTACGTTTCTTCTGTAGTACCCATGTTTCACTGCCATACATCAGAGTAGAAACAATTACACTTTCATACACAGCCATGCGGGACTCTCTTGAGAACCTATCCTTCCCGTGAAAACCTCCCAAAGCAGCTATGACTTTCAATGAAGAATTCACTCGCATACTAATTTTACCATCCAATTTGTTCTCTCTATCAAACATGCTTCCTAAATACAAAACCTCATTCACCTGGTCAATCATTGTACCATTTAAACTTATATTACATTCAGTGCTAACAGTTCCTCGCTCAAAAACCATAATTTTGTTTTTTCTTCTTATTTATACTCAGTTTGAATTTCATGCAAACTTCGTACATCCGGGACAACATGCTCTGCAACTCAATTTTGCTCTCTGCCAACAGGACAGTGTCATCAGCATACAGCAATCAATCTGCACACACGGATATTATTACCAAGACATAAACCAGTATTGTACATCTCGGCATCAAGCATGCACGCATCCATAAATATGTTAAACAACCATGGTGACATTACACAACCTTGTCTGACTCCTGCACCAATAGAAAACCATTTTGATAAAGCACCATTCACTCGTACACAAGCTCTACTGCTAGGCTTTTACGTTATTAAGTAGATTCCAAGTAACACCGTATTTATTCAATACCTTCCACAAAAGTATCCTATTTACTCGGTCGTAAGCTTTCTGTAAATCTATGAAGGCAGCAAAAACTTTCTTACCAACAGCCAGGTACTTTTCAATCATCATGCGTAATGCAAAAATTTGGTTAATGCAGCCTTTACCAGGCATAAAACCACTCTGAACATCCCACACTTTCTCCGATGTATGATCTCGTACCTTTTCAATAATGACCTTATCAAACTCTTTCCCTGGCACACTAAGTAAGTTAATATCATGATAGTTCTTGCATTCAGTCTGATCACCTTTTCCCTTACACAAGGAAACAATGATAGCATTCTTGCAATCCCGAGAGACCATTGTGAAGAAATCAATTTTGTGCAAGTATTTCGTTGCAGAAATTAGTCTCTCTCCTTTTTTTTTTTTTTTTTTTTTTTCAATTTATCCAATACTGAACTCTATTTTTAATCGCAATTTGTTCACATGCCCATGTTGACCAACAGAGAAAATATCAGTAAAACTTTTTTGCAAAAGTCCCAGCAACTGAGTATTTGTTATTAGCAAACACGAATAATCTCCAGTTCGATTTGAGCAACATAGTTGTTGGAATTATTACGTTGAATAAAAGCAGGAACAAACCAAAAATTGGAAGAAAAACAAACAAAAAAACAGGTTGAGTAATACATTCAAACGTACTTTATTTAATACTTTATTTCAACATTCGTCATTATTTTTAATTCATTCCCCTATTTTATTTCTTATTCAGAAGCACAAGAACCGTATTAATCAACAAAGCACATGGGCCAGACGATGCATTTCCCCAACGAGAGACCGCATTCGCGAGCAACCCTGCCAGCGAGAGCTGCCATCAATGCAGTCCACAGGGAAGTTTTATTCAAAGGAAACGAACTGATGTGGGAATAGGCAGAGTTTCCCCACATGAGTTGGTTTCAATAGTCCTCAGAGCTGCAAGGAGCGCAGTCCGCCAACGTTCTTTCCGCGCCCAGTGGTGTTATGTAGGAAAAACTTCCAGTTGAGTTCAGAAAACTGCAGTCGTGGCATTATGCTGGAAAAACTTACAGCGGTGTTCACAAAACTTCTCTCTCTTGGTACGGCATGAAAAAATACTGCTTTGGGTAGGGGGTAGGGGGCTGCAGCCCCACAGCCCCATAGAAGGAGCCGCCCCTGCTTACAGTACCTACATATTATTTTCCCCGACGAACTTTCTAAGTTTGGCAGCACTGGCAATAGCTCAGAGTTAAAAAAAAAAAAAGACACGCAGATCCTGAATGTAGCAAGAGCAGCAGTGCATTTTGTGATTTCGACATGTTAACAATAAGAGCATATTTGAGATAATGTCCTGTTAACGATAAGTGTATTTGTGTAGAGCGACTTGTTAACCATAAGTGCATTTCATATAAAGAAGTACAGTATAATAAACACATGTTACGAATTATTATGGCTAACAGGTGATTTCAAGCCAACAAGTGCATATTCTGGTTAGAGTTAAGCTATGTTGAAGTGCCAGTGAAGAACGAAAATAGCTGGTGGACAAATGCAAGTGACCAATGTTTATGTTCATTTATTCATTACTTATGGACCGTTAGTGTTTTTCTGTTTACAATTGATTTTATGTTCACAAGTTCATAGCTTTCACGGTTGGTATTTAAGCACATAGACATTACAGCTTTAAGCGTACGACCTTTCAACCTTAAATCTGAGCATTAAAACTTCAGAAGTAAGCTATATATATTTCATAAGATAGGAAATTTCAGGGAGGGGAATAAAATTTCTAAAACACGTGACTCATTTCTTCGGTCTCAGTACATAAAAGTATGTATAGACAGGTATTTTAATCGTGAAACATTTTCCAAACGATAATTACTCAATATTCGATTTAGAATAAAATCACTCATTTGATTACAGGTGCAGTAAATCCCAATCACGCGATTCTACTTTTTTTTTTTTTTTTTTTTTTGCATTTTGCGATAATTAAATTTTTGCAAAACCAATAGGGTAAGTGCTTTTTTTTTTTTTTTTTTGCATTTTGCGATAATTAAATTTTTGCAAAACCAATAGGGTAAGTGCTTTTTTTTTTTTTTTTTTGCAAATTTTGATTTGACCATCGAAGGTACATAAGAACATAAGAAACATGATCCATCAAAGATATATTCTACCTGAAACTAAATCTATTAAACGGCTTTAGTGTACAATACTTCGCTCCATATCTGGAAGAATGGATAAAAGATCTACATTCAGAATCAACCAACAAATATAACAAACATCTCTGTTAATTTCAAACGAAATCATGAGATTCCGTCCCAATTTTAATTAAAGTCTATCACCCACGAAGTTATTTAAACTGAGATCGATAAAATACCATGTCATCTGAACTGGGTAAGCAAAAACTGAAAATCTGAGTTTAGGATTTCTTATCACCGTATACGAATCCCACAGGCTTTGAAGTGAAATAATGAAAAAAGAGACTTCTTAATCACACGAGCAGTTTTCATATATGATAAGTTCTGAATGCCCAAGTATGAAACACAAAATTTAGTATTACGGATTCACACTGAAGAGCCATTACATTATGACCACCAAACTAATAAGCTGTACACTAAAAAATTTCAGCTCAACGTTTCACCAAAAAATGGTTCAAGTACATAAAAAGAAGATGAATGTTTCACCAAACTTTGGTAAAACCGACAGGACCCATAATGCGATTGTGCCCGATGGTTCAAGCAGGAACTATAATGTGGTTCAACCGCAGTTCAACTGAATCAAGGGCAGCCAGCGTTACACTGCGATCGCGCTTTCCTTAATGTGTGGCGCTGCTGTCGCGCATTCTGATAGCTTGCTGGGGTAGTGTGTATTTTGAGTGAAATATTCGCTTTGGAAGGATTTTATCTGAGTTCTTAAAAGGTAAGTTCTTTTTCTGTTTCAGCTCGTATAGGCTTAGAAATTCGAACACAATTCATGTATTCGTTTTGCAACACGTGAACACATTCATCCATTCGTTTCATAACACGTGGAGGTAGCCTAAACAAGTGAACACATTCATGTATTCGTTTCTTAACGCGTTTATATATCATCGACTGCATTTTAAACGAGGAGTAGTAAAAAATTTGTTAGATTTTCGCATCTAAACATATCTGCTTCGTTTTTAATCTATGCTGTATTTTCGTGAAAGGGTACTAAAAATATATTCCAAGGAAAGGATGGGGATGGTGCATGTCAAAATGAAATTTTAATTAAACCTCTTCATTTTTAAGAGCTAATGAATATTTGTTTAGATTTTTAAATAACAAATGCAACTAATTCTAAAAGAAACTCAAATTCTTCTGATGTTTAGAGAAAACTGTATTGAATTTGTTCTTAATTACTCAAATATGCTTCCTTGTGCCTCTGTGTCGCAAACATTATTACAAACGCAGCTTATTGGTATGTTATACAGGATACTTTATATTGCTCTTATCATACACTAGATCAGCCTTTCTAAGGGCTAATCCAGCCAGCTTTATGCGAGAAATATAATGGGTGCAGAATAACAGAAACAGGGAATCAGCTATTGGGGAGATACTTATTAAATCCAGAAAGCTTCAAGGCTCAAAAAATTCAAAACCCCTGTACAAAGAGAGATTCATGTGGCCAAGAAGTAAATTGTCAGTCAAAACTCAAAATCTAAAAATCTACATAAGCCATGCAAAACTTTTTTTTTTTTTTTTTTTTTGAAAACGCACATTTTGTGCCAGATGTTAATTAAACATTCTGAAATCATAATGTATCTGTATTCAAATGGAATATATGCAAATATCCAATGCAATTTGTTTTTTAAACTGTTGGAGTACACACATCCAAATGTGCCCATCTCCCACTTATCAAAGCTGTGCCCTATCAAATAATGAAGCAAAGCAATGTTATTGAACCCGTCACAGGAAAGATGGTCAGTTCCCTTGCTTTTCCGGTAATGTTTTTATTACTAAATTTTTGTTCAAATTTCAGGAATTGGGGGCCAGGGGAGAGGTTGGAAGTATAGTTTTTTAAGGATTTTTTTTTAATTTGAACTACTTTTCCCTCTATATGTCCAAAATAATGGAAACACCTCGCTGGAAACAGTGGCTTTGGTATGTGCTGCTTTTTGAGTAAAACGAACATGTAGCTACAATTTTGTTTGTAAAAAAGTGTTGCTTATAGTCTCAAGGGTCTGTGTGATTGCATTGTAAATTGGCGTTTGCATAATTTCGTTCCAGGTGAAGGCACAATGAGTGCCCTGTCGGAGTTCCAAAGAGGGCAGATTGTAGGATCCCGTCTGGTTGGTGCGTCGGTAACCACAGTGGCACGGGTATTGGGGTCATGACAGCATACAATCTTCAGGGCACAACATCATCTGCGAGACACAACTGTGGAAGGAAAACCAAACTCACTGCGAGAGACAGGAGGACATTAAAGAGGATTGTGACCGCAAGGAGGAAGACCACGGCGAAGAAAGTGACTGCTGAGTTTAATGCACATCTCCAAAACCCAGTGTTGACCCATACCGTGAGAAGGGAATTGCATACGCACAATATTTATGGCAGAGCTGCGCTTGCAAAATCCCTGGTGTCACACGTGAACATGAACCAGAGACTACAGTGGTGCCAAAAACATAAAACGTGGACTGCAGATCACTGGAAACATGTCTTGTTTTTCGATTAATCAAGTTTCTCACTATTCTCCACCACAGGACGGGTTTCACCTCCATATAGTTGAATTAACAAAATACAGCCAAGAAAACAATTCCGATGGAGTTTTGCTAAAGCAACAAAATAAATCGACAAAACAGCTCAACAAAATTATTTTGTTGTTTCAAACAAACCTTTTTTCTCAGTGTACGTGTGAAGAACATCCGCAGAAGCCTACAACCCAGACTGTCTCCTTCCTACAGTGAAGCATGGGGGCGGTTCCGTAATGGTTTGGGCCATGATCTCGTGGTTTGCAGCAGGTGCCATTACACCTTACACGGACGGATCACTAGTGGTGACTGTGTCATTCTTTTGGCCGACCATGTGCATTCAATGGCGCAGACATTGTTTCCGATAGGGGCAGAGGTAACCCATCTATTAGCCTCTTTGATAAAAGAGTTAATTTTCCTTTCAAAGTAATTAAATATCTACACTGGAATAATAACATATCAACCAAAGTAATTGAGAATGTACTAATTTCTCAGGTCCTAAGAATTTCAAGAATTTGCAGCAACAATTTGGACTTCAATTACCACATTAATATACTATTAGATAGTTTTCTAGAGAACGAAATTCCTTCTTTTATCAAAAGAACTTTAAGAAAAATTATTCTGAATAATAGAGTAAGGTTGGCAGATCTGCTTTAATTTTCTACACAGTTAATAATATGATTCTGACCAATCAAAGCCGTAAGGAAGTTGGCTAGAGGATGCCTATTAACTACTAAAAGGAACCTTAGTGCTATGGATATGAGGATCCTATTAAAACAAAAAATTAAATAATATAGACAAAATCACAAAAAAAGCTTAAAAATCTGTTTATAAAAGAAAATAAAAACAAATAAAAAAGAAAACTAGTTATTCATCACTAGGATAGCTATACTAAAAATAGCAAAACTAACATTAAAATTAATAAGATTCTGAATAATCTATAGAAGCTCACTAAGGTGATTTAATACATGCAAAGATTATTAAATACACCACTTGTGTATTTTATAATATTTCTCATGTATTCTGGAGAGTTAATTCTGCTCTTTCTGATCATACAGATCCACAGTCTTAAGTATATATATATTTCTTCTCCGGTTAAAATCTCCGCGAGTTGGTTTCTTTCAGTATGAGGAGGCCATCAGCCCCACCCACACTGCCCCCCAGTGACTAGGGAGTGGCAGAAGTGTTAGGACGTTTGGGGAAGAGGTCAGCCATGTTTTTCTCTTGTGTGGAGAAAGTTTAGTTGCATAAGAGGTAAGCTCTCTTCCTTGTCTTTGGGTTTTATAAGTTCAATGTTTGTACTTCTTGTACTTTTTTCTCTGTTGTTTTTTGCTTTTCAGCTTTTAGGCACTGGCTTGTCTGTTAACATTTTTGAGGGTTTTAACTCTTTCTTTTCTTGGTAACTTTGCGCGTCTTTTAGGAAACTTAGGCCCAGCAGATGGCTAAGCATAGTTCCTTTTCTTTGCGCTGTATTTTCAAAGTAGTTAAGTTCTTAATAACTACTTAATTATGCACTTAAAGCATTACTGAAATACTTTGTACATATTGCAACTAATTGTTTATGTCATATAACTTTCACAAAGCTTTTCTTTAGTTAATTGTTGTCTTTAACTTATTCTCGTTTTTGTGTTGTCAGAAGTTGTAGAGTAGGGGGTTTTAGAATCAAGTTTTCTTTCAAAAATCTGTGGTTTAAAGAATTAATATTTCCTTTTTTAATTGCAATGTAAAAATTTGGATTTCTTTTTCATTGCTTTTCAGGTTTAAATTCTCTCTCAGGCGAACTTGGCATTTCGTTATAGCTGAAAATTATTTCTAATTATTATGTCACTCTCACAGCTTGAGTTCTCTTTAATCTTCTTCTCTCTGTTTAATAGTAACAGATGAAGAGCATGGGTCGGGCCATGAAGCTTATGGATGCAAGCGAAATTGTTAACTAGAGCTAGGTCATACAACTCTGCGGAGGTCATGACATATATATATTTTTTAAAACAATTTTTGGTGGGCTTGTTACTTGCATCTATGGCCTTGCAGAAACCCATTTCCAACTAGGTCTTTGTGGAAGTGAGAAAATGCAGAGTTTTTGCTGGTCCTTGATAAAGCCAAGGCTCAGTATTCTCGACACTTTCTACATTCAGTTGTTTTATTTTTTTTTTTATTTTTTCTCCTTTTACTCACACCGGTAGATGCATAACCTTTTCTATGTTGTACTTGGTATGAGTCAAAAATATATATATATTTTTTGCTTAGGTCTCTTCTTAATAGAATGTGAATTCTGAATTTTCATAACTGCTGCGTTGCGCGTTTTGATCTTCAGGTTATTTTGCAACTTTCGTTTTAAATTCTAAAGTTTTTCCTTAGTTTTCAGTTTTGCTCTTCAGTAACTAATTTCAATTTACTATTTAGCAGCTCATGCGCAAATTCTAGTTGAAATGTTTTATTATGTTTTATTATTTTTTATTTTTTATTACTATTTTTTTATTTGTTTTTCTCATTTTCTATTTATTTACAATTCACTCTTATTTTTATTTCTAATTTTTAATTTTAGTATGTTTTGGATGCAGCTTTTTGGAGTGTAGTTTATACTCCAGTTTGGTATTGTCTTGGACTGCTTATCTCTAAAAAGTTTTTCCTAGTTGGTTTGCTCAGAATTTGTATGTTTTGGCCCAAGTGGAGTTCTAAGGACGATGAAAGGATTGGAGGTCAGCTCAGATATTTTAAGTCCTCCCGCTCGGTTAGGCTAGCACCCTTTCCCATAGTGTATGAACTCGCTGGCAAAGGTAATCTAAAGTTATGAAATGACAAACGTTGTTTGACATGTAAATCTGCAGATCCTAACCTGTATTCTTCTGTTGCGGATAATTGCTCCAACAAGTTTTGCAAAGCCTACAATACCATCTATAAGCTCACCTGTACAGTCTGCAACCTTAGCTATATTGGCCAAAGCAAAAATCCTCTTCATCTTAGGATAAATGGTCACAGGTCTCTAGTTAACAAGTTCTCTAATTCAGGAGTGAACCCCTCCACAAATGCTAACCAGTACTCTACCTTTGAATTAGAGCATTTCCATACTCATGGTTTTGACAAAGTGAAAATAGAGGTACTGCATATTATCCCTGACCTCTATGCTCGGCTAGAAACTGAATCCCTTGAAATTTTGCAGCATCAGTCTCTTTATCCCTATGGTCTTAATTCCACTCTATCTGACAATAAGCATAATCAGCATAAATTTTCTATACGTGAACTCTTCTTTCTTGTTAATAACAAGAGCTGCACTAGAGGTAATAGAGGACAGAGGTTATTTCGCACATCAAGAAAAGTTGATTTTGCTAACTTGCTAATAACTCTGGAAAGCTTTAAAACTGGCACTAATTTTGTTAAAAATACTTACAAAATACTCAAGTCCTTCAAGCACTCTGTCCTTAAAAGTTTTTTTTCAAATTCTGGAAAGAAACTGCTGACCATGTTGATAAGCATGTTTTTGCTTTGGTTCTAGACATTCTTAAACATATTCTTAAAGAAAATTTCTCTTAAAGAATTTTCCAGTAATTTTGTAACCATCAGGTTTCTAAATAAAGCCTATGATCATCTCAATGTAAGGAAGCTGTTCTACAATAATGCAATTTTTTTTCCCATCCACAGGCACCAGTCTATTGTAAGTTTTAAATATCTTAAGACCTTAGGGTCAATAGTTAAAAACTACAAACTTAATTCTACGAGTTACATTCCTGTAATTACTACACGTTCTTGTGATGAACATAAAGAAACAGTTCACTATGATAAGAATTACAACCATATTATCACCGGAAACTTGAGTTTTGTTGAAAATGAAAAGCTTAGGAATTTATTAGAGTATGGTTCTAAATTTAGACCTTCCTTCATAATTTCCAAAGAAAGGATTCTTGAGAGCTTCACTCAAGATGTTAATAGGTACATTGTAAAAACCAGTTTAACGTACAATCAGCCTATTGAGGCCTTCGCGGAATGGAAATATCACGTAATCAATAGCTTCACTTGTGAGTTGGCAGGTCTGGACTTTTGTTTCGATAGAAATCTCTTTTTCTCTGGAGATGCTAAAAGGTCACTCTCCAAACTACAAGACCTATTTATTTTTACCACTACGGATAAAGCTAGCAATAATTTTGCAATTATCTGTAAGAAGTTCTATTTTGAATTGTTAACTATGGAACTCAATAATAGAGTAACGTACGAGCCCGTAAGTTATTCTACCAAGCAGTTAGAAAATCGGTTTAAGGCATTCTTCAAGAAACTTAAAATTCCACAAACTAGAAGATATGAGCCTGAATTTCCATTTCTTTTTGCAACGGTTAAGTTTCATAAAGATCCTGTGAAGTTCAGGTTCATAGCTAGTGGAGTAAGGAGTCATAAAAAGAAAATAGATCTTGCTTTTGAAGATGTCTTAAAGAAGGTTTTGAAACACATTAGAAACTGTACTAATTTGATGTACAGAGATTTTTGGATAATTAATAATAATGCAGAAGTAATTTCTACTATACTCAAAGTATGTCCCTTAGATATTAATAGTTATGATTTTGAGAACCTATATACTAATCTGCCTCTATCAGATATAATCACTACCTTTAAAGAGCTGTATGCAGAATTTAAACTTAACCAATTTGTTAATGTAGGAGCTTGGAACTCTTATCTCAATTGCTGCATAAAAAATAACCATATCTTATATAATAATACTCTCTATAAGCAAGTGAACGGTATTCCCATGGGAACATCAACCTCCACGAATATCGCTAATCTATTCCTGTTCTTTAAGGGATATAAATTCATTAAAAATCACCCCACCTGCTCAGATAACTACCTTTACACATTTAGATATATTGATGATCTGCTGTGTATCAATAATTCAGAAGTTATAGAGAGTGATTTTGATAATATCTATCCTAGCTCTCTTAACTTATGTAAAACCAACCACAGTAATCAGGAACTTGAGTTCCTAGACTTAAGCATTAAGCTCAACAGAGGTAACCCATCTATTAGCCTCTTTGATAAAAGAGTTAATTTTCCTTTCAAAGTAATTAAATATCTACACTGGAATAATAACATATCAACCAAAGTAATTGAGAATGTACTAATTTCTCAGGTCCTAAGAATTTCAAGAATTTGCAGCAACAATTTGGACTTCAATTACCACATTAATATACTATTAGATAGTTTTCTAGAGAACGAAATTCCTTCTTCTTTTATCAAAAGAACTTTAAGAAAAATTATTCTGAATAATAGAGTAAGGTTGGCAGATCTGCTTTAATTTTCTACACAGTTAATAATATGATTCTGACCAATCAAAGCCGTAAGGAAGTTGGCTAGAGGATGCCTATTAACAAAGGAACCTTAGTGCTATGGATATGAAGGTCCTATTAAAACAAAAAATTAAATAATATAGACAAAATCACAAAAAAAGCTTAAAAATCTGTTTATAAAAGAAAATAAAAACAAATAAAAAAGAAAACTAGGTATTCATCACTAGGATAGCTATACTAAAAATAGCAAAACTAACATTAAAATTAATAAGATTCTGAATAATCTATAGAAGCTCACTAAGGTGATTTAATACATGCAAAGATTATTAAATACACCACTTGTGTATTTTATAATATTTCTCATGTATTCTGGAGAGTTAATTCTGCTCTTTCTGATCATACAGATCCACAGTCTTAAGTATATATATATTTCTTCTCCGGTTAAAATCTCCGCGAGTTGGTTTCTTTCAGTATGAGGAGGCCATCAGCCCCACCCACACTGCCCCCCAGTGACTAGGGAGTGGCAGAAGTGTTAGGACGTTTGGGGAAGAGGTCAGCCATGTTTTTCTCTTGTGTGGAGAAAGTTTAGTTGCATAAGAGGTAAGCTCTCTTCCTTGTCTTTGGGTTTTAGGTTTTATAAGTTCAATGTTTGTACTTCTTGTACTTTTTTCTCTCTTGTTTTTTGCTTTTCAGCTTTTAGGCACTGGCTTGTCTGTTAACATTTTTGCGGGTTTTAACTCTTTCTTTTCTTGGTAACTTTGCGCGTCTTTTAGGAAACTTAGGCCCAGCAGATGGCTAAGCATAGTTCCTTTTCTTTGCGCTGTATTTTCAAAGTAGTTAAGTTCTTAATAACTACTTAATTATGCACTTAAAGCACTACTGAAATACTTTGTACATATTGCAACTAATTGTTTATGTCATATAACTTTCACAAAGCTTTTCTTTAGTTAATTGTTGTCTTTAACTTATTCTCGTTTTTGTGTTGTCAGAAGTTGTAGAGTAGGGGGTTTTAGAATCAAGTTTTCTTTCAAAAATCTGAGGTTTAAAGAATTAATATTTCCTTTTTTAATTGCAATGTAAAAATTTGGATTTCTTTTTCATTGCTTTTCAGGTTTAAATTCTCTCTCAGGCGAACTTGGCATTTCGTTATAGCTGAAAATTATTTCTAATTATTATGTCACTCTCACAGCTTGAGTTCTCTTTAATCTTCTTCTCTCTGTTTAATAGTAACAGATGAAGAGCATGGGTCGGGCCATGAAGCTTATGGATGCAAGCGAAATTGTTAACTAGAGCTAGGTCATACAACTCTGCGGAGGTCATGACATATATATATTTTTTAAAACAATTTTTGGTGGGCTTGTTACTTGCATCTATGGCTTTGCAGAAACCCATTTCCAACTAGGTCTTTGTGGAAGTGAGAAAATGCAGAGTTTTTGCTGGTCCTTGATAAAGCCAAGGCTCAGTATTCTCGACACTTTCTACATTCAGTTGTTTTATTTATTTATTTATTTTTTCTCCTTTTACTCACACCGGTAGATGCATAACCTTTTCTATGTTGTACTTGGTATGAGTCAAAAATATATATATTTTTTTTGCTTAGGTCTCTTCTTAATAGAATGTGAATTCTGAATTTTCATAACTGCTGCGTTGCGCGTTTTGATCTTCAGGTTATTTTGCAACTTTCGTTTTAAATTCTAAAGTTTTTCCTTAGTTTTCAGTTTTGCTCTTCAGTAACTAATTTCAATTTACTATTTAGCAGCTCATGTGCAAATTCTAGTTGAAATGTTTTATTATGTTTTATTATTTTTTATTTTTTATTACTATTTTTTTATTTGTTTTTCTCATTTTCTATTTATTTACAATTCACTCTTATTTTTATTTCTAATTTTTAATTTTAGTATGTTTTGGATGCAGCTTTTTGGAGTGTAGTTTATACTCCAGCTTTGGTATTTTCTTGGACTGCTTATCTCTAAAAAGTTTTTCCTAGTTGGTTTGCTCAGAATTTGTATGTTTTGGCCCAAGTGGAGTTCTAAGGACGATGAAAGGATTGGAGGTCAGCTCAGATATTTTAAGTCCTCCCGCTCGGTTAGGCTAGCACCCTTTCCCATAGTGTATGAACTCGCTGGCAAAGGTAATCTAAAGTTATGAAATGACAAACGTTGTTTGACATGTAAATCTGCAGATCCTAACCTGTATTCTTCTGTTGCGGATAATTGCTCCAACAAGTTTTGCAAAGCCTACAATACCATCTATAAGCTCACCTGTACAGTCTGCAACCTTAGCTATATTGGCCAAAGCAAAAATCCTCTTCATCTTAGGATAAATGGTCACAGGTCTCTAGTTAACAAGTTCTCTAATTCAGGAGTGAACCCCTCCACAAATGCTAACCAGTACTCTACCTTTGATAAATGGTCACAGGTCTCTAGTTAACAAGTTCTCTAATTCAGGAGTGAACCCCTCCACAAATGCTAACCAGTACTCTACCTTTGAATTAGAGCATCGCTTTCCACCGGGGCGGCCTCATGGTTTTGACAAAGTGAAAATAGAGGTACTGCATATTATCCCTGACCTCTATGCTCGGCTAGAAACTGAATCCCTTGAAATTTTGCAGCATCAGTCTCTTTATCCCTATGGTCTTAATTCCACTCTATCTGACAATAAGCATAATCAGCATAAATTTTCTATACGTGAACTCTTCTTTCTTGTTAATAACAAGAGCTGCACTAGAGGTAATAGAGGACAGAGGTTATTTCGCACATCAAGAAAAGTTGATTTTGCTAACTTGCTAATAACTCTGGAAAGCTTTAAAACTGGCACTAATTTTGTTAAAAATACTTACAAAATACTCAAGTCCTTCAAGCACTCTGTCCTTAAAAGTTTTTTCAAATTCTGGAAAGAAACTGCTGACCATGTTGATAAGCATGTTTTTGCTTTGGTTCTAGACATTCTTAAACATATTCTTAAAGATAAAATTTCTCTTAAAGAATTTTCCAGTAATTTTGTAACCATCAGGTTTCTAAATAAAGCCTATGATCATCTCAATGTAAGGAAGCTGTTCTACAATAATGCAATTTTTTTCCCATCCACAGGCACCAGTCTATTGTAAGTTTTAAATATGTTAAGACCTTAGGGTCAATAGTTAAAAACTACAAACTTAATTCTACGAGTTACATTCCTGTAATTACTACACGTTCTTGTGATGAACATAAAGAAACAGTTCACTATGATAAGAATTACAACCATATTATCACCGGAAACTTGAGTTTTGTTGAAAATGAAAAGCTTAGGAATTTATTAGAGTATGGTTCTAAATTTAGACCTTCCTTCATAATTTCCAAAGAAAGGATTCTTGAGAGCTTCACTCAAGATGTTAATAGGTACATTGTAAAAACCAGTTTAACGTACAATCAGCCTATTGAGGCCTTCGCGGAATGGAAATATCACGTAATCAATAGCTTCACTTGTGAGTTGGCAGGTCTGGACTTTTGTTTCGATAGAAATCTCTTTTTCTCTGGAGATGCTAAAAGGTCACTCTCCAAACTACAAGACCTATTTATTTTTACCACTACGGATAAAGCTAGCAATAATTTTGCAATTATCTGTAAGAAGTTCTATTTTGAATTGTTAACTATGGAACTCAATAATAGAGTAACGTACGAGCCCGTAAGTTATTCTACCAAGCAGTTAGAAAATCGGTTTAAGGCATTCTTCAAGAAACTTAAAATTCCACAAACTAGAAGATATGAGCCTGAATTTCCATTTCTTTTTGCAACGGTTAAGTTTCATAAAGATCCTGTGAAGTTCAGGTTCATAGCTAGTGGAGTAAGGAGTCATAAAAAGAAAATAGATCTTGCTTTTGAAGATGTCTTAAAGAAGGTTTTGAAACACATTAGAAACTGTACTAATTTGATGTACAGAGATTTTTGGATAATTAATAATAATGCAGAAGTAATTTCTACTATACTCAAAGTATGTCCCTTAGATATTAATAGTTATGATTTTGAGAACCTATATACTAATCTGCCTCTATCAGATATAATCACTACCTTTAAAGAGCTGTATGCAGAATTTAAACTTAACCAATTTGTTAATGTAGGAGCTTGGAACTCTTATCTCAATTGCTGCATAAAAAATAACCATATCTTATATAATAATACTCTCTATAAGCAAGTGAACGGTATTCCCATGGGAACATCAACCTCCACGAATATCGCTAATCTATTCCTGTTCTTTAAGGGATATAAATTCATTAAAAATCACCCCACCTGCTCAGATAACTACCTTTACACATTTAGATATATTGATGATCTGCTGTGTATCAATAATTCAGAAGTTATAGAGAGTGATTTTGATAATATCTATCCTAGCTCTCTTAACTTATGTAAAACCAACCACAGTAATCAGGAACTTGAGTTCCTAGACTTAAGCATTAAGCTCAACAGAGGTAACCCATCTATTAGCCTCTTTGATAAAAGAGTTAATTTTCCTTTCAAAGTAATTAAATATCTACACTGGAATAATAACATATCAACCAAAGTAATTGAGAATGTACTAATTTCTCAGGTCCTAAGAATTTCAAGAATTTGCAGCAACAATTTGGACTTCAATTACCACATTAATATACTATTAGATAGTTTTCTAGAGAACGAAATTCCTTCTTCTTTTATCAAAAGAACTTTAAGAAAAATTATTCTGAATAATAGAGTAAGGTTGGCAGATCTGCTTTAATTTTCTACACAGTTAATAATATGATTCTGACCAATCAAAGCCGTAAGGAAGTTGGCTAGAGGATGCCTATTAACAAAGGAACCTTAGTGCTATGGATATGAAGGTCCTATTAAAAAAAAATTAAATAATATAGACAAAATCACAAAAAAGCTTAAAAATCTGTTTATAAAAGAAAATAAAAACAAATAAAAAAGAAAACTAGGTATTCATCACTAGGATAGCTATACTAAAAATAGCAAAACTAACATTAAAATTAATAAGATTCTGAATAATCTATAGAAGCTCACTAAGGTGATTTAATACATGCAAAGATTATTAAATACACCACTTGTGTATTTTATAATATTTCTCATGTATTCTGGAGAGTTAATTCTGCTCTTTCTGATCATACAGATCCACAGTCTTAAGTATATATATATTTCTTCTCCGGTTAAAATCTCCGCGAGTTGGTTTCTTTCAGTATGAGGAGGCCATCAGCCCCACCCACACTGCCCCCCAGTGACTAGGGAGTGGCAGAAGTGTTAGGACGTTTGGGGAAGAGGTCAGCCATGTTTTTCTCTTGTGTGGAGAAAGTTTAGTTGCATAAGAGGTAAGCTCTCTTCCTTGTCTTTGGGTTTTAGGTTTTATAAGTTCAATGTTTGTACTTCTTGTACTTTTTTCTCTGTTGTTTTTTGCTTTTCAGCTTTTAGGCACTGGCTTGTCTGTTAACATTTTTGCGGGTTTTAACTCTTTCTTTTCTTGGTAACTTTGCGCGTCTTTTAGGAAACTTAGGCCCAGCAGATGGCTAAGCATAGTTCCTTTTCTTTGCGCTGTATTTTCCAAAGTAGTTAAGTTCTTAATAACTACTTAATTATGCACTTAAAGCACTACTGAAATACTTTGTACATATTGCAACTAATTGTTTATGTCATATAACTTTCACAAAGCTTTTCTTTAGTTAATTGTTGTCTTTAACTTATTCTCGTTTTTGTGTTGTCAGAAGTTGTAGAGTAGGGGGTTTTAGAATCAAGTTTTCTTTCAAAAATCTGAGGTTTAAAGAATTAATATTTCCTTTTTTAATTGCAATGTAAAAATTTGGATTTCTTTTTCATTGCTTTTCAGGTTTAAATTCTCTCTCAGGCGAACTTGGCATTTCGTTATAGCTGAAAATTATTTCTAATTATTATGTCACTCTCACAGCTTGAGTTCTCTTTAATCTTCTTCTCTCTGTTTAATAGTAACAGATGAAGAGCATGGGTCGGGCCATGAAGCTTATGGATGCAAGCGAAATTGTTAACTAGAGCTAGGTCATACAACTCTGCGGAGGTCATGACATATATATATTTTTTAAAACAATTTTTGGTGGGCTTGTTACTTGCATCTATGGCTTTGCAGAAACCCATTTCCAACTAGGTCTTTGTGGAAGTGAGAAAATGCAGAGTTTTTGCTGGTCCTTGATAAAGCCAAGGCTCAGTATTCTCGACACTTTCTACATTCAGTTGTTGTTTTTTTTTTTTTTTTTTTTTTTTTTCTCCTTTTACTCACACCGGTAGATGCATAACCTTTTCTATGTTGTACTTGGTATGAGTCAAAAATATATATTTTTTTTTTGCTTAGGTCTCTTCTTAATAGAATGTGAATTCTGAATTTTCATAACTGCTGCGTTGCGCGTTTTGATCTTCAGGTTATTTTGCAACTTTCGTTTTAAATTCTAAAGTTTTTCCTTAGTTTTCAGTTTTGCTCTTCAGTAACTAATTTCAATTTACTATTTAGCAGCTCATGCGCAAATTCTAGTTGAAATGTTTTATTATGTTTTATTATTTTTTATTTTTTATTACTATTTTTTATTTGTTTTTCTCATTTTCTATTTATTTACAATTCACTCTTATTTTTATTTCTAATTTTTAATTTTAGTATGTTTTGGATGCAGCTTTTTGGAGTGTAGTTTATACTCCAGTTTGGTATTTTCTTGGACTGCTTATCTCTAAAAAGTTTTTCCTAGTTGGTTTGCTCAGAATTTGTATGTTTTGGCCCAAGTGGAGTTCTAAGGACGATGAAAGGATTGGAGGTCAGCTCAGATATTTTAAGTCCTCCCGCTCGGTTAGGCTAGCACCCTTTCCCATAGTGTATGAACTCGCTGGCAAAGGTAATCTAAAGTTATGAAATGACAAACGTTGTTTGACATGTAAATCTGCAGATCCTAACCTGTATTCTTCTGTTGCGGATAATTGCTCCAACAAGTTTTGCAAAGCCTACAATACCATCTATAAGCTCACCTGTACAGTCTGCAACCTTAGCTATATTGGCCAAAGCAAAAATCCTCTTCATCTTAGGATAAATGGTCACAGGTCTCTAGTTAACAAGTTCTCTAATTCAGGAGTGAACCCCTCCACAAATGCTAACCAGTACTCTACCTTTGAATTAGAGCATTTCCATACTCATGGTTTTGACAAAGTGAAAATAGAGGTACTGCATATTATCCCTGACCTCTATGCTCGGCTAGAAACTGAATCCCTTGAAATTTTGCAGCATCAGTCTCTTTATCCCTATGGTCTTAATTCCACTCTATCTGACAATAAGCATAATCAGCATAAATTTTCTATACGTGAACTCTTCTTTCTTGTTAATAACAAGAGCTGCACTAGAGGTAATAGAGGACAGAGGTTATTTCGCACATCAAGAAAAGTTGATTTTGCTAACTTGCTAATAACTCTGGAAAGCTTTAAAACTGGCACTAATTTTGTTAAAAATACTTACAAAATACTCAAGTCCTTCAAGCACTCTGTCCTTAAAAGTTTTTTTCAAATTCTGGAAAGAAACTGCTGACCATGTTGATAAGCATGTTTTTGCTTTGGTTCTAGACATTCTTAAACATATTCTTAAAGATAAAATTTCTCTTAAAGAATTTTCCAGTAATTTTGTAACCATCAGGTTTCTAAATAAAGCCTATGATCATCTCAATGTAAGGAAGCTGTTCTACAATAATGCAATTTTTTTCCCATCCACAGGCACCAGTCTATTGTAAGTTTTAAATATGTTAAGACCTTAGGGTCAATAGTTAAAAACTACAAACTTAATTCTACGAGTTACATTCCTGTAATTACTACACGTTCTTGTGATGAACATAAAGAAACAGTTCACTATGATAAGAATTACAACCATATTATCACCGGAAACTTGAGTTTTGTTGAAAATGAAAAGCTTAGGAATTTATTAGAGTATGGTTCTAAATTTAGACCTTCCTTCATAATTTCCAAAGAAAGGATTCTTGAGAGCTTCACTCAAGATGTTAATAGGTACATTGTAAAAACCAGTTTAACATACAATCAGCCTATTGAGGCCTTCGCGGAATGGAAATATCACGTAATCAATAGCTTCACTTGTGAGTTGGCAGGTCTGGACTTTTGTTTCGATAGAAATCTCTTTTCTCTGGAGATGCTAAAAGGTCACTCTCCAAACTACAAGACCTATTTATTTTTACCACTACGGATAAAGCTAGCAATAATTTTGCAATTATCTGTAAGAAGTTCTATTTTGAATTGTTAACTATGGAACTCAATAATAGAGTAACGTACGAGCCCGTAAGTTATTCTACCAAGCAGTTAGAAAATCGGTTTAAGGCATTCTTCAAGAAACTTAAAATTCCACAAACTAGAAGATATGAGCCTGAATTTCCATTTCTTTTTGCAACGGTTAAGTTTCATAAAGATCCTGTGAAGTTCAGGTTCATAGCTAGTGGAGTAAGGAGTCATAAAAAGAAAATAGATCTTGCTTTTGAAGATGTCTTAAAGAAGGTTTTGAAACACATTAGAAACTGTACTAATTTGATGTACAGAGATTTTTGGATAATTAATAATAATGCAGAAGTAATTTCTACTATACTCAAAGTATGTCCCTTAGATATTAATAGTTATGATTTTGAGAACCTATATACTAATCTGCCTCTATCAGATATAATCACTACCTTTAAAGAGCTGTATGCAGAATTTAAACTTAACCAATTTGTTAATGTAGGAGCTTGGAACTCTTATCTCAATTGCTGCATAAAAAATAACCATATCTTATATAATAATACTCTCTATAAGCAAGTGAACGGTATTCCCATGGGAACATCAACCTCCACGAATATTGCTAATCTATTCCTGTTCTTTAAGGGATATAAATTCATTAAAAATCACCCCACCTGCTCAGATAACTACCTTTACACATTTAGATATATTGATGATCTGCTGTGTATCAATAATTCAGAAGTTATAGAGAGTGATTTTGATAATATCTATCCTAGCTCTCTTAACTTATGTAAAACCAACCACAGTAATCAGGAACTTGAGTTCCTAGACTTAAGCATTAAGCTCAACAGAGGTAACCCATCTATTAGCCTCTTTGATAAAAGAGTTAATTTTCCTTTCAAAGTAATTAAATATCTACACTGGAATAATAACATATCAACCAAAGTAATTGAGAATGTACTAATTTCTCAGGTCCTAAGAATTTCAAGAATTTGCAGCAACAATTTGGACTTCAATTACCACATTAATATACTATTAGATAGTTTTCTAGAGAACGAAATTCCTTCTTCTTTTATCAAAAGAACTTTAAGAAAAATTATTCTGAATAATAGAGTAAGGTTGGCAGATCTGCTTTAATTTTCTACACAGTTAATAATATGATTCTGACCAATCAAAGCCGTAAGGAAGTTGGCTAGAGGATGCCTATTAACTACTAAAAGGAACCTTAGTGCTATGGATATGAAGGTCCTATTAAAACAAAAAATTAAATAATATAGACAAAATCACAAAAAAGCTTAAAAATCTGTTTATAAAAGAAAATAAAAACAAATAAAAAAGAAAACTAGGTATTCACTCACTAGGATAGCTATACTAAAAATAGCAAAACTAACATTAAAATTAATAAGATTCTGAATAATCTATAGAAGCTCACTAAGGTGATTTAATACATGCAAAGATTATTAAATACACCACTTGTGTATTTTATAATATTTCTCATGTATTCTGGAGAGTTAATTCTGCTCTTTCTGATCATACAGATCCACAGTCTTAAGTATATATATATTTCTTCTCCGGTTAAAATCTCCGCGAGTTGGTTTCTTTCAGTATGAGGAGGCCATCAGCCCCACCCACACTGTCCCCCAGTGACTAGGGAGTGGCAGAAGTGTTAGGACGTTTGGGGAAGAGGTCAGCCATGATTTTTCTCTTGTGTGGAGAAAGTTTAGTTGCATAAGAGGTAAGCTCTCTTCCTTGTCTTTGGGTTTTAGGTTTTATAAGTTCAATGTTTGTACTTCTTGTACTTTTTTCTCTGTTGTTTTTTGCTTTTCAGCTTTTAGGCACTGGCTTGTCTGTTAACATTTTTGCGGGTTTTAACTCTTTCTTTTCTTGGTAACTTTGCGCGTCTTTTAGGAAACTTAGGCCCAGCAGATGGCTAAGCATAGTTCCTTTTCTTTGCGCTGTATTTTCAAAGTAGTTAAGTTCTTAATAACTACTTAATTATGCACTTAAAGCACTACTGAAATACTTTGTACATATTGCAACTAATTGTTTATGTCATATAACTTTCACAAAGCTTTTCTTTAGTTAATTGTTGTCTTTAACTTATTCTCGTTTTTGTGTTGTCAGAAGTTGTAGAGTAGGGGGTTTTAGAATCAAGTTTTCTTTCAAAAATCTGAGGTTTAAAGAATTAATATTTCCTTTTTTAATTGCAATGTAAAAATTTGGATTTCTTTTTCATTGCTTTTCAGGTTTAAATTCTCTCTCAGGCGAACTTGGCATTTCGTTATAGCTGAAAATTATTTCTAATTATTATGTCACTCTCACAGCTTGAGTTCTCTTTAATCTTCTTCTCTCTGTTTAATAGTAACAGATGAAGAGCATGGGTCAGGGCCATGAAGCTTATGGATGCAAGCGAAATTGTTAACTAGAGCTAGGTCATACAACTCTGCGGAGGTCATGACATATATATATTTTTTAAAACAATTTTTGGTGGGCTTGTTACTTGCATCTATGGCTTTGCAGAAACCCATTTCCAACTAGGTCTTTGTGGAAGTGAGAAAATGCAGAGTTTTTGCTGGTCCTTGATAAAGCCAAGGCTCAGTATTCTCGACACTTTCTACATTCAGTTGTTTTTTTTTTTTTTATTTTTTCTCCTTTTACTCACACCGGTAGATGCATAACCTTTTCTATGTTGTACTTGGTATGAGTCAAAAATATATATTTTTTTTTTTTTGCTTAGGTCTCTTCTTAATAGAATGTGAATTCTGAATTTTCATAACTGCTGCGTTGCGCGTTTTGATCTTCAGGTTATTTTGCAACTTTCGTTTTAAATTCTAAAGTTTTTCCTTAGTTTTCAGTTTTGCTCTTCAGTAACTAATTTCAATTTACTATTTAGCAGCTCATGCGCAAATTCTAGTTGAAATGTTTTATTATGTTTTATTATTTTTTATTTTTTATTACTATTTTTTTATTTGTTTTTATCATTTTCTATTTATTTACAATTCACTCTTATTTTTATTTCTAATTTTTAATTTTAGTATGTTTTGGATGCAGCTTTTTGGAGTGTAGTTTATACTCCAGTTTGGTATTTTCTTGGACTGCTTATCTCTAAAAAGTTTTTCCTAGTTGGTTTGCTCAGAATTTGTATGTTTTGGCCCAAGTGGAGTTCTAAGGACGATGAAAGGATTGGAGGTCAGCTCAGATATTTTAAGTCCTCCCGCTCGGTTAGGCTAGCACCCTTTCCCATAGTGTATGAACTCGCTGGCAAAGGTAATCTAAAGTTATGAAATGACAAACGTTGTTTGACATGTAAATCTGCAGATCCTAACCTGTATTCTTCTGTTGCGGATAATTGCTCCAACAAGTTTTGCAAAGCCTACAATACCATCTATAAGCTCACCGGTACAGTCTGCAACCTTAGCTATATTGGCCAAAGCAAAAATCCTCTTCATCTTAGGATAAATGGTCACAGGTCTCTAGTTAACAAGTTCTCTAATTCAGGAGTGAACCCCTCCACAAATGCTAACCAGTACTCTACCTTTGAATTAGAGCATTTCCATACTCATGGTTTTGACAAAGTGAAAATAGAGGTACTGCATATTATCCCTGACCTCTATGCTCGGCTAGAAACTGAATCCCTTGAAATTTTGCAGCATCAGTCTCTTTATCCCTATGGTCTTAATTCCACTCTATCTGACAATAAGCATAATCAGCATAAATTTTCTATACGTGAACTCTTCTTTCTTGTTAATAACAAGAGCTGCACTAGAGGTAATAGAGGACAGAGGTTATTTCGCACATCAAGAAAAGTTGATTTTGCTAACTTGCTAATAACTCTGGAAAGCTTTAAAACTGGCACTAATTTTGTTAAAAATACTTACAAAATACTCAAGTCCTTCAAGCACTCTGTCCTTAAAAGTTTTTTCAAATTCTGGAAAGAAACTGCTGACCATGTTGATAAGCATGTTTTTGCTTTGGTTCTAGACATTCTTAAACATATTCTTAAAGATAAAATTTCTCTTAAAGAATTTTCCAGTAATTTTGTAACCATCAGGTTTCTAAATAAAGCCTATGATCATCTCAATGTAAGGAAGCTGTTCTACAATAATGCAATTTTTTTCCCATCCACAGGCACCAGTCTATTGTAAGTTTTAAATATGTTAAGACCTTAGGGTCAATAGTTAAAAACTACAAACTTAATTCTACGAGTTACATTCCTGTAATTACTACACGTTCTTGTGATGAACATAAAGAAACAGTTCACTATGATAAGAATTACAACCATATTATCACCGGAAACTTGAGTTTTGTTGAAAATGAAAAGCTTAGGAATTTATTAGAGTATGGTTCTAAATTTAGACCTTCCTTCATAATTTCCAAAGAAAGGATTCTTGAGAGCTTCACTCAAGATGTTAATAGGTACATTGTAAAAACCAGTTTAACATACAATCAGCCTATTGAGGCCTTCGCGGAATGGAAATATCACGTAATCAATAGCTTCACTTGTGAGTTGGCAGGTCTGGACTTTTGTTTCGATAGAAATCTCTTTTTCTCTGGAGATGCTAAAAGGTCACTCTCCAAACTACAAGACCTATTTATTTTTACCACTACGGATAAAGCTAGCAATAATTTTGCAATTATCTGTAAGAAGTTCTATTTTGAATTGTTAACTATGGAACTCAATAATAGAGTAACGTACGAGCCCGTAAGTTATTCTACCAAGCAGTTAGAAAATCGGTTTAAGGCATTCTTCAAGAAACTTAAAATTCCACAAACTAGAAGATATGAGCCTGAATTTCCATTTCTTTTTGCAACGGTTAAGTTTCATAAAGATCCTGTGAAGTTCAGGTTCATAGCTAGTGGAGTAAGGAGTCATAAAAAGAAAATAGATCTTGCTTTTGAAGATGTCTTAAAGAAGGTTTTGAAACACATTAGAAACTGTACTAATTTGATGTACAGAGATTTTTGGATAATTAATAATAATGCAGAAGTAATTTCTACTATACTCAAAGTATGTCCCTTAGATATTAATAGTTATGATTTTGAGAACCTATATACTAATCTGCCTCTATCAGATATAATCACTACCTTTAAAGAGCTGTATGCAGAATTTAAACTTAACCAATTTGTTAATGTAGGAGCTTGGAACTCTTATCTCAATTGCTGCATAAAAAATAACCATATCTTATATAATAATACTCTCTATAAGCAAGTGAACGGTATTCCCATGGGAACATCAACCTCCACGAATATCGCTAATCTATTCCTGTTCTTTAAGGGATATAAATTCATTAAAAATCACCCCACCTGCTCAGATAACTACCTTTACACATTTAGATATATTGATGATCTGCTGTGTATCAATAATTCAGAAGTTATAGAGAGTGATTTTGATAATATCTATCCTAGCTCTCTTAACTTATGTAAAACCAACCACAGTAATCAGGAACTTGAGTTCCTAGACTTAAGCATTAAGCTCAACAGAGGTAACCCATCTATTAGCCTCTTTGATAAAAGAGTTAATTTTCCTTTCAAAGTAATTAAATATCTACACTGGAATAATAACATATCAACCAAAGTAATTGAGAATGTACTAATTTCTCAGGTCCTAAGAATTTCAAGAATTTGCAGCAACAATTTGGACTTCAATTACCACATTAATATACTATTAGATAGTTTTCTAGAGAACGAAATTCCTTCTTCTTATCAAAAGAACTTTAAGAAAAATTATTCTGAATAATAGAGTAAGGTTGGCAGATCTGCTTTAATTTTCTACACAGTTAATAATATGATTCTGACCAATCAAAGCCGTAAGGAAGTTGGCTAGAGGATGCCTATTAACTACTAAAAGGAACCTTAGTGCTATGGATATGAAGGTCCTATTAAAACAAAAAATTAAATAATATAGACAAAATCACAAAAAAAGCTTAAAAATCTGTTTATAAAAGAAAATAAAAACAAATAAAAAAGAAAACTAGTTATTCACTCACTAGGATAGCTATACTAAAAATAGCAAAACTAACATTAAAATTAATAAGATTCTGAATAATCTATAGAAGCTCACTAAGGTGATTTAATACATGCAAAGATTATTAAATACACCACTTGTGTATTTTATAATATTTCTCATGTATTCTGGAGAGTTAATTCTGCTCTTTCTGATCATACAGATCCACAGTCTTAAGTATATATATATTTCTTCTCCGGTTAAAATCTCCGCGAGTTGGTTTCTTTCAGTATGAGGAGGCCATCAGCCCCACCCACACTGCCCCCCAGTGACTAGGGAGTGGCAGAAGTGTTAGGACGTTTGGGGAAGAGGTCAGCCATGTTTTTCTCTTGTGTGGAGAAAGTTTAGTTGCATAAGAGGTAAGCTCTCTTCCTTGTCTTTGGGTTTTAGGTTTTATAAGTTCAATGTTTGTACTTCTTGTACTTTTTTCTCTGTTGTTTTTTGCTTTTCAGCTTTTAGGCACTGGCTTGTCTGTTAACATTTTTGCGGGTTTTAACTCTTTCTTTTCTTGGTAACTTTGCGCGTCTTTTAGGAAACTTAGGCCCAGCAGATGGCTAAGCATAGTTCCTTTTCTTTGCGCTGTATTTTCAAAGTAGTTAAGTTCTTAATAACTACTTAATTATGCACTTAAAGCACTACTGAAATACTTTGTACATATTGCAACTAATTGTTTATGTCATATAACTTTCACAAAGCTTTTCTTTAGTTAATTGTTGTCTTTAACTTATTCTCGTTTTTGTGTTGTCAGAAGTTGTAGAGTAGGGGTTTTAGAATCAAGTTTTCTTTCAAAAATCTGAGGTTTAAAGAATTAATATTTCCTTTTTAATTGCAATGTAAAAATTTGGATTTCTTTTTCATTGCTTTTCAGGTTTAAATTCTCTCTCAGGCGAACTTGGCATTTCGTTATAGCTGAAAATTATTTCTAATTATTATGTCACTCTCACAGCTTGAGTTCTCTTTAATCTTCTTCTCTCTGTTTAATAGTAACAGATGAAGAGCATGGGTCGGGCCATGAAGCTTATGGATGCAAGCGAAATTGTTAACTAGAGCTAGGTCATACAACTCTGCGGAGGTCATGACATATATATATTTTTTAAAACAATTTTTGGTGGGCTTGTTACTTGCATCTATGGCTTTGCAGAAACCCATTTCCAACTAGGTCTTTGTGGAAGTGAGAAAATGCAGAGTTTTTGCTGGTCCTTGATAAAGCCAAGGCTCAGTATTCTCGACACTTTCTACATTCAGTTGTTTTATTTTTTTTTTATTTTTTCTCCTTTTACTCACACCGGTAGATGCATAACCTTTTCTATGTTGTACTTGGTATGAGTCAAAAATATATATATTTTTTTTGCTTAGGTCTCTTCTTAATAGAATGTGAATTCTGAATTTTCATAACTGCTGCGTTGCGCGTTTTGATCTTCAGGTTATTTTGCAACTTTCGTTTTAAATTCTAAAGTTTTTCCTTAGTTTTCAGTTTTGCTCTTCAGTAACTAATTTCAATTTACTATTTAGCAGCTCATGCGCAAATTCTAGTTGAAATGTTTTATTATGTTTTATTATTTTTTATTACTATTTTTTTATTTGTTTTTCTCATTTTCTATTTATTTACAATTCACTCTTATTTTTATTTCTAATTTTTAATTTTAGTATGTTTTGGATGCAGCTTTTTGGAGTGTAGTTTATACTCGAGTTTGGTATTTTCTTGGACTGCTTATCTCTAAAAAGTTTTTCCTAGTTGGTTTGCTCAGAATTTGTATGTTTTGGCCCAAGTGGAGTTCTAAGGACGATGAAAGGATTGGAGGTCAGCTCAGATATTTTAAGTCCTCCCGCTCGGTTAGGCTAGCACCCTTTCCCATAGTGTATGAACTCGCTGGCAAAGGTAATCTAAAGTTATGAAATGACAAACGTTGTTTGACATGTAAATCTGCAGATCCTAACCTGTATTCTTCTGTTGCGGATAATTGCTCCAACAAGTTTTGCAAAGCCTACAATACCATCTATAAGCTCACCTGTACAGTCTGCAACCTTAGCTATATTGGCCAAAGCAAAAATCCTCTTCATCTTAGGATAAATGGTCACAGGTCTCTAGTTAACAAGTTCTCTAATTCAGGAGTGAACCCCTCCACAAATGCTAACCAGTACTCTACCTTTGAATTAGAGCATTTCCATACTCATGGTTTTGGTTTTTTTTTTTTTTTTTTTTTTTTTTTTTTTTTTTTGGAGGTTTAACGACCACCGTGAGCAACTCAATGGGCTATAAGCAGTCGCCCGTCCCTAATTTAGGGTCACTGGTTCCAGGGAAGGGAGAGAGCCAGTGCCGTAAGACATAAACAACATCCATGCCTCACCGGGATTCGAACCCGGACCCCGTTCGGACGAATGATCAGAGGCCATCGCTTAGACCACTGCGCCACCGGGGCGGCCTCATGGTTTTGACAAAGTGAAAATAGAGGTACTGCATATTATCCCTGACCTCTATGCTCGGCTAGAAACTGAATCCCTTGAAATTTTGCAGCATCAGTCTCTTTATCCCTATGGTCTTAATTCCACTCTATCTGACAATAAGCATAATCAGCATAAATTTTCTATACGTGAACTCTTCTTTCTTGTTAATAACAAGAGCTGCACTAGAGGTAATAGAGGACAGAGGTTATTTCGCACATCAAGAAAAGTTGATTTTGCTAACTTGCTAATAACTCTGGAAAGCTTTAAAACTGGCACTAATTTTGTTAAAAATACTTACAAAATACTCAAGTCCTTCAAGCACTCTGTCCTTAAAAGTTTTTTCAAATTCTGGAAAGAAACTGCTGACCATGTTGATAAGCATGTTTTTGCTTTGGTTCTAGACATTCTTAAACATATTCTTAAAGATAAAATTTCTCTTAAAGAATTTTCCAGTAATTTTGTAACCATCAGGTTTCTAAATAAAGCCTATGATCATCTCAATGTAAGGAAGCTGTTCTACAATAATGCAATTTTTTTCCCATCCACAGGCACCAGTCTATTGTAAGTTTTAAATATGTTAAGACCTTAGGGTCAATAGTTA
Source organism: Macrothele yani (assembly GCA_039090855.1). Lineage (NCBI taxonomy): Eukaryota > Metazoa > Arthropoda > Arachnida > Araneae > Macrothelidae > Macrothele > Macrothele yani. Next base: position 17,541,270 of record CM077012.1, read on the forward strand.
AAAACTACAAACTTAATTCTACGAGTTACATTCCTGTAATTACTACACGTTCTTGTGATGAACATAAAGAAACAGTTCACTATGATAAGAATTACAACCATATTATCACCGGAAACTTGAGTTTTGTTGAAAATGAAAAGCTTAGGAATTTATTAGAGTATGGTTCTAAATTTAGACCTTCCTTCATAATTTCCAAAGAAAGGATTCTTGAGAGCTTCACTCAAGATGTTAATAGGTACATTGTAAAAACCAGTTTAACGTACAATCAGCCTATTGAGGCCTTCGCGGAATGGAAATATCACGTAATCAATAGCTTCACTTGTGAGTTGGCAGGTCTGGACTTTTGTTTCGATAGAAATCTCTTTTTCTCTGGAGATGCTAAAAGGTCACTCTCCAAACTACAAGACCTATTTATTTTTACCACTACGGATAAAGCTAGCAATAATTTTGCAATTATCTGTAAGAAGTTCTATTTTGAATTGTTAACTATGGAACTCAATAATAGAGTAACGTACGAGCCCGTAAGTTATTCTACCAAGCAGTTAGAAAATCGGTTTAAGGCATTCTTCAAGAAACTTAAAATTCCACAAACTAGAAGATATGAGCCTGAATTTCCATTTCTTTTTGCAACGGTTAAGTTTCATAAAGATCCTGTGAAGTTCAGGTTCATAGCTAGTGGAGTAAGGAGTCATAAAAAGAAAATAGATCTTGCTTTTGAAGATGTCTTAAAGAAGGTTTTGAAACACATTAGAAACTGTACTAATTTGATGTACAGAGATTTTTGGATAATTAATAATAATGCAGAAGTAATTTCTACTATACTCAAAGTATGTCCCTTAGATATTAATAGTTATGATTTTGAGAACCTATATACTAATCTGCCTCTATCAGATATAATCACTACCTTTAAAGAGCTGTATGCAGAATTTAAACTTAACCAATTTGTTAATGTAGGAGCTTGGAACTCTTATCTCAATTGCTGCATAAAAAATAACCATATCTTATATAATAATACTCTCTATAAGCAAGTGAACGGTATTCCCATGGGAACATCAACCTCCACGAATATCGCTAATCTATTCCTGTTCTTTAAGGGATATAAATTCATTAAAAATCACCCCACCTGCTCAGATAACTACCTTTACACATTTAGATATATTGATGATCTGCTGTGTATCAATAATTCAGAAGTTATAGAGAGTGATTTTGATAATATCTATCCTAGCTCTCTTAACTTATGTAAAACCAACCACAGTAATCAGGAACTTGAGTTCCTAGACTTAAGCATTAAGCTCAACAGAGGTAACCCATCTATTAGCCTCTTTGATAAAAGAGTTAATTTTCCTTTCAAAGTAATTAAATATCTACACTGGAATAATAACATATCAACCAAAGTAATTGAGAATGTACTAATTTCTCAGGTCCTAAGAATTTCAAGAATTTGCAGCAACAATTTGGACTTCAATTACCACATTAATATACTATTAGATAGTTTTCTAGAGAACGAAATTCCTTCTTCTTTTATCAAAAGAACTTTAAGAAAAATTATTCTGAATAATAGAGTAAGGTTGGCAGATCTGCTTTAATTTTCTACACAGTTAATAATATGATTCTGACCAATCAAAGCCGTAAGGAAGTTGGCTAGAGGATGCCTATTAACTACTAAAAGGAACCTTAGTGCTATGGATATGAAGGTCCTATTAAAACAAAAAATTAAATAATATAGACAAAATCACAAAAAAAGCTTAAAAATCTGTTTATAAAAGAAAATAAAAACAAATAAAAAAGAAAACTAGGTATTCACTCACTAGGATAGCTATACTAAAAATAGCAAAACTAACATTAAAATTAATAAGATTCTGAATAATCTATAGAAGCTCACTAAGGTGATTTAATACATGCAAAGATTATTAAATACACCACTTGTGTATTTTATAATATTTCTCATGTATTCTGGAGAGTTAATTCTGCTCTTTCTGATCATACAGATCCACAGTCTTAAGTATATATATATTTCTTCTCCGGTTAAAATCTCCGCGAGTTGGTTTCTTTCAGTATGAGGAGGCCATCAGCCCCACCCACACTGCCCCCCAGTGACTAGGGAGTGGCAGAAGTGTTAGGATGTTTGGGGAAGAGGTCAGCCATGTTTTTCTCTTGTGTGGAGAAAGTTTAGTTGCATAAGAGGTAAGCTCTCTTCCTTGTCTTTGGGTTTTAGGTTTTATAAGTTCAATGTTTGTACTTCTTGTACTTTTTTCTCTCTTGTTTTTTGCTTTTCAGCTTTTAGGCACTGGCTTGTCTGTTAACATTTTTGCGGGTTTTAACTCTTTCTTTTCTTGGTAACTTTGCGCGTCTTTTAGGAAACTTAGGCCCAGCAGATGGCTAAGCATAGTTCCTTTTCTTTGCGCTGTATTTTCAAAGTAGTTAAGTTCTTAATAACTACTTAATTATGCACTTAAAGCACTACTGAAATACTTTGTACATATTGCAACTAATTGTTTATGTCATATAACTTTCACAAAGCTTTTCTTTAGTTAATTGTTGTCTTTAATTTATTCTCGTTTTTGTGTTGTCAGAAGTTGTAGAGTAGGGGGTTTTAGAATCAAGTTTTCTTTCAAAAATCTGAGGTTTAAAGAATTAATATTTCCTTTTTTAATTGCAATGTAAAAATTTGGATTTCTTTTTCATTGCTTTTCAGGTTTAAATTCTCTCTCAGGCGAACTTGGCATTTCGTTATAGCTGAAAATTATTTCTAATTATTATGTCACTCTCACAGCTTGAGTTCTCTTTAATCTTCTTCTCTCTGTTTAATAGTAACAGATGAAGAGCATGGGTCGGGCCATGAAGCTTATGGATGCAAGCGAAATTGTTAACTAGAGCTAGGTCATACAACTCTGCGGAGGTCATGACATATATATATTTTTTAAAACAATTTTTGGTGGGCTTGTTACTTGCATCTATGGCTTTGCAGAAACCCATTTCCAACTAGGTCTTTGTGGAAGTGAGAAAATGCAGAGTTTTTGCTGGTCCTTGATAAAGCCAAGGCTCAGTATTCTCGACACTTTCTACATTCAGTTGTTTTTTTTTTTTTTTTTCTTTTCTCCTTTTACTCACACCGGTAGATGCATAACCTTTTCTATGTTGTACTTGGTATGAGTCAAAAATATATATTTTTTTTTTGCTTAGGTCTCTTCTTAATAGAATGTGAATTCTGAATTTTCATAACTGCTGCGTTGCGCGTTTTGATCTTCAGGTTATTTTGCAACTTTCGTTTTAAATTCTAAAGTTTTTCCTTAGTTTTCAGTTTTGCTCTTCAGTAACTAATTTCAATTTACTATTTAGCAGCTCATGCGCAAATTCTAGTTGAAATGTTTTATTATGTTTTATTATTTTTTATTTTTTATTACTATTTTTTTATTTGTTTTTCTCATTTTCTATTTATTTACAATTCACTCTTATTTTTATTTCTAATTTTTAATTTTAGTATGTTTTGGATGCAGCTTTTTGGAGTGTAGTTTATACTCCAGTTTGGTATTTTCTTGGACTGCTTATCTCTAAAAAGTTTTTCCTAGTTGGTTTGCTCAGAATTTGTATGTTTTGGCCCAAGTGGAGTTCTAAGGACGATGAAAGGATTGGAGGTCAGCTCAGATATTTTAAGTCCTCCCGCTCGGTTAGGCTAGCACCCTTTCCCATAGTGTATGAACTCGCTGGCAAAGGTAATCTAAAGTTATGAAATGACAAACGTTGTTTGACATGTAAATCTGCAGATCCTAACCTGTATTCTTCTGTTGCGGATAATTGCTCCAACAAGTTTTGCAAAGCCTACAATACCATCTATAAGCTCACCTGTACAGTCTGCAACCTTAGCTATATTGGCCAAAGCAAAAATCCTCTTCATCTTAGGATAAATGGTCACAGGTCTCTAGTTAACAAGTTCTCTAATTCAGGAGTGAACCCCTCCACAAATGCTAACCAGTACTCTACCTTTGAATTAGAGCATTTCCATACTCATGGTTTTGACAAAGTGAAAATAGAGGTACTGCATATTATCCCTGACCTCTAAGCTCGGCTAGAAACTGAATCCCTTGAAATTTTGCAGCATCAGTCTCTTTATCCCTATGGTCTTAATTCCACTCTATCTGACAATAAGCATAATCAGCATAAATTTTCTATACGTGAACTCTTCTTTCTTGTTAATAACAAGAGCTGCACTAGAGGTAATAGAGGACAGAGGTTATTTCGCACATCAAGAAAAGTTGATTTTGCTAACTTGCTAATAACTCTGGAAAGCTTTAAAACTGGCACTAATTTTGTTAAAAATACTTACAAAATACTCAAGTCCTTCAAGCACTCTGTCCTTAAAAGTTTTTTCAAATTCTGGAAAGAAACTGCTGACCATGTTGATAAGCATGTTTTTGCTTTGGTTCTAGACATTCTTAAACATATTCTTAAAGATAAAATTTCTCTTAAAGAATTTTCCAGTAATTTTGTAACCATCAGGTTTCTAAATAAAGCCTATGATCATCTCAATGTAAGGAAGCTGTTCTACAATAATGCAATTTTTTTCCCATCCACAGGCACCAGTCTATTGTAAGTTTTAAATATGTTAAGACCTTAGGGTCAATAGTTAAAAACTACAAACTTAATTCTACGAGTTACATTCCTGTAATTACTACACGTTCTTGTGATGAACATAAAGAAACAGTTCACTATGATAAGAATTACAACCATATTATCACCGGAAACTTGAGTTTTGTTGAAAATGAAAAGCTTAGGAATTTATTAGAGTATGGTTCTAAATTTAGACCTTCCTTCATAATTTCCAAAGAAAGGATTCTTGAGAGCTTCACTCAAGATGTTAATAGGTACATTGTAAAAACCAGTTTAACGTACAATCAGCCTATTGAGGCCTTCGCGGAATGGAAATATCACGTAATCAATAGCTTCACTTGTGAGTTGGCAGGTCTGGACTTTTGTTTCGATAGAAATCTCTTTTTCTCTGGAGATGCTAAAAGGTCACTCTCCAAACTACAAGACCTATTTATTTTTACCACTACGGATAAAGCTAGCAATAATTTTGCAATTATCTGTAAGAAGTTCTATTTTGAATTGTTAACTATGGAACTCAATAATAGAGTAACGTACGAGCCCGTAAGTTATTCTACCAAGCAGTTAGAAAATCGGTTTAAGGCATTCTTCAAGAAACTTAAAATTCCACAAACTAGAAGATATGAGCCTGAATTTCCATTTCTTTTTGCAACGGTTAAGTTTCATAAAGATCCTGTGAAGTTCAGGTTCATAGCTAGTGGAGTAAGGAGTCATAAAAAGAAAATAGATCTTGCTTTTGAAGATGTCTTAAAGAAGGTTTTGAAACACATTAGAAACTGTACTAATTTGATGTACAGAGATTTTTGGATAATTAATAATAATGCAGAAGTAATTTCTACTATACTCAAAGTATGTCCCTTAGATATTAATAGTTATGATTTTGAGAACCTATATACTAATCTGCCTCTATCAGATATAATCACTACCTTTAAAGAGCTGTATGCAGAATTTAAACTTAACCAATTTGTTAATGTAGGAGCTTGGAACTCTTATCTCAATTGCTGCATAAAAAATAACCATATCTTATATAATAATACTCTCTATAAGCAAGTGAACGGTATTCCCATGGGAACATCAACCTCCACGAATATTGCTAATCTATTCCTGTTCTTTAAGGAATATAAATTCATTAAAAATCACCCCACCTGCTCAGATAACTACCTTTACACATTTAGATATATTGATGATCTGCTGTGTATCAATAATTCAGAAGTTATAGAGAGTGATTTTGATAATATCTATCCTAGCTCTCTTAACTTATGTAAAACCAACCACAGTAATCAGGAACTTGAGTTCCTAGACTTAAGCATTAAGCTCAACAGAGGTAACCCATCTATTAGCCTCTTTGATAAAAGAGTTAATTTTCCTTTCAAAGTAATTAAATATCTACACTGGAATAATAACATATCAACCAAAGTAATTGAGAATGTACTAATTTCTCAGGTCCTAAGAATTTCAAGAATTTGCAGCAACAATTTGGACTTCAATTACCACATTAATATACTATTAGATAGTTTTCTAGAGAACGAAATTCCTTCTTCTTTTATCAAAAGAACTTTAAGAAAAATTATTCTGAATAATAGAGTAAGGTTGGCAGATCTGCTTTAATTTTCTACACAGTTAATAATATGATTCTGACCAATCAAAGCCGTAAGGAAGTTGGCTAGAGGATGCCTATTAACTACTAAAAGGAACCTTAGTGCTATGGATATGAAGGTCCTATTAAAACAAAAAATTAAATAATATAGACAAAATCACAAAAAAAAGCTTAAAAATCTGTTTATAAAAGAAAATAAAAACAAATAAAAAAGAAAACTAGGTATTCACTCACTAGGATAGCTATACTAAAAATAGCAAAACTAACATTAAAATTAATAAGATTCTGAATAATCTATAGAAGCTCACTAAGGTGATTTAATACATGCAAAGATTATTAAATACACCACTTGTGTATTTTATAATATTTCTCATGTATTCTGGAGAGTTAATTCTGCTCTTTCTGATCATACAGATCCACAGTCTTAAGTATATATATATTTCTTCTCCGGTTAAAATCTCCGCGAGTTGGTTTCTTTCAGTATGAGGAGGCCATCAGCCCCACCCACACTGCCCCCCAGTGACTAGGGAGTGGCAGAAGTGTTAGGACGTTTGGGGAAGAGGTCAGCCATGATTTTCTCTTGTGTGGAGAAAGTTTAGTTGCATAAGAGGTAAGCTCTCTTCCTTGTCTTTGGGTTTTAGGTTTTATAAGTTCAATGTTTGTACTTCTTGTACTTTTTTCTCTGTTGTTTTTTGCTTTTCAGCTTTTAGGCACTGGCTTGTCTGTTAACATTTTTGCGGGTTTTAACTCTTTCTTTTCTTGGTAACTTTGCGCGTCTTTTAGGAAACTTAGGCCCAGCAGATGGCTAAGCATAGTTCCTTTTCTTTGCGCTGTATTTTCAAAGTAGTTAAGTTCTTAATAACTACTTAATTATGCACTTAAAGCACTACTGAAATACTTTGTACATATTGCAACTAATTGTTTATGTCATATAACTTTCACAAAGCTTTTCTTTAGTTAATTGTTGTCTTTAACTTATTCTCGTTTTTGTGTTGTCAGAAGTTGTAGAGTAGGGGGTTTTAGAATCAAGTTTTCTTTCAAAAATCTGAGGTTTAAAGAATTAATATTTCCTTTTTTAATTGCAATGTAAAAATTTGGATTTCTTTTTCATTGCTTTTCAGGTTTAAATTCTCTCTCAGGCGAACTTGGCATTTCGTTATAGCTGAAAATTATTTCTAATTATTATGTCACTCTCACAGCTTGAGTTCTCTTTAATCTTCTTCTCTCTGTTTAATAGTAACAGATGAAGAGCATGGGTCAGGCCATGAAGCTTATGGATGCAAGCTAAATTGTTAACTAGAGCTAGGTCATACAACTCTGCGGAGGTCATGACATATATATATTTTTTAAAACAATTTTTGGTGGGCTTGTTACTTGCATCTATGGCTTTGCAGAAACATATTTCCAACTAGGTCTTTGTGGAAGTGAGAAAATGCAGAGTTTTTGCTGGTCCTTGATAAAGCCAAGGCTCAGTATTCTCGACACTTTCTACATTCAGTTGTTTTATTTTATTTTTTATCTTTTCTCCTTTTACTCACACCGGTAGATGCATAACCTTTTCTATGTTGTACTTGGTATGAGTCAAAAATATATATATTTTTTTTGCTTAGGTCTCTTCTTAATAGAATGTGAATTCTGAATTTTCATAACTGCTGCGTTGCGCGTTTTGATCTTCAGGTTATTTTGCAACTTTCGTTTTAAATTCTAAAGTTTTTCCTTAGTTTTCAGTTTTGCTCTTCAGTAACTAATTTCAATTTACTATTTAGCAGCTCATGCGCAAATTCTAGTTGAAATGTTTTATTATGTTTTATTATTTTTTATTTTTTATTACTATTTTTTTATTTGTTTTTATCATTTTCTATTTATTTACAATTCACTCTTATTTTTATTTCTAATTTTTAATTTTAGTATGTTTTGGATGCAGCTTTTTGGAGTGTAGTTTATACTCCAGTTTGGTATTTTCTTGGACTGCTTATCTCTAAAAAGTTTTTCCTAGTTGGTTTGCTCAGAATTTGTATGTTTTGGCCCAAGTGGAGTTCTAAGGACGATGAAAGGATTGGAGGTCAGCTCAGATATTTTAAGTCCTCCCGCTCGGTTAGGCTAGCACCCTTTCCCATAGTGTATGAACTCGCTGGCAAAGGTAATCTAAAGTTATGAAATGACAAACGTTGTTTGACATGTAAATCTTCAGATCCTAACCTGTATTCTTCTGTTGCGGATAATTGCTCCAACAAGTTTTGCAAAGCCTACAATACCATCTATAAGCTCACCGGTACAGTCTGCAACCTTAGCTATATTGGCCAAAGCAAAAATCCTCTTCATCTTAGGATAAATGGTCACAGGTCTCTAGTTAACAAGTTCTCTAATTCAGGAGTTAACCCCTCCACAAATGCTAACCAGTACTCTACCTTTGAATTAGAGCATTTCCATACTCATGGTTTTGACAAAGTGAAAATAGAGGTACTGCATATTATCCCTGACCTCTATGCTCGGCTAGAAACTGAATCCCTTGAAATTTTGCAGCATCAGTCTCTTTATCCCTATGGTCTTAATTCCACTCTATCTGACAATAAGCATAATCAGCATAAATTTTCTATATGTGAACTCTTCTTTCTTGTTAATAACAAGAGCTGCACTAGAGGTAATAGAGGACAGAGGTTATTTCGCACATCAAGAAAAGTTGATTTTGCTAACTTGCTAATAACTCTGGAAAGCTTTAAAACTGGCACTAATTTTGTTAAAAATACTTACAAAATACTCAAGTCCTTCAAGCACTCTGTCCTTAAAAGTTTTTTCAAATTCTGGAAAGAAACTGCTGACCATGTTGATAAGCATGTTTTTGCTTTGGTTCTAGACATTCTTAAACATATTCTTAAAGATAAAATTTCTCTTAAAGAATTTTCCAGTAATTTTGTAACCATCAGGTTTCTAAATAAAGCCTATGATCATCTCAATGTAAGGAAGCTGTTCTACAATAATGCAATTTTTTTCCCATCCACAGGCACCAGTCTATTGTAAGTTTTAAATATGTTAAGACCTTAGGGTCAATAGTTAAAAACTACAAACTTAATTCTACGAGTTACATTCCTGTAATTACTACATGTTCTTGTGATGAACATAAAGAAACAGTTCACTATGATAAGAATTACAACCATATTATCACCGGAAACTTGAGTTTTGTTGAAAATGAAAAGCTTAGGAATTTATTAGAGTATGGTTCTAAATTTAGACCTTCCTTCATAATTTCCAAAGAAAGGATTCTTGAGAGCTTCACTCAAGATGTTAATAGGTACATTGTAAAAACCAGTTTAACATACAATCAGCCTATTGAGGCCTTCGCGGAATGGAAATATCACGTAATCAATAGCTTCACTTGTGAGTTGGCAGGTCTGGACTTTTGTTTCGATAGAAATCTCTTTTTCTCTGGAGATGCTAAAAGGTCACTCTCCAAACTACAAGACCTATTTATTTTTACCACTACGGATAAAGCTAGCAATAATTTTGCAATTATCTGTAAGAAGTTCTATTTTGAATTGTTAACTATGGAACTCAATAATAGAGTAACGTACGAGCCCGTAAGTTATTCTACCAAGCAGTTAGAAAATCGGTTTAAGGCATTCTTCAAGAAACTTAAAATTCCACAAACTAGAAGATATGAGCCTGAATTTCCATTTCTTTTTGCAACGGTTAAGTTTCATAAAGATCCTGTGAAGTTCAGGTTCATAGCTAGTGGAGTAAGGAGTCATAAAAAGAAAATAGATCTTGCTTTTGAAGATGTCTTAAAGAAGGTTTTGAAACACATTAGAAACTGTACTAATTTGATGTACAGAGATTTTTGGATAATTAATAATAATGCAGAAGTAATTTCTACTATACTCAAAGTATGTCCCTTAGATATTAATAGTTATGATTTTGAGAACCTATATACTAATCTGCCTCTATCAGATATAATCACTACCTTTAAAGAGCTGTATGCAGAATTTAAACTTAACCAATTTGTTAATGTAGGAGCTTGGAACTCTTATCTCAATTGCTGCATAAAAAATAACCATATCTTATATAATAATACTCTCTATAAGCAAGTGAACGGTATTCCCATGGGAACATCAACCTCCACGAATATTGCTAATCTATTCCTGTTCTTTAAGGGATATAAATTCATTAAAAATCACCCCACCTGCTCAGATAACTACCTTTACACATTTAGATATATTGATGATCTGCTGTGTATCAATAATTCAGAAGTTATAGAGAGTGATTTTGATAATATCTATCCTAGCTCTCTTAACTTATGTAAAACCAACCACAGTAATCAGGAACTTGAGTTCCTAGACTTAAGCATTAAGCTCAACAGAGGTAACCCATCTATTAGCCTCTTTGATAAAAGAGTTAATTTTCCTTTCAAAGTAATTAAATATCTACACTGGAATAATAACATATCAACCAAAGTAATTGAGAATGTACTAATTTCTCAGGTCCTAAGAATTTCAAGAATTTGCAGCAACAATTTGGACTTCAATTACCACATTAATATACTATTAGATAGTTTTCTAGAGAACGAAATTCCTTCTTCTTTTATCAAAAGAACTTTAAGAAAAATTATTCTGAATAATAGAGTAAGGTTGGCAGATCTGCTTTAATTTTCTACACAGTTAATAATATGATTCTGACCAATCAAAGCCGTAAGGAAGTTGGCTAGAGGATGCCTATTAACTACTAAAAGGAACCTTAGTGCTATGGATATGAAGGTCCTATTAAAACAAAAAATTAAATAATATAGACAAAATCACAAAAAAAGCTTAAAAATCTGTTTATAAAAGAAAATAAAAACAAATAAAAAAGAAAACTAGGTATTCACTCACTAGGATAGCTATACTAAAAATAGCAAAACTAACATTAAAATTAATAAGATTCTGAATAATCTATAGAAGCTCACTAAGGTGATTTAATACATGCAAAGATTATTAAATACACCACTTGTGTATTTTATAATATTTCTCATGTATTCTGGAGAGTTAATTCTGCTCTTTCTGATCATACAGATCCACAGTCTTAAGTATATATATATTTCTTCTCCGGTTAAAATCTCCGCGAGTTGGTTTCTTTCAGTATGAGGAGGCCATCAGCCCCACCCACACTGCCCCCAGTGACTAGGGAGTGGCAGAAGTGTTAGGACGTTTGGGGAAGAGGTCAGCCATGTTTCCTCTTGTGTGGAGAAAGTTTAGTTGCATAAGAGGTAAGCTCTCTTCCTTGTCTTTGGGTTTTAGGTTTTATAAGTTCAATGTTTGTACTTCTTGTACTTTTTTCTCTCTTGTTTTTTGCTTTTCAGCTTTTAGGCACTGGCTTGTCTGTTAACATTTTTGCGGGTTTTAACTCTTTCTTTTCTTGGTAACTTTGCGCGTCTTTTAGGAAACTTAGGCCCAGCAGATGGCTAAGCATAGTTCCTTTTCTTTGCGCTGTATTTTCAAAGTAGTTAAGTTCTTAATAACTACTTAATTATGCACTTAAAGCACTACTGAAATACTTTGTACATATTGCAACTAATTGTTTATGTCATATAACTTTCACAAAGCTTTTCTTTAGTTAATTGTTGTCTTTAACTTATTCTCGTTTTTGTGTTGTCAGAAGTTGTAGAGTAGGGGTTTTAGAATCAAGTTTTCTTTCAAAAATCTGAGGTTTAAAGAATTAATATTTCCTTTTTTAATTGCAATGTAAAAATTTGGATTTCTTTTTCATTGCTTTTCAGGTTTAAATTCTCTCTCAGGCGAACTTGGCATTTCGTTATAGCTGAAAATTATTTCTAATTATTATGTCACTCTCACAGCTTGAGTTCTCTTTAATCTTCTTCTCTCTGTTTAATAGTAACAGATGAAGAGCATGGGTCGGGCCATGAAGCTTATGGATGCAAGCTAAATTGTTAACTAGAGCTAGGTCATACAACTCTGCGGAGGTCATGACATATATATATTTTTTAAAACAATTTTTGGTGGGCTTGTTACTTGCATCTATGGCTTTGCAGAAACCCATTTCCAACTAGGTCTTTGTGGAAGTGAGAAAATGCAGAGTTTTTGCTGGTCCTTGATAAAGCCAAGGCTCAGTATTCTCGACACTTTCTACATTCAGTTGTTTTATTTTATTTTTTATCTTTTCTCCTTTTACTCACACCGGTAGATGCATAACCTTTTCTATGTTGTACTTGGTATGAGTCAAAAATATATATTTTTTTTTTGCTTAGGTCTCTTCTTAATAGAATGTGAATTCTGAATTTTCATAACTGCTGCGTTGCGCGTTTTGATCTTCAGGTTATTTTGCAACTTTCGTTTTAAATTCTAAAGTTTTTCCTTAGTTTTCAGTTTTGCTCTTCAGTAACTAATTTCAATTTACTATTTAGCAGCTCATGCGCAAATTCTAGTTGAAATGTTTTATTATGTTTTATTATTTTTTATTTTTTATTACTATTTTTTTATTTGTTTTTCTCATTTTCTATTTATTTACAATTCACTCTTATTTTTATTTCTAATTTTTAATTTTAGTATGTTTTGGATGCAGCTTTTTGGAGTGTAGTTTATACTCCAGTTTGGTATTTTCTTGGACTGCTTATCTCTAAAAAGTTTTTCCTAGTTGGTTTGCTCAGAATTTGTATGTTTTGGCCCAAGTGGAGTTCTAAGGACGATGAAAGGATTGGAGGTCAGCTCAGATATTTTAAGTCCTCCCGCTCGGTTAGGCTAGCACCCTTTCCCATAGTGTATGAACTCGCTGGCAAAGGTAATCTAAAGTTATGAAATGACAAACGTTGTTTGACATGTAAATCTGCAGATCCTAACCTGTATTCTTCTGTTGCGGATAATTGCTCCAACAAGTTTTGCAAAGCCTACAATACCATCTATAAGCTCACCTGTACAGTCTGCAACCTTAGCTATATTGGCCAAAGCAAAAATCCTCTTCATCTTAGGATAAATGGTCACAGGTCTCTAGTTAACAAGTTCTCTAATTCAGGAGTGAACCCCTCCACAAATGCTAACCAGTACTCTACCTTTGAATTAGAGCATTTCCATACTCATGGTTTTGACAAAGTGAAAATAGAGGTACTGCATATTATCCCTGACCTCTATGCTCGGCTAGAAACTGAATCCCTTGAAATTTTGCAGCATCAGTCTCTTTATCCCTATGGTCTTAATTCCACTCTATCTGACAATAAGCATAATCAGCATAAATTTTCTATACGTGAACTCTTCTTTCTTGTTAATAACAAGAGCTGCACTAGAGGTAATAGAGGACAGAGGTTATTTCGCACATCAAGAAAAGTTGATTTTGCTAACTTGCTAATAACTCTGGAAAGCTTTAAAACTGGCACTAATTTTGTTAAAAATACTTACAAAATACTCAAGTCCTTCAAGCACTCTGTCCTTAAAAGTTTTTTCAAATTCTGGAAAGAAACTGCTGACCATGTTGATAAGCATGTTTTTGCTTTGGTTCTAGACATTCTTAAACATATTCTTAAAGATAAAATTTCTCTTAAAGAATTTTCCAGTAATTTTGTAACCATCAGGTTTCTAAATAAAGCCTATGATCATCTCAATGTAAGGAAGCTGTTCTACAATAATGCAATTTTTTTCCCATCCACAGGCACCAGTCTATTGTAAGTTTTAAATATGTTAAGACCTTAGGGTCAATAGTTAAAAACTACAAACTTAATTCTACGAGTTACATTCCTGTAATTACTACACGTTCTTGTGATGAACATAAAGAAACAGTTCACTATGATAAGAATTACAACCATATTATCACCGGAAACTTGAGTTTTGTTGAAAATGAAAAGCTTAGGAATTTATTAGAGTATGGTTCTAAATTTAGACCTTCCTTCATAATTTCCAAAGAAAGGATTCTTGAGAGCTTCACTCAAGATGTTAATAGGTACATTGTAAAAACCAGTTTAACATACAATCAGCCTATTGAGGCCTTCGCGGAATGGAAATATCACGTAATCAATAGCTTCACTTGTGAGTTGGCAGGTCTGGACTTTTGTTTCGATAGAAATCTCTTTTTCTCTGGAGATGCTAAAAGGTCACTCTCCAAACTACAAGACCTATTTATTTTTACCACTACGGATAAAGCTAGCAATAATTTTGCAATTATCTGTAAGAAGTTCTATTTTGAATTGTTAACTATGGAACTCAATAATAGAGTAACGTACGAGCCCGTAAGTTATTCTACCAAGCAGTTAGAAAATCGGTTTAAGGCATTCTTCAAGAAACTTAAAATTCCACAAACTAGAAGATATGAGCCTGAATTTCCATTTCTTTTTGCAACGGTTAAGTTTCATAAAGATCCTGTGAAGTTCAGGTTCATAGCTAGTGGAGTAAGGAGTCATAAAAAGAAAATAGATCTTGCTTTTGAAGATGTCTTAAAGAAGGTTTTGAAACACATTAGAAACTGTACTAATTTGATGTACAGAGATTTTTGGATAATTAATAATAATGCAGAAGTAATTTCTACTATACTCAAAGTATGTCCCTTAGATATTAATAGTTATGATTTTGAGAACCTATATACTAATCTGCCTCTATCAGATATAATCACTACCTTTAAAGAGCTGTATGCAGAATTTAAACTTAGCCAATTTGTTAATGTAGGAGCTTGGAACTCTTATCTCAATTGCTGCATAAAAAATAACCATATCTTATATAATAATACTCTCTATAAGCAAGTGAACGGTATTCCCATGGGAACATCAACCTCCACGAATATCGCTAATCTATTCCTGTTCTTTAAGGGATATAAATTCATTAAAAATCACCCCACCTGCTCAGATAACTACCTTTACACATTTAGATATATTGATGATCTGCTGTGTATCAATAATTCAGAAGTTATAGAGAGTGATTTTGATAATATCTATCCTAGCTCTCTTAACTTATGTAAAACCAACCACAGTAATCAGGAACTTGAGTTCCTAGACTTAAGCATTAAGCTCAACAGAGGTAACCCATCTATTAGCCTCTTTGATAAAAGAGTTAATTTTCCTTTCAAAGTAATTAAATATCTACACTGGAATAATAACATATCAACCAAAGTAATTGAGAATGTACTAATTTCTCAGGTCCTAAGAATTTCAAGAATTTGCAGCAACAATTTGGACTTCAATTACCACATTAATATACTATTAGATAGTTTTCTAGAGAACAGAAATTCCTTCTTCTTTTATCAAAAGAACTTTAAGAAAAATTATTCTGAATAATAGAGTAAGGTTGGCAGATCTGCTTTAATTTTCTACACAGTTAATAATATGATTCTGACCAATCAAAGCCGTAAGGAAGTTGGCTAGAGGATGCCTATTAACTACTAAAAGGAACCTTAGTGCTATGGATATGAAGGTCCTATTAAAACAAAAAATTAAATAATATAGACAAAATCACAAAAAAAGCTTAAAAATCTGTTTATAAAAGAAAATAAAAACAAATAAAAAAGAAAACTAGGTATTCACTCACTAGGATAGCTATACTAAAAATAGCAAAACTAACATTAAAATTAATAAGATTCTGAATAATCTATAGAAGCTCACTAAGGTGATTTAATACATGCAAAGATTATTAAATACACCACTTTTGTATTTTATAATATTTCTCATGTATTCTGGAGAGTTAATTCTGCTCTTTCTGATCATACAGATCCACAGTCTTAAGTATATATATATTTCTTCTCCGGTTAAAATCTCCGCGAGTTGGTTTCTTTCAGTATGAGGAGGCCATCAGCCCCACCCACACTGCCCCCCAGTGACTAGGGAGTGGCAGAAGTGTTAGGATGTTTGGGGAAGAGGTCAGCCATGTTTTTCTCTTGTGTGGAGAAAGTTTAGTTGCATAAGAGGTAAGCTCTCTTCCTTGTCTTTGGGTTTTAGGTTTTATAAGTTCAATGTTTGTACTTCTTGTACTTTTTTCTCTCTTGTTTTTTGCTTTTCAGCTTTTAGGCACTGGCTTGTCTGTTAACATTTTTGCGGGTTTTAACTCTTTCTTTTCTTGGTAACTTTGCGCGTCTTTTAGGAAACTTAGGCCCAGCAGATGGCTAAGCATAGTTCCTTTTCTTTGCGCTGTATTTCCAAAGTAGTTAAGTTCTTAATAACTACTTAATTATGCACTTAAAGCACTACTGAAATACTTTGTACATATTGCAACTAATTGTTTATGTCATATAACTTTCACAAAGCTTTTCTTTAGTTAATTGTTGTCTTTAACTTATTCTCGTTTTTGTGTTGTCAGAAGTTGTAGAGTAGGGGGTTTTAGAATCAAGTTTTCTTTCAAAAATCTGAGGTTTAAAGAATTAATATTTCCTTTTTTAATTGCAATGTAAAAATTTGGATTTCTTTTTCATTGCTTTTCAGGTTTAAATTCTCTCTCAGGCGAACTTGGCATTTCGTTATAGCTGAAAATTATTTCTAATTATTATGTCACTCTCACAGCTTGAGTTCTCTTTAATCTTCTTCTCTCTGTTTAATAGTAACAGATGAAGAGCATGGGTCGGGCCATGAAGCTTATGGATGCAAGCTAAATTGTTAACTAGAGTTAGGTCATACAACTCTGCGGAGGTCATGACATATATATATTTTTTAAAACAATTTTTGGTGGGCTTGTTACTTGCATCTATGGCTTTGCAGAAACCCATTTCCAACTAGGTCTTTGTGGAAGTGAGAAAATGCAGAGTTTTTGCTGGTCCTTGATAAAGCCAAGGCTCAGTATTCTCGACACTTTCTACATTCAGTTTTTTTTTTTTTTTTTTTTTTTTTCTCCTTTTACTCACACCGGTAGATGCATAACCTTTTCTATGTTGTACTTGGTATGAGTCAAAAATATATATTTTTTTTTTGCTTAGGTCTCTTCTTAATAGAATGTGAATTCTGAATTTTCATAACTGCTGCGTTGCGCGTTTTGATCTTCAGGTTATTTTGCAACTTTCGTTTTAAATTCTAAAGTTTTTCCTTAGTTTTCAGTTTTGCTCTTCAGTAACTAATTTCAATTTACTATTTAGCAGCTCATGCGCAAATTCTAGTTGAAATGTTTTATTATGTTTTATTATTTTTTATTTTTTATTACTATTTTTTTATTTGTTTTTCTCATTTTCTATTTATTTACAATTCACTCTTATTTTTATTTCTAATTTTTAATTTTAGTATGTTTTGGATGCAGCTTTTTGGAGTGTAGTTTATACTCCAGTTTGGTATTTTCTTGGACTGCTTATCTCTAAAAAGTTTTTCCTAGTTGGTTTGCTCAGAATTTGTATGTTTTGGCCCAAGTGGAGTTCTAAGGACGATGAAAGGATTGGAGGTCAGCTCAGATATTTTAAGTCCTCCCGCTCGGTTAGGCTAGCACCCTTTCCCATAGTGTATGAACTCGCTGGCAAAGGTAATCTAAAGTTATGAAATGACAAACGTTGTTTGACATGTAAATCTGCAGATCCTAACCTGTATTCTTCTGTTGCGGATAATTGCTCCAACAAGTTTTGCAAAGCCTACAATACCATCTATAAGCTCACCTGTACAGTCTGCAACCTTAGCTATATTGGCCAAAGCAAAAATCCTCTTCATCTTAGGATAAATGGTCACAGGTCTCTAGTTAACAAGTTCTCTAATTCAGGAGTGAACCCCTCCACAAATGCTAACCAGTACTCTACCTTTGAATTAGAGCATTTCCATACTCATGGTTTTGACAAAGTGAAAATAGAGGTACTGCATATTATCCCTGACCTCTAAGCTCGGCTAGAAACTGAATCCCTTGAAATTTTGCAGCATCAGTCTCTTTATCCCTATGGTCTTAATTCCACTCTATCTGACAATAAGCATAATCAGCATAAATTTTCTATACGTGAACTCTTCTTTCTTGTTAATAACAAGAGCTGCACTAGAGGTAATAGAGGACAGAGGTTATTTCGCACATCAAGAAAAGTTGATTTTGCTAACTTGCTAATAACTCTGGAAAGCTTTAAAACTGGCACTAATTTTGTTAAAAATACTTACAAAATACTCAAGTCCTTCAAGCACTCTGTCCTTAAAAGTTTTTTCAAATTCTGGAAAGAAACTGCTGACCATGTTGATAAGCATGTTTTTGCTTTGGTTCTAGACATTCTTAAACATATTCTTAAAGATAAAATTTCTCTTAAAGAATTTTCCAGTAATTTTGTAACCATCAGGTTTCTAAATAAAGCCTATGATCATCTCAATGTAAGGAAGCTGTTCTACAATAATGCAATTTTTTTCCCATCCACAGGCACCAGTCTATTGTAAGTTTTAAATATGTTAAGACCTTAGGGTCAATAGTTAAAAACTACAAACTTAATTCTACGAGTTACATTCCTGTAATTACTACACGTTCTTGTGATGAACATAAAGAAACAGTTCACTATGATAAGAATTACAACCATATTATCACCGGAAACTTGAGTTTTGTTGAAAATGAAAAGCTTAGGAATTTATTAGAGTATGGTTCTAAATTTAGACCTTCCTTCATAATTTCCAAAGAAAGGATTCTTGAGAGCTTCACTCAAGATGTTAATAGGTACATTGTAAAAACCAGTTTAACATACAATCAGCCTATTGAGGCCTTCGCGGAATGGAAATATCACGTAATCAATAGCTTCACTTGTGAGTTGGCAGGTCTGGACTTTTGTTTCGATAGAAATCTCTTTTTCTCTGGAGATGCTAAAAGGTCACTCTCCAAACTACAAGACCTATTTATTTTTACCACTACGGATAAAGCTAGCAATAATTTTGCAATTATCTGTAAGAAGTTCTATTTTGAATTGTTAACTATGGAACTCAATAATAGAGTAACGTACGAGCCCGTAAGTTATTCTACCAAGCAGTTAGAAAATCGGTTTAAGGCATTCTTCAAGAAACTTAAAATTCCACAAACTAGAAGATATGAGCCTGAATTTCCATTTCTTTTTGCAACGGTTAAGTTTCATAAAGATCCTGTGAAGTTCAGGTTCATAGCTAGTGGAGTAAGGAGTCATAAAAAGAAAATAGATCTTGCTTTTGAAGATGTCTTAAAGAAGGTTTTGAAACACATTAGAAACTGTACTAATTTGATGTACAGAGATTTTTGGATAATTAATAATAATGCAGAAGTAATTTCTACTATACTCAAAGTATGTCCCTTAGATATTAATAGTTATGATTTTGAGAACCTATATACTAATCTGCCTCTATCAGATATAATCACTACCTTTAAAGAGCTCTATGCAGAATTTAAACTTAACCAATTTGTTAATGTAGGAGCTTGGAACTCTTATCTCAATTGCTGCATAAAAAATAACCATATCTTATACAATAATACTCTCTATAAGCAAGTGAACGGTATTCCCATGGGAACATCAACCTCCACGAATATCGCTAATCTATTCCTGTTCTTTAAGGGATATAAATTCATTAAAAATCACCCCACCTGCTCAGATAACTACCTTTACACATTTAGATATATTGATGATCTGCTGTGTATCAATAATTCAGAAGTTATAGAGAGTG
The DNA here is from genome assembly GCA_039090855.1 of Macrothele yani. Classification (NCBI taxonomy): domain Eukaryota; kingdom Metazoa; phylum Arthropoda; class Arachnida; order Araneae; family Macrothelidae; genus Macrothele; species Macrothele yani. The sequence continues at coordinate 17,560,982 of CM077012.1, forward strand.
ATTTTGATAATATCTATCCTAGCTCTCTTAACTTATGTAAAACCAACCACAGTAATCAGGAACTTGAGTTCCTAGACTTAAGCATTAAGCTCAACAGAGGTAACCCATCTATTAGCCTCTTTGATAAAAGAGTTAATTTTCCTTTCAAAGTAATTAAATATCTACACTGGAATAATAACATATCAACCAAAGTAATTGAGAATGTACTAATTTCTCAGGTCCTAAGAATTTCAAGAATTTGCAGCAACAATTTGGACTTCAATTACCACATTAATATACTAATAGATAGTTTTCTAGAGAACGAAATTCCTTCTTCTTTTATCAAAAGAACTTTAAGAAAAATTATTCTGAATAATAGAGTAAGGTTGGCAGATCTGCTTTAATTTTCTACACAGTTAATAATATGATTCTGACCAATCAAAGCCGTAAGGAAGTTGGCTAGAGGATGCCTATTAACTACTAAAAGGAACCTTAGTGCTATGGATATGAAGGTCCTATTAAAACAAAAAATTAAATAATATAGACAAAATCACAAAAAAAGCTTAAAAATCTGTTTATAAAAGAAAATAAAAACAAATAAAAAAGAAAACTAGGTATTCACTCACTAGGATAGCTATACTAAAAATAGCAAAACTAACATTAAAATTAATAAGATTCTGAATAATCTATAGAAGCTCACTAAGGTGATTTAATACATGCAAAGATTATTAAATACACCACTTGTGTATTTTATAATATTTCTCATGTATTCTGGAGAGTTAATTCTGCTCTTTCTGATCATACAGATCCACAGTCTTAAGTATATATATATTTCTTCTCCGGTTAAAATCTCCGCGAGTTGGTTTCTTTCAGTATGAGGAGGCCATCAGCCCCACCCACACTGTCCCCCAGTGACTAGGGAGTGGCAGAAGTGTTAGGACGTTTGGGGAAGAGGTCAGCCATGATTTTCTCTTGTGTGGAGAAAGTTTAGTTGCATAAGAGGTAAGATCTCTTCCTTGTCTTTGGGTTTTAGGTTTTATAAGTTCAATGTTTGTACTTCTTGTACTTTTTTCTCTCTTGTTTTTTGCTTTTCAGCTTTTAGGCACTGGCTTGTCTGTTAACATTTTTGCGGGTTTTAACTCTTTCTTTTCTTGGTAACTTTGCGCGTCTTTTAGGAAACTTAGGCCCAGCAGATGGCTAAGCATAGTTCCTTTTCTTTGCGCTGTATTTTCAAAGTAGTTAAGTTCTTAATAACTACTTAATTATGCACTTAAAGCACTACTGAAATACTTTGTACATATTGCAACTAATTGTTTATGTCATATAACTTTCACAAAGCTTTTCTTTAGTTAATTGTTGTCTTTAACTTATTCTCGTTTTTGTGTTGTCAGAAGTTGTAGAGTAGGGGTTTTAGAATCAAGTTTTCTTTCAAAAATCTGAGGTTTAAAGAATTAATATTTCCTTTTTTAATTGCAATGTAAAAATTTGGATTTCTTTTTCATTGCTTTTCAGGTTTAAATTCTCTCTCAGGCGAACTTGGCATTTCGTTATAGCTGAAAATTATTTCTAATTATTATGTCACTCTCACAGCTTGAGTTCTCTTTAATCTTCTTCTCTCTGTTTAATAGTAACAGATGAAGAGCATGGGTCAGGCCATGAAGCTTATGGATGCAAGCGAAATTGTTAACTAGAGCTAGGTCATACAACTCTGCGGAGGTCATGACATATATATATTTTTTAAAACAATTTTTGGTGGGCTTGTTACTTGCATCTATGGCTTTGCAGAAACATATTTCCAACTAGGTCTTTGTGGAAGTGAGAAAATGCAGAGTTTTTGCTGGTCCTTGATAAAGCCAAGGCTCAGTATTCTCGACACTTTCTACATTCAGTTGTTTTATTTTTTTTTATTTTTTCTCCTTTTACTCACACCGGTAGATGCATAACCTTTTCTATGTTGTACTTGGTATGAGTCAAAAATATATATATTTTTTTTGCTTAGGTCTCTTCTTAATAGAATGTGAATTCTGAATTTTCATAACTGCTGCGTTGCGCGTTTTGATCTTCAGGTTATTTTGCAACTTTCGTTTTAAATTCTAAAGTTTTTCCTTAGTTTTCAGTTTTGCTCTTCAGTAACTAATTTCAATTTACTATTTAGCAGCTCATGCGCAAATTCTAGTTGAAATGTTCTATTATGTTTTATTATTTTTTATTTTTTATTACTATTTTTTTATTTGTTTTTATCATTTTCTATTTATTTACAATTCACTCTTATTTTTATTTCTAATTTTTAATTTTAGTATGTTTTGGATGCAGCTTTTTGGAGTGTAGTTTATACTCCAGTTTGGTATTTTCTTGGACTGCTTATCTCTAAAAAGTTTTTCCTAGTTGGTTTGCTCAGAATTTGTATGTTTTGGCCCAAGTGGAGTTCTAAGGACGATGAAAGGATTGGAGGTCAGCTCAGATATTTTAAGTCCTCCCGCTCGGTTAGGCTAGCACCCTTTCCCATAGTGTATGAACTCGCTGGCAAAGGTAATCTAAAGTTATGAAATGACAAACGTTGTTTGACATGTAAATCTTCAGATCCTAACCTGTATTCTTCTGTTGCGGATAATTGCTCCAACAAGTTTTGCAAAGCCTACAATACCATCTATAAGCTCACCGGTACAGTCTGCAACCTTAGCTATATTGGCCAAAGCAAAAATCCTCTTCATCTTAGGATAAATGGTCACAGGTCTCTAGTTAACAAGTTCTCTAATTCAGGAGTTAACCCCTCCACAAATGCTAACCAGTACTCTACCTTTGAATTAGAGCATTTCCATACTCATGGTTTTGACAAAGTGAAAATAGAGGTACTGCATATTATCCCTGACCTCTATGCTCGGCTAGAAACTGAATCCCTTGAAATTTTGCAGCATCAGTCTCTTTATCCCTATGGTCTTAATTCCACTCTATCTGACAATAAGCATAATCAGCATAAATTTTCTATATGTGAACTCTTCTTTCTTGTTAATAACAAGAGCTGCACTAGAGGTAATAGAGGACAGAGGTTATTTCGCACATCAAGAAAAGTTGATTTTGCTAACTTGCTAATAACTCTGGAAAGCTTTAAAACTGGCACTAATTTTGTTAAAAATACTTACAAAATACTCAAGTCCTTCAAGCACTCTGTCCTTAAAAGTTTTTTCAAATTCTGGAAAGAAACTGCTGACCATGTTGATAAGCATGTTTTTGCTTTGGTTCTAGACATTCTTAAACATATTTTTAAAGATAAAATTTCTCTTAAAGAATTTTCCAGTAATTTTGTAACCATCAGGTTTCTAAATAAAGCCTATGATCATCTCAATGTAAGGAAGCTGTTCTACAATAATGCAATTTTTTTTCCCATCCACAGGCACCAGTCTATTGTAAGTTTTAAATATGTTAAGACCTTAGGGTCAATAGTTAAAAACTACAAACTTAATTCTACGAGTTACATTCCTGTAATTACTACACGTTCTTGTGATGAACATAAAGAAACAGTTCACTATGATAAGAATTACAACCATATTATCACCGGAAACTTGAGTTTTGTTGAAAATGAAAAGCTTAGGAATTTATTAGAGTATGGTTCTAAATTTAGACCTTCCTTCATAATTTCCAAAGAAAGGATTCTTGAGAGCTTCACTCAAGATGTTAATAGGTACATTGTAAAAACCAGTTTAACGTACAATCAGCCTATTGAGGCCTTCGCGGAATGGAAATATCACGTAATCAATAGCTTCACTTGTGAGTTGGCAGGTCTGGACTTTTGTTTCGATAGAAATCTCTTTTTCTCTGGAGATGCTAAAAGGTCACTCTCCAAACTACAAGACCTATTTATTTTTACCACTACGGATAAAGCTAGCAATAATTTTGCAATTATCTGTAAGAAGTTCTATTTTGAATTGTTAACTATGGAACTCAATAATAGAGTAACGTACGAGCCCGTAAGTTATTCTACCAAGCAGTTAGAAAATCGGTTTAAGGCATTCTTCAAGAAACTTAAAATTCCACAAACTAGAAGATATGAGCCTGAATTTCCATTTCTTTTTGCAACGGTTAAGTTTCATAAAGATCCTGTGAAGTTCAGGTTCATAGCTAGTGGAGTAAGGAGTCATAAAAAGAAAATAGATCTTGCTTTTGAAGATGTCTTAAAGAAGGTTTTGAAACACATTAGAAACTGTACTAATTTGATGTACAGAGATTTTTGGATAATTAATAATAATGCAGAAGTAATTTCTACTATACTTAAAGTATGTCCCTTAGATATTAATAGTTATGATTTTGAGAACCTATATACTAATCTGCCTCTATCAGATATAATCACTACCTTTAAAGAGCTGTATGCAGAATTTAAACTTAACCAATTTGTTAATGTAGGAGCTTGGAACTCTTATCTCAATTGCTGCATAAAAAATAACCATATCTTATATATTAATACTCTCTATAAGTAAGTGAACGGTATTCCCATGGGAACATCAACCTCCACGAATATCGCTAATCTATTCCTGTTCTTTAAGGGATATAAATTCATTAAAAATCACCCCACCTGCTCAGATAACTACCTTTACACATTTAGATATATTGATGATCTGCTGTGTATCAATAATTCAGAAGTTATAGAGAGTGATTTTGATAATATCTATCCTAGCTCTCTTAACTTATGTAAAACCAACCACAGTAATCAGGAACTTGAGTTCCTAGACTTAAGCATTAAGCTCAACAGAGGTAACCCATCTATTAGCCTCTTTGATAAAAGAGTTAATTTTCCTTTCAAAGTAATTAAATATCTACACTGGAATAATAACATATCAACCAAAGTAATTGAGAATGTACTAATTTCTCAGGTCCTAAGAATTTCAAGAATTTGCAGCAACAATTTGGACTTCAATTACCACATTAATATACTATTAGATAGTTTTCTAGAGAACGAAATTCCTTCTTCTTTTATCAAAAGAACTTTAAGAAAAATTATTCTGAATAATAGAGTAAGGTTGGCAGATCTGCTTTAATTTTCTACACAGTTAATAATATGATTCTGACCAATCAAAGCCGTAAGGAAGTTGGCTAGAGGATACCTATTAACTACTAAAAGGAACCTTAGTGCTATGGATATGAAGGTCCTATTAAAACAAAAAATTAAATAATATAGACAAAATCACAAAAAAAGCTTAAAAATCTGTTTATAAAAGAAAATAAAAACAAATAAAAAAGAAAACTAGGTATTCATCACTAGGATAGCTATACTAAAAATAGCAAAACTAACATTAAAATTAATAAGATTCTGAATAATCTATAGAAGCTCACTAAGGTGATTTAATACATGCAAAGATTATTAAATACACCACTTGTGTATTTTATAATATTTCTTATGTATTCTGGAGAGTTAATTCTGCTCTTTCTGATCATACAGATCCACAGTCTTAAGTATATATATATTTCTTCTCCGGTTAAAATCTCCGCGAGTTGGTTTCTTTCAGTATGAGGAGGCCATCTGCCCCACCCACACTGCCCCCCAGTGACTAGGGAGTGGCAGAAGTGTTAGGACATTTGGGGAAGAGGTCAGCCATGTTTTTCTCTTGTGTGGAGAAAGTTTAGTTGCATAAGAGGTAAGCTCTCTTCCTTGTCTTTGGGTTTTAGGTTTTATAAGTTCAATGTTTGTACTTCTTGTACTTTTTTCTCTCTTGTTTTTTGCTTTTCAGTTTTTAGGCACTCGCTTGTCTGTTAACATTTTTGCGGGTTTTAACTCTTTCTTTTCTTGGTAACTTTGCGCGTCTTTTAGGAAACTTAGGCCCAGCAGATGGCTAAGCATAGTTCCTTTTCTTTGCGCTGTATTTTCAAAGTAGTTAAGTTCTTAATAACTACTTAATTATGCACTTAAAAAGCACTACTGAAATACTTTGTACATATTGCAACTAATTGTTTATGTCATATAACTTTCACAAAGCTTTTCTTTAGTTAATTGTTGTCTTTAATTTATTCTCGTTTTTGTGTTGTCAGAAGTTGTAGAGTAGGGGTTTTAGAATCAAGTTTTCTTTCAAAAATCTGAGGTTTAAAGAATTAATATTTCCTTTTTTAATTGCAATGTAAAAATTTGGATTTCTTTTTCATTGCTTTTCAGGTTTAAATTCTCTCTCAGGCGAACTTGGCATTTCGTTATAGCTGAAAATTATTTCTAATTATTATGTCACTCTCACAGCTTGAGTTCTCTTTAATCTTCTTCTCTCTGTTTAATAGTAACAGATGAAGAGCATGGGTCAGGCCATGAAGGTTATGGATGCAAGCGAAATTGTTAACTAGAGCTAGGTCATACAACTCTGCGGAGGTCATGACATATATATATTTTTTAAAACAATTTTTGGTGGGCTTGTTACTTGCATCTATGGCCTTGCAGAAACCCATTTCCAACTAGGTCTTTGTGGAAGTGAGAAAATGCAGAGTTTTTGCTGGTCCTTGATAAAGCCAAGGCTCAGTATTCTCGACACTTTCTACATTCAGTTGTTTTATTTTATTTTTTTTATTTTTTCTCCTTTTACTCACACCGGTAGATGCATAACCTTTTCTATGTTGTACTTGGTATGAGTCAAAAATATATATGTTTTTTTTGCTTAGGTCTCTTCTTAATAGAATGTGAATTCTGAATTTTCATAACTGCTGCGTTGCGCGTTTTGATCTTCAGGTTATTTTGCAACTTTCGTTTTAAATTCTAAAGTTTTTCCTTAGTTTTCAGTTTTGCTCTTCAGTATATATATATATATATATATATACTGGTCACAAAAAGTTAGAGATATTGCATGAAGTGAAGAACGTATTTGACTCAACACGCACTGAAATAACATCTGTGAAGCTACGGAACACAAATGACAGTGTGTGTTTACGTAACCAATTTAATGTGCAATTCCTGCACACAACAAAGTAGTACTGTAATAATGTCTACATTCGGCGAATGTCCATACCTCTGAATTTCAGCATCCATTAGCACACCACCTATGTGTCGCAGAACTTCTTGACATGTACGAGGCATACTTGCAGTGACATTATTGAAGAGTGTCTGGTGCAGCTCGTCTCATGTTACAGGCAACACATTGCAGAGGTCTGCCAGTGTACTGGGGTATGGAATGCGGTTATCCAAACTTTGCTGTACAGAGTCCCAAATGTTCTTAACAGGATTAAAGTCAGGAGACCTTCGAAGGTAGCTGTAACTAACTATTCAGTCTTGTGGTTTTCCAGCCAGGGCCGGTTCGAGGGTTTGGGCTGGTAGGCAGCTACCTAGGGCAGCACCAAAGGAAAGGGACGCCAAATTAGTCCATGGATTTGTAAATTTTCTTACATAGTAAAATTATCCGCTAACTTTTTTTTAATGAGCTGGTCTGTATTTGCCACAAAAATGAAAGCTGAATACTCCTTTGCTGTTGGTTAAAAAAAGCTAGAAATAGGGAGATAGTCTAGACATATTTAAAGTATTCAATAGCTCACACAGAATTTTAATTGCGGTTTCACTGCCACCTGAATGTCCTTCAGTATTTCCAGGAATTTTGAGCAATGATATATTGTAATTCATCCATTACTGTAGCTTTGACAAAATTTTCTGCACGCTAGCAGCATGAGGTGAATGGTTGAACCAAAACTATGTTCAATACTGCACAATTTTTTGGTTCACTCAAGCCCAGTTAAGATTGTCAAACCACTCCAAATTCCCAAGGGAGCTGTAGAACAATTTTTATACTTCAAACCTTTAAAAATGTTCACCATTGGGCCTCTGGGAATGGGTGATTTGACGACTACTTTAAAATGAACCAAACATTGATGTGTAAATGTACCTTGGTTTGGTTCAAGGTTGTACCAAAGCTGGAAATGAAAACACGAAAATGTGGTTCAACCTTGTACCAAATCATGCAGATGGAAGCACCAAACTATGGTTAACCAACCTTTCACTATTAGTTGTTCAGTTGGAAGCACCAAACTGTGAATCAACCGTGCACCATTAGTTGGTTCAGATGGCAGCATCAAATTATGGTTCAAAATTTCACCACTAATTGGTTCAGATGAAAGCACTAACTTATGGTTCAGCCTTTCATCATTAGTTGTTTCAAATAAAAACAACAAAATATAATTCAACATTTCACCATGTTTCGGTGCATGTGGTAGCTCCACATTATGGTGTAATGTTTAACCATTTTATGGTTGCAACTAATTTGAACCATTTTTTGGCTCAACCTGGCACCAAATTTTTAACAGTAGAGGACCCCCTTAGCCCGCAAAACAGCGGCCACTCGGCGAGGGATCGATTCGATGAGGTGGCGATAGGTATCCTGGGGTATCTGGTACCATAATGTCAACAGAAGGTCCTCCAGTTTCCGTACATTTCGGGTTGGTGGCAATTTAGCGCGAACCCGCTTTTCCAAGTCGAACCACAAATGTTCGATTGGGTTAATCTCAGGTGAATTTGGAGGCCAGGGCATTAGCAGAAACTCACCAGCCTGCCTCTTTCTCAGCAAAATGCTACCAGTACGTTAAAAAAGTTCCGGAACTTTTTATATTAAAAAAGAATGAGTGCAGATAATACCTGCTTATGCGGTGTTTCCTTCGAAGTAGTTATCCTGTGCAACTACGCATTTTTGCCGGCGCTCATACAAAGATTTAAATGCAGATTGCAAGCCTTCTTTTGCCACATCCTCTATAGTGCCTCCGTCGCAGCTCGTTGCACTTCTTCGGAACTTGAGAAGCGTCGCCCCTTAAGCAAATTCTTCATCCGAGGAAAAAGGAAAAAGTCACAGGGGGGCGAGATCAGGGAAATAAGCTGGTTGTGGAAGACTGGAAATGTGATGTTTGGACAGGCAATCGGACACCAGGATGGATCTGTGAGCCGGTGCGTTATCGTGATGGAGCACCCACGAGTTGGTCTTCTAAAGATCGGGGCGCTTGCGTCTCACTCATTCTCGGAGTCGTTTCAGGACGTTCATGTACTCTTCTTTAGTGACTTTACGACCATGTTGAAGGAATTCCTTGTGTACGACCCTCTTGCAATCGAAGAAAACCGTTAACAAGACCTTTCCTTTGGAGCGGTCAGCCTTGAACGTTTTTGGTCGTGGTGACGACGGTGGTTTCTACACTTTTGACTGTTGGTTGGATTGGGGGTCGTACAGAAAGCACAAAGTCTTATCGCCAGTGATCAATCGATTCAAGAGATCGGGATCTGAATCCACTGTATCGATGTTACCCACGCAAACTTGCATGCGCTCATCCATTTTTTCTTGTGTCAGGTTTTTGGGACCAATTTGTTGGCACACGTGATGCATGCCCAGTTTCTCTGTTAAAATGGCATGGCAACTTCTGAGATGCCGGCAACTTCTGCAATCGCTGAAACAGTTTTTCGACGGTAATTTTTCCCAATTTCTTTAACAATGGCGATTTGTTCATCTGTTAGGATGTTGAAGGTCGTCCTGACCTCTCATCATCCTCGATACTCTGTCGCCAGTTTTCGAATCGTCGATGCCACTCAAACTCTAGTTCGACTCATCGCACTCTCACCATACGCTGACTTAATTATTTGAAGTCTCAGCGAAAGATTTTCCGAGCAGAACACAAAATTTTACACTTGAACGCTGTTCAAAATTCGACATCGTTGTCCTTGCGACGGAGAGCCTCGAATACCTGTAATCACGAACTATGCACATACGCTGTACGTGTTGGATCTGGATCAAACCAGTTCTGGCTGGTCGGTCACATGATGCTCTTCGCTTGCTCAGCGGGGAATGACGTAATTCACTGACATTTGGCAAATATTCAAAACGTTCCGGAACTTTTTGAACGTGCTAGTATACAAAACTGCTTGCTTCGATATGTTCGTAATTAGCACACTTCGCAATATCGTGCTCAAAACAACATAGTCGTAAAATACTGCCAATGTCCGACAAAGGAGCCTGACTCAAAAGCAAGGAAGCGTAAACACAAAGTGAGAATCTGCGTGACTACTGCATGCTGAAGCTGATAATATCTGACGTTTCGAGGTGTATGAGGAGATTGGATTTGATTTGAGGATATTTACGAATTCATGCTGACTTCAGTAGTAGAATTTCTACACAAATCTTACGAATACTGACTTATCATCGAGAGATTATAATTACATCTAAACTACACAGCAGGGCCGTCTAGAAAGTAACTACGGTTTGAAGATTAAAAAAAAAAAAAAAATACAGGTTTGCCATGAATATCTTGTTTATGCTGTTTCCTGCTCGCTGTTTTCGTTGATCCTGGGGTATGGAGATGCAGACTGAGCTCCGCACTAATTTTCGGGGCCGTGGTGTTCTTATTGCGGGTAACAATCCTGTTTAATGCTCTGCCGTCTCTCTCAGTCAGGGTCGTTTTTCGGCCGCTCCTGTGTTTCGCAGACGAGGTTTTGCCACGAACACGGTATGCTGTCATGACGCTAGACACAGTAGCTCTTGACACCCCCACTACCCTGGCAACTGTTGTCACGGAGGCACCAACTAGCTCGCCACCAACAATTAACCCTTCCTCGAAGTCAGTCAGGTCGCCCATTTCGTCATCACCCTGAAAGAAATTTTGAACAAGACACTTTAAATGCACTTAAACAGGACCTTGAGGTTCTAAACAAAGCTTTGCAACCAAAAAGTGGTGGACACATTTGCGTATTGCGACGTACACAGCTGCATTGAAAGTCACGTCTCCGAGTGTGGTGTTCACATTATTCTGTTTTACTGATAACTAATTTTTAATGTGCGATGAACTCTACATATCTTAATCTACTTTTCAACATATTCCCCGTGGATGTTGAGGCATTTGTTATACCGTTATATAAATTTCTGGATACCCTCCTCACAGAAGTCTGTCGCCTGGGTTTTGAGCCACCACTCAACCGTCGTCTTTAGGTCATCGTCGTGATCGAAACGCTGGCCAGCAACAAATTGTTTCAAGGAAAGAAACAAACGATAGTCACTGGGTGCCAAGTCTGGACTGTAGGGAGGGTGGGTCAGTAGCTCCCATCCAAATTTGGTGACCAGGTTTTGCTTCACTATCCACCAAATCTTCATGAGCAGAGACGGCCTACCACTGCACAATTCGTAATGAACGCTCTGTCACCCTTCATTAAACATTCGAACCCACCATTCCCGCACTCATTGCATTTTGTCCGTAAATTTCTCAAATTTGCTGATGAATCGTACTTGGTCTGAGATTTCGTGCATTCAGAAATCTCATCACAGACCGGACTTCGCAATCGGCGGACCGTTCTATTAATGTGAACATTATTAACACACAGCACAGACCTTTAACATAAGCGCAACCTCACAAAATGGCGTCAGGGCGTGGCTAATGGATGAGGCAACACAACTGCGCATGCGCGACTCTGAAACGAATAGCTGCGCGGGAGTGTTGTGCAAATGGCACTTACTTTCTGGATTGCCCTCGCTGTTGAAATTTGAAATATGATTCATCTTCCGTTCTATAATTAATTAATCTTTAAGAAAACAGGAAATTGGATGACACATGCGGAATAAAATATCAGAGGGCATATGGAATTGGGGGGGTAACAAACCTTGCATTACAACCCTGGAATGCCACTGTTCAACCTACCGTTACACTCAAGAGTGATTGATATGTAGCAGCTGCACTCCAGTTTGGGCGAACCCATTTGTTAAAATCCGGACGGTTCACAGGAACCGTTTGTTAAATGAAACGTTCGAATGAGAAGCATTAAGGTAAATATTTGTCGTTTATCACGTTGGTGCTTGTCTTTTTGCTGTGTTTATTTCTTTCTGTTTCCCCCCACTTCAGATAAGTTGTTAGTACATGCGCTACACCAAGAACACACAGACATACAACCCACCTCACCTCACGAAAGAAAGGAGGTTGGTTCACGCTTTTGCACCCTCGCCACCAGCTGCAGCCTCTGGAGAAACTCGCAGAGGAAGTTAGGGGGGGGGGGCTTCTAAATTCACAAGCAGCTGTCCCTCAACAGGCAAGTCTGGAAGATGCAGTCGTGTTCCACATACATTTTAACACAAAAATCTCGTGGGGACGCCTGCATTCAAAGCTTTGAGGGGGAGCTAATCTGAGGCTGACTTATAATGGGTCTAACTCAGTTGTATTTTATGCAGCTTTAATCTTACTCATGAGCGATGGCAAGAAGAAATACATGAGATACAGCTCCTCCTTCCCATCTCATAATAGCTGGCACATCTTTTTCTTTCTTTCTTTTTACCCAGAAATTTAAACGTGTTTATTGTTTGTTCAGGTGTGATTCTTTTGCTTGCTGCTACGAGATTACCCAAGGTGTTTAGATTCATAGATTAAAATACAGAATGTCACTTAGAAAGTACTCATAAAAATAAGCTCTAATCCTATATTAAACGAACACAGGGCGCAGACTTGACCAAATTGTTGGGGGGGGGGGGGGCAGGCGTGTAGAGATCAGACGTGGGAGGGCGACGTCTCTTCCATTGTCAGGAGGAAAATACAAAAAAGGGCAAAAAGATAAAATACGCGATTCGACGTGCATTTTAAAATGCAGCTGTAATTGCTCATCAGCAAATGAACAAGAAAACAAATATTCTTTTGCTGAATATTAATATTTTTAAAAATAAAATTCAGCCTGTGATTTTCTAAAAGATATCTAGAGAGATTTTATTTCCAAACATTTATAAAAAGTATGAAAAATTAGCGGGGTTACTCAAACAAAGAACTACAAGACTTTTGATAACTTTTGAAATTTTAAAATAATTTTAATGAAACTGCACTGACATGTACTACGATATGTTACCAATGTGGGAAATTTTTTTCTAAGAATCGGAAATAAAGATCATGAATGACAGAAAAAAGCAGCAAGCCGTAATTGAATTCCTGGAAAAGGAGGGATGTGAGTCTTCAGAAATCTACAGAACACACCTTGCGGTGTATGGAGCTGCCATAATCGATATCAGTAATGTCCAAGATGGATGAAGAGGTTTCTAGAGGGAGAAAATTCAGTGTCGGACAAACAACGGAGTGAAAGACCCGCAACTGCAGTGACAGATGCCAACAGGCAACGAGTGAAAGACCTCATCACAGCTGATCGTCGTGTCACCATCCAGGAGTTGCTGCGATAAACAGTGCACACTATGTGCAGACATTGAAGGAGCTAAAGGAAGCTATCAGAAGGAAAAGACGTGACTTTCCACTTCATAGTGTTGTTTTGCACCATGATAACGCACGACCCCACACCTCAATGGGAACTTCACAGGCTATATTGTCAAAATGGGGTGGACGGTGATGCTGCAGCCCCCTACCATCCTGATTTGGCAACCTAAGACTTTTTTCTGTTTACCCCTTCGAAAAACATCCTTCGTGGGGAACGTTACGACGATGTGACAGACGTTAAACTGGCTGTGAACTCACGGGTGAAACGACAAAGTCAGGAATTTTTCCAAAATGGATTTTACCAATGAGTTCAAAGATGGCGGAAATGTATTGAAAGTGAAGGAACAAACTTTGAATAGGCTAGCATTATTAACAATATGTCCAAGTATTTGGCCATCAAGTTTCGTATTTTTGCTGCTACAAATAAAAATCTTATGAGGGACGAGGCATTACTACTTTCAGGATGCCTTTTGTAGAAGCGCAAAAAGAATACTTTTTTCGCGCTCAAGGTTATACTTTTCTGTATTTTATTTTATTTTTGATAATTCTTTAAAACATTTACCTCATATTACAAGAACATGTCAAACCGAATAAGGGGCTGGCAATCCAATTTCTTATTAAATAAGCAAGAATGAATATGGGGGGGGTGTATTTATTTTGTTATTCATTAATTTTTCGGAAATAAGTTTTTTGGGCCTCATAAGGTGGAGTTTGGTTCGCCTTATGAAGCCAAAGCGATTATTTATTTAAACAGGACAAAAAATAGAAAAAACTAAAATGTAGATTTTCCAAAATTTAGGTAAGTAATTGAACCTTTCATTTAAAAAAATTAATTCATTTTAGATGAATGAAATACGGGATTGCAATACAAATTTGGAAGATGAGAATCCGTTTATTGGTGCAAATATGACATGGTTTTTAAGTCAGATAATATCCGAAAACTTGAAAATATCGTCGTCCTGGAGAGGGAATCGAATCCGCGTCTCCCAGATAGCGCCCGAGTATGCTAACCACTTACACCACACAGAACGACCAAGTATCAGGTTTCCGATTAATTTGAATATAACCATCACAGGATTCGCTAGTCGAAGCAACCGGCATTCATATATATTAGGTGTACAAATAAGTTTTAAAGCGTGTTTTGTGTGACGTATACCGCTAATTTACATATCTGACATTCCCCCGCGTTGTTGTCATGTGATCGTAACTGGTCCAGAGTATAAAATGTGATACAGAAGTTTGCCCAACAGTCAAACGCACTTGTGCATCGGTAGGTGAAAGATGGCAAGCGATAATGCATTTATTCGACACTGCATTCATTACGAATTTCATGAAGGAAAAAGTGCTGCAAAAGCATGTGCATCGATCTGTTCTGTTCTGGGGGAGAAGATTGTATCGAAAAACATGTGCGAGTTTTGGTTTAGACGGTTTAAAGCACGTGATTTTGATGTTAGCGATCCAGAACGTAGCAGCGCCCAGCAGAAGGTTGCACATGAGGAACTACAAGCATTTCTGGATGAAGATTCGTTTCAAACGCAAAAAGAACTAGCTGAGCAACTGGGGGTAACTCAACAAACCATTTCCAATTGTTTACGCGCAATGAGAAAGATTCAGAAGGAAAGAAAATGGGTGCCACATGACCTCAGCCAGAGAAACACGGATGAGCGTGTCATGAAGTGTTTGAATCTGTTGAATGAACAACACAAAGTCTTTCCTGTGGAAAATCGTTACGGGTGATCAAAAGTGGATATGGTACGACAATCCCGAACGCTAAAATTAATGGGTAGACCCGGTGAAGCAATGATTTTGACACCGAAACGCAATATTTCCTCCAAGAAAATTCTGCTGTGCATATGGTGGAATATGAAGGGTGTGCTCTATTATGAACTATTGAAACAGGGTCAAACAGTTACTGCTGGTCGCTACAAGCAACAGTTGCTGCGATTGAACCAGGAAATCTTTCGGAAACGTCTATTCACAGGGAAAGGATTGCGTCCTGTGAAATTACTGCATGACAAAGCTAGGCCGTATGTCGTGAAATCGGTCAAGGAAACGTTATTGGCGCTTGGCTGGAAAGTTTTGGAATACCCGACGTATAGTCCCGACATAGCCCCTTCAGACTATCATTTGTTCCGATCGATGCAAGATAATTTGGCTGCTGTATGGTTCCCGACATGTGACGAAGTGAAAAATGGGTTGACGACTTCATCGCGTCACTCGACGAAGTATTCTTCATGGCTGGAATCAGTCAGCTGCCCGACCGATGGCGGAAGGTAATAGATAATGACGGCGCATATTTTGATTCATAAAGGTATTGTTGTTTTCTCTCAAATTACATGTTACGTTGTATTGAAATGCTTTAAAATTTATTTGTATACACCTATTAGCTTAAAAAAAAAACAAAACCAGGATGGTTTTCCGCGGAATTTTGAAAGCTAAAAAGTATCGTTTAAAAACAACCGATCAGAAATTTTGCTTGTAAGAAAACTACTATTACAAGGACATATAAAAAACAAAAAATATCCTACAGAAGGAAATAAACGTTTAGGAAGTTTCACACCTTCACAGGTAGAAAGCTTCGCAACGAAAAAATAAATGAATAAATAAATAAAAAATAAAAACACAAGTGGACAGAGGAAAATTCCTGGTGACACAGGCTATTTCTATGAAAGTTTATGATTTCTGGCAGGATAAAATTGCCATCACTTTACCAGGGGAAAGCACGTTAAAGATCAGATCAGATCATATGTAGATGATTTTAGGAAGGGAACACCTGACTCCAGCTCGTAAACAACACTAAGAAATAGCAAACTAGGAGATCTTCGCTAGAGTGCCTGATAGGAAAGTGGCACGGAAGCGAGGTAGAAAGGGGGAGGAAGACGCCCTTATTTATGTCCGGGGGCCAGTACTCGGGGTCCGACGGCAAACGTGCCCATCCGACGCACGGCGGATATTTAGTGGTTATAGCGTTCGTACCCTGTCCGGGATCGAACTAGAGGTTCCTCCGTGGCAGTCAGGAACGTTGACGACCAGGCCATCCGCGGCCCAAAAGCACGTTAAAGCGATGGTGTGCTGGTATTTGTCGCCCAGGAATACTCCACAAAGTTCTACTTCTTATGAAGAAAAACCATCTAATATTTTGAAACAGAATTTGTATTAAACCATGGCCAGAAAAGCCGGCCGATGAAATATGCGAAAAAAAAAATATAAATAAATAAATAAACTAGAAATGTGAGTCCGAGAAACAAGCTGGCTTTTATTGTAGATCATGTTGCCTGTCGTATACGGGACAAAAATCCATCTCAGGGCACCACTACGAATGTTGAAAATTTGAATTTTGGCTCTTGGATGAAAACCATCGAATATTTTGAAACAAGTTTTTCTCGGGAAAAGATGTAAAAACTAAGGAGAACTATAAAACATCGTTTCCTGAACGTTTGCATACTCATATGAATTCATCATGTTAATCACAACAAAGCTTTGGTTTCAACAAGAAAAATTAACTAAAAGAAAATAAAGTGAATTAAGTCCACCGTTAGAAAAATTTAGTTTACTGTTGAGAACCTTCATGATGGAAAACCCGGCCTAGTAATGCATGAATAGTTTTTTTTTTTTTTTTTTTTTTTTTTTTAATACCGCACTTCTTTTTTGAAGTTTTCTTTATTATAATTGAACTTTTAAAAAGACGCAATAAAGGGGGGAAATTGACAAATTGCTTATATATATATCATCATCATCATTGTCAACCATTATCAATCCACTGCTGGACGAAGGTCTCCCCAAGTTTCCTCCACAACGGTCTGTCTTGTGCCAGTCTCCTCCATGTCACCCCTGCATACTTTCGAATTTCATCCACCCATCTCCCATGTGGTCTTCTTCTGGGTCTTTTCCTGTCCCTTGGAATCCAATCTAAAATTTCAGCTGTCCATCGATGATCTGTCCTTCTGGCAGTATGTCCAGCCCATTGCCATTTCAGGGATTTAACTCTGATCATGATGTCTTCCACTCTTGTCATTTTTCGGATCCACGAGTTCCTCTTCTTATCTCTCCTGGTTACACCAAGCATGCACCTCTCCATGCTTCTTTGAGTTGTCTGCAGCCTTTGTATGTCTCTTTTAGTTAAGGTCCACGTCTCCGCACCATACGTAAGCACTGGAAGGATGCATTGATCAAACACTTTTCTTTTAAGACATAATGGCATATTGCTCTTGAAAATTATGCTGTTTCTTCCAAAAGCTCTCCAGGCAAGTTTTGTACGCCGATTAATTTCTTCATCAATGTGACCCTCACTTGATATCTGCTGTCCAAGATAAACGTACGTGTCTGTTATCTCCAGCTTTTCTCCATCAATCGATAAATCTTCATTTCTTGTAAAAGCATTGAACATCACTTTTTGTCTTCTGAAAGTTCATTTTTAATCCCACTTCTTTACTCTTGTCAGCAAGTTCCTGGATCATACTCTGCAGCTCTGATGGGGTAGTTGCAAAAATGACTACGTCATCAGCAAAACGAAGGTGGGTTAGATAATCTCCATTAATCTTTATCCCCTTGTTTTCCCAGCTCAGTGACTGAAAAACACCCTCCAATGTGGCATTAAAGAGCTTCGGAGATATGGTGTCACCTTGTCTCACTCCCTTTCCAATTTTTATGTGTGTTGTATTTTCAAACAGCCTAATCTTTGCACTTGCATTTTCATAGATGTTATTAATAATATTAATGTATGCATCTTCAATACCGCAGGTTTTCAGAGCCATTGTAACTGCTGATGGTTTCACCGAATCAAAGGCTTTTTCATAATCGATAAAAGCCATGCACAATGGAAGTTCATATTCCCTCGTTCTTTCAATTAGTTCTCTCAGCACGTGGATATGATCTATTGTGCTGTAGCCACTCCTGAATCCAGCTTGTTCTCTCGGTTGAGCCATGTCCAGTGTTACCTTCAAGCGGTGTGAAAGAACTTTAGTGAAGATTTTATAAACTACTGATAGGAGGCTGATAGGTCTGTAGTTTCCGAGATCCTCAATGTCACCTTTCTTATGTAGCAGGATCATTGTAGCGGTGTTCCAATCCTCAGGAATCTTTCCTTCATTAAGGCATCGAGTGAAAATTTGGGCGAGCACTGTTTCGATTTCTCCACTTGCTTCTTGTATGATGTCTACAGTAATTCCATCTTCTCCTGGAGCTTTTCCTCGCTTCATGTTCTTGATTGCATGTGCAACTTCTGCTGGAAGGACTGGAGGAACTCTGGTACTGGTATCTTTCATGATGTCTGGAGTGCATATATCATCCCTTTCATATAATTTGGAGTAGAAATCTTTCACTCTTGTCAAAATTTCGCCTCTATTTCTTGTTACAGAACCATCTTCTTTTCTCAGTGCCATAATCTGTTTTCTTCCCTTACTGAGATGTCCCTTTGCTATCTTTAGGCTTTGGTTGTTTTCAATTGCTTTCCTCACTAGTTCACAGTTGAATTTCCTTACGTCTTCAGTGATACTTTTTCTTACTGTCTTGCATAGCTCTATATATTCCACTTTGGAAGTCACATCTTCTTTAGTTGTCCTCATCTCTTCTTTTTGCATCAACATTTTGGTTTTTCCTGATAATTTGTTCACATGCAACTTGTTCTTAGACCCAGCTAATTTTGTTGCTGTTTCCATAAGAGCTTTGGTTACTTTTCTGTTAACTTCAGAGATGTCCACTTCTTCCGATGTTAGGCCTTCTAAAGCAGAGAACCTGTTCTTCAGTTCTAACTTGAAGGTATTATGGTGTTTTTTAAGGTTGGTTATGTCAATAGATTTTGTTTGTCCTATGAGCTTGCCACGTTCAAGTTTAGCGTTCAGGTGCATCTTACATCTCACCAATCTATGGTCACTACCTGTGTTGAACTTGTTTAGCACACTGCAGTCTTCTATGACGAATTTTTTGTTACACATAATAAAATCAATTTCACTTGTCGTCCCATTTGGATGTCTCCATGTCCATTTCCTGTGTGGCTTTTTCTTGAAGAAGGAGTTCAAGATGAAAAACCCTTCTGCCTCTGCAAACTCAACGAGAGTATTTCCACGCTGGTTTCTGTTGCCATGACCGAATTTACCTACCGAAGTTTCATTCTGTGCCGTTGCCCTATTTTTGCATTGAAATCTCCCATAATTATTTTCAAGTGCTGCTTACCTTTATTATTTAGATGACAAATTTCCTCATAAAATTCTTCAATTTCTTCTTCAGGATGACTTGTGGTGGGTGCATAAGTTTGAATAATCTGAGCCTGGTATCTTTTCGAGAGTTGGATAACAAGTCGTGCAGCTCTGTCAGAGGAACTTTCAACTTCTACAACTTTATCCTTCAGTTTCTTGTTTATTATAAATCCAACACCACTAGTTCTGCCAGTATCTGTCCCACGATAGTAGAAGAGATGTCCACTTTTCAGTTCGATGAGATCTTCTCCTTTTCTCCTTACCTCACTTAGCCCCACGATGTCCCACTTGATCCTTTGTAGTTCCTCTTCCAATTCAAGAAGCCTTGAATCAGAAGATAGGGAGCGTCCATTGTAAGTAGCCAAGGTCAGCATCAGATGGCAGCCTAGTCCGGTCCTCCGGGGATTCTTAGCACCCTCTGCCTTCATGTCGCACTGGCCGCTGCCTTGGCCAGGTACATTCCAGCTGCCGGAGACTGAGGGCCAAGATTTAAGTTGTGGAATCATTTTGGAGGGGTTTGGCCATAACTCACCACGCTGGCCAAGCGGGTTGGTGAGTGTGGGATAGCATTTCCTCTGATCCCGATGGTATAGTTATACCGCTATGGGCGGTCGTCAGAGCCCCTTTAGTGGGAACAGGATGCACCACGAGAAGGCGGGGTTGACATTTGTCAAGGAGAGGCTGTGATGTTACGCATCACCTGACCTTACATCCCTATATATATATATATATACTAGTATATATATATATATATATATATATATATATATATATACTGTAGAGCAAAGCTGAAAACAAAGGAAAATCTTTGAATTTAAAACTAAAGTTGCAAAATAACCTGAAGATCAAAACGCGCAACGCAGCAGTTATGAAAATTCAGAATTCACATTCTATTAAAAAGAGACCTAAGCAAAAATATTTTTGACTCATACCAAGTACAACATAGAAAAAGTTATGTATCTACCGGTGTGAGTAAAAAGAGAAAAATAAAAATAAAATAAAACAACTGAATGTGGAAAGTGTCGAGAATACTGAGCCTTGGCTTTATCAAGGACCAGCAAAAACTCTGCATTTTCTCACTTCCACAAAGACCTAGTTGGAAATGGGTTTCTGCAAAGCCATAGATGCAAGTAATTAGCTCACCAAAAATTTAAAAAATATATATATATAAGTCATGCCCTCCGCAGAGTTGTATGACCTAGCTCTAGTTTACAATTTAGCTTGCATCCATAACTTTTCTGGCCCGACCCATGCTCTTCATCTGTTACGATTAAACAGAAAGAAGAAGATTAAAGAAAACTCAAGTTGTGAGAGTGACATAATAATTAGAAATAATGTTCAGCAATAACGAAATGCCAAGTTCGCCTGAGAGAGAATTTAAACCTGAATAGCAATGCAAAAGCTTTCCAAATTCTTACATTGCAATTAAAAGAGGAAATGTTAATTATTTTAAAACTCAGTCAGATTCTTGAAAGAAAACTTGATTCTAAAACCCCCTACTCCACAGCTTCTGACAACACAAAAACGAGAATAAATTAAAGACAGTAATTAACTAAAGATATGATTTGTGAAGGTTATATGACATAAACAATTAGTTGCAATATGTACAAAGTATTTCAGAAGTGCTTTAAGTGCATAATTAAGTAGTTATTAAGAACTACTTTGAAAACACAGCGCAAAGTACAAGAACTATGCAAGGCCAGCTGCTTGGCCTAAGATTCCTAAAAAACGCGCAAAGTTACCAAGAAAAGAAAGAGTTAAAATCCGCAAAAAAGTTAACAGACTTGCCAGTGCCTAAATGCTAAAAAGCAAAAATAAAACAGAGAAAAAAATACTAGAAGTACAAACATTGAACTTGGAAAACCTAAAACCCAAAGACAATGAAGAGAGCTTACCTCTTATGCAGCTGAACTTTCTCCACACAAGAGGAAAATGGCCGTCCTTTACCCCAAAATTCCAACAAACCTCTGCCACTCCCTAGTCGCTGGGGGGCAGTGTGGGTGGGGCTGAGGGCCACCACACACTGAAAGAATCCAACTCGCGGAGATTTTAACCAGAGAAAAAAATATATATACTCAAGATTGTGGACCTGTATGATCAGAAAGAGCAGAATTAACTCTCCAGAATACATGAGAAATATTATAAAATACACCGGTAGTGTATTTAATGATCTTTGCATGTATTAAATCACCTTAGTGAGCTTCTATATATTATTCAGAATCCTATTAACTTTAATGTTAGTTTTACTATTTTAGTATAGCTATTCTAGTGAGTGAATAACTAGTTTTCTTTTTTATTTGTTTTTATTTTCTTTTATAAACAGATTTTTAAGCTTTTTTTGTGATTTTGTCTATATTATTTAATTTTTTATTTTAATAGGACCTTCATATCCATAGCACTAAGGTTCCTTTTAGTAGTGAATAGGCATCATCTAGCCAATTTCCAAATGGCTTTCATTGGTCAGAATCATATTATTAACTGTGTAGAAAATTAAAGCAGATCTGCCAACCTTACTCTATTATTTTTCTTAAAGTTTTTTTGATGAAAGAAGAAGGAATTTCGTTCTCTAGAAAACTTTCTAATAGTATATTAATGTGGTAATTGAAGTCCAAATTGTTGCTGCAAATTCTTGAAATTCTTAGGACCTGAGAAATTAGTACATTCTCAATTACTTTGGTTGATATGTTATTATTCCAGTGTAGATATTTAATTACTTTGAAAGGAAAATTAACTCTTTTATCAAAGAGGCTAATAGATGGGTTACCTCTGTTAAGCTTAATGCTTAAGTCTAGGAACTCAAGTTCCTGATTACTGTGGTTGGTTTTACATAGGTTAAGAGAGCTAGGATAGATATTATCAAAATCACTCTCTATAACTTCTGAATTATTGATACACAGCAGATCATCAATATATCTAAATGTGTAAAGGTAGTTATCGGAGCAGGTGGAGTGATTTGGAATGAATTTATATTCCTTAAAGAACAGGAATAGATTTGCTATACTCGTGGAGGTTGATGTTCCCATTGGTATACCGTTCACTTGCTTATAGAGAGTATTATTAAATAAGATATGGTTATTTTTTATGCAGCAATTGAGATAAGAGTTCCAGGCTCCTACATTAACAAATTGGTTAAGTTTAAATTCTGCATACAGCTCTTTAAAGGTAGTGATTATATCTGATAGAGGCAGATTAGTATATAGGTTCTCAAAATCATAACTATTAATATCTAAGGGACTTACTTTGAGTATAGTGGAAATTACATCTGCATTATTATTAATTATCCAAAAATCTCTGTACTTCAAATTAGTACAGTTTCTAATGTGTTTCAAAACCTTCTTCAAGATATCTTCAAAAGCAAGATCTATTTTCTTTTTATGACTCCTTACTCCACTAGCTATGAACCTGAACCTAACTGGATCTTTATGAAACTTAACCGTTGCAAAAAGAAATGGAAATTCAGGCTCATATCTTCTTGTCTGTGGAATCTTAAGTTTCTTGAAGAATGCCTTAAACCGATTTTCTAACTGCTTGGTGGAATAACTTACGGGCCCGTAGGTTACTCTATTATTGAGTTACATAGTTAACAATTCAAAATAGAACTTCTTACAGATAATTGCAAAATTATTGCTAGCTTTATCCGTAGTGGTAAAAATAAATAGGTCTTGTAGTTTGGAGAGGGACCTTTTAGCATCTCCAGAGAAAAAGAGATTTCTATCGAAACAAAAATCCAGACCTGCCAACTCACCAGTGAAGCTATTGATTACATTATATTTCCATTCTGCGAAGGCCTCAATAGGCTGATTGTATGTTAAACTGGTTTTTACAATGTACCTATTAACATCTTGAGTGAAGCTCTCAAGAATTCTCTCTTTGGAAATTGGGAAGGAAGGTCTAAATTTAGAACCATACTCTAATAAATTCCTAAGCTTGTCATTTTCAATAAAACTCAAGTTTCCAGTGATAATATGGTTGTAATTATTATCATAGTGAACTGTTTCTTTATGTTCATCACAAGAACATGTAGTAACTATAGGAATGTAACTCGAACAATTAAGTTTGTAGTTTTTAACCATTGACCCTAAGGTCTTAGCATATTTAAAACTTACAATAGACTGGTGCCTGTGGATGGGAAAAAAATTGCATTATTGTAGAACAGCTTCCTAACATTGAGATTATCATAGGTTTTATTTAGAAACCTGATGGTTACAAAATTACTGGAAAATTCTTTAAGAGAAATTTTATCTTTAAGAATATGCTTAAGAATGTCTAGAACCAAAGCAAAAACATGCTTATCAACATGGTCAGCAGTTTCTTTCCAGAATTTGAAAAAAACTTTTAAGGAGAGAGTGCTTGAAGGTCTTAAGTATTTTGTAAGTATTTTTAACAAAATTAGTGCCAGTTTTAAAGCTTTCCAGAGTTATTTGCAAGTTAGCAAAATCAACCTTGCTTGATGTGCGAAATAACCTCTGTCCTCTATTACCTCTAGTGCAGCTCTTGTTATTAACAAGAAAGAAGAGTTCACATATAGAAAATTTATGCTGATTAGGCTTATTGTCAGAAAGAGTGGAATTAAGACCATAGGGATAAAGAGACTGATGCTGCAAAATTTCAAGGGATTCAGTTTCAAGCCTAGCATAGAGGTCAGGGATAATATGCAGTACCTCTATTTTCACTTTGTCAAAACCATGAGTATGGAAATGCTCTAATTCAAAGGTAGAGTACTGGTTAGCATTTGTGGAGGGGTTAACTCCAGAATTAGAGAACTTATTAACCAGAGACCTGTGACCATTTATCCTAAGATGAAGAGGATTTTTGCTTCGGCCAATATAGCTAAGGTTGCAGACTGTACAGGTGAGCTTATAGATTGTATTGTAGGCTTTGCAAAACTTGTTGGAGCAATTATCCGCAACAGAAGAATACAGGTTAGGATCTGCAGATTTACATGTCAAACAACGTTTGTCATTTCATAACTTTAGATTACCTTTGCCAGCGAGTTCATACACTATGGGAAAGGGTGCTAGCCTAACCGAGCGGGAGGACTTAAAATATCTGAGCTGACCTCCAATCCTTTCATCGTCCTTAGAACTCCACTTGGGCCAAACATACAAATTCTGAGTGCTATGGATATGAAGGTCCTATTAAAATAAAAAATTAAATAATATAGACAAAATCACAAAAAAGTTTAAAAATCTGTTTATAAAAGAAAATAAAAACAAATAAAAAAGAAAACTAGTTATTCACTCACTAGAATAGCTATACTAAAAATAGTAAAACTAACATTAAAATTAATAGGATTCTGAATAATATATAAAAGCTCACTAAGGTGATTTAATACATGCAAAGATCATTAAATACACTACCGGTGTATTTTATAATATTTCTCATGTATTCTGGAGAGTTAATTCTGCTCTTTCTGATCATACAGGTCCACAATCTTGAGTATATATATTTTTTTCTCTGGTTAAAATCTCCGCGAGTTGGATTCTTTCAGTGTGTGGTGGCCCTCAGCCCCACCCACACTGCCCCCAGCGACTAGGGAGTGGCAGAGGTTTGTTGGAATTTTGGGGTAAAAGACGGCCATTTTCCTCTTGTGTGGAGAAAGTTCAGCTGCATAAGAGGTAAGCTCTCTTCATTGTCTTTGGGTTTTAGGTTTTCCAAGTTCAATGTTTGTACTTCTAGTATTTTTTTCTCTGTTTTATTTTGCTTTTTAGCATTTAGGCACTGGCAAGTCTGTTAACTTTTTTGCGGATTTTAACTCTTTCTTTTCTTGGTAACTTTGCGCGTTTTTTAGGAATCTTAGGCCAAGCAGCTGGCCTTGCATAGTTCTTGTACTTTGCGCTGTGTTTTCAAAGTAGTTCTTAATAACTACTTAATTATGCACTTAAAGCACTTCTGAAATACTTTGTACATATTGCAACTAATTGTTTATGTCATATAACCTTCACAAATCATATCTTTAGTTAATTACTGTCTTTAATTTATTCTCGTTTTTGTGTTGTCAGAAGCTGTGGAGTAGGGGGTTTTAGAATCAAGTTTTCTTTCAAGAATCTGAGTTTTAAAATAATTAACATTTCCTCTTTTAACTGCAATGTAAGAATTTGGAAAGCTTTTGCATTGCTATTCAGGTTTAAATTCTCTCTCAGGCGAACTTGGCATTTTGTTATTGCTGAACATTATTTCTAATTATTATGTCACTCTCACAACTTGAGTTTTCTTTAATCTTCTTCTTTCTGTTTAATCGTAACAGATGAAGAGCATGGGTCGGGCCAGAAAAGTTATGGATGCAAGCTAAATTGTAAACTAGAGCTAGGTCATACAACTCTGCGGAGGGCATGACTTATATATATTTTTTTAATTTTTGGTGGGCTAATTACTTGCATCTATGGCTTTGCAGAAACCCATTTCCAACTAGGTCTTTGTGGAAGTGAGAAAATGCAGAGTTTTTGCTGGTCCTTGATAAAGCCAAGGCTCAGTATTCTCGACACTTTCCACATTCAGTTGTTTTATTTTATTTTTATTTTTCTCTTTTTACTCACACCGGTAGATACATAACTTTTTCTATGTTGTACTTGGTATGAGTCAAAAATATTTTTGCTTAGGTCTCTTCTTAATAGAATGTGAATTCTGAATTTTCATAACTGCTGCGTTGCGCGTTTTGATCTTCAGGTTATTTTGCAACTTTAGTTTTAAATTCAAAGATTTTCCTTTGTTTTCAGCTTTGCTCTGCAGTAACTAATTTCAATTTACTATTTAGCAGCTTATGCGCAAATTCTAGTTGAAATGTTTTATTATGTTTTATTATTTTTTTTGTTTTCATTATTATTATTTTTTTCATTTTTTATTTATTTACAATTCACTCTTATTTTTATTTTTATTTTTTATTTTAGTGTGTTTTGGCTGCTGCCTTTTTGGAGTGTAGTTTATGCTCGAGCTTTGGTATTTTCTTGGACTGCTTATTTCCAAAATGTTTTTTCCTAGTTGGTTTGCTCAGAATTTGTATGTTTGGCCCAAGTGGAGTTCTAAGGACGATGAAAGGATTGGAGGTCAGCTCAGATATTTTAAGTCCTCCCGCTCGGTTAGGCTAGCACCCTTTCCCATAGTGTATGAACTCGCTGGCAAAGGTAATCTAAAGTTATGAAATGACAAACGTTGTTTGACATGTAAATCTGCAGATCCTAACCTGTATTCTTCTGTTGCGGATAATTGCTCCAACAAGTTTTGCAAAGCCTACAATACAATCTATAAGCTCACCTGTACAGTCTGCAACCTTAGCTATATTGGCCGAAGCAAAAATCCTCTTCATCTTAGGATAAATGGTCACAGGTCTCTGGTTAATAAGTTCTCTAATTCTGAAGTTAACCCCTCCACAAATGCTAACCAGTACTCTACCTTTGAATTAGAGCATTTCCATACTCATGGTTTTGACAAAGTGAAAATAGAGGTACTGCATATTATCCCTGACCTCTATGCTAGGCTTGAAACTGAATCCCTTGAAATTTTGCAGCATCAGTCTCTTTATCCCTATGGTCTTAATTCCACTCTTTCTGACAATAAGCCTAATCAGCATAAATTTTCTATACGTGAACTCTTCTTTCTTGTTAATAACAAGAGCTGCACTAGAGGTAATAGAG
Organism: Macrothele yani; assembly: GCA_039090855.1. Lineage (NCBI taxonomy): Eukaryota > Metazoa > Arthropoda > Arachnida > Araneae > Macrothelidae > Macrothele > Macrothele yani. Next base: position 17,587,941 of record CM077012.1, read on the forward strand.
GACAGAGGTTATTTCGCACATCAAGCAAGGTTGATTTTGCTATCTTGCAAATAACTCTGGAAAGCTTTAAAACTGGCACTAATTTTGTTAAAAATACTTACAAAATACTTAAGACCTTCAAGCACTCTGTCCTTAAAAGTTTTTTCAAATTCTGGAAAGAAACTGCTGACCATGTTGATAAGCATGTTTTTGCTTTGGTTCTAGACATTCTTAAGCATATTCTTAAAGATAAAATTTCTCTTAAAGAATTTTCCAGTAATTTTGTAACCATCAGGTTTCTAAATAAAACCTATGATAATCTCAATGTTAGGAAGCTGTTCTACAATAATATAATTTTTTTCCCATCCACAGGCACCAGTCTATTGTAAGTTTTAAATATGCCAAGACCTTAGGGTCAATGGTTAAAAACTACAAACTTAATTGTTCGAGTTACATTCCTATAGTTACTACATGTTCTTGTGATGAACATAAAGACACAGTTCACTATGATAATAATTACAACCATATTATCACTGGAAACTTGAGTTTTATTGAAAATGACAAGCTTAGGAATTTATTAGAGTATGGTTCTAAATTTAGACCTTCCTTCCCAATTTCCAAAGAGAGAATTCTTGAGAGCTTCACTCAAGATGTTAATAGAAACATTGTAAAAACCAGTTTAACATACAATCAGCCTATTGAGGCCTTCGCAGAATGGAAATATAATGTAATCAATAGCTTCACTGGTGAGTTGGCAGGTCTGGACTTTTGTTTCGATAGAAATCTCTTTTTCTCTGGAGATGCTAAAAGGTCCCTCTCCAAACTACAAGACCTATTTATTTTTACCACTACGGATAAAGCTAGCAATAATTTTGCAATTATCTGCAAGAAGTTCTATTTTGAATTGTTAACTATGTAACTCAATAATAGAGTAACCTACGAGCCCGTACGTTATTCCACCAAGCAGTTAGAAAATCGGTTTAAGGCATTCTTCAAGAAACTTAAGATTCCACAGACAAGAAGATATGAGCCTGAATTTCCATTTCTTTTTGCAACGGTTAAGTTTCATAAAGATCCAGTTAGGTTCAGGTTCATAGCTAGTGGAGTAAGGAGTCATAAAAAGAAAATAGATCTTGCTTTTGAAGATATCTTGAAGAAGGTTTTGAAACACATTAGAAACTGTACTAATTTGAAGTACAGAGATTTTTGGATAATTAATAATAATGCAGATGTAATTTCCACTATACTCAAAGTAAGTCCCTTAGATATTAATAGTTATGATTTTGAGAACCTATATACTAATCTGCCTCTATCAGATATAATCACTACCTTTAAAGAGCTGTATGCAGAATTTAAACTTAACCAATTTGTTAATGTAGGAGCCTTTAACTCTTATCTCAATTGCTGCATAAAAAATAACCATATCTTATTTAATAATACTCTCTATAAGCAAGTGAACGGTATACCAATGGGAACATCAACCTCCACGAGTATAGCAAATCTATTCCTGTTCTTTAAGGAATATAAATTCATTCCAAATCACTCCACCTGCTCCGATAACTACCTTTACACATTTAGATATATTGATGATCTGCTGTGTATCAATAATTCAGAAGTTATAGAGAGTGATTTTGATAATATCTATTCTAGCTCTCTTAACCTATGTAAAACCAACCACAGTAATCAGGAACTTGAGTTCCTAATTACTCAAGTTCCTGATTACTTAACAGAGCTTAACAGAGGTAACCCATCTATTAGCCTCTTTGATAAAAGAGTTAATTTTCCTTTCAAAGTAATTAAATATCTACACTGGAATAATAACATATCAACCAAAGTAATTGAGAATGTACTAATTTCTCAGGTCCTAAGAATTTCAAGAATTTGCAGCAACAATTTGGACTTCAATTACCACATTAATATACTATTAGAAAGTTTTCTAGAGAACGAAATTCCTTCTTCTTTCATCAAAAAAACTTTAAGAAAAATTATTCTGAATAATAGAGTAAGGTTGGCAGATCTGCTTTAATTTTCTACACAGTTAATAATATGATTCTGACCAATGAAAGCCATTTGGAAGTTGGCTAGATGATGCCTATTCACTACTAAAAGGAACCTTAGTGCTATGGATATGAAGGTCCTATTAAAATAAAAAATTAAATAATATAGACAAAATCACAAAAAACTTAAAAATCTGTTTATAAAAGAAAATAAAAACAAATAAAAAAGAAAACTAGTTATTCACTCACTAGAATAGCTATACTAAAATAGTAAAACTAACATTAAAGTTAATAGGATTCTGAATAATATATAGAAGCTCACTAAGGTGATTTAATACATGCAAAGATCATTAAATACACTACCGGTGTATTTTATAATATTTCTCATGTATTCTGGAGAGTTAATTCTGCTCTTTCTGATCATACAGGTCCACAATCTTGAGTATATATATTTTTTTCTCTGGTTAAAATCTCCGCGAGTTGGATTCTTTCAGTGTGTGGTGGCCCTCAGCCCCACCCACACTGCCCCCCAGCGACTAGGGAGTGGCAGAGGTTTGTTGGAATTTTGGGGTAAAAGACTGCCATTTTCCTCTTGTGTGGAGAAAGTTCAGCTGCATAAGAGGTAAGCTCTCTTCATTGTCTTTGGGTTTTAGGTTTTCCAAGTTCAATGTTTGTACTTCTAGTATTTTTTTCTCTGTTTTATTTTGCTTTTTAGCATTTAGGCACTGGCAAGTCTGTTAACTTTTTTGCGGATTTTAACTCTTTCTTTTCTTGGTAACTTTGAGCGTTTTTAGGAATCTTAGGCCAAGCAGCTGGCCTTGCATAGTTCTTGTACTTTGCGCTGTGTTTTCAAAGTAGTTGTTAATAACTACTTAATTATGCACTTAAAGCACTTCTGAAATACTTTGTACATATTGCAACTAATTGTTTATGTCATATAACCTTCACAAATCATATCTTTAGTTAATTACTGTCTTTAATTTATTCTCGTTTTTGTGTTGTCAGAAGCTGTGGAGTAGGGGGTTTTAGAATCAAGTTTTCTTTCAAGAATCTGACTGAGTTTTAAAATAATTAACATTTCCTCTTTTAATTGCAATGTAAGAATTTGGAAAGCTTTTGCATTGCTATTCAGGTTTAAATTCTCTCTCAGGCGAACTTGGCATTTCGTTATTGCTGAACATTATTTCTAATTATTATGTCACTCTCACAACTTGAGTTTTCTTTAATCTTCTTCTTTCTGTTTAATCGTAACAGATGAAGAGCATGGGTCGGGCCAGAAAAGTTATGGATGCAAGCTAAATTGTAAACTAGAGCTAGGTCACACAACTCTGCGGAGGGCATGACTTATATATATATATTTTTTAAATTTTTGGTGGGCTAATTACTTGCATCTATGGCTTTGCAGAAACCCATTTCCAACTAGGTCTTTGTGGAAGTGAGAAAATGCAGAGTTTTTGCTGGTCCTTGATAAAGCCAAATCTCAGTATTCTCGACACTTTCCACATTCAGTTGTTTTATTTTATTTTTATTTTTCTCTTTTTACTCACACCGGTAGATACATAACTTTTTCTATGTTGTACTTGGTATGAGTCAAAAATATTTTTGCTTAGGTCTCTTCCTAATAGAATATATATATAGTTCCAAATACGAATTTGCACCGGGACCTGTATATACATGCGCTTTGCTCGGAGTCCTCGCGATGATGTCAGGCTTCAGTGCTTCCACAGCATAAATATTCAGTACTCTAGATTTCGTCTCAGATTACCCTAAATGTAGTCAAATTACTCTAAATTCGAATAACAAAATGCTTTGTTTTAAAGCTGTTTTCATGTTAAAAAATATAACTAGGTTCATTATTTTTTAACCACAGTTCACAGACTTTACAATAAGCTAGATCTTTTTAAAATGTCCAGATCGGCTCTCACTAGATTTATGAAACCACAGTTTCAATTTAGGTTCTTGCAACCAGCTGCTCCTAAATTGTTGCAAGTGCTGGCTATTAGCAATACCTAGACATATAACATTTATTCGTCAACATGTGAGAGTGCACTTCATTCATCCTAAAAATAGTCCGCTTTAATTATGTTTAGTTAAAACAATTGCAGAGCTTACTAATGCTATAATATTGTAGTATAACACTGAACAATAAATGTCTGAAAGTAGCCTTTGGAAACGAAGGAAACAGTTGACACGTCTCACCACAGTCTTGGCCTTAATCAGGTCAGGTATTAAACCGTGCGTCACTGTCATAAAGATGCACTACTGGTTGACTCAGTAGTTGTCAGATGCAAACTCATATTTTCACTTCGTCCAACTGTTCAGTTAAGGATACTTACAAAAACAAAAATTCTGAAAAAGATTCAAATTACCTTAAAACACTAAAAAAAAATATTTTTACCCCAAGAAGACCAGAAGTTACGCTAAAACAGGGTAATTACCCTAAAAATGGAAGCACTCTAAGGCTTCCAAGTGAGAGGGTCCATGTTCGCGCGCTCAGTCGCAGCCATTACACCAACTGAAAAAGAAATATGTGGGAGATGCTGAGTTCACAAGGCCAGGATATCATGCTGACGTCACAGATGATATGTCTCTAATACCGATAAGCCGATATAATATCACTACGGGCAGAGCAGATGTAACCATTGTGTTTTTTGAAGCAGTCAGAAAATTCGTGTAACTGATGCGGAAATAAAGCAGATGCAAACATAAAAGACAGGTTTGTATCTTGTTTCTCCGTGATCTTCTTTTGACCAATGCTGAAATAAAGCAGATGCAACCAATAACTATTCGCGAATTCGCACCTTCCTCCATTTCTTTACCCCAACGTTCCTATTATTAGCATTATTCACTCAACAGTCATATGTGAACAGACCTAATGGTACCAGACAACACTCCTTGGGCAGCGATCTTTTAAATAACTTCCTAAGAAAAGCTAGTCTTTAATTCGCAGGATTTCAGTAATTTTCTGATTCTAAATATTTTTCGTATATTTTATAGAGATTCTCAATCGCGACAAAGTTAAGTATAGCTGTTTTTTTGGGGTTTTTTTTTCTCTGTAATGATTAGTGCATTCCATAGATGGCGACATACGTTCTCGTGAATGGGATGTGCTGAAAATTAAATAACTTCGGATATTTTTTTTAGTTGCGTTGCTTTTGTTAATGTGAACAGTAATCCGATAATTGACATTACTGTAGGCAGAACACTATTAATAAAATGAACGACATTGTAAATTACATAGATATTGGTAATTCCACTAAAACTAAAGCAAATCATTTTTAAAATAGTATTTTATTTAGATCAAGAATTGTAATATTTTTTTCTTCATATTTAATCTCAGGGGTGTACTGACAAGCCCCCGCACTGCGGAAGGGCCCCACGACTAAGAGGGCCTCTAACTTCAGCAAAGGCATTTTACAGATTATTTTGCCAAAACTTCATATGAATAAAGAAATAACCAGCAATTTGTAACGGAAGCCTTGAAAGAAGTATTTATTTAAAAGAAAAGTGATATTTTTTTCGCGGCTAAAATTAAATAAAACTAGATGACGGAGAAAGCAGTTATTTCAGAAGACCTGAGGCCCCTTTTCATAGTAATAGCAATAATTTCTATACATGCATATTAACAAGAGAATGTGAAAGGACATCAGTTCAATGAATGAAAAGTTTTTACCAATAGGATAAGGTGCTATGTATTGCAGATGTTTACACGTAACTACACATGCTTCAGAATATAATGAACTGAGAGGTGTTATTCGCGGGGAGAAACAGACTCGCGTCCTTTTTTTCGTAACAGAGTCAAGAGAAAAACTTTCTTTATGTGTAAAATCTTGTAGCATTATATATACTAAGTGTGTTTTTTACATTCAAGAGGAAATAATTTAAGGAGTTTCGTGTTTTCTGTGCCGCAATTCTTAATTGATATCTATTTATTTACTTACTTATGTTTGGTATTTTTGTATAAACCGAAAAAGATCATTAGACACTGTCACATGAAAGTTACGTGTTTTGTATGTGTGATCGTGAGGCATTTAAATGAGGCTGGCTTTAGTTCTCTAAAAGAATAAAATTTGCATGATATATTCAACTTTGGTGTAATTGTTTTGAAGTGCTTTCTGTTGATATAAAATTAGGGCAACTATTTCAATTGCAATGTGCACATTTGTGTTACACGCAGTAGAGTGCACTAATTTTGGTTTTGAGAAATATACCTGTAGGCTCCAAAGAATTTCAATTATTACAACAGCTATAATACTTCGTTAATAATATGGAATTAAAAATTAAGTAATTGAGTGCTGATATATTTTCGCAAAAGAACGTCGAAGGAATTTTTGCGGGGGGCCTCGAGATTTTCAGGTACGCCACTGTTTAAACTGTATTCTGGGACCGTGAAACTCCTGCAGGATTAAATAATTTTAGTTATTCGAGTTTCGACTTGTTCTAACCACCGGTAGATGTCGCCGCATGAGGTGATCTAAAACCTCTAGCTGTCTGACACGATTTAGTATTAAATAACGTCATTGTTAACATTATTTTTGAGGTGGTTAGTAATAATTGTGTTATAACAATCTGTAATAACACAGTAAAAATTAATTTGCGATGTTTAGCTTCATTTCGTTACTTAAACATATCCGAAAACGGAAATATTTGCTGCAACAGATTGAGTATGAATACTCCAGTAGATTCAAATCTTTCAACTGTTTTTCCTACTCTTCCTCCGTTTCTAAATAACCAAAAATGAAGCCATCTTTATCAATATTGTAATCCCTCAAAAATTTCTGGAAAACGGCAATTTGCTAAATCTGTGACGTCAGCATGGTATCCTGGCCTTGTAAACTTAGCAACTCCCGAAATATGTATTTGTGACGTAACGCTTAGCTTTTTGTGTTCTCGGGCAGGTGTTCCGTCAACGGAAACTACGAATTATGTCAGCGTGTGACGTAACAACTGTATGACGTTGTACTTTTTTATTGTTGTAATGCAAATGAAACATTTTTTTACATTCGGACATCACAGACAAAAAGAATACCCGGTTATTAAAAAATTACTCTAAATATCATATTTTTCCCCGTTATTATTGTCGGGCTTTCAACATAATATATTTTCGCTTCAACTTTCCGTAATACATTAAATTAGCATGTGTTTCACCTCATTTTTATGTGTCTCTTAGCGGCAGAATTTTTCCCTTGGCGTACTAACACTGGAAGTTAAGAGTCCGGACGTAAACACAGCGTAGGGATACAGTATCACGTACAGCCTAACTTCAGGAACTACTTGACGGGCTGACACTTGGGACATCTGCCCCGGTAGAAATCTCCCAGCGCTTCTGGAATCTTGAATAATTCGTTTTTATGTTGTTGTAGTTACATTTAAGTGTGGTTACCACCCAACCAAGATTGTCTCCAACTCTTCTTGACCTGAATGCATATCGTGTTCGAGAAGAATAGATACTTGCTGAAGTAATATGACTGCATCGTTTGTTGCGCAGCACGCTGAAGACAGTATGGGATCTGCACGTTACATGCGACAAAAGCATGCAGCATTGACAGAAAATAATGACTTCACAAATGAAGTGTGGAAACCCGTAGGTATTATAGACACACACTGTCATCTTGATTTTTTGTATAAAAGATTGAAGATAAATATGCCATTTAATGATTTCCGTAAAATGAATTCGGAAACATTTTCGGACAGGTACGAAGGATGCGTGACGACATTTTGTGATCCCAAGAGCTTTGAAAAGTTGTCCAAGTGGGGTTACGTGCTTAACAACGAAGGAGTGTGGGGAACATTTGGTTGCCATCCTCATATGGCTTATAATTACACTGAAAAGATAGAAGGCGACCTAGTAAAAGCCCTTCAACACCCAAAAGTAGTGGCATTAGGGGAAATCGGATTAGATTACTCAAAGAAGAACTTCTGTTCTCAAAACAAACAGAAGACTGCTTTCCGACGCCAGCTACGTTTAGCTGTGGAGAAACGTTTGCCCTTAGTTATACATTACAGGGAAGCCCATGAAGACTGTATTACAATTATGAAACAAAACATCCCCAAGGATCACAAGATTCACCTCCATTGTTTTACACAAAAGTGGACCTACGCAGATCAGTGGCTACGTGAATTCCCCAACTTGTTTATTGGCTTTACTAACTTAATATCTTCTCCCTCAGCGACAGATGTTCGAGCGACGGTGCAAAGGGTACCACTAGAAAAAATTGTGCTAGAAACTGACGCTCCTTACTTCGTCCCAACATACAGAAAGGAATCGTTTTCGTATTCCCACCCAGGCATGGTAGTTGACGTCGCAGAGGAAGTGGCAAGGCTCAAAAATATCCCGTTAACCCACGTTCTAGAACCATGCAGAAAAAATACTGCGATGCTCTACGGAATATAATAGTGTGTGCATCGAAAAATTATGCATTTGAAAATGTTAAACTGACGGTAAATGCTTTAGTCTCCAGATACAACCCCTTTGATAGCGCAGCATTTCGTAAATAACTTAGTGGAACAGTATAACAACATGTTTTGAGTTTTGAATGAAAAAATTCGTTACCTTTTAATATACGTATTAACATTACAACAAAACTAGGCCAACTACCAGGTAAGGCATAGCTTTACACTTGATATAAATAGGTTTTTTCAGAATTATAAAATTGACCATGTGTTAGTGTATATCATCATCATCATCATTGTCAACCATTATCAATCCACTGCTGGACGAAGGTCTCCCCAAGTTTCCTCCACAACGGTCTGTCTTGTGCCAGTCTCCTCCATGTCACCCCTGCATACTTTCGAATTTCATCCACCCATCTCCCATGTGGTCTTCTTCTGGGTCTTTTCCTGTCCCTTGGAATCCAATCTAAAATTTCGGCTGTCCATCGATGATCTGTCCTTCTGGCAGTATGTCCAGCCCATTGCCATTTCAGGGATTTAACTCTGATCATGATGTCTTCCACTCTTGTCATTTTTCGGATCCACGAGTTCCTCTTCTTATCTCTCCTGGTTACACCAAGATATATATATATATATATATATTCTTGTATCAAAATACTGTGAACAATATGGCACGTGATGTATAAAAAAAACTAGTGGAAGAACAAAAGAAAAATGTATGTGAAAACAGTAAAATTTTCGTTGTCAAGTATATGTGGATTAACTTACCAGGTTCGGATCCATGAACTCTGCCAAGTGCAGAGGTGATTTATGAGCTTCACCAAAATAAAATTCACAAGATTTTTCTATCTCCTTGGATTCACTGAACATACACAATTAATAAAAGTGACTCAAAATTTTTTAGTTGTAAAAAAAACCTAACTTGCAGTTATGTTTAATGATGATCAGGCCTCTCGCCTGATCAGAATTTTCGTTTTTTTTTCTTTTACAGACTTTTGTTTTATTTTCACAGATCACCCATAATGCCAAAAATGAGTTTTAGAGTCCAATTTCAATTTTGTTGGGTGGAAATTAGTTATACAATTTTCTTAGGCTAATACTGCAAATTTTTCTTTTATTATTCATATATGATTCAAAATTTCAGTGTGATTATCGTTTACTTGAAGAAAAAAATTATGTGATCAACACTTGATATTGCTCTTTTAGGTACCTTTTCAAAGCATCATGCATAATACAATAGAATGATACACTTTGGCCAAAAAATAAATAAAATTAACACCATGTGGTTTTCTCAGCGTGTAATACATTATGACTGATTCTGAATTGCTTCACTTTTTATATCATTTGTATTATAAAAAAAAACTCCCTCATTTTTATAATATCCGATAAATTTAATTTTTCACTACCATACACCTTTTAGGGACCCTGTCATTTCCCAACACAATAAGATATTTTCACACAATAATAATTTCAAAAGTTGTATCCGGTTTTGTTTTTGCATTTTTTTCTTTCAGCTAATTGAGGCAGCAACATTTTTCGGGAATTTCAAAAGCGGTTGAGTCGGTTGGACATGACGACAAAATGAATTACAAAATTACCTTTGTTTCCCTGAAGGGAAACAAAGGTAATTTTGTCGAGTTGGTGAACAATGCGACGTTGTAGTATTTCCCAGAAGGATCACGAGTCTTCGGTTCAGAAGAACAAGTCCCATTTTTAATTTACTGTTCCAGGCTTTCTGACATAGAGCTGGCTGGGGAAGACACACGAGGACTCAGTCGTCTAAGAGGAGGGCTGCCGCGTTCTCTTTTCTATTTCCCTCAGTACAAAATGTCTGCAACAATTTGTTCCCCAGTCATCGTCAATCGTGAGTGTTCTCCTTCAGGACGAGGAACAAGGTGGCTGGTAGACGCGAGCGTGCACTAGTCCACTAACTGGTCAAGGCATTTTGAGAAGCTACAGCACTTGGCCATGAAATTTGCTGCGAGTATTTTCGCCGATCAGCGCTTGCTGACCTCAGTCCGACCCAAGCAAGCGAGGTGTTACCCTCTGAAAAAAAGGAAGAAGTGTCTGGGTGAAGGCAAGGTCTTTAGATATATCTATCTTCATGGGGGTGAAGGGTCAAGAGAGAAAATTCTCTTTGCTCAAAACTTTTACACAGCACCAGCGCACAGGCGCCAAAAGGGACGCTATGGCTTTCAGCTACGCTATTGGCTGAAAGTCAATCTGTCATGCTTTTCTGTAACCTGGGGGTAAAAAGGGTTCATGAAGGAGCGTGTTGGGGGGTGGGGGGGGGGGGTGGACCTGCTAGCCCTCTCTGGCTCTTGACCACGGCTTAGCAAAAATTCCTGGAATTCCACCTGCTATTGTATAAGTGTGCAAGGTGACCTCTTCCAAAGGAATTTCTTTGCTTACAGGAAGGGGAATTCTTATCTCTGAATTTAGCGACTCTCTGTCTAGTGAGAAAAAAAAACGAAATGGTGCAAATTCCAGAATCCCTAATATTAACAAGAAATTTTACATCATGAACACTCAATATTTCCCGAAACACAATACAAAAATTTTCACATTTCATTTACAAACTGCTGAATAAGAAATTTCAGAATTCGGAGAAAAAAATTAATTTCCTTAAAAACAACCATTCTACTGACAGTGCAAGATTCTATACCAAATTTCGTTGTGTCTTGCTAACACACCTGAACTTTTGTAACAATAAATGCTTCTCGCCTCACACTATTTTATCTCAGTCATAATGTAATCTTAATTTAATTTAATTAATTATGCTCGATTCACTTTACAATTCCAATGTTCATAATGTACTACATATATACATATAAATTTAAGTTTTAAAATGAAGTGAATAATTTAGTTCACACATGGTTTAGTTTCACTCATAAACTAAAAGTAATTTTAAGCCATTTACATATGTTCAAATTCTTTCTAGCTCTCGTTCCAAAAACACATACTTATACAGTACACGTAAAAAACTATAACTACACAACTTACATTAAAACCCGTGAACGAATGTTTAAGAAAATGGGGAAAAAAATGTTTTTCATGTCGCTCAGTTTGCCTCAAAGAATGAAATTCAGAAAAAGATTAATGAGAAGAAATATTTAAATAATCATTCTTGCAGACAAGAATGCGTGGATGTGTGATTTTTTTCGCATAGTGGAACCGAAAACTGGGCCCTAGCCTCCGACACCACTAATGGAAAAACATCAACACATCACACTTCAGCCTTTCTATAAAACTGTTCTTCAAATTCATGAAAACGCAAAGAGGTTTTCTCTTTAAAAAAGAGTTATTTCTTAAAGAATAGTTACCTCGTACACGTTTAAAACGTCAGTTTTTCGTTCTCCACAAAATGCACGATTGTAAACACGCTGTATGTTTGTAAAAGCAACGGTTGTATAATCACTGGCCGGTGATTAAACTTTGTAAAAAATGACTTATTTGAGGACAGGTAATTAGACAGACATTACTGCATTTCGAAAAAGACTTTTGTTACCGAAAAAGTTGAATTTGATGTAACAGAGCATCATCGAAAGCAAAGGCAAAATGATAATGAAATGTTTGAGAGAAGAAAATGTGACGTAAGATGGTAACAAAAAATACGAAATATCGTACTGGACACAATAGAAGGTTTGTATTTTAGTACAATTTGCTTGTAAAATGCAAAGTTTATAAATGGAATTCAATTTTCGACAAAAAAAAAAAGTGCGATTTTTTTTATTCATCTTAGTTATAAGCTCTTTGTAGTTAAGTGCTTTTTCCCACCTTGAAAATTAATTAATATATTTAAGTTCCCGATTATAAGACGAATATTGTATATCTCAAATTTCTTATTGGGTTAAAAAAACTGGTGATAAATATGGCAGGTACGTTACATTAGAAAAAAAAACTAAATAAAAATAGATTTTATTCCAGACAAATTTGAGAAAAAAATGACATTAGGAAGAGATAAATGGAACATTAATTTAAATTTAAAAAATCTTATTTTCATTTCACGCGATCCTTTTTCCATGTATGAAGTTTTTCTCGTACTTGTCATTGCATGCTCACACTTTTTTTTTTTTTTAATTCTAAGACTTCAAAAAGGTTAGGGTTTCTGTGTCGATGTGGACGGTTCTTTTACATTTCGAACGACTTGCGACATTGCATTCTAATGAACTTATATTCTTAGGTAATTCAGACTTTACCTATTCTTAAATTCTTAAAAATGAAACTGTTACTGTTACTGTATTTTAACCTTGACAATCTGGCAACGTTCTTCTTAAGGTGGTTATATACCTGTTTTTCATGTGCAATCAGTCGACTGGCAACATCTTTTTATTTCCTAGTCAGTAGATATATTATTTATTCCCAGTCATTAGACATGTTAACGAACATTACGGCATTAGACGTTTTTATTTCCCATTAAACGTGTTAATGAACATTGCATTTGTTATTATTTATTTGTCATTAGATATATTAATGAACATTACGGCAGGGTACTGTAAAATTATGGTTTATTGAGTGGCCACTCAGCTGCCGGTGTATCTGACCCTGCAAAATTTTACAATGCATTCTTGGTGATCAACTGAGTGATCTCTACGGTTTCGTGACTCATGTGGCCGAAAGGATAAAAAGAACGACGAAGAAATTTCTTTATCGTACTAACATTCTGCCAAATTTCACACTTTTATTCATCTTACTTTTTTATTACGTTTTTGGGTCTTTTGGTTTCCAGTTAAATTTATGTGTTGTGTGTAAAAAACGGTTAGCTAACGAGAATGCACAGTGGAAATGTGCATACGGGGTTTGTAATGTTATTTGCAGTTACAGTATTTGTTTGCCGCCTCTTGAAAACTAACCTATGGGCATTCATGTAAGTTTTAAGTTTTATTTAATTTTAACAACCGTTGGCTCTTCGGCTTTTACCTAGTTTCCACATTTTTATAGTAAAATACGATCCTAATACCTTCTTGTACCGAGGCATGAGAGTAAAAACTGTGTACTTTTTGAGTGGAAGTGGGGAACTTTTTGAACTCGAAAAAGTGTAATTTCCAGTCTCGTCCCCACAGATACGGAAATATTGCTCCGGCCCTGCATCACCCTTGAGCACCTAGCCCTTAGAAGATTAATTTTTTTAGGGTAGAACTGGACAAATCCCAGGTACCTAGAACTTAGGACTTTGAGCCCAACCTTTTTTTTTTTTTTACTTCGAATTTCCTAAGTTTCAGTATATAGGCCTACCATAATTTCCGTCAAACAATTCACGGCAGTGGCGCACAAAGGATTTCTTTTTGAGATGGCCCAAAATATCGAAGATCCAAATAAAAATACTTCCTAAATATCGGGAAGCGATAAAGACATCACCGCATTGAAGTGCGTTTTCAATTATTCGTAAAATTATTACAAACATATATAAAAAATAAGCAGCCAATAACAAAGACCAAATGACACCTTATGGGAAGGGTCCGGCCACCCGAAGTGAGTGCACCACTGATCCGCGAATTATCAATTAACAAGTCAGTAAAATCGTGAAATGCATTTATTATGATGCGTTTTCCAACATACCAGAAATCATTATTCCAGTTATGAGGATAATGGCTGTGGAATAAATCTCGCTCCTGTGCCCTGACCTTTGATCCCATTTCGATGATATTAAACAGAACCGGTTCAGTATACCTCCGGAACTACGTACTAAAGTTTTGTCACAATAGAAGTATTTTTACTTCAGTTATGACGCATAAGGGCGTCATAACTTAGTACTTTTTTTTTTTTTTGATTGGAGGTTTAACTACCACCGTGAGCAACTCAATGGGCTATAAGCAGTCGCCCGTCCCTAATTTAGGGTCACTGGTTCCAGGGAAGGGAGAGAGCCAGTGCCATAAGACAAACACAACATCCATGCCTCACCGGGATTCGAACCCGGACCCCGTTCGGACGAATGATCAGAGGCCATCGCTTAGACCACTGCGCCACCGGGGCGACACACACAAAAGTACTTAAAGAACGGGAGTTACTTTTTTACGCTTTCCTACCGTAGGTTGAGGAAACGTATATACTCCAGCTTTGTCCGTCCGCGCGATAACTCGCGTAAAAATGGTTCGATTTCGATGAAATTTTAGTATGTAGTAGGGGACAACCTGGTAAGGAACCCTATTGAAAATGGACAAAATGGGGTCAAAGGTCAGGACATAGGAGCGGGATCCATTCCATCCATCGCCCTTATGCGTCATAACTTACGTAAAAATGCTTCGATTGCGACAAAACTTCATGTTGTTCCGGAGATCTACTGAACCGGTTCTGTTTAGTATCATCGAAATGGTGTCAAAGGTCAGGGCACAGGTGCAAGATTTATTCCACAGCCATTATCCTCATAACTTGACTAAAAATGCTTCCATGCGACAAATCTTTAGTATGTTGTTTCGGAGGTATACTGAACCAATTCTGTTTAGTATCATCGAAATGGGGTCAAAGGTCAGGGCACAGGAGCGAGATTTATTCCAAAGCCATTATCCTCATAACTTGAGTAATGATTTCTGGTACGTTAGAAAGCGTATCATAATCAATGCACTGCATGATTTTACTAACTTGTTCTCTCAACTTTTGGGTCATCCTGTGGATCGCTACTTTTCTGTTGGAAATAGTAGTTCGGGGATAACACGAGAGGTGCGGATTATACATTGATTTTTTTTTCTCTTCAATTTTACCGTTTGCGGGTACGCCGCGGCGAATTATACGAAGGAATCTTTTTTTCTGAATTTTCCCGTCTACGGAATATACGTCGTTGTGGATTGTGCGTAGGAAAAAAATTGTGTTTACTGAATTTCTGGACGCGGATTATACGAAAAGAAACTAGTTTCTGAATTTTGCGGTCTGTGGATTATATGAGGGTGGATCGAGAAGTAACGCACACTACTTTTTTTTTTTTTTGGCAACAGTTTAATAGATAGGGAAAACAAAACATATGCTCAGTGAAACTACATTTCTTATCTATTTTTCAACATAAGAACCGAGGCGCTCTAGACATTGATCACTGTGTGGTACTAGCTTCAGAATACCTTGTTCATAAAAGTCTGTTTTCGGGGCGTATAGCCACCTACGGACTTGACTCAGTCAGTCGAATCGAAGCGTTGGCTGCCCAAAAATCTTTTCAAGGAACCAAACAGATTAAAGTCCGAATGAGCTGATCCGGACAGTACGGTGGGTGCTGGAGCATCTCCCAGCCAAATTGCCCAATTATGTCACGAACGTGTTGTGCAACATGTGGGCGAGCGTTCTCATGAAGCAGTCTGACATTCGCAGCGTCCCTGTTGCATCTTTTGTCACGAAGGGCACGATGCAACTTTGTCAATGTGTTAGCGTAGGTTATAGCATTCACAGTGGTCACCGATGGATGAAACTCAACCTGGAGAACGCCATGCATGTCTCAGAACACCGTCATGATAACTTTTTATGCAGATTGGGTTTAATCTGAATTTTTTTGGTGGCGGGGAGTTGGAATGTTTCCGCACCATACTGGCTTTCTTTGTTTCGGGAGTGTAGTGGTATGCCCAGGATTCATCACCCGTCACTACACCTGCCAGAAATTCAAGTCCTTCTTCTGCGCAACGCATCAAGTGGTCCAAGAATGATATCAAACTCTGTCCCTTCTGGTCGTCTGTCAAGTTCTTGGGCACCCATCGCGCACTGACCTTGCGAAATTGCAAATTTTCATGCACAATATCGTACGAAATGTTGAACTTCTGTGTCAATGTGCACAGCCATCCACCTGTCACTCAGAATTGCCTGTTCAGTGCTTCTGAACAGGCAATTCTGAGTGACAGGTGGATCCACGGCCCTCTACAAAAAAATACGGTCCTCTGCAAAAAAAATGCCCCATCTGGAGACATTGCTGCGGTCCAGGCAATCACCACCATTCACTTAAACCATTTCTTTGTGAATTTCCGTCGGAGTTTGCTCTTTAGCCCTCAAAAATCGGACTACACAGCGTTGCTCTTCATTCATAGACGACGCTAACAAACGCGACATCTTTGTGTCGTCGTTCACACTGCCTTCCACCACAGCGACACCTGACCCAGCCAAACCGGTCTGTAGCGTGATATTGAAACTCGTCTGCCAAACTGTAACCTACTACTCGCAACATGCAAAGAGAAAAAAATTGCTGAGCGTTACTTTTCGATCCTCCCTAGTACAAAAGAAAATATTATACTTTTGGTTTATATAGGCAAAAATTAACTTTAGCAAATCTATTTTAATAAAATCAAGATTTAAAATTTACATTTTTTGAAAGCAACTACTCGAGCGGGAAAAAGAAATCATGGACCAAATTGGAATGTAATTTAGTAATAAATGGTTTGGATAAATAAAAAAAAAAATAGCAGCAAATACGCTGTATTACTTTTAGTTCAGGCATTATCACCAAACGTTTTGTTTATATGCTATTCCTTAAAATTTAAATTCGTTCCACCTGGTTCCTAAATTTTTGAGCCGGCTTCTAAATTTGGAATGTGCTTGTCCAGCCCAGTTTAGGGAACCTTTTCGGAACAACACAGTAGTCACTTAAAGTGCACGATGAAAATTTAGTGGCTGGTTCGCGCGTTTTGCTTCTACCAACGTACCGAAAGTGCCGAAGATCATTAACGAACCAAAAAAATGCCGAAAAGTCATTAAACAATCCCATCACCCTAAAGTGTCATTAAATGTCTAACACACGACGCGGAAAACAGAATGTCTGTCTGTCTCTCGTGTGTGTGTGTGTGTGTTGACTCCCCCTCCCCTTTTTTTCTTTCCGGGGGATGAGAAGGTTCCGAAATACGAATATTTCTTGAGGGGGTAGGATATATCAGGATGGTCTCACTCATCTGATGGAGATTATGCGCACTCACTCAAATCGCTAAACCTAAGCGGAAAGCACTTTGCTTACTTATTTTGTGTTCTTTGTGTCATACCGCAAATCTGAAAACTTGCTGTACACTAACCAAGACCGAACATATGAAATTCAATTGGGTGTTACAGCCAGGATCTTCGTGTCATAAACTCTTCCTAGAAAAAGTATCTTTGGGAAATTCTAATATTCCGTTCGTAACATCGCTAACAAACGCGACATCTTTTTTTTTTTTTTTTTTTCTACAGTGCTACACGTAATTGCTGTATTTCGGAATACTTGACTTGTACTTTTTCCTATACCTTGGTGAAGCATGGATTAAACTGCTTTAACAGCACAAACACTTTCTTTCGTAGCAGCAACTTCCACTGTCTTGAGTTTTCAAAATACTAATAATGTTAAATTAGAAGTACAACAGAAAGTATTGTATGATTAAGATACGATCATCTTGTTATTACAGGTAAGAAGCATCTGAAATACAATATTTAAATTTTTACGTAATAAAACAGCATAATTTTCGATCAAGAGAAATTGAAATTAATGGATGTTCGGAAGCATATGTCTCCACACAAAAATTGGAACTAAGCGCTAGTGATCACGGGAATGGAAAGCTTGATACGAGTATATGCTCTATGTTTGTGATCTGAATTAAAAAAAAAATACATAATAATAAAGAGTGAGAGAAGGTGTACGTTAGATCCATTTAAAGCAACTAACTGTAAATATACGGGACTCTGAGTTTTCTTTATGTGCAGCTGAACTTGTCTGCGTAACTTCGCTCAGATCTCACAATAAATGTATGCAACATTTTTAACAATCTGTTATTATTTCCACAGGTGCCGACTACAGGTATGCTCGGTTGCTTAAGCATGCTCCTGTACAAACAACATGCCCCTGAAATCTGCAGGGGGGGGGGGAGGCAACCAAAAATATATTTTGTTAACAATTCGTATATTTAGTTAGAACTTATGGAATAAGACTAGGTGAAAGCCCGTCAAAAATGACGGGGGAAAATAAAATTTATGATACAGAAATTATCGACATTTATTTATTGTGTTTTTGAGTTCCACGTCAGTAGATGGCGACGTTGGCTCACAGCTTCCTGAAAATTTCCCGAGCAGTCAATTATGGAATTTGATACGACGGGCTGTCTGTCTGTCTGTTATGTGTTTTGTATAAAACCTTTAGTCCCTATTTCGTCAATACTTCCTGGTACACACAACATTTTTCGTATACACTGACTGTGAACCCTGTATCAATTTCCCCTGTTCTTTTCCGTGAACTATTTTTATCTTGACGTCGTCAGAGCGTCGTACTCTTAACGTTGCCACATACAGATGGCTAAACACCGGTTCAGGTAGTGAATCAAAATTTCTGATGCAAAGTTTTCGAATTTCTAAAGAGCAAGGAGGTTAGAATAAGATAACTGGAGATGCCCTTGTTAACGGAGCAGTACCACTTTGCGTGAAGCCTATAACCGCGAGAGACGGTCGTCAAAGTGTGGGAAAGCTGATGGTTTTCAAGGCTATTGCAATGCATTTTGTGTTGGCCGAATTGCCTTCTTTCGTCGCAAATGCTTCCAATTTCGTATCGTAACTTGCTGCCAATGCGTGTGAAAAATGCTGAATTTATAAAATCCTTAATTATTTTGAGGCTTCTTCCCATTTTTATTTCAAACCGAAATACACGAACGTTAGTGCGAATTCTAAACAAACATAACGTTAAAATTGAAAACTTCACTCGTGTAAGAAGTATAATTCCTTCAGAATTTATATTAACACGGTTTCTGCAACCCCAAACCACACTATTTCAAAATACACACAGTTGAAATTACATGTAATGTAAACAACGTCAAATTCCCACAGTTTGCGGCTTCACGGTTAACAGACTCAGTGCATCTCCAGAAGTATTATTCTAACCTCCTTGTTAAAGAGTTGACCGTGTGACGTAACGAATCTGACGTCATGTGAGAATGATTTGGATTAGATGACGTCACACCCGCAGCTGTGTTCTTTGTTGCTATGACAACAAAACAGTGATTTTCCCCTTAAGTAATCTGTGCGCGTGTAGGTGATGACGTCACACACATTTGTTTCTCGGTTGTTGCTATGACGACTTAAAAAGTGGCACGGAGGAGGACTCTAGAAAATTATATATTAGGATGTTTCTATCAGTTAACATCAGTAAAAGATTACTAAAAATCAAAATTCCTGTATTCAACTCACACCTTTGAAATGATGCATGTTAAATATATGTATTATTTTAGTATAAACAGTTCTGTGATATGTTATATGTTAATTTTATGCAGAATTCAGTAGAACAAACATTTTCTAAATCTATTGAGAAATGTAACATAAATGTGGAGGAAAGTAAGGAACCTCCCCAGGGGCCGAGTGGTACGAGTTGCTGGCTCCTAAACGTTCGTCCGAGATAGGTTCAAATCCCGGTCGAGGCATAAATGGGGCCTTCGCCGCCCTGGCTGTTTCCGGAACCAGCAGCCCCGATTTAGGGAAGAGTAATTATTTACAAACCCATCGAGCTGCTCATGGTGTTTGGTCATTATTAATTGTCATGACAGAGATTTTACTCTGGTCATGATGTCTTCAACACTTGTCATTTTCCTGATTCACGAGTTCCTCTCCTTATCTTTCGTGGTTACACAAAGCATACACCTCTCCATGTTGTCTGCAGCTCTGGATATCAATTTTAGTTACTGTTTCATGCGTAAGAACTGGAAGGATGCTTTGAGTTGATCAAACACTTTTCTTTCAAGACATATTAGGTAAATTGTTCTTGAGAATTTTACTGCTTCTTCCAAGTACTTTCCGACCGGTAGTGAAAGTTGATAATCTGTTTTGGGGAAACGCAGTGTTCAGCATTTCAAGTCTGGGCGAATTTATACAAATACATACGCACACACATGTTTTAATGAATAAAAAATAAACCCTAATAAATTTAAAATTCCCATAAAAAATCTCTATTACAAAGCGCAGGTTAAACGTTAGCTGAAAGAGTTTAGTTTTTCTTAATTGCGTCGCCGAAAAACATTGAAAAAAAAAAAAAGAAACATTTGGAATTCATTAACAGTTTTCCTACCTAAATGTACATAGTTTTTATTCAGTTTATCGACATAACGCCGCATCAAAACGATAAGAATAACACACCTTGGTAACTTAAACTTAGAAAGGGCACCTCAGAGGGTGTTTCTGCAAGGTCAGTCACGTGACGATGCGTCGTTACAGCGTTCCGCCAGTTCATTCTTGTAGTACATGGCTTAGAGTTCAGACGTGGTTTTGTAACTCAGTATGGATTTAAAACTGGAGCAAAGAGCAGCTATAAAAGTTTGCGTGCGTTCGAAAAAACCCGCACAGAAACGCACGAAATGATTAAAACAGCCTATAAGGAAAATACTTTGTCCCGTGCAAATTTTTTCGTTGGCACATGAAATTTGTGAATGGTGAAGAGTGCCTGGAAAATGCACCACGCTCCGGTAGGCCTTCAACATCGACTACGGAGGTTATTGTCAAAATTGTCAATGATTGGGTATTATATATATATATATATATAATACCCTCTCAGAGTTGCAGAGTATATTCCAGGAACTTTCTCACTAGAATAATGAAGGGGTTTGAAAATGAACACAAGAAAAACAAAGTTGATGTACAGTGATTTTACAAGAACTGAAGATTTGGAAGTTGATGGAGCAAATCTAGAAGTAACCAATGCCTACACTTACTTTGGACAACAGATATCAAAAGCGAGGGCGACATCGAAGAAGAAATTAACATGCGTATAAAATTTGGTTGGAGAGCATTTGGAGTATAGTTTTCAAGAGCAATTTGCCATTATGTCTTAAAAGAAAATTGTTTTATCCATGCATTTTTCCAGTTCTTAAATATACAAAGTCTATCTCCACCGACAAAAATTTGATTAGCTGTGCTGTCGCAAAATGCAATTTGCCTACAATCACACGATATGAGATTATCATATGTTCATATTGAAACCCGCTTCTTTACTCTAGTCTGCAAGCTCCTGGATCATATTCTGCACTCTGAGATGGTACTCGCAAAAATGACCATATCGTCAGCAAAACGAAGTTAGATAAAATCTATTTATTTATCTAGGTAACAGATTTCAAGCTAAGGCCACACTGATGAAGAAAGTAATCGGCGTATGAAACTTGGTCGGAAAGCACTTGGAAAAATCGGTATAATTCTCAAGAACAATTTACCTATTATGTCTTTAAAAAAGTGTTTAATCGATGCATTCTTCCAGTTCTTACGTATGAAGCAGAGACATGAACCCTAACTAAAAATTATATGTAAAGGCTGTGGCCAACTGCGAGAAGCATGGTGAAGTGCATGCTTGGGTAATAAGGAAAGATACGAGGAACTCATGTATCAGGAAAATGACAAAGTGTTGAAGATATCATGATCACAGCAAAATCCTTGTCATAAGAATGGAATGAGTATATTGCTAGAAGAACTGACCTTCGACGGAAAACTGAAATATTGGACCGGATGCCAAGGGACAGAAGATCGTGTGGAAGACGGGTAGATGAAATTCGAAAGCATGCTGGAGTAACTGGCTCTAGACAGAGAGTTGTGGAAGAGACTTTGTGAGACCTTCATCCAGCAGATAATTCATAATTGCCGTTATTCATCGTTGTTGATGCTCATGTGTGTGAGTGCAAAGGGGGAGGGCATATATTTTTTTAAAAATTCGGGTAAGAAATATTTCCGTGCAAGCTTCCCTCAAAATAAGAACTTTAAAACCTTGATCTCTACTCGAAAAAATTATACATATATTACGGTTAACAATCGGATCGCGCAATGAATCTCTGCCTACGGGTTTATTGATACGTGCAAAGCAGGGCCGTAGCTACTGGGATGGCAAGGAGGGCAGTTGTCCTCTCAGAGTGGTAATTCCAGAGGTGTAAATTCATGCTCTGGGGAATGTAAACAATAGAAATTGTAACTAAAAAAGAAAGGTAACACCCTTCAGTATTTTCTTTTTAAAGATTGCAGTTAGTCTCATACAGTATTCCATGCAGCTAACCAGAGTACAAATTGACGTACACCATGAGGTGCGAACATATTATATCCAAGAAGGGAATTTTCCGAAACAGTGAATGGAGGCATAAAAAACAATATGCTGATATGCCTAACCTCGGGAGGTGCTAAGTTCACAAGGCCAGGATAGCACGCTGACGTCACAGATTTAGTCAGTTTCGGCCGTGCGATAAAAGATATCGAAAACCGATATACAAGCAATCGATTAAGTCTACATCAAATGGTGCAACTTGGAACAAGACTCAGATTAGCGATTTCGAAGTTTCTCTGAAGATTATGGAGGTTTCTTTAAATGACGTTTTCCAGAAATTTTTGACGGATTATAATATTCATAAAGATGGCTTTTTTCTGGTTATTTAGAATCGGAGGAAAAGTACGAAAAACTGCTGGCAGACTTGAATCTACTGGGGTGTTTGTACTCTACAGTATCTGTTGCAGTAACGAAACGAAGCTAAACATCGCAGATTAATTTTTACTGTGTTATTATGGATTTTTGTAATACTGTAGTTACTAACCACCTCAATAACAATGTTAACAATGACGTTATTTCATACACTGGTGTGCAAAAATGAAGGACGAAGAGGAGAAATTAGCATAACAGCGGAACGAGCAGGCAGAACGGACCGAAAGACCACTCAGGAGATAGACTAGGGTCCGGTATGGTAGGACAGGCGCAAATATGCAGCATGACATAGGGGGAGAGGGGAGTGTCTGAAGGGTATAAAGCACACGGGCGGTGTACGCTCAGCAATTCGGTAAAAGCTATTGCACGGGGTACATCGGTTTGAACGACGTCGAGTTGCTGCCACCGTGTGATATGGCCAGCAGGCAATCCAGTAGACGACATCTGGATGACTTTACCCGAGGTCGCGTCATTGGGAAGTTGGAAGAAAGTCGAAGTGTGACTGAGGAGTTCCGGATCGCTCACAGCATCGTTTCACGAGCTTGGAGAGCATTTCAAACGACAGAAACAGCTGTCCGAGAGTTAAGCAGTGGTCGTCCACCAGCAACCACGGCGGCGGACGACCGGTATATTGTCCTACAGGCGAGAAGAGACAGACAGCAGACAGCGGGAGAAATCGCAAGGCACATGCAACAGACAACTGGACGTCCGTTATCGCGTTTTACCGTGGCCAAGAGGCTGCACAAAGGTAGTCTATTTGCACGACGACCAGTACAGTGTGTGACATTAACGCCTGCTCATCGGAGACGGCGGTTTCTGTGGTGCCAGGAACACAAGAAATGGACACATCAGCAATGGGGTCGAGTTCTCTTTACGGATGAGAGCCGATTTAGTCTGAAGAGCGATTCCGTATATACATCTGGAGAGAGCAGGGAACACGCAACCACACCTCCAACATCATCGAAAAGGACCGGTTTGGAGGTAGCGGAGTTCTCGTTTGGGGCGGTATCATGCTTGGTAGCCGTACTGACCTCCACATCTTCCAAGGAGGTTCAGTCACTGGTGTTCGCTATTGTACCGAGGTTCTTCTGCCTCACGTGCGTCCTGAGTTTCTCTTCATGGGCGACAACGCTACACCTCATCGTACAGTGGCTGTCGCAGAGCTGTTGGAGAGTGAAGATATTCAACGCATGGATTGGCCCCGGACCTAAATCCAATCGAACACGTGTGGGGCCTTCTCGGGAGACGCTTGGCAGCACGTCACCAGCCGCCAGCAACGATTCCGCAGTTGCGATTGGCGCTACAAGAGGAATGGGCCGCGATGCCTCAACAGCTCCTTGACAGCCTCGTCCTCAGCATGGACAGATGTTGTAAATCCTGCAACGCAGTCAGGGGTGATCATATCCCCTACTAAAGACTGGATTTTTCTTGGTAGCCGCCTGTCACATGGACGTTTCTGTCTTCTGCGCAGTTGTGCTCGAAGCTACCTTTTCAATAAAGTGTCTTTGTATCCTTTGGATTCCTTGTTTGGACGGTTTTGCTCACTTGTCCCATATTCTTACATCTTAGGGATCTTATGGTATGATTTGAATCGATGTGGAGCACTTCTGCACGACGTTACATTCGAAAAACCATCTCGTCCTTAATTTTGCACACCAGTGTACTAAGTCGTGTTAGACAGCTGGGAAAGGTTTTTAGATCATCTGATGCGGCGTCATCTACAGGTGGTCGAAACTCGAATAACTAAAATTATTTAATCCGTCAGGAGTTTCACGTTCCCAGAATACAGTTTCACACCTTTTTAATTGGCTCCAGTTTTCATCAACTTTGATCAAAATATGAAGAAAAAATGTTATAATTTTTGATCTTAATAAAATATTATTTTAAAAATGATTTGCTATAGTTTTAGTTTAATTACCAATATCTATTTAGTTTACAACGTCTTTAATTTTATTGGTAATAATGTTCTGCATACAATAATGCCAATTATCCGATTACTTGTTCTCCTTAACAAAAGCAACGCAACTCAAAATTCTCCTAAGTTATTTAATTTTCAGCACACCCCATTTACGAGAACGTATGTCGCATCTATGGTATGCACTAGTGACTAGTCATTAACAAAAAAAGCTATACTTGTAATTTTGTCGGGAATGAAAATCTCTATAAAATATAGGGAAAATATTTAGAGTCAGAAATTTACTGAAATCCTGCGAATAGACTTCAGCTTTTCTTAGAAAGTGATTTAAAAGATCGCTGCCCAAGCAATGCTGTATGGTACCATTAGTTCTGCTCACATATGACTGTTCAATGAATAATGGTAATAGTAGGAACGTTGGGATAAGAAATAAAGCAAGATGCAAACCAGCGAATAGTTATTTGTTGCATCTGCTTTATTTCCGCATTGGTCAAATGAAGATCACGGAGACACAAGATACAAACCGGTCTTTTATGTTTGCGTCTGTTTCATTTCTGCATCAGTTACACGAATTTTCTGACTGCTTCAAAAACACAATGTTCACATCTGCTCTGCCCATAGTGATATTACATATATCGGTTTATCGCTAGTAGAGGCATATCATCTGTGATGTCAGCATGCACTGTAAAACATTGACTGTAGATTTTACGGTTTTAAACCGTTTTCTATGGTGCCACCACAAAACTGTAAAATCTACAGTTTTATGCAAATAATCACGAAAACACAAAAATTTGGCCGGAACGAATGTGTTGATTGTGTTGGAGCAAAGCTATAGCTTTGCTCCAACACTGCATAAAACTGTAGATTTTACGGTTTTGTGTTGGCATCCTGGAAAACGGTTTAAAACCGTAAAATCAACAGTCAATTGTTTACAGTGTGGTATCCTGGCATTGTGAACTTAGCATCTCCCATCCTTACTTTATGGCATCTCCCTAAGCTGACCAGACGTCCCCAATTCTTGAGGACAGTCCTTGAATTTAGTTTACTGTCCCCCAAAACGTCTGAAGCCTTTGGGGACGTAAATTGTCCTCAAATTTTAATGTTTGTCCCCAAATGTCCTCGAATTTACACTTCCTCATTAACCCTTTAGATTTTCAATAAAAAATGTTCTTAAAAGTAGTTTCCATTGTACTAATTTTCCAACATGCTTCTTGTGAAAACAAATTTTGACTTTTTTTCTTCTTTCTGGGTTTAACGACCACTACGAGCAACTCTAAGGACTATAAGAAGTCACCTGCCTCTAATTTGGAGACATTCGTTCTAGGGAAGGGAGATACCAAGTGCTGCAAGACAAACACACCACCCGTGCCTCATTCGGGACTCGAATCCGTACCAACTTGTACGAATGGTCAGTAGCCAGCACTCGAAAACTTTGGCAAAATGAAAAATTCGCCATGCAATTACTATGGTGTGCAGCCTAATTTTAATTCAGCGCATGTACCTAAGGTAAAGCATTTCACTTTTGCTAATATGTTCTCTCCATCATAGTTCTGCTTTGTCAATACAAATTACCAACATTCTACAAGATATATCCTTTTAAGACACAGATTTTAATGTGTAATATCACACTTATTGAAGCAATGCAGTTTTGTGACAAAACATTTGCATATTTATTTTGAGTACGTATCTGTCCCCAAATGAACTACCGATTTGGGGACGCCACGCCGTTTTGTCCTCAAATCGGTGTACCGATATCTGATCACCTTACATCTCCCGCCTAACCTCCATGACTTTTCCGAACATGTCGTTGGGATGAAGATCTCACTAATCATTTGTGATCTGTCACAGAAAGTTTTCTAAGCGTTTAACCTTGAAAGGAATTTTTCCAAGCCCTAACATAAAGCTTTTTCCTATTGTTATGATATGTTCACTATCCGATACTCATTCGTCCTCCGCTAGCTTGTTATTCGTTTTGCATTTTTGTGGAGTGTTGTTTTGTCGGCGTTCACACATAATGCTTACGCTTTACTTGGTATTTACCACCTGTGGTTCTTGGGTATTTACCTGGTTTTTACATTTTTAATAAAATTATGTCAAAACCCTGAAATGCGATTTTTGAACGATCATATTACTTTCCTATAATGATGGTGTGTGAGAAAGTAAAAACACGTATTATTTGAGTGGAACTCAAAGAGGCGTAATTTCAAGTCTCGCCCTCCCAGATAAGAAAGTACCTATTATGGTCCTGATGCAAAGGGACCTATTATTTCATACCTGTTTCTCCCAAAGTTGTAGATAAAAGCAATATATTTCTGTAAAAAATTCTCTCAGAATACAAGCTTTAATAATATCTTCTAGGTCCAGTGGTCAAATTGACAAACTCCAATTAGGGGGATGGTGGAATTTCCAGCATTCTCCTAGTTAAAGTTTAACTGAGAGGATATTTTTTTTTCTTTTCTTAAAACCAGGGGATGTCACGTCCCCCATCCTACAAACACACACACCAATTCGGCCACTGTCTAGGTCTCGTCTCGAAACGTTATATTAGAAATAAACGACTCCGATATTGTTTCGACAGCAGGAACTTTGCTCATTTTCATTACAGATCTTAAATTAAATGCTGTGATTTTTTAAAAACAAAAATAGGTGATATGAGTTTATAAAGAAGGTAAGTTATTAAAGCAAATGAAATATTAATGATCAAGTGCGTTGCACCAAAATCGTATTAGCATGATAACAAACTAATGTGAAATATTGTAATATTTGCTATTTGCATTATGAGCTTATAAGATTTAACGTATGACGCATTGCGTGCTGCCATCTATCAAATAAAACGGATATTATACGTAAAACATTAATTAATTAATTTTTCAAAGATTTTTAAACGTTTTCTAAATTAGAAATGTTAAAGATAATCAATTACCCTTTGACCCAGTCAAGCGAGGCATCACACAATACATTATATCTTCTATCCTATCAGCTGATAATACAATAACAAATATTATTTCGCGCATTGAAGGATCTCTCTCATTGACACAAAAAATTAAGATAAAAATGAAATTTCCAGAATAAAACAAATTAATTATGAATGACCTGCACAACTAAGCGAATGTTTACTTTATTTGTATGGGCTATATTGTTTGGGATATGGGAACGCCTGAATAAACCTAAACTGAGCCAACCAATTATTACCCTTGATTAGACGGGATAGTTTTGGATTCCGATATAGCCCGAGACCCCCCCCCAACTCCTAAATATGCACTTTTTGTACTGATTCATTTGCAAATTTCAGTGTTGCTTTAAAAAATTTATTGACAATTTCAGTTACTACTGCCTCAGTTGAGCGAAGTTTCTCTTTCTCTCTTCAGTGAAATTAATAAAAACTATCTTCTGACTACGACAAGAAAAGTTATCTCGTTTGACATTATTATTGAAAATCTGGATTACATCATCATAATTACTGATTTTCCTGAGATGATGACATGAAAAGCAAATTTTTTAGAATAAACTTGTGATAATTTATGAACTTTGTATGACATTTTAAATCTTAGGTCCCGCTGGTCTGTGAATACACAACCAAACATACCCAGTCTTGTGAATAAAAGAAATGCACTGTTTTGTAATCCGGATTTCAACCTTACCTCCTACATATTTTCATATCACAGCGTTAGTCTCGATATGACACATTGCAGTAAGGCTTGGCATGGACAATACTAGTTTATGTCTGGGTAATATTCGCGAGTGCAGATTGCTGTACGCTGATGACACAGTCCTGTTGGTAAAAAGCAAAAGTGAGTTGCAGAATATGTTGTCCCGGATGCACGACGTTTGCATGAAATTCAAACTGAGTATAAATAAGGGAAACACCAAAGTTATGAAAGAAATACGGGATTACGCCATATAATACAAATTTTGAAGATGACAATCCGATTTTTGGCGTAAATGTGACAAGGATGGTAAGTCAGATAATTTTTGAAAACTTGAAAATTTTCATCGTCCTGGAGCGGGACACGAACCCGCGTCTCCCAGAAAACGCCTAGGTATGCTAACCACTACACCACCCAGAACGACCAAGTTTCAAGTTTCCGATCAATTTGAATTTAACCATCACAGGATTCGCTAGTCGAAGCAACCGGCATTCATGTTTAGCGAATCTGGAGGTTAATAATCCTATCCCGTGATTGCCCGGAGAAGCAGATAAATCATGAAAGAAATACGGGATTACGCCATATAATACAAATTTTGAAGATGACAATCCGACTTACCATCCTTGTCACATTTACGCCAAAAATCGGATTGTCATCTTCAAAATTTGTACCAAAGTTATGGTTTTTGAGAGAGGAACTGTTAGCGCTGAATGTAATATAAGTCTAAATGGTACAGTGATTGACCAAGTGAATGAGTTTGTGTATTTAGGAAGGATGTTTGACAGAGAGAACAAATTAAAGGGGGAAATTAGTAGGCGAGTGAATTCTTCATTGAAAATCATAGCTGCTTTAGGAGGTTTTCACAGGAAGGATGGGTTCTCAAGAGAGTCCCGCATGGCTGTGTATGAAAGTGTAATTGCTTCTACTCTGATGTATGGCAGTGAAACATGGGTACTACCGAAGAAACATAGGAGTCGTTTGTATGCTGGAGAAATGCGTTACTGGGGGGGGGACTGTGGCAAGACACGTTCTGATCGTGTGAGGAATGAAAATGTGTTGCAGTTGTGTAATGTCAAGCAAAATGTTCTTAGCAAGGTGGAGACTAATTATTCTTCGGTGGTTTGGCCATGTTGAAAGAATAGTGATGAGATGCTTACTAAGAAAATTTTTTTAGCCCAAGTGTCAGGAAGGAAAGTCAGAAAAACGCCAAGTAAGTCTTGGCAGGATCAGATTCAGGAGTGCCTGCATGAGAAAAAAAATTGTGACTATAAAGCATAGGTCTTGTGTGCGTCGTATGATGGATGTCAGTAAAGCTCGAGTTGTGTGCCAAGATCGCTGTAAATGGAGAAATTTGATACGACAATAGTAAGTAAATGATCAGTTAGAAATTTATCTGGTAGTTTGTATTTCTTTGTGGAGCTAACCTCTGAATCTCAGAGAACAGCTTAGTGATACGTAATGTATGCAATAAGGCTTGGCGCGGATGAAATCTATGAGTTTTCCGTTGGGATACCAAAAACAAGTGAAAAAGTCCTCTTTTTCGACATTTCTTTCATTGTCAAGCGCTATGGATGATGTCAGTGGTCATGGTTATTGTACAAATCCCTCGAGAGACCATAGTCAAAGTGGAAAGATGTCTCATTCTAGGAATGCAGTGATTACCGTCTGAACAGTTAAAGAGAGAATTGAATAGACCTCTTCTCTACCCATTATTCTAAATCTTCATCCATAGATCATTATACCTCATACGGGCTCTTGAATGTTGTAATGCATTTTTAGTCGAATTGTTTATTTAGATAGGGACCCCGCAAGAAAACATTTGCCCGAAGGACCACACCACCCAGGGGGGCGGCTCTGATAAATCACTATGTACGTTTTAAAAATAAAGTTGCAGTGCGCGAATACTTATTTGACATATAATTTTTGCCCTAGTTCTTTTAGAATACGTTTTTTTCCCTTTTAAGTTGCGCATTTGATTAAGTGTTTTAATTGTTTATTTATGAAATCTTTCCTACAGTTTAAGTTGTGCTTTCGATATGAGTGATGACCTCCTTGAATGCTATAAGCATCTTGGAGAAGAACAGCGCAAAGTACTTATTAAAATTTAATACTGCCAAGAAGTTTGGTAAGCCTATTTCAGTGGGGGTAAGCAACACAAAATCTCGCAACGCACGGCACCGGTTTTGAAGTTTAATCACGGAATAAATATGCAACCTATCTGATATAACAAGATTAACACTTTGAATTATCATTTCTACCGACTATGTTATCACCAACTAATTGAAATTAATGTCATTAAAACAAAACGATACAAAAACCATGTAAAAAAATTTCCTGTTTTGGGAATTCACACAGAGACAAACTGTATGTAACATACACTGCAAAAAAAAAAAAAAAAATTGTCACACCATGAAGAAGCACAAGAAATGAGACACAAGTAGTAGTGATTTGATTTATGAGGGATGACATGAATACGATTTCATTTCATCATTTCCAATTTCATCACCAGTAGCCTTTACCATTGCAATTCACCAGTTTCAATTTCATCAGAAACCTTTACCTAGCATTAAAACACAAGTGCTCGCATAATAACACAAGGAGAAAGCGCTTTTACTAAGAACAATACCCAAGAAGGAAACTCTGATCCGAGTGGAGGGGGGAAAGAGTACTATGTATAACCAGATGAACACAGGGCCATAAGTAGGTCCCAGAACCAGAGGTTGGTGCTCTGTGTACAACTGAAAGCTATATTTTCCCACGAACATAAATAGAAAGTTTAACGTTGTGTTTTAGCACCGTTGATTAATTTACAGGGGGTGAGTCGAAAGTTTTGAAATATTTGCATAAACGCATGTGCAGCGGCGGGTATGTCACATGTTTAAACTATTAATAGTTCAAGTCACACACTGCAGTCAGTCGAAAGGGATGTAAAGTGGTAGTCGTTACTGTGAAAAGCATTGCATGTCGTCGTTTTGCCAGTGGTTGGAACGCCTAGAAGATAAACAGCCACAGCCGACTGATTAGGGAACTTTAGTTTACGAGTTTGAACTCTGCCATAACGCTGCTCAAGTAGCATGAAACATTTGTCATGCGAAAGGGGAAGGTTCTGTGGATCACAGCACCGCAACCAGATGGTTCAAGAAATTTCGTTCAGGTGACAGAAACCTCAACGATCAACCAAAGTCAGGTAGGCCGCGAACCGTGGATTCGGAGGCCGTGCGCCAGGCCGTAGAGGCAAAGCCGACGACCAGCACTCGGAGATTTTTTTTTTTTTTTTTAATTGGAGGTTTAACGACCACCGTGAGCAACTCAATGGGCTATAAGCAGTCGCCCGTTCCTAATTTAGGGTCGCTGGTTCCAGGGAAGGGAGAGAGCCAGTGCCGTAAGACAAACACAACATCCATGCCTGACCGGGATTCGAACCCGGACCCCGTACGGACGAATGATCAGAGGCCAGCGCCTTAGACCACTGCGCCACCGGGGCGGCACACTCGGAGATTATCAGGCGAGCTGGGCATATCACATACCACCGTGGTTCGTCACCTTCAGGACATCGGCAAGGCTTACAGGAGCTGGCGAATTGTCCCTCACGAACTGACGCCAGCTGAAGCAAACCCACCGAGTAAAAGTGTGCACGAAACTCCTAAAAAAAAAAAAACCACGCGATGTACGCTTCATCAAGAGAAATGTTACGTGCCATAAAAAGTGGGTCTATTCCGTAATCCTGACACACAACGGTAGTGGTTGAGCCCGGTCCAGCTTCCAGAACCTGATGCCAGCACAAGGTGATGCTCTGCGTCTGGTGGAATTTCGAGGGTATAACCCATTACGAATTTGTTCCATACGGTTGGACCATCAACGCCAACCTGTACTCTGAGCAGCTAGAGCGGATGTATGCCGTTTTGGAGGAGAAGTACCCAGCATTGGTAAGCATAAAGCGCGCTCTCCTACAACAGGACAACGCTCGGCGTCATGCCGAGCGAACGACCAGGGCAAAACTCCAGGAACTTTAGGGCATCGAACTCATGCCACATTCATCATATAGTCCGGAACTTGTCCCGTCGGATTATTGCTTGTTCCGGTCCAAGGCCCACTTCCTTCGCGGGAGGCAATTCAACAACCCAGGATGAGGTGGCTGCTGGGATGAAGGAGTTCTTCGCCTAGAAGGACAAGAACTGGTGCCGCCTCGGAATCGAAGAACTTGCAGACAGATGGCTAAAGACTGTGCAACACAATGGCCTATCCTTTGAATGCTAGTCAGCTTTCGTCGTAAAGGTACGTATGAAGACATAAAGTGATCCAAATATTGCAAAACTTTCGACTCTCCCTCCATACTTCACCAGCAAATTTATCTACACCAAAACGTAAGTTCAATGAAATGAAATAAAAAATATGGAAAAGGGGGAATAGAACAAACTTTTGAAGTATAAAAACTGAATATAGAATAATATTTTCTGAATTTGATTAACGCTGAATGAGTGACACGTTCCTTACCGGATTTTTTTATCGGTTTAACGACCACCATGGGCAACTTTAAGGGTTATAATCAATTGCCCATCTCTAATTTTGGGCAGAGGGCCAATGGATACAGGGAAGGGCCACAGCCAGTGCTATCGGACAAACTCACCACTCAACTCTTCGGGATTCGAGCCAGGGCCCTTCTGGGACGAATGGTCAGAAGGCAGCGCCTGAGACCACACGGTCATCTGTGCTGCAGCTTATAGTTGAAGGGAAAATATCTCCCAACTAGCATAAAATAACTACTTATTTTTTTTTACTTTACTATTGAAGTCCCTTCTCGTGGATCCACACAAAGGCATCCAGGTGTTACTCAGATTTGATTTCTGCTCTTTCCACCCCTATTCTTCGGTTCCACTTTTTCTCCTCTTTAATCGGGTGTTATCCTTTGCAGACGCTCGGTGGGATTGTGTCCTTCACTTTCCCTCCGCGATAAACAGCCAGATCCCCTCTCCTCCCTTTTCAAAAATCGTGAGCCCTTAGATTCTCGCAACTAACTCCTTTTCTCTCACACAAACAGCGCAAAGCCACTCTTACTGACCTCCAGGGATGGCCGCGTGAACAACATAAGTACAATGATAATACTTTTTCGTAGGCAATCAAGTACGATTATAATACTTCTTTGTAGCCAATTGAGTAACCGGATAATATACTACTGATGACAAAAATTGCAACACCAAAAAAGAATCACGCTATTCAAATAAAATTTATATCACACATTTCTCATGTCACAAGGAAATAACTGATTACATTTGCAAAGCTATATAAGGTTTTTTCGTCTAAACTCAGCATCGTGTGAAGCCATCTTGAGCAACAATAACAGCCGTTACACAGTGCGGCACTGAATGGAAGAGGTTTTTGATATCGTCCTGGGGAATAGCCGGCCAGGTTGCTTCTATGCGAGACCAGAGTTCATTTATGGTGACTGGCAGAGGCGCTTGACGGGCCAGTCGCTTAGCTACCATGATCCCAGACATATTCGATCGGGGACATATTCAGCGAACGTGCAGGCCTTTGGGAAGAAGAGGTATCTACCGTGCACGGAAGAGGTCTTAGACATTCCGGGCCACATGTTGCCGAGCATTGTCCTGCTGGAATGTAGCGCTAGGACAACTCTGAAGGAAGGGTATCACCTCTGTCTCTAAATCATCCCTGATGTATGATGTATCACTGGTTGTTGAGGGTTTCCTCAATTGGTATCACCAGAGATCGCGAATTGAACCGAATGGCGCCCCAAACCATTAGGCTAAGCATTGGGCCGGTACGACGCTGCAAAATGCATGCTGCAAGGTGCCGTTCATCACAACGTCTTCGAACGCGTATGCGACCATCATGGTGCACCAAGTTGAATCAGACTCGTCAGAAAACACGACCTGTTGCCAATCATCCCGCTAGTGTCTGTATTCGGGACCCCAATGCAGCCTAAAGCGTCTCTATACTTGAGGCAAAGCTAACCTGATTACACTGTTAAGGTTGTGAAACCGATTCACCGACATAAAATCTCTTGTTTATCAGTATTTCTCCGCGCACTAATGGGATGCCATGTATAGCGGACCCTTCCCCTAAGGGTGACTGAAGGCGAGACAAAAGGAAACTTTCCGCGTTCCACCACGATGTTCCCATCTACACCCACCCCTTCTCAACCTTGCTGACCACCAGACAAACGATTTCTGAATGAATATTTAAAAAGAGCAACCACAAAGGAAAGAGTAAGCTCATTACAATGACGACCAAGATATCTCCCCGCCTCCGGCTAAAAATTCTCCTCTCCCAGGCGCAGTAAATATCTTCGTGTTAAATGTATAGCCTCTATGAAGCAAAGCAGATATGACAATGACACCGCCAAAATGTGAATATTTGTATTTTTTAGAAACTTGCATGACCAAAACTGGGATCTTCATTTTTTAATGTGCGTGCGTACGAAGTTTAGATCATCTATATATCCATGTGCTTTCTTAGGTCTCAGTTCAAGCTCGAACACGGCTTTTAAACTGAAACTATATTATGCAGTGGAAGTACACATTCCGTAACTTAAACTTCATAGTCAGGTTAACCTTGCCCCGAGTATAGTCGAGGGTCAAAGGAATACGCGGCAATATGCTGTTGGCGACCAGTCCTCTTAAGCAAACGACGACGTCGAACTGTACTGGAGGACAAAGCCTGACCTATGACAGTGCTCCACATCTGCGCTAACACCGTGGATGTCGCTGAGGGATCGGTCACTGCCACGTGGTAAAGGTGTCTGTCACCCCGTTCAGTCGTGCGATTTTGAGGTCCATTTCCCGGATTTCTGTGTGTCCACGCTTCATCTGTCCACTGACGCCACGTTCGTGTCACTATATTGGCGTTTCGTCCCGTACGAGTGATAATTTCACGGCAGGAAAATCCAATTTCTTTCATCCCAACAACGATTTCTCGCCCAAAGTCTGTCAGGTGTTCATAATGCGACTTTTTTCGTCGACGGGGCATAGCAAGACACAAGAAACATCCTTTCGACTCACTGTTGGCTTTTCACTGATACCAAAAGTTTGAGCTCTTTGAACCCAAGACCAGAAAGTTCAGAGAGCGCTGCTCTGAAACTGAATGCACGTTCACTGACATTTTAACCGTTTGCATGCACCAACCTGTTGTACATATCCTGCAAGTTTCAAACTAATACCAGCAGACCTTCGTGGTGCAGTTTTCACAAACAATACTGTACCTCTTTGTCGGCAGTTAAGTACCATGATACTATTTATTTGTATACAATCAAGTACCTAGAAGTTGTGACGTATATTCTAAATTAACTTTCCTTTTTAGTTTTTTCCTTATGTAAATTTTGAGTTTGTTCTCAGTTATACTTCACAACATAACGTGACATTTTCTCTCTGAAACGAATACTGTTGGCAACACAATTGAAGTCAGAGTGAACGTGACGTATGACTGTATGAGATAAGAACGATAGATAAAAACTACGATTCAACAGTTGCTCGTGTGGGGTGTTGGATGTGTGGCTGATACTGATTTGTTAAGTAAAATGTGAAGTGCTATGTTGTGCTGATGAAATACGCTATCTACCAACAAGTAATTGACACCTGTGATAGCAAAGAAAAATGAAGTTTATTCACCTTCAATAGTTGGTGGAGCCTTCACGAGCGGCGATTACAGCTGCGACCCTCCGGGGCATACTCTCAACCAGGCGTTGTACGACGGCTAGCGGTATTTTCTTCCACTCGGTTTGGAGAAGACAGATCAGTTCCTTCACCGATTTCGGATGGTGGGGGCACCCCTTTAGTCAACGCTCCAACTCGTCCCAGAGGTGCTCGATAGGGTTAAGGTCCGGGCTCTGCGCAGGCCAGTCCATTCGATTAACCCCATTGTCACCATACCAAGCCCTGGTGGACCTCGCAACATGACAGGTGGCATTGTCATCCTGAAAGTAACATGAGTCCACCCCGTAAAACGGCCACAACGTAGGAAGCGCATGGTCATCCAAAATGGTGCAGTAGGTCTCGGCGTTGAGTCTACCGGGAATTGCGACCAAGGGTCCCGTGCCATACCAGGAGAAACACCCCCATAGCATAATTCCACCGCCGCCGAACTTCACAGTTGGCCCAATACATTCCGGCAGGAGGCATTCTCCAGGCAGACGCCAAACCCAGACCCTGCCATCCGAACGGTAGAGGGTGAACCTTGATTCGTCGCTCCAGAGAACCTGTTTCCACTGTTCAACGGTCCACTGTCGACGTTCTTTGCACCACGTTAGCCGAGCAGCGCTATTGGACTTGGTGATCAAAGCCTTGTGGGCGGCAGCACGTCCATGATAACCGAGCAGATGGGCTTCCTTACGGATGGTATTCATCGAAAGAACACTCCCGGATGCCTGTTGAAACTCCTCGCGGATGTGGCCCATCGATTTGGTGCGGTTCTTCCGAATTTCTCTGGCCAGCACCCGTCGGTCTCTAACTCCCAGTTTTGTGGGTCTGCCGGGTCGGGGCACATTCCGACAGTCACCTCTCATCTTCCACTTGCCAATCACGTAGGCCACTGTCGATATTAGGTACTTCAACTCGCTGGATATGTCACGTATGAATCAGCCATTTCTGTGATACCCGACGATTACACCTTTCTCGAAATCACAGAGCTCCGAACTGCGTGGCATCTTGCATGCGACTGGTTGCGTTGTTGTTTCCCACACGATATTTAACGGCGGCGGCCGTGACGTGTATCAGGACCGCAGATATCGTCGATTGCAGGGGTGTCCAATTGCTTGTTGGTAGATAGTGTAGTTCTGGAATAAAGCCAGTTTCCGTAAGTTTGACTTCTGTTTAAATGTTTCGTCTGGCCGTTAAGGTTTAATTTAGGAACACTTTCATCGTATGGTTATGTTTTAAAAATAACGTAAGAAGAACGACAAAAGTTCAGTACGAAAGGAACTTTACGTTATAAAGTTTATAACAGAAGATATCATATTAAGTCACTTACCCAATCACGAAGCATGTGTTTGCCTTCAGCGCAACTAGGCCTCCACCACCGCCGTATTTCTTTTCATTCTTATGTTCATCTTAACATCACGGTTCCTTGAAAAACGGAGGGGACGACATTTCTTGCTCCCCAGATCGTTAGCACCAACAATCTGTGCAGCAGTGTGGCGGAGAATCAATCGCATAGGTGTTCCTACTGATTCACCTGGAGAAGTCATTTCTTTTGAGTTACCATCGTCCATGCTGCAATATTTAAAGTCTGCTTTAAAAAAATGTGCAACACATGAATAAATTACATAAAATTTTTATGCTCCTAATCAGGGGAGGATTGAGTCGACGAAACTGGGCCGGGAATTTTAGTCTTGCGATCCACTACAGAAACGCACGTACCCGCAGGGGAACACCTAACAAAACGAGGTGTATTAGATAATTATATTTATTTGCTCACTGATCGACAGTACGCAATGGTATTCGTATACCACCTTGTTGAAAAGACGCCTTTAAGTCTACCCATTATTTTGGTTCATGAACTACCCAGTTGGATCCGTGAACCTGTACCGGTCAATAGTTTTCTTTTATGATAAATATTGGTGGGACAAGGATTTGGGAACATCTATGCCTGAGAATGGCTTTGTGCTCTATGTCTGTACGTGAACAAGGGTTTGGGGATGATGAACCATCAAAATTGTTACTAGTGCCTCCTAAAAGATTACAAAATGAGGGTGGGACTTACCAATGTCTTTTGACTCTGAATCTAATAACCTACGCTGAACCGTTGTTAACTTAATTTATTTATAACAGCGTGCTTGGTACGGCGGCAAAACTTTCACTAAAGTAGAAAGAATTTTGCTTTATCATTTTTGAGCAAACTCCCAACATATACAATATTGACAAAAGTCACCGAACACCCCTTCAAAAGCAAATGAACGGATCTTCTGCGTTCTTAAGATGCGCTGTACAGCTGCAAACGGTATAAAACAAGCCTGCAGCTGACCTCAATCATATCGCACTGTGAGGTTGAGTGAAAATGTCGCGGCGGGAGAGAACTGGCTTTGAGAAAGGAAAGATTGTTGGGTGTTATATTAGTGGGTTGTCCATAAGAGAAGCCGAGAGGCGTTTAAACATACCCAAATCAACTGATTTGGATGTACTGAATGAGTGGAAGACACTAGGCGTGCCTGAAGCAGCAAAGCGTACCGGCAGACCAAAGAAAATCAGTGACAGAGGACGTCGAAACCTCAGGAGAGTCGTTACAGCTAATCGACGGAACACCGCACAAGACCTCAGTGTACAGGAGAGTAAAAATGCTTAAACCTCGGTATGTACACGTACCATTCGCAGATAACTTCATTCCATCGGTTAGCGTGGTCGTGCGGCTGCGCATTAACCTTTCATCTCCACTCGGAATGCTACTCGTCGATTAGCATGGTGTAAAGAACATTTATCATGGACCGTAGATCAATGAAAACAGGTCCTATGGAGTTATAAATCCAGATACACGATCCATCAGTCTGATGGCCGTGTGTGGGTATGGCGGCAGCTGTGGGATCGCTATTTACCACAGTGTACTGTTCCTACGATCAAGTTTGGAGCTGGCAGTGTACTCGTGCGGGGGAGTTTTTCATGGTATGGTCACAGCCCATTGGTTATCGTGGACAAACCTGTTAACCAGCACGTCTACCTCGATATTCTGGACAATTATGCCCTACCAACTCTGTGGCAATACTATGGAACAGAGCCTTGTTGGTACCAGCAGGATAATGCACCCAGCCAAAAAGCAAGGACTGTTACGGCGTGGTTTGACGATAATTCCGTATCGTGTGTGGACTGGCCAGCACAGAGCCCTGATCTTAATCCCATAGAGCACCTTTGGGATGAATTAGAGCGCCGCATAAGAAGTTTGGAACCAAGGCCTACTACTAAGCAACTGCTAGTGGCAGCATTATGTACTGAATGGAAGCGCATACCTATCGTTGTGTTCCAAAACCTTGTCAAAAGCATGTCTCGAAGGGTCAGAGCATGCATCTAAGCCAAAGTTGGATCAACACCATACTAATGTATGTCAATAAATGCTATGTTGTGTTTCTCTTCTAGGTGTCCGGTGACTTTTATCAATTTAGTGTGTATATCAACAGAATGAATCACCAATTATTTTTAAGACAATAACGTTTTGGACAGATAATGTAAATCTCACAAATGAAGTTAACGATTCATATGCATACGTATCACAATAATTATTCGTTCTTTCCAAACAATCCAGACAAAAAAAAAAAAAAAAAAAAAAAAAAAGTAGGCTCAGCTCTACCTGAGCCGTCAGTTTGGAACGTACGACTACGACTTGCACATCGGAGAGTTGAAATGAGCTAGTCAAGTATGGTTTCAAAGCGTTTATTTAATTTGTTATAGCCAACACAGGTCTATATGATATGAAATGTAGATTGCATAATTTTTACAAATAATGCTGGAAACATTGGGAACACAAAGCAGATCACTAAACGAATTACCCAGCGTGGAGCTTTCTTCTTGGGCTTTTTACATTCCTCAACACTTGCTCTTGCTTCTCGTTTTGATTTTCTCCACTTTTGTTTGCTTTCATTCTGCGAAGTCCGCGGCATTGTCGAAAATGTTAACCTGTTCACGCGAAAACAACTTTTAAAAATTTTACTTTACACCACTGCGAAATGTTCTTCGTTTATTTGAATAGATCTCGTAGAGAGCTTTAAAACGATATCACGCACAGTCGTTTTGCACTGACTGTTGTCCAGATAAACCGCGATATTGTCAAAAGTGTTCACCGGTTTACAGGAAAACAATTTTTAAAATGTTCAGTTCAAACCACTGCGAAATGTTTTTCTTATATTTGAATAGATCTCGCCGAGAGCTTTAAAACGATACCACGCACAGTCGTGTTGCGCTCACGGTTGCCGAGATAGACTGAGTCAAACGCGGCGGCACACCCAGAAATACTGCATCATCTCCTTCAACGCACAGGGAGCGTTGCGGGCACGATGTATTACGCAGTACGCGAATTGGACTCCATGCTGTTTACGAATATGCTAACACAATTAGTGTGCGACACGTATTTTTTAACGCTATAATGATTTCAATTGGGATCTATTTTTGTCACAGGCGGTAGGCCGTAAGTCGCCCCATACTATCCGCGGAGTTAGACGTAGTCCTACGTTAAAGGATACGAGAAATAGGGGGACGGCATTTCTCGAGTGGTATCCCGGTGGCGTATTTCACAAGTGAATATAGGGAATTGCAATTAAGGCCATTTCCGCCAGGCGATTAGTTCAGAGCTACTTTGGAGATTGCGAGTAGGCGCCTATGAGGAGTCACGTAACAGGAACACTGTCTTTTATCAGGGGAAGTTCTGCTAAATTCCAACCTGTGAGTGAGTGACACATATCCCTGCGACGTCTGCAAAATAGACGGTGCAGGTAATTTCATCAGCCTAGGTGAGGTTACTTAACATATGTGACAAATGATCATATTGAATTACATCGTCGGAAGTTCTGCTTCCTAAGAAATTCAATGTGAGGTTACTTAACATGTGTGACAAGTGATCATAATGAATAATACGGTAAAG
Source organism: Macrothele yani (assembly GCA_039090855.1). Lineage (NCBI taxonomy): Eukaryota > Metazoa > Arthropoda > Arachnida > Araneae > Macrothelidae > Macrothele > Macrothele yani. The sequence continues at coordinate 17,628,795 of CM077012.1, forward strand.
TAATTTTGCGTACGATATCATAAGGAATATCTGCAGTTTCTCAAATGAATACAAGTCGAAATCTACCTTAATATTAAAATTGGGGACGACTTCAATAAATAGTTAGTTGAATACCATACTCCGTATTGGCCAATAGATGGCAGCACGTCAACCTAGTACCCATCACGATCTGTGCTGTTGTGAAAAGGCGTATATAAGGATACTAAAAGTACCCTATTAAAGGCCCTTTCTATTACCCTTAAAAGGGCCTTTAATAATGAAACGTATGTCTCCACATCGAAATATTTATTCTGACAATCAAGTTGTTTTCCTTGTGAATGTGAAGGGGTCTAGCTAAAAGAAAAAGTAAATCAAATAGAGTGATTTTTTAGTAGCAAAGAACAACCTAATGACACGAAGTAAGACCTAAAAACAGTGATCTGTTGAAATAAGACAGTTCTGTTGGAATAAATACTCCAGAATGTTGTTTGCCATGTATTTTGTCTGATAAAATATTAAGTGATCTGTCATATATACGTATATATTTCTAATATTTAGGAAATTCCTAATATTTTTGTCCCTCCAAACTTCTTCAAAAATGCCTTCAATTCCACATATCAACACCCCTTTTCCCTGAAAATTAAAATAACAACGTTAAACAACTCATGTGTTCTCCATACAAAACACATCAGTACTAATCCTGAAAGCCGCCCGGGTGGCGCAGTGATCTAAGCGATGGCCTCTGATCATTCGTCCGAACGGGGTCCGGGTTCGAATCCCGGTGAGGCATGGATGTTGTGTTGGTCTTACGGCACTGGCTCTCTCCCTTCCCTGGAACCAGCTACCCTAAATTAGGGACGGGCGACTGCTTATTGCCCATTGAGTTGCTCACGGTGGTCGTTAAACCTCCAATGAAAAAAAAAACCCTGAGCTAAAGAAGGAGTGAGCGCTGACGTGCTGATATCTCTTGGCTCTGTGAGAACTATATATAGAGTAAAGGTACTTCGGAAGATAAGTCACAAGTCCATGAAGTCATGTTGATATAAAAACTCAAAACTTCCCCTACCAATAAAGTACGCTCTCATTTACCTCCTGTCGCATTCTGACCGTACGGGTAAAATAACTGAAGGTAACCATTGTTGCAAAGAAAACACCCGAACATTAAAATGGCTTATGGCGAGGGCAGCATAGCCTACATGTCTCAGTCACATGACTCTCCTCATAGGCCCAGCCTACTCGCAATCTCCAAAGTAGCTCTGAACCAATCGCGTGACGGATATGGCCTTAATCGCAATTTCGTCTGTTCACTTGCGAAATATGCATCCCGGTAGGCCAATCCACCCCGGCTCATAATGAAATACATCATTTTCATTAACCAGTGAAAGTAAAGATTATTTTCAATAATGTTCGCTTTCCAAAGGGGCTGAGCCACCTCTAGCTCCTCACTACCTACGTCCCTTAGCTACGGTTCTGGATGGACCTACTCTAAATGTGAGGCCCTCTGATGTTCACATAGATCTCAAATGGGTAGCTAAAGTAAGAGAAAATTGCCATTGCTCTTCGTGCAGTTCCTTACCATGAGAGTGTTACTAAAACTGAACACTTAGGTACACTTTTTTATCAAACTTCTGTTGCAATAGACATTTGCGTTCTACATACATAAATGAGCAAAACATCCAGAATTTTTGATGCCGTAATTCATATTTTCATTGTTTGCTGAGCGCCCACTCGTATACTAGTTGTTATGCTTCTCACGTTCTTTATATTAGATTCGGTCACTGGGAACTGAATTTCTGAGTAGTTTCTCAAGCTACATTCAAATAACAAGATCTGCTTAAAAACCGAATGATTGGCATAAACTAGAAACTAATCGTGGAGCTTGGCAGCGGCAGCCAAACATGCATAAATGTATCATCATATATTTATTCGGTACCAGATTCAACAATTTAACTTTGGAAGGAATGTCTTATTGCACATATTAAACTTGCATATTTCTAAACATTGATAGATAAAAAAGATGACATCGAATTTTCGAGTGTAATGAGCACGCACATTGAATTCTTTCCGAAAGAAAGAAAAAATATTTCGAAGCAGATTTTAAGGAAAAAAAATATCAGAGAAAGCGGAATGTATTTAAGCGTCCTACAAAAAATCCACTCACAGAACGTTGCACGACGCAAGCAATGTTCTTTACAGCGTATTGAGCCCGTTATATATATACAGGGGTTGGACAGAATAATGTAAACACCATGTTCAGAGACGTGACTTTTAATGCAGCTGCGTACTTCGCAATACGCTAAGGTATCTACCACTTTTTGGTTGTAATAGCTTTGTTTGGAACCTCAAGGTCCTGTTTAAGTGCATTTAAAGTGTCTTGTTGCAAAGTTTCCTTCAGGATGACGACGAAATGAGAGATCTAACGGACTTCGAAGGAGGGCTAATTGTTGGGACCGGCTAGTTGGTGCCTCCGTGACAACAGTCGCCAGTGTAGTTGGGGTATCAAGAGCTACTGTGTCTAGCGTCATGACAGCATACAGTGTTCGTGGCAAAACCTCGTCCGCGAAACACAAGAGCGGCCGGAAAACGACCCTGGCAGATACAGACAGGAGAGTTGGTTGGTTAGAGTTTTATGGCGCAAGGGCCTCAAAGTGCGAAAGAGCGCCACGTCAGAGTATTAAAACAGAAACAAACAAACAACATCAAAACACAACAAAAATAGGATACAGCAGTAACAATGACTGGTGTACATGGCTGGTGAGGGATAACAAACAAGAATAATAAAAGGCACCGGTATAACGTGTACAACGATTAAGCACAGTAACGAAACATCGTAACAATGACTGAACATGGTTAAAATATAAACAATGACATCATAAAACACAACAGTAAAAGGTTAAAAGTTATAAATCGACGATAAGACAACAACACACTGCACAAGACGCAAAACACCGGTAAGACGAAGAAATTATATAACCAAAGAGACGTCACATTGATCGTTTAAAAGACAACTCAGGGTCACTGAATCGTCTGGTAGAATCGGTAAAAGAAAATGACGAGAGCATTGATGAATGAAACAACGACACGAGCACAAAATATGAACAACAGTTAAAGGTACATCACACACATAGGGGCAGTGTCGCCACACAGTAAATAGCGGTGGGTGAAACGACAATGCCCAATGCGGAGACGTGCGAGTACAACTTCCTCCCTACGATTTCGGCGACAAGAGGAATTCCAGACACCAAAAACTGGTTTGATACGACGCAGTTTATTGTCAACCTGTTGAGTCCCACTGACCCTGCCACGTCCGCTTGATATAATCACGGATAAGAAAACTCAAATTCCGGTGAAACAGTGGCAGAGACGTGAGACCAAAGATGATGCAGATCTAGCAGCTGCATCAGCACACTCGTTACCTGAAATTCCAACATAGCTGGGAATCCAGCAAAATTGTATCTGGGAACCGGCCTGAAGCAAGGTACGCAGGTAACAGTCTCACACGACAAAGAAAAGGATGGTCCGATAAAGTCGACAGAGGAGAGGGCCTGCAGTACACTGAAAGAATCCAGATATATTATAGCCCGATGATGAGTGCTAGACTGTATATGAAAAAGGGTGAGATACACAAAATGCATCTCAGCCGAAAACACCGTGGCCTCAGCTGGGATCCGTGCGATAGAGACGCCATCAACGCAGTCAGCCGTTGATCCAACGACTCCATTCATCTTGGAGCCATCAGTGAAAATGGGAGTGTAGTCAGAAGTGAGCGAACGGTGCTAAGTGAAGAGCTGCTGGTAGATGAACGCAAGGGATGAGGATTTATCATACGGTGTAAAGCTGGTATCGACCATGACACAAAGAGGGTGTCATGGAAGATCCTCAAAGCCCCTGGTCTCTCCAATAATAAACAAGTCAAGTCATGCATATACGAAGACCGAAAGTTGGGATACAAGAAAGCCGGTTCTCCAACAAACTAGCATGCTGGGGGTGAAAAACTGCATCGTATAAAGGATGGTCTGGAAGAGATTGCAGTTTCAAGTAAAATTGAAGAGACAACTGCAAACGGCGAAATTCCAGCGATGGTTTGTTCGCGTCAGCATAAAGGCTGGGAATCGGGGATGTTCGAAATGCTGCCGTACAAAGCGCTTGATGGCAAACAGTATCCAACGGCCGGAGAACGGAACGACATGCAAACCCATACACGATACAACCATAAACCAGCTTCGACAGAATAAGAGAATGGTAGATACGAAATAAAGACATCATGTCTGCACCCCATGAGACTGAAGAAAGGATCTTAAAGATTGACATACCCCGCAGACAGGAAGTCTTTAGCCGTCGGACGTGCGAGCGAATTGTGAGCGCACGATCGATTGTCAAACCAAGAAACTTGGTCTCCGGCGAAACTGGTATGGCTGCACGCTTCAAATGAAGCTCTGAGTCAGGATGGAGGCCACGCGTCCGACAGAAATGGACACACGCTGTCTTGTCTGGAGAAAGAACGAAACCAGTGCTGTTCGCTGTTTTACAGATCTGATTATTCGCAGACTGCAACTGCCATTCAATAAAATGCATACTTCATGACGAACAGAAAATGTGCAAGTCATCTACATAAACAGTAGTCAAAACCGCAGGAGGAAGATTTTTGAGAAGACAGTTGATGAGTAGAATGAACAATGTCACAGATAAAATTCAACCATGAGGAACACCTTGTTATTGATTGAACAGTGACGAGAGCGTCGTACCTAGGCATACCTGGAACACCCGATTGCGAAGAAAATTGGCGATGAATGTTGGGAGGTTTCCTCGCAACCCACTCTCGTGGAGATCACGGAGAATACCGTGACGCCACACTCGATCGTAAGCTTTCTCAATATCGAAGAAAACAGAAGCCAGGTGCTGCCTACGCACGAAGGTATCTCGTGCAGATGTCTCAAGCCGCAGGAGATGATCGTGAGATGAACGATGCTGGCGAAAGCCGCTTTGTGATGGTGAAAGTACGTGATGTTGTTCTAAGAAGTGAAGTAACCGGGAATTAACCATGCGTTCAAAAACTTTACACAGACAGCTAATGAGAGCAATTGGACGATAACTAGAGGGAGACTTAGGGTCTTTGTCAGGCTTGGGAAAAGGTAGAACAAAAGTTTTTCGCCAAGACTCCGGGAAACTGTGCTCCAACAAAAAGCGATTGCAGAGGACTAAAAGATTCTAGAGAGACGACTGCGAGAGATGACGGATCGTATCATAGTGGATGCCATCGGGACTGACAGATGTCGCGCCGGAGTTGGAGTTGATTGGAGGTTTAACGACCACCGTGAGCAACTCAATGGGCTATAAGCAATCGCCCGTCCCTAATTTAGGGTCACTGGTTCCAGGGAAGGGAGGGAGCCAGTGCCGTAAGACAAACACAACATCCATGCCTCACCGGGATTCGAACCCGGACCCCGTTCGGACAAATGATCAGAGGCCATCGCTTAGACCACTGCGCCATCGGGGCGGCATGTCGCGCCGGACCGATGCAGAGCCACCCGTAGTACGACCATTCTGAAGCGAGAGTTATAGTCTCTGTTGTGAAAAGGCGCAAACGAGATTTTCTGGCGTTCGACTTGTGACTGAATCCTCAGAAAGGAGGAAGGATACGCCAGATCACTGGACACAAAGGCAAACGCCTCACCCAAACATTTCACAATCTCCCCGATATCGCATGTGTGCAGCCGTTACTCTCGAGAATGGAAATCTGGTGAGAACTATAGTTACTCTGGATCTTACGAATCTTTGTCCACACAGTTTTGGGATTGGCACGTGAATTGATAGAGGAAACATACTGAATCAAAGACTCCCTCTTGCTTCGTCGACGCACCAACTGAGCTTAGGATTTTGCTCGTTTAAATGCAGCGAGATTAGCATCGGTTGCATAACGCCGAAACGTACACCAGGCCTTATATGTTGAGCTCTCCAGCCGCTGCTCATTCAGGGTCCACCAAGGTTTCGGATTTCATGGGAGCGTCGTTGATGTCTTTGGTATTGAAAGATCAGCTGTCTGAATGATACATGTTGTAACATCAGTAACAGCTGTGTCGATTGACTCCTGGCTCACCATAGCGGAAGATATCACTGCGGACGATGCGAAGACCTCCTATCTGGCACGATTCATCCTCCATCGAGGAGGGCGAGAGGCAGAAGATGGCATACTCACATTATGAGAGAGCACAATTGGCAAATGGTGGCTCCCATGGAGGTCGTTACACACCGTCCACGACCAATCAGCAATAAAAAATCGATGGTGATCCCAAGCTCAAATTGATCGCCCTGAAAGATCTTGTTGGCTCGTGAAAGTAAGTGTAATCACCGGTGTTAAAAAGGCACAAAGGGGTAGAGGACAGAAGAGACTCGATTCTACGCCCTCTCCTGCTGATGCTACAGCACAAAGGAAGATGGGCATTGAAGTCACCAATTAGAAGGATGGGTGAAGGCAGCTGATCAACCAAGCTCTCCAGAACGGAGACGCTCACGTTCTCATCCGGCGGCAGATATACACTACAAACAGTAAGAGACACAGGCACGGAAATACGAACCGCCACGGCCTGGAAAGTTGTAGAGACGGTAACGGGAGAAACCGGAACACTGTAAGGGACAAGAATAGCAACTCCCCCACAGGCTATATTTCCAGATACATTATCTTTCCGAAACGCACTGTAACATCGAACTGAAAGCAGGTGTGATGGTTTAAGTTTTGTCTCCTGTAGACAAATGCACATCGGAGAGTAAGACGAAAGCAGATGTTTCACGTCGTCAATTCGTGTCCGATAACCACGACAGTTAGACTGAACGATGGAACCGATATTTAGAAGAGAGATAGAGAAAAGGAGAAGTAAAGAAAATGAATTAAACAGACCACTCAAACTATGTCAGTGTCCATCCGTGCGTCTTGTAATGTGTCCACCTGATGTGGAGGCATTCCATCGGGTGGCAACACGGGACGGTACTTTGTCCCATGAGATTTGAGTGAAGTGCCTTGATGTTGGCGTTTTAGGTTGAGATTTGGGAAAAGGGGTAACCTTCTGCTCTTTGTTATTTTTCCGTCCAGAAGGAGCGTTTTGAGTCCCGGTGCTGGTGGTGTTAGGAGCACGCGTCGGCGAAGTAGTGGCCGTCGATTTCAGACTCCGAGTATGGGCCTACCCAGCAGTAATAATATCATCCAGATGGTATGGACATTTTACTGAGATCTGGACATTCGTTTGGACAGCGACTGTTGTCTTGGAGGTCACCGCTGATGCGTACGACCGCCGAGCAGGTGGAACAGGAACGACCCTGCTTCTGGCTGCTGAATAAGAAATATTCTCAACCGTTTTCAGCCGTTGGATTTCTTTTTCCGCCATCCACTTCACACACTCCTTTGCTGATGCTGAATGTGAACCCTTGCAGTTCACACAAAATTCGACCTCGGCCTCACAGTCCTGTAAATGATGATCCGTGGAGCCACAGCGTCTACACCGAGAGGAACTCCTGCACGACTGCTGGGAGTGACCATAGTTCTGACACTTAAAACATCTGAGGGTTAGGGATGTATGGACGTACCTCAAAGGTGGAGATACCCTGCTTTGATGGACGTAGCAGGGACGGGGTGTCAAACGTCAAAATGATGTTACGGGACGGGACTGACTGCCCATTAAGCCAAAAGAGGATACACCGTACACCAGTTATATGTTGACTCTTCGGTTCTTCCAGAAGTTCCTTCTCAGTACATTAATTTAAGTCTCGCCAGGAGACAACACCTCGAGATGTATTAAGGTATAGCCATGGGGTGCTATTGCGACAGGATTCTCCAGCAGCGAGGTAGTGTTTAGAAGTGTGGTACTGTAGGCCGTAGTTGACATTTCTACAAGAAGATCTCCAGATTGGAGTTTCTTGACGATCATAGGAGAGCTTGCAATGGATTGAAGTGCTTTGTTTATCCAAAATGGACTTTTTGGCACTCAAAGGCTTTGAAGGGTCCAATAAGTGCACAAAGAAAAAACGAGCATTCGAAGAATCAAGGACATGCTTCTTGGAGGAAGGGGATGAACCTTTCTCAAAACGCCGTTTACTATTGGCCTCCTGGGAAACATTATTGGCATCCATAAAGAAAAAGAAAGAATTCGTCCGCCGACTTCCCTGCCCCAACACAGAGCCCAACAGGGGAGAGCCTACGGATTTCACTCTGATCTGGACATCCGTTTGGATAGCGACTGTTGTCTTGGAGATCATCACTGAGCTTTTTTTTTTTTTTTTCTTTTGGGTCGTAGCCACATAAAAAAAAAGCTCTTCCTCAGACAGGTTTTTTGTACTGCGTGTCGGTTTGCACGGCGACCACAGTGCGGCTCTTCTGATGCCAACGCCACACCTCCCTTGAGTCTTCTCAAGCAGTACACAAGGAACATGTAGCGTGCACCATAGCCAGCAGTAAACTATGGTGAGGTCCCTCACCTCTTTTTCTCCTACCAGAACTGGGGATAGCGCGAAATGTAACTGTTTTACCCAAAATTCCTACAAGATGCGATAGTTTACTAAGGCAGAAGGAAAGCTTATTTGATTGTCACTTCGCTCCCAAGAAATTTGCGCGATCAATCAGTTAAATTCTTTTTGTGCGCTTCTATTTTTAGCATGTCTTTTGTAAAAAAAGATCGTGCTTATGTTATCGGTTTGTCCGTCCGTCTGTCTGTAGACACCATACCACTGCAACTATTAGTCCGATTAAAAAAATTCTTTTTGCATTGGAATGCTTGAAGTATGCAAATGATAACCCTTCATTTCGTTTTTGTTTTTTTTACGATGTACAATTTCGCCACTAGAGGGCGTAAATGCAGATGATGTCTAATTCAAAATGCATTTTATTCTATACATTTGCTTCTGAATATCCGATTGAAAAAATTATTTTATCCTTCGATTCCATTTATGTCGTAGAGTATTTTAGGTATAGTAACTTTTTCAAGTTACGCATAGATTTTCTGCTAGGGGCCGTAAAAGTAAATTACGTTTTCCCCAATATCTCTTCTTCTAAAACTCCGATTTGAAATTTTTTTATTTCAGCGGATACATCTCCTGATGGAAAATCTTTTGCATATAATTTCTAATTTTTGGTAAAGAATACTTTGGCCACCAGGGGCCGTAAGTGTTAATTTTTGCTTCTGATGTACTTAGCTTTTAAAATCTCGATTGAAAAAATCTTTCGTGGACCGATGCCACTCACGTCGGTTAATCTTTTCGAAATACTTTCTTCTTAAAATATTGCATGGTTTCTCCGCCACGGGAAGTAGACGTATATCTTATTTTTGCCAATATCTCTGCTTCGAATGGTCCGATTTGAAAAAAAATCTTTCTTTATTGGATAGAGTTTCCGGTGTGACAAGTTTTTCACATAATTTCAAAATTTTCAAGTAATTCATAGACTTTCCGCTAGGGGGCGTAAAACTAAATTGCTTTTCTCCCTCTGCTTCTAAACCTCCGATTTGAAAAATTCTCTCTGCACCGGATACAGCTACTGTAGGGGTCTCCCGCAAACGAACTGTCAATTATGAATTTATGTACTTTTAATATTGTGACGAACACGTGCGGACGGACGTTTCATTCCGCCATTGTTGTTTCAGATAATAACTGATATTCTTCACCACCCACGTGGTACGATTTTAATCCTATGGGGGATTAAGAGAGGGTGCATGAACACCTGGGGCATCTGACCTTGAAGAGTCAGCTGCTCGAGTGCTTCTGTTAAACAAGTTGTCATACTACTTTTGTATACGTGCAAGGTTGTAATCCCCTGCGGGTATCCGACGACATTCCTGAGTACAGGTATTTCACGTGCTGACCGGGAAAACCAGTTTTTCTTGCGCATGCGTGATAGAGGACAGAAAGGGCGAGGAGGATTAAGTGAGACAGTTGAGCTTCGGTCGTCAAGGAGAGAGGGGCCTGGTTTGGACACCGGTTTCTGACGGAAGGACTGCGGTTATCGCAGACGTGCAGCGTGGTGAACGGGAAGGAGGATTCCTTCGTCCACCGGGTATCGCGGAAAGAATTGTGGAAAGGTAGCACGTGGTCAGCACGGGAACCTGAGCGGAAAATCATCGGAAACCCGTGAAGCAAATGTTATCGGAATAATAAAGTCTTGTTGTTGTTTTTATTTCCGTGTACTGGACTGAGTTTGTCGAGGTAATTATTCTTCTACACAAGGACGCCTTCAGCCGCCTTGATAGCCAGATTGTATAGTAAAGGCGAGGCGGTAGCTCGCTATACGGCGGGAAACAAAAGGTATTATCTAAGAATTGATATGTCTGGCCCTACAGCCAGATAAAGTGGCGCAGTCTATCGGCAGGATCAGCCTGAAAGCGAGCTCATGAATGACGTGAATGGCGACACGTGTGAAGAAGGAACAACGGACTTTTTGTGAAAATTCCTGTGACCGAATGACAGAACTCTGACGACGTGCCGACCGGAAGAAAGAGACACCAGCGTGCTAGCCGAGATAAGGTATCCATCGTGTCGACAAAGACAAAGACAGTGTGCACCTCAGCCTACGGAAATCCCAAGCAGGACGAGGACTTACAAGCAAGACAAGAGAAGAAGCCTGAGTGCTCCGGTAACGTACCACATTTTTTTCTGAGATTATTTCTGTGTCTTTGCCTGTGCATTTGGTATAATTTAGGGTTAAGAGTAGAAGTTCTCACCATGGTACTAGAAAGGAAAGAGAAAGCTAATAATTAGATATTCTCAGAGTAAAGCATTGTAAAGTAAAATTTTGTAACAGTTAATTTTATGTCAGTTGCTAGAGAATGCGAAGTGTCAAAATATTTTCGTTAAGTAATAAGTGTTTAGATAAGTCGAGATTTCATGTTTACGATTTAAGAAATTTGAAGCTAAAATAGCGTAGTTTTTTTTTTTTACGTGTAGCGAAAGAGACAGAAGGAATATAAGTATTCTGAGTAAAACAGGATAATAGATGTTCGGGTAATGCATGAAGGTAGAGATAGGTTAGAAACAAAACAAGAAGCAGATTAACCTTCGATGATTTAATGCGGAAGTTTGCATGATTTCTTTTCTTATTTCTTTGCATGAGTGTATTTTTTGAATGTGTATTGTAGTGTATTATCATGACTGAGCTTTTGGAAGGGAAAGTTGAGGATAATTTAGACGCGGACAACGAAGGGAATAGTATTCTTAGCGATTCAGAATTAGATTCTAGAAAAGAAGTAAGCATTAATATGGAAGACAAGAAAAATAATCCAGCTAGAATGGAATGGGAACTTCAATTTAAAATGCTTGAGATAGAAGAGAGAAAGGCTGAGAGGGAACAAAGAATGCTAGAGTTACAATTAGCGGATAGAAAAGAAGAAAGGGAATTTGAGTTAAGAAAATTAGAATTAATTAATGAGAAAGAGAAGGAGTCTATTAAAAGTAAAAATGAGGGTAAGTTGGCCGACTACATGAGAATCTTAGAAAGAACTTTACCCAGAAGTCCCGGTAAGCCGGAAGAAATTCTGGACTTCTTTGATTCGTTAGAAAGGGCATTTGTATTACACTCAGTACCGGAAGAAATGAAAGGTCGTTTGGTGATAGCCTTATTCAATTCAGAATGTGTGAACCACTTATTTCGTCGTTTAACCATAGAGCAGTACGATAAGTACGAAATAGTTAAGGAGGCAATTTTGGTGGAATGCCATTTGACTCCGGATATTTATTTGAGACAATTTGAGGAGATTAGTAAGAACAAAGGGGAAAGTTACTTGCAGTTAGCCGGACGTATTAAGAGGACCATAACATACTACATTAACAGTAGTGAAGTGAAAGAGTTCGATCAGTTGGTCAATTTGTTGGTATGCGACAAATTCAAAACTTTGTTGTCCCCAGAACTGAAGACCTACATTCTTCAAAGAGGTTCCGTAGGGAAGTTAGTTCCTTCGACAGAATTAGGAGAACTTTGTGATTTATACGAAAGTCACGTGGGAGCTATGGGAATAGAAGTAGGAAGATGCAAACCCAGTCATCCCGTGGGAACGTATTTCAAAGGAGGTCAATCAGAAGCCTGGAGGAAGGAAGTTTTCAGACAGGCGGAAATCAATTGAAAGGAAAGTTTTCCGGGACAGATCAGAGCGTCGGACATAAGCCAGGTTATTCAGCAGCGAGGCCTATCGTAGGGAATACCAGTTTGGATAAGGGAATTATATGCTTTAGATGTGGAGGTAGTGGGGCACCGTAAAGCAAACTGTAACCAGAAGGCATCCCAGAGTACTCCCAGCTCTTACTTTCAGAATTGGAGGAAAGACCCCCCAAATAAGGTAAACAGAGTAGCGATGGGACAAAAGGGAGCCGAAGATGTTTCAGAGAGAAGGATAGAGGTCAGCGATGATAAAAGAATGACGGCTAAGGTAGATAGAGTTTTAGGCCAGGAAGGAAGTCAGAACGAGGTAATAGAAATTCCGGTAGGAGAAGTGAAGAGGGTTAAGTCGGAATGCGGAAAGAGCACCGAAATCCTTATTGACTCAGGCGCGGAGGTGAGTTGTGTAAGAGGAGGGTTACTTGGCGAAGAGCTGTTGGAGCCAAAGGGTAGAATAATTTTAAGAGGCTTCGATGGTAGTAAGGGAGAGTTTGCAATTAAACAATTAAATCTCCGATTAGATGAAGAGGGATTAGAAACAGGAGAAGCGCCAGAAAGTTTTTGTGAAGTGATGTGTGCAATTGTTCCTAATCTGGTAAACAGGGTAATTATAGCAGCGGAGGATTACCAGCGCATGAAATGTTTGGGGAAGCTACTCCGATGTGGGCAACCTCGTGTGAAAAGGCGTTAGAGTTAGGGAATAGGCCGGATGTGCATCCAGAAACTGAGACTGGCGAAGCGCTAGTCGAAGAGGAGGATATTCTGGGAATGAAAAGCCCGGCGATCACAGATATTTCAGCGGAGGAGGAGCAAGCGCGCTTGTTAGGTAAAGCGTGGCTTGAAGAGCAAAATAGCCCCAGGATTTTAGCGCTCAGTGCTAAAGCCGGCAAGGAAAATCAGCGAGAGCAACAGCAGGCCGACCAATCATTGGAGGCAACGACAGCTAGCGAGGGAACAGGAGATAACGTTACTGATTTGGATACGAATGAAGCTCAGGAGAGTTCAGACAGAGGCTTGTTTACAGAGCAAAAAAATAGGTGTATGACGTTAGCAGCCGCTAGGAATGAGGCGGAAAATGGCAGAGGTGGTTATCTCTATACGGATGGGATGTTGTATCATCGGGAGCAAGTGTTGGGACAGGTTACGTTACAGTTGGTAGAACCTGAAGAAATCAGGATAGATAGGGAGAGGATAACTCGGGAGCACAAGGGAGTTACAGGAGCTGGTGAACAGCTCGAAGAAGTTCTTTTCGGGAGAAGTGGGAGAGACGTCAGTGGGGAAGCACGCAATTACACTCAAGCCGGAAAGCGTACTTCGTACCCAGCACAGGTACAAGGTGCCACAATCGATGCAGAGAGCAGTGGAGAGCCAGATCCAGGAGTTGTGGGATCGTGGGATGATTGAAGAATCAAAAGAAGAGTATAGTCATCCGGTAGTATGCGTGGCTAAGAAAAATGGAGAGGTTCGGATGTGTGTAGATTACAGAATGTTAAATTCTCACACTGTTCCGGACGCATTTCCGATGTCTCATATCCCAGATTTGTTGGCGAAGGTGGGGGCAGCCCGGTATATTACTACGCTTGATATGTTAAAGGGGTACTATCAAATCCCAATGGACCCCGACAGTAGAAAGTATACCACTTTTGCAACGCATAAGGGGCTCTATCAATGGAAAGTAATGCCCTTTGGGTTATCAGGAGCGGCGGCTACTTTTCAGAGAGCCATGAATAAGGTTTTGACCCCGCACCAAGACTATGCGATAGCGTACCTGGACGACGTGGCTATTTTTTCTGGCTCATGGGAGGAGCATTTGAAAGGAGTAATTGAAAGTTTGGAGGCGGCAGGCTTTACGGGAAATTTGAACAAATGCTGTTTCGCCCGTACGGAGGTGAATTACTTAGGGCACGTGGTCGGCTCGGGTCATCACCGGCCGGACCCCGAGAAATTACAGGCCATCAGGGACCTTTTGCCCCCTCAGACAAAAAAGGAAATACGTAGCTTTTTGGGATTATGTGGGTATTACCGTGATTACGTACCTAACTTCGCAAAGATAGCTAAACCTTTAACAGATTGTACAGGGAAAAGGGCGGCAGATAGGGTAGTTTGGTCGGAAAAGTTGGAGGAATCATTCAGGACTCTGAAGGAAAATTTGTGTAAGGCACCGGTATTAAACACCCCGGATTTCAGTAAGCATTTTATCTTACACACGGATGCGAGTTCCTTTGCGGTGGCATGTTGTTTGAGTCAGAGGGATGAGGAAGGCAACATTAGGCCAGTGGCCTATGCTAGCAAAAATTAAGTGGGACGCAAGCCAGATGGGCGGTCAGCCATCAGGAGGCGTACGCCATAGTATGGGGTTTGCAAAGGTTTGAAGGGTGGATTTTCGGTAACCGGGTCGAAGTTATGTCCGATCACAACCCCCTTACTTTTCTCACCCGTTCCGCATCGCAAAGTTCGAAATTACAGCGTTGGAGTTTGGCTATTTCCCAATTTAATTTATCCATATCTCATGTCGCGGGCAAACTAATTCCTCACGCCGATGCGTTGTCAAGACTCAGTTTTAAAGAGTAGGGCAGCGCCATGGTGAGAATGTTTCACGGCACAGGTGGAGATCCACAGAAGGTCTCAGGGTGGTACAAGTGTATATGTTACATAACGTGCGAGAAGTGAAAAAGTGTATTATGTTGTGTCACCCAAGATCAGCAGGCAAGGAAGAGACTGACTCGAGAATACGGCAAAAGACCGTATCTCTCGTTCATTTGGTGGGGGCCTGTAGGGGTCTCCCGCAAACGAACTGTCAATTATGAATTTATGTACTTTTAATATTGTGACGAACACGTGCGGACGGACGTTTCATTCCGCCATTGTTGTTTCAGATAATAACTGATATTCTTCACCACCCACGTGGTACGATTTTAATCCTATGGGGGATTAAGAGAGGGGTGCATGAACACCTGGGGCATCTGACCTTGAAGAGTCAGCTGCTCGAGTGCTTCTGTTAAACAAGTTGTCATACTACTTTTGTATACGTGCAAGGTTGTAATCCCCTGCGGGTATCCGACGACATTCCTGAGTACAGGTATTTCACGTGCTGACCGGGAAAACCAGTTTTTCTTGCGCATGCGTGATAGAGGACAGAAAGGGCGAGGAGGATTAAGTGAGACAGTTGAGCTTCGGTCGTCAAGGAGAGAGGGGCCTGGTTTGGACACCGGTTTCTGACGGAAGGACTGCGGTTATCGCAGACGTGCAGCGTGGTGAACGGGAAGGAGGATTCCTTCGTCCACCGGGTATCGCGGAAAGAATTGTGGAAAGGTAGCACGTGGTCAGCACGGGAACCTGAGCGGAAAATCATCGGAAACCCGTGAAGCAAATGTTATCGGAATAATAAAGTCTTGTTGTTGTTTTTATTTCCGTGTACTGGACTGAGTTTGTCGAGGTAATTATTCTTCTACACAAGGACGCCTTCAGCCGCCTTGATAGCCAGATTGTATAGTAAAGGCGAGGCGGTAGCTCGCTATACGGCGGGAAACAAAAGGTATTATCTAAGAATTGATATGTCTGGCCCTACAGCTACTGATGCATAATCCTTTGCATATAATTTCAAATTTTGGTAAAAAAAAAAAAAAAAAATGTTTGGCCACCAGGGGGCGTAAATGTTAATTTCCGCTTCTGATGTATTTGAAGCAAAATCTGAGCTTCTAAAATCTCGATTGAAAAAAAATTCGTTTGTGGACAGTTACTTCTAACGTCGACAAACCTTTTAGAAATATTTTCTTCTTAAAATAATGCATGGTTTCTACGCCAGGGGGCGTAGATGTATATCTTATTTTTGTCAATAGCAGGGGCGGATCCAGAAGTTTACTCTAGGGGTGGACGGTTTTTAGGGTATAAAAAGGGGGAGAAGACATTATGGAAGGGTTTTTTATGTATATACATTATACATGTTGGCCGTGCCACTCTTAGCTGGCGTTCCTCTGCAAGGTCTTTAAAACACTTTCACTTGCTCTAGGAATCGTTAAATACCTGAACGAAAGCGAGCAATAAGTGAAAAATCACAATTGTTTCAGTGCGATCGATTGCTCGTTTCCCGAAAAAATGAACTTTATGATTTTTTTTAAAATCGGCACAGACTACGTATGAATGAAATCCTTCAAAACAAAGTCCAAGCCCTTATATTCGGAGTTGGTTAATTTAATAAAAAAAGAAAAATTAGTGATCTCCACCCGACATATTCTCATACATTAAAGAAAGTACACGCCCGATTTCAGCCAAAACATTATGAACACACGGTTTAGTTATTATATAGCTAAATATAAATCACGGTAACTGGAAAATTCCTCACTCCCTCCCCTTTTTTTTTTATTTTTACTGTGTCCGACGGCGACAAAAAGAATAATTTTCGACTTCCTTTCATTAGTGATGAAATAACAAAACTCTACGTCCATTGGAAATTAACGTAAAAAAAGGAAAAAGAAAGCAGTTCCGATATCAGTTACTTTACGTACATGAATGAAAACTCCAATGAAGGACGGTAGACACACGGGCGTACTCAGTAGGTGTTACAATCACACTCGTACAAAAATGAGGTGAAGAAAACTTAGTTTTTCTTTTGAAAAAAAAAAAAGTTCCCCTAATCTCGTTTGAAGAACTGAATACTTCCTTTAAATGAGTATACGCAATGTGAAACCAAGTAAACAGTGCCTCCTAATATTCGACGATTACCAAATTTAAACAGCTTGGAATTTTTACGATATTATTAATTTTTTCCTGCGAAAATTTTATAGCACCGAAATTCCCAAAAGCTAATAGAAAGTTAGAAATTTCCGTTTTTATGATAGTTCAGAATATACTGTCCATGTCTTCCCTTTAGCTTTTGGGCTCTCTCTCTCTCTCTCTCTCTCTATTCTATTCCCTTCTCTTTCTTTTTTCATTGAAGTTAAGTCAATGTAACACTCATTTTAAATCCAATTCCGTAGTAAGTTTAATTGTTAATTTTTTTTTTAGAAAAATTGAAAAAAAAAATATGCAAAGTTAATCCTTTACGACCTTCGCTACTTTAAACGGAAAACCTTCGTTAGGGTTTAGGGGAGGAGGAATAGGGCGATCGCCAGTCCCCCTAAACCCAAATTTTCCCTCTAGCGGGAAATGTGTGCCCTATTTTTGGCAGTAAATGTATAAAAAATGTTTTCGCATTTAGTAGTATCATTTCCCACCAGGAGGCAATATAGGATGCAAAAAGAATTTTTCAACTCTGACATTTAGTAGCAGAGATATTCGGTAAATCGCAATTTAACTCTACGCACCATAGAAGAAAGTCTATGCATTACTTGAAGAAAAACCTCTACCTAAAATAGTCTTCGTTATAAATGGTATCGAATGGAAAAAAGAATAACTTCAACCGGATGTTCAGAAGCAAATATATGGAATAAAATATATTTAAAATTCGGTAGCATTTGCATTTACGCCCTCTAGCGGCGAAGTTATGCATCGTAAAACAAAAAGAACGGAAAACAAGGATTATCGTTCTCACATTTTAAGCTTGCCAGTGCAAAGATAATTTTTCAAATCGGACTAATAGTTGCAGAGATATGGTGTCCGCAGACAGACGGACGAACAAAGTGATAAGATAAGCACGTACTTTTTTTTTTTTTTTTTTTTTTACAAAAGACGTACTGAAAAATCTGTGGAATTTAAATTGTCACGTACCTAAAAACACAAATTGAAGTTTTCACATGCCAAACTAAATAAAAATAATCACGTAAATCAATTAAAGTGTTACATGCCTAAATAAATAAATTAAGGTAGTTATGTACCTTAAAAGAGTATTTCGTGCGGTATTGGGAAAATCCTTAATAAAAATCTCTGAATTTTTAAAGAAAAAAATGAATATATTAAGCAATTTAAAGATAAGCTTTCAGGGGCATTGTTCAATAATAAGTTAAAAAATTATATTCGGAAATCGCGCTCGTCAAATATAAGATTTTGTATTTTTATCACGCTTTTGTGCTATTCACCTGATAAGATGATCATCCTGCATATTTAAGCCTATCTGAACGGCTGAACTTCTGGAATGATGATGATGATGACCCGCTGTCCGGTAACAGGGAATTTAAGTTTCTCCGCTTCCCCTGTGCTTTCTGCCCTCCAGGCAGTTTGTGCAACGGGCAATTCTTCAAAGGATACTCAAACACAGATGAGGTCAACTTGATGAGACGCCAGAAACGGAAGTCACGGCACTTCAACTTGTAATTGCCTTCGGTAGAACCTGTTCTTCTCTAAGCGATTTCTTGAACCACACTGGATCTATGGATTCTTTATAATGGTCCATATGTCAGCGCCGGCATTTTCCCAAGAGCTTAATTGGAGAAGTATTTCCGTCATTCTTCAATGAACTCGACAGTCAACAATGGTGGTGGCATCATGCAAGCTTTAATTGAGACACTAGCGGTAAAAAAAGACATACGGACACCAAGACCTAGAAAATGAATTTTACAACCCTTTTGCATTTGATGAAACTTTTGTGACTGAAACCATGCCGCTTGTAACCGACACACCAAAGCATTGGTCAACGTAGTGGCAATAGCTGTGGAATCCGAGCCAGGAACGCGACTTCACAAAATTATTGGGGCCCGGGGGGGGGGGGGGGCAAAGATAACTATGACATTCGACGTATATTTTAAAATGCAACTGTAATTGATCATCAGCAAATGAACGAGGCAGGGACGTAGCTAGACTTCGAATAAGGATGAGCGACGGGTGGGCGAGCGTTATTTTTCGTGGGGAGAGTTTGACAGCAACTATTTCTCACAAAACACTGAAAGAACGAATTTTTAATGCTCTTCACTACCGGCTACAAAGAAATTCGTGCAATCTCCACACCCTCCACATGGACACACACACATATACAGTGGCGTAGCCAGAAATTTCTTAAGTTTTGATGCTCGCGTACCCATTATAGGCACTCTCGCCGAGTGGCGGCTGTTTTGCGGGGTAAAGGGGGTCCTACAGCTTGTTAGGTAGATGGTCATAATGTAATGGCTCATCGGTGTATATCATCAGACTTAACATGCAACAAATGAAATTTAAAATTTTTGGCAGTTACTTTAATGTTTACATTCGTTAAATGTTTTGCTTATTGCAGAACTCACCATACTAATTTGCCAGGTATAGTTTTCAGTTAACAAGTATTATTTACCTTCAATTAATTGATAAATAGTTTACGATTGACTAGTTTTAACCTGACATCATGGGTACCGACAGGGGGTCATAGGGGTCACTTGACACCCCCTAGAATTATTTTTCCCTTTATTTTTTTTATTTTATTTATTACTTTTTATTTTTACACTCAGAGAACTGGACCACAAGGAAAGATGGAATTTGGGGCGTTTCATTTAATATCCCAAATTTATTGGAAATTTGGAATTGGAAAACGATAACGTGTAATCGGAAAACCTAGCAAACCGTAAGGTAGTACGCCCAAACAAGTTCCGCTCAGGGTGGTGTGTGCTGAACTTAAAAGGTTTGGCGTGGCCCTGCTCGACACTGTTCATAATTTTGAAAACAGTTACCAATGTACATGACAATACATGACTATTACTAACATACACTTTCTTCAAGAGCAGCATCAAATAATAATAATAATAGTAGCACTAATAGTAGTAGTAGCAGTGTTCTAGTGTAGTACGTAAGTAGTAATAATCTTTCATTTTCACGAATTACTGTTTTCTACATATTAGCCAAACCTTAATTAATTACACTTGACCCCCTTTGAAAAATTTCCTGCAGGCGCCCTAGCCTGACATAATGTAATACGTATACCAAAAATTACTCTTTTTTCCCTTTTTTTTTTTTTTTTTTTTTTTGCCTGTCCGGTTATAGTGAAGTTCGCTTATATCGAATGTTTTTTAATCTCCCTTTAACTTCGTTACATACGGGCTTGAGTGTATTAAGCACGTTTAAGCGATGCTTACGGGCCCGCGACGTTAGGGAGCCGAAAAAATTTATATTTTGAGGTTGAAAGTCTTTTATCAAATTTCGGTCAAGATGACATTTTTAACACTGTACCTAATGTATTTCCCAGCACACAAGCCATTTCGACAGGCCACGAAACAAAACTTACATGTAAACAAATTCTGCGTACACAAGGAACACGCAAAAGATAGATTTAAAAACGGGAATACTGAACTCTCTGGCCTCGTTGTTTTCAAAGGAAACATCAAATTCCTCATCTGGCATGCAAACACAACGCTATTTCCACGATTTATTGCGGTACCAAAGAGAATCGTTAAAAGTGCTTTCACTTACTTCTTCCACAATAGAATTTCCTACTTCGAATGCTTTGAACACAGAAGGAAATAAAAAAAAAAAAAAAAAGCTGAAGATTAGAAGATTTGCAAGGGAAAATACTCATTAATAAGCTGTGACATAATTATGTTGCAGACGATTTTTTGATTTGCACACAATAACTTCACAAGTCAATCAAACTCTTTGCACGTCTCGAGAGAACTAAGGCTCATTCTTCAAGACCATATATCGCCCCCAACAATGCAACATATTATTATCGTGTTTTCCAGTGAAGAGGACCTATTGAGCGAAATAGACTTGTTGAAAAACACTGCAGCTGATAGATGCTTTCATCTTACAAACCTGATAGAGAAATTCAAGAACTCAGCTGTAGTAAAATACTAGGTAAATTGTCAAAGTACGACGAAAACCAAGATAGATATTTTTTTACTCTCTCATGCAAAGGAACAAGCTTCACAAAAGTACGCCGAAATTTTTGTAAGTTAGAGAAATGTCCTGTTTTAAAAACTCCAGCTGAAACCCATATAAGTTCATTTCCTTCAGTTAAGTCTCCGATATACGGTAAATACTGTATATGAAGAGCACATACACATTATAGTGCAAAGGTACTGTGTATGTGGATCAAACACGTAGCACCTCAGCAGGGAGTCCCAGTGAACATAAACGAGCAGTAAAATACGACAACGTCACTAGATACGCAAAAGCTGATCATTAAACAAACCCCAATCACATGATCAAAAGTTAATAATCAACCTTCCGTGTCATTCTCATTTCAAGCGCAGAAAAGTGGACACATTTGTGGAAACGTTTAGGAAAAGTTTTATTTCTAAGGTTTAATGGCTCATAACATGTCTTTTTTAAAATAATGCAAAAAAATTATATATCATTACAAAGAATTTGATGCAGAATGTAATGTAATAAACCGTTTTGAATTATCTTTATTCTATCAAAAGTTATAGCCAAATAACCAGTAATAGAAAACACAACTGCCTTACGTAACAAGCGGATTACCTCAACTAAAAACTGACCAATGAGACTGATTGTTCGGAGAGCCAATCAGGAATTATCATGACACAGCATGCAACCAATAAGGTGTTAGTATTCAGCTCACATTTGCAGGTATCAGAGCTAATAAGAACACTCCTATTTAATTGTGTGAGTGTCATTAAGTTGGCCACTGGATTTTTCTATTCCTTGAAAACTTAGTAAGATGGCAAACAGAGTGAAAAGAGTTGATTGGTCACCTAGGAGCGATGTGAAACAATAACTTTGCGTGAAGAAGACTACACTTATGAGGAAATCATAAAAAAAGTAGGTGGAAATCTAACCAAAGGGGGCATCTTTAAACTGTGCAAGAGTTATCAGAAGACTCAGTCAATTCAAAAGCAAACAGGTAAAGGCAGAAAAAGGAGCAGTATCAACAAGGCTCAGTTCCATTGTATTGCCACAGAGTTGGTAGGACATAATTGTCCAGAATATCGAGGTAAACGTGCTGGTTAACAGGGTTGTCTACGATAACCAATGGGCCGAGACCATACCACGAAAAACACCCCCACACGAGTACACTGCCAGCTCCAAACTTGACCGTAGGAACAGTTCACTGTGGTAAATAGCGTTCTTCCAGCTTCCGCCATACCCACACACGGCCATCAGACTGATGAATCGTGTATCTGGAATTTCATCAGTCCATAGGACCAGTTTTCATTGATCTACGGTCCACGATAAATGTTCTTTACACTATGCTAAACAACGAGTAGCATTCTGAGTGGATATGAAAGGCTTATCAGCAGCCGCACGACCACGGTAACCCATGGAAGGAGGTTCTCTGCGAATGGTACGTGTACATACCGAGGTTTCAGCATTGTTACTCACCTGTACACTGAGGTCTTGTGCAATACTCCGTCGATTAGCTGTAACGACTCTCCTGAGGCTTCGACGTCCTCTATCACTGATTTTCTTTGGTCTGCCAGTACGTTTTGCTGCTTCAGGCACGCCATGTGTCTTCCACTTATTCAGTACATCCAAAACAGTTGACGTGGGTATGTTTAAACGCCTCTCGGTTTCTTCTTATGAACAACCCACTAATATAACACCCCACAATCTTTCCTTTCTCAAAGTCAGTTCTCTCCCGCCGCGACATTTTCACTGAACCTCACAGTGTGATATGATCGCGGTCAGCTGCAGGTTTGTTTTATACCGTTTGCAGCTGTACCGCGCATCTTAACAACGCAGCGGATCCGTTCATTTGCTTTTGAAGGGGTGTCCGAGGTAATATAGTGTATTTGATCCAAAACTGAAGCCTTCGGTACGTCATCTTTTCCAGGATAATGAAGCCATGTGTATTTCAACATGATTCATCTCCTTGTCATATTGCTGCTGCGTGCAAAAAGTGGTTTCAGGAAAATCTTATAACACTGCTAGAATAGCCCAATAGAAAATCTCTGGAACCGATAAAAGACTCTTGTTAGTCAGAAGCAACCAAGGAATAAAGCACAATTAATAGAAGAAAACATGCAATCTTGGTTCCACATTACAACACCTGATGAACTAAAACGCTTGGTTCTCTCCATGGGACGCCGTTGTTAAGCTGTAATTGCGGCATATGGTTTTCTGATTAAGTACCAACAGAAATGGTTAGAAGTTATGAAATACGCTTTATCATCGTTTTCTGTGTATAATTTTTTTAAATGCAATTTTATTTAATATAGTATGCTGCTTTACATTCTGCATTAAATTATCTTTCCAATGATATATAATTTTATGGTATTCTTCTAAAAAAGAGTAATGTGTTATCAGACATCAAATCTCAGAAACACAAATTTTTCCAAAAAGGTTTCCAAAATTTTGGCCACTAGTGTACTACTGTCTTACATCATGATTCAGGTACTGCAGCCAATGTTCTCAAATTTTGAGAGCCTGTCGTTAACTACTTGTCTTAAAGCATTTGTTGCAAGATTTAACCTCGTTATTGTTTAATTTAGAGACGCTTTAAATATTTTGCTTTGTTATCTGGCAAGAGTTGTTCACTTCACCAACTGATATTACATGGTGCACTGCTATTAATGAATATTAGTTCTTTCGAAACATGTTTACTGACTTCGTAAATTTAATGCAGCAGATAAGGAATCGTCGTTCAGAAAATATTTCGTCGTAATTTTTTATAGAAAATTTAGGCGTTAGGTTCAGTGTTAAAGGCTCGCATGTGCGTTTAGATACGCTATGCTCATAAGAAAGCAGGATAAACTGATCCTACTAGAAGTGATACCGACTCACAGGCAACAATTAAGATCTGATCCTTTACTTTTTCTTTTGTTTACCACTCTGTTCCGTTTTCTCTTACTTCCTTTCTTGATTATTTCAATTCCTAAAGTACTGGAAAATTTCAGTAAAATTAAATTAGAATTTTCTTAAATTTAATTGGGAAATTCTAGGGTCGAGAGAGAGAGGCCAAACGAAAGATCCTAGTAACAGCATTCTCAGAGGTAGTAATAAATAACAGAAATTATTTATCATGTTGAGTGCGGAATGAAATATTAGTTTTCTTTTTAAATATTACCAGGAAGAAGGGGATTATTATAAAACTATAGAACTCTATCTACACTATTAAAAAATGTGTGGTACGTTGCTCCTAAAATTGGTAGTACAGCAAGCTGCACCTATTTCTCAGAAAAGAAACATCATTGTGTGGTGCAAACAGAGCCAAAAACATGGTGCAACTTTTCACCACATTATGGTGCAAAGTAGCACTATACACTATGGTTCAAGGTTGCACTACATTATGGTGCAAGGTTAAACCATGTTGTTGGTTTTGTTTGCACCATACAATGGTGTACACTGATGAGCCATTCCATTATGACCACCGCAGCCTAGATAAATGAGCGCGCCTGGAGACCGAACGGTGGCGCAGGTGAAGTTCACAGAGCAATATACAGTATATACAATCCGAGGACCAGCTTTCCGTCAGTAGAGGAGTGTTTGGAGTCAGAATAGGAAAAGCTTCCGATTTATCGGAGTTTGAAAAAGAGCAAATTCTGATGGCACGGCGCTTCGGAACTACGATCATGGAAACGTCGAAGCTTGTGCGTTGTTCACATACCGCTGTAGTGAGTACGTATCAAAAGTGGTGCACATATGGCCAAACGACGATCCGTCGTCCAACTGTGTGTCGTCCGCAGCTCATTCATGCCAGAGTGGAGAGGAGACTGTCGCGCATTGTTCACAGCGACCGCAGGGCCACGGTGCGACAAATCCCCTGAAGCTGCAACAGTGGCGATCAGGGCAATGTGTCACAGAACACAGTTCATCGCCGTCTTCTGCGCATGGGACTGCGTAGCCGAAGACCCAGCCGGGTTCCCATGCTCACTGCACGTCATCGCCAGCAACGCATGAAATGGTCCCAAGATCATCCAGATTGGAGCGACCGTGGATGATTGGAAGAAAGTCGTCTGGTCTGACGAATTAAGATTCCTCGTACATCACGTAGACGACCAAGCTCAGACACGCCAATAACCAGTGGAGGCTATGGCACCTGGATGCACTGTTGGGCGGAAACAGGCAGGCGGTGGTGTTATGCTGTGGGCGATGTTTTCTTCGGACACTTTAGGCCCCATTATCGCAATAGCACAATCCCTGATAGTTGTTAGGTATCTGAATATTGTTACTGACCAAGTTCACCCATTCATGGAAACTGTGTTCCCTGCTGGTGATGGCAATTACCAACAGGATAATACGCCATGCCACACTGCCAGAATCGTTAAAGAGTGGTTCAAGGAACATGCTGGTGACTTTCTGTTAATATCCTGGCCTCCAAATTCACCTGACACGAACTCAATCGAACATTTGTGGTTCGACCTGGAAAAGTGGGTTCGCAATAAATCACCACCACCCCGAAATATAGGGGAACTGGAGGATCTGCTGTTGATATTATGGTACCAGATACCCCAGGATACCTATCGCCACCTCATAGAATCGATGCCTCGCCGAGTGGCCGCTGTTTGTTTTTTTGCGCTGTTTTGCTGGCAGGGAACAGAGTTGCTATGAATGGGTGAACTTGGTCCGCAACGATGTTCAGGTACCTGACAGCTGTCAGGGACTGTGCTATTGGGATAACAGGGGCCTAAATTGTCCCAAGAAAACATCGCCCATGACATAACACCGCCACCGCCGGCCTGTTTCCGCCCAACAGTGCATCCAGGTGCCATAGCCTCCGTTGGTAATCGGCGTATCCGCGCTAGGCCGGCTACGTGATGCACCAGGAACCAGGCCACTTTCTTCCTATCATCGACGGTCCAATCTCGATGGTGTTGGGACCATTTCATGCGTTGTTGGCGATGACATGCAGTGAGCATTGGGACCCGGCTGGGTCTTCGGCTACGATAAACTGTGTATTGTGACACATTACCCTAACCACCATTATTATAGCTGCGGGTAATTTGTTGCAACGTGGCCCTGCGGTAGCTGTGAACAATGCGCGACAGTCTCCCCTCCCCTCTGGCATCAATGAGCTACGGACGACGGCTCATCCTTTGATCATATGTGCACCACTTTTGATACGTACTCACTACAGCGGCACGTGCACAATGCACAAGCCGCGCCGTTTCCGAGATCGTGGTTCCGAGGTGCCGTGCCATCACAATTTGTCCTTCATCAAACTCCGATAATTCGGCAGCTTTTCCCATTCTGACTTCGAACACTATACTAACCGAACCCGGTCCGCGGATTGTATATATAATGCTCTGTGAACTTCACCTGCGCCAACGTTCTGTTTCCAGGCGCGCTCATTTCTCTAGTTGGGGGGGGGGTCATAATGTAATGGCTCGTCGGTGTAGCTTTAAAGAGAAATTCTGGTGTTTTTCAAGCAGATTGTGTAATGGAAGAAAGCTATTTATCCCGTGGAAAGCTGAGAGAAACATTCAGAACAGGAATAAAGACCTCAGAGGTGTGGACAGAACAGATGACAGAAAGATAATCACTTTTTTCTTTTTCCTTGCTTACAACAATGAACTGGGTTTTGCAAGAATGGCACACAACACAGTTAACCTGTCCAAATGATAACTGGCGCAGTTATCATTATTCATGAAAAACCAGATCCAGATGTATGAGGAGTTTGTTACAAGAAAATTTGTGAATTGGATTTGTAACAATATAACGGAAGTCACCGATATAACGAAAGAAAGGCGGGGAAGTGGCAGAACTGCTTCCATACAGTACAAAATGCACCAAAACATTCACACTGAACAACAACATGTCTGCTACACAGTAAGGAAATTAAAGAACCAATGACACGAAGAGAGTTCTACACTAAATGACAAGCAATTATCATATACACGAAAATTAAAGTAACATTTCAACCAAACAAGTAGAAAATTATCCCTAAGTGACAGAAGAATTCAACAGCAAAATCCAAAGAATTCAGATTTCGTCTTTTTTTTTAACCAGAATTTAGGTGAAAGAGAGAGTAGGTACCTCTTGGTGATATGACTGCATTCATATGAAAAAAAGAATTACTTTGTCAAAGATGACGGTCATACCCGAGGCGTAACTTTTGCTGTTGTGTTTGCTTTCAGTGAACAATCAGTTTCACCTCTTGCCTTTAATCAGATGCTAAGCCCCAGATTATCTCGTTCGTTGCGGTTAATAACGTACTATGAGAATGCTTATTTATTCAGTTTTTCGTCTCACGAGTAACATTTTAATTCGAATCCAGGCAAAATCCTACCTCTTTCCTTTCAATTAAACATCCATTAACAAGCACAGACGGATCTCGCGCTTGGATAAACCTCTGACTAATACTGTACGTCAGTCTACTTTTACCTTTTCATCAGTGAAAACACGTTTCTTATTTTTTATTCATTTATTTATTTTTTTATTTATTTTTTGCCATTTGTGTCCAAGAAAGAAAATTCCTTTGATTCCGGTTTTAGTTCGACAGTACAAAAGTTTTCAAATTTTCCATCCACTTTATGAAAATTACTTTTGTTGTTAAGTACAACGGGCATCCTGAAAGTAATGCCTCGTCCCTCATCAGATTTTTATTTGTAGGAGCAAAAATATGAAACTTGGTGGGAAAATACTTGGACATATTGTTAATAATGTTAGCCTATTCAAAGTATTGCCCGTCACTTTCTATACGTTTCTGTCGTCTTTGAACCCTTTCTTTGGTAAATCCATTTTGGAAAAATTCCTGACTGTCGTTTCACCCATGAGTTTACAGCCAGTTTAGCGTCTGTCACATCGTCGAAATGTTCCCCGCGAAGGTTTTTTTTTTTCAAAGGGGCAAACAGGAAAAAGTCTGAGGTAGCCATATCAGGACTGTAAGGGGAATGGGGCATCACCGTCCACCCCACTTTGGCAATAGCCTGTGAAGTCTCCTTTGAGGTATGGGGACGTGCGTTATCATGGTGTAAAACAACACTACGGAGTGGAATGTCACGTCTTTACCTTCTGATAGCTTCCTTTAGCTTCTTTCAATGTCTGCACACAGTGAGCACTGTTTATTGTTGCACCCCATTCAAGAAAATCAGTCAAAATGACACCACGTTTGTCCCAGAAAATTGGCACCATCACTTTCTTTGCGGAACGAGTTATTTTCACCTTTTTCTGTTGAGGTGAAGATGTGCAGTGCCATTTCATTGACGCACGTTTTGTTTCTGGGTCATGAAAGAACACTAGGTTTCATCCTTCATCACAACATTAGATTAAAACAACTTATCCTCCCCCGACAGTCCAATAGGTTCCCGCGCATGTTCACCCTTTGCCCACTGGTTAGGTTCCTTGGGATCCACTTTGAACAAATTTTTCTGTAGCCCAGATCCCTAATTAATGTTTCCATAGCACTATGACCACAATGAATGGCATCACACAACTCCTAATCAGCTGTGATGAAGTTTTTCACTCGTTGCCTGTTGGCATATGTCACTGCAGTTGCGGGTCTTCCACTCAGTTGTTTGTCCAACACTGAACTTTCTCCCTCTCGAAATTCTTCATCCATTTTCCGACATTACTGATATCGATTGTGGCAGCTCCATTCACCGCAAGGTGTGTTCTGTAGATTTCTGAAGCCTCATATCTCTCCTTTTCCAGGAATTCAATTACGGCTTGCTGCTTTTGTCTGTCATTCATGATCTTTATTTTAGATTCTGAAAAAAATTTGTTCCCACATTGGTAACATATCATAGTACATGTCAGTGCAGTTTCATTAAAATCACTTCAAAAGTTATTAAGGTGGAGGCATTACTTTCAGGATGCCCCTTGTATCTTTGTATTCTTTCACAGTACTAAAAGCTTCTTACTGAACAGCGGTACGCTGTCTTTTTGAACTGAGACTCATTTCTGTGTGTTCCACAAACTAAGTCTCGAAGAATTGTGCAATTCTTAGGATGGTGGTGGGAGGGGGGGGTGAGACCTCATGAGCATCTAAGGAGTCGCGTTTTCGTAATTTAGGGCCGCTGGTTCCAGGGAAGGGACAGATCCAGTACCATTGCACAAGCACACGATTCATGCCTCATCCAGGACTCGAAGAACACGGGCCCATATTGGACGAATGACCAGAAGTCAGAGCTTCACACTACTCAGCTACCCCGGTATTTCCCAAAATGGCTGCTACTTTATGCCGTTTCTCACACTTTTGTAAATATCTTCGTTTACATAACTTTCTCAGAAATAGAGGTGCCGAAAGTTAAAGAGCGCGTTAGATGCGATAAAGCACAAATTCATATATGTTGTCTGTAGGCTGTATATAAACTCATATGACAAGACCATTCTATTTCATCGATCATAAAATACGACTATTAGTGTTGTAAGGGTCGCCCGCAATCAAACTGTCAATTATGAATTTATGTACTTTTAATATTGTGATGAACACGTGCGGACGGACGTTTCATTCCGCCATTTTGTTGTTTCAGATAAGAACTGATATTCTTCACCACCCACGTGGTACGACTTTAATCCTATGGGGGATTAAGAGAGAGGTGCATGAACACCTGGGGCATCTGACCTTGAAGAGTCAGCTGCTCGAGTGCTTCTGTTAAACAAGTTGTCATACTGCTTTTGTATACGTGCAAGGTTGTAATCCCCTGCGGGTATCCGACGACATTCCTGAGTACAGGTATTTCACGTGCTGACCGGGAAAACCAGTTTTTCTTGCGCATGCGTGATAGAGGACAGAAAGGGCGAGGAGGATTAAGTGAGACAGTTGAGCTTCGGTCGTCAAGGAGAGAGGGTCCTGGTTTTGGACACCAGTTTCTGACGGAAGGACTGCGGTTATCGCAGACGTGGTGCAGCGTGGTGAACGGGAAGGAGGATTCCTTCGTCCACCGGGTATCGCGGAAAGGTAGCACGGGAACCTGAGTGGAAAGTCATCGGAAACCCGTGAAGCAAATGTTATCGGAATAATAAAGTCTTGTTGTTGTTTTTATTTCCGTGTACTGGACTGAGTTTGTCGAGGTAATTATTCTTCTACACAAGGACGCCTTCAGCCGCCTTGATAGCCAGATTGTATAGTAAAGGCGAGGCGGTAGCTCGCTATACGGCGGGAAACAAAAGGTATTATCTAAGAATTGATATGTCTGGCCCTACAGCCAGATACAGTGGCGCAGTCGGTAGGATCAGCCTGAAAGCGAGCTCATTAATGACGTGAATGGCGATACGTGTGAAGAAGGAACAACGGACTTTTTGTGAAACTTCCAGTGACCGAATGACAGAACTCTTACGACGTAAAGACCGGAAGAAAGAGACACCAGCGTGCTAGCGGAGATAAGGCATCCATCGTGTCGACCGAGACAAAGACAGTGTGCACCTCAACGTACGGAAATCCCAAGCAGGACGAGGACTTACAAGCAAGACAAGAGAAGAATCAGAAGGGGACCTGAGTGCTCCGGTAACGTACCCCATTTTTTTTTCTGAGATTATTTCTGTGTCTTTGCCTGTGCATTTGGTATAATTTAGGGTTAAGAGTAGAAGTTCTCATCATGGTACTAGAAAGGAAAGGGAAAGCTAATAATTAGATATTCTCAGAGTAAAGCATTGTAAAGTAAAATTTTGTAACAGTTAATTTTATGTCAGTTGCTAGAGAATGCGAAGTGTCAAAATATTTTCGTTAAGTAATAAGTGTTTAGATAAGTCGAGATTTCATGTTTACGATTTAAGAAATTTGAAGCTAAAATAGCGTAGTGATTTTTTTTTTCGTGTAGCGAAAAGAGACAGAAGGAATATAAGTATTCTGAGTAAAACAGGATAATAGATGTTCGGGTAATGCATGAAGGTAGAGATAGGTTAGAAACAAAACAAGAAGCAGATTAACCTTCGAGGATTTAATGCGGAAGTTTGCATGATTTTTCTTATTTCTTTGCATGAGTGTATTTTTTGAATGTGTATTGTAGTGTATTATCATGACTGAGCTTTTGGAAGGGAAAGTTGAGGATAATTTAGACGCGGACAACGAAGATAATAGTATTCTTAGCGATTCAGAATTAGATTCTAGTAAAGAAGTAAGCATTAATATGGAAGACAAGAAAAATAATCCAGCTAGAATGGAATGGGAACTTCAATTTAAAATGCTTGAGATAGAAGAGAGAAAGGCTGAGAGGGAACAAAGAATGCTAGAATTACAATTAGCGGATAGGAAAGAAGAAAGGGAATTTGAGTTAAGAAAATTAGAATTAATTAATGAGAAAGAGAAGGAGTCTATTAAAAGTAAAAAATGAGGGTAAGTTGGCCGACTACATGAGAATCTTAGAAAGAACTTTACCCAGAAGTCCCAGTAAGCCGGAAGAAATTCTGGACTTCTTTGATTCGTTAGAAAGGGCATTTGTATTACACTCAGTACCGGAAGAAATGAAAGGTCGTTTGGTGATAGCCTTATTCAATTCAGAATGTGTGAACCACTTATTTCGTCGTTTGACTACAGAGCAGTACGATAAGTACGAAATAGTTAAGGAGGCAATTTTGGTGGAATGCCATTTGACTCCGGATATTTATTTGAAACAATTTGAGAATATTAGTAAGAACAAAGGGGAAAGCTACTTGCAGTTAGCGGGACGTATTAAGAGGACCCTAACCTACTACATCAATAGTAGTGAAGTGAAAGAATTCGATCAGTTGGTCAATTTGTTGGTATGCGACAAATTCAAAACTTTGTTGTCCCCAGAACTGAAGACCTACATTCTTCAAAGAGGTTCCGTAGGAAAGTTAGTTCCTTCGACAGAATTAGGAGAACTTTGTGATTTATACGAAAGTCACGTGGGAGCTATGGGAATAGAAGTAGGAAGATGCAAACCCAGTCATCCCTTGGGAACGTATTTCAAAGGAGGTCAATCAGAAGCCTGGAAGAAGGGAAGTTTTCAGACAGGCGGAAATCAATTGAAAGGAAAGTTTTCCGGGACAGATCAGAGCGTCGGACATAAGCCAGGTTATTCAGCAGCGAGGCCTATCGTAGGAAATTCTAGTATGGATAAGGGAATTATATGCTTTAGATGTGGAGTAGTGGGGCACCGTAAAGCAAACTGTAACCAGAAGGCATCCCAGAGTACTCCCAGCTCTTACTCTCAGAATTGGAGGAAAGACCCCCCAAATAAGGTAAACAGAGTAGCGGTGGGACGAAAGGGAGCCGAAGATGTTTCAGAGAGAAGGATAGAGCCGGTAGAGATAAGTGATGATAAAAGAATGACAGGTAAGGTAGATAGAGTTTTAGGCCAGGAAGGAAGTCAGAACAAGGTAATAGAAATTCCGGTAGGAGAAGTGAAGAGGGTTAAGTCGGAATGCGGAAAGAGCACCGAAATCCTTATTGACTCAGGCGCGGAGGTGAGTTGTGTAAGAGGAGGGTTACTTGGCGAAGAGCTGTTGGAACCAAAGGGTAGGATAATTTTAAGAGGCTTCGATGGTAGTAAGGGAGAGTTTGCAATTAAACAATTGAATCTCCGATTAGATGAAGAGTGTTTAGAAACAGGAGAAGCGCCAGAAAGTTTTTGTGAAGTGATGTGTGCAATTGTTCCTAATCTGGTAAACAGGGTAATTATAGCAGCGGAGGATTACCAGCGCATGAAATGTTTAAGGGAAGCTACTCCGATGTGGGCAACCTCGTGTGAAAAGGCGTTAGAGTTAGGGAATAGGCCGGATGTGCATCCAGAAACTGAGACTGGCGAAGCGCTAGTCGAAGAAGAGGATATTCTAGGAATGGAAAGCCCGGCGATCACAGATATTTCAGCGGAGGAGGAGCAAGCGCGCTTGGTAGGTAAAGCGTGGCTTGAAGAGCAAAATAGCCCCCAGCATTTTAGCGCTCAGTGCTAAAGGCGGCGAGGAAAATCCAGAGAGCAACAGCAGGCCGACCAATCAGGAGATGCAACGACAGCTAGCGAGGGAACAGGAGATAGTGTTACTGATTTGGATACGAGTGAAGCTCAGGAGAGTTCAGACAGACGCTTGTTTACAGAGCAACAAATGAGGTGTGTGACGTTAGCAGCCGCTAGGAATGAGGCGGAAAATGGGAGAGGTGGATATCTCTATACGGATGGAATGTTGTATCATCGGGAGCAAGTGTTGGGACAGGTTACGTTACAGTTGGTAGAACCTGAGGAAATCAGGATAGATAGGGAAAGGATAACTCGGGAGCAACTTAGGGAGTTACAGGAGCTGGTGAACAGCTCGAAGAAGTTCTTTTCGGGAGAAGTGGAAGAGACGTCAGTTGGGAAGCACACAATTTCACTCCAGCCGGAAAGCGTACTTCGTACCCAGCACAGGTACAAGGTGCCACAATCGATGCAGAGAGCAGTGGAGAGCCAGATCCAGGAGTTGTGGGAACGTGGGATGATTGAAGAAGCAAAAGAAGAGTATAGTCATCCGGTAGTATGCGTGGCTAAGAAAATTGGAGAGGTTCGGATGTGTAGATTGCAGAATGCTAAATTCTCACACTGTTCCGGACGCATTTCCGATGTCTCATATCCCAGATTTGTTAGCGAAGGTGGGGGCAGCCCGGTATATTACTACGCTTGATATGTTAAAGGGGTACTATCAAATCCCAATGGACCCCGACAGTAGAAAGTATACCACTTTTGCAACGCATAAGGGGCTCTATCAATGGAAAGTAATGCCCTTTGGGTTATCAGGAGCGGCGGCTACTTTTCAGAGAGCCATGAATAAAGTTTTGACCCCGCACCAAGACTATGCGATAGCGTACCTGGACGACGTGGCTATTTTTTCTGGCTCATGGGAGGAGCATTTGAAACATTTGAAAGGAGTAATTGAAAGTTTGGAGGCGGCAGGCTTTACGGGAAATTTGAACAAATGCTGTTTCGCCCGTACCGAGGTGAATTACTTAGGGCACGTGGTCGGCTCGGGTCATCACCGGCCGGACCCCGAGAAATTACAGGCCATCAGGGACCTTTTGCCCCCTCAGACAAAAAAGGAAATACGTAGCTTTTTGGGATTATGTGGGTATTACCGTGATTACGTACCTAACTTCGCAAAGATAGCTAAACCTTTAACAGATTGTACAGGGAAAAGGGCGGCAGATAGGGTAGTTTGGTCGGAAAAGTTGGAGGAATCATTCAGGACTCTGAAGGAAAATTTGTGTAAGGCACCGGTATTAAACACCCCGGATTTCAGTAAGCATTTTATCTTACACACGGATGCGAGTTCCTTTGCGGTGGCATGTTGTTTGAGTCAGTTGAGGGATGAGGAAGGCAACATTAGGCCAGTGGCCTATGCTAGCAAAAAATTAAATGGGACGCAAGCCAGATGGGCGGTCAGCCATCAGGAGGCGTACGCCATAGTATGGGGTTTGCAAAGGTTTGAAGGGTGGATTTTCGGTAACCGGGTCGAAGTTATGTCCGATCACAACCCCTTACTTTTCTCACCCGTTCCGCATCGCAAAGTTCAAAATTACAGCGTTGGAGTTTGGCTATTTCCCAATTTAATTTATCCATATCTCATGTCGCGGGCAAACTAATTCCTCACGCCGATGCGTTGTCAAGACTCAGTTTTAAAGAGTAGGGCAGCGCCATGGTGAGAATGTTTCACGGCACAGGTGGAGATCCACAGAAGGTCTCAGGGTGGTACAAGTGTATATGTTACATAACGTGCGAGAAGTGAAAAAATGTATTATGTTGTGTCACCCAAGATCTGCAGGCAAGGAAGAGACTGACTCGAGAATACGGCAAAAGACCGTATCTCTCGTTCATTTGGTGGGGGCCTGTAAGGGTCGCCCGCAATCAAACTGTCAATTATGAATTTATGTACTTTTAATATTGTGATGAACACGTGCGGACGGACGTTTCATTCCGCCATTTTGTTGTTTCAGATAAGAACTGATATTCTTCACCACCCACGTGGTACGACTTTAATCCTATGGGGGATTAAGAGAGAGGTGCATGAACACCTGGGGCATCTGACCTTGAAGAGTCAGCTGCTCGAGTGCTTCTGTTAAACAAGTTGTCATACTGCTTTTGTATACGTGCAAGGTTGTAATCCCCTGCGGGTATCCGACGACATTCCTGAGTACAGGTATTTCACGTGCTGACCGGGAAAACCAGTTTTTCTTGCGCATGCGTGATAGAGGACAGAAAGGGCGAGGAGGATTAAGTGAGACAGTTGAGCTTCGGTCGTCAAGGAGAGAGGGTCCTGGTTTTGGACACCAGTTTCTGACGGAAGGACTGCGGTTATCGCAGACGTGCAGCGTGGTGAACGGGAAGGAGGATTCCTTCGTCCACCGGGTATCGCGGAAAGGTAGCACGGGAACCTGAGTGGAAAGTCATCGGAAACCCGTGAAGCAAATGTTATCGGAATAATAAAGTCTTGTTGTTGTTTTTATTTCCGTGTACTGGACTGAGTTTGTCGAGGTAATTATTCTTCTACACAAGGACGCCTTCAGCCGCCTTGATAGCCAGATTGTATAGTAAAGGCGAGGCGGTAGCTCGCTATACGGCGGGAAACAAAAGGTATTATCTAAGAATTGATATGTCTGGCCCTACAGCCAGATACAGTGGCGCAGTCGGTAGGATCAGCCTGAAAGCGAGCTCATTAATGACGTGAATGGCGATACGTGTGAAGAAGGAACAACGGACTTTTTGTGAAACTTCCAGTGACCGAATGACAGAACTCTTACGACGTAAAGACCGGAAGAAAGAGACACCAGCGTGCTAGCGGAGATAAGGCATCCATCGTGTCGACCGAGACAAAGACAGTGTGCACCTCAACGTACGGAAATCCCAAGCAGGACGAGGACTTACAAGCAAGACAAGAGAAGAATCAGAAGGGGACCTGAGTGCTCCGGTAACGTACCCCATTTTTTTTTCTGAGATTATTTCTGTGTCTTTGCCTGTGCATTTGGTATAATTTAGGGTTAAGAGTAGAAGTTCTCATCATGGTACTAGAAAGGAAAGGGAAAGCTAATAATTAGATATTCTCAGAGTAAAGCATTGTAAAGTAAAATTTTGTAACAGTTAATTTTATGTCAGTTGCTAGAGAATGCGAAGTGTCAAAATATTTTCGTTAAGTAATAAGTGTTTAGATAAGTCGAGATTTCATGTTTACGATTTAAGAAATTTGAAGCTAAAATAGCGTAGTGATTTTTTTTTCGTGTAGCGAAAGAGACAGAAGGAATATAAGTATTCTGAGTAAAACAGGATAATAGATGTTCGGGTAATGCATGAAGGTAGAGATAGGTTAGAAACAAAACAAGAAGCAGATTAACCTTCGAGGATTTAATGCGGAAGTTTGCATGATTTCTTTTTCTTATTTCTTTGCATGAGTGTATTTTTTGAATGTGTATTGTAGTGTATTATCATGACTGAGCTTTTGGAAGGGAAAGTTGAGGATAATTTAGACGCGGACAACGAAGATAATAGTATTCTTAGCGATTCAGAATTAGATTCTAGTAAAGAAGTAAGCATTAATATGGAAGACAAGAAAAATAATCCAGCTAGAATGGAATGGGAACTTCAATTTAAAATGCTTGAGATAGAAGAGAGAAAGGCTGAGAGGGAACAAAGAATGCTAGAATTACAATTAGCGGATAGGAAAGAAGAAAGGGAATTTGAGTTAAGAAAATTAGAATTAATTAATGAGAAAGAGAAGGAGTCTATTAAAAGTAAAAATGAGGGTAAGTTGGCCGACTACATGAGAATCTTAGAAAGAACTTTACCCAGAAGTCCCAGTAAGCCGGAAGAAATTCTGGACTTCTTTGATTCGTTAGAAAGGGCATTTGTATTACACTCAGTACCGGAAGAAATGAAAGGTCGTTTGGTGATAGCCTTATTCAATTCAGAATGTGTGAACCACTTATTTCGTCGTTTGACTATAGAGCAGTACGATAAGTACGAAATAGTTAAGGAGGCAATTTTGGTGGAATGCCATTTGACTCCGGATATTTATTTGAAACAATTTGAGAATATTAGTAAGAACAAAGGGGAAAGCTACTTGCAGTTAGCGGGACGTATTAAGAGGACCCTAACCTACTACATCAATAGTAGTGAAGTGAAAGAATTCGATCAGTTGGTCAATTTGTTGGTATGCGACAAATTCAAAACTTTGTTGTCCCCAGAACTGAAGACCTACATTCTTCAAAGAGGTTCCGTAGGAAAGTTAGTTCCTTCGACAGAATTAGGAGAACTTTGTGATTTATACGAAAGTCACGTGGGAGCTATGGGAATAGAAGTAGGAAGATGCAAACCCAGTCATCCCTTGGGAACGTATTTCAAAGGAGGTCAATCAGAAGCCTGGAAGAAGGGAAGTTTTCAGACAGGCGGAAATCAATTGAAAGGAAAGTTTTCCGGGACAGATCAGAGCGTCGGACATAAGCCAGGTTATTCAGCAGCGAGGCCTATCGTAGGAAATTCTAGTATGGATAAGGGAATTATATGCTTTAGATGTGGAGTAGTGGGGCACCGTAAAGCAAACTGTAACCAGAAGGCATCCCAGAGTACTCCCAGCTCTTACTCTCAGAATTGGAGGAAAGACCCCCAAATAAGGTAAACAGAGTAGCGGTGGGACGAAAGGGAGCCGAAGATGTTTCAGAGAGAAGGATAGAGCCGGTAGAGATAAGTGATGATAAAAGAATGACAGGTAAGGTAGATAGAGTTTTAGGCCAGGAAGGAAGTCAGAACGAGGTAATAGAAATTCCGGTAGGAGAAGTGAAGAGGGTTAAGTCGGAATGCGGAAAGAGCACCGAAATCCTTATTGACTCAGGCGCGGAGGTGAGTTGTGTAAGAGGAGGGTTACTTGGCGAAGAGCTGTTGGAACCAAAGGGTAGGATAATTTTAAGAGGCTTCGATGGTAGTAAGGGAGAGTTTGCAATTAAACAATTGAATCTCCGATTAGATGAAGAGTGTTTAGAAACAGGAGAAGCGCCAGAAAGTTTTTGTGAAGTGATGTGTGCAATTGTTCCTAATCTGGTAAACAGGGTAATTATAGCAGCGGAGGATTACCAGCGCATGAAATGTTTAAGGGAAGCTACTCCGATGTGGGCAACCTCGTGTGAAAAGGCGTTAGAGTTAGGGAATAGGCCGGATGTGCATCCAGAAACTGAGACTGGCGAAGCGCTAGTCGAAGAAGAGGATATTCTAGGAATGGAAAGCCCGGCGATCACAGATATTTCAGCGGAGGAGGAGCAAGCGCGCTTGGTAGGTAAAGCGTGGCTTGAAGAGCAAAATAGCCCCAGCATTTTAGCGCTCAGTGCTAAAGGCGGCGAGGAAAATCAGCGAGAGCAACAGCAAGCCGACCAATCAGGAGATGCAACGACAGCTAGCGAGGGAACAGGAGATAGTGTTACTGATTTGGATACGAGTGAAGCTCAGGAGAGTTCAGACAGACGCTTGTTTACAGAGCAACAAATGAGGTGTGTGACGTTAGCAGCCGCTAGGAATGAGGCGGAAAATGGGAGAGGTGGATATCTCTATACGGATGGAATGTTGTATCATCGGGAGCAAGTGTTGGGACAGGTTACGTTACAGTTGGTAGAACCTGAGGAAATCAGGATAGATAGGGAAAGGATAACTCGGGAGCAACTTAGGGAGTTACAGGAGCTGGTGAACAGCTCGAAGAAGTTCTTTTCGGGAGAAGTGGAAGAGACGTCAGTTGGGAAGCACACAATTTCACTCCAGCCGGAAAGCGTACTTCGTACCCAGCACAGGTACAAGGTGCCACAATCGATGCAGAGAGCAGTGGAGAGCCAGATCCAGGAGTTGTGGGAACGTGGGATGATTGAAGAAGCAAAAGAAGAGTATAGTCATCCGGTAGTATGCGTGGCTAAGAAAATTGGAGAGGTTCGGATGTGTGTAGATTGCAGAATGCTAAATTCTCACACTGTTCCGGACGCATTTCCGATGTCTCATATCCCAGATTTGTTAGCGAAGGTGGGGGCAGCCCGGTATATTACTACGCTTGATATGTTAAAGGGGTACTATCAAATCCCAATGGACCCCGACAGTAGAAAGTATACCACTTTTGCAACGCATAAGGGGCTCTATCAATGGAAAGTAATGCCCTTTGGGTTATCAGGAGCGGCGGCTACTTTTCAGAGAGCCATGAATAAAGTTTTGACCCCGCACCAAGACTATGCGATAGCGTACCTGGACGACGTGGCTATTTTTTCTGGCTCATGGGAGGAGCATTTGAAACATTTGAAAGGAGTAATTGAAAGTTTGGAGGCGGCAGGCTTTACGGGAAATTTGAACAAGTGCTGTTTCGCCCGTACCGAGGTGAATTACTTAGGGCACGTGGTCGGCTCGGGTCATCACCGGCCGGACCCCGAGAAATTACAGGCCATCAGGGACCTTTTGCCCCCTCAGACAAAAAAGGAAATACGTAGCTTTTTGGGATTATGTGGGTATTACCGTGATTACGTACCTAACTTCGCAAAGATAGCTAAACCTTTAACAGATTGTACAGGGAAAAGGGCGGCAGATAGGGTAGTTTGGTCGGAAAAGTTGGAGGAATCATTCAGGACTCTGAAGGAAAATTTGTGTAAGGCACCGGTATTAAACACCCCGGATTTCAGTAAGCATTTTATCTTACACACGGATGCGAGTTCCTTTGCGGTGGCATGTTGTTTGAGTCAGTTGAGGGATGAGGAAGGCAACATTAGGCCAGTGGCCTATGCTAGCAAAAAATTAAATGGGACGCAAGCCAGATGGGCGGTCAGCCATCAGGAGGCGTACGCCATAGTATGGGGTTTGCAAAGGTTTGAAAGGTGGATTTTCGGTAACCGGGTCGAAGTTATGTCCGATCACAACCCCCTTACTTTTCTCACCCGTTCCGCATCGCAAAGTTCAAAATTACAGCGTTGGAGTTTGGCTATTTCCCAATTTAATTTATCCATATCTCATGTCGCGGGCAAACTAATTCCTCACGCCGATGCGTTGTCAAGACTCAGTTTTAAAGAGTAGGAGCAGCGCCATGGTGAGAATGTTTCACGGCACAGGTGGAGATCCACAGAAGGTCTCAGGGTGGTACAAGTGTATATGTTACATAACGTGCGAGAAGTGAAAAAATGTATTATGTTGTGTCACCCAAGATCTGCAGGCAAGGAAGAGACTGACTCGAGAATACGGCAAAAGACCGTATCTCTCGTTCATTTGGTGGGGGCCTGTAAGGGTCGCCCGCAATCAAACTGTCAATTATGAATTTATGTACTTTTAATATTGTGATGAACACGTGCGGACGGACGTTTCATTCCGCCATTTTGTTGTTTCAGATAAGAACTGATATTCTTCACCACCCACGTGGTACGACTTTAATCCTATGGGGGATTAAGAGAGAGGTGCATGAACACCTGGGGCATCTGACCTTGAAGAGTCAGCTGCTCGAGTGCTTCTGTTAAACAAGTTGTCATACTGCTTTTGTATACGTGCAAGGTTGTAATCCCCTGCGGGTATCCGACGACATTCCTGAGTACAGGTATTTCACGTGCTGACCGGGAAAACCAGTTTTTCTTGCGCATGCGTGATAGAGGACAGAAAGGGCGAGGAGGATTAAGTGAGACAGTTGAGCTTCGGTCGTCAAGGAGAGAGGGTCCTGGTTTTGGACACCAGTTTCTGACGGAAGGACTGCGGTTATCGCAGACGTGCAGCGTGGTGAACGGGAAGGAGGATTCCTTCGTCCACCGGGTATCGCGGGAAAGGTAGCACGGGAACCTGAGTGGAAAGTCATCGGAAACCCGTGAAGCAAATGTTATCGGAATAATAAAGTCTTGTTGTTGTTTTTATTTCCGTGTACTGGACTGAGTTTGTCGAGGTAATTATTCTTCTACACAAGGACGCCTTCAGCCGCCTTGATAGCCAGATTGTATAGTAAAGGCGAGGCGGTAGCTCGCTATACGGCGGGAAACAAAAGGTATTATCTAAGAATTGATATGTCTGGCCCTACAAGTGTGTTGTTTTTTTTTTTTTTTTTTTTTTTTTACTAAAGCCCTAAGAATAGCTAGCTCATACACTTTAAATATTTTTCTCAAATTCACGAGCGATTTTCCGCGATTCCTTTAGTGATGTAACGAAGCATATTTCGTACACAATCTTTTCCATGATTTCGTACGGATTTTCCGTACACCAGGAAAATTCTGAATTTTCAGAAACCTTTCCGCAATCTCTTTCGTATATTATCGGAAAAATTCTGTACTCATTGTTTCCGTACCCATATGTCGGAAAATTTCCGTTAAGAGGAACGATTCCCGGAAATACTTAAGACTATATTATAACTTTTAAGTTTCAGTCGTCTGTTAGAGGGTCTGATTTTGAAGTTCTGCAACGAGATCGGGTATTATGGATAGCATATCGCAAGAAATTTTGGTTACTGTGGCACAGGGTATTTCTTCCCCATCCCCCATTTTGTGCACCAGCTACTGTATATTATGTTAAAGTAAGAAACAGGGTACTGAAATTTATTTATTTTATTTATTTTTATTTCAGCTGTTTTAATACAAAATACTTGACATCATTATGTTTATTAATACAAAACAGCTAGGAAGAGAGGGGGGGGGGAAGCCAAACAAAGACCTGACACAGCCCCAGTCTCCCTACGTAGACATATCCAGTCAAGCACCACAGAGACAGCAATCCGAATTATTAGTGTAAGTTAGTAAACGAGTTAATTAATTCAAAAGGACAGAAAAAGAGATAATTAGGAAAATTATTGTACAGGTGATTATGTGATGTCTATGTATCAGTCTGCGGACCCCTTAAGATTAAAGCTATTATAGCCATCAAGAGTGAATTGTATATTTAGGAGTTTTGTTACATAATACTATAAAGCACTACATTTCACTTTTCTTTAAACACAATTAAAAGTCATTGTAAGTTTTAAAAGATATCGAGTTCCAAAGCATTCTGTTGCTCTGAAAAATCACGAAAAAAAAAAAAAATACGTAATTTGTAATAAGTCCTCCTATTGAAAAATTAAATAATTACAAACCTATTCAGAAAAACAATTAGCTCCAACAGAAAATAAAATGCCTAATTTACCGGCATTAATAGCAAAAAAAAAAAAAATCGTCATTGCAGTTCTACCTGGTACGTGAGTGTGCTTTATGTATCTTTCTGGTTCAACGGCAGCACACGCGGTTGCAACTGAACCCGAACGAGGCTTGTTGGATAAGAGGTCTGCACGGGCCTGGCCTCGCCCCGGCAAGCCAAACCCTGCCCTGCCCTCGGGAATCGGCCAGGCGTGTACTGGGAGATTTAGCATTTTGTTCCTTGTTTTTTTTTTTTTTTTTTAACAATTTCGTCTAGGAAAACGAAGAATGACTTGTTAAGAAATCAGATGGCGAAGTTCATTGAGTGAAACGAAAGACCACATCCGCCACCAGATGCACTGATTACGGCTGAAACCGAGAAGCCTGGTTTTTTTTTTTTTTTTTTTTTTTTTTTTTGATTGGAGGTTTAACGACCACCGTGAGCAACGAGCAACTCAATGGGCTATAAGCAGTCGCCCGTCCCTAATTTAGGGTCACTGGTTCCAGGGAAGGGAGAGAGCCAGTGCCGTAAGACAAACACAACATCCATGCCTGACCGGGATTCGAACCCGGACCCCTTACGGACGAATGATCAGAGGCCAACGCCTTAGACCACTGCGCCACCGGGGCGGCGAAGCCTGGTTGTACGATGAAAGCTTGAAATGGGGCTGTTTTGTTTCTTTTAAGGTTAAAATCAAATTATGTTTTCACTGCGTTGGCTTTAGTGACTAAAGCACCTGCCTTTTTTTTTCTTTTCCAAGAAATGTTTACATAAACAGAGTTTTCAGCTACATGAAACCAAAGCAAGCTTCCAGTGCGATTCGTTGCTAAAACGGATATTCATTTTTCCATTTTTAATTCTTTTTTTAAAATTAGATTTTGTGTGTATGTGTGTGTGTGTGTGTGTGTGGGGGGGTGCAACGTCTCCCGAATCATTAAAAAGTGCTCCGTCGTCTACGGATTGAAGACTCCTGCTCTACAGGAAGCTTTGTGTTATTTGCAATAAGTGGCAGAGAACGCTTGTACAGAATTCATTAGTAAGCCAGTAATCCCGATGCAGTTAATGAAATCAGAGCAGTCATATTTTATCTACAGATCTGCTTTTTATTTATATTAATCTTTCTTTCTTTCATATGGCGTACCATCTGTAGCTTTTGCACACCAAGCCAAACCCTTATGAGCCAAATACGAGGCAGCATCTCTTAGAATTAGCTAAAACTCAGCAGCAATTACTGCAATGTAATAAAAAACAAAACGTTAATAAAATAATTGTCGTTTCTCGTTGCTAGTATACCTTGTATTTCGATTCGAAATTTCGAGCCTGGTCAACTAATTATAACTTCCATGGCCACTGGATAAAGTTATTTGATTTGTAAATAAAATTAGAAAAAGAAAAAAAAATAAACTCAAGCGCTAAATTTGGAGACGATTTTCAGAACTGATTTAGAGAACTGTAACACATCTTCGAGCCATTACCTAAATTTTCTAATGCCTTATTTAATCCTAAAGCAATGATAAATAAATAAATAACAAAATTACTTTCCAAAGTTATAGTGTGACGAACCTACCTCAGAGGTGACGAAGCTACAAACTCCGTCGGTGTAGCTTAATTGGGAAAACATTCGGTTCCGGAGCAGAGTGATGCGAGTTCGAAAAGCGCCACCGGCAAAATGCATTTTACGCTATATTGGCGCCAGAACGTAAAATGAATCTCCTGGCCATTGGGTTCTTCGAAAAATGTGTGATGTTCGTTCCACACGTCGTCCGGAATTAGACAGAGAGTTCTCCTTCAAACATGGTCTCCCGGCTGACCCGGAAACCTACGATTCTGTCCCAGCCCTTTCTAAAGATGGGTATATACACTCACGGAAAATGAAATTTCGCACCTAGAAGAAAACATGCTACAATCGCGAAACTTTGCAAATAGCCAGAGTGCGCACTGGTATGCAAATGATCTACGTTTAGTGCGATGGCGCTGCAAGCACGGACCGGAAGCCTTATAAACCGGCGTGTAGTCGATGCCCCATGAAAGCGGAAAGCACTGACCGACGCAAGAAAGAGTACACAGTGACAAGACTGCCGGGTAGACGCCAGAGACGTCGATTTACGCAACTTACGGGCTTTGGGAGAGGCCTGATCATCGGGCTGAAAACAGCAGGTTGGTCGGCGCGCCGTATAGCCCGCCACGTGGATCGTTCTGACCCAACCGTCCGACTGTGTTGGGAGCAGTGGACACGTGACGGCAATGCCGCACGGCGGAGCGGCTCCGGACGGACCAGGAGGACCACCGGTATAGAGAGGATAGACGGATCGTGCGCCAGGCACGAACGGATCCCACGGGTACCCGA
The DNA here is from genome assembly GCA_039090855.1 of Macrothele yani. Lineage (NCBI taxonomy): Eukaryota > Metazoa > Arthropoda > Arachnida > Araneae > Macrothelidae > Macrothele > Macrothele yani. The sequence continues at coordinate 17,672,989 of CM077012.1, forward strand.
TCCATTATACAGGGGTAGCGGCTCCTGTGTGACAACAAATCATTTCCCGACGCCTCGAGAAAGCGAATCTGCGATCCCAGCGCCCCTTACGTGTGCTGCTATTAACACCGGAACATCACCGACTCCATTTGCAGTAGTGACAGGCCAGAGCGACGTGGAACCCCACAGACTGACGACTTGTGGTGTTTAGCGATTAGTGCCGCTTAGTTTTGGGGACAGATGATCATCGTGTCCGGGTGTGGAGGTCCCCGGGTCAACGGCACAATCTCAACGTCACTGTCGAGCGCCACACCTCCCCCACTGCAGGCATTATGGTCTGGGGAGCCATTGCCTACCATAGCGGATCAGCTCTAGTACTGGTGCGTGGATCATTGACGGGCCAGCGGTATGTGAATGAGATTCTACGGCCCCATGTGCTCCCACATTCCTGGCCGGGATCCCAGGTGCGCTATACCAGCAGGAAAATGCCCGCCCGCACACGGCTCGGTTGCCCAGGACTGCCTACGTCATGTCCAGACACTTCCATGGCCTGCCCGCTCCCCGGACATGTCCCTTATCGAGCATGTGTGGGACCAGTTGAAACGCCGGCTGCCTCCGTGCCGCACTACTCTGGGATTTAGAGTACACCGTCCAACAGGTGTGGGCCCGTCTGCCGCAGGACAGCATCAGACGTCTGTTCGCCTCCATGCCGGACCGTATTGCAGCATGTATCTCCGCACGAGGCGGTGCGACGCGCTATTGAAGATGACCAGACTGCGTGCCCCAGATCCCTCTGTAATTGTCCTGCAGCTCTGTTTTTGCCATCATGTATATCATTCATCTGTATCATTACGTCCATAAAATTTCAGTTCAATTCGATGCTTCTTTCTTGGTGTGCAAATTTCATTGCCCGTGAGTGTATGTGACGTAGCTACCTCAGAGGCGACGCACCTGCCAAAATGGCAAAGTTGCAGCGACAAACTCCGTCGGTGTAAGTTAATTGGGAAAGCATTCCGCTCCGGAACAGAAGGATGCGGATTTGAGCTCAGCGACCGGCAAATTTGTGTTTCGCTACAGTAGATGAAGTGCCATTGCCTTACTCTAGGACAGTCCTGAAATGATTTGTAAATATTCGAATTTCCGCATCACTTGTTAGTTTTATTATCCCGTACGGTCTGTTGTTTTTTCTCACGCAATAGGGCGTGTGTAAGCTACAGAATATCAAGTGTTGCCAACAGATCGGGGCACCAGACAGCATCTACGATGACAAGGCTTCTGATCCAGATGGCATCCTTTTTGTTTTTCTTTTTTTTTTTTATTAGTTTAACGATTCCTATGAGCATAGAAGTCTAGTGAAGCCTGCCCCCATTTTAGGAATGCTTGCTATAAGGAGGTTCTACGGAGAGATTGAAGAACGAGAGAGCGATTCATGTCTTACCCGGGATTTGAATCTCCAGGCTTAATAGCTTTTTTTTGTTTTTTTATTGGGGGTTTAACGACCACCGTGAAAAACTCGATGGGCTATAAGCCGCCGCCCGTCCCTAATTCAGGGCCACTGACTCCAGGGAAGGGAGAGAGCCAGTGCCGTAAGACAAACACAACATCCATGCCTCACCGGGATTCGAACCCTGACGAATGGTCAAAAGCTTAACAGTTCCAATAGGCAGAGCCGTGCAGCCAGGGCCGTAGCTATTGCGGATAGGAGTCGTTGCCCTCTCAGACTGGTTATACTAGCAGAAGCGTAACTAGGGCGGAGGCTATCCCCGGTGCAGCTCAAGGGAGGGCGTAAAAATCACTGCGTACAATCTGATGAAAATTGAAGTTGAAACGTTTGCACCAGTTTCTAATGTGGTATTTTTCGCGCCATACTTCATTTGTCTATTTACAGAATTTTCACCAGTTTCCGTAACCTTGGCAGTTTAAAATTTACATTTCTTCCTCAGTATGTTCACGGAAAGCTAGTTGCTCACATTGAGAAATGAAGGCGCGGTTGTACGTACCTTTGGCTAGGTAAGAACGTCGTTAACATTGTTGAAGATTCTCTGGGGGCTATTCTATCATTGCTGCGATTGCGAGCCACAGCTGTCAGTTGCATTCGGCCCGTTTATGTGGTACCAAAGGCCTAAACTCTGAAGTAGTTGGTAATCTCATCTATTCTGCAGTCCTAAATGACGCAATGCGTCCAGATCGTCTTCACTCCCTAGAACATCCTTCATGTAAGGATAAGGGAAATGTACAGTGCTCCCTCCCATTTAGAATAAGAAATGGCACCTTGCTCCGCAGTACCCTATTTCCTGTACATATCCCAATGAAAACACACTAGATTGTTAAACTACAATGAATATGGTAATCAGGGGAGCTGAAAAACCGCAAAGACACCCGCCCCCTTCTAGTAAGAAGTTCCTATAGGAAGAAAATCGAACCAAATTTAGACTACTGAAAGCACGGACTTGTGGCACATTCATTGTTTTGCTGCTTAATAAGGGCTGTAAGTTCTCATAAGTGTGATTTTTCTGGCAAATTAAACTAGACGGTAGAAATCTATGTTTGGCTCAATTTCCTGGTAAGCAATGAAGAATTCATGCTGAATTTGTATGCATTACATAGTCTCGTACACTTGTACAACATTTGGTCAGATTCATTTCAGTCAGTGGTTTCTTGAAAATGTACAGTTTCAGTTTGATTGTGCCTCCCCCATAGTGATAACTTTAGGGGTATGACGTTAATTTTGTAAAACAGTGTATTTTTATGTATATGGAGAGTAATATGCACTATTAAATTAGTAATATACATATTTATAAGACAGATGGGGGCGCAATATTTTGTGGTTTGCATCAGGTACAGAAGTGACTTGTTGCGCCTCTGTATACTAGAGGTGTAAAAAATAAAAATGAACAAGGCATGAATAAATTTACTGAAATTGTAACTGAAAAGGAGTTGTACACTTTAGTATTTTCTTTTAAAAGAAAATTAATTAACCACATATAGTATTCCGCGCGGCTAACCAGTATACAGAGTATTCTACTCTGTGAGGTGTGGTGAGCCTTTGGCATAGGCGATCAAGACGGCCGACATTTCTTAGGGGTGGCGGATCTTAATCACATGTTGATTCTTTATTATCATCCAATTTTTTTACTGGTATTATCTTTGAAAGAAATCAGCAAACCAAGTACGCATTTTCGCTTTTCCTTCTATTATTCTTTAAAAAAAAGAAAAAAAAAAAGATGCCATTAAGTGAAGCTATATGGAAACATCATTTCCCTTCTTTCTGTTTTGCAGTGAAGGTTGGTGTCTTTTCCTCCGGCTTTACAGATAAAACGGCAATAACAAAGGAGGAATGTGTAGACAATAAACAAAAAGGCAGATAAGTTTCCTGGGTTGAGTGAAAAAGCAGAACCGTCTCGGATATGCTAATTTAAGAGGTCTTCAGTTCCGCCATTTTTGACTAAAGGCTACATTAGATAGTTTGATTAATGTACTGTAAATATAAAAAGGTTCTTTACCACAGGACTGCAAAAACTTTATGTAATCCTAATCATGAAAGTAATGTACGGTGAGATTTACAAATAAGCATAAGGTAGGCAGCACTTAGAGAATTTTAGATTACGAGATTTAAGAATTTCAGATTTAATCAATTCATAAATTCAATAGCTTATATGCATTTTTTTAAATTTTAGTTTCCTGTCATTGTGAAGGAAATGTTACGCAAATCTGATAAAAACTGATATTTTAAGGATTAAGAATCAACCGATTTGTCAGCTAAAAATGCTGTTAGGCGCCATAAAGTCAGTCTTTGCCTAGGACCACCGAAGCACTAAGGCCTGGTCTGGGTGCGGACCCTTCAAATACACGAAATGAATTATCCGAAACAGAAAAGAGAGGCATGTAGGCTAACCTCCGCGTCCTTTCCAAATACGCTGAAGGAATGAACGTCGTCTGTGCTTCCTCGCAGAAAGCCCCTCTGAGAGTCTAACCTTAAACGGAATTTTTCCAAGCCCTATCCCGAAAGCGTCTTCCTACTCATTCGTTCTATCCTGGTTCTTTTTTCATTCTGCAGAGTGGTGTGTTGTCGGCGTTCACATAACTTTTACGTTTTACTTGACTCTTGGGTATTTTACCAAGTCTTTTACACACACTGGCCACTGAATAAGAAACCTTTATGCAGACGTACGTAAACATTTGCAGCGTTTATGAAAAATACGTGATCACGTGCGTCATCACATGATCCAGGCAATTATTTAAGACTGCTTCTCGCCTGTAAGCGTCTGTATATAGTGATGATCGCAATGGCAAAAACAAAGGATCTTTCGGAGTTAGATAAATGGCTGGAGCGACGATTTTGAAAACACCAGAGCTGACTGGTTTCTCAAAAAGTGAGATATCCCGAGTCTTTAATCAGTGGGAAAATAACCCACATTGCTTGTCTAAGAGGCGTAACTATGGCGCGACGACAATCTGTCAAAAAAGAGATCGCCATCGACTGAGAAGGCTTGTACGGAGAAACGGGACTTCTTGTGTGCAGCAATGGACCGAAGCTTTCAACGAAGGTTGTTCCCGACCCATATGTCAGTGAACTATGAGCAGGGAATTGAAGAGGTTCAGTATTGCCAGTCGCATGCCTATACAGAAACCACTGATTTCTACGAAGAACCGGATAGTCTATATTGGCGTCAGGAATAGCGTGACTGGATACTGGAAGACTGGGAAAGTCATGTTGTCCGACGAGTCGCGGTACACTTTGTTCTGTACCGACGGTAGGCATAAAGTTTGGCGGGAGCCCCCATGAAGAAGTTGGCCCAGCTTGCCTCGTAAACACAACTCACGGTTCTGCCATGGTGTGGAGCACGTAGTGTTGTACGAAACGGCTCCCCCTGATACTGCGGGAAGGTCTGGTGTCCCCCAAGGATTATCTGAACATTGTTACCGATCAAGTCTTTCCTGCAATGTTGACTTTTTTATCCAGTAGGTGACGGTTATTTCATGGAAAACAATGCTACTGTCCATTGCAAAAGATGTGTTCAGCAGGGAATCAGCGAACAGGACAGCAACTTCTACTATCTTCCCTAGCCATCACAAAGCCCGGATATGAACCCCATTGAGAATGTATGGGACGTTAGAAAAACAGACCTGGGAGCAAAGTCCCTTTTTTGTCAAATTCGAGCCAGATGAAGGACTGGTATGCAGTAGACGTAGATGCACTCCAAAGCCTTGTGGAATCTATGCCCCACCGCATACGTGCTGTAACATGGGCAAAATGAGGTCCAATCCGGTACTGAATAAAAGTTTCTGATTTAGTAGCCTCAACAATTCGGCATTTACCATTTTTAATAAAATTATGCCAAGAACTGGAAGTGTGATTTTTGATCGGAGATATGAGAAAGTATAACCTCATATAAGAGAAAGTAAAATCTCTATATGAGAAAGTAAAATCTCCATATGAGAAAATAAAATCTCCATATGAGAAAATAAAATCTCATACGAGGTATGAAAAAGTAAATAAATAACGGAGATATGAGAAAGCAAATACATAACGGAGATATGAGAAAAGTAAGATCTGCGTACTATTTGAGTGGAAGCAAGGGACCTTATGAACTCTAAGGGAGTAATTCCAACCCCCATCCCAGATAAGAGAAGGTTGATGTGACACACACCATTCGACTACCTGATATCACAACACTTTAAAGAATTTTTGAAACATTTTCATGCCAGTTGAAAGAGATATTTTTTACCTAATTATCAAACACTTTAAAGAATTTTTAAAAAATATTTACTCCAGCTACTTCAGATACATTTTTTTCAACGGGTTGATACTCCTAATTTGTAAAGAATATTTCTTTTAGCTTTTGAATCTATATTCTGAAAAGCGTTTTGTTTAAAATAATCTTCCAATCTATAAATTTATCATAGTTGAACAAGTCATGAAGAAAAAAATTTTGCGGTAAGTTATTATAAGACACATTCTTAATTTTTTCCTCTCAGAATTAGTCTCTTAAATGAGTGAAATATTTTACTATATTTTAATATTTATTTAGATGTCCGAAAAAGATAGTATTTTACCAGACCGTTTAAAACAACTGCTTCTTGGAATTTGCGTTTTATTACGCAATACATACGAGGATAATTTTAAAGCTTCCACCACCTCGGACAATTTCATTCAAACTACGTCGTTCAGGTCAATAGATTACTGTGGTCACTGATGATCATACGCTGTGGGTATAAGGGTCAGCGGCAAACAGGTTTTGATAAAATCCGCCATTCCTCTTCTTGCCGAGCAACAAGGACTCTGAAACATGTTGGTGATTGTGACCTTCGCTGCTAAACTTTTTAGCATCGCAAGAACCCGTTGAGAAATCAGCGGTTGGATTATGCTCTTCAGAAAAGATAATCAGCAGCAGCAATGCCAGAGAAGAAAAAAAAAATCATGATAGCTTAGAACTGTGTATTTTGGAATGCAATGAATCCCAGTTATTATTAGCTTTAAAATACCAATGGACCAAACGTTGCTGAAGTGTGAATATTTTTTTGTTGTTGTTTTTGTCAATAAAATGTTGAAGAACAAGTTAGCCAAAATTCGTGACACTTGGTGCAACACGCAAATAAAGTTGGTTTAGAAAAATAAATGCGAAAAATTGTTTTGATAGCAAATAGAAAATTTCTCGTGCTGGACCAGAAGGTCGGACCCCTACTACCCCCAAAGGATATTCTAGGATTTCCGTGAACTTTTACCTAAATATGTTGATATTTTTTCTCGTCTAATGGAAAAATTTTGAACTCCACATTTAAAAAACTAGACACAAAGCTTTACGCAGCTGCATTTTTTTTTTATTGATCAGAATGAACGGCAGTCCAATTTTATAAAACATCTCGAAAGCTACCGATTTCTTTTAGAAAAAAGTGGCAAAGCATTTATAAAAAAAAAAAAAAAAAAATACTTGATTGCAATGCTCGGGAAATACCTTGAAACTCCCAAGTAGACTAGAATTATTTCCAGATATCTTCAGCTTGCCATCAGAAATGAAGAATTAAATTGTTGTATGGAGTTACCATTGCACAAGGTGGTCTGCTTCCAAACATTCATGCAGTATCGCTCCCTAAGAAGATTGAGAAGAAAGTACAAGAAAAAAGAAAAAGAGGGGAAAAAAAAAAGGCCCTTTTAAGGGTCACACAAATTCTTCAGAAAGGTGTTCTATATCAACAACATTTTTTGTTGCTATTGTTGTTGAATTCTTATCTTTTAATTATTACACCTGTGATGTGCCTGCCCCGCAGGACGCGCATGGGATAAAGGCAGATAGCAGTGAGGGCAAATGCCAGGGTAGTATAGTGGATAGCACTCGGAGCTCTGGAGTAGAGAGTTGGGGGTTGGAATCCCTCCCCTAGCATAAAAATGGAGAAATTTACTTCGTCATACACCATACATTTATTCTCATGTCATGGGGACCGAAACTTTAGTTCTAAGTTTTCTTTTTTCTGCCCCCCCTCCTCCACCTTCTCAGTTATAGTAAGAGAAAGGAAGAGGAAAAACTATTATTTAAATAACATTTCTTGCCTGAACTCTTGTTTTCCTAATAAATAAATTTCTTAAGTGGGGAAAAGGATTATTGTTATGAAACAACTGTTAACTTCTGATTGAGATACATCTTGAGAAAAATTCCTTTCGTAAGTGTTACTTTGGTAACGCTGTCATGGTGCTTTAAAATATTCTTAGTGCATGTGTCAGGTTCTTCCTCGTGTTCTTGATATTTACGGTTCCTCTTATCTATCTACGTACTTTGTTTACTTTTCTTCTATATGTGCATAAACAAAATTTCAATCATTCTGTATTTTTCCTTACCTGATTTCTTAAAAAATCAGGCGAAGAAAAAAGTTAGTTCACCTGCTATTGTATACGGTATTGTTAAAGTAAGAAACAAGGGAACCTGAAGTGTTGTACGGGTGATTGTATTATATCTATGTATCAGTCTGTAGACCCCTTCACACAAAAGCTATTATTGCTATCAAGAGTGAATTTTACAATATGGGGTCTTGTGAAATAATACTATGAAGTAGTACATTTTGCCTTTTCTTAAACATAATTGAAAGTCATTGTCAGTTCCAAAAAATCTCAAGTACCAAAACAGTCCGTTCCTTTGAAAAATGATGCAGAAAAAAATGTGATTTGTGATACCGCCATCAGAAAAATATTAAATTATTATAAGCCTATTCAGGAAAATAATAAGTTCCTACAGAAAATGAAATGACTAATTAACCCACATTCATAGCGGAAAACATTTCACCATCGCATGACTCCGGTCTTCTTTTTTTTTCAATCTGAAATACAGTATGAGCAGGGGGTATGCGTCTTGCCACCTCAGTCAGTTTCGTTCCTGACTCGCCTGCAAACCGTAGTCGCAGCTCCAGTCCCACAGAGGGCAAGGGTAAGGATTCCTTCACCTCGTAAGTTAGTAAAAAGTCCTACAATGCGATTGATGCATTTTTAGGCTGAAAATAAGAGAGAAACGGAAGGACTGAAAAAGTCAAGATTGAAGCTTTGGGAAATTTCTGTATAAAAACCCGAAATTAGCATTTCTATATAAGGAAAAAAAAAAAAAATACAATTAGTGCCAACGAAAAATCTATCAAAATACTGAAGTTTCCGTTATTAGAAACAGAAACTGTACAAAACAAAAATTCGTTAAAAATCGGAGCCCTACCGGCAAATTTGCTGCACGTTGGTGGGAATTTTCTGTGAATTCAAATCACTCATTTTTTTAAGGTACTCGCGGATTAATGTTTATCAAACTTTTGAGGATAACGCATGGCATAACACATAAAAATGCCTGTCGTCAGCACAGTTGTGAATTTAATTAGCTGTAACGTAAGGAATAGGTCATTAATAGCCAAAAGATAGAGTGTAGAATCTGGTTCTAACAGCACACTTGCATAAACAGGAAATGCGTCAGAACGAGCACACTCGACACTCACATACCCCTGCTGTTAACGGGAAAGAAACTACAGAGTCAGGGACACAAGGATACGTGTATTCCGAACAAATGAAACTTGTTTAAAACACTTCAATACTATACTCGAGGCAAAGCTAACCTGATTACACTGTTAATGCTGTGAACCGATTCACCGACAAGATGTCACTTGTGTTTCAGTATTTCTCCGCGCACTAATGGGGTGCCATGTGGCGTGGACCCTTCCCCTATGGGTGACTTAAGGAAAGACAAAAGGAAACTTCCTGCGTTCTATCACGATGTCACCCCTCAACCCCCACACCTCCTCAACTTTGCTGACCACCAGACAAATGATTTCTGAATGAGTATTTTAAAACAGTAACCACGAAGAAAGGAGCAAGCTTAATCGCCAAACCATTATATCCCCACTTACCCTCAGGCTAACACAATTCTCCCTGCCGCTCGCAGTAAATATCCACCGTGTATACTGTATAGCATCTTTGAAGCATAACAAAAGTGACAATGACGTCGCCAAAATGCGAATATTTGTATTTTTTTAGAAACGCAACCTAAATTGGGATCTTTATTTTTTACGCTTTCCAACCGTAGGTTGAAGAAGCGTATATGCTCCAGCTTTGTCCGTCCGTCTGTCGGCACGATAAGTCGCGTAAAAATGGTTCGATTTCGATGAAATTTTAGTATGTGGTAGGGGACCACATGGGGACGAACCCTATTGAAAACGGACGAAATGGGGTCAAAGGACACGGCACAGGAGCGAGATCCATTCCATTGCCATTATGCGTCATAACTTGCGTAAATATGGTTCGATGCCGATGAAATTTTAGTATATTGTAGGGGACCACCTGGGAATGAACCCTATTGAAAATGGGTGAAGTGGGGTCAAAGGTCAGGACATAGGAGCGGGATGCATTCCATTGTCTTTATGCGTCATAACGTGCGTAAAAATGGTTCGATTTCGAATAAATTTTAGTATATGGTAGGGGACCACCTGGGGACAAAACCTATTGAAAATGGGCGAAATGGGGTCAAAGGTCAGGACATAGGAGCGGAATCACTTCCATCGCCATTATGCGTCATAACTTACGTAAAAATTATTCGATCTGGATGAAATGTTAGTATGTTTTAGGGGCCTGCCTATTAAATGGGCGAAATGGGGTCAACGAATTCTATTGAAAATGGGCAAAATGGGGTCAAAGGTTAGGACACAGGAGCGGAATCTTTTCCATAGCCCTTATGCATCATAACTTACGTAAAAATGCTTCCATTCCGACAAAACTTTATCATGTTATTTCGGAGGTATACTGAACCGGTTCTGTAGAATATCATCGAAATGGGATCAAAGTTCAGGGCACAAGACAGAGATTTATTCCACAGCCATTATCCTCATAACTTGAGTGATAACTTGAATAATGATTTCTGGTATGTTGGAAAGCGTATCATAATCAATGCATTGCATGATTTTACTAACTTGTTATTATAATGTACGTACGCACATTATTTATAACATCTATATATCCATGTCCTTTTTAGGTCTAAATTCAAACTCAAACATGGGCTTTTCAACTGCAACTATACGTAGTGCGATCAAAAAGTTCCGAGACTAGGTACGTAGCGCGCCAACAGATGGCAGTACGCGGATACGCGAGCAGCGGTCGAGCGCAGTGACCTTCATGAGCCATTGTGCCAAGTGGCGTCGTCCTGTGAACATCGGGACCTGTGGTACACGATATTTGGTGGCCGCGTGCAGAACACAGCTGCGATTTCGGTACGGATTGCAAACTAGAGAAGCGAGCGAACATCAAATTCTGCGTCAAACTAGGCAAATCGGGAACCAACGTTCCTGTCACGGGTCATCACTGGGGACGTGACTTGGGTCTACGGTTACGACCTGGAGACCAAGCAACAGTCTTCGCAGTGGAAGAGCCCGGCATCTCCACGACCGAAGAAGGCCCGACAGTTCCGAAGCGCAACCAAAAGTATGTTCATCGTGTTCTTCGACATTCGTGGGTTTGTACACCGTGAATTCGTAACCCCAGGGCCAGACCGTCACAGCCCTTTTCTACTGAGATGTTCTGCGGCGTCTTAGGGAGGATATTCGCCACGAACGACCTGAAATGTGGTGCAGGGGCGATTTCCTGCTCCATCACGACAATGCAGAAGCTCACAAAGCTTTAGCAACACGCCAGTTTTGCAGCCGCAACAGCATGACTACCCTTCCTCACCTACCTTACTCGCCGGATTTGGCCTCCTGCGACTTTTTCTGTTCTCGAAAATGAAGCTGAAGCTCAAGGGTCGCCGGTTTGAAACCGTGGACGAGATCCAGCGCGAATCGCAGACTGTGCTTGACACGATTCGCGAACAGGACTTCCAGGGAGCGTTCCAACAGTGGCAAAAACGTTGGCAGCGGTGTATCGCTGCCCAAGGAGACTACTTCGAGGGAGATCATAGCCAGACTTACGTAACATAAGTACTTTGGTGTATATCGGCCTAGTCTCGGAACTTTTTGATCGGACCTCGAATTCTACAGTGAAAGTACACACTCCGTGACTAACTCCATAGCCAGGTTAGCCTTGCCCCGAGTACAGGCTTTTTTTTATTATTGGAGGTTTAACGACCACCGTGAGCAACTCAATGGGCTATAAGCAGTCGCCCCTCCCTAATTTAGGGTCACTGGTTCCAGGGAAGGGAGAGAGCCAGTGCCGTAAGACAAACACAACATCCATGCCTCACCGAGATTCGAACCCAGACCCCGTTCGGACGAATGATCAGAGGCCATCGCTTAGACCACTCCGCCACCGGGGCGGCAAGTACAGGCTTCATCACAGCTATTTGGGGGAGACGGGGGCAGGAAAGGAATTTAGCGATCACCATTAGCAACTCTAAGAGCTGTAAGTCGTCGCCCGCGCATATTTTGGGGCACTTGGCTTTAGGGAGGGAAAATGGTCAGAGCATTGGGGCAGCACACCACTCATGCCTCATTTAGAACTGGAGCTCGACGTATCTCGGATGACTGGTCAGAAGCCCACGCCTCCGACCACTCGGAAGGATCAAAACCTTTGGAAGTAGTTCTTCACTCACAATGTTTTTGACTGAGAGGCCCGTAGTCAGACGGAGGAGTTGGGAAGGGCGGTTGATGATTGAGGTCGGGCAAAGGATAAAGGAGGTCGGGGCAAAAGATATTAAAGAAGTCGGGCATTGGAGTCGCTAGGTAGGTATTAAGAAATCGGGTGCGAGTCGCTAGGTCGGGCAAAAGGAAATGAAGGTCGGGGACTAGCAGACCTGGCCCACTCCTTGGCTACGGCCCTACTGAGATCTTGAAAACGATAACATTTGACTTATATGTCTTTCGTCATTCCACAACGAAACGTTTCTCTGCTTAGAATCTCAGATTTGGTCCCCCTGGAAGATTCTAAAATATGTTTACTTGTCCTGAACGGTGATCACCACTTGTATTGATGGGTGTGTGCAAAAGTTCTACCCGTTTTTGTAATAGATGCAACTTGCGATCGGAGTAATTACATCACAGATGACGCTGCGATGCCGAATTTTCGGCCAATAAAGCGTGAAACAGTAGAGCATATAGAGCTACTAGGTTTGTTCGAGTAAGTCATTCGTAACGGAAATAATGGACGGTGTAACATGGCATGCGTTAAGGAGCACATTAGGCATTGTTTACTGTACGAGTTCCATAAATGCGGTACTGCAGCCGCAACATCTGTCAAGTGTATGAGGAGGATGCAGTTGATGATAGCACATGTCGCCATTGGTTTCGGAAATTCCAGGACGGAGACAAAAGCTGTAAAGATCAACCACGTCCTCTGAAGTCCATCCGTGGTTTCTGACGAGGATATGGACCAAGCCATAACAAATGACCCACATCCAACCGTTCAGGAATCAGCGGAAACGTTGTCGGTACACAGAACAACAGTTGAAAGACGGATGCGTGCGCTTGGGTCCATCACAAAGTCCGATAACTGGGTTCCGCACCAGCTTTCTGCAAAGCAACGAGAGAAGAGAATGCGTACCTGTGTTTCTTTGCTTTCTCGTCACAGAAATGAACCGTTTTTGGGACGAATTGTAATGGGTGATGTGATGAGAAATAGGTACTGTACCGTAATGTAAAGCGTCGATGGACTGTGTGCTAAGGTGCGGAGCCTGCTCCATCGATCTCAAAAGGAGGACTGCATCCCAAAAAGGTTTTGTTGAGTGTTTGGTGGGATGTCGAGGGAATAATCCACTGGGAGGTGTTGGAACCTAACCGAACGATAAATGCTGACCTCTACTGCCAACAGTTGGACAGATTGCGAGAAAAACTGACATCGAAGCGGTCAGCACTCGTCAATCGCAAAGGAGTGATCCTTCATGATAACGCCAGACCTCATGATGCTTTAATCATTCGGCAAAAATTACTGGACTTTGGTTGGGAAATGTTACCTCACCCGGCGTATTCCCCTGACCTGGCACCTACGGACTACCACCTTTTTCGATCGTTACAGAACGCCTTCACTCTCCAAACCTTCGATGATGTGGACGATGTGAAAACGGCATTACATGACTTTTTTGACTCTAAAACACAAAGTAGAGTCAAAAAAGTCACGTGAACAGTGGCGGCTTTTCAGGTGAAGTGCCTCTTCACCTATTTTACTTAAAATGAAGTTTTATTCAGTAATTTGTATAATATATTACGTTTGGTCTCTATTGTGTTACAAAATACTCAAAATTTTGATTAGATATCAATTCACATAGCGCGTTCAAGACGGAAAACAAGTCCTCATACGCAAAACAGTGCAAGTGAAGAGCCGAAATGAAAACCCTTGGAAGTCTGCAGCTGTCGACCGAGTTGCTATGGTAACCGTGACGTCTACCTCCCTATCTGGCGCGCAAGTGAAGTGTTTTATCTTTCGGCTCTGATGCTCTGCAGATGGAATCGTGACCTTCGAAGGAGATCACGGTGAAACGTTATGTTTACCCAGGGTATCTTGCAGTGTTGTGGTACATGCTTTCCGAAAGAGATTTGTTTTTTCGTGCTTTGTGATTATTTGTCAAAAAGTTTAGCTGTTACTGTAGTTTCGTGTACAGTTTAACAGTTAGTGATAGTTTTAATTAAAGTATGTATCCTGTGAACGACATTGTTTGTAATTTATTACAAACTCCATTTAATCAGTGGAAAGATGAAGATAAAAGAGACTTTACTTCAAGGACGACCGACGGATTCACTGAAAATTGTTGCCAAAAAAGAAATCAAGAAGAGCGGCAAATCCTGCAATATTAATTTAAAAAATTGTTGGTTTACTGAATATAAATGGCTTTGTAGTACTTCTGTGTTACAAAAATTATTTTGTTGGCCCTGCTTACTTTTTAGTAATAAACATTCGGCGTGGAATAAAGACGGATTCTCAGATTTATTAAATATAGCACGCTCACTTCATAAACATGGTGAATCTAGCAAACACCTGAAATGCGAGTTTATGCTAAGGAATTTTGAAAAAAATCAAAACACCATTGCCGATGCCCTGAGGGAGAATGCTAGGCTTTTGAAAATGCATTTGAACGAAAACGTTCGTTTAAATAGACTTTTCCTGCAGACAGTGATTGATGCAGTATTATATTTGAGCAAACAAGAACTAGCATTCCGTGGCCATGACGAAAGCATGGACTCGATAAATCGTGGAAATTTCAAGGAATTACTTTCATTGTTGATATCAAGAAGTACTTTAGAAATTCAAAATCAATACGAAAAGATAAAAAATGTCTTCACAGGTGACTCAAAAACTATTAAAAATGAATTAATTGAATGTATTTCTGAATTTATAAACGATCACGTTAAAAATGAAATAAATGAAGTTCAATGCTTTTCTATTCAAGTAGATGACACCACAGACATAAATCAGACTTCTCAGTGCTCTTTAATAATAAGATTTGTTGATTCGGAAGGTGTATTGGCTGAGCGATTTTTGGGTTTCCACGACGTGAGTGGAGATCGAACGTCAGAAGCTTTATACAAAATGTTAGACAAAATTTTGGAACAATTCGATTATCAACACAAATTAATAGGACAATGTTACGATGGGGCAAGTGTAATGTCTGGACACTTGAATGGGCTCCAGAAAAAAAATCAAGGATAAAGCTTCTCAAGCTGTTTTTGTTCATTGCTTAGCACATCGTTTTAACCTTGTATTACAGCAGAGTTTTTCTAAAATTTCAAAGTGTCGTATATTTTACGCAAGCCTCACTGGAATTCCTTCGTTTTTTCACCACTCAGTGAAGCGATCTTATACACTCACATCAACAACCGCAAGACGCATAACAACCATAGCAGAAACTCGATGGTCCTCCACTTCGAAGTTAGTAAGTGTAATTGTTGAAGATTGGGATAAATTGAAGGAAGTATTCGAATTTCTGACAAATAGTGAGCAATCAGACAAAAATCAATTCAACTTGCCAAGGGATTTTTAAATGATATGAACACTTTTGAATTTACATTTTTGGCAATAGTATTTAATGAAATTTTCGGCCTTACCGATCTATTATTCGAAATTTTGCAGAAAAAATCACTAGACAAACTACTGTGTAACTCAAATTAAAAAAATCTCGTGAAATTTTGAGTCATAAAAGGAACGATGAAGTATTTGAAACACTGTTTGGAAAAGCTAGCAAAATCACAGAAATAAGCAGATCTAAACGGGAATATGCTGCTCTTACACAAGAAACAATTTTTCAAAATTATAAACAATTGTATTTTGAAATTTTAGACCACATTCTTATGGAAATGGATATAAGATTTCAAGACTGTGAAAAACTTCAATTTGTTTGTCTTGCTGACACAACCAAATTCGAACAATTTAATTCAAGCTTTCCCTCGCACGCTTTTGAAAATCTACAACATTTTTACGGAAAAATATTTACTAAACTCCAGCGCCTTAAAAATGAACTGCCAACGAAAAATTAAGGAATATATCGACTCAAGAACTTCGAGTGCTTCATGAAGATAAAGACATTTTTACAGAAGCTTATAAATTGGTTGCCCTCATTTTAACCATTCCATCTACATATGTGTCAGTGGAAAGAAGAAACACCATTTTTCAAGACAGACTTGCTTCTTTGGCAAATATTTCTATTCAGAAAGATATTTTATTGATGCTTACGAAGAAACAACCATTCTATGACGACATAATCGACAAATTTGCAGCTTTAAAAGAAAGAAGAATTGATCTAATATACAAAAAATAGGTCAGTCCTCATATAGTGATTTTTATTGAAGACAGTAGATATCTTTTCATATTGCTCTTGTAGCTCTTCACCTATTTTTTCAACCACGAGCCGCCACTGCACGTGAAGCCGTTTCCGGCGCGGGATTCACTTACTCATAGACATATGGCAAGAGGCCATACGGAATGATGGCAATTATGTGAAATCCTAGGTACGTTATTTGTTGTGTTCTCCTCCTTTCTTTGTAGCCTACAAAAACGGGTAGAACTTATGCACACCCAATACTTTTTCCAAAGCTTGTATTCTGCAACAAAAAAAGAAATAGGAATAAAAAACTTTCATACGCTTTCGAACCCAATATTTTTGTAAGAACGTGCATATGCAGTACCTTCGCCAACACATTTTGGTCGAGTACTCTTAGTTATGCATCGTTTCTCTTGCTTTGTACGACTTAGTTCATTCAAATACAAACAGCGTGAGACTTTTCAGTGAAATTCAATGTGCAATGTTATCGCGGTCGTATCGTGAGCTACTAAGGGACATCTTTTTCTTTCTTGTTTTACGGTGAAGTTCTTGAGCATTGTATTGAGTGTTCGGTCGGAGCCGTGTTTAATCCACCAGATATCGATCTCTTTTTCTATCTCGCAATCCTCTTCATGCTTTTTCTTTTCCTGTCACAGATTCTCGTTGAAGAGTAGCCAGACTTGCACATCACTGACGATTCCCAGAATCGCTAACAATCACTATTGGTTCAGTGGACTTAGCACAAGCGCTGAGAGACTACATCTTTTTTTCTTTTTATGCTGTCAGTGTGCTATAGGCAACTCAGTGACCGGGCCAACTCCGAATGTCTCAAATTTTATTTTGGTCGTATAATCTTATGTCTGGTAGTGCGTAACGCATTTATCATCATTTACCTAGCAGACAGCATGCCTTCTGACAGGTTACAATTCGAATTTTAAAGCTAACCATTGATACCACAAAGGGTTAATTTCATTCTGTAAGGCTCCCATAAATTCTTTAAGAAGAGAGCCCAGAACATTATTACGAACATTACAACGTGTCATAAAACTGTTACCTCCACAGACGGCGGAAGGAGGGGACACTGGGATCCGGATCCCACTTGGAATTTCATGATCCCCTTCACTGGAGTCTTAGATTTCTGGTTCACATATGATTTATTGTTTAGGAAGATTTCCTGGAGACCGCCACCACGCTCAACAGTTTCCTGGGAAACGCTTCAAGTACAATTAAAAAAATTGATTTTGCACAAATCAGCTGAACAGTTAACTCAGGGTTGTGTTTTTATCTTTAAAAAAGATCATTAAAAATTCTCTAAATTATTTAAAAGCAATAACCTGGGAGGTTGTTTTTCTCCCTTCCTCTCAGTTTGTGCTTTCCTTTCTAAGTCCGAATGTGTCCTACTCGAGATCCGAAATCCCAATGCATCTGCCAAATAAATAACTGAACAAGAAATAACTCTAACTCAAATTCAGCACTAAGTGTACTACTGCTTGTTGTACACAGACCTTTCTTGGAGTTTGGTCACATAAAAGACAAACGAGCCTGGACGAATTTGTGTGTATTTTTTTTTTTTGCTGCGAGAACTATTGTTGAAATAAGGAAGAAGAACTCATGGATCTGGAAAATGACAAGAGCTGATGATATCATGGTCAAAGTAAAATCCCTGAAATGGAAATGCGCTGGACATATTGCTAGAAGAACTGACCACTGTTGAACAACTGAATTTTAGATTGGACACCAAGGGCCAGGAAAACACCCAGAAGACGACCACGTGGGAGATAGATGGATGAAATTCGAAAGAATGCGGCAGTGACACGCTCCAGACAGAAAGTTGTGGAGGACACTATCCAGTAGTGGATAATTAATTATATGTACGATATATACATATATATCCTGCGTTCTTTTTTCTCTTTCTCTCTCTCTCTCTCGGTCACTTTCTTTTTCTTCCATTTTTACTTTAGCTCTGAAATTATTAGGTTCCCCCGCCCGTGGTTACCCCCAAACAAATGTTTCGCGTTAGCGGTATATCCTTAAACCACTTACATGTCGCTAAATTTGTGGTAACTTATGGATGATGTGGGATGTTTAAAATTAGGAGGAAGGTTAAATAAAGGAAATATTTGTACATTCCAGTAACTGACGTTGGAAAAAAAAACCCTGAGATAATTTGGAGCCAAATTTTAAAGAAACTGAATTTTTCTTTTCTTTCGTGATTTAACTTTTTTCTTTTCTGCTAATTATATCCCTTAATGGCAGAAACATATTATATTCTGCTATCATTATGTGATAATTAGTATAAAAAAACTGATTATTTTCCTTCTGTTAATTCTCAGTTCATTACAGTATCGTGCTAAATGATTCTATCGTTCTTCATGTCAAATGCTGTTATCATTGAAATATAATACTATAGAAGAGAAAGGTGTAAGTATATTCAGAAAAACGATTGTTTAAGTTTATATAAGTCAGAAAGGAGAAAGCGCTTCACCATACATATGAGCTTGTAACCTGAAGTGTCTACATAAAACTAACATATTGGGAAAGTCTTACAAAGTCAAAGAGTCATGGAGCAAATTCACAACGCAGAGAACCAATAAAACCAGACCATAGGCGCACCCAGGATTATCGACAAAAATGGGAGGAGTGCAGAAAATGTAGTCTTTGATTTCAGTATATATAATATATACCGTACAACCCCATTAATCGGGACCGGAGGTAATCCGGATAAACCGAAAAATGCACAGTATACTCTAATTTTATACAGCAAAATACTAGGGACGAGGCATTCGAATCCTCGAATCCCGCAAATCTTGAAAAAGGTTCGATATTCAAAAACTCGAATCTTTGAGCGTTTTTCATCATTCGAATCTTTCGAATCTTAACCTAAAAAAACTTGGCGTTTGGTGCTTGTTATAGAACGGTATTTGTTCGAATTTTTCTCAGCATGAAATCTCCATTAAAGGTTTCTGATTTTTTTACATTGCCCTGAAAGAGTTCAGCGTTTAGTGTTTTTATTAACTCTTAAAAACAAACATGTTTTTCATTTTTGTCAATTTTTTGGAAAGAATTTAGTGTTCCATGTTTAGTGTTTATCTACATCAACACTTGAAATAATCCTCCCCACCTCTACACTTGCTTTGATTTAAAAAGGTTTTGGAACTTTTTGTTATTAAAGAAAAATATCAAAAATGTGAATTGTTACTCAAATAATTCTTTTTTGTCAAATTATGTTTAGAAAATGGAAAATGAACCTCACGACTCAAGAGTTATGTACTTCATATAGTAAATGTAAATTATAAATTTCATTTGTATCTTCTTAATAAGTATGGGTACATTTTTTGAAAACTGTATTCTTGAATTTGTTTTTCATTAAACACAGACTTCAAATTTTGCTTCAATTAAAGACTTTTAATTTTAAGAAGTCTCTTCTTTCCCTTTTTTTCTTGTAATTATTCTTATATGAAGGATTCGGGAGATTCGAGAA
This sequence comes from Macrothele yani, assembly GCA_039090855.1. NCBI lineage: Eukaryota > Metazoa > Arthropoda > Arachnida > Araneae > Macrothelidae > Macrothele > Macrothele yani. Next base: position 17,692,642 of record CM077012.1, read on the forward strand.
CATTTTAGGATTCGGATTCGAGAAAATTTAGGATTCGTCCCACCTCTACAAAATATTATACATACCATTTATTCCATTTTTAATACACACATTATATACAGCACCAGTGGCGAAGCGTAGCTCCCAAAGAGCACGTAAATGTGGGGAGCCCTTCCACTTTAAGGGTCCTTGAATACATGATTTTCTTTTTCGTCGAAAATTTTAAATATTTAACCCCGATGTTAACATGAAAATAAAAATTCTGATTGAATAAAAATCACATAGAAAACAAATATTCTAAATTTTGTACTCCGAACTAGGCCGTGAGGCTATCATAGAAATTGTCTTCATGGCAGAGTTCATTGCTTTCCTGATTTAGTTGTGAAGATAGGATTTGTTATCACATTTGTGCAAAACCAGGGTCACATGTGTCATGAAACTAATAAATAACATATGGACTTTAGTACTACTGCAGAGCAGTGGCGTTACACACGGATACTTGTGTTGCCTAGAGAAACCATGTGAACGAAGAGCAAAAAGAGGAAGGGGGTATGTGACGGGGGCGGCAGGTTAAGAAATACAACCAAATATTTCTGATTGTGAGTGCTAAAAGGATTCATACGCCTGGGACACAGCCATCTAGTATATACAGTGGAAAGTTTTGCAATATTTGCATAAACGCATGTGCTGTGGCGGGTATGTCACGTGTTTAAACTAGTTCAAGTCGCGCACTGCAATCAGTCGAAACGTATACAAAGTGGTAGTCGTTGCTGTGAACAGCTTTGCATGTCGTCGTTTTGTCTTTGGTTGGAACGCCTAAAAGATGAACAGCCACAACAGGCAAATTAGGAAACTTTGGCTTTATGAGTTTGAACTCTGCCTTAACGCTGCTCAAGCAGCACGAAACATTTATCATGAGAAATGGGAACGTTCTGTGTGCCACAGCACCGCAACGAGATGGTTCAAGAAATTTCGCTCAGTTGACAGAAACCTCGACGATCAGCCAAGGTCAGGTATGCCGCGAACCGTGTATTCGGAGGCCGTGCGCCAGGCTGTAGAGGCAAATACGACAACTAGCACTTGGAGATTATCAGGCAACCTGGGCATATCACGGACCACTGTTCTTCGTCACCTTCAGGACTTCGGCAAGGTCTACCGGAGCTACCGCATTGTCCCTTACGAACTGACGTCAGCTGAAGCAAACTGCCGAGTGGAAGCGTGCACGAAACTTCTAGAAAACCGCGTGCTGTACGTTTCATCAAGATAATTGTTACGTGGCATGAAACGTGGGTCTATTTCCGTAATCCTAATACAAAACGGCAGTGGTTGAGCCCTGGCGAGCTTCCTGAACCTGTTGCCAAACTTGGGCGCTTCGAGAGCAAGGTGATGCTCTGAGTCTGGTGGAATTTCGAGCAGGATAATCCAGTACGAATTTGTTCCAGTCGGTCGGATCATCAGCGCCAACAGCTGGATCAGATGTATGCCGTTTTGGAGGAGAAGTACCCGGCACTGGTGAACAGAAAGCGCGCTCTCCTACAGCAGAACAACGTTCGACCTCATACCGCGTAAACGACCCGGGCAAGACCCCAGGAACTTAAAAAGCATCGCAATGATGCCACACCCAGCATATAGTCCGGATCTTACCCCGTCGGATTATTATTTGGAGTCCGGATCTTACCCCGTCGGATGGCCCACTTCCTTCGCGGGCGGCACTACCACAACCAGGAGGAGGAGGCAGCTGGGGTGAAGGAGTTCTTCGCCTCGAAGGACAAGAACTGGTACCGCGGCAGAATCGAAGAACTAGCAGACAGATGGCTACAGACGGTGCAACACGATAGCCTATACTTTGAATGCTAGTCAGCTTTTGTCGTAAAGGTACGTATGAAGACACAGTAATCCAAATATTGCAAAACGTTCGACACACCCTCTGTAGTAGCGAGCTGACACTTCAGTTTCTTTGAAATGGGTGTCACTTCTTTTTTTTTTTATATATATAGGGGCCTTAAATATATTTTGCACCGGGTGTGGGGGCTAAAATTCGCGCTACGCTATTGTACAGCACATGCTTAATCATGACTCCTCGCTTTCTTTTAGGTTTTTTTCTTTATTTTTTATTCAGTCAGACACAGTTGATCTGCCGACTCCTAACTCTGCAGCAATGTTCTTCAAGGGTTCGCCTTTTTCAATCCTCCTCAACGCATCTAATTTTTTGTCCATTGTCCCAACTACTTTCTTCCGTTTGGATAACATTCTTCTACTTGCTTTGAAATAAACTAGACACACACCGAATTGTCGTCGCTAGCACTTCTTGGCAAGAGGTAAGACTAATGAGAGCGAGGGCAGTATCCAAGGTCACAGATCTCCCCGAACTGTGCGCGCGCATGACTTATTAGACAGCTGGGAAGCACAGTTTCAGCTGCTGTTAACTTTGCGGCATATTCCGTTAATATGATTTTTACATTAAAAAAAATCGGAGATGATTCAAAAGCGATCCGGATTAACGGGGTCCAGATAAACAGGATTCTACTCTCTCTACACTATAAGTCACTGGACACCCCTTCAAAAGCAAATGAACAGATCCGTTGCGTTGTTAAGGTGCGCGGTACAGTTGCAAACGGTATAAAAACAAGCCTACAGCTGACCGTGATCATATCGCACTGTGAGGTTGAGTGAAAATGTCGCGGCGGGAGAGAACTGACTTTGAAAAAGGAAAGATTGTTGGGTGCTATATTAGTGGGTTGTCCATAAGAGAAGCCGAGAGGCGTTTAAACATACCCACGTCAACTGTTTTGGATGTACTGAATAAGTGGAAGACACATGGCGTGCCTGAAGCAGCAAAACGTAGCGGCAGACCAAAGAAAATCAGTGATAGAGGACGTCGAAGCCTCAGGAAAGTCGTTACAGCTAATCGACGGAGTACTGCACAAGATATCAGTGTACAGGTGAGTAAAAATGCTGGAACCTCGATATGTACACGTACCATTCGTAGAGAACTTCATTCCATGGGTTACCGTGGTCGTGCGGCTGCTCATAAGCCTTTCATCTTCACTCGGAATGCTACTCGTCGTTTAGCATGGTGTAGAAAACATTTATCGTGGACCATAGATCAATGGAAACGGGTCCAATGGACTGATTAATCCAAATACATGTTCCATCAGTCTGACAGGCGTGTGTGGGTATGGCGGCAACCGAGGGAACGCTATTTATCACAGTGTACTGTTCCTACGGTCAAGTTTGGATCTGGCAGTATATTCGTGTGTGTGTGTGTGTGGGGGGGGGGGGTCGTAGTATAGTCCCGGCCCATTGGTTAACGTGGGCAAACCTGTTAACCAGCACGTTTACCTCGATATTCTGGACAATTATGCCCTACCAACTCTGTGGCAATACAACGGAACTGAGCCTTGTTGGTACCAGCAGGATAATGCACCGAGCCATAACGAAAGGGCTGTTACGGCGTGGTTTGAAGATAATTCCGTATCGTGTGTGTACTGGTCAGCACAGAGCCATGATCTTAATCCCATAGAGCACCTATGGGATGAATTACAGCGCTGCATAAGAAGTTTGGAACCAAGGTCTACTACTAAGCAACAGTTAGCGACCGCATTGTGTACTGAAATGGAAGCGCATACATATCGCTGTGTTCCAAAATCTTGTCGAAAGCATGTCTCGAAGGGTCACAGTGCATGCATTAAGGCCAAAGGTGGACCGACACGGTACTAATGTATGTCAATAAATGCTATGCTGTGTTTCTCTTCTAGGTGTCCGGTGACTTTTGTCAATATAGTGCATATATACACTCAGTAGACAAAACATTAGAGATAAGGGTCATGGGCAGTTGGCATGGACATCCCCGCACAGCGTGAAACAGGCCCAAATTCAACGCAGGTGATAAATAGGCTGACAGCAGGGCTTCTCAACACTGTATCGCAACCGACCAACACGGGTAAACGTATATATATTAAGATAATACAACATATTTAGTCACAAATATTTATTTTTTCAAGCTACTTGACAAGCCAGATTCAACCACCAAACTTGATATTTTGGAAGCTTTCTATATAATATCAGAAGTCTTCGCAACTTGTTAATGACATGACATCCACCTATTTCTATCAAGAGCGTGGAAGCATCTAACTAAAACACGTGACTGTAAACACCATTTATGATATCATATACAATTTGAATATTTACGTGCCATTCGTCCTGATGAAGCTAGGTCAATACCCAGCAAAACCATGGTCGGCTTGAAAAAAAAAATAATAAATAAATATTTGTGACATATTACGTTGTATTATCTTAATATATATACATATAATCATTACAAGGCTGTAGTCTTTGAGATCAGAACGGGTAAACGTGGTGATCTGAGCAACTTTGATCGTACACGTATTGTCGGCGCAAGACAGATGGGTCATTCTATCGCCGAAATGGTAAGAACCCTGGGGTTCCCGAGGGAAATTGTATCAAGCGTGTACCGGGAGTGTGCCATCGACAGACGTACCAGCGCCCAGAGAGCAAACTGTGGCAGACCACACGCTATTGATGACCGGGGTTGAGGAAGACTATACAGGCTCGTACAGACTGATCGCTTGGAAACAGCGGCGCAAATCACAGCCAGGTTAAATGTCGAGGCCCAAGAAGCGACAGCGAATGAACGGTACGGCGCACGCTGGGCTACTCGTGTGCTACTGTTCGCTTCTCGTCATCGGAAATTATGCCTCGCCTGGTGCTGGGAACATCAAAACTGGTACTCTGCAGAGTGACGCCGTGTCGTGGGGTCATATGAAGCACGTTTTCAGTTGTACACAGCTGACGGGAGGAGGCGAGTGTGACGCCGACAGCATGAGACCCTGTCCCCGTCATGCCAGGTCGGCTCTTGGGACACATTAGATCCTTTAGTGTGTGTCTGGAGAGGTCCTTAACAGCTCAGCGCTACCAGCATGTGCTGGTTGATCACCTACAGGCTTTCATGGCCTTCGCGCATCCTGCGGCTGATGGTCTGTTCCAGCTGGACAATGCACCGTCCCACCAGGCCGCAACCACCAAGGTATGGTTCGAGGAACACTCATCTGAGTTTGGAACCATCTAGTGGCCCTCAAGGTCTCCAGATTTAAATCCTGTGAAAGCTCTCTGGTATGCCATAGAGCGAATCATCAGATTTGTGGATCCTGGGCGAACGACTAGGGTGGAGTTGTGGACAATGCTGCAACAGGCATGGATGTGGTTACCTCCAGAAACCTTCTGGAATCAGGTGGAGTCGATGCCTCGGAGCATACAAGCTGTTATTAGAGGAGGACTAAAACGCTATTAGGTAGGTATATCTGATGTTTTGTCCATTGAATGTATTTTGTTTCATTCAGGTAGCTAAAGAGCAAAAATACCTGGACTACAATATGTATGCACTTTCCTACGCAATAATGTTAACAGACTCCTTTCAATAAAAGAATAAAAGACAATTCAACTTGGTACAATTAGGTACAATTAAGTAAAGAATAGTGGTAATAAAATAAACGCTGGAAGGCCGCCCCGGTGGCGCAGTGGTCTAAGCGACGGTTTCTGAGCATTCGTCCGAACGGGGTCCGGGTTCGAATCCCGGTGAGGCATGGCTGTTGTGTTTGTCTTACGGCACTGGCTCTCTCCCTTCCCTGGAACCAGTGACCCTAAATTAGGGACGGGCGACTGCTTATAGCCCATTGAGTTGCTCACGGCGGTCGTTAAACCTTCAACAAAAAAAAAAAAAAAAAAAACGCTGGAAGGCAGAGAGAATGTTAGCAACCTAAACTAAATAATTTAGAACTTGAATAGTTATGGTGCAATTATTCAAGTACCGACTAGAAGATAAGAGTATGGCGAAGCGATAGAATGACCGATACGCCATGAAAGTCACAGCGAAAGCAATAAATCAACGCTTTGAACTTTACCACCTCTAAGGAGGGTGAAAATTACCGCTGCGGTCATTCTCACTGCGGTTAGCAGTAAGATAATCATCAAACGGAAACGCTAACTGACTAACATGTCATAAAATCGTAGGGCCACTATGGGTATGCAGATTGCATTAGGATATCCGGAGCAAGCAAGGAGGCTTAGGAAGAGTACAAAGCCGGAGGGCGAATGCTCAGAGCTCGGACCATGCTCTACAAACCCTCGTCATTCAACAAATCCCGTTCCCCCATGCGATTACATAACACACATTGGTATGAAGACAAAAATAACCTAACAACAATAGATTTGGTTTTAGAAAAATTTAGTACTCAATTATTTTGAATTTTAATTTAAATTCTAGAAATAATGAGCTTTAGAAATTGAAAAATTCAGGGAATCATAATATGTTGGGTGACAAACTAAAGCCGAAAGTTGAGGCGGATAAGTCTCCCATGCGATTCTAACCCTGGGCATGGGTACACAGCGGCTCTTCGTAATATGATACACCTATAGTGTAACAAAACTGTCGACATGCAATTAATATATCTTGCTAATGGGATAATGACATGGCACTATGCGTCAGCATTTAAATAACAAAAATTTGCAGGTTCGATTATTTGCCAGAAGTGCTTGCAGGTTCAATTATGCGATTACATGTTTTAAACTTCTTTACAAGAAAGAGCTTCCTTAGGCCAAATGACATAATATCGTTCAATCTATGCTTTTCATAAAGCATTCTTTGTTCCAGTTTATAGGAGTTTCTCGTCGAGTTCAGTCGGTCGGCACCTTCATTTCTCTGCTTAACGGGTGGTTTTCGCGAATCCTCATTCATCCAAGCTCTCGCTGAAGCACCGTACTCTCATCTTCTATCTCGCAATGTGTCAAAAATCCTACTCCCCGTAATGATATCCCGGCGCTTCGCTATCGAAGCTCTTCTCTCTGACACATTTTCACTTCAAGACGTTCTACTCGAACTCATTCTAAAAACCACTCTCTTCTTACTGGCCCGCACTTGTCATTCCTCACGTTCTTCGATACAAAAGCACATTGCCACTGTCCGTCTCGAAGTGCTGTTCTCTAGTTACTGCAATCGTCTTGCCATTAAAATGGAAGAAAAAGAAAACTGGAGACCGAAAGTACCTTGCAACGCAATCGCTTTCTCCACCGCACCCTACTCCCTGATGAAATCAGTTAGTTCGCCCATAAATATCGGCAACAAGGAATTCAGATTTAAATTAAAAGCTAAAATGGGCGACACACTGGCGCTTGAACAAAAAAGTTTTCTTCCAGCTATCCTCGACTGCTAATGTCAAAATGTGAGCAAAATATTAAAAATCACTCACCTATCCCATCACTCTGGTCACAGGGATATGACAGTTTCGAAGCGAAAACGTGGTGATATGTAAATTCAGCGACTACTGGAGATTGGTTATCAGCGTGGGTAGCTACGTCATATATAAATCAGCATCATGACAACACAGCACGCGGGGTGCGTGCTCCGATAAAAGTACATAGCGAGATGTGGAAAACGGGTCGTTTCACCGCTGGGTCTAGAAGTTTGCTGAAGGTATTGCCTTCAGTGAGGGATTAACCTGAAATTACGTCCAGACGACGTTTGAGCTTGGACAACAGAAATAGGGCATCTGGACTGTTACAGGCAACTGTACGGCAGATCGGTGTGGCTGCTCCTTAACGAGTTTCGCAAAGTGCAGTAAGTCGGCTACAAACAAGATTTGTACAGCATGGAAATGTTGTAGAGGACAACCACTAGGAGGCAAGACCGCTGCCTGACAGTAAGTATCCGGTATCACCAGTAGCGAACTCTAGGAATTACTTCGAGCTGCTTTTGGTTTCACAGTATATACTCAAAAAATATGAAACAGTCTGCACGAATACAGACTCAGAGCAAGGAGGCCGCTGAGATGTATAGCACTGACATCAGCTCACCGTCGTCAAAGATGTACCTAGGTCCAATAGTACATGTCATGGAATACAGATTGGCACCATGCACTTTTCACAAACGAATCTCGTTTCGTTCTTTATCCTGGTACTCGACGATGGCACGTGTGGAGGAGATCCTGCACACAAATGCAACCACATTATGTGCAATCCGTCTACCCTTACCAGCGGCAGCCAATTCTGGTATGGGTAGGAATGTGTTTTATTGGCCGTACTGCTTTGTATGCTTGTTAAGGCAACATGAATGCCTCAATGTACCGAAACGTGATAATTGTGCCCACTATTTCACGCTGCTATTGGACATGCATTCCATTTTCTTGATGACAATGCAATTAATCACCGTGCCTGGAGCTGGAAAATCATAGGACTAAATCGTGACAGCTGCCTCCGGGATCTCCTGATTTTAATCCTATTGAGAACACTTGGGACGTGGAACAGCGATGTCTGAATAACCACGTTCCATACCCCAGTACTCTGGAAGACATCCATCACGTGTTGACTATAATATGGGATGAGCTGCCCCAGACACTCATCAATAATGTCATTGCAAGTATGCCTGGTAGATGTCAAGACGTTCTTCGACACAGAGGTGGTGTTACCGGGTTCTGAAATCCAGAGGTACGGACATTCTCCGAATTCACCATTTTGTCTATACTGCAGTGCTACTTTGTTGTATGCAAAAATTGCACAGTACATTGTTTTTGTAAACTCACTCTTTATCGCTTGTGTTATGTAGCCCCACTGATGTTATTTCAATGCGTGTTACTTGAGTCGTATAAATACATCCTTCATTTTATCCAATATCCCTAACTTTTTGTGACCAGTGTATATGAAATTCATCTCAGTAGCCCAGAACATTTGGAAAGGTTTACAACTTAACTCTTCTTTCTAAAGAAAAAAGATTTAATGTTTCAGCGGTGAAGTCAATGATGATGATACAAGCATTCGAAATAAACCATATTGTTCGTTTCGTATAACACTGATAACAAAATACTAGCATGTATTTTAAATAAGAAAAAAAAACGCGATTCATATTGTTGCGACCTTTGGGCCTTAGATGTCAGGATGCCCAATTATTTTCCGGACTTTCGAATCACTGGATCCGCCAATACCTCGTTAGCCAATTAGCCGACACAGTACACCAATAAACCAATGGAGGCACAGTATAACAATTAAAACAGGGATTTAACAGATATATGCATAAATTACAACGGATTCTTCATTAAATAATGAAAGTTATTATTTCCGGCCAGCTTTTGGCCCTCTTCGGTGTTTCAGAAAATATGTCCTAACGAAAAGTCTGTTCGTTCTCAATGGGTCGCAAAAAAAATACTGGTAAAAAGTACTTACATAGGTCCTCGAGTATCCACAGTATTGATGATACCAAAAAAAAAAAAAAAAAAAAACACAACACTCACATGGGTAGTTTGATCTTAACTTCCATCACCGCTCATTCTTTGCTGTGGCTAAAACGATGTCGTTCCCCGGTCACTGGAGGTACGTAATCAAATACACACACAAGATTTCTCCCCCCGCTTTCTTCACGAAGAGGCTAGCGGTTACTTCAGACGCTCTATCTCTGCAGGCGGTGGGCTTTGTGGTTCCTGAGGCTGTCGTTTCTTCTCTCTCTCTCTCTCTCTCTCTCTCTGGATGAGCGAGGATATTCCCTAATTATTATGTCTCTGCCTGCATTTCACCTGAAATGGCTCCTTACGACAGGTATCCGTGGTCAGGCGAGGTGAAGAAAATTTTCAGGTAAAGTTCGTGCCAGTTATTCATCAGCTTATACTTTTAGCTGGTTTCCCTTCTTATGCTCAGAACGCAAAAGCACGCAGACGGCAAGCATTTGTTCTAGCGCGAGACAAAATCCTTCCTCATTCTCTCGGCTCTCAATCGGACTCTGTCACTCTCAACAACAATCTCCCATCTCCAAAAAGTTGTTAAGCGGTGAATTCTAACACTTGAAACCGCGACATATTTATTATAAACCGCTCTTCAAGTCCACGAGCTTTCCCATTGTTTCGCGCGCAGTACAGACAAAAGCTTCAAACGCTTTTGCCGTCCAAACACATTTGAGTCATGGGAAATAGCTTTTAAACTCTGACACGTCCCATTTCCGTTTATGGGCTCTTTGTTCTCGTGCCAAACACCTGCAACTCGCCACTTGAATTCCAAGTGCCAGCAGATCTTTTCTTAATATACCGCCCCTCGCAAGTGTTTAAATTATAACTCTCTGTTAATTAAAACCCCCAATCAAGTTTCAATTACCGGTAATTAGCCACGCCTCTCGCCAATTAATTATGCGAGGGGGGGGTCGTCACAATATTATACCGTAGCAATATAATTTTTCAGAGCAGCACATGTGGTAAACCAAATATCCCAAAATGCTTGACCAAATCTCAAATATATCGCATCGTAAACTTGTCTCAAATTTTCTGTGCATTTCCAGCTTTCCCTCATACGAGATTTTACTGTCAAGTGGTGAAATTTATGTCACCTTGCTGTCTCTGGGAGCGGACTGAAAACCTACTTTTACGTAGGAAAACACACAACGTTCCTCACTTACGCATGGAAGGATTTATTCGAAAGTGCCTGTGTAAATCTGTAAAGGCTCAAATATTTCACTTACAAGATGAGGCTAATACTCTTAAAAGTAGTTTCTTCCTTCATCGCACCACGGTATTCATTTCACCCATTTTTATTAATTTTTCGTAATTTAACAAAGCCCATCAGCATCTTAGGCTAGGTGGAGTTTCACATCACTAATTTCGATGCGAGACAAGACCAACAGCCAGAATGAAAGAATAAGCATAACAACCATGTATTAACCAGGGATTCGAACCCACCGTCGTCAGCAAGAGAAGCTACAGTCATAACCAGTGGACCAGTAGATGACACACCGTTTTTTCCCTGCCAGTATACACAGTGCAGTTGGTATAAATGTGTACATATTCATGCCAACAAAGACCTACATTATTTACAACCGCTCCTTGTACGGCGGGTGTTTAACTAAACATCACTGGTTGGTAGAATTGCCAAATGAGAAAGACAAGATCTGACAAGTATAACTAAATATATACACTGAGTGGCCACTTTATTATGACCACCTGACAGTTTTAAGCAAATGAGCTATGGCTGCACGCTGTTGCCGCCAGAGGGCAAGGCTAGTATAAAAAAGGAAACTTAGTGCTTGCGACAGTAGTAGAAGTGATTTTTGGGTGACGAGATGGGTAAAAAATGTGAATTGACGGACTTTCAACGTGGGATGATTGTAGGAGCTCGGAGCCATGGAGCGAGTATCACCGAAACCGCCGCATTCGTGAAATGTTCCAGAGCAGCTGTTGTTAAAGTGTTTAAAGACTGGACTGTCAGCCAAAAAAACTGGGTCTCTACGTGCAACGTCATTGACTAGTGACTGCTCGGGCGGAACGGAGAGTATCCAGACTGGTAACAGACAACAGAAGGGCAACAGTGCAGCAAATTACAGACCATCTTAATCAAGAATCCCCTCAAATGATCTCTGCACGCAATGTTCGCCGTACACTGCATCGGATGGGATATGGCAGCCGAAGGCCTGTTCGAACACCTTTGCTGTCTGCAGTTAACAAGAGAAAACGTCTCCAGTTCGCACAGGAGCACAAGGATTGGACAGTCGATAATTGGAAACAAACTATGTGGTCCGATGAATCACGTTTTCAGTTGCACCATGCCGATGGCCGAGTGAGAATTTGGCGGAAACAGCACGAAAGCATGGACCCCAAATGCATTGCTACAACCCTTCAAGCTGGTGGAGGCAACGTTATGGTTTGGGGAATGTTTTCCTGGCATGCTTTGGGCCCTTTAATTCGTGTTGATCAACGTCTGACTGGCACATCATATGTAAACATCGTTGCGGACCAAGTGCATCCTATCATGTGGATGGTTTATCCCAATGGTGATGGCTACTTTCAACAAGATAATGCGTCCTGCCATAGTGCTCGTATTGTACAGGATTGGTTTCAGGAACACGCCGGTGACATTACTTTGCTTAGGTGGCCCCACAATCTCCAGATCTCAACCCCATTGAGAATTTGTGGGATGAAGTTGAACGAGCCATCAGACAGCTGGATCCACAACCCTGCAATCTCACACTCCTGGAAAGTACTATTCATCAAGCATGGTCTCAGATTCCACAAACCACCTATCAACATCTCGAGAAGTCCATGCCACAAAGAATCGACGCAGTATTAAAGGCAAAAGGTGGCCCAACGAAGTACTGAGGAGGTGGTCAAAATAAAGTGGCCACTCAGTGTATAAAGTGCTCAGTCGGACGTAGATACCCAAATAATTTCATCAATAACAATCAGAGGTAGAGTGGCGTAACAATTGTCCGACAAACAGAAAAGCAAACTTATAGGGCATTTTCAAGCATTCATTTTCTATGTGCTTTATATGTAAGTATTTTTTTCCAACGTGATTTTTCGAAGCTACAGAATGCTTTGGAACAGAAATCTTTTAAAGCTGACAATGACTTCAATTATCGTTAAGAAAAGGTGAAATGTGTACTGCTTTATAGTATTATTTCACAAAACTTCTAAATATAAAATTTACTCTTGATAGCTATATAGCTTTTCCCTTAAGGACTCCACAGACTAATACATAGACGTCGTACAATAATTTAAGTACCCGGTTTCTTACGGTAACACAATACACAATAGCTGGTGCACAAAACGGGAAAGAGGAGAAGAAATATCCTGTGCCACAGTAACCAAAATTCATGATATATGCTATTCACAATATCCGATCTCGCTACAGAACTTCAAAATCAAATACTTCGACAGACGATTGAAATTTAACAGGTAATCAAACATCAAGTATTCCCGCGAATAGCTCCTATTACAGGAAAATGTTCGTCATATGGATACGGAAAAAGTGAGAACGAAGTTTTTCCGTCAATGTACGAAAGGAATAGCCGAAAAATTTCTGAAAATTCAGAATTTTCCGTTAACCCATCTTAAAAATGGCAATTTACCGTCAACACAAGGGAATTACGAAGTGGGTTTCTGAAAAACATACCGTTTACAGTGTTATAACAGTATATTTTTCAGAACCTTTCCGGTATTTTTAAGATGTGTCAACGAAAATTATAACAGTATATTTGTATAACAAAATTATAACTGTATATTTTTCAGAACCTTTTCGGTATTTTTAAGATGTGTTAACGATAATTCGGGAAGGTTCCAGAAAAATGCATTGAAGTATTATAACAGTATATTTTTCAGAACCTTTTTTTATCTTTTTAAATTTGTTAACGGAAAATTCTGAATTTTCTTATACACATCTTAAAAACGGAAATTTACAGTCAATATAAGAAAAAAAAATTGCGGAAAGGTTTCTGAAAATTCAGTATTTACCTGGCGTAAGAAAAATCCGTGAAATTCAGGTTTCCTTCAGTCATTTCACGCTAAAGGTTGTAACAGAATATGCTTCGTTAATTTACGAAAGGAATCACGGAAAGTAGCTCGTGAATTTCAGTTTTTTTACTGTAGCTTGTATACACGGTCGTATCAGACTAATATGACCACCCTAAAATCACAGTGTACCCGTCCAGGATTGTCACAGAGTGCACGTGACAAGATCGACCACACGGAGATATAAGCCGCCGGCCAGGACAGATGTGATCATCGGCTACCAAGCAAATGGTGGAAGCATCTCAGAAACAGCAAACTTCGTGGGTAGCCGGCGAGGTGCTGTAGTAAGGGTGTACCAAGAATGGACCGCTGGCACACGGAGTACCTCGTGACGTCATAACTGTGGAGCCCCAAAGGCCATCGATCCCAGAGGAGAACGTCGCTTGCGTCGACTGGTAAAGAGCAATCGACGCGCAACAGTGCAGCAATTGACCACGCATATGAACGCTGAGGCACCCAGGTACGTGTCCCCGATAACAGTAGAGCGAACCCTGTTATAAATAGGTCTCCGGAGTCGACGCTGTGTCAAGGCGCCCATGTTAACCCAGGTCCATCGTCAACGGCTCCTGTAGTTCGCATGGGACTACAATCATTTGACAGTGGAAGAGTGGGAAAAGGTTGGCTTCTCCGACGAATCGAGGTTTATACTCCACAGAAGTGACGGGCGGTGGCGGATACGGCGTCAGACACACAAGAACCAACACCCGGACCCGCTTGCCGGTCAACTACAGGCCGGCGGTGGCAGTGTGCATGCATGTCTGGGGGATGTTTTCCAGGTATGACTAAGGACCGCTGGTACCACTGGACGGGTCCTTGAACGCCGATGGCTACCTGTCCATCCTCGCTGGCCGCATGCATCCCTTCATGTTGGACGTTTACCCTGGTGGTGATGGTGTTTACCAACAGGGCAATGGGCCGTGCCACGTTGCTAAGGAGGTGCGCGTGACTGGTTCCAGGAACACGACAGCGATTTCTCCGTTCTCCTTTGGCCGTCGAAATAGCCCGACCTCAATCCCATAGAGCGCTTGTGGGACTATTTGGATTGACAGGTCCGACGTGCCGACCCACAACCACGTTATTTCCAGGACCTCCGTGCTCTACTGCAGTTCGAATGGGCACGTGTGATTCGGGCAACCTTCCAGGGCCTCATTGCGTCCATGTCACGCCGTCTCGCAGTTGTCATCCGGGCCAAGGGTGGTTATTCCCATTATTATGTAGGTGGTCATATTATTCTGATACGACTGTGTATGGTTAACATTAGATAGCTGGGATCCATCGATTTCTTCTGTTGACGCCATATTCTGGCACGTCTAACGGCGTACATTAACTAAAAATGTGATTCCCCGAACCAAGCCACCTTTCTGCAGTCCACAAAGATCCAGTTTTGCTGCTTCCGTCCCCACTGCAGACGAATTTGTCGGTTTTCAGCAGAGAAAAGTGTTTCACGATGGGGACGTCTGCTTGTAGTAGTCCATTTACGTCAATGTGAGGCGGACTGGTTACGCTGAAATTCTTATCTCGAAGCCTCTATTGCACTGCGCGGTTACTTGATGCATTGGAGCTCTTTCAGCAAATTTATTTCACCTCCGCAAGTTACAATGTTATTTCTCTGTAATCTTCCGTAACATCATCACTCTAATCTCCCCTGGCCTATTTCCAATACAGAAATTAAAAACTCACTGGCAAAACTCAATCTGCAGGGCAGTGATAGCCCCACGGTCACCTATAAAGCCACCTTTTCTTATCTCTTACCACTGCTACACCAGTGGCGTAACTAGCACAATATGCGCCCCAACCCCCGTCAAAATTTACTTCAGCACCCTTAAGCACAGTAATTTTCCTAGGATTTCAAGCACGAGGGAGGATGTGTTTTTCACGGTCTGTGCGTGTGTGGGGGTGGTTCGGCGCGGGGGGGTTAGGAAGTCAGGGAGAGTGTCTGCAAAAGTAACGGTGGTACCTAGAAGCCTTGTAGTTTTAACTTTTTAAGTAATAGATTTGACAATACGTGTAATTGCTTTGTCCCAAACGAAAATCACTTGAAGAAATCACCCTCTTACACATGGCAGATCTGCGGCTGCTGTGAATAAATGTTGACGCCTGTCGTGCACGTAATCCAAGGTAACTGACTGTATTCCCACATCCTGCACGGGGAATCCCACTGTGGCCTCGCGCTTTTCCTCAGCAGCGCAGAGAGAGGGCGATTGGAGAGCGATCGTATTATTTACAACCCATTGCAGAGCAATTGTATTACAACCCGAAGTCAAAGAGCCGAACACTTTCAATCATTAGGACATTCAGTGCTTTAAAAGTGAAGCTAGGCATTTATTTAGGCAAAGCTAAATACATCTTAAAGCAAAATATGGATCTTTGGGTTAATTTTTAATAAAACTTTTTTTTTAGGGCACTTTTCGTTTTTGGTAAAACTACGAGACCGGTGCCCCTATCTCGATAAAGTTGCCTCCCGCCATTTCTGTTTTCGTTATAGGTGCTGACGATGTTCAATATTTTTTGTCTCCGCCCGTTCTTTTAGGCACCGACTTAGGATTCGTACCATGTGGGACCCTACGGTAAAACTATCAGGTTAACGGGAAAAAGCGTGACGATAGCGTAAAATACGGGACGACCGCCACTCCTCTTTCAGACGAAAAATAATAATACGGAAATGTTGGAAGTCTTGCAGCGGAGTTATCTCTTGCTTTTTGTTGTAACAAAGCAACCGCTTCCTTGAAGAGAGCGCACTACGTTCAAGCTGCTGGCCCATCATGAACAGAGGGCCTTAACTCGCTCACCCAGTTCAACCAGGTTGTCACGTGATTCCAACCTTCACTTCCATAGGCTCGCTGGGCGCAGGTGGGCGCGTTGACTTGTATGGACGTAATGACAACCGAGCGGGGACTTCCAGTTTTGATCTGTTACCACTCACGTTGTACGTCGAGGCATTATTTTTTCCGCCTTGAAAACCACTGTTCTGGATTTTGGGCATGTTTGTTGATTAATATATTAAACGCGGATGAGACTGTGACAAATCGTGCATGGATTTCCTCTCTCCTTCGCAGTAGTCGACCGAAACATCAGGTAAGTTAAAATGCTTTCCTCGTTTGTAAACACATCATGCTGCTGTAGTAGTACAAGAAACTAATTAGCTCGTTAGAAACCATCTACGGGTATATATGCATGTTTATTTTCCTAAACAGTGCACGAATTGTTGTTTACGAATATTTCAGTTGGGTTTTTTTTTTTTTTTTTTTTCAGGGCCATCGAATCTCCACTATTTTGTTTCTCTATCAGTCCGGATCTCCACTAGTTAATTCAGCGAAGTTCAAACTGTTGTTTTGTGTATCAACCAGCACACCAAAACAAGATTGCAAATTTAACAAAAAAAACAAACACTATACAGACAGATCTCTTCATTGACACATTGTAGAAACAAAATTATGCTACATAAAACTGCGCAAAATTTAGTTTTGAATTAAGAAAAAAGTAAACCGGTTTCATATTTCTTTACTAAGTCAAGAAACATAAGCTTCTGTATCTTTAAGTGACATGAAACAATATTAAATGGAACAAAACGGAACTTTCGATGCTCATATAAGTGTCAGTGATGTAGTAACTTCGGAAACATAAGTAAACCCAGGAAAAAAGAAGTAAAAAATAAATAAAAAGGCAATTTGTGTTTTTTAAATAGTATCACTCAGAAGCGGCCTTTGTCTGTTAATACCCCTGTAATTTAAGGCTGATAGTTAAGCAAAGAACCAGAACAGGAGGACTACCGCATCTATGGATAAACGTGAACCTGCACATTCGGCAAAGAAATAAGATCGTAAATTTTAGCAGATGTGTTATACTGCGAAGTTTCGTAAATTCGATGTCTAGACATCGAAACAGCAAATTTCCTGTACCATTTCTGCAAATACTTCCTTGAAATTTAGAAAGTTACAAAAAAATTGACATTCATTGAATTTTTTCGTTCATTTGATGTTTAGTTAAATTTTCGCGGACAGCAGATAAATTTACGAACGATTGTAAACCCTGGCATCAAGTTTATCGAAAATAGTGGAAATTGGCTGGATGAGAAATACGAGAAAAAGCATAACAAATTTTGGCATTAAGTTAAAATGCATTTTTCTTTTGAAGGTCTCCAAGTTATATTCAATCTTAGCGTTAATGTACTATCAGCGCCAACATTTCGGTACTGTTCCGAAGTTTTCATCGTAATGTTTTTCCTCTGTGTGAAAACACGTTTTTATTTCCAAGGAATATATGAGGATCAAATAATTATTCCGTAATTACTACATTATATGGCTAATCCTCTTTCTTCTCCTGAAATAACTTTAAAACTATTCTTATATAGATTTTATACCATTAACTTAAAGCAAAACATTATGCCCTATGTGCGCCTTGTTTTAACTCACAGAAAACATTTGGAAATCTTTTTGCAGAAACGAAGATAACGTGAAAAAAGCAGACGTTCAGTTACGATTCTACCTGAGATAATTGCACAACAGAAAATTAAAAAAAAAAAAATACATGAAAGAAATGTGCCATTGTTGCGCTTAGTTCATCCAAAAGGAATTTTCGCAATTCATCTTTGAAAAACAGAGTAACCATCATGACACATATACAAGTACAGGATTCTGTCTCTTAGTGGAAAAATTAAAGAAACTAGAAAAATGTTCTAGTGCTTAACTCTTTACAGGTAAAAAAAACTTCTACAAGGTTAACATATCTTGTCTACAAACGGACGGACGGACAGACAGATGAGCGAAGTTAAAATATAAACGTCAGTTTGAGGCTTAGGAATAAATGCCAAAATATCAGGAGATATGCAACAAGAACTAGTCTTTTTTTCTTTAGGTGGTGGGCGGGGAGGGGGGAGTTGAGGCGTTAACGACGGGCATGGGTCAGCTGCATTCGAGAGGAAGACAACAAAGTGATCGACTACATGCACCAGTGTTTCTCAAAGTGTGGTCCGCAGGAAATTTCACAAGAAAAATTAACAAAGAATGTGAGAATCCCTCCTCTTAAATTTTGTATGCATGCTCGACACGAATGAATATCCAGAGCTATCAGATAGAGTCATTAATCATTTTCCTTACAACTGTAAGTTTGGATTTAGTTGAAATTAAGAGCAAGAAAAGAAATAGATTAGATATGGAAGCAACTCTACTACTCAAACTATCGGTTATCCAACCAGATATAGAGAGCTTGGTAAAAGATCGCAAGCAGCAGCATCCCTCTCACAGATACTATGAATATTATTGTAGCTATTATTTTTCTTATTAATTACTGAATCTTTATACATGGGCTTTCAGAAAAATATTAAAATCAAAGTGTAATTGTCCATATCACATTTTGCATAGGATGTAACTTGAATTGTACGGATTTTTTTTTCCGTGGCTCATGAGCGTAGCTAGAGTTTAGGTTGGGGGGGGTGCGATTTTCGGAGAAGGTTTAAGTAATTTCCCATAAATATTACCGGTTATAAATCTTACTTTTTGACGTTTCGAGGAGGGTTTGAAACCTCAAACTTCCTCCCCTGACTAAAACCATGCTGTGACTACATTGCCAATTATTTAATTAAGCGAATGATCTCTTTTTCGCTATACAACTGACAAAATAAACAATATTCTTTCTTTATGAATTATAGGTACTCTAAAAATTACTTTTTTTTTTTTTATTGAAGGTTTAACGACCACCGTGAGCGACTCGATGGGCTATAAGCAGTCGTTCGTCCCTAATTTAGGGTCACTGGTTCCAGAGAAGAGAGAGCTAGTGCCTCACGGGATTCGAACCCGGACCCTTCTCGGCAGAATGGTCATAAGCCATCGCTTAGACCAGGGATTCCCAAACTTTTTCAGACCGCGCCGCCCTTCATATGTCACATTTTCCGTGCGACTCCCCTCTACCTATAATTAAAAAAACAATCGCCCAAATTCGAGTTTGTGGTATTTTTTAAAAAGAAAATAGCCATTTACAGTAGTAGTTTGTATTCTTTTTAATACAAAAATACAAAATTAGAATAAAATTACAGACCTGAATAAGAAGAAATTGATGAGATAGGCATATTTTCACAATTTTAACGCTCTTCATTTGGCTTTCACATTTTTACAGTAATTCTAGAAACTACTTAACAAAGGTATTTGCGTCTTAATGAGATAGAGGAGCTTGTTTCTCGTCACACAAAACATCGAATCTGGGGACTGTTCGATACAGCTGCGCGGATCTCCTTCTCAATGTTAACTTTGCTTCTATGTTTGGACGATTGTATTACCACCAGAGCTGAAAATCCTGCCTCCAAAGATAGGATGTGGGAAAAGGGGGAATTACCCTCATGGCTTTCTTACTCAATTCTGGGTACTCCTTTGCCGCACTGTTCCAAAACTGTGGCAAAGTTCCGGAAGAGAATGTTATTTTCAGTATGGGATCTGAAGAAATGTCTATTAACAGTTCCTGCTTCTTTAAATTATGTACACATCTTGAAAATTTGCATGCTGCGTTTCACTATAAATTATAAGTTATAGTTTTTCCTTAAGTCGCGACGCCCCTGATGTAGATAAATGATGTAGATAAAACAAGCACACCAGCATACGTTCTTCCCTCACAATGGCTTCGTCTCTACCTATTATGAGACAGTACTTACATTATTCAACTCACCTTATAAGAACTGGACTTATCTTGCTTTTACCCCAGCAAAGTCAGCTATTAATCAGAATTTATTTTGCTTGCTTTATCATTCTGACAAAGTTGCCAAAGACATCAATCTTTCTTGAGACATGACAGATCTTAAATAAAATTTAATAAGTTTCGAGCGTGAAAAGCTCCTTTCTACGCTTGCCACCGTTACTAGGATAGTAAGTAATATCCTGTAGGCGATGAAGGCATTAGGGAAAGGATTCTGAATTTTATTCATGTATCTTAAAGCACCGGCTGCAGTCTTGACATCAGATGGAAGTAACTCACGTAGCACAACGTTTTCTATAACTGTCAGTGCACGGTGCACATTCAAAGATATGGCTTCAATATTAATGTTTCGCTAGACATAATATTGTAGTTTGCTGTCATATTTGGATAAATATAAATTCAGCAATCGATATTAAAAAAAAGAATTAAACGAGACGGAGTTCAATAATAAATAAAATTAGAATAATTGAAAATAAGAAATTCGCTCCCACGCTCTTTCCCTCTCTCATTGTCTGTCTTGTTTTGTCTGAGGGTGTGAGCGCGGGGTCCTGTGCTACAGCACCTGTCGCTGTAGCACAGGACCCGCGCTCACACCCTGGTCCCGTCAAATCACGTCAAATAGCGTTAAGAGAAATGCAACAGACGATATTTCGAAACGGTGATTAAACTGATTAGAAAATAAATAAAAATTAAAATGAGAAACAAAAAAAAAAAAAAATCTTTTGGAGCATGAAGAATCAACCTCCACGTTTATGGTCCATCAAGGACCATATTTAGCTTTACATTAAAGATATATTAATTAGAAAAAATGTAGTTATATTTTGTATATACTCGTACTTAGCGCACGCTGCAGCTCGAAGTGTCCGTTTCCATCTGGTATTCTTTTGTATTCCCTGGGTAACACTAATAGACTGTCGACTTGACCCGGTAGAAATACAAGCTGACATATTATATACTTATATAAAAAATTAACATTATATGTATATTTACATACCCACACGTGCTTACGGTTCTATAAGCGCAATTTTCTAACAGCGGAAAAGACTTGGAAAGAGTCTCTGAGGGTAGTAATCTCTACCACGGGAAAACTCAGAGGAGTGGGGATAGGGTGGAGTAAAGTGTGGTGTATCTTGAGTGCAAAAAGCCCTTGAATCGAGAGAGGCTGAGTGCAACTGACCCATTTGAGAGTTTCTTGAGTGCAACTGACCAACAACCTTAACGACCACCATTAGCAACTCTAATGTCAATAAGGCAGTCGTCTCCCGTCATAAATTTGCAGCGAATGATTCCAGGGAGGGGGTAGATCCAGCGCCATCTGACAAGTGCACCATCCATGCCTCATCCATGACTTGGGCCTGTCTTGCACGACGGATCCGAAGTCAGAGCCTCAAACCACTCGGCCAACGGGGCGACCCTCGTCATCCTCGCGAAACACATTTCTACCCATGTAAACAAGGGCACCAGAGTGCAGAAATACCTGGCGGGAGGGAGCAATGGAAAAACTTTTAATAGTTTCGTGGTTCACCTTTCAATTTTTCAAGGAGATACATAGAAGCCTTTGTTCTTTCAAGGAAATTTAGAGAGAGGAACTGTTATGTTTTTCGTTGGGGGCAAAAGTTCTAAGACTCGCCAGTTGCGTCGCCCCAGCTTGTGAGTAATTTTCCTTGTGTTCGACCGCAAAAATTGGGCTCTTCTGTTATCAATTTGTGATTCTCTTCCGTTCGTTGTGGATATCCCTGCATTTAACAGCAAGACTGGTAAAATACTTTTCGCGTCGAAAATATCTGCAGCGAGTTCTACGATCCATGTATTTTTCGGTTCTCTCTTTTTTTTTTAATTATTTTGTTTGTTTGCTTCGGGGTTTAACGACCACCACGAGCAAATCATAGAGCATAGCAGTCGTCCATTCCTAATTTAGGGCCACTGATTCCAGAAAAAGATCAGAGATAGAGAGCCAGCGCCATGGAACCAACACACCACCAAAGACCAACTCGGACGAGTTGTCAGAAACCAGTGCATCAGACCCAGGGCCGTAGCGACAGGGATGGTCATTCCTGGTGCGTAAATTCATGCTCTGGGGAATGTAAAAAGTTGAGATTGTATCTATAAAAAAGTTACACCCTTCAGTATTTCCTTTTTAAAGACTTTAGTTAGTCTCATACAGTATTCCATAGTTAACTAGGGTACAGAGCAATATACACTATGAGTTGTAAACATCTCGTAATCATGAAAGGAATTATGTTTTTTTAATTTAAGGTTTAACGACTACCATGAGCAAGTCGATAGGCAAAAAACAGTCGCCCGTCCCTAATTTAAAGCCACTGGTTCCAAGGAAGGAACAGAGCCAGAGCCGTAAGACAAACACGACATTCATGCCTCACCGGATTTCGAACCCGGATCCATCACGGACGAATGGTCAGAAGCCACGGCTTAGACCACTGCGCCACCAGGGCAGCAAGGGAATTGTCCAAAACACTGAATGGATGTGTAGAAAACAATATGCTGATATGCCTAACCTCCATGACCTTTTTTTTTTTTTTTTTTTTTTTTTTGATTGGAGGTTTAACGACCACCGTGAGCAACTCATTGAGCTATAAGCAGATCAGATCATATGTAGAGGATTTTAGGAAGGGGGTATCTGACCCAAGGTCTTAAACAACCCTTAGAAATAGGAAGCTAGGAGATTTGGGCTAGAGTGCCCGATAGGAAAGTCACACGGAAGCGAGGTAGAAAGGGTGAGGAAGACGCCCTTATTTATTACCAGGGGACCAGTACCCGGGGTCCGACGGCTTAACGTGCCCATCCGACGCACGGGGGATACTTAGTGGTTCGAGCGTTCGTACCTGCTGGGATCGAACCTGAGGCTCCTCCATGGAAGTCACGAACGTTGACCACTAGGCCATCAGCGGCCCGTCGGCTACAAGCAGTTTCCCGTCCGTAATTTAAGGCCGCTGGCTCCAGGGAAGCTAGGGAGCCAGTGCCGTAAGACAAACACATCCATGCCTCACTGGGATTCGAACCCGGACGAATGATCAGAAGCCATCGCTTAGATTACTGCGCCACCGGGGCGGCCCATGACTTTTTCGAGCATGTCATTGGGATGAAAAGGTAATTAATCATTTGTGCTCTGTCGCAGAAAGACTGAGTGTTTAATCTTGAACGGAATTTTTCCACGACCTGCTCCTAAAGCTTTTTCCTATGGTTCCGTTCACTATCCGATACTCATTCGTTCTGCGCTGGTTTGTTTTTCGTTCTGCATTTCTGTAGAGTGTTCTGCTGTCGGTGCTCAAATAACGTTCACTCTTTCCTTGATATTTACAACCTGTGGCTCTTGGGTATTTACCTAGTTTTTACATTTCTAATAAAATTCTGTTAAAAACCGGAAGCGCGATTTTTGGACGATCATAATAATACTTTCCTATAACGGCGATATGTGAGAAAGTAAAAACCACATATTATTTGAGTGGAACTTTTGAACTCGAAGGGGAGTAATTTTAAAGTCTCACCCTCCCGGATAAAAAAAAAAGCTTGCTATAGTTCTGCTCAGGCCACTCGGCCACAGGGGCAGCACGGTTTTCGTGATGCCCGGTTTCCGCAAGAGGGACTAGATGTCAGAGCTGAGTTCTGACTCAATTTTAAGAGCCCGTCCGAGCCCGAAGTATGTCAGCCAGAGCCCGCCCAAGCCCGAATTTTATGTTGCAAGATAGAGCCAGGGCCCGAACGAGCCAGAAAACTATGATAAACCTTGTTTAGGCATAAAAAATATATATATATCCTCTTCCAGACTCCCACTCTTTCCTTCCCGTGCAATTAACCGATGTCTTTCTCAACTACGAAGTGGGGAAGGGATGTCTATCTACTTCTACAGTTTCTTTGGCAATTCATTTCTTCCTGAAATGTTTCGGGGGACCGGGTATCAGGAAAAATCGGGAGGCACAACAATCTACGTCGTACGTTGTTCAATAGAATAAGCAGGGAGCTGCCTCGTTGAGGTAGAGAGTGAAAATTTTGTCAGCTTGCTATCTACTATCTATAGTTCTTTAAGAAACTTTTCCTTCGCAGAAAATACAGCAATTCATGGCCTATGGTATTTTTTACCCAAGCCCGGAATAGATAGCCCTGCCGAATTCCTACTCCACGTCTAGACCCAATTGCCGAAGAATTATCTTTAACAACTAGAAAGTGTAAAAAAGTCTCGTGTGCTAAATCATACAAAATCACATTAAAAGAAAAAGGAAGGAAGTTCTCTCCCTCTCTCAGAGCTCGACCCCGTACTCCAGTAGGTATTATGCAGCCCGAGCCCGGTTAGGGCCCGGGCTGGACTTCGGGCTTGGCCCGTCTCAGCACTGGTAGATGTGTTCTAGCACTTGGCTCGATAACTCCACATGTAGACGTTAAATTTCAAAGTAGTTATTTTTGCAGAGGAAAACTGTAACCATTTGAAAGTTTCTCATGTATTTTTGCATTTTCCGTATGCAGAAATTTTCCCACTGAGCGCTGAATGTGTGTATTTGTATTTGGTGCGACATCTTTTACAGGACTGGTAATGAAAATCCTTTTCGTATCAGATGACAGTAGCGGTTACTTGTGCACATATTAGGTGTTTAAATAAGTTTTAAAGCGTTTTAAGGCAACGCAACATGTAATTTCAGAGAAAACAACAATACCTTTGCGAATCAAAATATGCGCCGTTATTATCTATCACTTCCGCCATCGGTCGGGCAGCTGACGGATTACAGCCATGAAAAATACTTCGTCGTGTGACGCGATCAAGTCGTCAATCCATTTTTTCACTTCGTCACATGTTCGGAATCGTACAGCAGACAAACCATGTTGCATCGATCGAAACAAATGATTGTCTGAAGGGGCTATATGTCGGAACTATACGCCCAGTACACCAAAACTTCCCAGCCAAGCGTCAATAACGTTTCCTCGACCGATTTCGCAACATGCGGCCTGGCGTTGTCATGCAGTAATTTGACAGGACGCAATCCCTTACCTGTGAACGAACGTTTCCGACAGATTTCCTGGTATCATCGCAGCAATTGTTGCTTGTAGCGATCAGCAGTAGCATTTTGATCCTGTTCCAATAGTTCATAATAGAGCACGCCCTTCATATTCCACCAGATGCACAGCAGAACTTTCTTGGAGTGAATATTGCGTTTCGGTGTCGAAGTCGTTGCTCCACTGGGGTCTACCTCGTGTTCTTTGCGTTAGGGATTGTCGTACCATATGCACTTTTCATCAGGAAAGATTCTCTATGTTGTTTATTTAACAGATTCAAACATTTCATGACACGCTCATCCTTGTTCCTCTGGGTCAGGTCATGTGGCACCCAATTTTCCTTCCTTCTGAATCTTTCCCATTGCGCGTAAACGATTGGAAATGGTTTGTTAAATTTCCCGCAGTTGTTCAGCTAGTTCTTTTTGCGTTTGAGACGAATCTTCATCCAGCAGCGCTTGCAGTTCCTCACGTGCAACCTTCTGCGGGGCGCCGCTACGTTCTCGACCGTTAACAACAAAATCACCTGCTTTAAACCATCTAAACCAAATCTCACACGTGCTTTTCGGTACAAAATTCTTCCCCAGAACAGATCGATGCACATGCTTTTGCAGCACCTTTTCCTTGATGAAATTCGTAACGAATGCAGTGTCGAATAAATGCAGTATCGCATGCCATCTTTCACCTAACGATATGCAAGTGCGTTTGAGTGTTGGGCAAACTTCTGTGTCACATTTTATATTCCGAACCAGTTACGGTCACATGACAGCAACGGGGGGGGGGGGGGTCGAGGGTCGGATATGTAAATTAACGGTATAAATCACACGAAAAACGCTTTAAAACTTATTTGTACGCCTAATATTTTAAGACTTTTCTAAGGCAATTTTCTCGCTAGGCGTCGTAAGTATATATCTGTATTTGCTTTGAAACCTTCGTGTGTACAGTGGGACTGGGAAAAATTAATTTTGAACCAAAATAGCTGCTGCCGTTGCCAGGATTATTAACACATCTTCCGCTTTACTTAAGGCACGAATTTTTAGTTAGATGACTTAAGTGTGCTGGTACGTCATAGTAGCAGCAAATGATCTGTGCAGCTTTGGGTGAGGCTGCTGTGTCTACAGTACGAGTAAAAAGTGGTTCCAGCGGTTTAAGCACGGAAATTTCTATCTCCGTGATGCAGAACGTCCGGGACAGCCACAGAAAGTTGACGATGAGGAACTGGAACAACTGCTGGACGCGGAACCCTGTCGCACACAGTCAGAGCTCGCCCAGGAACTCGGAGTAACACGGCAAGCCATTGCAAAGCGCATGCACAAGCTTCTACGGATTCACAAGGAGGGCCGCTGGGTGCCCCACCAACTCACAGCTGCGAACAAGTCTAGGCGTTGCGATGTTGCTGTGTC
The DNA here is from genome assembly GCA_039090855.1 of Macrothele yani. Lineage (NCBI taxonomy): Eukaryota > Metazoa > Arthropoda > Arachnida > Araneae > Macrothelidae > Macrothele > Macrothele yani. Next base: position 17,719,037 of record CM077012.1, read on the forward strand.
CTTGCTCTCCAGATTCAAGAAGAAGGATTTCCTCCACAAGATTTTGACCTGTGATGAGAAGTGGATCCTCTACGATAATCCTAAGCAGCGCAAATCGTGGGTTTATCCAGGTCAGCCTACCACCAGTACCGCCAAACTGAATATCCGTGCCAGGAAGTTGTTGCTGTGCATATGGTGGGATCAGCGCGGTGTCGTACACTATGAGTTGCTCAAACCTGGTGAAACAGTCAATGCTGAGCGTTATTGTCAGCAACTCATTCGTGTGAGTGACGCAATGGAGGCGAAAAGGCCATTCACCGGCAAAGGCAAAAGGTCGGTCCTGTTGCTTCAGGGTAACGCGCGTCTTCACACCGCGAAAGCGACTTTAAACACGATCACCGACCTGGGATGGGAGATTTTGTCCCACCCGGCGTATTCTCCAGACTTCGCCCCGTCGGATTATCACATCTTTCGCTCCCTGCAACATCACCTGAGTGATACGCACTTCACTTCTGTGGAGGAGGTCCACACAAGTATTGATGGCTTTATCAACTCGAAACAGCCCTCTTTTTTCCGCAGTGGCATTCGGCAGCTCCCTGACCGATGGCTCAAATGTATCCAACACGACGGGGAATATTTCCCTGTTTAGGTACGTATTCGATTTGCGATAATTTGCTGTCAACGTGTAGTGCCTGTGGCCGATAATTAAGTTGCACACCTAATATTTGAAGGGTGGGGCGTCGGATCCCCTAGTCGGTTCACTACTCGTTCTACACAGTTTATCGTTTTAGCGAACACTCCACAGTGTTGTACTTTCAAGGTTTTTTCAGAACACCACACGATGTGGCAAAATCGGAGTATTAACGCCCCTGTATTGTTTACAGAATTAGGTAAAACTGGAGTTTTGCGTTTTACATTGGTGCATTACCGTGTTTACAGAACATCATGGTACAGTAACACTACTCATATTATTGAACGTCTTGATATTACTATCATACGGTAAGCGCAGTAAATGAAAAAGGTGAATTTTGCCGGATATTTGCCGTTGACATCATGAAAATTCCATAATTTTATTCTTTTTGACATACCAGATCCTATTACAAATTGTGTTATATATAAAAGCATACTCTGTTTTCTTGAAAAATAGTAGTTCTTAAAAGAAAAAGAACATGGCTTTTTATGCAGGACGAATACTTACACGGTCCTAAAAATTAAGAATTGTTGTTTCCAAATACAACATGAAGAGAAGAGCAAGGGATAGGCTTGACGCTTTCGTTTTGGGCCAGGAGGAGAAAATAAACGATAACCAGTTGGCCAGTTTGGTGCCCTCTAGCCAACTATCTCGAAGCAGGAACGTAGCCAGCTTTTCTTATCTGAAAGGGCGAGACTTGAAATTACGCCCCTTCGAGTTCAAAATTACGCCCTTCGAGTTTCACTCAAATAATACGTGGTTTTTATTTTCTCACACACCGCCGTTATAGGAAAGTACACTGCCGGACAATTGCTAAGGACGGATGACAATAGCAACGATAGCAACCATAAAATGGAAGGCAGGAAAATGTGGAAATTAGAATAAGTGCGGGATACAGTAAGACGTGTTGTGCGTATGCAAATTTTGGATTGCCGAACTTGTTCGTAACGTCATAGCGCTGATAAGAGATATAAAGGATTTGACGCGTATTGACCGTTGTTGTTCAAACGCAAAGTTGAAAGGGAAAGAATCAATTGACAAACTTGCAATTTTCAGTATGTCTTAACGACATCACCTAGATTATTTTACGCGTGGCCGTATTATTGGCAAGATTGAAGAAGAGCGAAAAATAACAGATGTTGCCAGGGAGTTCGACGTCAGTCACAGTGTTGTTTCAAGGCTTTTGAAATCATTTCAAACAAATGGAGAGTGAAGCAAACGTCACGGGGGAGGTCGTGTTCACAGTACGACACCTGCAGAAGATCGGTACATTATGCTATCAACAAAAAGACACCGGCGCAGCACAGCTAGTGAGGTAGCAAATCAGTTTATGGCTGCTACTGGCAAGCAGATCTCCCAAAAAACTGTCGCCAGACGTTTGCATGAAGGAGTACTATACGCCCGCCGTCCTCTTGTGTGCATCCCATTGTCCAGACGTCACCGGACCGCCAGTTTGCAATGGTGCCATCAACATCGCAATTGGACTGATAACGACTGGTCTGCTGTCCTCTTCTCAGATGAGAGTAGATACAGTCTATCGTCTGATTGTCGACGACAACTGATCAGGCGTGATAGTGGTACTGCATATTGTCCAGCAAACATACAGGAAAGGGACCGATATCCGACATGTAGTGTCATGGTATGGGCTCGCATTATGATCAATGGCCGTACGTCCCTCTATGTGCTTCCAACTTGGACTATGACTGGCCAACGATATATTAATGATGTTCTGCTACCTCATGTTCGCATGTTCCGTAGTGCTGTCGGTGATAGATTCATTTTCATGGACGACAACGCAACATGTCATCGAACAGTCGCTGTCCAGGAGTGTCTTGAGAGCGAGGATATTCAACGCCTCGTATGGCCAGCACGTTCTCCAGATCTGAATCCCATTGAAAATGTGTGGGGTGCTTTGGGGAGGAGTCTTGCTGGTCGCCAATGCCCTCCAATAAACAAGGACACCCTCATGCGTGCACTGACAGAGGAATGGGATAAATTACCCCAACAGCTGCTTGATAATGTTGTGCAAAGCATGACACGACGTGTGGAATCTTGCATCGCCCTCCATGGTGGCCATATCCCGTATTGACAGCTTACACCGAATCGCCTGCGGACGGTAATTGCATTTTTTTCACGTTTACGTATTTTGCACAAAATGGCATTTTTGTCCCTTGAACACGATCCAAAGCCTTCTGGATTTCAGAGCACAATAAATTGTCTTTCTTGTAATGTTCTGGCATTCTGACATTATTTTATTTCACTTGGCATCCAACCACACTTACTTTTTTATGCGCTATATAGCTGTTTATGATCCGTCCTTAGCAATTGTCCAGCAGTGTATTATGATCGTTCAAAAATCGCACCAGGTTTTTGACATAATTTTATTAAAAATGTACACTGTTAAAAAAAATCTACATAAAATGGGAACCTGAGCGTACTAGTCTTTATGTTTTGTTTTTTAAGTACAATCGTATCGTAAACGAGTACATGACATGCTCAAAAATAAGTAACCATACATACTTACAAATAACTGCGTCAATAAATATAATCTCGTATTACTTCAGTTTAGATATTACAGATTTCAAGAGAAATTGTTTAATAAATGTGTAAAGTGACACACAAATAATTAGTACAACAAATTCACTGATCACAAGTAATTTAATTATGAATAAAGTATCTTTGAGTACGTTTTAACATTAACTATATTTGTGTCAATCTCATAAATAATATATTGTCACTTCATCACTATATTTGACATAAAATTGTGCAGTCCATTTGCCCAGCATGTGACAGCGAGTATATCTATTATCCCAGATGTGCCATCGAATAATATACTTCCAGTTGATTCTATGAATAAATTAGTATGTATGGAGCACAGGTATTCCAAATTTGAAATCGGAGCCGCGGGGCGGGTGGCCTAGTGGGCAACGTTCGTGGATGCCACGGAAAGGACCTCAGGTTCGATCCCAGGCAGGTAAGAACGCTCGATCCACTAAATATCAGCCGTGCGTCGGATGGGCACGTTAAGCCGTCGGACCCCAGGTACTGGCCCCTCGGTAATAAATAAGGGCGTCTTCCTCCCCCTTTCAACTTCACTACCGTGTCACTTTCCTATCGGGCACTCTAGCCCAAATCTCCTAGCTTCCTATTTCTAAGGGTTGTTTAAGACCTGGGGTCAGACACTCCCTTCCTAAAATCCTCTACATATGATCATCATCATCAAATTTGAAATCCAACCGCGGATGGCTTAGTGGTTAGAGATTCAGACTACTGATAGGGACCCCAGGTTCAAACCTTGCCTGATAGGCTTGAACCTGGGGGCTCTCCGTAGTGGTGTGAATTTCTAACAATCGCTGAATATCTGCCGTGCTTCGGACTAGCACATTAAGTGACGGCCCCCGGGTAGGAATCCCTCGGTTAAAGTTCCTAAGCACCCCCGCCTAATTTCTCTCTGCCGTGTGTGTGCAAAATCGTACGCTTGTATGGTGGCGCCATACTATCGTGTCAGAATCGCTAGATTTGCTCTAACTTGTTTCTGTGCTCTGCCCGAAAGGGCACAGAAACTGAATGAAGTTAGAGCTTTCTCTGACAGAACAATATTTGAAATATATGGATTTTTTTTGAGTACATATGTTTGAAATACATGTACTCAAAAATGAGTACATATATTCAAATTAGAAATACCAGATATACTCACAAATCCTTTCAGAAATATCAGATATACTCACAATTGATTGCCTGTAGGTACTCAAACATGAGTACTATATTTTCCAAAAATGAGACACAAGTACTCGGAGCTTTATAAGCCCAGAATGTACTCAAAAACGAGTACATTTTGCTTATTTCTAAGTACCAATTTTTAACAGTGTAAAAACTGCACTAGGTAGATAACCAAGAACCACGGGTTGTAAATACCAAGTAAAGCGTAAACGTTATGTGAACGCCGACAGCACAACACTCCTCAGAAATGCAGAACAAAAAACAAGCAGCGCAGAACGAATGAGTATTGGATACCGAACGTAACAATAGGAAAAAGCTTTAGGTGTAAGACTTGGGAAAAATTCCGTTCAAGGTTAAACACTCCGAGTACTTTCTCCGACAGAACAATTAATTAGCTCTTCATCCAAACGACATGTTCGGGAAAGTCATGAAGATTAGGCATATCAGCATATTGTTTTCTATTCCTCCATTCACTGTTTTGGAAAATTCCCTTCATGGATATAAGATGTTCTCACCTCATAGTGTATGTTGCACTATATACCCTGGCTAACTGCATGGAATACTGTACGAGACTAACTAAAGTCTTTAAAAAGAAAATACTGGAGGTGTAACTTTCTTTTCAAGTTTCAATTCCTATTTTTTTCATCCCCCAGAGCATGAATTTACGCCCTTGGAATGACCAATCTCGCCCTCCCTGCCCTCAAGGTAGCTGCAGCTCTGTCTCGAAGATTGTGCAGATAAGTACTCGGACAACAAATACAGCATTACACAATGTTGAAAACAGTTTTACAGGTGTTTCGTAAGCAATCCTAGGCTGTTGCTCTTATGTTTAGTAACAGTTTTGGTTTATGTATAGAATACGAAGAGAAAGAACGATGTGAACACAAGAAAGAACAATTACAATTCTGTAGATCCAAATAATATTACTTTTTTTTTTTAATCGAATCATTATCACAAAAAAAAGTGCGTCTGATTCTTAAAATTTTGATCGAAGTGAGGCAAAGCATAACAAACATCTTGCAGTTGTTAAATGAGCTTTTGAGATCTATAAGGAATCCTGTTTATTCGGGCTCTAGTTTTTGAAAATATCACTCTTCCTGTTTTTGCCTCTATGATTGATAGAATGTCTTGCATGATTTTTTGTCTTTTTAAATTTTTTCTTTCACTGTTATGAAATAGCTGTCCTACGTAGAGAAGAGACGCAGTATAGCAGAGACAGTAGAAGAGAAGCTGAGCTTACTTGAATTGTAAGAACTTTTCCTGTGTGTTTGTTGTATGTGTACATATCGGTACAAATTTTGAGATAGTGGGTTAGAGGACACAGTACAGATCAAACTTTGTAACTGAATAAATACTACATACATGTATACAGTATTGCTGAAAATAATTCAACTTTAATTTTATGTTAGGGTGGCATTTTGCTTTGCTTAAAACGGTTGTTTTGGCATAAAATGAAGACACGGGAGTGTACTGATACAAACCCCGCATTGTGGGGGTGGCGTCACGGCTAGGAAGACCTCTAACCTCCGGAAAAATATTTTACAAAATTTTTTGCTGAAACTGGGTATGAAAGCTGGTGAAAAAAATAGCCAGGATTTCTCTTTTTACGGCAGCTTTGAATGAACTGTTAAAAATAAAACGGATTGTCGGTATTTCTTTCAGTAAATAAGTAAAACATTTGAATATCATTTTCGCGGTTCAAGTTTATAAACACTGGATGACGGGAAAGCAGCTATTCCAGAAAACTGGAGGTACCTTTCCACAGCCATAAAAATAGTCCCTATACATGTATATTAACAAAAGAATGTGAAAGAAATAGTTCAATGAATAAAACTTTTATATCAATGAGGATAAGGTGTTATGTATTACAGTTGTTTGCATATAACTAAGCACCATTCAGAATATAATGAACTGAAAGGTTTTCTTTAAAGAGCGAAGAAACAGAGACCTGTGCCATTTTTTTTATAACAGATCCAAGAGAAAAAAAATTACACTGTGCAGAAGATCGTGGCATTATGTTAAAAGGTGTTTTATATACACTCACGGACAATAAAATTTGCGCACCTAGAAGAAAACATGCTACAACCGCGAAACTTTGCAAATGGCTAGAGTGCGTGCTGGTATGCAAATGATCCACGTTTGGTGCGATTGGGCATGGCCGCACATTCTGCGGTGGCGCTACAAGCACGAACCGACAGCCTGCGTGTAGTCGATGCCCCATGAAAGCGAAAAGCACCGGCCAACGCAAGCAAGAGTACAGAGTCACAAGAATGCCGGGTAGATGCCAGAGACGTCGATTTACGCAACTTACGGACTTTGAGAGAGGCCTGATCATCGGGCTGAAAACCGCAGGGTGGTCGGTATGCCGTATAGACCGTCACGTGGATCGTTCTGACCATACAGTCTGTGTTGGGAGCAGTGGACACGTGAGGGCACTTCCACACTGGGAACGGCTTCGGACAGACCAGGAAAACCACCGATAGGGAGTATCAACGGATCTTGCGTCAAGCACGTACGGATCCCACGGGACCCGGTCCATTATACAGGCAGATGTAACGGATCCTGCGTGCACACTAACCATTTCCCGACGCCTTGCGGAAGCGAATCTGCGATCCCGCCGGCTCCAGGCCAGAGCGCCAGGCTCCGTGTGCAGTGCTGCCAGGCCAGAGCGACGTGGAACGCCACAGACTGCCGACGTGGAACGCCACAGACTGGCAACGTGTGGTGTTTCGCGATGAGTGCCGCTTCGTTTTGGGGACAGATGATCGTCGTGTCCGGGTGTGGAGGTCCCCGAGTCAACGGCACAATCCTAACCTCGCTATCGAGCGTCACACTTCCCCCACTGCAGGCATTATGGTCTGGGAAGCCATTGCCTACGATAGCCGATCAGCTCTAGTAGTGGTACGTGGATCATTGACGGGGCCAGCGGTATGTGGGTGAGATCCTACGGCCCCGTGTGGTCCCATTCTTGGCCTGGATTCCAGGTGCGCTATACAAGCAGGATAATGCCTGCCCGCATACGGCGCGGGTTGCCCATGACTGCCTACACCATGTCCAGACACTTCCATGGCCTGCCCGCTCCCCGGACATGTCCCCTATCGAGCATGTGTGGGACCAGTAGAAACGCCAGATGCCGCCGTGCCGCACTATCCGGGATTCGGAGCACACCATCCAACACGTGTGGGCCAGTCTGCCGCAGGATAACATCAGGCGTCTGTTCGCCTCCATGCCGGACCGTATTGCATCATGTATCGCCGCACGAGGCGGTGCCGACGCGCTATTGAAGATGACCGGACTGCGTGCCACAGATACCTCTGTAATTATCCTGCAGCTCTGTTTTTGCCATCAAGCATAACGTAAAGTTTCTTTCGTACTGAAATCTTGTTCTTACGTTATGTCTATATCATTAGGTATGAATACGATGGAACACTTCCTTAATTAAACCTTAACGGCCAGACGAAACATAAGACAAAGTCAACTTACGTTAATTGACTTAATCCACCACTATTTCATCAGCACAACATCGCACTTCACATTTTACTTAACAAATCAGTATCCACCACACATCCAACACCCCACACGAGCAACTGGTGTATCGTAGTTTTTATCTATCGTTCTTATCTCATACAGTCATACGTCACGTTCACTCTGACCTCAATTGTGTTGCCAACAGTATTCGTTTGAGAGAGAAGATGTCACGTTATGTTGTGAAGTATAACTGAGAACAAACTCAAAATTTACATAGGGAAAGAAACTAAAAAGGAAAGTTAATTTAGAATATACGTCACACATGTGTATCATTCATCTGTATCATTACGTCAATAAAATTTCTGTTCAATCCAATGCATTCTTCTTGGTGCGCAAATTTCATTGTCCGTAAGTGTACATTGCAAGAGTACATAATTCTTAATTGTCACTCATTTATTACTGATTTACTTAAGTTCATTATTTTCGTATAAATTGGAAAAAGTCATTAGACAATGTCACACTGTAGTTAAATGTTTTGTGTGTGTGTGATCATTAGATATTTCAAAGAGGCTGACCTTAACTCTCGAAAAGAATAAAATTTGCATGATATGGTAAACTTTGGCGTAAGTGCTTTGTAGCACTTTGTAATGGTATAAACCTAGCGCAATAACTTTAATAACAACGTGTACATTTGTATTTTATGAAATGAAGTACCCGTAACTTAGGTTTTACGAAAAATACCTGTACAAGTCCCACAGAATTTCAGTTATTAAAACGCCAATAAAACCTGGTTAATGCGTAATATGGAATTTAAAGATTTCAGTAATTGAAAGCTAATAAGATTTTCGCAAAAGGGCCTCAAAGATATTTTTACGGGGGAGGAGGCAAGTTTTCCTTTCCGTCACTGTAAAGACATGTATAAAAATGACGACAGGGATGGGTTCCATTTTCTCCGTTTGTATAAGTGCGTGACGATAACTAATCTTTTTACGAACACAATTATGCTTCACAGCACAGTTAATAGCTGTATTAGAAAGACCGGATTGTTTTTATCAAGGAAAACTGAATATTTCTGAATTTTGTCAGTGTCATTTTGTTATTGAAGAATGGGATGCGTCTGAATTGACGGTGAAATAAAGCAAAACAATACCAGGAACCCACTTGATTCCGTTGCTTGTTGACCTCACTTGAGCAGTGATTTCGGTTGAGAGTTCCGAATGAGGCATACATACTTGTGCATGTTTTTCATTGCATCCGGTTCCCTTCTCATTCGTGGACGTCGACAAACATAAATTAAAAGTGAAGGAAGAAACGCAAACGGTCGTTTTACAAATCAGCTTTTTTATAACATTGAAATGTCAGGTAATGTACTTTCAAGCATTCAAACGTAAGGTAGAAAATACATATGATCAAAAACTAATTTTTATGTACGAAGCGGAAAAATAAAATATTGAAAGTTATAAAGTAATGGTAAAGAAAGGTTTTGTGTCGAAAATTCTTGTTATGGAGAACTAAATTCTGTGCGGTGATGCAAAATTTAAATTACAGTTTTACAGAGAGCAGGACCAAGGAGGTTAGAAGCAGGACTGCTTTTCAGTTTTTGTGCAGTTAGTTTGCGTAAAAAGGCACCTACAATTTACGAAGTACCTGTTAAAGAAAAGATTACTTCTGCTATGGTTAAACGGAATTCATCTCTCATTGAGAAAGTAGCAAATAAGTTCAGCTTGCGACTTTATAATGAGGACTAAATACAGTACACGAAAGTATGTCCTGCCATTGTTTTCGGTCTTACCAAAAGCCCTTTTGACATCTATACGAACGCAGACGTACTGCTGATTTTGGACTCAAGTTTCCCAAAATCGCTCCTGCTGATTTTGGACTCAAGTTTCTCATGCGTTATACTCATATGTTACGCGCTAACACAGGCACCATTTTTTCCAGGTTGTCCACTAGCATCACCTAGTCCTTGTTTCAGAACACAGACGCCATCCCCTTTGTTGCAGAATTTTTGAGCTCGAAAGTTTTTAGGGGCAAGCGGGGTGCTGCGTCTCCATTCTTTGGACTCAGGATCATACAGATACATCCACGTTTCATCCATAGTTACCAATACTCCAAGAAACTACCCGAATCCTGCTGAAAATGCCGCAACATTGGCTTAACTGCTGCGATCCGATGGCTCTTCTGATCCACAGTAAGGCATTTCGGCACCCATTTGGTCGAGAGCTTTCTCAGCTCAGCACCTCGTGGATGACGACTCCTACACTTTCATGGGACATTCCCAGAATCTCCACTATCTTTCCTGCAGAGATTCTTCAACCTTCCAAAATCATGTGAACAACATCCATATTTTGTTGGATGGTGACCACGGCTGACCTTCCTCCACAGTCCTAAAATGTACAAAGACATTTCAAAAATAAGCCAAACTGGTTGAAAAATAGGCGAAATATGACTTTCTAAACTGACGCAGAAAACGCGATACTCTAAATCGCACGAAAATACAAATATCCAAAATTTTCATCCGTGCCCAATTTTGGACAAACAATTTTTGATGTTATCTCATAAGTTTCTACACATAAAAAATTGGAAAAATATCTGAGATGTGAGAGGGCATGACACCAGGTATTTTGGCATGAGCCCTGTCTTAAATTTAGCAACCCAGTTTTTAACTGTGAAATAGGAAGGACACTGATCAACCAGTCTCCGACATTTCACTATGGATTTATTTTGCTGTCTTTCCTTTCAGGAGCATAATTACTGCTCTTCTCTCGTTCGCTGTGAACTCTACTTGAGAGGACGCCATCTTTACTTTAAACCGGAAAATAAAATGGTTATTCATGTCACAATGGGGTCAAAATTGGTCACAAATATTGCAAGATTTATACTTTCATTAGAGATATGTTCCCTTTGTCGAAAAAAAGGTGTGAAAGTCTAGACTCATCAGCATTTTCCTCATATCTAGTTTTCTCCAGCGTCGTGTAGCGGCACAGGAAATAGCACACATTGCTACCAGTCTTTCTCAGAATGTGTGTGTGTTTACTGTATGAGAACTCAAAATGATACCTTTGATGTTTACCAAAGCTGATTAACGATGTGACGGTCTTATTTCAAAGATTCTTAGGAGTGAATAGCATTATTCAAGGCAAATTATTTCGAAAATTTACCCTCTTTGCCAATGAAAACGAAGCACCCAGAAGAAATCCTCCAATCGAGATGAAAATTGGTATGTGAAATGCACATGTATAGGAAAGGAAATTATCGCAATTCCAGAGCAGTTGAGCTATTTATTCGGATGAAACAGCTACACAAGTGGAACAAGTCAGTGCGTTGTAGCGCCACCTCTGGCTCGGATACAAGCGGTTACCCGGCGTGTCATAGATACATACCGTTCACGGATAGTGTCCCGAGGTATAGCATGCCAGATAGTGTCCAAACTGCGGGCCATTTCGCCGACATTCCGGGATGGGCGTAGGTGGCGTCCCATTATGTCCCAAACATGTTCGATCGGTGAGAGATCGGGCTGGTCCTGAAGGGGTGTACACATTACGGAGGCAGGCCTGGGGATCTGTGCCGTGGGCGCTCCGACCCAAACAAATGTCTGGCGATACATACGGTGACTTGACCAACCGGCTTCTCTCAGCCCAATATACGTCCTCTCTCAAACTCGCTCAACTGCTGGTATTGCGCTCAGATCCGACGTTGAGGCATTCTCACAGTTCGTGGGGGTTAATGCAACCGCGATTCGCTGTCACAATTGCTCCTGCGTGCGAGCTTTGCTCTTGATATACCCTCTTCAATGCGCGGTTCCCAAGCGCTGTTGTTGGCCCCTTTATAGTTATTGGTTTTTATTTTTTAATCATTTGCATATTCAGCCCTGAGGTACTTGCACGCGGAGTTTCATCAAGATCGAACGACTTTCTCGGGGTGCTTCGTTTTTGTTTTTTGTTTTTCAAAAAACAAAAAAACAAAAGTTTAAGATTTGTTTATTCACTCAGATCCTGTTTCAGCAAAAGATTTCCACACCCTACTTGTGCAAAAATAATAAAAAAAATTGGCATGACTAGATATTTTTATCACTCTTTGACATACACCAAAGTAACAAATTATTAGGAAAACCCAATATCAATCAGATGCATGCCATCTTCATTTACGTACGCAACTATGGCGTTGAGATGACTCTATAAACAGCTCACTACAAAGGATTCAGACATGTACGAAGCGTATTATTTTTATTTATTTTTTTGATTGGAGGTTTAACGACCACCGTGAGCAACTCAATGGGCTATAAGCAGTCACCCGTCCCTAATTTAGGGTCACTGGTTCCAGGGAAGGGAGAGAGCCAGTGCCGTAAGACAAACAACATCCATGCCTGACCGGGATTCGAGCCCGGACCCCTTACGGACGAATGATCAGAGGCCAGCGCCTTAGACCACTGCAACACCGGGGCGGCAATACGTACGAAGCGTAGATAGGGGCAATATGGGAAAGATTCGTGTTTTAACTGACTTTGAAAGAAGCATTATAGGTGGGCAAGTATCTCAGAAACGACAAACCTACGCTATGCAAGAACAATGAACAACTGTATCAAGATGTGCAAGGAGTGGTGCACAAACAACAAAACAAGCAGTTAGCGGTCTTCCTATGAGCAGAAACGACTGCTACATATTCGAGGGCAACGGCGGCAAGAGAAGATTGTACGAGGTAACAGATGCTCTCCATTGATTGAAGTAACCGCACAATGCAACGGCAGTAACGAGAAAAGAATTTAAGCATAAACTGTCTGCCGCACGTTACCGCAAATAGGCTATAACAGCATATGACCCCGTTTTGTACCACTAGTCTCTGCTAAAAGCCGACAAATTCGTCTACAGTAAGTACGGGAGCACCAAAACTGGACCATTAACCCTTTAAGTGGCCGATAAACTTGGACCAAATGGTCTCCTAAACAGAATTATTCACACAGCAGCCGGTTTTTACGAAAACCGCGGTAAATCCATTCACTACCTCTTTTCATCTCAGCAGCAACTGCCATAAACAATTCACCGATGAAAAGAAAGCGCTTTCTTCCGGTCCTTTATTTTCTAAGACATGATGGGGAAGGACTAGTTTCCTTGACATATAAACATGCCACTGGGTAGACGCAAATGACTCAAATGTCTTCCCTCTCTTTCATGGGTTCTCGTGACCCCACTATCAGATTGCATGGACTGGTACGTCGGTGCCGTGTTTGACGCCACACACGACAGCGTTGGAAATCTTGGATTTCGCGTGACGTTACTAAAGGAGGGAACACATATCTCTAATTAGTGTCTATAATCTCCCTAAGTGACAACTCTGAATAACAGAGCTAAGAACGCTTTTTTTTAATGAGCATATGAGCAGGTTCACTCGTTCCAGCCGCGTTTGGCCCACTTTTTAGACACTGATTATATTCTTTCGATCTGATTTCAGCCGATTTTGCTGATCCCAAGTTAATTCGTTCCAGCCGGTTTAAGGGTTAAGGACTAAAAAAGATTGGTCTGCTGGTACAAATTCGTCTACAGTAGGTAAGGGAGCACCAAAACTGGACCCTTAAGGACTGAAAAAATTTTTGTCTCCTCGTTTTCAGCTACTACAGGCCAATGGACATGGCAGAATATGGCGTCAACAGAATAAATTAATGGATCCCAGCTGATAGAGGATTGAGGTCAGTTTTAATGGCGAGCGTTGGGTTCGATAATAACTATGGAGCAGCATTTGGATGCCATGACGTATCTTAATATCATCGCGGACCAGGTATGCTTACGAGTGCGCATGGTGTTTCCTGATGGACAGGGCTAATTTCCAGAAGGCTAATGCGCCATGCCACAAGGCTCGGATCGTCACAGTGGTTCCAGGAGTACGACAGTGACTTCAAAGTGCTAAAATGGTTTCCACAGTGCCTAGATCTTAACCCAACTGAACACCTATGGGATGAGATTGCCATTCGTATCGGAGATTCTTTTCTAACGAACATTTGGCAATTGCGGACGCCATCACACCCACTTTGCAGAACATACCTGTAGAACGATAACAGCAGCTCGTTGAATCCATGCCACATCGAATCGAGGCAATTTCTAAGACCAAGGACAGCCCAACATATTACTACGTAGGCGTTCCTAATAAATCTTCTACTTCAGTGTAATCCAGTAGAACATTCTAGAAAAGTTATTAAAATATTTCATGATTTTCAAGAAACAGCGGAGAATATAAACATATAGAAATATTTTAAAAGTAAGCAGCCTATAACAAAGAACAAAGTACCAAGTGATACCCATGGGGAGGGCTTGAGCCCTAAGGCCACCTCTACTGGGAGCCCCACTGGCCAGCAATAATTACCCTGTTTACCATGTTCATTTCCTCAAAAAGTCATTCTCGTGAGCAAGATCGCGTTAACACCTGGGACAGGAGTATTTCACGCCTCAAAAGTGAAAATTACTTCCTAAAGGAAAATCGGGACGTATTTTTACTGCTCCAAAAAAAAAAAAAAAAAAAAAAATGATCCATCCTGATTTAAAAGCCGACCTCAAGGTTCTTATTTTAAATTATTATCATTACTAGTATTTTTCCCCTCCACTGTTCAACACCGCAGTTGCGCTACCAAGAACGTAATTCCTCCCCCGTTCCCCACTCCCGCTTTGCCTCTCTTCTCTGCTCGCATATCTCGGGCTGCGGGAAAACACCACCCTCAAAAGGCCCAAGGCAGGTGTGGAAAAAATACGTTATCTACATCACAACTTGGGAGGAGGAAGTCTAGTAACCTTGAGCTCAGCTGCCGTGCAGGGCAAACGACAGAGCTACAAAAGGGCCGTAGGGTACGTATGCATGCAACCCCGAACGAAATAGGGGGAAGGCAGCATTTTTTTCGAGAATTCAGAAGGCTTGTGGATAGTGTTGTCGAAAAAGAAATAGCCGTTCGGCATCTTAGAAAGATTGGGGGGGGGGGGGGGGGCTTGCAGACACCAGTTATTTACAACTTTTTTTTTTTTTTTTTTTTATTGTACTTAAATCAAAGTAAAATCTACTGATGGCACTCCGTTTTATCCATTAATAGAAAAATGTGAATATGCCATAGATTTTAGTTCTCAGTGCACTGATAAGTGATTTCTAGCAAATAAACAGAACTGAACGGGACTGTATATTTTATTAAAAATATGAGAAACATAATTTTCAATTACAACCTGTTGCAATACTAAAATGGATGTGTAGGAAGAATTGTACGTACACATATTACAAAATGTTCATCTGTGCCGCAGATGTAAGGATTCATGTTTTTAATTTTAGGAATTATTACTCTATTTTAAATTTTACTATTCTTATTAAAATAACTGCATTTTAGTTAACGCTCTGCGAAACTATAGTCGATGTTAATAAAACATTTAACTGTGCATAAACGTTGAGAATTTATTCTAAATCAACATCACAAGTGTGTAAGTCTTGAATTATGTATAATAGACTTTTTATTGTAATACATATATTTCTAATTGAATTAAAAAAATGTTTTTTAAAAGTGAGAATTTTCAAGACAGTCGTTTGCAAACTAAGAAGGAGAGGGGGGGGGGTGCTGCTGCTGCTACTTCTAAAAATCACAAAATATTTCGTGAAAATCATGTGAGAAGTTTTTTACTCCCTGACCAAAAACTTACCGCGACGACTGCTCGTGAATGGTATTATTATTGTATCATGCCTCCACGAAAACCATGTGATGCAATTTCATTCTCTCTCCAAGAAACCAAAAGAATTTTTTCAGGTTTACTGAAGAATTAAACTACGCTGTAACTTACGAATTAACAGGGATCATTTTTCCTGCTGTTCGGTATAATTAGTAGTCTGTTTTAATGATCAGATCATATGTAGAGGATTTTAGGAAGGGAGTGTCTGACCCCAGGTCTTAAACAACCCTTAGAAATAGGAAGCTAGGAGATTTGGGCTAGAGTGCCCGATAGGAAAGTGACACGGAAGCGAAGTAGAAAGGGGAGTAAGACGCCCTTATTTATTACCGGGGGCCAGTACCCGGGGTCAGACGGCTTAACGTGCCCATCCGACGCACGGCGGATATTTAGTGGATCGAGCGTTCGTACTTGTCTGGGATCGAACCTGAGGTCTTCTCTATGGCAGTCATGAACGTTGTCCACTAGGCCACCCGCGGCCCTAACTGTTTTAGTTTACGTTTTAGTTCTGTTTAATTTTTATCTCTGGTAAAAATATACTGGTTTTGAAAATACGGTAAAGATGATTTTGTTCGTTAAAATATTTCAAAGTGGGGTTTTCGTATAACTTAACCAAAAAATTTTAAACCATTTAGAAATTAACACTTTATATGAAGTCCTACATTAAAAAAAATTGCAACATTCGGGAAATAACTTATGTCGCATATGTCATTCCTTTGTATTGAGGAAAACACTTGTAACAGTTTTCAGCCTTTGTTTTTAACTTCGTCATCGTCGTGCCATTCTATGAGTTGCTGTCAGGAAGTGTTAGGGGAAAACCAGGTTCTGTTACATAAAAACTTGTTTCAAGAGCTGAACTTTTTCTCCCAAAAATTTTCGCTCTTTAACACGAGTGTAAATAGACATAGACTTGCTTCTGAAACGCAATCTGCATTAAAAAAAAAAAAGAAATAAAAGACGGAAAAATCTGTGTCGCATAATACAGAGGAAGGGAAATCTTTCCTTGTCACGCGGTGTTTTTCCTTTGTTTTGTTCGCCCTTAATAGAAATTTATCGGATTTCAAGTGAGACAGCCGATTATCTTCTACTTTTTATTTTTTATTGCCGACTCAAGAGTTTCCTGGTATTAAAGATGTAATCATTTTAGAACTCGATGAACTTCATCTAAATCGCGCCACAAATTCTTGTAAACAGGAATGAATGTGATGGAGAGGATTTACAAATGAAGTAAACACATCTCACATGTACTACGATGCACTTCGTTGAGACGCACACTTCCGCTTTTCTTCAAATACATGTATATGTGTCCCTTCCGAGCACGAGACTCTTCTACAGCAGCAGAAAAATTTCATCTGGACTTATGATTTGCAGAACTGCATCGAAAATTTGATATCTTCTTGCACACAGAGCTTGCTTTCAGAAAACAAAAGAAAGAAAGAGGTGAACTTTTAAACAGAATTCAAACGGATTCTTGAGTTGGGGGTTTTTTTTTTTTCTTTCAATAACTTTTTTAAAGATGCACAGTCATGTTTCGGCATGCTGTGTCCTGATTTACGAAACTCCAGTTTTACCGTTCTCTGTATATACGCCTTCAATTTGAGGTACCAAAGGGTGCTTGCTATGCAGCCGGTTCGGTCCGGTTCACGAGAGCCATTTGTCAGGTTCGAAGTTCGGATAAAAAGCACGCTGGCAGAAACTTGCCAGTTCAGTGTGTTTTATATATTTTATTCTCCTCCTCTTTCTCATTTTTTTTTTTTTTTGTCGGTTTCATCGGGACATAATATTCTGCTCTGGGAAGCCAGGGGACTTAGTCTGAGCAAGGATTTTGACAAAAGGGGTGTCCAGAAAATATTGTCTTTGATTTCAGCACACACACACACACACACACACCGATTCATCGCCTTCGTATATTTGATAGATACTGACTGGCCAAATTATTATGGACTGGACACTTTGCTGGGTCTCCTTGGTCGGGGATTACAGCTAGAGCTTGACGCGTCTTGCGTTTGAGACAATTCGAGATGGAGATTTTAAATTTCCAAGATGACTTTTAAAGAAAAGAAGCAACTCTTAGGGATAGCAAGGGCCGCTGATCTGATCTTAGGGATAGCAAGATACCACGTTAGTACTTTGTTGTCCATCTACCAGCTTGTCCGCCTGTTTTTGACAAATATCTCGGCTCTAAAAAGCCGTTTGAGACAAATTAGAATTTTTTTGTATGACACTTTTTTTTTTTTTTTTTTTTTTTTTTTTTGGAGGTTTAACGACCACCGTGAGCAACTCAATGGGCTATAAGCAGTCGCCCGTCCCTAATTTAGGGTCACTGGTTCCAGGGAAGGGAGAGAGCCAGTGCCGTAAGACAAACAACATCCATGCCTGACCGGGATTCGAACCCGGACCCCTTACGGACGAATGATCAGAGGCCAGCGCCTTAGACCACTGCGCCACCGGGGCGGCCTTTGTATGACTTTTAAGGACGGGACGTAAATGTTTGCGTTTTGTGTTCTGCCCGTTCTCCTGCACGTCCGCCTGTCTTATGTTTTAGATGAATACCTCGGGAGTAGTTTGAAAACTTCTAGACAGTCTTTAGGGACCTAACATTACTCTCACCCCATCTAAGCACTTTGTCCATTCGTCCGTACCTCTGTTTCTGTCAGTGCAGTTCGATTAACATCTGGGGAACCATTTCAGCGGGAGGTTGTCATGTCCATAAAGAAATGTAATAATCAAATAAGCTTTTTTTTTTTTACAGAAAAATTTTGAGTCTCTCTGGATTTTTTTTTTCATTTCATACAATACTTCATAACCTTCAATCTCAGAGTCATCATTATTAATTTAAGGATGGGTCCAGATCTGTTGGAACCCCCATGTCCGTGCGGCACCCTATATTTCATAAGGTTTACACCCACAGAAAAGGTTTAGACGCAACTACCTATGTCACATGTAATTGTTCTACTGCGTATCAGAAACGAAGTTACATTACATTTATCCTAGGGGCTCAGACACGACAGAGAACAGGGAAATACGAGTGCCGGATTAAGATCAGATGATCATATGTAGATGATTTTAGGAAGGGAGTTTCTGACCATAGGTCTTAAACAACCCTGAGAAATAGGAAACTAGGAGATTTGGGCTAGGGCGCCCGATAGGAAAGTGACACGGAAGCGAAGTAGAAAGAGGGAGGAAGACTCCCTTATTTATCACCGGGGGGCCAGTACCCGGGTGCCGAATTAAGAGTGTGAGTCCACACGGTTGGGAGTGCCAGACTATGACGTCACAACGATCACTTCCGGGAAGAGAGAACAAGTGCCGGGCGGGCGGAAGTAACAGATGACCTTATGTGTAAGGGGCGTCTAATACCTGGTGCCGACGGATTAGCGCACCATTCGAAGCACGCCGAGTGTTCCATGGTTTAGATTTAGAGCAACTCAACCAGCATGGGATCGATTGCGCTCCCATCTGGTCGGAGGGCAGTTGCTCTAACCACTAAGCTACTCGCGGCCACTGGAGACTTATCCTGTAGAAAAAGATTCAAACCAAGTCAATATTAGTTTTCCCAAATAGTTGGCACAGTTTGCTTTAGATTTCGATGAAATTTGAGTATTTTGTTAGAGACTGTTACCAAAGGAGGCAAACTTGTTGAAAATGAATAAAATCGACAGTTTACTTGGTCATTAGTCGGAATTTGCAGTATATTAATTAAAAGAACTTTAAGATGTTCGCGTTACTATTGATAAATGAACTAGCGTGTCCGTGCGTGTTTAATAATCAATACATAGCCTGATTGGCGTTCCTGGAGATATTTAACATTCAGCATATGGACAGCAGTTAAATTTTTTACTAAAATCAACAAACGTATCTTGAACACACCTCCAAACTGCATTCAGCACCAGAGTGTGCGAACAGTACTTATGTTGCGGTCAGTACGAACCAGTTGTTATCAGTTTAGCATATTACCCCTGACGGTACCTACCCTACGAATAATATTGGGTACTCACAACCGCTTTCCAACCAGATGTTCACGGAATCAATCCCAGGCATGTTGTGTTGTTATGAACCTTAAAATATCCGACGTGCGTTGGATGGGCATTAGACATCGGACCCAATGTACAAGACGTCGGACCCAATGCACTGGACCCCCGTTAGAAAATTAGGTAGTCTGTTCCTCTCCCCACCAGCTTCTCTCTCCCTGATTCACTGAGAAAAAAAGTTTGTTCGAAACAACAAATAGTTTTGTTGAGCTGTTTTGTCGATTTATTATGTTGCTTTAGCCAAACTCCGTCGGAATTGTTTTGTTGGAAACACAAAATTATTTCGTTGGCTATATTTTGTTAATTCAACTAAACGTTTTATCACGATAAACAATACATATTTGTTAGATCAAACAAATTCCCAAAAATCGACCTAGTCATTTTGTTAAATGAACAAAACGTTTTGTCATAACAATAAATTTTGTTGAATCAACAATAATTTTCAGCAAAATACATTTGTAAATTCAACAAACATTTTTGTTGACTGCATATCGACAAGATTTTTTGGTTGATTCAACAATTTTTTGCTGAATTAACAAAACGTTTTTCTCAGTCTTTGCTTCTGTCACGTCATGTGACGTCTCTGAGTGAGACTCGCACTAATCATCTCGCATTTTTTTTTCTACTTACAATCATATCGCGAGCCTCTACACTAAAAAAGAAAAATTCTGAAATTCACGAGCAATTTTCCGTGACTTTTGTCGCGCATTAACGAATCATATTTCTGACACACTCTTTTCCGTAAAATGACGAAACAAAAACCTGAATTTCACGGATTTTTTGTACGCCAGGAAAATTTTGAATTTTCAGAAACCTTTCCGCAATTCCTTTCGCATATTGACGGGGAAAATTCTGTTCTTACTTCTTCCGTATCCATATGACGAAAAATTTCCGCTAATAGGAGCGATTCGGGGGAATATACTTAAGGTTTGATAAACTATTAAATTTCTATCGTTCGTCGGAGAACCTGATTTTGAAGTTCTGTAAAGTAATCGGATATTGTGGATAGCATATCGCATGGTATTAAGGATATTGTGGCAACGGATATTCCTTCCCCTCTACCCCATTTTGTGCACCAGCTACTGTATATTGTATTATTGTAAGAAATCGGGTATTTAAAATTATTGTACAGGTGATTGTATGATGTCTATGTATCAGTCTGTGGACCTCTTAAAACAAAAGCTATTATAGCTATCAAAAGTGAATTTTATATTTAGGAGTTTTGTTAAATAATACTAAAAAGCAGTACGTTTGCCCTCTTATTAAAGATAATTGAAAGTCATAGTCAGTTTAATAAGATCTCAAGTTCCAAAACGTTCTGTTGCTTCGAAAAATCACGAATGCAAAAACAATTTGTAATAAGACCTATTTCAGAAAAAGTTATTTATTCAGAAAACTAATAAGCTCATACAGAAAATAAAATGACTAATGCACCTGCATTAATAGCACAAAACATTTCATCATCGCACGATTTGAGTTCTACCTTATGTGTGACTGTGCGTTACGCGTCTTCCTGGCTCAGCGGCAACACGCACGGCTGCCGTTGAAGACGAACCTGGTTGAAACCCCACCAAAAGCAAAGCGAAAAGATGCGCAATTTCTGTATAAATACGGAAAAACTAGAAACGGACTTTTCTGAAATAAACGCAATTACTGACTACGGAAAATGTCAACAAATACTGGTTAGAAGAAACGGAAACATTTAGAAACGGAAATTTCGTTTAAAGATGGACACCTGCCGTCAATTTTGCTGCACGTTATTTTCAGTGAGTTTCCGTGAATTCACACCACTGATTTTTTACAATGTTGGTTCCATCTTATATCACTTCCTGTTTCTTCCGCGATACAATAGTCGCTCATAGTAGACTGGGCTTCTAAACCCTAACTTTTGCAGAGGCATCGCGTGCCCATTCAGATTAGATATGCGGTTGAGAGAAAAAAAAAAAAGGCGATCTGCACTACAAAATTGATTTGAACATGCCATTGCATTTTTATGGACGTGTGGAAGTTTTAAGAGTGAATAACGCAGCAGTATTCTTCTCGATTATTCCAATGGGATTAACTGTAGAATAATTTTAACTATCCAGTTCATAAATATGGACAGCATAGAGAGAGGTTCACAGTTTAAAGAAAAAACAAACAGTAGCTATGCGTCACGTGCGCCTTTTACGTGAGAATAATGGATTGTAAAGAAATTTACATTCCGAAGACAGTACATCTAAAAATATTTGCAGATATTAGAGTGAGGCACGAATGATCCATATTTTATGATTTTTAAATACAACCATATAATGCGTGCATAAACTTTAAAAGTAATTATTTGGGAAAATATTTACCCAGGGTGATTCATAATTATTGTCCGTGTTTCAGTGGCATATAATCGGAAAACGGGAAACAGCAAACTAAAACCGCAAACAGAATATGACAGATAACAACTAAAAATTTCATTACCTGTAGAATCGATACATCAAATTGCTAAACCACTTCGACATGCGCGCCTTTCGTGGCACGTAAGATATCCAAGCGATATTCAATTTCCCGCCAAGTGTTCGCCATCATTTGAAACGCTACTGTTGCTATCGCAGCACCAATTCTGATCTTCAGGTCATCGAGGGAGGTCACAGGGGTCTGATAAACGATATTTTTCACGTATCCCCACAGAAGAAATCCAGTGGCGTAATATGGGGTGAGCGCGGAGGCCACGGAATGGGTCCACCACGTCCAACCCAGTAACCAGGGAAATGCAGGTCAAGAAATTCTCGGACAACAGCCCAATGCGGTGGTGCGCCATCATGCTGGAACACTACATTGGGCTGCCGATCTTCCAACAGAGGCAACAGCTACAGCATGTCCAGATAGGTCACCGCTGTCACTGTTTTCTCCACAAAGAAAAAGAGCACCAACATTTCCGAACATGACAAAGCGCACCAGACTTTCACCTTTTGACTATCTCGTTCGACTTCTCGAAATGGCGTGAGGGTTTTCGGAGAAAAAACCACATTGTTTTAAGAGTTTTCGTCATTGACTATACTTCCTCAGAATTTGAGATCCGATACATGAATAAGAACGTACATTGTAAAAAAATTCTGAAATTCACGAGGACGGGAAAAAACTCTGAATTTCACGGATTTTTCGTATGCCAGAAAAACTCTGAATTTTCAGAAACCTTTCCGCAATTTCTTTCTTATATTAACGGTAAATTACCGTTTTCAAGAAGTGTTAACGGAAAATTCTGAATTTTCAGAAACCTTTCCGCAATTCCTTTCGTTAATATACGGAAAACATGCGTTCTCACTTTTTCCGTATCCATATGACGAAACATTTCCAGTAATAGGAGAGATTCAGGGAAATACTTGGTCATTTGATTACCTGTTAACTACGAAGTATTTGATTTTGAAGTTCTGTAGTGAGATCGGATATTGTGAATAGCATATCGCATTAATTTTTGCTACTGTTTCACAGGATATTTCTTCCCCTTTCTCCCATTTTGTGCACTAGATATTATATTTTGGGCTACCGTAAGAAACCGGGTACTTAATTTATTGCACAGGTGATTGTACGATGCCTATGAAGCAGTCTGTGGAGTCCTCAAGACAAAAGCTGTATAGCTATCTAGAGTAAATTTTACAGTTAGAAGTTTTGTGAAATAATATTATAAAACAGTACATTGCACCTTCTCTTAAAGATAATTGAAAGTTATTGTCAGTTGAAAAAAAGATCTCAAACTCCAAATTATTCTGTTGCTTCGAAAAATCACGATAAAAAAATACGTAATTTGTAATTAGACATTGTACAGAAAAAATAAAATTATTAGAAACGTATTCAAAAAAATAACCAGCTCCAATAGAAAATAAAATTGCTAAATCACACGCATTACTGAAAAAAAAAAAACCACCCCATCGCGCAATTAAGTTTTAACTTGAACGTCAGCCTGGTTCTTGAGGCATTCTGGCTCAGTGGTTAAGATGCGCGGCTTCAACCTAAAAGACCCGGCCTCGATCCTCACTACCGACGCAAAATGATTCTCTCGCGTAAGTGCTGAAATATTTAGCGCGTTAGATTTTGCAAAATTTCAGTCTAAATACGGAAAAACTTGGAACAAACTTTTCTGAATTAAAAGGAATTACTGACTACGGAAAATCTGTGAAAATAAGGAAGTTAAAAAAAAAAAAAAAAACAAAAACGAACTTTTGAAAACGGAGATTCCGTTAAAAGAGCGACAGTTACCGGCAACTTTGTTGCACGTTATTTTCAGAAATTTTCCGTGAACTTACAGCACTTATTTTTTAGAGTGCAATGTTTGTTTTATTTCTTCCTTATACTGTCATTCAATTAATTTTACCCTTTTTTTTTACGTTAACCTCTTTAAGCTCGCTTATCACCAGTTTAGCGCAATGAACAAAATATGGCAGTTAAACTACGAGGTTCGACTGTATATAGAATTACCTGAAGGTTTTTTTTTTTTTTTTATAAGGATGTTTTCAAGCTCTTCACGCACTCTAGTGTGACGATATTTTGCATTCGCAATAATATTTTTAGTAACTATCAATAATAGGGCAAAGGCGACTTCGGAATGAAGGGGGGGGGGGGTCCCCACAAACGAAGAGTAAGAACATTATCTCCGTAGGAGTGAATTCAATCGTTTTGCAAAGAAGTAGAAATATCGGAAAGCAGTAAACACTGCGGGCGTGTTAGGCTTGCTGTTTGGTCGAGATTCGAAGTATAGGCTCAGTAATACGAGTACGAAGAGCCAGGAGCGCGCGACGATAGGTATTATAGTTATGGGAAAGTGACTAGAAAAATTCCCCGAAACGCAGAAACCCATCAGAATTCTCAATCTCCAGCAATGAGTTATGAGGACCCATTAATTTGCAGACTCATCCTATGAGGCAGAATCCCAAATAATTTCATGATGGCGGCTCATTTGATTTACGACTCTAGATTCACTCACGTCACGTTTATTAGGAAGTCTGATTCCCTGGATGCGTTTATCATTTTCATCACCGCTAATGCTTCTTCACGATCACATTCACAAAATCTGCATCTGCCAGTTTTGCTGTTTTTTTTTTTTTTCTTTTCTCATAAAACGAAGCAAACGCTAGACGCAACTGCTTTCAAAGGAAATTTCCTCTACGAACGTCGTTATGAATCGTAGCAGCTTTTATTATTTACGCTTTCCAACCGTAGGTTGAAGAACAGTATATACTTCAGATTTGTCCGTCTGTCTGTCTCTCCGCACGATAACTCGCGTAAAAATGGTTCGATTTCGATTAAATTTTAGTATGTGGTAGGGGACAACTGAGGACGAATCCTGTTGAAAATGGGGTCAAAGGTCAGAACACAGGAGCGAGATTTATTCCACAGCCATTATCCTCGTAACTTGAGTAATGATTTCTGGTATGTTGGAAAGCGTATCATAATCAATGCATTGTATGATTTTACTAACTATTTCTTTTTTAACCAGATGTCTTTTATCAGAATTGTTAAGCACTGGAAGAATATTTTGACAGGGACTTGTATCTACCTCACAACGAAAAAACCCTCTTTTAATATCAGTGGCGAGGCGTCACCTTATCGATAGTTTTACCAGAATACTACGGTAGGGAATATAATGTGTAATAAAATACTATTAAAATTGCACTTTATTATCATGGAAAGTTTGGTTGTTTTTTAATCATTAAAATTTACAGTTTCTTTCGTCTGCAGAATTTTGCTTTGATGTTGCTTCTCTCGCAGGCTTTTTTTTGGGGGGGGGGGGGCATCTTTAAGAACAATTTTTCATACTTTTATTTTCATAAACTTTATTTTCCCCTAGAAAAGTACAAAACACAACTAGACAAGCACTTAAACTTATGAAGTTAATAGTCGAATAGTCTGACATAGATGAAGCCAGGGTAACAGAATGTAAACGTATCCCCGTACGCTGTACGCGGATACGTCAGAGTTGTATAAAAATATTTATTTTATACAACTCTGATACATAATATTTATCTTTTGCATTTTATTTTTATACAACTCTGGCGTACAAGTTTTCTGTTTCAATGGTTCTGTACGCAGATGCATTTTTTTTACACGTACGCGGACAGTTTCGAAATTATTAGCAGGTTTCGCAGATAGTTTTTGCTTATAGATTTAAAAAAACTAAGATTTTATTTACAGCAATTAAAACATTTCAAGACTTTACTCAGATTAATATACTTAATTCTATTTTAATTCGAACTTTCAATTATTTTTCACTTTTGAGTTCTTTTGGTTTTCTGGCCTCTAGATTTTATCAAGGCCTGTTTCTCAATATATAGGAACTGTGTCAAAAGTTTCATTTACACAGAAAGAATTTAAATTTTATTACAAGGTTCCTTTTGCCGTTGCCAGTTATTAAATTAAAATAATTTCTTTATGTATTTTGTAAGTCTACTATTTTTGAATTAACTTGTTGAAAATGTTATTTATAATTTTTGAAGGTTCATTAATCGAACTGTTTTTTCTGGATATAAAAACTTTCTTTAATTAGTCTTGTTTTTATGAGGTTCATAATCCAATATTTTAATATTTTGCCACAAAAGTCCATTTCACACATACTGCTGCACATTCAATTGTACTTATTTTGTCCTCATCGGAATCTGTAATGTTCTAATAATTATTTATCGTTTTATTAATTTTTCTTTAAATGATCTTATTCTATTTTTATCGTGGTTCCCGCTTTGCAGCAAGTTTTCTGTTTCAATGGTTGTGTACGCAGATGCATTTTATTTTTATACAACTCTGGATGAAGCACTGTTAATCCTGATTGTTCCAAACAGCTTGAAGATTAAAATAAACAAAACTAATCCGGTAAATAATAATAAAACAGTTGTCCATATGCAGTGGGCAGCTCGTAAAACAAGCGTAAAAAAAGCGCTGAGATCAATGAGGATAAAAATGATTTACAACTTAAAGGATGTGCCCGTATCCTCTTCGGCTACGCGAGCAAGCGCAGTCAACTGAACTTGCAGTGTATCGTAACCACTATCGGAAATGGAAACGCACATACCTGATCTTGTCAATGCGTCCACTATCTGCTCGTTCACAAAGCAGACCGTCGCGCGATATCTTCTTACGGCCAGTACGGAACAAACGACTTCATACGTAATTGGCATGGCATTACTGTTTCTCTTTAAGTAATTTAATTTACGAGGGTCATTTCAAAAGTTTTGCACAATGTGGGTTATCTATTAAAAAACGAATTTATTTCACATCACACATTCACAGGCCTTCGAAGTAATCTACAGATTTCTTTATGACAGCGGCCCAACCTTTGGGCAAGTCTTGTATTCCAGTACGTTGTTGACGCGTCGGATTACTCGGATCACCTCATTAGAAACATCCTGAATCGTACCGAATAGTTTCCCGTGAAGTGGCTTCTTCAGTTTTGGGAACAAGTCATACTCTGGTGTGCTCATGTCAGGACTGTATGGCGCGTAGGGAAGCAGCTCCCATCCATACTTTTCCAGAATGTCTCTTATTGTACTGGCAACATGCGACCTCGCGTTGTCGTGCTGCCCTTCACTCAGATTATGCGGAACCCATTTGGCATCCATTTTTCCCTGCTGTAATTTTTCAGTTTTGATTCTGAAACCGAAGCGGTTGGCATGGTTGTTCATATGCAATATCTTACATGTTTTCCTTCGATCTTCTTCCAAAATGCTGTGACAATAACCACAGAAGTGTCGTCCGTTGCTTCGGATGGCCGGCGGCTTCTTAGGTCGTCTTTGATGCTTTCCCAACCTTGGCGGAACCAAGAAGCCACCGATGACAATGTGCTACGATCCACTATACAAACCCCACAAAATTCACACCAAGTTTTTATAAACTTCAGTAGGGGATTTTCCACGCAAAGTTTCAATTTTAATGTAGGATCGCTGGTCGCTAAACGCGAGGTTTGACCTGACAAACTTTCTCCCTCCGTTTTTAGGTAGAATTTTTCGGAACGGGAACAAATTAGACACCAAACCTAGACACAACTTTGTATACTGGAGTCTGACTCACAACTGGCGCAACAATTGGAGCGATTGCATCATCCTACTGGCAGCGCCTGAGCAGTGTGCGAAACTTTTGAAATGACTTACGTATTTAACTCTCCAGGTGGCAGGAGCTTTGGAAGAGGCAATACAAATTTTTTCACATGTGTAACAGAAGACTCCCATTTCTGTAGTATTCGTCGTCATTAAGATGCGCAAATGTGCGTCCTCGCCCCTATTAGTTTGAAAAAAAAATTCAACGCAATATTGCGTTCTTGTGGCATTTGAACAGGTTTTCGATTAACGTATTATTGCGTTGTTGCCGCTTTGGGCACAGAAACCTCCGAACGTATATATATGTGTGCTTGCAACCTGGAGGTTAAAACTGTTTTCAGTGGTAACACTAGATACCAGCACGTTTCGTCCCTGCTTAATATTTTTCTGATCATACGTCCTAAAGGAAGTTCTTTCGCTACATTCCCCTTTCTGTTGCACTTACCAAACAATTTTCTGATTTTCTATATATTACATTTTTCGTCTTTTACATCACAAAAAAAAGGGGGAAATGTTTATTATTCTCTTTTTTTAGGGAATGGAGATAAACTCACATGAGATTGTGTTTGTATAAGAAATTTTTCCTGAAATCCGATTATATAATTGCTATCTGAATTATATACAGCGTATTTTACTTGTTGTTTTGCAACAGAGAATTAACTTTCATCCCACGTGGTCGGCTCTTTAGCAAGCTTGAAAATTGCATCTTTGTGGAGCCGGAATCTATCCCGCATCAGTTCCAGCATGCTACCGTTACATCATGCTAAGCATTGCAATTCCATGCAGCCGAAGCAAGTTATTTCTTAACCTGAAAAACCTTCCAGACTGCATTAGTCTATGTGCCGCCTTGGTGGCGCAGTGGTCTAAGCGATGGCTTCTGATCATTCGTCCGAGACGGGTCCAGTTTCGAATCCCGGTGAGGCATGGATGCTGGGTTTGTCTTACGGCGCTGGCTCTCTCCTTTCCCTGGAACCAGTGGCCCTAAATTAGGGACGGGCGACTGCTTATAACCCACTGAGTTGCTCACGGTGGTCGTTAAACCTCCAATCAAAAAAAAAATAGTCTATATCATAAAGCAACAGGTTTCCCTGTCTTACTTACGTAACAGAGGTGATCCCTTCATGGTTTTGTGGAGTGTTATAAAGGATATTACATTTTTACTGCGTTTGTTGTTGGCTGTTACCCTGTAGACAGCTCGGACATTGATGGTCCTGAGTGTAAGACAGCGTTTACCAAACTATTCAGAAGATCTGCATGCAAAAGATTTTTCGAGAAATTTCGGCCTAAGAAGCACTATTTACAGGTCATTTTGTCATGATGAATGTCCGTATCCTTGTATATTAGGTCGTTCGGGAAGTACGCGAACACTTTCATTGGCATACATTTCGGAAACCTGAAGTGGCAACTCAAGAGATGTCTGGAGGTTGCGTAGTACGTAGTTTGGGCTATAGTTCATGCCTACAGAACAGCTAGTAAAAGCTGTAATAACGATGGGGTAGCTGAGACGATCAGTGATAGTACAGCGTGTTTTTTTAAAGTTTTCTGTCTAACTGCAATATTCAGAGGGCGTGGCACAAAGTCTTCTGCGGGCAGCAGTAGGTCAAAATGACCTTAAGAAAACAACGGCGCGCAATTAAATGAAAGGATATAATGGAGGCAGAACATCCCCCCAAGATGCTCCAAGATATTGTCGACCGATTTCGACACTCAGACAAAGCCAAACGACACGTCCAAGAGGCCATACAGTAGTCTTGCAGGGTGAGAGTCAATAGCCTTTCCACACAACTGGGTATCCCTCACATAACGGTTTATATCGCGCAGACAGAAGATTTAGGCCTAGGGAGCAAACTAGCCACGTGTGTACCGCAAGCACTAACCATGACAGAAGGAACTTCGCTACAAAATTGAACCGAGTAATCTCGCGTGGTATCGTCGCAATAGTAAGGGTGCTCAAAATGATCCTGTGCTTCGATGAGATTTGGGTGGAATTTTACACTCTGAAGCAACATCAGTCACGGTCCTGGGTTGAACCAAGGCCGTCTAGATAGTAGAAGGCCATGACATCAGATATATGAGTTCCCCCTGTTTGTGACGTCACTCATGTTACACAGCCTGATACTTCGGTATCGTGGTTGACAGTGTTGGAAACCAACCGGAATCCTTGGTTTCAGCTTGACGTCACTAAAAGGGGAAACTCATCTCTCTACTGTCATGGCCTTGTATTTTCTGGAGACATTTACTGAACCAGGTATTTCTGCAGCATCTTTACCCCGTGCAGAGTCGCATGAGCCTAAAATTTTACTGGTCGTTGGCATGGATGTTCGCGGGGTGGCTTTTTAAAAGGCGTATGATGAGAACATCACCGTGATATCGGAGCGGTATAAGTCATTTTTAGAGGAGCATTACTAAACATGGACACTGCGACATCATGTACAGCAACCTGTCTTCGTGCATCACAACGCACTGCTGCACAAGGCCTAGACTGTTCGGCTGTTCATTAAACAGAACGGTTTAGTATGGCTTCCCCACTCATCGTGTTCATCGGGTGTGAACCGCAGGGATTTTAATTACTTTGGCCATTTCAAAAAAAGATGTTTGGTACTGTCTACAACAGCAAACAGGATTTGGATCTCCGAATCACAGACATTTTCAACAGACTTAATATGACACTGGCACTTTTAACGGTGTTCGTGAGCTGCAGAGGGTGAGTCGAAAGTTTTGCAAGAATTGCATAAACGCATGTCCTGCGGCGGGTATGTCACGCGTTTAAACTAGTTCAAGTCGGGCACTGCAGCTAGTCGAAATGGATATAAAGTGGTAGTCGTTACTGTGAACAGCATTGCATATCGTTGTTCTGTCTGTGGTTGGAACGCCTAAAAGATGAACAGCCACTACCGGCTAATTAGGGAACTTTTACTTTACGAGTTTTAACTCTGCCATAACGCTGCTCAAGCAACACTAAACTTTCGTTATGCGAAAGGAGAAGGTTCCGTGGAAAATATCAACGCAACCAGATGGTTCAAGAAATTTCGCTCAGGTGACAGAAACCTCGACGATCAGCCAAGGTCGGGTAGGCTGCGAACCGTAGATTCGGAGGCCGTGCGCCAGGCCATAGAGGCAAATCCGACAACCACGACTCTTATCAGGCGAGCTAGGCATATCCCAGACCACCGTGGTTCGTCACCTTCAGGACCTCGGAAAGGTCTACAGGAGCTTCCGCCTTGTCCCTCACTAACTGACGCCAGCTAGAGCAAACCGTCGAGTGGAAGTGTGCACGAAACTCCTAGAAAACCCGCGCGATGTACGTTTACTCAAGAGAATTGTTACGTGCCATCGATGAAAACTTGGTCTACCTCCGTAATCCAAACACACAACGGCAGTGGTTGAGCCCGGGCCAGCTTCCTGAACCAGTTGCCAAACGTTGGCGCTTCGAGCACAAGGTGACGCTCTGCGTCTGGTGGAATTTTGAGGGGATACTCCATTACGAATCTGTTCCAGACGGTCGGACCATCAACGCCAATCTCTGCTCTGAACAGCCGGAGAGGATGTATGCCGTTTTGGAGGAGAAGTACCCGGCACTGGTGAACAGAAAGCGCGCTCTCCTACAGCGGCCTCATACCGCGCGAACGACCCGGGCAAAACTCCAGAACCCCGAGGGCATAGAACTGATTCCACACCCAGCATATAGTCCGGACCTTGCCCCGTCGGATTATTACTTGTTCCGGTCCATGGCAGACTTCCTTCGCGGGCGGCACTTCAACAACCAGGAAGAGGTGGCAGCTGGAGTGAAGGAGTTCTTCGCCTCGAAGGACAACTGGTACCGCCGCGGAATCGAAGAACTGGCAGACAGATGGGTAAAGACGGTGCAACACGATGACCTATACTTTGAATGCTAGTCAGCTTTCGTCGTAAAGGTACGTATGAAGACATAAAGTGATCCAAACATTGCAAAACTTTCGACTCACCCTCTGTACCTGCAGTTGGGAACGCATTATTGATAACGAGTGGAACTACTAATAATTACCCTCAAATATTGTGATCATTGCTTTCCTAACACAGGAATTATGATAAGTTGAAAGTGTTCACTTACTTCATTGAACGACCTAATATCAGACACTCTTCGGAATGTTAACTTTACTGATGTGCAGGTTTTACTTGTCTCTGACGAGTTTATCACCTCCCCGCTTTTTCACAGCACTCCATCTCATATTAAAACAGTGTTTCAGCAGTCTCAGTGCCAATTTGTCGCGGCCAAACGAACCCATGCGTTTCGCATGTCAATTAGAGCGGCAATATTTCGACAAGACATGATTTACAACACCTAACTAATTGGACACACATAATTCCAGAAGTTCTGCTTCCCAATTAATATTTAATTGAACAACACTGTTAAAATAATCTACCCAAAACTGAGAACCTGAACCTACTCGGTGGTTTTTAAGTACAGTCATATCGCAAACGTGTACATGACATGCTCAAATATAAGTAACCATACTTACTTACAAATAACTGCGTCAAGAAATATAATCTCGTATTACTTCATTTTAGATATAATAGATTTTAAGAGATTGTTTAATAAATGTGTAAAGAGGCACACATAAATAATTAGTACAACAAAGTCACTGATCACAAGTAATTTAATTATGCATAAAATATATTTGTACGTTTTTACATTAACTATATTTATGTCTATCTCATAAATAATATATTGTCCTTTCATCACTATATTTGTCATAAAATTTTATCCAGCATGTGACAACGAGTATATCTATTATCCCAGATGTGCCATCGAATAATATACTTCCAGTTGATTCTATGAATAAATTAGTATGCATAGACTACACGTATTCCAAATTTGGAAGCGAGCCGCGGATGGCTTAGTGGTTAGCGATTAAGACTGCTGATGGAGGGACCCCAGGTTCAAACCTAGCCTGATAGGCTAGAACCTGGGGGCTCTCCGTGATGATGTGAATTTCTATAACGATTTCTGAATATCCGCCATGCATCGGACGAGCAAGTTAAGTGACGGCCTCCGGGTAGGAATCCCGCGGTTAAAGTTCCTATGCCCTCCCCTAATTTCTCCCTGCCTTCTAAGTGAAAAAATCGTACGCTTGTACGGTGGCGCCATCTAGTGTTCTCTCTCTCTCTCTCTCTCTCACACACTATCCTGTCAGAATCGCTAGATTCGCTCTAACTTCCTTCAGTTGAATGAAGTTAGCACACATATATTTGAAATACATGGATTTTTTCGAGTACATATATTTAAAAATGAGTACATATATTTCAAATTAGAAATACCAGATATGCTCACAATTGATTCCCTGTATGTACTCAAAAATGAGTACGCGTCTTTTCCAAATATGAGACAAGTACTTGGAGCTATAAGCCCAGAATGTACTCAAAAACGAGTACATTTTGCTTATTTCTAAGTAACAATTTTTTAAGAGTGAAGGTTTCGTTTTTCTTAACAGTTAATACTGTAAATTAATTCGGCCTTCACGATGCAAAAAGCTTCAACGCTCTCATACTCCGGTATACGGGGACACGATCTGTAGTATTCCGGTTTTACGACACAATAAAATGGCACTGCATCTCTGGTTTGGCAACAACGTTCCTCGTCTTTACTATTAAAAAAATCCTCGACTGGCAATACAGCAGGGTATTTGTGTGGGAGCAGCGCTTCTTAATATATTAACCCTTTCACCAACTTAAATAAAATACCTCGAGGTTAGCAAAACGAGCTGAAATCACCTCTAACGAATATACTCGCTGTTTATTAAGTGGGCTGAACAAGGCTGGAACGTGTGTCAACCAGTGCATCAGAAAGCGTTGCTTTCCCCTTAGCTTTGTTATTCCAAGTGGTCACTAAAGGTAATGATTGACACTAATCCTTTCTGGCTGATTACTTGCTGAAAGCGATGTAGCAATAGTGACGAACTAATTAAGGATAGTGATGTTCGAGACCCAATGGCATGATGTCCAAGTCAGAGGGACTAGCCCTTCCCCTTCATGCCTTGGGGCAGAGAAGGGAGCGCTTATCTGGTTATATTCAAATGGGTCATACAGAAGGAAGCACTGATCACCAGGTTTATTTTCGGTACTGCTGCGATAAGAGGGGGAAACGAATTGGTTTTTCGTAGCTTTTTCAAAACCAGGCTGCTACGTAAACATTTCTCTTTGGGAAGCGCAGAAAATTGCGGGCATCATTTGGATGAGGTACATCGGCCGCTTAAAGGGTTAAGTAAAATACACACAACTAATTGAGTTCATGAATACGTGCGCTACGATCGTTTCGCTATTTCTTAAAGCCGCTTTTGAATTTTCACTGTTGTAGCGCGTGCCTAATTTTGCATCCTTAATAACTTTATTGATTAAATATTTGTCATAAGTTACTCTAGAAAAAAAAGTATTATTGATTTAGAAGTGAAAATCGATTCTTTAAAAGAATTAAAAAATGTGAAAGGCAGATGACACATACATGTTGAGTTTTGAAACATTTATATATCCCAGAAGATTAGAATTGTTCGTAAAGACGCCGAGACTTGTGAAAAGTGAAACCTTCTTTTCTTATGTACCTCTGCTTTTTCAAATGTCCTTTGCAGTTCTGAATAATGAGCCGTATTTCATTGAAGAGAGTTTGATAAAAATCGATGCATTATCAGACAAATTTCAACATTGTTCTTTCACAATTCCACAGCTATTTTCTTAAAGTGATGGTTAAAGTTACGCTAAAGTACTTCACAGCAGCGTTAACGTCTGAGTTCATCTGCCGAATTCCAGTCCTGTTGGAAAGAGTATCACAGTTTTGCAAAACCAATGATGAGATGTTTCCGCTGTATTTCTTATGATTACTGTAAGGGCGAGCGTGCTCATCTCATCATGTGGACACACCCAAAATTATGTTTCCGTGGCGTCCACGTTATACGCCCCCTCACAGCCAATAGAAGTACAAGGTTCGTTCCTAAGAACTTTCCCCAAAACCGATACTGGGTGAATGGACGAAATCCTCCCCTCTTTTCTGTACGTAATAATCTGCGAATCAGGAGGATGGATCGAGACCGCTGAAAAACTCAAAATAGGAATTGCTAATGTCCTAAAATAATACAGGAGGACCTGATAAAACTCAACAAGTTTATTGTAATGTATGTGAAGTTGGAAAGTCAGTCTGTCCGTCGAGTCGTCGCCTTTGGTTGCAGATCAAAACGTCCGTTATCCAGTGAAAAACTCGTAACTCGCCAACGTAAGCTTGACGTCTCTATACTAAAGATATTTTCCTGAACTTGGGAGAGAGTCTTTCCCGTATGAGACAAGACCTGTATCTCCTGTGAACTTCTAATTCCGAGTCGTATCAAACTCAGCTCCAATCTCAGTCTTCGCTGTTTCGGAAAACTATCCCTTTCTAGATATTTCGAGAAAATTCGTGAGAGTCTCTGGCTCTGAGACCTATATCACGGCTAACGCTAACTTCGCAAAATACTTTATCACCGTTCAGTCCTCGATTGAACTACGGAACCCTTATTTGCCCGGGACCGCCCGCTCTCGAACTCTTTTCGAGCTACGCCGACCGGAGAACTTCCTTCTCCGCTCACCGAACACAGACTTACTAACTCTCTCGTGCGCCTCTCTCTCTCTCTCTCTCCTTCTTCTTCTTTCGCCTGCGCCGGGCGTCAGTCATTTCCGCTTCCTTGCCCTCGGGCGTCGAGTTCTCCTCTCTCTCTCTCTCCTTCTGGTGCCTACGTCACGATGACCAGGCAGTT
Organism: Macrothele yani; assembly: GCA_039090855.1. Taxonomy (NCBI): domain Eukaryota; kingdom Metazoa; phylum Arthropoda; class Arachnida; order Araneae; family Macrothelidae; genus Macrothele; species Macrothele yani. The sequence goes on from CM077012.1 coordinate 17,754,419, forward strand.
TTGCTCTTCGCGTTCGTTCGGTCGCGCCCATCCGGCTTACCAACTTTTCGGTCCTTCACTAGATAGTCGGCGCGTTTGATTCACCTCCATTAGCGGCTCTCTTTTGGACAGACTTAACTTACCGCAAAGTACAGAAACGCATCGATTACAATGCACACTGCTACATGTATACAATAAGTAATGGTCAACCTTCTAGACATCTTGGCGTCTGCTCCCCGCGGACAATACTTGGTGGATGTCGTGTGCTTAATGAATGATGGTTATCTTGTTTGAGAAAGGCATCTCCCTTTCCCGAGCTTGTGAATTCCAGGCCTTCTTTGTAACACCCAAATAACTTCGAAAAATGTTCTAGAACTATCTATTGCTTCTTCGTCCACATGGACCACGTGTTAAGTTCTATTAATAATTATATGGATGTTCTCATAAGTACATCTAACACACATTAACTTGATATTATATAAACATAATGTTCTTATCATTAGTCTATTAATGTATGACTTTCCTGATTATACAGGCATAATATGCTCAATGAATAATTTCTTGTGCATAAATAATGTTCCCGCTCTCACAATTACAACAACTTCAATTGATAATTTTCTTGAAGTATTTAAACGTTTTGTTCAAATTGGTAGGACGAATTACGGAATTTATCGTAATGATGAAACGAGAGAGTAGCAACTTCGAGTAACAACTTTTGCTTAGAAGTGCGACATATGTACGCACAAGAATCTGCAGAAGTTTGTAAAGCTTCTCTTTTCAGGTGTTGAAATAAAAATTGGGTTACCGAAAAAAATATGGGGGTGGTGGGCATTCAGAAATATAAAAGATGAAAAAAATGTCAAGTACACGGAAAACTTTGTTTTGCGGAAAACATTTCTATTCGCATAGGGTTTTTGTGACTAACTTCTAATGCATACAGAGGCCAAGAGAAATCGCAAATGTTTTTCTTCCTCTGTTGGATTTGATTAAAAAACAGATACAGGTAGGCTCAGTTCTGATTGAGCCGTCAGTTTGGAACGTAGGACTACGACTTGCAAATCGGAAAGTTGAAATGAGCTACTCGAGTACGGTGTCAAAGCTTTTATTTAATTTGTCATAGTCAACATAGGTCTATGATATGAAAAGATATTATTTATGTTGCAAATAATAATATTTGTGAATAATATTTACAAATAATATTTGTGAATAATAATATTTACAAATAATATTATTTTACAACGGGTATATTTTTATTCAAATGTATTCAGCATTTTTTTACAAATAATGCTGAATACATTGCGAACACAAAGCAGATCGATACACGAATTACCCAAAATGGTGCTGTCTTCTTGGGCTTCTTACATTCCTCATCACTTGCCTCTCGTTTTGATTTTCTCCATTTTTGCTTGCGTTCATTCTGGGAATTCCGCAGCATTGTCGAAAATGTTAACCCGTTCACACGAAAACAATTTTTTTAAATTTTAGTTTAAACCACCGCGATATGTTCTTTATATATTTGAAAAGATCACGTAGAGAGCTTTAAAACGATACCACGTACAGTCGTTTTGCGCTCACGGTTGTCCAGATAAATCGCGATATTGTCAAAAGTGTTCACCGATTCACAAGAAAACAATTTTTTTTAAATGTTTAGTTCAAACCACTGCAAAATGTCTTTCCTATATTTGAATAGGTCTCGTTGAGAACTTTAAAACGATGCCACGCACAGTCGTGTTGCGCTCACGATTGCCGAGATAGATTGAGTCCAAACGCGGCGGCACCCCCAGAAATATGGCAACATATCCCCCGCGCACAGGGAGCGAGGGGGGAGTCGCGCACAGGATGTATTGCGCAGTATACGAATTAGATCCTATGGTGTTCACGAATATGCTAACACGATTAGTGTGCGGCACGTATTTTTAACGCTATAATGAGTTCAATTGGGAGCTGTTTTTGCCACAGGCAGTCGGCCGTAAGTCGCCCCACATTATCCGCGAAGTTAGACGTAGTCCTACGTCAAAAAAGATTGCTTATATCATATTCAGATCATATCATATGTAGAGGATTTTAGGAAGGGAGTGTCTGACCCCAGGTCTTAAACAATCCTTAGAAATAGAAAGGTAGGGGATTTGGGCTAGAGTGCCAGATAGGAAAGTGACACGGAAGTGATGTAGAAAGGGGGAGGAAGACGCCCTTATTTATTATCAGGGGCCCAGTACCCGGGGTCCGACGGCTTAACGTGCCAATCTGACGCACGGCGGATATTTAGTGGTTCGAGCGTTCGTAATTGGTTGGGATCGAACCTGACGTCTCTCCGTGGCAGTCACGAACGCTGACCACTACGCCATCCGTGGCTCATATCGTATTGATAAGATATTTGAGATCACTTACAGAAACCAAAAAAGATTTGTAAATTTCATAATTATATAGCTCATGTCTACAGAGATTTTTTGGTCTTTTATGCTTCGGTCCTTAGCTCTTGCTACTCTATTTCTCAGTTCTGTTGAATTTCCAACTTAATTTCTAATTTTTTATCGAAGCCTTGAAAATTCTGCTTGGATTTAAAGCTCAAGACGGGTATATTTTTATTCTAGATCACAAAACGTATTTATTTTTTGTCACCATTAATTTCCCAGCTGTTTGTTTATATGTTCCCAATGGAATGATAATGGTCTTAAAATAACAAAATTTGGAACTATTGTGTAGATCATCTTTTTTCGTGTAAAATAATCAACTTCACAGGACGAACTTTTGATTCCAAAACGAGCTTTGCACATTGCCTCAGTTGTGGAAAAGAATTCTTATTTGTCAAAAATAAATAAATAAATACCGTTATTCACATTATTTCTCTTGGAAAATTTACGTTAGCGATGAAGAGTTTCTATTGTTCACAAAACGAATAAATTTTGAGATTGAAATACTGGAATTGTTCTTAGAATGTTCGGAATGCAATATTAAGGTCATTCAGTTTTGCTCAAAAGTTCATGGCTTCGAATTATTTTTATTTTTACTGAAAATACTACTTGCATGAATTTATCCTTCGTAACTATTGTTCTGTTTTCGAAGAGAAAAAAGAATACGCTATAAATTCTTTCATCGCAGAGTCATGCACACCATGTCATTTTAACAGAAAAGTCGTTCTGCGTTTTTAGAAATAATAAAAAGTCTACGAGAAACGGAAGTTTAGGCTTTCTTTCGTCTGTAAATTCTGCTCTAGAAGCACCTACTTTTTTGCCGTTAGGAAATGAGAAATATTGCACAATTTTATACCGGGATTCAGTTCTTAGTCTTTAAAAATTGGCACTGATATATTGTAATGGAGGTTTTAAACAATGCTTTGAATTCGAAAAGTAATGAAATCTTGGCTAAATCACTGCTTGACAATGACCTGTCAAACAGTGATGTACCCAGCATTTCATTTCCGGGGGAGGGGAATCCTACCGCACTCTCTTTGTGCATATGCATAACCTAAGTTTCATAAAAATATATATATATAGGTTTATGTATATACACTATACTGACAAAAGTCACCGGACACCACTTCAAAAGCCAATGAACGGATCCGCTGCGTTTTTAAGATGCGCGGTACAGCTGCAAACGGTATAAAAACAATGTATATTAGGACAAAGTCCTCTATAGTACTGTTACACACGTTGTAGTTTATGAGCTCAGAAAAGACAAGTTGATTTCAATGATAATGGAATATTTATATCTGAACCTAAGAATATTTCTACATGTACAATATATTTACATTTAAATGTTGAACGCTCATATAAAGTTATATCCAGTGAAAAATAAAAATCAGCAATGTATATATGAGCAACAATAAAAGGTATAAAAACAAGCCTGCAGCTGACCGCGATCATATCGCACTGTGAGGTTGAGTGAAAATGTCGCGGTGGCAGAGAGCTGACTTTGAGAAAGGAAAGATTGCTGGGTCTTATATTAGTGGGTTGTCCATAAGAGAAACAGAGAGGCCTTTAAACATACCCAAGTCAACTGTTTTGGATGTACTGAATAAGTGGAAGACACATGGCGCGCCTGAAGCAGCAAAACGTACCGGCAGACCAAAGAAAATCAGTAATAGAAGACGTCGAAGCCTCAGAAGAGTCGTTACAGCTAATCGACGGAGTACTGCACAAGACCTCAGTGTACAGGTGAGTAAAAATGCTGGAACCTGAGTATGTACACGTACCATTCGCAGATAACTTCCTTCCATGGGTTACCGTGGTCATGCGGCTGCTCATAAGCCTTTCATCTCCACTCAGAAGGCTATAACTCGTCGTTTAGCATAGTATAAAGAACATTTATCGCGGACCATAGATCAATAGAAACTGGTCCTATGAACTGATGAATCCAGATACACGATCCATAAATCTGGTGGCCGTGCGTGGGTATGGCGGCAGCCGGGGGAACGCTATTTACCACAGCGTACTGTTCCTACGGTCAAGTTTGGAGCTGGCAGTATACTCGTGTGGGGGTGTTTTTCGTGGTATGGTCCCGGCCCATTGGTTATCGTGGGCAAACCTGTTAACCAGCACGTCTACTTCGATATTCTGGACAATTATGCCCTACCAACTCTGTGGCAATACTATGGAAATGAGCCTTGTTGGTACCAGCAGAATAATGCACCGAGCCATAAAGCAAGAACTGTTACGGCGTGGTTTGACGATAATTCCGTATCGTGTGTGGACTAGCCAGCACAGAGCCCTGATCTTAATCCCATAGAGCATCTATGGGGTGAATTAGAGCGCCGCATAAGAAGTTTGGAACCAAGGCCTACTACTAAGCAACAGTTAGCGGCAGCATTATGTACTGAATGGAAGCGAAGTCTGTGATATGCCTAGCTCGCCCGATATGAGTCCTGATGTCGGATTTGCCTCTATACGGCCTGGCGCACGGCCTCCGAATCCACGGTTCGCGGCCTACCCGACTTTGGCTGATCGTCGAGGTTTCTGTCACCTGAGCGAAATTTTTGAACCATCTGGTTGCAGTGCTGTGGTTCACGGAACCTTCCCCTTTCTCATGATAAATGTTTCGTGTTGCTTGAGCAGCGTTATGGCCGAGTTCAAAATCGTAAATCAAAAGTTCCCTTATTAGCCGGTTGTGGCTGTTCATCTTTTAGGCGTCCCAACCGCAGACAGAACGACGACATGCAACGCTGTTCACAGCAACGTCTACCAATTTATGTCCCTTTCGACTGACTGTAGTGCGCGACTTGAACTAGTTTAAACTCGTGACATAACAGCCGCAGTACATGCGAACTTTCGACTCACCCTCTGTAATTCATTTTTGAATTAATTATACTGCTTGCTATGTACTGCAATCATTTTTCGTAGATACAACCATGTACTTTCCGAAATTTACAGCTGAAAAGAGCAGACCTTAACACTGAATGGCTACCACAAAATATAGGGCTCTTAATATTCACTCTGCAGCAAAGAGTAAGAAGATTTTTCCATTAACAAATAAAAGAGTGGGGTAAAAAAAGCATGGCTTTTAGGTTTATTGTGGTTGAATGCTACGTTTTATATGCGACGCATCTCTCAGTAATGCAATGGAAAAGTCCAAAGAATTTTCAAAATAGAATGTTTTCCAGAAGATTCCAAAGAAAGGAAGAGATGACAAAATTCATCGTGTTGTAACACAACAGAAAGAATTCCCTCGGACACTGCGTGCAGCTTTCGTTATAGCTCTGGCCCAAAATGATACTCAAGGAATGAACAGTAAACTCATACGAAATTAAGAAGTTTCTTCAGTCCGTTTATCGGTGTAGCAGCAAAATACATACCAAAGTTAAGCTTTCACAAGCCAAACGGACGGCTTTTTCATGGCAATTAACTTGACTAACTAAACAATGCAAAATAACAGACAAAAGTTTACATATTTCAAATTTGAAATTCCTCAGCTTGACGTATAATGGAAGCTGTTGGGAGAGGAAGCGAAGAACCTCAAGAAAACTAATCTGAGCAATTTTCAAATAAGGCTGTAGTAAACATCGGAAGCGGTGTCGTCGCCTTTATGGCCGTTGCCGAAAACTCTGCTTTTTCGGCCACTACTTTATCGTAATCTTAGAACAGGTGTACATATTGTGGAGACATAAGCGTTTTGTTTTTAGCTGAAAATTAGTAGCTTCAGAATTGTTAATTTTCCTTCATACTTTACCCAGGCTTAGGACTAACAGCGTTTACATTAATAAGAAAACGCTGGAGTGTACAACCCTTTAACCGACTGGAGAGAATTAGCTCAGGGTTAGCAAATTGGGCTGAAATCAGCTCCAAGGAATATATTCGCTGTCTTAAAAAAGGCTGCAAACAAGAGAACCTGTGCATCAGAAAACGCTGCTTTCTCCATTAGCTTTGTTGTTCAAAGAAATTAGTCATTTACGGGTTGACTGAAAATAGTCTTTTCTGAGTGATTACCTACTAAAAGAGCTGTAACAATGGCGAGGACCTTACGAAAGGAGGAAGGAGATATTTCAGTCACTTGTTTCTGCCCAGTGGCATGATGTCCGTGTCAAAGGGACAATCCCTTCCCCATCATGCTTTGGGTCACGGAGAAGAGAATATAGGACTAAAGGAGATATCTTCTCACGAATGACAGGTTTATGGACCATACCACTGAGATGAGTAGCGGAAAGGAATCGTTTTGCCGTAGTTTTCGTAAAACCCACCAGTTTTATGAACATTTCTGTTTGGAAAGTGCAGAAAATTTGGGGCACTATATGGTTCAGGTGCATAGGCCGCGCCGCTAAAAGGGTTAAATTTATTATTATTATTTTTTTTTTGGTTTATTATTTTTTTCGTTTCTTTTTTTTTTTTAATCAAGAACTTTGTGAATTCCTTTTATATCTTTCATGATACTACATTTTTGATAAGTATGATCTGTTACTTGTAAAACAAGCTTATCCAGTGAAGACATTCGGCTGTTACACTTTTTACTCTGTTTTATTCGAGCAATTCCACATTACCGAGTCATTCTGATTCTCCCCCTTTTTATCCTATATCGATAATCATTACATAAAGCATACGGTTAATTTTTTGTTGTCTCAATAACTTCAAATGATTCCACTGCTAAGCATGTGAAACGATGTACACTCAAAAGGAATTGTAACAAGTTAGTAAAATCATGAAATGCATTGATTATAATACGCTTTCCAACATACCAGAAATCATTACTCAAGTTATTAGGATAATGGCTCCTGTGTCCTGACCTTTGACCCCATTTCGATAATATTAAACAAAATTGTTTTGGTTCATTATACCTCCGGAACAACATACTAAAGTTTTGTCGCAATAGAAGCATTTTTAGTCAAGTTATGAGGATAATTAGCTGTGGAATAAATCTCGCTCTTGTGCCCTGACCTATGATCCCATTTCGATGATATTCAACAGAACCGGTTCAGTATACCTGCAGAACAACACGATAAAGTTTTGTCGCAATCGAAGCATTTTTACATAAGTTATGACGCATAAGGGTGATGGAATGGATCCCGCTCCTATGTCCTGACCTTTGACCTCATTTCGCCAATTTTCAATAGGGTTCGTCCCCAGTTGTCCTCTACCACATACTAAAATTTCATTGAAATCGAACCATTTTTACGCGAGTTATCGTGCGGACCGACGGACGGACGGACAGACAGACGGACAAAGCTGGAGAATATACGCTTCTTCAACCTACGGTTGGAAAGCGTAAATAAAACGTCAGTCCAAGTGTTTCGTCAAATTTGTTGATTCATAAACCATATGATGCCTTGCCTTCCTCCAGAAATCGGTGGTGGAGGAACATCACAAAAGGCACGGACATTTGGATTTTTGTCTTTAATTGATGGAGCCCAAAGGAGCAGCCTCTGTTCTATCTCAAATGAGGATGTCAACGTACCAGTAGCAGCTTAAGCTACGGTTTTCAACACTGGCCGCAAACGCGACTAATTCATAAGAAGCATACTGGATTCAGTACAGGATTATAACTTTTCAGCTTCAACGGCTCTATATGAAAGCAGAATAAAGGTGCACCCATGGGATCTCGCCTTTTCAAACATGTTAAACCTCTTTTCCCTACAGAACAATATCTTTAAGGTTGTCTTTGAATGAGTGTTAGGGTTCAACTTCTGCGATAGATGGCGCAAAAATCACTCCTTGAGCGTGGCTTTTACGTCTTGAGTGACTGTCGTAGAAGTTGGCGTCAGCGAATCACTGCCGACCTAACCATATTCAGAATGGAAGCGGATTCTCGTTGGCTCCAGAATGAAACGATCAAATACGCACTATTACGTTTTAACCAACAACATTATTTGGGGTTGGAGCTCAGTAAGAAGGTGGAGTTTCTGCAGCTCAAATTCATGGATTCTCTGCTAATGTACACATTTTCTCTTAAAAGAAAATGAAAGTACAGTAGGGTTTAAGATGATTTATGGAAGACAAGATTCCAATCTCACTTTTGGTCCCATTAAATTATTTCTATTTGGCTTAGATAATTAAAAAAATCAGACAGAAATGAGAGATTTCGTTTCTTCTAGAGAGAAACTCTGCTAAGCTAACTTATCGCGACATCCAGCGCCAAATTGGAATACTTTCGAGTCAGATAAATTGAATTTTAAAAAATATTCTAAGAAATTGTTCGGAATAATAACTGGGGCATATATATTAGCTATAGGTCGTTTTTATTTGTGCTCAAAATTTCAAACACTACTAAGTAATAGTCTTCGAGAAAATGTGTACAAAAGAATTTACATTGCAGATATAGGATAGAATTTCTCTTACATTCATTCAAAGACAGCCTTAAAGGAACTTTTCTAAAACCATCAATCTGGCTGAGATACGTAGACATTTCTTTATGACCCGATGGCAAGAGAAAAACCTAGAAGCCTTCCTCACTAGAGTGAACAGAATTAACAGCTCCATTATGTTCAGTATCGAACTCGAGAGGAATTGATTTTTACTGTTTTAGACGTAATGCTATCCAGATCCAGCGACGGTCAACCTACACCAAATTTTATAGTTTTGTCCCAAAGAGTTGTGATGTATGCCATCATACATCACAACTCTTGGGACAAAACTATAAAATTTGGTGAAAATTTGGTGTGATATATCTAACGTTTCTTTAGAATATGGGTTTCTATGTAAATTTGGTACTTTGTTAAATATTTTCTAACTTAACGCCACAAAGTTCCCCCCGGAAAGCTAGTAAAAGTTGACATCCTGACAGCGGATCAAAGGACAATCAACGTAAATAAAGTTTTCGGAGATAAGAGCTCAGTGTGCAGTGCAGATATAGAGCAGACAGCGGGTGATTCTTGTACGAGCAGATTATATTCGATCAGCAATTCTTGTATGAGCAATGTTGATATCAGCAGATTGTATTGGAAGAGTAATATGTGTCACGCATATTGTGAGACATATTAAATTCTATTCAGCATATTGTGTTACGAACGACTTGTTGATTATCGACTATTGACGTGCTTAGATACGTATAAAGTAGAAGTGAATTTCAGTATGTAGAATTCTGTTGCCACTGAACTCTGACCTTTACATTGAAAGTGGATTCCATGTGTATAGTTAAAATTTTCAGCTTAACAACGAACGAGTTGAAATAATCCGAATTTAGCGAAAAGTTACGTACTTTGAAGTGAAGTCAGAGTTAAACTTCTAAGCGAAGTTAACATAAAGGCCAATTGTACAAACCCAATGATAATTCTTATTTCATAGAGTATGGAATCGCAACTTGCAGAGCCCGTCTACGAAGAGCATATACCCAGTCTGCTCTCATGACGAAGCAGTAAGAGAAATTAAGAGAGTAATGGCACATGGCATATCGGCGAAATACGGTAACGGCAAAATGCCGAGCATATTCAAGAGAGTAAGACGAACCGTAAAGGAACATCCACCAGCAAGAAATTTAGGAAAACGATGGTTCGTGAAAGCTATGACCCAGGATTCTCCTACTGCCTCAAGAACATACTACAAAAATAGGTTACGATGTTGGAATGAGGTCTCCAAGATCCATTAACCACTAATAACAGATAATCACGTTTTTAATTGTTTGTTTTCATAAGCAGTACATTTTCCGCTTTAATTGTACATTGCCACAAGTGTATGCGTTCAGTTTATGTATTATTGGATTTAAGCGATATCTGAAAAGAATTTTTCGCGTTAATCGGGAACTTACTAAACATAATTTAGTCCGCACCGAACTTCCCTTTGCGTTTGAAATATTCGATCTGTGTTCGCGAAATTATGTAAGAACAAATCCTCGAGATTCGCGAGGCTCTACTGTATTAAATAAGGCATGAAGTACATGGTACGCAAGGCTCTAATTACTTGATCTGTGTGTCATGGATTTGATACACAGGAAAGACTTTAGTGCTATCGTACTCCCAACTCCTATCCTTTCACTAAATAAAAGATCCGCGGCACTATGAGACTTCTAAAATAACAGAGTAAAAAGGCTATCAAAGTGATTCATCATGTTGAATCTTAATTACTGACCCAAAAAATCAAACGAACAGTTTATATTCTTGCGATTTTTCATGCGATGCTTAGAAATGAGGTTAATGGTTTAAACCAGAGATTCAGAAACATGGAGAGCTACAATTATTAATGATAAACAAAATATGTATTTAGATTTGACGTGCTCTAATTTATTTATCACAATTTTTAAAAAGCTACGAAGGTCTAAAACTTAAACTTTGCTACTGCATAACTGAAAAGAATTTGAACAGTTAGTATATTTCCATTTTTCTATCAGCAAGACCGTAAGTTATAGATAAAGCATTTTTGTCCCCATTATGCACGCACTTTTCCTTGATTAATAGCAAAAAGTTGATACAAAAAACAAGATATTTTAATTGCTTATTACACTAAAATCATTTTGAAGTATCTACGAAAAATCTAGTACTTTGAGTTATTTATCATAAATAAAGCCTAATAAAAGAAATAATTTCCTAATCATAATTTTAAAACTGTCGCCAGATTGTATGTTTGAAGTTGCACTCTCACAATTATATTACAAAGAATTTTATGTAATATAAAACAGCTCAAATCATTATTTTTCTCCCTCATATAATAACTATTTCCCTTTTAAGGCGCCAAACGTTGAGGGGATTGATCACATCCTGGCTTTAGAAGAACATTTATCTTCAGAATTCCCACACAGTTTGATAATAAGAAAAAAACAATTTTAACAGTCACTTAGGAGTGGAAAACGCATATCAAGGTAAGTCACTTCGTGTTATATTTTGAGTATGCCAAGTGCTTCCAGATATGAAGTGAATGCGGTGTTTTAACCCGGGTTCTGGTTATTTATTCCTGCACAGTCGGTAAACTTAAGTTATCCTGCGGCTATTCTTCCCAGATGTGGGTACTCATAAATGTTGTTAAACTAAAAAAAAAAAAGTTCTACACTCATTTGATTACGTGATTATAGGTTCTTATTAAGCTCATGACAAAAGATGAATGGACCGCCCCGGTGGCGCAATTGTATAAGCGATGGCTTGTGAACAATCGTCTGAGTTGGGTCCGGGTTCGAATCCCGATAAGCCATGGATGTTGTGTTTGTTTTACGGCGCTCGCTCTCTCCTTTCCCTGGAACTAGTGGCCCTAAATTAAGAACGGACGACTGCTTGTAGCCCATTGACTTTATCACGGCGGTCGTTAAACCTTCAATAATAATAAAAAAAAAAAAAAAGATGAATGGAGATGAGCTTTTCCATTGTCCGGCGATGCGTATTCTCGCACAACAAACAGCACTTCACTACACTTTCAGGAGAAATTTAAAAACCGCTGGTTAACACCATGAGACATGAACTGAAAACCTACCGATAGTCCCGAAAACGACCAACGGTCATTCAGTAAAAACTATGGTATTCGAATGGTCTTGAAAGTTTGGAGCTTGGTTCAAATAGTGACTACTAAATTTATAATATATACACTCAACGCAAAAATAAACTACACCGCTAAAATGGAACACAGGGAGGTACATGTCGGAGCGCCATGCGAATTGGTAGGTATGTGTCGACGGTTGGGTTATGTAAGTGATTGTAGGTGTGAACCCATCACGTGATAGGTGAAGGAGATAAAAGAGAAAAAGGGCGCGGCGTAGTTTGGTCGTCCTCATCCGGGCGTGTGAACCACTTCATCGGAGTTATCTCGGTGGCGAAAGCACGTGAAAGGTGTGAGAATGTCTGGGCTACTTCATCGGTAATCTTGCTATCATACGCACACCTTTACCAGAGCCTTGATCATAGGACTACGCACGGTTACTTGGTCTATGCGTCGCAACGGCAGAAATTCACATTCAGTTCACTATGGGACTGAAAATAACTGCTGCTTTACATTTTGGACGTCATTGTCTCGTTTTGGTTGCAGAAAAGCAGAGAAGAGCACACGTGTTTAGTACGCTCGACGCAATGGCTCGACCGCGGTGAAGCCCCGAAGCATGTACTGTATCATAGGAAGACGATTGCCGGTATTTGGTAAAGTCCGCAGCAGGTGTGATTCACTCCTCCTCCTTACACACTGGGTCAAACCATCATAGCGGATAGATATTGTCACGAACCTTACGTTATGCATGAAGAACTGCCCATCAAACAGGTGGCATTAGTCAATCGCCACAAGCCTACATTTCTCCAAGAAAACGCGATGTCCTAGGTCGCACGCCAGACGATCCAGAAGCTGCAGCAGTTGAGGTACGAAATTTTACCTCATTCGCCTTATTTACCTGCTCTGTCCACAACGGTCTATCAGTTCTTCAAGCACCAGGACACCCTACGACAGGGTAAATCGTTTTCCAATCAAACATCAGTTGAAACTGCATTCTACGAGTTTGTCGCATAGCTCGACAGTTTTTTACGACAGTATGCAAAAGCTTGTATTTCGTTGGCAAAAGCGTGTTGTTGCTATAGGCAGTAATTACTTGATTAACGAAGTTTATTTTGTCCTGTATTTTAGGTGTTTGAAGTGTTCATCAATATTCCGACACTTCATTTATAACAACTTAATATTTTGTTTTCAGGTCTTAAAAACATTGCAAAAAGTGGCGTTTCTTTCCTTCTCAAAACATATCTTGTCAGATTTTGAAGATGAGAATCCGTTTTTTTTTTTTTTTTTTTTTTTTTTGGTGTAAATATGACAAGGATGGTAAGTCCGATAAATATCCGAAAACTTGAAAATTTCGTTGTCCTGGAACGGGAATCGAACCCGCGTCTCCCGGATAGCGCTCGAGTATGCTAACCACTACACCACCCAGAACGACCCAAGTCTCAAGTTCCCGATTAATTTGAATACAGCCATCACAGGATTCGCTAGTCGAAACAACCGGCATTCATGTTTAGCTAATCTGGAGGTTAAGAATTATATCCGTGTTTGTCCGGAGCAGATAAATCATGAATGGAATACGGGATTTCACCATGAATCCAGATTCGCTAAACATGAATGCCGGTTGCTTCGACTAGCGAATCCTGTGATGGTTATATTCAAATTAATCGGAAACTTGAGACTGTCTTTCTGGGTGGTGTAGTGGTTAAGCATAATCGGGCGCTATCTGGGAGACGCTGATTCGATTCCCGCTCCAGGACGACGAAATTTTCAAGTTTTAGGATATTATCTGACTTACCATCTTTGTTATATTTACACCAAAAAACGGATTCTCATCTTCAAAATTTTTATTGTATGGTGCAATCCCGTATTCCTTTCATGATATCTTGTCAGTTTTCTATGATCAACATATACTTTCATTAACCTGTATTTCTAGGAACACACACGCACAAATAATGTGAAAGACCCTTACTCTTCAAAAAACTCGCAATGGACAAAAATAGCCCCCATTTTTTTCATCATCTTCTCCAGTCCGGCAACGAAAGGATTAAACACTAATCTATTAATAATCGCATTTCCGAAATATGTTGCATGTACTACAGAACATACACTTCTAGGACCCATTGAGCACATACCTAAAAGACGTGTAAGAATGAAGTTTTGTACTGCATCTTAAAGGAATAAAATCGCCACAATGATTTTATGAATGGCAGCTGGTAGTATTAAACTAGAAAGTGGTTATTATTTGCTCTTTTTTTTTCTTTTTTTAACAATATAATCACTATTTCCCGAAAAAGATCTGTGGGGGCATTGTTTAAAACAATGCATGTACTTTCGTGAAAATTGAGAGGATTAAATTACTGAAAAGATTTCTACGCATACAAGCGGTTGCTCAACAAGTTAAACAACTGCATTTGAATGACCTAGTTAAATGACTGAGCAATTCACATGGGAAACAACACTTTTATCTGAATGTTTCAGATAATGACTCACTATTGGGGATATCTACCTAAGAGTCACGTGGGTGTTAAGAAAAATAACAGAGAACTTGAAATAAATTTCGCCGTGTTAGAAATATTGCATTCGTCAGCTGTGGCATTTACGGGAACAGACAGCCACCCGAGGCGTCGAAGTCGCAAGGCCTCTCCGAGTAACTTTTGAATGTGTCGAACTGGTTCCGCATTGTAGGAAGGGTCAGAAGCCAAATGTTTTCGTAGGTGAGTCCCAAACGAAGTGGACCGTCATTCTTCGGCCGCAGGTCGAGGTAATGAAGGAAGAGGATAATGACCTTGATAACACTGCTACTCAATTGAAAATTCTGGTCTTCTCGGTTCGCCCTAAGGTGCCCAACACCTGTAGAGCTCCTTCCTGATAAGAAACCCGTTTCTGATATTGGTAATACCCGGTACGTATTTGGAGAGCTAGTTTCACTGATCAACAAATTAATAGCGATCGGAGAAAATTCTTAGTTATCGAAAAGAGAAGCTCTTCTTCAAAGCACTACTAATATGGATAACCGCATTCTGTATAAACATGAAAGATTTGAGGGAATCTACTTTCTTTTTTGAATGAATGCTGAATCAGTAATTACAAAAATCTACAGAGGCATATTTAGGAACTAAACAACACAGCGCATTTTTTACCCTTTAACCGACTGAAACAAATTAACTCGGGGTTGACAAAATGAGCCGAAATCAACTCGAATGAATATATTATCCGTCTAAGAAATGGGCCGAATTCACTCAGGGTATGATTAGTGGTCCCAAAGCTCTGCTCATATGAGTTACCTTAAATATTAGGGCATAAAGAAAAAGTTGCTTTCGCCCTTAGATTTGTTATTCAGACCGGTCATTCACAGCCTTATTATTGACACGAATCCTCTCTGGCAAATTAACTAATAAAGGGATGTGGCAATGGAGAGGAATTTAAGGAAGGAGAGAGAAGATGTTTGAGTCACTTATTTGTACCCAGTTGCATGATGTTCGTGTCAGGAGGACTAGCCCTTTCATATATTTTGAGTTATGGAATAGGGAATATAAGACTAGAAGGGAGAGCTTATCTGCGACAGGTTTATTTTTTGTGCTGCGGGAATCACAAGGGGTAATAGCTTTCGTAAAAGCCCATTGCTCATACATGAGACTGAGGAAGAAAAAAAGCTGAACTTCTTAACAGAGTGAAAATCAGAATGCGCAGTGGGAAAGTGTGAATATAACACAGCATGACGAAGATAAAACTGTTCACTGTAATTTATTTATGTAAATATTAAACTGGAGCACATCACAGTACTCACAAATACACTCATCGCAAAAAAAAAAAAAAAATAGTTGCACCCAGAAGGAAGCAACCGGCAGGAATGAAACTTGGTGGGTAGGTTTGACATCGTGAGACATACAAATGATTCACATATCACGCCAGCAAGGAGTCATCGTAGCGCTGTGTCTGACCGGCTATATAAGGTCGTCCCGTTGCACGTGCTTGCCATTCTGACTCGTTGATTGCATCCTTTGCAAGTGAAGTATGCCTCGGAGAAAAGCTTGGAAGCAATTCGAGCAGTTGGAGGAGTTCGAAAGGGGCCGCATCCTCAGGCTCCGGGAAGCGGGATGGTAAGCCGTATTGCGCGCCATACCAGTCGTGCGGATATCATCGTCGCACGCTGTTGGCGGCAGTGGATAGAACAAGACACGCAGCAGCGACAGGAAGGATCCGGGAAACCTAGACGAACCACGGAGAGAAAGGACCGACGGGTTGCCCGACAAGCGTCGGTCCTTTTTACCCCCATGCATGACTTCGCCGCTAGGCAACGTTAATACAGATACTAATCAAATTAAAAATATATACCATTGCTTCGGAAAATCAGTCTGAAACAATTCTCTTGATACCTTTTAAAGCGAAAACCACTTTTGTTTGCAATTTCTTCTTCCAATAATGGATAGTTTCCCCTCCAGGAGCGTATTACATTTGCTTCAAATATTTCTGCTCTTCAAAGTCCGATCGGAAAAATTATTTTTGCATCGGATAGACTTTGTGGTGGTGAATGTTTTGCAATTAACTTTTAATTTTTCATAACTAACAGTTTTGCCACTGGAGGGTTTAAGTTCATATTATTGTTTCCGATATATTCGCAGCAGTAATTGAGCACCTAAAACATGATTGAATTTCATTCATCAGTTAGATGCAGCACACGGCAAAAACTTTTTGCGTACATTTTCTGCTCAAAATAATGCAGTATTTCCACCAGGGAGAGTAAATGTATGCCCAATTTTTTTCTCTCTTTCGATATTCCTGCTTCTAACAGTCCGATTAAATGAATTATCGTTTCGTCGGACAGGGTTTCTCCTGAGAAATAGTTAAATAGCTTGCATATAATTTTTCTTGACCCACAATTTTTCCACTAGCAGGAACAATTGCATATTTCTATTTGCAACATATTTGCAACCATATCTGTGCTTCTGCGGATTCGATTGGAAAAATTCCTTTCCAAATTCATGTACAGCTCACTGCAAAAGAGAATTGTGCGCATTTCCTTCCTATAAAACACCATTTAGCCGCTAGGGAGCGCAAACGTAAAATCGATTTTTTTTTTCTTAGCATGGGGGTTTATCGACCACCATAAGCAACTCAATGAGCTATAAGCAGCGCCCGTCCCTAATTTAGTGCCAGTGGTTCCAGGAAGGAAAAAGCCAGTGCCGTAAGGCATGCAGCACACCATCCATGCATAATCCGGACTTATCTTGGACGAATGATCAGAAGCCAACGCTTCGCACCACACCGGGGCGGCTTGTTTTCTTCGACATCTCTGCTTCTAAAAGTCCGATTTTTAAAATTCTTTCAAAGCATGTGCATATATTCTAGGTGGCGGCGTATTTATGTATGCAACTTTAAGCTTCTAAAAATCCTATGTAATTCCTTTTTTCTACTGTATGCCATTCACTTCTGAAAAAAATTACGAACCTTATCCTTTTTAAATAGTGAACAGTTTTCCCGGTAGGGGCGTATATGGAAATTGTTTTTCCTAGCTCTGCATTTAGAAATCGTATTTCAAAAATTCTTTTTCCAACGCATAGCTTTTGCAGTAAGGGAGATTTTGCGTATGCTTCCAACTTTTTCATAATTAACAATTCTGCCGACAGGAGCCATCAGTGTGTGTTTTCATTTGAAGCAGTATCTCCGATTCTAAAAATAATTCGAAAAAAAAAATCCTTTCTTGGACGGATAACCAACCTTAAGTATGAAGATATTTATTTCCCACTCGCGTCTTCAAATAAAGCGCAGCTTTATTGCTATGGGAATAGAGTTTATAATTTTTTCCTCCATAGCTCCAGCTTTAATAATTTGAAAAATTCCCTTTAGCCTTGGATACCTTCCGGTATGAGGAACTTTTTTTTTTTTCCCCGTCAACACATTTCTGCCGCTAATGAGCGTAAGCAAAAATTTTTATTTGGGGATATTTTACTCACTGTAGAAATAGCGTTAAGTTTTTTTTTTTTTTTTAATTGGTTCCATTCATTTACTATAAAGAACACTGCCCACGTTGTTTATTTTGAGCAATGCGCAGTTGTTCCGCTAGAGGCATAAATGCATTCTTTTTCTACTGATTTTTTTCTAAAATTTTGCTTTGAGAAAAACTTTCTATCGGAAAATACTCGAAAGACGTGCTCATTAATCCCGGGAATTTGATATCTTTCTTGTTTCAAAGATTTGTCTCTGTCCGCGGCGAATAATACCTAGTTTATATCGTTTAATTCAAATTGGAAATTATTCTTGGTGCGTTGTAAAAAGCTTTTTACCAGTAGTTTATAGGATGGGCCTATTCTCAATGGATAAGTAAATGAAAATATTTTAAATTAAAATATTTCAGCGAAGAAGAAAACTTGAGATGATATAAATAATAAGCAGCATTTTTTTAAGCGAAGGAAAGAATGAATTAAAAGAGGTTGTTTCTATGGTTCCTACCACCATAATCAGTAAACTCAATTAGCTTTTCTAATGCGTATCTATACTAATAAAATCCCCGTGTCCGTCTTGGTTTCTTCAACTATTGTTTCGAATTTAACATAACGCTCGCGATTTAATATTTGATCTTGCTGTCTACTGTGTTAGACTTCCGAAAAGTTACGTGTATCCTTCCGCCGCAGTTGCTGGCGGGTTTGCTAATGTTTTAGATCGCGGCTCTCCGTGTGCTACTACGCGCGATAAATAGTTCCACTATTTAAAAAATTAGTTCCGCAATTCTTTTAGAGACGAAATCGAGTTCAATGAAATTCAAATAGAATATAAAAAATTAAAGGCGAGAAAAATGTGAATTTTCTCGTATTTCATTTCTGCAAAGTTTAACATAGCTACTGTATTTCTTTCGTTCGAGTATTCACCCACCTCATATCTTGACTGTTGATTTATTTTTATCTTGACGTAATTTGGATCCAACAACATTCTGCTGTGGAACACGACTTTCAAGAAACGTGAAATGAAATCGAAGTTACCATCATGACTGGTCATGATGCAGGAGACCAGGTCTTTATTTAATTCCATATAAATTTAAATGCCAACGGTTTCCCGTTCATCTCAACTTCGCGATGGGTATCAACAAGGCACAATATCAATCGTTAAAAGTTGTTGGACTCTACACCTTCAGAACTCATGCGTTTTCCATGGCCAGCTTTACATTGGCTGTTCCTGACTAGGCAAAAATAAAAACTTCATCTTGGCTCCAAATGGAAGAACACTCAATATTGTTGACCCAGAGGCTTGCCAAGGATAAACTTACTTGCGCTTCGGAAGAACTGTACATTAGTGACAACAACATAATAGAAAAATGTAAGGTGTTTCAAATTTCTTATAATTACAGTCAATAAAAACATAGTTTCAGCCAATTGTGCCGTCACAAGTACAGATTTCATTCTCTCTTTCTTTTAATTCCTTTCTTTTGTGATTGTTGGAACATATTCTAAATGCTTCCGTGCAATATATCCTATTCATAATTTGATGAAAATTCCGTGAACGCTGGCACCCCAGAAACTGATTGATGTATTTTTTTGTTAAACCCGGGAAACATCGGGTCCCTTTGCTAGTTTTTAATAACTGTATGGAAGTAGGAGCGGATCCAGAGGGAAAGCGCGCCCTTTTCAGGAACGAAAGAAAAGTTTCGATTTGTTGGGTTTTAATAACAAATTGAATATTTTTTTCGTGAAAGAAAGTATTACTTTAAAAGTATATTACTTTCGTTAATTAATTGGAAGAATTTATAGATATACTAAAACATTTTTTTTTCATTTTGCAGGAAAATATAAGAAAGGTCCCCGGTTATTCCCTCCCCTTCCTCACGAAAATGCTGGATCCGCCTCTGTATGGAAGTACATGAATTTTTATTTTTCTGGTTTTGGACTGGAAAGTCTCGAGCAAATATTTTGATCCCTAGTTACCTCCTGAACATCCAATTAAAACATTCTACCTTTTTTTATTTAAAATTCATCCTAAAAAAAAATCCAAAATGATCGCATCATTTGAAAGCAGCCAACTGCGATTCTGCCATATGTGACGGCTGAGATGTTTGTAAGAAAAGGAAAGAAATTATTTCTGAAATGCAGCATCTGTTGATATTATTGTAAAGCTGATGATGTGGCCTGCAGCTGTGAAGCAACAAAATAAAAGACGATAGTAAAACCAATGGTTCATTCGCTCCACTTTCTGATAGTTCTGCATGGAGTGCTATTATTCTTTCACGTCTATGAATTGTGGTTACGGTCTACGAAGTTTAGTCGGCCTTTCCTGGGTTCAGTCGGCCATAATGAAAGCGACCTGTTGTTATTCATTGATCAGGAAACGATGTTCCGACGCATCTCCTAAAACAATAA
Organism: Macrothele yani; assembly: GCA_039090855.1. Lineage (NCBI taxonomy): Eukaryota > Metazoa > Arthropoda > Arachnida > Araneae > Macrothelidae > Macrothele > Macrothele yani. The sequence continues at coordinate 17,774,559 of CM077012.1, forward strand.
GGAAGAGTGTTTACACTTCGACCTCTGACCCGCGTAGCTATTTATAATCACCATGTGCGTGAAATAATGAGAGAGGAAGAACGAAGTGCAGCATTTGGGATTTTTTTCGACCTGCTATTGAATGTTAATCAAAAAAGATGACCAATGATAGGATCAGAATAAAGATCTTGCAGTCGGGCAACTAACACGACGAAAAGCATCTCCTACACTGTAAAAAATAAGTGGTGTGAATTCACTGAAAATTCATGAAAATATAACGTACAGCAAAGTTGCCCGCAGGTGTCCGTGTTTTTCAGAAATTTCCGTTTCAAAAGAGCCCGTTTATTTTAATTTCCGAATTTTCACAGATTTTCCATAGCCAGAAATTCCGTTTATTCCAGAAAAAATGCATTTCAGGTTTTTCCGTATTTAAATCTACGACACTGCATTTTTAGCCCTTACCCTAGATAGTGCTTCCACTGCAGTCAGGATCAACCTCCGTCGTTTGCGTTGGTTCAACAGTTAAAAACGCTTTTAACTGTTGATTATTTTTCTGAATAGGTTTGTAATAAAACTTTTTTCTGTATCAGGACTTTTCACAAATTAAGCATTTTTCATCCTGATTTTTCGAAGCAACAAAATGCTTTGCAACTTGATCTTTTAAACTGACAATGACTTTTAGTTATCTTTAAAAAAAGGTGAACTATACTTTTTTTATAGTATTATTTCACAAAAAAAATTCCCTAAATATAAAATTTACTTTTGATAACTGTAATAACTTTTGTCTTAAGTTGTCCAAAGACTGATGCACAGACAACTTATTGTACAGATGATTATACGATAAGTACCCAGTTTTTTACAGTAACGCAACACATAATAGCTGGTGTACAAAATAGGGGTAGGAGAAGTAATATTCTGTGCAACAATAAACAAAATTCATTAGATATGTCATCCACAATATCCGATCTCGCTACGGAACTTCAAAATTCGACAGACGATTGAAATTTAAAACCAAGTATTCTGACCAATCGCTCCTATTACCGGTAATTTCTCGTCATACGGATACGGAAAAAGTGAGAACAGAGTGTTTCCGTCAATACAAGAAAGTAATTGAGGAAAGGTTTCCGAATATTCAGAATTTTCCCGAGGTTCGAAAAAATCCGTGAAATTCAGGCTTCTTTCTGTCATTTCACGGAAAAAGTTGTATCAGAAATATACATCGTTAATTCACGAAAGAAATAACGGAAAGTGGCTCGTGAATTTCAGAATTTTTTACAGTGTACTGTGTAAACAACTCTCATGCACAGGAATAACATAGAGCAGCGTTTCTCAAACTGTAGGTTCCGACCAGTGTTGTCACGGAGTTTTAACTGAAATTAGGAGACCAGAGCTCAGAAAATCAGAAGAAATCAGCAGATCAGATTTTATTTTGCTTGCAATATGCACCACCTCATCTCTCTTCTGAGGTGGTGCATATTGCAAGCAAAATAAAATCTGATCTGCTGATTTCTTCTGATTTTCTGAGCTCTGGTCTCCTAATTTCAGTTAAAACTCCGTGACAACACTGGTCGGAACCTACAGTTTGAGAAACGCTGCTCTATGTTATTCCTGTGCATGAGAGTTGTTTACACAGTACACTGTAAAAAAATTCTGAAATTCACGAGCCACTTTCCGTTATTTCTTTCGTGAATTAACGATGTATATTTCTGATACAACTTTTTCCGTGAAATGACAGAAAGAAGCCTGAATTTCACGGATTTTTTCGAACCTCGGGAAAATTCTGAATATTCGGAAACCTTTCCTCAATTACTTTCTTGTATTGACGGAAACACTCTGTTCTCACTTTTTCCGTATCCGTATGACGAGAAATTACCGGTAATAGGAGGGAAGATGTGACTTCCAAAGTGGAATATATAGAGCTATGCAAGACAGTAAGAAAAAGTATCACTGAAGACGTAAGGAAATTCAACTGTGAACTAGTGAGGAAAGCAATTGAAAACAACCAAAGCCTAAAGATAGCAAAGGGACATCTCAGTATGGGAAGAAAACAGATTATGGCACTGAGAAAAGAAGATGGTTCTGTAACAAGAAATAGAGGCGAAATTTTGACAAGAGTGAAAGATTTCTACTCCAAATTATATGAAAGGGATGATATATGCACTCCAGACATCATGAAAGATACCAGTACCAGAGTTCCTCCAGTCCTTCCAGCAGAAGTTGCACATGCAATCAAGAACATGAAGCGAGGAAAAGCTCCAGGAGAAGATGGAATTACTGTAGACATCATACAAGAAGCAAGTGGAGAAATCGAAACAGTACTCGCCCAAATTTTCACTCGATGCCTTAATGAAGGAAAGATTCCTGAGGATTGGAACACCGCTACAATGATCCTGCTACATAAGAAAGGTGACATTGAGGATCTCGGAAACTACAGACCTATCAGCCTCCTATCAGTAGTTTATAAAATCTTCACTAAAGTTCTTTCACACCGCTCGAAGGTAACACTGGACATGGCTCAACCGAGAGAACAAGCTGGATTCAGGAGTGGCTACAGCACAATAGATCATATCCACGTGCTGAGAGAACTAATTGAAAGAGCGAGGGAATATGAACTTCCATTGTGCATGGCTTTTATCGATTATGAAAAAGCCTTTGATTCGGTGAAACCATCAGCAGTTACAATGGCTCTGAAAACCTGCGGTATTGAAGATGCATACATTAATATTATTAATAACATCTATGAAAATGCAAGTGCAAAGATTCGGCTGTTTGAAAATACAACACACGTAAAAATTGGAAAGGGAGTGAGACAAGGTGACACCATATCTCCGAAGCTCTTTAATGCCACATTGGAGGGTGTTTTTCAGTCCCTGAGCTGGGAAAACAAGGGGATAAAGATTAATGGAGATTATCTAACCCACCTTCGTTTTGCTGATGACGTAGTCATTTTTGCAACTACCCCATCAGAGCTGCAGAGTATGATCCAGGAACTTGCTGACAAGAGTAAAGAAGTGGGATTAAAAATGAACTTTCAGAAGACAAAAGTGATGTTCAATGCTTTTACAAGAAATGAAGATTTATCGATTGATGGAGAAAAGCTGGAGATAACAGACACGTACGTTTATCTTGGACAGCAGATATCAAGTGAGGGTCACATTGATGAAGAAATTAATCGGCTTACAAAACTTGCCTGGAGAGCTTTTGGAAGAAACAGCATAATTTTCAAGAGCAATATGCCATTATGTCTTAAAAGAAAAGTGTTTGATCAATGCATCCTTCCAGTGCTTACGTATGGTGCAGAGACGTGGACCTTAACTAAAAGAGACATACAAAGGCTGCAGACAACTCAAAGAGGCATGGAGAGGTGCATGCTTGGTGTAACCAGGAGAGATAAGAAGAGGAACTCGTGGATCCAAAAAATGACAAGAGTGGAAGACATCATGATCAGAGTTAAATCCCTGAAATGGCAATGGGCTGGACATACTGCCAGAAGGACAGATCATCGATGGACAGCCGAAATTTTAGATTGGATTCCAAGGGACAGGAAAAGACCCAGAAGAAGACCACATGGGAGATGGGTGGATGAAATTCGAAAGTATGCAGGGGTGACATGGAGGAGACTGGCACAAGACAGACCGTTGTGGAGGAAACTTGGGGAGACCTTCGTCCAGCAGTGGATTGATAATGGTTGACAATGATGATGATGATGATGATGCACCACCTCACAAATGTTATTTGTTATTGGATGTAATCTCAATATGAAGAAACATTTAAATCTACTGGTATGTTAAATATTGTTGGCTGGCGTCCTTGCTTATGACGTCACGCACATGCACGGCCGTTTGTTGAGAACTGGTTACCACGGTAACCAAGTTGCAACAACTCTCAAGGAATACTGGGTAGAACCCTGGATGTTTTCTTATGACGTCAGAGAAGATGTTTCGCTTTTTCTTCGTGTGTGGTGTTGTTCTAAAAATGAAATCTATGGGATGGGCGTGTGTGATATTTCTAACGGAAACCTTTTGCGTGTGAAACTGGTATTTCAATGAACTCGTATCAAAGATATGATTATTTACATGTGATGTTTTGTGACATATGCGCTGTGAAAACTTAATGCTGTATAAAGGTAAATCATGGTAAGTTTTGGACCAGTTCAAAGAACCAAAAAGAAATGAAGCACCACAGAATGGAGACTCACGTCGTTCATTGAGAATTTCTGTCATTCGATTGTTATATTTTTATTTTTTCATTAGTAATGAAATATGATTCAGTTTTTGTTTTCATTGTGTGAATATTAAGAAATAAATTTACAGAAAAGTAATTAGAAAGTATCAACATTATTTCCGAAGTCTGTCGAATGCGAAAATCTATACCGTGGTAAAGAACCGATCTCCCTTTTGTTGCGAAAGCACGGTAGTTCATTTTTGTTGTACATCATCATCATCATCATTGTCAACCATTATCAATCCACTGCTGGACGAAGGTCTCCCCAAGTTTCCTCCACAACGGTCTGTCTTGTGCCAGTCTCCTCCATGTCACTCCCGCATATTTACGAATTTCATCCACCCATCTCCCATGTGGTCTTTTTCTGGGTCTTTTCCTGTCCCTTGGAATCCAATCTAAAATTTCGGCTGTCCATCTATGGTCTGTCCTTCTGGCAGTATGTCCAGCCCATTGCCATTTCAGGGATTTAACTCTGATCATGATGTCTTCCACTCTCGTCATTTTTCGGATCCACGAGTTCCTCTTCTTATCTCTCCTGGTTATACCAAGCATGCACCTCTCCATGCAACTTTGAGTTGTCTGCAGCCTTTGTATGTCTCTTTTAGTTAAGGTCCACGTCTCTGCACCATACGTAAGCACTGGAAGGATGCATTGATCAAACACTTTTCTTTTAAGACATAATGGCATATTGCTCTTGAAAATTATGCTGTTTCTTCCAAAAGCTCTCCAGGCAAGTTTTGTACGCCGATTAATTTCTTCATCAATGTGACCCTCACTTGATATCTGCTGTCCAAGATAAACATACGTATCTGTTATCTCCAGTTTTTCTCCATCAATCGATAAATCTTCATTTCTTGTAAAAGCATTGAACATCACTTTTGTCTTCTGAAAGTTCATTTTTAATCCCACTTCTTTACTCTTGTCAGCAAGTTCCTGGATCATACTCTGCAGCTCTGATGGGGTAGTTGCAAAAATGACTACGTCATCAGCAAAACGAAGGTGGGTTAGATAATCTCCATTAATCTTTATCCCTTTGTTTTCCCAGTTCAGTGATTGAAAGACATTTTCCAATGCGGCATTAAAGAGCTTCGGAGATATGGTGTCACCTTGTCTCACTCCCTTTCCAATTTTTATGTGTGTTGTATTTTCAAACAGCCGAATCTTTGCACTTGCATTTTCATAGATGTTATTAATAATATTAATGTATGCATCTTCAATACCGCAGGATTTCAGAGCCGTGGTAACTGCTGATGGTTTCACCGAATCAAAGGCTTTTTCATAATCGATAAAAGCCATGCACAATGGAAGTTCATATTCCCTCGCTCTTTCAATTAGTTCTCTCAGTACGTGGATATGATATATTGTGCTGTAGCCACTCCTGAATCCAGCTTGTTCTCTCGGTTGAGCCATGTCCAGTGTTACCTTCAAGCGGTGTGAAAGAACTTTAGTGAAGATTTTATAAACCACTGATAGGAGGCTGATAGGTCTGTAGTTCCTGAGATCCTCAATGTCACCTTTTTTATGTAGCAGGATCATTGTAGCATTGTTCCAATCCTCAGGAATCTTCCCTTCATTAAGGCATCGAGTGAAAATTTGGGCGAGTACTGTTTCAATTTCTCCACTTGCTTCTTGTATGATGTCTATAGTAATTCCATCTTCTCCTGGAGCTTTCCCCCGCTTCATGTTCTTGATTGCATGAGCAACTTCTGCTGGGAGGACTGGAAGAACTCTGGTACCTTTCATGATGTCTGGAGTACATGTATCATCCCTTTCATATAATTTGGAGTAGAAATCTTTCACTCTTGTCAAAACTTCGCCTCTATTTCTTGTTATAGAACCATCTTCTTTTCTCAGAGCCATAATCTGTTTTCTTCCCTTACTGAGATGTCCCTTTGCTATCTTTAGGCTTTGGTTGTTTTCAATTGCTTTCCTCACTAGCTCACAGTTGAATTTCCTTACGTCTTCAGTGATACTTTTTCGTGCTGTCTTGCATAGCTCTATATATTCCACTTTGGAAGTCACATCTTCTTTAGTTGTCCTCATCTCTCTTCTTTTTTGCATCAACATTTTGGTTTTTCCTGATAATTTGTTTACGTGCAACTTGTTCTTAGACCCAGCTAATTTTGTTGCTGTTTCCATAAGAGCTTTGGTTGCTTTTCTGTTAACTTCCGAAATATCCACTTCTTCCGATGTTAGGCCTTCTAAAGCAGAGAATCTGTTCTTCAGTTCCAACTTGAAAGTATTATGGTGTTTTTTAAGGTTGGTTATGTCAATACATTTTGTTTGTCTAATGAGCTTGCCACGTTCCAGTTTAGTGTTGAGGTGCATCTTACATCTCACCAATCTATGGTCACTACCTGTGTTGAACTTGTTCAGCACACTGCAGTCTTCGATGACGAATTTTTTGTTACACATAATAAAATCAATTTCACTTGTTGTCCCAATTGGATGTCTCCATGTCCATTTCCTGTGTGGCTTTTTCTTGAAAAAGGAATTCAAGATGAAAAATCCTTCTGCCTCTGCAAACTCAACGAGAGTATTTCCACGCTGGTTTCTGTTGCCGTGACCGAATTTACCTACTGAAGTTTCATTCTGTTGCCGGTGCCCTATTTTTGCATTGAAATCTCCCATAATTATCTTCAAGTGCTGCTTACCTTTATTATTTAGATGACGAATTTCCTCATAAAATTCTTCAATTTCTTCTTCAGGATGACTTGTGGTGGGTGCATAAGTTTGAATAATCTGAGCCTGGTATCTTCTCGATAGTTGGATAACGAGTCGTGCAGCTCTGTCAGAGGAACTTTCAAGTTCTACCACTTTATCCTTCAGTTTCTTGTTTATTATAAATCCAACACCACTAGTTCTGCCAGTATCTGTCCCACGATAATAGAAGAGATGTCCACTTTTCAGTTCAATGAGATCTTCTCCTTTTCTCCTTACCTCACTTAGCCCGACGATGTCCCACTTGATCCTTTGTAGTTCCTCTTCCAATTCAAGAAGCCTTGAATCAGAAGATAGGGAGCGTCCGTTGTAGGTAGCCAAGGTCAGCATCAAATGGCAGCCTAGTCCGGTCCTCCGGGGATTCTTAGCACCCTCTGCCTTCATGTCGCACTGGCCGCTGCCTTGGCCAGGTACATTCCAGCTGCCGGAGACTGAGGGCCAAGATTTAAGTTGTAGAGTCATTTTGGAGGTGTTTGGCTATAACTCACCACGCTGGCCAAGCGGGTTGGTGAGTGTGGGATAGCATTTCCTCTGATCCCGATAGTATAGTTATACCGCTATTTGCGGTCGTCAGAGCCCCTTTAGTGGGAACAGGATGCACCACGAGAAGGCGGGGTTGACATTTGTCAAGGAGAGGCTGTGATGTTACGCATCACCTGACCTTACATCCCTGTTGTACATACAGGGCTCAATATTTGAAATCCAAGTACGTCGACTTAACAAATATTACCAGTATTCCATAAACTACTGTTAAACAGCGGAATGAAAATTCAAACCAAATAGTCCGGAGTCGTTTTTTTAAACATATACCCATGATCAGCTTTATGAAATAATGCTCAACATTAAAGCTAATGTTGGTATAAATAATCAAGCCTTTTAATGTAGACGCAACTGGATCTGTCCCACCTGTCTTCCTAAAAACAAAGAATTATGTACTTATACTTCTTACTAAACGATACCCAGATGTTCCTAAAGTACGTGAAATAAGTGCTATACTCAAAAAGTATCATTAATGCAGATGCTATAGACATTTTCCTGATACTGTGCGTTTTAACAAAACTAGGAAAAATCGTTGTATAACAGACTAAATTATCTAGAATAAAAAATGTTTCATAATAACCAGTATGAATTAAAAAAAATAAGTAGCAGGTGTTGAATAATCTTAGTCTTGGCTAGATTTTTCTCCCCAGACCAATTCTGTGGTGAGTCTTGTCCATTGAATCAGTAAATGGTGAGTACTGAAAGAATGTTGACATTCTTAGACAGCATGTCCCTGAATGCGTAGGTGGTCATAAAACAGAGAAAACTCAGTAGTTGCGAAAACCTATCAGTAGACAGAAGTCAAAATCAGTAAAATGGCAACACTGTTTCCGACCCACTGTTGGGTCGCGAGCCGAGTTTTGGTGGGCCGCGAAAAGGTCTTGAAATGTGAACATTTTGTTATAATTTGAAAACAAGTTTGTTTTAAAGCTCAAGTATTTGGCAGACATTCTCGAAATTAAACGAACTGAATTTGTACTAAAAAAAGGAGCCAACATATTTGCAATTAACGACAAAATTCGGGGTTTCATCAAAAATTTGTGTTGTGGAAGAACTTTGAGGGCCGCAAAGAATGTTTCTACCCTCGGCAAAAACACCATACACAACGCCACAGAGTGTGAGAGGCAAGCGATTTCGATATCCTTATTTGGACAATAATTCTCGCAGGAAAAGCACGCACATTCGTCTAGGATCGTTTATCTTCTACGTGACGAAACACCAAGAAAGACCTGCGCTCTGTGCACAACAAGTAGTATAATCACCACTTCATTTGAGTTCGATTTCTTTTATTCAGTTATTCATTTCTCAGATGTATTTAATGGGTTTTTCGATCTCGAGTAAGACACATTCGGACTTGGAATAAAAGAAAAAAAAATGACACACAGAGGGAAGGAGAAAGACTCCTTCTCCGCCCTGGTTATTGCTTTAAAGAAATTTAAAGATTTCTTTTTCTTTAACGATCTTTTTTAAGGAGAAAAACAGAGCATTGCGTTAACTTTTGAGTATATTTGTGTGAAACCAATTTTTCAAAATTGTACTTTAAGAGTTTTTTTCCAGAAAACTGCGGAGCATGGTGGCGGTATCCAGGAAATCGTAATAAAAAAATAAAAATAAAACTATAAACTACATGTGAACCACATAGTTTTTGTAACGTTTCCTGGGTGGACCCCCTCAGTGAGGGGGGACCATGAGAGGGGGTCCGGACCCAGCGTCCCCTACCTTCCACCGCCCATGACCGCAAGTATGACTATTTTCAAAACATTTGAAACTTCTATCATCGAAAATGAAGTAAAACCAGCTAATGGTGTACTTCCGCACATTTGAACGCGTTAAAATAAAAAACTTGATAGTTACTTCCTTGAAAAGATGAAAAACCGTCAGCAAAAGAACTGGATTGCGAATCCGTTTCAGGACGACGTGACGATTGGGATATTGACAAGGGTTGACGAAGAACCCCTCGACTGTCCAAAGACACCTCATTAAAAATGATTTTCAAAAGTAAACAAATTGACGCATTTCTGGCGGTCTCTTCGACAAACTTATCACTCTTTCTACTGAAACTTTCAGCATTTTCGTACATTTGTGAAGTTGGATTTCCTGCGATTGTAGTAATCAAAATCAAATTTCGAAACAGTTTGTAATTGTCGAACTCCTTGCGGCTGAAAATGAATCGCATTGTCATCAGCAGAAACATAAAAACAAGCGTACCCTTCCCACATCCCTCATTATGAGAAATAGATCAGTTTTTTTCGGGTTTTTTTTTTTGCAAAATTATGTTCAATAATAAGTTTAAACAACAGTAGTATAATAATTAAATTAAAAATAATCCCCTTCCCCATCATGGCCAAAAAAGCTAAGTGGCTAGCAAAGATTTGTCGTTCTAAATATTGGGTTGCGGTTCTAGAAAATTTGGAAAGCACGGATCTAGAGATTTAATTAGCAAGTGTTGCTGTGTTCTTTACGAAAACCTTAGCAAACCTTTCTCTTCTTGTTTCAATTCCCCTAATTTCAGTTGTTTTTTTTCTTCTTTTAGGAGAACTCGTCACAAAGTAAAAGCTATGGCAGACAGAACAATAATAATTTTATGTTTTCCTATTTCAAAACATGGTACTGCTCAAAAGTCGTTCGTCTACATTTGTTTTGAAATTACCGAAAGCAGGGAGGGAGCAGGCTTTTCTTACCTAGAGAGGGCAAGACTTGAAATTACGTTCCTTCGAGTTCAGAAGTTCATCACTAGCAGTCAAAGCGTACGCACTTTTTATTTCCTTATATCTCCTTTACGGGAAAGTATTATGATCATTCAAAAGTGGCCTTTCCGGTTTTTGACATAATTTTACTAAAAATATAAAAACTACAATGGCTGCGTAATTATCAAGTAAAACGTTAAAGTTATGTTAACTCCGACAATTCAGCACTTCGCAGAAATGCAGAATAAAAACCCAACCAGCGCAGAAAGAATGAGTATCACATACAGACATGGATTTTATACCCCCTTCCTCTTCAAATTTCTTCAACACCCTCTCACAAAAAAAAAAAAAAAAAAAAGGCTAAACACCCCTCCATTTGAAGGTTTGTAACATACACACAGCAGATGGTCGCCCATAGCTTAGTTTTCAGAAGGGAGCAAACCTAAACTGTAACCACGAATGACACACACCGAGAACTATCACATTATGACCACCCCCAGCCTAGAGGAATGAGCGCGCCCGGAGACCGAACGGTGGTGCAGATGAAGTTTACAGAGCAGTATATATACAACCCGAGGACCGGATTTCTGTTAGTAGGGTGTTCGGAGTCAAGATTGGGAAACGCTGCTGATTTATCGGAGTTTGATAAAGGGCAAATTGTGATGGCACGGCGCCTCGGAACTACGATCTCGGAAACGGCGTTGCTTGTTCGCGTGCCGCTGTAGTGAGCACGTATCAAAAATGGTGCACAGATGGCCAAACGACGAACCGTCGTCCGCAGCTCAATGATGCTAGAGGGGAGCGGAGCCTGTCGTGCATTGTTCACAGCGACCGCAGGGCCACAGTGCGACAAATCATCTACGAATATAACAGTGGTGATCAAGGCAATGTGTTACAGTACACAGTTCATTGCCGCCTTCTTCGCATGGGTTTGCGCAGCCGAAGACCCACCCGAGTCATCATGCTCACTGCACGTCATCACCAACAACGCATGAAATGGGCCCAAGATCATCGAGATTGGACCGATGATGATTGGAAGAAAGTGGCCTGGTCTGACGAATCAAAATTCCTGGTGCATTACGTAGACAGCCGAGCGCGGATACGCCGATTGCCAACGGTGGCTATGGCACCTGGATGCACTATTGGGCGGAAACAGGCCGGCGGCGGCGGTGTTATGATGTGGACGATGTTTTCTTGGGACACTTTAGGCCCCATTATCCTAATAGCACAATCCCTGACTGCTGTAAGGTATCTGAACATCGTTGCGGACCAAGTTCACCCATTCATGGCAACTGTGTTCCCTGCTGGTCATGGCCAGAAACGAAGAACCCAAGTTGAACAAGCTCGTTTCATGCCCAAATGCTCGGTTAAATTCTCTGAATTGATGATTTTGAAATGTGAACCACATCTTCGATATCTCTAATTGATAGATATCTGTCTTCCCGTACAATAACATCTATTGTATTGATATTTACCTCTAACACTCGCTGTAGGTCTTCCTCCATGCGCGATTAAAGCCGCCGACTCATCACCATCCATGAATTCTTTATGCCACCTTTAAATTGTTGATTTTCCTAGACATTCACCTTTATAAGCCTCTTGCATAAGACGAAAAGTATCTCCGACAAACTTCTTAAGTCGACAGCAAAATTTAATGGCGCATATTTGTTCCGCTTGAACATCCATTTTTTCGAAAAATCACAACGCGAAAACACTAGTTAGGAGTTCACAGAACAACACTTATTAAACTGCGCACTACCGACAACGCATGCGTGATAAAGAGGTGTGGCCGGTTTCTATGGTTACTACAAAGACTGCGTTTTTTCGAAACTCGTGCCTAGGTCAAACGCAGTATTGCGCATCTTTTATAAAAACACTCATTTGTTTTAGAACAAGCTATGTACTTAGTAGCTTTTGCCTTCTTTACAGCAAAATTTAGACATGAGAGATAAAAAATAAAAAATAAAAAGCAGCACAAGAACAAAACAACCGTAGATAGTTTCGGGGGGGGGGGGAATCCCGGTTTTTATAGTTAAGAAATAACCATTCTTAACTATAAACAATTCAACAGTTCTCCATTTTTAAAAGTTTTTCCCATTTTTAATACTACACTGCTGGGCACCCAAAATGCAACACCAAGAAAGACACGAGATAACAAAGCCAGATTTACTGGACACACAACAACAGATACAAAGATGAAACGATTGAGCTTACAGGCCCGTGCGACTTGCGGAACACGCAGACATCAATAGTTCGTGTGGCCCCCATGGCTGGCAATAACGGCCGCTACACGCCGCGGCATCGAACGAAAGAGGCTTTGGATGTGAGCTTGGGGTATGTCGGTCCAGGCTGCTTCCACACATTGCCACAGTTCATCAGGCGTAGCCGCGGGTGGTGCTTGCCGGGCTACTCGGTTGCCGATCAGCGACCAGACGTGTTTGATGGGCGACATATCGAGAGAACAGGCGGGCCACGGCAGCAGTAACACCTGGTGGGCAGTGAAGAATTGTTGCACGATGCGTGCCACGTGCGGGCGCGCTTTGACCTGTTGAAACGTGGCCGCTGACAGGTCCTGCACGTAAGGGAGGACTACAGGCTCTAAAACGTCGGAGATGTAACGGTGGCTGTTGAGTGTACCGGCGGTGCGTACCAGAGGGGTGCGGGTGTCATATCCAATTGCGCCACAAACCATAACGCCAGGCGACGGACCGGTATGGCGATGCATAATGCAGGCGTCATACAGTCTCTCGCCGCGGTGCCGCCACACGCGGATCCGACTGTAACGTCAGTGGTAATCTGAGCAATGGGCGCCGTGCGACAAGTCCCCGCTCCTGCAGACGACGTCGAACGGTACGTGCTGACACAGGTTGTTGTGCAATTCCTGCACTAACGTTCGTGATGTGGCGGTGCGAGCCGTTAATGCCCGCCGCACAACATGACGGTCCTCTCGTTCGGTGGTGTGCCGCGGCTGCGGCAATCGCTCACGTCGGTCCGTCCATCCTTTCTGCACCCACCGAATCCATACTCGCCTCACTGTGGCTGGATGTCGTCCCACGCGGGCGCCGATGTCTCGGTACGATAAACCGCTGTCGCGATAAGCCACTATTCGTCCTATGTCGAACTCCGAAACATGCTGGAATGACTGCCGTATTCTGCGACGAGGCATTAGGAAGCTTTTCACGCACAGGTCCGGCAACCCAACACACTTCCACTACTTACACCCCGCCTTCTGTACACCCTTCTTATAGTGCTTCTCGTTTGCGTGCCGGGCGCACATGATTTGCATATGCCTTGCAGTGCTAATCGTTTGCATGTCCTCTCGCGGGCGACGCATGCTGCGAATTTCAGGCCAATCGGATGCTTCCTTCTTGGTGTTGCATTTTGGGTGGCCAGCAGTGTAGATGTAAAAAGTCTTAAGTATTTCACTGTAAAAAAAATTCCGCCTTCGAAAAATTTGCTTTTATTCTGTACCCCAAAAGATTTTTTAACACCCCATCCAATAATGAAGTTCTACATAAACTCCTGGATGCAGAACGTAACAATAGGAAGATGCTTTTGGGGTGGGACTTAGAAATATTGTGTTCAAGGTTAAACATTTAGAGAGGGGCTTTCTACGACAGAGCACATATGACTAATTAGCTCTTCATCCCTGCGTCGTATTCGGAAAGGTCACGGAGGTCAGGCATATCCGCATATTGTTTTAAATCCCTCTCTCTGCTGTTTCGGGCAATTCCTTTCACGCATATGAGGAGTCCACACTTCACGGAGTAAATTACTCTGTACCCTGGTTAGCTGCACGGGTTCTGTATGCGGCTAACTCACATCTATGAAAAACAGAAAACACTGAAGTGTGTAACTTTCTTTTTGTGTTACAATGTTTAGAAAATTTATTCACATGTTGTACATTTCTATTCTAGTTTTTTTACGCCTCTGGTATGACTATTCTGAGAGGGCAACAGCCCCACTGTCTCCCCCTCTCAGGTTGCTACGGTCCTGGCTGAAGATTAAAATTAATTAGTTTTCCAGGAAAAAAGCAGAACCCCAGAATAAAAATATCTTCTTGAACTTATCTTACCCAAATGAAAATAACTGTTTCTTTGTATATGGAATTGCAATGATCACCATGGGCGCCCATATCTTAGTTTTCAGGAGGGGGCAAACAGAAATAGCGACCACGAATAACATACACCATATGCAAATTTTCACTGTGCCTTCTTGTTATCGAACAGGTTTTACCACACTCTCAATACATAAATTTAATTGTAAACCGGAAGACCCTAAAAACTACATAAAAAGGATGAATAAATAAAATTAGACAGCATGTTATAAGACAATACAGAATTTTTTTTTTTTTTTTTTTTTTTTTTTCCTTTTGGCCACTTGTGTCACATGCACCACGAAACCCGAGAGATCACTCAACTGCTCATTAAGAATGAAAAAACAGTCTCAAAAGAAATTTCAGGGAAAATTTTTAAGAGATATTTGTCCATCAGTGAATAGCTGCTGCAGAGGATGATATACAGTAGACTTTCGCTAATCCGGCCCTCCATAATCCGGCCTCCTCCTCCTTGCGTGGTTTTTGGTTGCAGAAATAGTGTTAATATCAAACCGGAATGAATTATACTTCATACACGAGTGTAGTTTTCAATTTTAACGTTATGTTTTGCTTTGAATTGGCACTAACGTCCATGTAATTCAATTTAAAATAAAAGTAGGAAGGATCCTCAAAATAATTAAGAATATTACAAAAAGCATCTTCATTAAAGCAGACAAAAATCTGTGACATGTTTCGAAGTTACCACACTGAGTAGAAAATGCAAGATTTAATCTGTGCTGTATTGCAATTGAACGTTTCTTTTACTGTGTATAGTACGTACACATACTGTACATATTGGGCTTTACTGTACTGATAATATGAAAAGATAATTTCATTGTTATAAATGAGACACTATAGTACGTACTGATCATGTTCTTTTATTATTATCATATGCTTGTCTCGTATTTATGTTTTTTAAATACATATGTACTAGTACTACACATAGTAAACTTGTAATTGTAACATTAAATTTAATGAAGAATTTAAAGTGAATTTTTGTGCATTCTCAGTAATCCGGCACTCTGTGCAAGGAATGGACGGATTAGCGAGAGTACTGTATTTCCATTTTTTCGCCTTTCGTACGTTTTCATATAGTACGTATGAACGCTGTTCTCCAACATGCAACGGGAAATTTCTTCGTTACTTTGTACTGTAAATTTCCGCTTTTCTACAATAAATTCCCAACGTTTTTCCTAGTTTTCCTCAATGCACATGCATCCAAAAGTTCAACAGAAAAATCACCAGCCAGAATCGGTGTTATCGTAAAAATCTCTGCACTAACTTCCCAGGATAGAACGGACATAGTCCGATTTCCAGTGGAGGACAAATGCCCCTTCTTGGCCCCTTCTATGGGCGCCCATGATGACCACTGCTACGCTTGTCCACTGGTAATGTGGTCCGAACAGTTAAATGTTTATCATGTCAGACAACTCTTTGACAAGAAGCAGTTTTCTGCGCGTTCTTATTCCGTGTAATGCTTCTAACGTGTCTTGGCATAGTCACATATCTTTAACTGCGAAATCTATTTTAAAAAAACTAGGCGCTCTCTCTCTGGTTCTATGTATTTCTATGTATATTTTTTTTGTGAACAACTTCTGACACTGTACAAAGTTTGACTTTACCCAGCACTGAAGTACAATGATAAAATTTGGAATTCTACACTCAGAACAACCTAAAACCTCTTGGTGCTGTGCAAAAAAGAGCAATTAATCTGATTAACAATTTTTCAGGAGCTAATTTTATTTTCTCACGCGTAGGGATTATGTTTATGTTTTAGAGATGCTATTCGAAAAAGCCATCAGCACTTGCTCTACGGTTTTCCATCGCACTAAAAGAAACACAATCACTCGGCACCAATATTATATTCAGTTGAATAAGTGTCGCATGCATCGCGTTCCCGATTCATTCTGCTAATTCAAAACTGGATTTCCAACCAGGTGGAAATTTCTACCAGCAACTATTTGTGTCACATAAAAGAAAATCTGTTAAGAGTTCAATATTTCAAAGAAAAAACTAATAATACCCAGAGTGTTTTACATTACAGGTATTGCCTTAAATTAATAACGAGGAACTGTACACCAACTACAGTAAAAATTATACTAGAAATCCGATTTATAGGCGTATGAATGTAAATAAACATTGTGGTAACTTAATGCCACTGTGATAATTTAATGCTCAGCCGGGCAAAATTCTTGGCAATATTTATTACCGGTAAAACCATAACATGGTGATATTATTCCCAGAGGACACGATATGCATTACAGCATTAACTTTAACAGCTATCGGGATATGACAAAATGATAAAACACACTCACCCATTCTGACAAGCCAGTCCATTCCCAGAAAGTCTCAAACCCGAATAGCGGATAGAAAAATCATCCGTTCACAAAAACTTTCTATGGTTTTCACTTTATGAAGTGAGAATGCATGGCACTAAGATGATGATGTTGACGTACTCCATAAGCAACTCGACACATCGATCTACCTCTGCGGCAAATGTGTGACGGATACCTCATAGAAGACAGCAGAGATTCAAGAAGATAGTCCAAAGACTGAAAAGAGAAAGGGACACATGTTCATTATAAGAGAAGGCGAAAGGCATTACAGATGCACTGACGTCTAAAATGTTTCAAGACACATTTGTTGGCACAGTCCGATGGACCTGCACCGATTTAACTTTCCGCTTACGTTTATTCTTTCTTAAATACATTTTTGGTTGTCTGTCCTTATACTTTCTGAACTACACGTAACGTCGGAACTCTCAAGAGTATATTTCTTTAGTTTGTCACTGACAGTAAGACACGTCAGGAAAAGGAGTACACATACGACCCACACTGCTGTGAAAAGGAGATCGAATGATTCATGGTCATTGAATGCATTCCTGTCATTGAGGTAAATGGTCAAGTCAGATTAACAACGATTCGTCCAGTGACGTCGGAACCGCGGGTGCAGAGGGGGAAGCTGCCTCCGTAGTCATTTGCATGCAGGGGCGAAACATAGCTTCTGCCCATTCATTTTGTTTCCTTTTTATATATGTCCGTAATCGGAAATGGATTTTTTATATCTTGCCATTTAAAATTCCTTCGGATGAAACTAAATATTATTTTCTATTTGAATTACTAGCCTATAGCCCGTCCTAGGACGGTTTTTTTCTAAGCTTTAAACAAATATTAATGTATAGGGGATGTTTCCCGTCCTAAGACGGTGAAATTTTTAATTGAAGCACATTGGAAACAAATCAGACGCCAGCTCTTTTGTAAGGAAATATAGTAAAAATTTATATAGCAAGAACTCATTCATGTTAGAACTGAAAATTATATGCTATTTATTTCCGTTTTTCAAAAGATCTCGCGATAAATAAATATTCTGTGCGAAATATCTGTTGTTTAACAATTTTCCTTGTAGTCCAGTTTTTTCGTGTAAACTTGCTTTAATAACTTTTGCTTTGATTTTTCGCGTTAAATTACTTTTTTTTCCGGTGCATATGTTATTCCGTTCACGGCTTGTTTTGGACTGTCCTATTCGGAGGTTAGTTTGAAACTTCATACCGAAGCCTTTTCTACAAAATAATGCGACATCTGGCATTACAAATCGCAACTATCTAAATTATCGACAATGCGCTGTTGGGGGCGACATCCGTTTTTAGATGGAATTTTGCTCACTACGACATCGCAAGATTTCAGTTTATATTGTAGGTTAGAGCGTTTAGATAGATCGATATTTTGCAAAATGTTTAATATAATCAGCACTAAACTTGGAAAGTTAGTTAAATTAAAAAAGTAAAAATAATTAAAGCGTACAAATTAATATTTGAATTGTGCTAAATCAAATCAATATGCAAACTCAACTTGCCGTGATATTAAGATTTCCATTCGAATTTTGTAGAACGGGTAAATAGAACTCGAGTCATTGATAATCCAATGTTTTTAAATTAGCACGCGATCACCTTGACATCTCAATGTGATCTCGTGCAAACTCAACTTGCTGCGATATTAAGAATTCAATTCAAATTTTGTAGATCGAATGAATAGAACTCGAGTCATTAATAATCCAATGTTTTTAAATCAGTAGGCAAATTACCTTGACATCAGAAAGTGATCTCGTGCTATTTTTAGCAGGCAATCATTTTGACATCGCGAGAGCAAACACGAATTGATCGATGAGTGATGACGCAACAATGCAGACGTTGTGTGACGTCAAGCGTTCCAGTGAGACGGATATGGGTGTTTATATTATAATTAACCATCTAGAACTCTAAATTTTTTTAATGTCATTCCTTGTAATCTCCTAATCAAAAGGAAATTTCAAAATCGGTAATTAATCTGTCTGCAATGGAATCAACACCGTTTCCGTGACTTGTAAAATCGTTTTACATAAGAGAGAGCAACAGCAGCGCCAATCTTTTAAATATATTTTCACTTGAATTCCATGTGTAAGGGCGAAAAATAACAATGAGATGCATATCAATTAAGATATGATCAAGTGCTAATTTATGTACATAAAAACAAGGAAACAGAAAAGGGACTAGGTCACGTGCAGAGTGACGACAAAATGTCGCCCGAGAAAAATGTTTCTTTTACTCAGGAAATAACTTTATTTCATTAACTGTGTGCATATACAATGCCCAAGGTTAGAAGGGCGCCAGCCTGTCTGGGAGGACTGAATACGTCCTTTATGTGAAAGAATGTCAGTATTGTTGTATGTTTTGTTCTGTTTGTATAGAGTCTGGTTTCCACGTGCAGAAGTCCGTTAGAAGGAATGTGAAATATACGGTCGTCTGACACGAAGACAATAACTCAGGCAGTTTGAAGCTGGGTTCCAAGAAGCAGGAACGGCTGAGGTACTGATACGAAGAAAGTTGGACTGCGGACAAAGGTCAGGTTCGCTCTGGGATCAGGCAAGGTCAGAGGTCAGCGCCTCGTGGTAAGGGGGGCCGAAAAAAAAAGAAGGGGTCTTCAGGAGCGAGGGGGATAAGAGATAGCTTCGGAGAGAGGAGCAAGGATTGCGAGGTGCGCTTGAAGGGCGGGTAGACGTGTGGAGTCTATGCTTCGAGGAACGCAGTTCCTGTTATTTGCGTGAAGCTGAAGGCTTCGGGAGAAAGTGTAAAAGATCTGCGAATTGATCTTGGAAAACGGATAGACGTGTAGAGTTTATGCTCTGAGGAACGCAGTTTCTGGTTTTCAGCGTGAAACCGAGTGTTTCGAGAGATAGCGTGGAGTCGGAACGACTCTGATATTAGAGTGGCCATAAGGACACTGATTTGTGATTGAACAATTCGTGACGGACGACGCATGCGACACCAATTCGTCGACGTGGACATTGGCACCGGAACCAGACTCTCGTCCATACTTTAGCTTCATTAAATTTATTTGTCTTTCTTATTCACGAATTATTTATTGAAGTGGATGCAGTGCTTTACAGTAGCCATTCTCTCCCTTCCTTGCTTCGCGAATAATTACACAAAAAGGCGGAGGAAGAGGGGCCTGCATAATAAATTTATAATTAATAAATTACGAGAGTGAGAACCTTAGATTATTTGCTGTAAGGGGGGAGTTGTTAAAATAACTCACGGATGCCTATCGGAAAGAAGGCGGGACTTAGCACGAAAGTCTCACCCCTACACCATGTTTTCCCCTTTCTTCTGTCATTTCTTGCTACATCAAATATTAAAAAAAAAAAAAAAGCAAGCATTTTTCCTTTGGTTTAAAAAGGATTTTAAGTAAAAATTCGGAACTCTCCGTCACCCTCTTTTGTTACCAGTAAAGTCGTTTTCTCTGCAAATTCAGTGGAAACTACTGTATTTTTAACTTTAATTTCCTTTTAAATAAAAGGAAATAAAAAAATGCTTTCTCTGTTCCTTGATACAGCAAAGGACTAAGGAATGAGAAAACACGCATTTCAAGAAAAAATTAACGAAAAATCGTTACTGCCATTGCTCACTGTGTCATGAAAACAATTTTACGAGTAACGGAAAAGGGGTCGATTTCATCAAGCACAGATCAAGTACCAATTTTGAAAATTAATTTCGCTCAAAAACAGGGGGAGCAAAATGCTTGCTCCGTTGGTTGATTTTGAAGATATTAGAAATAAGGAAAACATGCATTTCCTTCGGAAAATTCTTTAAAAATACGCACTTTTGCACTGTTACCCGAAAAAAAAGATTAAGAACATGATCAGAAAAAAAATTAAAAGTGAGGAATATGATCAGGAGAAGCAATAATAATAATAATAATAATAAAAAAAAACAGACACTTAGTCAGAAAAATTCAAACTGGGAAAAACCGCAGAACATTTTCATCTCCACTAGAACTGTGACCTACGACTTATAATTCCATGTCCGTAACTTGATTTTCATGAACTTATTCTCATTTTTCTATTTTTCCATGACTTTCGTGACCTGGGAGCCAAAATACAATGTGCTAAAATTGTAAGCATTATTCTGAAATCGCAATACCAAAATTCCGCGGCTGGGAAAGAGTTATATTTTCAAAATTTGCCGGTTTTCAAAGTAAAACTTGCGACAGTGCATAACTGGTCCGATACAAATTCGAAAATATTTCTAGTACACCAAAATGACCACACAAAATAAAAGGATACATTCTATCTCTACAAAACTTAAGGGCTTTCCAAGAGGTGATTCGTTTTTTCAAGTACCATTCAAGGATTTTAGGGTCTTGAAAATTACTTTATTCTTTTTTAGGACTTCCAAGGCTCCGTACGAACCATGGTTAAGACCGAAAAATTGTAAAGGAGAGATAAACAAAATTTACCTATGAAACAAAAATCAGAAAGTTAAAATAGTCGTATATGCGACATCCTACAATATGCAATATACAATCAACATTTTTGCCTGCGGACTTCGTTAAGTTTTATCAGTAATTCACTACTTATAGAGTCGAAATTTTAATAAAAACTGATGTTTCCCCGATATTTCTACACATTCGAATATTTGAGTACTCTGGTCATCAAGACCTGATTACCGCACTGGCCCGCAGGCTCCAGACCCTGGGACCCCTTTTTAAACTTTATTTCTAGCAATTACCTAATCAGTCGTTGAACTTCTTTTTATTATTGTGATCATTATTATTATTGTCGTCAAAGTAATACTTTTTGGGAGTTTGTTGCACCCTCTTATAGGTCAATCTCCAAAGATTTCATCAAAGTACAGTACAATCAGCTCATAACGAGAAGCTCGAGATCGACGAAAATCTGTTTCGATCGATAAGATAAACTAAATCCGTTTTGGGGTGAAAAATTCCACAATATAAACATACGCATGCGCGATAATATGCATATATGTACGTTTATATTATACATGGTGTTTCACTCGCTCTCGGCTCCTGAATTTCCCTTATAACTTGCAAACTAATAAACGTAACTCAGTGAAATTTGACACGGACCTGCATTGGTGTGTGAAAAGCATGATGATCTCAGAGTAAGTGTTGAAAGTGGTCGCCTTTAGTATCAAGGCATACCTGCGCACGCCTCTCCATTTGGAAGGTATTCACCAACACATCGGGAGTTACAGCTCAATTTCTCGCCGAATGTTTTCCTGCAGTTCCACGAGAGTCTGTGGCTTGTTACGATACACTTTCCCTTTCAGCATACCCCATAGGAAGAAATCCGGTGAGGTACGATCAGGCGACAATGGTGGCCAAAGTTCCTTAGAAAGGACATGATCTTCAAAGAAGGAAACAATTTCAACAATGCTAACATTGGAGGCGTGGCAGGTGGCACCCTCGTGCTGAAAATAGCCATAACGTAGTTTCACGTCGTCAAACTGTTTCACAAACTCATGGAAGATTTCCACGTAGACTGCGATATCCACCGTTGTATAGAAGAAGATTGGGCCAATAATGCGGCGCCGCGACAGAGCACAACACACCCCAATTTTTGCATCATGAAATGCACGGTGTTAGGATTATCACTAGCCCAAATAAGGCTATTTTGCGAATTGACTTGCCCACTTAGGTGGATCCACACGCCGCGTCGGAGAACCACGTGTAGTTTAGTATTCCCGGATGTGCATTGACAAACTGCTGGAACCAATGACAGTAATTCAGTCTCTTCTGTTCGTCGAGAGGTTTCAACTCTTGCAGAGCAGTAACTCGATATGCATGCAGCTTTGCTTTTTTTGCAGCTCGATGACATGCGCTTGTGGAAACCTCCATCTCCTGCGACAGTTTAAGCAAGGACTTCTGTGGGGAGGCCAGCAGTATGTTTTTCACTTCCTGCACCATGGCTTCTGGTAGTTTCGGGAGTCCTCCTTCGTGGACATCCAACAATGATCTCGTTGTTTACAGTTTCTTCATCACAAACTGAATGGAGGATTTTGTTCGTGGTTTCCGAACCCCAAACTGCGCAATAAATTGTCTTTGGCACTCCTTTATCGACGCAGTTTTCCAATACGTGCGGACAATAAACACGCACTGTTCCACTGTGTACCGGTTCATACTGTAATTGCTCGTACACAAAGGCACGGTGACTGTTGACGATTCCGTACCAACAGCACAGTCAGATGCGTCACACCAACTGCCGAGTACAGCGGACACGCAATCGGCCTTCACTTCGCGCAGCAGCGACACACGGGCTAAGTTGTGTAGCGCCGCCACTCGCTACACTCTAGCCCTTGTGTCGCGCCTGCGCGAAGTGAAGGCTGATTGCGTGTTCGGTGTACTCGGCAGTTCGCTGACCATGCTTTTCATACACCAAGGTAGGTGAGTGTCGAATTTCACTGAATTACGTCCATTAGTTTGCACATTATAAGGGGAGGCCGAGGGCGAGTGAAACACCCTGTATATCCATAACAATTGAATATACTTGAAAGACTTCATTAATTGATTACAGAAGTGCAAATTAAAATAAAATAGGAATTTAGGTGAATACATATAAGCAGCAAATGCTGAAGTAGACATCACATGGAATATTAAAAAAAACAAAATCCAATGTTGCTGTTTTCTGTTCTATATTTACTGTAATTGCTCGTACATTTTCGCCGAACAACACATAGTGCATTAAATACCTCGTCGTCGCCGTGCTTCAAATCAAGTTGGAGATTTCCGGCACAATTCGTGGCTGTTGCATACGAAGGTGGCAGAGTATTCTCTTCTACGCTTTCTTCACTCGTCTTAGCAGTGCTTTTCTTCCACTAGCACACCAAGATTTTCCTGCGCTGTTGCAATTTGATCCTATATGCTATCATTTCTATTCGTTCATTCCAAGACAGTGCGCAGCAAATTTTTTCTGCCTCGTTAAACATGAAATTCCATTAAACTTCTTTTTAATTTTGTTTATGAAAAGTGATTGTCTTAGCTTTTTTCTCACTCGTTAAAACCGGGGCTTCAATAAATTTTGTTGGTTAAAACGATCAAATTAGCTTTGAATTAATATTATACCAAACAAAAGCTCCTGTTTTGTTCGTTAAATCCGGTATCTTGCTAAATACGGACTCGTTATAAGCGGGTTCTACTGTACTTTCAATTTTCGCAAAACGTTTTGTAACACTTTTCTGAAACTGTGTCGTGTGTCACGTGACAGCGGCAGCACTATTACATTGGCGGAAGATTTTGTTTCGATGGGGGCTTCTCCATGTTCTTTGTCCTGGGCACCTTGTCTCAGTCAGGCCCTGCTGCTCATAGCTTCTTTTTAGCTTTTCGTTGATATGTGAACGGATGAACACCTCGGACAGAGCATCCGCCATAGGCGCCGACTATAGGGGGCAAAATGAATCTTGCCCCTACAATAATTTTACTGGGGAAGCAGTGCCCACCCAATATTTTTGGTCCTGTTTAATTAAATAATTGCTTTAGCCTCATAAGGTGGACCGAGCTCCACCTTATGAGGCCAGAGCGATTTATTTCCAAAAAATTAATAAATAACAAAATAAATAAAAACTTTTTCCCCATTCTCAGCATTGCTCATTTGATAAGAAACTGGATTGGCAGCCCCGTATTAACAGTGTTTGACATGAACTCGTGATATGTGGTAAACGCTTAAAGCAATAATCAAAAGTAAAATAAATAAAATACAGAAACGTATAATCTCTCTAGCGCCTTTATTTATCTATTTATTTTTTGCGCTTCTTGTTCTTTGTTTTAACCCAGCTAATTTCTCATACTTTTTACTAAATTTTGGAAATAAAATCTCTCTGGATATTTTTATAAAATCACAGGCTGAATATTCTTTTTAAAAATATTAATATTTAGCAAAATAATACTTCTGCTGTTTCCTTATTATTTGCTGGTGAACAATTGCAATTGCAGTTTAAAATATACGTCGAATCTCGTAGTTTATCTCCCCCTCTTTTTCTATTTTCCTCCTGACAATAGAAGAGACATGGCCCTCCCACGTCTGATCCCTTCACCCCCCCCCTTCCCCCCCAAAATTTGGAGAAGTCGGCGCCCCTGGCATCCACTGAGTTTTTATTCCATCAAGGAAGTATTTGTTTGGGAATAATTTCCTAAAATTTTATCCGCGTGGAAGCACTTGAGTAGGAATTTAACGTAGTTTTTTATTACACCCGCTCACTATTTCATATTTAAATTTTTCGTCAGATTCTAGCACACCACTTCAGGGTTAAGGAGTTGAAAAAAAAATAATGAACTAAAAAAGTTGCCACCTAATTCATTTCAACCAAGAAAAATTCTTATCGTTTTTTCGAGGAAAATTAAGGCATACTAAATGTACTTCCTGGTTAAGAGTAAGTCTCTGAAAGAGAATGGAGTGACTCAGTAAACGCAGACATGAAGGTATTCTTTGTTTTGTGCCTAATGATGCTTTTCAACATTTTAATGTAGGAATTCTACCCAACGCAGATAAAAAGAAAAATTTTGGCATTGGTTCAAAATCACTTGTAAGTAGGACGGTAGTTGCAAAAACAATGTGAACGTTAATGAGCTTGATAAACAACTTCTAGATATATGTGACACGCAGAGTATTGATGAGACCAGTGTTTTTAACTCTCCCATCCGTTTCGCCATTAACAGTTCTACTAAAGGGACACTTTTGACGTAAATTATAACGTCATTTTTAAGGAAGACTATTAGCTACTAAATACTGTATCAACAGAGAAATTCTAGCACCCACATTTTTTTGTCTTGCATCTCAGCCAGGAATTGCGTAATTCTCCAGGTTAGTGTTCGTCCTTGATTAATTTTTGAAAACGTGTTGACTGTTAAATTTCTTCCCCAATTAACACCTACTTTGTTTAAATTCAGGAATAATTCTCTCTTCACTTTTTCATTCATTAAATTGACTATTGGTGTTGAAGAGATTTAGCGGCTCTAAGGCTCAATTTTACCGCCCCCTCCAATTTCTTCAACACCATAAAAAGGCACAATATCACTTCATCTGAAGATGTATAACACACAGGAAGACTAATATAACATATAACATATAAATTTTATTATTACATATACATAGCACAGTAGCAGTTATCGTTTACATGCCTTGCTCAGCTCTACCTTAAAGTTTCTTTTTCCATAACGCAATACTTTTTCTTAATTTGATCTGTATATGTGTATATATATTGTTACGACTTTGGGGTACGGTAATTAATTCGATTAGCAGGCTTTGCAATAGGCGGGTACAACGTTAGTAATTGTGTGAAAAATTAACAGCTAGTGGCTTCCCGCATTGCAAGAGAAGAGATAAGAGCGCCTTTCCTTAAAAGGGAGAAATCTGAAGTGGAACATGGGTCGTTCGAGGTGGGGAACGCGATGCGTCGCCCTCTAAGTGCGTGTCAGTCAAGTTGAGTGGCCATGTAAATGTATGAGATGGTGGGAGGTTTGGAGAAACCGTTAGGGTGTCACCACATCGGAAAACTTATGGCGTTTGCTAATCCGCAACTTGGCAGGACAAAGAACTGTAGTTAAGTTATGTGTTTCCGTACTTATCGGTGAGCGGACCCACCACATATTCCGAATGCAGAGGCATGCATTTCTTGCCTCTTCATCACGAAGAATGCTTTTAGAAAGCAAAAAGACTAACAAGAGAGTTAAAATAGACCCCTAACGACAGAGCAAGGAATTTGTTGACGAATTATGAACAAGCGAAAAAGATTAATCCGGAACAAGCTCGCGAAGAGAGCTGGACTCGTGCGGGACCAAGGAGATCCCGCAGCGCGGTATTTTTGCGGCGGAAGAAATGCTTCTGCCCGAAGTCGGCCAGCTATAAAAAGAGCTGCCGGGCGGTTGATATTACCGCGAGGAAATAGAATGGTGGAAGATACCTCTTTTCCTGGTGCTAGATTGCACGTAAGAGAAAGCGCGCAGCATCCCGGAGGTCACACGAAGTGATGGAATTGCAGCCCCGAATGACTGAGGTGCACGACCGGTGATGTAAGGAGAATCACCTTTGGGACAGACGGACGGATCAGCTGGGACGAACAGATGGAAGGATCCTGTTATCACGTCAGCGGCCTCGTTCCACCTCGACATTGGTGCTCACAGACGCGTACCTGGCTTCATGCAGGTGAATGAACAAAGGTGTGTGCACGAGAGTAAGTGGGAGATGGGGTTCGACTCCCTCTCCATTGGTTATAGTGCGGGCTATGAAATGGGCGTGTCGTCACACAAGTGCGCTCCCAGAGCCAAAATACATCAAATATTAGTCAGTGCATCAAACATGGATACCCGAGGAAAAGCTGCATTATCTGTAAGTACTGAATTTATGTATGAATGCCAGCTGTGAATAAATTGGCTCCGGTCAGCCAATAGACTTTCGTCGGCTGAGAACTGTTTTTAAAGCCGGACTGGGTATAGGCCAATGAGTAATAATTGAACTTTACTGATAAACCTTCAATAGTTGGTGGAGCTTCCACGAACGGCGCTTACAGCTGCGACCCTCCGGGGCGTACTCTCAAATAGGCGTTGTACGACGGCTAGCGGTATTTTCTTCCACTCGGCTTGGAGAAGACAGGTCAGTTCCTTCACCGATTTCGGACGGTGGGGGACCCCTTAAGTCGACGCTCCAACTCGTCCCAGAGGTGCTCGATAGGGTTAAAAGTCCGGGATCTGCGCAGGCCAGTCCATTCGATTAACCCCATTGTCACCATACCAAGCCATGGTGGACCTCGCAACATGACAGGTGGCACTGTCATCCTGAAAGTAACATGGGTCCACCCCGTAAAACTGCCACAACGAAGGAAGCGCATGGTCATCCAAAATGGTGCAGTATGTCTCAGCGTTGAGTCTACCAGGAATTGCGACCAAGGGTCCCGTGCCATAGCAGGAGAAACACCCCCATAACATAATTCCACGGCCGCCGAACTTCACAGTTGGCACAATGCATTCCGGCAGGAGGCGTTCTCCAGGCAGACGCCAAACCCAGACCCTGCCATCCAAACGGTAGAGAGTGAACCTTGATTCATCGCTCCAAAGAACCTGTTTCCACTGTTCAACGGTCCACTGTCGACGTTCTTTGCACCACGTTAGCCGAGCAGCGCTATTGGACTTTGTGATCAAAGGCTTGTGGGCGGCATCACGTCCATGACAACCAAGCTGATGAGCTTCCTTACGGATGGTATTCATCGAAAGAACACTCCCAGATGCCTGTTGAATCTCCTCGCGGACGTGGCCCATCGATTTGGTGCGATTCTTCCTAATTTCTCTGGCCAGCACCCGTCGGTCTGTAACTCCCAGTTTTGAGGGTCTGTCGGGTCAAGGTGCATTCCGACAGTCACCTCTCATCTTTCACATGCCAATCACGTAGGCCACTGTCGATTTTAAGTACTTCAACTCGCTGGATATGTCACGTATGGATCAGCCATTTCTGTGACACCCGACGATTATACATTTCTCGAAATCAGAGAGCTCCGAACTGCGTGGCATCTTGCATGCGACTGGTTGCGTTGTTGTTTCCCACACGATATTTAACGGCGGCGGCCATGACTTGTATCAGGACCTCAGATATCGTCGACTGCAGGGGTGTCCAATTACTTGTTGGTAGATAGTGTACATATACACGGAAGAGCAATTGAATTATATACCTATCTAATAAAGTGTAGCACCACCTTTAGCCCTGATGACGGCGGCGATTCGTCTCGGCATGGCCTCTACACGACACCGAAAGCGTTGGGAAGTCATACGGATCCACGACCTCTGAACAAGCTCCCACAGTTCACGAAGATTTGATGGTGGGGGTCAGAGCCTCGAACATCTCTCGCGATGGCATCCCAGATGTGCTCGATGGGATTGATGTCAGGTGACCTAGCTGGCCGAGGAAGCGAGGTCACGTCGGAGGAGGGTTCATCCAACCATTCGGATACAATTCGATAGCGATGGCACGGTGCATTGTCTTGTTGCAGGATGAGGTCCCCAGTGGGATGTTGAAGACGCACAAACGGGAGCAAATGGTCGTCCAGGATATCCCAATAACGTTGACCTCTGAGGGACGATGTCACACGTACCAGTGGTCCCATTTCAGTCCACGTAAACAGACCCGGACGAGAATGCCACCTCCACCAGCTTGAAGAGTACCCTGCTGGCAAGAAGGATCCATCGCTTCATGTGGTTTGCACCGTACTCGTATCCTGCCATCCGCATGTACCAACATGAATCTCGACTTATCAGTCCAGGCAACATTTTCCCACATGTCTAGGGTCCAGTGGCGATGCTAATCTTTGCACCCTGTGATGTGCGGTCAGCAGCGGTACCCTCGTGGGACGATGGCTTCTGTATTCCATAGCGTGGAGATGGTTCTGGATGGTGTGGCTGCTTACACGTTTTTGTGCACCAGCGTTAAATTGCCGAGTGATTTCTTGCACTGCGGCCCGTCTATCCCCTGTTACAATGCGAGCTAGCTGACGATGACCCCGCTCATCCACATGCTGTTGTCCACGGTAGTTGGCCCTTGCAGGGATGGTTTTACCGGATTCGATGTACTCACGGTGCACCCGTGACACAGTGGCTCGTGAAAATCCCAGTGCCGGCACGACTTCCGAGATGGAGTGACCCATTCGTCGGGCCCTGACAATTGTCCCACTATCAAATGCGCTTAGATCCTTCGTCTTACCCATACTGCGTCCGACTCTTACTGATTCTCGTCGCATCACTCCTTATATTGTCGGATCGCTGCATACGTCATGTCGATTCCGTTTACAGTGCCGCCCACAGCGCCACATTTGCATAACGCCAGCTGTCTCTTATTCAATTGCTCTTCAGTGTGTGTGTGTGTGTGTGTGTGTGTGTATATATATATATTATGGAGATGGGATGTAAGGTCAGGTGATGCGTAACATCACAGTCTCTCCTTGACAAATGTCAACCCCGCCTTCTCGTGGTACATCCTGTTCCCACTAAAGGGGCTCTGACGACCGCCAATAGCGGTATAACTATACCATCAGGATTAGAGGAAATGCTATCCCACACTCACCAACCCGCTTGGCTAGCGTGGTGAGTTATGGCCAAACCCCTCCAAAAAGACACCACAACTTAAAATCTTGGCCCTCAGTCTCCGGCAGCTGGAATGTACCTGGCCAAGGCAGCGGCCAGTGCGACATGAAGGCAGAGGGTGCTAAGAATCCCCGGAGAACCGGACTAGGCTGCCATCTGATGCTGACCTTGGCTACGTATAATGGACGCTCCCTATCTTCTGATTCAAGGCTTCTTGAATTGGAAGAGGAACTACAAATGATCAAGTGGGACATCGTCGGGCTAAGTGAGGTAAGGAGAAGATCTCATTGAACTGAAAAGTGGACATCTCTTCTACTACCGTGGGATTGATAATGGCTAAACTAGTGGTGTTGGATTTATAATAAACAAGAAACTGAAGGATAAAGTTGTAGAAGTTGAAAATTCCTCTGACAGAGCTGCACGACTCGTTATCCAACTCTCGAGAATATGCCAGGCTCGGATTATTCAAACTTATGCACCCACCACAAGTCATCCTGAAGAAGAAATTGAAGAATTTCATGAGGAAATTCGTCACCTAAATAATAAAGGTAAGCAGCACTTAAAGATAATTATGGGAGATTTCAATGCAAAAATAGGGCAACGGCAACAGAATGAAACTTCAGTAGGTAAATTCGGTCACGGCAACAGAAACCAGCGTGGAAATACTCTCGTAGAGTTTGCAGAGGCAGAAGGGTTTTACGTCTTGAACTCCTTTTTCAAGAAAAAGCCACACAGGAAATGGACATGGAGACATCCAAATGGGACAAGTGAAAGTGATTTTATTATGTGTAACAAAAAATTCGTCATAAAAGACTGCAGTGTACTAAACAAGTTCAACACAGGTAGTGACCATAGATTGGTGAGGTGTAAGATGCACCTCAACACTAAACTCGAACGTAGCAAGCTCATAAGACAAACAAAATATATGGACATACCCAACCTCAAAAAAAACACCATAATACCTTCAAGTTGGAACTGAAGAACAGATTCTCTGCTTTAGAAGGCCTAACATTGGAAGAAGTGGATATTTCCGAAGTTAACAGAAAAGTAACCAAAGCTCTTATGGAAACAGCAACAAATTTAGCTGGGTCTAAGAACAAATTGCATGTGAACAAATTATAAGGAAAAACCAAAATATTGATGCAGAAAAGAAGAGAGATGAGGACAACTAAAGAAGATGTGACTTCCAAAGTGGAATATATAGAGCTATGCAAGACAGTACGAAAAAGTATCACTGAAGACGTAAGGAAATTCAACTGTGAACTAGTAAGGAAAGCAATTGAAAACAACCAAAGCCTAAAGATAGCAAAGGGACATCTCAGTAAGGGGAAAAACAGATTATGGCACTGAGAAAAGAAGATGGTTTTGTAACAAGAAATAGAGGCGAAATTTTGACAAGAGTGAAATATTTCTACTCCAAATTATATGAAAAGGATGATACATGTACTCCAGACATCACGAAAGGTACCAGTACCAGAGTTCTTCCAGTCCTCCCAGCAGAAGTTGCACATGCAATCAAGAACATGAACCGCGGAAAAGCTCCAGGAGAAGATGGAATTACTGTAGACATCATACAAGAAGCAAGTGGAGAAATCGAAACAGTACTCGCCCAAATTTTCACTCGATGCCTTAATAAAGGGAAGATTCCTGAGGATTGGAACAACGCTACAATGTGATCTTGCTACATAAAAAAGGTGACATTGAGGATCTCAAGAACTACAGACCTATCAGCCTCCTACCAGTGGTTTAAAAAATCTTCACTAAAGTTCTTATACACCGCTTAAAGGTGACACTGGACATGGCTCAACCGAGAGAACAAGCTGGATTCAGGAGTGGCTACAGCACAATAGATCATATCCACGTACTGAGAGAACTCATTGAGAGAGCGAGGGAATATGAACTTCCATTGTGCATGGCTTTTATCGATTATGAAAAAGCCTTTGATTCGGTGAAACCATCAGCAGTTACAATGGCTCTGAAATCCTGCGGCATTGAAGATGCATACATTAATATTATTAATAACATCTATGAAAATGCAAGTGCAAAGATTCGGCTGTTTGAAAATACAACACACATAAAAATTGGAAAAGGAGTGAGACAAGGTGACACCATATCTCCGAAGCACTTTAATGTCACATTGGAAAATGTCTTTCAATCACTGAACTGGGAAAACAAAGGGATAAAGATTAATGGAGATTATCTAACCCACCTTCGTTTTGCTGATGACATAGTCATTTTTGCAACTACCCCATCAGAGCTGCAGAGTATGATCCAGGAACTTGCTGACAAGAGTAAAGAAGTGGGATTAAAAATGAACTTTCAGAAGACAAAAGTGATGTTCAATGTTTTTACAAGAAATTAAGATTTATCGGTTGATGGAGAAAAGCTGGAGATAACAGACACGTACGTTTATCTTGGACAGCAGATATCAAGTGAGGGTCACATTGATGAAAAAATTAATCGGCGTACAAAACTTGCCTGGAGAGCTTTAGGAAGAAACAGCATAATTTTCAAGAGCAATATGCCATTATGTCTTAAAAGAAAAGCCTTTGATCAATGCATCCTACCAGTGCTTACGTATGGTGCAGAGACGTGGACCTTAACTAAAAGAGACATACAAAGGCTGCAGACAACTCAATGCAGCTTGGAGAGGTGCATGCTTGGTGTAACCAGGAGAGATAAGAAGAGGAACTCGTGGATCCGAAAAATGACAAGAGTGGAAGACATCATGATCAGAGTTAAATCCCTGAAATGGCAATGGGCTGGACATACTGCCAGAAGGACAGACCATCGATGGACAGCCGAAATTTTAGATTGGATTCCAAGGGACAGGAAAAGACCCAAAAGAAGACCACGTGGAAGATGGGTGGATGAAATTCGAAAGTATGCGGGAGTGACATGGAGGAGACTGGCACAAGACAGACCGTTGTGGAGGAAACTTAGGGAGACCTTCGTCCAGCAGTGGATTGATAATGGTTGACGATGATATTATAGAGATGTGACGTGCCTGCACCGCAGGACGCACATGAGATAAAGGCAGATAGCAGCGATACATACGTTTGCGTAGCTCAGTTGGTAGAGCTAGTTATTCCGGAATAAGAAGACTCGGGTTCGATGCCAGGCGTAGACAAAACATTACGGAGAAATTCACTTCGTTATAACTGATACGTAACATTACGAATCATGTGGAATGACGGAGCAGAATTTAAAGAAAAGCTTTATATGCGTAGCATGTGACATCCTCTTAAGATTCTTCCACATCAAATTGCTCAAATTAAGGAGTTTCAGTGAAAATTGACAAACGTAATTAGTAATAAAAATTCAACAAAATATTAAATAACGAAGCAAATCAAATTTCTCATTGCTTTTCATAATTCTAAGGGCTCTTTTCCTGGGTTGTTTTTACCTACTTCGTTCACCACTAACGCCCCTTTTCATTTAGAACTAGCCGCCCCGATGGCGCAGTGGTCTAAGCGATGGCTCCTGATCATTCGTCCGACATGGGTCCGGGTTCGAATCCCGGTGAGGTATGGATATTGTGTTTGTTCTACGGAGCTGGCTCTCTCACTTCCCTGGAACCAGTGACCTTAATTAGGGACGGGCGACTGTTATAGCCCAATGAGTTGCTCGTGTCTGTCGTTAAACCTAAAATAAAATAAAACTACAACACTAAATTTGACAAGGCGCTCTTTAGAGAAATAGGGCTCAGGCGTCATGAATTTAAAATAAAGAAACTTCTGTGAATCATGCCAAAAATCATATTCCTACTCAACAAAGGACAGTACCATGCACGGACTTACAAAACTGAGGCTATGTTCTTCAAAGAATCGTTCTAATTGATCCTCGGATTTAATTGGGCTATTATTTTTTTACCACACACCTTTAAATATTTATATTTGCACTGCTGGCCACCCAAAATGCAACACCAAGAAGGAAGCATTCGATTGGCCTGATGCGTCGGCATGTAGCGGCCGTTATTGCCAGCCATGGGGACCACACGAACTATTAATGTCTGGGTGTTCCGCAAGTCGCACGGGCCTGTAAGCTCAATCGTTTCATCTTTGTATCTGTTGTTATGTGTCCAGTAAATCTGGATTTGCTATCTCGTGTCCTTCTTGGTGTTGCATTTTGGGTGGCCAGCAGAGTAGTATCTAAAGCGTTTAGCTTATTCGCGTCATAAATTAGAAGATATGTGGGGAGGCCAGCACTCCTGCAAGCAGGTGACCTCAAAGAAAATTTTATTTGTAGAATGACTTGGGCAGATTACGTACTTTAAATTTACAGAAACAACTGAATATAATAACGATTTGAGCGTACCTGCAAAGCGGTACACCAACTCTGTTTACAGCTGTTGAAACTTGGCTCAATATTTTAAAAAGCCCAAGCTTAAGAGACAATTTGCTTTAACTTCGAAATCGTTTCTCCTTAAACATGAAACCAATTCATTTTCTTGCATATTTGACAGATCCAGCCGCATATACAGAAACGGGAAGCATGGGGCCCGTCCCCCTATTGCTTTTATACATACTTTTATTTTGTGCCAAAACAACTGTTATAAAAAATGAAAAAGTATTCCACAAACATAGAATTAAAAAAAAAAGTTCAATGTTTCTGGTGTACAGTGCATGCAATATTTATTCAGTTACAAAATTTGGTCTGTACTGTGCCCCTACTGCCCACTGTCTCATAGGCTGTACACATACAGCAGACACTCAGAAAAAGTTCTTACGATTTAAGTAAGCTCGCTTCCCATGAAATGTCCTTGCTAGATTGCGTTTTAGCTCTACATGCGGCAACCAGTTCATAACAGTGAGAGAATAATAACAAACGAAAAAAGATAAAAAGTCATGCAATACATTTTATCAATCACAGAGGCAAAACTAAGGGAAAGGAGAAATTTCAAAATCCAGAACACACATAAAGAGGATTCCTTATAAATCCCAGGGCTCATTTAACAACTGCAATATGTTCCTAAACGTTTTGTTTCGCTTTAATTAGATTTTAAGGAATTACACGTACTTTTATTCGTGTGATAACACTGACTCGATTAAAACAAGAAGAAATGTTATTTTGATCTGAGTAAGACTCCCTGGGCTATCCTGTTCGCGTTGTTCTGTCTGCTTGTATTCTATTAAATACATAAACCAAAAAATGTTGCTAAACATAACAGTAGCAGCCTAGGATTACTTATGAAACATTTGCAAAACTGTTTTCAACGGTACGTAGATTTGTATTTGTTGTATATATCAGCACAACCTTTGCGATAGTCGGCTACCGGGAGCAAGCAGTACAGACCAAACTTTGTAACCGAATAAATATCACATACACCATTGTACACCAGGAAAACACTCAACTTTTTTTTTAATTTGCTGATGGGGGGGGGATTTTTCTTTGCTTCTAACAGTTAGTTTAGCATAAAATAAAAACATGCATAAAAATGACAGGGGGCAGTCTCGCTCCCCTATCAACAATTTCTGCATCCGCCGCAGGACAGATCCGAAATATTTTGGTGAGCGATTGACACCAACGCAAGAAGAAACTGCAGAACCGTTTCTTAGAATCAACGCTTTCTTCCATATGTCTTTAAATTTAAAAAGATGCTAAATCACGTCCGCCATCTGTCTTCTCAAAAAATGTGATAAAGGGTTTTCAGCGAAATAGTGGTAGAACCTTGTGACAAGAAATCAAGAACAAAAGAACAAAAAAAACAAAAGAAACAACACAAGAACATTTTTGTGACTTCCTCAAAGTTTCGTAGCTGCCCACCTAGTTCAGCCTCAATTGAAAGTTTTTTTTTTTTCAGCTTATAGTCTTTTGAACAAACTGAAAAATCGCTTAGGGGCAGATAATGGAGAGGAACTAGCAAAAGTACATCGTTATTTTCGAACAGAATCAAAGGACCGGTAAAAGGATATTGCCTTCTTCGAGCAATCTTTTAGCAGATGAATACATAATCAGATATGTATGTTGTAATGACCATACTGAAAAATGCTTTACTACTGCCTGGAAATGTAAAAAAAAAAAATCTAAAATTTTCAAATCGTTTATTAACTTATGTCATAAGGTATGTTTAACCGCTAAGTCTAAGCAAAGCTCGTATAATATAGTTCAAAAAACTTTTATTAAATAAGTTATTTTATTTTTACAATTGCAGCATTTCACAATTTCTTATGCACGTACATTGAAATAAGAACTTCAAATTTAGAAAGAAATATTTGCAGTGTATAAGAAATCCCTTTTCAATATAAATTCTCTTAGTATTTGATTTCAGTTTACTTTTATTTAACTAAACTTTGAAAGAGAACCTAATTTACCCAATCAAGTTCTCCAATTTTATATTAAAAAAAAGGCCGGAGTTTTTTATGTATATTAATCAAAAATGAAAAAAAAATCCCGCTAACCCTGCTTTCCAGTCATATCCGTTTGGCTGTCTGTAAACACAATATCTGGAATTCGATAAATCCGACTGAGGCAAATAATTTTTTTTATCGGAGAGAGGAAACTATGCCCTATATGTCAGATCAGATGTAGAGGATTTTAGGAAGAGAGTGTCTAACCCCAGGTCTTAAACAACCCTTTGAAATAGGAGGCTAGGAGATTTGGGCTAGAGTGCCTGATAGGAAAGCGACACGGAGCAGAGGTAGAAAGGGGGAAGAAGACGCCCTTATTTATTACCGGGGGGCCAGTGCCCGGGGCCCGACGGCTTAACGTACCCATCCGACGCACGACGGATATTAAGTGGTTCGAGCGTTCGTACCTGCCTGGGATCGAACCAAAGATCTTCTCCATGGCAGTCACGTACGTTGACCACTAGGCCACCCGAGGCCCATGCCCCAGATGTTATCGCATTGTCTGCTTTTATACCTTACACGGTGTTCCTGTCTTTGAGCAACGTATCTCCAAAGAAGTCGAATGGGAAAATTTATTTTCATACCGGACACCGATTTTATCTACTTTAGTCTGCCTCTTTGTAGATACGCTCCTAAAAGTGAGATACGTTTTTTTTTTGTTTTTTTTTCTATATCGATTTAGGAAACTATTTTTCGAAACCAATAAAAAACATTTTTCACGTATTTCCCAGCTTCACCTAACGCAAAATTATTCTGTTGGTCGCCATAAGCTCCTATTGCCCAATGAATTTGTATTATCATTTTTATTGTATTAGATATACTTCGGTTCCTAGAAGACGGTTAAAAAAAACGCCTAAAAGTTAACATAAGGAATTTTTTTTCTCGTTTTGGAATGTTATTACTCTGTGACAGTAACGAGTATGCAGTTTAAATAACGCATCACCACACAAAATTTGAATCTTTTCAAAAACTGAGTTCATTGCATCCAAGAACTGTCATGTCACTCTTGTTTTGCGATTTCTGCAGTTTGTTTTCGAACATGTTACATACCTATTCCTTAAAAAAAAAATTTACTACTGATAAAGTATCAGCTAAGAGTACCCTAAACTGTGCAAGTTCAAAACGCTGATATAGCGTGGTATAAATCCGTTTATTTAGTGGAGTAATATAATATATACAAGTCACCAAGCATTTGCTCTCCACGGGAGGCTTTTTCAAGGCAGTGCTTAAACACGAAATAGTATCTAACCGCTGAGTTGAAAAAGCCTAGTAAAAACTGAAAGACTGGCGACTTTTATATACTGCATTAAGCCACTAAATAAACTATTAATACCACGCCCTTAGAGTACTGAACTAATAGCGTTTCAACTTTCTTTCATTACTTCCAAAACATAATAATTACAAACATCAAACAATATCGTTTTATCAGTTCGGTGATGTTCAAATCATGGCACTTTACATTTTTCAGTCTTTTTTTTTTTTTTTCCATAAAATCGAAACCTTGCAAAAATAAAAAAAACTAATAAAAAGTTTCTCCTAATAAAATTAAAACTTAATATTTTTAAGTTCTTTTAATAGAAACAAGTACAGAACACATTCAAAATTAGAATTCAGCAGAAGAAAAAACAAATTACTGCTTAGCTATTTAAACAGAAAAACAAAATTACTTTTGAACAGTTCCACGTTTTCAGGAAAAAAAAAAGACTTCTATGTAGAATAATTGCAACTAAAGTCAATAATATTTTTATAATAAAGATTATGGACTTTAGTTATAATTTATTCTACATAGAAAAATGGTCGACATCATAGGTGTTCAGAGAAGATTTATTTAACAGCACCTCAAAAACTCACATTGCTGATGCATGACACGAAAACATTTCAAAATCATTATTCTTAAATCGCCGAGTTTAAACGTACTGGAGCTAAAAAATATATATATATATACACCTTTACTTTTAACCGTGTGGTGAAGCATTTTCAGGAGTGATTACATTATTATTGCATAGAAAGCGTTTTAAATTTATGTAAAACGTTTGAAAAGTTCATAGATTTTTCCCCATTGTCTTCGGCGGGACAAAAATGAAGACAGATGGTGGTAACTAGATGAATATGCTTTCAAGTAGGCCAAGTGAAACAATTCAAGTGACGTGAGGGATTAGATAATTGAAAAATTATATTTTTTATGCTGATTTCTAAAAACTTTGAGTTGCTCAACGCTGCATTTAAAAACTAGATTTCTGTAACAAGTTTCTTCCTTTGATCTGAAATAAATGAACCATGTTTTCGTTGTTTGTGATCATTTCGAAAGAAACGGGGTTCGTACGATTTTTGTAAGATTATACTACCGAAAACGAGTTTCATTCTTATTCAAGCAACCTGTCCAACGTAATATCAGCAGGGAAAAACAGTTAAAGAAAAAAAATTGTGTTCGACATGAATGAGTGCGTCTATAACGCGATGCATTTTGCATTGGGTCAGAGATATCAATTGTTCCCACAAGGTACGTGTCGCTTCAAAATGTTTCGGTAATTTTTGCTCGTTTTCTGGGGGAAGGGGGAATTAATCTCCTAAGCCATACCGCATTCAGCCACATATTGTATGACCGTAATTACGATTACCCGGTTTCACAGCATCATACGACGACCTTCTTCTAAGTGTCTGTGCAGAAGCAGTTCTTATAACAGTAGATTATCCCACCCAGAAAGAGTGAGCTAAATGATTCCAAAATCACTAGAGACAGAATAAGAGGAGGATAATACACGATTTCATTTCCAAGGCAATACATCAGTTTGACAGGATCACGTGACAGCAGTCAATACCTTTTGCTGCCACAGTGTTGTACAATACAATCAGACACACGGCGTGGCATAGCGTGATAGAGCCCTTTGATGCTATTCTGGGGTATCTGGGAACACGCAACGTTTATCTGGTCCCAGGTAAACGTTGACATTCCGGGCCGGCCTAGGAGAGACTCGCAAACATCGTCTCTGGTACTATCACCCATCGGGTATACACCATATATCCCGACGGGTGATAGGACCAGGGATCTCGCTGGCCATGGAAGCATATGGATCCTTTGCAGGAACACTCGGGAGATGTGTGTGTTCGAGCGTTATCTTGCTGGGAAACGGCAAACGGCCTCCGGGACGCCAACAGAAATGGTAACAACACGGGCAGTAAAATAATATTTCATGTTCCGCCGGGCTGTCACCGAGCCAATTATGAGTAAGAAAAATAATTGGCTATCGTAAATAAGTGCATCCGATACGATGATGTCGGGTTGGAGAGCAGTGAGCTGCTCACGGATAACAGCTGAATCCTCAATGTGGACACGTTTCACCAGACTGAGATTCGATGGTCGTCGGCAGCGAGGAAAAATCCGGACTCATCCCCCACGGAGCAATTTCTGCCCCCACGTAGTTCTACTGTGACACCACTTCAGTTGAGCTCGGCAATACCCTACGGTCGATGATGGTGATGCCCATGGTCGCTGCTACAACCCGTGGCATGCTCTCTGCAGTTGCTCCGCAATTGTGTGGCGATGAGTACGCCTCCTGACTGCACTGATGCCGTGACTGGGAATGCCTTCTTGCAACCAGATTTGCCAAAATCGTCCAAATGCTCTGGCATCCCGATCACATGGGCAGCGTGATTCGACCAACCTGCCTTGTAGAGGCTTACTATCTTTCCTCTCTCAAACGCGACGAGGTATCTTTTGGTCACTGGATATGCTGTAGCAGCTCACAACACTCCTCTGCTTTTTTACGTACGACCTGAAGCACGGAGCACGTGACTTCTGCTGCCCGTGTTTGCCCTTTCATGTCTCGCACATCTCAGGTGATTGGTTGCATACTCGAATGATTTGCATATCCCATCTGCCTGCAAACATCTATCAATTTGCATGCCAATACGCCAGCTCCTTCTGGGTGAGGCATTTTTTTCGGCGGGAGGGGGGGTAACGACCACTGTGAGCAACTCAGTGGGCTATAAGCAGTCGCCCGTCCCTAATTTAGTGCTACTGCCTCCAAGGAAGGGAGAGAGCCAGTGCCATAAGACAAACACAACATTCATGTCTCACGGGATTCAAACCCGGACCCATGTCGGACGAATGATCAGAAGCCATCGCTTAGATCACTGTGCCACCCGGGTGGCTGAGGCAACGTCATTGTTCCTTAATGCTATGTTTACCCAATCAATGGTTTCACATGTGCTGAAATTTGTACCCATGTTAATCAAAGCCAAGGTATTTATCGAAGGAGAGTTCCTTGGTTAATTGCTAACCAAACGGAGAACCTGTGCTACACAATGGGCTAAATAACCAGGACGAAGGCTAAAGGAAAGGGGTTACACTTGCTTATACTGTAAAATATTTCAAAGCAGTTATGCTGAGACAATGTCGTGAACTCTAATTTTGTTGATAGGAAAGTTAACAGAAGCATCTTGGGATCGGCAAAGATCTCTTTCCAGTGTAATAAAGGGAATGAATGTTTCGACTTACGACAGACCCACAAGAAACCAATTAGCGTGCTAAACCAGGATACAACTTAAAATTGTCTAAAAATTTTAATGGTTTGTCTAAGAAAACAGTTAGTCCACCAATCAAAGCTTCATATTGACCAAACAGAAATGGATCAAATGGGGTAATAGAAGAAATCAAATCCTCTAGCAGTATTTAAAATAATAATTCAACAATAGATTGACTTAGAAACTCGAAACTTAGAATTCACAATTTATTGCTAACGAATTTTTTGTATTTTTTGTCAGATATATTCTGAATTCCGAAGTACTTTCCAAAACTTAGTGCTTCAGAATATATTTCCAGTAAAAATATATCGTTATGACCGTTGCTGTTTTTTGTAACAATTATTTAAACCGCACTGAAAACAAATCGGAGAAGACAAAATTAATAAATCGATCATAGATCATTCACTTGCTTTGAAATTTGAGTACTTTAAAATGAGATGGGTTACATTTGTTTACGTACTTTATTTTGCTAACAAAGGTATTCTTTCTATGAAAAAAAAAAAATCTTTTTGTAGATATATGCATTACTGTGTGCGCGTTTTTCTAATATTCTGAGCACTTATTTAATTTTTTAAAGTTAAAAATATCACACAATGGGTGTTTCCGTTTAGTTCGTCTTTTGAAAAAAAAAATAATGTGCTTATGTTATCACTTTGTCCGTCCGTGTTTGGATACCATATCTCTGCAACTATATGCCCGATTTGGAAAAATCTTTTTGCATTGGGAAACCTGAGATGTGATAAGTAAAATCCTTGTCTTTCGGTCTTTGCTTGATGCATAACTTTGCCGCTAGATGGCGTATATGCAGACGCTATCGAATTCATAATGTATTTTACTTCATATTATTTCTTCTAAATATCAGATTGAAACCAAAATTCTGTTCGATACCATGTACAGCGAAAACTATTTTAAATACAGTTTCTTTTCCAAAAAACGTACAATTTCCCCGCTAGCAGGCGTAAATGTAAAAGTGCGTTTTCCCCGTATCTCTGCTTTTAAAAGTCCGAATTAAAAAAAAAAATTGAGTCGGATAGAGTTAATTGGAGTGGAAAATTTTGTATATGATTTATGTTTTTTTTCTAATAATAGTTTCTCACTAGGGGGCGTAATCGTAGATTTTTGTTTCCGATGTATCTGCAGCAATATCTACGCTCCTAAACAAGCCTTTGGAAAAATTATTTTCCGGTCAGATGCCGATCAGGAAGGAAACCTTTTTTCACATACTTTCTACTCATAATGCACAGTTTCCTGCCAGGGGCGTATATGCACATCCTATTTTTCTCCATATATCTGCTTCTAACAGTCAGTTTTAAAAAATACTTGCTTTACCTGACAGAGTTTCTGGTGAAATGTCAACATATAACTTCAAATTTTTCGTAACGTTTAATTTTGCCACCAGAGAGCATAAGCTAATATATTTCATTTCTGTTTACATTTTTGTAGAAATATCTGTGCGTCCAAAAACCAGATTGAAAAAAAATCTCTCAGATACTGTTAACCACGAAAACAAATTTATCCTGATTTCCTGCCCCAAATAATACACAATTTACCCGTTGGAGGAGCAAACAAATAATCTATTTTTCTTGATATCTCTGCTTCTAAAAATCCGGCTTCAAAAATAAATTTTCAACATCGGATACCATTAATCTTGTGGAACATTCTGCATCAACGCTTTAATTTGTATTATGTATTTTTTGGTAACC
This sequence comes from Macrothele yani, assembly GCA_039090855.1. Lineage (NCBI taxonomy): Eukaryota > Metazoa > Arthropoda > Arachnida > Araneae > Macrothelidae > Macrothele > Macrothele yani. Next base: position 17,816,775 of record CM077012.1, read on the forward strand.
GCATAAAGAACATTGAAGAACACTGCTTACATTGCACATTTTAAATTATGCGCACATCTTCTCTAGGAGGCGCAAATACATTCTCTTTTTCGCTGAACTTTTTCCTCTGAAAATCCTGTTTGAAATCTTTTCTTTCTATTTGATGGGAAGGATTCAAAAGACGTGGTCATTACACCCAAGAAATTGGCATCGTCACAACGCAGAGAACCAATAAAACGAGACCATAGGCGCACCCAGGATTATTGACAAAAATGGGAGAAGTGTAGAAAATATCAACTTTGGTTTCAGTATATATATAAATACACCGTGCAACTCCGTTTATCGGGACCAGGGGCACGGATGGCCTTTTGGTCAGCGTTCGTGACTGTCATGGAGAAACCTAAGGTTCCATCCCGGGAAGGTACGAGCGCTCGATCCACTAAATATCCGCCGTGCGTCGGATGGGTACGTTAAGCCGTCGGACCCCGGGTACTGGCCCCTCGGTAATAAATAAGGGCGTATTCCTCCTTTCTACCTCGCTTCCGTGTCACTTTCCTATCGGGCACTCTAGCCCAAACCTAGTTTCCTATTTCTAAGGGTTGTTTAAGACCTGGGGTCAGACCCTCCTTCCTAAAATAGTCTACATACGATCTCTCTCTCTCTCTCTCTCTCTCTCTCAAACAATGCTTTTTCAAACCCGTATTTTTATCACATTAAAAAAATACGAAATAAATGGATAAAAAAAAAATCACGTTTCAGTTTTGGTTTTCAGAACTCGGAAAACTGATTTCACGCATTATTATATTATTATTATTATTATTATTATTATTATTTTCGGGGTTTAACGACAACCAGAGCAACTCGGAGAACTATAGGCAACCGCTCGTCCCTTACTTAGGTTAATTGGTTCCAGGAAGGCGATGGCGCCGAGGGGGCAGTGTACCACCCATTCCTCATCCAAGACTCGCGTCTTTCTCGAATCAAAATCAAAAGCCAGCGTCTCAGACAACTCAGCCACCGGGAGGGCCATTGTCAACTGAGTGATGTAAAGATAGATAGAGAGCCTGATTAACTGAATGGCGTCAAAACAATTTGCAGTGATTTCTTATTTCAATTAAATGTAGTCGCCCTGGAAGCATGAAACCAGCAGGTAAAAGGTCAAGACATGCTTTAATTTATAACCGCACCAGCCTGTAGTTTGCCCATAAGGATTTAATACAAAATTATGATTTCCATAAAATCTCTCTTTGGAATTTTCCATTAGGGTAAAATAAAAACTGCCTCTCCAGATTCTTGGTTTTTTACATTCATGCTAGGCAATTTGATACTACTATAAAGATGAAAAAACTCTTGAGCATATCTGTTTTTTTTTGTTTGTTTGTTTGTTTGTTTTTTGACCAAAGTTGCACGCGGTATATCACTACGGCCTAAATTTCTAAAGTTTAACACGAATTAAAATCATGAAACGAAAATAATATTAGAATGGTATGCAACCTTATTAACATTGCTACGCAACGGGAGATGTTAAGATTTGAATCGCTTTTAGAACAAAACCGTATTTTAGCATTTACACGGAATCCCGTAAGCATTAGTAAATTTCTAAAGCATCTACGGCATCCCTGTTTTCCTTTCACATAAGAAAGAAATCGTCCTCAGTTTTTATATTATTCGGGAAACCCAAAATTTTAGTTGTTCCAATTATATTTATGATTTGCGTGAGCATAGTTGTTTTTAAACAGGAAAAATGTATTAAGGAAAGCGTATGATTTCATTTACCTTTACGAAAGGCCTTTGAATAAAGCAAAAAGTTATCTACCCAAAAAACTAACAATGTCTGGATTGCTAGTTTTTTTTATTCGATTTCATACATTTTAAGTGACTCCGGGTACTTAAGTTATTTAAGAAACAGATTATTTTCCATTTTTAATACTCCCTTTACTAGGATCCAAACATGGTTTAAAAGTATATGCCTCCACTTCCCTACTAGATTGCTATATTTGACAAAACTTATCCTTTATAGAATTTTCATTCACGAAATGTAGAATATCGCTCATTTTTCATTGGAGAAGAATCAAAGGCTTCGATGTTTATGCGAAATATATATAGTACCGTTAAATAGAACAATAAAAAGTTTTTCGATTTTTGTGGCAGCTGACATCGCATATAAATAATCATGAAACGCATATAGCGTATTATATCCGTTTATTTTTGTGGTGTAGTCAGCACAAAGATTCGCCAAGCTTTCGCACTCCACTGGGAGGCTTTTTCAAGCCAATGGTAGACATAAAAATGCAGGGAATTGGAACACGTAAAGAACCAAGATGATTTTTGAAAATAACGTGGGTGACATCATGAGCATATTACATGAATTTTTATCACGCAATTATAATGTGCGCTGTAATGTGTTTCCATCTTTTAATAACGCATGCCGAACCATTGGTAGTTCAGTAGAGACTATATCATTGCATGCCAGTTTGCTGGATAGGATTTCGACTGTTTCCCTGATGGCAGTCTCTTTAAAATTCGTGTAACGGGCAATTCTTCTAATATTATCCCATACAGGAGCGGCCGAGCAATGCATGACTTCTCTGGCGAGGGCTGTATTCTGCATGTTATGGTCGACACTTCGTACGGTTTTTTACATCTAGTGTCCAAGGATCACTGTCATTCCAACATACACAGTCAAGTCACATTATTGTGACCACCTCCTACTTTTGATGTCAACAGCGCGTAGCCAATGAAAGAAGGTACGTGTCGTAAGCTGGCGTGGAAGGTATATAAGGTGTGCTGTAAACAATCTGAAAGTATATGAATCGTAGCTGCCATGAATAAAAGGAGCGATTTATCAGATTTGCAAAAAGGAATAATTAATGATTTTTGGGCCAAGGGTGGCAGTATTTCTGTAACAGCGCAGTTTGTGAACTGTTCGCATGCTGCTGTGGTTTGAGTGTATCGTGATTAGAGAAATAGCACCGTTGCGAATAAGCGATGGGGAAACTGCGGAGCACCACGTGTCATTGATGTGAGAGGTTAACGTCGGCTTCGAAGGTGCGGGAGGGCCGATCGACACGCTGTAGTGGAGCAACACACTGGCCGAATGAACCAGGAGGCTACCAGGAGTGTGTCCAGAACGACAGTTCAGCGAACCCTGCTGCCTATAGGGCTCCGATGAAGACAGCTGGTCACTGCACGTATGCTAACGACGGTGCATCGGCAGAAAAGGCTTACATTTGCACGGCAGTGTCAGAATTGGACCTCCGCTGATTGCCAAAGGATTGCCTTCTCCGATGAGTCACGTTTTCTGCTTCATCGAACGGATGGACGTTGGCGTATAAGGCGAGAAACATCGGAAAACAAACACTCAACCATTGCTGGAAGAACACAAGCTGGTGGGGGGCAGCTTTCGTAGCATTCCCTTTGTCCACTCATACCTGTAGAAGACACTACGGACCGAATTCGCTATGAATCCATTCTTGCAGACCACGTACACCCATACATGCTGATTGTCTTCCCTGTGGAGGATGGGATCTTCCAGCACGACAATGAGACGTGTCACACAGCTAGAAATGTCCGTGAGTTGTTGGAAGAGCACCATAAAGACTTAAAAGCACTTCCCTGGTACCTTAATTCCCCAGACTTAAACCCAATTGAGCATCTGTGGGACCACCTCGATCGTGTTATTCGCTCTATGAATCGTCTATCACGCACCCTCAAGCAGCTGTCAGATGCACTGCAGTCAGCCTGGCTCCACATGCCAGTGAACACCTTCCAGCACCTTACTGAGTCACTTCCAGCCCGTCTAGCTGCTGTCCGCGCTGCACACAGTGGTTACTTTGGGTATTAGCTGGTGGTCACAATAATGTGACTCGACCGTGTATATCTTTTCCGTGTTGTCAGGATATACCAACGGCATGGCGTACACACCCGCCTTTCCTTTCTCACAGTGACTCTCCTTGCAACTTGATATTATATGTGATAACGGGGTCGGGGACTTCATTGCTATTAATATGTTGCATTTGCGTGATAAATTATTTAACCAATATGTAAAGCCTAGGGCATATGTGATGGATCAAGTGTATCTCATCGTCTTACTAAGAGATTTTGTTATTGCCGATATTATACGATTTCTTACAGTCCTATTTATTCTGTCTATGTCATCCTTCTTATATCCATCCTTTAGACCTTTGCTATATAGCCTTTAGACACTGCTGGCCACCCAAAATGCAACACCAAGAAGGACACGAGATAGCAAAGCCAGATTTACTGGGCACATAACAACAGATACAAAGATGAAACGATTGAGCTTACAGGCCCGTGCGACTTACGGAACACGCATACATCAATAGTTTGTGTGGCCCCCATGGCTGGCAATAACAGCCTCTATACACGCCGCGGCAAATTATCATATGCAGAGGATTTTAAGAAGGGGGTGTCTGACCCCAGGTCTTAAACAACCCTTAGAAATAGGAAGCTAGGAGATTTGGGCTAGAGTGCCCGATAGGAAAGTGACACGGAAGCGAAGTAGGAAGGAGGAGGAAGACGCCCTTATTTATTACCGGGAGGCCAGTACCCGGGGTCGGACGGCTTAACGTGCCCATCCGACGCAGGGCGGATATTTAGTGGATCGAGCGCTCGTACCTGCCTGGGATCGAACCTGAGGTCCTTTCCGCGGCAGTCACGAACGTTGCCCACTAGGCCACCCGCGGCCCTACACGCCGCGGCATCGAACGAAAAAGGCTTTGGATGTGGGCTTGGGGTATGTCGGTCGAAGCTGCTTCCACACGTTGCCACAGTTCATCCGGCGTAGCCGCGGGTGGTGCTTGCCGGGCCACTCGGTTGCCGATCAGCGACCAGACGTGTTCGATGGGTGGCATATCGGGAGAACAGGCGGACCACGGCAGCAATGACACCTGGTAGGCCGTGAAGAATTGTTGCACGATGCGTGCCACGTGCGGGCGCGCATTATCCGTTTGAAACGTGGCCGCTGGCAGGTCCTGCAGGTAAGGGAGAACTACAGGCTCCAAAACGTCAGAGATGTAGCGGTGGCTGTCAAGTGTACCGGCGATGCGTACCAGAGGGGTGCGGGTTGCATATCCAATTGCGCCCCAAACCATAACGCTAGGTGACGGACCGGTATGGCGATGCATAATGCAGGCGTCATACAGTCTCTCGCCGCGGTGCCGCCACACGCGGATCCGACCACCGTGGTGTTGCAGGCAGAAGCGGGATTCGTCGGAGAAGACAAAGTCGTGCCATTCCGTAGTCCAGGTGCGGCGCTCAACGGCCCACTACCGCCGCACTCGCTGGTGGTGTAACGTCAATGATAATCGGAGCAATGGGCGCCGTGCGACAAGTCCCCGCTCCTGCAGACGACGTCGAACGGTACGTGGTGCTGACACAGGTTGTTGCGCAACACACTAATTCCTGCGCTAACGTTCGTGATGTGGCAGTGCGAGCCGTCAATGCCCGCCACACAACATGCCGGTCCTCTCGTTCGATGATGTGCCGCGGCAATCACTCACGTCGGTCGGTCCGTCCGTCCCTCCTGCAACCACCGAATCCGTACTCGCCTCACTGTGGCTGGATGTCGTCCCACACGGGCGCCGATGTCTCGGTACGATAAACCGCTGTCGCGATAAGCCACTATTCGTCCTCTGTCGAACTCCGAAACGTGCTAGAATGACTGCCGTATTCTGCGACGAGGCGTCAGGAAGCTTCCCACGCACAGGTTCGGCAGTACAACACACTTCCACTACTTACATCCCGCCTTCTGTGCACCTTTCTTATAGTGCTTCTCGGTAGCGTGCCGGGCGTACATGATTTGCATATGCGCTGCAATGCTAATCGTTTGCATGTCCTCTCGCGGGCGATGCATGGTGCGAATTTCAGGCTAATCGGATGCTTCCTTCTTGAACCGTGTTCTAAACGCAGAACGTTTGTACTTTTTGGGCAGTGCGAATCAGGGGGGGGGGACAAGGTTCGGTACTGCGGTCGGGTAATAATAATACATGTCGGTTTATCCAGCTAACTGGCATGCAATGACTCAACTGAACTACCAATGATTTGGCATGATTTATTAAAAGATGGAAAAACATCACGGCGCACCGTATAATTGCGTGATAAAAATTCATGTAATATGCTCGTGATGTCACCCACGTTATTTTCAAAAATCATCTTCGTTCTTTAAGTGTTCCAATTCCCTGCATTTTTATGTCTACCATTGCATTGAAAAAGCCTGCCAGTGGAGGGCGAAAGCTTGGCGAATCTTTGTGCTGACTACACTACAAAAATAAACGGATATAGTACGCTATATGCGTTTCATGTTTATTCAAGTCTGGTGTACTTAAAAATAAAGTTGTCGAATATAAATGTATTCCGGGTTCAAGTCCAGTATGATATGGGTGCTTGTGTGCGGGTTGTTTTTCTCCCCCTTTCTTAGCTTCCGCCTTCCAGTAAACTGTGGATGGGGCAGACACTTTAGGTTCTTCAGATTAATTAAACTGCCAACAAAAATAAGTTATTAGAGAATTCACAGTTATCGATTAACACACACAAATGAAGGAAAGAAGGAAGAGATATTTCGCTAGTAAAAGGTAGTTTACTCCCACTCTTAAGCTTAAAAAATTCAAGCTACACTCAAAAAGTAATTTTGCTTCATTAATCCAGAAAATATTTTACTACTTTGTGAAGCAACTACAAAAAATGTCATAAAATTGTTACGATTATAGCTAACATCTTGGTCTTTAAAGATATGCCTAATTTCGGCGTATTCTTTCGGAAGTTACGTAAATTTATGAATGCTTGACAGACTTGCTAAAACACGGGTCATCAACTTTTTCTGAATCGCGTGCCATATGACAAAATGAAATGGAACTGGCGGTCACATGAAAAAAAAGTGAATGGAATTGGCGTGCAACATAAAAAAGAAGGGCAGAAATGTATGTGTTTATTATGAATATCCATTATTTCAGAGAGGTTTTGAATCGTAAAACTTAACTTTTGGATAAAGACGCGATGTAGTTAGCATGATACTTATGTTAAAATGAAGTCCGAAGTAGAGTACAGCGTCGAAAATCCGAACTAATTGGTAGTTCAGATTTTCGATGTGTACGGGTTATCGAGCAAGTGAAAAAATACAAATACGCTAACATTTTTACATTACATTATCCAAATACATGTACCAAAAATAAGCAAATGTATACAAAAAAAAAAAAAAAAATTACATAAGACAAAAGGTTTCTTTTGTCATTATGCAATGCGAAACAAGTTTGCCATTTTTACTTCTGCCATGAAATTTTTAGACAAAGTACAAATTCCAAAACTCACCAATCATTACAAGCTGGTTACGATTGCCAAGGGGTGTACTTTATGCTGAGTGCAGGGGGAATAACTTTCATCCCGGCTCACAGTGAATTATGGGGCTGAGGGATGAAACAAGGGTGGTACTGCCGTGGTAATGGAGCGTAAAATCTTAGCCCCGCAGTGAACAAGTGACTGGAGTAGTTTTTCGCCTTTTGTCTCTGAGTATCAGAAGTCATCACCTTCGACACGTCGCCCCCAAATGCTCGCACCTCTAAAAATTAGGCGATTCCATTATCATCGAGTGCAAAACTTAAATGAACGGAGTATACTTAAATTTTCCACAACAAAAAAAAAAAAAAAAAAAAAAAAGTGGAGGGAAGCTTGTCCAGATTTTTGACGTTTCGATTTTCGACGCTCTGCTATACTGAACTTAGGTGCCTACATTTTGAGCACTCTTTAAAAAGCTATAGATATATAATTTACCCGAACATAGCTAATTGCAGATTTGGAAATTTAAAGTCCATAGATTAAGATGACCATTCAAATAGCAGTCTTTAAAAGCTGAACAGGTATATAAAGCAATGACTCTTAAATCTGGGCCATACAGGTGAAATAATACAGAAATATAGGATGTATTAATTAAATTGTAATCTAAATTAATGCAACACGAAACACTTCTAGGAAATCAAACGAACGAGGGAAAATACCAATATTTTTGTAAATTTTTAATGTACTTTTCCATTGTAGAACTTCTCACGTGGAAAAGATCTAGTGGGCCACTGATGGTCTGTGAAACACGGGTTAAACACCCCTGTGCTACAATGAAAGCTCCACTTTCATATCCCACTTGTTTCCTAGGTCCTTTCAAAGGCCTTCCATTTCCAAATTTATTTTCTTTATGATAAAAATTTCACGGGTAGTGCCTGAAGTAAGAAATAAAAAAGCGGTTATAGAATTAAACATTGGAAGTGTATTTCAAATGTTGCGGAGAAAGCGGCTTTGTTTCTTTAAAGCAACATCAATACTTTCTTGGCAAAGAGAGTCAAGCCCACCTTTCATACCCACTCATTTGAGGCCGTCGACCTCCTTTAATTCCGCCCAGGAGGTTCTTGCTCAAGCGACCTTCGCCATTTGTCCCACCTAAAAACAAAGATTATTCTTTTCAACAGAAAACTCAGACGCTCTGCATATGACACATGACCTTTCCTTCCAAGTTTCAGGTTCATGTGGATGACAAAGAAAATCTTCAAATATTTTCTTTTACAATAGTATCCTGTTCTTGAAGTCACAAACGTTGACATGCTTGCGAAAGCCAGTTTTTCGTCACCTTCCCACAGCTTTACAACGACCATACAGTCATGCTGCGTATGGCAATTCAGTCAAACGTAGCATTACGAACAGACCAGTCTGACACAACACTCCTATACATAATTCTATAATTTGCATATTAAATATTCCTCACGTTAATATTGCAAGTATATTTTCGAAAATTTTGTTAAAAACTGTGTGTTGCCGCAGGAACAACAAAAAGGGTCTAGAAACACCAGAAATTTTGTCTATCCTACACCATGCGTCCGAAGACATTTGATCTAAATCTGATCAAATATAAACACAGATCTGTAAACGCAAAGGTAACACGCAAGCCGAAATCATGCTACATGCAAGTAAATCTGCAAAGGAAAAGAAATACGCTAAAGTAAGATTAATTTGACAGTTTTGCATCACCCAACGGAAAAGAATTATTTTTTTTTCATTTGAAAGAATGTTATGTCGATACGAGAGTTGTTCAGAAAACTTTTCAGTGTTGATAACTGGTACATGACGCGTAATAAATTAATGTTTTAGTACAGCAATATTCAGTTTCGCCAACTCCACGCGTGACTAAATGCAGTCTTAGTAAAACATGGCTGCTCTCCTAGACTCCTGGTCTTCACAGAAAGTGCCGAGTATGATTCCATTTTTGTTTTTTAATCGTGGAATTTTCCTCCTGCGAAAATTCATCGCAGGTTTAAGAAAATTCATGGAGAAAAAAAAAGGAGAAAAAAAGAAGAATTCTTTTTTAAATAAAGAAGAATTAAAAAGAAATATTTTTTAAGAAGATGAAAAAGAAAGAAGAACATTCTTAAAAAGATTTGCAGGGCCGCCATTTCTATGGGCCAGGAATTTCAATCATGTGTTGATTTTTTATATTATAATTCGATTTTTAAACTGTATTATATCTTCACACAAAAAAAATGAATAAAATCACTAAAAAGTTATACAATAGAAGTACACTTTTTTCTTTTCCTTCTCCCACTGTGATACCCCCCTCCTCTCTCTCTCTGACGGTTGATATCTTTCCTACAGCTTTAAAAGTAAAACGGCAATAAAATTGGAAGAATGTGTAGTCAAATAACGAAACGACAGATAAATGTTTCTGGGTTGAATGAAGAGCAGAACATCTCAGATTTGCTAATTTAAAAGGATTACAGTTCTGATACTTTCGCCTATAGGGTACAGCAGTTGGTTTCATATAATAAATAACTTGCATACATCATTTTTTTTTCAAATTTTAGTTTTTTTATCATTGAAGAAAAGTAGCCGCCCCGGTGGCGCAGTGGTCTTAGCGATGGCTTAAAGCCATTCCTTCGGAAAGGGTCCGGGTTCGAATCCCGGTGAGGCATGGATGTTGTGTTTGTCTTACGGCACTGGCTCTCTTCTTTCCCTGTAACCAGTGACTCTAGATTAGGGACGGGCGATTGCTTATAGCCCACTGAGTTGCTCATAGTGGTTTTTTTTTTTATTGAAGGTTTAACAAAGTATATGCTATTCAAATCTTGGTTGAAAATTGATATCTTAATGCCTGTTTTGCCATGAAAAATACGATTAGAGGCCGCCAAGTCAATCTTTGACTAAGACTGCCAAATTACTAAGGTCGGGCCTGTATACGTGGATTAAAAATTCTACCGAAGTGCAAGTTCAGTACCGGTTTTAGGGCTAGTTATAAAAGGAATGCGCCTACAGGGGGCAAGGATAATCGCTGAGCAGGAGAAAAAGAAAGAGAACCAGTCTTAATATTTTTAAAGGTGATTTGTACGTATCACACACTTTTCAATTTTACTGCACTTATAATATACACTGCGTTCATATAATTAATCAAAGAACGACAGAACGACAGTTTGAATACAGCTCTTTGAAACACGAAACGAGCTGATTTTGTAAACATCGGAAATCAGGAAAGCTGTTTTTTTTCAAAATTAAGAAACGTATTTATTTACGCACTTTACATTTTATAATATATGTACACTGAAGTATAAAAAAAACGGTAATAACTCTCTAATACCGCGTTGGTCCTCCTCGCGATGGGATAACAGCAGCAACTCGACACGGCATGGACTCCACGAGCTCTCTGTAGTCCAGTGGATCAGTGCACACCATGCATCCTGAAGAGCGTCCCGCAATTCCGTAACATTCGCCGGTGGAGAATTCCTGGCATTGACGGCACGTAACAGCATCCCAAATGTGTTCGATGGCGTTTCAATCCGGCAAAGTCAGGACAACAAACTCCATAGAATGTTCTTCCAGCCATAATCGGGCGATTGTGGGTGTGTGCAGTGGCACATTGTCGTGTTGAAAGAGTTCGCACCCGTTGGAGTGGTTGCATGACATGAACAGGTGCAAATGATCTCCAACGATGCTTACGTAGCCTCAAGCGGTCAGAGTGGTCTGCAGACGTATGAGGAGTCCTAACGCGTGCCAGTTGAAAACACCCTACACCATAACAGAGCCACCGCATGCACTGTCCCTTGTAGGATCCATTGCCTCGTGGGGTTGTCGCCACACTCAGACTCGGCCATCTGCCCGAAACAGTTGGTATCGCGATTCGTCGGACCATGCTACACATTTCCAGTCATCTTGCGTCCAATGGCGGTGTTCCCGAGCCCAGGAGAAGCACACAGCCTTGTGTCGTCAGGTGAGTAATGGCACTTGGTGGACTGTCGGCTCCGAAACCCCCATAGAACACAGGGAACATTGCTCTGTCCGAACGCTGATGCTAGTACTGGCCCCAGCATTGAATTGCGCGTTGTGATTTGCGGCAATGTTGCACGCCAGGCGGAAGTCACGATGCGTGCCAGACGCCGCTGCCCACGATCGCCCAGGGCTTCCTACGGCCACACCGGTCTCGCACTCTGGATTTTTCTCCGGGGTATGTGTAGTCCAAGTACACCCATGAAATTGTTGACCGTACGGGTAAATCCGAATTCCGTGGCAATTTCGGAAATGAAGTGACCCATCTCCCGGGTGCCGACTATCATACCACGTTCGAAATAGCATCTATACTGACAAAAGTCACCGGACACCCCTTCAAAAGCAAATGAACGGATCCGCTGCGTTCTTAAGATGCGCGGTACAGCTGCAAACGGTATAAAAACAAGCCTGCAACTGACCGCGATCATATTGCACTGTGAGGTGCAGTGAAAATGTCGCGGCGGGAGAGAACTGACTTTGAGAAAGGAAAGATTCTTCAGTGTCATATTAGTGGGTTGTCCATAAGAGAAACCGAGAGGCGTTTAAACATACCCAAATCAATTGTTTTGGATGTACTGAATAAGTGGAAGACACATGGCGTACATGAAGCAGCAAAACGTACTGGCAGACCAAAGAGGACGTCGAAGCCTCAGGAGAGTCGTTACAGCTAATCGATGGAGTACTGCACAAGACCTCAGTGCACAGGTGAGTAACAATGCTGAAACCTCGGTATGTACAAGTAACATTCGCAGAGAACTTCGTTCCAAGGGTTACCGTGGTCGTGCGGCTGCTCATAAGCCTTTCATCTCCACTGGGAATGCTTCTCGTCGTTCAGCATGGTGTAAAGAACATCTATCGTGGACCGTGGATCAATGGAAACGGGTGCTATGGACTGATGAATCTAGACACATGATCGTTCAGTCTGAAGGCCGTGTGTGGGTATGCCTGCAGCCGGGGGAACGCTATTTACCACAGTGTACTGTTCTTACGATCAAGTTTGCAGCGGACAGTGTACTCATGTGGGGGTGTTTTTCGTGGTATGGTTCCGGCACATTGGTTATCGTGGGCAAGCCTGTTAACCAGCACGTCTATCTCGATATTCTGGATAATTATGCCCTACCAACTCTGTTGCAATACTATGGAACCAAGCCTTGTTGGTACCAGCAGGATAATGCACCGAGCCATAAAGCAAGGACTGTTACGCCGTGGTTTGACGATAATTCCGTATCCTGTGTGGACTAGCCAGCACAGAGCCCTGATCTTAATCCCATAGACCACCTATGGGATGAATTAGAGCGCCGCATAAGAAGTTTGGAACCAAGGCCTACTACTAAGCAACAGTTAGCGGCAGCGTTATGTACTGAATGGAAGCGCATACCTATCGCTGTGTTCCAAAACCTTGTCGAAAGCATGTTTCGAAGGGTCAGTGCATGCATTAAGGCCAAAGGTGGTTTCAAAATATCTTTATTCAAGGTAGAAATCAGGAGACGAACTAATAAGGACGTCTAAATACAAATAAAATACGATCAAAGATCGTTAAACTACTAAAACCTATATAAAAATATACAGCATAGTGCACAAGTTGAAAAATGGAGCAAAATTACAGCTCGTGATAAATGAACAGCGACAAGCATGTCTGGGCATTGAGGAAGGATTTTAACAAAAAAAACTTATTGCTCATAAGTGCATTGCTGTGCGATTAACAAACTTGTTCAAGAAAATTGAGAGCTTCAGGAGACAACATTTCTCTTGGGAAAAAAAAAAAAAAAATACAATACAATAAGACAGTAAGGTGTAACACATCATAGTTACAAGAATGTACAGTACAAAGCAATTGACAAACTGATCATAAGACAAATCAATGAAATGATGAATATCAGGAGAAGAACAAACTTGGACTTCCTGGTGTAAATATAATATATTACCTGTTCGGCAATATTCAAAAACAATGTACAGATATACAGCACAGTGTCAACATGTTACAAATCAAAAGCGGACCATATACAGAAATGTAACACTATTCTGTTGACCAGATAGAAAATGTAAGTATAATAAGAAAACACACGATGAAGAAAGCTTTAACATATTCTCACTATCCATATGTAGTGATAGAAGAATGATAGTACCAAGCATCACCTCACACAAAAGAACAAAATAGGTAGAATGTTTTTCAAAATATATTACTCATGAGTACAACACCATGCAATTGACTAACTTGTGCAAAAATAAATACAGTAAGAATCATTAGTCAACATGTCTCTTGAAAGAAGGTACGATATGACAGTGAGTTTTAACACAACATATTTACAAGGATGTACAGTACTATGCAATTTAAAAAACTGATTATCAGACAAATCATTGGAATGTTTAATAACAGGAAATAACTAAACTTGGACATTCTGATGCAAATAAGATGGATTACTTGTTCCGCAATATTTTGAAAACTATGTACAATTATACAGCACAGTGCAAACATGTTCAGGGAAACAAAATAGAACAAAATTACAAAAAACTACACTGCAGAAACAATATCTATGTTTATACAGCACTATGCTAATGACTAACTGCAATATTTATACTCAAAATGTAAACTAAAGACGAACTAACTTGAACGTCAATGTAGGAAAAAAAAAATACAAGATGAGTGTCACAAAAAACAATTTGCTGTGTAAACACGTACAGCCCTTTATAAAAAAACCCATGCGGTAAATTTCCAAGCCGTGCAAAGATCTTGAAAACAGATTGTTGATATTTACATATGCATTGCTGATTCAAAAAGGTCAAGTACCAAATCTGCCGACCGTCAGGTACAATGACGCTGGCGAGCTGGTAAACCATGAGGCAGCCGGTGACCAGGTGGCAAGGAACTGAGCTCTCCCGACGCTGAGTAACTGCAACAGAATACTCTAGCCGAAGTCGAGATGTCAGACGGTCGCGGAAATGGCATAATAATGCCGTAGAAGCTTCATGCACAGTCAGAGGAGTAGTCAAATATCTGCAGCGTTGATGAAACACGTAGATTACATGCTTCGCTAAAATAAAAATATAGGCACAGACTGATGGGAGCTTGACTGGGGGATAGTTCTGTAGCAGAAGAGTCCGATATGCATCAAATGTAAGATCTGCTGTAATGGAGCATTGGGCGACAGTAAATGCTAAGTTCAGCATTGGGAGTAATATAACACAGTGTTGATAGACATGGGAGACATCAGCCTCCCGAGCACAGAAAGGGCAAAGAGGGGAATCGAGAAGAGACATTCGGAAAAGAACGGAGGGAACAGGAAGGCGGCGATGGAGGAAAAGCCAATGGGTATTAATTTCTAGAGGAGCAGAAAGAGGAGACAGGGCGGCTGACCACACCGTAGCAGTGGCAGCAGGGGGAACATCAGGAATGGGGAGAGGAGGAGAAGAATGGGACATAGAGAGGAACCGATAAAGAGCTGACACCGAGAGAGAAGAAATGGGATGAGCTGAGCCAGAAGTAAGCAAGAAAAGAGGAAATGGGAGAGAAGCAGAAGGAACAAAGGAAAGACCTGAGTGGGAAGCAAGATGAGGAAATTGAGAAATGATAGATGAAAGAATAGAGTCGTAGATGTCACGAGAGGAGGAGGAGAGGAGAAGAGAGGGAGGGAGACTGGCGAAGGGTCGCCAAGAAAGGTCAGGGTTAGTGAGATCTTTAACTGTTACCACACCTGCTCGGAGCCAGGTAGGATAGGCAAAGTACGGAAGATGAGAGGGGTGAATAATCGAAGAATAAAAAGAGGGGTTCAGCAAGGAGCTCAGTTGTGGAATCAGGTGGAGAACGAGAGAGAGGGAGGGAACGAAGGAAAGTTAGAGCTTCACGGTAAACGGGGAAGTCGAATGAGGGTGAGGGGTCGGTGGTCCATGAGTAGTAAGGAGAGAAAAGAAAAGTTAGGGTTGCTCGGGGAGGCGATGACGTCCCTAGCTAAAACGGCATCTGGTACTGGCGACGTGAAGAGACGGAGAAAAGTAGTGATTCTGACGGCCTTGTAGTACTCCTGTGTATCAAGGAGTCCGATGCCGCCGTGATCCGGAGGAGGCAAAGCTTTGTGACACTGACCCAGTGGTGGCAGGTCCAAATCAGAGAAGTAAGACAACGGGTAATTTCATGAAGGCGGAGTTGTAGAGACTTGACACCAAGCCAAGAGTGTGTGCACAAGGAAATCAGGTAAGTTCGAGAGAGGCGAGCTCTCTGGAAGAATGATGAGCAGAACTGGGCTCTCCTCCAGGAGGCAGTTGACCTGAGCAAGCGTGGGTGAATAGCATTCCACGTGTAGAGGGGGCAGCTTGCAAGGAACCAAGATGAACTCCAAGGAAGCGCTGTGAGATGGACGACCAGCTTGCTCCCCAAGGGGTGTCTACACGATGTGCCCATGAGCCGCACCATAAACCAGTGCTTTTAGATGAGTTGAGCGCTGCACCGGAGCATGAGGCATAAGCTGCGAATAGACGTTGGAGACACGGAAACTGTGAGTCATGACGGATGCAGATGGTGACATCATCTGCGTATGCAACAGAGGTAGTGGCATGATGTCTTGTGCAGGCAGAGAGTGGTGGCAGAACTGCTGTAAAAGATTGGTGTACAGAGCGGAGGAAGGGTTCAATTGCGATTGCAAAGAGTTGTCCGGAGAGTGGGCAACCCTGCCGCACTCCCGGCGGAAGGGAATAGGCGCTGTGAGAAAGGTGGGCAGCTTGACCTGGAGAACGGCGTCTTGATAGAGTGAGAAAAGAAGAGAGACGAAGGAAGGAGGAAAACCGAAGTGAAGGAGTGTAGCCGATAGATAGGAATGTGAGATATTATCAAAAGCGGATTGTTGGTCAAGAGAGAGAGGGCGAGGGGTTCAGAGCGAGATCGGGCAAGATGGATTAGATCATTTAGTAGATGGATGTTATGAGAAAGTGAACGGCCGGGAACTGTGTAAGTTTGATTTGGGGAGAGAATGTGAGTGAGAATGGGGTTAAGGCGTTGGGAAAGAAGTTTAGTATAAAGTTTATAATCTAGATTTAAGAGGGAGATAGGGCGCCAATTCCCCAGGTCAAGGAGATCCCCTTTCTTAGGGAATAGTACAACATATGCTACTGTGAATCGCCTCGGTAGAGGGGACTGATTGAAAGCAGCAGAAAGTGCAGAAAAGAGAAATGGTAGAAGGAGAGGTAAAAAAGGTTTTATAGAAGAGGAAAGTGAGGCCGTCCGGACCCGGTGCGGCCCTAGAGTTTAAAGAAGAAAACGTAGAGGATAGTTCAGAGAACGTGGGAGGAAGGAGGAGAGAAGAGGCAAGATGGGGAGGAACTTGTGGTAGGTTAGAAAGAAGTGATGCCAAAGCTGAAGAGGATGGCGGAGGAGATTCACAGAACTTCTCTGTATAGAACTTTCGGACCTGGGAACATAGAGTGAGTGGATCATCAGACACCTCTCCAGATGCGAGGCGAAGGTGCCGAAGTGAATTCGATGCTGTTCGTGTTTTTTCCATGGATGTAAGGAAATCGTAATTGGATGCGTCTGGCGATAGATGTTGTAGCCGGAGACGTCGTAGAGCTTGTTGAGCCAGAGGAAGGAGGATTGATCGCAGTTCTTCTTGATAGTGGCAGAAGAGAGGATCACTTAGGCTTAGGATGGAGAGCATGGAACGGACATGGTTGAGACGCATGTTTTGAAGCGTTTTTGCTTTAAAAGAAAGATTGCGAACGTGGAGAACGAGTTGCTGTTTAATGTCCAACCAAAAAGTCAGACCACAAGGAGCTGATTGAAGTTGAGGTCGTTTGTCCTTAAGGAAGGAGCGTACTGAAGTACAGAAGTCTGGATCTGTAAGAAGAGTGTCGTCAAGAGTCCATGGACGAATTGTACGGGGTTGTGCTGGAACTGCTTGAATAATAAGAACGATGGCACAATGGTCAGAAGAAGCTGTAGGAGTGATAATAGATTCTGTCACAGCTGTAAGCAGAGTAGATGAGGCGTAATATCTGTCAAGGCGAGCTGTGTACGGATTTTGATTATGTTGCGAGCGCCAAGTATGTACAGTCGATGAAGGATGGAAGTGGCGGTGAACATCAATGAATGAGTTGTCGGAGACCACTGACTGAAGAAGATTCACCAAGTTAACACGGCGTTCTCTGGTGGAAGGAGATCGGTCCAGGGTAGGATTCAGAGTGCAATTGAAATCCCCTCCAATTAAAACATGATCTATGGGAGGAATGCGAGACAAGGCACGACGAAGGCGAGTAAAAAGTATTGTCAAGTGGGTTGAAGAGCTTGGAATATAAATATTAAATATATGATAAGATGTGGAAGCTATGGTGAATGATGCACACTGTAATAGGTCTCGACATAAGTTTCGAACCGAAAAAGAGGTGATTATGGAGTTGAAAGTATGGCGGATACCTATAGCTAGACCACTATAGGATGATAGTTGGTAGGCGTGGTGAAATGTGTAGTTCCACTGGCGCCATCGTGAGAATATCGTAGTGGATTGGCAATTCGTCTCTTGTAGTAAGAGAAGATCAGCTCCTAACGGAGTGAGGTCTTCATGTACCAAGGCATTAGAAAATGGGGATGCAAATCCCCTGCAATTAAGAGATACAATCTTGAAGACTTTTTTCCATTAATGCTTGCTGAAGAGCCTTCACAACAGGAGGAAATGATTTGAGTCGATTAAAATAGGTTTTAGCCCACGGATGTTCCTTGCGAAGGTGGGAGATGCATTGATTAAGGACTTGGATCTGATCATGCACTAGAGGAGAAACGATGCATACTTTGAGAGTAAAGCATGCGTTGTGGAGTGGTCTGTCTTATGTGACAGGTATTGATGTAAATCTTCAAATGAAATCGGCCCAGTAGGAACCGAGCCATCCTTAAGGTGTTCGACAAGATCCTCAAATTTAAGAGGAGGCTCTTCGTCGGCCTGGACAGAAGAGGTAGCAGCCTTTGATGGTGAATTCTTTCGAGAGGTACTACTAGTACGGGGAGAGGTGCGGGGTGATGCGGCAGTCGGCTTCTTCGGTGGGCGTCTTCGAGAAGAACCACGACGTTTCAGCGAAGGCTCAGTTGAGCTCTCATTAACTCGAGATTCGTGGCCAGAAAATCCGTCATCAGCAGATTTAGAAGTATCAATGATAAGGGCAGTGGAGAAACCCCTGAAGGGGACTCCGCTACAGAATGACGACTCATGGGAAGCGAACAATTAAGTGAGGGAAAATCCAGTTGCTGGTCGAAGGATAAAGGGTCCGTAGACACGCGTTGACCAACTCCTGCAGTCGACTTTTGTGAAAGTTTCGATTCTGAAGCTTTCTGTGCAGTGGAAGAAGGTGTTGCTCGGCTCAGAAGAGGGCCAGAAGTTGTAGGAGAATTATCAGGAGCCTGTGATGCTAGATGTGGGCAATGCACACGTAAATGATTCTCTCCGTGGCAAAAAGTGCAGTGGAGGAAGGTAGTCACTTCAATTCTCCTACGTTGCTGTCCACAACGAACGTTGAGCACCTTTGGGCAGGCGAGCAAATGTTCATCAGATGGAAAGATCACTCTTGCACTTCGGCGAAATCCTCCTATGGATTTATCGTCCGGATCTCTTGGCGCAGCTGAAAGAGTAGTAACTAGCCCAACAACTCGGCCGAACTTACTGAGTACAGTGCACAGCGCAACGTCTGACACCTCAGGTGGAACCGGATAAAATGTAACCTGGATTGGACGCTGAGAGACAGGTTCTGGTAGAAGATGGACGTCTTTGAGGGACAAACCTTCTGTCAAGACAAGATCCGCATGCTCTTTAAGAGCAAAGTACACCAACACAGCTCGAGGTTTTCGAGCCATGTGAGTAATACTGGCTCCAGCTGGAAGTATCTGCTTGAGAGCCATACTATATTCTTTCAACTTTGTGTCTGGGAGCGCATCAAAACACACTCCGAAGTCCATTCTAGAATAGAATTGTTTTCCCGCTGGGGAATCTTCGGGAATATCTATGGTGGCAGTAAGGCCATCAACAATGACGTACGAGTCTGGTAAGACTTCTGCAACAAACTTGGAAGGAGCTTTTGTTCCAGTAAGAGCGGCAGAGTATGCCCTAGGAGCAGGACTCGAGCGTGAAGGCTGCAACGCAACCTGCTGTTTGAACTGAGTGGAAGTAGAGGGTAAATTAGCAGCGCTGTCAGACACATCCATGTCTTCACTTAAAGCAACAGAGAGTTGCGCTGCACTGACGTCACTGGTCGAAGCAGGGCAAGAAGCTTGAGCTGTAGTTGAGGAGTCACTTTCCACTTCTAGTGGTTGGGTGACGTCACCTACAAGCATTGGAGGAGATTGGTCTCGTGTCGAGGAGGAGGAGGCAGGAAATGCCTCGCTGATATGGGCGTGGACATCGCTCTTATCAGCAGCAGCCGCCGCCATTGTTAATGACGAGGGCTGCCTGAGAAATCGACCAGCTAGGTCGACAATTCAAATGATGATAACAGAAAGAATAAACTACTCACCAACTTGGGAGATGTATCAAAACAAAGCACGAACCTTCAGCTTGAAGGAACACGAAAGGAAAATGACGAACCACACGATGAAACACACTAAATAGGCACACAACACGGAGCTCAGAAAAACGTGACTTAGGCCAAAGGTGGACCGACACCGTACTAATGTATTTCAACAAATGATATGTTGTGTTTCTCTTCTAGGTGTCCGATGACTTTCGTTAATATAGTGTAGCTTAAATTCTGATAAGCAGCCATCTGACCTGCGAATGCTAACTAATTGAACTTGCTGAGATATCTGCCTCTCTATACGTCGTTTGCGAACGATACCATTTACCACATGGGTGTGGTGGCATGTAATGGAAATGGTAGTGAGCGCCCTTTCCAGTTTTTTAGTACTTCAGTATACATCGAAGTGGGGTTTGGAAAAAGAACGATGACCTGATTAGCACAAAACTCCGTGTATCTCATATATTAGGTATATCAATCAAAACTACAGCAACACACACAATTTGCTGTACCAACTATTACATTAAAGACAAAAGTTAATTTTTATGGTATCTTTTAAAGAGCGTGAAATTATTAAAAAAAATCTATATTTTCTGGACATTTATTCCGGAGAATGAGGGTCCAGTAGGACAATACATTTTTACATGTTTCATTTCTGACAAATGGTATTGTCATCTTATCCTAAAATTTAATATTATATATGCGCATTCTGCTAATATCAATCAAATCTACATTAATATTCTCATACGAATCAATGTTGTGTGTCTGCCAATATCAGACATACAACATATCCCGCCTCCTAAACCCCTTCGTTAGAAACCTGTATGGAACCCGTTCTCCTAAAACCTGTACGGAACTTGCACTACGTTAATATTTTGTACTGAAATAGCACGATATTCGACTTGTACGGAAATCGCACGTACGGTAACAACTTCATGACTGGTTTGGATTTTCGTGACACTTTGTACCATGAAATATTAAACGATTGGTAATTATATTATCAACAAAATACACTGCCTGACAGAGAAAATGCCACACCATGAAGGAATACTCAAAAACTGACCAAATTGCACACACAGATAGCCAAGTAGGTCCTGAACAAATGATTTAATTGTCACATACAGACTAGGCTGCAGTGGCCGAATATACAGGATGATCAATAAGGTGTATGGCCCCCATTTTGGGATATACAGCGTTGATTCCGACGTGGTATCGAGGCAATGAGAGTCCGAATAGAGTCCTGGGGTATCGTGGACAATGTGGTGTTGATCCGAGTCCACAGTTAATCTTCATTTTGCGGGGGTGGGAGGGTACTCAACCGACGTCCAATCGTGTCCCACATATGCTCGATATGTTGTTCAATTTATTGTTATTCCTTTGCCTTTTTACATTTGTAACGACTGCTTACTCCGTAATACACTTTCATAAAGCACCGTTTTGACAAACTCTCTTGCGCATGTTAAAGTTACAGACAGCAACAACACAAGGAGACCCGGGCTTAGTAACTTCGGCGGTCCAAGACAAAGATTGACTAGGCGGCCCCTAATAAAGTAGAATGTTTGACTGAAAAACGTGCATGGTTTTTAATAATTCAAATAAATTTCAAACCACATTTGAGTGGCCACGATGACCGATTGGTCGCGTAGGTTTTTGTCTAGTCATCTGGGTTTGAGTTCCTGATGAGGTATGCGGATGTGTTTGTCCTACGGTGCTAGCTCTCTCCAATCAACCATTGACCTCAAATTAGGGACGGGAGACAACTTATTGCCCGCAGAGTAGCTCATGGTGGTCGTTAAACCTCGAAAAAAAGTCAGATTTCAACAATTCATTTTTTCTTCAATGACAAGAAACTGAAATTTCAGAAAAATGTGCACAAGCTATTGAACACATGAACTGAAAACTTAACTCTTGCACATTTTTAAATGGCATTGTACATTGCTGTTGTGATTAGGATTTCAAAAATTTTGATCACATAACTGAAGGTTTAACGTTAAGCACACTGTTTGCAACTGTAGTAAGAAACTCAAACGAGAAACGTTTTTCTTACCTTAAAGTGTTATAATATTTGCAATTTAGAAAACAAAATTGTTCTCATCTTGCTGTTTTAGAACAAAAACCTGCAAAGCACTGGAATAGGTCCAGAGACAAAGCAAAATAAGTTTCAATTGGTTTTAAAGTTTCCAACTGATTATTCTTTAGTCACTGCCAATCTTAAACACGTTTTGAGGAGCTTCACTTAACTTGACCACATTTCGACTGTTTATCTTTTTAGTGATTATATTTAATTTTTAAATACAAATTAAAAATTGGATTGATGATAAAAATCCGCGTCCCCTAGAAATGGCGGCCCCAAACAGCCTATTTTGCCAGCCTATGGCTAAAAGGCCGGCCCTGATCCCAAATGCTGTAAAAAGTAACTTATCATTAATTTAGGGTTCCTGACTTTATATGCACGACCCCCCTCCCCCTCCCCCAACACATGCCTGTCATAGCTTACCAGGACATCGAATCTAGGCCTAGTGAAAAAAATTTAGCCACCTGACCATATGGCAACTATAAACGAAAAATGAAATTAAAAAAAATGCACTCGTGGAAAGACATACACTGAAGGAACAATTTATTAAATACACCCAACCTAATAACGTATGGACCCACTATCAGCTCACAAATCTGCAGTAACACGTCTTGGCATGGATTCTATCGGGTGTTAAAAAGGTGTTTGGGAGCAGTGGTCTAAGCGGTGGCTTCTGACCATTCGTCCGAGATGGAACCGGGTTCGAATTCCGTGAGGCATGGATGTTATGTTTGTCTAACTGGCTCTCTCCCTTCCCTGGAACCAGTGGCCCTAAATTAGGAACAGGCGACTGCTTATAGCCCAATGAGTTGCTCACGGTGGTCGTTAAACCCCCAACCCGAAAAAAAAAAGTTTGAGTGGTATTGCGGCCCATGATTCCATGACAGCTGTACATAAAAGTCGCCGAGAACTGCTGGTGGTGAGTTTCGGGATCGTATGCATCACTTCCCTTCGTACCAGAAATATTCAATTGGGTTCAAATCTCGAGAGTGAGGGGGCCATTCTAGACTTGCGAACTCACTCGAATACTCCTTCAACCAGTCCTTTGCCAAACGGAAGCGATGGAACGAAGCGTTGCTTTGTTGAAAGAAAGCATATGTACTGTTCTAGGAAACGGATAACCGTGAACGGGTGTAAATTGTCGGCAAGTAGGTCAGCAAAGCCTAGTGAGGTGATGGTGGTATTAATAGATACAAGGGGGCTCAAGGTAATCATTGCAAACTTGCTCCAGAACATTACAACCCATCGATTGACCAGTAACACCCTGACTTGACAGTTGGGGTCCACGGCCTCGTGTGGCCTAAAACACATATACACCATCCTGTCGATATGTTGTAGTTTGAACCAGTGATGGAAACGGGTCAGCGGGTCAACAATTTCTTGCGGGTCAAACCGGGTCGGGTCAAGGTGTTCTTGACCCGATTTCGACCAGGGCTTTTTTTAGTTTTATTTTTTAAACGAAAAAGATATTTCGAAGAAAAATGTGCACTGTGAAATTTTGTGCTCGATGCTGGTGCCAGAGGAGTGAAAAATGATTTGTCGTACAAAAGTACTGCAGTCTCTTTCTTAAAGCAAAGAAGATTTTCACCGACCGACGATACCATATCGTAAAACGATACTTCCTTTGAGTTTGTTTTCAATGCGATTGTTCGGAGCAAGATACAGGCAAACGCCTGTCGCCCGATTCTCTGGTGATTCACTCTCTCACACCCCGCGTGTCACATTGTAAGACTGAGAGTTACTTTTCACATCGCATCTTTTGCATTTTTGAGCATTCAGAGGTTTTAGTTTGACGTGCTAGTATCCCGTTCCATTGCATGTTGTGTCGGAATTAATGCTTTATTTGTTAATATGGATGAATTTAATATTCAGGAGATTGAAAAAGGCGCAGAGGCCAACAAATACGTTCTTGTTGAAAACAAAATGGGGAGGAGCGATTGCTGGAAGTTGTTTCATCTCATTAAGAAACCAGAATATGTTTTACAGGAACACCAATTTTTACAAGCTTGTGGGGAGTTGAAAGTTTCCAAAATGTGAATGTTGATTCCACGAGTGTTCCTTCTTTCGGAGGGGAAATGATGAAATCAACATCCACATTTTGGAAACTTCAACTCATCACAAGCTGGTAAAAATTGGTGTTGCTGTGAAACATTCTGAAGCTTGATACGTCATCAAGAAAACAGCAAAAACTGAAATTAAACATATAACAAGTTACTTAATTCAAACATTTTGACTGTAGCACCATCAAAAATTAAGCGAAACAGCCTTAGCATTACTGCGGAGGGACTTTTTGGCTCTCGCAAATGTTTTTGAAAACATGTGTAAAACAGTTTGGTTATATGAAGAACGACAATTTCAACACTTTCTGTAAGTAAGAGTGAGAAAATTATACGTGTCCATAATACATTTCTGTGATTTGTATATAACCTGCAATACCCACTGCGGAGATAATTATAAATTGAGTTTCGAATTTATAGTTCACAGCAGATTTATCCGGGTCCAAAATTTTTTGGACCCGTTTCCAACTCTGGTCGGAACCTCGATTTGTCGGACTAAGCTACCCGTTTTCAGGCGTCAACCGTTTAGTGGCTATGTTCCTTCGCCCACTTGAGCCTCCTAGCCCAGTGACATGCTGTTAATATGTGTACTCGATGTGGGTGTCGGCTGCCATAATTTACTCGTGCCATCATACGTCGAATGGTTTTTGCACCAACCTTGGTAGGTACCCTGTTGTCCAATGCCCACGTTATCCTCTCCACTGTGGTCCTATTTTTCATGCGTCGAACGGTCTTCGAAGCAACCTTAGCGGATGCCCCGTCGTTGAATACCGACGTTATCCTCTTCACGGTGGCTTTCCGACATTACGATATGGGAGAGGCGATGCTCACCTCAAATATCAACGGCCCGTTTACGACCACACTTTCCAAAGCGTCTGCCACTTTTGATGTAGTCCTGGTACACACGTGCGACGGTTGCACAAAGAATTTCCAGACGTCCTGCGTTCCACTCCATCTTCCTTACATGGGTTATCTTCCCACGATCGAAGTCGCTCAGGTCGCCATGTTTACCTATCATCATAGTCTCAGGTAAGCTGTAAAGCAGGTAGGTCTGTGACTTATATATAGCTCGCAAAGGGATTCGGTTGGCTGCATTACTGTAGTGGGGTAGGGGTTTGTGGATGGGAGCTGAGTGTGTAATAAATTAAGCTTTCAGTCCATGAGTATAGTAGCTGTGTGTATTAACATTTTCATGGGAATCTGCTCAAAAGTATAAGATAAGCTCGATTAAAATCTTTCAAAAACTTCCAAATTTATGTTTTTCGTCAAGTCGCAAAGATTACGGAAGTATAAAATTAAGATATCTGTTCCCTCTTCCACCCCATTTCCACGAATTCGTAATGTGTGCCTGTTAACGGCATTCTAAAATGGCTCACATGACCGCTGGTGGCTTTAAGTACTCATTCCGATTAGTATCATCAGACCAGCTGCGTTGCGCTGCGATGCTGGTCTGATGAGACACCAAAAGGAAACGACCTGGTGTGACAGGATTTAATTCATTGGAACTAGGTCGTTCATAGCTACTTCGTTCCAACTCTAGTTTTTATTTACCTGGATATAATTACTAACGGTTTTCTTTTTGTGGTTTCCAACCGATGTTAATGCTTTATACATAACACAGTTAGAATTCATTCGTTTAATACCAGTTAAGATACTTTTTTATTTTTAATACGAAAAAAATTGTCACACCCAACAACGCAACGGCGGTCGGAACTGGAAATTTTGGAACCGAGAATTAATAATTAGCAATTTTGGAAATGCAGTGATATAAAATCTTAGGAACTCTAGTTTTATTGAACACATTGTTCTCTTAGGAAAACCCTCTCAGCTACCGCCACTGCACATTTTCATTGACAGATAAAATTTTGTTCGAAATTTTCTTTTATTTTACCTCTCATTCCTTCACTTTTTCTGGTCCCGCAGTAGAAGACCATCTTAAACAGTCTTTACTTGTGAGAATTTTACGTATTTAGACTGAAATTTCGCAAAATCCAACACGCGGATTATTTCAGCCCTTACGCGAGAGAACCCATTTGCGCCGGTAGTAAGGATCGAGACCGGGTATCTTAGGTTGAAGCCGCGCGTCTAAACCACTGAGCCATAATGCGACAGTAACCAGGCGCACATTCAAGGTAAAATTTAATTGCGCGATGGTGATTCTTTTTTCAGTAATGCGAGTGATTTAGTCATTTTATTTTCTATCGGAGCTTTTTTTTTTTTTTTTTTCTTTTTTTCCGTTTCTAATAATTAAATTTTTCTGTACGAGGTCTTCTTATTACAACGTACGTATTTTTTCAACGGGATTTTTCGAAGCAACAGAATGATTTGGAGTTTGAGATCTTTTTTTTCAATTGACAATAACTTTCAATTATCTTTAAGAGAAGGTGCAATGTACTATTTTTAATATTATTTCACAAAACTTCTAAATATAAAATTTACTCTAGATAGCTATATATGGTTTGTTTAGAGGGCTGCTTCGTACAATCATCACCTGTGCAATAAATTAAGTACCCGGTTTCTTACGGTAACACAATGTATAACAGCTGGTGCACAAAATGGGAGAAAAAGGAGAAGAAACATACTGTGAGACAGTAACAAATATTCATACGATATGTGTACTGACCACAATATCCGATCTCGCTACAGAACTTCAAAATCCAAAACTTCGACAGACTGGAAATTTAACAGTTAATCAAACCCTCAAGTATTCCCCTGAATCTCTCTTATTACCGGAAATTTTTCGTCATATAGATACGGAAAAAGTGAGAACGGAGTTTTTCCGTTAATATATGAAAGAAATTGCGGAAAGGTTTCTTAAAATTTAGAATTTTTCGTTAACACCTCTTGAAAACGGTAATTTACCGTGAATATAAGAAAGGAATTGCAGAAAGTTTTCTGAAAATTCAAAATTTTCCTGGCATAGGAAAAATCAGTGAGATTCAGAGCTTTTTCTCGTCATTTCACGAAAAAGGTTATATCAGAAATATACTTCGTTGATTCACGAAGGAAACACGGAAAATGCCTCGTGAATTTCAGAATTTTTTTTTACAGTGTAGGGTGTAATAGTTACTACAAACATTCTTTAAAATAACTTTTTTTTTATTCTATACATTGGCGTTCGAGCGAAAATGAATCTCCTGGTCGTGAGGTTTGAAAAATTTGTGTGATGATTCTTCCACACAACGCATGTGATTAAGAAAAAAAATTACTTCTACAAAGAGATGGTCCTGCGAGCACGGTTGTCGGCTGACCCGATACCTGCGATTTCGTACCCCGGCCTTTCTCAAATGGGGGATGGTATAACGTACTATGTGACAAAATGTAGATGACGCATTGCTGAGGTGACGCACGAGTCAAATCGACAATGAAGCAGCTACAACCCAGCCGGCGTAGTTCAGTTGGGAGAACAGCCGCTCTGAAGTAGGAATACGCGAGCTCGAATACCACCACCGGCAAAAGAAAGGTTACATAACGAGTTCTATGGACACCTGACAAAAGTATAAACGGTGAAGCAGTAGTTCAGGTGCGTAACTCCAGGCCAGAGCCCATTTACGAGGGGGGCTGTTTTGTTTTGTTTTCGGGGGGGGGGGGGGGGTGCAATTAGCCCAGCAGAAACTATAAGGAACTGTCTTGTGAAAAAAAATTTCTATTTCTTTCCGCATTTTTAGGAGTGAGTCCACAAAAAGTGTAGTCGCCCTCAGTCTATCCTTAAATCTTTCGAAAGCATTACAGGGTTTTTTTTGTTTGTTTGTTTGATTTTTGTACACTTCTGTAATTAGGGGAAATTTCCATACATTAAGAATTCGTTTGAATCATGATATTTGGATCATAGTATTTTTTCCACTACTTTGATATAATTTCAACATACTGAACCCTGGGGGAGGGGGATTAAAGTAAACCTGAACTGGTATCCATTTTTCAACCATGAATTTTTTTACATTTTCTTGCTAACACTGATTCGCCCATGAATCATGGGATACACACTTCAGTATGGCGGGGATATTATTATGGCTTCCTCATGATATTTTGGGAATATCATGAGGAAGCCACAAGACAACTCTTCTTTGTAGGTAATTATAATCACCTACAAGTTGTTTTAACACAGCTTAGCATCTCACAGTCAACTACCAAGTGACAAACAGTACTTCAGCCGTAGGTACAACTACGGTTTCAGCTCGGCGTCTCCCTCGTTTTTATTGTTTTTATTTCTTTTTTTATTTTTTAAGTTTCTCGAAAAAAAAAGTTTTTACCTTCCCTGACTTTTACCAGCAACAAGTCTGGTATCCATGTGGAAGAGAATCTCCGCGCTGCTGTTCCTACTGATTTACACCCATAAGTAGTTTCCTTTGTGTTATCCATCGTTCGAGCTGTAGCATTTCAATTTAGCTTAAAAAAACTTGCAATGCGCAAATAAATAACGTAAAGTATCTATGCTTATAATAAAAGACGGAAGTCCTTTTCATTAACCACCAAAAATAAAAATTCTGCGAATTTTAATCAACGACCATTTTTCAGGGGGCGCTTGCCTTCCTTGCAGGGGGCTGAGTCTCCTCTAGCTCCTTGCTAGCTACGGCTATGGCTTAGAGCTTCTTTTCGTTGAACTCGGAAAACTTCAATGCTAGTTGCAGCTGAAAATCTTTAGACATGAAATGACTAATTAGGCACTTCAAGCTAACAAGCAGGTTGAATAACAAGGCCGTATTTACAACAAAATCCATTTCTTTGTTTCAAGTAGAACACCAACCTTGTAGCTTTTCAATCAAATCAATATAAGGCTAGTTCAAAATAACATCCAAATAAAACAATTCTCTCTCCTACATACAGTCAGCAGTATACAACTTTTCGCTCGCTTTTAAGTAATCATTAATTTTAGTAAGACAATATATACTTTCTCTCAGAATATCGAAAGCAGAAGATTAAACTAGAAAAACATATTGTACCAGAAACATTAAAACAGCAGCTCTTATCTCTCCTGTATGAACTACGTCATTACCTTCTGACCTGATGTACAGTTGTTGCCAAAGTTAATTTAATCGAGAGAGAAAATGTGGCGTTATGCTTAGAAAAACGTTTAACAAGAACAAACCAGATATACATAAGGACATAGAAACTCAAAGGAAAGGTTAGAGTATACGTTACAATAGAGAATGGCTATTTTATATAAAACTGTGTAATAAGTTACAACAATCACATTACTACACGGTGATCCCAAATTAAAAAAGTAATAAAAAGGGTGCGGTTGTTGTATAATATAGTATTAGGTTTCTACGAAATGGTGTTAATTGTATGTTTCTTTTCTAAAAAATGTTGATTCATTTAATTTAAAACCTGTAGACGAGGCTTCATGCATATATAGTGCGCTCTTATTTCATGTTCACCGCAGTACATTAGAATTTTCGTCCAGATGTGAGATAAGTGGAAATTCTGAAAGTCAAAAACAATAAAGAACTCGAGGTCGTAGCTCTATCAGTGGAATCACTTGTAGTTGTTCCTTTACTGAAGCATATCTTTCCTGGGGTGATCAAACATGTAGGCCAGCTACGAAGGGATGGGTGGTAACCAACCATGCAGCACACAGACATTCTATGTAGCATTCTTTTTCACACTTTCCAGATCATATCACTAAACATGATTGTATTTTCTTAAACGGTGTATCATGACAATAAAGGGTATAACCGGAAAATCAGATATGTATGAAGTGAAATGAGGACTCACTTGTCACAGCTTATTCCAGTACTTCTTTAATCACTGACATTCTTATTCAACCGAGCGTTGGACAAAGACCAGCAGCAGTTATGAAGTCCTCAAATCGCGCTTAAAAGCACGAATAAAACCTTCTTGTGATCATTTTTATCCGCGGGAAAATCAACATGAACTAATTTATTGAAGTAGGCATCTTTTTCTGAGATACACAGAAAAAAAAAAAAAAAAACAGCGACAACGAGGGAAATGCACACCGGAAACGTAACATGTTTGTGTTTGAGGCACTTATCACTGAAAAATTGGAGCAGAGTTTCCCAGATTTCTTTTTCTCTTTTAGTGTCCAGAGTCAAACTCATTGTATCGAAATTAATTTCAAGTCGACAAGCCGTTGTAAACACAGTTACTTTGTTTTTGTTTACTTCTTTCTTTATTTTTTCTTGCATTATTTATTTTGCAAACATTTCAAAGCATTGGAAAGCGGCATGATTGTTACACTGTAAAAAATTTCCGAAATTCAAGAGGTACTTTCCGCGATTCCTTTCGTGAATTTACGAAGCATATTTCTGACACAACCTTTTCCGTGAAATGACGAAAAGAAACCTGAATTTCACGAATTTTTCTTACGCCAGGAAAATTCTGAATTTTCAGAATCCTTTCCAAAATTACTTTCTTATATTGACGGTAAATTGCCGTTTTTAAGATGTGTTAATGGAAAATTCTGAATTTTCAGAAACCTTTCCGCAATTCCTTTCTTATATTGATGGTAAATTGCCGTTTTTAAGATGTGTTAATGGAAAATTCTGAATTTTCAGAAACCTTTCCGCAATTCCTTTCTTATATTGATGGTAAATTGCCGTTTTTAAGATGTGTTAATGGAAAATTCTGAATTTTCAAAAAACTATCCGCAATTCCTTTCTTATATTAACGGAAAACCCCCGTTTTCACTTTTTCCGCATCCATATGACGAAAAATTCCCGGTAAAAGGAGAGATTCACTAAAATATTTGAAGTTTGATAAATGTTAAATTTCAATCGTCTGTCGAAGGATCTGATTTTGAAGTTCCGTAGCGAGATCGGATAATGTGAATAGCATATCGCATGAATTTTTGTGGCACAGGATATTTCTTCTCTCCCCCATTTTGTGCACCAGCTTTTATATATTGTGTTACCGTAAGAAACCAGATACTTAATTATTGTACAGGTGATTGTACGATGTATCGGTCTGTGGACGCCTTAAGATCAGAATTATTATAGATAAAGAATAAATTTTATATTTAGGAGTTTTGTGAAGTAATATTATAAAACAGTACATTTCACTTTTTCTTGAAGATAACTGAGTCATTTGTCAGGTTTTAAAGATCAAGTTCCAAAACATTCTATTCTGTTGCTTCAAAAAATTACGGTGAAAAGGAAAACCTAATTTGTAATAAGTTCTCCTACAGAAAAAAAAAAAAAAAAAAAATCAGAGGCACAGCAGCAACTGTGCCACAACCTACAACGTAGAATTACTTCAACTCTCACTATTTCATGGCACTACCTCACTGTTCTACGTCCTTAAAGTATTCAAGGAAGGGCAACTGACGTAGCACTACGTTGTAGGTTGCGGCACAGTTGCTACTGTACCTCTTTGATTTTTAAGAAATAAAACGAAAAAACTGTTTTACTTGATTTACTTAAAATCAACTTATACTCCATACAATTCATAGCAACTTATGCTGATATTAAATTAATGTTAGTAGAAGGCGTAGTATCGTTGTCAGTAGTTATTGCTAAAATTGTTTCTGAAGAAATTGTTCTTCAGAAACAATTTTTGAAACTCCTGTTATAGATTTGGCGATACGTCTCGGGCCTAATGTACTCTTCTTCTTGTTGCTCTTGTTTAGTTTCAGAATGCATCGGCGGTGTAAAGGTCTGAGACGTAATACATTCATTATCCAGCGAAGTTGTGAAGACTGACGATGTACATTGGTATTCCATGCTCGGTGTGAAAATTTGGATCGATGACATCAGTCTCCTTCTGCTCTTGCTGTTCAGGCTCAATTTCTGCAGTTGAAGTGGAAGGTTGTGGCTGCAGAGTCGAACTCGGGTAAAACGCATCCTGGGCCGCGGACTTTTGACGGTCCGTACATTCCCGTGACCTTTCGGTTGATGACCTACTGGGCCTTTTGGGATTCATCTCGTTCTCTTCTAGCTGCTTCTTCAACTTTTGTAGGTTCTTATAGTAATTTTTCCTGGATTTTCGCGGCATTTCTAAATTTTCGTCACCAATTTCCTTTTTTTTTTTAATCTAAAAATAAATCAATTTTAAATCCATTTTATTTCGGTTTATCACATATGTCCGTTAGCTCTGACCGTCGGCTACGGAATGCGGGGCTCAGGTTATCGCTATCATTATCTACTCACTAGTTAACCTTAAAACAGCGTGCGGCAAAACAAAATCACGCAAAAGTGAGCTTAACTTTCTAACGCTACTGTATCAAAGGATTAAGGGGTGGAGCGTTGAAAACTTGTCTTGTTATAAATGGGACTGTATAAACTATCTAATGATGTATTATTTATTACTCTACGATTATTAGTTTCAAAGATATAAGCATTCAAAGTGTAACAAGTTTTCGTTGCATCCGTGCTCCCGATGTTACCCCTTACCCAGCGCGGAGAAAGACTTGGTTCTACGTGGAAATAAAATTATTACAAACCTATTCAAAAAAATAATAGGCTCCAACAGAAAATAAAACGACTAAATCACTCGCATTAATGACAAAAAAAAAATTTCATATTTGTGCAATTAGACTTTTTTTTTTCTGTTTTGAAAGTGAGGGTGATTTCTGAGTCTTTCTGGCGCAGTGGTTGAGACGCGCGATTTCTGTTGAGCCAACTCAAACGACGTCAGTGCCGCCCCGGTGGCGCAGTGGTCTAAGCGATGGCTTCTGATCATTCGTCCGGGTTCGAATCCTGGTGAGGCATGGATGTTGTATTTGTCTTACGGCACTGGCTCTCTTCCTTCCTTGGAACCAGGGACCCTAAATTAGGGACGGGCGACTGCTTATAGCCCATTGAGTTGCTCACAGTCGTCGTTAAACCTTCAATCCAAAAAAAAAAGACGTCAGTTCGAGTCTCACCGGAGCGAATGAATTGTCTTGGTTTAAGGGCTGTAAAAGTTCAGTGCCTTCGATTTTGCGAAATTTCTGTATAAATACGGAAAAATTTGAAACAGACTTTTCTGAAATAAACGGAATTACTAACTATGAAAAATCTGTGAAAATACGGAAGTTAAAAAAAGGAAATTTCGTTAAAAGATTGACACCAACTGGCAAGTTTTGCTTCATATTATTTTCAGAAATTTTCGGTGAATTCACACCACTTATTTTTTACAGGGCACGATGATACACTACTGTTTCTGCTGAACAAGAATTTTTTTCTAAAATTAAAATACATGCAGGAGTTGAAAATAATTTTGCGTGAAATGCTGCAGTGAAAGCCAAAATGCCAGTAATTCAGAAAAAGTGCTGTTTGCCTGCATTGTTACAATACTGTTCATTAGATTACTCTCAGTGCCCTGTCGCGTGGGTTCGCCAGGATTTAGTTTGTAAGGTAATTAAACAGTCCCTGGGTTTAAGCTATATTTTCCCCCGATGATGAAATGAACGAATTGCCAGCTAAATGCGAGCTCGCTCTTCTGCAGTGGTCTGTTTATTCAATGCAGTAAATCGGAAATGTCACGGATTTGCTTGTGTTGAAAGACATATTACTTTTCTTATTGTTTACACATTGATCAGTCCTTGCTTACTCTATCAGGAGTCTTTCTCTGTTACCTCGCTGCTAAGTTCCTGCTTCCAAATGCTTTTCTACCTCGACACTGCATTTGGAATATCAGAAAATACTCCCCCTCTTTGTTCGGGAAACCGAAAACCTCTCCGTCGCACGAAGAATCACACCCATTATTTTCTTAAAAACTAAATGACCAACCTCCCCCCCTCCACTTTTTTTTCTTTCTCTCAGAAAATCGGGGGATTTTCTCCATTTGCCTTAGCCTCTCTTTCGGACCATCTAC
This sequence comes from Macrothele yani, assembly GCA_039090855.1. Classification (NCBI taxonomy): domain Eukaryota; kingdom Metazoa; phylum Arthropoda; class Arachnida; order Araneae; family Macrothelidae; genus Macrothele; species Macrothele yani. The sequence goes on from CM077012.1 coordinate 17,850,429, forward strand.
AGTAGTTGCTGAATCTTCATAATCGCAACCTGGACTCTCCTCGTGAGAAATACCTCATTAAACCCTAAACTCATTAAACACAAATTCATTAAACTATTTACAAAGCAATAAAGTAATTTCCACACGGAGCTTCATGAACAACAAAAGCACGGGGCGGCCAGTAATAGTGTTGTGAAAGCGGGTACATTATATATGCCCAAGAAAATAATGAACCGAACATTATGCCTATTATATTAGGAAAACACACATTAATAGACTAATGTGAAGAATATTATGTTTATTCAATTTCATGCTAATGTGTGTTCAGACGGACTTAGGATGAAGCATCCATATACATTTATGTAATTTTTTAATGAACTCAAAATGATTCAAATGTATAACAGAGCAATGGATCGTTCCAGAACATTTTTACAAAGTATGGGTGTATGACAAAGATATTCTGAGATTCTCACGCTATGGGAAGTGGATGCCGTTCCCAAGCAGATATAGGCATCAGCAATTAAGCAGGCGACATCCGCTGGTATTGTCAAACAGAAAGCAGATGCCTGAATGTCTGCGAACCTAGACGTTATTCATTGTATCCATGCAGCCAGTATGCATTATATTCGACGATTGTTGTACTTTGCAGAAAGTTAAGTCTGCCAAAGGGAATACCGCTTATGGATACATCAGAAGTACCGGTCACCTAATGCAGAAAGCGAGGTATTCGTAAAACAGGAAGGGCGATGCCGGTTAACGGAGGAAGGAACGCGCTGGCATCGGGACGTAGGACGCCAGCAGAGAGAGAGAGAGAAAAGAGGGAGTGGGACGACTCAGGGCAGAAGCGCGCACGGGAGATGCGCAGCGCCAACCAAAGTCGGGAGATGCGCAGCGCTAACCAAAGTCGGGAGATGCGCAGCGCCAACCAAAGTCGGGAGAGGTAGGCGCACGAGAAGACTCAGTGCGTTAGTCTGTTTTCGGGAATTGCAGGAGCAAGTTCGCCGAGAGACAGCGCTCGAAGGTTTTCGGGTTGTCGGACACCTAGCGTTATGGGTCCGAGGGTTCAGTCGATGTACTGAACGGGGTCGGAGTATCTTTGCGAAGATAAGTTTCCCAGCCGTGATACAGGTCCCTGACTTAGGGAATCTCACGTGCTTTATTTAATTATCCCTTCCTGGATAATTCTACTGAGACCGCGAGGACGAAGTGCAGAGCGGAGTTAGATAGGATTCGGAGATAGGAATATTTATCAGGAGACACAGGTCGCTTCTCGGACGAGAAGGACTCTCTCCCAAGCATAAGAACGTATAATCGTGATAGAGACGTCAAGTTTACTTTGACTATTTACTAGGTCTGCATTAGTTGAGGGACGTCTGATCGACATCCAGAAAGCGGTATTTCTACGGACAGACTGACTTTCCAACTTCAGTTTTTATCCATAATAAACCTGTTTTAAGTTTGAAACAAATTATCCTGTGTCATTTTATAACATGAGTAATTTATGCTTGGAGTTTCAGCCGTCTCATTCCACCTCCCTGATTCGCAGCTAAACAATTATAGAAAAGCGGGGGAGGTTTCGTCCGTTCACCAAATCAGAGTTTGATTAAGTTTCTGAGAAACAAACCTATGAAATATTTCCATTGACTGTGAGATGAGCCTATAGCGTAGACGCCACAGAAGTATAATTATTTTGGGTGGGTCCACATAGGAGATAAGCACGTTCGCTCTCACAAGTGTCTTCTGCGAATATCGGAAAAATTAGAAGGAGTGGTGATCTCCCCTCCCTCATTAATGGCTATCAGAAAACTAATAAAGGGACAATCATGATGCCTCGCCAAAATCTTTAACGAAAGGAGAAATGATTTTAAGTATGATGTGATATTAAAGAAGGTTATTAAAGTTAAATTACGCCGAAATTAATGAGCCACGGTAACAGCATTAAACAAAGCAAAACAGTTTGGTGGTTAACCACATATCAACGAAAATACACGTTCAAATTCTAAAACGAAATGGCCTTTGCGGTCGCATTTATTAGAGAAATTTTCAGTGAACAGAAACTGAAGAAATCGAGGAAATTTATCGAAAGTACCCAAATTTAAAATTAGCGGTTCACCAACAAAACCACATAAAAAGTCAAACTATATGTAAAATGGTAAAAGATAAAAACAACTTTGAATATAAAGATGGGACATATTTTCTTGAAAAAAGCGACACCAAGTTTTTTCCCAGTACGAGTAATGGCCATTATAACGTGATATCTGTAAATGATAGAGAGAACATTTAGGAACTGGCAAGAACCAATTACGAGAGTGTTAAAGCCGTTTCAAGCTGTTTTTGAAGCTGCACTTACATTGTGCGTATATCCAGTGGTATCCGAAAAGCTTTTCGATAAAACTTGTATGTGTGTGGCATTGTAGGCCCAAGTTTATAATTTTCGTATTGCGAGAAAAAAAAGATACCATGTTCTCATTTGTTATGGAATTAATAACACTCAGAAACGAAAAACACAGAATATTTTTACTATAGGATATACACCGATGAGCCATTACATTATGACCACCCCCAGCCTAGAGAAATGAGCGCGCCTGGAGACCGAACGGTGGCACAAGTGTAGTTCAAAGAGCAGTATATATAAAACCCGAGGAACGGCTTTCAGTTAGTAGAGTGTTCGGAGTCAGAATGGGAAAAGCTGATGATTTATCGGTGTTTGATAAAGGACAAATTTGTGATGGCACGGCGCCTCGGAACTACGATCTCGGAAACGGCGCGGCTTCAGGGTTGTTCACGTGCCGTTGTAGTGGGTACGTATCAAAAGTGGTGCACAGATGCCCATAGGACGAGCCGTCGTCCGCAGCTCATTGTTGCCAAAGGGGAGAGGATATTTTCGCGCTTTGTTCACAGCGACCGCAGGGACACAGTGGAACAAATCACCCACAGCTACAACAGTGGTGATCAGGGCAATGTATCACAGCACACAGTTCATCGTAGCCATCTGCGTATAGGCCTGCGTAGCCGAAGACCGAGCCGGGTCCCTATGCTCACTGCACGTGATCCCCAGCAACGCATGACATGCGCCCAAGATCATAGAGATTGGACAGTATATTATTGGAAGAAAGTGGCCTTGTTTGACGAATCAAGATTCCTGGTGCATCACGTAAACGGCCGAGCGGGGATACACCGATTACCAACGGAGGCTATGGCACCTGGATGCACTGCTGCGGGGAAACAGGCAGGCGGCGGCGGTGTTATGCTGTAGGCGATGTTTCCTTGGGACACTTTAGGCCCCGTTATCTCAATAGCACAATCCCTAACAGCTGTGAGGTATCTGAACATCGTTGCGGACCAAGTTAACCCATTCATGACAACTGTGTTCCCTGCTGGTGATAGCCATTATCAACAGTATAATGCGCCATGCCAAACTGCCAGAATCGTCAAGGAGTGGTTCGATGAACATGCAGGTGACTTTCTGTTAATGCCCCAGACTCCAAATTAACCTGACATGAACCTATAATCGAACATTTCGGGTTCGACTTGGAAAAGCGGGTTCGCGCTAAATCACCACCACCCCGAAATGTACGGGAACTGGAGGACCTGCTGTTGACATTATGGTACCACCTGCCTCAGGATACCTATCGCCACCTTTTCGAATCGATGCCTCGCCGAGTGGCAGCTGTTTTGCCAACAGCTTATTAGGTAGGTTGTCATAACTTTATGGCTCAACGGTGTATGAATGTTGGCATCCTTACTAAAAACTTATATTTTGTGTCATTAAATGAACGCGTTATCACAAGCCAAATTCACAAATCTCGTGTACATAAACCACCTACGATGACACATCCAACAGAAATTAACTGCGGCTGCATTTGAGAAGAACCTTAAAAAATGTAGTAATGATATTTCTTTTGTTCATTAAAATATTCGCTTTTACTACCTTTTTAATGTTACAACTATACGTTTGCATTACAACGAAGGTATTACTGCACATTAACGTTCAACGACGTTTATACGACCTTGGTCATTAAACGTGCTTTTGAAGAAGTATCCCGTTCGACTGATAGTTTAACCTTCCCTCCCATCTAACATACTATCTTGTTATAATCATTGCCACAACACGTGAGTTAAAAAAACAGTATTAAAAGCGAATGGGTACGTACAAGAAACTAACTCATGGTTAACGTTAAAGTAAATTGCATTACACATATCTTGAGTTTCCTTTATACAATATTTTTGAAATTCAACATGGTAATATTATTTTTAAAATCTAAAGCTAATTATCAAAATATTAAAAATGTAAAACTTGCTCGAAAAATTCCAGAGAGCGGTGTGAAATATTACGTGGTATTTCGAAAACTAATGAAAACAAATTCGTAAAGCTGACGACATAAATATTTTATTAAATAAGATGAGAACACATTAAAATACACAGTCGAGTCACATTATTGTGACCACCTACTTTTGAGGTCAACAGCGCGTAGCCAATGAAAGAAGGCACGTGTCGTAAGCTGGCCTGGAGGGTATATAAGGTGTGATGTAGGCATTCTGAAAACATATCACTCGTTGCTGTCATGGATAAAAAATAGCGATTTATCAAATTTGCAAAAAGGGATGATTATCGGCTTTCCGGCCAAGGGTGGCAGTATTTCTGAAATAGCGCACTTTGTAAACTGTTCGCATGCTGCTGTGGTTAAAAGTGTATCGTGATTGGAGAAATGGCACCATTGCGAATAAGCGACGTGAAAACTGCGGAACACCACATGCCATTGATATCAGAGGTGAACGTCGGCTTCGAAGGTGCGTGAGGGCGATCAACACAGTATGGAAGAGTATTTTTGTCAGCAACATTGAACTGAGCATATGCTAGGGAAAAGAACGACAGACTGCCCAGCTAACCAGTGTCACAGCAGTTTTGAAAACGGCTGGGCTAAGATACCTGAGGGTTCATTTGCCATCTGCTGACTCCCTGAGAGTACAAATGGGGAAAATACGGCACAGATTTATAAGCAGAAGTGAATTTCTCGCAGTCCATTTCTCCCGTGCCGTTTAAGACAACTTAAAAGCTTTTTCAAACATCTACAGAAAAAAGTGCCGCCGACCAGAACAATAAAAAAGATCGTCTGCGACGGGGTGGCTCGGTTTTTTTTTTTTTTTTTGATTGGAGGTTTAACGACCACCGTGAGCAACTCAATGGGCTATAAGCAGTCGCCCGTCCCTAATTTAGGGTCACTCGTTCCAGGGAAGGGAGACAGCCAGTGCCGTAAGACAAACACAACATCCATGCCTGACCGGGATTCGAACCCGGACCCCTTACGGACGAATGATCATAGGCCAGCGCCTTAGACCACTGCGCCAACGGGGCGGCGTGGCTCGGCTTATAAATGCTGCAGTTAATAACCTGCCCTGAAGCATGAGAGGAGGATAGAAGTTAGAGAAAGAGAGAAGGGACCACATTCACATTGAAAAACTAAGGGAGCTGACCCACTCCAACTGTTTTGTAGGAGGGGAGGATGTGGTAAAACTTCTATTTTTTCCAACAGTAGAAATAATTCAATCCTATCCTACTGCTGTATATTGGGAAATTTCCAAACGAGAAGAGCACCGTACAGCGATTGTTTTGCGCATAAAGGGGGAAAAAAAACCCTGCTCGGGCCATGTCTATTTTACATTAAATACTGAAGGCCCGGGCCGGCCCGTTTTCCCAACTTAGAAATGAGCAAAGGCCCAACCCGGCCCCCCGGCCGGGCCCGTGCAGACCTCTACCTCGAATGGTTCCCCATGCATTGACATCCCAGCAGGCGAGACGTGTCGCTCTCTGTCGCAGATTGCTGTTAAATCCACAGGACAGCAGTAGGTTTTGGCGTCGTATCGTCACAGGTGTTTTATTTATTTATTTATTTATTTTGATCGATGGGCTATATGCGATCGCTCGTCCCTTATTTAGGACCACTGGTTCCAGGGAAGGGAGAGAGCCAGTGCGGTAAAACAAACACAAGATCTATTGGATAACCACGGTTACTTAGTAGCAAAGTGCCAATTCTTGGCATGGAACTAATGAGCTTCTCTAGTTGTCCATTGGTTATAGCATGGTGCCATACGGCCCTTACAGACTGTAAGGGCCGTATGGCACCATGCTATAACCAATGGACAACTAGAGAAGCTCATTAGTTCCATGCCAAGAATTGGCACTTTGTTACTAAGTAACCGTGGTTATCCAATTAAATATTAAAGCGTTTTTTACTTGTCGGTCAGTTATTTCAAGTGTCCTGCAAGTGTCAATAATGTCATCATCATCATCATCATCGTCAACCATTATCAATCCACTGCTGGACGAAGGACTCCCCAAGTTTCCTCCACAACGGTCTGTCTTGTGCCAGTCTCCTCCATGTCACTCCCCCATACTTTCGAATTTCATCCGCCCATCTTCCATGTGGTCTTCTTCTGGGTCTTTTCCTGTCCCTTGGAATCCAATCTAAAATTTCGGCTGTCCATCGATGGTCTGTCCTTCTGGCAGTATGTCTTGCCCATTGCTATTTCAGGGATTTAACTCTGATCATGATGTCTTCCACTCTTGTCATTTTTCGGATCCACGAGTTCTTCTTCTTATCTCTCCTGGTTACACCAAGCATGCACCTCTCCATGCTGCTTTGAGTTGTCTGCAGCCTTTGTATGTCTCTTTTAGTTAAGGTCCACGTCTCTGCACCATAAGTAAGCACTGGAAGGATGCATTGATCAAAGGCTTTTCTTTTAAGACATAATGGCATATTGCTCTTGAAAATTATGGTGTTTCTTCCAAAAGCTCTCCAGGCAAGTTTTGTACGCCGATTAATTTCTTCGTCAATGTGACCCTCACTTGATATCTGCTGTCCAAGATAAACGTACGTGTCTGTTATCTCCAGCTTTTCTCCATCAATCTATAAATCTTCATTTCTTGTAAAAGCATTGAACATCACTTTTGTCTTTTGAAAGTTCATTTTAATCCCACTTCTTTACTCTTGTCAGCAAGTTCCTGGATCATACTCTGCAGCTCTGATGGGGTAGTTGCAAAAATGACTATGTCATCAGCAAAACGAAGGTGGGTTAGATAATCTCCATTAATCTTTATCCCTTTGTTTTCCCAATTTAGTGATTGAAAGACATTTTCCAATGTGGCATTACAGAGCTTCGGAGATATGGTGTCACCTTGTCTCACTCCTTTTCCAATTTTTATGTGTGTTGGTATTTTCAAACAGCCGAATCTTTGCACTTGCATTTTCATAGATGTTATTAATTAATGTTAATGTACGCATCTTCAACACCGCAGGATTTCAGAGCCATTTTAACTGCTGATGGTTTCACCGAATCAAAGGCTTTTTCAAAATCGATAAAAGCCATGCACAATGGAAGTTCATATTCCCTCGCTCTTTCAATTAGTTCTCTCAGTACGTGGATGTGATCTATTGTGCTGTAGCCACTCCTGAATCCAGCTTGTTCTCTCGGTTGAGCCATGTCCAGTGTCACCTTAAAGCGGTGTGAAAGAACTTCAGTGAAGATTTTATAAACCACTGATAGGAGGCTGATAGGTCTGTAGTTCCTGAGATCCTCAATGTCACCTTTTTTATGTAGCAAGATCATTGTAGCGTTGTTCCAATCCTCAGGAATCTTCCCTTTATTAAGGCATTGAGTGATAATAATGTACTGTACAGTAATTTTACGTTAAATGCATTGTACACTAATTTCACAAATTCCACAATTTTTTGCTTTTTTATGACTAGACGCCGTACTTTTGTTTGTAACTTCACTTCTATTACTGGTAATAACATTCTGTAAAAATATTTGAATTCAGCATAAAATTTCCTTTAAAATGATGTATAATATGTATTCCTGACTTTACCATTACGCTGTATAAGTTGACTTCAAACATCAAAAATTTGACTTTCAGTCTACTGGTGCAGGACTTTTGGCCATGATTGTATATTGCAGCAAATAGAATGCATTTATCACACATGTAAGCAGTTGAAGTTCGAAATCCATATATCGTTTAGAGCAGGTCCTTTCAGAATATATACTGCCTGAAAGAAGCTAAGGACATAAAATAAAAAAAAAACACTCTAAGAAAATATTATTTTTTTTATTGGAGGTTTAACGACCACCGTGAGCAACTCAATGGGCTATAAGCAGTCGCCCGTCCCTAATTTAGGGTCACTGGATCCAGGGAAGGGAGAGAGCCAGTGCCGTAAGACAAGCACAACATCCATGCCTCACCGGGATTCGAACCCGGACCCCTTACGGACGAATGATCATAGGCCAGCGCCTTAGACCACTGCGCCACCGGGGCGGCTGTTTGTTTTGTTTTATATGTAGTTGTTTCACTCAATTCACTGATGGTATTTCCAAGTTCAAAATACTTAGAAAATGTTTTCCTGTATTGAAACTAGTGGTAGAGAAAATAGATACATAATGAGTAACAGCATCTGGTGTCTAAAAACAGCAGATATTCTAAAGGTGATTTTTTAATTCTATTAAAACATACGTTAAAATTAATTCTTATTAAAAATACGTGGAAGACGAAAAATTCTTATTAAAAAATACGTGGAGGATGAAAAAATCTTATTTGATTTACGCTATTTGTACACAGACAGAAAATAAAGAATGCATTGTCTGTTTACTGGCAATCATTTCAACATGAAGCGGAATTATGCATCAGTGTTGAAAGGAAATGCAAGGCTTCAGTTACAGTTTGCACAATGAATGTAACAAAATTATTAATAGGACTAGAACAATAAAATTTTATTGCAACAGTGTAGATTCTTACTGCTGTGTTGAATAGCCATACCTCAGCACATGAAGCCCCGATCAACAACACTCCTAATTCGTGAAACTTTCACAACCAAATTTGCCAGGATCAATCACACCCCACTTTTCTACCGTTCTGTAAGTAAAGTGTGTTTGTATACAAGGGTTGTCCCTGTTAGTGATTTAATACTCTATAATGTGCACTCAAGAACCCTTTGCGCATTGATCTCAAATGACGACTAACGAAAGAACCAGAATTTTCCAATTCGTTGAACGAACGAACGAGAGAGAGAGAGAGAGAGAGAGAGAGAGAGAGAGAGAGAGAGAGAGAGAGAGAGAGAGAGAGAGAGAGGGCACTTACCACCAATCATTAAGTAATCCAAAATTTTATTCACATTAAGGTGACTCGCAACACCAGGATCGTTCACTGATGATTGCAGGTTGATTTAACACACACATAAATTGACATTGTTTTTACAATAAGACAAGCACACACACCGCCATGTTAACCGCTCGTTGCTGATGAGAGAGGAGGGCAACAACTGCAGCTTCACTTTGCCTGTAGGAGTGAGCGGGAGAGTTTCGCCCAGTGCGGTAGCGACATTTTTTTTTTTTTTTTTATTATTATTGGAGGTTTCGACATCTATCGTCCTCTAGAACTCCGAACGGACACATCTTGGTAATTCTACTAACAGTCCCAAAACAACTCAATGTTTTTATAAAAAATATGCATACCTTAATTATCAAGGAAGTGGTCATCTTTTTCGAAATACTGTCCATTGCATCGAATACAGGTGTCCCAACGTTCCTCCCACTTTTTGAATGTCTTCTGGAAATCTGAAATGCTGTTGAAGAACCCCTGCCCCGCTGTAATAAATTGTTGATCAGTCTTCAGTTGTCGTCCTCGTAATGTCTTTTTTTTTAAATGGGGAACAACCAGAAGTCACATGGTGACAAGTCTGTACTATATGCAGGTTGGGGCATCAACTTAATATTCATTTTCTCCAAATAAGAAACGACAGAACTCGCCATGTGCGGCCTTGGATTGGGCTGCACATGTAAAGTAATGGGGAACCCAATTAGAACAAACTCGTTTCATGCCCAAATGCTCGGTTAAAATTCTGGGAATTGATTTTGAAATGTTAACCATATCTTCGATATCTCTAATTGATAGATGTCTGTCTTCCCGTACAATAACACCTATTGCATTAAAGTTTACCTCTAACACTCGTTGAAGGTCTTCCTCCGTGCGCGATTAAAGCCGCCGACTTACCACCATCCATGAATTCTTTATGCCACCTTTAAATTGTTGATTTTCCTATACATTGATCTTTATAAGTCTCTTGCATAAAGACGAAAAGTCTCTCCGACAAACTTTTTAAGTCGACAGCAAAATGTAATGGAGCATCTTTGTTCCTCCTGAACATCCATTTTTTCGAAAAATCACAGCGCGAAAACACTTGCTAGGGGTTCACAAAACAACGCTTATTAAACTGCGCACTACCGACGATGCGTGCGTGATAAACAGGTGTGGCCGGTGGCTATGGTTACTACAACGACTACAGTGTTTTCAAGACTCGTTCATTGCCTCCTGCGGACTTTGACTGGTGCTGGATTCTTGGTCCGATTCCGTTGAGTTCCTGGCCATGTTGGGATTCGGGCTAACGAGCTGGCGGATGCCTCTGCCAGATCAGTCTCCTCCTTGGCAATCACCCGACTGCCACTGTGCTTTCGAGATTTTCGTCCTGACATCCGTCAATTCATCATGGCTGAGTGGCAGTCCCTCTGGTCTCAACAGGGCAGGAACAAACTTCTCTCCATCAAACCACAGATGGCCATCTAGTTTGCGAACAAACCGTCGTGAAGAAGTTGTCCTTGCACGTCTCCGCATTGGGCATTGCCGTTTTTGGTACCCACCGCTTCTTGCTGTGTGGTGACACTGCCCCGATGTGTGAGACGTGCGATTGCCGGCTCAATGTTGCTCATATTTTATGTACTTGTGTTCATTTTAGTGATCATCGTTTTCACTTTTTCCATTCTTATTTGTTGAACGACGGCGCAGCTACTAGGTGAACACTGCGATACATTCTCAGTTTTTTTTTTCATTTTTAAAACAAATTGACTTTTTTAAACTTATCTAGATTTTACACTTTTAATTATTCTCATTTTTCACTTTTACCGAATCAGTCTGATTTTTACCATCATACCATGTTTTTAAAACTGTTTCTTTGATTGTCTTGTGTCTGGCGCTCTTTGGCTAAACATGGCCTTTGTGCCATAAAAATCCACCAACCAACCGAGCCAAGGTCAAACGCAGTATTGCACATTTTTTACTAAAACATTCTCAGTTGTTTTGGGACAAGCTATGTAGGTATATCCCAATTTTATGACGTAATACGATGCCTTTAATCCGGAAAATAAATTTACGTGCCACTCAGCTGATAACTTTTTGGGGAGAAGAGGAAGTTAAACGATCACCGGTGAGCAACGCAATGGGCTGTGCGCAGTAACCCCTTTCCTAATTTAAGGCCAATCGATCCAGGAAACAGGAAGAGTCTGTGCCGTAAGACAAAATACCACCCATGCCTCACCCGGAATTCGTGCGCCTAAGATTTCTCATACTGTTTTCGTTTTATCTCACGCACAGTCTAAGTTAAATTTATGAAATAATTAAAAAATTTAAGAACATCCCATGAAAAGGCGTCAAGCAAAAATAAGTAAAGTTTCCTTTTTAAGTGAAGTTTCGTTAAAACTAGCACTCAATATTTTTGCGATTTTCCGTATTTCGGCTTTGTTTAAAAAAATTATGAAATGATTAACAAATTTATTCATGAACGCCAAGAACTCTTATTTTCAGTAAAACAACTGCCTTCTCATGATATAAAATCAAATTTCTGTGAATTTCGAGAGAAATGGAAGGATCTGCCGAAAATGCTCTAAAAATCTATTTAAGATTTTCAAATTTCAGATGTTTTTTATTGTAGGTTTAACGACCACCGTGAGCGACTCAATGAGTTATAAGCAGTCGCCCGTCCCTAATTTAGAGCCACTGGTACCAGAGAAGGGAGAGAGCCAGTACCGAAAGACAAACACAACATCCATGCCTCACCGGGATTCGAACACGGACCCTTTTCGGACGAATGATCAGAAGCCATCGCTTAGACCACTGCGCCACCGGGTCAGCCAAATTTCAGTCTCTTTGGCGTAACTCAATAAATTCATTGCTAAAGAAGAGAAGTTTTGGTAACTATGTGGATGCTGTCACACGCAAAACATTTATCTTTTAGTAGTTATTCCGGGAAATGAACTGTGGTATCTCCGCACAATCAGTTCTAAATTTGTAATGATATTACCGAAACTTTTTTAGGCTATGTAACATAAAACTCAGGCCTCCAAAGTCAATAGTTTCTGTTTTTCATGACCCAACACGCATTTTTGCTCTACCGCAGCAAAAACACAAGTGTTGGGAAACTGCTGGTCACCAGCTGGCAGTGATGGGTCACTGCTGACTGAAATCTGCCGCTCACGGCCGGGTAGCGGTCCGTTGGTGGCAGCGCCATGAGTTGGAAGCCATTGATGGTCATGCAGCATCGCCATGAATTGCGGCCCTCCAAGCAAGTGCCACTAGTGGCCCGTAGCTGGCACCCGATGTGACCTTAACACGAGGTGGAAGCAACGGGACTACGCATGCGCAGAAGCAACACGTGCTGTGTCACTCGTGGTACCAGTTAGTTGAAAACGACTCTATCGCCATTGTGTTATTTTACTGGATGTTAAGAAAAAAAAAACATATGTAGAGAGGCGAATTAATTTCCTATAATTAAATGCCATGTCGACGAAGATATCAGATTAAGCCATGAAATACACCCACTTCATTCCCATGAATAACAAGAAATAATTTCTGTGTAATCTTTCGTTTTAACATACACTAAATTGCTTGAAACAAAAGTCCCGGAAAAACATTAAAAAAACGTTACGTTGGGGCGAAAAAAAATAGAATTATACCGCGTACAAAATTTATCAATTATTTGAAAAGAAAAAACAACGCTATGTGGATATAATGTACTCATCCATGGGTTGAATACACAAGACTAGAGGAATTCGCTTCTAAAAATAACGAGAAGTAAAATAAAATATCTTTCCTCTTTAAAACAAAGGTAGCTTCGGACAGCGAAAAGGAAAAATACAACGTTAAAAATGTAACATAATGTGACATCAACGGGTAAATATATTAATTCAACAATCGCCTTTCAAGACGACAAGGACAGCACGAAACTTTGGAAAGCGCCTTTAAGTTGGTACACTCGTTGAAAATGAATGACGTTCCCTTAAGGTAAAAAAACAAAAACAATCGTTACGTTGAAAAAATAAATTTATGAATTATATGAAACTGACAGTTATGAAAAATACCTCGCAATATTGTAAAATTAAAAAGAGAACCATCGTTACACATTCCGCAGGAAAGTGTAACGTTCCGCAAACACTTGTGTGTGGCAAATCAGTCCCATTGCTAGAGCGTCCGCTTCACACGCAGACAGTCCTTGGTTAGTTTCCACCCAGATCCAATCGGGCGTTTTTAAGCACCTGTTGAGAAAATTTCCCCAGCGCAGTGCTGTAATGCAGAAGTTTCGTAAGGTGAAAAAAAAAAAAAAAAGTAGTTGTAGCTTTAGGAAACTGCGGTTATCCTTTATTATTTTTTTTTATGGCTACTACTGGGAAATTGGCGGACAAGATTCGGCAAGCCATCAGCTACGTCACGTGATTGCCAGCTGCCACTGCCGGGAAACTAGCGAACAACATTCGGCTAGCCATCATTTATGGCACGTGCTTGCAGGGCCGCCGAAAAGCCACTTGTGGCAGCTATTCCCTGTGATGGATAACTAATGGCCTTGTTCTGACATATGACAACTGATGGGGGCGCCACTGTTGGCCCACTGCTGGCCCATGTGGTGGTCGCCCGGACATTTTATTGACGGTTGGGCTGCGGCAACATAGTGCTGGGCCATCGCTGGTAGTGCTGGCCCAGCAAGACTGTTTTTGCTGGAACGTGAAGTAGTGTTTCCCCGAAACTAAGAATTTTAATATAAATATCAAACATGAAAAAACATATTTAACTGCAACTAATTAAGTTGCAGTTAAATTTCCGTTACATAGCCTAAAAAAGTTTCGGTAACAGCGCACCGTTAGGAATTCAGAACTGATACAGCGGAATTAATCATTTACCGGAAAAATTAATAAAAGATAAATGCTGTGTGTGTAATAGCACCCACATAGTTACCAAAATTTCTCTTCTTTAGCAGTGGATTTATAGAGTTACGCCAAAGAGATTGAAATTTAAAGATTTCAAATAGATTTTTAAAACATTTTTCTCAGACCACCGAAGTAAATAGTTCTTGCTTTTCATGACCCACTAAGAATTTCTGCTCTACGTGAAGTATTATTTCCCCGAAACTAAAATTTTCAATATGCATATCAGACGTGAAAGCATTTTTAACTGCAACTGAATTAGTCTTTGGACGTTAACTCCAACGATACAAAATTAACACCATTTCACGCAGACCAATTACAGACACACACGGGTTTTTTGGTTTTTTAACTGTAGGTCAGTGTTTTCACAACATAAACGTAAAATTGTAAAAGCTCACGTAGGGGTAAAAATACATATAGAAAATGAATAATTTTTTGCAGCTTTCAGTGGCTTGTGGAGAAAAGTACAGAAAAAATGGAAAATTTGACAAAATCAATATTCTTGCCCTATTGTAAAATCTCTTAAAAACAACCATCAAATCCTCATGGGGGGGGGGGGGGAGCGGTGGGAAACAAGAGGAAAGAAAAATTGTCGGGTGTGCTGGCGTTGTTAACTTTAAACAAAATGCGCATGATATAAGGCATTTGGAACCAGTGCCGAACTTAAAAAGAAAAGTCATTTTTTAATGAAACGCGTGCATTTCCGTTATCAATGCATGCAGGGTTGCCACTTTTCATTTTCTTGAGAGTCTATCTGTGGGAAGGTCGAATCTAAATGATGTCAACGTTACGAAGAACAAAAAAAAAGGGGGGGAGGGAGCTTTCAGTTCAGAATAACAAGCAGCTGAACATCAAAAGCCAGACACTAACGATGAGTCACAAAAGAAAGCACGCTATCTGAGTGAAGTTTTTACTTAGTTGAGGACATTTTTTATGTCACTGTCTTAATGAACCATATTGTATTCTTGTCGTTTACGTTTTGGCGACATTTGTTTTCTTTCTACTTCGAAAAGAAACACTTTTGGAGGCCATATTGTAAGAAAGCTGCTTTAAGGTGCGAAATGTCCGTAGGCAAACCAGTAACTTTTGCTAGAGCGGTGTTGATTTATCCTTTGAATGCTAAATACGTTGAGAAACAGACAACACGTTTCTTGTTTGGAATGGAGAAAGTCAGTTTTAAGCATTTTGCAAAATTGAATATACTTTTTTTTCCAAAGCTTGTATTTATGGTATCAAGTGTGAAGAACAAGTATGGAACACATGAGTTTACGTGGAAAATGTCAAAAGTGAGTTATTTAAAAGATAGAAAACATATCTTCTTGCATCTCTGTTAACCAGCAAAGTTCTCAAACTACAATATTTAACATTTTTCGTGGTTGTTTGTTGTTATTAAACAGTTACTTTAAGTACTAAAGCTACACTTAACTACTAAACATAGCAATAAACACTAACGGACACAGAGTCTGAATTTTTTATTTATTTATTTTTTGATTGAAGGTTTAACGACCACCGTGAGTAACTCAATGAGCTATAAGCAGTCGCCCGTCCCTAATTTAGGGCCACTGTTCCATGGAAGGAAGAGAGTAAGACCAGCACAACATCCATGCCTAACCAGAATTCGAACACGGACAATTCTCGAACGAATGGTCATAAGAGTCGGAAAAATAAACTACTTACTGAACTTCACTGCTCTCTTTATTAATCGTCATTTGGTGATGTACACTCTGCGAACCAGATAAGAATCCAATAAATTTGGAAAAAACGGTACAATTTTCCAGAGCAATTTATCATTATGTCTTAAAAGAAAAGTGTTTAATCAATGCACCCTTCAAATTCTTACTAGTGATGAACCATTCGTGAACGACTCGTTCACAACGAATGACTCTTCACCGTGAATGGTTCGCTCTCACGCTGTGAATCATCATTCAGTCCACCATTATTGCGACGCACACTGAAGTTGCAGCGCGTTTAACTTTTTTCGCCGCACCAGTTCGGAAACTAATTTCCATTAAGAAAAGTAATGTCGGGAATTAAGAAGTGTCAACAGTTACGTGAGTGGGCAATCACCTAAGAAATATTGGTGAAATTTAAGAATGGGAATGATACGGAACGTCATTCATTTGAATGGTGTGCCCGAATCGTTCGGTCGTGGCAAATCATTCATCGTGAATGGCTGAAGAGCTCGGGCTCGTTTAGTCAGTTCGCAGAAAAGAGCTGTAGCCGTGAAAGCGCAACACGGGATCCCTGCGACGAATGGCTTACTAAGCGAGCGTAGTGACAACACGGAAATTGGATCAATCGTTTGAATGATGTGTTTGCGCGAATGATTTATGCCATCACTAGTTTTTCCGTATGGAGTAGAGACATGGAACCTAAACTAAAAAGGTCATACAGAGGCTGCAGACAGCTGAAAGAAGCATGGAGAGATACATGCCTAGATGCCACCAGGGAAGATAAGAAAAACTCGTCGATCATGACAAGAGTGGAAGATCTCGTGATCAAAGGAAAATCCCTGAAATGGCAATAGGCTGGACATATTTGCTAGAAGAACTGACCAACGACGGAAAACTGAAATATTAGACTGGATACCAAGGTACATAAAAAGACCACATGGAAGATGGGTGGATGAAATTCGAAAATATTCTGAAGCGATATGGAGGAGTTGGCTCAAGACACAGCTGTGGAAAAAAATTGGGGAGACCTTCATACAGCACTGGATTGATAATGGTTGACAATGATTACATGTTTAAAAGAAAAATTAATGACATGTGTTTATACATAGAAACACGTACTTAGGGTTTTATGTGTTCACTTTCCCCAACAACGGAAAAGACTTCCAGGGAGGCTGAGTGCAGTAAACCCATTTAGGCTGCACTTTCCCCAACAACAGAAAAGACTTCCAGGGAGTCTCTGAGTGCAGTAAACTTTCTTAGGGTTCACTTTCCCAAGCAACGGAAAAGACTTCCAGGGAGCCTCGGAGTGCAGTAACCCACAGCACGGAGAACCTCCGAGGGGGAAGCCCAACTAGGTAGACTAACCAGAAACCTACGCCTCAGACCACTCAGCCACCGAAGCGGCTGGTAAGCATTAGGATGCGTTTGCTTTTTGAGATTTTCACTGTTCTGGTGGTAGAAAGGACATCAAAAAATCCGAATTTAATACGTTGAAAAAAAGTCGACGCATTTAAATATTTAATTCAGTTTATATGTAAATTTCTCGCTAGGGGTTCTGAAAGTGAGAATTTTGAAAAACTTGAAGTGACGCTGAATGTGAATAGCTATCTCAGTTGTAGCGCAGAATTTTTTTTCTATTCCATTGGTCATTGCAAAACCTCTCATTTTCGAGCATTTTTACTTTTCATTTATTTCTCAAGCTACTCACAAGAATCGCTTAAATTTGTGTTGATTTCTGATCGTGTGTTCAATTTGAGTGAAAAACCTATTTGCTGCTAACAGCACACACAAGGCAAATCAAATGTGAATCTATTTTGAAACACCGAATTTTTATTTATGTTGTGAATTTCCCGTTGTGATCGCTGAAGAAGGAAAAACGTACAAGTACTTTGAAATGACATAAGAAGTGGATTTCTAACCGCTTCCTGGAAACATGTGCGTTTCAGTCTCTTTTTATCGAGTGCAACAGAAAGGAATGCTTTCTCAGTTTTGTACGTTTATTTCATTAATGATTTACTTATTTTGCTATTCGCATATTATCTTTCCGTTTATATTCTTTTAGACATACAGTATTACAAAAACAAGTTCAAAACCAATGGGTTTTACCACAAAAAAGATATTTTGCTTCGTGTTAAAATACTTTCAGGCTTTTAGATATGTGTGGTTTCCCGGAATCTATTAAAAGTTCTGCCGCTTTAGGCACGTGCCCCGTAAGCCAGTCAAAACGCTCCAGGTTCTCAGTGCTATAAGTATTGGCATTTCATAATGGATTTCTCAGTTATTTTAATGTTTTGTTGGTAACCTCTATACTTCACTTCCACCTCACAATAGGTAGAATATGTTGATGTCTTTTATGTGCCATCAAGAACTGTGTTATATAGTAATGGCATAAATCATACCCTCTTGGGAGTTGATCCATCATTCATGTAAAACAGTCATTCACGAATTATCATTTAAATCAATGGTCATTCAATTTCAACCACACCCAATTATTCCTCTACACTCCTTGAGCAAATCATTCGTTGCAGGGATCCGATCTTTGCGATCAAACTCCCCAAAAGAATGCCAGCATTCACGAATGAAACCCCTCTCGTCGTGAACACACTATTCAGATGAATGACATTCACGTTTCATTCCCATTCTTAAGTTTCACATATTTCCTAACTGTCAACTTATCAAAAAAACGAAACGTACTCATTAATTCTTATATTGACAGTAAATTTTCAGAAAAATGAACAAACTTAATTTTTAAAAAATAGCAAATAACTCAAGAATAAAGGCACAAATCATAACAATAAGGGTAGATGAAGACGACAAAATTCAGGTTGAATATGCACACCAAAATTTGTAAGCCGCTGGTCCTAAATATAAAAATTATAACCATTCAAAGGTAAACAGCAGGGAGAACAGTAAGCTAAAATTTCTCCGTACAATAGTAAAAGGCAGAGAAGAAATTGGCAAACTGCCCGAAAGAGCGCGAGCTTAGTTGGAATCCATTTACCGTCCACGAATAATCACAGCTCGTCGCGAACACACCATTCGCATTCACAGTCAGAGTGAAAATTGGAAAACTTCCAAAACAGTGGAAGCTTAGTTAGAACCCATTTACAGTCCACGAATAATCCCCGCTCTTCGCGAACACACCATTCGTATTTAAAGTCGGAGTGGAAATTGGCAAACTACCAAAAGAGCGAAAGCTAAGTTAGAGCCCATTCACTGTTGATGAATGAATCTCCGCTCGTCGCGAACACACTATTCAAATGAATGCATTCACGTTTCATCCCCATTCTTAAGTTTCATCATATTTGCTAGTTGTTACTTACCAAAAGAAAAGAAAAAAATAAATGCAGTTATTAATTCATATACTGACAGTAAATTTTCAGAAAAATGAGCAAACTTGATATACTTTAAAACAACAGCAAATAATTCAAGAACAAAAGGCATAGACCCAAATAATGGGGCCACAGACAGACGACATAATTCAGGTTGCATATGCTCACCAAAATTTGTAAGCTCCCGGTCTTAAATATAAAAGTTATAAGCATTCAGAGATCAACAGTAGGAAGAACAGGCAGTCAAAATTTCTTCCTACAACAGTAAAGGCAGATAAATTATTTCACAGCGGTGAGAGCGAACCATTCACTATTCACGGTGAAGAGTCTCGTTGTGATCGAATCGTACACGAATTGTCCATCACTAGTGTTGTACACCAATGAGCCATTATTACATTATGACCACCTACCTAATAAGCTGTAGGACCCCCCCCCCTTCAGCCAGCAAAACAGCGGCCAGTCGGCGAGGCATCGATTGACCATAGGTATCAAGGGGTATCTGGTACCGTAATGTCAACAGCAGGTCCTCCAGTTCCCGAACATTTCGGGGGGGGGGGGGGATTTAGCGCGAATCCGCTATTCCAAGTCGAACCACAAATGTTAGATTGGGTTCATGTCAGGTGAATTTGGAAGAGAGGACATTAACAGAAAGTCACCAGCATGATCCTCCAACCACTTCTTGACGATTCCGGCAGTGTGGCATCGCGCATTATCCTGTTGGTAATGGCCATCACTAGCAGGGAACACAGTTGCCATAAATGGGTGAACTTGGTCCGCAACGATGTTCAGATACCTGACAGCTGTCAGGGATTGTGCTATTGGGGTAATGGGGCATAAAGTGTCACAAGAAAACACCACCCACAGCATAACACTGCAGCCGCTGGCCTGTTTCCGCCCAACAGTGCATGCAGCTGTCATGGCCTCCGTCGGTAATCGGCGTACCCGCGCTCGGCCGTCTACGTGATGCACCAAGAATCTTGATTCGCCAGACCACTTTCTTCCAATCGTCCACGGTCCAATCTCGATTATCTTGGGACTATTTCATGCGTTGTTGGCGATAACGTGCAGTGAGCATGGGGACTCGCCTGGGTCTTCGACTACGCAGGCCAATGCGCAGAAGGCTGTGGTGAACTGTGTGCTGTGACACATTGCCCTGATCCCCACTGTTGTAGCCGTGGGTGATTTGTCACACTGTGGCCCTGCGGTCGCTGTGAACAATGCGCGAAAGTCTCCGCTCCCCTCTGGCATCAATGAGCTGCGGACGACACACGGCTGGACGACGGTTTGTCGTTTGGCAATCTGTGCACCACTTCTGATACGTACTCACACTACAGTGGCACGTGAACAACCCACAAGCCGTGCCGTTTCTGAGATCGTAGTTCCGAGGCGCCGTGCCATCACAATTTGTCCTTTATCGAACTCCGATAAATGAACAGCTTTTCCCATTCTGACTCCTAACACTCTACTAAGTGAAAGCCGGACCTCGGGTTGTATATATACTGCTCTCTGAACAACACTTGTGCCACCGTTCGGTCTCCGGGCGCTCTAATTTCTCTAGACTGGGGGTGGTCATAATGTAATGGCTCCTCGGTGTATATTAAAAAAGTGAAACAGGGCTCCAACCCTAAGAATGAGCAAATATTCTAAGCTGGACAAACACGTCGAAGTGTAACAACAGACAGCACAAGGCAGAGGTGCTGACCTTTTGCATGGCTGAGGGCAGGGGAAGATTAGAACGAACAAATTAGGCGGGGATTTTTAGTCTTCTGGTCCACTATAAAAAAACACATGTATGCATCTCCCCTGTAGGTACGAGTATTATTAATATCTATGAAAATTCAAGTGCAATGGCTCGGTTATTTGAGGATACAGTACCAATAAGAATTGGAATGCGAGTGAGACAAGGTGACACCATTTCTCCCATACTCTTTAATGCCATTTTGAAAAATGTATTCGGTATTGAACTGGGAAAACAAAGGGATAAAGATTAATGAAAATTATTTAACCCACATTCGTTTTGCGGATGATGTAGTCATTTTTGCAACTGCCCCTTCAGAACTGCAGAGTATGATCCAGGAACTTGCTAACTGGAGTAAAGAAGTGGGATTAAACATGAACTTTCAGGAGACAAAACTGATGTACCATGCTTTTACAAGAAATGAAGATTTATCAATTGATGGCGAAAAACTGGAGATAACCGATACCTACATTTACCTTGGACAGCAGATATCAAGCAAAGGTTGGGGCCGCGGGTGGCCTAGTGGGAAACGTTCGTGACTGCCACGGAAAAGACCTCAGGTTCGATCCCAGGCAGGTACGAACGCTCGATCCACTAAATACCCGCCGTGTGTCGGATGGGCAAGCCGTCGGACCCCGGGTACTGGCCCCCGGTAATAAATAATTGCGTCTTCCTCCCTCTTTCTACTTCGCTTCCGTGTCACTTTTTTTATCGTGCACTCTAGCCCAAATCTCCTAGCTTCCTATTTCTAAGGGTTGTTTAAGACCTGGTGTCAGACACCCCTTCGTAAAATCCTCTACAATCAATCAAGCAAGCAAAGGTCACATTTATGTAGAAATTAATCGACGTATGAAACTTGGTTGGAAAGCTTTTGGAAGAAACAGTACAATTTTTAAGAGCAATATGCCATTATGTCTTAAAAGAAAAGTGTCTAATCAATGCATTTTTTCAATGCTGACGTACGGAGTAGAGACATGAACCTTAACTAAAAAACACATACAAAGACTGCAGACAACTGAAAGAAGCCTGGAGGGATGCATGCTTGGTTTAACCAGGAAAGATAAGAGGAGGAAGTCGCGGATAAGATAAATGACAAGAGTGAAAGACATAATGATCAAAGTAAAATCCCTAAAATGGCAATGTGCTTTACATGTTGCCAGAAGAACGTACCACCGATGGATAACCGAAATTCTAAACTGGATTCTAAGGGACAGAAGAAAACCCAGAAGACGACCACACGGGAGATGGGTGGATAAAATTCAAAAGCCTGCAGGAGTGACATGGAGGAGACTGGCGCAAGATAGACCGTTGTGGAAGAAACTTGGGTAGGAGACCTTCATTCAGCAGTGGATTGATAATGGTTGACGATTACCTACAGTGGAACATCTCATAAATACTCTCATGAAAAAATCTGTTACATCCTGGATTAAACAAAGCTGTTGAAATATGCATTGTAAACTGAAATTAGTCGTAAATAAATTTTAACAGCAATTAAATGGTGAAAGAATTTTTAAAATCCGCTCATGGTTGAATGTAGCATTGAAAAAAACCCACACGCTTAAACAAAGCGAGGTGATGTACCAGATAATTATCAAAAAAAAAAAAAAAAATACAAATCTCTTTCAGACCTCATTTCTAGTTAAATCATCATGAAGATCATTCTGCAAGTTGATATGTGCATATGCCACATATCAAATTTTCCTAAACAATAAATTTTTATCTGGTCACTAGTCGTGTACTGTATTGGTATTTCCTCCTTTAATATACTCCTTTTTTAAGTCTACCCATTTTTTAAATCCATGTGGACCAATACTGGTAAATCGTAGTTTCTTTTAAGATAAATGCAGGTGGGACACTAATTTCCGAATATCTCTGGGGGACAATAGTTTTATGCTGTGTATCAGTCAATGGATAAGATAGTGGGGATGATGGGCCATCACAATGAGAACTAGTGTCTTCTTCAAGATTACAAAAGGAGGATAGGATATTGAGCCGTAGCTGGGTCCCAGAGCCCGGGGAGATTGAAGAGACATCTGAGAGGGCTGAAGGGACATATGGGGGAGGGGAGGGTGCATGGTTTGCTTGCCTAGCAGGAGGACTGAGCCCCTTCTAGCCCTCTGCTAGCTACGGCCCTGGGCTCCAAGTCCAACGACTAACTATAGTTAGCTTTAGCTTAATTAAATCATAAGCAGCGTGCTTGGTAAAGCGACACGTTTCTCGCGTAAGTTAAGATAATTTGCTATGTCATTTCAGAGAAAACGCCCAACGTACAGATAGAAGGAAACTTTTTTTTTTTCAAGAAAGTAGCTTTTCAGACAAAAATAAAACTTAAATGAGGTTAACAATTATTATTCATAAGTACCAAAATAATTATTTCGTTCCAAAAAAATCCAGAAAACAAAAATGCGAGAAAGTGGGCCATTTCTTGAGTGATTTACCGGTATATGTCCCCGGTGTTCGTGGGGGGGGGGGGGGGCAAATCGACATCTGGCTGAGGGCCAAACGACTATGAAACTTTTTTCTAAAAACCTCAGTTCTCACTGGCTGTCACCCCCACCACCACCCCGTTATCTCTAAATTTCCTTTAAAAGTCGACCAAACTGTTTAAGGGGACTAGGGAGGTTTGACATTTCAGAAAGTGGCTGGCGTTTAATTGTTTATAACAAGGCTGTGAATAAATATAAAACGAAGTAAAGAACGATAAAATCCGTTTATTGGCATAAGACAGCAAACAAAAGGTTGCAAGCTTTCAGCACCTACGGGTTCCTTCTTCAGGCTTAGACGTGGTTTTGGAACAACGTTAGTAATCTAAATGAATGTACAGAAATTTAAATATGCATGTGAAATATAAAATGTATAAAAACGTGACAGCACGGCACGTGCGGAATATACATTTATATTTGTTTTATACATTTTATATTTCACATGCATATTTAAATTTCTGTACATTCATTTAGATTACTAACGTTGTTCCAAAACCACGTCTAAGCCTGAAGAAGGAACCCGTAGGTGCTGAAAGCTTGCAACCTTTTGTTTGCTGTCTTATGCCAATAAACGGATTTTATCGTTCTTTACTTAGTTGTTTGGCGTATTACTACCCGCTTTTATCTTGTTTAAATATAAAACGTTTTGTCTGTGCAGGGTATTTAGTATAAAATGATAAAATAAAAAAATGTCGCGATATTTATTCCCAGGTGAACAATATTGGCGCTCCAACATAATGAGGCAAACTATGTACAATCCGATTTTACCACGATTAGAGTCGAATGGATGAAGATTTCGGGAAATCCCAGATATATTTCTTCTTAGGCTTCCCTCTATTGATTATACCTGAAAAATTGAAAATGAAAACAAAATGCAAAAAATGGCGTCCAGATAACGAAAACTGTGGAAAAATGCGAGTTATTCGTTATTATAAAATGGTGCAAACATTTTTATTCAATCAGATGTCAGGTATAAATAATTCGTCATCGTGTTTTACAACTCCGGTATAAATTTCAAGTTGATATCTCCAGCGGTTTTCGAGATATCGTGGTAAAATCACCAAAAAATGTAGTTTCGAGAAAATCGCGTTCAAATATTCGGTACAATATTTATGTTAGAACAGTCGTACTTACGCGTTAAATAGTTCCTGCACTATGGAATTCCGGCACTTTGGTTGAAAGCCTACAGGGCCGTTCTATTCTACACGTGTAAGCACTGGCTGCGCGACTACCTGCGTTCGACAGGCCGTGTGCCACATCACGTTTTATGATCCCCTTCCCCTGACCACAATTTTGTGAATATTTCGAAAATTCAAACGGGAAGATATTCTTAAAGAATTGCACTATCGAAATATGCAAAAAACCCGAAATCCATTTTTCCGATATTTCAAACCTTCCTAGCCTCTTTTTAAGGTGAACTGCCAGAGCTTAATGTGCCCATCCGACTCTCGTTATATCACTGAATTTAGGAAAGCATTTACATTGGGTTCAATAAACTTTTACCTATCTGTTCTAGACCAGAAGAAAAAATTTCAGATTGGGTTTTCTTCTTGATAGCAATGTTAAATAATACAAGAATAATCATTTTTCAGATATGTGTTTATCTCTGCGAGCTTCTAAGTGAAAAAGTGTTTTTGTTTTTCCTCATCGTTAGATCAAATATTTGTGAAAGGCGTAAGACACTTCTCCGAGCGACCGCATTTCCCAGGAATATCGAAGGACAAAAAAACCAAACATCTGCAAATCTGGGCCATCAGCGGGGAAAAAGCCCGCCGCATTTTGTCCACCACCTGGAAAACGGAGTATGTGTGCGTTGAACATGTGATCAAGGCCGCGGTGCTGTACACTGTTGGTTAATTATGTTTTTCACCGTGGGTCATTTCCCCTGCAGCTTCTTATTCTAGCGCTTTTTATTCACGTGTGTGCCGTCTGTTAGAATCAAACTGCTCCTTTTGCTGCAGAGCGGTGAACTACAGGGCATGTGTTTTTCATATATTTAATTTTGTCATCAACAATCAGCAGATAAAGGGAGCATTATTTTTTGTTAGAATTCGGTTGCTATTCATCTTACGTTCAT
Organism: Macrothele yani; assembly: GCA_039090855.1. Classification (NCBI taxonomy): domain Eukaryota; kingdom Metazoa; phylum Arthropoda; class Arachnida; order Araneae; family Macrothelidae; genus Macrothele; species Macrothele yani. The sequence continues at coordinate 17,875,727 of CM077012.1, forward strand.
CATTCAGGTATTTTTATGTGTTTATTTGTTTACGTTGAATAAATTAAAACCAGTAATCAATCATCTTCGATTATCATATTTTTCTGAAGACTGAACCTTTTATTGTGTACGGTTTTTGCATCCTCGCCCGATGTCAGTTCCCGCTCTTCAGTCCTTTAACTGGGTTGTGATTAATTCACCTACACCTCTTACCTGAAATATTAGTGTCTGTAAAAATCCAATTAGAAAGCACTGATTGAAACTGGTGACAGAAAATGCTCATCCGTGCTGTCATGAGCTCCTTTGTAATGGTAAAGTCGTAGTTAGTCAAATGATCACTTCGTGCAATAAAGGCATCCTTTTATTTTCGTTGTGTAGCTCTCCTAGCGAAAAAATGGAAGAACTCTACTTTTCAATGATTTAAATTTATGTAGAGGATTTTTGGGAGTGTCTGACCGCATGTCTTAAACAACCCTTTGAAGTAGGAAGCTAGGAGATTTGAACTAGAGTGCCCGACTAGAAAGTCACACGGAAGCGAGGTAGAAAGGGAAAGGAAGGCGCCCTTATTTATAACCGGGGGGGGGTACGTCCGACGGCTTAACGTGCCCATCCAACGCACGGCGGATATTCAGTGGTTTGAGCTTTCGTACTCGCCTAGAATCCATCATGAGACTTTTACGTGACAGTCATGAACGTTGATCACTAGACCATCCTCGGCCCGACTTTTCATCGATTAAGCTTTACGAAACTTTACAATGCGAGGGATTTTATAAATGAGGAAGAGAAATTCTAATATCTTGTAAGCCAACACATAAAAAGTCCTCGCTACTATATGAAAATATCAGTAAAGTTTTCCCTAAATATTAGTTTGATTTTTCCTTCAAAAGCTAATTAAGTTCTCACTAAAATAAAGATTTCAAAATTATTATGAGGTATTGGAGATAAACGCCAGTAAAAGTAAGAAAACTCGTACTTTTTTTGAACAAAGAGGAAAGACAGATTAAGGGCAAATTCCAACTTAAAACTTTAAGGACATCTTAAACCCACGTGTTATTTTTTAATTGAATTATTTTTAAACCATAGAATTTTTCAGTCTAGATCCCGACCGAGGATAATTTTATTTAATTTTATTGATTTTTCCCACTGTTCGACAGGCGTTTAGCACAAAGTCGTCCCTGAAAAGTCTTCTGTTTCTCCGTAAGTTTTCGAGTTTAGTTATGAAAAGCCTAGATGCGCATTGTTTAGACGTCCAAAGATCTCACAAGCCTGTCCACGAAAGTTATGTACTGTGTCACTATTTTTTTTTATTGGAGTTTAACGAATACCGTGAGGAACTCGATGGATTATATGCAGCCGCCCGTCCCCAAATTAGGGCCACTGGTTCCAAGAAACGGAGATAGTGCCGTAAGACAAACACAACATCCATGCCTCATCGGGATTCGAACTCGGACGCATCGCGTACGAATGAGACAGTTATTGGTTTTTGTAACGTACACTGAAGAAAGTAATGAAGTATTTTCATTACCAAAGACTATACCTGTATTGTTTACAAGAACGGTGAATATAAATTGTTGCTTAAGTATTATTTTTCATAGTTAAACTTATTATTTTATGATAATTGGGTGTTTTTTCATTAAAGCGCGTTTTTATACGACCACAAGTGCTTAAAATTCTAACTAGGGATCTGCATGTGAATAACTGCTCGGAAAACTAGAAAATTACTCTCTCTTTTATAATGTTCGATACGTACGACATCTGTTGCTTAAATACGCGATTTTGTTACTCAAAGGTATTTGTTTAAGCAGCAATTTCCTTTTTCTCATTTTCCCTGCAAATCAAGTCTATTTTCGTCTCATTGCGATGGTCATTGCTTGTCCATGACGATGCATTTCCAAGCAACTAAAATAGTTGAACGATTAGACGAATAGAGGGAATTTCAGTGCCTAATATTACAGGTAAAAAAAAAACCTATTAGTTTCCACAATACACGTCATGGAATGTCTTAATGAATTATGGTTTAAAAAATTTCTTTTCCTACCGGAAGAAAACGAGATCGAGGTAACATGCCATTTTACATTTCCTAGCATGCAAAGTTACACTTTTTTCTTTTCTGAAACGTTCATACATTTTTTTTTTTTTATTATCATTTTATTTTGTGAAAGTTGCCTCTCACGCAAATAAACGTTTCGAACTATGTTTGTCTGATGCGTACCTTACTTGGACGTTTTATTCATTATTTGAGGGGGCAGGAAGTTATTGGAAGAGCCAAGATAAATTGGGGCATGTGATTCTAAATGTGTAACGAATTGTTCAATGTGAGGTACTGTGACTTTAAAAAACCTTTCGTGAACCAGGAAATCGACAACTGGCGGGTACTCGGTAATTGGATCTAACGGGATGTTGATCTCACGTGCAGTGGGCTACGAGGTAGCCATCTCTTTTCAACAAGAACAGTTCGACGCGTGAGATACAAATTCGCCAAAGCTCTTTGTTGACCGATACGGAGAATGGACCACTGATCTGCTCTCAAGGCCCGCTTTTTGTTTACCTGTTTTATGGCAAAAAAAAAAAATGTTACGCCAGCGATCGTTCAACAGAAACGTACTTCTGCTTCTGTCGCAGAGACGGATAATATGGCGTGATGTACATAATTCATGCGCTCTCTTTCATTTGCAGTAGATTCCAGAGATATCGTGGTGAAGTAACTCTGGTTTTTGCTGTTTTGCTTTTTATGCAAAAGGGATTCCCGGGAAAATTTACCTACTCACTTGCATTATAATAACTGGTGTTACCGGAAGTGGCATTAGTTAATGTTTTATAGGAAGTAAATATAACAGTAGATTTTAACCTCAGTGATGTGCCAATAGTATTAAGAACCGTAAGCACAAAGTTGTGAGACCTTACAAAAAATACGACCCAATAACACATACATAATACGGCAGATGGCTGTTATGAAATTTCGCATTTGTTGGCGGGAATATTTCATGTGTGGTCCAGTATTTCAAAGCCTCGAAGTTTTCAATATTAATCTTCTTCAATCGCAAAGTTTTCAATATTAGTCTTTCTATCGACAAGTAAATCGCACACAAGCATCTACTCCAGGGCCGTAACTAGGCATTTCTGTGCCCGGGGCAAACCAAAAAATTGTACGCCCCCCCCCCATCTGTCTTTATGTCTCTCACTCACACACTAATTTAAGTTAAATTAAGATATACATATTTAAGTTTAATTTATATATATATATATATATATTTATTTGCAGTCATTGTTGCTGTCCAGTTTTGTTCCTTAAATTTAACCCTCTTCATCATCAATTAAAAAACACCAAGTTCTATTTGCTGTTGAGACTGAGAGCTAATCGAGAACTTTTAATAGCTTCCAAATACTTTGGTAGAATTCCTATTCACAGGCGACAAGGGCTGCAGTAACATCGGGCGGCTCTAAATTATTTGGAGTGTTTCCGTTTCTCACACCACGTAAGATATGACTTTTCTTTTGTACGAATTACAGATTTTCAAAATCAAGCTGTAAGTGATGCAGTAAATTATAAATTAATTTTGTCCGGCGATACTTTACAGTCTCCACTGCACATAAATCTCTCTATTCTCATCCATGTGTCTCTCTCTCTCTCTCTCTCTCTCTCTCTCTCTCTCTCTCTCAGGCGAGAATTCAGCACACACAAAAATGTAATGATCAGAGAAAAAAATGTTGAACTTTAGCTAGACTGATTAACTATACAAACGTAAGGAGAAAAACAGTGCGCAAACTGTATATAAGTATGTCGTAATTTCGAAATGACTATGAAAACCACAAAAAAAAAACAAAAAACAAAAAAAACTTTAGCACCAGTTACTGGTACATTTTTCTATTTGTGAAATTTTCTTATATGTTCAAGAACGAACTCTATTATAGGGCCCTTTATTAGGATAATCCCTGGGACCCTTCCCAGGTGAGGGAAAACTGTACCCGAAACTGGTTCTTAAGTTTCATTTCCAATTTTCATCAGATTGTACGTGGTGATTTTTGCGTTCTTCTTTGAGCTGCGCGCGGGGGAGCCGACCAGCTTCCCCCATCCGAGTTACGCCTCTGATCTACTCTGTAAAAAATAAGTGGTGTGAATCCACGGAAAATTCCTGAAAATAACATACAACAAAGTCGCCGGCAGGGAGCTACAGCGGTGACGCCAGCCGCTCGGAACTGGGTGGGCTGGGGGGGGGGGGGGTCTAAGCATCATAGGAGAGAGGCACAAATTCTGAAGTGTTTGGCAGAAATGTTGGCAAAAAATTCCGCTCAAGTGCATTTTACCAGACACTGATTATGTACCCCCTAGTAAAAAGAAAACATTTTCAAGTGAATACAGTACGTAGTATTTATTCAATGTATGTACGTATCCGAACCATGGATACGAATCTCTACAACAAATTACTATTTCTTCACAATTTTAGCTTACTTGGGTTTTGTTTTGTTTTTTATCTGCTTTCAGAAGGCTGTTTATGAATTTTAGTTTGCAACCTGACAAGGAATATCTGTCTGTCTGACTTTCTCTCTCTCATTGTTTAAAACTATAATTACAAAAATGGTGAGTTTCTACTCTCTTATAGAAATTCGTTCAGAGGTTTTTTCCCATAAGTACAAACTCTAAATTAAACTTATTTTATAAAACAGCGAATTCGAGAAATTCACATACATTTACCCAAGTTCCCTAGAATTTTAGGATGGTTGCACCTGCCATATATTCCAACTACTTATATATATTTTTTGGGGGAAGGGGGGAGGGCTCATATAAAAGTTGGGTGGGCTGAAACCATCCGTAGCGTCGCGCCTGGGGCTGACTTTTTAAAGAAATTTCTGTTTCGAAAAGTTTACGTTTCTAACTGCAGTATTTTGACAGATTTCCGTTGTCACTGACCCCTCCCCGAAAGTCAGAAGAGCCATTACTTTTCCAGTCCTTTTCGCAGAGATGTAGGGGGAAAAATACCCTGGTTTCATACGGAAACACAATATACAATAGCTGCTGCACCGAATGGGTGTAGAGGGGAAGGAATATTCGTTGCCACGATACCCTATAAATATCATGCGATATGCTATCCATTAATACTCAAGAAACGCATATAGCGTATTAAATCGGTTTATTTTTGTGGTGATTCACCAAGCTTGTTTTTTTAATAAGCTTGGTGTTATAATTTTTTAATCACAAAGATTCACCAAGCTTTCGCACTTTGCTGTGAGGCTTTTTCAAGGCAATGGTAGCATTTTTATGTCTACCATTGCCTTGAAAAAGCCTCCCAGTGGAGTGCGAAAGCTTGGCGAATCTTTGTGCTTATTACACCACAAAAATAAACGGATTTAATACGCTATATGCGTTTCTTGAATATTCATATTATGGTGTATTAAAAATAACGTTGCTATCCATTATATCAGACTTCGCTACAGAACTTCAAAATCAGATCCTCCGACAGACGATTGCAATTCAACAGTTGATCAAACCTCAAGTATTACTGCGAAAAGTTTCCTGAATATTCAGAATTTTCCTAGCATACGAAAAATCCGTGAGATACAGGATTCCTCAGTCATTTCACGGAAAAGGTTGAATCAGGAATATGGTTTGTTAATTCACGAAAGGAATCTCAGAAAATGGCTCGTGAATGTCAGAATTTTTTGTATAGTGTAGACCTGCGGTGGCCGACATTTAATTTTGGTAGTGCGGCGAATCAAGACAAAATTCGTCGCACTACTAAAATTAAGTACAAAATCTTTTGCGTTGAAAACACATATAAACGAGCTTTTAATCATTTATTTAGTTAACTTTTATTCAATTTGTCCTCTTTAGCTTTAAAAGCGTTTGGAAAACTGACCAGAAATTAATGAGATCGTTGACATCTTCTGTCTTCGAAAAGTTTCAGATATTCTGTTTGTCCACCAATGTTTCACTAAAAGGAGCTCTGTGGTCCCTAAAAGCAGTAAGAATCCATGAAAGCAAGTCTTATAGAGAATTATTGCAGCCAATCTGAAGTTGAAGAAATGATAAGACAAGTCGAAATTTGCACACGCACACACACACACAAAACAATTTCACTTTCTGTGGAACATTTTATAAAAAGACGGAAGGTCTCCTATATTATGCGAAATCTACATGCTTCAATTTAAAGAAAAACTTTTCTAGTTCGTGAAATTTTATTTATGGATACGATACTTTCGTTCTGTGGAAAGGAAAAAAATCCTGAAATTCCAAAATTAGTCAAACTTACAAATTTCATTGATCCTCACATTCGATTCAGCTACGAGACTGAAAACAGGGGTTTGCCTACCATTCTTTGACGTCCTATTACACGCTCAAATGGATCTCTCGCAACTATAATTTATCGAAAGCCTTTCGCTGTTTTCTCACCTCCACATGCCAAGTCCAAACACCCTTGGCAACAAACACTCAGCGTTTTACAGTTACGTATATCGCGAGATACATATATATGTCCGGATGAAGACGGTTTGAAAAAAGAACTTGATTTTCTTAAACGTGTTGCAGTACAGCTACGATACAACCCTACTTCCATTACAGACAAGGCTCTAACAAATTTCCGGCCACCAAGCCTATCTCCACGTTAACTTCTGTGATTCGCCCATTGCGAGAGAATTTCGCCATTGTTCCATTTTCCCGTGACTTTGCCTTTAAACTTTCAAAAATTCTCAAAACTTTTAATTTTAAAGTGATTTTTAAACCCAAAATCAAAATGAACTTTTTTGAATCAAAAGACCATGTTGGCGATAAAAACTCGTGAGGAATTTATCAAATCCATGTGAATGTGGCGCTTCATATTATAGGACAGACATGTAGAGAGCCTTGCGTTTTCGATTGAAGGAGCACAAGACCTACATTCGGAACTGTGACCTAAAGAAGCCATCGATGGCTAAACACTTACGAAAATGACCTTAAATTTCTCTTTGAAGAAGCGAAACTAATCGGCAAGCCGGATTCAACCACCAAACTTGATATTTTGGAAGCTTTCCATATATAACAGAATTCTTCGCAACTTGTTAACGACATAGCATCCACACCATTTCTATCAAGCGCATGGAAGCGAAACAAGCCGTGCCAGTAAACACCGTTGACGATGATATACACTGAAGAGCAATTGAATTAGAGATACCTGTCCAGTAACGTGTAGCACCACCTTTCGCCCTGATGACGGCGGCGATTCGTCCCGGCATGGACTCGACAAGACACCGGAAGCGTTGGGAAGCCATACGGATCCACGACCCCTGAACAAGCTCCCACAGTTCACGAAGATTTGATGGATGGGGGTCAGAGCCACGAACATCTCTCTCTATGGCATCCCAGATGTGCTCGATGGGATTGAGGCAGGTGACCTAGCTGGCCAAGGACGCGAGGTCACGTCGGTGGAGTGTTCATCCAACCATTCGGATGCAATTCGGGAGCGATGGCACGGTGCATTGTCTTGTTGCAGGATGAGGTCTCCAGTGGGATGTTGAAGACGCACAAACAGGAGCAAATGGTCGTCCAGGATATCCCGGTAACATTGACCTGTGAGAGACGATGTCACACGTACCAGGGGTCCCATTTCAGTCCACGTAAACAGTCCCCAGACGAGAATGCCACCCCCACCAGCTTGAAGAGTACCCTGCTGGCAAGAAGGATCCATCGCTTCATGTGGTTTGCGCCGTACTCGTATCCTGCCATCCGCATGTACCAACGTGAATCTCGACTCATCAGTACAGGCAACATTTTCCCCACATGTGTAAGGTCCAGTGGCGATGTTCCCGCGCCCATGCTAATCTGTGCACCCTGTGATGTGCGGTCAGCAGCGGTACCCTCGTGGGACGATGGCTTCTGTACCTCATAGCGAGGAAATGGTTCGGGATGGTGTGGCTGCTTACATGTTTTTGTGCACCAGCATTAAATTACAGAGTGATTTCTTGCACTGTGGCCCGTCTATCCGCTGTTACAATGCGAGCTAGCCGACGATGACCCCGCTCATCCACACGCTGTTGTCCACGGCAATTGGCCCTTGCAGGAATGGCTTTACTGGATTCGATGTACTCACGGTGCACCCGTGACACAGTGGCTCCTGAAAATCCCAGTGCCTGCACGACTTCCGAGATGGAGTGACCCATTCGTTGGGCTCCCACAATTTGCCCACGATCAAATGCGCTTAGATCCTTCGTCTTACCCATACTGCGTCCGACGCTTACTGATTCCCGTAGCATCACTCCTTATATTGTCTGATCGCTGCATACGTCATGTCATTTCCGTTTATAGAGCCGCCCACATCGCCATATTTGCATAACAGTAGCTGTCTCTAATTCAATTGCTCTTCAGTGTATATACGATTTGAATATTAACGTGCCATTCGTCGTAATGAAGCTGAGCCAAAGCCCAGCGAAACCTTGGTCGACTCGAAAAATAAAATATTTGTGAGTTAGGTTATACACATTTCCTTAACATATACGTCCACACCATTCTTACATAAATTATTATCTATATATTAATTCCATAAGGTTTTTTACTATGATTAATATTTTGAGAGAACGGCTGAACGTATAGATATGGTTGAGGTATCAAAATAAAGGTCTTACCATGTAGATGTGCCAGTTGAAGAGAAAAATGAGATTGGGGCAACCCTTTGGGTGTTGTGGGGCAGCAAATTTCCCATGTAAAGTCTATGGGAGAAGCATGTGGTTGACATTCGATCGCCTGCTGTTGACTCCCGCGCTGTTGAAGGCGGAAGCATGGAGAGACTGAGATAGTCCAAAGTCTTTTCTGAGCAAACCGTTCCGCAAAACAACGCTAGCAGGCATTGGCATCAAAGTTCTCATCGGAACAGCGAACACTCTCGAAGACCTGATTGCGTTATGCCGTTGGACAGCGTGATGTATATATACAATTTAATATTCATTCAATCCAGTTTATTCACGTAGGTAAGACGTTTCCCATTATGTAAAGATGTAAATAAACATTCCGTTGACCATTGTTAGTGAAAATATTACGTGCGACTGCTTATAGCCCATTGAGTTGCTCACGGTGGTCGTTAAACCTTCAGTCAAAAAAAAAAAAAAAAAAAATAACGAACCTGGACTATTGTCTTAAATAAAGTGGTTGAATGAATCTGTCAATCAAATAAAGTTTACATTTGTTGTTTCACACTAGTTTATTCTTTTCAAAAAAAAAAAAAAAAAAAAACTAACCGTCTATTTCGATGGGTGAAGAGTATTCGCAACGTGAATCTCATTCCAACAACATTTACAAACACTGTTGGACTGAAAATGAGAGTGAAAGAGTGCGCTATCCAGTTGAATTTTTGCACACGATCGAGATGAGTGGCCTTCCGCCTCACATTTTACGACTGAAGAAGGGTGCAGTCGTGATGCTCATGACGAACCTGGCCGCCCCATTGGTGCAGTGGTCTAAGCGCTGGCTTATAATGATTCGTTCCTGAAGGGTACGGGTTTGAATCCCGGTGAGGCAAGGATGTGTTTTTGTCTTACGGTACTGGCTCTCTCCCTTTCCTGCAACCACTGACCCTAAATTAGGGACATGATCATAAGTAGAGGATTTTAGAAGGGATTGTCTGACCCCAGGTCTTAAACAGCCCTTAGAAACAGCAAACTAGGAGATTTGGGCTAGAGTGCCCGATAGGAAAGTGACACAGAAGCGAAGTAAAAAGGGGGAGGAAGACGCCCTTATTTATTACCGGGGGCCAGTACCCGAGGTCCGACGGCTTAACGTGCCCATCCGACGCACGGCGAATATTTAGTGGATCGAGCGTTCGTACCTGCCTGGAATCGAACTTGAGGCCCTTTCCGTAGCAGTCACGAACGCTGCCCGCTAGGCCACCCGCGGCCCCTAAATTAGGGACAAGCGACTGCTCATAGCCCATTAAGTTGCTCACGGTGGTCGTTAAACCTTCAGTCAAAAAAAAAAAAAAATCACGAACCTGGACTATTCTCTTTACTGAAGTGGTTGGATGATTTTGTCAATCAAATAAAGTGCACATTTGTTGCTTCACATGAATTTATTCTTTTCAAAAAAAAAAAAAAAAAAAAAAAAAACTAACCGTCAATTCAGACGGGTTTTGTCTAGTAGTGCTTAACTTCGATTCTTGTCTTGGTTATAGGTGCGATGTTGCTTTAGTTTTGGGGATGGAAATCACTTAGAGTTTGTTAATTCTTTTCACATGTCTTCACAATAACTATTCGTTAATAAATTATAACAAAAAAAGTGATAGACTTACGATGAAAAATTTGAGAAAGGTGCTTCTTTTTTTTTTTTTTTTTTTTTACTTGGAGGTTTAACGACCACCGTGAGCAACTCAATGGGCTATAAGCAGTCGCCCTTCCCTAATTTAGGCTCACCGGGATTAGAACCCGGACCCTTCTCGGACGAATGGCCAGAAGTCAATGGAGCAAGGTGTAACTCATGGCAGGAGATCGAAAACTATGAGAGAATCATTCTTACGGGTTTGAAAAGGTTGCAAATGTGTGCAATTACTGCACACGGCAGAACAATTTTAAACATGCGTACCATATTGTGACATCAAAATTATTAAAGTTACAGTAGTGCGGCTTTGCTGTTCTGGGTAACTCAAATGAGTTGTCACAGATAAAATTGGTTACGTAATGGCGAATTCAGAATTTCGACAGTATAAGAATATTGCTTCGTAAACATTATTGATCAAAATTTTTTTTTTCGTTGCTTTAAACTTGCCCGAAATATTGAGGGGATAATTTATTTTCAAAAAATAATATTTATTGATTTGGCCTCTTTTTATTTGAGGGAGCGTATCTTTTGCATTTATTCCCAGATGAAAACTTTGTTTCCTGGGTACACTGTTTCACATAAATTTCACACTACATACCGTGCTTTTTCATTTTCATCCACATTTTTGCTGCTTATATTTTAAACAGTCATTTGTCTACCTTTATCAAATGCGGACCCCCTGAGAGCCCGGGCATCTGTCCTTTTCCAACCCATGGTTGGGGGCTATGTGCTCAAAGCCCCGATAATTCTATATTCGTCATTGGGCACATAGTGAAAAGTTCACCCGGGAGCGCCCCACAAGTGTTACAGGGTGGAAATCGTTCCTCTAGTGGAACTGAGGAAGCTTACAGTTACAAGAGACGACATCGAACAAGTCATAGAAAAATGACAAAGAAATTTGACCGCTGTTTTGAATAAAAGTCACCCGAATACCTTGGAGCTGATCAAGCGGTTTAAAATGGAGGCAGTGCAGCGATTTCGTATACGGAAGAACTTTCTTGAATTTAGAAACTATAAGACGACGAAAAAAGCAGCTGTCAATTTGAACGAAAGAATTACTAGACATCTTAATGAACTGGAAACCGCTGGAGATATTAGATACTGTTTGCACACGCTTTCCTACGTCCATAAATTAGAGTAACAGGACTGAATTCCATACGTATGATACTGTTCTATACGTAAATTACTGCACATAAATACTATTTAGGACAAAATATAAAATAATTTTTCGCGTAACTCAGAAAGCCGCTGCCCCCGACTGCTTTCCTTAGTTCCACTTAGTGGAACGATTTCCCCCTTGTTCCACTGGTGGGAATTCCACTCGTGGCACTAACTCGTTCACCCAACCCTTGCTGTTGTTTCCCCACATTACGAATAGTGCACCTAACAGAGCTAAAACTTCTAGCTTTGAAAAGAAAAAAAACTTAGTTCTAATAACCCAGCACTCACTGATTTTCTTCACTCACTGGGTTAAAGAAAAGAATTAACAGTTCTAAAGTTGCAAGTACCATAATGGAACCTCCGCGAGAAAGTTACCAGTCCTTGGGCCATGTCTTGATATTTTTGATCACACGCATTTTGTGACCAGTTGAGTTAGTGATGATGTACTAATCGCTTTCTGAACTTAAACATGAGATTTTTGGTGTGTTTCATGTATTAGGATAGGGCAAACCAAGCTGCTCATGGTGCCATGTGCCCCTTCCCAACATGATTCATTCCTCATTGGAAAAAAAAATTGTTTCGAATTTATCCATATCCCTTTTTTAATGTCGATTTTATGAATTTGTCAGAGAATTTCACCTCTTTATTAATTTTTATTATAGCCTAACTCAGAGGCGTAACTAGGGCAGTTCAGCTGCACCCGGGCGCAACTCAAGATAAGACGAAAAAATAGCTGCTTACAATCTGATTAAAATCGAAATCTAAATCTTTTCATCAGTTTTTCGTACATTTATAATTACAGAATATACCTATAATTTCTTTCGCAAGTTGCGGTATCTTGGCGGCTTAAATTTCGTATTTCTTCCTCAAAATGTGTAGGGGATGTAAGTTGTTTACAATCAGAAATTACGACGCCGTTGTTCGTACAAGTTAAGGATATCGTTCATATTTCCGAAGATCCTCAGAGATCAATTAAAAAACTGAAGAAATTATTCAGGTGAATTTATTGTTAAAAGTAGCCGAAAAGAGTAATGGCTGTTTTCAGGTCATTACTTTTGATTTATAAATAAAATCAAATTCATTGAACGTCCTCGAAAATAGCCCTCGTGATATTTAGCGTCACAATTGTGTGGAGAGGAAATCGAAGTTCGTCAGAATGAGTTGGTTCTGATATTATATCCCGAAAAATCATTAGAAATCCCTGACTATCAAGATCTGAAGGAACAGGCAAAGGTATAATTGTTGCGAGATATGTCGTGCCGTCTTTAAGAGAGGAATTATTTTCGTATATACGTCAGCGTTTGCGAAACAAAAAAATGGTAGGAACGGATCAGGGTGGAGATGTCTGTCGAGTAAATTCAACTCTATTCCTTCGCAAGTGCACAGTGAGGAAACAGAATTTGCAGTAAAAACTACTGGAAAAACTTTCCTCATCGCTTATTTTTAGCTATTTAATAAGCATCTAACTTACGTTTGAAAGGAGCGCATTGTGTGAATCGAGTTATATCCGCCATCTGCAAAACAGAATTTTTTGAACGCCTGAAAGCTGTACATCAATATAGTTGTGACCAACTCAGCTGGTGAAGCTTCTTTTCGGACTTGACAGGTGAATGCCACAAACTCATGGCCGTCGCGATGGTGTATGAGGATTAACCCTGTCCTTCGGTCCCTGATAAAAAAATGCTTGAAGGGAGAAAATAAAGAGAGAAACAGGAAAAATGGAAACGCTTAGAATAACAACAATGTTAGAAAATCATAAAAGATTGGCATTCTTTCAGTGAAGTGATGTGTAGTGCACATTTTATGAAATTCACTGCCGGAATTTATCTGATCCATTTATGTAAATTTTATTTCACCAGCTGATATGAATTTCCATAATCAAGTTTTCCAACTTTCTAATTATAATTCTTCTAAAGTACAACAGACTAAGTATTTCAGAAAGGCACATTTTTTCAGGATCTAATTACTTGCAATTTCTAAAAACAAAGAACAACATTCTACAGGCAGTACCTTTTACGGTATCTAACCGTACATTCGTGGCTGCAATTTTTTTCATTTCAAATGATATTAGGAGATTAATCTTGACGTGCAAAAAGCTGAAAAGCCAAATTTCTGAACGCAAAGAGCTTCCATATTTAAATTAATCTCTCAGTATTTTCTAAATACTGTAAAAAATGCAAAGAGTGGTAATCGACAAAATTAAAAGCATAAATCTGCACCAAAATAATGGATATAAAATTTTTAATGTTATAGATTGTCTCTGAATTTTTTTCACAACGTTCATTTTTCGTAGATACTCATATCAAAAGTTAAAAGACACAATTTCCTATATGAAGGGCGTCATGAATACGTAGAATCTTTTCTTTCTGTTCTTGAATGTTGGAGTCATACAGAAATGGATGCAGGAGAACTTACAGAACTGGATGCAGAAGAACTTTTCTTTCTGCGTGTCTTAGAAAGAACAATCTTTACCCAGCGCATCTTAGGGTGATCCAGCAGTGTTGAAAGTTTCTTGATGAGATAGCTACACTTCGTTTTTAGAACTGAGATTTCTTAATTTAAAGATGACTCTGGACATGCATGCATAATGCATTTTTTTCGAACTCTGCATTAAGTGAACTGATTTAACTCTTGATCGAACTATATGTAATTTATCAAGACGGAAACATGGCTTAAGTAGATAAAGTCATATTTTATCAAAAGTTTGGCCTTTTGTCTATCAGTGAAGAGCTAATCGCACGGGAATTTGTTTTCTTGTGACAGTGAATGGTGAAACAGAATTAGTGGAATTTTTGAAATAAACACAATGTCTGAATTTGCTACACCACTTATTTTTTCTTGAATAATGTTTGGGTCCTTTGGGGTAAGTCTCGTACATAGTCTTTCTCCTTTATGCTTGCTGGCTTGCATTCTGTACATGTTTGAATTCACTCCTTGGTTTTAACAGTTCTTTATGTTGTTTCATTAGTTGTTTTTGCTGTTTGTTTGTTTTTTGTACGTCATGCTTTATTAGAGTTCGGTTGAAGGTTGATACCTCGTCTTTTCTTTTTCATATACCTATGTGGCCAATTTAGAAACTACACCGAAGATGCAAATTATTAGGAACCCCCAATAGCATTCAGACACGTGCCATCCTCACTTACGTACATAGGCGCCCTTACAGGGGGCAAGAGGGGGCGTTTGCCCTACCCTGGAAATCGGACCATGCCCCATTCCTTTTCTAGAGATTTTCGCGATAACACTGAATGATAATTTATCTGTAGAACTTCTGGATGTGTGTGAATCCCGTAAAAATAGAAAAAGTTTTGGGAATTTCCAGTAGGGAAAATTTATAGTATAGAAAGTAATGATGAAATTTGCTACTGCATGTCGTACATACATACAGTTTGGAAAAGTATGAAAGCAAAAAAATGGAAAAGACATCTTATGCGCCAGCTATTCACAGAGATCTCTCAAAATTTCTCCGAGAAATTTTTCTGGAGTGTATTTTTATATTCTTGTTGACCAACTGTGTGATCTGGGGTTTCGTGGCATGTATGACATATGAGGCCAAAAGGATCGAACGAACGAACGACAAAGAAATTTCCTTGCTGTCCTAACATGCTGTCAAATTTCAGTTATCCGTCCTTTTTATTTAGTTCTTCGATCTTCTGATTTCCAAAGAAATTTGTGTGTTGTGAGTGTGGTAAATTCAGTTAGATAACAAGAAGGAATAGAGAAAATTTGCATAAGGTGTTTGTGTATTCGTAGTTACAATTTCTGTTTGCCCCCTCCTGAAAATTAAGCTATGGGCTCCTATGCTTACGTACACAACTATGAAGTCGAGATTGCTTTATAAACAACTCGCTGCAAGGGATTCACACCTGTAAAAAGCGTAGACAGCGGCAATATAGGAAATACTCGTGATCTAAGCGACTTTGAAAGAATCGTGATAGTGGGCATTAGGCGGTTAGGTGCAAGCATCTCAGACACAGCACACTTTCTCGCTTATGCCAGAACAAGTGTATCGAAGTGTACAATGAGTAGTGCAGAAACAACAAAACAAGCAGTCGACGGCGAAAACTACCGGTCTGATGGAGGCGGTGTAATGATCAGGGATCTATTTTCATGGAGGCATCGAGAGTTTGTTAATACCTCTGGAATAGCATTTAGATGTCACGAATTATCTTAACATCACTGCAGACCAGGCACACCCATACATGTGCATAGCGTTTCCTGATAGAGATGGGAGACTTTTAAAAGAATAACACGCCATGCCACAAGGCTTGTATCGTCACATGGTGGTTCCAGGAGCAGGACAGTGACTTCACAGAGCTGAAATGGCACTCACAGTCCCAATATTTGAACCTAAACTGAACATCTATGGAATGAGACTGAGAGAGCCATTCGTAACAAAGATCCCCTTAACATTCGGTAGTTGACGGCTGTCATTACATCCGCTTGGCTAAACATACCTGTAAAACGATAGTAGTACTTCGTTGAATCCATACCACATCGAACAGAGGCTATAATTTGAAGGACAAGTGCAGCCCAACACGTTATGAGGTAGGTGTTCCTAATAATTTGCTACTTTAGTGTATATGACACTTCCCGAAAGCCTGCGAAGAACAGATCAGCTGTATAACAGCAGAAGAGGAATCACCACCTGTGTTGAAATGAAAGCCGAAGGTAGAATTGAAGGGTCAAATGCTTTGAGGATAAAAATCTATCTGTGAAACACATACTCAAACTGTTAAAGAATTAGAAGTACAAATACTGTGTCATATTCTGCGACGTAATATGCAGTTGAAGCACAGCTGTTTAATGAAACATGTTATTAAATCCACTGAAAACGTACGAAGTGTGAATGCATCGTAATATTCCGCGACGATACAGAATTTAGCTGTCGCTCATTACGTGAAACATGCAATTGAGCTGTCGCAGGGTGCGAAATACGATTGCGCTGTCATACACCATTCCTCCATACTCAACTTAGCTGATGTGCATCCTTAATGCATTATGCAAACGATTGTAAAAGATAAAAAAGCAGAACATATCATACACGTGATAAATATTCAGTTAGGTACTCTGAGAGCATTTTTACATCATGCAAAACTCTGATATTCGTAAACTTCTACTCAAAGAAAATTTCTTTCATTTACAGTTCTTAAAGCATCTTATAGAGTCAGAAACAGCACAAGAAAGCTAACTTTTCCACGCGTAAATTGTTCTCTAGATAAATGACGTGCAATTATATATGGTTATACTTGTACTATCACTGAGGTCAAAACTATATGTGCCATAAAGGCAGCTGCCCAAAATTTAAGGCAACAAGCACAAAAATTAAACCACCATTGGGGTGGTGCAAAGAGATCATCCCAAACGATATCAGATATACAAAATCAAGTGTATATACCAGTGAACGAAAACACTGGTATCCATCCAGAAGGGACAAATGTGCATTTCACTGACGTGTCAAGATACTGCTTGCAAACTAATTCTCGGCAGACTTCCATATGGAGAGAATGTGAAACAAGGTTTCACGTCACGCCCTCATTTGGGAAGTCACCAATATGGTGGTAGTGGAGTGCTGGTTTGGGCCACATTCTATCCATCCAAATGTGCAGGCACATAACTTGTGCCTGCATACATGTACATTTTTCTTTTTTTTTTTTTGTCCCAGGATGTGACATAGTACGAAGGAAGTTCAATCAGTTCTAAACCTAACGCGCGCGCGCGCGCACACACACACACACACACACACACACACACACAATCAAAATCGCGCTTTATTTTTTTACATAGTCTCCCCTGACTTGGACACACTTGTTGTATCGGTCATAGATTTGGCGAATTCCTGCTGCGAAAAATGTCTAATCTTTCGCCTCTAACCAACACTTCGTTGCCTCCTTCAGTCCAGAATCATCTGCAAAACGCCTCCTCTTCAGATCTCTTCTCAGATTTTTAAAGAGGAAGAAGTCACTGGGGGAGGGGGGGGTCAGGTGAGTACGGTGGATGGGAAAGCAGTTGGAAGCCACATTCTGTCACGATTTGCATGGAAACACGTGGATTGGAGCATTGTCCTGGAGAAACAAAGCACCCGTCGCAATTTTCCTTACTGTTTATTTTTTTATTTTTTTTTATTGGAGGTTTAACGACCACCGTGAGCAACTCAATGGGCTATAAAAGCAGTCGCACGTCCCTAATTTAGGGTCCCTGGTTCCAGGGAAGGGAGAGAGCCAGTGCCGTAAGACAAACACAATATCCACGCCTCACCGGGATTCGAACCCGGACCCCGTTCGGACGAATGATCAAAGACCATCGCTTAGACCACTGCGCCACCGGGGCGGCCCTCACTGTTTACTTTTGATGGCTTCACACAATTGTCGCAGCATTCATAGTCTTTTTATGAGGCAAGTAATCAATTAACACTTGCCGCCCCGGTGGCGCAGTGGTCTAAGGCGCTGGCCTCTGATCATTCGTCCGTAAGGGGTCCGGGTTCGAATCCCGGTGAGGCATGGATGTTGTGCTTGTCTTACGGCACTGGTTCTCTCCCTTCCCTGGAACCAGTGACCCTAAATTAGGGACGGGCGACTGCTTATAGCCCATTGAGTTGCTCACGGTGGTCGTTAAACCTCCAATAAAAAATCAATTAACAGCAACCCTTCTGAATATCAAAAAGTGGTGGCCATAAACTTCCCTGTAGATGGTTGTGTTTTGAACGTTTCTGGTGGTGTTGATCCATGATGTTTCCACTGCATGCTTTCTTGTTTAATATCAAGGTCCCAAAGGTGAAGGCACATCTCATCACCAGCCACAATGCAGGAACAGAAGTCATCTGGATTGCGGTTAATGCGGAGAAGCTGAATCCAGCTTGCTTTAACAGGATCATTCTTCATCTCAAGTGTCAACATTCAAAGAACGCATTTAGCACAGACCTCTGACATCCCTAACCTCTCATGCAAAATGGCCCAAACACTGCCGGTACCTAACTTCAGTTCCTTAGCAATTTGTAAGACATGGATTCGCCGGTTTGACATCACAAAGTCCTCCACTTTCTGGCACATTTCATCTGTGGTCACTTCCACTGAGCGCCCCTCGTGAGGGTAGTCTTCCAACGAGTCTCTTCCCCTTCTAAAAAGGGTAGCCCATCTAGTTACTGTGGCATATGAAGAACGATCGACGCACACACAGACCATGTGTTCATGAACACTGCATGGCGTTTCACCTTCCTTCGTCAAACAATTCAATCACCGTTCGGTTCCGCAAATTCATCTGCCGCTTATCCAATGCCACTTACAGACTTCAATGCACCGTGGAGCCGTCTCAAATGCTGGCACAGTAACACGGCGTGGCTGTTATATAACTGAAGGATAATGCAGTACTTCGCAATACTTGCGTCGGCCTCCAACCACTATTTCCAAGGTCTGGCTTATAGCTTATTGAACCCCTCTTACATCATCAAACTCGCACCACTTTCACTTCATATTGTTCATTGATAAACCTTTTCCTTCATTTCCCGTGTTTGTTGTTTTAATTTTGAGCACCAGTGCATAAGCGCAATTTGTACAGAAGACACTAAAGACAGTGAACAAGAAAATCATGCATCAGCATTCTTTATTTTGGTATTCTTGTACCACTTTAAATGTATTTTCCTTGATAAGTTATTATTTTAATAATCTTAATTCCTCATTGTTTCCGCTCAATTTTTCATTGTTCTCGAACTCATAATTTCTCATTGTTCCAATTCTTAATGCGAGTGCATAAATGTCTACCTCTTTGATCGAATAGACGTATATAATTCTATGAAATTGATGCCCCCGAACAATCGACCCATTCTCATCATTTCATCCTGATTTTCCAGCAGTTTATCTAGAAAACCAGTTATAATTCGACTTACGTTCGTATAAATCACAGTGTGACCATCATACGAAAACAAAATTTAAATAAGCACTGATAAAACAGACAACACGTGCATTTTCGCCAAAAAGTTATTTGCTCATTGCGCATGTTATGGTTTAATAGTAATGTATTAAATATATAGATGCCGCCTAGAACAGACGCTGTTTAATAGATATCGCTACTTTCGCATTATGAAGTACAAGATTCAGAGTTCCTGTCAGCTTCGTTATGCCCTATTTTTGGTAAATGTGATTTAAATCACATGCTTCCTAGGAATAGTAGTTTTTTTTTTTTTTTGTGTTATGGTAAAACAATTCTGCTTGGGTCATTTCCACACGCTTTACTGTAATTACAAACAAAACACATTTTTAATTTTGGTGCGTTGGAAGACTCACATCACTTCGGCTGAAACCTCTTCACTGCAACCAAAACGTTTACCATAGACTGATAGGACAGAAATTATGGGACACCTAGTTCCTGGGCAAATCGACGCTGTCACCCCTCTCGCCAGTAGACAAACCTACCGCTTGGCAGATACAGGGGTTGGACAGAATAATGTGAACACCTAGGAAAAGAAGGTTTTACCTGCTTAGTAGGATGTGGGACCACTTTTGGCATTCAAAACCGCCTGAATCCTCCTTGGAATGGACGCATACAAATCCTGGATGGTGGTTAGTGGGATGTTACACCATTCTTCATGCAGAAACTGCTCCAGGTCCTTGAGAGATGCAGGAGGAGGGTAGCGGGATTTTACTCTGCTTTCCAACACTGACCACAGTGGCTCGATGATGTTTAAGTCTGGTGATTGGGGAGGCCAAGGAAGGTGTGAAAGTTCGTCCTCGTGTTCCTCAAACCATGATTGGGCATTCCGAGCTCTGTGAATTGTAGTGTTATTATCTTAGTAGATGGCATCCCCTGCAGGAAACAATGCCTGAGACAATGGATGGACTTGGTCGGCCAAAATGGGTTCATACGCCCTGCCAGTCATTCGTTCTTTCCAGGTGATCAGGAGACCTGCTATAATCCACGATATGACCGCCCAGCGCAGGACAGAACCACCACCATGCTGCACTGTTGGAAGCAGACAGTCTGGGTTGAACGCAAGGTAGTTAGAATGAGAGAAGGTAGGTAAATGAGTTCGCCCAACCCACTCCGGCTTAGGGTTCCAGGAATCAGTGACGTCAGTGGAACCCTCTTGGAGCTGTCCTATGCTCTCTCTACCCAGTGCAGACGTCCAATTGCCATCGTGAACTAGTTTTCAGATCAAGGTAGTTCTATTTCTTTGTTTAATCAACGGATAATTTTACAATCATCCGTTATCAACTGATTTCAAGCACAGGCTAAAAACGCTATTGCTTAGATAAAAGCTTCCGCTGCCGGCAAATCGCAACGTGCACTTTTAACAATCTGTGTACAAACCAAATACTTAAATTTAATAAAATAAAAAAATCAATCACTGCAACATGTACATGAAAAAAATTATTTTTATGATTTTATTTTAGAAGAGTCCTTAATATTTCCTACACAAAAATATTCGGAATGCAAAAATATTCGCTACGCAGTTATCTTTTTATCATTTTGTGAGGAAGTTTTTATTAAAGACACAATACAACCTCGACCACCTTCGATCTGGAAAGAAATCGTGGACTTAAACATTTTTTACTCACTCTCTCTCTCTCTCTCTCTCGGAATTTTCAGTCCATATTATGGCCTTTTTCTTAAGGTTAAACCCAATACGTATTTCTGTGAGATAATCATTATGTCTTTAGGACAGTTTTCGTGAGTGTTCTTTACAAACGGCATTTTTCACGTAACGGTTTTATTAAAATATGAGATTTATTTTCTAGTGCCCGCAATGAAATTTTGATTCGGGCCCAGCAATGAAATTTCGCCACGGGCCCCGCAAAAGCTCCATCTGGCCCTGCGACGAAGACAAAATAATAAGGGCCAATTTATTTTTCAATTTAATGGAAACACAAGACGAGGCAGAAAATTCGAACGCCTGTGAGATGGACAATGTGTGTATTAATACTTGCAATTTTGTTAATCCTGAAAAGGAAGAAGCCATACGCTATTTTGCTGGATATTTAGTCTTTCTTCACAAGGATAAAGAATTGGAAACGTTTTCCTACTTAACGGGGAACCAAAATAAAGGGTGGATTAAGACACTATCAAAAGGTAGGCTAATAATACCAAACAACATTTGGATACAAGCTGTCAAACAGTTTGAATCAGTTTTTTTTTCAAAATTTCATGGAGCTAGCATATATAAATCCGAAGAGGCCATAAACAAACTTCAATCGAAATTGAACTTTCCCGAAGTAGACGTGGGTGTCATTAAAACCTGCATTGAATTCCACGGAGTTAACACACAAAAAAAAAAAAAAAAAAAAGGAAACAATGAAAGAAAAGTTCCAAGTTTTAGTAATCTGTAAGTTTTGTTTTAATTCTGTAATTTCCCATTTAAAAAAATCTAGCCTATGCATCCTTAAAAGCTTCTAATTTGAACTAAGAATCACGCATTTCACCATTCTTTACCACCGCGACAGAAGACTGCTGCATGGGGACCAACTACGTCACAGGCCTCCGCGAGGGGAGACCACCCGCTGTTTGTTTACAATCTTTGACCTACCTCTCTCATTCTAACTACCTTGGGTTGTACGCTTCTGACGGTGTTCTCCAACACGTAAACACGTCCTGCGGTGGGGAATAGTGTGAATGTGGATTCATGTGAAACCATCCAGCAGTTATGGCTTTGAAATGCTGAGGTATTGAAGATGCATACATTAATATTATTAATAACATCTATGAAAATGCAAGTGCAAAGGTTTGACGGTTCGAGAACATAGCCCTTATAAGAATTAGAAAGAGAGTGAGAAAAGATACATCTCCCTGGGTCTTCAATGCCACATCGCAGAATGTTTTTTCAATCGTTAAACTGGGAAGGCATGGGAATAAAAATTAAATGAAATTATTTAAATCACCTTCGTTTTGCTGACGACATATAGTCACTTTTGCAAGTACATCCTCAGAGCTGCGGAGTATGGTTCAGGAACTTGCTGAACATGAGTAAAGAAGCGGGCTTAAAAATGAGCTTACAGAAAACAAAATTGATGTACAATGCTTTTAGAAGAACTGGAGATTTAGCGACTGATAGAGCAAATCTAGAAGTAACCAATGCCTAAATTTACTTTGAACAACACATATCAAACAAAGGTCCCATCGAAGAAGAAATAAATAGGTGTATAAAACTTGGTTGAAGAGCTTTTGGAAGAAACTGTATAATTTTCAAGAGCTATTTACCATTATGCCTTAAAAGAAAAGTGTTTAATCAATGCATCCTTTCTCCAGCTTTTACTTATCGATCAGACACGTAGACCTTAACTAAAAATAAAGTCATTCAAAAGCTGCAAAGCACTGAAAGTAGTATGGAGAGGTGCATGCTTGTTATAGCCAGGCAGGATAAGAGGAGGAACTCGTTGATCAAGAAAATGACGGGAGTTGATGACATAGGTAAAATCCCTGAATTCGCAATGGGCTGGACTTATTTCTAGAAGAACTGACCACCGTTGAATAGGTGAAATACTTGACTGGTTAAGAAGGGACAAGAAAAGACCCAGAAGACCACGTGGAAGATAAATGGATGAAATTCGAAAGCATGTCGGAGTGAGGTGGAAGAAACTTCGGGAGACTTTCATTCAGCAGTGGACTGATAATTATTGATATGATGATTAGAATAAAGTTTATATTATGATAAAAATCGATATTTGAATTTTGCAATTTTTCTTATTACAAAAATGAACCATTCGAATTATTCGAAGTGAAGCCTTGAAAGAAATAGAAATTTAAGCAGAAAATAGCTCGGGTAGCTACACGAGCTTAAAATAAAACAGACTCATAAGCTCGAGCTCATGAAATCAGTCGAGCTTTGCTGCAACAATTCACAAGCTGTGTATTTCTTTTCCAACTTTATCACCTTAATCCTTTCGGTTAAAGTAAACAGCAAAACAAAATGATAAAAAAACTGTACTTTACGTTATTTCTAGAATGACCCACTTTACAGCAGGGGTTGTAAAACTAGAGGTGCAAACGCCTGCCTGCCTATGCGATTAAATAAAATGTTAGTGATCTACATTTTCGATGGGAAAAAAACGAAGAAGAGAGAAAGAAAAGCCGCGAAACCAGATATACCGGGTAGTGGGAGTTAACAGCTTTTGTATGTTTGTGCCATTCATTCATGCCCGTGTGATGATGCCTGCATTCCAAGACATAAATGCATTGCCTGTTGTCACAAGGAAAATCTCCTTGCCTTCTAGAAGGCGTCTTCTGACCTTCTTTCAGCCCCGATGAAACAATTGAACACATAAGCTTTCTCTCTTTTGTTCATCAACGGAAGGTGATTCAACACTCGGCGCTTTTGGATCAGCAAATACTGCTTGTTGGAAGTTTTGTCCTCACAGAAAATTAATCAAGCATATCAAGCTTACACGGCAAAACAACTGCTCTCTTGGTCGATAGATTGAAAATAATGGAGACAAAGAGTTTGAACTCCCGAAAGGACGTTCGAACCAGTGGTGTATAACTTCAAATTTTGGGCCCGGAGGTAGGAGGTTGAATTGGGGCACCCTATTGCTCAAAAAAACGAGAAATTTATAGCACCTAGACTTAATAGCAAACGGCATAGTATTGTGGAATAACTTGTACATAGAGGGTGCTGAAAAAGAAATCTCAGGCTAGTGTGTGTGTGTGTGTGTGTGTGTGTGTGTGTGTGAAGGGGAGCAGGCGACAACAATTGACGAGTAAGATATGGACGTATTTCATTATACCAGCTTTAATGAAAAGCTAAGAAAGATGCGGTCATGTGCCAATGGCGCTGGAAAGGGTGACGGAGTACAATGTAATCCCTTAAATTTACGGATTTCCTAAAACATCCATAGGCGATGAAAGCTGGAAATTTACTACAGCATCATCAAGATTATAACAATGAGAGTAAACGGGGCTGTCTTGAAACAGTAAGTCCCAGAAAACTCCAGTCCTGTTTCCGTTTGTTCGTTCGTTTTCGAAAACCACCTGTAACTATCGTTTCCTTTTTATAGCTGAGTCATAAAATTTAGGTGGCTCTCTGCCTTTAATGTTAACGATTAAATAACTTCCATTTGTCCTGATGAAGCCGAACCAAACGCTCAGCGAAACTACAGGAGATCTTAAAATATTTAATTGTGAATAAACGTTGCTGATTTATTCTATCTCAACACCAGAAGTATTGTAGTCATAAATATATTAACTTCCTGTCGTTTTACACGACTTCTTTTTTTTTTTTTGATTGGAGGTTTAACGACCACCGTGAGCAACTCAATGGGCTATAAGCAGTCGCCCGTCCCTAATTTAGGGTCACTGGTTCCAGGGAAGGGAGAGAGCCAGTGCCGTAAGACAAACACAACATCCATGCCTGACCGGGATTCGAACCCGGACCCCTTACGGACGAATGATCAGATGCCAGCGCCTTAGACCACTGCGCCACCGGGGCGGCATTACACGACTTCAGAATGAAAAGTTTCGTGTACCGTCTGATATTTTTGTTCGGATTAAAAGTGAACAAACGTGTCTGAAACAGACGGCTCACTGTCCCACCCATTGCAGGTGGGTCAACATTCCCAAAGCCAATAAAAAGGATACAGACCTTGATCATTTTAATTGTTAAGTCCTTGTGATCAATGTGAATGGGCTTTTCATTTCATGAAAAGAATATCGTGTTTAGCTTTATAAAATTGCTTTAATATAAATCTGCCTAAAGAAACTTCCCAAAAATTTTAATAATTTTCTATTCGAATAAAAAAAAAACAGGTAGGCTCAGTTCTAATTGAGCCGTCGGTTTGGAACGTAGGACGGCGACTTGCAGATCGGAGAGTTGAAATGAGCTAGTCGAGTATGGTTTCAAAGCGTTTATTTAATTTGTTACAGCCAACATAGGTCTATGATATGAAAAGCAACTTAATGTTTAAAAATAATGCTGGATACATTGCGAACACAAATACACGAATTACCCAACGTAGTGCTGTCTTCCTGGGCTTGTTACATTCCTCATCACTTGCTCTCGCTTCTCGTTTCGATTTTCTCCACTTTTGCTTGCATTCATTCTGCGAATTCCGCGGCATTGTCGAAAATGTTAACCCGTTCACATGAAAACAATTTTCAAAATTTTTCTTTAAACCACTGAGATATGTTTTTTATGTATTTGAATAGATATCGTTGAGAGCTTTAAAACGATACCACGCACAGTCGTGTTGCGCTTACGGTTGCCGAGACAGACTGAGTCAAACTATACTCGGGGCAAACTTAACCTGTCATTGGAAGGAAGGCTACAGAGTGTATACTTCCACTGCATAAAATAGTTCCGGTCTAAAAGCTCGTACTCCAGCTTCAACTGGCACTTTAAAAGGACACAGATGTTCAATACGTTCTGTGTGTGTGCATTTAAAATATTCAGATCTCAGTTTCAGCGGCATTTCTAAAAAATACAGATATTCGTGTTTTGGTGACGTCACTGATAGTTCTCTGTCACAGCATTCTTGTTTGGGTCAGAGTTAAGCTGTCAACCCAGGGGATATTTATTGCTGTGGGGGGTGGGGGGTCATAAGCGGAAGGATGAGGGCGAAAAAGTTTTTTCCGAGGGCATTTCGCGTTTCTCCTTCTTGATTGTTGTTTCAAAACACTCTTCCGTCTTTTCGGTTTTTTCGAATGGCATCTGCCGGTCACTCGAGTGTATTTCAGCCGCCTAAAATTGGGAAACCATTACGAAGCTCTGCTAAGGGGATCGTTATGAATGTTTTCACTAAATTGATGGAAAAACACTCGCCGAATAAATCGGAAAATTAAATAACAGTTCTTACGGCAGAACTCACTGGTGTTTCAAGTCGCACCATTGCGAGAATGAAGGTTGAATTTAGTATTGAAGTACCTCAGATCCATCGGCAATTTATTTCTACAAATTAAAATACAATTCTCGCTTGGCTTACATAGAACGTTTTCTCGAAATC
This sequence comes from Macrothele yani, assembly GCA_039090855.1. NCBI lineage: Eukaryota > Metazoa > Arthropoda > Arachnida > Araneae > Macrothelidae > Macrothele > Macrothele yani. Next base: position 17,902,058 of record CM077012.1, read on the forward strand.
AGTTTGGAGTTCCCAATTCAGTTCTCAATATAGGCCAAGAAACGGCTATCTTTTCCTTTTGAACTTTTGTGCGCAGTTGCCTTAAACGCGTATGAACCGGCATGCAAATTCAGACAAATGAAAGAGTTCCTTCCACTGCCACACATATTTCGGAAACTTGGAAAACTGCCACACATAATTCGGAAACTTGGAAAACTGCCACACATTCAAAGTGTTCCTCGGAGGAACAGCAATTTGTGCTCGGCCCATCAATGAAAAACATGTGGCAATTTTCCAATGTGTGGCAATTTTCAAGTTGCTGAAAGATGTGTGGCAGTTTACAGTGAACCCTAAAATATCATTTACCACAGAGACGGGCTCTTGTCCAGTACTTATGGCAACACAGGGTAGTTAAAAATGCATACACGTTTAACGGGTGTGTTATAAAAAAAAAAAAAATCTAATCAAGGCAAAATTTTGGAAAGAACGAAATTTTACGCATAACTGATGACATGGTAAAAATACCTTTAATTAAATCCCACAGTTGGTAATCTTCAAGCAGTAAGTATAAATAAATGAAATATTTAAAATGAAAAAAAAAATGTGAAAACAAATATAGGCCACTTAAGACTTCTTCCCGTGTTTAGCAAAGATAATTTCATTTTAAAAGAAAGAAACGTTACACGCTCTGTAACATATCAAAAAAAGAAAAAAAAAAAAAAAGATAGAGAGAGAGAAATAAACTGCTTGTCTACCGGTCTGCAAAGCGCGCGGGGGTAGGGAGGGTGTTAAAATAGAGGGGTTTGGTAAGGGATCACGGTGACAGACAGCCAGGCCTGAGGGCTTGTGGGAGAAGTTTTCCGAGTGAAGGTTAATTACACACCATTAGTGCGGAGTAATACTGGGAGTGAAAAGGTCACCGTAGCTTCGGCCTCATTGCCAGGATAGCTTTGCCCCGAGTATAGGCGGGCAGCACCCCTAAAAATATTGCATCGTCTCCCCCGCGCACAGGGAGCGAGGTCGCGCGCACGGTGTATTGCGCAGTACGCGAATTGGACTCCATGCTGTTTACGAATATGCTAACACGATTAGTGTGCAGCACGTATTAATATTTTTAACGCTATAATGGTTTCAATTGGGATGTATTTTTGTCACAGGCGGTCGGCCGTAAGTCGCCCCATACTATCCGCGGAGTTAGACATAGTCCTACGTCAAAATATTAAAAATGACCTTGAAGGGGAGCATCACCCAGAGAATAAAATTTGCTCCACCTCAAGTGGCCCTCTCTCCGATAGCTTTTTACAGATCTGTGAATACTAAAATGAAATGTGGGTGACATTGCTGCTGGTAGTGTTTTAGGCTTCTTTCATAGCTTTGGTACCCTTAAAAACACACAAGCTGCCCACTACCTGTTTGTTTTTAGAAATTGTCAAAAATGTTGAAAGCTAATACATAATTTAGACCTCGTTAAAAAACGAAGGATCTCTTGAGTTTCTGAGGACCGGAGATAGAAGACTCCTCTACATCGTAGTAGTTAAGTCCCTGCTTTGAATGTTCAGACTGGATACTTATTAATAGGGTTACCATAATTATCAAGTTCAAACCCGGGACAAATGTGGACAGAATCAAACATGACAGCGACAAATTTCTGAACAGTTATTCTAAGTGATATTATCAAATTATCATGATGCTATTATAAAATACCCGGATCGGTGTAAGTTCTATATCCCCTAGAGCCCATATTTTCATGAAACCAAACCTAGAAATGTAGCTCCTAGGGCAGGAATGTTTTGAAAATGCTGACAATATTGTAACTAGTTTTTATAGAAATATAACCATTTTTTATTAAAAAAAAACGTTTATAATTTTTCACTATGAGAGCTTTAGTTTCAATAGGTACGACATCAGCTGCAATTTGAAGACAGTTGTGAAAGATATGGGCACCACAACCAATATCCGCAATACAGTAATTCTTCCTATTTCTTTCTTTAATCGGCTGCAAACATACACTGAAGAGCAATTGAATTAGAGACAGCTGGCGTTATGCAAATGTGGGGCTGTGGGCGGCCCTGTAAACGGAAACGACATGACGTATGCAGCGATCCGACAATATAAGAAGTAATGCGACGGGAATCAGTAATAGTCGGACGCAGTATGGGTAAGACGAAGGATCTAAGCGCATTTGATCGTAGGCAAATTCTCGGGGCCCGACGCATGGGTCACTCCACCTCGGAAGTCGTACAGGCACTGGGATTTTCAGGAGCCACTGTGTCACGGGTGCACCGTGAGTACATCGAATCCGGTAAAACCATCCCTGCAAGGGCCAACTGCCGTGGACAGTGTGTGGATGAGCGGGGTCATCGTCGGCTAGCTCGCATTGTAACAGCGGATAGACGGGCCACAGTGCAAGAAATCACTCGGCAATTTAACGCTGGTGCACAAAAACGTGTAAGCAGCCACACCATCCAGAACCATCTCCTCGCTATGGGGTACAGAAGCCATCGTCCCACGAGGGAACCGCTGCTGACCGCACATCACAGGGTGCAAAGATCAGCATGGGCGCGGAAACATCGCCACTGGACCCTAGACATGTGGGAAAATGCTGCCTGGACCGATGAGTCGAGATTCACGTTGGTACATGCGGCTGGCAGGATACGAGTACGGCGCAAACCACATGAAGCGACGGATCCTTCTTGCCAGCAGGGTACTCTTCAAGCTAGTGGGGGTGGCATTCTCTTCTGACGACTGTTTACGTGGACTGAAATGGGACCCCTGGTACGTGTGGCATCGTCCCACACAGGTCAACGTTACCGGGATATCCTGGACGACCATTTGCTCCCGTTTGTGCGTCTTCAACATCCCACTGGGGACCTCATCCTGTAACAAGACAATGCACAGAGCCATCGCTCCCGAATTGTATCCGAATGGTTGGATGAACACTCCACCGACATGACCTCGCTTCCTTGGCCAGCTAGGTCCCCTGACCTCAATCCCATCGAGCAAATCTGGGATGCCATCGAGAGAGATGTTCGAGGCTCTGCTCCACCTCTATCAAATATTCGTGAACTGTGGGAGCTTGTTCAGGGGTCGTGGATCCGTATGGCTTCCCAACGCTTCCGGTGTCTTGTCGAGTCCATGCCAAGACGAATCGCCGCCGTCATCAGAGCGAAAGGTGGTGCTACACGTTACTAGACAGGTATCTCTAATTAAATTGCTCTTCAGTGTACTTTGCCTAATCCAGACAACATGCACGACACAACCGGTTGCTGTTTGGTTAAAGAGGGGGTTCCGGATTGATGAGGGTTTACTGTATTAATGATTTTTTTCTAATTCTGACCATAACAAAACAACCAACAGGTAGGGACGCCTAAACAAGATTCAAAATTTGGGACAATCCCGACCAAACCGGGACGTATAAGCCTACTTATTAACAATCTTTTTTTCTATTTCTACTTAAGAAGAAGAGCTTTTTGTGCGCTTAAAAATGGAATTCAGATGAGGGGTAGAATATCTTGATTGGAAAGAGAAGTGGAAAAGCGAAGGAACAATATATGCCTGTTAACAAAATGTCGGGAGGGTGGTCGTGCATATCATTATCATTAGCAAAAGTGGAATATTATACTCCACTACACCCAAGAAATGCAGGATTACATTTCTTTTATGCCAGTTTTCGCTAATGGTCCCCGAGTTACGCCTGCCACGTTTCTTTTCAATAGGAGAATATCATACAAGATTCACTTGTTTGGAGAAACAGTTTTAGCACTAATACATTACAAAAGATTAAGGTTCAAAATACGTGGTATTTACTGACTTATACGACAAAATATTTTTATGGTCTACATCTCACGTTTACTCGAGAATGGAGAAATCAAATGAATGTGACAGAAATTTTGCAGCAGTTTAACAATATAAGCCAGTAAAATCATCAGTGAATCTTGGCGAGTAGTGAAGAGTACCACAACGAAAAGAATGTGAAGTAACCTTTTGCCTGAATGCGTTTTCACCCAAGGAAACACGTTGCTCCAAATCTAAAACACAAAATATTGCTTCAGTGGCAAAGACAGTTGTTCGACAGAAAACGGAGAAGGATGTCGCCAAATTATTTTTAGAGGACCACGGAGAATCCGTAAGAGGCGTAGAATAGATAGAATTAGATGCACAGGATATATCTGAAGAAGACATAAAAGAATCGTCAATAATAACAAATTTAAATAGGGTCAAGGGGACAAAATATGAAACTCGATCCAGGAGATGTGAGTGCTCTACTGTTCTAAGAACACGCCGGGTTATTTGGCATTAACGATCCTCATAAGCATCGATTTACTGTCTTCTGGTCTATCACTGGACCTACTTTAAAATTACAGTAATGAGAAAGATATATTTATGTATCATATCTTTCTGGCAAGAACTTTTAGAATAAAAGGAAAGGTAAACCTAAATACATCATAAATAAATTTATCACAAAATACACTGGAGCAGCAAATTATTAGGAGCACCAAACTAAGAAGGTGCTGGATCGCCCTTGGCTTTCAAAACAGCCTCAATTTGATGTGGCACGTACTCAGTCGTGGCCTTCGAGCTGGCAAAATGGTTCATTTATGACGTCACGCTTTAAGTCAGATCCAGTAATATACACTAGTGTGCAAAAATGAAGGACGAAGAGGAGAAATTAGCATAACAGCGGAACGAGCAGGCAGAACGGACCGAAAGACCACTCACGAGATAGACTAGGGTCCGGTACGGTAGGGCATGCGCATATATGCAGCATGACGTAGGAGGGAAGGGGGTCGGAAAGGTACCAAGCACACGGGCGGTGTACGCTCAGCAATTCGGTGAAAGTTATTGCACGGTATACATCGGTTTGAACGACGTCGAGTTGCTGCCACCGTGTGATATGGTCAACAGGCAATCCAGTAGACGACATCTGGATGACTTTACCTGAGGTCGCGTCATTGGGTAGTTGAAAGAAGGTCGAAGTGTGACTAGTGTGGCCGAGGAGTTCAGGATCGCTCACAGCATCGTTTCACGAGCTTGGAGAGCATTTCAAACGACAGGAACAGCTGTCCGAGAGTTTAGCAGAGGTCGTCCACGAGCAACCACGGCGGCGGACGACCGGTATATTGTCCTACATGCGAGAAGAGACAGACGGCAGACAGCGGGAGAAATCGCAAGGCAAATGCAACAGACAACTAGACGAGGCTGCACAAAAGTGGTCTATTTGCACGACGACCAGTACGGTGTGTGCCATTAACGCCTGCTCATCGGAGACGGCGGTTTTTGTGGTGCCAAAAACACAAGAACTGGACACATCAGCAATGGGGTCGAGTTCTCTTTACGGATGAAAGCCGATTTAGTCTGACTAGCAATTCTGGACGTATACACATCAGGAGAGAGCTGGGAACACGCAATCGCACCTCCAACATCATCGAAAGGGACCGGTTTGGAGGTGGCGGAGTTCTCGTTTGGGGCGGTGTCATGCTTGGTAGCCGTACTGACCACATCTTCCAAAGAGGTTCAGTCACTGGTGTCCGCTATTGTACCGAGGTTCTCCTGCCTCACGTGCGTCTGTTTAGAGGTGCTGTGGGTCCTGAGTTCCTCTTCATGGACGATAACGCTACACCTCATCGTACAGTGGCTGTCGCAGAGCTGTTGGAGAGTGAAGATATTCAACGCATGGATTGGCCCGCAAGGTCCCCGGACCTAAATCCAATTGAAAACGTGTGGAACCTTCTCGGGAGACGCTTGGCAGCACGTCACCAGCCACCAGCAACGATTCAGCAGCTGCGATTGGCGCTACAAGAGGAATGGGCCGCGATGCCTCAACAGCTCCTTGACAACCTTGTCCTCAGCATGGACAGACGTTGTAAATCCTGCAACGCAGTCAGGGGGCTGAATTTTTCTTGACGGCCGCCTGTCACATGGACGTATCTGTCGTCTGTCCAGTTGTGCTCGAAGCTACCTTTTCAATAATGTGCCTTTGTATCCTTTGGATTCCTTGTTTGGACGGTTTTGCTCACTTGTCCCATATTCTTACATCTTGGGGATCTTATGGTATGATTTGAGTCGATGTGGAGCACTTCTGCACGATGTTACATTCGAAAAACCGTCTCGTCCTTAATTTTTGAACGTCAGTGTATATATTTAAAATTTATTATGCAAAGTAAATAGCGGCAACTACAAAATATTTTATCTAGCTTGATTATCCTTTATTTCGAAGAAAAATACATCAGAAAGATAAAGTTATTATGATCTTTTAATTCTAATGTAAGCTGCAGAACATTTCTCTATTCATTACCAGATTTCCAATTTGTAATTTATAGGGATAATCAAAGAGGGACGAAAAATTCTTTATAAAGAATTCTACATACAGTACTTCTGGAAAGAAATCCGTATTATTATTGATGGTAAATCTGATTAATAAATAATAATCCAGAAAGATTAAAGCATTGTGTAGCAACCGCTATTAACTTTGAAAAAGAAATGTTACATACATATACTTGCCAACTTTGGAAAATGTGCATCAGTAAAACTTTTGCGCGAACGCCATTTACCACAAAACAATTATATTAACAAATATGCAGTAAAAATCTCTGCATATGCCACAATAACTAAACTAGTATTACCTGTGTTTAAAATAATATTTTAAAAAACCATAAAGTAAAATCTTAATTTTGTTCAATGTTAGCCTCGCAAACCTGTGGCGTTTCAATACCAAACTAAACATTTCCTGTAAAAAGGAAATATTCACTTTAAGAGTACCTACACATTGCATTCAAAACTGCATGTTACATTCCTTCTCGTCTTCATCTTGCATATCAGGATTATATAATATTGTAAACGCTTTCATGACTTCTATCACATGCTGCAGAAAATGGCCCTTCTTGTAAAAGTTTCACAACAGCGGAAGTTCGATCTAAAACCATTTCATGGATAAGCGCTGTCGTTTTGGTCTTCCCACAGCCATAACGTTTGGCAGTTTCATCTTTTGGAAACATCTGCTGAAAAAGTGGACCAGCATGGCTGACAACACTGAATGGCTCGCTGTGTTCTATCAAAAAAGACGTAAACACCAATTCGGCAAGAGTTACATTTCCTTGACTATTAGCCGATGTTTTAAAAAACATAGTCAGTTTGGAGTTACAATCAGTACACTTCTCATTACCTTTGTGTTTTGGGACCATTTACATGGCGAAAAATATCGTTTCTGCTTCCGTGGACAATGTTAAAATTGTTTTGGCAAATGTCGCAAAATGCAAATTTTACACCTTTATTAGATTTCCGATACACTAGAACTTTGCGGTGTATGCTTCCTTAAAAGTTTGAAAATAACTTTGATATGGTATAAGCTAAGTACTCATCTTTATAGATTTGCACAAAAGCTAAACTAACAACTCGCTCCTCCCAGTAATTCAACTCTACTACAAAGAAACACCACACACTAAAAAACACACACATAAGAAAGTATTCTTTTGCTGCTACAACAACATTGCCGAACACTGTGCATGCAGATTTTACCTTTCTCTTTCATTGGCTGTGATTTCCCTCTCAAGAGGAGACCAATCAACTGCTATGATGAACTAGCGTCTACAGGGACTGAAAAATACCACGGCCGCTTGATCAGCTTTACCACTCGCTCGATCAAGTCGGGCCGTGGAAATACAAAATGCGACGGCCACCATCGCAGACTCAGCGCATGCGTCTAGCGTTGGCAGGCACTCCCGTGGAGAGAGAGCTACTGCACGACGCACGTCACGAAACCGGCGAGTCAAATATGACTTCATTGCGTGACACAGCGCTCGTAAAGTCCGGTAGAAAATCTAAGTGGATGGTTGCAGGGGATTGAAATATTTCAATTGAGCAATCGAAACATTAAAAAATCCGTAAAAAAAGACCTATCCGTAAATCAGTAAAATTAAGCAGAAATACGCGAGTTTTACTGATAATCCGTAAAAGTTGGCAAGTATGCATAAATATTGGCTGGAAATGACAGAAAGCGTGACGTCATAAATGAAGTGTCACGGCCTTCATCTCGAAAGCCACGACTCAGCGAGGTGCTGATATCATTCTACAGGTATGTTCAGCTAAGCCTATGTGATAGTGTCCGTCCATTGCCGAATGTTCGCTGGAGGAATATCTCTGACGAATGGCTGTCTCAATCTCATCCAATAGATGTTCTATACGGCCAAGCTTTGGAGACTGTGGGGCCATTTTAGCACTCTGAAGTCACTGTCCTGTTCTTGGAACTACTGTGTGACGATCGGAGTTTTGTGGCATGCCACATTATCCTGTTGCTGGAAGTAGTCCTCTCCACCAGGAAATACTATCTGTGCGCATGTACCGGTATGCCCGGTCCGCAGTGATGTTAAGATTAGCATCCAAATGCTGTTCCAGAGGTATTCAAGAACCCAATGCCAGAGCCTCGAAACAGGCCCAGACCATTACACCGTCTCCACCAGCTTATACAGTTAACGCCAAACAACTGGATCCATCTATTCCTGCTGTTGGCGCCATATTTTGGTCAGCCCATCGCCGTGTATTAACTGAAAACGTGATTCATCGGCCAAGGCAACTTTTTTCAGTCATAAAGGGTTCAGTTTAGGTTCGCCCATGCCCACTGCAGACTAATTTGTCGGTTTTTAAGAGAAAGGGATGGTACAAGATGGGCACGTGTGCTGTTACATCCCATTAGCGTCAATGTGTGACGGGCTGTACATGCTGAAATTGTACTTTTGTTACCGCTGTTGTACTGCGCAGTTACTTGGCACAATGGATTTCGTCTGTTACCTCGTACAATCCTCCCCAGCTGTCATTGCCCTCGTACATCAACCTGAAAGTTTCCGTCCACCCAAAGACCGCTGAGTGCTTGTTTTGCTGTTCGTGCGCCATTCATTGTACAGTTGTTCATGCATAACCGAGAAGGTTAGCAGTTTCTACGATGCTTACAACTGCCTGTCTGGCTCTCACTATCATGCCTCTTTCAAAGTCGCATAAATCACGAGTCTTTCTCATATTGCCGTTATCTGCGCTTCGTACACATCTGAGTCCCTTGCAGTGAGCTGTTTATAAAGATATCGATGTCGTAGTTGCGTGAGGACGACACGTGTCTGATTGCTTTTGGATGTTCCTTATACTGTGGTCATAACAAAAGTTCTGCACACTGTCCATTTTTGAGAAAAGTGTGAAGTAACGGAGAAAACTTATCTTATTGCTGTTCAATGTACTCCCCTCTGCTGCTAATGACAGCTTGCCAGCAGTGAGGCAGGTCCTGGATGTCCCGTAGTACGCCATCTTTGTTCAGCTGTCAAATTACTCGCGTCACGTCCAATGACACTTCATCCAGCGATTCGTAGCGGATGCCACGGAGCCGATTTTTTAACTTTGGGAAAAGATCAAAGTCGGGTGGACTGACATCAGGGCTGTATGGCTGTATGATGAGCGGTATAGTTTTTTTTTTTTTATTGGAGGTTTAACGACCACCGTGAGCAACTCAATGGGCTATAAGCAGTCGCCCGTCCCTAATTTAGGGTCACTGGTTCCAGGGAAGGGAGAGAGCCAGTGCCGTAAGACAAACACAACATCCATGCCTCACCGGGATTCGAACCCGGACCCCTTTCGGACGAATGATCAGAAGCCATCGCTTAGACCACTGCGCCACTGGGGCGGCAAGGTATAGTTTCTCAGCCATATTTCGACAAAAGTGGCCATACCGACGCTGCATCATGGCACGATGTGTTGTCATGCAGCAAAATCGCTTCCGCTTCCAACAAGTTCGGGCGATTTTGATGAATTTTCGGTCTTAACTTTATCCTCAGAAGGAAATTGTGCTTCGATCAAGAGTTCCTTCCCCACAAACTTCTTCCAAGGCAGTGTGGATGTGTGTCGGAGTTTTTCTCCGCAGAGCTTCTACTTTTACGTACGAGCGCTGCTGTAACGCCGTGACTCGACCTGAGGAGCTGCACACTTCTATTTCCAAACCGTCCCACGACCACACAATAAATAATAGCGCGTAGTTCTGAAACCACTGCGTTGCTGAGAGCCTGAACTTGATAAGACGCAATCATTTTTCCGATTGCATTATCTGCATCCGTTTTATACTAACGTGTGCAGAACTTTTGTTACAACCCTCGTAATATTCTACTTCAGTGTACGTTTCTCTGTTTTGTAAAAAAAAAATCAGTCATTTTTAATCAAATTTTCACTAACCCTTAAAGCGGTTCACCTAAAACCCCTGCCTTATGTTTCCAATGGTAAAACGTCCATATTTTCTTCGCAATTAATGTATTCCCAATGATGAAAATTTGCACATCGATAAAACTAACTTTAAGTTATAGCATGGGATACTTAACACTTGCTAAAACGTAACCATAACTAAGCAATCCAACATTTGTCTACTGACGTCATCAATGTACGGGTCGCGCCATCTATTAACAGATCTGGACATTAATCAAAGAAAAATGATTGATTTTTAATACACTGCCGGACAATTGCTAAGGACGGATGACAATAGCAACGATAGCAACCATAAAATGGAAGGCAGGAAAATGTGGAAATTAGCATAAGTGCGGGATACAGTAAGACGTGTTGTGCGTATGCAAATTTTGGATTGCCGAACTTGTTCGTGACGTCATGGCGCTGATAAGAGATATAAAGGACTTGACGCGTATTGACCGTTGTTGTTCAAACGCAAAGTTGAAAGGGAAAGAATCAATTGACGAACTTGCAATTTTCAGTATGTCTTCCCGACATCACCTAGATGATTTTACGCGTGGCCGTATTATTGGCAAGATTGAAGAAGGGCGAAAAATTACAGATGTTGCCATGGAGTTCGACGTCAGCCACAGTGTTGTTTCCAGGCTTTGGAAATCATTTCAAACAAATGGAGAGTGTAGCAAACGTCACTGGGGAGGTCGTGTTCGCAGTACGACACCTGCAGAAGATCGGTACATAATGATGTCAACAAAAAGACGCCGGCGCAGCACAGCTAGTGAGGTAGTAAATCAGTTTATGGCTGCTACTGGCAAGCGGATCTCCCGAAAAACTGTCGCCAGACGTTTGCATGAAGGAGGACTATACGCCCGCCGTCCTGTTTTGTGCATCCCATTGTCCAGACGTCACCGTACCGCCCGTTTGCAATGGTGCCATCAACATCGCTATTGGACTGATAACGACTGGTCTGCTGTCCTCTTCTCAGATGAGAGTAGATACAGTCTATCGTCTGATTGTCGACGACAACTGATCTGGCGTGATAGTGGTACTGCATATTGTCCAGCAAACATACAGGAAAGGGACCGATATCCGACATGTAGTGTCATGGTATGGGCTGGCATCATGATCAATGGCCGTACGTCTCTCTATGTGCTTCCAACTGGGACTATGACTGGCCAACGATACATTAATGATGTTCTGCTACCTCATGTTCGCACGTTCCGTGGTGCTGTCGGTGATAGATTCATTTTCATGGACGACAACGCAACATGTCATCGAACAGTCGCTGTCCAGGAGTGTCTTGAGAGCGAGGATATTCAACGCCTCGTGTGGCCAGCACGTTCTCCAGATCTGAATCCCATTGAAAATGTGTGGGATGCTTTGGGGAGGAGTCTTGCTGGTCGCCAATGCCCTCCAATAAAAAGGACACCCTCATCCGTGCACTGACAGAGGAATGGGATAAATCACCCCAACAGCTGCTTGATAATGTTGTGCAAAGCATGATACGACGTATGGAATCTTACATCGCCCTCCATGGTGGCCATATCCCGTATTGACACCTTACGCCGGAACGCCTGCGGACGGTAATTGCATTTTTTTCACGTTTACGTATTCTGCACAAAATGGCCTGTTTGTCCCTTGAACACGTTCCAAAGCCTTCTGGATTTCAGAGCACAATAAATTGTCTTTCTTGTAATGTCCTGGCATTCTGACATTATTTTATTTCACTTGGCATCCAACCACACTTATTTTTTTATGCGCTATATGGCCGTTTATGATCCGTCCTTAGCAATTGTCCAGCAGTGTATATTATATGTAAAGAAGTTTTACCATTGGAAACATAAGGCAGAGATTTTAGGTGGAACCACCTTAAACGACTGGGTACTCAAATCAATAAACACTATCCGTAGTGATATTTTGAAATCTGGTCGGTAAGCTGCAGGACATTTCTCTATTCCATTACCAGATTTCCCAATTTGTAATTTATAGAGATAATCAAGTAGGGAAGAAAAATTCGTTATAAAGAACTCTACATACAGTACTTCTGGAAAGATATCCGTATTATTATTGATGGTAAATCTGATTAAATAACTGAACATACAAAGTCAGTTAAATACTATTCCACACTTTTAGACTGGAATTTTGATGTGTCGCACACGGACAGAAACTACGGTGAAATTTGTCTGTACAAACGAAGAGAAAGTTGAGATCTCTAAGTATTTCATGAAATTCTTGATTGCTAATAATATTACTGTTTCTGGTCTGACTTACGTTTTGAGAGAACATTTAAAAATATCAGAACTCGAATACAAAATTAATGCCGATGAAATACTATTGGGTTGACGCATAGTTCATGCCGTTTTATTTCACAAGTGTTTCCCTGGTCAGTAGTGACGGTGCAGATGGCCAGTTGTAAATCAAAATGTAGCCAATAATATCGTGTAAAATCATATTGCGTTGTGTGATTGTGGCTAATGGTTTTTGGTTTTCAGGTCCGGAAGTATGGAGTGTCAAGTAAAGAGGAATGAACATTTCCCACATCTGTTCCTCTACGAGTTTAACAAGGGATCCACAGCCGCCGAGGCTACTCGACAAATTTGTGCTGTGTATGGGGAGGATGCTATTGCTCCGAGGACAGCCCAGCCCGCAAATGGCTTTAGCGGTTCCGAGGTGGCAATTTTGACCTCAACGACTCTCCACGCTCAGGTCGTCCATCTCACTTTGATGAGGATCGTTTGAACCATCTCATCCACTTGGATCCGAGTCAAACCACATGCGAATTGGCAACCGAGATGGACTGTGATCAAGCCACAGTGGTGCGACACCTGGAACGTATATGGAAAAGGTCCAGAAATTGGAGTCTTGGGTGCCTCACACTCTCACAGAGGACAACAAGAATCAGCGTGTTGCCATATGCGGTTCCTTGCTCGCCCGTTATCGCGAATGTTCTCAGCAACGCAAACCCTTTCTGTACGTATTCTTACTGGAGATGAAAAGTTTGTGCATGTACGTGAATTTCAGGCATCGGAGGGATTTGGTTAAGCCCAAACAAGGCGCCCACACCACATCCAAAACATAACCTTCATCCTGCGAAAATCATGAGTGTCTGGTGGGAAATCACTGGGAAATGTTGCCGAGGAATCGGACCATCAACGCTGCACTCTATTCTGAGCAACTCCGCCGTGTGGAGGGAGCAGTTCAGCAGAAACTGCCACATCGACGCCATGGTGTCCTTCTCCAACATAACGCACGCCCTCACAGTGCAAACATGACCAAAATGGCCATTCAGGACATGAAATGGGAGATCCTTCCACATCCGGCCTATTCCTTAGATGTCGCCCCTTCAGACTATCACCTGTTCCGATCTCTGTCGAACGCACTCCGTGGCAGAACGTTCAACAATGATGTTGATCTACAAAATTTCCTTGATGATTTCTTCGCAGCAAAACCTGCACGTTTTTTTCAAGAATAGCATTGCAGACCTATCCAAACGTTGGGACGTCATCATAAACAGTGAGGGGGAACACAGAGTTGATTGATTCAGTTTTCCCTTCTGATGTAATGCATTGCTGTAGTGCGGTGAAAAAAACGGCATGACCTTATGTATCAACCCAATATTATCCTGAAATTAATTTAGCCACATCCTAAGCTTAACCACATAAAGGTGAACCTATAAATTGTCAGTTGAGTAGACGTTTTATTGAACTTCAGTTAGTTACATTGTTTAGATGAAGCGTTTACAAGACTTGGCAACCGAAAACTCATCAATTATCCTCGACGTGTTCATTTTTCTCAATAACTCATGCTCAATACTCATCAAAGAGCGGGAATTCAGTCTTGTTTGGCCCATACTGGCTCTTGATTCGTTTCAATTTTAAAAAAACAGCGTTCACCACTGCAATTCATTACCATCATAGTGAAGTAAATCTTCAACATAATCTCGATATTATAACTATAGGAGAACAATTTCTAACAACTAGTGTACATAATAGCGCGGGGCCCATAGCACGTTCGACGTGTGCCACTAGGGTAAACTGGCCGTGGGTTTACCTCTGTCCCAAAAGTGGTGTAGCACCACTTTTTGGTGCAATTTAGTGCATGTAGAATAAAGATTTGAACTGTAAGAACTTGTAAGTCAGAATAATATTAACGACGTTTCGCACAATTATTGTGCGAAACGTTGTTATTATTATTATTATTATATCTTAACACCGCAAGCTTTGTAGTCATAAATTATATATAACTTGTAAGTCACCAATTCAGTTCATTCACATTTTATATTACTTACGTTTGAGATAGTGAATTTAGAGGGTTTGGAGAAATAATTTATCTTAAAACGCTATAGCTACTGTAATCCAGTATTGCGCTCCGAGAAAATTCTGTGTGCGCTACTAAAATAGACTAATCAATTATTATTGCCTGCTAAACAAGGAAATTACAGCGAATATGGCAATGAAACATTTGTTTCAACTAGCTTTTGCATTTATTAAGTAAATTACACTCCTGATATACTTGCACCTTATACGTTCCTATTCTACCACAGAAATTTATTTTTAATGCTAATTAAGATTAAGTTTTGTCTTGCTATTATTGCACTTGTTTTTTTATTATATTAGTTACTTATATTGTTGTAAAAAAAGTATACCTATGTAATAAATAGAACAAACGTCTTTAAGCCTCGCAAACAATTCTGCATTCGGTCCCGCAAACTGTAGAACCGGCCTTGCCCCCCCCCCTCCTTCCAGGACTCAACTCCAGCTCAAGCAGAAGAAGACTAGTTTTACGTTTTACCTAAGTCGTAATTGCTCACAATTCGGTTTTGGCAGCAGGCCCACGGGATGGCGTAAGGCAGCAAAAAAACATATTCGTAGTTACCATCATGTCATGTGTGACCTCCAGAACGGGTTCTCTTTCAGGAAAAGGCGGAGATTGATAAATGTGGAGAATGACCTGCCCACGCCTTCACACACTCGTACACACACACACACGAACTTCGTTTTGTTCTCCATAAATAAGCTACATTCTTTCGTAGGCAGCAATTTTAAACCTACAAGGCTAAAGATTTTCATTCCCGATTGTTATGGTCATCACATTGCTGTGTAAAATGAAGTGATGCAGTGTAACGAACGGAGAGTCACAAAATAATACCGTAATTCTGACCTTGAATTTTCAACCTGTGAAACATCTGTTGATATTCAGCTGTGACATTCACTACTGTCAGCTAAAACACACACACACAGAAAGAGAGAGAGAAAGCTTCTTTCATTTTGACATTCTTTTTGTTCGAGACCTTGCATTCTTCCGGGTGTTCCACTCTTACACAGGAAAAGCGAGAGACGCTCATTATTTTTAGAATTTTAAGAATGGCTGGAATGCACCGTACTTTTGTCCCCTGCGATAGAAGCATCAGCTGTACATTTTAAATTGCGTTGTTATTTGTTGAAACAAACTCACGAAACCTGCGTCTCATGTAAATGGGCATTCGTGGTTGTTTAGCTCTCTCTCTCTCTCTCTCTCTCTCTCTCTCTCTCTCGGATTTCTAACAGTTTCGCACGTTTAATTCTCTTGAAAGCACGATTTTGAAATGCTCCGTGCTTGAAACACTTAACGAATTAAAATCGTTCTATCAGCCTAAATGAAGTTTCCTGGCCATTTTATCTTTATTATATAGAGCAGGGAGATGTTAACTATATACGTTTTTTGAATTTAAAAGATTTTCGGAATATTCCCACTAGGAGTATTTTTACCGGGAGGCTTTCACCGATGAACTATCACTTAGTCCTTCTCTCTTTCTGTTATTGGCTACTTATTTATTAATACACGGGTATTTGTAAATAATTAAAATCGTTCTATCAGCCTAAATGAAGTTCCTTGACCATTTCATCTTCATTATAAAAGGCAGGGAGATGTTAGCTATGTATAATACACTGCTGGCCACCCAAAATGCAACACCAACAAGAACACGAGATAGCAAAGCCAGATTTACTGGACACATAACAACAGATACAAAGATGAAACGATTGAGATTACAGGCCCGTGCGACTTGCGGAACACGCAGACATCAATAGTTCATTGTGGCCCCCATGGCTGGCAATAACGGCCGCGGCATCGAACGAAAGAGGTTTTTTTTTGTTTTTTTTTAATTGGAGGTTTAACGACCCCCTTGAGCAACTCAATGGGCTATATAAGCAGTCGCCCGTCCCTAATTTAGGGTCACTGGTTCCAGGGAAGGGAGAGAACTAGTGCCGTAAGACAAACACAACATCCATGCCTCACGGGATTCGAACCCAGGCCCCTTTCGGACGAATGATCAGAGGCCATCGCTTAGACCACTGCGCCACCGGGGCGGCAAAAAGAGACTTTGGATGTGGGCTCGGGGTATATCGGTCCAGGTTGCTTCCACACGTTGCCACAGTTCATCAGGCGTAGCCGCGGGTGGTGCTTGCCGGGCCACTCGGTTGCCGATCAGCGACCAGGCGTGTTCGATGAGCGACATATCGGGAGAACAGGCGGGCCACGGCAGCAGTGACACCTGGTGGGCCGTGAAGAATTGTTGCACGATGCGTGCCACATGTGGGCGCGCATTGTCCTGTTGAAACGTGGCCGCAGCCAGGTCCTGCACGTAAGGGAGGACTACACGCTCCAAAACATCGGAAATGTAGCCGTTGCTGTTGAGTGTACCGGCGATGCGTACCAGAAGGATGCGGGTGTCATATCCAATTGCGCCCCAAACCATAACGCCCGGCGACCGACCGGTATGGCGATGCATAATGCAGGCGTCAAACAGTCTCTCGCCGCAGTGCCGCCACACGCGGACCCGACCATCGTGGTGTTGCAGGCAGAAGCGGGATTCGTCGGAGAAGACAATGTCGTGACATTCCGTAGTCCAGGTGCGGCGTTCAACGGCCCACTGCCGCCGCACTCGCCGGTGGTGTAACGTCAATGGTAATCGGAGCAATGGGCGCCGTGCGACAAGTCCCCGCTCCTGCAGGCGACGTCGAGCGGTACGTGCTGACACATGTTGTTGCGCAACATACTTTAATTCCTGCGCTAACGTTCGTGATGTGGCGGTGCGAGCCGTCAATGCCCGCCGCACAACATGCAGGTCCTCTCGTTCGGTGGTGTGCCGCGGCTGCAGCAATCGCTCACGTCGGTCGGTCCGTCCGTCCCTCCTGCACCCACCGAATCCCTACTCGCCTCACTGTGGCTGGATGTCGTCCCACACGGGCGCCGATGTCTCGGTACGATAAACCGCTGTCGCGATAAGCCACTATTCGTCCTCTGTCGAACTCCGAAACGTGCTGGAATGACTGCCGTATTCTGCGACGAGGCATCACGAAGCTTCCCACGCACAGGTCCGGCAGCACAACACACCCCGCCTTCGGTGCACCCTTCTTATAGTGCTTCTCGGTGGCGTTCCGGGCGCACATGATTTGCATGCCCTGCAATGCTAATCGTTTGCATGTCCTCTCGCGGGCGACGCATGCTGCGAATTTCAGCCCAATCGGATGCTTCCTTCTTGGTGTTGCATTTTGGGTGGCCAGCAGTGTATATTATTACTTAAGGTGGTTCCACCTAAAACCTCAGCCTTATGTTTCCAATGGTAAAACTCATTTACATATTTTCTTCGCAATTAATGTATTCCCAAGGATGAAAATTTGCACATCGATAAAGTTATAGTAGAGTGGCTAGAAGAGATAGTGTGCCGTGTGTTAATACCTAGCTATTAAAATTTTAGTTCTTGCTTTTCATGAAACCGCGAGATGGCGCGCCTGCTAGTTTCGATGCTATGATTTCTAAACATTAACAAGCTTTTCAATCGCGGGTTTGATGGATAGCGACTGAAAAGGCGATTTATTTGTTAGATCGGTCATGAAATGTAGTAGTAATAAGAGTAACGTTGAGAACGTGCTTCGTACCTGGATGCGACAGTGGTTGTAGGTAAACAAAAGGTACCTATTTTCCGTGCCGAAAGATGAGGCAAGGCGGATTAAATATGCCACTTATTTTTAGTCTTTTATATATCATCGCACTTTGAAATTATTGAAATTAGGTGGTGTTTTTTTTGTCCGAAGTTTTGTCAACTTTATCATGGGAAAATTAGGCCTTAGTACAGTATCATGTGACACCCAAGTAGAGGAAAAGGGAGAGTTCTGCCCCAGGGGCCCTTTTCCTCTACTCACCCAATTTAAACATTTTGTGTCCTGTAGAGGCAGAGAAAAGATTTGCAACGGGCTCAGAACAGAATTGATGATTGGGCAAAAATCCTAATAATTACGGAGAAAATTTGCGTCCAGTAATGTATTTGTACTAACTAGCCTTGTGACACGTAGATTCAATGCGAGATGATGCATTTCCCGAATAAAGTTGACAAAGCTTCCCCAAAACACATCATTTGGAAGAATATTCACTTATACCTATCCATACAAGACATTAATCACTTTTAGTATAACAACAGGATAAAAAAGAAACATTCTTTGGTAAAATTTTAGTGAAATTACTATACTGCACGGAACGAGAGGCAAGCACATCTATGAGCATAGTTTACAGCAACAGCTTCGAAGCTGTCATCAGCGCTCTCTCTGATTTCATGATTTTAAGAACCCGTCTGCAGAAGCGCACGACACACTATCTCTTCTAGGCACTATAGTTATAGCATGGGATGCTTAATACTTGCTAAAACATAATCATAATTAAGCAATCCAACATTTGTTTGTCTGCTTACGTCATCAATGTACAGGTCGCGCCATCTGTTAACAAGGTCTGAAAGGTCTCAAAGAAAAATCATTGGTTTTTAATATAATTATGGTTATATTTTAGCAAGTATTAAGTATCCCATGCTATAGCTTAGTTTTATCGATGTGCAAATTTTCATCCTTGGGAATACATTAATTGCGAAGAAAATATGTAAAGAAGTTTTACCATTGGAAACATAAGGCAGAGATGTTAGGTGGAACCACCTTAATCACTAATTTTCGTGGGATTATGTACATGACAACAGCAGAGGCGTAGCCAAGGTGCCCCCTCCCCCGAGGGGGGATTGAGCACGAATTTAAAAGCAAGATATATACATATATGTATATACTGTACGTTTTTTGACTTTTAAAGATTTTCGGAATATTCCCACTCCCTCTAAGAGTATTTTTTCCGGTCGGCTTTCACCGATGAACGAAATCCATGGAATTTTTTCAGCCTTAAAGGGTTCAGTTTTGGAGCTCCAGTGCCCTCTACAGACGAATTTGTTGGTTTTTAGGAGAAAGAGATGGTATAAGATGGGCACGTGTGCTGTTACATTCCTTTAACGTCAATGTGCGGCGGGCTGTACATGCTGAAATTGTGCTTTCGAGTTTGACTTTTTCAGCTCTTTTTACCAGAAGTTCTTTTCCTGGCGTACGAAGTAAATGAATCCTTTCCCTATGCCCCTGGTGGGGTTTAAACCCGTTATGCTTTCAGCGACTGCGAAGAAGCGCCCTACTGGCTGACTTGGAAAGGCACTTAACACATGGTCACATATGAGACAGAAATGAAGATTACTCGAATCGAGCGATGATGAAAAGTTTTTCGCTGTTAATACGGGTTAGTTATTTTATTTTTTGTAGCAGCTTATTATTTTTCTGTATAGGTTTATAATAATTTTATTCTTTCTATAGGAGGAATTTCTACAAATTGCATTTTTTTTATCGCCATTTTGACTTTCAATTACGTTTATGAAAAGGTGAAATGTATTGCTTCATAGTAGTATTTCACAAAACCCGTAAATACAAAATTTATTATTGATAGCTATAATACCTTTTGTCTTAAGGGGGTCCACACACTGATATGTAGATATTATACAATTTGCCTGTACAATAATAATCTAAGTACCCGGTTTCTTACGGTAACACAATATACAACAGCTGGTGTACCAAATGGTGGGGCATGGAGGCAAGAATATCAGCTGCGACAATAGCCTTAATATCGTGTGATATGCTACCCATAATATGCTGTCTCGTTACAGAACCGCAAATAATAGATAATCAATCCTAGTATTCCCGGGAATCGCTCTTATTACCGATAATTTTCCATCGTATGGACAGAGAAAAAGTGAGAACAGATTTTTTTCCGGTAGTATACGGAGGAGTTGCGGAAACGTTTCTGTAAATTCAAAATTTCCCTGGCGTACGAAAAATCCATGAGAAATGCAAGTTCTTTTGGGGTTTTATCCCGTCATTTCACGGGAAAAGGTTGAATCAAGAAATATGCTTTGTTAAGTCACGAAATGATTCGCCGAAAATGGCTCATGAATTTTAAGACTTTTTTTTTTTTTACACTGAGGATTTAACCTGATTTGGGGTCATATGGGGGCTTTTTCCTTTGGAGGGGGGGGGGGTGAGGGGAATTGACGACCACGAGGAGCAGCTCTAAGGGCTACAAGCAGTTTCCCGTTCCCAATTTGAGCCCACTGGTTCCAGGGAGGGCCGAGAGCCAGCGCCATAAGACAAGCGAAACATCGTGGGACTTTAACAGAGGTCGGACGACTAGCGAGCAGTGGCCACTCGGCGAGGCATCGATTCGTTGAGGTGGCGATAGGTATCCTGGGGTACCTGGTATCAGATTGTCAACAGCAGGTACTCTAGTTCCTGTACATTTCGGGGTGGTGGTGATTCAGCGCGAACCCGCTTTTCCAAGTCGAACCACAATGTTCGATTGGGTTCATATGTCAGGTGAATTTGGAGGCCAGGGCATTAACAGAAAGTCACTAGCATGTTCCTCGAACCACTCCTTAACGATTATGGCAATGTGGCATGGCACATTATCCTGTTGGTAATGGCCATCACCAGCAAGGAACACAGTTGCCATGGATGGGTGAACTTGGTCGGCAACGATGTTCAAATACCTGACAGGTGTAAGGGATTGATCTATACGGGTAGTGGGGCCTAAAGTGTCCCAAGAAAACACTGCCCACGGCATGCCGCCGCCGGTGTTATTACTCCGCATTCTACATCCAGGTGCCGTAGCCTCCGTTGGTAATCGACATATCTGCGCTCGGTCATCTACGTGATGCACCAGGAATCTTGATTCGTCAGACCAGGTCACTTTCTTCCAAGATCCAATCTCGATGATCTAGAGCTCATTTCATGCGTTGTTGGAGATGACGTTCAGTGAGCATGGAGACCCGGCTGTGTCTTCGGCTACACAGGCCCATGTGCAGAAGGCTGCGGTGAACTGTGTGCTGTGACTCATCGTCCTGATCACCACTGTTGTAGCTGCGGGTGATTTGTCGCACTGTGAACAATGCGCGACAATCTCCGCTCCCCTCTGGCATCAACGAGCTGCGGACGACACACGGCTGGTCGACGATTCGTCGTTTGATCATCTGTGCACCACTTTTGATACGTCCTCACTGCAGCGGCACGTGAACAACCCAGAAGCCGCGCCGTTTCCTAGATCGTAGTTCCGAGGAGCCGTGCCATCACAGTTTGTCCTTTATCTAACTCCGATAAATAGTCAGCTTTTCCCATTCTGACTCCGCACTCTACGAACCGAAAGCCGGTCCTCCGGTTGTATATATACTGCTCTGTGAACTTCACCTGCGCCACCGTTCGGTCTCTAAGCGCGCTCGTTTCTCTATGATGGGTGTGGTCATAATGTAATGGCTCATCGGTGTATACACTGGTGTCCAAAACCTAAGGACGGACTACATTTTTACCTGTATACGAAAAACAACACATGAAAAGACTCAAAAATTTGTTTATAAATGACGCACAAATTACACTCACGGACAATGAAGTTTGCGCACCTAGACGAAAACATGCTACAACCGCGAAACTTTGCAATGTGCGTGCTGGTATGCAAATGATCCACGTTAAGTGCGAGTGCGCATGGCCGCACACCCTGTGGTGGCGTGCAAACACGAACCGGCAGCCTTATAAACAGGCGTGTAGTCGATGCCCCATGAAAGCGAAAAGCACCGGCCGACGCAAGCAAGAGTACACAGTGACAAGAATGCCCGGTAAACGCCAAAGATGTCTATTTACTCAACGTACAGACTTTGCGAGAGGCCGGGTCACCGGGCTGAAAACCGCAGGGTGGTCGGCGCGCCGTACAGCCCGCCACGCGGATAGTTCTGACCATACCGTCCGACTGTGTTGGGAGCAGTGGACACGTGATGGCACTGCCACACATCGGAGAGGCTCCGGACGGACCAGGAGGACTACCGGTAGAGAGGATCAACGGATGGTGTGCCAGGCACGAACGGATCCCGTTGAGATCCGGTCCACTATACAGGCAGATGTAGCGGCTGCTGTGTGCCCACGAACCATTTCCAGACGCCTCGCGGCAGCGAATCTGCGACCTAGCGCCCCTTACGTGTGCTGCCTTTAACACCGGAACATCGCCGGCTCCGTGTACAGCTGGTGCCAGGCCAGAGCGACGTGGAACGCCCCAGACTGGCGACGTGTTGTGTTTAGCGATGAGTGCCGCTTCGTTTTGGGGACAGATGATAGTGTCCGGGTGTGTAGATCCCCGGGTCAACGGCACAATCCCAACCTCGCTATCGAGCGCCATACCTCCCCCACTGCAGGCATTATGGCCTGGAGAGCCATTGCCTACGATAGCCGTTCAGCTCTAGTAGTGGTACGTGGATCATTGACTGTTTTTTTGTTTTTTTTTATTGGAGGTTTAACGACCACCGTGAGCAACTCAATGGGCTATAAGCAGTCGCCCGTCCCTAATTTAGGGTCACTGGTTCAAGGGAAGGAAGAGAGCCAGTGCCGTAAGACAAACACAACATCCATGCCTCACCTGGATTCGAACCCGGTCCCCGTTCGGACGAATGATCAGAGGCCATCGCTTAGACCACTGCGCCACCGGGGCGGCGATCATTGACTGTCCAGCGGTATGTGGATGAGATCCTACGGCCCCGTGTGCTCCCATTCCTTGCAGGGATTCTAGGTGCGCTATACCCAACAGGATAATGCCAGCCCGCATACGGCTCGGGTTGCCCAGGACTGCCTACGTCATGTCCAGACACTTCCATGACCTGCCCGGTTCTCGGACATGTCCCCTACCGAGCATGTGTGGGACCGGTTGAAACGCCAGCTGCCGCGGTGCCGCACTATCCGGGATTTAAAGCACACCGTCCAACACGTGTGGGCCAGTCTGCTGCAGGACAACATCAAGAGTCTGTTCGCCTCCATGCCGGACCGTATTGCAGCATGTATCGCCGCACGAGGTGGTGCGACGCGCTATTGAAGATGACTGGACTGCGTGCTACAGATCCTCTGTAATTGCCCTGCATCTCTGTTTTTGCCATCATGTATATCATTAATCTGTATCATTACGTCCATAAAATTTCAGTGCAATCTGATGCTTCCTTCTGGGCGCGCAAATTTCATTGCCCGTGAGTGTACATTGTAATCAGAGTTTACGTAAAAGTTACGAATTTCCGAAGAACATAGTAGGAGAAAGGATGTACAGTGCTTACCGATAACCAGGCGGAGAGACATTTCAATATGGAATGTGTCCACTCCGAACTGTGATGCAGCTCTCACAACGTCGTGGCATGCTGAGCACCAAGTGATCCATCCAAGAGTTCCTGAGGCAAAATGGCTCACTCTTCCCTCACAGCGCGGATGAGGCCCGGCTTGTTTTCTGAAGGGAGTTTCAAGCACCAATTAGTTTCTCCATTGTGTACCAGGCGTGTTCGATGGGATTGAGGTCTGGGAAGCGTGTTGGCTAGTCGATGCGATGAATATCCTTGGTCTCCAGAAGTGTCTGCACTGCTCTCGCTTTGTCATCCATGAACAGAAAGTCTTCGCCAACAGCACCACGGAATAATCGAACATGACGTAGAAGAACTTCGTTGCAATATCGTTCGCCCGCCATAGTAGTTCCATTTTCCAGCACCTGTAGCTCGGTGCGTCCATTAATAATAATGCTCTCCCACACTCTGACACCAGCACCGCCGTATCTGTCCCTTTCCTGCACACTCTTCCACTGGCACGCAGTACCACTTTCACGCCAGATCAACTGACGTCTAGAATCCGAGGACAGACTGAAACGACTCCCATCGGTGAAGAGTACATTGGCCCATTGATGACGTGTCCACTTTCTGTGGATACGACACCACTGAAAACATGAGCTACGTTGAGCTCTGGATAGAGGGGCGCAAGTCTTCTGGCATATAGCCTTATATGTCGCAGACATCTTGCCACAGTTTGTCGGGCTACTCGCGTTCCGGTGCTGGAATGGAGACGACTCGCAAGCTGACCAGTCGTGGTGCGGCGATTGCGTTTTTCTGTTACAACTAAAAATCTGTATTCGTGCGTCTTATAGAGCGAGGGCGATCTCCTAGCATGCGTCTGGAACACATTTCGTTGATTTAAAACGCTACCCAGAGCTTGGATACCATACTATGAATGATTCCAAACTCCCTGGCGACATCACTCACTCTGCGGCTTGCATTCAGATTCCCTGTAATTCTTCCCCACGTGAAATCATGTAGATGATGTCTTTCAGACATAATGTAAATTACACGCTCGTACCTTTATGCCTTCACATCCAGATTTTCTTTCAAACACATGTCGCCTACCGCGCCCTTTTTCTCTTTTATTCCGTTTAAGTAATATTACGTAACCCCTGTGCTCACGATTTGACATTTTGCATATGCACCGGCTTTCTACTGAACGTCCCTAGTTATGCAAATTGCCACAAGCTGTTGCGTCTATATACAAGGTGATTCAGCTAAGCGTGTGCACACTTCTGGGAGGGGTAGGTTGCACAAAGACAAATCGGAATCGCATAGCAATGCAGGGTCGGAAACACCATCTTTATGTGCTAGTGTACAGATAGGACAAGAAATGAAAGAGCAGAACGTAAGTACAGTGACACTGTAACGTAAGAGAACAAAATGCTTTTTATTGCTCCCAAGACATTTGCGAACGGCATTGAGGTTACAGAAGGTGCTCAAAGTTGCGACCATGAGCTGTTACATGCGCGTTATGTGCATTTTTTATTGGAGCTTTAACGACCACCGTGAACAACTGAATGGGCTATGAGCAGTCGCCCGTCCCTAATTTAAGGTCACGGGTTCCAGGGAAGGGAGAGAGCCAGTGCCGTAAGACAAACACAACATCCATGCCTCACCGGGATTCGAACCCGGACCCCTTTCAGACGAATGATCAGAGGTCATCGCTTAGACCACTGCGCCACCGGGGCGGCGTTATGTGCATTGAAGCAACCTTTCCGTGTAAAGCACGCTTCGTCTGCAAGTGAACAGCACAGAAGCAGGAAATTGGGGTTCTGCCACACTCTTCGGCAGGTACCATTGCGCAAATGCAATGCGCTTAGAGTAATCCTCAGGGCTTAATGTCTGAACGCGCTGCACATAATATGGATGCAATTGGTCTTGGTGCAGAACCCTCCATACGGTGGATTGGGACAGACCGAGCGGATGTGCAATTGTTCGTGTGCTGGCACTTGGAGTGTCTGCTGCATGCCTTAACACAATCTCTACGATGGCAGGAGTGCGTACCCATCGTTCCCGACACCTGGCAAGCCCCTGGAAAAACCAGTGTCGCATAACCTCTTATGACACTTGGTGGTTTGGCACTCGTCTCATCGAGTACTGTTCCTGGTACAGTCGCAGGGCGGCTCGTCCGTTGCAGTACGCTGCTCCGTATGCGAGGTGCATATCAGCCATTTCCGCGCTCGTGAACTCAGCCATCCTACTACCTCTGCGGGCGGTTT
Organism: Macrothele yani; assembly: GCA_039090855.1. Classification (NCBI taxonomy): domain Eukaryota; kingdom Metazoa; phylum Arthropoda; class Arachnida; order Araneae; family Macrothelidae; genus Macrothele; species Macrothele yani. The sequence goes on from CM077012.1 coordinate 17,927,972, forward strand.
ACAAATGACGGTACCCTGAAAGAACGTATGAGCAGTCTCGCGGCCGAACAACGCCATCTACCGCATGAAGATGGAGTTTCCGACCTTGCATTGCTAGGTGATTCCGATTTGCCTTTGTGAAACCTACCCCCTCCCAGAAGTTTGTACAAGCTTAGCTGAATCACCCTATATATATATATATTTAGAAGTTAAAAAAAAAAAAAAAAAAAAAAAAACAAGCAAAATGTCTGAAAGTCGTAGCGGTTAGCACCGCTGGGCCACTGAAGCAACATGGATCACTATATCCCCAAGACCCAGGCTAAGACAATAAAAATTGTAAGTATTAAGACATTGCAAAAGTCAGTATATATAAACAGTAAAAATGAAAACTGAAAAAATGAGAAAGACCCTACCTTCTTTCAAAATATCCATACAACGTAAAAAATTCACAAATAGAATCCAGAACACATAAAATGCCGTGCTAAATGTCAGATCCCAAAATGTCACTGAAATTACAAACGATCAAGAACAAGAGAGTCTCATCAATGAATGTACAGTTCTTATCAGGGGAAACACCTGTACATAAGGCAGCTTTTCAAACTTGACCGAAAAAGTCTTGCTTTAGGAAAAGAGGCCGGTCAAGGTGTTCCCCAAGCCTCATGGAAGCTCATGAATGAGTTCACAACGAAGGGTTACTTGTTTGGCTGAGTTATACAGGGTGTCCCACTCGCTCCCGAACCCGGCATTTCTTTATAATATTAACACCCACACAAAGGAAGATATTGCAACGAAATTTGAAGTGGACTTACCTCATTTCGTGCGAAATGTGATGACATCAGGACATGTACTGGAAAGTGGCCACCATTTGCGTCCAGACAGCATTGAACCCGGCGCTGTCCGCCAGCCAGCCGGAATGCTCCTTAGTGGCAGACACATTGCTAAGTGTAGTGTGGCGCCACTGAGGAGCAGTCCAGCCGGACGCGCCTCTCTGCTGCTTTGTTATGCCATTTCGCTGAGCGTGTCTACACATACGGTTGCTGATAGTGAGTGCTCGTGGCTGTTCGCGTACGTGTGAAAATGCATCGGTATGCTCTGGAGGAGCGTGTGTTTATTGTTCGCACTTATTGGAAAACAGAATCTATAAAGTCTTGTCAACAGCAATTCCTGGAGAACTTTGCAGGCACACATCCGCCGAGCAAGTCCACCATTTGGGCACTGTCGAAGAAATTGGAAACCAAGGGAACTTTATTAAACGACCATGCAGGAGGTCGTCCACAAATGTCCGAGGAAAATACCCATAATGTAAAGGGCCGACTACTTGCGTCTCCCAGGAAGTCACTTCGCAGACTGTCACAGGAAACAGGGCTGTCGAAAAGCACTTGTCAACGTGCTGTGAAAAAAGCGAAGCTTCATGCGTACCGTATCTCCGTGGTCCACGAACTGAAACAGCCTGACCACGTGAAACGAGTGACATACTGTCGATGGTTTCAGAAATTTCTTCAGGAAAATCCAGGCATTCTGGACTGCACGTGGTTTTCAGACGAAGCATGGTTTCACCTGTCCGGATACGTCACTTCTCAAATTTCCCGTATTTGAGCCAGTGAAAATCTCAACGCGATACATGAAGAACCCGTTCACTCACAGAAAATCGGTGTTTGGTGTGGGATGACCCGGCGCCGCATAATTGGTCCCATCTTCTTCGACACAACCATCACAAAAGCTGCATACATGGAAATATTCAACACCTTTGTAAATCAATTGGACGACATCACACACCAAATTGGCCGAAATTTAGTCCTTTTTCGGCGACCGCGTCATTTCGAAGGGTCTATAGCCACCGCGCTCGCCCGATCTGATGCCTCCTGATTACTTTTTACGGAGATATCTAAAAGAGTTTACCGAGCGAAACCCCGAACCATAGATGCCCTGTAAGCAAACATCACCGAAGAAATTCAGGCAGTGACGGCGGGCGTACTGGCAAGGACTTTCCACAATATGGTGCGCCTGGTTCAATGCTGTCTGGACGCAAATGGTGGCCACTTCCAGCACATGTTGTGATATCATCACATTTCGCGCGAAATGAGATAAGTCCACTTCAAATTTTGTTGCAATATCTTCATAGGTGTTAATATTATTAAAGAAATGCCGGGTTCGGTAGCGAGTGGGACACCCTGTGTATTAAACCAATGAAATATGAAGTTGCCAGAGGAAGTAAACTAAATAATGAATTAAATGAATCAACAAGTACGTCGTAGCTGAAGTATAAAGTTGGGCTAACTGTGTTGTAATTTTTAATTGCGACAGAATGTGAGAAGGGAGAGAAAGTTAAAGGGGTTGGCTACAAGTGGCCTCAGCGGGAGTCGAACCCGGATCCATCACGGACGAATGGTCAGAAGCCATCGCTTAGCCACTGCGCCACCGGGGCGGCGCTGCCGTCATCCTTTCCCTTAGGTTTTGGCCTCAGTTTATCTATGGGATTGGATACCACCTATGTATAGTGGCTAGAAGAGATAGTGTGCGTGCGCTTCTGCAGACGGGTTCTTGAAATCATGAAATCAGAGAGGGCGCTGAAGAGAGCTTCGATGCTATTGCTGTATAGAATTTCACTAAAATTTTACCAAAGAATCTTTTTTTTTTATCCTGCAGTTATACTGGATGTGATTAATGTCGTGTAAGGATAGGTATAAGTGAATATTCTTTCAAATGGCGTGTTTTTGGGAAGCTTCGTCAACTTTTTTCGGAAAATGCATAATGTCGCATTGAATCTATGTGTCACAAGGCTGGTTAGTACAAATACATTACTGGACGTAAATTATTCTCCGTAATTATTGGGATTTTTGCCCCATCATCGTATTGAATTCTGTTCTGATCCTGTTGTAACTCTTTTCTGTCTCTCTACAAGACACAAAATGTTTAATTGGGTGTCACATGATACTGTACTTAGGCCTAAACTTCCCATGATAAAGTTTACAGAACTTTGGACAAACAAAAAATAACAACACCCAATCTCACTAATTTTAGACAAAATGCGATGATATACAAGAGACTAAAAAAAATGCGTAGTTAACTAAATAATTAGTGAGTAGCTGCCAATTTGATTTACTTGCCTCATCTTTCGGAATGGAAAATAGGTACCTTTTGTTTGCATGACCTGTAAAAACTGTTGCATCCAGGTACGAAACACGTTCTCAACGTTATAATTATCACTACTACCTTGCACGACTGATTTAACAAATAAATTGCTTTTTCAATCGCTATCCACCGAACACGCCATAGAAAAGCACGTTAATGTTTAGAAATCATAGCATCGAAACTCGCAGAAGCGCCATCTAGCAGTTTCATGAAAAGAAGGAACTAAAATTTAAACAGTGAGATATTAAAAAAGCATGGCACACTATCTCTTCTAGCCTAGCATATGGCTTCACGCAAGGGAGATGCCAAGTTCACAAGGCCAGGATACCATGCTGACGTCACAGATTTAGTCAGTTGCGCCTGTGCTATAAAAGATATCGAAAAACGATATATCATACAATCAGTTCATAAGGTCTTCATCAGATGGTGGAACGGGACTGAACGGGACTTACATTAGCGATTTAGAAGTTTCTCTGAAGATTATGTATGGAGGTTTTATTAAATGACGTTTTGCAGAAATTTTTGAGGGAATACAATATTGATAAAGAGCTTCATTTCTGGTTATCTAGAATCGGAGGAAGAGTACGAAAAACTGCTGAAAGATTTGAATCAGCTGGGATGTTCATACATTTCTTGCTGACACCCTTCATAAAGGAATTATATTTTTAAAAATCTTTGTTTATTTCATTGTTTTATTATTTTGGACTTCTATATTGTTGGGTAAATTTAATCATTGCAAGCAACCATAGAAAATGGAGGAAAATGGTCTAAAATGTTGTGAAAAAGCCCTCCTTTCGATTTCTTTTTTTTTTTTTTTTTTTTTTTTCGGGAAATTTTATGTGGAAGCATTTATTTTCGAAAGTGAAACAAATGGAGCACATTTGTCGCTTAATGTGGGAAAATAATTTGTTTCGAAAATTTAACTATTAGACCGTAAGCAATAGTTTCCAAAGGCAATGATTTTTCCGAAATACAGCATTAGCTACATTATAAATCTAATTTATATTCGATATTTAACGAAAAAACAACTTATCTATTTGATCGAAATCCAAATCGCAATCACGAACTTTCCAAATCAGAAAACATGTCGAGGACCCTACGAGTTGTGTGGCTTCGCCACCCAATAACCGAAGAGATATATAACTCGTAGTATGACAATCAGAAAAAAATTATTCAAGAAAAAAAGGAATCACAACGGAAATGCAATGAGGTGGACGTCAAGTAATTTTGCTTCCTATACTTTCAATGGAAAAACTACTGTACACATTTTCTTCACAAGTAATGCGTTCCCAAGGATGAAAATTTGAACATCGATTTAGAATAGCTTCATTTTATAACTTGGAATACTTCATATTTTCTAAAACATAACCATAATTATGCAATCCAACATTTGTTTGTCTACTGACATCATCAAAGTACAGGTCGCGCCATCTTTTTCTGGTTTCAACACCACCAAAGGAAAAGTTATTGATTTTTAATATAATTATGGTTATGTTTTAGAAAATATTAAGTATTCCAAGTTATAATATTAAGTTATTTTAATCGATGTTCAAATTTTCATCCTTGGGAACACACTAATTGTGAAGGAAATGTGTACAAAAGTTTTTCCATTGGAAGTATAGGAAGAAAAATTGCTTGACGTCCACCTTACCGATATCTAAATTTTTGTTCTACAAGTACGGCGATGATGGCCCTACTAAGAAATCAAAATTTTTGTTCTATAACATTCTAGACCTGTGACCAGCCGATTTATTTGTATATTTTGTAAACCTAAAAGCAGTTTTCTGATATAGGTTTTGAGATTAAAGTCCACATACTAGTCACATTAAAACTGGTGAATATTTTTTTATTTTAGGCAAAAGCAGTTTAAATAGAAAGTTAGTGCCCTGCTAAAATGTTGCACTCCAAACATGTAAAAAAAAAAAAAGTTTGGCAAGGATATTTTTTCTGCTCATGCCTCTCCCCCCTCCCCTTCAGCCATTATATTTACAGAAAGTAAAGTACAAGGGATAATCTACTGATTATTCCAATTTTGGCAAGTCCCCCTCTGCTCCAAATGTTTTCAATCAGAATTTTTTTTTCTTAAATGTTTTATGTAAAAAATTTGAAACCTACATGAAGAATATTTACTTGTGAACTGTGTTAAAGCACCACCCATACATTGGTAATTACTAACTATTTATATGATCAAGGAACCTAAATAAAGCAAAATGTTCAGCGAATAATGCTAATAATAGGAACGTTAAAAAATGGAGCAAGATGCAAACTAGCGAATAGTTATTTGCTGCATCTACTTTATTTCCGCATTGGTCAAATGAAGATCACGGAGAAACAAGATACAAACCAGTCTTACGTTTGCATCTGCTTTATTTCCGCATCAGTTACACGAATTTTCTGACTGCTTCAAAAAACACAATGTTTACATCTGCTCTGCTCGTAGTAATATTATATCGGTTTATCGATAGTAGAGGCATATCATCTGTGATGTCAACATGGTATCCTGCCTGGCCTTGTAAACTTAGCATCTCCCCTCCACGCAATTTACCAACGCCGGACAGGTCAGGGAGGTGGGAGTGCCAGATTGGGGGGCGGGTGAAATGGTTGTGAGTGCCAGACCTTGACGTCTCACCGAGAGCTTCCAAGGAGAAAAAGTAAGGATGGGGGGGGGGGGGGGGTGCAGGTTTAAGCGGGGGTCCAATACCCTACAGCTGGCGGCTTGACGTGCCCATTTGATGCGCGAAGAGTGTTCAGTGGTTCAGAGCACTCAACCTATCTGGCATCTATCCCATGACCATCTGGTCGGAGGACGGTTGCTCTAACCACTGGGCCACTAGCGAGTTGCGACCCCCCACTAAGCTGTTCTCTGGTTTGAACGCAACGGTTGTCTGATCGTTTCATGCCTGTTTTGTATTTTGCATTTTATGTTATCAATAATTAAACACGTACGGCTGCTTTAAGTGCTGTCGGTCTTTTTTCTGTAATAACCTTAACTTTTTTTTTTTTTTTTTTTTTTTGAATAATATGTACTCTAAAACCAAGTGAGATGGTGGCCATTCTGAAGCATTGGATCGCCAACCACGATACTAGCTAAACCAGCTTTGGAATGAAAATGAGTGTGCGCGCGCGCGTGTGTGTTTGTGTTCTGCAGCTTATTTTGACTTCATATTAAAATAGAACAAAAATAAAACAAAACTAGTTCATTAACAAAATGAGTAAAATTTGAAAACAGAGTCCAGACTGCAAATTAATGAAATAATTCTAGCAGCCGGTCTTCTTGTTTTGTTTTAGGTCTTTCCCCATAACTTTTGTTTTATTTCACAGCATGTTAATTCCTTTTCGTGTGTGTGTGTGTGTGTGTCAAAAAAATTTCATTTGCATACACCTCCACAGTTATTCAAGGAGGAGTTAGGTAATACATCGTAGTGATCATTAATTTCACTTTCGCTTTGGTTGTCACGCATGAGACGGCGATGTGAATATCCTCTTCACTTAGTTTGTCACGTGATACAAGTAAATTATGATTCCCACTTACAAATAATTTACATGCATAATCTTGATACATGTGGGTGGTAATTCACCGTCGTGATCACTAATCTGACACTGCAATAAATCCCACTTATGGCGCGGCACCACGCGTACATACCAGTAATCCTTTCCTTGGATGAAAGATCTTTTCCATAAATCATATTTAAATTCAACTCGTGATTACCCACCCTCCGATTGGCATGGGATATTAATCAACATAATTTCTCGTCTGCAGTCATAAAGTTTCAGAGCACGAATTGAAATCATTTAAAAACACTTTTGTTATAACAGAAACAATGCATGAGCGAGATGCGTAATCATTCGGAGGAGGTTCGGTTAAGTGGCTAACCTGTACCATTGAGGATCTAGATTCGGAATGTGGGTCAGATAGAGTTACTAAATATGCACTACGCAGGCGCGGACTGGGCCGCCAGGATACCGGGGAAATTCCCGGTAGGCCTCCACATTCTGGGCCGGTAGAACTTATACTAACTCAAGAAAAAAAAGTATTAAATAACTTGTATTTCAATACTCTTGTATAGAAGAAAACCAAGTTACACTAAAATAGCAAAGTTTATTTCACTTTGACGGCTTAAAAAAAACGGCTTAAAAAAAAACACTGAGATAAAAAAAACTGTTTAATACCACCCATTCCTCGATTTTCAAAGTTAAGCCACATCGCTGATATCTTCTACAGGTCCGATATTTCCAATTGCATTTGCAGTTCAATATACGTAATCATTAGTCTAATCAAATATGATATCAGTAGTCTGGAATAGAAACTCAAAATTCATTGTATACATTAATGCATTGTTGAGGTTCACCTGCCGTAAAATTCTTGGGTTCATGCTTTCTATATGAATTTTTTGTTGCTGTTTGTTTCTTAACAAGATCTACATCTGATTTACTACATTTTGGGCCTTACGCTCACACGAATTTTTGAACCGCAATTCTGGAAATTCTGTTTCAGCTACAGCAAAACTACTTTTTCAATTTGGAAGTAAATATATATAAAAATGAATTTTTGCATTCTTTAATTTCTCTTTTAAAGTTGCACAGAAATTCTCGTAATTCTGGACATTTGCAGTTTGTTTTTTCAAGATATTTTTTCATAATTATTTTATTAATGACTAGCTGAATTGCCAGGCGTTGCTCGGGAATATTTGGTGATAATTCACCATCTAAATGTTGTACAAATCGAATGAAGACTATTACTGTTTTACGGCATGAACCGTACCAAATACTGTATTTCATTTCTTCATTGAATTTGAATTTTATTCTCTGTAGAGTCTTTAGGAACAAGTATTTTTAGTTTTTCCGTTTGATTTTTGTTGTTTACTTACCTTCAGTTCCGATGCTGAAATGTATTGCAGTTCTTCACTGGGAAGCACTTGTCACAAAAAAAAAAAAAATCAATTCTTGCACTTATCACAACAAAAAGTATTAAATTCGAATTCAAAATAAAAAAGTAAACAATGGAACTTTATACGAAAATTTTTTATGGGGGCCCCTTGCCCCGACCCCTTCCAAAAACCATGTACGGTCCAAGTTAGAGTACCATGAGATAGTATACCAAATTTGGTGGTTCTAAATTGAAAACTTTAGATTTGCATAGCGGACAAACACACGTTCAACTTTATATACACTGCCTGACAGAGAAAATGCCACACCATGAAGACGCGAACACGCGCCACGCAAACTGCAGGGTGTGTGCACGTACAAGTTATGCAAATGATTGCATTTGCAGGCCAATCGCACGAACGGCGCGCAGGATATAAGCAGACACAACCAGTCCGTGAGGCCATCCGTCGAGACGTCGTCACGGCCGCGAGAAGTGAGTGGTTCTACTATAATCGTGTCTGGAGAACGAACAAGAGGTTCCAAAGCCGTTAAGTCGCAGTCTTGCGCGATTTCGTCAAACGGATGAGTTCACGAGAGGTGTCATCGTAGGCCTTCGATCACCGCCGGATGGTCCTTGTGTTGTATTGCGGAAGAAACGCAACGTGATGCCACAACAGTCGGTCGCATTTGAAGACAGTGGTCCCAGGAAAGATCTATGCAACGCCGTAGAGGAGCCGGAGCACGGAGACAGACTTCCGAACGTACCGATCGTCGCATCCGACGTCATGCCGTAGCGGACCCACAGCCCACAACGGGCGACGTTTTGCGGAGTATACGGGGAGGCTTGGATGCTCCGATATCGATGCGGACAGTGTCGCGCCGATTGTCTGCATCAGGTTTGCTGTCCAGCCGTCCGTTGCGAAGGCTACCCTTAACAGCGAGCCATCGTCGTCACCAATTGGCGAGGTGTCGCTCCAGTGCTGCGTGGGGTGCCGAATGGAACAGTGTGGTGTTCAGCAATGAATCGCGGTTCTATCTCACCACGGATGGTCCATAAATTAGCTAATCATTATTGAGAACTTTATTGTTACTGTTCTTATTATCTTAAAAATTTTAACAAAAAATGACCTTGCATGCGAACTTGATTTTGAGGATGTCACTTCCTGTTTCACAGCTAAGAAAGCGAGAAAGAGATCTATGTTAATATACCTGTGCCCTAATTAGGGTTCAGGTTTATCTACCTTGCTGCCCGCCCAACAAAAACCAGGGTGGATATCTTAATGAACCCTATAAAATCCATGTCAAACTGGATCTTTTCTTTCTTCAAATATTAGGTATGTAATTATTTTGTTCTTTTTCCTTTTTATTTTTAGCTACGAATCTTCACCATTCGAGTGTTTCATTTTTCACAGAACCCTTTGTTATTGTTCTCTGAAATTGCTGACTCACTTCAAGATTTCAATCAACTTTGCTTTAGAAATCATTACTAACTGTAAGATTATTAAAATTGCCATAACGAATTCGTATTTTATGAAGCAAATTCCACGACTTTTCATTAATTACATGATCAAATTTTCCATGTATGATAAAATATGAAACAACTACATTTGATGCAAAAGGTAAATAGAAGGAAACATGAGTAAACATCTATGTATATCACATGACATCTCCACAGCGCTATACATTGGTGAAAGATTTTGTTTCAATGGGGTATCGCCATTTTTCTGGTCTTGGGTCTCCTAGTGTCTTAGTCGAGCCCCGACCCAAATGTGGAAGTGGATTCTCTGAAATTAAGAATCTTACGCTGACTGCGAGATTTTCGTTACTGGGTAACATTATGCCGATGCTGCTATTCGCCATGATAGTTCGGCCTACTCTGTGTTTGATAAAAAAATAAATAAAAAAATGTCCAATCGTGGATACTTCAGGAATTTATTTATTTGTATTTTTTTCCTTTAATGCAAGTGTTGTAGGAGCAACACATAGGTTTTAAGTGGTTTTTACATATCAGTTTGTGGGATGTGCAGTTCAAAGTTGCAGTAAATCGCTTTCCAACAGAAATGCGTTTCAGACCGTTATTTTAAAATATTTTTTATTAAAACTGAACATTGAAGCTTTCATGAGGAATTATCAGATTTTAACATTCCGGCACGTTCGTTTCTAGAGAAAAGAAATTTAAATATATAAAATGTTGTTTGTCAAGAAAAGAAAGTTAAATTCATAGCCTCTTCATTTCAAAAGCTAATACGTGTGTGCATGTGAACTTTCCAGACAGAAAGATGCTACTGTTAACTGCATATCAAGTTTTGTACCCATAAACCGTATGAACATTCTAACATATTACATAGTTATATGTTCTGAGAAATGTTTTTTTTTTATCAGATACACTTTATTAAAGTTTGCAATATATGAGTAATATTTATTATTGAATTGTAATTCAGCATTGTAGTTATTCTATAGGTATCAGGAGCAATAAGTAAACAATAAATCTCCATTCCGATACTGTTTTCTTTCAGGAGGTGGCCACCAGATGGCAGCACGGAAACGGGCATTGCAGCTAATCTGGGTAACAGTAATACTTTCTACCTGTCGAGCACGTAAGTTACTACTACTACTTCAGTTTTTATGCATAGCTGAAAAGTCTAATAATTCTTATCGCTGGTTTATGCTTCTCAAACTCTGTCCATGACTTTATGAAATAACTTCACATAACAGCAGAGCCGTAGCCAGAAAGAGTTTTCGGGTGGGGTTCTGAATTTGAAAATAAATTTTCACCATACATACATACATATTGCTACGCCCCGGGGCGCCAGATTATCGAATAAAAATAGCTTTAAGAATTTAGATGTCAGGATGTCAGGCAATGGATGACGACCAGGAGGTAGACATTAGAATTTAGAATAAATATTTGTGAGCTCTTTTATCGCCGAAATCTTAGGTAACGGTGAAAAGAATTTAGCCTGCAATTTAGCCAATTAAAAGCAAGAAATTCTGACACTCATTAATTATTCATGCAACTTCAGGACTGGCATGAGACAACAGACATTTAATTAATTAAAAATAAAACATGAAGATAATGATGAAGGCGTCTATATACAGAGGATGGTGAAGGAGAGGCATCTAATAGACTCCCCCCCCTTTCGGGATAGCTCTGAGGCTGAATTTATCATTAAAGTCAATGATTATTTGTTCGCATGATTTTTCACTGTCCGGCTTTAAAACAGTTCTCAGCCGACGAAAGTCTATTGGCTGACCGGTGCCAATTATTTTACAACTGGCATGCATACATAAATTCAGTACTTGGACTACAGATATGCAGCGTTTCCTCGAGTATCCATGTTTGATGCACTCATTAATATTTGATGTATTTATTTTGGAAGCGCACCTGTGTGACGACACGCCCATTTCAGAGTGCGCACTATAACCAATGGAGAGGAGAGTCAAACCCCGTCTCCCACTTACTCTCGTGCACACACTTTTGTTCATTCACCTGCATGATCAGGTACGCATCTATGTGCACCAATGTCGAGGTAGAACGAAGCCGCTGACTTGATAACAGGATCCTTCCATCTGTGCGTCCCAGCTGATCCGTCCGTCTGTCCCAAAGGTGATTCGCCCTACATCACGGGTCGTGCGCCTCAGTCACTCGGGGCTGCAATTCCATCACTTCGTGTGACCTCCAAGATGCTGCTGGCTTTCTCGGCATCTAGGACTACCTGCAATCTAGCACTAGGGAAAGAGGTATCTTCCTCCCTTCTTTTTCCTACCAACCGCTCGGACACCAACCGCTCGGACGCACTTTGTATAGCTGGCCGGCATCTTCGGGCAGAAGCATTTCTTCCGTCGCAAAAATACTGCGCTGCGGGATCTCCTTGGTCCCGTACGAGTCCAGCTTCCTTCACGAGCTTGTTCCGGACTAATCTTTTTCGCTTGTTCACATTTCGTCAACAAATTTCTTGTTTTGTCGTTAGGGGTCTGTTTTAACTCTCCTATCAGTCTTATTGTTTCCTAAAAGCATTCGGCGCGATGAAGAGGTAAGAAATGCATGCCTCTGCGTTCGGAATATGTAGTGGGTCCGCTCACCGACAAGTACGGAAACACATAAATTAACACTTCTTTGTCCTGCCAATTTTCGGATCTGTTGACACTCTAACGGTTTCTCCAAACATCCTACCATCTGACACTTACACCCAAACTGACCGACACGCACTTAGGGGGCGACGCATCGCGTTCCCCACACCAGGCTAAGATTTCTCCCTTCCGAGAAAAGGGACCCTTATCTCTTCTCTTTTGCAATGCGGGAAACCACTAGCTGTTCATTTTCAACCAATAATTAATGCTGTTCCCGCCTCTTGTAAAACCTGCTAATCGAATTAATTACCGTACCCCAAAGTCGTAACAATATGTTGAGTTTTTTCTCTGTCAATAAATAAGTGCATCGCTCTTACCACGTTCCAGAAACACATAGCAACCAAAAAATTGTTTTCAGCCGCCGCCGCCGCCGCCGCGCCGTGGAATCGAACCACGGATCTCTCGATATCTAGCCGAGCGCGTTAAGCTTTACACCACGGTGGCCAACAATCCGCGGTGCTATGTGTATTTTTATGTCAGCTTCTGACATCATAAATCCGTAAGATGGGCTCAGCTACTTCTCAGCCCATCTTACGGATTTATGATGTCAGAAGCTGACATAAAAATGTAGCTGAGCCCATCTTACGGATTTATGATGTCAGAAGCTGACATAAAAATACACATACAACCGCGGATTGTTGGCCACCTTGGTGTAAAGCTTAACGCGCTCGGCTAGATATCGAGAGATCCGTGGTTCGATTCCACGGCGGCGTTTGAAAACAATTTTTTGGTTGCTATGTGTTTTTGGAACGAGGTAAGAGTGATGCACTTATTTATTTACTGACTCCACGTATTTGGAGGATTTTCACCTTTTTCTCAGTCACATTTGCTTTGCACACGAAGTTCTTCTATTTTATACTCCACATTTTTCAAATATTGACTTACATGCTATACTATTTACACAAGTATATGGATCTATCTACCCTCTCTTTATTTAAGTAGGCTACGGCATTACGGGGAGAGTTTAAACCCTCAAAACCCCTCCCAGGCTACGGCCCTGCACAACAGTGAAACTTCTGCAATGGCCAGTAGTGAAATTTCAGCAACTATTACGCATACGAATCGGTAAAAGAAATTTGAATTGAAAACCATTTTTTTGTCAATAAAATCATATCTTGATCATTTGCATACATTAACTGTTCAGTTTATTTGCTGCCAGCATACGCTGAAATGTAAGTTATCGCATGGTTATAGAAATTACGCGTCACAAATCGCATATCGAATTTCAGCTAATATGCACCTAACTTAATTTTTCTCCAGATGAGAAACAAATCGCTTAGGTCTTAACTAATGATGCCATTTTTTTCATCAGTGTGCCCCATGGGATTCTATCCTTACAAGTAATTTCTGTTCACCGGACACATTCCGCCCCCCACTTTCCGACAAAGTTTTAAGACTGTCAACAGCACACATATTGTATAGCCATAGTAACCACTAGAGATGGGTAGGAAATCACGTCATCGAAAAATCAGTGCCACCTTCATGACCAGTGACAAAAAGTAACAGTTCCAAAATCACTGTTAAGGTGTCACAGTTAGCCATGTCACGAACAGGGCAATGCTTGGTGATACACAGGCCCAAAAAATCACTGTTACCATGTCATAGTTTTGGCCTTTGTGACTTCACCAGCTTCTAAGGTAAATCTTCCCTGTGCACGTGAGTTTTACCCTAACGGCTGTTAGCCGCTCAAGATGAGCTGAAAGAGATCGTTCTCATCCTAATCTCGTCGGGTAAACTGTGGGTGCGCGTGGAGATAAAAGGCTATTTAGTTTTTCCGAATAGGGAAATAATTTTATTTATTTCATTTATTGCTCAGTTTCTGCACAGTTATTCTGTGCTTTGTTCCTGCTTCGTATCGAAGCAGGAACTAACGGCGATTTTGTAACTGTTACAAGCAGGGACGTAGCCAAGGGGTGCGAGAGCAAACTCTGAAGTTTTTCTTGCCTACCCTGCCGCTTACCCAGTTTAAGATGTGCCATTTCTCAATTTTTTGGTATAATCTGGACTTTACTAAAAAAATAATTAGTTTCATGATATTCGTCGTGTAGCGCATTGACCGCCCCACGTGGCCGCAATCACTCAGTCATGGCTCTAGGAATATCCATCTATGGTTGGAAACATCCAGTAAACCCCACGTTCCCTGGATTTCAGCCCTGTGGAAGCTCAGGGCGGCCGTGGAGAGGAAGCCCTACGTACACTAGCGTGCAAAAATTAAGGACGAGACGGTTTTTCGAATGTAACGTCGTGCAGAAGTGCTCCACATAGACTCAAATCATACCATAAGATCCCAAGATGTAAGAATATCGGACAAGTGAGCAAAACCGTCCAAACAAGGAATCCAAAGGATACAAAGGCACTTTATTGAAAAGGTAGCTTCGAACACAACTGGACAGAAGACAAACGTCCATGTGACAGGCAGCTGCCAAGAAAAAATCCAGTCTTTAGTAGGGGATATGATCACTCATGACTGCGTTGCAGGATTTACAACGTCTGTCCATGCTGAGGACGAGGTTGCCAAGGAGCTGTTGAGGCATCGCGGCCCATTCCTCTTGTATCGCCAATCGCAGCTGCGGAATCGTTGCTGGCGGCTGGTGACGTGCTGCCAAGCGTCTCCCGAGAAAGTCCCACACGTGTTCGATTGGATTTAGGTCCGGGGACCTTGCGGGCCAATCCATGCGTTGAATATCTTCACTCTCCAACAGCCACTGTACGATTAGGTGTTGCGTTGTCGTCCATGAAGAGGAACTCAGGACCCACAGCACCTGTAAAGAGACGCACGTGAGGCAGGAGAACCTCGGTACAATAGCCGACACCAGTGACTGAACCTCCTTGGAAGATGTGGAGGGCAGTACGGCTACCAAGCATGATACCGCCCCAAACGAGAACTCCGCCACCTCGAAACCGGTCCCTTTCGATGATGTTGGAGGTGGGATTGCGTGTTCCCTGCTCTCTCCAGATGTGTATACGTCCAGAATCGCTCGTCAGACTAAATCGCCTCTCATCCACAAAAAGAACTCGACCCCATTGCTGATGGGTCCAGTTCTTGTGTTCCTGGCACAAAAGAAACCGCCGTCTCCGATGAGCAGGCGTTAATGGCACACACCGTACTGGTCGTCGTGCAAATAGACCACCTTTGTGCAGCCTCCTGGCCACGGTAAAACGCGATAACGGACGTCCAGTTGTCTGTTGCATGTGCCTTGCGATTTCTCCCGCTGTCTGCCGTCTGTATCTTCTCACCTGTAGGACAATATACCGGTCGTCCTCCGCCGTGGTTGCTCATGGACGACCACTGCTAAACTCTCCGACAGCTGTTCCTGTCGTTTGAAATGCTCTCCAAGCTCGTGAAACAATGCTGTGAGCGATCCCGAACTCCTCGGTCACACTTCGACCTTCTTCCAACTTCCCAATGACGCGACCTCGGGTAAAGTCTCCAGATGTCATCTACTGGATTGCCTGTTGGCCATATCACACGGTGGCAGCAACTCGACGTCGTTCAAACCGATGTACACCGTGCAATAGCTTTAACCGAATTGATGAGCGTACACCGTCCGTGTGCTTTTTACCCTTTCGACACTCCTCCCCTCCCCTATGTCATGCTGCATATTTGCGCCTGTCCTACCGTACCGCACCCTAGTCTATCTCCTGAGTGGTCTTTCGGTCCGTTCTGCCTGCTCGTTCCGCTGTTATGCTAATTTCTCCTCTTCGTCCTTAATTTTTGCACACCAGTGTATTTTCTTCTAGGAAGTGCGTTGTGTACTTCTGCGTAGAAAGCCTATCAAAATAGCATCCGAAGGGCCATGAAAATTCAATTGTTTTCCATTCTTCCAAATCCTTAGCTTAAGCCTTTTTTTTTTTTTATGTTAGTATGGCCAGCGTCGAATGAGGAGAGTAGATAGGAATTCGCTGAGGGAGGGGTCATTATTAATGGCTCTACTCTTTGTTTGTGCTACTACGTAAGGGATTCCAACACGGAAAGTGAATGCATCAATCACCTCATTGCTGTCTAGACACGATATTAAAAAAACGGAGATAGTTGCAAAATAAAATATGAACTTTATTTACAGCTAAAACCAAGTTAAAAACAATGCGAGATCTTTCGGACCCACTATGGGTCCATCATCGGGCACCGTATGGGTAGAATTCTTATGGGTAGCACCGTATGGGTAGGATTCTTATGGGTAGCACCGTATGGGTAGCTTCGAACCATTGCTACCCGCGTGTCCGAACATAAGTATGACGTCCGGACGGGATCGGAGGCCACCGCTTTGTCCAGACTAATAAATCAAGATCTGCACACACCGGATTGGAATAACACCACTTGTTTAGC
The DNA here is from genome assembly GCA_039090855.1 of Macrothele yani. Taxonomy (NCBI): domain Eukaryota; kingdom Metazoa; phylum Arthropoda; class Arachnida; order Araneae; family Macrothelidae; genus Macrothele; species Macrothele yani. Next base: position 17,944,407 of record CM077012.1, read on the forward strand.
AATGACCACAACAAAATCTAATTTGTTATTCACTGAAAGCATATACATTACTATGCTCTCCAGTCAATGTTGTAATGACGACACACCATGTGCATTGCCTGCATCTTGGAAACACTGTATTTTAAAACCATTGTATATATCATTGTAATCCATAATAGTCTTTATTTGTAGTTTTACATTATTTGCATGCCATGCATATTATGTCAAGTACGCATGCGTGAATTGGGAGCAGTGCCTTCATGCTGATGCATTGTGGTATGGATCTTAGAGTTTAAAAGATCGGAATCCTACCCATACGGTGCCCGATGATGGACCCATAGTGGGTCAGAAAGATCTCGCATTGTTTTTAACTTGGTTTTAGCTGTAAGTAAAGTTCATATTTTATTTTGCAACTATCTCCGTTTGACGTTTGGACAAAAAGTGAAGTCTAAGGCAGTAAGAGAGCAGATCGTGCTTTGGAAGAGATGAGTGTAAGACAAGGTTGCTGGTTTGAAGGAAGGGAGATAAGGAGGCCGAAAGTACCGTGTCTGCGTGTTCTTATTTCTCCTCAACCCTAATCTACGAAAATATTTGCTTTGAGACCCTTCTTCTAGGCATAAAATTTTCTTTTAAACAGAGTGTGGTGCTTGTGGAAGTGTGTCATGTTTGTCATACAGGTATCTAACCCTTCCGGTTTTACTAATTTTATTAAAAATGGATGGACGGAACATTAACAAAAGAAGACCAACCTTTGGTTTCTTTTGCATTCTAAAAATTGCAAACACTTCGAGACAGTGTCAAAATTAACGAGTATGATGTATCCAGGAGGGAGATTGCACGAATTCCTTTGCAGACAGCAGTAAAAATCATTAAAATTATTTCTTTCAGTGTTTCGTAAATAAAATTGCCCCAGTAAAAATAATACTCGCCCACCCAAATTCCGAAGTCTAGCGACGTCCCTAGTTACAAGACGGTGACTCGCCGTTCCGATTTTTTTACAGCTCCGTCACCCCCTATCGTACGAGGTGATTTTGTCAGTTACTTCCACGGAAATGTCACTGTGATAGGAAAATCACTCTTAAGCCCACCTCTAATAGCGACTTTCAAAGAACTGCATACGATTTGCTGTGAGCTAGGTCATTCAAACATTCAAAACGATACACGTACCTGCAAATCCTAGCACCTACAATATACAGAAGAGACGTGCAGGGGTTGGACAGAATAATGTGAACACCTACGAAAAGGTTTTACGTACCTAATAGGGTGTGGGACCACCTTTGGAATTCAAAACCGCCTGAATCCTCCTTGGAATGGGCACATACAAATCCTGGATGGTGGTTAGTGGGATGTTACACAATTCTTCATGCAGAAACTGATCCAGGTCCTAGGAAAGATGCAGGAGGAGGGTAACAGGATCTTGCTATGCTTTCCAACACAGACCACAGTGGCTCTGTGTTGTTTAAGTCTGATGATTAGAAAGACCAAGGAAGATTGTAAAAGTTCGTCCTCGTGTTCCTCAAACCATGATTGGACATTCCGAGCCATGTGAATTGGGGCGTCATCATCTTGATAGATGGCATCTCCTGCAGGAAACAATGCCTCAGCCATTGGATGGACTTGGTCGGCCAAAATGGTTTCATCTGCCAGTCATCCTTCCTTTCAAGGTGATCAAAGGACATGCTGAAAACCACGATATGACCGCCCAGAACATGACAGAACCACCACCATGCGGCACTGTTGGGAGCATACAGTCTTGCTTATACGCTTCTGACTGTGTTCTTCACACGTAAACACGTCCTGCGGTTGGGAATAGTGTTCATGTGGATTCATCCGACCACGTTACACGCTTTCATGCATCGGCAGTCGACGTTGTATGCTCCTGGTACCACTGCCCGTCGCCGTTGTGCATTCACCCGGGTCACCAGAGGTTTTGAAATAGCAGCTCTGCCATGAATACCTTGTTTATGCAGTTTCTTGCTCGCTGTTTTCGTCAATACTGGGGTCTGGAGATTCAGATTGAGCTCCGCAGTCTTCTTATTACGGGTAACAATCCTCTTTAATGCTCTCCTGTCTCAATTAGTCAGAGTCGTTTTTCGGCTGCTCTTGTGTTTCGCAGACGAGGTTTTGCGACGAACGCGGTATGCTGTCATGACGCTAGACACAGTAGTTTTTGATACCCCCACTATGCTGGCGACTGTTGTCACTGTGACACCAACTAGCCGTCCTTCGACAATTAGCCCTCTTTCGAAGTCTGTTAGGTCGCTCATTTCGTCGTCACCCTGAAATAAATTTTGCAACAAGACACTTTAGATGCACTTAAATAGGACCTTGAGGTTCTAAACAAAGCTATTACAACCAAAAAGTGGTGGATATCTTTGCGTATTGCGACGTACGCAGCTGCTCTAAACGTCACGTCTCGGAGCGTGGTGTTCACGTTATTCTGTCCTACCCCTGTATACGCGAATTGTAAAACGTCATTTGCTTGAGACGATGCGACCAGGAAGAGTTATCTTACAGTTTTAATAAACAGATTATATCACTTCATTGACTAGAAAAACCAGGAAGCAATGGTGCACGATGAAGAGTAATCATGCAAAAATAAATCTCCAACAGATTATGCTTGAACAGAAACAAATAGCTTGAATGGATTTGAAACCATGGATGGGGAGTTATTAAACAATTTACACATGTCGCCAACTGGTCTATAAGCCACGGGCTTGTGACTTATCATACTGCAAGGTGTGGGCTCGAATCCTAGGGTAAGACACTTGTTGTCTCTGACCTTCTGGTGCTGATTCTCTCCCTTTCCTGGAAGCAGTGGACCTAAATTCGGAATAAGCTGTTTCTTATAGACTTAGATGGTGACGGAAGTCGTTGAACCAGAAGCAACAGGAAGAACTATCGGAAGAACGACAACAGAAGGGTTGCAAGCTAGATAGGGTTAAAAAGCCAAGGCCGTCTAGAAAACATAAGGCCATGACATTAGAGAAATGACTTCCTTCTTTTAGTGACGTCAGGCGGAAACCAAGGCTTCCAATTGGTTTCCAACGTGGTCCTGCGTGACGTCAAACACTACACCGACGTATCAGGCCGTGTAACATGAGCGTGATGTCACAAACGGAAGGAACTTATCTCTCAAATGTCATGGCCTTGTGTTTTCTAGACGGCCTCGGTTAAAAAACCCTCCAGAGCCTATAGTTTTTTTGGCTTTTTTTTTCTTTTTAGGCTTCACATTAGCAGTGCTATTTAGCTATATCTTATGCCTCTGTCTCGCTCAAATTTCTTTCCTTCTGAGCGTTCCAAAGACAAAATTGTAAAAGTTCTGCGTTCGTACGGTGTCAGGCTCTCTCTCTCTGTAAACTTACTGCCCCGAGAGCACAAACAACAATTACTGGACTTTTTCCACCACTGATATATCCCATTGAGACAGAAAGTGGGATAAACTTATCCTTGTGGAGCCGTTTGACCATGGTAGGGGATGATATAACTTCCTACTCCTAGCTGTTCTTACCCACTAGAATAGGAGGAAGAAATTTTAGGATTTTCTGTTACCGGCCGCCAGCCATTAAAATTCGTCCGGCAAAGTCGATGTCAGTGGTCCAGCTTCCAAATCCATGTCCAGCCCTTTTTCTGGAAGTAACTGGAAGCATTCAAGGAAACGTACCACCAGGACAATAAAAATAAAACGCAGACACCATTGGTAATTCTGACAGGAGATACCCCAGAAAGAAGAGACATTTCTTCAGTGCATTGCCTTTATATTATAGTTGTCTTTATGATAAAGTGCTTACATTATTTTTATCTGATTATTCCTAAGGAAATTTATTATTTCGTCTATATTATAAATCACTTTGTTCATTTCTGTATTTGAATTCGGTCAATAAGGACACTTATTTTGAGGACATTAAACATCTCGTGACATAGGCGCAGCGTGACCAAAAATTTTGGGGCAGCACGTGCGAGTGTAAACTCATGTTTTCCTTTGGCGGGGGACACGCAAAAATGCAAATTGATGTTCTCCTTTTGGAGGAAGGCCATTCTTGGAAACAGTTTCTCTGTAAATGTCAGAAAATTTGGGTCTTTTAAGTTTTAAGTGCATAGCAAACATTTTTTTTATTATGCATTACTCTTCAATCACCGCAGATAATGATCGATGACAAACAATTCAACGTATTTTTGACAAGATGTTTCCTGAGAATGAAGTTGTTTTTTATCAATTCTTTTAAACATTACAAGTCTTTTTGTTGATACGTGAATGTTATACAGTGTGTTCCCTACATTGACAGCATTTTGCTGTGGTTTTACTTCCTCACAAAAACGAATTACAGCCAAATCTAAAAGGTGAGCATAACAATGTGTGTTGGCGCTCTTTGACCCATTGTGGCCTTTGCACTGATAAACAAAAACCAACAGTGTGTGTGTGAGCGCGCGCTCTCGTCAAGTACTTGGTGCTTCCTCTTTGAACTGCGTAGCGAATTTATTAAACCTCACATTTATATTTTCTGCCCCATCAAAGGCATGTCCTAACGTTTAATTTTTTTAAGTTCGGGAGGGCCCGTGCCCCCCCCCCCTCACGCAAAGTCAATGTCTAGTGAAACTAATTAGTACCAAAATGTATCCCCCTCTCCAAGATATCATCGATATTAGTCAAATTATTGCCGTACTGTTCATATACCTTTCATCGAAATCATAAACCTTCCCAGAAAAAAAATTCTGGTTATGCGCCTAAACAACAGGAAACACAGAATTTGAATAACGTTTGCGGCGAATCACTCATCTCAAACAAAAGGGCAGTGTCACTGCCCACCACAAATAGTTGTAAGAAAACAGTTATGCGAAGATATATGAGCATTTTTTTTCTGACGACTCTGCTGTAGGCACACGATGTAGGCAGTTTGGATCAACTTGTTCTCGTTACAATTTTTACGAGATTTTCAAACAGGGGAAACATCTGGTTTGGACCAAGGAATTCATCTAACAACGTGTTAGGTTTCTGAATCATTCATTTTCTTTTACTGTTCTAGAAATTCAACAAACAACCGTCTGGGCTTTTCCGTCACGACATTTTTCACTACTTAGAATCATAAAAATCCATAACTCACTTACCAGCGGTACATCATACACCGCACCACCACAATACTGCTACAGTCCTGCAAGAACATCTAGAAGTCGTGGTACCTGCAATGAACATAAGTATTCATTATATTTCAACTTAACAAAAATGAATGCATCATGTAGAAAATCTAACTCAGTAATCAATGAATTGCATCCTGTGGAAAAACTCCGTAAAATTCGTCATTTGAGTATTTAACAATTCATTCTTCGTTTTGTGAGAATTTTGTTTTTGTTTTTAATCCTAGAGCAAAATGCTAAACCTAGTACAGGTCCCGCTCAGCTCGGCCCGAGCCCGAGATTTTTCACTTAACTGTGCAGACCCGTACGCTACAGATTCTTCGCTAATTTTGTCTGATGATTAAACCCCTTTTACAACCAAACCAATATCATAAAGAGGAAACCATGTGCTAAATTTCATGAAAATGCATTCGCTTCAAGAGGTCTAGACACACACTGGTGCTCAAAATTAAGGGATAATATTCAAAAACGTGTATAACTGCCGATATATGCAAAATAATGGACTGAAAATAACAGAAAATGAAAACTTCTCTACGAGAAAAACTATCCAGCATTTACTTTTGCCGCAGATTAGCCAGAACATACAAATTAGGATAGCGTTCAAAAGAGGCGCATCTTGTAGCTGTTCCAGGAAACTCTTGATTTCACTGCAATTGCATGTCCAGTTTGGTTATGCCACGAATGCATCGAACGGATGATTTCGTGAAGAGCGATTGGAAGCAGGTTAGTCCCAGGTGGAAGTTTCCAGAGCATTGAATGTTCCACAAAATTTCCTGTCAAGGCTCTGGAGGCAATTTCAACAGACAGGAGGTTTACGTCGTCGACCAGGAAAAGGCCATCCCAGAACCACGACTGCTATATGAGTCTGACTGCCAGGCGGAACAGAGAGATGTCCGCTAGGCAACTATGGTGTTTACGGGAGCGAGGGCTTCACGGCATGCTGTTTGTAGAAGACTTTGTGAGCAATCCCTTTATGCAAGGAGATCAGTTATTTGTGTCCCTCTAACATCCATCGCCCGGAAAGCTCATTTAATGTGGATTCGCCAACATCACACTAGGAGTCCCGACCAGTTGAAGAATGTTCTTTTCACACATGAATCGTGATTCAACTTAAGTACTGGTTCGCAACGTATTCTCATCCGGAGAGAACTAGAACTTGCAACAGTCCATCTAACATCAGATAAAAGGACTACTCTGATAGAGGTGCAGTGATGGCCTGGGCAGGAAACGGGCAAACAGACCTCCACACCTTTCAGAGTAGCTCGGTTACTGCCCTGAGGTACAGAGAAGAGTTCCTGAACCCATATGTCAGGCCAGTCAGGAAAGTCGTCGGTCCAGATTTTGTTCTTATAGACGATAATTTCCAACCTCATTTGGTCGACGATTTTCTCGAAGAGCAAGATATTGGCCGAATGGAATGTCTACCCAGATCCCCGGACCTCAATCCCATTGAGTATGTATGATATGTTCTAGGGCAGGGATGGCGAACCTATAACACGCGTGTCACTGGATGGCACACGATTTCGGTGGCACATTTATATGAAAACATTAAGTAAAAAATAAGTTTTTTGAAAATTTTTCAACAGCATGTCTGTAGTGTGTTCTTGCAAATAACAAAATTCTGACAAGAAAATTAATCTAGCCAAGAAGTGTCCTCCAAAAGGATAATAAATCACTCACCTTATTAATCGGCTTATGAATTAATTCCCAAAAGACAAGCATCACGCGCACACAATTATATTATTTTTCTTTTTACCATTCCGCTCCTACGGACTATCAGCCCGAGGCGGCCACACCTGCTTCGGCTAAAGTCCCCTCTCTCTCCTGCTTTCCCCTTACCTTTGCAGGAGAGAGAGAAAACCAATCTGACAGGAAGACGAGTATGAGATGGCAAGCTCTTGTGAGAACTGAAAGTAACCTTGAACAATGAATGGAGAGATTTCAACCTTATAACTTTGCAACACTGTGACGCCAGTCGAGAGCTGCAGTTTGTCAATGAAGGTTGATTTGTTTGTAGCTGCTGCTTATTTATCCTGTGTATTGGAATTGTTTCTTTGCTGGTGTTCTTGTATCCGGACCATGCAAACATGTTTTCCGTGCCGAAAAAACAAACTTAATAAAGATAGTGGTCGATTATTTCAAGAACAGTGGGCATCAGAGTTCGGAGCGATTGAAAAAAACAATAAAGCGTTCTGTTGCATGTGTACGGAAACAGTAGTGTCCCGCAAATTCAATGTAAAGCGTCTTTTTGAGAGGAATCATAAAAATTTGTGTTCCATGTCAAATGAAGAAAGGAGTACATTTCACAAAAAGTGGAACAATATGAATCAAATTGTTTCGCATCTTCTTTCACGCCAAGGAATAATATGACTGCGACTAGTTTTCATCTACCTTGCTGCATAGAACAGCATGGGAAACCACTTTGTGATGGTGATTTTTTGCAGGCAGCTTACTTAGCCACGTCTGACACATTATTGAAAGATTTTCCCAACATGCAAAAACTTATGAATAGAATTGAGGAAATGTCAGCCAGAAGGAACACCGTCAAAGATAGAATAACAAGAATGAGTGAAGATGTTTCGGACCAAATTAAATCTGACTTGGACAACGCCGATATGTTTTTAATATGTCTTGATGGAAGCACTGATGTGACGTCACAAGCAAGGTTAGATATTTTTGTTAGATTTCTGTGTGGAAATGTAACGAGGGAGGAATTAATTAAATTGCTGAGTTTGCCAACTACGATCACAGGGGAAGATGTGTGTGAAGTGAAGCAGGAATTTTTAGCAAAAATGGGGATTGGCGTAAATAAAATAGTGTCTGTGACTACAAGACAACAGGTGATGAACCGAACATAAATGCCTTGGCTAGAAGCATTCAACAACAAGTTTCACACTAATGCGATTATGTAAGTATGATTTTTCAATTATCTTTTTACAAATTAAATTAGGTTCAAACTGAGATTGTCTTAGTCTTAAAACTCACTCACTTAGCTGTTCTGTTAATGTCATTTTTATTGTACACGCAAAAAAAGTTTCATAACGAAATCTATTCTTAAACAAAATAACTGCCGCTGTTTTAGAAATTTCGCGACACTCTTGCTTTCCTAGCTCGCAGCGCAAAACGTATTGAACACAAAAATATGAAATTCACGTCGTTTGTAGAGAATTGTTTGGAGAACATGCTGAAATAAATCGTTTTTTGATTCTTGCGATACTTTAAGAGTTATTGTATTTCAAAGTTAAGGTAAGCAAAAAAAGTGCTATCAGGTCGCGTTCCGGACACACTAACAGCAACAGAACCACGAAACTTTGTAGGCACGTAGTGCCATGACCAAATTTTTGCACCTCGTCACCCTTTTTTTAAATTTAGATTTAGATTACGAGAAATAAAAATTTTAAGTTTCACAAAATTCTCTATTTTTTAAAGATGCAAAGGAAAGAAACTAACGGCTTGTTTGTCTTCACGATAACCACAGAAAAACGTTCTGGTCCCGTGACCTGCTGCCATGGTGACGCAGAGAATTTGTTATGCATATGTTTTGTTGGTAAAACTATCTCAGTTGTTTAGCAGAACGGTTTACGGAAATGCTTTTTGGACCGCTTTTGTTTTCCTTAGTGGTAAATTTAGTAAGTGCTATAAGTTTAAACGACAAAAGTCTTCCCTTCCAAAAAAATGACAGTAAAAAAACTCGGAAACTTCGGAATGGCGGCGGAGCAAAGTCCTTCAATAAAAATAGAAGGCAATTGAAAAAAGTTCCGCAAAAATCCAACAGAGAACTCACCAGGAGCGAAACAAAAACTGAAAACAAGCCGCCATCTTGGAATCGATACAGTGCAAAAAGTATGGAACAATTGGGAGAACATTTTCATTTCGTTGCGATATACTTGAAGATCGGGCTGCAGGGTCCGAGCGTTACTCTGGAAACGAGCGTAGCTAGCCTAGAAGCGCAGCCCCTAGTGTTAATTAAAAAACAACGCAAACAAGAAGTGGCACATTAGACACTTGAAAGCAATAAAGCAAAATTTTAAGTGGCACACTAGTCGGAAAAGGTTCGCGATCCCTGTTCTAGGGAGACGCATTGGAGCTCGCCAGCCCACTTCAAGCACTCAGAACAGCTCTTCTTGACAGTCGTCATTAATCCTTCAAGACTTCATTGATACCCTCATAAACATTAAGAGAAGTCGTTACTTAAGCTGCATGGCTGTCAGAAGTAATAATTATCCATATTAAAATGCCACATCTTACGCAAAAGACTTTAAATATTGTTCCAGACTATGTAAGTTACAAAATAATGATCACATGCTAACTGTATGTGATAATTTTCTTCCGCTTGAGTTACACCAATAATGTAATGATAAACCTGTTTATCAAATTTCATTGAATTTCCTCATAATACTTCGAGTTACGTACGAATTCATAAATTATCTTTTAATTTTGAGCACCAGTGTAGATGAACAGAGGTGCTGAAAGATTGACCGCAGCAGTCTGGAGCTTTCGTTCCAAATGAGATTCTTTTTCCTTTTATAATTATTTTCACAGAAGGGAAGGAGTCGGACAGGCTCTTAAATATTTAAAACAAAGCTTGTCAATGTTACGGACTTCCCATGCTTACACAAACGAACTAAAGCATGCATTATTACAGTCTTCTGAACCGTGTCTGTTTCGCTGGACCGAGCCTTAGATACCTTCGATCTACCGATAAATTGCATGCTTCAGTAAACAGTAATGCATCTATGAGCTGCGAATGTTGTGCCTTGAATGATTTTTGTTGTTTTGAACTTACTGTGTACTAATTGAACGAGTATTTCTGTTTATTACGAATGCTGCCTAACCAGCTACGTCTTGTGTATTTTTAGACCAGTCATTTAATCATACACTAAAATATTTGATCTTATAAGGAAATAAAATGCCATATATATTTTTTGTTTACGATACAGTACACTGCCAATATTATTTCATGTCTATGCATCTCTTCACTATTTTAAATGCTATAGGGTATACCCAAGAGACAACAAAACGGAAAGAAAAATCGCGTGCTTTTAGTAGCGCAAAGCTATCAACAATGGCCAACACACGACGATAATAACTTTGTTATACAGGGTAATTCAAAATGATTGCTCAGACTTCAAATGACTATTTTATGTGTTTCTAAATATACAGCGATTAAATGTACATAGGATAAAGAAAAAAACTGTCCATATTTTGTTTCATACCTTATAAATGTTCTATGTGACTTCCGTTGGTCACGCGAACTACGTCGCGGCAACAATCAAATCATTCCATTTTTGTATTCGGAACAAAGATTTAAAAAAAAAAAAAAACTAGCTTCGGAGAAGGTAAGTAGAATTTAAAAATTCATGTATGAACATTGTACAAGTGAACATGATTTTAATTGTATATGCAGTACTTTTATAATTGTGACAATGAAATGTGAAAAATTAGCATATTTAACTTTCTTTTCAGAATGCGAAATCAAAACTGGAGAGAGTGTAATAATAATGGACATCTTGGAGAGCAGAGGAAATCGTGCGTACAATTTTCAGATTTCATTTTCAAACAATTTAAAATTATCTTCCTATCGAACTGTCAAATATGATGCGAAAGTTAAATATTTGTTTCCGAGTCTCAGTATACACTGTACTATCAACAGTATTCGGACACTACTGAACAGTGGCGTATCCAGAAATTAATTGGGGGGGGGGCGCTGCATGTCGTCATCGCAATGTCAAAACCACGAATGCGAAATTTTGTAGTTTGAATTATCGCTATCTAAAAATTAAATTTCATCAAAGAATCACTTCTGCAATTACATCAAACTGTTCAAGCATTTCATTCAAACTCTTCACGAGCATGATGGAGCCCAAACGGATCCACTGGATGTTTAAGGATAACTCAACATATACATCATACAACACATACATAGCTCACTTACATTTCTTATTACAGGGGCGGGGGTAAGTCATTGTGGACACCCTGTACATAGTATTTACATCAAGTTGCATCTGTATTATGCATCAGTGAATAAAATTTTATATAATGTAAAGTCAGTTCAGAAGGTAGGTAAGCTGTCAATGCAAGATAATCAATGAGCCATGAATATTCATTTGTAAAGTAAAAGACGAACTTTATATACAATTAAAATCAATAGCTACAATAAGTTAAAATGACACATGCAAGATCTTTCCGGCTTGCCTCAAAAGCCCATCATCAAGCAAAATACAGATAGTATTGCGCCGACATACCACTAAATACAAGAGGGACGAACTCCCAGGATGCATCAGTTGTTACCTAATATGTGCAGTTCGTAAGTCATAATATACATACACTGATGTGAAAAATTAAGGACGAAGAGGAGAAATTAGCATAACAGCGGAACGAGCAGGCAGAACGGACCGAAAGACCACTCGGGAAATAGACGAGGGTCCGGTACGGTAGGGCATGCGCATATATGCAGCATGACGTAGGGGGTGGGAGTGTCGGAAGGGTATAAAGCACACGGGAGGTGTACGCTCAGCAATTCTAGGGCCGCAGGTGGCAGAGTGGGCAACGTTCGTGACTGCCACGGGAAGGGCCTCAGGTTCGATCCCAGCAGGTACGAACGCTCGATCCACTAAATACCCGCCGTGCGTCGGATGGGCACGTTAATCCGTCGGACCCAGGTACTGGCCCCCGGTAATAAATAAGGGCGTCTTCCTCCCCTTTCTACTTCGCTTCCGTGTCACTTTCCTATCGGGCGCTCTAGCCCAAATCTCCTAGTTTCCTATTTCTAAGGGTTGTTTAAGACCTGGGTCAGACACTCCCTTCCTAAAATCCTCTACACATGATTATGATTATTATGCTCAGCAATTCGGTGAAAGCTATTCCACGGTGTACATCAGTTACAACGACGTCGAGTTGCTGCCACCGTGTGATATGGCCAACAGGCAATCCAGTAGACGACATCTGGATGACTTTATCCGAGGTCACGTCATTGGGAAGAAGGTCGAAGTGTGACCAACGAGTTCGGGATCACTCACAGATCGTTTCACGAGCTTGGAGAGCATTTTAAACGACAGGAACAGCTGTCCGAGGGATTAGCAGTGGTCGTCCACGAGCAACCACGGCGGCGGACGACCGGTATATTGTCCTACAGGCGAGAAGAGACAGACGGCAGACAGCGGGAGAAATCGCAAGGCACAGACAACTGGACGTCCGTTATCGCGTTTTACCATGGCCAGGTGGCTGCACAAAGGTGGTCTATTTGCACGACGACCAGTACGGTGTGTGTCATTAACGCCTGCTCATCGGAAAAGGCGGTTTCTCTGGTGCCAGGAACACAAGAACTGGACATATCAGCAATGGGGTCGAGTTCTCTTTACGGATGAGAGCAGATTTAGTCTGACGAGCGATTCTGGACGTATACACATCTGGAGAGAGCAGGGAACACGCAATCACACCTCCATCATCATCGAAAGGGACCGGTTTCGAGGTGGCGGAGTTCTCGTTTGGGGAGATATCATGCTTGGTAGCCGTACTGACCTCCACATCTTCCAAGGAGGTTCAGTCACTGGTGTCCGCTATTGTACCGAGGTTCTCCTGCCTCACGTGCGTCTGTTTAGAGGTGCTGTGGGTCCTGAGTTACTCTTTTTTTTTTTTTTTTTTTTTTTGATTGGAGGTTTAACGACCACCGTGAGCAACTCAATGGGCTATAAGCAGTCGCCCGTCCCTAATTTAGGGTCACTGGTTCCAGGGAAGGGAGAGAGCCAGTGCCGTAAGACAAATACAACATCCATGCCTCACCGGGATTCGAACCCGGACCCCTTTCGGACGAATGATCATAGGCCAACGCCTTAGACCACTGCGCCACCGGGGCGGCGAGAGTTCCTCTTCATGGACGACAACGCTACACCTCATCGTACAGCGGCTGTCACAGAGCTGTTGGAGAGTGAAGATATTCAACGCATGGATTGGCCCGCACGGTCCCCGGACCTAAATCCAATCGAACACGTGTGGGACCTTCTCGGGAGACGCTTGGCAGCACGTCACCAGCCGCGATTCCGCAGCTGCGATTGGCGCTACAAGAGAAATGGGCCGCGATGCTTCAACAGCTCCTTGGCAACCTCGTCCTCAGCATGGACAGACGTTGTAAATCCTGCAACGCAGTCAGGGGTGATCATATCCCCTACTAAAGACTGGATTTTTCTTGGCAGCCGCCTGTCACATGGACGTTTCTGTATTCTGTCCAGTTGTGCTCGAAGCTACCTTTTCAATAAAGTGCCTTTGTATCCTTTGGATTCCTTGTTTGGACGGTTTTGCTCACTTGTCCGATATTCTTACATCTTGGGGATCTTATGGTATGATTTGAGTCGATGTGGAGCACTTCTGCACGACGTTACATTCGAAAAACCGTCTTGTCCTTAATTTTTGCACGCCAGTGTATATGCACAGTACACTATTCGTTAGCGGCTACGGATTCGCTTTATCAGCGTTATATACATTTTTGACATAAGAACTCCATAGCTGTGGTAGTACAGGGTGCGGCAGCGTTTATAGGGTAATTTGCCGCATGTCGTACAATGACGTCATGCATCAATGCGCGCCCGATGACGCGGCGTTCTTAATGTCAATGAGCTTCCATTTTGTTTTTTGTTCGACATGGCGAGCTGGATGGCTGAGTATCGTGCTTTCGCTGTTGAAACGTATTTCAAGAATAACGATTTTATAGTTGCCACACAACGTCTATTCAGGCGACATTTCAAAGTGGGACGTCATGGGAATGTGCCAGATGGTCGCACCATTACAATGTGGGTAAGTTAGTTTAGATTAACAGCATCGGCTTGTAATCGTAAACCAGGAGGTAGCAAAAGGACTGTGCGGACACTGGAAATGATTGAAAATGTTCTTGTGCAATCTTACGTAGCCCTAAAAGATCTGCTCCGCGACACTACAGCTCTGCACATTTCCGATCTTTCATCCCTTATGAGCTCCGAATTGTGCAAGAAATTTAGCCTCAAGATTTGGTTGCACGCCAACAGTTTTGCACAACCATGTGTGATCTCCGTGAAAATCCACAGATGTTACAAATCTTGATTATGTCAGATGAAGCACATTTCGAGTTATGTGGTTCGGTGAATAAACAAAATGTGGGTTATTGGAGTGATTCAAAACCGGGCCAACTGCACATCAAGCCCTTGCACATCGCCCGTGTCACTGTCTAGTGTGGAGTTGCTTCCTTTGGAATTATCGGGCTGTATTTTTTTCGAAGACGATGAAGGTATCGCTGTAACTGTCACCTTTGAACGTTATCTACGGATGGTGCAAGGCATCTTGCTGCCTCAATTAGGGATGCTGAACGTGAATATGGACCATTTATGGTTCCAACACGACGGAGGGACCGCGCACACGGCCCGCATATGCATGGATATTTTACGAGAGATCTTTCCACTGAGATTAATTTCTCGTTATGGTGACATCCCTTGGCCACCCCGGTCCCCCGATCTAACATATGCTGATTTTTTCTTATGAGGGTACCTCAAGCAAGAAGTCTTCCAAACACGTTGTGCCACCATTTTGGAATTGAAGGGCCGTATCAGAGCTGCCGTCACTAATATCCCTGTCGATATGTTACAACGAGTAATGGACTCCATCCAACGCCGCTTAGAAGAATGTGTGGGGCAGCCATTTGACAGGGTCATATTCAAACATTGGCTGATCAATGGCGTTCTTTTAACTATTATTTGACATAGAGAGTAATAAGTAAAAAGCATTTGTTCGCTTACGGTGCGATTTTATTAGTAAGCTATCAACGCTGCCGTACCCTATATATATATATGGAGAATCGTCATTACAGCAAATGGTCGACAAACTGCAAATGTACAAACTTTCGGTAAATAAAACAGTAAATGTACAAGAAGCAGAAGCAAGTATCTTAGTATCTTCCCAAATTGGTGTGTGTCGGCCCCCAGCCACCAGTTTGGCGATTTTTTTTTTTTTGATTGGAGGTTTAACGACCACCGTGAGCAACTCAATGGGCTATAAGCAGTCGCCCGTCCCTAATTTAGGGTCACTGGTTCCAGGGAAGGGAGAGAGCCAGTGCCGTAAGACAAACACAACATCCATGCCTCACCGGGATTCGAACCCGGACCCCGTTCGGACGAATGATCAGAGGCCATCGCTTAGACCACTGCGCCACCGGGGCGGCGCTCAGAGTCCTGATCTTAATTCAAAAGAACACCTCTGGGTTGAACGGAAGTGACGGATATGAAATCAACCACAACGACTGTCTTCGCTCTCTACTCTGGCAGCAGCTTCGCAGGACGAATGGCGAGCCATTCCTGTAGAGACCTACTGGAAATTGGTTGATAATATGCCTCGCGTATTGCCGCTGTTTTACAAGCAAGAAATGGACTGATTAACTACTTATTGCGATAATACAGCCATTTGTCCTAAAACATTGTGGAGTCCGAATACTTTTGATAATATAGTATATTTTACATATGATGTGATAGTTACTCGAATTCTACAATTTTCAAAGGAATTCCCAAATTTCTAGCTATTAGCGTACCACCTGCAGAGGCCTGCAAGCTTTTCTCAGCGAAACTTTTGCCACACATATCTGTCATTCAAATCCTGATTAATTTCGATCATACACTGGAAGACTGCAAATAGTGAGCCAGCGCTCGTTTCGTACTAGCAAAAAAATGTGTCTACTTCACAGCTACTATTGGCTCATCGTCTAATTTTCGCCAAACTACGTTTTTTTGTTGTTGTTTTTTTCTTTCTTGCTGTCAATGTATTGGGTCCTAATGAAAGTCTAGAAAACATTAAACTCAATGTTACCTCTCTCAGAGACGATATCAAGAGCCCTTTCTCAAAAATCGTTATTTTTGATGTTCTGTTTCGCTAAAATCATGGGCGCAACCACAGGGGATGCTCGAGTCCCACATGGGAGCACTATTTTGCACCCATCTTTGTTCCTAGCATTTAACATAATTCCGAGTGGAGAAACCCAAAATTTAACCAAATCTAAAAAGGAAGAATGACCACGGCCTGTATTTGTAACTAGTTTACAGTTTGTTGTCTTCCAAACAGGCTTTTCTGTTTGCTGTCTTTCAAACAGGCTCAGTTTTCTTGTCTTTTAACCAGGCCTATGCTTAGCAGGCTTCCCTGTAAATTCGCCTCCGGCTGCTACGGTTTACATCAGCAGATGAACAATGTGTTTCGGGACTTTATTCTTTTACAATCAACATATGTGCACCAATGCGTGGATGGTTTCCTGTGAAGTCGGCCCCGGACGCACTTAGTCCCTGGTTTCCCTTCCCTGACAAGGTTTACCAGATGAGTGTCGATGGGGTGGTACTGGGTGATAGTAAAAATACAAGACGATTACAATCTGCTGCCATCTGGTGGCCGGCTCCTACGGGTATTTGTCCCATGGTTGATGAATACGTATGATATGTGCACCACAGGTCAACAGCTTATGACAACTTTGGACGTTTTGGTTATTTTGCTCAGATGCCCAACTCAGTAATCACACTGGAAACACACGCAAGAGCAGTATAAGGTTGGTATAAATTCCTCTTTCCTTTGACTATCATGTAGCTTTCAAAAAACGCTTTCTCTTTGTCTTCATTTTTTTTTCATATGCCGCGCATCCTAGTAAACAATAAAAAAGTAAAACCTCAAATGAAATATTACACCATACTTTCACTATAAAAATATTGTATTGTAAGCGTCGTCCGTTATTTTTGAGATAAATATATACAGTATATATATTTTTTTATTGGAGGTTACCGTGAGCAACTCAATGGGCTATAAGCAGTCGCCCGTCCCTAATTTAGGGTCACTGGTTCTAGGGAAGGGAGACAGCCAGTGCCGTAAGACAAAACACAACATCCATGCCTCACCGGGATTCGAACCCGGACCCCTTTCGGACAAATGATCAGAGGCCATCGCTTAGACCCCTGCGCCACCGGGGCGGCTACAGTATAATCGAGAGTACATACATGTAGTAAGGGGGTAAATATGATGTTATATGGTTTAATACATCTAAATGAAATACAAAATATTTCAAGATCTTTAAGATTTATTTTTCGCTTTCAGTAAACTAATAATTAAGCTCTGACCTTCAGGATTTAAATCGCCCCCTATCCGCCAGCTAGCTAGCCCACCTCCCTCCCCAGAAGCACACTGGCTGGAATGTAACTGTTCTTAAATTATTGTATCTGTTTGAAATCAGCAAGAACAGTAAATTTTTACCCTCCCAATATATTTTTCTTCCGACCCCCTCCCCGTTTTTAAAGCTCATCTAATCTAATAATGACGTTACTAAATTTGTTCTTTCCGTCCCGAACAGCGACATTAAAAACATCACAACAATCCAAATTGTTTTCACAACGCTTCTGATATGATAGAATGAAACTGGAGGTTCTCGCGAACTGCACATGCGGCTTTGTAAATGAATCATAGTCGCATGCAAACACGCATATGCTAGCAAGGGCAGGTGGGGTCGGGAGCCATAAGCGTACCCGTCTGCCGTGGAACCCCTACGGAGAAAGACTAAATTTAGAACAAAACTTATTTTTATTTCATAGAATACATAACAGTCTCATCAGAAGTTACATGTAACGCAATGATTATATCGATATGGCTTGTGAAATACTTTTGGGGGAGGGAGAGTACAATCACAATGAGAAACTTAATGGGCTATAAGCAGACGCCCGTCTCAAATTTCGGGCTACTGGTTCCAGGGAGGGTAAGGCGAGATAAATGCACCATCTATGCCTCACTCAGGATTGAAACCCTGTTTAGAAGCCAGCGCTTCATACCACTCAGTCACCGGGGCGGTAGGCATTTAATTAGGCCCTAAAACAAACTGCAATCCAGAGGCCATACGTTCGGCGCTTTACATGATTTCCCTTGCCAACGCATGGGCTGGATACATAAAGAACAGGGTTCGCAACGTTTTTATTGTATGCAATGTTATACACGTATTATATGTCATCCATCTTTTTCTAGACAACCATACACATTTGTTATTTCTATAAATTTGCTATGGGCCAATTCCAGGACACTAGCCGGTCTCAATCACTGGTGTTGCCGCCTGGAATTCGTAGCTTTCCGGCTAGTCAACCCAGCTGGGCCCGGGCTCGAGCATTACATGAACCAGGGCCGCCGTTAATTTTGTGCGACCCGAGGAGGTTAGAATAATATTTTTTTTTTTTTGGATTGAAGGTTTAACGACCACCGTGAGCAACTCAAAGGGCTATAAGCAGTCGCCCATCCCTAATTTAAAGTCACTGGTTCCAGGGAAGGGAGAGAGCCAGTGCCGTAAGACAAACAACCATGCCTCACCGGGATTCGAACCCGTACCCCTTTCGGACGAATGATCAGAGGCCATCGCTTAGACCACTTCTTCACCTGGGCGGCGAATAATACTTCTGGAGATGCCCTGGTCTCAACCGTGAAGCCGCAAGGTGTGGGAATTTGCCATTGTTTACATGATACCTATGTAATTTCATCTGTTTGAATTTTGGAATTGCGTAATTTTTGGTTGCAGAAACTGTGTTAATATCAAACCGGAATGAATTATACTTCTCACACGAGTGAAGCTTACAATTTTAACGTTATGTTTTGTTTAGAATTCGCACCAATGTTCGTGTATTTCAATTTAAAAAAAATGGGAAAAAGACTCAAAATAATTAAGAATTTTATAAATTTAGCATTTTCTCACACATTGAAAACAAGTTACGATGCGAAATTGGAAATGTTTGCGAAGAAAGAAGGCGATTCGGCCAACACAATGAATTGCAATAGCATTGAAAACCATCAGCTTCCCCACACTTTGGCGGCCGTCGCTCGCGGTTATAGGCTTCACGCAAAGTGGTACTGCTTCATTAACATGGGCATCTCCAGATATCTTATTCTAACCTCCTTTGTGCGACCGCACAGGGCCTCACGCTGGTGCATAAATAAAATAAAATAAAACAAAAGAAAGAAAAAAATACCAGTAACACTAAGCACACACACACACACAAAAAAAAATCCGACAGTTCAAAACATATGAATTACCATCCCAGTTCTCCGCGAGTCCGCATACACAAACATCACAGTGATGTCATAAATACGCTCAGGACTTCTTATATTACTGTTAAAAAGTCCTGTGACACTAGATGGGAAAGCCGTGTAGAAAGTGTTAAACCCATTAGATACGAAGCAAAAGAAGTAAGGGGCGCACTTCTTGAAGTTGCGGACGACACAGTAAATGAACTTCATTTACTGTGTCCGAACTTCAGAGTTATGAATTCTTACTGTACATGAACTTCAGAGTTATGAATTCTTATTGGGTATTGTTATATGGTATGATATACTCTTTTCTGTAAACAGTGTGAGCAAACCACTTCAATCAGAGAGCATGCAGCTTGACATGGCAGAAAATATGCTTCAGGGGGTTATTAAATTTTTGAACCAATTTCAAAATGGCTTCAATTCAGTAATTCTGGCTGCTCGTGAAATTTGTGAACAGTTAGGTGTTGAACCAAAATTCTCTGAGCATAGAGTGGCTTAAAAAAAAAAAAGACCGATTACGAAGTAGACGACGAGCCCTTAAGAAATACAAAATCTTCAGAGGAAGTCTTCAAAATAGAGTATTTTTATCCTACTATAGACACTGCTTTACAGTCTATGAAATCTCGTTTTGAACAATATATTATGAGTTCAATGACAAGTTTGGATTTTTGTATTCTCTACCAAAATTGAAACAAATGAATGACGAAGATCTAATGAAATATTGCAAAAACCTGGATTTGTTCCTTCGTTCAGGAAATTACCGCGATATATGCGGAGAGGAGCTATTCACAGAATTGAAAATAGTCAGAGAACTAGTTCCGGACGACGTCAATACTGCCATCCAAGTATTGCAATTTTTAAACGGAATGCAAAATCCCTTCCCTAACGTAGCTATCGCGTACAGAATCATGTTAACTGTGTCGATAACAGTCGCGAGTGCGGAAAGAAGTTCTCTCGCTTGAAATTAATCAAATCTTATCTGAGGGCAAGCATGTCTCAAGGCATCAAAACTAAATTACGATGATATTATTGAAGATTTTGCTGGACAAAAGGCGAGAAAGGTCACGTTTACCTGTCCTTTGCGGGACAGGTAAACGTGAAGTTTTCCTTTTACGTACATACCAGTGTATTCATGAAATACGATGACTGTTTCTCTAACTTTTAAAGGACATTTTTTTAAATGTGTTACAATTCACTAGGAAATTGATGTACCTATTTAAAACATTTTTCTTTTTGTTCCGCATAGGTTTCATTTATAAAATGCACAGCTATAGTAAAACAGATTTAAAAAATTCATACTGCATAGTGCATAATATTACTCAAGGTTAGTAGACTCCAAGGTTATGCTTATCCGACACTTCCGCTGAACACTGTCTCAGGGGTCGCCTTCGTGACGTCACAGTCCCGGAGATCTGCCATCACCCCCTAGTAGCTTAGCAGGCCCGCGCACCGAACGCCGGAAGCTGCGTGACGTAGGGGAGAGAAGGCTGATGTCCGTGGTGGGTGGTCGAGCATGCATGAGCTTGCTCACTCTGTGTAAGCGTGACTACGGATGTGCGTGGTTGTTGTCAAATTGTCAACTAAATTTATTTTCATAGAGGAATGTTAAAAGTATTCAAATTCCTTACTAATGGGGAGGTTCTCAGGAAACGGATTACAGCAATAAAGCGTGAAAATTTTCAACTCTAAGGTACGTGGAAACCTTTTGTTAACCTTATTTTAAACTACTCGTAAAATAAAAATTTTGAACTAGAAAATTTAAATTTGGCTAATTTTATAATCTAATGCATCTCACAACGGGAAGTCAAAGCACTGAAAAGATTTTTGAAAAATGAAATTTACGTTTGTAATGGAAAGAATAGATTACTTGTGTTGTTATAGTAACCCATAACATATTTTTGCCAATGTATCAAATAAGTTCAAAGTAAAATATGTATATTTAGGAAGGGGTTTTAAACTGTATTATGGACACAGAATAATAAGGGTTGCATGTTTTTGATCCCAAGAGTAATATGTTGATACATTCATACTTAGTTATTTAAGTGTTTAGGCAGCGCCAGATTAACTTTTTTGGGGTCCCTATTTCTGGGCACAAATGCTTGTAAAATACCTATATCCTATACGAAATATATGTATGTCATGTACACATCTAACATGCCTATGTCCTTTATATAAATGCTAAGGCCTTGTTGCCATGTGAAATACATCTTTTGTGTTTGCAGACATGGAGAGTTGCATTGAATTATCATTTTTAATATTTATTACGAAAGGAACACAAACACTGAATCAAGTATAGACAGCAAAAATTAGATATGACTGCACAAAAACAGAAGTTCACACATAGTTCAGGAGTAAGTTTGCCTTTAAAATGTCCGTTTAAAGATTTTGAAGCATTTTTCTACAAACCAACACATTGAAGAACTCTCGTGTGAGCAGTGTGTATGCTCTATCTGTGGTAGGATGGGAATTTATCAGAACCATTCAATTTCTTAAAAATTAGGTGAAATATATCAGTACTACCTGGGCAAGAAATTTACTTGCCCATGTAGTAAAAGCTGTATGCGCAGGAAAATGTATCTTTTAAGATAACAAACCAGAACCCTATTTTTTTTTAAGTTAAAAATATGAACTGTTTTAACATGTTTGCACTTCCATTTTAAGGGTCTGTATTACAAATGTTCAATGCACAAACGTGTGTATATCAATTTTTAAGATGCTGATGCTAAAATTGGTATGAAATGGTATGATGATGAAACTGGTGTTTCGGAAATTTGGTGATTATTCCCTGTTCCTTTTGTTAAAGTTTTCTCCCTTTGTCACTAAACATGAGAGGCCAGTTACATCAGAGGCATGCATACTGTTGTTGATTATAAACAAAATTTGGAGCAAAACTAGGTTTCCGATTTCTGTGCGTAGAGCTTAACATAATTAAAGATGTGATATTACTCTTTCCTTGGTACTTCGTAACAATAATACAACTTCCATTAATTAACAATGACATGAAACACGACATGTGATGACTCTTTTTCTTGTGTAGTAGGAAATTTTATTACAAACTTTTTTATTTTAAAATTTAGTTACCATGCACAGGCAATTAGATGTTTTATTTACCTGCCCAGACGAATGATTTACATGCTCTGGGCATCTCTGGCATGGTATTTTTAAGCCTTGGATAGTTATTTTTAAGAGAAAAAAAGTATGTGGATCGACGTGAATCCACATATTGTGGAAACTATGTTCTAAACAAACAAGATTTTTAAAATACAAGTAGAAATATATACTCGCTTTTTTTTTTAAAACGTTTGCTTAAAATGAGAGATCAACTTTTTATTCATTTATCTAGACTTATCTGTTTCCAGACTTCCTGCACTGTGTCTTCACAAGCTACAGCAATAATAACTGGAACTAATATATCTCATATTATCCGATAACTACTGGAAAGTGTGCTTCCAAACGTGAGGGTGGGTGTCAATTTTTGTATGGGGAGAAACTTCTTCAATCCTTCATAGAATTTATTTTGAAACCAAAATCATAAAAAAAGGAAAAAACAATCTTTTTCAATAGCTTTAGCAATGACAAAACATTTGTGCAAAATTTTATACCATTGCTTTTTATAGTTTCTGAGAAAATGGTACATCAAGTTAGTCAGTTTATAATGAAACATGTACATCTTTTAAAATACATCCTATAGTACCAAAACAATCGCTTAGATTTATTCAGTACAATAACTGCATGTGCATTTGTCACGTTCTCAAAAAATATAATTATCTGAAAAAATACTTTAAGAAATTATTGGAACAAATTTCAGATTTTCTTAGAAACGTGTCTTTGAAATTCTTCAAGGAACAGCTAACGGACACTTAATCAAATTGTGCTTGTGATACACAAAGAACTACACAACCATAATTATATGTACATTGGCAGTTTTCCTGAATACTTCTTGAAAATCAAATTTCAGGAAATTTCTGCCAATAAGTTAATTGTATTTTTCCAGATAAAAAGAAATGCTTATATTGTGGATTCAAATAGTTTTGCTTAATGCTACTAATATACTTAATACAGATGTGTTGAACTTTGACAAGGTAACTTTTTTGAAATAGTGCTCCGGAAGACAAAAATTATAAACTTTATATTTGCTTATCAAAATGAAGTTGTCCAAACACGTAACTAGATGGTACTAAAATTAGGAAAACTTGTTATGTCATTATTGTACGTTTAATAATGTAGCAATTGCATAATTTTCTTGAAATCCTAATTTATTTGATGCAATCAGTGGATCAAGCAGCAATTCACTATGTATGTTAAAACGTGTTTTATTGAGCCTTTGGTAATAATTAAAAAACACAGAAAAAAATTCAGTTTTTCTTGACCTTTTTTTCATATATTAGTGATCACGGATTGCATATAAAATACATTTTCACTAAAGGAATTATTTCATTACTAAAATTTTCATAGTCATAAGTTTGCAATGAATGAAAAATCTGATTCCTTAAATATGTCAATCGACATCTTTTGAAACGACGGCGATACTTTGTAATGGACCCTCAAACTAATCTTTCAAGTACAAGAACGATTTGTTCACAAGTACAGGAATCGTTCGGCTAACTATAAAGACACTATAACTTCAAGTGAAACTACGACAACAGTTTATAATTTCGATTATAGGAATGGTTTATCACTTCCAGTGAAATGACAGGGATGCTTTCATTAAGTTGACGAATCTGTGTTGCTTACCCTTTCAAGTCTAAATTATTGCTACGCTAAATTTTACGCTGTAATTTCTTTTTCTTCTGTATTTTAAAAGATTATTAAACAAACTTGTTAACTCTGCAGTTATTTGAAAACTAATTGTTAACTCTGCAGTTATTTGAAAACTAACACACAATTTCTTATTTAAATGCAGTGAAACTCTAAAAGAACGCACGACCTGGTTAGTTGGTGTACGTAAAGACGCGTTCGTTCGCACATCGCCGTAATGCCCCTCTCCGCGACTACGGACTACTCTAGTGACGTCCCAAATCGGTGCGCGGGCCTGTTAAGCTATTAGGGGGTGATGGATGTGTCTAAAATGACAGTTCAGTGAACCCTGCTGTGTATGGGGCTCCAATACAAACAGATGGTCACTGCACCTATGCTAACGAAGGTGCATCGGCAGAAGAGGCTTACATTTGCATGGCAGTATCGGAATTGGACCTCCACTGATTGGCAAAGGATTGTCTTCTTGATGTCACATTTTCTGCTTCATTGAACAAATGGACTTTGGCCAACGTTATGGTCTGGGGAATGTTTTTGTGGCATTCCCTGGGTCCACTCATACCTGTGGAAGGCACTATAGACCGAATTAGTTATAAATCCATCTTTGCAGACCATGTACACCCATACATGCTGATTGTCTTCCCTGGGGCGGATGGGATCTTCCAGCACAACAATGCGACGTGCCACACAGATAGAAATGTCCGAGAGTGGTTGGAACAGCAAGATGAAGACTTCAAAGTACTTTCCTGACCCCCTGATTCCCCAGACTTAAACCCAATTGAGCATCTGTGGAACCACCTCAATCGTGTTGTTTGCTCTATGGATCCTCCACCACACACCCTCTAGCAGCTGTCAGATGCACTGCAGTCAGTATGGCTCCACATACCTGTGAACACCTTCCAGCACCTTATTGAGTCACTCCCAGCCTGTCTAGCTGCTGTATGCACTGCACACGGCGGTTACTCTGGTTATTAGTTGATCACAATAATGTGACTCGACTATGTATAAATCCTAGTTGTGCTGAAACTTGAAAACTAGAGGAGCAGCAAACTGTACAATTTCCTGAAAGTATATAGTCAACTTAAATAATGCACCATAACTATAAATCTTTGTGTAATTCATAACTATTACAGCTAGATAGTCATTGTGAGAACTCAATCTAGTTCAACTGCAAGCATTCGATTCTTCCGGGTTTTTTTGTTTTTTTTGCGGGTTTAATGACCACCATGAGCAACTGAATGGGCTATAACCAGTCACCCATCCCTAAATTAGGGCCACTGGTTCCAGCAAAGAGACAGGGCCAGTGTCTTAAGATAAACACAACATCCATTCCTCACCGGGATTTGAACCCGGACCCATCTGGGATGAATGGTCAGAAGCCAGCGCTTAGACCACTGCACCACCGGGGCTGCTTCAATGGTATACTACAGCAGAAATTTGCCAAGAGTAACTTCTCTACAAATTTCAGAAAATTGCACTCTTTCTGTAGCATCAACTTTTCCTCAACACACAGAAATAAAACCAAAACAATGAAAAGTAAATTTATATAGGTACAGTGTATTAAAACTGTTTTATGTGTATTTGGAAGGAATTTATGGATAAAACTAATTGCACATTTCAGCATTCTTTTAAAAAAACATATTCATGCCAAATTCAATAATATTTGTGCACATAGAATTTGTCACAAGCACTGGCTTTATGCATTGTATGCATGCCACAGCTTAAAAGAAATGTTGGTCATGATGCATTAAGAGTAGGAAAATGGACTAAGCTCAGTAAGTTTATTATGCCCCTAAAATTTGAAATTCAAGAAAAATATATATGTATTTATTTTGACTAAAGAGATGAACCTGAAGGATCACACAATGAACTGCATGCAGTGATGTAGTTCTAAATAAAAAAAGTGCCTTAGCGGTGAACGGACTAGGAAAAAAATACCCTCAAAATCTGATTTCTTATTATTTTTTAATTTTCATGACTAATTACCAATATCAATTTATATTAAATAACTGCTTAAAACTGTAATCTGAGCAATTTTAAATAACAGGAAGAATGTAATGTGAGACATATGCTAAGATTATAAAATTTTTGTTCAAATACAGCTCTATAAGATTTTAAACATGCAGTGGGTATATTTGTGAACTAACAGAGTAACATCAATTCAATATGACTAAAGCGCCATTTTTACTAAGATTATGTGGTGCATGTGGAAGATTTTCGCATTGCCCGTAAGGAGTCAGAGTGAGCTCAGGGGATTACTTTTATTGGAGTCTATACCAATGGTGAGTTGTTTAATACAAATTTCTATCACTACCATTTTCTCTGAGCACTGCAATCTTAACCTTGTGAAGTAGCCATCTCCTACAAATTTATTTTGACCGTCTAGACAAAGGAGTTCACATTCTCTTTGTGATAAAACCTTATTATTTGTGAGACACCCTATTGCGTTATCCAACTATGCAGATCAATCTATACAATATTTTTTGTTTGTCTGTTTCTGTGTTTAACAAGTACCCTGGGTAACTCGTATGACTATAAGCAGTCGCCTGCCCCTAATTTTGGGTTACTTGTTCCACGGAAGAGACAGATCCAGCACCTTTGTGGCCATGCATACCACCCATGACTCATCCGGGGTTGGGACTCAGTCTTAGCTCGGAAGAATGGTCAGAAGCATGTGCCTCAGACCACTCTACTACCGGGGCAGCCATTTCTGTAGTATGAACATTCTGTTAAGGTATGAGTATGTTTGCATACAGAACACAGTTTTACCTATTTTTGTATACATGATCATTTTAAAAAGTTCCTTTCCCCACATTTTATTACCAGGTAAGCACGAAAAGTGCCTTAGCGCCACTAAGGCACACTAAGCCTCTTCTACATCACTGACTGCATGTACATGTGTCAAAGAAAAAAATCCTTACTAGCTGAACTAAATCATAAGGTTTGTTGATCTGAACATTCACGACTGAAGCTCAAATGGCAAATGCTTCCCGTTTAAAAACTGAAAGGTTCCATGGCTTCTGAGGTCTGCAAAGCAATATCAAACATTTCCTTCAACTCAGTACAATTATCTTATATACAGCGCTGGAAAAAACTAAGGCCACTGGAAGAATGCATAACATTGCATCACATTATTAATGAATAGCAGACAAATGAGTTGAGAAAGCAAAATATAAAACAAGAAATCAATTTAAAGTAGTTTAATGCTGAATTGTAACATTGCATAACATTGTATAACTATTTACATAATTTCCTCATAATACATCATGGAAAAGAAAAGTTAATAATGAAGAAAAAAGCCCCATTTCTTAATGGTTTGGTTCATTCGTGTAGTCAAAGAACCCATAAATCTCATTAAAATATTTTTGGGAATGTTTTGCCAGGCTCATTTGAAGGCTGTAATTAGCTCCTCTTTATTCTGATACTGCTGACCATTTTTACATGCTTTGACAGCCAAAATGCTCCACAAATTTTCCATGGGGTTTAAATCAGGACTTCTGGCTGGCCTCAAACTATGATTTTGTGGAAGAAGACACATGAATCAAAGCATTATCCTGTTAGATTTAGTCTTCAGATGTGATAAGCTGTGCCTCAAGCAACAAATGTTCAGCCAATATACTTTTTTTTTTTTTTTTTAATTGGAGGTTTAACGACCACCGTGAGCAACTCAATGGGCTATAAGCAGTCGCCCGTCCAAAATTTAGGGTCACTGGTTCCAGGGAAGGGAGAGAGAGCCAGTGCCGTAAGACAAACACAACATCCATGCCTCACCGGGATTCGAACCCGGACCCCGTTCGGACGAATGATCAGAGGCCATCGCTTAGACCACTGCGCCACTGGGGCGGCCCAATATACTCTGATAGGTTTCAGAATTTGTTCTTTGGCAGCAAAAGCAAGTGGTGTAGTTCCTTTGGCTGCAAAACCATTCCCCACCATCACAGAACCACCACTGAATTGTCGCTTCAAAAAGAAAGCTTTGTCATGACTGAGGTCATGCTAGTAATACTGATAACTGTCTAAATTAAACTTTTTTTCATTGGAAAACACATCCTCCCACTTAATACCAAGAATCAGATGTTTTTTGGCAAATGCAACTCAACACTCTTTATGCGTTTTGTGAGAGGTGGCTGTGCTTTTATTTTTGAATACTGACTATTCAGATTTCTTAAGCAACATATTATTTCACAGTTCAGCTGGAACAAGGTAATTGTAAATCCCTTCTAATTTGGGATGACAACTGGCTTTCATGACAAGCCAGGTAGAAAATGGCTCACTCTCTTTTGACGAGAGGCAAGAGATGATAGCATACCTGTGTGCATGCTTTCGTTTGCCATAATTTCCGGGATCTTTCAGAAAAGTATTTACGGCAGAGTTGGATCTATTCATTTGTCACGCAATTTCACATGCTTTGAAAGCAAGAATTTTGCCTTGTTCAGTCTTTTATAACCGTTTCGCTTTTGGCATTGTAAAGTGTACATACATTGCACAACCAACTACATACAATGATTAACAACACATACTAGGATCCTAACGCAATAAAATATGACAATTTAGCCTGTGAGGTCAGGAAAAACGACTGGCCTCATATGTTTCCAAGCTGTATAACATCTGCAAAATTATAAAATGCTGTGTTTAAAATACTTTCAAATGTTTTAAAACAAATACTAGTGAGAAATATTCCTTTTGGCCTAACATCAACATCATGTCATTCACATAATGTGCTGTACTCTGTTCTAAAATTTGTGATTTTTTGATTGGCCTTTTAAAGTTTTTTAGCACTGTATTGTACAGGGTGACCCATTCACATGAGATTAAAGCCAGATGTGTATATCTCATTCATGATAAGACCAGATACACAAAGGGCATGTAAAATGCTTTTAAACTGTTGTTCTAACATTTTACTGAATAAAAAAAGCATTTATATGTAATCAATTCATATTATATTTAAGAGAATTCCTATTACCTAGCAAATTCTTTTGATTAGGGTGGAAAGGTTTGTATCTAAAGGAAATGATTTTTACACCAAAGTAATTTTAGGTATGCAACTAATCCTCAAATTAGTTTATTCAAAATATATAAATGACAAATATGAAATGCTACTAAAACCTACTCTAAAGTATCAATGTAAAATATGAAGGGAGACAAATAGCAGAAGCATAAAAAAACTGCAATATAAAAAATAGCCAAAATGTACACATGAAAATAAAATATGCATTATCTTACACCCAAGTATTTAAGAAAGCGACTATCAGAAATCTCAACTGCAGATCAAAATAAGTAGCGAGATTATATGATAAGAATTAGTTATGCCTTACAGTACAAAAAAAGAAGAAAAAAACACTGCACATAGCGAGCAACACAACTGCAAAAAATCCTGTTACTCTATAATATGATCAACATAATCCCTACTGAAGAATAACCAATGATTATAGAAAAAAAGCCAAGAGAAAGCATAAAAGCAAAATGTGAAAATATTTACCTAAAACATTAATAGCAGTGTATGGGTCAGCAGGCAATGAACCAGTGAGACCTTCAAAGGGGTTAAGAATATTTAAAAAGAAAATGTGAGAAGCATGAAAAGGCATATGCACACAATAAAAATGGAAAAAAAAATCTACAGTGGCCATGGACTTGGCAGAATTTTAACTTACCACTAAGAGTAAAGCTGAATATTAACCAACTGTTCAGTGCATACAGGAATTTGGAGTTAAGCTTAAATAATTATTTATTTTATATGATTCACCTTGTTTATGATTATCACATTCTTGTATACATAATATGTATACAAGAATGTGATAGTTATAAACAAGTTGAATGAAATTTATTCTACTGTGGTAAAATTAAATGGACTGAACATTAAACTACCACTCTAATAACAGTTCAGTATTAAAACTGTCCAGTGGTACATGAAATGGAAAACAGGTGGGTGTTAATTTTCTATTTGATAGCACATTAAAAAAGGGGGAAACACAAAATAATATTCTGTGTGATAAAGGAAAGGGGTGAAGATAAACACAAAATATTCATGAATAAAATATGTATGGTAACCTAACTCTGACATGTTAACTGCCTAAACAATAACACATTTCATTCCAATATTTAAAAATATTCTGTAATATTTTTAAAGGACTGAATAATAATGTGCAACACAACACAAAACAAATTAAGGTAAAAAAGAAATGGTAAATAATTCAAATTAAATAAATGAACGAAGGTCCAAAAACAATTACCTCGTCATTACCACACTAATAGGCCACAAGCCAAATCGTCTTTTCCCACGTTCTCCTACCGGTTACCACCACTAATTTGCATTCAGAATGCTGGGTCAATATCGCTACTTAGTGACCGTTTTAAGCAACGGTCAAGCTGGATCGCGGGCAAGTTGAGCTAGCAGATCGCTTGTAGTTAAGGTTTGGGCTGGCTAGACATGAAGACAGTTACAGCACCACCCTCCCCCTTTTTACACTGTTCCCCATTCACCGGCCATTGAAATTTGAAAGAGTTAAAGCGGCCTTTAAGCACAGAAGCTCATCGGACGATCCCTCGAATGAACGGGCTTAGCCTTACATGGTGGACCATGTTTATGACATAGAAAGTTGATATTCCCTTTCTTTTTATGTACGAATATAAGTTCACTAATTCCACCAACAAATTAAAAAATATCCAAGTGGATTACTCCCTTGCAGATCACCAATCACTTTTTTTATTTCTTCGGGGAAGGTAAGTTAACGACCATCAGGAGCAACTCTGAGGGCTATGAGCAGTCGTCCGCCCATAATTTGAGGCTGCTGATTCAACGGAAAGGAGACAGCGCCGTAATACAAACAATTCTCCTATGCCTCATCCTGGACTCCAGCCCAGGCTCGTCTCGAACGAATGGTCAGCTGCCAGCGCCTCAGACTACTCGGCCGCCAACCACTTCAAGCATCGGCCATGAAACATCTCTATTATGGGTGACGAATCATCGAAAAGTAACGACGAAAATTAATAATTCATGACCATGAAAGGTGATATTCGCTACCTCTCTATGTACGAAGTCGACAAAGATCAAGTTACACTGAGAAAATATTCAAGTTTAAGCAGATTTCTCCCTCGCAGATTGCAATTTTTTTTTTTTTTTTTTTACAAACATCGATGAGGAAATTTCGATGGTTAAACTGCCAGCGTGTGATCTCGATTATTGGCGCCAAAACATCGATGTTTGGAAGCTGGATATTTTTTGTCCAATCAAAACAGAGGTTTTTTGAGAACTGCATGTTTTTGTTTTATGAGAAATGTTCGTGTATGTTGACATCTAAGAACATTGAGTCATCCTTGGTCAAAGATTGATTCGAAATATGTGTAACAAGACATATTTATCCTCGGAAGTAAATGGTGTAAGTGATTTAGGCAGTCAAAGACCTCGGAAGTGTATTTACAAATAAAAGTTCGTTAGTTCAATTAGTTGTCGATGTGCTTATCTGTAGTGTGCATGACCTGTTGTGGAAAGCCAAGCTGTGTCCCCAAGGGGTAATAGGACGATCAGCGGAACACACTTAAGAACCTATCTTCTCAAATGACACGTGAAGGTAAACCGCATTTTTGAAAGATAGAAATTGGAAAAACAAACGTTCATTAATTGTCTGCTGGATTTTTTATTATTCCATCGGCTAGCCTTCGGATTGATTGTTAGCCCAACAAGTAGTTCCATACACTTCGTGCGCATTTTTGTTTGTATTAGAACGCTAATAAGTAGAATTCTGTAAAGAATAATATTTGTTTTGTAGAAATGAAATGTTGAATAAAAAATAATATAGTAACGAAAGTCGGAAACGCAATAAATTCCGCGCTGACGTGGTGCCATCTATCGGCGGATCTGTAATCACTTGCGCAGCGTGGGACATGGTTGGAAGAATGACTCAGAAGGCTGGCCATTCCATTCTATAGTTGTATGTGTTTTTTTTTGTTGTTGTTTTGTTTTTCAGCCCCCATTTATTGTCCTAATAACTTTTTGTTGTTTGACCTTTTTGCAGCTTGTGATTTCACATTTTAACTTGCACAGTTTCGTTTTTTTTTTATAATTATACAAATGTCTCCATGTTTTAGGAGTAGAGCAATTTTGGTATCACATACTTTAATTATTTGTTGAATTTTTTTTAGATTACGTTGTTATGTATTCAAGCCAGTAAGCAGGGTTTTTTGTTTGTTTAAGTTTAACAACCAGCACTCAATAGGGACAGTTTTAGGACAACTGGTTCCAGGGAAGGGAGAGAGCCAGTGCCATAAGAATGCAACATCTACTGGACCCACTTGGACGAAGAGCCATGAGTCAGCACTTAAACGCCTTCGGCAACGCAACTCCTATAAAATTTTAAATGTTGAATTGCATGTGTGGGGAAAACAAAATATATCTGTTGCTTGTACAGCCTTATTTCTTTTTATATCTGAGAACAAGGAGTGGTTTTTACCTAATAGCAGTACTGGCTGATTTTTGCTGCTACTCCCTTTGGCTACAGGCTTTGTTGCATGTGTTTTCCCTTTCACTCCTTTTTTTTTTTTTTTTTTTTTTGTTGAAGAAATGTAACACAGTTTTTATTTACCTGATGCAGTGCTGTATTTCCCATTAAACAAAGGAACCAGCTGCTTGGAGCAAAATTTCACTCCAAATATTTCACAAAGCACTTTTTTTTTTTTTTTTGCATGAACTGCTGAGGACATAGAGAAATTACTTGTTTATTTTTCTTTGTGTCTGGAATCACTCGAAGTAGAAAAAACATCAGGGATGCTAGGACTACAACAGATGCTTGGAGAAAAAACTGAAATGCATATTAGTTCTAAGTAAATCGGCCAGAAATAACATCTGGGCTGAGATGTAGTGAAGTGTTTAGCAATATTACTATGAAAGTAAATTTTAATCACCTTGCATTTAAGTTAATACTTATAGATCGCATTGAGTTCAGACAGTATCATATATATATTAACTATTAGTATCATGCTCCCAGAACAGTGAATTTATCCCTCATTTGATGGCTTTTCTTTCTTTTTAGATGGAAAGATATTTTTTCTTTTATTTGGAGGCTCCCTTCAGCATCATGAGGTCCTATGACTTGGGTTTGTGGGGTTCTTTTTAAATCTGTCCCTGTTTTAACTATTTGGTTATGGTAATTTATGAGGCAGGAAAGCATGATAAGTAGTTGAAGAACATTAATATTAGTAAAACAAGGGAAATCTTACACCAGCTGTGTGAGATTACTTTCACTAGGAAAGAGGTAGTTCTAGAACTACCTCTTTCCTAGTGATATTATCTGTTGCATCATTTCTAACATCTGGGCTGAGATGTAGTGAAGTATTTAGCAATATTACTATGAAAGTAAATTTTAATCACCCTGCATTTAAGTTAATACTTATTGATCGCATTGAGTTCAGACAGTATCATGCTCCCAGAACAGTGAATTTATCCCTCATTTGATGGCTTTTCTTTCTTTTTAGATGGAAAGATATTTTTCTTTTATTTGGAGGCTCCCTTCAGCATCATGGGGCCCTATGACTTGGGTTCGTGGGGTTCTTTTTAAATCTGTCCCTGTTTTAACTATTTGGTTATGGTAATTTATGAGGCAGGAAAGCATGATAAGTAGTTGAAGAACATTAATATTAGTAAAACAAGGGAAATCTTACACCAGCTGTGTGCGATTACTTTCACTAGGAAAGAGGTAGTTCTAGAACTAAGCTGTCATGTAAGCATACCTTCTTCTATGGCACTGAGAGCTAAATGTGAAGTGTTTCTCCCAAGGTAGTTAGTACCAGGGCCGAATTAGGGGGCGAGGGGCTAATGGGGCTATAGCCTTATGGCCCGCCATTACCAAGGGCCCATGAAGCATGCAGCTACACCACAAATAATACACAGCTTGTATATTTATGTATAGAGAAAAGTAAAATAGTTTTAGTTTTGTCTCGTGTGATTTCCACCCAAACACGAACAGTGGCTAAAAGACTAACAGATTTCAAGGCAGTGACTTACTAAAAGTAAGCGTTCCATGTCGCTGTTTATAGCGGGATCAGCAAGACAGTTTCAGCTTTTTCACTACCCTCTCCACACACACACCTCCCTGTTTGCACTTGGAACCGTTAATGGGTGAAATCTGCTGTAACTTCCCATTGCATAACAAAAAGGATGCACTAAGAAAAGTATACAATGCTAAATTATTAAAAATCCCGAGACAAAATCTAGGAATCTTAAGCTTTTAAGTCATGTTCTTGTTATAAAATTAGAAAGTACAGTGACCTTTTTATGAAAACTCTGCAGGTAATTTATTAGTAAAGAATTATTATCACAAGAATATTGCTACAGTTTTGTGTTTTAACAGACTTCAATAATGATTCTCCATCATAAGTTCTTTGGAGCCCACTAAGGCCTTAATCTGGCCATGGTTAGTACAAAAATATTGGGGAGGGAGGCAGGTTCAGTAGTGTTACTTGATCAGTAATGCAGATATCAGATCTAAGTTGGCTATTTCTGTAATAGATAATAAAAACATACTTGGGTGCTTTAGCCATTGTGTCATACTGGAGATGAAAGATTACTGCAAAAGGCTACATTCTAAAGTACCTGCTTACTGACCAATGGCAGGATATTAAATTGAGGGTGAGAAATGGGCTGTTAGTGATAGAGGTAATAATTGTCCAGGGTAAGAGATCTTGTAATGGACTAAAACCGATAGGAAAATTTTGTAGGTAGTCAGCATTAGTTTTTTAAAAACAATTTCCTATTTGTTTCACACTTCACTAACCTAAATATTGGTTCAGGTAAGTATGTGGGATGTGATAATGAATGAATAACTTATTCTTGGGTACAGGAGTGCTGGAATAGGGTAAAGTTTTGTTCCAGTGATATGAGCCTACAAGATGAGGAGGGCTGAGGATGACATTCGGTCATTGATTACAACTTTCTAAAGGCAAATTTGGAGGCAAATCCTTGTGTCACAGAGAACTCGCCAAACAGTATAATGTGTCGGTGTCAACCATTTCCAAACATCACCAAATTGGTAAAGTCAAGAAGCTCAATACATGTGTTCCACACAAACTGACGGAGCATCAGAAACAACAACGGTTTTAGATGTGCAGTGGCCTGCTTCACTACAGAAAGGAGCCCCTACTTGATCACATTCTAACCTGTGGTGAAAAATGGATGCTATATGACAACTATGGCTGAACCATGATGAACCACCAAAAATAGTATCTTAAACCAAGGTTCACAGTGTCATACTCTACAGATTTTTGTATGCTCGTAAAAGCATTACCTCAGTCACATACTGTGAAGAAATTGACCGAATGCACCAGAAGTTGTGTTCCAAATAACCATCTTTGGTGAGCAGGAAGGGTCCCCTCCTTCACGATAACACAAGACCACAGGTGTTACAAATGATGAAACAGAAACTACATGAATTGAGGTTTGAAACCCTCCCACATCCAGCCTACTCACCTGACTTGGCACCTACTGATTTCCACCTCTTCATGACAACCGTAAGCAATCTGGGCCATCCTAAACCAAGGTTGACTCCAAAGAATGCCAGTATTCTAAATCAAGATTGATGCCAAAGAATGTTTTGTTGACAGTGTGGTGGACTGTTCACAGTGTCATACTCTACAGATTTTTGAATGCTGGTAAAAACATTACCTCAGTTGCATACTGTAAAGAAATTGACTGAATGCATCAGAAGTTGTGTTCCAAATAGCCATCTTTGGTGAACAGGAAGGGTCCTCTCCTTCATGATAACATGAGACCACAAGTGTTAGAAATGATGAAACAGAAACTGCAGAAATTGAGGTTTGAAACGGTCTCGCATCCAGCCTACTCGCCTGACTTGGCACCTACTGATTTCCACCTCTTCATGTATTTTAGTAAACACCTCAAGGACAGGACCTTCAGAAACTGAGAAGAGGCCAAAATTACATTCCCTTTCTTGCATCCAGGGAGCCAAATTTCTTCCGGACTGGCATTGAAGCACTAGTCACTCACTTACAGAGGTGTAGCTGCTGAAGGTGCCTATTTTGAATCAAATAAGGTTTATATATATATATATATATATATATATATTTATAGTGTGGAAGAAATATTCTCATAATATGTGGAAGATATGTCACGATATTTTACACAGTAGTCAGACAACTTTGAATTGACTGTATTTTTACTGTTTCACGTAATATCAATCACTCCGAAAACTCAAAAACTTCATTGCCCTGAAGCGAGAATCGAACCCGCATCTCCCGATTACCGTTCGAGCATGCTATAGCCAACTATACTAACATGCTCGAACGGTAATCGGGAGATGCGGGTTTGATTCTCGCTTCAGGGCAATGAAGTTTGTTTTTGAGTTTTCGGAGTGATTGATATTACGTGAAACAGTAAAAATACAGTCAATTCAGAAATGTCTGTTTGTTGTGTTAATCATCATGAAAAAAAAGGTTGTGTGCTATCAGGTATGCCTCTTTCATTTTTACCCTCCAAATCGGCTATTATTTTCTGAACAACTTGGTATGTATGAAAAATATTTCTTCCTTAATTTCCAATTAAAATTCTCCATTCATGACCTACAAATGCTATGGCATTCCTGTTTGGCTGCATGGGAAAAACTACTTGACAGTGTTCCTAGTTTATGCCAGGTAAAGTCAAACTTTATGTTGTAGAAAATATGAGTGGAAAGAGTCAGATAACATAAAATGTCTAATGTCTGTTACTTGGGAACCGCATCTCATAAAGAAGTTGGCTATTTCTGACAGGTTCGTACGTGCAACATGAATGCTCTGGCTCTAAGCAGAATAGTGTTTGATGACAGACAGGTAGGTTGACTTTAGAATTCTTCTTGCATGTACTACAGATCATGGGAAGAAGTTCCCCAGTTCTGAGCCATTTGAAACATGAACGTGCATCATTGTACAAAACAGCATTTGGTAGGTTGTCATGTATGTTAAAGTCATACATCTTGCAGCCTGTTGTATATCTGAAGAAAGCCCGACAAATGCTGTCCATTGGTAAATCATGCAACTCGTGGAAATATGAGGGTTGTTGGCCCCTCTTCAGAGGCGAGTCCTCTCGCAGTGATAAGGGGAAAGGAAAAAACACATTTGCCCATGTATTACCCAGAATTCAAATACAAGCCTGGTAATGTGAGACACCAGTAGCCTGTGTCTTGAATGTCTTTAATATGGCTCAAAACATTATTTTCATTTTGATGAAAATAGAAAAATTGAATTTTGTGAAAAAAAAATTGTTTTATTTATGCTGTTTTGAGCTTTTAGCCACGAATTTTACAACTTCTAAATCTTTCAGAAATCAACCAAACTACCATTCCACCAGAGCTACCCATTCAAGGTGACACATCGCGCATAGAACTAAAAGTTCAGACAGCAACAGCTGACTACTTTGCTTTGGAAGGAAAATCACTTCGCCTCAAGAAGCCTCTGGATAGAGATGTTAGTAGTAGATATTTTAATATTTCTTAGTGGGCATTTTTAAATATTTGTAATTGTGAACATTTGCTTTGCTGATTATGCTAATTGAATCTTACCCTTTATATGTCTTTAGTTTCCTACACATTTTGATAGAGATATTAGTAGTAGATATTTTAATCTTTCTTTGTGGGCATTTATTTTTAAATATTTGTAATTATAAACATTTGCTTTGCTGATTATGTTAATTGAATCTTACTACACATTTTTTACCACGTGCATGATAATTTGAGGATGCTGAATTATTCAGGATCCTCAAATATCGATTATTTTTGACAGAGAGTGAAAGTGTGTTGCAAAGTATGCCGGCCCTGATGTGCAAAGTTTGTATGAATTTTAAACTGAGTATAAATAAGAGAAAAACCAAAGTTATGGTTTTTGAGCGAAGAACTGTTAGCACTGAATGTAATATAAGTCTCAATGGCACAGTGATTGACCAAGTGAATGAGTTTGTGTATTTAGTAATCATGTTTGACAGAGAGAGCAAATTAAATGGTGAAGTTAATAGTCGAGTGAATGCTACATTGAAAGCTGTGTTAGGTTTTCACAGAAATGATGGGTTCTCAAGAGAATTCTGCATGGCTGTGTATGAAAGTGTAATTGTTCCTACTCTGATGTATGACAGTGAAACCTACTACAGAAGAAACATTGGAGTTGTTTGTGTGCTGGAGAAATGTGTTACTTACGGGGCAGGGGGCAAGACATGTTCTGATTATGTGAGCAGTGGCGGATTTCCAATTACGCACACTAGGCGCTCGCCTAGGGCCCTAGAGCTTGAGGGGCCCGGAAAACATATAATTAGATTGCCAGTATTGTTTTGGTTTTCACAGACCGAAACAAAACAAACAAACAAAAAAAAAATGCAGACCTTAATTTTCCGATGAAAATAGTAAGAAAAAATGCTTTCAAGAAACTTTTCACATTCTCGCTTTCCTGCACTGACTGATGGAACTCTTACTGTCCACCTTTCTTAGTACATGGCATTCGTGTACGCCCAAACTCCTCCACGAAAAGTCATCAACACTTTTCAAGTAAAGCACTGTACATAAATTGTATTTTACATGTATTTTCTAAGGTGGAGAGCTTTTCCAGTTGTCAGTGTCTTCAAGTACTTTATTTCTGCTTGATACCATTCTCGTTTCCTACTAATTTGTTAAAAATGTAAAAAATAAAATAATTTTCCAAAGCTGAAGCAATGGAAAGAGCACGTTTTATAATTGAAATGCATTCTAATTTTATGAAATTTTATGACAATTTGCACGTGATGTATAAAATTTCACTTTCAGCGACCTTAGCATTAAATTCGCAAAGAAACTTGCAACAGGAAAGGTGTTGAAGTAATCAGTTTTGCCGAACGTATCAAACTCAAAAAGAACTTTTGCTGTAATTGAAATAGTCTGTTTATAGTGCAAACTAAAATTTATGAAATTTCCACTTTGAGAACTCCTAGCAGGAAACTTATGAGCTAATATATTGACATTTAAAATGAGAAAATTTTAATGAATTTTTATGTCCGATCAGTCGCAAAAATAAGTTTTGAAAGATCTGTGAAACCAAATTTTTTGGCCTTCTACGTCTTTAGCAGGAAATTAACGAACTAATTGGAAAAATTTTAATATTTGAGAAGGAATAGTTAAGCCTAATCTGAGAGGCACAAAAATATTTTTTTTCCTTTAAGTTGAATAGTTTCTTTGCAACATAACTTTAATTTTTGAATTTTCGACTGGGCCTCTCATTAGTGGTATTTAAACTGTCAAACTTAATATCCTTAGATTTGCTATTAGTCCCAAAAATAATTTTTGAAATATCTCTGAAAACAAGAAGTTCGATGTGCACAGGCAGATAAGGGATTACACTAACACTGTTTCTCACAACACATTCTAATAAATAAAAAGATAGAATGGAATTTTAAAAATCGTAAAAACTTTTCCCTCAACTTTACTTTTTTTTTTTGCTAATCTAACGAATAAAAATTTCTGAAGCAATAAGAAGGAAAAAGAGAGACCCTGAATCTTTTAGCGCCTAGGGCCTCGAAAGATCTAAAGTCACCTCTGCGTGTGAGGATGAAGATGTGTTGCAGTTGTGTAATGTGAAGCAAAATGTTGTTAGTAAGGTGGAGACTAATATTCTTAGGTGGTTTGGCCATGTTGAAAGAATGAATGATGAGATGCTTACTAAAAGAATTTATTCAGCCCAAGTTGCAGGGAAAAAAGGTAGAGGAAGGTCACGGAAATCATGGGAGGACCAGATTCAGGAATGTCTACATGAGAAAAAGATAATGAGCATGAAGTACAAAAGGTCTTGTGTGCGGCGTGTGATGGATATCAATGAAGCTTGAGCTGTGTGCCGAGATCACTGTAATTGGAGACGCCTGATATAGGCGTCTCCAATTACATAGATATAGGCGTCTCCAATTATAGTGAGTTCTTTCTGTGCATATCATTAAGCTGTCCTCTGAATATCAGAGAACAGCTTAGTGATATGTAGGTGTGTGTTTATGAATTATTCACACATTAAACACCAAAACTATCAATTATGCTAAATGACTCAACTGTTCAATCAAAAGTTCACTTTGGTAAGGTGTGGGTGCTGATGATGAAAGAAAAATAAGAACAGCAATGTAAGTTTACTAAGATATGAATCTTATAAAGAATTTGCAGTGATACAAAAATTTAAATAATTTAACAGGAATTTACAACACATTTTTGTGTGACATCACAGTTGTGAATTTTGTGCTTTTAAAAGGATGCCCCTTGTCTTGTGAATAAACGATCAATTATGTAGTAATAAGACATGAATTAAATCTCACAATAGCCAGTACTGGAGATGATAGAAGTTCTTTATCTTTGAGATTGGATGCATTGTTTGGATTGTGGAACATCATTTAGGTTGCAATCTTGCATGTTGCAACACATCGTGAATCGATACACCCAAATCCAGAGTTGCAACTTCTCCAGCTAATGTGAACTAAGATTACATTACATTAGCACTGCTGCTATAGGATAACACAGTTGCAGTGACAGAATGTCACAGGTTAGTCACTTAGCTGACCTAGTGAGGGTTTTTTTTTTTTTGTGCTGTAAGCTCATCATCAAGATGTGTACTGTACAAATATGCTTGTATATGTTCTGCTATTACAGCATAATCATATGTTGCACTCTGAAAGGTTTGTGTTTTTTTCATCAAGTGCTTCTTGCTACTGAGGTTGTTGTGGGTATATTTAGTAAGTTTCAGCTTTGCAACCTAATCATAATTACAATTAAAATAAAGCAAGCATGCCACCAAAAAAATGGAATGCTTTCCATGTCATATTCTTTCTAGGCAGGTATTGCAACAGTAGTAGCTTTGGTGACATCTATAGAAATGCAAAACAAGTTCCGTGTACATAACTGACATCTAAGTGAATTCAGACATTTATGATATGGAGCCCTGTGGCCTAATATTTTGTTCTTCGCTAATCTATACATGGTACACTAACTTCATAGCACTGTATGTTAAAGCTGTTGGACCAGCCAGAGTTGTACCTTGCAGTCTGCAGTTTTTAAGCATTATAAAGCATATGATCACACAGTTCATTTGCTAGACATTATTTACAATAAATTTTATATCAGTGTGTAGTACTTGATTCTTTTAGTCATTGCAAACTATTGTGTACAGAAGTTAGATGAGCAAGTGCAAGAATGATAATGTACATAGGAGAAAGTTAGGAATCAACTGGATGAAACAAAACCAGATTGCAGGATTCCTCTCCTACTTGCATACATTCAAAATTACAGGGACGCTAAATGCATAGGAGCAGCCTAACTGTTATTACTTCTGCAACATGATTAGTCCTGCATCTATATGGGGTCACTGTTGAAGATGCTCCATTGCCCTTTTCTGTCTTGTATCAACACACTTTTTAACTTTCTTATATCATTGTTCACTTATTCTAGTTCACTGTCCAGGTAACTCTGCATCCCACACATCCACATTCCTTCTCAAAATGTACTTTATCAGCACTGTTTTTATACTTCTTGGGCCTTTGAAACCACCGTCACTTTAACTTTTGCCCCTTTTTCTCTTATTTCTAATCCTATCCTGTCTGGTGACACCACACCTCTGCATCTGTATTTTTGCAACATTTCATTTTATCCTCCAAACATCTTGTCACTGGTAGAGTCTCAGTGAAGCATAGCATTGGTGGTGTAACTGTAGCCTTAAAACCCAATTTTTCAGCCTCATAGGCATCATGCTGCTTTTCTCCAAGTATTCTATCCTGCTTTAACTCTCTGTCACTTCTCTCTTCAGATCTGTCTTCTTTAAACATCAACTCTATGTATTCGAATATTCTTTACTCTTTTGGTCATTTGATCACTCCTTCCTAGAATATTAGCATCCTCGATTTGATTTTCTCCATTGCTGCACATGTATTGTGTTTTAGTTCTACTTATATTGAACCACATGCCTTCTAATGCTTTTCTCCAGCTTTTCTTCTGCTTCCTTTTTTTACTCGTGGCACTTAACACCATGTCATTTACAAGCATGATCCATGGTGTTACTGACCTCACTCATATTGTTGCCTGAGAATTTTAGTTGGTTCAGTCCAGTGAAGATGTGTTACCGTCTCTCAGGATTGATTATGGTGGCATAGTGGTCTAAGTGCTGATCATTCATCCGGAATGGGTCCGGGTGTGGCATGGATGTTGTGTTTGTCTTATGGCACTGAGTCTCTCCCTTCCCTGGAGTCAGTTGCCCTAAATTAGGGACAGGTAACTGCTTATAGCTCATCAAGCTTCTCACAATGGTTGTTACCCCCCCCCCCAACAGTAATAAAAAAACGATGGCTATGTAGAAAACAGTAAAATGTATGGCATCTATATGCTGGCATTGGTACATATATGCCTATCATGTATTTGTGTAGAATTAATTATTCAGGGGAATTGCTTCCTGTTGATTTCTATAGTCTATGTGAATTGAAGGTGCATTATGCTGTTTTCTCATACTCTTGGAGACAAAGAACTGCTAAAGTAAAAAGTATATGATGTTCATACAGGTTCCATTGCACTTACACAGCAGGTTCGTGATTCTGTCTTTCTAGCAAAGAGCAGCATACAGATCTTGTTTAGGAAGTGGTACACAACAGGATCTGTGGATAATGCAAAACAGAGTAGAGTCCCATCTGTTTGCACACCTGCTCTAATTACTGATATTCACCAAAGGATTAAAAGAAATCCAAGAAAATCAACATAAAAATTAGTGCAGCAAGCAAGTTTGAGTCAGACAACTTCAGTAATTACAGCATTACAAGATACTGACAGAATGCATGAACTGCATTCTCTCAGTATCCAAGAATTAAAGGAGAGAAGGCAAAATATGTGAAGTATTCTCTAAGTAGTCTGTTGCTCCTCAATGTAACTGTAGGCTGGATGTTAGACCCCATGCTACACTTTTTGAGCAACAAAGCCTAGTTCCATCTGTCAGATCATGAAAATTCTCAGAACATTAGGTGGTGGTCAACAGAAAAAATTGGTGTCTGGTGTGCTGTGTCAGCAGTGCAGATCATGTGCCCCATATTCTTCAACTATGTGAATACTAATGCTTATGTGTATCTGGACATGCTCAAGAAATTTTATGCACAAATAAGCACTCCTGGTGCAAATACTGCTATGAAGTTTTTCCTTCTGTATAGACTTAAAGTTAAGTTTTTGGAACAACATAATTTTAATCCTATACAGAAGGAACGTACATATCTTTAGGGAATTGTGGAAAATTAAACAGTGCAATAAACAAGCATACATCCAAAATAAATGTAGTCACTACAGCTCAAAATAAGTTAGCAAAAATAGCTAACAGAAGTAGTCGACAGCTATTACACAGGGGAAGAAAATATAACATTTATGTCAAATCACACTAGATTGCAATAAAAAGTGTATAGGAGACAAACAACAAGTGAATTAAAGAGAACACAACTGCTGTTGAGAAAAGAGATCAGAATAGTGCAATAGTCAACCCTATAAAAATATGCAAAATGCTAACCACTTTGGGGCAATATATAAGCTTTGGATTGTGAACCTAAAAACAGCAGGAGACGACATATTAAAGAGAGCTACTACAATAATATATTAGGGATAAAGCATCTATTAATGAACCTACAAAAAATTTATAAGTCTTATTTTTAAAGAATTTAGTTAATAACATTAACTAGCATTCAGTAAGCACCATAGCCTATAATTTTCATTTAGTATGGACAATATCTGTAGATGGAATATGGCAACATAATTCAAA
Organism: Macrothele yani; assembly: GCA_039090855.1. Taxonomy (NCBI): domain Eukaryota; kingdom Metazoa; phylum Arthropoda; class Arachnida; order Araneae; family Macrothelidae; genus Macrothele; species Macrothele yani. The sequence continues at coordinate 17,988,075 of CM077012.1, forward strand.
TTGCATTGTGTCAATAAAACTTTTGAAATGAATTCAAAGCATTGAGAATAGGCCTTGTCTGTCAACAAAAGTCCAGAAACATATACACAGAGAAAAAAGAAAACAAAAATCTTTCAACTGGATATAATTACAATTTTTGAGTAAAGCCAAAATAAGTGTTTTTCTAATTGGTGAAGATTTTTATATTGATAAAAATAAATTTAGATCATGAATATTTAATTTTTTTTTCATAAATGCAGATAAAAACTGACTAAATAAAATTACACTATTGACTTTTCTTCCTTTCCTTTTGTAGGAAGAAAAATTAACACTTATAAGGCTACAGGTGTTTTGCAGGGATTTAAATTCACCTGTTCAGGTAAGCATCATATCGAGGCAATAAAATGTGAGCCGTGTAATTTCATATTTTTCATATAACTGTTCTATGTTTTGTGATCTATTTAATTTTTCTCTTTGTATTTAGAGGAACATACCAGTCGTCATTAGAGTTGGAGATATCAATGATAATCCACCATTGTTCAAATCAAATTCATATGTAGCCTCAGTATCAGAAGTAAGTAAAATTTAATGTCTTCTCAATGTAATTCAAAATTCATTCATCTCTGAGAGATTGAATATTGGACATGAAGTGCTAAATTCACTTTTGCCATCTTCTGACTCCTTGTACTGCTGGATTCAGATTTAGTAATAATACTGTACACAATTTTTTTCTGTTTTCATATTTTTTGTACTCTACTTACTGTAATGTGTGAATAATAAAAATGCCAATATCAATTTTTGGCATGATCACCAGCAAAGCTATCCATATTGCAGCGATTATTGGCAGTAGTACTTCAGGCTGAAGTTCTGCTGTGCAACCCAAAAAGAGATACATGGGCACATGCAAAATAAGCATCAGAGATGTTCATGGCCATGACATTGATTTCGCTTGGGGTGTGTGTAAGTGTATGTATTCGTATTCAAAACAAAGCTGAACTTTCTGAAATGAAAACCTATTTTGAAATGCGACTCCCAATACAGGCATATAGTATGTTCCATAGGTTTAGTTGCGCATTTTGCACTGAATTACTAAACAGAATCTAAGAAATAATACAAAATTGTGATCTTCAACAGTCAAAATTAATGTATGTGTAGTTTTTGCCTTGAGCAATCACAGTTTTCTCCTTGCATCTATTGGAAAAATTGAAGCTGGCACCTGAAAATTTTGGGGTTTTGTCTAAGATTCATATCACTGAGCTGTATTCTGAGATTCGGTGGTTAATTCCTCGAAGATATCTCAATTTGCCAAATAAAAGTTTAAAACTCATAGTGCTAGATTTTACTTACAGTTGATGTATCAAACTTCTCCATTTAGAGTGATCCTGCCATGCAATTCGAGCTATAATGACTTTTATCACATGTCTCACACATACTCATACTTCATACTCATTATCTTTTTCTCATTCAGACTTTCCTTATTCTGGTCCTCCTATAATTTCTTTTGCCTTCCTCTACCTTTCTTTTCTGCCACTTGGGCTGAGTAAAATACCCTTAGTTAGCATCTCATCACTCATTCTTTCAGCGTGTCCAAACCGCCTAAGAATATTTGTCTCCACCTTACTAAAAACATTTTGCTTCACATTCCACATCTGCAAGATATCTTCATTTCTCACTTGATCAGAATGTGTCTTGCTACACCTCCTCACATAAATGAGTGGTAGGCAATGCACGTAACTAACAAACAAATCAAGAAGAAGGTAATGTAGAACAGACTAAGTTACGTTTAAAATTTTTTCAGAAATTATACAGTTTATACGTAACTTAGCGTGTTCTACACTACCTTCTTCTTAATTTCTCCTCACATAAGTAACTCATCTCTCCAGCACACAAACAACTTGTATGTCTCTGTAATCTTGCATTTAGTACTAACAGTTCTTCACTCAAAAAACATTATAACTTTGTTTGTTTTTCAGTTATTTATACTCGGATTGAATTTTATACAAACTTCCTACATCCAGAGAAATTTTATACAAACTTCCTGCATTCGGAGAAGATTCATTCTTTTAGAAAATATCAGTTACATAAAACAAAATATCTGCTAAAAAATATCCGTTATATAAATGCAGTGTATCATTCAGTTGTAGGACTTTCATTTTATGTATTATACATATTATCAAGGTTTTCTTTTAATTTCTCATAAAATAGCATTTTTAGTTCTTCCTGTTTTCGAATTTACACTTCTTTATCTACTAATACTATTACTTTGCTTTTATTGAAAATATATCACCACTAAATGCTTCTTTTTGGAGCATTTTGGTATGCAACCCTTTATAGTTCTAAAGTTTTTTAGACAAGTGCTACATTCTGCTTGAAGTTAGTGATCTGCTTCTGGACTTTCACCTTTTCTAGAGAACTATGAAGGTTTTCTAACCAGTAGCCAACTTTTTAACGTTTAAAAAAATTTCAGAAAAATTAAAATCAAAACATTTGCTGAGAATGGGCTTTGTTCTTCACAACTCCCAATTTAATGAGATTACAACATGGTTGTGGCTAAGATTTTTTGATGAGGGAGATTATTATTATTATTATTGCTACTATTTTGGAAGGAGGCAACCATTTTTCTTTTCTGCAATTTTGTGTGAAATTTCTTATTTTTTACTGCCATTTTTTTTATCGAGGTTTCCTACTTTTTTTAATAACTGAACTTGACAAATCTGACTACCATGTTTTTTTTTTCTAATTTTTGGCAAAAAGCAATTTTATTTTATTTTTTTGTTATATCACCTTTTAACATATTTTTAAATATCTCAAACAAAACAGGATTGGATACACACATCCAAAATACTAGCCACAAAATTAATTAGAACTATAGTAGGGTGATAGCATATCAGCCACATGCAGTAAGGCAAAATTTGCAGGGAGATTGACAGGAGGGATGGTACTTAACGTCCACAAGGTTTGGGCATTACAACCTAAATGGCAACAGCTACTTCATTGACACAGCCCTAATAGTGAGCTAGTATATAGCTAAAAAATTTGAAGTCCAAAATAAAAAGATCTTCATAATACCCATAAATTAAACATTTAACTCTTAATTAATTTAAATAAAAAGATTGCCATAACTGCTATATTTCTTCAGAGAGACTTCGAAAAACCTGTGTACTAGTGATGTCATCATTGGTTTCTGTGTGTTTTTGTAGCAGTCATATCTAATTAGTGACATTTCATTCTGAACTTCATCTTAGGGAAAAGAAAAAAGTTTTGTTGGAGTCAGGTCAGTGGGAACACAGGACGCTGATTGAAAGCTACAACTCCTTTTCTCTGGCAAGAAATGTCCTCTTATTGACTATTGTGTGCTAGCGATGGACCATTTGCGATTAAGTCTTGCACAATGAATGACTCTTCACCATGAATGGTAAATGGTTTGCTCTCACCGATGTGAATGATAATTTAATCTGCCATACTGCAACACACACTGAATTTGCAGTGTGTTTAACTTTATCCCACCCATATGTGTTTGGAAATGACTCCCCAGTTAGAGAAGTAATGTTGAGAATTAATAAGTGTCAACCATTATGTGAGTTAGCAATCAACAGTCAGCTAGGAAATAACGTTGAAATTTAAGAGTGGGAATGATATGTGAATGCCATACCTGCAAAGTTTTATGGTTCAGCTGTAAAATTTATTAAAATTCTACTTGTTTTATGGTTATTTTCACAGACTACATATTTTACAGATTTCTGTTGCTTTTTTCTGGGTTTTTTTTTCTAGGTTAGTGCAATTTTGAAGAGAGTCCCCAAGGACTACAGCATCTGTATATTCTGATTCACCTGATCACATTTACTCCCACTTATATGTCCTCAACCCTCTCTGCTTGCAGCCAGCTGGAAAGACTTGGTAAAAATGTTGCTGCAGGATTAGGATTGGTGAAAATTGCTAAAAAAAGGAGAGGGAGAAAAGAAAAGTATCAATCTCACATAAAATTTAAAATTGCCTTTTTTAAAAGTGTTCTAACATGTTTTGACAAAAAATTTAAGGTCAAAACTTCAGTTAAGTTAAAGTGAAAAGTTACTGCAATATATTGCAATAATATCACAGATACAAATTAAATTTTTATCTGTGAATGTAGCCTAACGATATAAATGGGACAATTAAGTATTGATTGCATTTTGATCGCTGTAAACGTGAAATAGTGCGAAATAATTTAATAGCATATGAAATAGAGTGAAATAAACAAATCATTTGTGTAATATAATAAATTGGCTTTTAATTGGTATGTTCAATCAATACGTTTGATACATCAGTCAATCAAACATATTAATTAAACATTCACTAAAACTGTTTTACAAATTTCAGATCTTGAAAGTTGGCAGGTCTGGTGAATGACATTCATTTGAATGGTGTGCTTGAATAGTTTGTCACTAACTGGCTCATGGTAAATCATTCATTGTGAATGGTTGTAGAGCTTGCACTCTTTTGGGCAGTTTGCCGAAAGGAGATATGGCCTTAAAAGTGCAACACAGGGTCCTGCAACAAATTATTTACTCAGTGAGTACAGTGACGACTTGGAAATTGGATCCTTCATTTGAATGATCATTCGTGTGAATGACTCTTTTACATGAATCGTGAATGAATTCTTAAGAAGGAATGATTTATGCCATCACTACTGTGTGCAAGCATCCAGTCATCTGAGTTTTTCATCATCATCATAAAGCATGTGGCACAAACTTCAAGTAAATTTCTCTTTTATTCTAGTTTGTGGCAGTTATGTACCTTCTAGATTCCTTATTTTGATTTAGTTCACTTGCCATCACTCTTAAGTGTCTGTCAGCATTGTAGTACAATTAAAGTGCAGATTTGCACACCAGTTCCATTCTATTCTAGGATCATCTTATACACTTTTGGCATCCTCTTGAAAATATTTGAACTATCTAAATGTTTATTCTGGACATAGCTGCATACTTGTAAGCTCTTAGTAACACTTCACATATATCAGTAAGACTTTTCTTTAGCTTTGCAGAAAACTGGTTGCTAAAATGCTATTTTGGTGTGTTGTTTTTGAGTGTGCAGCAAAATGAATGATGCTTAGAGAGATGACAGTCAAAGGTAAAAGTGCAATACCAACTGGTTACCTTTGATGGGACTGCTGAGGTCACACTTGAATGCTACAGTGACTTCCTGCAGAATGGTACTGAACTGCATATTATTATTTTACCCCAGACTCATTACTTTTTTACAAAACTGTATTTTTGATTATAATGGTCACTACATGATAATTAGAAATAGTTTCCTTTTCAACCGTAAAAAAGTGTTGACTGATATTAAAAAAATTATCATAATTTTTTAAAGACACAACATGTTTTTGAGGCTTTCTGGGTTCTCCAGATGGTATTGATGTGAAAAGTTTTTGTCAGCATAAATAAATGGTATTACTGTGTTGAAAGAAGATTGTCACTTTTGATATAACAATGCAATTTTAAACATCTTGAGCATATTATTTTGTTTTTTAATGTTCTTTGGCATAGCTAGCACCAGTAGGTACTACTATCTTCAGGGAACTATCAGCCACCGATAAGGATTCTGACAATAATGGTCTTGTTGAATATACTACATTACGTGGTGATTTCACAGAAGTAAGTATATTGTCAAATTATATAGATTAGTTCTTTAGACTGAGTTTTCTTTTCAACCATAATAACTTATTTAGAAAGTGGTTAAGAATAGGGGTTCAACTTCTTTTTCTTGTTGCTGTATACAATACTTGAATACCATGCTTAAGGATACTGTGTGAGAGAACTGAAGTAAAACTTGAAACAATTCATATCATCAGCTCATAATTAAGTATCTTCTCTAGTCTATACACAGTGGTAGCAGGTTTCATGTTGTGAAGACTTTTCTTGTATATCCCTGATTTACTGCACAGAATGGTTGTGCACAAGTGACCAAGATCTATTCTAATTTGGCATTCTGCTAGTATGTTAGTGAGTGAAAGCATATTGAAGGCTGTTGTTGAAGGGATAGATTAATGCAACGATTTTTATACAGCCCAGTGCAGGAGTGGGAATACATACATACATACATATCACTAAGCTGTTCTCTGAGATTCAGAGGTTAGCTCCAAAAAGAAATACAAACTTCCAGGTATTTTTTACTTATTGTTGTCGTATCAAACTTCTCCATTTACAGCGATCTTGACATACAACTCGTGCTTCACTAATATCCATTACATGCCGTACACAAGATCTTTTATACTTCATACTCATAATCTTTTTCTCATGCAGACACTCCTGAATCTGATCCACCCATGGCTTCCTTGGCCTTCCTCTGCCCTTTCTTCCTGGCACTTGGGCTGAAAAGATTTTCTTAGTAAGCATTTCATCACTCATTCTTTCAACATGGCCGAACCACCGAAGCATATTGGTCTCCACCTTGCTAACAACATTTTGCTTCACATCACACAACTGCAATACATCTTCACTTCTCACACAATCATATCGTGTCTTGCCACAAACCCCACATAAGTAACACATTTCTCCAGCACACAAACGACTCCTATGTTTCTTCTGCAGTACCCAGGTTTCACTGCCATACATCAGAGTAGGAACAATTACAGTTTCATACACAGCCATGCGGGACTCTCTAGAGAACCCATGATTCCTGTGAAAACCTCCCAGAGCAGCTATGACTTTCAAAGAAGAATTCACTCGCCTACTGATTTCACCATCCAACTTGTTCTCTCTGTCAAACATACTTCCTAAATACACACTCTCTCACTCACCTGGTCAATCACAGTGCCATTTATACTTACATCACATTCAGTGCTACCCATTCCTCTCTCAAACACCATAACTTTGGTTTTTCCCTTATTTATACTCAGTTTGAATTTCATGCAAACTTCGTGCATCCGAGTCAACATACTCTGCAACTCACTTTTGCTCTCTGCCAACAGGACAGTGTCATCAGCATACAGCAATCTGCACACACGGATATCACCAAGGAGTGGGAATAACTATGACATTATCCTTGTGTATGAGAGCTTTGTTTACAAGCTGATTTTTCAGAATTTGTGTTGATATTTGACAGTCTTTCCCTCCATATAATGACATCCCAAAGACTGTTTACATTGAAGTTGTGCTTATAAAGTGAATGACTGGTTTACATAGCTCTAGTACCAGATGGAGATACTGTGGGATCAGTTATGGTGGAGAATATCCCTGCACTAGAATTCCCTTTTTGTGAAGTCCAGGACTCATGTTGCAAAGCTCCATATTATGAAGAAAGTACCCAATTTCTTGTGGTTGGGAGATATCAAACAAAGATTACATATAAACAATAACAAAAGAGTACAAATACACCAAATTAATGAACTGTGGTATAATATCCATTGACTTTATTGGCATAAGAGCAAGCTCAGCTATAGTGTGTCGCATAAATATAGAGACAGAACAAATTCTCGAATAAGAAAGAAATAACAACGAGCTGAAATGTACACCTCATATTTATAGCAAAAACAGTATAGGACACGCAGCTGCACAATAGTTTGACGGAAACATAACAATTCCAACGCCAAGTATAAAAAAAACAACAGAAATACGCTGTCTCAGAAATATAAAGACTTACTAGTTATGAGCACCTCCGGTACGAATAGTGGAACCGTTGTTCCGAATAACACTGAAAACCCGATTGGGCATGCTGTCCACCAAGTGATGTAAGTGTTCTGGACGGAGTGCATACCAGCTTCGTTCAGTCTGCTCTTTCAATGCCACCACACTTGAGAACTGCCGTCCATTCGCATGCATATCACGAGATAGGATACCCCAAAGGTTCTTGGTAGGGTACAGATCTGGACTGAGTGCTGGCCAATCCATTACGGTCACATGATGAGTGTTAAACCAGCTTTTTGTTGATGCAGACCGATGGATAGATCTGCATCGGTCTGCATCAGCTTTTTGTTGATGCAGACCGATGGATGGTTTGTCCGAAACTCTAGCGGGTGTTGATTATCTGCTCCAGCAAGACACATTGTCTTGCTGGAGCAGATAATCAATACCCGCTAGAGTTTCGGCAAACGGTAGAAGGTGGCTGCTGAGTATGTCCTGATATGTTTCAGAGTTTTGCCTGCCTTGCAGGAAAGCGATATCTGTTGGTTGTCCAATTGAACGCAAAAGCTCCCCAGACCATCACAGATCCCTCTTCTTTCTGTCTGCTGAAGAAGGTGCGAGTCTCGCGTTGTAAATCATGCCAATAGCAGTTCCGACCATCAGGGCCGTCCAGGTTGAACTTTTTTCTCCTTGGAGAAAATAGTTGTGATCCACTCATCCGTCCAGTACATGTGGCTGCTTGCCCATAACAATCTAGCTACCTTGTGGCGCCGCGTGAAGTGTGGCAGATGGCGCATTTTACGGAGCACAATTCTGTGACTTTCCTTGATTCATCGATATGCTGTGTCCTTTGAGACGGTGACACCAACAGTCCAAGAAACTTGACGTAGTGATAACCTTGGGGATGAAACTAAACGCATGATGGCACGATCATCTCGTTTGGTTGTTATTCGAGGCCTTCCAGGCCATTTTCTGGCAGTTAAAATGCACCGTGTTTCGATAAAGTCTTATACATGACTGCCCTACTCCTCTCCATGGCTTTACAAATTTTTGCTGCAGGCAATCCATTTGCTCTCAGTCTCCAAATCTTCTGCACCTCCTCACCAGAAAGTTGACTGTTGCGTGGCATTTCGGCAAATGAATGTCTGACGGCAAGTTCGCTGTCTTTTGTAGGCTGGACCGAATTATGGCCCATGCGTGTGCATACAACATGCTAAATTGTATGTCTCATTTGCATGTGGCTACTTTACATAGTTGTCTTTATATTTATGAGACACGTAAAATTACACTATTTCACTTTGTGGTGTTCTTTTCACACAATCCGGTCATCTCTACGGATTGAAACGTTTGTTGTAGGGTTATGTCTAATTAGGTACCACTTCTGCTTCCTACCTATATTCACATTGTGTTAACGGCGCAAAGTCGACTGTCTCTATGTTTATGTGACGCACCTTATGTCAGTTTGCTTTTATGCCAATAAAATCAACCGATAATATACCATAGTTTAAAGATTACATATACCACAGTTGTGAAAGTTTTCTAAAAGCTTTCCAAACTGGGACATGAGGCTAAGCTAATCTCTTCAGACCCTGCATTAGGGTGGAGGACATTTGATGGCCATGAAGGACTATGCACACCAGAAGCCAAGGAGCCAGCTCTTGTATCTGATCAGCATGAAGTACAGTGTGCACTAGAAAATGCTGTGTAAGTTCCAGTGTCTGACCATCAAGAAGGACAGTGAGTATTGGAGAGTGGAGCAAGTTCCCATGTCTGTTGAGGAAAAAAGATGTAGATGCCTAAACCCTTGAAGGGTTTGCTGAAAAAAGGCAGTTCACGGTTCCACAGACATTCCTCTGAATGCATCACTTGGTACTGTTGAATTGGATACAGATTCCTCTTTCGTGGAATCTGATGCTTTTGTTGTTGAGTGTATTTTCTCTAGTCACGAGGTTGGAAGATGATGGTAGAAAGATTTATGGTATCCAGTGCATAGGTCTCTCCGAGTTTGAGATCATGCCATAATTTTAAAATGATAGTTATTTTTGGATGGCTGGGTCATCTCGTGAATCACAACTTTTCGTTTTGAAATTATGGTTTGGGATCGACACTGTGGGTATTGTATTAAACGGAGATTTTTTTTTTACCTAAATTTCATGGCCTGTAGATTATGTACCACCATGTGTTATGTGAAGGATTTTTTCTTCTGAATTTCACGGTCTGCGGATTATAGGCAAAAAAAATAAATATGGTAGTAAAAAAATTTGTATGATACTGTAGTGTTATTTTACATGCCCTTTTTAAAACATGAATCATCTTGCTAGCAATAGTTCTGTAAATGCCAGTAGCAAAATGGTGACACTATCAAGTTTGCTTCTTGAAAGTTCTTAACAAAAAATAACTTGCCAACCTCCACATATGCAAATTCTACAGATGTTAGTGTATAGAATTATATACAAACATACACTATATATTGACAAAAGTCACCGGACACCTAGAAGAGAAACACAACATAGTATTTATTGACATACATTAGTATGGTGTCGGTCCACCTTTGGCTTTAATGCATGCACTGACCCTTCGAGACATGCTTTTGACAAGGTTTTGGAACACAGTGATAGGTATGCGCTTCCATTCAGTACATAATGCTGTTGCTAACTGTTGCTTAGTAGTTAGCCTTGGTTTCAAACTTCTTATGTGGTGCTCTAATTCATCCCATAGGTGCTCTATGGGATTAAGATCAGGGCTGTGTGCTGGCCAGTTCACACACGATATGGAATTATCATCAAACCACACTGAAACAGTCCTTGTTTTATGGCTCGGTGTATTATCCTGCTGGTACCAACAATGCTTGGTTCCATAGTATTACCACAAAGTTGGTAGGGCATAATTGTCCAGAATATCGATGTAGACATGCTGGTCAACAGATTTGTTCACGATAACCAATGGGCCGGGACCATACCATGAAAAACACCCCCACACAAGTGCACTGCCAGTTCCAAACTTGACTGTAGGAACAGTACACTGTGGTAAATGGCATTCCCTGGCTGCTGCCATACCCACACACGGCCATCAGACTGATGGATCATGTATCTGGATTCATCAGTCGATAGGACCTGTTTCCATTGATCCGCGGTCCACGATAAATGTTTTTTACACCATGCTAAACGACGAGTAGCATTCCGAGTGGAGATGAAAGGCTTATGAGCCAACCGCACGACCACAGTAACCATGAAATGAAGTTCTCTACGAATGGTACATGTACATACCGAGGTTCCAGCATTGTTACCTGTACACTGAGGTCTTGTGCAGTACTCCGTCATTTAGCTGTAATGACTCTCCTGAGGCTTTGACGTCCTCTATCACTGATTTTCTTTGGTCTGCTGGTACGTTTTGCTGCTTCAGGCACTCCATGTGTCTTCCACTTATTCAATAAATCCAAAACAGGTGACTTGGGTATGTTTAAACGCCTCTCGGTTTCTCTTATGAACAACCCACTAATATAACACCCCACAATCTTTCCTTTCTCAAAGTCAGTTCTCTCCCGCCGCGACATTTTCACTCAACCTTACAGTGCAGTATGATCGCGGTCAGCTGCAGGCTTGTTTTTATACCATTTGCAGCTGTACTGCGCAACTTTAACAACGCAGTGGATCCGTTCATTTGCTTTTGCAGGGGTGTCCGGTGACTTTTGTCAATATAATGTATGTCTTAATACAGTAAGAATTGCTTAGTGTATTTTATACTATACTAGCTTCATTGAGAATGTGTAATGTGTATGATTATTTTTAATACTTACTAGACAATGATAAACTCACAAAATAATAAAAAGAAATGCATTATGTGAAGAATGTTGTGTTGTCCATATCTGCATTTTTTGAACTTTACATTTTTTATACAAGATTTGTAATTTATTATTTCTATTTTAAACTTTCGTGAATATTAAATATTTAAGGAGTACTGTTGTGCATATTTAGTCACCAAAATATATCTGCATGAAATATAATATCTGTTGTGCCATGTTTAGTAGTAGAATGTTTTCTTTTTTATGTTTTTGCTTTTTTTTATGCCATTTGTTTGTTGTAGGGTCTATAATGATGCACCAGTTTAGCATGATTTATTTTAACACTTTTTCTTCCTTTTGCAGACTGATGGGTTTGACTACTTTGCTATAAATCTCCCATACCAAGGTCTTGTTACAGTGAAAAAAGCACTGGACTATGAAAAGAGCAGAATTTACTATTTAACCGTTAAAGCCTCAGTAAGGTTTCATTTTTGTTTCCCCTAATTGCATTGACTGTTACATAAATTATCATTATACAGTGATATTATGGGCGAATTAATTTTACCCTAATCTAGATCTGTGGTCACCAACCTTAAAGGGTGAATAATAGAGCTTTTTCAAAACCTGACATCTTTTGAAGAGCTGCTAATTAAAATAATTGTATCAATATTTCATTAAATGTCGTTAAAGGAAGATTAAAAATCATTAGCCACGGTGAGGCGAGTGAAGTGCATTTGGTGTGAAAAGTAACCCACAATGGAAACAACACAGTAATGATACCTCGTTTTTTATTCCATTTTAAAATTTTAGCCATAAATCTTAACCCTTTCATTGTTTTATCTGAAGTGCTGGATTTTCTCATCTTGACATTTCCTTTCTAAACAGGAATATGCAAATTTACAAAACATGGTGTCAATGTGGTTGACTTGAATGATGACAAGGATTACTACCATCTTGTGTGTTTTGAAGTTTTGCTCCTTTTATCTCTCATTTTATCTCATCTACATATTTTATCTGTTTTAAATTCATATACTACTATTTATTTAAAATCTTACCCCCCCCCAAAAAAAAAAAATTGGGGGAAGTTGAACCTTTATGATGCTGTTAACATGATTTGATATGACTTTGAAACTGATGGCAATATTAAGGTGATATGACAAAACGAAGGTGAGTGATATTGTTTTTATATATTTCATTCTAAATTCTGTTATACAAAGTGACCGAAAGGGGAAGCATTATGAATATAATGTGTAGAATAGAGATTCCAGTATTTTCAGTAAGAGTGTTGTTAATATGAAGTACACTACTGATTGAAATTTTTGTACAGGCTGCCATGGTCTATTAACAAATACACAAGTGTATATGTGCATGGGAGGGGGTAAAGCTAAACAATTTAAAATGCAAATATTAAAATTATGAAGAATTGGCATTTAATAAAAAGATTCTGAAATTATAAGCACACAAATGAAATTTTTCAGTGAGAGGGCTGACACTCACTTTCTTCCACAATTTTTTCAGAGTCTAGTGAATGTGATAACTCCCATTGCAATGCAGCTGTCTAGATAATCATCCATGACCCCATTCTGTAATTTTTTTTATCATTACCTCCACAACTGAAAATGATAACTTAGACAGGTAGGTGGGTAGAACAGAACCAGGTTTCACTCAAAGTGCAACACAAACCAGGACTGGATACTTGTCTTTGGAGATGAGGCCAAATCCTACTTACAGATAACATGCTTTTCAAGGCAGCATCTCTCAGTATAAGATCATGTTTAGTTCTGTCATCTCTGTTTCAGATGATGGGTCATCTTTCTGAAAGTACTGCTCAATACAGCTGGATAAATTTTCAGTTTCAAAGTCCATAAACAGGAATGAAACACACTGAATTAGTAATTAAATTTTTTGAAATCACGAAGCTGCTTTTAGATTTGAAAGTTTCAACATAACTTTCACATGAGTAGAATTAAGGATTCTCTTCATTTTCCACTTTTGCTTTCAGATAGGGAAATGCCTCACATTTCTTTGACCTAGGCTCTTCACCCAGAATTCATGTTGGTAGGAAAAGGCCTAAATGTTGTATGTCATCTGAGTAAAATCCTTATCCCTGTCCTGAGCTGCAGATTTGGGTTCTCTGTTATGTCTACCAGTAATGCAAAAATCCACAGCCATTGAGCTCAGGATAGTGTTCATTACATTCTTCCAAACAAAAAAAAAAAAAAATGGCGGTTAACAGCTCATTGAAATAACCAAGAAGTTTCGGGTACACTTTTGACTTCGGCCCCTGTCGTCTGCTTCAACCAACGTGCCGATGGAATCACGGGAAATGACACATGTAGTGATAGGTGGCGCTGCCGCTGCTTGCTTATACTCGGTGTTTGCTCCCATGCTATGTGTGTTACGTAATCGCTCTTCACTCAGTGCATGAGCCGTGAGGCCCGTTGACTTGTGTTCACCCTATTTTTGGCGTGCGTTGTATCTCTGTCAGTCGTGATGTGGAACTGGATGCGTTTCTTCGACGAAGTTGGGAATGATGAAGAAACATGTATTGCATGGTGTGAGCGGAAAGGATCGCTTCCAACCGAATGAAGATGTTCCGCAGGTCATCCAGTGAGTTTGCGAGTGGATATGCGTCATCATTTAGGACAATTCAGGTGTAGGAAGAATCAAGTTACAGGGAAATTATTGGTATTTGGAACGTGGTTTGAAGCTGCTTGTATTCCTCTTGATAAGGTGATGACTCTTTTATATTGTTTCGCCAAAGGATTATCCCACGATGATGCAATTGAGGAATCATCCCAGGGTGGGGTTTCCACATCCTCTGCGACAGTCAGCGATTATTATCAGTCTTGAAGAGAACTAGTCGCAGAGTTTATGGTAGCCTACGAATCAAGACGAAGGACAGCTTGGAGGCCCTGGTGTAATCATACAAGTAGATAAGACGAAGGTTGGGAAGCGGAAGTATAACCGTGGTTGTCTCGTTGAGGGCACCAGGATCCTTGGCATCTTTGACCGAGATTCTAAACGATTTAGGGTATGGATCAGCTCAGAGAATAACTGCTCTGCTCAGACATTGCTGCCGCTCATCCAGAAACATGTTCAACCTGGAAGTACTGTAATGATAGATCAATGGGCTGCGTACCGCAACCTCCCATCCTGTGGTTTCCAATATCTGTCAGTCAACCACTCGCTCAATTTCGTTGATCCGACTACTGGGGCGCATACCCAAGGTGTTGAGAGCAATTGGCGGCCCCACAAACGCACTCTATCTAATGGAATCCACAAAGACTACTTGGCAAACAACATTCTGGAATATTTATTCTGACAAAATTGTTGTCTTTCCTCTGAACACTGTTTTGAAATGATGATTGGTATCATCAAACAGTTCTTCCCTAGTACGTAATGTTTTCCAGTAAAATATTCGTACTACATAGACAGGTTCTCAATGAGGAGGAAACACTTCTTTTTCGTCGTTATAAATATTTAACAACACCTGAACTACTCACATTCCATAAAGGCACTTTTCAGGGCCAGCCATATTACCAAATAAACCCATTCCTTTAAAAAATAACCCACGCCACATATTCCTTGTCCTTAACAGTCGTCCCGCACAAACCACACAACAATTACGTAATGCATGCAGCGAAGGAGTGAACAATGCCAACGCAGCTGCAGCGCCACCTATCGCGAAACGTTTCTCCCGTGATTTCATCTGCACGTTGGTTGAAGCAGACGACAAGGGCCGAAGTCTAAAGTGTATCTGAAGTTTCCTTTACTGGGCCAATGCACTTCTGTATGTGTAACAGCAGATCTCAATGCTTGCAATGTCCTCCTTACGTAAGGGTTTTGATCAATTTCTTTGAAGTGCATGGGCTCTCACAAGGATGAACATTTTCACAGCAAGCTTCAGAACCCTTATTAAGTTTTTAAATATTTCCAGAATGCTTGTTGGTGGATAATAAAGTGGTATAAAATAAGCACTTGAAAACTGTTATCCTTTTGACAAAGCACAATAAGTCTAATTTTGACACCAGTAAAAGCTGGGAATTATCTATTTTAATACCCATGAGCTTATGTAGAGGAATTTTTTTAGAAGAAAGGATTTTTTTTAACTCCAAGTGAATGTCCTCTCCTCTGGTATGTTCTTTCAATGGAAGAATTTTCAAAAGCTTTTTCTTAACAAAAAAATTAATGAACAACTTCCTAGCAAATATAGCCAATTGGGATGTGTCATGTTGATTTGTCTATCTAAAGGGAAAAATAATAGCAAGAATCCACGTCTTTTTTCAGCTGTGAAGCAAAATTGATAAGCATTGGTTCAACTAGTCATATAGCTGTGTTAGCAGAAAGCTGTGTGGTTTTTATCACAGATATTTTATCAGTTTCATTTTTGAAATTGTCAAATAATGAATCTGCAGCTTTTTAAATGCTTCTGTAATCAGTTTGCAATATTCAAAGAGTTTCTTCTTTTTAATGGTAATCTGGGAGATACAGTAAGAGTGGCAGCTTTATTTTTATCAGCAGTTTTGGTGGGAATAGGCTGTTGCCCAATCACCTGCTTTTCCAGCAGTTTGTTTCTCTCTTCTTTTATTACTATTTAGTGGTAGTTTGTGTTGATCTCAGGAATGCATTGCTTTATACGGTATATACCTTTCAAGATAAAACTTTTTGCCTCCCAGAATGCTTGTTTTACACAGTAAATAAACACATTTTCTTTAACTTCAGTAAAGGAATGATTGTGGTCCAATTTTACATGGGAGTGATGTGTTTTTATTTTTGTTTGCACTCATGACTTCACTATAATAACAACAAAATGTTATACAAAAATAAAATGGAATACTTAAGAGCTACTACATTATGACCATAACATGCACCTTTTATCAGATATGATGTGTGAGACAACTGGCTAATTTTAGAACCATGCTCTAAGCTGATCTTGCTTCTCCCACTCCTTACTGTTGTACAACTCTGGACCACAGTGTTTTTGTATGTTGTCCTCAGTGACCAATGGGTTGGTGAGAGAGACCTTTAATCTAGATAGTGTATGTGTACACATGCCTATCTGTATGTAAACTTAGCAATTGTTTTAGCTGCATCATTCAATTGTCAAAGTATCCACTGCATTACTTTAGCATTTTGCTAAAAGCAGTTTTTCACCTGTAGATGAGTTCCTTTAAGTCTGTTTTTTTTTTATGAAAACCACGTATACCATAATTTTCAGGCTAAGAGTAGTGGCTCTTGTGGCAAAAAAGTGCGGCTCTTATACTGATGCGATGCTTACCCAGAATTATTTTTTTCTAAACGATTGCTCGGCAAACAGATTATGAAATTATTGAAAAATTACTTGAAAAATATACAGATAGCTCAGATAGTCACCCAAATGTGTTACAGTGTTATTTGTTTAAGCTTTTACATCAATGGCTAAGGGATTACAATATTTCAGGGTGCAGCACATATGCCAGTGCAGCTCTTACAGCAAATTTGTTTCCTAAATTAATGTTTTTGTTAGGTGTGATCTCACGCTGATGTGGCGTTTTGCCCGAAAATTATGGTACATAATTTTTAAATACTCTAAAAAGAAGCACGGATATGGAAGTATTTCCTCCAGTTGCACAGGGAAACTAAAAAGTGTATTACCTAAATATCAGTTATATAAATGTAAAACATTAGCAGTTGAATTATGATTCTGATAGTCAAATGTATTGCCATTTGTCTTCATACACTAAGTTGCAAATGTACTTAATGTTATTGAAAGTTTTTATTTTTCTGGCTTTTTTCCTCATAGGTATCTTTGGAACTTTAATTCCTTTGTATCATCCATTCTTTTTCTGTTTGCTTTGACTTGACTTCTGTTTGGTTCTGATTTTTTTTTCTTATGTTTCTCTTTGTTTTTCTTTTTTTCTTTATTTTTACTGTTTTTCTTTTTAACTTCTGTTTTGCTAACTGTTTTGTGTCCTCCATTTTCAGCATCATGCATTTCTTCTCATAATATTACTTGCATAGTAATGCTATAATTAGCATATTTTCCCTGTATTCCATGTATTCACTTCCTTCAGAAAACTTGAAAATGGTTAGAATACCTGTTGCTTAAATGATAGCATTCTTAATTGTGTTCCAAACTTTTTTTTTCTTTTGTAGCTGGACTTGTAATAACCATTCTACAGCATCATTTGGTATATACCCTGTAAAACCTATTTACTCAGTCTTCAATTTTTTTCTTTGTATTTTACTGGTGGTGTTTTATCATGTAAAATGCATTTTGTATGTGTTTGTTCTCATTCTCTGCATTTTATTTTTGTTGTTGTATGACCTTATTTTAGGTGCATTCTCTTCATGTTGTATTGCTGTTTTTCTACTGCTGTCTTATAACCTTTTTGACAAACTGTCTCTATCACCGCTGTATGTCTATCATTCTAATATCATGTGCCTCACATACTTGATATTTGTTACACTTCAACACATAATTCTTGCAACCCCCAACTAGTTAACCAAATCACTAGACTACCGCATTCTGAGCCTTGTGTATGCAACATCTTGTCGAGGAAGCTTTTTGTTCCACATTCTCATGTTTACAAGCTATATCAAATACTTCCTGCAGCTTAATCTCAGAAGTTGAAATACTAAGTTAAATCTAATATTTGCATTATTAATTCAGTCTTGACACTGAATCTGTCTGTTTTCGTTCAGATAGTTTTCTTTGTTCTCACTTTTTTTATTCTTTGAATAATAAAATAATAATAAATATTTTTATTCTTTAAATATGTGTAACATTAAAACCAATTATTAAAGTATTTTAATAACTCAAGATTAAAATACTTTATTGGTTAATAACTGACTGAAAACCAAATACATCGGTTAATAATTTCAGAGATGTCTGAGCCAGTGAAAAGAATAGTAGTATCATCAGCATAAAGAATAATGTGTGCATTAGATAATACCGAGAATATGTCATTAATATAAATATTAAATAAGAACGGACCCAAAATAGAGCCCCGTGGTACACCAGAATTCATGTATTCTAATGGAGAACAAAGCTGATCAACTTGTGTTAGTTGTTGTCTATTAGATAGGTAATTTTTAAAGTGTGTCTGAGAAATACCTCTTATTCAAATATTATGTAGCTTTTTTATTAAAATTTCATGATTTAATATATCAAAAGCTTTAGTGAGATCCAAAAATAATGCAAGTGCTATTTTTTTTTTTTTTTTTGTTCCATAATTTTCTGTATTATATTTTGTATATGAAGTAAGGCTGTGGAGGTTAATTTATCAGACTGAAAACCAAATTGGTTAGGATTAATTATCTTATATTTTTGAAGATAAGAGATAAGTCTACTGTAAATAAGCTTTTCTAAAAGTTTTGCAAAAATCAACATTTTTGCAATAGGTCTATAATTGTTTTCTTGATTTTTTGAGCCTGATTTATCTTTAGGAGAAAGTTTCACTATCTTTAGTGCATCTGGATAAATACCAGTTAGAAATACAAGATTAAAAATTTCTAACAAAGTATTTATTAAGATATCCACTAGATACCTAACAGCCTTAGGATGGATGTCATCATAACCAGGAGTAGAATTAATGTTAATTTTATTTAATTCAATAAGTAGTTCATCTTGAGTAATATCAGTAAGGTAAAAGGTGGTAGTTCTAAAAGTACTATGAAGATAACTAGAAAATTGAGTGGTTTTTATTTCAAGGCTATTTTTATAATACGTTGAGGGATAGATGTAAAATAGCAATTTAATTGAGTAGCTCCTTTTTCTCAGATATTTGTTGGTTATTTGCATCAACAAGATACTCTGGAATAATTGATTTTGTATTCTTTCCCATTAATGTATTTAAATGTTTCCAAGTTAAACTAGAACAGTTTTGTGGAAAAAATATTAATGTAAAATTTCCTTTTAGTAGTTCTGATAATAGAATTCAGTTTATTTCTATATATTTTGAAATTAAGATAATCAGAGTGTTGTCTAGTTTTTAAAGAATAGTTTTTTTTTATTTATGTGATTAAGTAATGAATTAGTTATCCAAGGTTTCCTGAATGTCTTCCTCAGATTTCTCTGTCAATAAGATTTTACAAATACCTGATCATATAACACTAGTACTTTATTTATTGGGTTGTCGGAAAAGTCATGACGTATTTTGGCACCCAATGGCGGTTGGGCGGTTTTGGAAATACTAGAGGCATGCGCAGCTCTGTTATCACTATGGCATTCGACAGGTGCCAGTTCTAGCTGAAGTGTAAAAGGAATAGTGAGCGATTTGGTTGATTTGCGGAGATTTGACATCAAGTTGAAGATGGAAGACTAAACTGGCATTTTCGCCATATTTTGCTGTTTTACTTCCGTAAAGGGAAGAACGCGCATCAAGCTTGTGAAAAGTTGTGTAAAGTGTACGGTGATAATGCTCTACAAGAACATCAGTGCCAGCGGTGGTTCGCAAAATTTCCGTGCTGGTGATTTTGACCTCAACGATGCTCCTCTGTCCGGGAGGCCAACCAAGGTTGATGACGACCTAATCAAGGCATTGATTGAGTGAAACCCACATTACACGACACGAGAGATTGCATACATATTGCACATCCATCATTCAAGTGTTCACGACCACCTGAAGAAGCTGGGATACGTAAACAAGCTCGATGTGTGGGTTCCTCATGAACTCAAAGAAGCTCAATTGACGGCGTGTATAAACATCTGCGATAATATGCTCATTAAACGTGAGGAAAACGATCCTTTTTTGAAGCAACTGATAACTGGTGACAAAAAGTGGATTGTGTACAACAATGTGCTGCACAAACAGTCTTGGTCCCGATGTGCTGCTTCGTCTCAAACAACACCCAAAGCAGACATTCATCAGCGGAAGGTTCTGGTCTCAGTGTGGTGGGATTTTAAAGGTGTCGTGAATTTCGAGCTCCTACCACGGAACCAAACAATCAATTCAAATGTGTGCTGTCGGGAATTGGGCAGTTTGAACGAATCCATCATACAGAAACGCCCAGAGCTCGTTCATCGTAAAGGTGTTGTGTTCCATCACGACAACGCAAGACCACACACAAGTTTGATCACCCGCCAACAATTATTGGAGTTTGGGTAGGATGTGTTGCCACACCCAGCATACTCGCATGACCTTGTACCGTCAGACTTCCACTTGTTTCGCTCTCTTCAACAGTCCTTGCGTGGTATAACGTTCATTTCAGATGAGGCTGTAAATCAGCACCTTGTACATTTTTTCGCCGTGAAAGACAGGTCCTTCTATGAACAAGGCATTCTACAGCTCACTGAAAGATAGCAAAAGGTTATCGAACAAAACGGGCATTATATCATTGATTGATCTTTGTTCTTTTTATCAATAAATGACCTTTGCAAAACATGGCTAAAATATGTCATGACTTTTCCAGCAACCCAATATAAATATTTGATATGCTTCATTTGGTGAATCACCATTCACTACAAGATCCCAATTTATGTCTGCCAATTGAGATTTAAAGTTCTCGTGAGTTGTGTGATTAATTAATCTAATGATATAGAGTTCATGTCCTGTATTACGTTACAATTTTGTTTATAACAAATAAAATAGGAAGATGATCACTGAAATGATAATTGAGTAAACCAGAAATAATAAAAAATATAAAATTTATAAATTTAAAATTTTCAGTGATCATCTTCCTATTAAATTTAAATTTGTAATTTTTATAAATTTAAATTTATAGATTTAGAAAAAAATATTTGTTGATAAAAAGTCATCAAAATGTCTCTCCTATTGTGTGCCACTAATCAATCTGTCCCTCAATTTTTTTAATTTTTTTTCGTACATGCATGTGCTCTTCTGTCCATTTCTAGTCTACACATTTGTGTTAATTTGCAGATAAAAACCAATAATATTTTCGAAATGTTCACATTCTCCTTCATACTCTTTTTTTTTTCTGGCTATGTAGAAGTGCTGGCATTATTTACCATTCAATGTAGATAGCAATCCTCTTTGGTGCTAATTAATTTCTATGATGGAAGTTGAGCAAAAAGAAAAAAAAACTATCTGCCTTTCTTAAAAATGTTGTGTCCTGCATACAGAATTACAGTGATTAAGAACTACTATTAAATTGCCTTTACAACAATCTAAATTACTTTGAATCCATAATGCATTTCAAAATCATAAATTGATTTCATCTTCATAATCTTTTTCCTGATGAAAAATTATCTCTAGAAACTCCTCGACTTAGCACTGGATGGCATCTGTTTGAACCTTGAAAAAGATGCTACTTTTGTTGCTGAGTTTATAAGAGTTTCTAGAGTAAATTTTTCATCAGGAAAAACCCCTGATGCAGTAGTGAATCACCACACAGGCGCAGGAAGCGCGAGCTTGGGGCCTCAGAATCACAGGGGCCTCAAAAACCAAAAAGAAAACGTAAATTTTATTTTTTTATTTCCAATGTTTTGTTAATCAGTAAAAATATAAAATAATAATAACGATAATATAGGCACATTCTCTTGTGTTCCGTGACACTGTTTTCATAGAGAATAACAGTTTCATGCTACGAAAGGAACTGCGTTCAACGTCTTATTCAGAGGCAGATTTACAGGGAAGCCAATGAAGCCCAGGCGCGGGTTCCCGCGATGCTGGAGGGCCTCAGAAATAATTATTTATAATTCTTTTTTAATTTTGCTTAAAAAAATGAGAAAAGTCATAGGACGAGGGATAAATTCGCTGTTCTGGGTTTGGGAAAATTTGAGGGCATAATTCCGTCCGTAATCGAAATCTACAAGTATTAATTTAAGCAAGTAATAGAGGCTTTCACTAAATATCGTTTTGAGAGTAATATTACTTAATACTATATACATTACAAAGGCCGTTCCATGAAAACAGAGTAATTTTTTTTTAGTTGGCAACAGTGCGAAGGGGAAAAATAACCACGCAGACGACTAACTGAATTAAGGAAGTATCTACGGCAACAGTTATTAGCCGTGGCAGACGATTCTGGGTTTGTTATTGCACAGTTGTTTAAGGTACGTCTACATTTTGCCATACAACTCTGGAGGTGAGTGATTCAGAGTTAAGAAGTGAAATGCGTTGTGCGATAAAATTTTGCTATCGCTTGGGTAAAACGGCTCCACAAACAGTTGATTTAATTAAAAAAGCATTGCAAAGGTAAATGTTTGGGTGAGTCGACGATTTTTAAATAGCAATATGATTTCAAAAAGGGCATTTGTCGGCAGAACTCCCTTCTAGGCTTGGTCGACCTGAAAGTGTTGTTACGCAGCGTATTATTAACACTGTTTGGGCAATCCTGCAAGAAGTTTGACGAATGACGTATGAAGACATTCCGGTGTCAAATAATATTTCAGAAACGTTGGTATTCCACATTCTACACGTTAAAGTACTGCTGCATCCTGTGTGTTTCAGATGGGTACCTTGTCACCTGATGAGAGAACAATTGTTAGCCAGAATTCAGGAGTGTCATGAGTGGAAACAAATGATTGCAAAGGATCCAAACCTTCTGAACACAGTAATACTGCCGATGAAACATGGGTCCACTAATTCGACCCCTCACGAAGCGCGCAACGAGTATCTGGAAACACCCGACATGCTGTTCCTCTACAAATTAGTGTCAATGCTGAGTATTACAATACATTTCAGTCTTGAAGCGTCTGCGACGACACATATCGATTAAGCGACCGGAACTTGTGAGCAAGTAGACCCCACTCCATAATAACACCCGCCCACATGTGGCTGCCTGTGTTCAACAGTTTCTTACGAAATGGAGTACTGAAATCATGCCACAGCCTGCCTACACTCCTGGCCTCACCCCGTGCGCTTTCTGGTTGTTTCCAACAATGAAGGAGAATTATTATATTTGCACTTTTAAGGTATTAAACCCCTGCAAAGTGCGCATAGTTTACGTGCAATTCATAAATGAAATACTATTAAAAAGCACCAATCACTTACCCTAAAGATCATGGTAATTTCTATCGAAAACACACTTCCAGCACATCAATTATCGTAATGTTGTTGGCCTTCAAAGGTTTACAGACATCTTGCTTACGATTCCTTCTTCCGGGGATGAAACATCATTTTTTTTTGTTTTTTTTTCTTTTAAGCCATATGAGATGTAACTATAAGCTTGTCAATTCCATAAAAACCACACAAGCATACTACTCATTCATACAATTCAATTAAAAACTATGTACATATTTACACAACCTTACATTCCTAGGTGGTTAAACCTTTGTCAACTGTGAGTAACAAACTGCTCTATCTGTTTCAAAACCCCTGCCACTCCCAATGCAAGTGTCACACTCATTCAGCCCCTCACACACAATCCTCTAGCGCTTTCAACAGACTACTGTCGTCATCAGGAGGCAGGTGTGTCTCACCCGCCCACCACAGCTCAAGTGAGCAGAGCCATCGAGGCACGGGCTCCAGTCGCAATCTCTGAATCATTGTCTCTGGCGCCATCTATTGTCATTGTTGCTCTTTTTTCTTTCTAAGCTGTTGTTCAATTTTTATTAGGGCCTTCCATTGTTCGTTTAAGTTGCTAGGCTCATTAATGTTGCATAATCTTGATCTATTTTTTTCAATTAACACTGACTCTACAATTCTTAACTGCCTTTTAACTGCCTTTAATGAAGGAGAAGTTCCGTGACGCAACATTCAACACAGATGCTGACGTTATTCAAGCTGTACAGGGATTGCTAAAGCAACTTCCACAAAATGCCCTCACCACATGCTTTGAAAAGTGGACTGAACGATGGGACCGTTGCATATCATCAGAGGGAAGATACTTTGAGAAAGAATAACATATATTTTGCTGTACCTATATTTCTTCATTTTGTGTGATTCTATTCTTAGTTTTTATGGAACGGGCTTGTAATCTCGAAGTTAATTTGTTTTTGCAATTACAATATATTTATGTACATTAGTGGGAGAGAGTAAAAATATGCAGTTATATTTTAAGGGTGCCTGGCAAAGTGAAGGAGGGGGGGCAAAACCGACACTGTGCGCAGGGCTCCTGTAACTCCAAATCCGCCACTGGTCTTATTACTTCTGGCCGTGGCTGTCACCTCTAGGGCCCGTGTTTTGTAAGTGAAATATTCGTTAGCACAATCTAAGAACATTCAAAACATCGAGGATGTCAAAACTCGAATGTCCACTATTCGCATTAGCAATGTTACAAGGTCGCACAGGATGTTCCTGTGTCTAAACAATTGCGTTCCCCTGATAGGTTTAGCTCTATGGAAAGAGAATGGGGTTGACCAACAACGAATCTTTGAACTGTTCCAGTCTGCTCTAACCAATCCTATAGCAAAGCCCTAAATTTGATCCACGGTACAGAGGGAAGAGGTCGTGTGTATAATATGTTTCTTTTAATATCGGATCAAATATTGGATGTATTGCACCTAAATCAAATATTGATTATACCTGTTACTGGCAAAGTATGTCTGGTTTTTTTTAATAGAATTTTATATGTTTTAACAAACTTGATATAAAATGTCCCTATCAATCACAACAGGCCTTGTAAATGCTTTGTTCCGACATATAAAAGTACTGTACCTGGGTCAATCACGTGTTATCAAGAGCTCAGTGGCGCATTCCGGATTTCTTTATGGGGTATCCCAAAATATTGAAGATGCAAATAAAAATACTCCAATGAAAATAACTCCCAAAATAATGCGGACCGATAAAAATAACTTCGACGTATTAAAGTGCATTTCCAATTATGGTAAAATATATATTTAAAAATTTAAACAAATTTGTTAAAAAAATCAGCACACCTATAACAAACTGATACCTCATGTGGGTGGGCCTGGGTTTCTGGGGCACACCTCTGAGTGCACCATTGCAAGAGTTCACCCTTACAAATGTACGTCTAATTCCCAATCATGGGAGTCTCTTAAACGTTCTAGAATCTTCCTATATAAAACAAAATAGGAAAATGTGTGTGTTTCCGTAAGCGAATTGTTCGACCACTTCTTAATGACCTAGAGATCTGAAAATTAGCATGTTGATAGGTCTTAACGTACGTATACCTAGAAAAGTTCAAAAACCAAAAAAAACACAATTGCGGCTTTGGAACATTGTGCGCTTGAACTTTCATGAATTGTTCAACTACTTCTAAATGAACTAGAGATCTGAAAATTGGCATGCTGAGAAGTCTTAAGGTCCGGATACCTAGAAAAGTCCGGAAACAAAAAAAAAAAAAGGAAATCAAAATTGCGGCTTTGGAATAATGTCTTCTTGAATTTTTCTATCACTTCTACAACTAGAAAAGTCTCAAAACCAAACAATTCAAAAGTGAGGCTTAGCTTTGCTGTTCAAAATGCTGATAGGTTTAAAATCCAATTATGCCATAAACGTTGAAATGTTGTAGAAATTCCATGGAATTTTGATTTAAAATTAGGGGCGCCAAAAATTGCTCCATTTTATATCAAACCATATGCATTGACGTGACGACCCTGTTCTAAATCGTGAAACAGTTATGAATCTTAAATTACTTTGCTACCCCTTTATTACTTTTTCTTTCTTTAATTTTATGTTCAAAAATGATTTTTTAATTTACCGTCTGGAGAGCGGGCATAACTGCTAGTATGTCAGGGCCGTCCAAATGTAATGAGACTGAGTTTACATGGGGCAGAAGTGTAATGCAGTAAATTCACACTTTCGAAGTATTCTTTCTCTATCTGAATGCACCGGCCCCACCTTTCTATCCACTTTAGGTATGTGTTCGGAACCCTTCCTAGACATGTAGTTAAGAATACCCATTACAGCATTGTTCAGCTCAGTATTTGATGCAAACCGACCCCCACGAATTTGTTTCTTTATAGGTAGAAGTCGCACGGTGCCAAATCCGGTAAATATGTAGAGTGCGTTATCGTTTCGATGCCCAGATCTTGGATAAACTGCTGAATAAGCAAAGCACGATGGGCAGGGACATTATCATGATGCAAAATAAAACCAGTCTGTACTTATTCTGGGCGTTTTGGGAATTTTTTTTTTCTTTAGAGGACCTTTAAAAGTTTCGAAATAGCAGGCACCAGTAACTGTTTTTCCTTGTGGAACAACATGGTCATACACAATTCCCTTTATACCGAAGAAAACCAGGTGCATGCCCTTTTCTGCACTTGCTTGAACCTTTGCTTTCTTGAATTGAGGACTCTGTGGGTGTTTCCATTGGGTGCTCTGTTGTTTCGTTTCTGGATCGAAATAGTGAAAAATGTTTTCACTACATGTGACCACTTGATCCAAAAAGTGTGGCTCACGTCGTAGCTGAAACTTCCATTGGCGACAAGTGGTAACACGATTTGCCTTGTGTTCATTTATGAGCAAGTGGGGAATACACTTCGCAGCGACTATTTGGTATCCCAACTGGTTTCTCACAATGTCATCAATGGACATCTTCATCACATTAGCAACCTCCTCTAAGGTCATTCAACGGTCTTCGCGCAGAAGTTCCTCGATGGTATTGACATTAACCTCTGTAGTTGATATCGAAGGCCTCCTGGTACATTGCACATCTTCCACTCTTCACCATTCACAAATTTCTTGTGCCACTCAAAAACTCTTACATGGGACAAAGCATCTTCCTTTCAGGCTGTTTTACTCATTTCGTGCGTTTCTGTGGCGGTTTTACTCAAACGCACGCAATTTTTTTTAGCTGCTCATTGCTGCAATTTTAAATCCATACTGAGTTACAGAAACAGGTCTGAACTCTACGCTGTCTACTACAGGAATGAACTAGCGGAGCACTATGACGACATGTTCTCACGTGACTGATTTTGCAGGTGTTCCGACACAGGCAGCTGCATTTTTCAGCGTGGGTTTGTTTTGGCGCTATTTTTAACAATAGTTATTTCTTCGAGCAAGCCAAAGTTTTTATTCTATGGAACTAACAACAGAAAAAACGAACCTTGGTAGCGAAAACCTACACTTTTTGGATATAAAGATTAATGAAATAGTTAGCAAACAGTTTGTGACGGAGATCTACGACAAAAGGAGAGACTTCTGGTTTAACATCATTTGTTATACTGTGGAATTAACTTTTTTACGGGTCTTATAGAGGTTATTATTCAAAAAGTTGGTGGTCAAATTTTTGAACTAAATCCTAGTTCGTCATCAGGACTATGTCACTGGAGTAGTTGCTGCCACTCAGTTGGAAGAGTCCAACCGCAATTATCGTTAATTGTGGTACTTCTTCTTCTTGCTATTTCGATCCCTTCTTCTAGTTTCCTCTTTACTAAGTTTGACTGGTAGGCGATTATTCTTACTGAGTCCCAATTTATTTAGTGTCCACTTGCTTGTATATGTCTGTCTAGCCCTGTTTTGTTACTAGTGTTCCTAATAGCTGCTTGGTGTTCTTTCATTCGGACTTTAATACTCCTCCCTGTTTCTCCTATATAGGGAGGAGTATTAAAGTCCGAATGAAGTATTAAAGTCCGAATGAAAGAACACCAAGCAGCTATTAGGAACACTAGTAACAAAACAGGGCTAGACAGACATATACAAGCAAGTGGACACTCCATAAATTGGGACTCAGTAAGAATAATCGCCTACCAGTCAAACTTAGTAAAGAGGAAACTAGAAGAAAGGATCCAAATAGCAAGAAGAAGAAGTACCACAATTAATGATAATTGCGGTTGGACTCTTCCAACTGAGTGGCAGCAACTACTCCAGTGACATAGTCCTGATGACGAACTAGGATTTAGTTTGAAAATTTGACCACCAACTTTTTGAATAATAACCTCTATAAGACCCGTAAAAAAAGTTAATTCCACAGTACAATATGAATAGAGGTGCCATAAATTCATTTACAACTCATTTGTTATATTCACTGGAACTCAAGCATCTCAAATAATGTAAATAGCATTATAATAATTTCCCAGTTTTGACGTATCTGTAGAATCTGCAGTGAATTGTCTTCTGTTAATAGGAGCCTCGGGTGGTTATTTAAACAACTGTTGGCAAATTTTTTTTTTATTTCGTATACAAATACTTCAAACAGCAGATTTTGAACTTTAATTCCACCAAGACTTACTGATTACATATTAAAGGCATTATTAATCCTTGACCCTACAAATTTAAATGGTTAGACAACTCTGAGTGCCGTTTGATGGATGACTAACGGCTAGTATTTGACTAACACCAACATAGTTTGCACGTAGCAATCCCATGACATTTCTTCTAGGTCTTGCTCTCTATAGTTTGCTGTTTGTGTTTAGCGTGGCCGTTTGCTTCACGTTTGGAGCACAGCTACGCATAAGCTTTGGAGCATAGCCAAAGGGGGATCCTCGGGTCCGGACCCGCCTTGAAGGGAGAGTTAGCACGAATTTAAGGCAATATACAGGGTGTTCGTAAACTGTTTTGACAAAAGAAGAGGGGTGATAGTACCCATCAAGACAAACAATATTTACAATGGAACTTAGGGTCGCATTCCACTCTGAGTGCCAGAAAAGAGTAAAGTTAGATGTCCAAGTTGAACTTTCAACAGTGCAAAAAAAGAGAATTAATGACATCATAAGTTGCACAATCCCATTTATGAAGATCAGGGACAGACTTAAAGTAGGTGCTCAAAGTGGCGGCCACGGGTGCCGTTGCACAATTCACACCGGCGAATGAAAGACTGGCACACCCTCTTGCAGACTCCTGGTGTCGTGTTTATCCTGTCTGCTGCAACAGCGATTCTTGCGACGAGATCTTCCATGGAGTCCACAGGCATCTCGTACACCAATGATTTCATGTACCCCCAGAAGAAGAAGTCCAGTGGGTTTAAGTCCGGTGAGCATGGAGGCCATGCCACAGGCCCGCCACGTCCAATCCATCGTGCGGGATATGTGGCATTCAGGAAGTGTCTACTGCACCTTGATAAGCCAATCAGCTGCAACTGTCGATGGTGCATCTTTTCTCTGGCAATTTGCATATGGTAAATGCTTGACAGTGATGTTCTGGCTATGTGCTACTTCTCCGGCACGAAAGAAATGACATCTGAGGTGATGACTTGTGCTTATTAGACGTATTTCGAAGTTACTCTTTTCTGACACTCAGAGTGGAATGCGACCCTAGGTTCCACTGTAAATATTGTTCGTCTTGATGGGTACTCTATCACCCCTCTTCTTTTGTCAAAACAGTTTACGAACATCCTGTATATGTATATATGAGGCTTTCACCAATGAACCAAACTCATGGACCCCCCCCCCTAAAATATTTATGGCTAAGCAACTGCAGGTGCGTGTATGTTGGGTTTGTTCAAGTCGTCTTTGGGATGTCATTTTTGCATTTCCTGTGGTCTCGTGGCTTCGAGAACGCATTCAGCAAGGCTTTTGGCTCCGGTCAGCTTATTTGGCTGACACAGAAAAGTCCCTTCGCCCAACCAGCGTTCTCCTGAAGATAATGGCTGTGATTCGTTGCATATTATTCAGGCCTCGTATCGACTACTTTCAAAGGTTTAGACCCATTTGTTTATGATAAGTTATGGTATGTTGTTGCATTTTTCTGGGTTATTTTGCTGCTTGTGTAGTACGAGTTTGAAGCTTGATGGTACATTATCTATGTGTATTTCAGGGTTGTTTATGCCATGTTTTGGTATACAACTCGTATGGGTTACGTACGTACGTACACATGCACACACAAACAAACAAACAGAGAGAGAGAGAGTGAAAACTGAATTATAACCTCCCCTATCAAAAGTGGATGTGGCCTGTTGACCACGCGATTTTCAAGAGGGCGTGATTAGTAGACTGACGTAGCATATATAAGGTATGAGTAATAAGTAGGCTAACAAAGAGGAGCGTGATGGGTAAATGCAAGGATTTATTGGACTTTGAGAAAGGTCAGATTGGGGAGCTCGGATAGCGGTACCTTGATTTTCCAAGCGGATGAACTAGTGGGTTGTTCACGATCCGCCGTAGTTAAAGTTTGTCAGGACTGGAGTGAGATTAGTGAAACAACGACTCAGAGGCAAAATTGCACAGGACGGCAAAAGGTTGATGTGAGAGGTGAACGCCGGGTCCGACGACTCGTACAGTTCAACAGTTTACTACCCAATACAAAAAAGGTCAACAAGGAACAGTATCTGTTGTGCCCATGCGTCTCATGCTTGCACGTATGAGCTATAAATGCAGACTACCCTGATGACATCCTTTTATAACCACGGTGCATCGGCACAAAAGATTCGTCTGGTGCAAAGGTCTTGCAAGTTGGATATCGGATGACTGAAAAACGTGCGCTGGTCTCACGAGTCTCGTTTTCTACTCCACTCTTTGGATTATTGTTTACATATTTGGCACAAACAGCATGACCATGACCTCCACAGTGCAAACCGATGGAGGCGGTTATATGGTGTGAGGCATGTTTACCTGGCAGGAACTTGGACCCCTGGTGCATGTGGAACAACATATGACTTGTGCCCACTATTGTGAATTGCTTGCTGACTTTGTACAGCCAGCATTGTTGCATTTTTTCCTGAATTGCAATGGTGTCTTTCTAGATGACAATGCGCCGAACCACTGGTACAATGTTACGCAGGAATATAACAAACATTTGGAAAGATTCAGTAGCCTGATTCAATTCCAATACAAAGCAAATTATTATCACACAATGTGTGTGACGAATTTATAAGTAATAATAAGTTTAATAAGAAATGAAGTGAAGAAATTTTTAATATCTGAAGTTCAAGACAAGAAGCTTTGTATTATTCAATAATTGTATATTCGACTCCTGATATCCCCCACACAGTCCAATTCACTTTAATCTTAAGATTTTTTGAAAAAGAAGGAGATATAAAAGAAATGCTTTTGGTTTTCTTCAAATCGAGAATTGTGATTCTGCATATTTAGAAAAGATTGTATTGGAATCATTAAAGGATCTATTTATTGACATCAAAAACTGTAGAGACCAAACATACAATAATGCTGCAAACATGTCTGATAAATACAGTGAATTACAAGCGACAACACATTGAAAAAGCAACCTAAGTACCATGTGCTAGCTTTTTTTTTTTTTTTCAAACGTTGCATTATTTTAACTTTATTCAGAATTTATACGTATATTTCTCTTTGTCTTTTTGACGATGGAATATTCTCATAAATATTATAGTTTGCCGAACTCTCAATCCAAACATATAAGGAAAACAGGCGACACAAGATAGGCAGCAAGAGCTGACAGCAGTTTCAGCTTTAAGATGGAATTACAAGAACATGAAAGAAGCATTAATTCAAATTAGTATGAATGGCAATGAAAAACGAATGGGTGAATTAGAGGCAGAAAAATTATCACAATATTTTAATGAATATGAAATAACTTTATAAATAATCTTATGAGACAAACTGTTACAACACATAAACAGTAAGTGCAAATCATTACAAGATGTTCAATCCAATTTAATACAAGGAACAACTCTTCTCAAATCTCTTTCTGAATTCATTATGGATGTCAGAAGCAACTTCTACGGTATTGAGAACGATACAAATTTACTTACAGAAAATTGGAAAATGCAAAGACAGAAAAATGAAGACAAGGAAAAAAATGAATAAAGAAAAATTAAAAATTTCTTTACAATACCTTTTTGTAATGCTAAAGGTGAACTCTCGTTTTTTTGTACTTAAACGGGTTAATTATTATTTACGTAATTCAGTAAATCAGTTCCACTTATGCCATTTGGTACTTATATTTACCGAAAACGATGTTCTTCAATCTTTAGATATGAATCAATTATTGACAAATTCGCTAAATTAAAATTGAGAAAAGTTTGACTTTCATATGCCGGTTATCAATAAATGTATACAAAATAACTATTTCATTTAGTTTTGTTCAAAACAGGAACCGATTCTGTTTATATACATGCTCATTACTTATTATTTAATATCACTAAATGGAATGTGCAGTGTGATTTTTTTCTGTTGCACAAATACACGATTTTTCATGCATGTGTTTTTGTTTAATGGAAAACAATAAATGCTGTATTTTTCAATTCATGCATTTTGGTGTAACATCCTTAAAAAAACTTATTTTTTGATGGGGCCTCAAAATGAGGTTGCGCTTGGGGCCTCCGAAACTCTTAATCTGCCACTGCCCTGATGATGAAATTAATTGATGATTTTGAAATGCATTAGAGATAAAAAGTAAGTTAGGATGTGTTAGAGGCAATTTAATAATAGTTTTTAATCAACATAATTCCATGTTTACAACGTGTCATTTTTAAGAAATGAAGATGGGTAAAAAGTTTTGTCTGATATCCTTCGTGAAATAAATTAGTACCAAAGAAGATTCATACATTGGTTGATAACCAGTGATAGCACTTATGTGAATGAAAATGTTTGGAATGTATTGACAGTTTTTATCCGAAAATGAAAAAGTGTATAGATGGGTGATAGATAGGCAGATGGATGTACATAAAAAAGAGCTAGAGATGTACAGATTGATAGAAAATGATGGTATGGACATTTTGGTGACTTTTTTTTTAATAATTAAAAAAAGAAACTGGTGAAAATGAGGGACAAAGGAAAACAATTGTTATGATGCTGCAAAGTCATGACAGTTTGGAGGACAAATCCTGAAGGTAACTGAAAAAGTGACTGTAGCATGCCAATTAAAAAAGCAATAAAAGAAAAAAAAAAAACAGAACAATATTCTTGTGCCTCAGTATAATTATACATAATAAAGGAAGATAGAATACTATTGACAAAAATATGTTTGTGGAATAACTTTTTTACGGGTCTTTTAGAGGTTATTTTTAATGAAAGTTGGTTGTCAAATTTTCGAACTAAAGCCTAGTTCGTCATCAGGACTATGTCACTGGAGTAGTTGCTGCCACTCAATTGGAAGAGACCATCCGCAATTATCGTTAATTGTGGTACTTCTTCTTCTTGCTATTTCGATCCCTTCTTCTAGTTTTCTCTTTACTAAGTTTGACTGGTGGGCGATTATTTTCACTGAGTCCCAATTTATGGAGTGTCCACTTGCTTGTACATGTCTGTCTAGCCCTGTTTTGTTCCCAATGTTCCTAATAGCTGCTTGGTGTTCTTTCATTCGGACCTTAATACTTCTCCCTGTTTCTCCTATATAGCTGAGTCCGCAGTTACAGTCGATGCAGTAAATTACTCCTTCTTGCAATTGGATGTCCAATTCTTTCTGCTTTAAAGCTGGCAGGAATTTCTTTATTTTGTTATTAAGATCTGGAGCTAGCCTGATATTATATTTTGCTCCGATCCTTTTCAGTTTCTCGAAAAGTCCCTTGTGGTACGTAATTTTGCTGGTGAATTTGAAGTTGGTTTTTTCCTGCTTCTTTTTTGGCACTTGTTTAAATATTTTCTCAACATATGGGGAGGGGTAATTGTTTTCTGCCAACATTTCCTTTAATTCTTCTTTGTGAAGATCTTTTTGAGAAGCTGAAGAGACCAGGATTTCAATTTTTTCCAAAAATTGTCTCGCTGTATTCGATTTAATATAATCAGGGTGGAATGAGCAGAAGTCTAACATCTTCCCTGTGTTGGTGGGTTTTCTAAAAAGCTGAGTGAATATTTTCCCTTCTCTTGAGGTCAAGGTTAAATCCAGGTAATTGATGCTATGGTCTTTTTCCTGTTCCAGGGTGTACTTCAAGGTATTCTCTAGTAAGTTAAATTCTTCCAGAATCTGAGAGGGTAGAGATTGGTCCACAGTATCTACTATAATTAGGACATCATCCATGTACCTTACATAGAGAGCAAACAAGGAGGGTTGTATAAGGATTTTTGCCTCTAGTTTACTTATATAATAATTTGCTAGCAGAGGTGCTAGTGGAGAACCCATTGCAAGTCCTGAAGTTTGCCTGTAATATTTCTTTCCAAACTGGAAGAAATTATTCTTGAAGGAAAATAGGAGCAGTTCATATATGCCAAGTAGTATTTCTCTATTGTGATTATAGAATACTATTTTTTCCGCAAGGTCATCTGCAATGAATTCCAGTAGGAGGTCCAGGTTAATGTTGGTATACATAGAGACTATATCCAGGCTTGCCATTACTGGATGAATTAATTCTGGCAAGTTGTCCAGTTTTCTTTTTAGCTGCATGGAATTTTTTAGTAGGTAGGGAGGAGAAGGGAAAATATCTCTGAGGTGACCAAGCAAATAATAATTAATGTTGGAGAGTGGCGAATTTCTAGTGTCTATTATAGGTCTTATTGGATGGCCTTCTTTGTGAACTTTTATCGTACCATAGATCTGTGGAATTCTTGACTGAATTTTGGAGAAGTTTTTGAAGAGCTCATTAAGCTGTTTTTTATTTCTTAAAGAGCTGATTAATTTCTTAAGATTTTTTACAGTTTGATCTATAGGATTACCATTGAGTTCTTCATAATAAGGCTTGCTCAATTCAGCTTCCATTTTATTGTAATACTTCTCTTTTTCTACCAATACCAAAACTTTGCTCTTATCTGCTCTCAGTGCTACTACTTTATCATTGGCTTTGAATTTTTTAAGGTCAGTAATGGCACTTCTATTAAAATTGTAATCAACTTTTACTGGCTTTTTTACAAATTTTGAGACGCAGTCTGAGAATTCTTTCCTTAAAGTAACTGCTGTATTTTCATCTTCTCTTTCTACCTTACTACAGATGCTTTCTAAATCAATCAGTATACGTTTTTTATCAAGTGTTGCGGAGGAAAGGTTGTAATTATATCCCTTATTGAGGAGATTAATCAGGTTTTCATCTACTCCTTCTTCCGTCAGATCCATGACATGTTTGTTAGTGGTGGATGGTATTAACTGTGGGCCAGGTGCTGTAGACATTAACTTTGGACTTAACCATTTATTTTCTTTAATTTTCAATTTTTCCTTAAACTTTTTGTTTTTATCTCTCACTGCTTTAGCTAACCAATTATCAATATTTTTCTTTTCTGCTTCCGGAATTTCACCTAATGAAGAGGTCCAAATACGAGCTTCTATTCGTTCGCATTGCTCAATAGTTTTGAATTTATTACGAATCGCGCCATTCACCGTTTTTAGTTCTATTTTTCTAATAAAATTTCTTGACAGATTTTCCGCGATGTTTTTCGTGAGTCTCAAAGAAGGTGGAACAAAATTAGCTCTTTTACATTTCTTAAGAAAATACAGTTGTGACTTACATTTGTCGCTTTTGCACTTACTCCTTTCTATCTTTCTGATGTTTCGCCATATATCCAGCCCGTATGTGGTTTTAATCCTAGTTGTAAATGCATTTATGGCACCTCTATTCATAGTGATTGTGGAATAACTTTTTTTACGGGTCTTTTAGAGGTTATTTTTAATGAAAGTTGGTTGTCAAATTTTCGAACTAAAGCCTAGTTCGTCATCAGGACTATGTCACTGGAGTAGTTGCTGCCACTCAATTGGAAGAGACCATCCGCAATTATCGTTAATTGTGGTACTTCTTCTTCTTGCTATTTCGATCCCTTCTTCTAGTTTTCTCTTTACTAAGTTTGACTGGTGGGCGATTATTTTCACTGAGTCCCAATTTATGGAGTGTCCACTTGCTTGTACATGTCTGTCTAGCCCTGTTTTGTTCCCAATGTTCCTAATAGCTGCTTGGTGTTCTTTCATTCGGACCTTAATACTTCTCCCTGTTTCTCCTATATAGCTGAGTCCGCAGTTACAGTCGATGCAGTAAATTACTCCTTCTTGCAATTGGATGTCCAATTCTTTCTGCTTTAAAGCTGGCAGGAATTTCTTTATTTTGTTATTAAGATCTGGAGCTAGCCTGATATTATATTTTGCTCCGATCCTTTTCAGTTTCTCGAAAAGTCCCTTGTGGTACGTAATTTTGCTGGTGAATTTGAAGTTGGTTTTTTCCTGCTTCTTTTTTGGCACTTGTTTAAATGCCGAACTAGGCTTTAGTTCGAAAATTTGACAACCAACTTTCATTAAAAATAACCTCTAAAAGACCCGTAAAAAGTTATTCCACAATCACTATGAATAGAGGTGCCATAAATGCATTTACAACTAAAAATATGTTTTTAAATAACAGCAGTTGACATGATCAAATTTTTCTGACCGTCATCTACGTCTAACCTCCTAATGGAACCTTTTGTTTGTCACTGACGTTTGCCCTTTTCATGTTAGGGTAGGTCTATAATACTTAATTATATATAGCAGACTATCCTCAGATGAACCTCTGTTTACTCAAAATATTTTCATAAAATATTCTAATTTTCTTTTGTCATGTTATTTTAAAATTCAATATGTTACTTTCAAATTTCATTGTGTACCAATTGAAGCTATTTCCTTTTTTTGTCACAAGCTGATAATGCTGTGCATGCGTATTATTTTAACAGAAAAAGTATTCTGTGTTTGCATTTGTTTGAATCTTTTCATAAATCTGTTTTCAGGACAAAGCTGCCAATCCTGCAGATCGGTTATCTTCAACAACAACTTTAACCATTCACATTGAAGATGGCGATGACCAAGATCCTGCTTTTGTATATAGTACTTGCACATTAGTCAACAATGCCTGTGCTAATGCAGAGTATCATTCAGATGTCACTAGTGGAGTTAAGGTAGCACATGTGCTTTCAAGCCATTTATGTTCATATGATTTAATTTTTATTTAATGCACTACACAGTTGTTTTGAGAAAGTGATAATTTCACCAGTTAAAAAACAACAACATTATTTCAGCATTAATGTTGGAATAATAGTAACATGTATGACATCAGCAAATTTGATCAAATACAAAATGTTCACTGTGTAATTAATTTTTTTAAAGATCTTGTGCTTTTTTTGTTCAGCTATTTTTCCTTCACATGTAGTTTAAGGTACATCTTGATCAGTGGTGTCGAACTATTTTTTGACAATGGGGACAAGATATCAGGATATGCATTTTTTTGGTCAGATCATAAAACTTATTGTGCTTTTGTAAAACAGAATGAGGGCATCATATTGAACATGCTACTGATAAAACGATTATATCGATAAAATCTAAATTAATGTAAACCTTGAATTTTATATCTATATTATATAGTTTTTTGATATAAAAAAAATTACTAATATTATAAGTGATGTTGAATTAATTAACTAGAACACCTCCACATTGGTATGAATTCCACATGAACCATACCCCTCACATTATACATCAAACAACATAAAAATAAAAATATATCTCATTCCTTTTTGCCTCTCTTCCTTCCATTTTCTTTCTTAAAGAAAGACTGATGTTATTACACTTAAATGAAGTAGAAGATGCTCCTGCTCTTTTTATAAAAACACAGTAATTTTCAGGATATTTTTTTTTTTTTTTTTGTTAATAAGACTGGTACTTTGCAAAACATTTTTCTTTGCATACTGGACAAGCGAGAAGAGTTTAATCAGTATCTCAGGAGCCATCATAGACAAGCAAAGAGAGTTTAATCTGTGTCTAGCATCTTGGGAATTCAAAGTTCTAGATAGTTACTAATGAAAGTCGAAAACAATATTTTGTTTTATCAGAAGGAATGTTAAATATAGAAGGAAATGAAAAAAAAAGTATTAATCTGATTTCTGATTATGGACTTAATTAAAAAGGAAGAAAAGTGAGGGAGCAAATGTCCACTTTTTCGTCTTTTCCTGTAATATGTCTGACTCTAAACTATGTTAAGTGACTGAGGTTGTGCTCTTGTTAATCTTGGGGCTTTAAAGTTCCTCCCTGTACCCTCCTCTTGTTTCTTTTAAATCCAGAACTATGATTTGCTTATTTGCTTGTACATAGAACGTGTTAAAACTTAGTGTAGAAAAGTAATCTCTGTAGACAAATTTAAGGTTTCTGTGTACTTCCAGCTATGACAGTTACCACTAACTCTTCAATTTGTTCTGTAATTCATGCAAACCATTGCAAATAGAGCTAGTACATACATCCTTGTGAGGCATAACATGTGGAAATAATTAAAGAAAGTTACTATTTCCTCATGAGACCCATGACACAACAGGTTATATAAAACATTACTTCTCAAAGTATGTTCAGGGAGCACTGGTGATCCACAGGATGTAAATGGGTGTTGCATGAAAAAAATAAAATTAAAAAAAAAGTCTAATTTTTTTGAATTAAAATTTAGTGTATTTTTGAAAACAACTTTGCAACACGGTGAAGATGCACAAATGTTTGCTAATTCGTAATTCAAAATAATATCTTAAGTGGGGCATTGAATGAGGCAGTGAACGAGATGACAATACATTTATTCAGTTTGCTGCAGCTTTCCCATTGATGTACTAACTCAATGTGGCAGCCTAACAGAAGAGCACTTCAATGTGGCTAAACATGCAGTTTGAGTGGATTTTTTTATTCCTACTCTTCCTATTCCTTCACTTATTTGTGTGAGTCAAATTTTTTGTATTATACTGCAACAAAACAAAGTATAGGAATAGATGTGATGCTGCATCTAAAATGAGGATTCAGATTCAACTTTCCAGCATTAGACCTAATATTAAGGGAATTTGTGATACATAAATGCAGGAATAGCATGCATATATATATCATTCAGCTGTTCTCTGAGATTCTGAGGTTAGTTCCTCAAATAAAGACTGTCTTCCAAGTAAATGTTTAACTGATGGAACTAGATTTTACTTACTGTTGGTGTATCAAACATCTCCATTTACAACGATCTTGGCACACAGCTCAAGCTTCATGACATTCATCACTCGTCACATGCAGGAATATCAGTTACATCAAATTCATTTTTTAAGTTAACTTATGTGTAAAATCTTTTCTTTTCTGTGTGTGTGTGTGTGTGTGTGTGGAATGCTTTTTAATCTTGACTTTTCTGTACTACTGTATACGTACTTTTTAGTAGGAAGAACTATTGTTTTCGTAAAAATATAAAAGAAAATGCTTTTTTTTTTCTTGTAGTATTCATAGAAATTTCTGAATTTTGTATTTTCAGAAAAAATATTATTTTGTGTTTGTTCAGCATCTGTTGTTTGAAAAAAATATTTTTGCAAATGTGAGGGATTGATTAGCTTAATATATTCTATTCATAGGCTAACAATTTAAAAATATCTCCTGAGCCAATTCTTGCCAAAGACAGAGATTCCTTAAATGCACCTGTTCGCTACAGTTTTGTTAATGGTGAGTAATTATGCTAAAAAATGTATACTTATAAACCCGTGTTTAATCTAAGTTTTAATAATGGAGAATGCTAATAAATGTGTGAAACGTAAACTAACTAAATAAATAAATTTCAGTAAGAGTTTGAAGACTGATACTTTTAATCCATTTTTGTAGAAGTCTTAGGCAATTTCTTGGAAAGTTAGCAAAAATACCCTTTGCAATAAGCATGCAGAGGAATTAACTGTGAAAGTAAGTGATCTAAAGTAGATGAAGGGACACCAATATGTGGCACCAATAAAAAATAAAAAAATGTATTAATTCTAAAAAAATTCCACAGTTAACTGGAACAAAAAACACTTTTCTCTTTGCTAAGGGATTTTGCTTTAACAGTAAGGTAATTTAGTAGTCAGTGTTCTATATGCTTTCACCAACCAAAAATTTTATTTTATTTGTTGCAAGCAAGATCTCAATTTCGAGTCTAATGTATCAGCACATTCTTTTGTGATAATTGCATAAGGCAAATAACCAATGTCATTTGATATGGAGTAACTGAAAAACCTAATATTTTCACTCCATTATGAGTTCGTTTTCAAACTCTAACCCTCTTAAATGAATACTACCTTTCTGAGACATAAGTTTGTATTTGTGACAGTCTCATAGCAAAACCAACAGACTAGCTGTTTTCTTTGGTGATTGAATGATTGTAGAAATTTATAAAAAGCTCGCAAAACCGCTTGCTTTGGAAATTAAATGTTAATTTCCATAATATTTTTGTTTGAATAATGGTTAACTTGTGACCTAGATACCAATTATTTGAATGAGTCATCACTTCTGTGAGGGGAAAGGTGCCACTTTTAGTGCGCTCTGGCTCTTTATTCAACTTCATGTACTTCAGTTACTTGAAAATTCGATTTTCTGGGTTATCTAAGGATATTTGAATGAAAATCATGGCATCTGGATTTGCTTTCCACAGCAGGTTGATAGGATTATCAAGTTTTCTTAGGAGTTTTAGGTAACACCATTTCTAAGCCAAACATAGTGATTTGTTTGTTTATAAACACTGTTCCAAGGGTCATATTGGGCTGAAGAGTGCTGAAACATATGACAAATATAGACAAAGATTGACTTGAGATGCTGTATACTTATTGATTTACCACAATGGCTGATTTGAATCCTGAATAAGGAAAGGGATAGAGATGTCAAGGGCTTGTCAGACAAATAAATCTCCTCAATGCTGTTATAATGGTTACAAAAAAAAAAATAAAAAAAATTACAATAACGTAAGTTCCACATATGAAATGGCAATGGCAAAATGTATAATTCCAGATTTTGTTGACTTTTACACTTTCTGATTGGAGGTTGTGTTTCCATGTGCATAGCTGATGGCTAACTGCACTAGTGTTAGGAACTTTGTGGCGACACCTGACCCTCTCATCTTAAAATCTAATAACTTACTTCCACTTAAATTTGGAGCTAGTAGTGCTGTCATAAGGCAACAAGACATTCTACATTTGAAATTATTACACTGTATGATCAGAATTATGGCCTTATGCAGAATTTTCTGATTAAGATGTTTTTTTGAATTGATCCTTTTCCTCAAGAATTATGAACCTTTTAAAAAGATGTTTAGAATAGTATAAAATTGCATGTCTAAGTGCAGACATATGTCTATGTCAAAAATGTCCCAAAGCCGACTTATCTATTTGGAAAGGAAATCTTTTAGATATTTAAAATAAAAATGTCTACACCTTAAATAATAAAGGCAATGCAATTGCACATATCTTAAAAAAGGATCTTACAATTCTGATGCATGTTAAATACTGCAGGAATGATTCAGGTTCTATTTTTTAACCTAGCATACATGCTTTTATCCCTAATTCAACCTGATGTGGTAAACGAGGTTTCAGAGTAGTCATTAAAGCATCTAATCTGTGATGAAGAACTGATATTAATTGTTATTTTAAATTCACATTGTGCATTATTTTTTAACTCTGTTTTTTTTTTTTTTTTTTTTGTAACTTTTTTCCTGGTTTAAGCCAAAGTATTTAATTTTTTTTTTTTTTTAATTCATTTTAGGTACACCATCTTTCTACAGTGAGTACTTTAAAATTGATGCTATATCTGGGCAAGTACGACAGATTAAATCACTGGATAGAAGTGAAGCAAAACGCTTAGAAATATTTGTAAAGGTTTGTTCTTTCAAATTTTTGATAAACTAAAGTTTATGGGATTAGAAGAATTCTTAATATCCTGACATCACGCATAGGTTACATTAAGAAACTATAAGTGTTGGTACATTTCGGTAGTTGACATCTACCTTCATCAGCCATGGAATGAAACAGAGGTGTTTCATTCCATGGCTGATGAAGGTAGAAGTCAACTACCATAACATCCCCACCACTTATAGTTTCTTAATGTAACCTATGCGTGATATGAGGATATTAAGAATTCTTCTAATTTTTTGTGTGTTAAGTGTTTCACTGCCAATCCTTCTCACTGTGATTATGGGATTACCCATTTTTTTTCTAAAAAGAATCCTTTAAAGTAATTGCTTTTTCAAACAAACCCTTAAATGAAATAATGACTTATTAATATCTGAATATAGAAGTTATTATGTAAAATGAAAAAAAAAACTGTAACAATGTGGGAGGAAAGGAAATCTTTTAGATGTATAGTATCTTGCAGTACATGCACTTCTTACCAGTAAAAACTGGGATTCCTGACTTCTAAAAACTTAATTTTATGGTGGTCCTTAGTAAAATTTGAGATTGAAGTAAGAAGTTTTTGCATTTACACGTTTAATTGCTTCTCTTATAGTTAAAACTTGTTCTTGTTAATTATAAATGTTTATTTCAAATTCTCTCTTATGTCTGAAGTAGAGAGGTTTTGCTCTAATAAAAGAATCAGTATATTCAGTGTTTTGTAAGATCAGACATGCCACAAATTATGTAAAGGATGAGGAACCTTTCAGTTTTCCAAGAAGGCAAAGTACTGGTGTTCATTAAGCAGAGCCATCCATAGCTAAAACTACTAATTTGTTCAATGTCTCCATAGGAACCATATCCAAAATCATGGTAGCATTTCCAAAATATGGACATTCGGCATCTGCTAGTACAAACAGTGGTCAGAATTCTAAGATCACTGAGATAGACAGTAGGATGTTGGCAAGGATTGTGGGCAAAAGGAATAAAACCACTGCTGCTGCAATGACCACAAAAATCGATATGCATCTGGATGATCTAATTTTTGGCAAAACAGTTCACTGGGAGCTACTTGAATAAATCACAATTAATAGCAGAGTTTGTTATTGCTTAACCACTGGTTACAAACACCAGTACTTCGAAGTGGCTGAAGTGGTGAATCATCATAAGAACCGGGCATTGGAAATTGTCACATCATCTGATTAATCATCTTTTCGTTTTTTAGCATCCTGTAGGGTTTATGTTTGGAAACTGCCAAAAGCAGCATGTAATCATAACTGGCTTGTGCCAGTAACCAAGCATGGAAGAGGATATGTTTTTCTTTGGGCAATGATATTCTGTAAGATCCATTGTTACACTCACAGCTATATTACCACCAGTGACTTTGTACACCTTTTAAATTTGTAATACCTATATTCTCATAGCCATATGTGTCTGGCTATGATAATATAGGTATTACAAAGTCTTGTTTGGAGGAGCATGAAGACAAAGTTGTAACACCTCCCAAAGTCTGCACAGTCACC
Source organism: Macrothele yani (assembly GCA_039090855.1). Classification (NCBI taxonomy): domain Eukaryota; kingdom Metazoa; phylum Arthropoda; class Arachnida; order Araneae; family Macrothelidae; genus Macrothele; species Macrothele yani. Next base: position 18,031,170 of record CM077012.1, read on the forward strand.
TAATTCCTATATTGTTAAGACACTGTTGTCTCAGTTTTTGAAAAAATAGGATAGAAGCAGATTCCCTCCACTCTCTTCATCACTCAGAGTTTGAAGCTTTCTTTCTTGAAGAATGGTTTAATATTCCATTTACGAAGTGACTGTTCAAGATTTATTTGCATCCTTTCCACGCAGAGCTGTATTATGAACAAATTTTGGTCCAATGTCATTATTGGCTCTTTTCACCAGTGTGTGTGTTTTCTACTCCCAAGTTAATTTAAGATCCAATACCATTATAGTTCCTGTGATTAGTGTTACTTTTTTGTCCCTTTATATAGAAAATATGCTGAAAATGGCTGTATGGCGAGGATAGATTAAATTAGAAGGTATGTTGGAATCTCATTCAAACGAACTGCTCAAAACAACTGTGGATGAAAGCTGTGGATACTTTCATTTCAGCAGAATATCAGAAGTGTTCATGATGAAGGCATTTTTCAAAGTGATACAGTGTAAGTGGATTGATCCAAAAAGGACAATATCAAAAAATGTAACAGCTTGAAAAATTTTGCTTCTCTGGATAATTGGAAACCCTGTATTTTCCCCCTAGATAATCAATAAAAGAAATACATATGTAACTAACTTGTGAATTAAGATTTGTATTGGAAAAAAGGTGTGTATAGTAGAAGATCAGTATAAATATTTATATTTTTAGTACTGTAAATATTTTTAAGAAGATAAAATTTAAATAATAATTTTTGTAAAACCAACAGAATACTGAAAGGAGGAATAAAAAAGACTTGTGTTGTTCAAATGCTATTGGTAGAAACATGAAGGCTTCTATGCCATTTCTACACATAAAAAAGTAAATTCAAAGCCAAACACAGGAAGCTTTGACTGTTTGAGGACATGTTCTAGCATGAAATAAAACTTGTTTTGTTCTACTTGTTCCTTTAAAAAAAAGTAATATCATGTAATTGAGGTTGTTCTTTTTTTTATTAGCATCACTCAGTTTTCTGAACAAAAGCCCTTGGATAATATGCAGCCCAAATTATCTGCTCCTAGTAGGGCCAGCTGGACCATAGGGGCAACCGAGATGGTCACCCAGGCCCCACAGTTTAGGGGGGGGGAATAATTTTCAGTAGATTTTTTTATAATTATTTTTTTTATCAGTTTTGGGGTGTGAAGCCCTTAAAAAGATATTTTTTTAAGTTTTTTTTTTCCCAATCCCTTCATTTTCAAATTGGTTATCACCCTTCACTGTTCAGATACTGAGCTTTGCAGATTTCAAATGATTATTGTAACCACATTCATGAAATAGCAAATTCAATTTCAACATTTTGTGCCCCCCTACTTTTATACATATTCAAAAATTTGTGTGCGGATCAGATACTTAAATGTAAAGAAATAAAAAGAATAATATCAAAATTTGGATTCAGGCAACATATGGAGGCCAATTATCCAGAAGCTTTAAAAACATTACAAGAAATTAAAAAGTTTAACAAGTCACTAATTTGTCAGTTACTCCACTTTGCACTAAAAATCGATCACTAAAACATGTATCAGGAAAAAACCTATTTATACGAATTTATTTTAGAGGGATCCTTATTATTTCCTACACCAAAAAATATTCACATTTTAATCATTTTTGTGAGTAAGTTTTTATAAGAGTCACAATACAACCTCAACCCCTCTCTTCCTGGAAAGAAAATCATAGATTTTAACACATTTAACTGTCTTTCTCTGTCTCTCTCAGAACTTTTAATCAATATTATGGTAAAAATCCATAATATCAATCGTAAGCTGAAAGCAAATACTTCTTTGAGATAATCATTTTGTCTTTGTGATAGTTTTTGTGTGGGTTCTTTAAGGAAAACATTTTTCACGTAACAACTTTATTAAAACATGAGATTTATTTTTCTAGTGCCCGCAATGAAACTTTGCCCAGGGCCCTGCAAAAGGTCCATCCAGCCGTAGCTCCTAGTTAATAGGGAGTATAACATGGTTTGGCCTTGTCCTGTTACTTTAGTATCATAAACAGTAACATTAGTACAACTTAAGCATAGGTCCAAAAGATGACAACACACTCTAATTTTAAAGAAACAATGAAGCCTCACAAATCCATAAGTGGTGTGGTAACAAAGATATTTAATTTTGATAAGTTTTCGTCTGCCAGCAGAGTGCTTTATCAAGACAAGTTACATTAGATGAATATAGAACCTTTTTAGAATTTTAAGATATAGAACTGTTGTTACATTTGTTGCATATTCTCTGTGATATTCTGGGAAGCAGTAGGGCCATTACCATAAAAATATATCATTTTCTATGATTTCCTTCCAAAATGAAAATTGTGTTATGATTAAGAGCATTGTTCCCACTAAAATTGGAAAAAAAAAATGTTTTTTGTAATGACTTAGGCAAGAGGCTACTGATAAGCAGTTAAATTTGTATTCTTGTGTACAAACTCCACATATATTTTCACTGCCACTAAGTCTGCACCAAACAGTTAAACTTCAGCCTTTTTGTAGATGTGTAAATAAAGGTATAATCTAGTTTTTAAAAAAGAAATTTTAGCAACTTTGAAGTAGATTTTGCATTAGAAAATATTATAGCTATTCTGTAATGGGCTGGTAAAAATGCTTAGGCTACTTATCTGAAAGGTTATTTGGCCTGAGAACATGCTTGAAGGAAATTTCATCTCTTATTGTATACAAGAAAAGACTGTTTTCAGAAAGAATTAAAACTAACAAGGTTAACTTCTCTCTAGTGACTGTTAATCTTACTGTTATAGTTCATGGAAGAGACAGCATTGTAGTGTGCTCTATAATGTTCATTACAATTATAACAGGCAGAAGGGACCAATACCATATGATGCAGTCTAAGACTCTTAATAAATGCATTCATCAGAAAAACTAAACTGAATTAGCTAAAGTAAGGGGTCTGTGATATGTGGTAGAAGAGTTTATCGCTAAAGTGCTACGTATATTAAGAAAGATAAGAAAGAAAACAATCTTTGTGTAAAGTAACTATACTAATAACTGAATGCCGTCTATGCACAATATAAACGAACCTCCAACGTAACCGGAGGTTCCACGGTGAGCCCTGGTTTATATCGTGTATAGACTGCATTCAGTTTATTAGTATAGATATGTATATTAATTAGTGAAATTTCATGTTTGGAACTTTACAGTGGAGAAGTCATTGTCAAAAGAAGGGACCAATACCATATGTACTTCATTTAGTTGACTTTGATGACTATAAAACACCTGTGAATATCAAGTGCCATTACACTGAACATTGCCAAACTTTTCAACTGTTACATTTCAAATATGAAAATTCACCAAACTCCTGTATAATTGTATACCAAGACTGTGCTGTTGATAGTCATAATGCCAACAGTTAAAATGTGGACAATCAAATTTTTGACTGGGTCATAATCTCGACAGGTTCAAAGTCAAAAATGTTGATAACTGATGAAGTGAAAATGTCCATAGTAACAATGAAATGTACATTTTCCTTTTCCTCACTTTTGTTTTATTTCAGTTTTGACATTTTTATTAAGTATTCATAAATTTTGCATTTCTATTACATTTTCAACATCTTTATTGTGCTTTTGAGAGCATTTATTATTATTATTATATTTGCACTTTTAAGGTATTAACCTCTTGCAAAGTGCGCATAGTTTACGTGCAATTCATAAATGAAAAAACCATTAGGAAGAACCACTCACTCACCATAAAGATCATGGTAACCTCCAATGACCACACACTTCCAACACGTCATTCATCGTGATGTAACTGGGCTTCCACAGGTTTACAGACTTCTTGCTTACGCTTCTTATTTTCGGGTGTGAAACATCGTTTTTTTTTTCTTTTGCCTTATAAGATGTTACTATAATGCTTGTCAATTCGATAAAAATCACACATACAACTCATTCATACAATTCAAGTAAAAACTATGTACATAACCTTACATTCACAGGTCATTAAACCTTGGTCAACTCTAATTATCAAACTCCTCCTTCTGTTTCATAACCTCTGCTACTCCCACTGCAAGTGTCACACCCATTCAGCCCCGCACATCCAATCCTCTAGTACTTTCGACAGACCCCTGTCATCTTCAGGAGGCAGGTGTGTCTCACCCGCCCACCACAGCTCAAGTGAGCAGAGCCATCGAGGCCTGGGCTCCAGTCGCTATCTCTGAATCGTTGTGTCTCTGGCGCCATCTATTGTCCCTGCTGCTCTTTTTCCCTCTTTCTTTTTATGCTGCTGTTCAGTTTTTATTAGGGCTTTCCATTGTTCGTTTAGGTTACTTGGCTCATTAATGTTGCATAATCTTGATCTGTTTTTTTCAATTAACACTGATTCTGCAATTCTTAACTGCTTTTCGTTTTTACAGCTCTTAATAATTTTAATATCTTCAAACCTTGGACATTTTTGATTTTCCATACAGTATTGGGTCAATGCTGTCTTAGCCTCTTTTTTATTCCAATTATTAATATGCTGGTTCAATCTATACTTTAATTTATTCTTGGTGCTGCCTATATATGACACAGGTGGTTGCTGGTTTATTGGGATTTCATAAATTCCTGCTCTATCTAATTGGCTAATTTTTTCATTTTTAATCACTAAATTTTTTACAGTAATTACCTGATTTCCTACCTGTATGCCATACTTGCCACAAACTTTATTAATTTCTGCTGAAACATTTTCTATATATGGTATTGCTCCCACATATTTTACAAGTTTTTTATCAGTCTTGACCTTATTGTAACCTTGAGTTACTTCATAAATCCATTTTTTTAATACCTGTTTAGGGTATCCAAAAGCATATGCAATTTTTTCAATATATTCAATTTCTTCCTTTCTATACTGTTCCATTGATGAATGTGTTAAACTTCTTTTAATTAGTGTTTTAACACTATTTCTTTTATGTGTTAATGGATGTGATGACTGAAATGGTATAAGTACTGGAATATATGAAGATTTTCTATGCACTCTGAATTGTATATTCTCCTCTGTTTTAACAATCAAAACGTCCAAAAATGCCAAAGTATTGTCATGTTCTTGTTCTACTGTCAGTTCAATAGATGGATAAATTTCACTATACTTTTTTGTCAAGTCCTCAAGTTCATCATTTTTTAGCTTGGATAACAGAAAAATGTCATCAACATATCTGCAGTATATCAGTGGTGGATCCTCGAGTTTACTTATTATTTTTCCTCAATGTCACTCATTATAATTTCAGCAAATAAAGTTGACAGTGGTGACCCCATAGGTCCACCATGATTTTGTTTGTACATCTTGTTGCTAAACTTAAAAATGTTATTTTCATATATGTACAATAAAATTTCTCTTAACTCCTCTATTTGTATTGCATTCATTGTCTGTAGCACATATAATTTTTCAATAATTATTTCTATTGCCTGAGGTACTGGTGTGCTAGGAAAAAGAGCTCTCACATCCATACTAGCCATATGATATTCACTTAAATCTTGTTTAATTACTTTAATTTTCTCAATAAATTCGTATGTATTCTTCACAGTGAACCTTGTCTTCATGAACATAGGTGCCAAAAATTTGTAGATATTCTTTTCCAGTTTTATTAGTGGGGAATTCCTTTTTGATACAATCACTCTCATAGGTGTATCAGGCTTATGAGTTTTTATTTTTGCAAACATTTTTGGTATTCCAGTACCCATTGGTGGGTATGCTTTCTTTATTTCATCAGGCAAGGTGCTGTGATTTCTTATTCTAGCGAACAAAAGACCCAACCGAATCTCATTATATGTGCTACAGACTATGCAACATTAATGAGCCAAGTAACCTAAACGAACAATGGAAAGCCCTAATAAAAACTGAACAGCAGCATAAAAAGAAAGAGGGAAAAAAGAGCAGCAGGGACAATAGATGGCGCCAGAGACACAACGATTCAGAGATAGCGACTGGAGCCCAGGCCTCGATGGCTCTGCTCACTTGAGCTGTGGTGGGCGGGTGAGACACACCTGCCTCCTGAAGATGACAGGGGTCTGTCGAAAGTACTAGAGGATTGGATGTGCGGGGCTGAATGGGTGTGACACTTGCAGTGGGAGTAGCAGAGGTTGTGAAACAGAAGGAGGAGTTTGATAATTAGAGTTGACCAAGGTTTAATCACCTGTGAATGTAAGGTTATGTACATAGTTTTTACTTGAATTGTATGAATGAGTTGTATGTGTGATTTTTATCGAATTGACAAGCATTATAGTAACATCTTATAAGGCAAAAGAAAAAAAAAACGATGTTTCACACCCGAAAATAAGAAGCGTAAGCAAGAAGTCTGTAAACCTGTGGAAGCCCAGTTACATCACGATGAATGACGTGTTGGAAGTGTGTGGTCATTGGAGGTTACCATGATCTTTATGGTGAATGAGTGGTTCTTCCTAATGGTTTTTTCATTTATTATTATGTTTTGGGCATTTTAATTTGTATTGTACATTTTATATAGCATTTTGCATTTTTGCTATATTTTTTGTGTTTTAATTTTTTTCATTTGTTTACACATTTTTAATTATGTTTTGGCATTTGTGTTTTTGACATACTTTGAAATTTTCATTGTTTTTTTGTTGTTGTTTGTTTTTATATATTGCATTTTGTATTCTTTTAACTTCAGTAGAACTGCTATTCTGGAAAATACATGTAAATCTAGTAAATAGTAAAATTATAAGCAATTCTTTATTATAACCTTAAGTAAGTGAATATCATCTCTCCAAGACAAAGAGGTTTAAATGTCTTTTTCTCTTGCTAGGATTTCTTTTCCAGGTACATTGAATGGAATCTCCTACAGTTTCTTGGTTTTTGTGTTAGTTGTTCTCTGCTGCTTTGCCATTGCACTGATTATCTTATACGCTACCAATTTTTTCTCTTCCAAAAGGGTTTTCCAGCATCTGTGCTATCCTTTAAATTATTTTGTGTTCTAGGAAAACTGTAAATTATTTTCATTTACTGACCAAACAGAAGGTGGGAAAAGCAAGAGAATATCTGCTCAAATGGTTTCTTCTGCTTCCACAAAGTCATCCAAGAACATAATTTTCTTCAAACCATCAAATTACTAGTTCTGCAAATTCAGGTAAAATTTTACTTCTGCGGCTGGAAGAAATGCCAGTGCTTGCAAGTGTCTCACTTTGAGAGTAAACCTACTGTTTCCTCCATATTCTGTAGCTAAACCAGAAGACAGTATTTTTCCAAACATTCTTTCCTAGGTGAAACCAGCAACGTTTGTGTATGCTGTTTCCAAATTATTTTTTTTGCCACATTTATGGCAGCTCTTTTCAAAATATGTCATTATAATATGCTGTGATGCCAGCTCAGTATCATAGTCTAATGCATAATCTTGCAATTCCTGCAAAAATGTTATGCAGCACCTTTCATTCTTACTAGAAAGTAGTCCATAAACAAATGGAGGCAAGTATTTGTATCTCTGGATTAGTTCCAAACATAGTGGGAATATTACATAATTGTCTAAAAAGGGTTGGGCAAGTTTTTAATGTTCCATCCACAATCCAGTTAAAGGCCTTAGATTGGGGCTTTTGCAAATTATTTTCTGTAGAAAACAAAATAATTATTTGATCTCCAAACATGTAGTCTGTGCCAAGAAATTTCACTTGCTCAATTGCCCTTAAATTTTACTGGGATATTGATTCCATTCAGTAATGTGCTCAACAAGGAATGTCTTCTCTTGTTCTCTTTACAACTTGCCTTAATGCATGCATCCCTATTAGGCATTTAAGCTGCACTTACTGAAGGTATTCCTGTTGTTTTGCCAGCTAAATAGTTTGTGCAGGGTCTTTGTCTATATTTTTTGCTTGTTCTTTAATTTATGGTCTTGCAACTGCAACATCATTTTTCTTCTGTCTTAGAGCATAATTATGAGAATTTACACTGTGCATTCTATGTTCTTCTCCAATAAGAATAGTACTGGCAAAGCCAGCACAGTTTCCATAATTTCTTTAAGTACAATGTCATAAATCTCCTTGCACTCTTGTGGGTTAAAAAATACCTTTTCTCCATTTCAGAAAACTATTTCTTTTTTGGGATTTTACTACATGATATACTTCACTTGACATGATACCTTTGAGGGAGAAAAAATGCAGTTTCTTCTTCCAAACAAGATATGTCCATCATCCATTGCCAACACACAGCACAGGTTTCCACATGCTGCCTGTTTTCCAGTGTCCTCTGAACTGATGAGTAACCATTCAATGAATCACACAAGCCATTCAAAATACAGGCGACCAATTGAGGCCTGTTTCCCAGGCATGGCTTTAAATACCTGCAGCCATAGGGAGCTGTAAAGTTTAAGGATTAGCATCCTCCCCTCGAAATTGCACAGATACATGTGGTTTACAGTATCTTCAGACAGTGAGCTTTTCAATGACACTGTCTTTTTTTTTTTTTTCCTGGTTAAAACAGTGCTGTTGAAATTAGTTGCTTTTTAAGTGGACAAACATATAAGAAAGTTTCCCTCCCTCCCCTTTATAAAAGCTACCCTTAGTGATGCCTAAGATTGTAGATGAGATTGTAGATGTGGATGCCTAAGAAAATGTAAGTTTCTCAGGCATCTACAACATTATTAGTAGAGTAGCTAAATGTGGTTTCCCTTGTGGATGAAGTTAAAGAAATCCTTAAAACCATGAGAGACCACCCATGGAAGCTGATAGGGGATACATGGGTTTCAGTCTCACTAGAAGTGCTAGTTAGATATATGGAGTAATTCATCATCTTATTGGCATTAGCTCATAAATTCAATAGATTTTAATTTTAAAAAATTAAGTTTTTGATTTAATATCAGCAATGCTAACTCTAGGAATTGTTCAAAAATAATGTCATATCCTTTTTAAGTATCAAAATTGAACCACTCTTTAATGGTTTTCTATTCTTCTCATGCAGCATCATTAAGCCCCACTATTAGATGTGGTCACTGATGCAGATCTTCCTTCTTTACTCAGTTTGGTCCTGTGTCACCTCATTTTTTAAATTCTTTTTCTGTATATCAATGTTTTAACAGTCCTACATCTCATCTTAGGTATTCCTCTACTCCATTGACCTGGAAGCACCATTTTCATAACTTTAAATCCTATGCACCCATCTTTCATTCCAGATTCTCAGTGAATGTTCATGCCAGCAAAATATCGCTTCTGGGTCCCTATTCAAGACCTTTGATGCTTGAACTGTTTCTCGTATCCTCTTGTTTGTATGTAATTCTACCCTTTCTTCTAACTCTGCACATCCACTTAAGCATTTTCATTTGTGCAGTGCTTAGCTTATTTGTCATGTGTTTTGTCATAAGCCAAGTCTCAGCCCTACATAGCATTGATAGTCTTACCACAGTCTTGCAAACTTTGCACTTCAGCCTTATTGGCAGTTTTTTGCTATAGAGTGTACCAGATGCTTTCCTCCAGTTATTCCATCCCAGCTGTGTTCTGTTACTCATTTTTCTTTGAGGTCTGTATCTACCTTAGGCACTGACCCCAGGGATTTAAATCTTCTAACTATTATTATTGATAAATCTTTTTGAATATTAATGTCAATGATATATGTTCTATAGTATGGATTTTATATCATAGAAATGCACTGTTCTAGGTGTGGTACTAGTAGCATGCTCAAACAGAAAGTGGAAGGTAATAAGTTCAGTTCCCTTTCCAGGATGATGCAGTTTTCAAGTTTTTGAGGTTTTTGCTGCATGGAGAACTGTTATTTACAACCTTTCTATGGCAAAAATAATGAGTATGAATTTAATTTGTTTTTAGTTTTTTATCATCGTGACAAGGGGCAAAAGTTTCAATTAAGGCTCAAGGCATTGACTCTCATGCTATTTACTATTGTGTAAAGATACAAGATAAATAATTTTTAGAATTTCAACTGTTTGGCAATCTTGATCACACAAGTATGGTCTGAAAATTTTTATATGATCAATACTGAAAAGCAGCCAGGAATGTTCCACCCATTCATGAATGATCAAGATGGGAGATCAATCAAAATTCATACAACAGTTCTTATATTTTTATATGATATTAAATAGTGTGTTGTGGATGTTTTAAACCTTCATGTTTTTCTCATTACACATCAGTGTTTTCTGAAATGAAAACTTTAAAAAGAAACTTTGTCAACCTAGTAGCACAGTGGTCTAAGTGCTGACTTATGATCATTCATCTGAATGGGCCTGCATTCAAGTCTGATGAGGCATGAGTGGTCTGTTTGTCATATTGCATTGACTTTCTTTCTTACCTGCAACCAGTGTTCCAAAATTTGGGATGGGTGACGGCTTATAACCCATAGAGTTGCTAATGGTGGTTGTTACTCCCCTCCTCTGCCATCCAAATGAGGAACTTTGTAATGTATGGAAAATGAAATGCAGAAGCAGATATGCCCATAATTTTTTTTTTTTTTTGTAACAAGCAGTAAAAAAACTGATTTCTTTTCAATAGTGTTTTTCTCATTGCATTTTTATCAACTTCATAACAATAAAAGTTGATAGCCACAGACATGACTCAATTTTAATTAACATTTTGCCATTCCCTGTTCATCTCATTTCTGAATAATAAGTGCAAAAATACTGCTTGAAATTGTGGGGCTTCTTTTTCTGTTTGTGAAAACTATGGTACTCACATGTTCAGTTTTGCATGATTATTCCTGCTTTCATGCATGACATGACATCTTAGATCATTTAACATTTTCTAGGCTCAGGAGCTAACAGACAGCCAAAGGTTTTCAACTGCCAAGCTTACAATTGATGTCCAATCTGTGGATAACAATGCTCCAGTTATCACTCCCTCTGCCATGGAAGGTTTTTTGAATGAGAATTCTCCTGTTGGAACAACTGTTGTCACTTCACCTGGAGGGTCAGAAGCTTTAAAACTAAGTGTCTCTGATGCTGACATTGTAAGTACTTCTGCTGAGCCACATTGTTTTCTCAGAAGTTCAGTATGAGATTAGTGAGAAACAGAGTGGTTGAATAACATTTTTAGCACAGTTTAATGCATTTGAAACTAAAGTAATTCAGGTGAGGGCATATTGAATCATTAACCAGTGATCCTATATTTCAAATACAATTCTAACTGAAATGGCATGTAATTCATTTGCAAAATAAACTTTAAATAAAATGTAAATCATAAGTACTTTCAAATATTTTGTTGCCTGAACTATTTTGTTAATACCATGGAAACTGTAACTTGCATATAATATAAATATCATGATCTCTTTTTAACTGTTGCAGCATCGGTAGCAGATAAACTTCAACTATATCAGTAACAAGAGTTCAAACTAAGCTTTCCTGTATACCCTCTATGAACCACAAAAGCTTCTTCTTTTGTTGCTGTATGTCTGAAGCCAATTAATTCCTTTTAATGCTATATGTGTATGTTTAAATGAACTGCTTTTCTTCTTTTCATCATTTTCTGATGTTATTGGAAAAGAAATTTAAATCATCAGGTTTTTTGTGATACACAATACACATTTATTCTCTTTTTTACTGCTGTAAATAATAATAACATAGAAAAAACTTAGTAATTTTTCTTGTCAGTTTCTTTTTGCTCCATCCTTCGCACCTTAAAGAGTAGTCACTGGGAATATGTAATCATGTTTTAAGCTAATAAGGTGTGTATCTTAACCATAATTATCAGTACCAATGGTTTTGGCAAAGCTTATCTCTTCATTATGTCACTTAAACAACTGCTACTTTTTCTAAAACATCCTGAATGCACAAATTTCCTTCTTGTCCATTAATTAAAGAAAAAATAGGCAATCTTGTTACAAACTTAAGACCAAACTTGTTCAACTTTGCTCTTACTTACATTTAGAAATAATCCTTTTTTCACTTGTTTGACCCTCTTTTTCATTTTTTTCCCATTAAAAATAGTAGATTGAAGTTGTAAAGTAATATTTATTCTTTCAAGCTGTTTTAAAATCACTGCTTTCATTTTGCTAAATGTGGTGTATGGCACCTTCATTGTGCATACAGTGATGGAACATCTGCACCAATTATGATGAAGTGCATAAATATGTAAATTCTGCACTGATCCACTTCAAAATGCATAATTCATGTAGAACTGCAACAAATCTTTGCTAAAAATAGTTTCCGATTTTTGAATTTTGCCAAAGAATAAATTATCTAGCATCCTGAAATCTAAAAAGCCTGTAACAGAGGTCTGTATAAATAAAATCTATGTCCATTTTTATACCATTTGCAAATTTCTAGTGTTAAAAATATACTTTTCACAAAATTCCAAAAATTTTGGTCAAGTGCATTGCACCTATCGTGAATATAATCATTTTTTGCACACATGAACCAGATTCCATACTTAGCGGCATAAGTGGTTTAATTTACAGATCACTGAGGGCTGCAAAATGAAACGTAGAATGTATTTAGAAGATGCACAAAAAACTATGGGTATGCAGTTGCAAGCAAATTGCTAAGGGAATAAAGTGCACGTAAAATAGGCAAAGATGCAATGTAATGGGAATCATATTGTTTTAATATATAATCTGTACCTTTCATATATGCTTAACATATTTGAAAGGTAGAGATGTCATTCAGTATGTATTTTCCATAATTTTAAATCTTTTTGATTCACATTACAGCATTATGGGCATTGTAAAATTATGGAAAATTGCCTTTTTAATATTTCTGTGGAAGGAAGGAATTTTTCATTGACAAAAAGGTGCAATAATGATTTTCTTTTAGGATAAACCTGTTAAAGCAAAGCAATTTATATTTCCTGTTGGTGTTTCTGCCTTTTTTGTCAAAAAAAAAAAAAAGAAATCAAACAAAAAAGATTGCCAATTTCAAGCTAGTGTAATGCAATTTTAGTATTGGCAATGGTTCATGTCAATTGCCAGAACACATGAGCCCATTTTTTGTGTTCTCATGTTATAAATATTTTCTACTTTTATGATAACTGTTATGGTGACTTCTTAACCTGTATAAAAGAAATGTCCTGTTTTATAAAGACCTGTGAGTTACTTTATGACAGTACCATTGACCTTTTTTAATGGAAAAGGTGGTTGGAACTTGTAACTTTGAAAAGTATGCTTAAAAAAAAAAGCAGAAGACATGAAGTTAAAATTCTAATTAAAATTTAAATTAGGAAATACACTTAGCTAAAAGTTTCATTAATTGCTTCAGTCCTCTGCTCTTCATATTTTGTTTTGCAGTTACATTTTGCTTGTTCACTTGAAGAGCTTGCTCAGATCAACTAAGCTTAGCATGTTTCTTGCGTGAGTGAGGTGGAATGTGAAAGAAATTGGATTCTTCTTTTTGGCTCTTTTTGTTTTTCGTACTTGCATATTTGTTCTGCAAAGCAGTTAGGCTGACGGCTATCATGGTATCTGTTGATTTTTTTTTTATTACTCTTTTTCTGTTGCTTTGATTGTTTGCAATTTTGATTAAATCATTTTTAGAAGTGGAGGAGTATGATATTTTTGTTGTGGTTGCTGTTATTGTTTTTTGCCTTCTCTGTGATTGCACACTCTACCAGATGATTTTTTTAATTGTTCTAGATTATGTATTTTATGTTTTCAATACCTAATTTGGAGTTATTATTTAGAAAAAATGATATGGCTGGTTTTTTGGAGGGAAGGATTGTTTTGCATTTTGCCAGTTTTTGATATGCTGAGTCAACATATCAAAAACTGGCAAAATAGAAAAGAAAAAAACAAGCATTTTCAAAAAAAATTCTTAACTCCAAGCCAGATATTGGTAATATGAAATTTGAAATCCAGCATAATGCAGAAAAAAAAATTCATCTGGCAGAGTCCATAATCATTGGAAAAACAAATGCAACCATAATGAAAGTATCATACCCCTGCTGAAAAGACTTAATCAAGAAAGAAAACCATAAAAAAAAAAATCCCAACAGAAAACCAGAAATACTAAGAGATCAACAAATTTGCTTCATTGCCACATTAGCCTAACCACATTGTAAAGCACCCATGAAAGTGCAAATAGACCAGAAAACATAATGGAAAGATCTGAAGAAAAGAACTGCTTCACCCCTTCCCCTTTCCAACTCACTTGCACTGTAGATATATGGGATATAGAGCAGTGTGAAGAATCTTATCAAGCAATGAGCTGAAACGTTTACATATGTTTAGAACCTTTGCCTGTTTTTTAATTTAAATTTTTAATTAGAATTTTAAATTAAAGCCCTTTTAAAATTTTCTTTTAAATTTACAACTTTCAACCACCATTCATTTGAAAAGTCAACAATGATGTTACAAAGTAACCCACTGTGATTCTTTATAAAACAGAGAATTTCTTGCATACATGTGGAATAAAGAATGTTTTTAAGGCTATGTAATACACTGCCGGACAATTGCTAAGGACGGATGACAATAGCAACGATAGCAACCATAAAATGGAAGGCAGGAAAATGTGGAAATTAGCATAAGTACGGGATACAGTAAGACGTGTTGTGCGTATGCAAATTTTGGATTGCCGCACTTGTTCGTGACGTCATAGCGCTGATAAGAGATATAAAGGATTTGACGCGTATTGACCGTTGTTGTTCAAACGCAAAGTTGAAAGGGAAAGAATCAATTGACGAACTTGCAATTTTCAATATGTCTTCCCGACATCACAGATGATTTTACGCGTGGCCATATTATTGGCAAGATTGAAAAAGGGCGAAAAATAACAGATGTTGCCAGAGAGTTCGACGTCAGCCACAGTGTTGTTTCAAGGCTTTGGAAATCATTTCAAACAAATGGAGAGTGTAGCAAACGTCACGGGGGAGGTTGTGTTCGCAGTACGACACCTGCAGAAGATCGGCATATAGTGCTATCAACAAAAAGACACCGGCGCAGCACAGCTAGTGAGGTAGCAAATCAGTTTATGGCTGCTACTGGCAAGCGGATCTCCCGAAAAACTGTCGCCAGACGTTTGCATGAAGGAGGACTATACTCCCGCCGTCCTGTTGTGTGCATCCCATTGTCCAGACGCCACCGTACTGCCCGTTTGCAATGGTGCCATCAACATTGCAATTGGACTGATAACGACTGGTCTGCTGTCCTCTTCTCAGATGAGATTAGATACAGTCTATTGTCTGATTGCCGACGACAACTGATCTGGCATGATAGTGGTACTGCATATTGTCCAGCAAACATACAGGAAAGGGACCGATATCCGACATGTAGTGTCATGGTATGGGCTGGCATCATGATCAATGGCCATACGTCCCTCTATGTGCTTCCAACTGGCACTATGACTGGCCAACGATACATTAATGATGTTCTGCTACCTCATTAATACAGAAATTTAACGTGGACCAGAAACATCAAACACAAATCTTCGCTCTTTCCACGTTTATCAGTGAATCACGGAAAAATTCTCATTGGCCGCCACCAGGAGTCGAACCCAGGGTCTTCCAGTTACGCGCCGGATATGCTTCCACTACACCACAGCGGCCTCGAATTCCTCCAGACTCACACACGCTAACTGCCAAGCCAATTTGGCAGATTGCTTCTTGGAGCCCTGCACAATGCTGGGGATTCGCCAAAGATGATAAGCAGCAACTGAAGAAATAATTAGAAGGCGAATGAATAATTAATTACAGAAATTTAACGTGGACCAGGAACATCAAACACAAATCTTCGCTCTTTCCACGTTTATCAGTGAATCACGGAAAAATTCTCATTGGCCGCCACCGGGAGTCGAACTCAGGGTCTTCCAGTTACGCGCCAGATATGCTTCCACTACACCACAGCGGCCTCGAATTCCTCCAGACTCAGACACGCTAACTTCCAAGCCAATTTGGCAGATTGCTTCTTGGAGCCCCGCACAATGCTGGGGATTCACCAAAGATGGTAAGCAGCAACTGAAGAAATAATTAGAAGGCGAATGAATAATTAATACAGAAATTTAGCGTGGACCAGGAACATCAAACACAAATCTTCGCTCTTTCCACGTTTATCAGTGAATCACGGAAAAATTCTCATTGGCCGCCACCGGGAGTCAAACCCAGGGTCTTTCAGTTACGCGCCGGATATGCTTCCGCTACACCACAGCGGCCTCGAATTCCTCCAGACTCAGACACGCTAACTGCCAAGCCAATTTGGCAGATTGCTTCTTGGAGCCCCGCACAATGCTGGGGATTCACCAAAGATGGTAAGCAGCAACTGAAGAAATAATTAGAAGGCGAATAAATAATTAATACTTCTAATTATTTCTTCAGTTGCTGCTTACCATCTTTGGTGAATCCCCAGCATTGTGCGGGCTCCAAGAAGCAATCTGCCAAATTGGCTTGGCAGTTAGCGTGTGTGAGTCTGGAGGAATTCGAGGCCGCTGTGGTGTAGCGGAAGCATATCCGGCGTGTAACTGGAAGACCCTGGGTTCGACTCCCGGTGGCGGCCAATGAGAATTTTTCCGTGATTCACTGATAAACGTGGAAAGAGCGAAGATTTGTGTTTGATGTTCCTGGTCCACGTTAAACTTCTGTATTAATTATTCATTCGCCTTCTAATTATTTCTTCAGTTGCTGCTTACCATCGTTGGTGAATCCCCAGCATTGTGCCGGGCTCCAAGAAGCAATCTGCCAAATTGGCTTGGCAGTTAGCGTGTGTGAGTCTGGAGGAATTCGAGGCCGCTGTGGTGTAGCGGAAGCATATCCGGCGCGTAACTGGAAGACCCTGGGTTCGACTCCCGGTGGCGGCCAATGAGAATTTTTCCGTGATTCACTGATAAACGTGGAAAGAGCGAAGATTTGTGTTTGATGCTGCTACCTCATGTTCGCATGTTCCGTGGTGCTGTCGGTGATAGATTCATTTTCATGGATGACAACGCAGCATGTGATCGAACAGTCGCTGTCCAGGAGTGTCTTGAGAGCGAGGATATTCAACGCCTCGTATGGCCAGCACGTTCTCCAGATCTGAATCCCATTGAAAATGTGTGGGATGCTTTGGGGAGGAGTCTTGCTGGTCGCCAATGCCCTCCAATAAACAAGGACACCCTCATCCGTGCACTGACAGAGGAATGGGGTAAATTACCCCAACAGCTGCTTGATAATGTTGTGCAAAGCATGACATGACGTGTGGAATCTTGCATCGCCCTCCATGGTGGCCATATCCCGTATTGACATCTTACGCTGGAACGCCTGCGGACGGTAATTGCATTTTTCACGTTTACGTATTCTGCACAAAATGGCCTGTTTGTCCCTTGAACACATTCCCAAGCCTTCTGGATTTCAGAGCACAATAAATTGTCTTTCTTGTAATGTCCTGGCATTCTGACATTATTTTATTTCACTTGGCATCCAACCACACTTACTTTTTTATGCGCTATATAGCCGTTTATGATCCGTCCTTAGCAATTGTCCAGCAGTGTAATAGCCCTCAATAACTTTAGTTTCAGTTCATTGGAGATGGCCAAATGTCCAAAGTGTAACATAACTACAGACTAAGTAATAAAGCATGCCACTGAAGAACACCCATTTTGGAAAAAACTAGATTCTTTTATTATAAACAGGTGTGCATGTATATGATATGATTTGCATTTGTTCCTCCAAAAAATTATTTGCTGTATTGTAATTTCTGCCTAAATAATTAACTAGGCGAGATTTTTTTTTTTCAGTAAAGTGGCATGAGGCTTATACATGTATATGAGGGGTGATGAAAAAGTGTGATGAATGGAGCCACCTTTACTGTGGAAGCAAAGGAAGGGTGTCTGACGTAGGTGGTCATTAACTGTCAACCCTCACACGTGTTGCCTGGCTAGAAACCTGTTTTGCAGCAAATGCCATTAGTCCTCCAGACTGCAAAGAGTGTAGATGCATGTTTCTCATTTGTTCAATGCTGTCGGGATGTCAAAGTTCAAGCAACAAGATTCTTTGCTGCAAAATTCAGTTTGGTGCTCCCTCACCCCTTATTCACCAGACTTATGACCGATTGACTTTTAACTGTTCCCAAAACTTATGGCAGTTATGAAAGGTAAACGTTTTGACTCTGTGGAACCCATATATTTATCAAGCTACATGCCAATAAGTAGTGTAAAGGTAATATAACAAGGGTCTTAAAGGGCATTCCAAACAGGACTTTTATGGGTGTTTCTAACAATGGAAGAACCACTTGAATAAATGTGTATGTACCAAGGAGGATTATTTTGAAGGGGATTAATTTGTGTAACTCTGCTATTAAATTTCTGTCTTTGGTAAAAACATTCACCTTATTTTTTGATCACCTCTTGTATACCTACAAATACACTCATCGCAAAAAAAATAGTTGCACCCATAAGGACGTGTCAGACTGCAATGCTATTCGGGAGAAAGGTAAAGGTTACCAGGAACAATAAATGATTAAACATTGAGACTGATATGGGCAATATTTATCAAGCTACATGCCAATAAGTAGTGTCTCTCAGTATGGCGTCGGGCCACCATGTTTTGCTTACACAGCATGCCAGACATCTCGGCATGGAGTTGTACAGGTTCCTAATGATGTCCTGCGATAAGCCATTCCATGCAGCTTGAATCTTCTTGCGCATTTCCTGCAGATTGTGTGGTAGGGGTGGAGTGTAGTTAACACGTCCAATAGTGTCCCATACATTTTCAATCACCGATGTGGCTGGCCATGGCAGAGTGTCAGTGCCTTGAAGGCAAGCTCTCGAGATAGCAGCAGTATGCGGACGAGTGTTGTGCTGTTGGAAAATCGTACCAGAGTGAGCTTTCAGAAAAGGTAGGGCCATTGGTTGCAGGACATCGTTAACGTAATGTTGGGCTGTAAAAGTGCCTGTAATGAACACCAAAGGTGATTTGGCATGATAGGCAATTGCACCCCACACCATGACACCAGGCCTTCTGGACGTGTGATGCTCAACAACAAGCCATTCATCTTGGCACTGAACATGGAGCCTCCACACATGGATTCAATGGTCATCTCCTCCAAGACAAAAGTGGGACTTGTCACTGAAGATCACCCACTGCCATTCTGCATGGCTCCATCACAGTCTGGCACGACACCATTGCAGTCTCTGGCGACGATGCAATGGTATTAAGAGCAGTCGTCATAATGGTCTGCATGCGTGTAGTCCTACATCATGCAGCCATCTTCCAATGGTGCTGCTCTAATCGGACGATGCACGAAGGGCACCACTGCTCGCTGAATATCCGCAATCGTGGTGGCTGTTGGGTCCCACCGCGCATGTCAAACAACCCGTCCGTCCTCTCTCTCTCCGTGGTTCATCTAGGTCTCCCAGACCCTTCTTATAGCTGCTGTGTACCTTGTGCTATCCACTGCCACCAACAGTGTGCTACGGTGATATCCCCATGACCGGTATGGCGCACAATACGGCCATAAGACTATCCCGCTTCCCAGAGCCTGATGATGTGGCTCCTCTTGAACTCCTCCAATTGCTCAAATTGCTTCTGAACTTTTCTCCAAGGCATACTTCACTTGCTGCAAAGGATGCAACCAACGCAACAGCATGAGTCAGAATGGCAAGCACACGCAACATGACCTTATATAGTCCGTCAGGCACCGTGCTACAACTCTTCCTTGCTTGAGTCATATGTGCAACCGAGCATGATGCTTGAATCATTTGCATGTCTCATGATGTCAAACCTACCCACCAAGTTTCATTTCTCTCAGTTGCTTCCTTCTGGGTGCAACTATTTTTTTACGATGAGTGTGTAAACACTGAGTGTTCTGTATCATTGTAAAGAAAAAAATTTTTAAAAGTAAGTTTTGAAGTTACTTGTGGTGACCAGGTACCAGCTCAGTTCTCAATGTTTCTTTTGAGATACCTATATGAAAGTGTTGTGCAGTAACAGAATTAAGTGTAATGCACGCCATAGCCCTGAAACACAGTGTAGCATTTACATTAGAGGAGTGCACTAGTAATAGTTTTTCAAGATAGTAGATACTATGATTTCCAACTTGTAAGTTTAAAAAAAAAAGAAACTTCATAGTGATATTACATGTTTATACATGTAGCTTATACCAATTTGATAATAAAGTAAAATTATATTAGTTGTCAAAATTTTAAATATATTTGAGAATAGTTTTGTGATAGTGTTATCTTGCTGTTATTTGTGCAGCTCCACATTTCAGGAAACTAATGTTATGATAGATATTTATGCTGTGCATTTCTTCTTTATTTTCTTTACTTCTCTAGGCTCCTGATGATTCTCCTGCGTTTTATGTATTTGAAGTTACCACCAATGCTTTTCGTGTTAACTCTGATGGATATTTGATTGTCAGTGAGTCAGATCTTGATCGGGATCCTCCTAATCCAAGCAAGTACACATTTCAGGCAAGTGTTAAATTTTACTGTTATGTTCTTGTTTTACCTGTTAATTTGTGGTAACATATTCATTCTTTACTTTCACAGCTTAGGCTGTGTTCTCTGGTTTACTACAATTTTCCAGATTGCATCAATATACTTATACTATTCTATGAAGAGGTCAAAAGAAATTTATGCAGATGGAATTTAAAATCCTTTTTTGTAGTATAATGAAAATAAGGAAATAAAATGTTAGCCATTCTTAAGAAGTTATTAGTAATAATTTTGTTTTTGTAATGACTAATGGTACTCAATTCAAAATTCATAAGCTTGCATTAAAAATTTACTCTATTCCCCTATGGAAAGAACATTTGTTAATGCACATGTTTATACATGTCTGCAGGCCATATAATTCAGTTCATTTATCAAAAACTTTAAATTTACTGTTAATTTAAAAACAGTTTTAAAAAGCTATGAACACATTAAAAATCTCCTTATGTTCTGCCTACTGTATTGAAACACACAAAACCATGTGGTTGCAAAGTATTATTTTAGTATGTTTTCCAACCACATGGTTTTGTATATTTCAGTACTGTATTTGTACCCAAAGAGGGTTTTAATGTTCATAGCTTTTTAAAACTGTTTTAAAATGTTCTAAATTAATGCTTAATTTAAAGTCTTTAACAAAAGAACTGACTTATATGACCTGGGAAAAAAATGTTGGTGATAAACATATGCATTAACAAATGTTAGCCTTCTGCAGAGTTGTATAAAAATAACATGTATCTGCGTACACAACAATTGAAACAGAAAACTTGCTGCAAACTCGCGAATCACGATAACAATAGAATAAGATAATTTAAAGAAAAATAAATAAAACAATAAATAATTATTAGAACATTACAGATTCCAGTGAGGACAAAATAAGTACATTACAACTGAATGTGCAGCCTTGTGTCTGAAATGGACCTTTAGGGCAAAATATTAAATTATTGGACTATGAACCTCATAAAAACAAGATACTAATTAAAGAAAGTTTTTATATCTAGAAAAGCAGTTCCATTGACGAACCTTCAAAAATTATAAATAGCATTTTCAACAACTTAATTCAAAAAAGTGATCTGTTTCTTTCTCGGAAACCTTTTTTAGTACACTTACAAAATACATAAGGAAAATATTTTAATTTAAAAACTGACAACTGCAAGAGGAACCTGGCAGTAAAATTTTAATTATTTCTGTGCAAACGAAACTTTTGATAGAGTTCCTATAGATTGAGACAGGTCTTGATAAAATCTAGAAGCCAGAAATGTCTATAAGAACAAAAAAACTCAGATGATGTTAAAAACAATTGAAAGTTCTTGAAGTGAAAATAGAATTAAATACATTAATCTGAGTAATGTCTTGAGTAAATGTTTTAATTGCTGTAAATAACATTTTTTTTTAATCTACCTGCAAAAACTATCTGCAAAATCTGTTAATAATTTGGAAACTATCCGCGTACAGCATATACCTGTAGGTCTACATTCTGCTACTCTGGCCTTCTGTTAGGGCATAAAGAAAAATTTTAATGCTAACTTATGATTTCAACACATTTTTCCAAATATTATGGCTTATAAGGCCTAAAATATTAATCTTGGACTAACAATACTTAATTTGTGCATGAGTGTCACTTCTAAATTTCATGTCCTCTGAAAAATGAGACGTAAACAGTTTTAAAAAGCCAAATATTCAAAAATGTGTAAACTCGAGTTTTGAATTTTGAGAATTCAAATCTCAACTCAACAGAAATGGCATATAATATTTTAATACAGTACTTGTTTTTATAGTATTTCAAAAGTAGAATGTGTGTGTGTGTAATCTGCTGCAGATTACACACACAGTATTCTGCAGCAGATTACACACCATAATTAATTATGAGTTACCATAAGTAATTATGGTAACTCATGTTTCAGTAGAAAGTATTAGATGTAGCCTATGATGGGGAACCACTTCATAGATGATTTCAGTTGTTTGCATTCAGCTTAATGCCCTGTTAATTACAAACATGACAGCTCCTAAAGTGTGCTGAATAAGGTATTCATTATTTCAGATTGCTCTTAAATTCATCATTGTGATCTCAAATGTTTTTTCATTGCATCATTGTCAGGCTTTTGTTGTTGCATCATCATTACTCTAAATGCAAGGAGCCGCCCCATTGGCGCAGTGGTCTAAGCACTGGCTTATGACCATTTGTCCGAGAAGGGTCTGGGTTCGAATCCCAGTGAGACATGGATGTTGTGTTTGTCTTACGGCTCTGGCACTCTCCCTTCCCTGGAGTCAGTGGCTCTAAATTAGGGACGAGCAACTGCTTACAGCCCATTGAGTTGCTAATGGTGGTCGTTAAACCTCTAATCAAAAAATAAATAAATAAATGCAAGGAACAATATTTGAATAGTGAGTGTCAGCATGCAATATCATAACATATTTTGAAACCTGAGAGAAAAAACTCTCTCAGTTTTCACAATTTCTGATTTTCACTATTTCTGAAGGCCTTCAGCTCATGTCATCATTATTGTAATTATTGCCATTATTAGAATTTTTTCTTTAATGTTCACATTTATTTTTTGTAAAAACTTTTAAGTGTTTTTTCTGTTCATAAAATTGCCTTTGTACATATTAGGTAATTGCCCGCCAAACAGACAGTGTTCCAGGAAAAGGTGCAAGTGCACCTGTCACCATTAGTGTTCATTTAAATGATGTCAATGATAATTCACCTCGTCTTCCCACACTTCCACCTGTGCATATCAAGGCTGGTGATGGTATTAGACCTGTTATTCAGGTAAGCAGGAAACTCTTTTACAGATTAATATTTTTTTGAAATATTAAGTGATAGAAACTAGTTCAAAGTATTAATTGGTCTCAGTTTGGGTGATAGGTGTTTTTTGAATAAAGTAATCATGACATCTGTGAAACTTTTAGCATTTATAAATTTCCAGTGGTAATGCATTAAAGTATTAATAGAACAGTGGCAGCATTGCACAAATTACATGAATTAGGTTTGTTTCCACACTGTGTGAATGATTCATATGGTAGCATGTTGAAATACATCATTGTCACTATTATGGAATCCCTCTGAAGTAGAATGCACATCTGAAACTTAATCTCTGATTCACTGGAATTTACTATCAACAGGAGATAGTCTTCCACCTTAAATTGAAGTTTATCATATATTTTTATATTTGAAAAGAGCATTAAGAGCATACCATTCATTAACGATGCCAGTAAATATAAGATTTTGTAAGTGATTATGATATCCCAGTACAAGCTTCTATTATCAACACATACTGTACAAAAAAAAGGTAAGTTCATGACAGTCCTTTAAACTAATGTGAGAGTGATAAATTCAGTCAGCAAATGACAGAAAGTGAAATTTCATAATAATGCAATGTCCAAATCCTAGATATTGCCAGACATTGTGTTGTTAAATGGGAAAGAGAAAGTAAAAGAGAATAAATGGACTTGAACTGATCCAATTCCTTTTTGTAACACCCATGGAGTCCAAGTTGATGCATTCTTCTAACATTATGCTCATTCCATTTCTATGAATTTTTATACTGATGCTGTTACTTCATTTTTCGTTTTACTTAAAATGTGCTTTTTAAGTTGCATGTAGCTCTTGTATGTTGTTCTCAGTTTTGTGTTCATGTTTCTGAACCATAAGTGAGGACTAGTAGAATGTACTGATTAAGTACTTTTATTTTGGAAAGTAATTGTAATTCACTCTTAAAAATTAATCTGTTTCTTCCAAATGTGCACTCCAGCCAAGATATATGTATCTACTGAGATTCTTTCCTTTATTCCAACATCATTTAATATCTTTCACTTTTAGCCAAGACAGAATATCAATATCATTTGACATGCAAGGAATGATTTACGAGCATGCTGTGCCAAATAATACCACTGTTACGGACATGTACTACAGAGCTGTATTGCAAACTTTGTAGGATGGCGTTCATCACAAAAGACTGCTCTTTCATAAAGGCAGATGGATGTTGCATCACAGCAATGCAGAACCTCATGTTGCTTATGCTGTTGTCGATTATTTAGTCCAAATTAATGTTAGATGTGTTCCTTATCTGCTCTATAGCCCTGACTTGCCCCCCCCCCTTTGCGATTTCTTTTCATTTCCAAACTTAAAAGAGCTGGGAGATCAATGCTTTCTTCCACATGCCAAAAAATGTCTTCCATTTGGTTTTTGAAGAGTAGCAGAAGCATTGTATCATGTGGGGAATATCTTGAAAAATACCATAGAAATCTGGATGATTAATAAGAGGAGGAAGAATTTTTTTAATTATGACCATTCTTTATTGAACAGCCTAAGTAGTTAGATCACTTTTGTGTAGTTTCAGTCTTGAGAGATTCTTCCTCTATTGTGTTACCTGTTAAAAAGTCAGGCAAGTGCAGTTCTCTCCTTTTTTTTTTTTTTTTTTTTTTTTAATATGCTAATGTGATTCTACACTGTTTTGGCATCCTTTCCACAGCTCATTTTCTTGATTGTATTAGAAAACATTCTTTTAAATCATTAGAGCTTTCCTTTGTAATCTTTAGTGAAGTTTTTGACGAAAAACACGAGTCATTTATGAAAAAATTCTCTGTTTGTGATAAAACTTTTTGCATGTTGTGTCCAGGTCTCCGCGTATGGCATAAGGAGGAAACTCATTGATAACTTTAAAATCTCTAAAATCCTTAAAATTACTGTAGTTCCTACTAAAATGAAATATGACACAGCAAATACAAATTGGGTGACCATACAACCGAATTGAAAAAAAAAAAAAACATTTTTTTGAATGTTTTTTAACATTTTTTTGAATGTTTTTGGTATGAATAAATATTGAAGTAAATGAGGATGCAGCAAAGGAAAAACTCATTTGGTGATGAGACAAAATAAATTCCAACGGAGAAAAAAAAAAAAAGAAGAAGCGGACCCGTGGCCAAATGAAAAAATCCCGTGCCGCATCCACGTAACGGAAATATGAATTGAAAGCCAAGCCCCACGTGCGGTAAGTGTTCATCGAACTTTACCAACTAAAAGTGAAGTTCAAAAATGCAAATTTTTTTTTAAGACGAATTGAACGAATTTAAACGAATTGGGATATTATTATATCCCAATTCAGCTGAAAAAAGATAATACATCAAAAAACGAATTGGGAGAACATACCTTTCACTGTAGCGCCTTTTGTTGAGTCATTATGTTGTTCCAATCTCCTCTTCAATATGACGGGATTCCCACTAAGCATAAACAACACTAAAATTCTATTCTCAACCTAGTATGTCACCAAACTTCACAAAAAAAGGGGAATATGAATAAACCCACACAAAGCCGCCCCGGTGGCGCAGTGGTCTAAGCGATGGCCTCTGATCATTCGTCCGTAAGGGGCCCGGGTTCGAATCCCGGCGAGGCATGGATGTTGTGTTTGTCTTACGGCACTGGCTCTCTCCCTTCCCTGGAACCAGTGACCCTAAATTAGGGACGGGCGACTGCTTATCGCCCATTGAGTTGCTCACAGTGGTCGTTAAACCTCCAATCAAAAAAAAAAAAAAAACCCCACACAAACATCAACTTAAAACGCTAAGATTCTCAAGTATGAAAACGGTCAAACTCTTGTCGTGTACGACGTAAAAACACAGCTGAAATACCAAATACTGCCTTAGAACTAAGTGGAAAATGATACTGAATAACACAAAAACCTCATGAAATGCCAAATCACGGTGATCCAAGCATAAGGAATGATGTCCTTCTGATAATCTTTTTCCGGTGCATTTCGGTAATGCTACATTACCGAAATGCGTTGGAAAAAGATTATCTTTTTTTCGGTATTGCTACATTACCAAAATGCAGCAGAAAAAGATTATCGGAAGGACATCATTCATTATGCTTGGGTCACCATGATTTGGCATTTCATGAGGTTTTTGTGTTATTTAGTTTCATTTGCCACTTCGTTCTAAGGCAGTATTTGGTATTTCAGCTGTGTTTTTACGTCGTACACGACAAGAGTTCGACCGTTTTCGTACTCGAGAATTTTAGTGTTTTAAGTTGATGTTCGTGTGGGTTTATTCATATTCCCCTTTTTTTGTGAAGTTTGGTGACATACTAGGTTGAAAATAGAATTTCAGTGTTGTTTATGCTTTGTGGGAATCCCGTCATATCAAAGACGAGATTGGAACAACGTAATGACTTAACGAATGGCGCTACAGTGAAAGGTATGTTCTCCCAATTCGTTTAAATTCGTTCCAATTCGTCTTTAAAAAAAAATGTGTTTTTTTTTTTTTGTTTTTTTTTCAATTCGGTTGTATGGTCATTTAATTCGTATTTGCTGTATCATATTTCATTTCAGTAGGAACTACAGTAATTTTAAAGATTTTAGAGATTTTAAAGTTATCAATGAGTTTCCTCCTTATGCCATACACGGAGACCTGGAGACAACATGCAAAAAGTTTTAGCACAAACAGAGAATCTTTTCTTGAAAGACTCGTGGTTTTCGTCAAAAATGACATTTCAGCATATTATTGGAAACTTAGAATATCATATAGGTGAAGCTCACGTACTTGGGTTATCACTAAGGATATCTTAAAAGTTTTTCTGTCTTTAGTGAAGTAATTTCTCATTCATGTAGCTTTATGTTGTCCTGTTTATTTTTCTTAAGTTATCTACCTATGATTTGTAGCTACAGTGACACCTCTTTTTGAATGTCAAAATCTGCATTTTGTTTTCATTCCTTAAGTGATTCTTTGCTGTTTCTGATCCCCGAACTGTTTCTATGAAGTGTAACTATGAAATGGTAAGTACTGTTATCACCAAATTCACAGTTAATTTTTCTTTCTTCAGTAATACAATTTTGTATTGTCTATGTGTTGTCCACCATAGAAAGTTTCTTTTTCTTTTTCTTTTTCTTTTTCTTTTCCCTTTTTTTTTTTTCATCAGTAATTGGATTTGTTTCAATGTTTTGCCATGTTTTTAATCTTATTGCCTTTACATTTTTGCATCAACTTTCAGAAGTTCTCAGATAATACCATATTTTTTTCTCAGTATACTCTCAGATGTATCTATGTCTCTGAATTAATGAAGTCATGATTATTCTGGTAATGATAACTGTTGTTACTCTTGCAGTAAGTTAAGTAGGGAATATTTTTTATAACAACTATTTATCAGATTTTCAGGTTGTACTCTTAATCTATTTTCGGAATGGACTTAAGGGAGCAGATGTCACCACTCATGTGATAGTGCCCAAGCTTTTTGCTACTTAAATGTGAATCCCTTTTTTCTTTCGATTTGCACACCTTCTTCCAACTTCCTTTTCCTAAAGTGCTGCTGGTGAAAGAAAATTTTAATGGAATACAAAGTTAATTGTATAAAGAAACATACCAATACTCATAAAGATCTAAACTACCATTCCACCTTCATTAAAAAAAATCCCAATTCATAGATAAAATACTCTCCAGATTTTTCAGAAAAATCAAAAAAGCTTCATAAAGAAAAACTGAAAGGTACACTTTCAGAAAATAATTACCCTTCTCCTGTGATTGAAAAAAATATTTAACCTCCCCCTGCCCCAAGAAGGCAAAGTTAAATAAAAAATAAAAAATAGTCAAACTGTAACATTAATAACCAAAAAAGGTACTTACTGTAAAGGTTTGTTTGAAACTACAGAGAATCAGCAAAATATTTCATTTTATGCTTATTCCAGGTCTGAAAATGAACTTTAAAAATTATTCCCTTCTATGAAACAAAAAGTAGACAAGTTGTACTACAAGGAGTGATCTGCAGCATAGACTGCAATTTGTATTGGTACCATAGGAAAAACTGCAAGACATCTTGGAACCCATGTAGTGGAACATGAAGCTTCAATAAAAAATGTTACCAGCAAAACAAGACTTGACAGACACATTTAAAACACCAGACATTCAGTCAACTGGGACTCCATAAAATTGTTTCTCATCACCAACACTTCGTGGAAAGGAAATTGAAAAAAGAAAAGGAATCGCAATTAATAACCTATGATCGACAATACATAGGGAGGATATAACATGAGCGATTACATCAGATGAATTAAGCTAATGAAAGACGGCTTCCAGTTATATTCTATTAGAACTAGGATATATTAATTTCAATTATGCTTAATCTACAACTTTGATTGAATCATATTGTGGATATCCTCCATTGTATTACGTTGTGATTAAACAAAAAAAAAAATTGAAACGTTTTGAACAGAACAATGAAGAAAAGGTGTTTTTAGTAAAAAGCCATTAATGTCTAATAACCAAAAAGGTTGGACATTACTTCTTGAGCCAGTCATGATGACAGGTTGGAGTACAAACTGTAAATTTGGCAAATACAGTAGTGGCCAAAATTGTGGAAACCTTTTGGAAAAAGTGTATTTTTGAGGTTTGATGGCTCATAACACCACTTTGTTTTGTAACAATACCATAAAAGTATATACCAATAGAAAGATAATTTCATCAAAAATGTAATGCAACAAAGTTTGTTCAATTATCTATATTCTATGAAAAATTATAGCCAAATAAGCAGAAAAAGGGAGCAAAACTTGCTTAGGCTGATATGAAGTAGCTTTCCTTCATTTGAATGTAGCCAATGAGCATGAGTGTTTAGAGAGCCAATCACATGTCATCTTGTTTTGGTAATAAGCCAATCAGGTCACAGTAAGATTCAGCTTTGATGTCATGTATTGGAGCTGAAAGAAGGACATTTGTCAGTGGGTTATGTGATTACTATCAAGTTGGTTTGTGTGTGTGTGTGTGTGTGTGTGTGTGTGTGTGTGTGTGTGTGTGTGTGTGTGTGTGTGTGTGTGTGTGTTTTCATTTAGTGAGCTTGTAAAACGTAATAAAATTAAAGAAATGGCGCAAAGAGTTGACTGATCACCCAGAAAGCGATGTAAAATAGTACTATTAAGTGAACAAGGCTACAGTTGTGAAGAAATTAGAAGAAAAATTGGTGGAAACTTAACCAAAGTGGCATTTCTAAATTTTTGAAGAGGTATAAGGAGACTCAGTCACTACAAAACCAGACTGATAAAGGCAGGAAGAGGTGCACAACAGCAAGTGATGATAGAAGAATTAAGAGACTGTGCCTAGGTGACAGAAAAAAATCATCTGGGTGTATACAAGATGAAATGGCACAATGCAATGTGAAGTTGAGTGCAAGGACTGTTCGGCGCAGACTGCAGGAATTTGGTCTAAAAGCTAGAATTCCATGAAAAAAGCCATTTTTATCTCTCAGACATAGGTTGAAAAGATCAAACAGGGCTAAAACCCATGTTAACTGGGTAACGGAACAATGGGTCAGTGTTATTTGGAGTGGTGAGACCAAAATCGCCCTGTTTGGTAGTGATGGCATAAAATACATAAGGAGAAAAATTGGAGAAGATTTGCATCCTGATTGCATTACATTTACCGTGAAACACCCAGTTAGTGTTATGATATGGGGTTGTATGACATCAAAAGGTGTGGGCAGAATTTGCATGATTAATGGGAATATAAATGGCCAAAAATACATTAATGAAATGCTTGAGCCCAAACTGAAGCCTTCCGCACGTGATCTTTTCCAAGATAATGAAGCATTTATATTTCAACAGGATTCAGCTCCATGTCATGTAGCTGCTGTGTGCAAAAAGTGGTTTCAAGATAATCATATTCCCCTGCTGGAATGGCCTGGGAATAGCCCAGACCTTAACCCCATCGAAAATCTATGGAGCCGACTAAAGAAGCTTGTTAGTCAGAAGCAACCCAGCAATAAAACCCAATTAATAGAAGCAATAATTCAATCTTGGTTTCACATTATAACAGCTGCAGAACTAAAAAACTTGATTCACTCCATGGGAAGGTGTTGTAAGGCCGTAATTAACGCTAAAAGTTACTCAACTAAGTACTAACTGACATGGTGAGAATTTTTGTATATCTCATTTTTTCTGTGTTTCACTTTTCTTCTTTATAACTGCTGTTCTAACACAAAATCCTTCATTAAAGTTATTGCATTACATTCTTGGTGAAGTTATCTTTCCATTGATATATAATTTTATGGTGTTATTCCAAAGAAAAGTGGCGTTATGAGCCATCAAACCTCAAAAATACACTATTTCCAAAAGGTTTCCTAAATTTTGGCCACTACTGTAATTGTTATAGAAAAATCCCTGGTAATACCCATAATTAGCTCCAAATTAAGTAATCATTTTGTTTTAGTGATACATTTTTAATGCTTTTTTAGTATTTTCCATATCTGTAACTGTTCTCTGTAGATTCAAGTTATTAATCTCTTTTGTACTTTTGTGTAAACGTTAGGTTCATGCTCAAGATAATGATGAAGGTGTGAATGCTGAAGTCAGTTATTCTATATATCATGTCTCAAACAATGGACAAAGCAAATTCCGAATTGACAGAGATTTAGGACAAGTTGAAACAGTTGATAAATTAACAGCAGGAGAACAGTACAGTATTACTATTCAGGCAACTGATTCTGGTGGAAGGTTTGTAGTTCATTTGTTTGTTTGTTTGTTTTTTTTTTTTCATTTAAAATGTCCTTCCTTTTCCTCTTTTTAGCACGTCTTTTGGAAAAAGAGATCGTGCTTCTGTTATCGGTTTGTCCGTCCGTCTGTACCCACGGTATCTCTGCAACTATTAGTCCGATTTGAAAAATTATTTTTGCACTGGGAAGCTTTAAATATGCGAATCATGATCCTTCTTTTCGTTTTTTTTTACGATGTACAATTTCGCCGGTAGAGGGCGTAAATGCAGATGATGTCGAATTCAAAAATGCGTTTTATTCCACATATTTGCTTCTAAACATCCGATTGAAATTTTTTTTTTATCTTTTGATTCCATTTATGTCAAAGAGTATTTTAGATATAGTTACTTTTTCAAATTACGCATAGATTTTCCGCTAGGGGGCGTAAAAGTAAATTACATTTTTCCAAATAACTCTTCTTCTAAAACTCCGATTTGAAAAAAATTTTCTTCAGAGGATACATCTCCTGATGATAAATCTTTTGCATATAATTTCAATTTTTTGGTAAAGAATACTTCGGCCCCCAGGGGGCGTAAGTGTTAATTTTTGCTTCTGATGTATTTGCCATAAAACCGGAGCTTCTAAAATATCTGCATTTTTGAACTTCCCTTTTTTGTTGGTAAAGTTCGATTAACACTTACCGCACGTGGGGCTTGGCTTTCAATTCTTATTTCCGTTATGTGGATGCGGCATGGGGTTTTTTCATTTAGCTGCGGGTCCACTTCATTTTTTTTTTCCCGTTGGTATTTATCTGGCCTCATCACTAAATGAGTTTTTTCCCTTTGCTGCCTCCTCATTTACTTCAATAATTTTTCATAACCCGAGTACTTTCGGTAATACTCCATTACCGTCATCGAGGGGACGTTTTGCTCCGACTAGCACGGACCGTGTCAGCTGGGCATTTCGGTGGTTCTCACGGGCTGCTTCTGTCATCAGCTATCGCTTCTTCTTGGGTGTTGTGGCGCCATCTCTTGTTGGTCACTGATCTCATTTTTCGAACTTTTTCATTTTTTTGCTCAATTTTAATTAAATTTCTCCAGCTGTTTCTCAAAATATTAGGGTCATTATGGTTGCAAACTTTTGCCCTATTTTTTTCAATCATTACTGACTCTGCTATTCTGAGGTGTTTTTCGGATTTACAGCTTTTAATGATTTTTATATTTTCGAATTTAGGATATTTTTGGTTATCCAGACAGTATTGAATAAGTGCTGTTTTTTTCTTCTTTTTTCTGCCAATTTTTTACGTGTTGTTTTAGTCTATGTTTAAGCTTATTTTTGGTATTTCCTATATAAGCCATTGGAGGATTTTCAGTAATAGGAATTGAGTAAATACCTGCTTTTTCTAACATTTTTATTTTTTCATTATTTTTTATTACCATATTTTTGATGGTATTTACTTTTCCTCCAATTTGAATGTTATGCTTTTTACAAATATTATTAATTTCATTGGTAGTACCTTTAATGTAAGGAAACCCATTTAAATATTTGACTTCTTTTTTATTTACTACAGCATTATTTTTTATTTTCTTTATTACTTCTGTGTTCCATTTTTTTTATTAAATGGTTAGGATAACCAAAGCTACCTGCAATTTTTTTTATGAATTTGATTTCTTCATTGATGAACTGACTATTTTCAGAGTGCGTATATGCTCTTTTAATTAAGGTTTTTAGACTATTGCATTTTTGAGGATAAGAATGTGCCGAATTGTACGGGATTAGAACCGGAACAAATGAACTTTTCCGATAAACCCTGTATAGTAACTTATCTGTGGATTTGATAATTTGTACGTCCAAAACGGCTATTGCATTATTTTTTTCTATTTCAACAGTGAGTTCTATAGTTGGATATAAAGAGCTGTAGCATTTTGTTAATTTTCTTAATTCTTCTTCGTTCAGTTTTGATAGAATGAAAATATCATCCACTTATCGACAGTACACTTCTGGTTTTTCTTCCATACGATGCAGGCCATTTTCTTCAATTTCGTTCATCACAACCTCAGCATATAAAGTTGATAATGGTGAGCCCATTGGGCCTCCTGAATTTTGCTTGAATATTTTGTTCTTGTATGTAAAAATATTATTTTCATATAAATAGAATAAAACTTTTTTGAATTCATGAATTTGTGTGTTATTTAAAATTTTAAGATTTTGCAACTTCTTAATGATAATTTCAATAGCTTCTGGAACAGGAGTGCTTCGATATAATGCTTTAACGTCCATGTTTGCCATATTTAAGTCCTTTAGGCTAGTTTTTACATTTTTAATTTTCTCAATAAATTCATACGTGTTCTTGATGGTGAACTTGTTGTTCATGAAAAAGGGTGCTAGGAACTTGTAAATGTTTTTCTCTAATGTTATCAATGGTGAGTTGTTTTTTTTGAAACTATCAGTCTCATTGGAGCACCATCTTTGTGCGTTTTTACCTTTGCAACAATACGTGGTATGCCTGATCCCATTGGTGGAAAAGAGCGCTTGATTTCATCAGGTAATGTGCTATGATTTCTTATATCCGCTAAGAATTTAATTTGGTTATCTGTTGGGTCTTTCTTTATTTCGGTACAATTTAATCCATCTATTGCTGCTGTCATTTTTTGTTCAAATTCATCAGTGTTGAGAATAATGATTTGGCTGGTTTTATCTGCTTCACAGAATTTGATATATGGGTCATTTTTCAATTCCAATAGTTTTTGTTTTTTTTCATATTTTAATTTTTTCTCTATATAGAAGTTTTTGTTGTTTTGGGCATTATATTCTTTTAGAATAACTCTATATAATTTGTTCTCAACTTCAGTTTTATTCTCTGCGCCTGGTATATTTTTGAGAATATCTTCGAGGCAAGGGATGATTTCTTCAGTTTTAGGGAGGCCTTGTGGAAAGGCAAATTTTTTCCCTTTTTGTAAAATTGCTTTCTGTGAAAAGCTTAAGTTCTTATCAGACCGATTTTCATACACATTATATTCATTTATGGGTTCCTTATTTAATTTTTGTTCATCAAATAGTGCATTTAATTTTTTATCTACAGTAACGCTATTGGAGTTAGCTAACAAAGAAGCTTGCAACCATAATGACCCTAATATTTTGAGAAACAGCTGGAGAAATTTAATTAAAATTAAGCAAAAAAATAAAAAAGTTCAAAAAATGAGATCAGTGACCAACAAGAGATGGCGCCACAACACCCAAGAAGAAGCGATAGCCGATGACAGAAGCAGCCCGCGAGAACCACCGAAATGCCCAGCTGACACGGTCCATGCTAGTCGGAGCAAAACGTCCCCTCGATGAGGGTAATGGAGTATTACCGAAAGTATTCGGGTTATGAAAAATTATTGAAGTAAATGAGGAGGCAGCAGAGGGAAAAAACTCATTTAGTGACGAGGCCAGATAAATACCAACGGGAAAAAAAAATGAAGTGGACCCGCAGCTAAATGAAAAACCCCCATGCCGCATCCACATAACAGAAAATAAGAATTGAAAGCCAAGCCCCACGTGCGGTAAGTGTTAATCGAACTTTACCAGCAAAAAAGGGAAGTTCAAAAATGCAAATGCGTTAAGGCACGTTAAAAAAATAACCTCCAATACGGAAGTAAATTGAAATTCTAAAATATCGATTGAAAAAATTCTTTCGTGGACCGATGCCACTCACATCAATAAACCTTTTCGGAATATTTTTTTTTCAAGATATTTCACAGTTTCTCCGCCAGGGCGTAGATGTACATCATATTTTTGTCAATATCTCTACTTCTAGGAGTCCGATTTGGAAAATTCCTTCTTTGTTGGATAGTGTTTTCCGTGTGACATGTTTTTCACATAATTTTAAAATTTTCAAATAGTTCATAGACTTTCCGCTAGGGGGCATAACAGTAAATTTCGTTTCCCCCTATATCTCTGCTTCTAAATCTCCGATTTGAAAAATTCTTTCTGCACCGCATACAGCTCCTGATGGGAAATCGTTTGCACATAATTTCTCATTTTTTTAAAAAATATTTTGGCCACCAGGGGGCGTAAACCTTAATTTCCGCTTCTGTTGTATTTGCAGCAAAATATGAGCTTCTAAAATCTCGATTGAAAAAAACGTCGTTTGTTGACCGATACTACTCATGTCAACAAACCTTTTAGAAACATTTTCTTCTTAAAATAGTGCATGGTTTCTACGCCAGGGGGCGTAGATGTATATCTTATTTTTGTCAATATCTCTACTTCTAGGAGTCCGATTTGAAAAATTCCTTCTTTGTGCGATAGTGTTTCTAGTGTGACATGTGGTTCATATAATTTCAAAATTTTCAAGTAATTCATAGACTTTCCGCTGGGAGGCGTAAATGTAAATTGCGTTTCCCCTTATATCTCTGCTTCTAAATCTCCGATTTGAAAAATTCTTTCTGCACCGCATACAGCTCCTGATGGGAAATCGTTTGCACATATTTTCTAATTTTTGTAAAAATGGTTTGGCCACCAGGTGGCGTAAGTCCTAATTTCTGCTTCTGTTGTATTTGCATCAAAATATGAGCTTCTAAAATCTTGATTGAAAAAAAAAAAGTCGTTTGTTGACCGATGCTACTCATATCGACAAACCTTTTGGGAAACTTTTCTTCTTGGAAAAATGCATGGTTTCTACGCCAGGGGCGTAAACGTATATCTTATTTTTGTCAATATATCTACTTCTAAGAGCATGATTTGAAAAAATTCTTCTTTGTTGGATAGTGTTTCTGATGCGAAATGTTTTTCCTATAAATTCAAAATTTTCAAGTAAATCATAAACTTTCCGCTAGGGGGCACAAAGGTAAATTGCGTTTTTGGCGTTATTTCTGCTCCGAAAGCTCTGCTTTGAAAAATTCTTCCTGTATCGCATTCGAGACCCGATGGAAAATATTTTTCACATAATTTCTAATGTTTGGTAAAGAATGGTTTAGCCACCAGGGGTCAGAAGTGTTACTTTCTGCTTCTGAAGTATTTGTTGCCAAATCTGGGCTCCTGAAAACTCGACTAATTTTTTTCTTCGACCGATACTGCTTATATGGTTATACCTTTTGAGAATACTTTCTTCCTAAAATAATGCATGGTTTTCCCACCAGGGGACGTAAAGTCACATCTTATTTTTGTCGATATCTCTGTTTCTAAGAGTTCGTAAGCTCACGATTCCGTTTACAGCAATATCTGAGGGATTAAAAACCCGATTGAAAATCTTCTTTCTTTTGTCAGATATATTGTTTTCCATACCGTTTCCATTGACTTTGAATAGCTTTGACAAATTTAATTTGCGTCAGAACGGATTCAAAAGACGTGCTTATTACACCTGAAAATTCGGTGTCATCTTTCTTGTTTCATCTTTTCAACAAATACACTTTTTGCCAAAAAATGAAAAAGAAAAGGGATGCACCCCAAGAAAGTAGTTCGATTCTGATGAAACTCCACATGCAAGTACCTCAGTCAGGGCTGTGTGAATATGCAAATGATTAAAAAATAATGACCAATGATGAAATAGTCACCTGCCATAGCACATGGGAACTGCGCATGGAGGAGGATATATCAAGAGCAATGCTCGCACGCAGGGACAATTGTGAAAGTGAATTGCAGTTGAATAACGTCCACGGACTGTGAGGATGCCTAAACGTCAGATCCATGCACAATACGAGCAGTTGAGCGAGTTTGGGAGAGGATGTACAAATGGGCTGAGAGATGCCGGTGGGGGGTGGGGGTCAAGTCACCGTATCACCCAACATTTGGGTCGGAGCAACACAGCAATTGGATGATGTTGGTGTCAATGGGTCGAGGAGAGCACAACCCAGTGGTACGCGGACAGTGGACGGCTGAAGGCAAACACAGAACGCAAGGATCAAGCGATCGAATGCTGCACAAACAGAACTGAATTCATCACTCTCAATCATCTGTGGCCATGTTGCGTCATCTACAGGTACAGAAGTGGCCATTTGGACCGTTGCCAGATGACTTGTGGCATGGGGACTACATTTGAGGAGGCCACTTCGCTGCCTACCACTGACCAGGAGGCATTGCCAACTCCAGTTGCAGTGGTGTCTAGCCTGATCAAGGTGGGATAGTATCCAGTGGCATCATGTGTCCAGTGGTGAGTCACGGTTTGCACTTGGCGCCGATGGGCAGCACATACGTGTCTGGAGACGTATGTGTTGGCCATCATGTGTGGAGACGTCTGATTAAATTCTCCCCTACCATCACATATATCCACAATTCTGTTTGAATATATGTGATGTAGGGGGAAATCTGATCAGATAAAATAATAATATGCATGTGCAAAATTTCTACTTTCTAGATAATGACTATATGCGACATATATTGTATGTCCAGAAATTAAAAAAAAATCTTGCCCTGAAATTTTTTATTTGGCACTCTTAACCCTGCCATTGCTAAACTTTAGTGAGAAACTTCATTTTTATGTTATTCAAGCATTTTGACTTTTGATTTGTATTGTGTTTATTATATTGGATATTTTTACATGCTTTTCTTCTTACAGTTGTATGTTCTGTTGTGATTTGTAAGTTGGGAGAGGAATACTAGCATTGGACATCGTCAGATACATGCTAGGGATTTTCCATGAAGAACTTTTTAAATAATAATGTGAAAGGAAATTATGAGAAGTTGAAGTGTTCCTTTTGGGATATTTACGCTTATATCATAAATATAGGCATCCTGACTTTTGACTGTTTTGAAAGTTTTCTAAATTTAAGTCTTTTAGATAACTTTGCACAATAAATTTTAAGTTTTGTATTTAATTTCTTACCTTCTATCATACTTTCTAGACACTCTTACTCTCTGTTCAGTGCTGGGCATCCTCTATGAGTAACCATAAAAATTCTAATCAGTATAACAAAGGTTTGTAAATGCATCTAAGATTTTGTATGGCTATTGTTGTCTGTGGTGTGATTATATGTTTTCTAGGAGTGAGATGAAAATTTCTGCGTATCTGCCAGAGAGTAAAAGAACTTTTTGGCTCCAGAGTGTTCTAAATGTTTAGAGTGTACTGAAACCTGAGTTCTACACTGCACCAACTGTGAAAACTATGGACAGGGTAATCAGTAAGCAGGTCTGGACCTATTACTTTCCAGTGCAGTAGTTGTCAGAGTTTTGGCGTAGCATGCTCTGACTTCATAAACAAGGCATTTGTCTTTGCAGCTCCTTACTAAAACAGGTTGCCGAAGAGTTCTACTGAAAATTTAGTAGTAACCCTCTAGCCAACCATTTTACAATTATTGACACTATATCATGTTTTGATATTGTGTATCACCAAATTTTGCAGGTATTCTCATCATGATTGCATGGAAATTTTCAGTCCCAAAATAAATTATTTTTTCAATTAACCACTGATGATCATTGTTCTCATGGAAGAAAACAAACCAACACAGAGTATGTGTTTGATTGAACAATACTTTTCCTCCATCTTATCTCCATGTTTTTGTGTGTTCTGTGGGTTCTGATAGACAAAGATATCAAACAAATATTTTTAACTTTTATATATATATATATATATATATATATATATATATCATCATCATTGTCAACCATTATCAATCCACTGCTGGACGAAGGTCTCCCCAAGTTTCCTCCACAACGGTCTGTCTTGTGCCAGTCTCCTCCATGTCACTCCCGCATACTTTCGAATTTCATCCACCCATCTTCCATGTGGTCTTCTTCTGGGTCTTTTCCTGTCCCTTGGAATCCAATCTAAAATTTCGGCTGTCCATCGATGGTCTGTCCTTCTGGCAGTATGTCCAGCCTATTGCCATTTCAGGGATTTAACTCTGATCATGATGTCTTCCACTCTTGTCATTTTTCGGATCCACGAGTTCCTCTTCTTATCTCTCCTGGTTACACCAAGCATGCACCTCTCCATGCTGCTTTGAGTTGTCTGCAGCCTTTGTATGTCTCTTTTAGTTAAGGTCCACGTCTCTGCACCATACATAAGCACTGGAAGGATGCATTGATCAAACACTTTTCTTTTAAGACATAATGGCATATTGCTCTTGAAAATTATTCTGTTTCTTCCAAAAGCTCTCCAGGCATGTTTTGTACGCCGATTAATTTCTTCATCAATGTGACCCTCACTTGATATCTGCTGTCCAAGATAAACGTACGTGTCTGTTATCTCCAGCTTTTCCCCATCAATCGATAAATCTTCATTTCTTGTAAAAGCATTGAGCATCACTTTTGTCTTCTGAAAGTTCATTTTTAATCCCACTTCTTTACTGTTGTCAGCAAGTTCCTGGATCATACTCTGCAGCTCTGATGGGGTAGTTGCAAAAAATGACTATGTCATCAGCAAAACGAAGGTGGGTTAGATAATCTCCAATAATCTTTATCCCTTTTTTTCCCAGTTCAGTGATTGAAAGACATTTTCCAATGTTGCATTAAAGAGCTTCGGAGATATGGTGTCACCTTGTCTCACTCCTTTTCCAATTTTTATGTGTGTTTTATTTTCAAGCAGCCGAATCTTTGCACTTGCATTTTCATAGATGTTATTAAAAATATTAATGTACGCATCTTCAATACCACAGGATTTCAGGGCCATTGTAACTGCTGATGGTTTCACCGAATCAAAGGCTTTTTCATAATCGATAAAAGCCATGCACAATGGAAGTTCATATTCCCTCACTCTTTCAATTAGTTCTCTCAGTACGTGAATATGATCTATTGTGCTGTAGCCACTCCTGAATCCAGCTTGTTCTCTCGGTTGAGCCATATCCAGTGTTACCTTCAAGCAGTGTGAAAGAACTTTAGTGAAGATTTTATAAACCACTGATAGGAGGCAGATAGGTCTGTAGTACCTGAGATCCTCAATGTCACCTTTTTTATGTAGCAAGATCATTGTAGCGTTGTTCCAATCCTCAGGAATCTTCCCTTCATTAAGGCATCGAGTGAAAATTTGGGCGAGTACTGTTTCGATTTCTCCACTTGCTTCTTGTATGATGTCTACAGTAATTCTATCTTCTCCTGGATTGCATGTGCAACTTCTGCTGGGAGGACTGGAAGAACTCTGGTACTGGTACCTTTCATGATGTCTGGAGTACACGTATCATCCCTTTCATATAATTTGGAGTAGAAATCTTTCACTCTTGTCAAAATTTCGCCTCTATTTCTTGTTACAGAACCATCTTCTTTTCTCAGTGCCATAATCTGTTTTCTTCCCTTACTGAGATGTCCCTTTGCTATCTTTAGGCTTTGGTTGTTTTCAATTGCTTTCCTTACTAGTTCACAGTTGAATTTCCTTACGTCTTCAGTGATACTTTTTCGTACTGTCTTGCATAGCTCTATATATTCCACTTTGGAAGTCACATCTTCTTTAGTTGTCTTCATCTCTCTTCTTTTTTGTATCAACATTTTGGTTTTTCCTGATAATTTGTTCACATGCAACTTGTTCTTAGACCCAGCTAATTTTGTTACTGTTTCCATAAGAGCTTTGGTTACTTTTCTGTTAACTTCAGAAATATCCACTTCTTCCGATGTTAGGCCTTCTAAAGCAGAGAATCTGTTCTTCAGTTCCAACTTGAAGGTATTGTGGTGTTTTTTAAGGTTGGTTATGTCAATACATTTTGTTTGTCTTATGAGCTTGCTACGTTCGAGTTTAGTGTTGAGGTGCATCTTACATCTCACCAATCTATGGTCACTACCTGTGTTGAACTTGTTTAGCACACTGCAGTCTTCTATGACGAATTTCTGTTACACATAATAAAATCAATTTCACTTGTCGTCCCATTTGGATGTCTCCATTTCCTGTGTGGCTTTTTCTTGAAAAAGGAGTTCAAGATGAAAAACCCTTCTGCCTCTGCAAACTCAACGAGAGTATTTCCACGCTGGTTTCTGTTGCCGTGACCGAATTTACCTACTGAAGTTTCATTCTGTTGCCGTTGCCCTATTTTTGCATTGAAATCTCCCATAATTATCTTTAAGTGCTGCTTACCTTTATTATTTATATGACGAATTTCCTCATAAAATTCTTCAATTTCTTCTTCAGGATGACTTGTGGTGGGTGCATAAGTTTTAATAATCTGAGCCTGGTATCTTCTCGAGAGTTGGATAACGAGTCGTGCAGCTCTGTCAGAGGAACTTTCAACTTCTACAACTTTATCCTTCAGTTTCTTGTTTATTATAAATCCAACACCACTAGTTCTGCCAGTATCAGTCCCACGATAGTAGAAGAGATGTCCACTTTTCAGTTCAATGAGATCTTCTCCTTTTCTCCTTACCTCACTTAGCCCGACGATGTCCCACTTGATCCTTTGTAGTTTTTCTTCCAATTCAAGAAGCCTTGAATCAGAAGATAGGGAGCGTCCGTTATACGTAGCCAAGGT
Organism: Macrothele yani; assembly: GCA_039090855.1. NCBI lineage: Eukaryota > Metazoa > Arthropoda > Arachnida > Araneae > Macrothelidae > Macrothele > Macrothele yani. The sequence goes on from CM077012.1 coordinate 18,072,258, forward strand.
CAGCATCAGATGGCAGCCTAGTCCGGTCCTCCGGGGATTCTTAGCACCCTCTGCCTTCATGTCGCACTGGCCGCTGCCTTGGCCAGGTACATTCCAGCTGCCGGAGACTGAGGGCCAAGATTTAAGTTGTGGAGTCATTTTGGAGGGGTTTGGCCATAACTCACCACGCTGGCCAAGCGGGTTGGTGAGTGTCGGATAGCATTTCCTCTAATCCCGATGGTATAGTTATACCGCTATTGGCGGTCGTCAGAGCCCCTTTAGTGGGAACAGGATGTACCACGAGAAGGCGGGGTTGACATTTGTCAAGGAGAGGCTGTGATGTTATGCATCACCTGACCTTACATCCCATATATATATATCATCATCATCATCATTGTCAACCATTATCAATCCACTGCTGGACGAAGGTCTCCCCAAGTTTCCTCCACAACGGTCTGTCTTGTGCCAGTCTCCTCCATGTCACCCCTGCATACTTTCGAATTTCATCCACCCATCTCCTATGTGGTCTTCTTCTGGGTCTTTTCCTGTCCCTTGGAATCCAATCTAAAATTTCGGCTGTCCATCGATGATCTGTCCTTCTGGCAGTATGTCCAGCCCATTGCCATTTCAGGGATTTAACTCTGATCATGATGTCTTCCACTCTTGTCATTTTTCGGATCCACGAGTTCCTCTTCTTATCTCTCCTGGTTACACCAAGCATGCACCTCTCCATGCTGCTTTGAGTTGTCTGCAGCCTTTGTATGTCTCTTTTAGTTAAGGTCCACGTCTCTGCACCATACGTAAGCACTGGAAGGATGCATTGATCAAACACTTTTCTTTTAAGACATAATGGCATATTGCTCTTGAAAATTATGCTGTTTCTTCCAAAAGCTCTCCAGGCAAGTTTTGTACGCCGATTAATTTCTTCATCAATGTGACCCTCACTTGATATCTGCTGTCCAAGATAAACGTACGTGTCTGTTATCTCCAGCTTTTCTCCATCAATCGATAAATCTTCATTTCTTGTAAAAAGCATTGAACATCACTTTTGTCTTCTGAAAGTTCATTTTTAATCCCACTTCTTTACTCTTGTCAGCAAGTTCCTGGATCATACTCTGCAGCTCTGATGGGGTAGTTGCAAAAATGACTACGTCATCAGCAAAACGAAGGTGGGTTAGATAATCTCCATTAATCTTTATCCCCTTGTTTTCCCAGCTCAGCGACTGAAAAACACCCTCCAATGTGGCATTAAAGAGCTTCGGAGATATGGTGTCACCTTGTCTCACTCCTTTCCAATTTTTACGTGTGTTGTATTTTCAAACAGCCTAATCTTTGCACTTGCATTTTCATAGATGTTATTAATAATATTAATGTATGCATCTTCAATACCGCAGGTTTCAGAGCCATTGTAACTGCTGATGGTTTCACCGAATCAAAGGCTTTTTCATAATCGATAAAAGCCATGCACAATGGAAGTTCATATTCCCTCGCTCTTTCAATTAGTTCTCTCAGCACGTGGATATGATCTATTGTGCTGTAGCCACTCCTGAATCAGCTTGTTCTCTCGGTTGAGCCATGTCTAGTGCTACCTTCAAGCGGTGTGAAAGAACTTTAGTGAAGATTTTATAAACTACTGATAGGTGGCTGATAGGTCTGTAGTTTCCGAGATCCTCAATGTCACCTTTCTTATGTAGCAGGATCATTGTAGCGGTGTTCCAATCCTCAGGAATCTTTCCTTCATTAAGGCATCGAGTGAAAATTTGGGCGAGTACTGTTTCGATTTCTCCACTTGCTTCTTGTATGATGTCTACAGTAATTCCATCTTCTCCTGGAGCTTTTCCCCGCTTCATGTTCTTGATTGCATGTGCAACTTCTGCTGGAAGGACTGGAGGAACTGTGGTACTGGTATCTTTCATGATGTCTGGAGTGCATATATCATCCCTTTCATATAATTTGGAGTAGAAATCTTTCACTCTTGTCAAAATTTCGCCTCTATTTCTTGTTACAGAACCATCTTCTTTTCTCAGTGCCATAATCTGTTTTCTTCCCTTACTGAGATGTCCCTTTGCTATCTTTAGGCTTTGTTTGTTTTCAATTGCTTTCCTCACTAGTTCACAGTTGAATTTCCTTACGTCTTCAGTGATACTTTTTCTTACTGTCTTGCATAGCTCTATATATTCCACTTTGGAAGTCACATCTTCTTTAGTTGTCCTCATCTCTCTTCTTTTTTGCATCAACATTTTGGTTTTTCCTGATAATTTGTTCACATGCAACTTGTTCTTAGACCGAGCTAATTTTGTTGCTGTTTCCATAAGAGCTTTGGTTACTTTTATGTTAACTTCAGAGATGTCCACTTCTTCCGATGTTAGGCCTTCTAAAGCAGAGAACCTGTTCTTCAGTTCTAACTTGAAGGTATTATGGTGATTTTTAAGGTTGGTTATGTCAATAGATTTTGTTTGTCTTATGAGCTTGCCACGTTCAAGTTTAGTGTTGAGGTGCATCTTACATCTCACCAATCTATGGTCACTACCTGTGTTGAACTTGTTTAGCACACTGCAGTCTTCTATGAAATTTTTTGTTACACATAATAAAATCAATTTCACTTGTCGTCCCATTTGGATGTCTCCATGTCCATTTCCTGTGTGGCTTTTTCTTGAAGAAGGAGTTCAAGATGAAAAACCCTTCTGCCTCTGCAAACTCAACGAGAGTATTTCCACGCTGGTTTCTGTTGCCATGACCGAATTTACCTACTGAAGTTTCATTCTGTTGCCGTTGCCCTATTTTTGCATTGAAATCTCCCATAATTATTTTCAAGTGCTGCTTACCTTTATTATTTAGATGACAAATTTCCTCATAAAATTCTTCAATTTCTTCTTCAGGATGACTTGTGGTGGGTGCATAAGTTTGAATAATCTGAGCCTGGTATCTTTTCGAGAGTTGGATAACAAGTCGTGCAGCTCTGTCAGAGGAACTTTCAACTTCTACAACTTTATCCTTCAGTTTCTTGTTTATTATAAATCCAACACCACTAGTTCTGCCAGTATCTGTCCCACGATAGTAGAAGAGATGTCCACTTTTCAGTTCGATGAGATCTTCTCCTTTTCTCCTTACCTCACTTAGCCCCACGATGATATATATATATATATATATATATTTTTTGATTGAGTTAAGTAGTAACCTTGAATTGTGAGATTTATTTCTTCTAAGTAGTGGAGCTTCAAGATGCTTATGCATCAAATGTGGATGTTATGTAAAGGAGAGTTCTATTTTGGGCATATATGATCATGATTTGTAGACAGATTGACATGCAATATATGCAAAAGGTAAATATTTGTTTTCAGTTCTTCTGCTGCATGAATTTGCCATGTTTGCCTTATATTCAGCATACTGTATTGACCTTTGTCAAATTCAGTGTAATTTTTCCTGTAAAAATGTTTATAACCAGTAGAAACTATAAATGAATTTAATGCATTTATTCGTGTTTATAAATTTCATTACTTGAAGGTTTACACAGAGCATTTTGGATGTTACCGTAATACCTGGGCCTAACACTGGTGGTCCTGTATTTTCACAAGATCGATACAGCATACAAGTTAGTGAAGGCGCTTCAGTAAATTCTGAAATTATTACTCTTACAGTAAGTTAAGCCATGTCATTATTTCTCAAAAAAAAATTTCTTATGATTTCATGAGCTCTTTATGATTTAATGTTATGCAATGCATAGAATTTTAAAAATGAGAGTTTCCATCAGGAACAAATGGGGCTTCAAATCAACAAAGTTACAAAGCATTGACTCCACTGTATTAATATATAACTAAGCACTTTAGTAGCATACCTGCCAACTTTTATGATTTTTCTATGAAATTTATGAAAACTGTATGTGTTTTACAAATTTGTAGAGTTGTCAGTATTTTCTACAAATTTTCAGGTTCACGCATTTTGAAAACAAACTACGAATTTTTGCCATTTTTTTATTTGTCATCTAACTTTTATTGGATATTTTCCCCAGTTCCAGAAAGTTTGTAGGTAGGTATGAAAGGGTCCTATTAAATAATAAGGATGGTTTGTTGGAAGGACAAGGAGGGTTGCATTGAATGGTTGGAAAAAACAACCTTGCTTTGATGCATACATACATACATACATACATACATACATACATACATACATACATACATACATATCAATAAGCTGTTCTCTGAGATTCAGAGGTTAGCTCCAAAGAGAAATACAAACTTCCAGATATTTTTATTTATTGTTGTCGTATCAAACTTCTCCATTTACAGCGATCTTGACATACAACTCGGGCTTCACTGATATCCATTACACGCCGTACACAAGATCTTTTATACTTCATACTCATAATCTTTTTCTCATGCAGACACTCCTGAATCTGATCCACCCATGTCTTCCTTGGCCTTCCTCTGCCTTTCCTTTCTGCCACTTGGGCTGAAAAGATTTTCTTAGTAAGCATTTCATCACTCATTCTTTCAACATGGCCAAACCACCGAAGCATATTGGTCTCCACGTTGCTAACAACATTTTGCTTCACATCACACAACTGCAATACATCTTCATTCCTCACACAATCATATCGTGTCTTGCCACAAACCCCACATAAGTAACACATTTCTCCAGCACACAAACGACTCCTATGTTTCTTCTGCAGTACCCAGGTTTCACTGCCATACATCAGAGTAGGAACAATTACAGTTTCATACACAGCCATGCGGGACTCTCTAGAGAACCCATGATTCCTGTGAAAACCTCCCAGAGCAGCTATGACTTTCAAAGAAGAATTCACTCTCCTACTGATTTCACCATCCAACTTGTTCTGTCTGTCAAACATGCTTCCTAAATACACAAACTCACTCACCTGGTCAATCACAGTGCCATTTATACTTACATTACATTCAGTGCTACCCGTTCCTCTCTCAAACACCATAACTTTGGTTTTTCCCTTATTTATACTCAGTTTGAATTTCATGCAAACTTCGTGCATCCGAGTCAACATACTCTGCAACTCACTTTTGCTCTCTGCCAACAGGACAGTGTCATCAGCATACAGCAATCTGCACACACGGATATCACCAAGACATAATCCACTATTATCTATTTTGGCATCACACATGCATGCGTCCATAAATATATTAAACAGCCATGGTGACATTGCTTTCAGAGTAAATGAGTCCGTATCTCTCTCATTTGTTCAATCGCAGAAAGATTGTATGTTCAGATGATGTTAGTTCATGGGGATCTGTAATTTGCTTTTATTCAGTACATTTTAAAAACAAAGCATTATTTTTTTTATTCACTTTCTAATTTTTATTGAATATTTTCCCCAGTTCCTAAAAGTTAGAAAAGTTTGCAGATATGTATGAAAGAGTTCTATTGAAAGATTGGGGAGGTGTTTGTCGGGCGAAACAAGGGGGTTAAATTCAACGATATGTAAAAACAACCTTGCTTTATTGCTTTCAGAACAAGTTAGTATCTCTCTCTCTCTCTCTGGTACTGTTTTCCCTATAAAAATGTGACATTCTTCCTTTCTATGTTGCTTGCTGTACTTCTTTCTTGATAATTGTGTTACATATAGCATTATCAATCCACTGCTGCATCAAGATCTCCACGTTTCTTCCACAATGGTCTATCTTGTGCCAGTCTCCTCCATGTCACTCTCGTATGCTTTCAAATTCATCCACCCATCTCTCATGTGGTCTTCTGGGTCTTTTCCTGTCCCTTAGAATCCAGTCTAGAATTTTGGTTGTCCATCAGTGGTATGTTCTTCTGCCACCATGTCCAGCTCATTGCCATTTCAGGGATTTTACTCTGATCATGTCTTCTACTTTTGTCATTTTCCTTATCCATGAGTTCCTCTTCTTATCTCTCCTGGTTATACCAAGCATGCATCTCTCCGTGCCTCTTTCAGTTGTCTGCAGTTTTTGTATGACTTTTTAGTTAAGGTCCACATCTCTGCTCCATACGTAAGCACTGGAAAGATGCATTGATTAAACACTTTTCTTTTAAGACATAATGGAATATTGCTCTTAAAAATTGTACTGTTTCTTCCAAAAGCTCTCCAACCAAGTTTTATACCTTAATTAATTTCTTCATCAATGTGACCTTTGCTTGATATCTGCTGTCCAAGGTAAATGTAGGTGTCGGTTACCTCCAGCTTTTCCCCATCAATCAATAAATCCTCCTTTCTTGTAAAAGCATTGTATATCAGCTATGTCTTCTGGAAGTTCATTTTTAATCCCACTTCTTTACTCTTGTCAACAAGTTCCTGGATCATACTCTGCAGCTTTGAAGGGGCAGTTGCAAAAATGACTACGTCATCAGCAAAACGAAGGTGAGTTAAATAATCTGTGTGTGTTTGTGTGTGTATATACAGGGTGTCCGAGAATTATTGGACACATTACAAAATTATATAAAACAAAACATTAAACAGATAGAAAGAAACTGACTGTACTAACTTACAATGTAACTACATTTAGATGTGAGATCCCTTGGTTGCTTGTAGTATGTCCAAGCAATACTCGATTTCATGCCATGTATTGGCAAGTATCTGAAGAGTTATGGAATTAATAGTAGCTGTGATACGCTGCTTCAGTTCCTGCACATCAGTACATGGCGTCTGATAGGCACGATCCTTCACATAACCCCACATGAAATAATCCAATGGAGTTAGATCTGGAGAGCGAAAAGGCCATGGAAGGGGGCCACCCCACCCAATCCATTTGTTGGGGAAATGCTCATTTAGGCACTTACGTACACACGTTGACCAATGCGGAGGCCCGTCTTGTTGGAAAACGACATTATCATATCTTTTGATCTGGGGTATAACGAAATTTTCTAGCATATACAAGTAAATGTCACCATTTTTGTTTTTTTCACAGAAGAAGAAAGGGCCAATTACTTCTCTTTTTGATAGGGCGCACCACACATTAACTTTTGGAGAATTACTTTCCAGTTCAATAACAGCATGAGGCGGTTCACTGCCCCATATCTTACAGTTGGGACGATTCACAACACCTGATACATGAAATGTGGATTCATCACTAAAAATTACAGTACTGAGAAAGTTTTCGTCGTTTTCCACTCGATTCAGCATATCCACAGCGAAATCGTATCGCAGTTGTGATAATTTACATGCATCTTTTGCACTATTTGAATTTTATAAGCATGAAACTTTAATTTCTTGTGCAAGATATCGTGAACTGTTGATTTCAGAATGCACAGTTCTCTGCTTGCTTTACGAACGGATTTGCTGGGGCTTCGTGGGAAACTTTCATTAACTTGGTCAACCGCCTCACCGCTGACACTAGGCCTACCGGCTCCTCCACGATGTTCCACATTGCCAGTTTTTTAAACTGTTTCATCCACCACTTAATTGAATTCGTTGACGGAGGATTACTACCATACTCTAAACGGTACCGCCTTTTAACCTTAATGACAGACTTTAATTCCACAAGCCATAACACACACATCACCTTCTGCTGTACGAATGACATTACTACTGACTGCACATTTCTCATACATTCCTCATCAGGCCACACCTAGCAACATCTATTGGATTCTTTAAATAATAATTCTGCAAAACAAAAGTATAGAAACCGTGTTAGTAATATGTGACATAGAAAAACAGACAATGCTCATAGTTTGTTTGTTTTTGTACAAAATTTTGTAATGTGTCCAATAATTCTCGGACACCCTGTGTATAAGTTGTGAAACTACAATATTTTAGTGGATTTAAAAGCATTTAAAATCATATATACACTGAAGAACAATTGAATTAGCGACAGCTGGCGTTATGCAAATGTGGCGCTGTGGGTGGCCTTGTAAACGGAAATGACATGACGTATGCAGCGATTCGACAATATAAGGAGTGATGCGACGGGAATCAGTAAGAGTCGGATGCAGTATGGGTAAGACGAAGGATCAAAGCGCATTTCATCGTGGGCAAATTGGCGGGGCCCGACAAATGTGTCACTTCATCTCGGAAGTTGTGCAGGCACTGGGATTTTCACGAGCCACTGTGTCATGGGTGCACCGTGAGTACATCGAATCCGGTAAAACCATCCCTGCAAGGGCCAACTGCCGTGGACAACAGCGTGTGGATCAGCGGGGTCATCGTCGTCTAGCTCGCTTTGTAACAGCGGATAGACGGACCACAGTGCAAGAAATCACTCAGCAATTTAACGCTGGTGCACAAAAACATATAAGCAGCCACACTATCCAGAACCATCTCCTCGCTATGGGGTACAGAAGCCATCATCCCACGAGGGTACCGCTGCTGACAACACATCACAGGGTGCAAAGATTAGCATGGGCTTGGGAACATCGCCACTGGACCCTAGACATGTGGGAAAATGTTGCTTGGACTGATGAGTCGAGATTCACGTTGGTACATGCGGATGGCAGGATACGAGTACGGCGCAAACAACATGAAGCGATGGATTCTTCTTGCCAGCAGTGTACTCTTCAAGCTGGTGGGGGTGGTATTCTTGTCTGGGGACTGTTTACGTTGACTGAAATGGGACCCCTGGTATGTCTGACATCGTCCCTCACAGGTCAACGTTGCCGGGATATCCTGGACGACCATTTGCTCCCGTTTGTGCGTCTTCAACATCCCACTGGGGACCTCGTCCTGCAACAAGACAATGCGCCGTGCCATCGCTCCCGAATTGTATCCGAATGGTTGGATGAACACTCCACCGACGTGACCTCGCTTCCTTGGCCATCTAGGTCACCTGACCTCAGTCCCATCGAGCTCATCTGGGATGCCATTGAGAGAGATGTTCGAGGCTCTGACCCCCTCTATCAAATCTTCGTGAACTGTGGGAGCTTGTTCAGGGGTTGTGGATCCGTATGGCTTCCCAATGCTTCCCGTGTCTTGTCAAGTCCATGCCGAGACGAATCACCGCCGTCATCAGGGCGAAAGGTGGTGCTACACGTTACTAGACTGGTATCTCTAATTCAATTGCTCTTCAGTGTATAACTGAGAAAAGCTTTTTTTTTTTTTTTTGTCTTACTGGACTTTAATGGCACAGCTTGTCACTTGTCCTGTAATCTTAACTTGAATACTGAATGGTTATTAGCCATGTCATCTCTTTTTCACATGAAATATTCCTTAGGCTGCCAGGTTATATATTTCTTCTTGTAGAAAACTAGAATGCATCTGAAGCCCCATAAGATTTTTCACTACCAGTTACTGTGTGTGTGCCATTTTGGATTTTTCAATGTTCTAACTCATAATAAATACTAATCCCCATTGCATGTTACTTCATGTAAATGTTTTGCTTCATTTTGTAAGTGTACAAATAAATTATCTTGACATCCTATATCTCATGTGAAATTATCACTGTCATTCAGTGTTCACATGATGAAACATCCAAAATTAGACAAAAGGTTTAGCAAAGCAAAGAGAGCTCATTATTTGATATGCAAAGTTCTTTTCAGTGAGGAAAAGATAGGACAAATAACAATGTTTGCTGTGTGCAGTATGTACTGTCTTTAAAGGCACTGAGCTTTAAATGTAAAGCAAGAGCATCATCATAGGTTACAAATGTCTGATATCAGTGGTTAAGAATGTTGGAGAAAAGTAGCTGGATTCAGTGGCATGACATCATTAGCAATATGGGTATTAGATCTTAGGTGGGTGCTTTTTGTGTGAAAGACAAAGTTTATGAGAACATACTGAATTGTTAAATGCACCAGATATGATGATAGCTTACCTATGTAAGCCACATGCTATCTTGAACACATTTACTATGCGTGTATTCAACTGACTTTGTAAACACATTACTGGGCATTCTGCCCAACTATTATTAGGCATGCTATCTTGAACATGTTTACTACACACTCCGCCCAACCTATTATTTGATATACAAAGTCACACTCTATCTTACCTGGAACAAAGTCAGCTGAATACATGCATAGTAAATGTGTTCAAAATAGCACATGGCTTGTGCAGGTAAGCTATCATTGTATCTGTTGTATATGATTGTACAGTTGCATGTTTATGTAATTTTAGGTATACATTAACCTAGAATTGACGTTTTCTTGCTGAAGTAGTTTGGGCATGTGTATCATATGGGCAATGAAATATTTACCTTAAGAGAAGTTATATTTTAAGCAGCAGACTACAGTCCAAGGGGTTGATCTAAAACAAAATAAGTTAAAAGTTTAAAATTGGCCATTAGTAACAGCAATAGCAGGGTGTTACAGGTGGAAAATCTTTCAGTTGGCTTAAAAATGGTGGAGAATGTTTGTGTATTAAAACCAACATTAATTTATATTTTTTTCTATTTTCATGTTGATGCTTTGGACCAATTCAACCTGAGCACCATATGAGTGTGAAAGTGCAAAGAGATAAATTTTTAAAGTTAATGAATTTGTTATGTTTTTTTTTTTATTTATTTTAAAATGCCTTAATCAATTTCAAGAATTCACTGGATGTACATATCACCATTGCTCCAAAATGTAGCCACCCTAGAATGGATTTAAGCATTGTCAATGTAAAAATTGGTTAATTATTGGATGTTTATTGAAAATCATGTCCAAAATTTATGATTTGTATTAATCTTGATAGAACTTTGGATTTACTGTATCATGAGAGTCAGATAAGGTGCTTTAACATGAGCACCATCTGAGCATGTAGGTACAAAAAGATGAATTTATTAGATGATAATGATAGATTTATTAGCTTTTTTTGCTTCAAGCAACACTAAAGTCTCACTATTTATTTATTAAAATAGCTTTAAACATTTTTTTAATCATCATTTATCAGTGCTTGACAAATAGTTTTGCTTTGTGTTTTTAGGCAAAGGATCCTGAAATGGATAGTGTACGATACTCTATAGTGGAAGGAAATATCAGTGATGATTTCAAAATTGATGAGAAAAGGTATTAATTTTAAACTGAGTGTACTCAAATCAGAATGCCATTGATTATTTTTTTTTTCATGAGAATATATTTTTGTGTTCCTATTACACTAAACCTTATCAAATGCTGCAAATTTGATTTGCAAGAGTAATGTGTTTTAAAATTTTGAAAAAGTAACTGGTATTACTGAGTATGAAAAAATGATAGCATGGATTCCAAAGTGCAACATGCATAAAGTTTAGCCTTCAGATCACTTTTAATCAAATGTCTTGAATAACATTTAATTTTGAATTAATAACATGTTATAGTCATCACATAATTTCATGAACAAACTTGAACCAGCATTTTTTTTTCTTTTAAAAAACTAAAAATTTCCATGTGATTATGCTTATGTTTGCAACTGTAACTTAAAAGTTTTTCTGCAGATGGGAAATTAGGGAATCACAGAGACTTTGAAAGACTGCGAGATATTTCCACATAAGAAGCATGGCATTAAACGGTAGAGCTGGAAAGTTTGAATTTGTGTACCTGAAATTTATGATCTTTCAGACTTTGGAGTCACTGAATCATGAGAGTCAGATAAAGTATTTGAACCTCAGCACCATCTGAGTGTGCAGGTGTAAAAAGATGATGAATTTATTACATGATGATGTTTTGGAATACTTAAAACTGTAAGAAATTTTCTAAACTTTTTTGTATTTGTTAAATTTCTATTTAGGCAGTTTATTTGAGAACACTACTGCATAATTATTTATGGATGATTTAAATAAATTTTGTTTCTTAGAATTGGTTTCCCTTGCCCTGTGAATTATTTATGGGTGAAGCAAGGTTTTGTTTCCATAATGAATGGGTCATTCATGCATTAAACCACTTAACAGTCTTGTCCAAACTGTACCTGAATGTGTTTATAGCATTGTCTAGCCATGTGCCAGGTACAAGAAACATATGTAATTTAGTTAATGATAAATAGATAGAAATTTGCAAGATTTTATAGCTACATTGGAACAGCATTTTCTTTCTACATACATAGCTGTATTTTTTGCTCTGAATAGTGCCCTAGTACAATTTAAGCAGTGCTATAAAGATTTTAAACTTCTGAGCCCCAGTGATGGCCTTCAAAAGTTTTCATTTTTTGCCTCCTTAAAGGAAAAGCCTGATTGCCTGGGTAGAGGGGGAGGGGGAGAGAAAGAAAAAAATGTGTAGTTGCTTTGAAATGAAATTCTTCTGCTGCTTGGTACTGTTAAATTCTTTTTGCATTGAGAAGCTTGAAATGTGAGAATGATGATCCTTGCATTCCTTTTTTTTTTTTTTTCTGATGCATAAGTTTGCTGCTAGAGGGTGTAAATGTAGATGATATTAAATTCAAAATACATTTTATTCCATAAATTTGCTTCTAAATATCCAATTGAAAAAATCCTTCCTTTCGATGCCATTTGTATTGAAGTCTATTTTAGGTACAGTCTCTTTTTCAAGTAATGGATAGATTTTCCACTAGGGGGCATAAAGTTAAATTGTGTTTCCCCTGATATCTCTGTTTGTAAAACTCCAATTTGAAAAATTCTTCCTGCATCAGAGACAGCTAATGACAAAAAAATATATATATATATATTCCATTGGATACTTCCTGATGGGAAATGTTTTGCAAATAATTTTCTAATTTTTGGCTTTTTGGCAAGGAAAGGTTTTGGCCACCAGGTGGCATGAGTTGTTTTCTGCTTCTGATGCATTTGCAGCAAAATCTAAGCTTGTGAAAACTCAGTTGAAAAAATTCTTTTGTAAACCACTTGCACTACCTTGGAAAACCTTTTCAGAATACATCTTAAAATAATGCATAGTTTTTCAGCCAGGTGGCATAGATGTATACTTTTTTTTTTTTTTTCGATATCTCTGCTTCTAAGAGTCCAATTTGAAAAATTCTTCTCTTGTTGGAGAGAGTTTCTGGTGCGAAATGTTTCTCATATAATTTTAAAATTTTCAAGTAACAAGTAATGCATAGATTTTCTGCTAGGGGACGTAAAGCTAAATTGCATTTTCCCTGATATTTCTGCTTCTAAACAATTTGAAAAATTCTTCCTGCAGCGTTTACAGCTCCTGGTGGTTAATGTTTTGCATGTAGCTTTTAATTTCTGATAAAAATGGGTTGGCTACCAGGGGACTAAGTGCTTATTTCTGCTTCTGATGTGTTTACAGCAAAGTCTAACCTTCTGAAAATTCGATTGAAAAAATTCTTTCACGAACCAATACTACTTATCGAAAAACCTTTTCAGAATACTTTCTTCTGAAAATAATGCAGTTTTTCCTCCAAGAGGCATTGATATATATCTTATTTTTGTCAATATCTCTGCTTCTAACAGTCTAATTTGAAAAATTCCTTTTTTGTTGGAGAGCATTTCCGGTGCGAAATGTTTCTCCTGTAATTTTCAAATTTTCTTTATGCACAAGTGTGCCACTAGAGAGCGTAAGCTCACGCTTCTGTTTACAGCAATATCTGTGGGTCTAAAAACCCCATTGCAAACTTTATTTTTCAGTCAGATATTACTAAGTATAAAAACTCTTTGTGTATATTTTCTTCCCAAAATAATGCACAATTTCACTGTTAAGGGTGCCAATGTTTAATCTGTTTTTCTCAATATCTCTACTTTTACATGTGTGATTTAAACAATTCTGTTAGCCCCAAATGGCATTTCACCTTGTAGAACACTTTAGGTTTCTATTTCAGGAGTTTTGTAGTTCACAGTTCTGTCCCTAGGAGATGTCTCTGTACTTTTGTTTGTAGCTGTATCTCTGCTTTTAAAAATCCTATTGAGAAATTTCTCTTTTATTGTATGACATTCACTACAATAGAGATGTGGAGCAGTTTAAATTATATACAGATTTCTCTTAAAATATTATATACAGATTTCTCTTAAAATATTATATACAGATTTCTCTTAAAATATTATATACAGATTTCTCTTAAAATATTATATACAGATTTCCCATTAGAGGGTGTAAAATTCAAAATCTTTTTCTCGCTATTTCGGCTTCGTGGAGACATATGAAAAGTTCTTTTTCCATGAAGAATATTTATCACCTGTTTTCAATGTTTTGATTGTGCAAAATTCTTCCGCTAGAGGGTGTAGAATTATATCATGTTTCCTTCTGTATTTCTTCTTTCACCTGTATGATTTGAAAATCTCTTTGTCTCTTATACTTTCTTCTGCTATAAGAAACTTTTTGTGCACCATTTGTTAATTTTCATAACATACTTTTTAGCTGCTGGTGGAAGTAAATAGCTGTTCCTATTTCTAGATGCTTTATTGACTGTAAAAATCTGATTGATTTATTTTCTAACCTGGTCTATTGATTTTGAATAACTTTGATAAATTTTATTCGTGTCGAAATGGATTCAAAAGATGTGCTCATTACAACCCAAAAATTCAGTGTCATCTGTCTTGTTTTTATTTGTACTGTTTTTCAGTTTTGATTATGATTATATTTTTAGCCTACTTAATATATGAAATTATGGCAAGCTGTACTTCAATAACGTAATTACATGGACTTAATATATATATTTTTTTAAATTGCACGACAAAAACATGAACGTTATTTACCATATGTGTGGATATACAAAGCTTGCAAATAAGGCCAGTAAAAGAGAGAGAAAGGGTGAGAGAGAGATAAAATGACAAGAGTGGAAGACATCATGATCAGAGTTAAATCCCTGAAATGGCAATAGGCTGGACATACTGCCAGAAGGACAGACCATCGATGGACAGCCGAAATTTTAGATTGGATTCCAAGGGACAGGAAAAGACCCAGAAGAAGACCACATGGGAGATGGGTGGATGAAATTCGAAAGTATGTGGGAGTGATATGGAGGAGACTGGCACAAGACAGACCGTTGTGGAGGAAACTTGGGGAGACTTTCATCCAGCAGTGGATTGATAATGGTTGACAATGATGATGATATTTTTTTATATTTGGTTGAACAAACTAAGTGAACAACATGATTAACAAGCAAGGTTATGGCAAAAATATGGGAATTTCTGTTTCATTTAGGAATAAAATCTTACAAATTTAAAATCAATAACAATTTTCTCCACATGGTGGGAGAAATGGTATATGGGGATGGCATTTTTGTAAGTGTTGATCAACTGTTAAACTTCATAGAAATGTTTACTTTTTAAATATTTCAAAAATTGTATTTGAATATGATTGGTTTCAGTGAAACAAAGAAACATATCAGAGAGGAATGTGATCTTGGTGTCAGATTTAGTGTAATTTATTCCATTACTAGGAACATTCAAGAGTCAAGCTTATAGTTACATATCTTAAAATTCATCATTGTTAACCTGAAGTTTTCTTATTTACCACTGTTTCAAAGATTAAACCATTTGTCATGTATTTATAAATGTATCTCATAATTGTAATATGAAAATAAATGTGTTTTCATAATTTTGATGTATATGTAAAAGGTCACTTCATTTTTAATATTATGCAATATTGTTAATGAATGGTCTCATATTTT
Source organism: Macrothele yani (assembly GCA_039090855.1). Lineage (NCBI taxonomy): Eukaryota > Metazoa > Arthropoda > Arachnida > Araneae > Macrothelidae > Macrothele > Macrothele yani. The sequence continues at coordinate 18,087,628 of CM077012.1, forward strand.
ATTTCAGTGGAACAATTTACATTGCAAAACGTTTGGATAGAGAGGAAGTTTCTGCATATTCTCTGATTGTGAAAGCCGAAGACCCAAGTGGCATTGTAAGTTAAAATAATGTGCATATTTTAAATTTATTGAAAAAAATTTCATTGTTAAAGAAATGTGGTAGTCTAAAACTCATTTATTGTCGTGTAAAGCTTAATAGGTAAGTAGAGTTTCAAATATTATTTTCACTTGCATATTTATACACAATGTAACAAATGATATTTAGATATATGTAGATAATTAAAACCATTTGGCATTTCAAAATGAATCTTCTACCCACTCTGAAGGAAATGTGCATCATTCCTGTATTATTTGCCTTCACACCATTGGTTACTCTTCAAAGTAAGTCTGTTTATGTTTATTAGTACTAACATTCTCTTGTCAAAATATGACACTTAAAAGTTATTCTTGTCACACCAGCCCTTCTCCATATGTGGTTTAAAACTTCAGTATTTCATTTTATTGAATATTTTAATCTTCTCTGATTTTATATGAAGGTGTTCAGCTTACACACATAAAGCAGAATATTGTTAGTAAGGTGAAGACAAATATTCTTAGGTGGTTTGGCCATGTTGAAAGAATGAGTGGTGAGATGCTTACTAGGAGAATTTATTCAGCCCAAGTGACAGGAAAGAAAGGTGGAGAAAGGCCAAGGAAATCATTAGAAGACCAGATTCTGGAATGCTTGCACAAGAAAAAGATTGAGTATGAAGTACAAAAGGTTTTGTGTGAGACATGGGATGGATGTCAGTGAAGTTTGAGTTGTGTGCCGAGATCACTGTAAATGGAGACGTTTGATACATCAACAGCATACTTGCCAACTTTTACGGATTTTTGCTTAATTTTACTGATTTACGGATAAGAGGTTTTTTTTTACGGATTTTTTAATATTTTGATTGCTCAATCAAAATATTTCAATCCCCTGCAACCATCCACTTAGATTTTCTATCGGACCTTATGAGCGCTGTGTCACGAGATGTCATCTTTGACTCGCCGGCTTTATGACATTTTGCGGTAGCTGTCTTTCTCTCCACGGGAGTGCTCAAATGATGTGCCGACGCATGGACAGAGTTTGCGATAGTGGCCATCGCATTTTGTATTTCCACAGCCCGACTCGATCGAGCGAGTGGTAACGTTGGTCGAGCAGCCGTGGTATTTCAGCCCCTGTAGACGCTAGTTCATCATAGCAGTTGATTGGTCTCCTCTTGAGAGGGAAATCATAGCCAATGAAAGAGAAGGGTAAAATCTGTGTTGAGCAATATTGTAGCAGCAAAAGAATACTTTCTTATGTGTGTTGTTTTTAGTGTGTGGCGTTTTTTTTTTTTTTTTTTTTTTTTTTTTTGTAGAGTTGAATTACCGGGAGGTGCAAGTTGTTAGTTTAGCTTTTATGCAAATCTATAAAGATGAGTACTAAGATTATACTCAGTACTAAGTTATTTTCAAACTTTTAAGGAAGCATACACCACAAAGTTCCAGTGTATTAGGAAATCTAATAAAGGTTTGAATAAAGCTCATGTTGAGAAATGGCTTCCTAGTTTAATTGAATTAATAATCTAAAGCAACTTATGGGAATTTACTAGGAAATTTTTACATTAATAGCAAATTTTCGGAGAAAACTCTTCTCCTTCTTCAGGCTGACTTGTTGTCACTTTTTACTTGACACTATCACGGTTACGGTTTACCTTGACGGTTACGGTTAACCTTGACGGTTTAGGTTATTTTTCAACAAATCCTGCCAGATGTTAGGCAGGGAAAATCCTTTGCTGTCATTGATGATGGAATTTTGTTTTTTCTCAATCTCTATTCCTTCTTTCAGTTTTCTTTTTTGGAAATTGCTTTGGAAACTGATTACTTTAAGGGAATTCCATTCCATGCTGTGCCCAGTTTCTCTAACATGCCTATCTAATCCAGTCTTGTTGGAGCAATTTTTTATAGCTGCTTTATGCTCAGCTATACGAGTTTCTAGTCTTCGACCTGTTTCACCTATGTAAGATAGTCCACAACTACAATTTACTTCATAAACTACTCCTTGCATTTTTAAAATATCTTCTTCTCTTTGAACTATTTTAGGGAAAAATTTTTTAACCTTGTTCTCTAAACTTGGAGCTAGCCTAATATTGTATTTTTTACTAATTCTCTTTAAAGCTTCAAATAAACCTTTGTGATAAGAAATTTTTCTAGTGAATTTTACTTGTTGCTTTTGTGGGTTCTTCAAACCATTAAAATTCAGAAGCTTCTCAATTTCTTCTTTAGGATAGCTATTCTCTGCAAGTATGACTTTAAGCTCTTCTTTATGGGCTTCTTTTTTTATCTGCAGTAGAAACTATTTTATTAATTTTTTCTAAACACTGACTTGCTACATTTTTCTTAATAGAAACTGGATGATACGAATTGAAATCCAGTAGTCTTTTAGTATTCATTGGTTTTTTATACCAACTAGTGAGGAATTTTTCATCTTCATAATAGATAGTAATATCTAAGAAGTTTATTCTTCTTTCTTTTTGAAGTTCAATAGTGAACTTAAGGGAATCATCTAATTCATTGAATGAGTCTAGAATTCTTTCTGGAACAATTTCTGAGCTATCTATTATAAATAAGATGTCATCCATGTATCTGCTACATAAGCAGAAGTATGTGGGTTGTACTAGTATCTTTTCTTCTAGTTTTCCCACATAATAGTTAGCTAAGAGTGGGGAGAGTGGGGAGCCCATAGCTAGCCCCGATTTTTGAATGAAAAAAGTTTTCCCAAATTGAAAATAGTTGTTCTGCAAAGAGAAAGTAAGCATTTCAAAAATTCCTACTAATATGTTTTTTTCCTTGTTGTGAAAAACTATTAGGTCTGCCAAGTCTTCCGCTATAAAGTCTATAAGTTGATCTATATTAATGTGAGTAAAAAATTTCTTATCACAAAGGTTTATTTGAAGCTTTAAAGAGAATTAGTAAAAAATACAATATTAGGCTAGCTCCAAGTTTAGAGAACAAGGTTAAAAAATTTTTCCCTAAAATAGTTCAAAGAGAAGAAGATATTTTAAAAATGCAAGGAGTAGTTTATGAAGTAAATTGTAGTTGTGGACTATCTTACATAGGTGAAACAGGTCGAAGACTAGAAACTCGTATAGCTGAGCATAAAGCAGCTATAAAAAATTGCTCCAACAAGACTGGATTAGATAGGCATGTTAGAGAAACTGGGCACAGCATGGAATGGAATTCCCTTAAAGTAATCAGTTTCCAAAGCAATTTCCAAAAAAGAAAACTGAAAGAAGGAATAGAGATTTGAGAAAAAACAAAATTCCATCATCAATGACTGCAAAGGATTTTCCCTGCCTAACATCTGGCAGGATTTGTTGAAAAATAACCTAAACCGTCAAGGTTAACCGTAACCGTCAAGGTAAACCGTAACCGTGATAGTGTCAAGTAAAAAGTGACAACAAGTCAGCCTGAAGAAGGAGAAGAGTTTTCTCCGAAAATTTGCTATTAATGTAAAAATTTCCTAGTAAATTCCCATAAGTTGCTTTAGATTATTAATTCAATTAAACTAGGAAGCCATTTCTCAACATGAGCTTTATTCAAAGAATTAGAACAGAGTATGGGTCAAATACTTGGCAAACAATAAAGAAAGTTCAACATGCTACATTGAGGATGGAAAGATCCATAGCTCAAATCAAGTTCCTGAAAAATTGCAAGGTAAATAACTTTATTCCAAATTCATTTAGACTTAGAAAACCATTTAAAGATTTACTTTCAGCCAACTTCGTAAGAAAAATAGAGCAAAAAACGTTAAAAAGAAGTATTGAAGCAAAATATAAAAATGTTGCTTATTATAAAAAAGTAAAAGTAGAAAATGAAAAGAAAATTTCTGGAATCTTAAGGGATACAGTAAAAGCAGAATTGGAAGATTGGCTAAAAATTGGAGTAAGAAACAAAAATAAGAAATTTGTTAAAAAGCTGAACCTTAAAGAAGAGAAATTTTTGAAGAAAAACTATTCCTGTAAAAACAAAAAAACTGCAGTTCTTAGTCATGTGAAGGACAACACTGCTACTGGAGTTAGCCAAGAATTATTACAAGTGATAAATAAAGGAAGTAATTTCAATCTATCCAAAGAAAAAATATATCCAGAAAAATTGGTAATTGAATTGGAAAGCATCTGCTGCACTTTAGAAAAAGAGGACCAAATTAAAGCAGACCTCCTCAGAAAAGATTACTACAATAGCCTTACAAAATTCCAGAAGCAAGTAAGGAAACCTCAAAAAAATTTTGAAAATAGTCAATTAAAAGCTCTTAAAGATTTCAGAAAAAATGAAAGTATAGTTGCTGTGAAAACAGACAAAAGTAAGTTGATTACTATTATGGATAAGAAAGATTATCTAGAAAAGATGGAAGAAGAACTAAAAAAACCTATGTATGAAGAAGTAAAAGAAAACCCACTACCAGATTTGATTAAAAAAGTCTCTAAGCTTATTTCACTTCAAAAAAGAAAAACCAGCTTCCAGAAAACTATAAACAATTCTCAAAATTACAGTTCAGATTACCTCAAATATATGGAATAGTCAAACTGCATAAAGAACACCAACCAATTAGACCAATAATAGACTCAAAAAACTCTATTCTTTCAAATCTAAACTATTTTTTAAAGTCACACCTTCAGAATCTTTTAAAAGAGCCACCTAACTTGATTAAAAACTCAATGCAGCTAAAAGAAAAACTAGAACTTCTTCCTAAATTAGATTCTCCTATTATGGGTAGTTTAGATATAGTGTCTATGTATACTCACATTAATATAGATCAACTTATAGACTTTATAGCGGAAGACTTGGCAGACCTAATAGTTTTTCACAACAAGGAAAAAAACATATTAGTAGGAATTTTTGAAATGCTTACTTTCTCTTTGCAGAACAACTATTTTCAATTTGGGAAAACTTTTTTCATTCAAAAATCGGGGCTAGCTATGGGCTCCCCACTCTCCCCACTCTTAGCTAACTATTATGTGGGAAAACTAGAAGAAAAGATACTAGTACAACCCACATACTTCTGCTTATATAGCAGATACATGGATGACATCTTATTTATAATAGATAGCTCAGAAATTGTTCCAGAAAGAATTCTAGACTCATTCAATGAATTAGATGATTCCCTTAAGTTCACTATTGAACTTCAAAAAGAAAGAAGAATAAACTTCTTAGATATTACTATCTATTATGAAGATGAAAAATTCCTCACTAGTTGGTATAAAAAACCAATGAATACTAAAAGACTACTGGATTTCAATTCGTATCATCCAGTTTCTATTAAGAAAAATGTAGCAAGTCAGTGTTTAGAAAAAATTAATAAAATAGTTTCTACTGCAGATAAAAAAGAAGCCCATAAAGAAGAGCTTAAAGTCATACTTGCAGAGAATAGCTATCCTAAAGAAGAAATTGAGAAGCTTCTGAATTTTAATGGTTTGAAGAACCCACAAAAGCAACAAGTAAAATTCACTAGAAAAATTTCTTATCACAAAGGTTTATTTGAAGCTTTAAAGAGAATTAGTAAAAAATACAATATTAGGCTAGCTCCAAGTTTAGAGAACAAGGTTAAAAAATTTTTCCCTAAAATAGTTCAAAGAGAAGAAGATATTTTAAAAATGCAAGGAGTAGTTTATGAAGTAAATTGTAGTTGTGGACTATCTTACATAGGTGAAACAGGTCGAAGACTAGAAACTCGTATAGCTGAGCATAAAGCAGCTATAAAAAATTGCTCCAACAAGACTGGATTAGATAGGCATGTTAGAGAAACTGGGCACAGCATGGAATGGAATTCCCTTAAAGTAATCAGTTTCCAAAGCAATTTCCAAAAAAAAAAAAAAAAAAAAAAAGAAAACTGAAAGAAGGAATAGAGATTGAGAAAAAACAAAATTCCATCATCAATGACTGCAAAGGATTTTCCCTGCCTAACATCTGGCAGGATTTGTTGAAAAATAACCTAAACCGTCAAGGTTAACCGTAACCGTCAAGGTAAACCGTAACCGTGATAGTGTCAAGTAAAAAGTGACAACAAGTCAGCCTGAAGAAGGAGAAGAGTTTTCTCCGAAAATTTGCTATTAATGTAAAAATTTCCTAGTAAATTCCCATAAGTTGCTTTAGATTATTAATTCTAATAAAGGTGTAAAATTTGCATTTTGCGACATTTGCCAAATTGATTTTAACATTGCCCACGGAGGCAAAAACGATATATTTCGTTATGTAAATGGTCCCAAACACAAAGATAATATGAAATATACTGATAGTAACTCCAAACTGACTATGTTTTTTAAAACATCAGCTAATAGTCAAGGAAATGTAACTCTTGCCGAATTGGTGTTTACGTCTTTTTTGATAGAACACAGCGAGCCATTCAGTGTTGTCAGCCATGCTGGTCCACTTTTTCAGCAGATGTTTCCAAAAGATGAAACTGCCAAACCTTTTGGCTGTGGAAAGACCAAAATGACGGTGATTGTCCACGAAATGGCTTTAGATCGAACTTCCGCTGTTGTGAAACATTTGCAAGAAGGGCCATTTTCTGTAGCATGTGATGGAATTCATGAAAGTGATTACAATATTATATAATGCTGATATACAAGATGAAGATTAGAAGGTATGTCACATACAGTTTTGAATGCAATGTGTAGGTACTCTTAAAGTGAATATTTCCTTTTTACAGGAAATGTTTAGTTTTGTATTGAAACACCACAGGTTTATGAGGCTAACGTTGAACAAAATGAAAGATTTTACTTTATGGTTTTTTAAATTATTATTTTAAATGCAGACAATACTAGTTTAGTTATTGTGGCATATGCAGAGATTTTTACTGCATATTTATTAATATAATTATGTTTTGTTTTGTGGTAAATGGCGTTCGCGCAAAAGTTTTACTGATGCACATTTTCCAAAGTTGGCAAGTATGCAACAGTATGTACAATCTAGTTCCATCATTTTTAAACTTTAATCTGGCAGGTGATCTTTATTTGACAAGCTAACTTTTGAATCTCAAAGAACAGCATAGTGATATGTATGTATGATTAGCTTACAATAGCTCTTTCATCAATGAAGATGGTTGTCTATTGAGATTTCATTGCATATAATATAAACTTACATAAGTACTTTTTGGTGGGAAAGATGGGTGCAGTGTCAAGAGCTCTTTAAGAAAATAGAAGCTGTGAACATGAGAGCAGTAAGAGGAACATCAGGTTTGAAATATGATGAAGTAAATGACAGAATGGATTTAGTAATGCATGCATTAAAAATGGGTTGAATACTTCTTTTGGTGGAAAATTAAGGTAATGGAAAAGTGTTGAGTTTGTGGTAATTTAGAGACATATACACAGTAAACACCACATTGGGAGATAAAAAATATTAGCTAGTCAGATACTATTCTCTGTGATATCAGGCTGCAGACCAAGGGGTAGACCTAAAGGGATTGAAAATGTAAAATGAGTCATTAGTGATAAAGGAATCAATATGTTAGAAATAGAAAATCTTGCAGTTGATAGAAAGGGATAACAAATGTTTATTTGCAAACCAGAATTATTATTTATTGGTTTGTGCCAATAACATGACTAAACTCCAAGTTAGTATACAGGTGTGAGATGATAATAGCTTTTGCATGAGGATATTAACAGCTGAAACATCCAAACATATCCCAGGAGAGGTAAATAAGAAGTTCTGACCAAAAGCTTCAGCGGGTGCCTAGAAGAAGTAGCTATCATGAAGGCAGAAAGTGCTCACTATAAATATTTTCAGAAAAAATATTTATAACATACACTAATGAAATGGCCATGTTGGTATTAATTAAGAATTCCAGATAGAGCTAAGATACCATTTAGGTAACAAAAATTTTGGTTCACAAAGCATGAAATTCATGATTTCAAAGGTTATGCACCTTTTATTCTTATGAATCCATTGTGTTTAACTTGTTGACATATGTTTTCAGAGTGATCATTATCTTACACTTTCATGCCAGTATGGTGTTCAGGAATGCCTTTTTGGCATGAATCTAAAAAGACAGATTTTTTTTAATGTTCATTTGCAACAAAGCTGTAAGCTGCAAAACATTTCATTTCAGTTAGAATAAAATAATGTTTATTTTCAGTAGTAATGTTAATTTAAGTGTTAGAGATACCTTCACTGTGTGTGTTAAAATAATATTATTTTATGCTTTTATTTCTTAAGTAATTGTTCATATGTATGTTAGTACTTTTATAATCCCAAACAAAATTTATCTCTTACAGTTTTCCACCACTGTTGTCAGTATTTCTGTCACAGACATTAATGATCGAAATCCAGTTTTTCTGAGAGATGAGTATGCTTTTCATGTTGATGAAGGCCTAGCTAATGCCAAAGTTGGAACTGTTGAGGTAAATAATGCTTTTAATTATCTTTGCACATTAATTTTTGTATGAAAATATTTAATATCAGTAATTGTGCTTGTGTTATGTATTTCAACTTATGTTCAATATTTCAGGCAAGAGATGATGACATATCAGTTAATGGACAAATATCATATTCCATGCCTGATAACAGGTAACCACTTTCTGTTCTGGTTTTATTCTTAGATAAAGAAATTTTAAGCATATAAATAGTTTCTTTCAGTACATTTTTTATTATGTCTTATCATTTTAAAATTTAAAAAATAGCTGTGTGCAATTTGCTTAGAATTATTAAGGATTCCCATGGAAAAATATTGTAATCCATTTATATATATATATATATATACATACATACACACATACATATCACTGAGCTGTTCTCTGATATTCAGAGGTTAGCTCCTCACAGAAAGAACTCACTGTTAATTAAGAAGAAGGTAGTGTAGAACATGCTAAATTACGTATAAAAGTTTAATGCAAATATATTTCAGCCATTACTAAGGCCTTCATCAGTGCGACTACGATTGGTTTTCGTTGCCAGATTGGAAAGGTAAGTTTTGTAATGGTAACTCCGAGGTAAATAATGCAATGAGGGATTTCCAGATGTAAGGAACGAAAATGGGGAGCTCAGTGTTGCAATTTTTGGAAAATAAAATTTCCAAACTTTCTCTAAACCTTAGAGCATATCGATTTTGGAAGGGAGCCAACTTTTTAGTATCGGGCCAAAATGGAATAGCAGAAGTGTCAGCCATGGTAAGAAGAGATAAGGCAGATGAAGGTTTTCCAAATTTCACATCAGATTTGTGTTCCTGAAGTCTTGAGATATTTTTTTTTTTTTTTTTTTTTTTGATGGCAAGATAAATTTCTTGAATGTCAGCATCTCAAAATGTAATAATCTTCTTTCCACTTCTGTATACCGAAAACCAGTTTCTACCAATAGCATTATTCTTTTCAATTCTCATACCTTCCACCAATATAAACTGTCAGCCCTTCTGCAGTTTATATGGCTCTTATTGATTATGAAAAGCTTTTTGGGTCATTATATAATGCCTTTGAAATCCTTTGGTAGTGAAGATGCATATGTTAATATTATTGATAGCATTTGTGAAAATTAAGTGCAAAGTTTGACTATTTGAGGGCACAACATGCATAAAAATTTAAAAAATTGTGAGACAAGGTGACCATATCTCCCAAGCTCTCCAATGCCACATTGCAGAATATCTTTTAACCATTAAACTTGGAAAACAAAGGGATAAAGATTATTGGAGATAGTTGAACTCACCTTCATTTTGCTGATGATATAGTCGTTTTTGTATTACCCCTCAGAGTTGCAGAGAATGATCCAGAAAAACTTGCTGACAAAAGTAAAGTGGTATTAAAGGTAAACTTTCAGAAAACAAAATTGATGTATAATGCCTTTACAAGAACTGAAAAATTATAGGTTGATTGAGCAAATGTAGAAGTAACTGATGCCTGAAATTCACCTTGGGCAAAGATATCAAGTGATGGACACATCAAAGAAGAAATTAATAGGCTTATAAAACTTGGCTGAGTGCATTTGGAAGGAACAGTACAAATTTCACAAGCAATTTAGCAGTGTGTCTTAGAAGAAAAGTCTGTGTGTTTTAATCAGTGCATCCTTCAAGTTTTTACTTGTGGATCAGAGCATAGACCTGAACTGAAAAAGGCATACAGGGACTGCAGACAACTCGAAAAAGCATTTAGAGATGCATCCTTGGTGTAAACAAGAAAGATAGGAAGAGGAACTCATGGATCTGAAAAGTTGATGACATCCATAATCAAAGTAAAGACTCTGAAATAGGGAGTTGCTCAAGATATAGAGTTGTGGAAGAGACTTTGGGAGACCATCCAGCAGTGGTTGAGAATTGATGATGATGAGACGCTATCTGAACCTCCTCACTTTGTGTAACTCAACTCTACTGCAATTTATGTTTTGAGCCAATTGTAGCAGTTTTTTGTTACAAAATTTTGTACATAAAATTATTCCCTTTAATAATAATCATGATTGCTTTACCTTTCTAAAGACATTTCTTGTCGAACACAGTACATGTCCAGTCTAAGAAAGTTTTCTTATTCTATCTATGGTGAAACATGGCAACAACTGCATTTATTAACTTTATTTTACAATCACAAATCTGTTTTCCTACTTAACATCTTCAGATGTTCATGTTCTTTTTTAGAAGGAAGGATAAATTGGGAATATAGGTAAGACAAAAATAAACTCTCCTCTTTTCTTGAGAGAAGAAACAAGTGTCCTCCGCATTCGGAGTTTGTTGTAAAATTTCAGCTCTTCATTCTGCTACAGTTAAAGGATGTACTGTGTTAGACAAGGATGGTACAGTTATTTATCACAAGCTTATTTTCAATGGTATTATCATGTACTTTTATTTTTGACCTATGGGTCAATTTACTGTGTTTAAATTAAAGAAGCCCTCATGAAGAGCTTGAGTGACAGCAAAGTAAGAGAATTTTGCAAAATGGTTAGCATTAGTGAAACTGAAATATGAATGTAAATGAATAAATGCAGGTTGTAGTAACTATTGCATGCTAACTTACAGCCTACATTTGTTCATTTATTCATGAGTTGCATTTTTTGTATTATGAATGTAAATTTGCTCCTACATTAATGAATCAAAATTAGTAAAAACTCTCAAACTATAGCAGAATAAGAAAAGAAAATCTCAAACAGAACTGAAAATCAATCTCCTGTATATATGAAATCTTAAATTATCTTAAATGAAGAGCACCAAGACTTAAGGAGCAATGAACAAAAATTACCTCCTAGTCTACTGTTGTCAGTAAAAAAAAGAGAGGGGGGAGAAGGGTCTGGGGAAGTTGAAATTGAATCAGTTGACATTTAACCAACTGCTGTCTGAAGTAAAGCTACTGGCAGGACATAGTATTGGATAAAATGAAATTGAAACAGTTAACTTTAATGATCCTGTTGACTGGTTGAGTTTAAGTCAATTAAGAAAAGATTATGTATCAATGTGTAGACAAAGGTCTTAATGTAAATCATTCACTCAGGAATAGAAAATTGTAGTGAAGAAGCGTTTTTAAAGAAACTCTGAGATGGAGAAAAAAATTGCGACATGGTGAATTTATTTCTAGAAGCACTGCTTAATTTTGCTTTGCTTTCATATTCTTTGGGAAAAGATTAAAGTTAGTGCATCCATCCGAATGGCAGATTCTGAAATTGGAATAATGTGCATGAGAGTACCAACCAGCACAAATGTAATAAGTAGCATTGTGAGTTTTCTACTCATTAAAAAACTAAATTATATAACATCAATTAAAATTCAGTCTTGATTTTTTTTTTTTTTGTAAATATAAAACGGATGAAAGGGATGTTAAAAGCTTCCATGAAAGTGATAAATTGTTTTGTTCTGCACAGAAAACAATTTAACAACATTAATGGGAAATAAATCATTTTATTCTGCACAGAAAACAACTTAACAACATTAATGGGGAATATGAAAAGATCTGTTAAAAACAGAAAAAAAAAAAAAAAAAAAAAGAAAAAGAACATGACTTGAGAGCTTTTAAACTATATCTCTAGTCTTTTTCAACCAAACTTTTGGAAAGGGAATGCTTAGATTGTTGCCAGATATCTATCATTGTGTTCTTGTAGTGGTTTTCAAAATTGGAACCATTGCTTTGTTAGACTGAGAACATAGTTCCACATGATGCATATAGGGATGATGTTAGGGGAGTCCAAATGGCAGTTATTTGGGGAAATATTTATTTATTACATTATTTCTAATAGTTATGTGTTTCTCTTTATTTCTGTGTGTTATAAGCTTGAATAACAGATATGTCAGCCACTTAATCCAGCTATAAGCAAGTGATGTCTTCCAAAATAACTAAATTAAGAAAACATAAGGCTTTATTTGCCAGCCATCATAAATCATCAGGGGAGAAAACTTGTTAATAAGTTTTTCTCTGATTAAGAACTCATGTGTCCCTATATAGTGATTCATAATAGCTTGTTATAAAGTTATCTGCACCTTCTGGCACTTATGTATTTCTTTGTTGTATCAAAAGATAAATTGTGACTTAACAGTATATTTAAAGTAACCACTAAAACTTTTCACTGATTTCATTTTACTTAATAATAAGCTTTAAAAACTTTTGCTCATTCTTAACGGAGAATACTTATTTATTTTCATTATGATTTTTGGCTGTACTCTTAGTTATCCAATCCATCGTTGTTGTTTTTCATTGTGCATGTATGATTTGTGTGATAACTCTCTAAATTCATTAGTTCATTTCTTTGAGTTAACAATTCAAAAAAGCCTTAAAATACTTGGTATTTTTTTTAAATTTAAATTTGAGAGAAGCAAACTGACAATATAATTGGTATGTTTATACACTACTGTTTGCAAAAATTGCAATGCCAAGAAATAATCATGCTATTCAAATGAAGTTTGTATCACAGATTCCTCATGTTACAGGAGATAACTGATTACATTTGTAGAGGTATACAAGATTTTTTCACTTCAAAACTCAGTATCATGTGAAGCCACCTCAAGCAACAATAACAGCCTCTACACAGCTTGGCATTGAATGGAAGAGGTTTTTGATATTGTCCTGGGGGATAGCCTGCCAGGCTGCTTCTATGCGATACCAGAGTTCATTTGTGGTGACTGGTGGTGGCGCTTGATGTCACTTAGCTACCATGTGCCAAACATGTTCAATCGGGGGACATATCCGGCTAACGTGCAGGCCATGGAAGAAGCTTTATCTGCTGTGCATAGAAGAGGTCTTGGACATTCCAATACACATTTGGCCGAGCATTGTCCTGCTGGGATATAGCACCGGGACAACTCTGAAGTAAGGGTATCACCTCTGCCTCTAAAACATTCTTGATATGTCTTTGGCTGTTGAAGGTTTCCTCAACCCATATCAGGTGAGATTGTGAATTGAACCCAATGGCACCCCAAACCATGACACTTGACATTGGGCTGGTATGATACTGCAAGGTGCCATTCACCACAATGTCTTTGAACACATATGTGGCCATCATGGTGCATCACGCTGAATCATGACTTGTCAGAAAACATTACCTGTTACCATGAGCACACCAATGTTTGTGTTCAAGACCCCATTGCAGCCTGAGGCGTCTTTAGTTGAGGGTCAAAGGAATGTGCAGCAATGGGCTGCTAACGACCAGTCCTTTGTTAAGCAGATGATGTCAAACTGTGCTGTAGGACAAAGCCTGACCTGTCACAGTGATAACACCATGGATGTCTCTGTACAATTGGTCATTGCCATGCGGTAGAGGTGTCTGTCATCCCATGCAATTATGTGATTTTGCTGTCCATTTCCTGGATTTCTGTGTGCCCAAGTCTGATCTGTCCACTGATGCCATGTTCACATCACTGTACTGGTGCTTCGTCCCATACAGTGGCAATTTCATGGTAGGAAAATCCAGCTTCTCTCATCCCAACAATCCTTTTTCACTCAAAGTCCGTCAGGTGTTCATAATGCAACCTTCTTGGATGACAGGGCATAGTGAGACACAAGAAACACCCTTTCAACTCTATGTTGGCTCTTTGCTGACTGCAACATCTTGTTTGAGCCATTTCTTTATGCCCAAGACTAGACAGCTCAGAGGGCTCTGCTTCAAAACTGCACGTGCATTTTTACTGACATGCCCCAGCCTGTTGTATATATCTTGTAAGTTTAAAGTTAATATAAGCAGTTTTTCATGGTGTTACAATTTTCACAAACAATAGTGTAATTTTTTGTTATTGTGGGAACTTTTATTTTGAAATGTGCTTTTCACACACACACACACACACACACACACACACACACACACATACATTTTCTTTTTTTTTTTTTTTTACATTTCAGGTATATGATGCTTATGTGTTAAGTATGTGAAATGTTTTGTACATATAGATATTTCTTATACAGGGATTTTTCAATTGATTCCAATACTGGTGAGATCCGCACAGTGCGAGCTCTTGATTTTGAGCGTCAGCAAGTCCACCATTTTGTTGTTTCTGCAAAGGACCAAGCCCCTGATGCTCGATTTGCGACTGCTAGTATCACAGTTTATGTAAATGATGTGCAGGATGAAAAGCCTATTTTCGAAACTTCACTGTATAAATTTACTGTTCCAGAAAATTTGGCAAATCATGAAATTCTTCAAATAAAGGTATGCATGTTGGTAACTTTCATTATAGCTTAGCCATGTTTTGCCCAACTCTTTCCAGGAAATTCATCTGCATTGTTGATTGTGAATTACTGTTGTGCACTTATTACAATATTGAAATAATTTACTATAGATTTTTACCGGTAAATACAAATCTAAATTTAGGCTGCTAAAATATTCAATCAATTCTCCTTTCTTAGTAGTAATATTGCAGAAACAGTGTTGTGGAGTATTTAAAAATCAAGATTATTGTGTTGTACTATTCCCAACTTTATATTTAACCAGGGCCATAGCTATCAGGGGGCTAGAGGAGGATCTGCCTCCCCCTCCCTTGCAATGCAAGCAAGCTCCTACTAGAAAATGGAATATTGTAAATTCCCTGAACTTCTCATTGTGGTATTTTATGAAAATGACTTTTGTATTTCATTATAAGCATAAAATACTTCATTTATTTGTGCATTGCACAAATTTAAGAAAAGCAAAATTGAAATAATACAGCATGAATGATGGATAACTCAAAAGAAATTAGTTCTCGAAGTGAATTAGTAGGAACTTTTGCTCCAATGATTCTCTGCCACGTGGGCACAGATTGTTGCTGGTAAGGGTCAGGGAAGACAGGAATCTTTTTTAGAGAAACTTAAAATATAAAAGAACATTGCCAAAAAAAAAAAAAAAAGAGAGAGAGAGTGAGGCGGAGGTAAAAGTGTAGTTGCACATTCTACTAAAATACTGTTTATCGCTTAATAAGGGACTATGAGATGCCGTGTTGCTGTTTCTAAAAAAATCCATGAGGTTTATTGCCCACAAAGAGTTGTTATGGGAATGTTTTAGGTAAATGTATCCATCTATGCAATGTAAAACAGTGCAAGAGAAAGAAAGCTTTCAACTTTTTCCTGTTCACTGTTTTGTGGTCAGTTGGAACGGTTTTGCGATACATGTGTGGTAAAAAAATGTTTATTGGCAAGAATCTGAGGGCTTTTGGTTTTTGAGTGAAGAACGAAGATCTGGCTGTTGACCATGGTAAAAAGACCCTACCTCTGAGCTCCAGCAAATGATAATGTGCAATTAAAGAAGAAGAAGAAAGAACCAATATACACAGTCGAGTCAAATTATTGTGACCACCAGCTAATATTCAGAGTAACCACTGTGTGGAGCGTGAACAGCAGCTAGACGGGCTGGGAGTGACTCAATAAGGTGCTGGAAGGTGTTCACAAGTATGTGGAGCCATGCTGACTACAGTGCATCTGACAGCTGATGGAGGATCCATAAAGCGAACAACACGATCGAGGTGGTCCCACGGATGCTCAATTGGGTTTAAGTTTAGGGAATTAAGGGGCCAGGGAAGTACTTTGAAGTCTTCGTTGTGCTCTTCCAACCACTCTCGGACATTTCTAGCTGTGTGACATGTTGCATTGTCATGCTGGAAGATCCCATCTACCCAAGAAAGACAATCGGCATGTATGGGTGTACGTGGTCTGCAAGGATGGATTCATAATGAATTCGGTCCATAGTGCCTTCCACAGGTATGAGTGGACCCAGGGAATTCCACGAAAACATTCCCCAGACCATAACGCTGCTCCCACCAACTTGTGTTCTTCCAGCAATGGTTAAAGAGTGTTTGTTCTCCAATATTTTTTTGCCTTATACGCCATCATCCATCTGTTTGTTGAAGCAAAAAACGTGACTCATCGGAGAAGGCAATCTTTGTCAATCAGCGGTGCTCCAATTCTGATACTGCCATGTAAATGTAAGCCTTTTCTGCCGATGCACGTTCATTAGCATAGGTGCAGTGACCATCCATCTGCATTGGAGCCCCATACGCAGCAGGGTTTGCTGTACTGTCATTTTAGACACACTTCCGGTAGCCCCTGGTTCATTCAGCTTGTGAGTTGCTCCACTGTAGCGTGCTGAGCGGCCCTCATGCACCTTCAAAGCCAACATTCACCTCTCACATCAATAGCACGTGGTGCTCCGCAGTTTCCACATTGCTTATTCGCAATGGTACCATTTCTTCAGTCACAATATACTTTAACCACAGCAGCACGCTAACAGTTCACAAACTGTGCTGTTTCACAAATACTACCACCCTTGGCCCAAAAGCCAATAATTATCCCTTTTTGCAAATCTGATAAATCGCTCTTTTTATCCACAACAGCAACAAGTGATTTGTTTTCAGAATGCCTACAGCACACCTTATATACTCTCCAAGCCAGCTCACGACACGCACCTTCTTTGATTGGCTATGTGCTGTTGATGTCAAAAGTAGGAGGTGGTCACATTAATGTGACTACTGTGTAGGAACTAGAATAATAAACTAAAAAAGTTCTGATTCTTAACACTCAGATACTTGGGGCTTGATCGTCCTGAGCATGCTCGAATGGAAATCGGAAGATACGGGTTCGATTCCCACTCCAGGGCGATGTAATTTTCAAGTTTTCTGATGTGGTTAATGTTGCATGATGAACAGTAAATTCAAGCAATTTGGAGATGCCTAGTTTTTTCATGCTAGTTGGGAGTTATCTTTCCTCCAGCAATAACAACTCTGCAGCTCAGCCGTCAATCAAATTCTGATAATGTGATTTATTTTTTTGTATTTAAAGAGTTCTTTCCTCTTCCCCATCTTATTTTGAATTTCCTTTTTTTTTTTACTTTTCGGCATGGAAAAATTGTTTGCCAGTAAAGTATATTAACAAAGATAACGAAAATACCTAGCAAAACTTGCATCTGCATTTGTGAATGAATACCGTATATACTCGCGTATAAGTCGACCCCCCACTTTCAGAGGAAAAAATCGTAAGAAATCGGAAACTCGCGTATAAGTCGATCTCGGAATGAGAAAAAAAAAATTCAATGAATTTATTCAAAAACATTTGAAAACGAAAAAATTTTTATATATAATACTAAATTTAATTTGCATACCCAAAAACTTCATCGGAACCCTTCAAAATCCGATTCCGAGTCAGACTCGCCAAACAGTTCAAAAAAGTCTTTCTCCGTCATCGGCGCGCCATCATAAACATCAGTATTCCCATCTATGCCTGTGTCATCACTCATAAAAATCTCATCATCCTCTGTGCCATCAAGTTTGTTACTAATGCAACATTTCTTGAATGATTTCATGACCATTTCCGCAGGTATCGCATCCCAAGCATCCTTGACCCATCGCGCAATCAAAACGATATCCGGCTTCTTTAGATTTCCGCCCTTGGTTTCAGTCGGCAAATCGGAACTTATCCAATCTGCCCAATACCTCCGCACATTGTCCTTGAAGGGCTTATTAAGGCAGACATCTAGTGGTTGAAGAACAGATGTCAACCCACCTGGGATGACAGCAAGAGTTGTTTTTAAATTTTCTGCAGTTTTTTTCATTTCTGCCCAACGGTGTGCAACAAACATGTCCCACACCAAAAGAGAAGGTTTCCTCAAAAGTGCACCTGGCCTTTTGTTCCACACATTTTTTAACCAGTCAATTGTTCCGGATTCGTTCATCCATCCTTTTTCATGGGTACGAACGAGCACACCAGACGGAAAGACAACGCTTTTCGGCAGAGTTTTGCGTTTGAAAATAATTACCGGTGGTAGCTTACTGCCGTTGGCCAAACAGGAAAAAACAACCGTGAAACTGGATTTTTCGTGGCCAGTCGTTTTGATCAAGATATTTTTTTCGCCCTTTTGGTTCACCGTCTTATTTCCAGGAAGGTCGAAACACATTCATCCATGTTCCCTATTTGGGAAAGTTCAAAAGCAGTCTCTTTTCTCTTTTGAATTACATACTTTTGAAATTCCATTATCTTTGCTTCAAGGTCATGAGATAACTTTTGTGCAATTTTGGTGCGCTGGCGTAGACACAACCCATAGCGGTTCATGAACCTTGTGCACCAACCTGGTGAGGCACGAAAAGTGTTATTTGCGACTGCAAACTTTTCATCTTTTGTGAACTTCATTGTTCGCAAACGTATACCAGTTCGCGTTACAATGTAACCATTTTGTCTGCAGCCCACAATCCAATCATTCAAGACACTTTCCAGCTCTGGGAAAGATGTCGTTCCACGGCGCAGCGCCTTTTGCGATTTTGGGATTTTCACAAAGTCCGTTTTTTTTTTTTACACCAATTTCGAATCAGTTTTTCGTTAATGCCAAATTGACGTGAAGCAGCACAGTTGTTAGTATTTTCTGTAAAAGAAACCACTTTCAACTTGAATCCTGCGTTATAGGACATCCATTTCTTTACACAATCCGTGTCACCCATAATAGAAGAAGCGAGACACATGCGATTAAGAACAAGCAACACCTAACACTGGCTGTCGCATGGCTCCGTTACGTCGAAGGTCAGCGCAATCAACTGGTAGTCGGAAGGGCAGAGCTTTCCATGCGCGGCTGTGACTGCGCTGTGGATACGCAAAGCCAGGAGAGAGGAGACTTTTCAAAGCGCGGAGAAATTCGGAGGGTCGAGATTTCGTAATTCTACCACATCAGTGTTTTTTCTTTCTTTCTTTCTTTCTTTTTTTTTCTGTCGGAGGGTTGCGATTTCGTAATTAATACCGCATCGGCATTTTTATTTCTTTTGGGATGGATTGCCTTTTGCCTCACGGGAAGAACTTTTGGACTTACGATTTTTTTAGACCCCGCGTATAGGTCGACCCCATTACTTTGAAGCTCTCATTTTGTCCCAAATTTCTCGACTTATATACGCGAGTATATACGGTATGCTGATTTGTTAAGTCTTTCCCCATCTTTTTTTTTTTTTTTTTTCTTTTGATTAAACCTTCTAGTTCTGGATACGCAAAGCCAGGAGAGAGGAGACTTTTCAAAGCGCGGAGAAATTCGGAGGGTCACGATTTCGTAATTCTACCACATCAGTGTTTTTTCTTTCTTTCTTTCTTTCTTTTTTTTTTTTTCTTTCGGAGGGTTGCGATTTCGTAATTAATACTGCATCGGCATTTTTATTTCTTTTGGGATGGATTGCCTTTTGCCTCACGGGAAGAACTTTTGAACTTACGATTTTTTTAGACCCCGCGTATAAGTCGACCCCATTACTTTGAAGCTCTCATATTGTCCCAAATTTCTCGACTTATACGCGAGAACCGGACTAGACTGCCATCTAATGCTGACCTTGGCTACATATAATGGACGCTCCCTATCTTCTGATTCAAGGCTTCTTGAATTGGAAGAGGAACTACAAAGGATCAAGTGGGACATCAGTGGGCTAAGTGAGGTAAGGAGAAAAGGAGAAGATCTCATTGAACTGAAAAGTGGACATCTCTTCTACTATCGTGGGACAGATACTGGCAGAACTAGTGGTGTTGGATTTATAATAAACAAGAAACTGAAGGATAAAGTTGTAGAAGTTGAAAGTTCCTCTGACAGAGCTGCACAACTCGTTATCCAACTCTTGAGAAGATACCAGGCTCAGATAACTCAAACTTATGCACCCACCACAAGTCATCCTGAAGAAGAAATTGAAGTATTTTATGAGGAAATTCGTCATCTAAATAATAAAGGTAAGCAACATTTAAAGATAATTATGGGAGATTTCAATGCAAAAATAGAGCTACGGCAACAGAAACCAGCATGGAAATACTCTCGTTGAGTTTGCAGAGGCAGAAGGGTTTTTCATCTTGAACTCCTTTTTCAAGAAAAAGCCACACAGAAAATGGACATGGAGACATCCAAATGGAACGACAAGTGAAATTGATTTTATTATGTGTAACAAAAAATTCGTCATAGAAGACTGCAGTGTGCTAAACAAGTTCAACACAGGTAGTGACCATAGATTGGTGAGATGTAAGATGCATCTCAACACTAAACTTGAACGTGGCAAGCTCATAAGACAAACAAAATGTATTGACATAACCAACCTTGAAAAACACCATAATACCTTCAAGTTGGAACTGAAGAACAGATTCTCTGCTTTAGAAGGCCTAACATCGGAAGAAGTGGATATTTCTGAAGTTAACAGAAAAGTAACCAAAGCTCTTATGGAAACAACAACAAAATTAGCTGGGTCTAAGAACAAGTTGCATGTGAACAAATTATCAGGAAAACCCAAAATGTTGATGCAAAAAGGAAGAGAGATGAGGACAACTAAAGAAGATGCGACTTCCAAAGTGGAATATATAGAGCTATGCAAGACAGTACGAAAAAGTATCACTGAAGACGTAAGGAAATTCAACTGTGAACTAGTGAGGAAAGCAATTGAAAATAACCAAAGCCTAAATATAGCAAAGGGACATCTCAGTAAGGGAAGAAAACAGATTACGGCACTGAGAAAAGAAGATGGTTCTGTAACAAGAAATAGAGGTGAAATTTTGACAAGAGTGAAAGATTTCTACTCCAAATTATATGAAAGGGATGATACATGTACTCCAGACATCATGAAAGGTACCAGTACCAGAGTTCTTCCAGTCCTCTCAGCAGAAGTTGCGCATGCAATCAAGAACATGAAGCGGGGGAAAGCTCCAGGAGAAGATGGAATTACTGTAGACATCATACAAGAAGCAAGTGGAGAAATCGAAACAGTACTCACCCAAATTTTCACTCAATGCCTTAATGAAGGGAAGATTCCTGAGGATTGGAACAACGCTACAATGATCTTGCTACATAAAAAAGGTGACATTGAGGATCTCAGGAACTACAGACCTATCAGCCTCCTATCAGTGGTTTATAAAATTTTCACTAAAGTTATTTCACACTGCTTGAAGGTAACACTGGACATGGCTCAACCGAGAGAACAAGCTGGATTCAGGAGTGGCTACAGCACAATATATCATATCCACGTACTGAGAGAACTAATTGAAAGAGCGAGGGAATATGAACTTCCATTGTGCATGGCTTTTATCGATCATGAAAAAGCCTTTGATTCGGTGAAACCATCAGCAGTTACAATGGCTCTGAAATCCTGCGGTATTGAAGATGCATACATTAATATTATTAATAACATCTACGAAAATGCAAGTGCAAAGATTCAGCTGTTTGAGAATACAGCACACATAAAAGTTGGAAAGGGAGTGAGACAAGGTGACACCATATCTCCGAAGCTCTTTAATGCCATATTGGAAAATGTCTTTCAGTCGCTGAGCTGGGAAAACAAGGGGATAAAGATTAATGGAGATTATCTAACTCACCTTCGTTTTGCTGATGACGTAGTCATTTTTGCAACTACCCCATCAGAGCTGCAGAGTATGATCCAGGAACTTGCTGACAACAGTAAAGAAGTGGGATTAAAAATGAACTTTCAGAAGACAAAAGTGATGTTCAATGCTTTTTCAAGAAATGAAGATTTATCGATTGATGCAGAAAAGCTGGAGATAACAGACACGTACGTTTATCTTGGACAGCAGATATCAAGTGAGGGTCACATTGATGAAGAAATTAATCGGCGTACAAAACTTGCCTGGAGAGCTTTTGGAAGAAACAGCATAATTTTCAAGAGCAATATGCCATTATGTCTTAAAAGAAAAGTGTTTGATCAATGCATCCTTCCAGTGCTTACGTATGGTGCAGAGACGTGGACCTTAACTAAAAGAGATATACAAAGGCTGCAGACAACTCAAAGAAGCATGGAGAGGTGCATGCTTGGTGTAACCAGGAGAGATAAGAAGAGGAACTTGTGGATCCGAAAAATGACAAGAGTGGAAGACATCATGATCAAAGTAAAATCCCTGAAATGGCAATGGGCTGGACATACTGCCAGAAGGATAGACCATCGATGGGCAGCCGAAATTTTAGATTGGATTCCAAGGGACAGGAAAAGACCCAGAAGAAGACCACATGGGAGATGGGTGGATGAAATTCGAAGGTATGCAGGAATGACATGGAGGAGACTGGCACAAGACAGACCGTTGTGGAGGAAACTTGGGAAGACCTTCGTCCAGCAGTGGATTGATAATGGTTGACAATGATGATGATGATGATATACGGTATATTTAACACAGAGCCCACCTCCCCCACGTCTTCACCCCCTTCCCCGTTCTGAGACCTAGCCACAGCTCTATGTTTAACTAAGAAAATGAATTAAATTTGGAAATCCTGGTGCATTGAGCCGGAAAAGGTTTGTAACTAGATAATTTTACCATAGAACTGCAGTTTTTTGTTTAATATCCTAAGATGTTTCTAAATTATTAAACCAGCTGCACTCTATTCTCTGTCATTATTTTATTTTGGTCTGTTTTCCATGCTCTGCATTTTGATTTGATGTGTTGAAACTTGTGATAAGTGGAAATTAACAACTTTAATTTCTCTAGATGGGTTTTTTCTGTTGAAAAATTGGAGTAGTGTGATATAGAGCATCTATGAAGAAGAAATTTCATTGATAGGCATATTCTGATATGAACTTGAGTGAGCCACGAATTTCCATTTAAATTAGTAACTAAACGATTCGCTGAAGACAGTTCACTTAAAGATAACATCACTGATATTTACTTAATTCATCTTCAACATACCGAATGACTGTATATGCTTCTTAATGTAAAAAAATGTTTTTAGTTTGTATTTTTTTCCTAATTCAACAGGGATATAGCATTTTGAAAACTGCAGTATTGTTTCAAATCCTCGTAGAATTATTTTTAATTAGCATATCATATGCAAAACAGATTTTTTCCATATTGATTTCTTTTTCAATAGTCTTAAAAACTGGTTCACCCACAAAAGTTTTGTGGATGAAAAACTGTTTAAAAGTGAGTACGAAATTGTTGGCTTTTATTCCGACTGTTGATAAGTTGCATAAGTGATATTTTAGTGCTCTGTGTTCCATATATACTTTATACCTGAGACATGGTATTCTTGGCAGTGATTGCTCTGTCTTTTTTAAAGTTTTCGCCAACTCATTCGCCAAATTCAATTTTTCTTCACCATATATGTATAATCTGAAGTCGCCATTTCTTTTCACCCTCCATTGGAATTATAGAAACCATAAAAACATAAAGTGTTATAATAGGTTTTACATCAGCGATTGCGTCATTCTTTTCACGTAATCACTTTCCATATCATGTGCAATGTAAACAATAAAAGTAACTGACTTTCGAATTTGATTTTCCAAATACCAAATCTAATAAAAATTAAAGATTGGTTTTACCCAGATGTCATTAAAAAAGGTAATCACCAATATTTTCACCAAAACGTTTTATCAATCACCAAAACATTTTTTTTTTTTTTTTTTTTTTTTTTTTGTAAATTGCAAAGAATGCGATTGGCAGCGTGACCCCTGATTCTTGAATTTTATTAATTGTAGGAATGGCAAAAATCCCAGGTCTTTTGAAGGTGTTTTTTTTTTTTTTTTTTTTAAATAGTTTCTGTATTTAGTCATTTATGTGTTTGAAATGCTAAGCCTTTGGTCATGGAAGAACAGTAACACACACACACACACACACACACACACACACACACAGTGTGTGTCTGTGATACCTACTTCATTCCTTTTCTATATTTCATGTGGTGTTCTGTATAGTGGGCTTATACAAAGTGGAACATTTAAAAAGTTGTCTCCACTCCAGTCATCTAAAACTATTGGGTGACTGGTTGGTGTAATAGCATCCTTCTCAAACTCTACAGTTTATACTGGGACAGGTTTGCATCTTGCCTGAACACCTACGATATGATCAATAAAGCAGTTGCGATAATATGACATCCTTAGTTGAATCATAGCGATTTCAGTCAGTTATAAATATTTCTATATCAGAGGAATGACACTTAGGTAAATCCAACTTGGTTGAGCTTCTCTGAATAGAAGGAGCTAAACTGTATCCTCCCACTTGCTGGATTAAAAAGATTAGTAGTAAGATAATCAACTTTTGGTATCACACTGTAATTTTTCCCTCTGATTACTTTTACTGCACTTTATTCTTTTAAACTAAAAGCACAAGGAATTTTTTGTGGTAGTTTATAAAATCTACTCATTTGTAGTGTATATTTTGTGTTCATGCATGTGCATTTTGTAGTGATGATTTCATATTAATTTGGCTAGCCACGTGCACTTGATTGCTTAAGTCAAATAACCCATGATATGGGACATACCTGGTTTGGTAGCATTCACAAAAATTTCTGATCTGTAAGAACTTGTAGTTACTCAACTTGCTAGTTCAGAATAATGGTACTCCGGATACTTGCAGTTCCATGCCTCTTTAGAAGACCGCAACTACCATCAGGCTTAATTTGCCTCATCATTTATCATTGCAGTAAAATGAGCAGGTAAGTATGGAATGACACCAATCGACTGGGAAGTAAAAAAATGAACAGAATTGATGTGTGGACTTCGGCAGCTCTGTTCTTTCAAGTAGTTTCCAAATTCATGTGTACCACTTCGTATTGTTCATATTCAGCCTGCTTACCCTAAGAATTAAGGAGCAAAGCAAATATCTGCACATAAATAAGATAGTACATAACGATGCTAGTGATCTGAATTTATTGGCGTAGATAAAAATAGGTTTCCAAGCTTTCGCATATCAACCAGATGGTTTTTCCAAGGAAGGTAGACAGCAGACTGCAAACTCGATAATAGAACACTTCAACAAAATAGAATAATAATAGAACGTTGAAGCATTCTATTATCCAGTTTGCTGTCTACCTTCCTTGAAAAAGTCATCAGGTTGACGTGTGAAAGCTTGGAAACTTTTATTTTTATCTACGCCAATAATTTCAGATCACAAGTATAGTTATACTATTTTATGTATAGTTGGTGTAAACTTCCTTGTGTTATTATTTAGCTCCACATAAAGTCCATGCAACATTTCTTTTCTTTTATTTTTGCTTTATTTTTATTTATTTATTTATTTTGAAAAATGCCAATTACAATGCTCTAATAACATGGATTTTTTTTTTATACAAAGCAAATGCTCAAAAACATGGATTTCTTTTGCATGAAGAAAATGAATAATAATAATAATAATAATAATGGACATTTTATATAATTACAATGCTTTATCACAGTTTTTTATGTGAAACAAATATAAAAAAAATGTTTGATTCTTTTTATACCAAGGAAATATGGAATGAAAAGTGGACTTTTTTGTACAATGTTTTCTATATGAAGCTACTTTCTCCTTTGTTTCTTCTTTGTATGTGTGGCATTTCCCTTTTTATTTATTTATTTGGATGCTTGGTCTTTCTTATTTTAATAATGAATTTGCCCAGATTGATGTGAGAAGTCACTTTGTATGAGTTGGCCATGCATATCCCCAAGTCAAAACATTTGATTGACTGAATGTTGAAGTTGTTATTTTGCCATGGATGCACACTGCAGCATTTATTTCCATTTGATGAATTAATACAAATCAAAAGATGAGCAGATTAAAATAAATAAAGTATCACCTTGAAATGTGAAAAGATAGGAAAGCCACAAACTTCCTGTTCTGCACTTTAGGTATTGATTTGTCCTGCATTTCATGTTTTTAATATATTTTATTTGATAAAAAAGATGCTCTAAATGTAAGTTTTCTTTTTTGTCCTATGTTTTTATTGTCTTTCTTCAGCAGCAGAGTTACTTCTTTTGCCCCCCCCCCCCTCTTAATGCTACAATGTGGACTGGTGCATGGGAAGTTGGGAACTACTTGAAAGCACACTACTGCAGAAGTCCTGAAGTGATTGTCAGTGGCATTGTGTTAGGCTTGGCATAACATACAGCAAAATGTTTGACCAGAGCATGAAAATGGAGGAGATGAAAACATCATCATCATCATCATTGTCAACCATTATCAATCCACTGCTGGACGAAGGTCTCCCCAAGTTTCCTCCACAACGGTCTGTCTTGTGCCAGTCTCCTCCATGTCACTCCCGCATATTTACGAATTTCATCCACCCATCTCCCATGTGGTCTTTTTCTGGGTCTTTTCCTGTCCCTTGGAATCCAATCTAAAATTTCGGCTGTCCATCTATGGTCTGTCCTTCTGGCAGTATGCCCAGCCCATTGCCATTTCAGGGATTTAACTCTGATCATGATGTCTTCCACTCTCGTCATTTTTCGGATCCACGAGTTCCTCTTATCTCTCCTGGTTATACCAAGCATGCACCTCTCCATGCTTCTTTGAGTTGTCTGCAGCCTTTGTATGTCTCTTTTAGTTAAGGTCCACGTCTCTGCACCATACGTAAGCACTGGAAGGATGCATTGATCAAACACTTTTCTTTTAAGACATAATGGCATATTGCTCTTGAAAATTATGCTGTTTCTTCCAAAAGCTCTCCAGGCAAGTTTTGTACGCCGATTAATTTCTTCATCAATGTGACCCTCACTTGATATCTGCTGTCCAAGATAAACATACGTATCTGTTATCTCCAGTTTTTCTCCATCAATCGATAAATCTTCATTTCTTGTAAAAGCATTGAACATCAATTTTGTCTTCTGAAAGTTCATTTTTAATCCCACTTCTTTACTCTTGTCAGCAAGTTCCTGGATCATACTCTGCAGCTCTGATGGGGTAGTTGCAAAAATGACTACGTCATCAGCAAAACGAAGGTGGGTTAGATAATCTCCATTAATCTTTATCCCTTTGTTTTCCCAGTTCAGTGATTGAAAGACATTTTCCAATGTGGCATTAAAGAGCTTCGGAGATATGGTGTCACCTTGTCTCACTCCCTTTCCAATTTTTATGTGTGTTGTATTTTCAAACAGCCGAATCTTTGCACTTGCATTTTCATAGATGTTATTAATAATATTAATGTATGCATCTTCAATACCGCAGGATTTCAGAGCCGTGGTAACTGCTGATGGTTTCACCGAATCAAAGGCTTTTTCATAATCGATAAAAGCCATGCACAATGGAAGTTCATATTCCCTCGCTCTTTCAATTAGTTCTCTCAGTACATGGATATGATCTATTGTGCTGTAGCCACTCCTGAATCCAGCTTGTTCTCTCGGTTGAGCCATGTCCAGTGTTACCTTCAAGCGGTGTGAAAGAACTTTAGTGAAGATTTTATAAACCACTGATAGGAGGCTGATAGGTCTGTAGTTCCTGAGATCCTCAATGTCACCTTTTTTATGTAGTAGGATCATTGTAGCATTGTTCCAATCCTCAGGAATCTTCCCTTCATTAAGGCATCGAGTAAAAATTTGGGCGAGTACTGTTTCAATTTCTCCACTTGCTTCTTGTATGATGTCTATAGTAATTCCATCTTCTCCTGGAGCTTTCCCCCGCTTCATGTTCTTGATTGCATGAGCAACTTCTGCTGGGAAGACTGGAAGAACTCTGGTACCTTTCATGATGTCTGGAGTACATGTATCATCCCTTTCATATAATTTGGAGTAGAAGTCTTTCACTCTTGTCAAAATTTCGCCTCTATTTCTTGTTATAGAACCATCTTCTTTTCTCAGAGCCATAATCTGTTTTCTTCCCTTACTGAGATGTCCCTTTGCTATCTTAAGGCTTTGGTTGTTTTCAATTGCTTTCCTCACTAGCTCACAGTTGAATTTCCTTACGTCTTCAGTGATACTTTTTCGTGTTGTCTTGCATAGCTCTATATATTCCACTTTGGAAATCACATCTTCTTTAGTTGTCCTCATCTCTCTTCTTTTTTGCATCAACATTTTGGTTTTTCCTGATAATTTGTTCACATGCAACTTGTTCTTAGACCCAGCTAATTTTGTTGCTGTTTCCATTAGAGCTTTGGTTACTTTTCTGTTAACTTCCGAAATATCCACTTCTTCCGATGTTAGGCCTTCTAAAGCAGAGAATCTGTTCTTCAGTTCCAACTTGAAGGTATTATGGTGTTTTTTAAGGTTGGTTATGTCAATAGATTTTGTTTGTCTTATGAGCTTGCCACGTTCAAGTTTAGTGTTGAGGTGCATCTTACATCTCACCAATCTATGGTCACTACCTGTGTTGAACTTGTTCAGCACACTGCAGTCTTCGATGACGAATTTTTTGTTACACATAATAAAATCAATTTCACTTGTCGTCCCAATTGGATGTCTCCATGTCCATTTCCTGTGTGGCTTTTTCTTGAAAAAGGAGTTCAAGATGAAAAATCCTTCTGCCTCTGCAAACTCAACGAGAGTATTTCCACGCTGGTTTCTGTTGCCGTGACCGAATTTACCTACTGAAGTTTCATTCTGTTGCCGTTGCCCTATTTTTGCATTGAAATCTCCCATAATTATCTTCAAGTGCTGCTTACCTTTATTATTTAGATGACGAATTTCCTCATAAAATTCTTCAATTTCTTCTTCAGGATGACTTGTGGTGGGCGCATAAGTTTGAATAATCGGAGCCTGGTATCTTCTTGATAGTTGGATAACGAGTCGTGCAGCTCTGTCAGAGGAACTTTCAAGTTCTACCACTTTATCCTTCAGTTTCTTGTTTATTATAAATCCAACACCACTAGTTCTGCCAGTATCTGTCCCACGATAATAGAAGAGATGTCCACTCTTCAGTTCAATGAGATCTTCTCCTTTTCTCCTTACCTCACTTAGCCCGACGATGTCCCACTTGATCCTTTGTAGTTCCTCTTCCAATTCAAGAAGCCTTGAATCAGAAGATAGGGAGCGTCCGTTATAGGTAGCCAAGGTCAGCATCAAATGGCAGCCTAGTCCGGTCCTCCGGGGATTCTTAGCACCCTCTGCCTTCATGTCGCACTGGCTGCTGCCTTGGCCAGGTACATTCCAGCTGCCGGAGACTGAGGGCCAAGATTTAAGTTGTAGAGTCATTTTGGAGGTGTTTGGCCATAACTCACCACGCTGGCCAAGCGGGTTGGTGAGTGTGGGATAGCATTTCCTCTGATCCCAATGGTATAGTTATACCGCTATTGGCGGTCGTCAGAGCCCCTTGAAAACATAAACACCTAAAAATGAGCTATTGTCCTTGGGTATTTATGTTTTTTGTCTCTACCATTTTTTTGCTCTAGTCAAAAATTTTGTTTATGTTATGGCATTTCTGTTGAAAACAGCAAATGTACAAAGCTGCTTAATAGCTAATCTGATTCATTTTTATTACCTAATGTTTCTTCGTGCTCGTTTTGTTAATATTGTCATTTATTATGCCTTTTCCTTAGATGCCATCTAATATCTAGTGTTTCACTGTTAGTTTGGTATTTTGAATTTTAATTTTTTATTTTTCATGTGTATGTTTTGAAATTGATGAATGTACAGAAGATTACTTGTCCCCCTAGCCTTAGTTCACGTACATTAATTAGCAAGCAATAGATTTTATTGAACATTGTCTTGTTCTATACATTATTATTATGTTAATTAAGGTATGCCATCTATTTCAAATAGTACTAGTGAAAGATTTTGTGTAAGTACACATAAAAGTTTCCAAACATGTCTTTACAAATGTACGGCAATGCACCACTACATTCATGCTAATGATATACTAACACATGTGTACAAGCTTACTAACATGTTTATACACCTGCAAACACATTTTGTACTTGAAAATAACATCAAAATAAAATTATTCAATGATAGCTAGAAATGCAACCATCTATTTTTCCATTATTTTTATATGGATCATCATTTACTCATTATGTTTTTGCTGTATGTTCTCATTTTCAGATATTTTGCTATATGTTACATGACAAATTGCTGTACTTTTGTAGTATTGTAGTAAAAAATCATATTGCACATAGTATAACAATTTTCACTACATTTTGTTGTACTCTCCTAATGGCATCACCTCTGTTACATTGATAAAAGTGGCTTTAGCACGGTCTTTTTAAAGGTAACTTGAAAAGATATGTATTATCTAAAAGCCACTTTATGAAATTTTACCTGCTATTGTGTCTTTGTGTCTGCTTTGGCAAAAGAATGAGACTGTTTTAAGCCATTTTATAAATGTTTTGCATTGTTTTTCTCATTTTATACAATAATTGCAATATCCTACAATTTTGAATTAAAACAACTGTGCTTTTTTAAATTTCATTGTAGGCAACTGATCCTGACTCTGTATCTAGCATAACATATATGATTAAAGAAGGTGACACAGATTTGTTTGCCATTGATCCTACTTCCGGAAAGCTGAGAACATTGAAAGCCTTGGACTATGAAAAGAGTACCTCCCATACCTTAACTGTGGGAACTCTTGAAAATGATAGTAATAACCAAAGTGCCACCACAGTTGTAGTTATTTCTGTGGAGGTAATGTTTATCTGCTTTCTTATTGACTCATGTATATTTCAACTATATTTTATTTTGCTTAGGTGCCGTTGCCCTGTATAGACAATGAAATGATAACATTTGTAAACAAAGGTTCAGTAATGAAATTTGGCATCTCTTGTATTCAGCACATAGACCATGTATGCAAAAAATAAATGTGCCATTGTGTATCAAAGGCATTTTGTGTGTTTCATAGCAATCATGTTTGCACTGAATATTTAAATTAAAATGTTTAGTCTTTTCTTTGTGCTATTAATGAAAATTCACTGTTCTGAAAACATAGCATATAGTACATGCAACCTTTTCTATTATTCAGTAAAGATTTTTAAGTAAAAATGGCCTCACCAGAAAGTGTATGATGCAACATTATCTTTTTCTCTGATCATATTTCTACATAAAAAATGCTGTATATGCAGAAGATATCATTTATTGGGAAAAACTACTGGAAAAGCAAAACAGAAAATTAGAGTAATATAAAAAAAGAGAGATACTGTATAAGCATTTTTTTCCTGAAGTGTTTTCACCTGTAGCAGTACTCAGTTCATGAAATGAGTCTCCAGTCCCTTTAAAAATGTACTAGAAAAGGGAAATCCCACTCTCCATTGAGCCATCATAGAATTTTTGCATGGGACATTTTTAGGTCCACTGTGTCAACACATTCATGTGTTGACACAGTGGAAGGAGACCCACATGCTGTTCTTTGAGAAAGATGTATAGAAAAATGTAAGCTTCATCCAGTGTGTGGACTCTCTCTCTCTTCCATGTACAGGAACTGAAGGAACAGTTCCATCTCAGCTGTCCAACTGGTCTGGAGCATTTGTAAACCAACATTTTAACAATGGTACAAATCACATATAGAGACACATGTTGGGTGGGATGTAATCCAGGTCAACGAACTACATACTTTCCGTTGAAGAACTGAAGTGCAATATAAAAGAACTACTTCTGGGACAAGCCATCAGCAAGAATAATAAATGAACACAGTTATGCCATATAATAACAACCTCAGTGAACTAAAAAAGTTACTAAATAAGCATCATGGGATGAAACTGAGATGTGTCAGTTAATGAAAAATCAATAGAAAAGGTGACAGAATTTACAATAGAGTCAGCAAAATTCAACCTAAATGTGGTTTTATGTTAATGAGATTCAGAAGCATATTACAGTGACCATGGCGATACATTTAGCTTGATTTATTTAGTATTGCCAAAGATTTTAAGCTATACCAGGGTATGCCAAACACAAATTGGTGTGGCTTTAACCTTTGATAATACAGTGGCTACCAAATCTGCTAGATAAGAACCTATATATCAGTGAATGTTTATATTGTTTTTAAACTAGATAGCATATGAATTTATAAGTTGAGGTCTGTAAACTGCTAGATGGCTCTGGTTCTGGAATGGAGGGTTCATTTTTTCAGGATTTAGATATCGCAATTGAAGCTAAACAAAACTTGCGTTGTGTAGAAGTGGAGCTGTTAACAAGAGAACTAAAGGTGGTTTCTGTTTAGTTAATGAACTCATAAATACTAACACAATTTTCAGGCAAAAAGTGTGTAAATTCACATAGTGGAATGAGATTTGAAAAAGAAAAGTATTGTTGATTGTGTCACTATATAAAAACTTATAAGAGCAATAGTATTTTGTAGTGGCATCTACTGTTGAAATCATTTGCTAAGTAGTCAAAATGCCATGAAGATTCAAATAGAATTAAATTTAAGAAATCGAATAATGTCAGGCAAGATTTCTGAGGGAGGGTAATTAGTCTGTTAAAATTGAAACATCACCTTGCAAAAGCAGTAAGATTGAGTGAAGGAGGTATAAAAGCTGTGTTGAATCTGGCTATTAGGGAGATCATGCAGTGTAGCAAGATGTAAGGATAAAAGATTAGAATCTTTTTTGGTGGACAACAAAGGTAAGCAAAACTGGCTAAAGGCAAAATTGTGTGTTAGGGATGTCAAATTGAAGTCTTTGAAAGATTTTATGAGAATTACATGGAAAGAAAGTTTCAATATGGCCCAAAAGTATTTTAGTCTCTTTAAATATCTAAGGAAGGGCAAGGAAGCCTGTGCCTCAGGATTTGGTCAACAAAAGTGATCAATTTCTGATGTCACAGAAAAATAAACTTAGTAGATAGAATGAGTATTTTGAAGTATTAATGAATCAAAACCAAGAGACAAAAGGACAAGTTGTTAATGGGAAGGTGGAAGTTAGTGATGAGTATTGCTACGACTTTTATGACCTAAAAATTGCTAGAATATGCCCTATAAAAAATGCATTTATGACCCAAAAAAACTAAAAAAATGCCCTATAAAATAAAAAATCCATATAAAACAAAAAAAGGTATCAATAAATGCACATTTATTTCTTTGCAAAACTAATTAATTAAAAAAGAAGAGGTGCGTGAAACAAAACAAAATGAATCTAAAAAATATAATTTAATCTGTTGACTACTTCTGTGTCAACTGAAACTAACCAACACAGGACCTATATAAAAACAGACAGTAAATACAACTTAATTGCTTTGCAGTTTCTGTGCCAAACTAAAAATTTATTGCTCAAAAGCATGCCTTGTAAAACAAAACAAAAAAAGAACTTAAAAGTACAATTTAACTGTTTACAGTTTCTGTGCAAACTGATTTTTTTTTGTTAACAAAAAATATGCCCTATAAAATATAACAAGAAAAAGACAAAAATGCAACTTACATTTTTTGACAGTTCCAGTGGCAAATTGAAACTTTTAATTTTACAAAAAAAATAATTTATTTGAATATTTTTAGTTTGCCATGGGAAACAAAGTTTTTATTTCATCAGTCCAGAATTGCAATGCACAACTAAAATCATGTGCAGATTTTCAAAAGAGAATGATTTTCTATTGTCCTGCCAACAAAGCTTTAAACATTGAAAAGCTTCTTTCCACTTCTGACACCACAGGAGCATACTTGAAATAACATATGTCACTTTGTTTAAATTCTTCTGAAATTTCACCAAGGGAAAAATTTCTTCCCAATAGCACATCTGCAGCTGTTCATATCCTACTTTCTTTTTTTATTTTTTATTAAACTTGCTCAATTTTTTTGCACAGCCATTCCCACTTTTCCAGTCACAGTGTCTAGGTCTTCACAATTTTCTTCACCAAATTTATTTGATCCACTAATAGCGCTGCTGACTTCTCAAAGGAAATAATGGCACCAGGCAAAAATCCAAAATTTGAGCTTTATGTAGGAAAATTTACCTGCATTAGCAGCCTTTATCATGTAAGGTGCAGCATCAGTCATGAAGAGCAGGACATTGTCGTGATGGATGCCATTGGGCCATTTTAAACTCAAGGACCTATCAAAGAGTTTGCTTATTGTAGAAAAATTCACTTTTTCTAGATGTTCACAATTGATGAGAAAATGTTCAACAGGGCCATCTTCTTCCATTGTACCTACCACTATTTTAGCTACATATCGTCCAAGGGAGTCAGTTGTTTTATCCAGTGACACCCAGATTTTCCTGTCAGCTACTTTTTTACTTCTCTTGCATGGTGTTTTCATAGCAGCATCTGACATAATTTTTCCTTAGTTTGGAGGAGTCCAGCAAAGACTTCCCGGTGTGCTTTTCTAAAAAGCTACGCAATTTTGGATTGTTAACTTTGCTTAAGGGAATATCGGCACAATTCTTCGTAAAATGCAGAATGTTTTGAAGATGTGCTGGTTTGTTCAAGGAGCATTTGCTGCAACTGTTTATCGTCCTGGAGTCACTGCAGACCTCATTTGTGTTTTCCACTGATGACATGCTGCTGCACAGTAAATTTCTTTTCCACGGCAACTCTCACAGCGCAAATATAGTATCTGTCCATCGGCAGAGAATACTTTTTGCCATATTCAGAAATAAAGTGTTTTAATTTCTCTGAGGCACTTTCTTTCACTTTAAGCATGTTGGATGTTGAAATTCACAATTACTACGCAAAAATTACTCAGCTAATAAAGAACACGTGCAGCTTCCAAAAAATGTCAAGAGACAATGATGAGCCCCCGTTATCTGTAGAACTTGCGCAGACTGGTTTGGACGAGTTCATTTACATGCTGCACTAGAGGGGAAAGGGAGAGGAAGGCAGGATTATACAGTGAAACCTGTATCAACGGTTTTACTCTTTCTGCCCAAACTGAGAGCACGAAACCTGCAGTGTTCAATACCCACCCTCCCCCGCAACTCACCTCACCTTTTGACATAATGGCAATGGCCATACTCCAAATGGAAGAACAGCTGATCACCGGCTTGAAGGAAGAGACAGAAGAGGGGAGGAAGTGATCATTTTCTCAGTCTTGCTTTTCTTCCTTTCAGGGGGAAATATGGGGTTTCAGGGAAATTCATCCAAAAGTGCCACTTAAAAAAAATGCTGAAATATGCAAAATAATGACTGAAAAATACCAATAAAATGACTTAAAATGGCAGAAAAACCTGAAAAAATGCCATATCGCGTCAAAATCACGGGAAAATGCAAAAAATGCTCTTAACAAAGGTACTTAAATCAGCTTAGTTTTGTATGAAACATACTTGTATGCACTTGAAAAACGTTTTAGTATTGCCAAAAAAATATGCAAAATCATAAAAATCCTAGCCCTAGCGATGAGCATCAGAACTGAATGACCGTAAATGATTATGAAGAGATCTTATTTTGCTTCTAAAGAGTGGTAACACTGCAAGTTTTGTTGAAATTAATTCATATTATTTAAAGAATAATGTAATATTAGATGTCCTATTGATTGCACAAGACCATGGGCGTACTGATAGCCCCCGCAACTCCCGCAGTGCCCGGGAAGGGGGGTTGCACGGCTAACAACGTCTCTAGCCTCAGCAGAAGGATGTTTCAAAATTTTGGTGAGCATTTCATTCATATCAAACAGGTTAAAGATATAGCCAAGAATTTTGGATGGAATTTTGAATGAAGTATTAAAAAGAAAAGATTTTTTTTTTTAGTAAATAAGTAAAATCTCCAAGAAATCATTTTGCTTTAGTTTATAAAACTGGATGACGGTAAAGCAACTTTTCCAGAAAATTTGATGCCCCTTTTCACAACCATAGCAATAGTTCCTATACATGTACTGTATATTAACAAAAGAATGTGAATGAAATATCATTTGAATAAACAAAATTTTTATATCAATGAGGATAAGTCGTATATTATACTTGTTTGCATGTAACTACGCATTCTTCAGAATATAATGAGCTAAAAGGTGTTCTTCGTGGGAAAGAAAATACACAGATCTGTGTAATTTTTTCATAACAGTCAAAAGAAAAGACTTATTTTGTGCAAAACATTGTGACATTATGTTAACTGTATTTTTTTTATTAGGTGTGCAAATAAGTTTTAAAGCGTTTTAAGACAACACAACATGTAATTTGAGAGAAAACAACAATACCTTTACGAATCAAAATTTGCACCATCATTATCTGTCACCTTCCGCCATCGGTCGAGCACCTGACGGATTTTAGCCATGAATTTTTTATCGTCTTGTGACGCGATGAAGTAGTCAACCCATTTTTGCACTTCGTCACATGCCCAGAACCGTACAGCAGACAAACCATGTTGCATCAATTGGAACAAATGATAGTCTGAAAGGGCTATGTCGGAACTATACACCGGGTGCTCCAAAACTTTCCAGCCAAGCGCCAATAACGTTTCCTTTACCGATTTCGCGACATGCGGCCTAGTGTTGTCATGCAGTAATTTCCCAGAATGCAATCCTTAGCCTGTGAATGGACGTTTCCAACAGATTTCCTGGTTCAGTCACAACAATTATTGCTTATAGCGACAGCAGTAACAGTTTGACCCTGTTCCAATAGTTGATAATAGAACACACCCTTCACATCCCACCAGATGCACAGAAGAACTTTCTTGGAGTGAATATTGCGTTTTGGTGTCGAAGTTGTTGCGTCACTGGGCTCTACTGAGTTTTTTTTTTTTTTTTTTGCGTTTGGGATTGTGGTACCATATCCACTTTTCATCATCCGTAACGATTTTTCACAGGAAAGACTTTCTGTGTTGTTTATTCAACAGACTCAAACACTTCATGACACACTCATCCTTGTTCCTCTCGCTCAGGTCATGTGGCACCCATTTCCTTCCTTCTGAATCTTTCCCATTGCATGTAAACAATTGGAAATGGTTTGTTGAGTTACCCCAAGTTGTTCAGCTAGTTCTTTTTGTGTTTGAGACGAATCTTCATCTAGCAATGTTTGCAGTTCCTCATGTGCAATCTTCTGCAGGGCGCCACTACGTTCTCGATCGCTAACATCAAAATCACCTGCTTTAAATCGTCTAAACCAAAACTCGCATGTGCTTTTCGATACAAAATTCTTCCCCAGAACAGAACAGATCAATGCACATGCTTTTGCAGCACATTTTCCTTGATGAAATTCATAGCGAATTTCGTGTCGAATAAATGCAGTTTCATTTGCCATCTTTTACCTACCAATGTGCAAGTGCGTTTGATGGTTGGGCAAACTTCTGTGTCACATTTTATACTCTGGACCAGTTACGGTCACATCACAACAATGTTGGATATGTAAATTAGCGGTATATGTCACACAAAAAATGCTTTAAAACTTATTCATACACCTAATATATCCAAGAGTAAATAATTAAAGTAATTTTACTATTTTCGTGCCACAATTCTTAATTGCAACTATTTTATTGCATGTGTGCATAAGTTCTACCTGTTTTTGTAGGCTACAAAGAAAGGAGGCCAACACAACAAATAACGTACGTAGAATTTCACATAATTGCCATCATGCTGTATGACCTCTTGCCATCTGTTTATTAATAGGTGAATCCCACGTCAGAAAAACTCCTGTGTTTTAGAGTAAAAAAAGTCATGTAATGCCATTTTCACATCGCCCACATCATCGTAGGTTTGGAGAGCGAAGGCGTTCTATAATGATCGAAAAAGGTAGTATTCCATAGGTGCCAGGTCAGGGGAATACGCCGGGTGAGGTAACACTTCCCAACCAAAGTCCAGTAAGTTTTTCTGAGTGATTAAAGCAGCATGAAGTCTTGCGTTATCATGATGAAGGATGATCACGCCTTTGTGATTGACGATTGCTGGCCGTTTCAATGTCAGTTGTTTTCGCAATCTGTCTGACTGTTGGCAGTAGAGATCAGCATTTATTGTTTGGTTAGGTGCCAACACCTCCCAGTGGATTATTCCCTGGACATCCCACCTAACACTCAACAAAACCTTTTTGGGATGCAGTCTTTTTGAGTTCGATGGAGCAAACTCTGCTCCTTGGCACACAGTCTGTCAATGCTTTACATTATGGTACAGTACCCATTTCTCATCACCCATTACGATTCGTCCCAAAAATGGTTCATTTCTGTGATGAGAAGGCAAAGAAACACAGGTACGGATTCTCTCTTCTCGATGCTTTGCAGAAAGCTGGTGCCGAACCCAGTTATCGAACTTGGTGATGAACCCAAGCGCATGCATCCATCTTTCGACTGTTGTTCTGTGTACCGACAACATTTACGCTAATTCCCGAATGGTTGGATGTGTGTCATTTGTTACGACTTGGTCCACATCCTTGTCAGAAACCATGGATGGACTTCCAGGACGTGGTTGATCTTTTCAGCTTCTGTCTCTGTCCCAGAATTTCTGCAACCAACGCCGACATGTGCTATCATCAACTGCATCCTTCCCATACACTTGACAGATGTTGCTGCAAGCTGCAGCTGCAGTACTGCCTTTATTGAACTCATACGGTAAACAATGTCTAATGTGCTTCTTATCGGATGTCATGTTACACCGTCCGTAATTTCCGTTACAAATGACTTGCTCGGACAAACCTAGTGCCTCTATATTGTCTACTGATTCACGCTTTATTGGCCAAAAATTCAACATCGCAACGTCATCTGTGATGAACTACTCCGATTGCAGTTTGCATCTATTACAAAAACGGGTAGAACTTTTGCACATTTTCATATAAATGGGAAAAGGTCATTAGACACTGTCACACGGGCATTGCATGTTTTGTATATATATGATCTTGAGGTATTTCAAAGAGGCTGGAAATACCTCAAGATCATATATATACAATATATATATGCGTAAAAAAAAGCGTAAAATTTGCATGATATGATTAACATTGGCATAAATGTTTTTGTTATACTCTGTATTAGTATAAAACTAGGGCAATTGTTTTAATTACAGTGTGTATACTGTACATTTGTGTAACACGCAATAAAGTGTACCAATTTTGGTTTTATGAAAAATACCTCTGAGTCTTAAAAATGTGAATTATGAATACGCCCATAAAGCCTAGTTAATAATATGGAATTTAAAATTTTCAGCAATTGAGGGCGAATAGATTTTCGCAAAAGGACCTAGAAGATATTATATTCAGAGGAGCTTTGTGTTTCTCAGGTACGCCACTGCAGAGGACTATTCAGTTAGCTTAGGAAACCAGCTTGGTTACAAATGTTTGGTAGAAGCCATCATGCCGATTCACAAGAAAGTGAACCGGAAGGTCTGTGTTCCTTCTGAAATTTATGCAGGCATCGTGAGTAAGGAACTTAGACCTGTGATGGAAATTCAGCTGAGTGAAGGCCAATATGGCATGGGAGTTGTGAAGGATGACAAGATAATGTATTTGTACCAAGACAGTTTTTAGAAAAGCTTCATGAAGTGAACCAAGATTTGTATGTGGTGTCTTTTGCTTTTAAAAAAATGTTTTTTGAGATCCCTGAAAATAAGTTGAACAGTGAATTAAAAAACAATGGAGGGAAATCCAAGTTGCTGAAGTTAGTCAAAAGCTTTTGCTCCAAAAGTTTTCGAGCAGTTAAGATTGTGGGAAATACTGGTAAAATAGTTTGCAATAACTCTGAGATAAAAGAGGAATGTAAGTTATCTCCACTTTCGTTTTGAATTTATATAAGTAAGCTGGCTGAATAACACAATTTTATGATAAGTGTTAAAGTTTGTGGTTTTAATCTCAGTAGTCTGTTTTGTGCTGATGATTTAATGTTAATTCATAAATTCTGTATCTGGTTTCTAAATTGTTTTGTATTGAGTTTTTCTTTCTTTAAGTTATACTCTAGATGACAGTGAGAAACCTCCTTTACACTCATTGTTACTTCATACTCCATACTGTAAAATATGTCTAAACTGTCTTCCATTTGTTAGATTCTTCAGACTCTTGAGTCTAATGAAGCATTCTGTCAAAAAATAAATAACTAAAAATAAAAATATGAAAATATAAAAAAAAAATCAATTTCTGTTGTTCAAAAATCTTGTAATCTAGCCCTAACCCCTGCTTTGTGCTATGTATTTCATCTGTAGAATTTGAACAGCATCTTTCTTGCATGTTCAAAATTTGCTTGTGTGCAATGTATCACAGAATAGGGGACTTCAAATTCCTACCTGTTACCATGACATCTATTCTGTCCAAGATAGTTGAAAAGATTATTAATAATCAATTGCATTATCTATGGCTTCTGGTCTTGTTATGGATGCCATCAAAATTATCGACTGCTGATCCTAAATTATCGGTGTTTAAAATATAGCTATAGAGATATTTAGTGGGTTTACTGTATGTTGTGTTGGCTGTTCCTTTAATTGCTGACAAATTTTAAAAACTACAACAACTTGTCTGTCATGTGCTACATGATTACAGGAAGACAAGATGTGTTGGACCCTACCTACATTATGCTTGTAATGCCTCTGTTCATTGTGGTGCATGTGCAAGTTCAGTATGAATTTCTTTTAAATGATAAATGGAAATATTCTAAGAATTAAAAAAATTCAGTAACAATGTTATGTTCATGTATTCGAATATTTTCATTAGATCAAATGCAGGATACAAATGAAGAATTCCATATATTTTTCTTATTCTGATGTTATATGATTTTCTTCAGGAGTTATTTTTAGTTCTTTAAACTGGGTAACAGAAAAACTTAATGACTTGGCGAATAAGGATAATGTATGGAATTTTTCATCTGTAATCTTCACTTTATTTGTTATCTCTGAATAAAGCCAGATGGTAGTGTATCTATGTTTTCATGCTATCTTAATGCAGTAATATGCTTTCCTTATCTTTGTTCTTGAACATGATGTCTCATGTAAATGGAAACATAAGAGAGATAGAGACTGAAATGAAAAGAGTGGATAAAAACTGTGATAAAATAAGTGCTGAAATATGGTGTCAATGGAAAAGCAACATAAAATCATACATGCTCTTCCCCTTTTTTCCATGAAAGTGGGGAAGATAAGCATAACATGCATAGGTTAAAAAATTGCTACTTTCTGAAAGATTTACAGATTTTTAAATGTATAAAATCAAAACTATAAATATTGGTGTTATTCAAATTCAGTTATGTCTGATAAATATTTATTATCAAAGTGTGTTGGTTTATCATACAAATATATCTTTATAATATTTTAACAGAAAATTTAGAAACAATATCCATACTAGTTTTGTGACTTATCATCATCATCATCATCGCCAACCATTATCAATCCACTGCTGGACAAAGGTCTCTCCAAGCCTCTTCCACAATGGTCTGTCTTGTGCCAGTCTCCTCCATGTTACTCCCGCACACTTTCGAATTTCATC
Organism: Macrothele yani; assembly: GCA_039090855.1. Lineage (NCBI taxonomy): Eukaryota > Metazoa > Arthropoda > Arachnida > Araneae > Macrothelidae > Macrothele > Macrothele yani. The sequence goes on from CM077012.1 coordinate 18,128,902, forward strand.
CACCCATCTTCCATGTGGTCTTCTGGGTCTTTTCCTGTCCCTTGGAATCCAATCTAAAATTCCGACTGTCCATCGATATATATATATATATATATATATATATACACACACACACAAGTATTAACTGCTAAATCAGTAGAACATGTTCTAGTCTTTGGTGTTGCCTTTCATTTAAACTGACAGTATTGTTTCATTTATATAGAAAATTGAGGACATCAGTGAGCTTTGCAGCTATTTTTAGTGTAGAAATGCATAAAATCTATTTGTGTAATCTCATTATAACTTGCATTGTGCAGGTCATTTTGTGTATCTGTATGCTTCTGCAAAGACTCACCACAAATCCTGTCTTTTCCTGTCCCAACAGCCCCCCCTCTCCAAAAAAAAAAGAAAAAGAAAAGAACAGGTAACCCAATTCTCATTTCTTTTTAGCTTTTTGTTTTATTTAATTGTCATTACATACAACAGTACCGTATTTCAGGGGGGACTGACCGTGCTACAGCCCAGGGGCGAACCTTTGAGGGGTGAATTTTCCCACTGATCTGTGCAATTATACGACTACAAAATTTGGGAAAAATTAAACATTAATTATTATTTTGCAGTACTATAACCAACGATTGGGAAAGAAGTCCTGTGGTATGCACTTTGAGATTTCCTGCTCTTTATTTGAGAAATGCTGTAGCTTGTCACCTCAGCCAAACACCCATGGTTCGTTTTCTTTCCTTTGCTAACAAAATTCCAGTACTATGAATGGGGGGGGGGGGGGGGCAGAGCAGGAGCATAGGCAGGAATCTTTCCTGCAGGGTGAGGGGGCAAAGATACAAGTTCAGGTTTGGACATATTAAGATGCAACCTCCGTCATGATTACGTTCATTTTAAAATTTCATAAATAATAAGCAATAATTAAAATAAAGGGAAAAGATTTTATCAAAATAAAATACGAGAATTTGATATTTGAATCATCCGAAAGTTTCTAACACTCTTGTAAGTTAATTTTTTTCCACTGTAATAGCATGTCACCCGAATCAAAGGATCATTATTCTGTTACCCTGTTATGTGAATTCTTTATTATGTCAAATGAATCCACATAGAGGGCTAACAGAATAATAAATATGCAATACACACATAACAAATAACTGAAGGTAGATGACTAGTCATGCTTGTTACATTAAAGAATTTTTTTTAAAAATACACACAGAAGCCTTTCGACACAATCTTGGATCTTGATCACCTGTCAATCAGGTGATCAAGACTCAAGATGGTGTCAAAAGGCTTCTGCATTTTTAATTTTTCTTTAACGTAACAAGCATAACTATTCATATACCTTTGGCTAACCAAATTATGAAATGCTTCTTTTATATTCTAATAGTCTCCTTAAAAAATTTTGTGTTTTCATGTTTAAGTTATGCTTTTTGTATGCCATTAATAAGATTAGTGATATTGTACATTTGCAAATTTCTGGTACTCATTTTAGTAAAAGTGATAAATCATTTTTTTAAATAATATAATTTCTGTAAATTTGTATGTGATTTCACCATTTGTAACTGGCTACATAAAATTTTGAAATTTTAATTTTCAGGATCGAAATGACCAGCCTCCTGTATTTACAAGTGTACCATTGCCTATTAGGCTTCAAGACAGTGTTCCACTCGGCACAGTTGTAACAACCATTGTTGCTTCTGATGCAGATGGCTCTGTAAGTGCTTAATATATATATATATATGCATTGCTTGTCACTGAAATTTCTTACCCCAGAGGAATGAAGACAATTATTGTGATACAAGATTAAAATATCATATGACAGTCGGTCATTTTTTTCTCTGTTAAATTAATAATTAAAAATCTCAGGAAATACTAGATTTCAATAATTAAGCTAATAGTGGTTTTTTTAACCACTTTTAGTTATTTAATACTATTGGAGACGATTAGCCAAAATATTGTATAGCTATAAGTGTTTATTTTGATCTGATAATACTTAAAAAAAAAAAAAAACCTACTAGATTTACTCATAAAAACACAAGTAACTACAGACTCTAGTAGGACTGACTTGAGCATGTGCTAAATATTGTTCTGATAAATAGATTTTTTTGCTTAATGTCCATCTTTCTCATTGGATGAAGCTCAGTGGTCAGTTGTTGTTTTTTTGCATGTGTTATGTGATAAGCGTATCATAAGTTGCACAAAGGTGAAATTTCTCTCTTAATCATAAATTTTCTTTCTTTTGATGTTCCTTTTGTCTTGTATTATTGTTAAATGTAGTTATTTTCCATTAATGTTTGTATTTCAGCTTGAAAAACAAAGCTTTGTTTAATTAATTGGCATATATCAGCTTGGAAAGGGAGCAAAACTTTATGAAAATGGAAAAGATTTTATTAGGATGAATACCGTCTTCACGAGATTTTAAGATCATTAAAATCATGTGATGACGGTATTCATCTTAATGGTTCATGTGCACGAATGTTTTTTCTGCATTTGGAAGAGATTTAGTAGGGAACTTTGTAAGAATTGATGCATAGTGGTTAAGATATTCATGCCACCCCGGTGGCGCAGTGGTTTAAGCGATGGCTTCTGATCATTCGTCCGGAAGGGGTCCACGTTCGAATCCCTGTGAGGCATGGTTATTGTGTTTGTCTTACGGCACGGGCTCTCTCCCATCCCTGGAACCAGTGGCCCTAAATTCGGGATGGGCGATTACTTATAGCCCACTGAGTTGCTCACAGTGGTCGTTAAACCTCCAATAAATATATATCATCATCATCATTATCATTGTCAACCATTATCAATCCACTGCTGGACGAAGGTCTCCCCAAGTTTCCTCCACAACGGTCTGTCTTGTGCCAGTCTCCTCCATGTCACTCCCGCATACTTTCGAATTTCATCCACCCATCTTCCATGTGGTCTTCTTCTGGGTCTTTTCCTGTCCCTTGGAATCCAATCTAAAATTTCGGCTGTCCATTGATGGTCTGTTCTTCTGGCAGTATGTCCAGCCCATTGCCATTTCAGGGATTTAACTCTGATCATGATGTCTTCCACTCTTGTCATTTTTCGGATCCATGTGTTCCTCTTCTTATCTCTCCTGGTTACACCAAGCATGCACCTCTCCATGCTGCTTTGAGTTGTCTGCAGCCTTTGTATGTCTCTTTTAGCTAAGGTCCACGTCTCTGCACCATACGTAAGCACTGGAAGGATGCATTGATCAAACACTTTTCTTTTAAGACATAATGGCATATTGCTCTTGAAAATTATGCTGTTTCTTCCAAAAGCTCTCCAGGCAAGTTTTGTACGCCGATTAATTTCTTCACCAATGTGACCCTCACTTGATATCTGCTGTCCAAGATAAACGTACGTGTCTGTTATCTCCAGCTTTTCTCCATCAATCGATAAATCTTCATTTCTTGTAAAAGCATTGTACATCACTTTTGTCTTCTGAAAGTTCATTTTTAATCCCACTTCTTTACTCTTGTCAGCAAGTTCCTGGATCATACTCTGCAGCTCTGATGGGGTAGTTGCAAAAATGACTATGTCATCAGCAAAACGAAGGTGGGTTAGATAATCTCCATTAATCTTTATCCCTTTTTTTCCCAGTTCAGTGATTGAAAGACATTTTCCAATGTGGCATTAAAGAGCTTCGGAGATATGGTGTCACCTTGTCTCACTCCTTTTCCAATTTTTATGTGTGTTGTATTTTCAAACAGCCGAATCTTTGCACTTGCATTTTCATAGATGTTATTAATAACATTAATGTATGCATCTTCAATACCGCAGGATTTCAGAGCCATTGCAACTGCTGATGGTTTCACTGAATCAAAGGCTTTTTCATAATCGATAAAGGCCATGCACAATGGAAGTTCATATTCCCTCGCTCTTTCAATTAGTTCTCTCAGTACGTGGATATGATCTATTGTGCTGTAGCCACTCCTGAATCCAGCTTGTTCTCTCGGTTGAGCCATGTCCAGTGTCACCTTCAAGCTGTGTGAAAGAACTTTAGTGAAGATTTTATAAACCACTGATAGGAGGCTGATAGGTCTGTAGTTCCTGAGATCCTCAATGTCACCTTTTTTATGTAGCAAGATCATTGTAGCGTTGTTCCAATTCTCAGGAATTTTCCCTTCATTAAGGCATCGAGTGAAAATTTGGGCGAGTACTGTTTCAATTTCTCCACTTGCTTCTTGTATGATGTCTACAGTAATTCCATCTTCTCCTGGAGCTTTCCCCCGCTTCATGTTCTTGATTGCATGTGCAACTTCTGCTGGAAGGACTGGAAGAACTCTGGTACTGGTACCTTTCATGATGTCTGGAGTACATGTATCATCCCTTTCATATAATTTGGAGTAGAAATCTTTCACTCTTGTCAAAATTTCACCTCTATTTCTTGTTACAGAACCATCTTCTTTTCTCAGTGCCATAATCTGTTTTTTCCCCTTACTGAGATGTCCCTTTGCTATATTTAGGCTTCGGTTATTTTCAATTGCTTTCCTTACTAGTTCACAGTTGAATTTCCTTACGTCTTCAGTGATACTTTTTCGTACTGTCTTGCATAGCTCTATATATTCCACTTTGGAAGTCACACCAGGACCAAGATTAGAAAGGAAGTCACACCAGGACCAAGATTAGAAAGGTAGCGAACTCGCTACAAGAGGCTTGCACCAAGCAAGTGATAGAAATGAGTCTCGCCCAAGGGAGACTCCAGGAGAGAAGGGAGAGCGCTAGCGCGGCTCCAAAATCGTATGCAGATGCAGTACGAGCACAGCCTACTAAGGGGAGCAAGGCCCCAAGGCAAAAAGTGGCTAAGAAGCCAGCCGGGAAAAAGCACGAGAAGAAGCACGTACTTCTCGTGTACCCGGTATCAGACAAGGGCTCTCCCACGTCTGAGGAGGTCAAGGTGGCACTGCAAACACAGATTTGCCCCGCCAAACTCCAAATTGGAGTGAAAAGTGTCAGGAAGGTGAACGGGGGAGGAGTGATGGTGGAGTGCTCCTCCGCCCGAGACATAGAGAAATTGGACTCGGAGCTTAAGAGCAACGAAGTGACCAAGGAAAACCTTCGGTCGCGGTTGCCAGCGAAGAGAAACCCGAGGTTCATAATCTATGGGGTTAATGAAAACCTGTCAAGGCAACAGGTCGAGCAATGTCTCGTAGAACAGAACCCAGAGCTGGAGGAGAGCAGCCTCCAACTCAAGTTCTCTTTGAAGGTGAAGGGTGGGAAACGCCACTGGGTAGTAGAGGCGGACCCACTAACCTTCAAAAAGTAATGAAGCGAGGCAAGCTCGGGGTGGAATGGTCCGTCCACTCAGTAAGGGAATACTTGAGGGAGGTCCGTTGCTACAGGTGCAACGGGTTCGGGCACTTTAAGGCAAGGTGTACCGAAGAGCAGGATAGGTGTGCCCGGTGTGGGGAAACCGGGCACAAGCGCCAGGATTGCAGCAACAGCCCGGTCTGCACTAACTGCCTGGCAAACAACAAGAAATTTAGGCGTCGAGTGGATATAGGCCACTCGAGCCTCGACAAGGAATGCCCAAGCCTTGTCAGAGAACTGGCTCTAATAAAAGAACGCACTCACTATGGATAAAAAACCAAAGAGAGGCGTTAAGGTGCTGCAAATCAATCTGCACCATGCAAGGGCAGCAACAACACAGGCCCTGGTGACAGCCACTGAGCAAAAAGCTCATCTACTGCTTCTGCAGGAACCGTTTGGACAGGGGGAAGAGTGGTGGGCTTCCCTAACTCCTACCGGATCTACCACCCCAGGGTGGAGAAACCCAGAGTGGCCACGGTTGTGAAAGACCCGTCCCTAGCGGTTCTCGAGGTTAAAAGCTCCGAGAACGTGGTCGCCCTGGGGGTGGAATGTGGAGTCGAGAAATTCTTAATGGTGAACGTATATAGTTCTCCAGCAGGCGATTTGAGAGACACGCTGAATGAGCTAATGGCTCTATTAGGGGAATTCCCCAGTCATGAGATAATAATAGCAGGCGATTTCAACGCGAAGAGTCCTCTCTGGGGTCAACAAGAGGAGGATGAACGCGGCCAGCTACTAGTGGACTTTGCCAACGCGGCAGACCTGAGGGTCTTGAACGATCCAGAGAGCACCCCGACCTTCCAAGGGGCGAGGGGCTCCTCTTGGATCGACGTGACTCTCGTCAGAGTCTCGCAGCGCAGCCTCGTCCAGGATTGGCAAGTACTGGACGATGAAAGCTGCAGTGACCATCTAGCACTATCTTTCGTTTTGGGATCGGAAAAGCCCATCCGACCCAAGCGCAAAGGTTCTTAATGAAGAACCTCGACTGGTGGGCTTTTAAAGCCAAATTAACTACCCTGTTGGGGGGTAGGAGGGCAGAAGAGGCCGGAGAAACATCGGACCTCAACTCCCTCTTTGAAGAACTTACCAGTGAAGTCACAGCGCTATGCGAGAGTAGCAGGGGAAACAAAAGGGGAGCCAAGGATCCCCACCCCTGGTGGTCGGAGAAACTAAAAGCTCTAAGGGCGAGAGCTAGGCGGAGTAGGAAAGCTCTGCAAAGAGCGAAAGCTACACCGCAAGACAGGGAGTGCACAGAAGTGCACAAAAAGGCTCGTTCAGCATATAGGAGAGAATTGAATCTCTCGAAAATCTCTTACTGGAGAAAACTGTGTGAGTTCCAAACTCCGGCAGACCCTTTCGGGATCCCCTATAAGATCTCGAGGGGATCCATCACCGAACCGCTAAAACTAGCAGCGGTCGAAAGGGCAGACGGTAGCCTATCAAAGACTCTTGATAGTACCATAGAGAGTCTCTTGGATTACCACTTCCAAGGAGACGAGGGAGAAGGGGACTCCCCACGACAAAAAGAAATAAGGGATGAATGTCGGATCCCACCGGACACTGGTGAGGACCCCCCTTCACAAGAGAGGAAGTGGAGAATGCCCTCTCCAGTCTTAACACTGGCAAAGCACCAGGCAAGGACGGGTTCGACCTCAGCATAGTCAGAGAAATCTACTATGCAAATCCCGGGTATTTTGTGGCGCTCCTAAACGAATGCCTCGGGAGGGGAATCTTCCCAGACTTGTGGAAAACAGCGGTGCTAGTTCTTTTCAACAAGACCGAAAAGGACAAAAATGATCCCGCAGCCTACAGGCCTATCTGTCTCCTCTCAGCGTTGAGCAAGGTGCTGGACAAGCTCATAACGAACAGAGCGCTTAGCTTCCTCATGGAGCAGGGAAAGCTAAATAGGAACCAGTTTGGTTTCCTTCCGGGGCGTTGCGCAACGCAGGCAATTCGAAGCCTCAGAGAGAGGGCAGAGAGGAACAAAGCGGTGGGGCTCCACACCTGCTTCATCTCACTAGACGTGAGGGGGCATTCAACAGTGTCTGGTGGCCAATGGTTTTAACCAGACTAAAAGAACTTGGCTGTCCAAGGAACTTGTTCTCGTTGATCAGCAGCTACCTGTCTGATAGAAGGGTCGAGTTCGAAGCGGGGAATGGGCAAACCTCGCGCTCGTACCACAGAGGGTGTCCGCAAGGATCCAACTCCGGACCCATTTGGTGGAATATAGTGGCAGACGCAGCTCTGAATCTAGACCTGGGTCCGGCAGTGGAAATTCAAGCCTATGCGGACGATTTCGTTCTTGTGGTCTCCGCCTCAGGGAGACACGTGATCGAAAGAGAAGCACATAGCGCCTTGGATGTGCTAGACAACTGGAGCAAAGAAAATAAACTTTGCTTTGCTCCTGAGAAGACCACTCTGCTAGCAATAGCTAAGAGTGGAGTAATGAAAACACCACCTAAGTGCAAATTCCAAGGGTGCACTATCAAAGCGGTGCGTGAAATGAAGTACTTGGGTGTGGTCCTGGATCAGAGTCTATCAGGGCTGCCACACCTGAGGCATCTTAAAACAAGGTGCACGGTGATTCTCAACAGATTGAATGGCATGAGGTTATCGGGCAAAACCAAGAAGGCCATCTATCAGAGAGGAATTGAAAGAATTCTGACGTATGCAAGTGGAGCATGGTGGACTCCCACAGTCAGAATGAAGAAGGGGATAAACCAAATCCAAAGGTTGGCGCTACTAGGGATAACCGGTTGTTTTCGCACAACGTCGACCCTGGCACTCCAAGTGCTGGCGGGGTGCGAGCCGGCAGACCTGGTAGTGGAAAGGGAGGCAGCAATGCACTGCCTTAGGTCAGGCGAGGACGCCTACCTACTCGGTGTCCCACATCGAGCCTCCAACATGGAGCTGGAAAGTGTGGATTGGCAGATCCACCCGGCCGAGAGATTTGCCCACCGTGGGACAAGGAGAAACCCACGGGAGTTGGGCACGAGCTGTTCACGGACGGCTCAAAGTGGAAGGAACAAGTGGGGGCAGGCTTCTGTGCGTTCTCGGATGGGAACAGAAGCCACTGCAAGATGCGTGAAATTATCGCAGAACGCTTCTGTCTTCCAGGCAGAACTTCTGGCGATCGAAAAGGCACTCACCTGGGCACTCCCCAGGCGTAGTGACGAAAGGATAAAACTCTACTCGGACAGTGAGGCAGCACTGCAGGCTCTGAGTAGATTCAGGGGAAAAAACCCCATCGTCCAGAGGATCAAATCCCTCTTGAGGGCAGAGGGAGATGGGGCAGTCAGTTTCCACTGGGTACGAAGCCATGTCGGAACCCAGGGAAACGAAAGGGCGGATCAGCTGGCGAGGGCAGCCACGCTGAAAGAGACGGTTGACGTGCAATGCAGAACGCCGCGAAGGAGCATTCGCGCGGCATTAGCACGACAGACCATGACCGAATGGCAGGTCAGATGGGACACGGGAGAGACAGGCCGGAAGACACACAGAGTGTTTCCAAAGGTCTCGACTAAACGTGCACAAACAAACAAGCTCCTGAATCAGGTACTCAGTGGCCATGGCATCAGCCCTGAATACCTGGGCAGATTTGCCATCAGGAACTGCACTTGTCCCTGTGGAAATAGAGCGGCAAGCATAGAACACTGCGTGCTCGAATGCAGTGGCTTCGCCGAATGGAGAAACACACTGATCCCAGGTGTGCAAAGAACGCGAAGATTGGATCTGCTCATCCAATCTTCCGTTAACAGGAGGGGATAATAGCCTTGGTTGAGAGGCTGACCCTCCAGCAACATACGATCTTCCCCAATCAAATGGGGACCGAAACGCAGGAGGTGAACGTGCACACCGAAAGCGATTCGGAAGATCAATGAGGGCGAAAGTCTGTAGGCAAGCAGACGATGAGACCACCAATGTAAATATTTTGTAAATAAATTTTTTGCTATCTCTTGATGTTGTGAGTCCTAAGCATGAGGACAAGTGTATACATGTGTGTAGATGTTTTGAAAAAGAAAATAAAGGGAAATTATTCCCCAAAAAAAGTTCGAGGGCAAGGAATCTTCCAGTCAACGATAAAGTAAAAAACGACCTTTCCCGCCAGACAGAGCGGGAACCCAGACAAGGTATACTAGGTCGCCTGCCAGCACGTCACCACGGGCTGGTCTCTAGGCCATTGGGGTGGCCAGGGTCCGAACCAGTGTCTCAAGGCAGGATAATTGTCGCAACATGTCAAAATAACATCCAAGGTGCTCAATAAGTCCCCGTGGAGCCAAGACAGATTGGCGGAACGGGACAATGAAATCAGTATATTTGGAAGTCACATCTTCTTTAGTTGTCCTCATCACTCTTCTTTTTTGCATCAACATTTTGGTTTTTCCTGATAATTTGTTCACATCTAATTTGTTCTTAGACCCAGCTAATTTTGTTGCTGTTTCCATAAGAGCTTTGGTTACTTTTCTGTTAACTTCAGAAATATCCACTTCTTCCGATGTTAGGCCTTCTAAAGCAGAGAATCTGTTCTTCAGTTCCAATTTGAAGGTATTATGGTGTTTTTTTAAGGTTGGTTATGTCAATACATTTTGTTTGTCTTATGAGCTTGCTACGTTCGAGTTTAGTGTTGAGGTGCATCTTACATCTCACCAATCTATGGTCACTGCCTGTGTTGAACTTGTTTAGCACACTGCAGTCTTCTATGACGAATTTTTTGTTACATATAATAAAATCAATTTCACTTGTCGTCCCATTTGGATGTCTCCATGTCCATTTCCTGTGTGGCTTTTTCTTGAAAAAGGAGTTCAAGATGAAAAACCCTTCTGCCTCTGCAAACTCAACGTGAGTATTTCCACGCTGGTTTCTGTTGCTGTGACCGAATTTACCTACTGAAGTTTCATTCTGTTGCCGTTGCCCTATTTTTGCATTGAAATCTCCCATAATTATCTTCAAGTGCTGCTTACCTTTATTATTTAGATCACGAATTTCCTCATAAAATTCTTCAATTTCTTCTTCAGCATGACTTGTGGTGGGTGCATAAGTTTGAATAATCTGAGCCTGGTATCTTCTCGAGAGTTGGATAACGAGTCGTGCAGCTCTGTCAGAGGAACTTTCAACTTCTACAACTTTATCCTTCAGTTTCGTGTTTATTATAAATCCAACACCACTAGTTCTGCCAGTATCTGTCCCATGATAGTAGAAGAGATGTCCACTTTTCAGTTCAATGAGATCTTCTCCTTTTCTCCTTACCTCACTTAGCCCGACAATGTCCCACTTGATCCTTTGTAGTTCCTCTTCCAATTCAAGAAGCCTTGAATCACAAGATAGGGAGCGTCCATTATACGTAGCCAAGGTCAGCATCAGATGGCAGCCTAGTCCGGTCCTCCGGGGATTCTTAGCACCCTCTGCCTTCATGTCGCACTGGCCGCTGCCTTGGCCAGGTACATTCCAGCTGCCGGAGACTGAAGGCCAAGATTTAAGTTGTGGAGTCATTTTGGAGGGGTTTGGCCATAACTCACCACGCTGGCCAAGCGGGTTGGTGAGTGTGGGATAGCATTTCCTCTAATCCCGATGCTGTAGTTATACCGCTATTGGCGGTCGTCAGAGCCCCTTTAGTGGGAACAGGATGTACCACGAGAAGGCGGGATTGACATTTGTCAAGGAGAGGCTGTGATGTTACGCATCACCTGACCTTACATCCCAAATATATATATATATATATTGTAGTTTCGTTTCATTGTAATTCAGTTATAATTCTTTGGATTTCAGTAACAGTCTTAAAATTTTCTCATGTTTTTAAATATTTATTATATATATATTTTTTTTTCATCAGCCCCAAGTACACCATGTTACTATTTAAAATAGTGAAGACCTTGAATATAATGCTTTCATGATCTTCAGGTTAAAAGTTCTTTCAGCACAATGGATGAAATCATGGACATCAAGTCTGGAAGAATGAACATCAAAACCTATTCATCTGCATAAACTGTAAAGTGCAAACTTAAAGCACAAGATAAGTAGCAGTTGATGCCAACTTTGCCAAAATCTGAAGACATCAAAAAACAATTATCAGCAGAAAGAAAAAGTTAGCAATGAATGCTGTTTAGCTGCAAAGTCCACGTTAGACAAATAGGCTGTGTATCTTGCTGAAAAGAAAGTGATGCTTACTTATGTGAGGAAACTTGAACTGATGTGCAAGCAAGTGCAATAAGACATTAACAAAAAAACCCCATCAAAGTATCTTTAAAGCTATCTCTTTAAAACCATAGACCTTCGGTTTTGTCAGTTTTTTACATTCAAACCTATTTAAGTGATATATATTCAGGTAATCATTTAATAATAATCAGTGAATTCAACTTATTTGCTACAAATATTGTGACTCTTAGGACAAACTCAAAACACTTTATTTATTTCATTTCTGAAAAGTTTAATATTAATGGTGCTACTAAGCCAATGAAATAGCTTGACTTATATATATATATGTCCTGCATAACAATGTTTTGCCAAAACAAATAAGTGGATGTACTTGTGTATTTTTAATTCCAGCAAGCTTCTAAAATTATTTTGAATACAGTGGTGCATTTTCCAGTTTAATAAATCCACACATAAATTATAGTGAATAATTCGATATGACTCGTGCTAGCTTAACCCTTTAATGAGCTGGAACAAATTAACTTGGGGTATATTTGTTTGAGCTTTTGCTGAAATAAGCTCAGACAAATATATTTGTATATTTGTTGTCTAAGAAGTTAGCCAAACACGGATGTAATGAGTGAACGTACATATCAAAAAGAGATGCTTCCCCCTTAGCTTTGTTATTCAAAGTTGTCATTTAGTGGTACGATTGACACTAATCTTTTCTGACTGACTACTTGCTGAAAGGGACACATATGACAGTGGTGTAGAACAGTGGTTCCTAAAGAGTGTGACCAGTGGCACAGTAGTCTAAGTGCTGGCATCTGACCATTCATCCAAGATGGGTCCTGGTTAAAATCCCATTAAGGTGTAGATGTTGTGTTTTGTCTTACAGCACTGGCTCTCTCTCTCCCTTCCCTGTAACCAGTGGCCCTAAATTAAGGAAGGGTAACTGCTTATATCCCATTGAGCTGCCGATGGTGGTCATTAAACCCCCAAACAAACAAAAGCATGTGGTGTGCCACGCTGGTGCAGCAAGAGAGGATGGCAAGTGTAGTGGGAAGATTCAAGAATAATCTGTTATTATCACATTTATTTGTAAGATTTATATTTAGTATTGTTGGAAAATAGCGACTGCAATTGTGATTCTAGAACAATTTAATTATTTATTTTGAAAGCTAAAGAATGCAGGCGACTAAAATCTGATAGTGTGTATTACGAAATATTCAATTCATGAAGCAACCTTATGGGTTGTCTTATACTATAAACGTGATTTTGATTAAAAATACATAATATCTAAAGTACTGTTTACCTGATATTGTCAAAGTATTTTGCACATTGTTGCTCTGTGAGGCACGTGCCTCACAGAGCAACAACGTGCAAAATACTTTGACAATATCAGGTAAACAATACTTTAGATATTATGTATTTTTGATAGTGTGTAGTGTAGTGAACCATCTTCAAAGCACACAACACTGGACTGTTTTTGAATATTATACAACCAGAAATAGTATCCATGCATCTCTTCAAGAGAATTAGCTATTCTTCTACAGTTATGCATCACATATTGTTGTGAACAGGGATTTTCAGAAAAGAGAAAGGTTTTTGTGTTGATGAGCAGATGAGAGTTTGTTTGTCTCAAATTAGACCTAATATAAATGAGATCCCCCTACAAAAACAAGCTCACTCTTCTCATTGAGTCTTATACTTACTTAAGGTTGCTTATGTAAGTGACTCATCTATATGTATATTTTGGTAATGAATCATGTTTTTATGTAACTACATTGTTTTATAATTTACATTTTGTGGATGCCCCATGATCATATTATGAAGTAGTTGTGTTCTATGTTATGAATCAAGCACTGCTAGGATTTTGTTTTTTTAGTGTATTTCTTATCAATAAAAAAATTCAGTGTTTCGAGCAAATTTTTACTCCGAAAGTGCGACCCAGAGAAAAAAAGGTTTGGGAACTACTGGTGTAGAACCTAAGGAAGGAGAGAGATGTTTTAGTCACGTGGTTCTACCCAGTGGCAGAATGTCTGTGTCAGAGGGGCATAATGTCTGTGCCATAGCCTTTGTGCATCGGTCGTAAAGCAAGGAATAAAAGACTGAGAGGAAGAGCTTACCACCAGAAACCAGTTTATGGTCAGTACTGATGAGCTGAGTGGGGAAAGGAATTGTTTTATCATAGCTTTCATAAAACCCTGCCTTTATGCAGAAATTTCTGTTTGAGAAGTTTATAGAACTTAGGGCACCATTTATAGTTCAAGTACATTGGCTGCTTGAAGGGTTAAATGTTGTACGCATTGAATTCACATTTTTTCACCATGCACATTCTGATTTTCAACCCAGTTAAAAAGTTCAGCTTTTTTTGTTCTTCTTGGTCAGTTTCATGTATGTACAATTTGACATAAGTTTTCCTTATGGAATTCACTTACTTCTACACTATCTACTAACAAGTAATTGGACACCTGTGATAGCAAAGGAAAACGAAGTTTATTCACCTTCAATAGTTGGTGGAGCTTCCACAAGCGGCGATTGCAGCTGCGACCCACCGGGTCATACTCTCAACCAGGCGTTGTACGACGGCTAGCGGTATTTTCTTCCACTCGGCTTGGAGAAGACAGGTCAGTTCCTTCACCGATTTCGGACCCTTAAGTCGACACTCCAACTCGTCCCAGAGGTGCTCGATAGGGTTAAGGTCCGGGTTCTGCGCAGGCCAGTCCATTCGATTAACCCCATTGTCACCATACCAAGCCATGGTAGACCTCACAACATGACAGGTGACATTGTCATCCTGAAAGTAACATGGGCCCACCCCGTAAAACTGCCACAACGTAGGAAGCGCATGGTCATCCAAAATGGTGCAGTAGGTCTCGGCATTGAGTCTACCAGGAATTGCAACCAAGGGTCTCATGCCATACCAGGAGAAACACCCCCATAGCATAATTCCGCCGCCGCCAAACTTCACAGTTGGCACAATACATTCCGGCAGGAGGCGTTCTCCAGGCAGACGCCAAACCCAGACCCTGCCATCCAAACGGTATAGGGTGAACCTTGATTCATCGCTCCAGAGAACCGGTTTCCACTGTTCAACGGTCCACTGTCGACGTTCTTTGCACCACGTTAGCCAAGCAGCGCTATTGGACTTGGTGATCAAAGGCTTGTGGGCGGCAGCACGTCCATGATAACCGAGCAGATGGGCTTCCTTACGGATGGTATTCATCGAAAGAACACTTCCGGATGCCTGTTGAAACTCCTCGCGGATGTGGCCCATCGATTTGGTGCGGTTCTTCCGAATTTCTCTGGCCAGCACCTGTCATTCTCTAACTCCCAGTTTTGTGGGTCTGCCGGGTCGGGGCACATTCCGACAGTCACCTCTCATCTTCCACTTGCCAATCACGTAGGCCACTGTCGATTTTGGGTACTTCAACTCGCTGGATATGTCACTTATGGATCGGCCATTTCTGTGATACCCGACGATTACACCTTTCTCGAAATCAGAGAGCTCCGAACTGCGTGGCATCTTGTATGCGACTGGTTGCGTTGTTGTTTCCCACATGATATTTAACGGCGGGGGCTGTGACGTGTATTAGGACTGCAGATATCGTCGATTGCAGGGGTGTCCAATTACTTGTTGGTAGATAGTGTACTTCTCTTCCTCTTCTGAGTGTTTTATTTTCTTGCAGACATTTCTGGACTTGAGACAGCTGTCAAGGCCTGTTGTTGGCAATTCTTAACTTCTCTCCACCTTTGTTGGTGATATAAAATGTCGTTGACAAGGCATTTTATGTCAACAACAGTAAAGCATTGACAACAGTCCTTGATTTTCACCTAAAGACCAGAAACATTTGCAAAAAATAATACACTCAGAGGAGAAGGTGAAGTAGAAATGAATTCTTCAACTAAAAAAAATGGAAAAATATATCTGAGTAAAGCCAATAAATTTAACTATGGTAAGTATGATATCACTTTTAAGTTTTTTGAGTGGGGAGTGCTCTTGCACTGTACTGCCTGCTGAATGATTTCATTGATTGGCAGCATCACTTTATCCCAAGCTGACTTCATATTACCAGTCTTGTATGTCCTTCTGTGGCCATACTTGTCAACCCCCCTCATGCCATAAAACCCTATAAGTCATTATAAATTAAAGAATGAGTAATTTCCATCATGTTTCCATGTTTCAAACTTTATTACTTACTCATTAAGGTGGTAGCTCTTCTTAGGAATTTTCCATGTATGTGTTGATTTGTAATGTTATTTTTTAAAGATACCCTATGATGATTTCAACGTACACAATTCCTTTTTTTTTTTTTTTTTTTTTTTTTTTTTTTATAGTCACCAGGTAGTCAAGTCAGGTATGAGCTTAGTGGACGTGAAAAGGCTCCTAATTATTTTCTCATTGATAGTGACAGTGGAATAATTTCTGTGAAGGATGATCTTAGAAAAGAACCTGATTCAGAATACCGGGTAAGAAAAGAAATGGTAGTTATTTATCTGGAAATTCCATTTTTTTCTGTATGAAAAAGTTTCCTAATTTTAGTTGTCTTTAGTTTATCATATGAACGTTAAGTCTGAAATACAGTTCTCCCGGGATATAAAATCATCATTTATACTGCAGATTCAGATATACTGCAGGTCTTTCCTGTTCCCTATGACTGACCCTATGCTATTGTAGCCATTGGGCTTTTGTCTTATGACATGGGTTGGATCCCTACCCCACAAACCTGCATTATGACTGTGGTGCGGTGTAATGTCTGTAGTTTTTTTTTTTGTTATGCTGATTTGATCAATGCAGAATGTAATTCATATTAACACTTTGACTGCCAAATATGAGTTAGCTCATAGTTGGTGATCTGACCCAGGATGCCACTTATGAATTAACTCGGACTGGTATGACTTGCCTTCCAGGCACAACTATGAGTATATCTGTAGTAAATACGTGCAACTGGTGGAAAGTGGGATTCTGAGATAAGAATGAAAGATCAACCACAGCCTCAGAAAACAGAAAATTTATTCACAAATACCAAAAGTGCAACAACTCAAAAATATACAATTCTTGAATTGTCCTTTATTAATGTGCCAATTGTATTTAAACCAGTTGAGGTAAACTCACCTTTACGGGTTTATTCCTCTTACTAGCATTTCAAGCACATATATTTTCAGCAGTCTTGTTACTACTCATAGAGCTTCTGTGGTCGTAACAACTATCGTCCTCATAGCATCATGTGTTTCCTTTGCTGGTCCTGGAGTCTGTTCTTTCTTTATTTCCCCTCTTTAGCCATTTCATACAGTTACATTACTTAATTTTTTCTATACTATTTACAAACTCACCTACCATACAACTGTTTTACAACACAGTCACTACATTCATATACCCCTCATATTACAACTCAATAATAAAAACCTTTATATGCACTATTTACAGTTACATCTATTCTCAACTTAACTCATTCATACTCAGCTCATTCCTATACTCCATGAACCCTACAGAGTCTGCTAACGTGAACTTCGAAGAACTCAACCGTAAATTTTTTTACCCTAATCTTCGTGACTACTCCGCCTCAAGCGCTTTCTGCTAGGCTCTGGCCATCGTCAGGAGGCGTGTTTCACACACGCTCATCTCTGCCACCACAGATGAAGTGATTCGATCGGCCCTGGCCTCATTCTCTCTCGATGTTTCTACAGGTATTTGCATGTGGCACCCTCTGTTCTTCAATCCGGTCATTTCTCTATCTTTCCAACTTCTGTTTTTCTTCTACTCAATTTTGATCAAGGCTTTCCAGTTATCATTAAGTGTGTTTGGATCATTGAAATTACATATCCTATCCCTATTTTTTTCTATAAGTACTGACTCAGTGATCCGTAAATACCTTTCAGTTTTACATTTTTTATAATTTTAATATCTTCAAATTTCAGGTACTTTTGATTTTCAATGCAGTACTGAATTAATGCAGTTTTTGCTTCTTTTTTTTTTTTTGCCAGTTTTTAAAAATGTTGTTTTAACCTGTGCTTTAATTTGTTTTTAGTATTTTCAATGTATGACATTGGCAGTACTAAAAATAAATATTTTATTTTTAGTACTGCCACAATGTATTAAATGTTGTTTTAACCTGTGCTATAATTTATTTTTAGTACTGCCAATTTATTTTTAATATACATTGGCAGTACTAAAAATAAATTAAAGCACAGGTTAAAACAACATCTTTAAAAACTGGCAAAAAAGAAGCATAAACTGCATTAATTCAGTACTGCATTGAAATTCAAAAGTACCCGAAATTTGAAGATATTAAAATTATTAAAAAATGTAAAACTGAAAGGTATTTACGGATCGCTGAGTCAGTACTTATAGAAAAAAATAGGGATAGAATATGTAATTTCAATGATCCAAACACACTTAATGATAATTGGAGAGCCTTGATCAAAATTGAACAGAAGAAAAAAGAAGTTGGAAAGATAAAGAAATGACCAGATTAAAGAACAGAGGGTGCCACATGCGAATACCTGTAGAAACATCAAGAGAGAATGCAGCCAGGGCAGATCAAATAACTTCATCTGTGGTGGCAGAGAGGAGCGGGTGTGAAACATGCCTCTTGACGATGGCCGGAGCCTGGCAGAAAGCGCTTGAGGTGGAGTAGTCACAAAGATTAGAGTTAAAAAATCAATGGTGGAGTGTTTTCAAGTTCACGTTAGCAGACTCTGTAGGGTTCATGGAGTATAGGAACGATCTGAGTATGAATGAGTTAAGTTGAGAATATATATATAATAAAGGTTTTTATTAATGAGTTGTAATATGAGGGTATATGAATGTAGTGACTGTGTTGTAAAATGGTTGTGTGGTCGGTGAGTTTGTAAATAGTATAGAGAAAAATTTTTTAAGTAATGTTGTGACTGTATGAAGTGGCTCAAAAGTGGAAATAAAGAAGGAACAGTCTCCAGGACCAGCAGAGAAAACACATGATGCTACAAGGACGATAGTTGTAACGATCACAGAAGCTCTATGAGTAGTGACAAGACTGCTGAAAATATACGTGCTTGAAATGTTAGTAAGAGGAATAAACCCATGAAGGTGAGTTTACCTCAAATGGTGTTTACATTCACAAATATATATACAGTATAAGAAATCCGAAATTTAAAAACCAACACTCATAAATTACTTGAAAAAGTTATATATATAACTCACCAAGGCTCATATGGAAACAGCAACAAAAATAGGTGTTACTAAGAACAAGTTAAATATGAAGAAAATTTCAGGAAAACAAAAATGTTGATGCAAAAGAGAAGGAGATGAAGACAAATAATGATGTAACTTCCAAAGTGGAATATATAGAGTTATGCAAGACAGTACGGAAAAATATTACTGAAGACATAAGAAAATGCAATTGTGAACTAGTGAGAAAAGCAATTGAAACAACCAAAGCCTGAAGAGAGCAAAGGGACATCTCGGTATGGGAAGAAAACAGATTATGGAACTGAGAAAAGAAGGTGGTACTGTAACAAGAAGTAGAAGCAAAATTTTGACAAGGGCGAAAGATTTCTATTCAAAACTGTATGAAAGGGATGATACATCTATTCCAGGCATTATGACAGATACCAGTACCAAAATCCCTTCAGTCCTCCCTGCAGAAGTTACACATGCAATTAAGAACATGAAACGGGGAAGAGCTCCAGGAGAAGATGGAATTACCGTAGACATTATACAAGAAGCAAGTGGAGAAATTGAAACTACACTCGCACAAGTTTTCACCAGATGTCTCAATGAAGGGAAGATTCCTGAGGATTGGAACAATGCTACATAAAAAAGTGATGTTGAGGAACTCGGGAACTACAGGCCCATCAGCCTCCTATCAGTGGTTTATAAAATCTTCACTAAGGTTCTTTCACATCGCTTAAAGGTAGCACTAGACATGGCTCAACCAAGAGAACAAGCTGGATTAAGAATGGCTACAGCACTGTAGAACATATCCTTGTACTGAGAGAACTAATTAAAAGAACAAGAGAATGTGAACTCCGATTATGCATGGCTTTTATTGATTATGAAAAGGCCTTCGATTCGGTGAAACCATCAGCAGTTACAATTGCTTTGAAATCCAACAGTATTGAAGATGCATACATTAGCAGTATTAATAACATCTATGAAAATGCAAGTGCAAAGATTCGTCTGTTTGAGAATACAGCACACATAAAAATTGGAAAAGGAATGAGACACGGCGACACCGTATCTCACAAGCTCTTTAATGCCACATTGCAAAATGTCTTTCATTCATTGAACTGGGAAAACAAAGGGATAAAGATTAATGGAGATTATTTAACTCGCCTTCATTTTGTTGATGGCATAGTCATTTTTGCAACTACCCCTTCAGAGCTGCAAAGTATGATCCAGGAACTTACGGACAAGAGTAAAGAAGTGAGATTAAAATTGAACTTTCAAAAAACAAAAGTGATGTACAATTATTTTACAAGAAACGAAAATTTATCGATTGATGGAGAAAAGCTTAAGACAACTGATACCTACATTTATCTTGAGCAGCAGATATCAAGTGAGGGTCACATTGATGAAGAAATTAATTGGCATATAAAACTTGGATGGAGAGCTTTTGGAAGGAGCAGTATGTCATTATGTCATAAAAGAAAAATGTTTAATCAGTGCATCCTGCCAGTGCTTACTATGGAGCAGAGACATGGACCTTAACTAAAAAAGACATACAAAGACTACAGACAACTCAAAGAAGCCTGGAGAGATGCATGCTCGGTGTAACCAGGAAAGATAAGAAGAGGAACTTGTGGATAAGAAAAATGACAGGAGTGGACGACATGACCAGAGTGAAATCACTGAAATGGGAATGAGCTGAACATGTTGCCAGAACAGACCACCGATGGACAAACGAAATTTTAGACTGGATTCCGAGGGACAGAAAAAGACCCAGAAGAAGACCCCATAGGAGATGGATGGATGAAATTCAAAAGCATGCCGGAGTGACATGGAGGAAACATTCTGAAGACAAACAATTGTGGAAGAAACTTGGAGAGACCTTCATCCAGCAGTGGATTGATAATGGTTGAAAATGATGCTGATATATATAAATGGAATAAAGTACACTATGCATGAAACCCCTGGCTCCGAAGAAGGAATACTAGTCAAACGGACCACCTGATTTTGGCATATTGATGATCTGAATTATTTTCCACTGGTCCTGGACCAGTGAACCATTGGGAAATTCGAACCCTGATGAGTCTTAAATAAAAAAATTCATTGAACAAGTCCGAGAAGTAAATGAAAGGATCTAGCGTAGTAATATGTAAAACGTACATAAATACCCAGTCAAACATTAAGGGAGATACATCCATGGAGTTCCACATATCACAGATACTGAGGCAACCAGGTGGCATGGAATTGAGCCAGTGTTAAGTCTGCAGGTCTCATTATATTCAGCCTGTAAGTGTACAATTAATTATCCTGCCATGTAAGTGATTCAAGAGTTTCATGCTAGCTTGGTTGATTGAGAGTGTGGGTAGCATTTTATCCAGTGAATTGTAAAACACATAGTTAATGTTAATGTATTTGCTGAGGTGGGAAAAAAAGAACATACAGGTGAACTGTGTGGAGAAATACTTACTGGGGAATGAAGAAACTGGTATTCTTGCAAAGAATGTTGAAGGTGGCAAACTTTAGAAGCAAGAGAGTAAGTACATCACAGTCGACAGTGGCTGGAACAGGGGTCACTGGAAGTAGGTGTGTAAAGCATCACCAGGAATGTGGTACAATTGGCAGTCCAGAGACAGGTGGTGTTGAAATCTAAAGAGTGTAGTTTGAGTAGACTGTAAGCATTGGTGAAGGTATGGCTACTGTGTGTCATATTCTTTTGGGTGATTGAGAGTTCAAAGTGTCTCCCACCTAACTAGAGTGAATTTGGATGGGGAAAGCTGCAAAAAAATTAGATGACAAAAAGCATCAAATGCAGGTGTGAGTGAAAAGCATCAAATGCAGAAATGATGCCACAGAACTTCAGAGCTGTACATCTTGCTAATTAAGCCCTGATTGAAAAAATTGTCAGAACATTTTTGTTTGAATTCATACTACAATGTGTTGAACATAGTCACAATACATAACTTTCTAAGATGTAATGGTCAACTTTAATGCACTATGTGAGCTTCCCAAACTATGAAGGAGATGAAATTCTGTGTGTAATGTTATTTGTTTGTAATTCATTTTCAGGTTTTATGTTTTCGTGTGTTATATAATTATCTGTCGTACTGCATTAGACAGAATTCATGTTATCACTAAAAATTTATTCACTCTGCATTTATTTCACATAGCCATTTAAGTAGCTTTGCTCTTTAGTTTTAATAGGTACTCAGTTAGGCAAACAATTTTTGTTGGAGTAAGTTGAAGGTGTATGCATTGTACTTGAATATATTAATCTTTTGTTTTTATTTGGTCCATTTTAACATTTTTTGTGAGATGTGTGTAAAGAGAGATTGATTGTGAAGCTTGTATGCACACGTGATTTGTACTAACATAATAGTATTGCTCTTCACATTGGTTCTTATATCTGCTAGGAACCCATGGAAATTTATCAAAAGCCAGTTTATTGTTTTGTACTGCTGTGTATTTCTTTGTATCTCAGTATGCATCGTCTATATTAGTGCTATTACGTCAGTGTATTTTTTTCCATAATTCTTTTATTGTGTTCCGTTCATTTTTTTATTTTTTTTTTAATTTCTGCCATCCAGATTGAAGTTAAGGCTCGAGATTTAGGAAATCCTCCACTTTCATCATCTGCCACTGTTACAGTATATGTAGAACATGTTGCTACTGTAGCACCCGATTCAGGACTTGGATTTGCAGACTCCCGTTACACGTAAGATGCAAACTTTTTTACTGAATAAAAATAATTTTAAATATACATTTCTTTAGGTATAAAAGTTATGATATCAGAACTATGTAATAGTACCTTAATATATCAGATAGCAAGTATATTTAATGCGAAAAACCTTCATGGCTTTTTAAAAAATGTTTGTTTGAATTCTGTTCACAGTTTTTCTTTGCATTGCCTTCAAAACATTCTCATTGGACTTCATATTTCAGTAGATTATTAAATCTAATATGATTTAAAAAACATTGTTTTGTATGTTTTCTTTATTTTCATTGTGAAAGATCCTTTGTTAGTAGGTTTCTTGTGTCATCTAATATTTTGCAGCTTAAGAACATGATAAAAGTATTCAATTTTTTTTAAATTTCATGTTAAGATTACAGATTCTTGCAAAAAAAACATAAGAAATGAAACTCATCCTGATTCAGAAAAATTGCCCTGTATTAGTTCTCTTGTTTAAACTAGCATATTCTTCATCTTGTCTGCATCAGTCAACATTTCTTGTGAGGAGTTCTTTATTTCCACTGACAAACAACATTTCTGCTTCTGTAAAAATTTCCAATAAGGCATAAAATGTTGGATGTGAAGCTACCAAAAGTATCAAACAGGCATCCTTGCTGTTTGCATTTCATGCTACATAACTTGCACAATTGTCTTCAGTGAAAAACAAAGTAGTTCTTTCCTTCTGAACTTTGTTTCTCCTTGGCTGCATGTATGCACTTCATTGGCATCACATACTGTATTTGTTTCCTGCTTTCACCACATGCTAGGTGTTTTTCAATTCTGTGGAAATATTTTTTATTAGAATTTTACAAACTTTAGAGAAATATTTTTCATCCATTCAGCATCGAGTTGCAGCTGTCCTTCATGAATATGAACTTCACTTTTTAAGGAAGCTTTGAGAGAACAGAAATATGAATAAAGTCTGTTACTTCTAACTGAGTCAAGATAAGTGACAGTTTTTCAGTAAACTCACAAACATGTTAGAATTGGTCACTAATTAATTTTCCTATTCATTGAAACTTCACATACAGTTTGTTCAGGAATGTCATACAAGAAATGCAGATCACAATACCACATCATATCCTCAATTTCAGAGAACTTTTAAAGCTGTTGTTTCTTTACCAGAAATTTCAATCTTCCTGGGAGCAGCGAAACAAATCATTCCAATATTTTGCCGTGACTTAGCTATTGATCATTGGCAAGGTCAACAAATCACTCATTTTCACAATTTTCAGCTTTTACAGTGCTTCACAAACTGATGATAGAGTAAAGCTTTTCTGGTCCAAATATCAATAACAATCTTAACAGCAAGATCTATCATTTGTTTCAAAGAACGTTTCCACACATCTAACCACAAAGGTTTTCTTGGTGCGAAACACAGTGAAACGATAGTACATGGTGTTCCCCCAGCATAATGATGAATCCAGATTTGCTTCCTATCATGGCAGGTGCACCATAAGTTGTCTTTAACACTAATTTTTGCAAGTTAATCTTCATTGTATAAACATTTTTAGTGATGTTTTCAAGGATATCAGATGTGCTTGTACTACACTATGCATACTTGCCAATTTTTATGGTTTATCCGTAAAATTTACGGATTTCTGCTTAATTTTACTGATTTACGGGTAGAGGTCTTTTTTTACGGATTTTTTAGCAATCGAAATATTTCAATCCCCTGCAACCATCCACTTATATTTTCTACCGGACCTTAACGAGCGCTGTGTCACACAATGATGTCATCTTTGACTCCCCGGTTTCGTGACATCATGCAGTAGCTCTCTCTTCACGGGAGTGCTCAAGTGACGTGCCGACCAGAGTTCGCCAAAATGCGTAATTATGCGTCTAGTACGCATCAAAATTTTACCAACGCATAAAAATACGCATCAGGAATTTTTTGGCGCATAAAACTATGCATCGAAGAATTTTACCAATTCGTAAAAAAATGCATCGAGACAGTATTTCGTCTTTCAGAAACGTAAGTAAACGAAATAAGGATTTTTTCCGTAATCATAATTTCTTTTCCCTGTGATGTTGCCTGTGTCCAGTATTGTTGTTATACATTGAAGAGTAATTGAATTAGAGATACCTGTCTAGTAACGTGTAGCACCACCTTTCGCCCTGATTACGGCGGCGATTCGTCTCGGCATGGACTCGACAAGACACTGGAAGCGTTGGGAAGCCATACAGGTCCACGACCCCTAAACAAGCTTTCACAGTTCACGAAGATTTGATGGAGGGGTGTCAGAGCCGCGAGCATCTCTCTCGATGGCATCCCAGATGTGCTCGATGGGATTGAGGCAGGTGGCCTAGCTGGCCAAGGACGCAAGGTCACGTCGGTGGAGTGTTCATCCAACCATTCAGATACAATTCGGGAGCAATGGCACGGTGCATTTTCTTGTTGCAGGACGAGGTCCCCAGTGGGATGTTGAAGACGCACAAACAGGAGCAAATGGTCGTCCAGGATATCCCGGTAACGTTTACCTGTGAGGGACGATGTCACACGTACCAGGGGTCCCATTTCAGTCCACGTAAACAGTCCCCAGATGAGAATGCCACCCCCACCAGCTTTAAGAGTATCCTGCTGGCAAGAAGGATCCATCGCTTCATGTGGTTTGCGCCGTACTCATATCCTGCCATCCGCATGTACCAACGTGAATCTCGACTCATCAGTCCAGGCAACATTTTTCCACATATCTAGGGTCCAGTGGCGATGTTTCCGCGCCCATTCTAATCTTTGCACCCTGTGATGTGCGGTCAGCAGTGGTACCCTCGTGGGACGATGGCTTCTATACCCCATAGCAAGGAGATGGTTCTGGATGGTGTGGTTGCTTACACGTTTTTGTGCATCAGCTTTAAATTGCCAAGTGATTTCTTGCACTGTGGCCCGTCTATCCGCTGTTACAATGTGAGCTAGCCGACGATGACCCTGCTCATCCACGCGCTGTTGTCCACGGCAGTTGGCCCTTGCAAGGATGGTTTTACCAGATTCAATGTACTCACGGTGCACCCGTGACACAGTGGCTCGTGAAAATCCCAGTGCCTGCAGAACTTCCGAGATGGAGTGACCCATTCGTCGGGCCCCGACAATTTGCCCACGATCAAATGCGCTTAGATCCTTCGTCTTACCCATACTGCGTCCGACTCTTACTGATTCCCATTCCATCACTCCTTATATTGTCGGATCGCTGCATACATCATGCCGTTTCCATCTACAGGGCCGCCCACAGCGCCACATTTGCATAACGCCAGCTGTCTCTAATTCAATTGCTCTTCAGTGTATATCATTTTATTCCATAAATAATTGTATTTCAGTTTGAAAATGGAGGAAAGATTTCTGAAAACGGAAATTCGACGGCGAAAAAATTTCGCTGTAATCTTTTAGGCATGAGAGTGCGATGGCTTCAAGGAATTTCTCCTTTTCCATCATAATTTGGGTTGTTATCGAGATTGATGCATAACTGAACAGAAATTTTAGGGCAATTAGTAGTGGTGGAGGATGTTTTCCACCTGAAACTTTCAAAAGCGGAAGTTTCATCTTTCAAAACCTTCGAAAACAGAAGCTAGATGCAGTGAAGATTTCTCCCGTAATCGTAATTTTATTTTTCATGTGATGTTTCCTCTGCCTAGTATTGTTGTTAAATATCATTTTATTTCATAAATATTTGTATTTCAACTTAAAAATGGAGAGAAAATGTCCGAAAACGGAAATCGGATGTCGCAAAGATTTCCCCTGTAACTCTAATTTTTTCCCAACGATCATCAGAACATGTATCCTGTATTCTTAAATATCCCCCCCCAAGTGTTGTATTTCAGAAAGCTTGATAAAGGAGGGGGGGTATCCGAAAACGAAAGTGACGAAGCTGAAATTTTTGCAAAATTTGATGCATGGTGTCCAAAAGTATTTATATTTTCAAAGTTACACTATTCATCTTTTATTTAAAATATTGAAAGCTATCATGCATTCATGATGGATAAAATTGTCATCCAAGGACATTTAAAAAAAAAAAACGATAAAGAAATGGGAAGGGAAACAAAGATATCAGCAAAATGAAAATTTAAGCACTGGATGCTGTGCAGCTGCAGAAAAACAAATCTGGGTGTGGAATTTGCTGAGAAGTTTATTAGATATTTATAGATGCCTATAAGAACTCAAAAGTGCAATGTTTTCACTTCATGAACACATTGCTGTTCCATGTGGTCATTAAAAAACATGATAAATTTAATGTTATTGTTTTAAAATATGAATATTATATTTATTTCTAAAACAAGAAACAAAATGGATCCAAATTCTAAATACCTTGAACAGTAGTGAAATATTTTTATATGAAAAATTCTGGATTGATTTTTCATAATTGTCCAGCATTTTCATAAGTATTTTATTTCATCTGTAAATTTTTCTAAAATACTCCTGACTTTTGAAAATTACTCCCTAAATTTTTTCAAAGGAGTACAAATACTCATTTTAAAAAATTTCCGGCAAACTCTGGTGCTGACGCAGGCGCAGAGTCTGCGATGGTAACCATCACATTTTTTTATTTCCGCCGCCCGACTTGATCGAGTGAGTGGTAACGCTGATCGAGCGGCCGTGGTATTTCAGTCTCTGTAGACGCTAGTTCATCGTAGCTGTTGATTGGTCTCCTCTTGGGAGGGAAATCACAGCCAATGAAAGAGAAGGGTAAAATCTACATACACAGTGTTGAGCAATGTTGTGTTAGCAGCAAAAGAATACTTTCTTATGTGTGTTGTTTTTAGTGTGTGGTGTTGTTTCTTTGTTGTAGAGTTGAATTACCGGGAGGAGCGAGTTGTTAGTTTAGCTTTTATGCAAATCTGTAAAGATGAGTACTAAGATTATACCATCTAAAAGTTATTTTCAAACTTTTAAGGAAGCATACACTGCAAAGTTCCAGTGTATCAGGAAATCTAATAAAGGTGTAAAATTTGCATTTTGCGACATTTGCCAGAATGATTTTAACATTGCCCACGGAGGCAGAAACGATATTTTTCGTCATGTAAATGGTCCCAAACACAAAGGTAATGTGAAGTGTATTGATAGTAACTCCAAACTGACTACATTTTTTAAAATATTGAATAATGAAAAAGGAAATATTCAAGGAAATGTAACTCGTGCCGAATTGTTGTTTACTTCTTTTTTGATAAAACACAACGTGCCATTCAGTGCTGCCAGCCATACTAGTCCACTTTTTTGGCAGATGTTTCCAATAGATGAAACTGCCAAATGCTATGGCTGTGGGAAGACCAAACCAAAACAACGGAGATTGTCCACGAAATGGCTTTAGATTTAACTTCGGCAGTTGTGAAACTTTTACAAGAAGGGCCATTTTCTGCAGCATGTTATGGAAGTCATGAAGGTAATTACAATATTATGTAATCCTGATATACAAGATAAGATGAAGATTAGAAGGTATGTAACATACAGTTTTGAATGCAATGTGTAGGTACTCTTAAAATGAATATTTCCTTTTTACAAGAAATGTTTAGTTTAGTATTGAAACACCACAGGTTTGCAAGGCTAACATTGAACAAAATTAAGATTTTACTTTATGGTTTTCTAAATTATTATTTTAAACACAGATAATACTAGTTTAGTTATTGTGGCATATGCAGAGATTTTTACTGCATATTTATTAAAATAATTATGTCTTGTTTTGTGGTAAATGGTGTTCATGCAAGAGTTTTATTGATGCACATTTTCCAAAGTTGGCAAGTATGCCCTATGTGGACAAAAGTGATTGGACACTCCCACACAAGTGCAATGGTGTGCTCCCACAGCAGGTATGTGGTCAATAAGGTATAAAAACGGTAGCGGGAGTACACTTAGATCAATCGCTGATAAAATAGCTAGCAGGAGAGAGCTCTCCTAGTTTGAAAAGGGCATTATAATAAACTGCTCAATTGGAGGTATGAGCATAAGAAGCATTGCTGATGTCAGACAGGTTGCTAAATCAATTGTGGCCTTTGTCATCAACAAATGGAAGAAGATGGGAAATTGCAGGAATTCATCTCACCATTGAAGACCCACGAAACTTCAACCCAGGGACTGTAGGATGCTGCAGAGGGAGATCCGGAAAACAGGTCCTGACCAAAGCACGCCATAGCACATGGGTTCCAGATAGCTACAGATGTTATGGTCTCCACCAAGACACTTCAAAGAGAGGCCCATGTACTCGGGTATCATGGCCGAGCAGCCTCCCACAAACCTCTGGTCACAAAGACTAATAAAGCTACATGGCTGCAATGGGTGGTTCCCTATCACTTTGTGTTCATTTTGTCCATGGTTCGCTTTGTCCACCATTCACTTTGTACCCTGTTCATTTAGTCCACCGTTCACTTTGTCCACATTCATTTCATCTTCAGAATGGATGGAACACCATGGAACTTTTCTGTTTTTGTGGAATTTTTACTAGGCAGGAAGAAAGGTCTGCGGACATTACCTGCATGTGATTTTCTGTTTTAACTTTTGCAATTAAAATATAACTATTTCAAATGATGTTTAAAGTACAACGAAGAACTGAACTTTGAAGAGCTTCTTTTGTATGGCACGATGTCACTCACTATGACATAAATCAAAGTTTATTCCAATGGCCATAAATGTGTTAGATTGAAGAGGAAAATATTAGATTCCCTTTGTGCTTTATGTTAAAGATCTCTGTTTTCCTCCTCTCACACCGCAAATTCACAGTGAATATCATTCTAAACTTTTTTTCACCATTTTACTTTTATTAATTGTTTTCTCATGTTAAATAGCTATGACACATAGAGAGCATTATAGTTCATTCGTATGAAAATTAGTGTTACGAAAATTAAAAAAAATTATAATCAAAATAAAAAATAAATATACTGAAAAGCTAAGAACTATATGAAAACAATATACAATATGCATTTCAAAACATTAAAAGATTTTTGTAAAACTTTGATTTATGTCATAGATATTGACATTGTACTACGCAGGAGTTAAAAAACTGTTCAAAGATCAGTTCTTCGTTTTACTTTAAATAACATTAAAATCGTTGTTTTAATCGAAAAACTTAAACAGGGAAAAAAATCGCATGTTAGCTATGTCCGCTATAGTTTTTTTCTGCCTATTAACAAAAATTCCATCAAAACAGAAAATTTTCATGATATTCCATCCATTCTGTGGACAAAATGAATGTGGACAAAGTAAACGTGGACGAAATGAACACGGACAAAGTGATCCATCACCTCTACAATGGTGTTAAAAGCACAAAAATTGGACATTACAGCAATGGCGGTAAGTGTTATGGAACAACGAATCCCGCTTTACATTATTTCAATGAGATGAGTGTGTCTGGGTTTGGCGGTGTTACATGGAGAACGTCTGCTTCTGGATTGTACTGTGCCGACAATGAAGCACAGAGGCAGTGGAGTTATGGCATGGGGCTGTTTCAGCTGGAACGTTGTGGGTCCACTGGTTGTTATTCATGCAACATGAACTCTGTGCTGTATAGTGAGATCCCGGATAACTCAATGCTCCCAATATTGTGGCAGTTCTACAGACACAACGATTGTTTCTTCCGGGAAGACAAGGCCACTTGTCATGTTTCCAGGGCTACAGTGGAGTGGTATGAGGAAAGTCAGGTCTTGCAGATGGACTGGCTTCCTCAGAGCTTGGACCTCAATCCCATTGAACACCTATGGGATGAACTTGAACGACAGGTGAGGTCTAGACCAACACAGCCTTCTTCACTGACAGAGTTAATCGATGTACTCAAGGTGGAATGGGAGAACATCCCATTCTCCGCATTCCATAGACTTGTGAACAGAGTACCTCGACAGGTGGCTACTTTAATCTCTGCAAATGGGGGACCTACCCGCTACTGATGTAAATACAATTCTGTTTTTCTATTTACTTACAGTGTCCAATCACTTTTATCCACATAGTGTATCTCACAATACATAAATTGTGATCAATTCTTGAATTTTAGTATCAGATGATGATACCGTTTGAACCCAGATGACTAACTGAAATGTATCAGAAACATCAGTTAATTCGTCAAGTGCTCAAGTGTAACAGATATTTTTTCAACTGATCAATGAGTTGTGTCTGAATACTTCAGAGAATATTTGACGAAGAATGATTTGGTGACTTCGTAGCATATCCTTCAAGTTTGCCACGATTTGGTTTTTCACTTTTTCTTTACAATTTCTAGAACAAAAACCCGAATTTCTTTCATCGTTGCAGAAAAATGTTTATTTTACCAGCTAAAATCCAGCCAACTTTGTAGCTTGCTAGTAGTGTCACACGTTTGATTTCACTGGCCCGTGAATGAGTATCACACAGAAATTTCCTGTTAATATATTTGTGCTAACTTTGAAAGCGGTTCTTCAAATTCTCAGCCTTGATTTGAACAATCCGCTGCACAATAGACACACTGACTTGTCATTCACCTGCATTGCAGCATATTCAACCTCTCAAATATATTGAAAATTTCAAGGGACATTCTTCCATTCTCCTCTTTTTTTTTTTTTTTTTTTTTTTTGCACTGTAATCACTTTTTTCACCATTATTTGTTCTTCTTGATTGATCTGCTGTTAACTTGACAGCAGAAGTTACTGAGTTTGTTTTGGGGTGAAAAATCTGTTCATACTGGTGTAGAAATGAAATATAATACATACAGGGAAATCAAGCCATCACAAAGCTTGATTCTTAAAAGAATAAAGCTCACCAAACAGAGATAATTCAAACAAAAATTTCTATGAAAGGATTCAATTGAAAGTGATGCCTGACAGGCCAAGGGAGGGAATAGCAACAGTCTTTCAGTAGATTGCATTATCTTGAAAGCAGAAAGTTATTAATGCATCAAATATAATTGATAACATATTGATCTTCTCACAGCGGTCATAGGACAACTGGTGTGGGCAATGTGTACATCATGCATTCTGCTGCTGCATCAAACTTGTATCCATTTATTAAAAAACAGACAAAGGAAACTGAATATGAAGCTGGATACTGTCGATGATATTAGCTCGTTATTTCCATCTTGGTTCTTCACACTGTTTGCATCTTTGTAATTACACTATCTACCAACAAGTAATTGGACACCCCTGCAATCGACAATATGTGCGGTCCTGACACACGTCACGGCTGCCGCAGTTAAATATCGTGTGGGAAATAACAACGCAACCAAAGATGCCACGCAGTTCGGAGCTCTCTGATTTCGAGAAACATGTAATCGTCGGGTATCACAGAAATGGCCGATCCATTCGTGACATATCCAGCGAGTTGAAGTACCCAAAATCGACAGTGGCCTTCATGATTGGCAAGTGAAAGATGAGAGGTGGCTGTCGGATTGTGCCCCGACCCGACAGACCCACAAAACTGGGAGTTAGAGACCGACGGGTGATGGCCAGAAAAATTCGGAAGAACCGCACCAAATCAATGGGCCACATCCGCAAGGAGTTTCAACAGGCATCCGGGAGTGTTCTTTCGATGAATACCATCCATAAGGAATCCCATCTGCTCGGTTATCATGGACGTGCTGCCGCCCACAAGCCTTTGATCACCAAGTCCAATAGCGCTGCTCGGGTAACTTGGTGCAAAGAACGTCGACAGTGGACCGTTGAACAGTAGAAACAGGTTCTCTGGAGCGACGAATCAAGGTTCACCCTCTACCATTCAGATGGTAGGGTCTGGGTTTGGCATCTGCCTGGAGAACGCCTCCTGCCGGAATGTATTGTGCCAACTGTGAAATTCGGCGGCGGTGGAATTATGCTATGGGGGTGTTTCTCCTGGTATGTCACGTGACCCTTGGTTGCAATTCTTGGTAGGCTCAACGCCGAGACCTACTGCACCATTTTGGATGACCATGTGTTTCCTACGTTGTGACAGTTTTGCGGGGTTTACCCATGTTACTTTCAGGATGACAATGCCACCTGTCATGTTGCGAGGTCCACCATGGCTTGGTATGGTAACAATGGGGTTAATCGAATGGACTGGCCTGCACAGAGCCCGGACCTTAACCCTATCGAGCACCTCTGGGAGAAGTTGGAGCGTCGACTTAAGGGGTGCCCCCACCATCCGAAATCAGTGAAGGAACTGACCTGTCTTCTCCAAGCCGAGTGGAAGAAAATACTGCTAGCCGTCGTACAACGCCTGGTTGAGAGTATGCCCCAGAGGGTCGCAGCTGTAATCGCCGCTGGTGGAGGCTCCACCAACTATTGAAGATGAATAAACTTCGTTTTCCTTTGCTATCACAGGTGTCCAATTACTTGTTGGTAGATAGTGTATTTTGTTTTCTTAAAAATTTTATTACTAAGACACAAATTTGCCATACCTCTTTTGAGATTCACCACATGTGGTGAATTTTAACTGGGTTGGCCACTACAGTTCAAAAACATTGTCCTTTGGGTTTTTTTTAATTGTAGATCCACCATCAGTTCTGCCAGTATCTGTTCTGCAGTAGTAGAAGAATGACCACTTTTCAGTTCTATGAGATCTCCTTTTCTTCTTACTCGTGTTACATCCCACTTGATCTTCTGAAGTTTCTTCTGCAACTCAAGGAGCTTTGAATCAGAAGATAATGTTTGTCCATTATAACAAGCCAGGATCAGCATCAGATGGCAGCCTAGTCTGGACCTCCAGTGATTCTCAGCACCCTCTGCCTTCGTGTTGCACTGGCCACTATCTTGGCCAGTTAAATTTCTAGCCGCCCGAGATAGAGGGCCAATAATTCAGTTTTGAAGTCATTTGGGAGGGGGGGGATGGTCATAATTCAACACACTGGCCAGGCAGGTTGGTGAGTGTGGGATAGCATTTCCTCTAATACTGGTGGTATAGTTATACTGCTATTGGTTAGTCATCAGAACCCCTTCAGTGGAAAAAGGATGCACAATGAAAAGGCTGGGTTGACTCATTTGACACTGCCATTTCTGCACAATATAATTCAAAAAGTGAAGTACTTAAAAACTTAATGATTTGTTAAAAACATTTTTATTTATTACACTGCTGGCCACCCAAAATGCAACACCAAGAAGGAAGCATCCGATTGGCCTGAAATTCGCAGCATTCGTCGCCCGCGAGAGGACATGCAAACGATTCGCATTGCAGGGCACATGCAAATCAGGTGTGCCCGGGACACCACCAAGAAGCACTATAAGAAGGGTGCACAGAAGGCAGGGTGTAAGTAGTGGAAGTGTGCTGCGCTGCCGGACCTGTGCGTGGGAAGCTTCCTGATGCCTCGTCGCAGAATTTGGCAGTCATTCCAGCACGTTTCGGAGTTCGACAGAGAATAGTGGCTTATCGCAACAGCGGTTTATCGTACTGAGACATCGGTGCCCGTGTGGGACGACATCCAGCCACAGTGAGGTGAGTATAGATTCGGTGGGTGCAGGAGGAACTGACTGACTGGCGTGAGCAATTGCCGCAGCCGCGGCACACCACCAAACGAGAGGACCGGCATGTCGTGCGGCGGGCATTGATGGCTCGCACCGCCACATCACGAACGTTAGCGCAGGAATTAGGGTGTGTTCCGCAACAACCTGTGTCAGCACGTACCGTTCGCCGTCGTCTGCAGGAGCGTGGACTTGTCACTCAGCGCCCATTGATCCGATTACCATTGACGTACACCACCGGCGAGTACGGTGGCAGTGGGCCGTTGAACGCCGCACCTGGACTACAGAATGGCACTACATTGTCTTCTCCGACGAATCCCGCTTCTGCCGGCAACACCATGATGGTCGGATCCGCGTGTGGTGGCACCGCTGCGAGCGACTGTATGACGCCTGCATTATGCATCGCCATACTGGTCCGACGCCTGGCGTTATGTTTTGGGTGCAATTGGATATGACACCCGCACCCCTCTGATACGCATCGCCGGTACACTCAACAGCCACTGCTACATCTCCGGCGTTTTAGAGCCTGTAGTCCTCCCTTACCTGCAGGACCTGCCAGCGGCCACGTTTCAACAGGCTAATGGGCGCCCGCACATGGCACGCATCGTGCAACAATTCTTCACGGCCCACCAGGTGTCACTGCGGCCGTAGCCCGCCTGTTCTCCTGATATGTCGCCCATCGAACACGTCTGGTCGCTGATTCATAACTGAGTGGCCCGGCAAGCACCACCCGCTGCTACGCCTGATGAACTGGGGCAACGTGTGGAAGCAGCCTGGACTGACATACCCCAAGCCCACATCCAAAGCTTCGTTCGTTCGTAGCCGCGGTGTGTGGCGGCCGTTATTGCCAGCCATGGGGGCCACACGAACTATTGATGTCTGCGTGTTCCGCAAGTCGCATGGGCCTGTAAGCTCAATCGTTTCATCTTCGTATCTGTTGTTATGTGTCCAGTAAATCTGGCTTTGCTATCTCATGTCCTTCTTGGTGTTGCATTTTGGGTGGCCAGCAGTGTAGAATCATCGTTAAAAAGACATCACATTTAAAACTTTAACTTTTTACCTTTTTAAATGTGATGTCTTTTTAATTATGATTCTAGTAAATTAAATGTTTTCAACGAATCATTAAGTTTTTAAGTACTTCACTTTTTGAATTATATCATGCAGAAACTGCAGTGTCAAATGAGTCATCTAGACCAGCATGATTTAAAAGAAGCTATTGTAAGGCTGGGTTGACATTTGTCTAGGAAAGGCTATATATTGTGCATCACTCACGAACAATGAAATTTGCACATCAAGAAGGAAGCATCGGATTGAACTGAAATTTTATGGATATAATGGTACAGATGGATGATGCACATAATGGGGAAAACAGCTGCAGGACAATTACAGAGGAATCTGTTGCACGCAGTCGGGTCATCTTCAATAACGTGTCACACCGCCTCGTGCGGCGATACATGCTGCAATACGGTCTGGCATGGAGGCAAACAGACGCCTGATGTTGTCCTGCGGCAGACTGGCCCACACATGTTGGATGGAGTGCTCCAAAACCCGGATAGTGTGGCACAGCAGCAGCTGGCGTTTCAACTGGTCTCACATATGCTTGATAGGGGACATGTCCGAGGAGCAAGCAGGCCATGGAAGTGTCTGGACATGACGTAGGCACCCCTGGGCAACTCGAGCCGTGCGCGGGCGGCCATTATCTTGTGGTGTAGCGCACCTGGAATCACGGCCAAGAATGGGAGCACGTGGGGCCGTAGAATCTCATCCACATACCGCTGGCTCGTCAATGATCCACGTACCACTGCTAGAGCTGATCATCTATCATAGGTAATGGCTCTCCAGACCATAATGCCTGCAGTGGGGGAGGTGTAGCACTCAATAGCGAGGTTGGGATTGTGCCGTTGACCTGGGACTCTCCACACCCAGACATGATGACCATCTGTCCCCAAAACGAAGTGGCACTCGTCGCTAAATATGACACGTCGCTCTGGCCTAACACCACTGCACACGGAGCCGGCGATGTTCTGGTGTTAATGGCAGCACACGTAAGGGGTACTGAGATCGCAGATTCGCTTCTGCGAGACATCAGGAAATGGTTCGTGGGCACACAGGAGTCACTACATCTGCCTGTATAGTGGACCGAGTCCCCGTGGGATCCATTCACGCTTGGCGCACGATCCATCGGTCCTGTCTACCGGTGGTCCTCCTGGTTCGTCCGGAGCCGCTCTGCCGTGCGGCAGTTCCGTCACGTGTCAACTGCTCCCACAACAGTCAGATGGTATGGTCAGAAAGATCCATGAGATGAGCTATATGGCGTGCTGGCCAACCTGCGGTTTTCAGCCCGATGATCCAGCCTATCTCAAAGTCCATGCGTCGCATAAATCGACGTCTCTGGCGTCTACCCGGCATGCTTGTCACTCTGTACTCTTGCTTGCGTCGGCCGGTGCGTTTCACTTTCATGGGGCATCGACTACATGCCGGCTTATAAGGCTGCCGGTTTGTGCTTGCAGTGCCACCGCAGGGTGTGCCTTCATGCGCACTTGCACCAAACGTGTATCATTTGCATACCAGCATGCACTCTAGCTTATTTGCAAAGTTTCATGGTTGTAGCATGTTTTCTTCTAGGTGCACAAATTTCATTGTCTGTGAGGGTAATATAAACAGACTGGATGACACCAGAAACTCAGAATAAAGTGGCTAATACAATGGAACTAGTATGAAATGAAGAAGAAATGTGAAATTAATTTTTTTTTATTGGTTATGTGGAATTTACTCATGGACTTGTGTAATACATTCAGTGATTTAGAGATGCCTGAGAGCAAAACAGGAGGAAAGGGGGTTATGTTGATAAAAACAGTATAACTTGCAACTGTGAAACACATTTTATTAACTGGGGCTTCTTAAAGTTTTTATCTCATCTGCTGCATTTTGTGGAATGGAAGTTGGAAGATGTGGAAATCAAAAAGAGGTGGAGCCACAATTAATGGCCAAAAAAGATTGAATTACCCCCGAGTGGCAACACCTGCTTCCTTGAGTTAGTTTCAGTGAAAGTTGATGAGTTGTGTTTTGTAAGAAAATCCCTAATAATCCCCATAGATTACAAGTAACTTCAATTTAAGCACTAAAATATTTTTTAAACCAAAAAATGCCATGTATTTAATTTTGGTAAAGCTTCATCGGCTGGTATTAATTTAGGACAATTGCATTTATACAGTGTCATTAGTGCATGTTATTATTGCCATTAGATTCTTCATTGTTTGGACAGTGTTATGTCTAGTAATTTTAGGAGTACTCTGGAATTTGAGACTTACATTTATGTAAAATTGGGCACTTTAGCACTTATTTGAGTGGACAGTCTAATTTTTGAAATGCCAGAAAGTTTTTTCTGAATTTCCATGGATGAATAATGGGATAATTTTTTCAGTTAAAATGGTCTTAGAATCTATATAGTTCCAGTGTGAAAGGAGGAAGGTACTTTTTTTTTAACTCTGTCAGTGGTTTGAAAAACAACTATTGACTCTACTATTAGTATTCATAATATAAGCTGTGTATCCCCTCTCTCCATAGCATGTTTCATTTGCCCTGCAGTATTGCATTAATCATATTCTATATATATAGTCATTTCTTCTTAGTATTCAGTAGTTAAATGAATATTTAGTAGTCTCTGTACACTGCCTGTATGATTCTTTTGTCATTATGCAGTATTGCAGACAGAATAAAATAATATATATATTTGTCTTTGTTTTTTGTTTGATGTAGATATTTGACTGATTCTGTGAATTGGTGTGTTTTTTTCTTCTGGTATTTGTTTTTGAGATAGATAGATCCTTTATGTATGGTTTGTGACCTTCGCTTTCTGTATATTTCCAAAAATAAATAAGTAAAATAAAATGAGCTTCAGATTCTCTTGATGTACCTATCTGAATTTTGCATTTAAAAGTCCTGACAGTAGCAATTCCATGAGTGACCTGATTTTTTACTTGTAGATTTTCTTTTTGCAGCAGAAATACTTATTCACATTTACATGGTTTAGT
The DNA here is from genome assembly GCA_039090855.1 of Macrothele yani. NCBI lineage: Eukaryota > Metazoa > Arthropoda > Arachnida > Araneae > Macrothelidae > Macrothele > Macrothele yani. The sequence goes on from CM077012.1 coordinate 18,166,607, forward strand.
GTTTGACTCCTTAATTTTATTTTTAAAGACAAAGAAATGCTAGCCTAGTTTCTTCTGTTCTGTAGTTTTTCTTACAAAAAGTGTTTAGTGACTTGGAGATTTTAAGTTTTGGAGGAATGATAACATCATCATCATCATCAAACAAAGATCTTCGCTCTTTCCACGTTTATAAGTGAGTCACGGAAAAATTCTCATTGGCCACCACTGGGAGTCGAACCCAGGGCCTTCCAGTTACGCGCCAGATATGCTTCCGTTACACCACAGCGGCCTCGATTTCCTCCAGACTCACACACGCTAACTGCCAAGCCAATGTGGCAGGTTGCTTCTTGGAGCCCCGCACAATGCTGGGGATTCACCGAAGATGGTAAGCAGCAACTGAAGATGTCTGTATTAATTATCATCATCATCGTCGTCAACCATTAACAATCCATTGCTGGACGAAGGTCTCCCTAAGTTTCTTCCACGACGGTCTGTCTTGTGCCAGTCTCTTCCACGTTACTCCCACATACTTTCGCATTTCATCCACCCATCTCCTGTGTGGTCTTCTTCTGGGTCTTTTCCTGTCCCTTGGAATCCAATCTAAAATTTCGGCTGTCCATCGACGGTCTGTCCTTCTGGCAATGTGTCCAGCCCATTGCCATTTCAGGGATTTTACTCTGATCGTGATGTCTTCCACTCTTGTCATCATCATTGTCAACCATTATCAATTCATTGCTGGACGAAGGTCTCTTCAAGCCTCTTCCACAACGGTCTGTCTTGTGCCAGTCTCCTCCATGTTACTCCCACATACTTTCGAATTTCATCCACCCATCTACCATGTGGTCTTCTTCTGGGTCTTTTCCTGTCCCTTGGAATCCAATCTAAAATTTCGGCTGTCCATCGATGGTCTGTCCTTCTGGCAGTATGTCCAGCCCATTGCCATTTCAGGGATTTAACTCTGATCATGATGTCTTCCACTCTTGTCATTTTTCGGATCCACGAGTTCCTCTTCTTATCTTTCCTGGTTACACCAAGCATGCACCTCTCCATGCTGCTTTGAGTTGTCTGCAGCCTTTGTATGTCTCTTTTAGTTAAGGTCCACGTCTCTGCACCATACGTAAGCACTGGAAGGATGTATTGATCAAACACTTTTCTTTTAAGACATAATGGCATATTGCTCTTGAAAATTATGCTGTTTCTTCCAAAAGCTCTCCAGGCAAGTTTTGTATGCCGATTAATTTCTTCATCAATGTGACCCTCACTTGATATCTGCTGTCCAAGATAAACGTACGTGTCTGTTATCTCCAGCTTTTCTCCATCAACCGATAAATCTTCATTTCTTGTAAAAGCATTGAACATCACTTTTGTCTTCTGAAAGTTCATTTTTAATCCTACTTCTTTACTCTTGTCAGCAAGTTCCTGGATCATACTCTGCAGCTCTGATGGGGTAGTTGCAAAAATGACTATGTCATCAGCAAAACATCATATTACTATCTAAATGTGTTTTATTATTATTATTATTATTGGTTGTTATGTATGTGCTTTTATTTTCTTACTCCCTAAACACAACTTATATTGTGAAGTTTAAAACCAGGAAAAATATATATGTTTATTTCTTTGATTTTCATAAAACTTCTTTTCCTTCTGTAGAATTGAAGTGGAAGAAAATTCTCTGGCCAATACTCTCATAAAAACTTTACCTGTAATTAATAAACCTCGTGGTAGTTTTCCCATTGGTTGCAGAATAGATTCCGGTAATGAACAAGGTATGTTGTGAATTTTGATTTTTTCTTTTCACATATCATATTTATATATTCTAAATTTAGCAATATCATGGTTTCGTCTGCTGGAGACAGATTCTGATTAATGCTGTGTACTCTAGATTTCAGGGCAAAAAGTGCGGAAAAGCAGGGGATTTGACTGTTTTTTTTTGTTTTTTTTTTGGTTGGAGGTTTAACGACCACCGTGAGCAACTCAATGGGCTATAAGCAGTCGCCCGTCCCTAATTTAGGGTCACTGGTTCCAGGGAAGGGAGAGAGCCAGTGCCGTAAGACAAACACAACATCCATGCCTCACCGGGATTCGAACCCGGACCCCTTACGGACGAATGATCAGAGGCCAACGCCTTAGACCACTGCGCCACCGGGGCGGCAAGGATTTGACTGTGTAGCTAAACATCTTTACTATGATATCAAGCATTTGTATTATTAAATGTTTGGCACACATTTTTAAATTATTTTCCACATTTGGAATTTGTTAGGATACATCTTTGTACAAAATTCATTTTTCTTGTTAGTAAAACCAAAAAATGAGAGAGTTCAAAATTCAGAGGTCAGATAAATTATTTCAGATTCTAAACTAAAGTACATTGAACGTCACTTAGTTTATATTTGGCATAGCCTTACTCCTGAGAACCCATATTTGTCAGAATTATCCTATTTTCTACAGCATAGGTACAGGGTGGGCCGAAATTCACTTGCCGAAATTAGTGTTTTTCTAAGCAACCAGCAAAGACTTTCCAGAGATATTTTTGTCACATTCTGTACAAGCCTAGGAGTGAGTTGGTATAATTTGATTATTTCTGCAAATGTGGCAACCTACTCAATTCATTAACAGATTTTCATATTAGAAGAAGTCTTTGATGTGATAAAAATCCTGAGACCATGAGAAGTGCATTTCAGACAAGATTTGGTGTCCAGAAAAGTCCAGATAAGAACATGGTGTCCGTCCAATTTGGTAAAATGTGGAAAAGCACAGGGTATGTTTCCAATGACTAGATGCAAGTGAGAAGACCACAGACATCAAGAATGGAGGAAAACATCCATAAAATAGCTGCTGTATTAGAATGGAGTCCCACAAAATCAACCTGCAGAGGATATATGGAAATGTCTTACACAAGCAACTCTTAATCGGATCTTTAATGTCAAACTTAGCTCTTTCCACACATACAAAATACAGATGCAGATGCCACTTTTAAAAGCACATGCTATGGCCAGATCGGATTTCAGTAAAGTTAGCCAAAGTAAAATCTGAAAATATGAAACCCATACTAATTTGGTTTTCAGGTGAAGCTCACTTCCATCTCAGTGGTTTTTGTGAATAAGCAAAACTGGGGAATATGAGGTCAGAACACTGAGATGTGGTTGAGGGCTAAGTATTCCCATTGTGTCACTGTCTGGAGTATTATATCAAAGCAGGGAATCAATGAACCATTGTTCATCCAGCAAACATTGGCTTCCGAAGGCTATTGCAACATGCTATTGGAAGAATTCCTTCAACCCTTGCAGTGTTCTGATCCATTTCAACTCAGCAATCATTACTTCATGCAGAATAGTGCTTATCCCCATCAAACAGCTGCTGTATTTGAAAGACAGAGTCTATCAAAGCAAGCCCAAGGCATTGGATGAATTGCAAGATGCATCCAACAGGATATCCCTTAAATTAACTAGGGTATTTTTCAGGCAGTTGTGTCCAATTTTGTGATGCACCTTTGCCACATTGTTCAGCTCCATGAAGGGCACATCAAACACATAGTCATTTTAAGCTCCTTTCTGTAATGAATGCATTGATACATTGATTAAAAGTTTCCTTTCAATACTTGCAGAATTCAGTGAAATATATTTTTGTAAGTGAATTTTGGTCTCTCAGTAGGTGAAATTATTTTTCACATTACAATGAAATAAAAACAAAGTTAGGACACAGACTGAAACCTGATACAAAATGCAACTGATAAGGAGTGGTGCACATATCTGGTTAATTTGCTAAAAGAAATGTTAAATATGTCCTTATTATTCATACCTAAATTAAAATCTTCAGAGAAATAAATGTAACTTTCAGTTTGTGCGTGTACGGATATGTAACAGTACATGTGTACTTCAAACAAAATCAGTTATTTTCACTTCTTTGAGGTATCAGCCATGTTCTTAAGGAAGACTTGTTTGTTCCCATATTTTTCCAGGGACTGGTACTTTTCTAGCTTTAATGATATAAAACTAGATTGTTTGGGGAGAGGGGGGGAGTGTAGTATTTTTGGTAATTCATTTTTATATTTAGCCATCTCAGAAAGGTTTTTCAGATTGACTTTTTCAGTTTTAAGCTTGATATGCCAGCTGTTAATTCCTACCTTCATCTGCACCCCAAAATTCCTACATGTGGAGAGACCCTACTACAGACTACTCAGTAAAAAGTCATTGAATTTTATGGCAATGAATTATAATTCTTTGCTGAATAATATTGCTTTTAATCCTCAGTTTTATTTCTGTAATGTCTGCATATGAAGTCCACATTATTACTGCACTTGTGATCAAATGTTTTTCTTTTTGAAGAAATTCCTTTTCCACTTTTGACAGAATTCAATCCCCCCTTTTTTTTGTATTTAGTGCAAAGATGAGAGCCCTCTAATTTTTCTGTTGAAAGAAATTCCTTTTCCATGTTTTGTGTTGCAGTTGCCCATAAAAATATAAAACTGTACTGCTTTGAAACCTATTATGAAGTTGTGTGAGGTTTTCATAGTAAACATCTATATCTTAAGACTGCTGGTGTTTGTACATAGGTGACCAGAAATGTAATATTTCATGATTAAACCTGAAATGCTGTGGTCATTCTTCTAGTAACTGTATTATCATGAAAAAGGTTCTTGAACTGTTCTCACATAAAACAATGATTACAACACATTCTTTAATCTGATTATTTTCATAAAAACTTCATTGACAAACCCTCAAACCAAAAATGATCCAATAAGTAGCAACAGAGTTATTACATAAAACATTCAGGAATTTACTTTTTGTTGTTAACTCATTATGGTGATGTAACTTGATCGATCATTTTAAAACAATATGTATACAAAAATGAGCAATATAAATTAAGTCCTGTCATCTCAGTTTTTAAGCCAATTAATTTTATTTGACAATTGGAATAACTTTTTGTTTATTTTTTTACCTCAGTTAATGTTTGTTTTGTGCTTTTTCAAGTGCAGAACTTTCTGCATAGCAGGAGGTGATGATTTTTATGTGAACAAGACCCTAATTATTGTTGTTGTTTTTACTATGTAAATGTTGTTAGAAAATGCTCAGAATGAAATCTACATGGTCAGGCTTTTCTTTTTTTCTGCATAATAAACTTTTTTTTATGTTTTGAGGGAAAGAAATTAATGGAATTGCACACAAAGGGCATTACTGTGCATATACACCAGCAAATATGAAATTAATGTTAAGTACTTAACAAGTAATTTTAAGAAAACTTAGCTCTAAACTACATGAATCTTGTGAATTATGTGTGTGTCTATATATATATAATTTTTGTCTGTTAAATTTTAGGGAACTTTTATGTAATTGAAAATAACCAGAGAGACTGTGAACTTCGCCTTCAAAGCCAAAATTTGGACTATGAAAAACAAAGCAAATACCTGCTCACAATACGCTTAGTTACAGTTGGTGGATTATTTGGTAAGTGATCTGTCATAAACTTCTTAATTACCATTGCTGTATTGTTGCTACATTACTTTTTTCACCTACTTTTCAATAATGTGTGTAACAATTTTAACATTTTTGTATCGATGTTTTTCATTAGCATCTATTCTGGTATGCGAATGTTATGAACATGTGAGAGAGAAATTTCATTATATTAGTTGTATTTATTTTTGCCCTGTGAGTTATTTACAGGCTGTATCCAATGAAAAACACACACAAAGAAATTGTGTGTTGTAAGTTTCAACATGAAAGTAAATAAATGCATTTTTTGTGGTTATAGTATAAGCATATATTATTTTTTGGTGTAGAACTGCCATGTTATTTTATGCCTTCCATGTATTTGCAAAGATTTATTTTTCATTAGCATCTATGATTTCTGAAGAATTGGTCATACCTGGCCTGGATCCATTTCTAGATTAAAAGGAGGCATCTGATTCTTTGACTAGTGCAAATGTGATGTTTGTTGAGATTCCTGCAGTTGAGACCAGTTTTTTGGAGATTTATTATCCTGGATGTTGTAACCATGGCCTGCTCAAACAGAAATCAGGGCATGTAGCTTCAATTCTCACTCCAGGGCAATGTAGTTTTTAAATTTTCTGAGGAGATCCCTGCATGGATGCAGCTAAATGTGGTACTTATATTCTATAAAAGATATGTTTATGTGCCTTCCATGTATTTGCAAACATTTATCCTTCATTAACATCTATAATAATATCCTTGAAATAAACTAACATTTAATTTTCAAAACATATGATAATCATATGAGAACATTTTATTTTTGCTTGGAAAGGTAATCATTTACTATCATCCATTTGGTGAATGCCCCAGACAGCTTGAAAAGTATATTATTGCCTTAAAGTGATACAATTTTCAGAGTTTCTTAGGAGTTTGCCCTCATAGACAAAAGTCTGATAGCATTTCCATGCCAAAAAATAATAATGATACAATGGTTCTATATTTTTTGTCACACAGGTTATATTACTTGAGACACTCAAAATTACAATCGTTTTTTGTATATTTTGGAACGTTTGGATGCCCCATCATTAGAAGAGGGAAGTCTTTGTCTTCAGTAAATCCAGAAAAACACTTTTACCACTGATCATTTATTCACCACACAGCATGTTTGTTATTTGTTAAGTGAGAGGTAGACTGCTCCAAATTTTTTTGATGATTTCTTAACCCACTTCTTTTTTCTTAGGTACTAGTGCTAGGCAGTTTTATAATCGCTATAGCATAATAATGAGTCAGTGGTTAGGGAATTTTTTCTCCTTCTCAAATAAGATGTTCAGATGTGGTTGTTCTCCATTGTTTTCTAATTGTGTTTCTACAGTTTTAAAAGTAATTAAGAAAACCTGTTTGATATAAACAGGTAAGAGGATTTCTTTGAAATTGTATAATTCTTCTGCTTTCAAATTCCAGTGGATTAAAATATCATCTGCATGCATGCAGTAAAGTTTACATACTTTATTAAGTTTTTCCATTGCAGATCTCCATTCTGCATGATAATTTCTGCAAAGGTGGATCCCAATGGCATTGTGGTGTGGTGTTATGTTTTCATATTAAAGTAAAGTAATTATTGTAATCCATGTGATAGCATTTATGGTCATCTGTTTTTAATATGATCCAGATGGTTTGAGATTTTAGTTTCTCTTTTGCCATTTGCATGACATACGTTATAGAATAATTTGCTAAGAATGGTACGACATGAACATTCAGAAATCATTGTAACCTTCCAAAATAGGTCTGAAATTTTAAACCTGCAATTATTGCAGACATACCAGGAGTTTATGACAAACTAGTCCAACTAATTTTCTTATGCCCTTTGTCCACAAGATTGTGAAGAATGAGTCTGTGCCAGTGCCTTGCACCTTATTTTATGAAAGGCTGGTAGAATGTGAATAATGCATGAGAAATACTACAACTCATAAATTATAGATTAGTTCTTTATTTTTCAAATCCATGGATAATTTTATTTCTGGATAGACAAATCTAAGGGGTATTTGGAACTTTTTAAGATATACCATTCATTTGCCCTGTGTATTGATGTTGATATATGTTTCTTCTGTGAGTTTTTTTTTTTGTTGTTGTTGATGTTTGTTTGTTTGTTTAAACAGGTTTTTTTCTTTTTTCGTGATTATCTCAGCAAAAGTTTATGATGAGGAAAACTCCAGAGCTATTTAGATTTATTAACAGTAGAACAGTTTTCTTTAAGCATAAAATTGATTGTTGTTTTCTGATATGTAGATCAAAAACCTAACATAATTCTTTTCTCTCTTATCTTGTTAACTTTGAATTACTTATTACCTTTTTTTTTTTTTTATGTATAAAAATGATAGCTTTAAGTACTTGGACATTTTGAACTATTTGCTTAAATTTGTTTTTATATTTATAACCTTGTAAAAAAGCAGTTTGCAAGAATGTTGGAATAAAGTTTGTTTGGTAATCTTTTTACTTAGAATAATTTATTACATTCTACAATGTGTAATTTGATTTCATGATATGCCATAATCATACTTCCATATTTCGTTTGTTGTTTAAGTTAGTACTTAAGTGAAATATGAAAGTATTTCGATGTTGTCATTATGGCTTCTTCATTTTTGAATATCATCTTCAAATTTTTTAGCTAATATAGTTTTCTTACATTGGTAGTTCTAATGATAAAATCAATATACAATAACCAGCTGTTATAGTTTGAATTAATGTTGCATGCTTACCAGCAGTTTTCTTCATTGGTCTTAAATTCGGGGTTATTTTTTCATAAATATTCACTTTTTTGCATTTTTGTCTTTTTGTGTTTTATTATTCCAACACTAATTACTCTCTAATATATTGTCACAATTAGTACTATAATTAAGAAACAAAAATGTGTGGAAAACTGTATTTGGGAAACAAAAATCTGGAACATTTTCTTAAAAAATATTGTATCTTCATTTATTATTAAATTATAACTTTACATTTTGTGTATGCAGATTCTTATTCATTGCTAAATTGATTTCTTCCTTAGTAGTTAAAGCATATCACTGGTAATTTATGGTGGGTAGTATTTAATTGGTTGATATTCTTGATGCATTGAAAGTAAAAATTAAGGTTACATTTTTTAATTCCCTTGTCTCATTTGCATCACAGAAAATTTATGTTTATAAATGCATGTTTTTCATTAATCTGTAAATGTATATAATAGCATATGATTTTGTGTTCAGTGTTTTCTCCTCTGATAAAAATGCTTGTTAAACATTCTTTATAGGCTCATCCAGATTAACCACTGATGTAGTGATCAATGTAATTGATGTTAATGACAACCGACCAACTTTCCTAATCCCACCCCGTTATAGTCATCTGATAGGTAATCGATACTTGTCAGCTTTACCTCATGATTCAGCTGTGGGCACGAACTTCATGCAGGTTGTGGTATGTGTATTTCTTTGTTTTGTTGAGTCCACTCATTGTTAGTTCGTTGATGTTTTTGAAGCTTTCCAACCCTCATGAGCAAAGTCACCCATTCCTAATTTTTTATTTGTGGTTTCATAGAAGAGAGAGGACTGGAGCCACAGGAATGTATATAGAATTTTTTGGAGGGGGAGGGAAGGGAACCTAAAATTCAAGTTCTTAAGGTCCACCAGAACAAAATTAAAGTTAAGAAAAATAGAAGAAAAAAATTAAAGCATTTTTTTATAATGTTAGTTAATGCATTTTTATTAAATTAAGGCATTTTTTTCAAATGTAAATCACATTTTTACCAAAAAGTTACAAAAATGAAACACTCTAAGGGGAGCCAAGACCCGGCCCTCCTCTAAATACACCTCTGACTGGAGCTATAGAATAAATAGTACCCATGCCTGTGAGTTGGAACTTGACTCACATGTGTTCAAGTGGTGCTTCAGCTGATTTGGTGCTTTTGCCTACTGTTAATTTTATTTGAATTGTGTTTGGCACTTTATAGGCACATCTGACCCTGTACAATAAATCTCCATGCTCTGTGGTTGACTCTTCTTGAAGCAAAACTGTGTGACTTTGAACATGAGAAGATTACTTCATTAATCCACTAGTTGCTGAATGGGCTGCTAATGTTTTCTACATTTTAGATATTTTCCAAGAATTCACATCAAAGTCATCAAAAATTTTTAATGTAGTAACTATTAATATTTATTTGTTTGTAAAGCCTTTTCTTGTTGAGTTCTCAACATTTTTACTCATTTCTTCTTCATGACCTGTTTCTCCTCTTAATATTCATTGGACTGAAACTTCAGCCTGAGAAATTTTGAGGGGTGAAGCCAGCCATGGAGATGAATCTTGAAAAGTTTTGAAAATTCAGACAAGAAATAGTTCTTTAAACAAACAAACATTAGTTGATTCATGTGTCAGTTAAACAGTGTTAAGATTTTTGAATGGTACCTTAAATATGTGTTTGGGTTATCTTAATTCACTGTCTCTGAGTGGAAAGAATTCTTTAACTACTCTGTCCTTGTCATGTAAATTTTCATAAGAATTCAGTGGTCTGCAACATTTTGTACTCTTTAAAACTGTTCATACATCTTTAGTTATATATATACGAGTCTATATGTATAGAGAGTGTCCTGATGAAAGGTATCCAAAATAAAAAATTTATATCTATGAAAGTATTTATTGTATATACTTCTGGTTTGTGTCATTATAAAAGAAAAATGTCAAAGTTTTTTTTTGCTCACTATAATTGTCTCAATGAGTTTTAGTGTGGGCACACTTGGTGGCCCGACAAACATCCAGATGATAGTGGACCTCATTCCACATTGCTTGAAACATGTTCGGTTTAATGGTAGCCACAGTGTCTGTTATGCGAGCTTTCAGGTGCTGAAGGTCAGTGATCTTGGTCTGGTAGACAATGTTTTTGACATAACCCCACTGAAAAAAATGCAATGGGGTTAAATCTGGTGACCGAGGAGGCCAAGCAATGGTCTGCCTCTGCTGATCCATCTCCAAGGCATCTCATGATCCAGATGATTCCTAACAATGAGGCTGAAATGTGGTGGCTCCCCTCGTAATGAAATGTGGTTTGAGGTGGTAGCCGGGGTAGTACAAACAGTTTCAGCATGTCCAGGTACAAGATCCTGGTGACAGTTTCTTCCAAAAAGAAAAAAGGTTTGATCAGCTTATCATGCATCAAGCTGACTGAGACATTAACTTTGGTGCTGCCTCTCTCTGGCTGATGTGTAACATGTGGATTTTCTTTACCCCAAATCCTGCAGTTGTGCCGATTCACAGTACCACTGGCATGAAATGTCACCTCATCCAAGGAGAACACTTGTTGGAGGAAATTGGGTATCGGTTCTTTCCAGCATATCTACAAGCGAAGTTTGTGCGTGTGATATGGTCATTCGGTTTCAGTGTCTGAAGCATTTGAATCTTGTACACTCTTAGAAGAGACTACTTGTGTATCACATCATGTGCTGTTGAACATGGAAGGTTTAGCTGTGAGCTAGTAGTTGGTTTGTGTGGACTTCGCAGGAATGCCTCTCTGAAGCATTCAACATTTTCCTCAGATGTCCGTGGCTTCCCAGAAGAATTCTCATGTAACAACCTTCCAGTAGTCATCGTTTGTTGTCCCAGAACCGGATGTTTTTCTGTGTTGGAGGTTTTTGTCCATATCGCATTCTAAAAAAACACTGAACATCAGCAACAAACTTTAATTTGGCAAGCCACAATATGCATGCAACCTTTTCCTTCAATGCTGACATTCGGACTGAGCTCGTCTGCAGTCAGTCAGGATGCCGACACTAGCTGGCACATGAGCAGCACATGGAAAAAAACCTTTGAATGATTCCCTCTGTGTTGGCACAAACCAGAAGTGAAAATAATACATACTTTCCGAGATATAAATTTTTGTTTTGGATACCTTCCACCCAGATGCCCTGTGTGTGTGTGTGTGTGTGTGTGTGTGTGTGTGTGTGTGTGTGTGTGTGTGTGTGTGTGTGTGTGTGTGTGTGTGTGTGTGCTGAATTCAGAAGGATCACAGATATATGCTAAACTGGAAATCTATCCTATAGATTTAGATTTTCCTTGTGATAAGTGGCATATTTTGATTGTTTTTCTAGTGATTATCATAGTGGTTTTAGTGTTTGAATGCTAGCTTCTTAATGCTAAAAGTTTGGATTCAAATTAAATTTTGGGTGAGATATGAGTTTGTGTTTTGAGGTTATGGTTATCTTCTTTTCCCAGCACCAGTTACAGTAAATTATGAATGAATGACGTTTCCTAGCTCTCTCAGTGCTCATGGGAGTCAAAAGATGATAAAAGTGAAGGGCTAATACATGAGTAAATATGTATTTACTTCATAACTGCAAGTGCAACCAGTGCAATAAAAGTGTGCCACACCATAGTAGTTAAATGGCAGCTTCTGTTGGTTTGTGTTTTTATAACTATGAAATGTACTATTAGAACAATATTTGATATTTTTCAACTTTTATAGTTGTTTGTGTGGTAGGCATGCTGCTGATTCAAACCTGTGCAACTTTCTTTAAATAATAATACCATGCCATTGTGGCAGTATGCTACCATGAGCTCACTTCACAAAGCAACTACTTTGTGAGGTTACTTTGCCAGGGATACACATAATTAGAGTAAGAAGTGCCAAGCTGCAGAAGTGGCTAAACACATCACCCATGCCTCATCTAGAACTTGAGCCCCAACTCAGACAAAAGATCTGACAGTCTACACCTCAGAGTACTTGACCATTGGGGTTTTTAGCAGGGAATAACTATATCAAAAAACAAACAAACAAAACATTCAAGTCCAGTGGAAATTATGATGTCTTGCATTTCTTTAACAAAATGCAAGCTAGAGTCATTACTTGCATTTCAAGCATGTGGAAGATGCACAGTATTAATTTTCAAAGGTGTAAACATTTTTGATTTATATTTCAAATGAAACTCATTGTAAGCATTTGAAAATTTAATCAGTTTTGTAATCACTTTTTATAAAATCACTGACTTTGGATTTTCATGAAGTTATAGTTTCCATTTCCTTTAATTCATTTGCATTAATTGTGCCGTATAATTTTTGATTTAAAAATCATTTTGAAGAATGTCTTTTCAATCTCACAAAACCTGATTAAATGGATCTGTAAAAATTTATGCACTTGGCAAATAGTTGAAGTACTTGGTTGACGATATTTATGTTAGGCTTAAATTGAAAGAGAACCACATTGATGAATATTACAATATTCCTTAACCAAAGTGTTTCAATGCTGAATACAGCTTTGAGAAAGTTGTGATGAAGCAAGCCAGTGCACTTCCTTTTACAGAATATGTATAAGGCCTGAAAAGGGAGAAAAAATTAAACTCAAATTATAAAAAAAAATAAATGATGATGATAATTAGAATGTTCTGAAAAGGTGAGGTTGTGGCTCACAGTGATAAATTCAGCCTGATATGTGTGAACAATCAACATAAAAAAGAGAAATTTGTAACTGGAATTATTCAGAAGATTCAGTTCATAATTGCTAAATGAGGTGTGACAGTGGACAATTTGCATGGTAAACATGTAATTACTGGCTGCTGACAATTTTAACTTCAGCATTGTACAAAGCAGCAATAAGGAACATTTCAAATAAAACAGAATTAGACAGGCACTTACAACAAACTGGCCACAAAATGGATTGGGACTCCTTGCAAGTAATAAAACATCAATCCCACGCAATTATCCGGAAATTAGAGGAATATCTGGAAATTTACGAGACATAAGGTGGCAACATCAACAACCATGCTGGATGGAAAATCCATCAGGCTTGGTTGCCAGACCTGTGGAAGTAGTAAGACGCAAGAACTCCTGAAAATTATCTAGTGTCTAGATCAAAAATTTGAGAGGTAAAGTACCTTAATAAATTTATCTTCTATAATTCCCGTTCAATATTTATAATACTAAAGAGAAAAATCAGAAACAACGAAAGCAATATATATGGTAACACAAAAGTGGCATTTAGTATGAGTTAACTTTGCTATGAAAACTGTACATGATAAGTAAGGAGCTATTGCTGTTTTTATGGCAAAGGAATCTTAGATTTATGTATTTTTTGTACGTGAACTTTTTGTATGTTGATCACTTTAGGTTTGTATAAAGGTAACTAAATCTAATTGTAAGACCACAGTGTGTTTGTTTGTTTGTTTGTTTGTTTTTTGTTTAAATTAGTAGCATAATGATGACTATGTTAACATATTGAAAATTTTCCCAAATATTACTGAGGTTCATTCAATGTTCTCACTGTCCAGGTAGATTTATTTTATCAAGTCATTTTAGTTTGCATTCCCTCATAAAATAAGTGCATCTATGGAGTCTGTATTGCAGTTGTAATTATCCTGTTTCACATGTAGTATCTGTCCTATAAAAATAATAGTGATTATGATAAATACCATTTATACTTCAGGGGCGGGCTAAAATTGTAAACCTATGAACCTTTACATTTTTAGTAGAAGGGGAAAGGAGCAGTTGTTTTCCATTAATCCATGCAAGGGACAGCTGAGTTGCAGTTTTTTGAATGATGTAATCTCTAGAACCTGAACTTTTTTTTTTTTTTTTTTTTTTATGACAAATTTACCATCTCTTGATATCCTTCAGATCATTCATTTTGGCATAGAAATGCTATACTGTCTTCCATGTATTTTGAGGTTAAATCTGCATTAAGTTCTTGTTATCTTTGTTTCTCAGCTTATGCAGACTTGGCCTGTGGGGCTGTTGCTCCACAAAACTCCACAAATCAATCAGTTATTGCCTATTTATCAGTTTGTAATGTAGTATTCTGTTTTTCTAAGAATTATGGTATAGCTCGTGTTCTTTTATGTTTTACTTTTAGGCAAGTGACAATGATTCAGGGCCAAATGGTAAAGTCACTTACGAGATTATTCAAGAAACTGATCCCTTTAGAAGGTTTCGTATCAATCCTTCAACTGGTTTTGTTAGTAACAGCAAATCACTTGATAATATTTCTCCAGAAGAACTTCCACTTCGACTGAAGGTGGTTGCCAGAGATAATCCATCAAGGCAAAAGGATATTATGATGCAGTCTACAGATGTGATGGTGAGTTGTAGTAATGAGATTTACAAGTCATATTTAAATACACTTTTGCAATATATTATAACTGTCATGGTTATATTGCAAGACTGATAAGATAATAAGAAAATTGTGCCTCAAAAGACTGAAGTAAAACTATTTCTTTTCAGTTTTGTTTTTATTTGTTTTGCTATGTTTCAGCTGAGAATAAATTTCAGAGTTGATAAGTTAAAAGTATTATTTGTAAATAGATTTCTTATAAATATGCCCAAATTATGGGTTTTCACTAAGGAATAAAAGGATATTTACAAGTCGAATTTTCAGGTAGCACTCCTACTCTTCCTCAGGACTACAGTTATAGTAGGTGTTGCCATTCATGAGATAAATTCCAACCTTTCAAATCACATAATGTTGTACCTTTTCTCTCTATTTCCTGTACTTCTGACAATATTCTTTTGTAAAAGAGCTGTTGATGTGTCAGAACTTCTACAATGTCACAAAGCACTTTATGTCCTGTATTTTGCACATGTCTGTCCAAACCTGTTTTGTTTGTTTTATGTTCAATTGCAACTTTATGTTCTGCCAATCTGGTTTTAAGCTGTCTGCCTGTTTCTCCCACATAGCTGAGACCACATTCACATTTTATTTTGTAGACCACGCCTTCCTGTAAAATGGTATTTTCTTCTTTTTGCTTTAATTTTGGAAGGTGTACACTAATTTTATTTTGTAATCCTGGAGCCAGTCTGACTAGAAACTTCTCACTAATTCTCTTCACTAATCCTCTTTTGGATTATAATAATAACCCTTCTCTACTAGTCAACAAAAGTTTTAGTAAAAAAAGAAAAGAACCAGAAGTCAAAAACTAAGTTTCAGTTAACTGGAAAAATTACTTACCATAAAGGACTGTTCGAAAACTTCTGAGGATTAGTGAGAAGTTTCTAGTCAGACTGGCTCCAGAATTACAAAATAAAATTAGTAACTACCTTCCAAAATTAAAGCAAAATGAAGAAAACATCCTATTTCAGGAAGGTGTGGTCTACAACATGAAATGTGAGTGTGGTCTCAGCTATGTGGGAGAAATAGGCAGACAATTTAAAACCAGATTTGGCAGTACATAAAGCTACAATTAAAAATATGACAAATAAAACAGGTTCAGACAGACTTGCAAAATACAGGACATAAAGTATATTGGGACACTGTAGAAGTTCAACAGTGAAATCAACAGCACTTTTACAAAAGAAAATTGTCAGAAGGACTGGAAATAGAGAGAAGAAAAGGTACAACATTAAATGATTTGAAAGGTTGGAATTTATCTCATGAATGGCAACACCTACTATAACTGTAGTCCTGAGGAAGGGTAGAGGTGCCACCTGGAAATTCGACATGTAAATATCCTTTTATTCTGTAGTAAAAACCCATAATTTAGAGATATTTATAATGTGTTAAGTCTAGGAATAGTCATGTCATCAGTTATTACGATAGATTTTGTTTTAAGTTACTTCATGCTTTTAATCTTATGGAGTAATATTTTCATTCTAAAGCATGTCTCATCCCTGTTTCAGTGCATCTTCTACTTGACTGATATCATATATAAGAATACACTGAATTGTGCAAGTTGAAAGTACTTATAGTGTAGTATAAATCCATTTATTTACTGGTGTAATATGGTACACACACTTTGCCTAGCTCTCCACTCAGGGGCTATTTCAAGGAAGTGATAAAGTTGATTTTTCAAAATAGCATGGAAGAAAGCACAAGCATTTTTTTCACACAATTAGAAGCCTACACAATAAGTTCGCGATCAAGTTAGAAGTCAATGGAACACTTAATTATCTCGACATCACACTTAAAACTAATAGAGCATCCAGTGTTTCAATTTTGATATGTATTATACCAACCATGGTGCCCAGCCTCTTCCCTTGTGATTCACACTGCCCTAAAGAGTACAAATTGTAGTGTTCTTAATTTTAAAAGACACTTATTTGCATCTTTGATTGAATTTGTATCTTTAACATTAAGGTTTTTTCCACAATTGAATCATTGTCCAAAACAGTGAGAAGGGAATTCTCACACAGCTTGCAATTGGCAATACATTAAGTATGTTTTGTGTTTGGGAAAGGCGGGTTGGCATAGTGATACATATTGGTGGTTGATGGATGCCAAGGGTGTGGAGATACAGTCGAACTTCCATATAATAAAGTTGCAAGATCAGCCAAAAATATTCGCTAAATAGAAAATTCACTATATAGAAACTACACTTATCTTTTATTTTGATACTCAGAAAGAAAGCTAAAAGTCCATCGTATGTTAATTAAAAAGAAAAAAAAATTCAATTTTCACTTATGTGCTTGCTAGATCAGCATAGATATAAAACAAAAAGGTTTTAGTTTGTTTAGGCTGAGAAGTAGTCAGTAATTTTCTGCTGAATATTATTTGGGTTAAACAAAACAGCACGTTCATAAAAAGTCTCAGTCCTTTGCAATGAGCAGAACACATTGCCTTGTACGTCAACTTAAAACTGGAACCCACGTCGAATGGTTTCAAATGCTTTCATCTTTTGAAGGTTGTACAGGACACTCACTTTCATTTTCCTCATCCTCTTCATCTTCTATGATTCCATGACTTTGTCACACGCTTTCGAGAATATCTTCCTCACTCGTTTGGTCAGCTATAGGTGTTTCTTCATCAAATGAAAGAAAATCATCAAGAACATGTTCATCTCCAATAATTCCATGCGGTCTTAGTTTTTGCCAGTGTTTCTTTAATTCCTCCAATGGCAAATCATCTTCCGGATCAGCATTCTGATCTGGTACAAATGCAGCGTTAAACCCATTTTTGGAAAAGCAGTTACGGATGGTAGTCTCTGTTACGTCATGCTCCCATGCTTTAGCCAATTCAGAAATGCATAATCACAGATCCACAACTTTATCAGCTGGTTGATTATTTTCAATGGCCACAATAATTTTATTCAATATTCTTTTCCGGTAATGAAATATTAGGTTTTTGATGATACCCTGATCCATTGGCTGTAATTTTGAGGTCATATTCGGTGGAAAGAAGAGAAGTTTTATATTTTTCAGCTTTGAAATCACTGCCTGTGGGTGGGCAGGACAGTTGTCGCTAACCAGAGCTATTTTACAATGTTGCTTAGCCATGTGCCTGTCAAATTTTATAACCCATTCTTGAAAAATTTTTCCAGTCATCCATGATTTTTTATTGTGATCATACTGAACTTCTAAAGATTGCATTCCTTTGAAACATCTTGGATTTTTGCTTTTGCCTATTACTAATAGCTTCAGTTTTTCCTCTCTTGTCATGTTTGCCATGATCACCACTGTTATTCTTTCTTTGTTATGCTTTCCCCCAAAACATTTATCCTTTTTGGATGTTAAGGTTTTACTCGGAAGGCACTTAAAAAGTAAAGCAGTTTCATCTGCATTAAAAATGTCCTTAGGATCATAGTCCTCCAGTAGCTGTTTGAGAACTATTTCTTTCCACTGTGCACAATCTTTGTCACCGATGGTTGCGCTTTCCCCCTGATATAACTTTTTGGATGATTCCATGCCTGTTCTTGGATTCATCAAGCCATCCGGTACTTACCTGAAATTCTGTACACCCGAGGGATTTCGCATACTCAAGCTCTTTTTCTTGAATTAATGGTCCAGAGATGGGCATGCTCTTTCCACGAACCATTTGAACCCATTTATACACAGCTTCATCAACTTTATCATACACACACACTTTTGTCTATTTTCTGCTGGAGCTAGCAGTATCTTCACTTTGTTTCAAAATTACCTCGCGATTTTTCAAAATTGTCGACAAACTGTTCGCCGAGATACCAAATTTTGAAGCAACAACTTTTTTAAAAAATCTTTGTCAACTTCTTCTAACACTCTTAGACAATTTTTCCCGAACTCTCTTAGACATTTTTTTCCCGAACTGGTCGACTACAACACAGAATCAAATTTGCCTTTTAGTGTGTCAGTTTGACATGGTTGGGTGGTGCACTGGTGATGAGCCTGAGGTTATTCTTGGAAGTTCAATGTAAAATTAATCCAGTAAATCAGAAGGTTAAGCTGCTGATATTTCATCTACAACCCCCAATAAGTGAACTAAGGGAGTGTCCACTGTGAGGTCACCTTGCTTCTGTGGAATCAGAAGACTTTTAAGAAGGGGGCTTACCCAGTAGGGGGTGCTACTTATTTCCCCTACTGGGACAACTCTCCTTGCTGCCCTTTTCTCTGCTAAGGATTTTTTTAATCCTCCTTCAGCAGGTGTCTCATCGTTTGACGATGCTACTGTATATGTTGGGGGTGAGATAGGGGTGGCGGCTGCAAACCCATTTTCTGCCCTCAGACACCACACCTAGCATGAATTCCACTGGGGATAAACAGTGAAAGTTCGTGGAGTGGAGAAACCAAGGATGGAGGCAGTTGTTTGTGAATCCCAGAGTAAACCACTTCTGAAAAAAAAAAAAAAAAAACTTCGCTGAATAGAAATTGGCTTCGTTAAATGGAAGTTATTTTGCATGCAAAATTCCACGAAAATTCAAAGTTCCTGATAAAAAATCGCTAAATGGAGAAATTTGCTATATAGAAGTTCGTTATACAGAAGTTTGTCTGTATATCAAGAGATGATTTATATAGAACATGTCTGTTCAGACCCAAGGGGTGGCCATAAATTGAGGTCGCAGTTTCGCTGTATTATATGTGTGTATATACAATCAGGCCCATATTTAAGATATGTTACGCCCCTGTGCAGTCGTTTATTTTAGGGCCTCTCGCCTCCCCTTAAACACCAATATCACTTCTTACCTTCTCACAGCATTGACCAGAAGATATATGGTTGTGAAAACGTGTACAAAATGCTCATTAATTTCCAATTTTATTGATATATTGTAAAATGAGCGAATAAACTGCAAAAACTAAGAAATTTAGAAGTTTATATAAATATTCTGCAGAAAAATATTCCTGTACAACACTTATATTTTGATATCCATACTGAAATTCGATAAATAAAACAGTGTGAAAAAAAGATATATTGAAGCACTGAAAAATGACCATTATGAAAATAATCATCAATTATGGAGCTTACCTCAGTTATAGAAGTGGTTTACTCCTAGCTTTTGCATTTGCAAATGAATTTATTACACCCTCAAATTTCAGTTTCACTGTAATGTCTGGTTCTTCAGCAAACACTCCAAGATTGATGAGTCATTCTTGAGTGTTTGAGCTGATCATAGAAAATTTTTAGTCCTTTTTAGAGCTGAAAATTATTTTTCGGCATAACAGTTTGTTGCTGGAGTACAATTGTAAAACTTGAGTGCAGTGTACACATTTGGGTAGATGTCTTTATGTTGTTTTTTTTAACTAACATCTTGCAAAGAAATAGAAGAGAGGATGGATAGCTTCTGATCTTGTTCTTTCTTTATACTGAGTACATAGCTTTCGAAGCAGATACATTCTTCACCAAAACTATTTTCTATGTCAAAATTATAAATGGCTTGATCTATTTTCAAAGAACTGTTCACTCTTTATATATATATATATATATATATGTACACTATATTGACAAAAGTCACCAGACACCTAGAAGATAAACACAACATAGCATTTATTGACATATATTAGTATGGCGTCGGTCCACCTTTGGCCTTAATTCATGCACTGGCCCTTCGAGACATGCTTTCGACAAGGTTTTGGAACACAGCAATAGGTATGCGCTTCCATTCAGTACGTAATGCCGCCACTAACTGTTGCTTAGTTGTAGGCCTTGGTTCCAAACTTCTTATGTGGTGCTCTATGGGATTAAAATCAGGGCTCTGTACTGGCCAGTCCACACACGATACTGAATTATCGTCAAACCATGCAGTAACAGTCCTTGCTTTATGACTCATTGCATTATCCTGCTGGTACCAACAAGGCTCGGTTCCATAGTATTGCCACAGAGTTGGTAGGGCATAATTGTCCATAATATTGAGGTAGACGTGCTGGTTAACAGGTTTGTCCACAATAACCAATGGGCCGGGACCATACCACGAAAAACACCACTACACGAGTACACTGCCAGCTCCAAGCTTGACCGTAGGAACAGTACACTGTGGTAAATAGCATTCCCCCAGCTGCCACCATACCCACACATGGCCGTCAGACTGATGGATTGTGTATCTGGATTCATCAGTTCATAGGACCCATTTTCATTGATCTACGGTCCATGATAAATGTTCTTTACACCACGACGAGCAGCATTTTGAGTGAAGATGAAAGGCTTATGAACAGCCGCATGACCACAGTAACCCATGGAATGAAGTTCTCTGCGAATGGTACGTGTACATACTGAGGTTCCAGCATTTTTACTCACCTGTACACTGAGGTCTTATGTAGTACTCCATCAATTAGCTGTAACGGCTCTCCTAAAGCTTCGACGTCCTCTATCACTGATTTTCTTTGTTGGCATGCCTTGTGTCTTCCACTTATTCAGTACATCCAAAACTGTTGACTTGGGTATGTTTAAACGCCTCTCGGTTTCTCATATGGACAACCCACTAATATAACACCCAACAGTTTTTCCTTTCTCTAAGTCAGTTCTCTCCCGCCACGACATTTTCACTCAACCACACAGGGCGATATGATCACGATCAGCTGCAGGCTTGTTTTTATACTGTTTGCAGCTGGACCGCTCATCTTAACAACGCAGTGGATCCATTCATTTGTTTTTGCAGGGGTGTCCGGTGACTTTTGTCAATATAGTGTATATATATATATTATGCTAAATGCTATAAATTTGTTTATTAGTTACGTTTAAGTTTGCTATAGTTTTCTTATTTCAATATTATTTTGCCCCCCTCCGCCCAAACTTTGCCACCCTGTGCAGCTGCACATGTTGCATGTGCTTAAATATGGGCCTGTATATAATTGTGACTATGTCTATTATCAGATTTCATATGTATTTCCTTTTTTGATTTATCTGTAGAAAAACTGTTTCTGGTTTAAGTATGCATGATACCTTAAATGTCATTCCATAATTTCAGATAAATGTTATCCATGACTTCAACAGAATGGTGATGGTAGTCAGAGATGCTGGTCCAGATCATGTTCTTAGCATGAAAGAAAAAATTCTTAGGTATGTATTGCCACAGTTTTTTGGGGAAGATGAAATAATATATTTGTCATCATCTCACACTTACATGCAAGCATGATGTTCAGACATGTTATTGATAAGACCACTTTAAAAAATTGTCCATTAATGGTGGTTTGCAATGAAATTTCTCCTTCACTGCATTGCAGAATTTCCTGCTCCTAATGTATTGTTTCCTTGATCATTAATGGTTGATTGTGCATATTCAGTCCTACATATTCATAGGGCTACCCCCTTTGGTAGGTAGCATGACACTTCAAAATGTGACCTCTGTATTGATAGCCTTTCATTGGCAATCACCCAGCTTAGTTCAAACAACTTTCTTACTAATTTTGTACTACATCTGAATCCAACTATTTTCACTTAATATTCTTTTAACCAATCTTATGAAACTAGTTTTAACATCCTGAAGAACCATTTAGTGCCACAACTTTTAACTCTATGTTATCTAGTTTTAAGTCAACCCACTCAGTACATTCATGTATAGTCTATCACTTAACCTGCATCTTAGCTGTTGTTTTTATCAAAGGCTAAGGCTACACATGCTGAAGCTTGACCCATCATAACACCAGAATAAATCATGCTAAACCTTCCAGCTAAATTGCAATCCTCTTATGTACACTTCTTGGTGTCACTCATAGCTACCACATTTAGGTTAATTTTTTTCTAACTTATTAGTAATTTTACCTCTTTCTTATTTATTCTTAAGTAAGTTTATATACACCCTAGCTTGATTTCTTTGTACCTGATAATTTTCTGATTTTTCATGTAGATGGATTGTTTGTTTTGGAATTCATTTTATGTGTGACTGGTGAATAAGTATGCATGAGCAGGGGAAAGTAAATATTACCATGTATTATGTTTGTGGTGTAGCATTAGTTCCTGCATTCCCTGAGATCAGTCATTCCATGAAAAATCACCCAATTTTCAAAACAAGTAGTTGCTGACACATTTTTAAATAAATTCATTTTTTGTCTATCTAGAAGTCATATTTTGAGAGTTCAAATCTGTGATTTATATATATATATATATATAATGTCTGCCATTTTGGATTTACAAGCCAAAATGGTTGCTGCGACATGGAAAAATTGCACCCAGACAGTTTTTTTGGTTTTTTAACTGCACAAAAAGCGTACATGACGGAGAGCTCCAACTGGTCTAATTTTAAAGAGCACTGGTCAATGTATAAAGGGAATATATATAAGTGTTGTTCAATAAGTAGTGAAACTTTTGGCCTGAAAGAGTCAAAACATGACATTCCAGGTGTGAATGCATGATCGTATTGACAGTTCCGATGCTCATACCTGCACTGTTCGCCAGTTCTCAGATCGTGATTCTTCGGTTGGCCTTTACTACAGCATCCACACATGCAATTGTCATCACTGTAACAACACAACGTGGTGTTCCTGATCTTGGTTGTGTGTTCAGTGCTTGTTCACCCACCACTAAACAGCTGGTAATTTTTTATTTATTTATTTATTTTTATTTTTTTATATCCATTACAGTTCTTATTAGGGATAAAAAAAATGGCCTTTGGCTTATTCTTTATCTACAAGAAGTACTTTAAACTGAAACAAATAAATATTTGCTTGTACAAGGGGTCTGAAGCTGCCATTTTCTCAAAAGCAAAATTTGAAATTGTATCTATAAAAGGAAGGTGTAAAAATCCCTACTTTTTTTTTGTTTAAAGTACTTTGTTAGTTAGAGAGGCAAAGTTGCAAAAATTTGCAAATCGTAATTCAGTTGGAACAGGGGTAATGGTTATACATTTTTCAATTAAAAATGAAGAATTATGCTACATGAAATAAATAAAACAAGATTAAAATAACAAAAAAGAATGATAAATGTAATATTTTCATTTTAAAATGTCTGAAAAACTTTAATTTGTACAGAAATTTCATTTCAGCAAGTGAACTGCAAATGCTTGGGCAAGATGTTGATAAAGTAAATTATTTATGTAATTCTGATAGTTGATATCGATATAGCATCTACAGTATATAAAGCATAGTGAGAAGAATTGGCAGGAAAACATGTAACACACAAAACATTAAAATAATTCTTGAAATCATCATCACATGCGTAAGTTACGTTGAAAAATTAAGAGCGGGACGTTTTGGTAGCGACTTCTACCTTCATCAGCCATGGAATGAGACACGTGGTAAAAGCGTCGGTTGTTGCCAGATTTAAAAATCGCTTTCCAAATAATAGGGATGTTAAAAGGTGCATCAGTATTGCAGGTGTTAGGGATAAGGTAGATTTCAATGCTTTCGCTGTATCTGAGGGCATGACAATTGCTGAACGGGGCGATTCGCTTAATGTTGTGCCAATCGGGAGCCGCGGACGTATCACTGATGGTTAAAATTGAAAGGGAGGTGGAAGGGCTACCTTTCTTAACATTAGTGATATGCTCCATCAAACGCCAGTTTATGCTGCAGTAAGTACTACCAATATAGTGGGTAACACCTGTAGAAGTGTTGATAGGGATAGAGTAGACACCTTGTAAATCTAGGGGTTTATTGAGATCTCTGTCCTTAAGGATGAGTTTGAGAAGATGTGGAGGTGGTTTGACTGCAATCCTGTAGCCAAAAGACTTGAAAATAGAGCAAACTTTATGAGTGAAGGACAGGCTAAAGGGCAAAGTGCCAACAAACTGATGGATGGTGGAAGGTGCAATTTCCGAAGTTCAAACCCCAAGGCTCAAATACTCCTCCTCCTTTTTGAAGAAATTTAGAAATTTCACCCAGTGTAATAATCTTGCAGTTTGCAAAGCAGACAAAGCAGGATTTCCTGTCTTCATCCATAAGAATTCTTTGGACAACAAAGTGGCTGATTTCCTGGAAAAAACCGATTGCATAAGACTCAAGGCTGACAGCACTAGAAAACTATGTAAAGCTGTTAGTAAGCTTTCTAAAAAAACTTCTCTGAAATCTTTCTTAGGATACATCTCCCCCCCCTTAGCTTATTTTTGTACTCCCAGGTTTTTCTTGCAGATCAAGCTACATAAAGTTGGACATCCCATTAGGCCGTTAATTGAAAACACCTTTTCTCCTGCAGTCAATCTAAAAGGCAATTGGTCAAATGTTGCAAAGTTCTGACAAGAAATCATCCTTATTCTGTTGTATGAACCAAGGACTTTATCCAGAAACTCCCTTCTTCCATCAATCATCAAGACTTCCCGTACAGCTTTGACGTGGATTCATTGTTTCCTTCTGTTTCTTTCTTTGATGCCTACATGCTCATGGTCAAAAAACTAATGGAGCACCAAGAACTTCCTGGAGAACTGATCAAAGATCTTTATGACTGTTTTGATTCATTGGAAAAGTATTCCTGTTTTGTATACAATGGTATCTATTACTAACAAAAACAAGGTGTACCTATGGGCTCCCCTCTTTCCCCCTTACTTGCTGAAATTTATTTGCAGAATATTGAAACATTAATTCTTGCCCCATCCCTCTTAAAACCCACCATTTGGTTAAGGTATGTGGATGACATCTACATTATTTGGTCACACCAAAAACACTCTCTGTTTGAACTCATGTCCTCCATAACTTCAAAATTCCCGCATATAAAATTTTCCTCTCAAGAACAGATCGACAATAATATTAGATTTCTGGATGTTAACATCAATATCAACCCAGACTTCTCACTTGGCCTCTCTGTTTACAGGAAACCTTCTGCCACCCATAATATCATCCCTTACCATTCTCTCACTTTTGGAAAACACAAACTGTCTGCTCTTAAGTCATACATTCACCGGGCCAACCTTATTTGCAACAGCCATTCTGCTCTTCAACTAGAATATCAGAACATCATCACCATTGGCAAATTGCATGGCTTTCCACCCCTCTTATTACATAGACTAATCAAAAGTTTTGAATCACAGAATAGATCTAGTTTACTGCCTGAACCTTCCACCACCCATCAGTTTGTTGCCACTTTGCCCTTTAGCCTGTCCTTCACTCATAAAGTTTGCTCTATTTTCAAGTCTTTTTGGCTACAGGATTGCAGTCAAACCACCTCCACATCTTCTCAAACTCATCCTTAAGGACAGAGATCTCAATAAACCCCTAGATTTACAAGGTGTCTACTCTATCCCTATCAACACTTCCACAGGCATTACCCACTATATTGGTAATACTTAGCACAGCATAAACCAGCGTTTGATGGAGCATATCGCTGATGTTAAGAAAGGTAGCCCTTCCACCTCCCTTTCAATTTTAACCATCAGTGATACATCCGCGGCTCCCGATTGGCACAATGTTAAGCGAATCGCCCCGTTCATCAATCGGCATGCCCTCAGATACCGTGAAAGCATTGAAATCTACCTTACCCCTAACACCTGCAATACTGATGCACCTTTTAACATCCCTATTATTTGGAAAGCGATTTTTAAATCTGGCAACAACTGATGCTTTTACCACGTGTCTCATTCCATGGCTGATGAAGGTAGAAGTCGCTACCGAAACATCCCGCTGTTTAATTTTTAAACGTAACTTACGCGTGTGATTATGATTTCAAGAATTCTTTTAATGTTCTTTCCTGTTTGGCCAACGGCAGGAAGCGACCTCCGGTAATTATTTTCAAACGCAAAACTCTGCCGAAAAGCGTCGTCTTTCCTTCTGGTGTGCTCGTTCGTGCCCATGAAAAAGGATGGATGAACGAATCCGGAACAATTGACTGGTTAGAGAATATGTGGAACAAAAGGTCAGGTGCACTTTTGAGGAAACCTTCCCTTTTGGTGTTTGATAAGTTTGTTGCACACCGTTGTGCAAAAGTGAAAAAAACTGCAGAAAATTCAAAAACAACTCTTGCTGTCATTCCAGGTTGGTTGACATCTGTTCTTCAACCACTAGATGTCTGCCTTAATAAGCTCTTCAAGGACAATGTGCGGAAATAGGCAGATTGGATAAGTTCCGATCTGCCGACTGAAACCAAGGGCGGAAATCTAAAGAAGCCGGATATTGTTTTGATTGTGCGATGGATCAAGGATGCTTGGGATGCGATACCTGCGGAAATGGTCATAAAATCATTCAAGAAATGTTGCATTAGTAACGAACTTGATGGCATAGAGGATGATGAGATTTTTATGAGTGACGACGACAGTGATTCTTATGACACAGGCATAGATGGGAATACTGATGTTTACGATGATGTGCCGATGACGGAGAAAGACTTTTTTTAACTGTTTGGCGAGTCTGACTCGGAATCGGATTTTGAAGGGTTCCAATGAAGTTTTTGGGTATGCAAATTAAATTTATTATTATATATATATATATTTTTTTTTTCGTTTTCAAATGTTTTTGAATAAATTCATTGAAATTTTTTTTGTTCTCATTCCAAGATCGACTTATATGCGAGTTTTTGATTTTTACGATTTCTGTACTCTGAAAGTGTGTGTGTGTGTGGGGGGGTCAACTTATACACGAGTATATACGGTAATTGAAGTTTCTATGAATTTTGAAAACTTTAGTGATGGTGTTGACGGCAGTTTTGACAAAAGTGTAAATTGTCATGGATGTTCTGGTGAATATTTGTGACGTACATTTAAAAAAGGCTCTGCTAAAAGGTGGACCATGTAAACCTCAAGTTCCATTTTCATGAGATGACAAGAAGTTTTATTTCTTGACCATTATCTGAAGAACAGTGTGAATGGTCAAAAGATACCTTGACAGCGGCTGTGTTTTTCTGAAAAATTAGACATGGCTTACTGTAAGCCCTATTGGCTTTTTGTAGACAGTTGTGTTCATTCGTGCAGTTCAGCCTAGGCTTGCAGAATAAATTATTAGCAAGGCCTTTCAAAGAACATGAGCTTACTCTGTCATTTAAGTGTGTGTCACTTACGGTGCATGGAAAAATGGAGCAACTTTTGACACATTAATGGATTCTGAGTGGAAACAAAAAATTAATCTTTGCAAACATGTTTTAAAAGAATTATCTATGTATCACTTTTCTAATTTAGCGATACATTGAGGAGTGAACCATTTCTCTCTCATTATGGATAAACACAAAAATTATTCTGCATAAATTGCCACGGATGATCTGGTGAATATTTGTAACTTTGAGATGAAAGTGGTCTTGTTCACTGAACAGTGTGGAAACAGTTATGAAAAGGGAGTTTGCAGTGAGTGAAAAGTAGGTGCAAGCTGGTAGAAACTAAAAGACAAATTTAAAACAAACTTTTTAAATCATGTGTTTTGATGTCTTAAAATGGGCAAGTTAAAAAATATGAATTTCAAATGCTTTTTGTGTGTCTGAAGATGATACACTGTGGCAGAATGACAAAGTAGGTACATGTAACATTATTTGATGGTGAGGATTGTGCTTCAGACACCAGCAACAGTAAAGATGCTGTGAATCTTCTGACACAAAAGATTAAATTTTGTAAATCCCTACTTTGCAATGTTGTACGAGATTTTTGCAAGTGTAAGATTTTTAATGCAAATAATACAGCACACATCAATAACTTGCTATGTACAAAAATATGCAGTATTTTATATATGTAATTATGATATTGATTAAATTGTACCAAATGTTGCTAAAAAATAAAAAAACTGAATTGCTTTTATTTCACTATTTAATTTAATCCTCACATATTGGTTGTACTGTGCTTTTTCATAAAAAATGAGGAATAAAATCTGTGATAGTTGTGTGAGGAATTATAGTATTTCTCACAACTACGTGCAGGCCTGTGCAGTGTGTACAGCACTAACAAGAATGTAAAGGAGAGTATTAATGTGCAGTTTAACAAGTTACAATGTTTTATCCTCATGGCATTTTCAAAAAGTTGAAAAAGCTAAAACCATAGCAATTATTTGTTTTATTTATATTTCCAATCACACCAGAAGTGCAGTCTATTTTGTCAACTGCTCATGACTGCTTTGTGTGTCCCCATCAGTCCTTTGCACATAGCAGAACTGGTTCACCAAATATTACTGTAAAACATAATGTACGTTCTTGTATGTAATGCTGTGCATAGCAACACATATTTGATGTAAGCAGGTATCATTTTGTGCTAAATGCAGTGGCAATCTAGAACCATACAACTGTCATGTTTTTATATCTGTCAGTGCAAGTTTGGTTTGTCATCTTCCTAAATTTACCCCCAGATAATCTGCAATCTGGATTACCCTTGACCTGAGCATTCTGTGCCATAGTACTCTCCATCCACAAGTTACTTGGGTGTTCCAGTACTTTTCTGTGAGCTTTCTGTTGGTAGTGCATGCATATTTGCATAATCTGTGCCCATATAAACACAAGATTATTGATCTGCAATTTTACAATGTTCTAAGAATAATGGAGCTTGTGAGTTTTGAAGCCTTGCCTACTACTGTTCTGAGATATTGTGCTAGTAGTTAATAAGTTAGTCAAAACAAAGGGTGGGGAATGGCTAATTCTGTTCATATTGCTTCGTGAATTCTGTGAAGTTGATCGCAATTTGCACTTGAACGAAATTTCAAAAAACAAAATCACTTTTCATTACTATATTGCAGCTATACCAAAAAATTTTCAGATAGTGTAGCCATTCTTTACCTGCTGAGCCAATGAAATCAGTGTAATGGTTATGAATTTATTAGGCATTGCCCAAAATGTTTTTCCCTAGATGTAGTTAGCTGGAGAATTAGTTAATTTATGGATTATGTCCTGTAAGCCAAAGATAGCTGCTAACTTAAGTCTTGTGCCACTGCTTTCTTTTTTCTGTTTTGCCACTAAACCCTTATATTCACTCACCCAGCCTAAAGGATATTATTCATTATCTCTGCACATCTCTTCTTTATCTGAAATTTTCATAAAAATGAATGACTTAGTTTCACTCTAGTGTTTTCTTGTTTCTTTTATTAAGCATGTTTTTCTGACATAAATCCTATAGGTTGATTCAAGACAGAACTGGTTTAATTTCTGATGTTGAAAAAGTTGTTGCTCTGAAGACAATTAAAAATAATTCATTTGAAACAGACATATCAGGGTAATGTAGCATGACATGTTTTATTTATTTGTGAGTTAACTTTATTTTTCTTTTTGAACTTTAGGTAATGCTTATTTTGTATGTTGTATTTTTCATATTTTTATAGATGTTTAATTAGAAATCTGTAATAAAAACTTTTATTCATGATGTGTTATTTCGTTCACCCCTTTAACTAAAACCTTTTTGTTACTCTTCTTTCTTTTAATGGAAAGTTTATGCATTATGTTACTCAAGTCTTTTTTTAGCACATCATTTGTAAAAAAAGGTACATGCTTATGTTATCACTTTGCCCATCTGTTCTTCTGTGGGCAGCATGTCTCTGCAACTATTGAACCAATTTGAAAAATTCTTCTTGCATTAAAAAGTTTGAAATGTGAGAACAATTATCCTTGCATTCCAGTTTCTTTCTGATGCATAACTTTCTTCTGATACATTTACGCTGCTCATTGATGCAGATGCTATTGAATTCAAAATACCAGAGCCATCCAAAAAGCAAGTACTGTTCGAGCGTCACTCCTCTGCAAGTATTCACTTCAGAGTCATGCATGCGCAGTTGTATTGCCTCATCCATTAGCCATGTCGTGACACCATTGTATGAGATTGTGCTTATGTTAAAAGTTTGTACTGTATGTTAATGTTTAAGTTAACAAAACAGCGTGCCAAAGTAAGGTTCCTGAATATGAGAGATGTCAGGCCAAGTGAGATTCATTGGCAAATTTGCAAAATTTATGGCCAAAACACAATGAGTGCAGCAATGTTTCTGAAGTGGGTTCGAATGTTTAATGAAGAACAACATAGTGTTCATGGCAAATTGTGCAGTGGCAGGCCTTGTCTGGTCATGGAAGATTTCGTGGGAGAGAGTGAATGAAAACATTAGGGATAACCAATGCTTTGCAATTTCTGATCTTTCAGAACATTTTCCTGAAGTTTTGAAATCATTACAGAAAGCTTCAGTACCACAAAGTGTGTGCACTGTGGGTGCCAAAGATGTTGACGGAAGAGCACAAAACAAAGCACATGGGATCTGCTTTGGAATTTTTGGAGTGGTACGTGGTGGAGGTTAAAAATTTTTAAGCCGTGTGGTGACAGGAGATGGGACTTCGGTCTCTCACATCACCCCTGAATCAAAATAGTAGTCCCTGCAATGGAAACAAATGTGCTCACCTATGGCCAAAAAATTCAAACAGACAGTGTCAACAAGGAAGGTCATGTACACTGTTTTTTACGCTTTCCAACCGTAGGTTGAAGAAGCATATATGCTTCAGCTTTTTCTGTCCGTCTGTCGCCACAATAACTCATGTAAAAATGGTTCGATTTCGATGAAATTTTAGTATGTGGTAGGGGACCGCCAGGGGACGAACCCTATTGAAAATGGATGAAGTGGGGTCAAAGGTAACGACATAAGAGCGGGATCTATTCCATTGTCCTTATGCGTCATAAGGTGCGTACAAATGGTTCAATTTCGATGAAATTTTAGTATGTGGTAGGGGACCACCTGGAGAGTAACCCTATTGAAAATGGGACAAATGGAGTCAAAGGTCAGGACATACGATCGGGATCCATTCCATCGCCCTTATCCCACACTATTAAGGTGGACGTCAAGTAATTTTGCTTCCTATATTTCCAATGGAAAACCTTTTTAACACATTTCCTTCACAATTAGTGTGTTCCTAAGGATGGAAATTTGAACATCAATTAAAATAACTTCATACTATAACTTGGAATACTTAACATTTTGTAAAACATAAGCATAATTATATTAAAAAACAATAACGTTTCCTTTGGCGGTGTTAAAACCAGAAAAAAGATGGCGCGACCTGTGCTTTGATGACGTCAGTGGACAAATAAATATTGGATTGCATAATTTTGGTTATGGTTTAGAAAATATTAAGTATTCCAAGTTATGAAATGAAGCTATTTTAATGGATGTTCAAATTTTCATCCTTGGGAACGCATTATTTGTGAAGAAAATGTGTACAGAAGTTTTTCCATTGCAAGTATAGGAAGCAAAATTACTTGACGTCCACCTTAAAGTAGCAATTCTTGTATGTATGTATGTACATTTTATTTTGAAAACAGCTCTAAAAATTTTGATGAAAGTCGTTAACCTACAGTTTTTTTATACTAGAAATCGATTTAGCTTGATCTCAACTTTAGGAGAATTCGTTTAGTGGGTTAAATACCCACCCCGAATTATAACATTTTTATTGACATGGCGTTGTTCCATTAATGTTACCAATGCGTAGAAATCTTATGACATCACAATCTTGCGTTTGAGAATGTTGGCGCGCGGTCACGCCATCTGTCTCATTACGTCACGCGTTGTGTGTGGATCCTATTAAAGTTTTATGACGTCACACTCTTGCGGCAAGCAGATGGTCGCCATTCCCATCTGCCTCATTATGTCACGCGTTGTGTGCGTATGTCCGTCTGCACGATAACTCGCATAACAATCGTTTCGATGAAATTTTAGTATCTGGTAGGGGATCACTGGGAAGGAACCCTATTTAAAGTGAACGAAATGAGGTCAAAGGTCAGTGCATAGGAGCGGGATCCATTCCATTGCTGTTATGCGCAATAACTAACGTAAAAAAGGTTCGATTTCGATGAAATTTTAGTATGTGGTAGGGGACCACCTGGCGACAAGCCCTATTGAAAATGGGCGAAATGGGGTCAAAGGTCGGGACATAGGAGCGGAATCACTTCCATCGCCATTACTTATGTAAAAATGCTTCAATTTGGATAAAATGTTAGTATGTTGCAGGGGCCTGCCTAGGGACGAATTCTATTGAAAATGGGCGAAATGGGGTCAAAGGTTAGGACACAGGAGGGGGATTATTCCATAGCCCTTATGCATCATTACTTACGTAAAAATGCTTCGATTGCGACAAAACTTTATCATGTTATTTCGGAGGTATACTGAACCGGTTCTGTTGAATATCATCGAAATGGGATCAAAGATCAGGGCACAGGACCGAGATTTATTCCACAGCCATTACTCTCATAACTTGAGTGATAACTTGAGTAATAATTTCTGGTATGTTGGAAAGCGTATCATAATCAATGCATTACATGATTTTACTAACTTGTTTGGGATAGAAAAGAAATTTTGTTGGTTTAATTCCTGCCTAAAGGTGCGACAGTAAACGTGGCTGTTTATTGTGAGACACTGAGGAAGTTGCATCATGCAATTCAAAGCAAATGGCTCAAGGAGTTGTTGGGGTGTAGGGAGTTGTTTTCCATGACAATGCAAGACCTCATGCTGTGAATGTGACACAAAACCTGGTCACCAAATTTCAATGGAAGCAACTGGTAGCTGCTTCCATCCAAATACAGCCCAGACTTGGTGCCTAGTGACTATCATTTGTTTCTCCACTTGAAACGATTTCTCTCCGGCCAGCAGTTCGATGACGATGATGACCTGAAGACGAAGGTTGAGCAGTGGCTCCATTCCCAGGCGGCAGACTTCTATGAGGAGGGTATCCAGAACCTTGTGCCACAAAATGACAAATGCCGTAGCATCCACGGGGAATATGTTGAAAAGTAGATTAAGGTATGTAGAATTCATCACACATTAAAAATTAATTATCAGTATCTTTCTTGTACAAAATTCTAGCGGATAATGCTTACCTTGGCATTCCTTTCTAGCGATGGGAACATTTCACGCACGTGTTTTCCGGTCTTTGTTGATGTTACTGTTTGTTTATCTGCAAATGGTACTTAATTTCTGGATGGCCCTCATACATTTTATTCCATTTAATGGTTTCTAAATATCTGATTGAAAACATTCTTTTCTTTTTTCAATACCATTTATAAGAAAGACTATTTTGTTTACAGTTTCTTTTTGAAGTAGTGCCCAGTTTTTTTCTAGGGGGCATAATGTTGGGTATATTTATATTTCTGATGTATTTGCAGCAATATTTACACGTCTGAAAGTTCAATTGAAAAAATTCTTTTGTGATAAGATACCACTCACCACAAAAAACCTTTTAAAAACACCTACGTAAAATGATTCACAGTTTTTCTGATAGGGGGTGTAGTAGTATATTAAATAATTTCCTCAATATTTCTGCTTCTAATAGTCTGATCTGAGAAATTCTTTCTTTGTTGAAGATCATTTCTGATGTGAAATGTTTTCCATATACTTTCAAATTTTTCTTAATGCACAAGTATGTCACTATAGTGCATAAGTTCATGTTTCCATTTACAGCATATTTACAGAAATATCTGCATGTCTAAAAACCAGATCAAAAACTCTTTTTTGGTCAGGTGCTACTAACAATGATTTTTTTGTGTGCATTTTCTGCCAAAAATAATATAAAATTTCCCGGCTGTAGGATTCAGATTTTTAATATATTTTTCTCTATATCTCTGCTTCTAAAATTCTGATTTAAAGAATTATTTTAACACCGGATGACCTTTCACCATGTGGAACGCTTTGCATGGACTCCTGGGTTTTCTAGTTCAGAATTCTGGTGCTAGGTGGTGGTAGTGTATATTTATGTTTGCAACTTTGACTCCGCTTCTAAAAATCCTATTGAAAAATTTCTTTTTGTACTATATTTCATCAGCTACAGTAAAGATGGGAAACATTATCGTCTTTAAATAATGCACAGTTTTTCCGCTAGGTGGTGTAAATGTCAAAACTTTTTTCTCGCTATCTCTTCTTCCAAGACACGGATTTTAAAAACCCTTTTTCCTTAGCATAGCTTTGCTATGAAGAATTCTTTTAGCATATTTTCTACTTTTCCATTATTCAAAATTATACCACCAGGGGCGTGGGTGTATACTTCTATTTGAAAAAGTTAATTCGATTAAAAGTTAATCCCGTAGAAAAATGCATTTTTGGAGTAATACTATACATTATGTAGAGTGTTTTGAACCGTTTTCTTCTTTAAGTAACACAAAGATTTTCTGCTGGGGGCGTATAAGTTATATCATGTTTTCCTATATATGTTTTTTCTTCCAACTATTCGATTTGAAAATCCTTTGGTCTCTGACATCTTCCATCAGTTATGAGAAACCTTTGGTGTACAGTTTAATTTTCATAGTATACTTTTCAGCCACTAGTATGCGTAAGTAGCTATTTCTGTTTCTGGATATTTTATCAGTTGCAGAAATCTGGTTAAAAATTTTTAACCAGTTCCGTTTGCTATGAATGCCTGTGCTTTCATTGCATATTTAAAATTATGCTCAGTTTTTCCCTGGGTGGTGTAAGTGTATTTTCTTTTTTGCAGAATTTTTAGATTTTCTAAAAATCTGCTTTGAAATATATTTTCTGTGTTGAAAAGGATTCAAAAGATGTTCTCATTACAACCCAAAACTTTGTGTCATCTTTCTTGTTTTCCTTCTCCTTGTTTGATCCTTCCATGCATAATCTTGAAATGCAAAAGATAGACAACGTGCAGAATTGTATTCATATGTGTTTATCACGGCCACTCTAAGAAAATCAATGTGTTAGGTTGTATCCAAATAAAAAATAATTGGTAGCCAGATTTTATATCAGTTAGCCCAAAAAGTTTTTTTCAAAACAATTAAGTTTTCATAATGAATTTTTAAAAGTTTATGAGTTATATATAGGTGAAACCGAATTAGAAGGCAAATATTAATTTCTGATTAATTTTCACTCATTCCTTTACATCTTAGAGAAATTGTGAGTGTTTGTGCAAAATTTATCATTGAAATGCCATATCTTTTCTTCTACAGTATAAGGAGAAAATGATAAAAAAAAAAAAAAAAAAAAACCGAGCTGTGTCACATATAATAATGAACACATTTGTCGGTGTAAACTGAGATGTCCATTGTTGTTGCATCACTAAGTGCAGAGAGATACAGTGTAAGTATTTGACAGAGGGAAAGGAAGGAGTCAAAAGAGAGGAGAATTTAACCATTTAAAGGCACCAGCCAGTTTTGTAGGAGAAAGAGATACACATTTAATTCTTCTTTTAAAGACAAACATCATTCAGCCTAAGGCTGCAGTTCTCAGTTACATGGCTCCAGAATTATTCATGGCTCATGACTCTCTGATGTCTCAGGTTGTTTATGCAACAAGATTTTTAATGAGCTTTAAGGAAGCAACATTTTTTTTTTTTCTGTTGTATATCTCAAACTATGTAAAGATGAAATTTAACCAATTTTATTTCTCGTTTGCTTTTTAAATTTGCATTTGGTGAACTGGCAAATACTTAATGTGAACCCTGATTTATCCATTACGAATTTAACTGCCATGTAATTTTAAACAGAACTATTCAAATCTCAAAGGGTAGCAATCTTTCACCTCTGTCTAATTCAACTGCTATATCTAAATCCCCATAAAACAAATTCAGCTTTTCAAAACAAGGGCTGTCTACAAATCCATAGACTTCTGTAACATATAAGTCCTTTCTATCAAAAATAGCCCACTCAATGCATTTGCGTGTGGGTTTTTCACCTAACTAGCCTGGAAGACATTGTATTACCAAATGCAAATGCTACTTAAGCTCCTCCTTGACCTTTCAATTAAATCATATTAAATCTGCCACCAAGAGCACATTTCCCTGGTATATATATGACCCTTGGTCTCACTTGTGTCAAACACAGTAGCATTCTATTAACTCCTTGGTGAGTTTTATGTCTTTTCCATTTGTTCCCCACATGTATATTCATCTGAACCAGATTTCTTCATACTTGCCTGATAATTTTATTAAGCCTTTTAATGCAAATGGATTTGTAAGTTTGAAACACTTTTTACTATTTGGACTTTGGACAAAATGCATGCGAGAAAGTAAGGCACAATTGTTCAGCTCATAGGTAGATGAGAGACTGATTACAGTAGGTTTTTCAGAATTCTCAAGGACACAGTTCAAGGCACCCTTTGACCCCAATGCCATTCAGCTGTGTACATGGTAATAGCTTGAATTTGATTGTGCCACATGAATAGCTTTCCCTAAGTTTTTTTCCAAACCAGCTGGTCAGTTGTTTTGGTAGCCCTTCCCTTTAACTTTCCTGCACTGTGTCACAGAAGTCTTCACCTCCACACTACAAAGCATTGGAGTTAGAATGATGAGAAATATTCCTGGCCGATTCCACATCTTCTGTGAAGTTCAGCATGGGGATCTTCTTCCTGTTTGAGTACCAATCAAACCTTTTCTGTAGTAATCATTTTAATGTGTATGATAAATTCAGTTCAGTGGTGTGCCCTCCTTAGATTAAGAAAAATTATTACATTACTAATGTTCTATATTCAGTTTATGTTCCCTCATTTTATCTATAAATAGCATGGATTAATGGTGTAAATTACATATATTTTTGTTCTAAATTGTGTCTTTTTTTCCTTTTTTCAGAAGCGATTTTTGGTTTTATACTGTTGATCCCGGAAGTTTACGTATTCTTAACACTGGAGATCCTAAAGTGAAATCGTGAGTTTTCTATGCAAGTTAAAAATTTAATCATGACTTTGTGTAAAATTAGAAATATTTCTTGTTTAATTATTTTATTTATAAGAGGAACAACAATATTTAACCATTTCAAATTATTTTGATATGTTCTTTCAGAGATGGGAATTTTTATGTCCTAAAAATGAGGGGAAACCAGATTTTAAGAATGAAGTGTTCATATTTTATAAGTAATATTTTAAACTATGTTAGTGAAAACAGTGAATTTATTTTATCAGATTGATCCTGTAAGTCAAAATGCCCTTGCTGAGATAAAGCATTGATAACAATATATCAGCTTGTTAAAGTTATGATTATTATATTTTGCATGTTTTGGTGGTAAATTCTGATTAGCATTTTGTTCATTAAAAAAACTCTTCATACTAATGACATTTTCTGCTGTGTACTAAAAACTGTGGTATTAAAGTGGCATCATTTTTTACAAGAAAGGATGGTGTGTGTGTGTGTGTGTGTGTGTGTGTGTGTGTGTGTGTGTGTGTGTGTGTGTGTGTGTGTGTGTTAAGAGTTTAGTAAGTGGAGAAAACATTTATTCTTAATGAATTCTGTGAGTTAAAATATACCTATTCATCAGTCTTTATAATGCCATTGCACATTTGAGATTAACAGTGAATTTTTATACATGAAACTAGGATTTTGCATTAAATGTGTACAATGCACACACAGTTGTACTGAAATGCTAGTCATGAATTATCAGGATATTGTTCTGTTTGAATTATGATGGCAAAGTTGTAAAATAAGCCGTATGAGGCACATTAAAAAATTACTGGAACTACAGTTGTAGTTATTGTGCTGAGCATGCGATACTAGAGTTTTGTTTATAGATGTGATGGCAGTGTTTACTCAAGGTCGTACACAGTTCCATATCTGTGCATGCTTTCATTCTCGCCTATTACTGCTCTGTTGACTATTGTTGCATTTTAGTAGTGTGGTGGATTATGTACAAAATAGCTGATGTGTAAAATCCACCACACCAATATGCAATTTCATCAGAATTGACAAGTGTAAACTGTGAAATCCCATTAAATGTCTTATCTGCATGTCATATGCTGACATTGTGTTATCAGATAGCCTACAGTATCTGTAACTGAAAGATCCCATGGACCACCATTGTTGCACCTTTTTAAATGCCCATCGCATTAACCATCAGCATGGGTACAAAAAATGCTATCTGTTACATGCTAGATGCTAGTCGAATGTCTACTACTCATAAATAGTTCAATTCTTTTTCAAGTCACTGCTGTTACTTTTCAAGTCCTTAAGTCTCTCAGAAGTGACTGATTTTGTTGGCTGCATTGACAGTTTTAATTTGAACTGAATTATAGTAGTTAAACTAAGTGGTATGTATGAGTCATCTCATGGCCATTTAACACTCCTTCAATATAGCTGCTGAGATACATGCATTGAAACAAACAGTGTATATACACTTTATTCAAGATTGATTCCTCATCATTCATTTCTGAAATGGTAAATGGCTGGTTGTGTCATTAAACCAGTGGTCAAGAATGTACTGTAAGTTGTCTACTTGTAATGAGTTTACAATTTGGCGAATGATTATAAATATATGTGAGTCGATAGTTCCAAAAATTGTATTCTGAAAAACATTTTTCATTTCAGGAAAAAGTATATACAATAAGCAGGTGTTAGGTTCAAATTATTATATTAGTTTATTTTCCAAACTGGACATGAAAATTTGGTAAAGGCATTGCATACCAGAATCAACAAGGCAGGGAAAGCCTTGCCAGCTGTACAAAAATGATTTCACTGAAGATATTTGGCAATGAACTAAGCTTGCTGTATACATTTTTCTGCACTCAGATTTTTAAAAAATTATCTATTTTGAAATTAGAGGTTATAAAGAAAATAATCTCCTATCGTGCTGAGATAAGCTTTGAAATTTAAAGTAGAGTTTGGTATTTAGGAAGTGAAGGACTATAAAAATGGTAAAGAAACAAAGAGAAAAACTTACATTCATGAGCTCAGCATCTCTCAACTTGAGATGAATGTTTTCCTGTCTTTTATGTTGTTATTTCTGTCTGTTCTTATTCATTCCATGCTTCATGTCACATGGCTGTGTGTAACTCTTGTGCCATAAAGCAAAAATACTGACTCATTCTAAAAATGTAAAAGTTTGTTAAATAAATAATGCAGTTATGTTTCCAAATTCTTTTCAATTATATTATGTAATTTTAAGGGCTATTCTGGAGAAAAACACATCTGCTGGTTTGTTGCTTGAAGTTTCCCACACTTTGGGAGCCCATGTTGAGCAAATTCGACCTCCTTTGCTTGTGCCTCTTCCTACTCCAAGCATTGTGGATAGACCCATATTAGTGAAACCTGCAGGAACAAGGCCAAACATATCAGATGAGAATATTAGTGATCTTGGAGCAGCTCTCATTTCCTTAGCTTGTATCATAGTGATTCTTGGTCTTGTGGGAATAATTTATCACTGTTGCATGTGGTCAAGGTAAGTGTTTAGTTTATGTGATATATTTAATTTTGAGAGTATCATGGTCATTAACTGTCAAAAGAGGATATTATTTTCTTGTGTGTATGTGGGGGGGGGCTCAATTTTCTTGAATGCCGTTATAATGTTATTTATTTTTCCAGAGTGAAATTTAGAAAAAAATAACTGTACGAAAAGCAGATAACTTTGATTGGCTGATGTACATGCAAAAATAATAATATTTATTACTGGATTGTCTATGTCACAGTTTTAAAAAATGCTGTTTATAGTTTATATTATAGCTGTGCAAGTCTTTACTCATTGAAAAGTGCTGGCTTAGTGATATTTTTCCAAAAGAGAGAGTATGTATCATCTAACTCAAATTGTTAAAGATTTTTTTAGCTGCTGTTTATAGTAACAGTGATATTATATGTATATGTGTTAAATATTTCAGTAAGTATCCAGTTCAAATTTTGTCATTATTAAACAATGCCTAACATCTGAGGTGTTTTCAAATTTAAGCCCCAAATGAGATATGTATTGTGTTTGTTCTTTGGCTCTGATTCTTTTCTTTCTGTGCAACTAATGACCTTAAATTAAGAGTTGGCTACTCCTGATGTTGAAATTGGAAAGCCCATAAGGTCATCAAACCACGAAAAAACGGCACTAACCATTTTCAACAATGCTGGAAAGCAAAATGTTAGATTTTATTGCCAGTTTACAGGGCCGAGCACGGGTTACTTTTTCAACTTTTTTCAATGTCGGTCAGGGGCGGATTTCCGGCTAGGCGCACTAGGCGCACGTCTAGGGCCTCACTGTTTGAGGGGCCCCGAAAACATATAATTGGATTTTCAGTTTTGTTTTGGTTTTCACGGACCGAAGCAACAAATCAATCCTTAAAGCGACTACTTTGTATTGTTAATTGATATTTTACTTTCTCATATTAATAATATATTTTTTCTTGCTGTTACTGATATTTCGAATTTTCGAGTTCTTATTGATGTACTTATTTTGGAAGGAATGGTTAAAATAATTTTGAGTCCCTTTTAGTAGTAGGTAAAAAAGGTATTCACGCTTCCCACACTTTTCATTGTTCAAAGCAAATTCTTAACTGGCCTGCTGTGCTATAAATTGCTTTCATGCTACTTCCAGCCAAGGGAACACATCTGTATTGGATCCTTCCTACCCCCCCCCCGAGTTGCGATGAGGAATGCTTTTAAAAACTTTCCTGATGATGGGGGGGGGTCTGTTAATTGCTTTTTTCTTTCGTGGTAGGATAATCAATGAAGAAAGAAATATTCTTCATACGATAATTCTTCTTAGGACAATCAAGTTCTTTCTCGGCCCTAATCCCTCTAACCATCCTAAACCAAAAGTGTTATTAATATTTTGGCTGGAAAAGTAAGGAAATTTGAGAATATCACACTACCTTTTTCTTATTTAATAGTGTTAAAAGTAATTTATATTGTATTGCAACAACATTTTCTCATTACTTTCATTACGGTCCGGGAGGCCAACTGAGGTTGATGAGGTTGTCATCAACCTCAGTTGGCCTCCCGGACCGAGGAGCATCGTTGAGGTCAAAATCACCAGCACGGAATTTTGCGAACCACCGCTGGCACTGACGTTCTTGTAGAGCATTATCACAGTACACTTTACGCAACTTTTCACAAGCTTGACGTGCGTTCTTCCTTTTACGGAAGTAAAACAGTAAAATATGGCGAAAATGCACAATTTGGTCTTCCATCTTCAACTTAATGTCAAATCTCCGCAAATCAACCAAATCGCTCACAATTCCTTTTAGACTGTAGCTAGAACTGGCACCTGTCGAATGCCATAGCGATAACGCATGCCTCTAGTACTTCCAAAATAGCCAACCGCCATCGGGTGCCAAAATACGTCATGACTTTTCCGACAACCCAATAATATAGATCAGGCCTAAATTATCAGATTTTCTTTCGCATAATCTTTGCAGGTTGCCCGTTCTCAGTCAGGAAAAAATTAATATGCTGGATAATGCTCCACTTTCCACCCTGATGGTCTTTATAAAAATCGAAATTCTTCAGCCTGCACCACCTTATGAGAACAGGAAGTGATAAGTTGGGTAGAGCATTTTTCTTTTCAGAATATGAAAATAAAAAGGGAGCAGTAAAATTGCTTATTAACTATTCCAAGGTGATTGTTACCCATAATGACCTCTGCTTGATAGGTAAGCAATTATTATTATGAGGGTGTGTTACTTTTTCGGCTATAATTTGTGAAATTTTGGTCACTTTTTGGTTACTTTTCTAGATTTTTTTTTTTTTACTTTTTCATTACTTTTTTCAGAAAAATTGTCACTTTTTCAACTATTTTGGAGCTATGTGGTTGTGCTCAGTACTGAGTTTATAATCAAACCAGGCAAATTAGGAAGAACTTGGTAGCTGTGTTCTGATTAACATTTTAAGTAATATCATTTTTGCCATTCTGGTGTTGATAGTTATCTTTATTGAGTACAATAAACTTCTACAATGGTAAACATGGTTGTCCCAGTGGCTGATGCATTTTGAGGCCAGTTCTTCATATTTAGTGGCTGGGTCTCAGATGCATATTGTTGGATCTTGCCTTTATAGGCTGTTGTGGCCACGGCACCAGGCGAAGTATCGCGTGCAGTGAAGCACCCAATATCTCCACCAAAAATAATAATAATAATAATAAATAAAAATAAAAGCAAAAAAAAAATTAAAGAAAATTTTGTCAAAAATGTTGCCCTCCTCCTCTGCTGCTCAAGGCTAGCAAGGAGTTTTCCCACTTGCATTGACAACCGAAAATTATTCAACAAAAAATTAATTATTTGATTCCACTAATTAATAATAACTTCCCATAATTAATTATAACAAATTAATTACTAACTTTCCACAAAACCCGTACCGCGATTGGGTGTGAATGCCTGGATTTAACTCCAGCACGTCCGAATCAACTGAAAAGTCACAGCAACGCACACGCACACACTCGAAAAGATACCCAACGCTCATTTCACGAATGCTTGACATTTAATATTCAACAGTATATTATATACACTGCCACCTTTATCCATGAAGTGGCACAAAAATCTACTTAGATGAATGTATGGTGGGCTGCTCTATCGGCAGCATAATTATGCACAATGATTTAGACACTCTATCACTGATTAAAAATGATAACACTGATTTAACTAACTCTGATTTAACAATTAA
This sequence comes from Macrothele yani, assembly GCA_039090855.1. Lineage (NCBI taxonomy): Eukaryota > Metazoa > Arthropoda > Arachnida > Araneae > Macrothelidae > Macrothele > Macrothele yani. The sequence goes on from CM077012.1 coordinate 18,209,264, forward strand.
CACTGATTCAAACACTGTTCACTGATGAGATTCTAGCATGCACAATAAAAAATAGAGCAAAGGAAGCATATGTGAGAGATTACCCAAAACATTTACATACACACTTTAAAAACGAGAATTTTATGTAGTACGATCATGGGTACCAGTGATTAAAATGATACAGTAATTACCATGACTGCCGCAATTTAATTATAAGCTATATATATATATATCTACCGTTACACACACTCTGCATAGGCTTGAGGCCAAATTAGCAGGGAAGAGCTCTTAATAACTTTGGCCATAACACAAAGAAAAAAAAAACACGAATGAAATGTGTTGGAGGCCTCTGATTGCGTACTCCCTTTCACAGGGGACAGAGTTCTACACGCTGTTTCGCCGTCCAACGGCACTACTTGTAAGTTGTGAGCAAATGTTCAGATAAACTCCACATACCTTAGCAGACTTTAAGATGTCCTTAGCACAGAGAAGTGGCAAGAAATAGCATGCCTTTATTTCCTGTGGCGACAGCCTAGGCATTTCTGCACTAATGTCGACCTAATTTCGGTCGAGAAGCCCCATGTCCAAAGGACTGAGATGTCGCTCATTTTTTGAGGGGATCATTCCTAGCCCTCCTTACTTGCTTCGCTCCGGAGTTGTTCTTCCTCTGGTTCTTTTAGGCTCTCAGCGGTTAGCTCTCAGGCCTTGGTTCCATCCGCCTCGCCGATGCGTTTCTCTTGAGTGTTAGCGCAATTGACTCAGTCCTGAGAATGCCTTGACACTTGTTTCTCTTCTCCTGTGTTCTCCCTCCTCTTTGTTCCGTCACAAGGGCTTCTCTTTACCACTTGAAGAGGGATTTATCACCTTGTTTTTAACTGTGGGTGGCCGTCGGTTTTCCCTTATGCAGTCCAGTTCTGAGAACACGCCACCGCCAGAATGTCTCTTTAAAGTTTCAAGAGGGAATTTTGGGGAGAATTTTGCAGACTTTTGTCGGAGTCAAAAATGCACAAGACTATTGCCATAAGTCCGAAATAGAGATGGTCTGTCGCCATGTGGCCTTTCACAATTCTCGTTTGCTAGAAGGCTACGAATTATGCACTTTTCAAATGATGAACAAATTTTAACAATGGCAGTGAAGAACAAATTAGAGGATCAATTACCATAATTAATTATAACTATGAGTGTCGCCTTGCAGTTATATCAAAACAAAAATTTATCGCATAAATGAAATATAAAAATTTTCCCCAAGTTAGGCCCCTATAACAATCCTTCTGCCTTCCAAAGAAGAAAAATATGAATGTATTTTTTTTTCTCATTGAAGAATGGAAAAGTTTGAATATGGATATCTCCCTCTTTCCTATATTCCATGACATGTCTAATTCTGGATTTTGGACATATCAAGGAGTAATAAGAAAGTCTGTATAAAACCTCTGAACCATTCATCATTGCCCATAACAAGAACAGAATATAAACATAAGTTACACAGGTGAGAGCCAATGTGCGTCCGACCAAAACCCCTTTGGACTCAATGTTCCTTTCCTCGTATCTAGGTCTGCACTTCTGCGTGGTCTTGGGTTTGTCTCGCGAAATCTTCTTCCTCCTCACAACTGTATATTTCTGTGCTGTCACTATCCTCCTCGTCTGCAACCATTTCTTCCCTGGATTTTTCTTCTTCAGCCTGATGTCCAAAACTGAGAGGTTTCCCCACTCTCCCATGATCATCTTGGGGTCTCAACAACGCTCTCGTTATGATGGGGGGACTTTTTTCTTTGCTCCCCTCTGCCTCTCCTCCGTGAGCTGCTGCTTTCTCCACTATGGGAGCAGGTTGGGCCGCCATGCTGGTCTCTTCCAACCCCTGATGTGTTTCCGATTCATGTGGCTGAAAGCAGTGCATATCCCTTGCGATCACCGGCCAAGTGGGCGTCACCCAGTCATCATCCTGCTCTGAGAACTCTTCTTCAGGATGCCTTTCGTCTGCAGTTAACATACCTGCGCTCGGCGAAATTTCCTCATTCCGCTTTTCATCTTGGAATTGCCCTGTGTCAAACACCCTTCTTTGTGGTGGTTTGAAAATCCTGTCTACGTGTGTGAGTAGAGTTCATCTCATTTCATTTACTGGGTCGATTTTAAAGTTCACTGGGGATGTTTTCTCAATTACTCTGAAGGGTCCTATAGAAGGTTTTGCCAACTTTCGCGACCTTGTCTTGGATGCTGATGGGTCGTGCTGGTACATTAGGTCCCCAATCTTGATCTGTTTGTCTACAGCTGACTTTGCTCGATATTGCCTGGAAGTTTGGGCTGCCTCTTCCAGATTATCCTTGACAATTTTATACGCTTCTTGCATCCTCGTGACTAAGCTCTCGGCGTAGTTCTGGGATTCAGTGTAGCTAAAAGGGATTTCCTCACTCAACAACTGTCCTGGCATATTCAGATCTCTTCTGAACATGAGAAAGTTGGGTGTTTCTTTAGTAGCACTGTGCATAGCGCTTCTGTAGGACATGGCCACAAATTCTGTATATTTGTCCCAATCCTTTCCATTAGGGGAACAATAAATTGCTAGAAAGTGCATTATTGTTTGAATTTGTCTCTCTGCTTGTCCGTCTGTCTGTGCATGGTGGGGAGATGTATTAAATTTTTTGATGCCAAACTTACGATACAACTCGGTCATTAAATCAGACAAAAAAATTTTTCCTCTGTCAGTGAGTAAAAGATGTGGGACACCGTGACGCGCTTATCACGTTAGAAGCAAATTTTTCGGCAATTTCTGCAGATCGCATAGTCTTTAATGGAATCAGCTCGATGTACTTAGTGAATGAGTCGGTGACAACCAATAAATATTTATTTCCATCCTCTGTCAGTGGAAGAGGTCCAGCGATATCCATCGAAATTTTGGACTATGGGACAGATACAATTTCCAAGGTAATTAGACCCGCTTTTTGCTTCTTTTTGAAGCCACGACGTTTCAGGCATTCTTCGCAACTCGCCGTGTAGTTCTTGATGTCTGAGAACATGTTAATCCAAAAGTATTTCTGTTTAATTCTCCCAAGAGTCTTTTCAAAGCCAAAGTGACCGGCGCATAGTCCATCGTGTTCTGATTTCATCACTTCTGATTTTAACTTATCAGGTATCACTAACTGTTCTGCGATCATTTTTCGTGGGCTGTTTTTTGCTGGTAAGGCAAAATGAAATAATAGGTCATCCCTCATAAAATAGGTGTCAGTAATTTTGTCGACTGCTGAATAGTCATGCTCTTCAAGGCAATCAATTACTTCAACTAATTTAGGATCTGTTCTTTGTGCTGATTTCAGGGTTTTGTTATCAAGTGGTACAACTGCGACTGTATCATTGGCTTCCACTGCTGCAATGTGCCTAGATAGTACGTTGGCGTTTGTGTTTTTCTTTCCTGGTCGATATTGTATATCGAAGTTATACTCCGACAGACTAAGATTCCATCTGTCCAGTCTAGAATTAGAAGTCTTCAAATTCTTAAGCCACTTTAGAGGTCTATGGTCGGTAATAACCGTAAACTGCTGGCCTAACAAATATTCACGCCAATGGGTGATGGATGATACTATTGCCAGTGCTTCCTGTTCTGTCATGCTGTAATTTTTCTCAGCTGCATTAAGTTTCCTGCTAAAGTAAGCGATGGGATGTCTGTGTCCTTCGTCATCCTCCTGCTCAAGAATACCTGCAATCGCCGCTTTGGAGGCGTCTGTGGTGACGAAAAATTTCTTACTGAAATCAGGAAATATTAATAGTGGCTCACTCACTAGTGCATGTTTCAACTCTTGAAAAGATTTCTCGCAGTGTTCGTCCCAAATGAATTTCATGTTTCTCCTAGTAAGGTTTGTTAACGGTAAGGCAATGGACGCAAAATCTTTAATGTGGCGCCTATAATATCCTGCCATTCCCAGGAATGCTCAAACATGTTTCACTTTCCATGGAGTAGGGGATTCCCGAACAGCTTCCACGTTCTGTGGGTTAGGTCTAATGCCCTGACGATCTAAAAGGTGCCCTAGGTATGTCACTTCTTCCGCCAAAAATTCACACTTACTGGGCTTAATTTTTAGATGGTGCTTCCTTAATCGCTGGAAAATTAATTCCAATTTCTCAAGGTGTTCGGATAATGTCCTGGAGGCACACAAGATGTCATCCACATATACCAAAATGCTGTCATCTCTTTTGTCCATAAATAGAGAATCAAGTGCCCTTTCAAATGTTGCCAGACTGTTGCAAAGTCCAAAAGGCAAGCGATTCCACTGGAAATGTCCGAATTTGCATGAGAAAGCAGTTTTATGCCTATCCTCTGTTCTCTAACTTTAATTTGGTGATAACCAGACAACAGGTCAATTTTTGAAAAATATTTGCATCCTTGCAGTAAGGATAGAGTTTGCTGGATTCGGGGAACATGATAGCTATTCTTTTGGGTTATTTCATTTAATTTTCGAATGTCAATACAGAAACGATAAGAGTCTCCGCGTCTCACGAGAACAATAGGAAAGCTGTAGGGCCTATCTAATTTTGATATGATTCCTGCGTCAAGTAATTCGTTTACCTGAGCTTTTACTTTGGGTCTTAGGGCATGTGGCACAGTATACTGATGCAACTTAATAGGTTTATCATCCGTGAGATGAATTTCATGCTCTGTAAGATCTGTACCTTCTAAGTATGAAGAACTCCGTGCAAAAACATCAGAATATTTCAGCAATAAATTTAGCATCTTCTCTCGTTCGCTAAATTCCAGGTGGTCTAATTTAAAACCTTCCACAGAGATTGGTTGAAATTTTCGGGATGTTCCTTGCAAACAACGCTTAACTTCCACTGGTTCTGCCTGAAAGAACTTCATATGTTTATTTAGCCAAATTGGTGAATCACTGTGGTTAGCCACTTTTACATCATACAGTCCGCTTGCCGAAACATTATTAAGTGAACGTGCTAAAAGTAACCTATTTCTGCGTGCTCGCAGTAATGGTTCGAACATAATACTTCCTTCTGTTTTCCCCACAGAGGGTTTACTAAGCGCCACTTGGAAGAAAGTTTTGCTGTTGGGGGGAACGCAACTTTTATGAGTCAGTGCTGCTATCCTGGAGTGTCTGCTGTGGACATCATTATCTCTCCGCTCCTCTGGGGTGGGTGGCTGAGATATGGGGGTCAGGAAAGTGAAACTGGTTCGTATCTGCTGCGAACGTAAGGCGATGGTTTCATAAGGCATCTATTCCCAACAAAGCTGAGTAATTTAGACTCAGGGGATTTTTTGTCACAAATGCCTTGGCCCATATGTCTCTTCCCTTAATTTGCAGATTTACCTCGTAGCAACCCAGCGTTGGAATAACTTCTCCTGTGATGCTTTTAATTTTTACATTTGAATCAACAGATTTAACTTTCTGCAAAATTTTAATCTACGATAAGCATCGTTAGCTAATAAAGTGACTGATGACCCTTAGTCAATTAGCACTTTAATTTTATCCCCATCCAGATCCGCATTAATGATTGGTAAATCATTCCCATTTTTCATAAACATGTACCGCACTTTGGAGGGTTTTAAATATTTCTGAGCCACACTACCTCTCACAGTTCGACCCCGATTCAGTTTAACTGTTTGCTCTTACGCTTGGGTCCATGAGCACTAAACTTTCCTGTCGATTGATAATGAGCATCTCTGTCGTTGTTATTACTAAACCTCTGTTTCAGTGTTGTTTCTGCCCTATCCCTATTTCGACCATTATTCAGGCATAGCCTGATCACATGACCTTCCTGTCTGCATCAGTAGCACACAATCCTGTTGCTCCTGTACTGCGCTTGCTGGTCCTCGGCGCACGATCGATTTCGAGTACCCGATCCTCTGCGTTCATTATTATTTGCCCCATACTGTCGAGTGAGTCCGAGTCCAGATGGCTGAAACCTGGGTAACTGCAAACTTTCTTCCTCTCTGGAGTTTCCTTCCCGTCTCCGATTTTCTCTTTCCTGAAAATTTACGGCTAACTGACCCACTGATCTTTCCGTCGCTTCCATCCGTGCCATCATCTCTTCCAAAGTACGCGCTAATAAATCAGATCCTGGGTTCACTTCCGATCTCTCTACTGCATTTACTGATGCTTTCTTACTCATGAGTGCCAAATTATCTTCTTCCTGAATTGCTGTGAGAATAGCAGCGTCAAGAGTTTCTGGGCACTTCGTTAAAACCCAACGCCTGATAGATTCGGATAAACCTGACACAAACTGACACACCACTGTCTGATCTCTATGCTGCCTGATGTCTTCTGACATATCAGCTGTATGACCAAAATATTTTGCCGCTGCACTTTTGAGCCGTGTTGCATACTGTCTTACATCTTGTCCTGGCATTTGAACACAACTCATGAATTGTTTCATACGGGTAACAAGAAAGAGGTTCTTCCGCTTGGAAACGATCGATCACAGACGTTTGAAATTTTCATAATTTCCTTCTAATCTCAGCTCATCACTATCTGACAAAAATTCTGCAGCCCTTTCCCTAAATTTCGATTTTACTACTGCTAATTTTGTTTGTTCGCTCCATCTCCCTACTGTAGCTACATTTTCTACATCTTGAAAAAAATGTTTCGCATGATATAGAGGATCTGTGCCCGTAAAATATCTGAGCATATTAATACATCCTGCTATCTGTTCACTGCCGTACATTAACATACCTGGAGCTGCCATTCTAGTCTCCAACACTCCTGCGGTACTTGTTACTGGATTACTAGCTACTAAAGTGGTTGATTCTCCTGTGGGAATGCTATGTTCCTCCCCATCAGGATGATCAGAATCATATGAGTCGGTAGGTTTGGTGTTCGGCTTCTCTCCTTCATTTGCAATATTTAAATACACGTAACCTATGGCAGTCTTTGACACAAAAATGCTTAAGGCTTACAATACTTATGATATGCTAAAATATGCTCGTACTGAAATCGATTTGATATGACAGTCAATTCATAATATTCTGAACATTTGTGTGTTGCTCTGCTTTTGGAAGTACAAACAAGTAAGAATCCTGGTCATCGGAACTAATTGTTGGATCTTACTTTTACAGGCTGATGTGGCCGCGGTACCAGGCCAAGTATCGCGTGCAGTGAAGCACCCGATATCTCCACCAAAAAATAAATAAAAATAAAAGCAAAAAAAAAAATTAAAGAAAATTTTGTCAAAAATTTTGCCCTCCTCCTCTGCTGCTCAAGGCTAGCAAGGAGTTTTCCTACTTGCGTTGACAACCGAAAATTATTCAACAAAAAATTAATTATTTGATTCTACTAATTAATAATAACTTCCCGCAAAACCCGTACTGCGATTGGGCGTGGATGCCTGGATTTAACTCCAGCCACGTCCCAATCTTCCGAAAAGTCACAGCAACGCACACACACACACACTCGAAAAGATACCCAATGCTCATTTCATGCACGCTTGACATTTAATATTCAACAGTATATTATATACACTGCCACCTTTATCCATGAAGTGGCACAAAAATCTGCTGAGATGAATGTATGGTGGGCTGCTCTATCGGCAGCATAATTATGCACAATGGTTTAGACACTCTATCACTGATTAAAAATGATAACACTGATTTAACTAACTCTGATTTAACAATTAACACTGATTCAAACACTGTTCACTGATGAGATTCTAGCATGCACAATAAAAAATAGAGCAAAGGAAACATATGTGAGAGATAACCCAAAACATTTACATACACACTTTAAAAACAAGAATTTTATGTAGTATGAGCGTGGGTACCAGTGATTAAAATGATACAGTAATTACTATGACTGGAGCAATTTAATTATAAGCTATATATATATATATATATATATATATATATATACACACACACCCTGCATAGGCTTGAGGCCAAATTAGCAGGGAAGAGCTCTTAATAACTTTGGCCATAACACAAAGAAAAAAAAACACGAATGAAATGTGTTGGAGGCCTCCGATTGCGTATTCCCTTTCACAGGCGACAGAGTTCTACACTTTGTTTCACCATCCGACGGCACTTGTAGGTTGTGAGCAAATGTTCAGATAAACTCCACATACCTTGGCAGTCTTGAAGTTGTCCTTAGCGCAGAAAAGTGGCAAGAAATAGCATGCCTTTATTTCCTGTGGCGACAGTCTAGGCATTTGTGCACTAATGTCCACCTAATTTCAGTCGAGAAGCCCCATGTCCAAAGGACTGAGATGTCGCTCATTTTTTGAGGGGATCATTCCTAGCCCTCCTTACTTGCTTTGCTCCGGGGTCGTTCTTCCTCTGGTTCTTTTAGGCTCTCAGTGGTCAGCTCTCAGGCCTTGGTTCCATCCGCCTCGCCGATGCGTTTTTCTTGAGTGTTAGCGCAATTGACTCAGTCCTGAGAATGCCTCGATGCTTGTTTCTCTTCTCCTGTGTTCTCCCTCCTCTTTGTTCTGTCACAAGGGCTTCTCTTCGCCACTTGAAGAGGGATTTATCACCTTGTTTTTAACTGTGGGTGGCCGTCGGTTTTCCCTTATGCAGTCCAGTTCTGAGAATACGCCACCGCCAGAATGTCTCTTTAAAGCTTCAAGAGGGAATTTTTGGGGGAATTTTGCAGACTTTTGTCGGAGTCAAAAATGCACAAGACTATTGCCATAAGTCCGAAATAGAGATGGTCTGTCGCCATGTGGCCTTTCACAATTCTCGTTTGCCAGAAGGCTACAAATTATGCACTTTTCAAATGATGAACAAATTTTACCAATGGCAGTGAAGAGCAAATTAGAGGATCAATTACCGTAATTAATTATAACTATGAGTGTCGCCTTGCAGTTATATCGAAACAAAAATTTATCGCATAAATGAAATATAAAAAATTTCCCCAAGTTAGGCTGCACCCTATAACAATATGGATAAAAAAAATGCAAGGTAGCAGTTATAGTGCATCAGTATTGATTGAAATATGTAGTTTTGTCCTGCATTACGATAATCCCTCTACTAACTTTGACTGAAAACTAAAAAAGGAACGTATTTCTTCTGTTTTTGGCAACACTATTGCTTGAGGATTTAAAGGGAATTGAGTTAAAAGGGGAATTAATTGAGCTTGCTGATTTTCCTGGAGGAGAGCAAGATAAAGTTCAGTTATTGATAGGTGCTGATGTGGCAGGGAAATTATTAATAGGCACAGAGGGTTCCCAAGTTGTATTCCGGATTAGTGACCATTAAGACCAAACTTGGTTGGACTGTTCTTGGGAACAGACTAAAAGATTGACATCTCATGACAGCAGTTTGACTGCTCTTTCTTTACACGTTAATAATGCATCTGTAGCTGAGCTATGGGCCCTAGGGCTTGATGTTCTAGGAATATCTGGCCCTGAAAAAAAGGTGTATATTCAGAGTCAATGGCTAAATTATAAGGTGCTTTAGTAGTACTTTCTGATGGTGGTAGTATCGAGTAGAATTACCTTGGAAATCGAACCAGCAGGAATTGCTTTCTAACAGAGAAGTAATTTTACAGCTTCACAAGAATGTATGCAAATAACAAAGAAGAAATCCTGAAAGTTATCAAGCCATTTCTCAAGAGTGGTTAGATCTGAGCAGGCTCAAAAGAGTTCTGACAACAGAAATGAAACATTATGGGCAATATTTACCCTATGTATAACAAAAGACCAATGAAACTACAAAGATTAAGTCTGATTTTGATATATCTGTTAAATAGAAAGGTGGCCATCACTGAATGACTGCCTTGAGAAGTAACCAAATTTGATTGAATTGATCCCAGATATCATGGATAGGTTTAGATATTATCCTACTGGCCTTGTGGCATACATTAAAAAGGCTTTTCTTCAGTTAGAGATCATTCTTCACCACAGAGTTCCTCCAGTTTTTCTGTCCTGTTGAGTAGGATAAGATTGTTCGACATTGAAGAGTGGTGTTTAGTCTTTTCTGAGAATAGCAATAATTCATCATCTGTCCCACATGTCTCCAAAATTGCACGACACATCCCAGAAGTTGGTGAGCTCATTTTATGTTGATAACTGTGTTATCAGCATCCCTACCACTCAGGAGATGGAATGTTTTATTTCAGATGCAAAAAGTATCATAGAGCAAACTTGTTTCAACTTAAGAGGATGGGAGAGTTAACAAGCAGTGTTGTGTTACAGATTAAAAAAAACCTGTAGATATGCCACTGTGCACTTGCTTAGAATGCTATGGAATATGGAAAGAAACAATCTTCACTGTAACATAACAATGAAAGATTATGCCAATGAAACTGAACTGTCAAAGAGGTCTGTTTTGTTCATAGCTCAATACATTTTTGACCTACTTGCTTTGTCAGTTTCTTCATGAGTTATGGTCATAAAAGTTGGCTTGGGATGCTCCCTTGCCTTATGAGCTCAGAAAGAAGTTTTGCACATGGCTGAAGGAAATCTCTCAACTGAAAGAGTTAGGGATTCTGGCAATATACTGTAGCAAATGACAGTTTTAAGCTTCATGTGTTTGTTGATGCTTGTAAGCAAGCTTAGGCTGCATGCATTTTTTTTTTTTTTTTAGAACAATCACGCTCTCTGAGATTATAATTCAGTTGCTAAGCTGAAGCAAGAATAGCACCTCTTAAAAACTTGACTATACCTAGACTAGAGCTAATGGCTTGTTGCATGTGTGCAAGACTAACATAGTCCGTACGAGAGGCTTTTGGAATGCCTACTTTACATATGACCTTTTTGAGCGATTCAATGGTTGCTTTGTGGTGCATAAAAAAAGTTGTAACTGGTCTGTGATTGTGCCTAATCATGTGAAGGAAATCCACCGATTGACTTCTCATCAGTCCTGGAGACATGTTCCAAGAAATTGAATGCAAAGATCAGCAAGAATTTATTTTTGCCATTCATCTACCAGGACACAGCAGTTAGATTAGTGGAATATAAGTACGTTGAGAACTGTCATGCTGGTATGTAAATCTTACTAAGTATTCTACCGAAAAGAATTTTGATTACAAGAGTTCATGTGAAATGAAGGAAATTATGCAAAATGTTTTAAACACCTGTGTGAAATGTCAAGATCATAACAGGAAGGAAATTTTCACTGGAGATGTACCTTTACCTGCAGACCATGTGAAAGATGTAGCTGTGTTTTAAGTAATCAAAATCAATCTTGCAGGACCTTTGTACTTGTGAAAAGGTTTGAATTGGACTCTTTACTTAGGTTGTATACTGGGCAGTGCACTTGGAGCTAGTATCTTCCTTGTCCACAGAATCTTTTCTCTTGTCACTTCATCGTTTTATAGCAAGGAAGGGAAGACCTTGTATCATATATTCTGATAATGGCATCAACCTGAGAGGTGCTCATTGATAGCTTTGGAAATTTAAATGGCAAACTGTTCATTAATCTCAAATGCAGTACATCATGTGGATATTCAATCCACCCACTGCTACTTATATGATATCTAACTTCAAGAAACAAAGATGGTATTAGTTCTGCTAATACCATCTTTGTTTCTTGCAGATAATAATCATTCTTCTGGTGTTGTGGACTTTGATCTTTCAAAATCCAACCATCTTGCAAAGAGTTAAATATCATACTAAGATTATTCACAATTTGCGACTGCACTTTTGAAAGGAATATTTAAGTCAGTTAGTAGAGCAACAAAATTAGCAATCACTTTCACAGCCTTTGAAACTAGTTAAAGTTATTATGAGAGATGGTTACAAAAAATACTTCCATTGGCCTTTGGTATGCACCATTGAGCTTATTTCTGACAAAGATTGGATGATACACACTCTGAGAGTAAAGATCCAGGCAGAAGTATTACTCCAATCTGTTCAACAAATATTTCCTTTGGAGATACAGCCTGTCCCAAATGGGGACAGAGAGAAGAAATAGTCCTCAGAGGAGAACACAGATGACATTAGTCACATGCTGAAAAAAGCAAGTTCTGGAAGAAGACAGCACATAAGGGCACCTAGAAGACTGGATTTGTTCAATCAGAGCTGTTATGGTTTTCAAATTGCATCAATGACCACTCAAAAAGAGTGGGGTGCAATAATCTCTCTACTAATTTTGACTGAAAAATAAAAAAGAATAACATTTCTTGCATTTAGCCATCACTGGTTTGCTTTGATCATTTGTTACAATGTTTACATTTTTAGTTAATTTCATTTTAGAATGTTTTGATTCAAGTTCATTTTGGAATGTTGTGTTTGATGTTTGTTGTGATGTACATTCAAAAGTGTATTATATTTTCTTGTGTTATTAAAAGTTTCATGGATTTAAGCCATCTCTGTTTATTATATGCAATCACCAACTCTGGGTGGGTTCTATATCCTGTCTGAGCATTTATTGGGGGAGGGGGACTGTCAGTGGATAGTTTGCAGTGCTTCCACTAAAGAGATATGAGACTGTTGTCTGTAATCCAACAGTGGATCCAGGGGAGGTAGCATCTGACATGAGCCTTCTTGTGAAAGTGAATGAAATATTTATTGATATTAATTCATCAGCATAGAAATTATGTAAAAAGTAAAGCCTGCCACATGCTTTCAAAATTTTTGACAGTTGCAGCCCTCTTACATAATATTAAATAAAAAGAATTTTTTTACAACTATGCTGAGCAAACATTGGCTGAAATATCTATTCATGTTGTCTTTGAAATTTACTTATTCAGACTGACAATTTCTTTATAATTGCATTTGCTGCTACATTGTATTTATTAAGAATGTACTTATTTTTAGGTAAAGTAGTGTTGATAAAAATGTGAATGAAAGGTATGATTACGAGAATTCCTCATAGTAAATGAAATTGTTAAATTATTAGTTTTAGAGAAAACTTGTCCAGCTTTTTATGGTGATAGTAAGTCAATTCTGGGTGCCTTCATGAAATACACTCATAACTCCTGTTTAATATTCATTCAAACTCAGAATGTATCTTAATCATCATCATTGCTTCTGACATCCAGTTTCATATGAATATTAAATTTCAAAAGGAATCAAGATGTTGTTAAAACTATTTGCGAGTCAACAATCAGTATATATAATCATGACTTACCCTACTCTAGTTGTTGGAAACCTTGTCATTATGTGTTACATGTTTTCACATTGAAAAAAGCGCTTCTCACACATAATACATTTTATAATTATATTTAAAATTGTTAAAATCCCTTAAAACTATGAATTATGTACTGAAACCCCTAATTCATTTGCTGCTCACTAATTCAACTCATGACAACTACGTGGCTGCCATGAAATGTAAACATGAGGTGAATTAAGGTGCAGTAAACCAATTAGGGGTTTCAGTTCATAATTTATAGTCTTAAAGGATTTTAACAATTTTAAATATAATTATGAAACTTAGAATTGTAATTCCATAAGTTGCATAAAAAGTTTTTATTAGAATTGCGTATTGTGTATGAGAGGCCCTTTTCTCAAAGTGAAAACATGCAATAAATAGTGACAAGGTTTTCTACAATTACAGTAGGATAAGTCATGATTATATGCATTGATTGTTAACTTACAAATAGTTTTAATTTAATTATAGCACATTATTTAAACCTTAGTAAATTGGGTGTTTTGAATTAGTTTAATTAGACTTATTTAACTCAGATGCTGATGTTATCTCCCCTCCCCCCTCCCAAATGCATGTATTGTGTGAGCATGTTATTAGCAATTAAATCAGTCTACTGCTCTTGAGTCAGACGTACATGTGCCGAATCTGTGTCCCAATCAAAATCTAAAGCATCCATGTTGTAGTAATAGTACAAAAACTGTTCCCACAAGATGGAAAATGTTCAATATGTAGAATAATTTTTGTTGGGTTTTCACTAATCAGAGTAAAGTCCTTCCATACTGGAAACAAAACTTACTTCAAGAACCTTTTTTTTTAAGATAGAAATTTGTAATTCATAATTTTTGAATAAGTTCCTCACTTCATAACTGAAGGTATATTCATTTATATAGAGTTCTAATGAACAGTTTGTTTCGTGAGAATAAAGATCACTGAAAAATATTCTTTGTGTGACTTCATAGTTTATTAAATATGTTATTCATGCAAGTCAGAAATTTCAAATACAGGTGCAGCATACTTAGCTTTATGGGCCCAGTGGATATGATGCACTATTTTAAAACCTTTGGTGTAAGGTTTGGTTTCTGCTTTCTGATCTGTCTTTTACTAAGGAGTTTAGAGAAAAGTACTATGGGCATAAATTTTTCAACACCCATTTTTGTCTACCTTGCAAGAAATTGTTTTGAATCCATCACTGCCATAACCCACATTTCATACCAGCAGTAATTTTATTAATGGGTTTAAAAATGGCTTCCTTTTTTTTTTCTTTAATGTGTAAAAAAGCTGACAGAACATTTTATTTATTAAGTATCGTGTTTGTAAAATTCTGATTTTGATACTTCCTCAGGTACATGGCATACAGAGAGAGGATGAAACGTTTATATGTGGCACCAAGGTATGAGCCTGTATTTGTTGAACCCAGCTTAAAAGAATATGAAACTCAGGTGAATTTCTCTTTTATTAATTTGCATTTCCATTTAGCCTTTGGTGTATAGTCCTACAAATTATTATTGGGTTATTCCCAGTAAAAACTGCATGTCTATATCTTATTCTGAAAACTTAAAAACCTTAGCCTTTTAGAATCCGTACAGTGGAATCATATTTTCTGTAACACCAGTTGGCAATTTTTTTGTGCTCATGTGTACACTATATTGACAAAAGTCACAGGACACCCCTTTAAAAGCAAATGAATGGATCCGCTGTGCTGTTAAGATGTGGGGTACAGCTGCAAACGGTATAAAAACAAGCCTGCAGCTGACCGCGATCATATCGCACTGTGAGGTTGAATGAAAATGTTGTGGCGGCAGAGAACTGACTTTGAGAAAGGAAAGATTGTTGGGTGTTATATTAGTGGGTTGTCCATAAGAGAAACCGAGAGGCGTTTAAACATACCCAAGTTAACGGTTTTGGATGTACTGAATAAGTGGAAGACACATGGAGTGCCTGAAGCAGCAAAACGTACCAGCAGACCAAAGAAAATCAGTGATAGAGGACGTCGAAGCCTCTGGAGAGTCCTTACAGCTAATCGACATAGTACTGCACAAGACCTCAGTGTACAGATGAGTAAAAATGCTGGAACTCGGTATGTATACATACCATTCGCAGAGAACTTCATTCCATGGGTTACCGTGGTCATGCGGCTGCTCATAAGCCTTTTATCTCCACTCGGAATGCTACTCGTCATTTAGCATGGTGTAAAAAACATTTATTGTAGATCCTAGATCAATAGGAACAGCTCCTATGGACTGATGAATCTAGATACTATGATCCATCAGTCTGATGGCCGTGTGTGGGTATGGCGGCAGCCGGGGGAACTCTATTTATCACAGTGTACTGTTCCTACGGTCAAATTTGGAGCTGGCGGTGTTTTTCATGGTATGGTCCCTGCCCATTGGTTATTGTGGACAAACTTATTGACCAGCACGTCTACCTCGATATTCTGGACAATTATGGCCTACCAACTCTGTGGCAATACTATTGAACCGAGCCTTGTTGGTACCAGCAGGATAATGCACCGAGCCATAAAGCAAGGACTGTTACGGCGTGGTTTGATGATAATTCCGTATCGTGTGTGGACTGGCCGGCACAGCACCCTGATCTTAATCCCATAGAGCACCTATGGGATGAATTAGAGCACCGCATAAGAAGTTTGGAACCAAGGCCTACTACTAAGCAACAGTTAGCGGCAGCATTATGTACTGAATAGAAGCGCATACCTATCGCTGTGTTCCAAAACCTTGTCGAAAGCATGTCTTGAAGGGTCAGTGCATGCATTAAGGCCAAAGGTGGACTAACACTGTACTAATGTATGTCAATAAATGCTATGTTGTGTTTCTCTTCTAGGTGTCCGGTGACTTTTGTCAATATAGTGTATTTTGTAATGTTCATGTGAAGTTTTAAACATTTGATATCTGCTATCAGTGCTCATCCATCCAGTGCTGCAATTTATGATGATTTGCAAAAGGAAAATTGAAAGATCATGCAGTGACTCAGCAGTCAGTTGGTGAACTTCTTACAATAAGGCTTTAAAAGTCTTAGAGGAATCATAGCTATTATGTTTGTTCTTTTTATTAGGATTCCTTCTTTCCATCCGAACCAGAGATATTCATCCACTGGCCAAAGAAGTTTCATGATTGGAGGAAATGTCTGTTCTTGTGAGAATGAGAATATTCCATGATTTTTCATGTTTTCAATTTTTCTGACTACAGTTTTGCTTCTTTTTTTATTTTATTTCTCTTCCTGATTATATTCCCCATTTTTAATTGTTTTCTGATTATGTTCTTAAATTTTCTTTTCCTTTTCTCAGTAATAGGGCAAAAGAGTGACTCCATTTTTAAAGAGCTTGTCCAAATGAAATGCATGTTTTCTATTCCTTATAGTATATTCATCAAAATTATTCAACAGAGCTAGGCTAGCATTTCCCTCCCAATTTGTTTCTAAGCAAAATTAAATTTCAAACTCAGTACATAATTTGTCCCTGACCTGCAAGATTGCTTTCATGGCAGAATAGTAGTACCGATTTTTTAAATTCATTTCTCTTAAAATGCATGTTTTCTATTCCTTAGAAAACATGCAATAGCGCAAGCATTTTCCCCTTTTGTTTAATGAAATTAAAGTTCAAATACGATACTGTCTGCTGGTTGTGCAAAGAAGACAACTGTACATGTCACAAAAAATGGCAATGGACAATCGAAGTTCCAGTTTTAAATTTCAGTTTCTCTTTGAATAAAAGGGAAAAGGTTTGATCATTTGTTGATATAGCAAGAAATGGCTACAGAATGAGGAAACATTCATTTTCAGTGAAATTCAATTTAAAAAAATGATATTGTAGTTTCTTGCTCTGTCGTAAAAATAGCTGTATGTGTCATGAAAATGGTGCTATTTGCAGCATGAACAGGGTAAGTAACAATTTTCAACTTAAAATTTACTTTTAGCAAAAATGCTTGTTACACTGAATGATATAGAAAAGAAACAACTGTGAGGAATAAGAAAGTGTATTTGTTAGGAAAATTTATGAAAAAATATGTTACTCTTCTTTACTATTACCATTTTTACTATAACATTTCTCATTCTCCCCTCTTCTTTGCTTGTATGTAATACAGTCAATTTGTGGTGCCCTAAGCCACTTAAACTATTCATTCTTGTAATCTGCTCCCATATAGGCTACAAAGCAAATATACCCCTCCTCCCTCATTCAGCTTAGGCAGTAGCAAAGTATGTCTCTCTTGGTCCTATCTTTATAATATTAGTGTGGCTTTATGGATTATTACAGTTGCACATTCCAGCCTTTCTTACTAAGGGAGGGATCATCATGATTACAGTTTTTTGCAGGTGATTATTTTCCTTTGTCTCTGGGCTGTAACCTTGGTGAAAAGACATGGCTATCGCACATAACTTCTGGTGCAACCTAATCAGCAATCCAAGCAAAACTGTCCTGTGTTCTGTCACATATTGAGAGAGACAAAGAAAAACAAGCAAAACTTGTTTGAAAACAAAATTCTGTGCAAGTGTCCAAAGAGATTAAGTTTTTGTGCTGTCATATACATGTGTGCGTGGTATATTTAAGAATATTGTATACATTGTATTTCTTTGCTACGAATTTTTCCTGTAGCTCTTGTGAGACTATCACAGAAATAAAAGATGCAGATTTGACTCAGTGTACACATATTCTAAAATGAATGTTGCATGAACTGTACATCAAGTGAATTATCTGTTGTTGTTTTTTATTTTTGTGTTCAGCTGTACCCAGATAAGTGCAGTTCAACCTTTACTACATTGAGCATTTGGTTATCATTTAACTTTTTGTATACACTTTGGAAGTTCAGAACATTGTTGTCACTGGGTATATCTGGGAAAGGTTTCATTAGGCCCTTCTCCTCCTATATCTTAAGAGAGATTTTGGAAATAGTTGGATAAAAATGTTACCCAATAGCATGCAAACCTTATCCAATATGAAATGTCATTATTAATTCCATTCTACTTGGTGTAGCGCATAGTTTAATGAATGCTAAGAACATACAGACATGTTTTTGATTTTCATGTTGGGTTGTTGCATAATTAATTGCAGATTTCTGGGGAAACAGTTGAGCTGCTGCATTTTATGTTATACAAAATTTATTTGATCAAAGTACTCACACACCACAAGATTCAACTAATTTTAACCAATGACTGACAAGAGCATCAATTACAAATTTAAAATAAATTACTGTTCTGATAGTTTTTTCTACATGCCTTTACCAGTGCATAGTCAGAATGCAACTATCGGCATTTTTTGTTTGGCTCCAAATGACTATTCCGACTATTTCATCACAAGAATACAGGTATGTGATATTTACATCATCATCATCAGTAATGTCTTTCCACTTTAGAATAATAATATTTTGTCTCTTATTATTTAGCAGCATTGTCTTTTGTGATCATTATAGTGCACATTATACTTATACAAATGAATTGTGAACTACATATATTTATAATAATAATTTATTATGTAAAGGTCTTAAAATGTCATATGCCGACATTTTAATATTGTTAAAAGAATATCTTAGCTGCTCCAAAACAGGTCATAGTCACTCCCATCTCTGAAGATAGGGAAGGCAGAAAAAATATATAGCCTTGAAAAGGATAACTTTAGCAGGAATTCAGCCTCACATAGATTATGTTCTGAAAGTTATTATTTAAGAAGTGTAGCACATGGTTGTTATGACTCATCAAGATCTCATAAAAATCTTGATTGTCTCTTAGTGCTTAAATTTTGCCTTGTATAAATCTACTGTTTTGAAGATACCTTTTAGGGTATGTCACAATGTTGTCTTGATCAAGTTGTTGACAAACAAGAATCACAATATTAACTTTCTGCCTCTGAGAATTATGCAGAAGTGGTTGACAAATACAGCATAAATTTTATCAGCTTGTTCTTTCATTTTTATTACTCTTGTTCAAAGATTTACTTGTAACAAAAGTTTATGAAACACTCCTTATTGAGGTAGCAAATAGTCATCAAAGTTGTCAAGTTTACAGGCAGATGTTTAATATTATGTATGAGTTCTTCATAAATTGTATATTAATAAATTTCCATAAAGCTTTCAGCTAAAGTTTTATTATCTAATCAAATTACCTGGCTCCTGGATTGACATTACAGAAAGGAAAGTTTTTAATAACTACCATTGTATACAATAAAGAGAGATGTGAGTTAAACAACAATAGCCAAACAGTTGTACATACATACATACATATCACTAAGCTGCTCTCTGAGATTCAAAGGTTAGCTCCAAAAGGAAATACAAACTACCAGATAGTTTTTTCTCACTGTTGCCGTATCAAACTTCTCCATTTACAGCGATCTTGACATACAACTCGGGCTTCACTGACATTCATTACATGCCATACACAAGATCTTCACTTCATACTTATAATTTGTTTCTCATGCAGACACTCCTGAATCTGATCCTCCCATGACTTCCTCGGCCTTCCTCTGCCTTTCCTTCTTGCCACTTGGGCTAAAAAGATTTTCTTAGTAAGCATCTCATCACTCATTCTTTCAACATGGCCAAACCACCGAAGCATATTAGTCTCCACCTTGCTAACAACATTTTACCTCACATTACACAACTGCAACACATCTTGATTCCTCACACAATCAGAACATGTCTTGCCAACCCCCCCCACCCCCCAATAGGTAACACATTTCTCCAGCACACAAACGACTCCTATGTTTCTTCTGCAGTACCCAGGTTTCACTGCCATACATCAGAGTAGTAACAATTACACTCTCATACACAGCCATGCGCGACTCTCTTGAGAACCCGTCATTCTTGTGAAAACCTCCCAAAGCAGCCATGACTTTCAATGAAGAATTCACTCGCTTACTAATTTCACCATCCAATTTGTTCTCTCTGTCAAATATGTTTCCTAAATACACAAACTCACTCACCTGGTCAATCACTGTGCCATTTACACTTACATTACATTCAGTTCTACCAGTTCCTCTCTCAAAAACCATAACTTTGGTTTTTCCCTTATTTATACTCAGTTTGAATTTCAGCCAAACACAATTTAATATGCAATGCCAAACAGTTGTGATTTGACATAATGAAAAAAAGCTAATAATGAATGTATATATATGTTCTCACTCACTCTCTCACACGCGAGTGAGGGGGGAGGGAGGGAGGGAGGGAGGGAGGGATTAAGAAAGCAATAGAACTCAGGTTTTATAGTTCAAACTAGCCACCCTTAAATTAGGAAAGTGTGTAAGAATTTACGTTTCCCCTGGGTCATTCAACATGAAAGTCACAAATGATTGTGGGAGTAGTTTATGGTTTTCAATAGGACTCTCAGTGTTTGAAACACTCCAGGAGACATGTCCAGAACTACCAAAAAAAAAAATAAAAAAAAATGAAATATGTACACATCTGTGGGAATGCATGCATTCAGCAAAAGCAGCTTCAGTTTCACTAAATTATGGGATTTACTCAGGAATAAAAGGATATTACTTAATCGAATTTATTCCTGAGTAAATCCCATAATTTAGTGAAATTTATAATACACTATCTACCAACAAGTAATTTGACACCCCTGCAATCGACGATATCTGTGGTCCTGATACACGTCATGGTCGCCACTGTTAAATATTGTGTGGGAAACAGCAACGCAACCAGTTGCATGCAAGATGCCACGCAGTTCGGAGCTCTCTGATTTCGAGAAAGGTGTAATCGTCGGGTATCACAGAAATGGCCGATCCATACGTGACATATCCAGCGAGTTGAAGTACCCAAAATCAACAGTGGCCTACATGATTGGCAAGTGGAAGATGAGAGGTGACTGTCGGAATGTGCCCCAACCCGGCAGACCCACAAAACTGGGAGTTAAAGACCGACGGGTGCTGGCCAGAGAAATTCGGAAGAACCACACCAAATCGATGGGCCACATCTGCGAGGAGTTTCAACAGGCATCCGGGAATGTTCTTTCGATGAATACCATCCGTAAGGAAGCCCATCTGCTCGGTTATCATGGACGTGCTGCCGCCCACAAGCCTTTGATTACCAAGTCCAATAGCGCTGCTCGGCTAACGTGGTGCAAAGAACGTCGACAGTGGAAACAGGTTCGCTGGAGCGATGAATCAAGGTTCACCCTCTACCGTTCGGATGGCAGGGTCTGGGTTTGGCGTCTGCCTGGAGAACGCCTCCTGCCGGAATGTATTGTGCCAACTGTGAAGTTCGGCGGCGGTGGAATTACGCTATGGGGGTGTTTCTCCTGGTATGGCACGGGACCCTTGGTCGCAATTCCTGGTAGACTCAACGTCGAGACCTACTGCACCATTTTGGATGACCATGCGTTTCCTACGTTGTGGCAGTTTTACGGGGTAGACCCATGTTACTTTCAGGATGACAATGCCACCTGTCATGTTGCGAAGTCCACCATGGCTTGGTATGGTGACAATGGGGTTAATCGAATGGACTGGCCTGCGCAGAGCCCGGACCTTAACCCCATTGAACACCTCTGGGACGAGTTGGAGCGTCGACTTAAGGGGTGCCCCCACAGTCCAAAATCGGTGAAGGAACTGACCTGTCTTCTCCAAGCCGAGTGGAAGAAAATACCGCTAGCCGTCGTACAACGCCTGGTTGAGAGTATGCCCCGGAGGGTCGCAGCTGTAATCGCCGCTCGTGGAGGCTCCACCAACTATTGAAGGTGAATAAACTTTGTTTTCCTTTGCTATCACAGGTGTCCAATTACTTGTTGGTAGATAGTGTATATCAAGTCTAGGAATGGCCATGACATCAATTTACCAGTTTCAGTTGTTTTCTACTTCC
Organism: Macrothele yani; assembly: GCA_039090855.1. Taxonomy (NCBI): domain Eukaryota; kingdom Metazoa; phylum Arthropoda; class Arachnida; order Araneae; family Macrothelidae; genus Macrothele; species Macrothele yani. The sequence continues at coordinate 18,231,062 of CM077012.1, forward strand.
TTCCCACAAGCTAGATGTAACTGCCCATTAGACATAGCTGCTATCCTAGAGGGGTTAAAGTGTTGTCCCCATGGAAAAGGTGTTTAACAACACAGCAGAATAGAAAAATAAAAGCTAAATACATCTCATGCACCGTGTGCATAAAGTTTTGCTTTAAATCATTTCATTGGAGGTTTAGGTCCTTTGGCTAAATTGAAACAATAGTGCAAAGTTAAAACTGTTCCAATTGTATCTGAGTTTTATGTCTTCATTCTAATGAAGTTATTTATTTTCACCTGTAGGTACTACAAATGAGCATTCCCCTCGATGAAGAAGGGAGCATAAATGACCCACATTTATCTCTGACTCTTCGTGGTATGGAGGGCATCTCTTACATCAGCAAAGATCACAGAGATGGTACAGCATCAGCATATGGTGGACAAGCTGCTGAAAACAGTTTTTCTGTTGAGTCTATGGATGATAGCCGTAGCTCTTTGGGCCATAGTACAGCTAGAGCAGCAAGTAGCTTATCAGCAAATATTTCTGGAGTTGAAGAGCAAGGCTTGATAGCCCCAGCTAGCAACCCCTTATTTGATGATCATCAGTGAGTCATTTAAGTTTATTTGTAGTATTTCCTTTTTTTGCAAATAATGCCATGTTTAGCTGCTCCTTACTTTTCCCCTCATTTCTTATTTTCCTACACGTTCACCCGACATCTACTGAGACTTATCTCCATGGGTTTTTCATATCCTGTGAAACATGTTTATTAGTGTAGCTAACGCATGATAAAGCCAGTGTCCACTTTTTCTTTAATAACCTTGTGCAGTACTTAAAAATTATACTCCAAGTTTTCACTATCGCATGTTTGGATGCTTTATATCTGATATGTTAGCAAGAAAATTCTGTATTCCATGAAGAGTTCCCAAACACTTATTATTGCAATAACATATTAGCTTATGTTTTTATTTATGCAAATTACAACAGCTAAATATGAACTGAGGGCACTTCAAAAAAATGTTGTTTTGGTTATAAGTTAGTTACCCAATCTGCTCACCTGTCACTAAAATAGCAACTAATGATAGAGACTATTCATCAGGAGCATGTTTAGATTTTTTGTCCTTGGACGTACATAAAAACTATTCGTATTACATCTTTTATATTGTATTATGGACCATTCTGTCATGGAACAATTAATAATATCATTCCATAAGAGATGAATTTGTCACATAAAGCCCTCTTTTTCCCTACGAAAATGCAATACATTTGTTGCTGATTATTTTTGAGGCCCTCTGAAATGAGTTTCAGGCTAAAACTGATGGGCCATTGGCACATGCTTAATTTCCAGTGTGTGTTATGAAGCTCAACTGCTGATTCTTTGGACTGTTTCAGATTATGGTCTTACCTATACTGCTACAGTAACATGGAGGGCATATTACATTCTGTAGTGCTGAAATTGCAACACCCAGATGCATTTGGCCAATATGTATGCATATTAGCAGGTAAGAGTCTTATTTCAGGATGTGCAAATGTTTCTAGCATTGGATCAATCCAGCAGTTACCCTGGCTAAAATAAACACAGAAACTTTGACCTCGTGGTTAAACATGAAAATTTTGCCAATCATAGATATTGTAATACTGTTGTGGTAATAAAATTTCCTGGTTTTGATGTATATTGCTCTAGGCATTTTGTTGGCACTAGGAGACATCATCAGGAACCTTTGCTTTCAGAGAGAGCAGTGGCCCTTCAAAAATGGGCATTTGCTCCGATTGTGATTCTACCTGGGGTCAGTCTTATACATTTCCTTAAATTGTCATGTAATTTCCTTTTGACGATATTTATCCATGCATATTATAGTTACCCTTGAATAACTTCTTTATTTTGGGGAAATAAACAATTTCTTTAAATATTGACTCAATCAACATATCAGTAACTGTAATAAATGGCAGAAGTATTCATTTGTAATCCAATATTTAAGACAATTTTAACTGTATTTGAGACTTCAAAAATATGAAATGCTTTTTCAGAAAGGAAGAAATTCATGTAGTAGATTCAATAATTATCAATAAAAGTTATGAGGATGACTGTAATAATAACTGTATCTCAGGAGTGTCATTCCCAAGATTTTTAATTCAGAAAAAGCAAAATCATTACAAATTGTTGAAATAAAATGAAAAAGAAACTTGTACATAATTAACACTTAGATGGCAACACTAGATCACTGTAAAAAAAAAAAAAAAAAAGAGAGAGAGAGAGAGAGAGAGAACTTCCAGAAACATCCCTTTCAGTTCCTAGTAAGTGACAAGCCAAGTCACATAGTTCCTTCATGGAAAATAAACACAGTTCTGTTCATAACATATTCCATGCCAAGGCAGTTTTTTCTTTCTTACTTTTCGTATCACATTCATGGCCTATGGTGAAAGTAAAGAAATTTTCTTGCTTCTTAAAGTACATCAGTAAATGAATGCTTTTGATGTATTTCAATGAACTCATATAAGACTTTCACATTTTAAACTTTTTGACAAAGTCTTTTAAACCTCTCCATATATAAATATGTGTATCTAAATAAAGCATAGGCATTGACTTTCATGTACCTTGCAATGTATTAATTAAAATTATTCATTGTAGAAACTATAAATTTATAGTAAAATAATGTGCATTTTGTACAACCGCCAAAATTGCTAACAATTGCAGTCATGTCTCCTTTCTTCACAAGAAAATAATATGTGATTAAATGCTGTCTAACTTGCAAAATTCTGATGTGTGGTATTTTTGAAACTGAGTACCAAAAACTTAAAATTGCAAACTACTACCATAAAATGTTGTGTGTGTGTGTATTCCTTGTAAAACCTTTTCTTAATCTGCAAATATTTCTGGAGTTGAGGAGTGCCTATGTTGAATAGACACAATGTCAACCAAAATGCATTAAATGAGCTGCAATCATGATGTGTACATGTACCGGATGGCCTTAAAGCCTATTTAAATTTCAAAACTTTATAACAAGAACAAATGCATGTATTACAGTGCAGTTTGCATGAAAAACATCAGCTAGTAGAGGGATTTTGTTCTACAACAAAAAGACTTTTAGTTTAAATAGTCACTGGCAGTGGACGATATCAGCTAAAAAGTTTGAAAATACAGTGAAAATCAATGAAAATATATGTGTTGCATTAATTTGGTGACACTATCACATGTCCTCCACCACAAGATACTGCAGCATTCAAGCGTGTGACAACTGCAATGGTCACCAAATGTGGCATGTCTGGGTGAATGCAACAGACTTCACAGCAATGGCTTCCTTCAGTTATGACAGTGTGAAAGGTCTTGTCTGGTATACTCCAGACTTTAAATAGCCCCATAACCAGAGGAGACCAGGGTGGTCACTGGTTGCTACAGTGCCTGTTGATTAGTCTTTCTGCACCAAATATGGTGACAAATTTTTATACTGAAGATGCAACATGAGCTGTCCCACCATCCTGTGTAAACATGACCTGCAGATTTTATTCTTGTGAATATGGTCTCATGTTTTCATACAGCAGTTCTAAATGGTCTTCGGCATTTACTGAGCAAGCCTTCCAGCCATTTCTGGGACACAGTTTCCTCAAAGAAAAAAGGCCCAAAAATGACTGATGTAGTGAATCCACACTACACTGTAACTCATGGTAAATGCAATGGTTCCTCTGTGGTGTACATGTGGATTATCCTGTGCCCATATTCGACAGTTATGCATGCTAACAGACCCATGTAATGAATAATGAGCTTTGTCTGTCCACAACACATTTAACAACCAGTGGGAATCCTCAGTTATCTTTGCCACAGCCCATTTGGCAAATTCCTTCCACTATGTGGTATCTGCCAGTAACAACTGGTGTAGTGTTTGCAGTTTGTATGGGTACAGATTTAGCACACCCTGAATCATATGATTTACTGATGCTCTTGGTATCCCCAAACATCTTGCCACTTCTCAAGCACTATTTGTTCCACTTGACATTTGAGATGCTAATTATAATTCATCCATCTGGGATGCCATAGCAGTCGAACTGGTCTCCCTTAACCCTGGTTCCCCCCATGTCGGAGGATGATCCAGCAAACTTCCAGTTTCATCAAATCATCTCACCAGACACTGCAAACCAGCAAAAGTGATGGGACCTTTGCTTTTCTTTAGTCCTTTCTGTGTTAGGTACTTATGCAAAGCTTCTTTTGCCGATTCTCTGCAAACATAAAAAAGCTTCATTAACAAGGCTCTATCAGGCAAAGTTGTCATCATAACAACACTCTTAGAACACCATTTTCAGTAAAAAGAGGAATGAAGGCAATTCACAGATGATTAATAGGTACAGCTTATGATTTAGAGTTTTGAATGTCATCACATTTTCTTATCTTCCATGGTTTGCATGCATGTAAAGTGCCAACTCTCACCGCATTTTCGAACTAAAAGTTTTTCCATTGCCACACAAAATCCCTAATATTAGCTGATCCTTTTCCTGTAAACTGCATTGTAATACATGCAGGTTTTTTTGGGTTTTTTTTTTTTTTTTTGTTATGAAGTTTTGAAATTTAAATGGACTTTTGAGCCACTTGGTATTAGTATGTGGAATGGGTTGGTAGAAATGTTTTGTGCAAATATCCCTTTAGGATATGAAAGCATAAAAAACTTAGATTTTAAAACGAATAACAAATTATTAACTTAAACTAAATACTTAACAAATTATTGCAATGTTTTGCACCAGTACAGCAAAGTTACTTATGTGGATTTTTGGAGATTTTAGCAGGAATCGCTTTTAGGAAATATGTGTTATTCTAATTTTATAACAGCATTTTTCAGAATTTCATAAACCGTAACAAAGCAGCTACACATATTACTTATTGAGCTTTAAAACACTTTAACTGAAGAAAGTAAATCTCATTACTGTTACATGTAGGCCATTTTAGACTAAATCTTTGTAAATGAAATATTGTAATTAATGAAAAGCTAGAAGTTCATACACCAGATACAAGTAATTTTTTTCTCATATGCATCTACTTATTAGTGTGATGTAAATTTGTGCTCTCTGTGCTTGACTTTATTGGAAACCATTCCATTTAATTTGCTATGTTTTAAGTTGTATCCTTTGTTATTTATTCATTGTATTGCATTCTTCACTAGAATTTAATGTGATAAAAAAATTTGTTTTGTGACTGTGAACATACCTGAAGCATTTAAAAGTCTTTATAACTGATTTTTTAACACTTTTTTAGGGATGATGATGATGATGATTTGAAAGATAAAAGCATTGGTGGTAACCTAGCTTTAGTAGAAAGCCATCAGTTGAGATCACCTTTCACTGTAGAAAACACTACAGAACTTTAGCTTTATACCTTGAATCCTAAAATTTGTGCCTTAACCTTGTGCCAGGGAAGTGGCAAAATATGTGTATGAGGAGTTGTGCAGTGTAAAACTGTGGAAATATCAAGTGATATTCATGAATATAAATTTTCATTCTGAGCCAAATGCACTTTCAAAGGTTGCACATTGTTAAGCTAGAAATTACACAAAACCTCAAATTATACATCCAGCTCAAGTGTTCTCTCCATTCTCCCAATCATGGTGAATTTTGAAGTGCTATGGTTTTACTATTATTACAAGAAAGCTTGCACCTATTGATAATTTTTCCATTCAATTACTTAATGAATGCAATATTTTCATATCATGCAGAGGCATGAACTTTATGAAAAAAGTTTAAAACTAAAAGCCTTTGATATTGCATTGTAATGTAATCTTTTAGAATTATTTCAGTTATTATTGGTTTACTTTTATCTTACAGATCCCATTATGTTTTTCAGTAAGCTAAATGTTATACTGCTGACAACTGCTGGATTTGTACTCTACATTAATTTGTGAAAATTGTGTTTTTCATCATTTATTTATAAATAGTTAGACAGTAGACCACGACTTGACATTTGACCGAGAAAGATGTGCTAAGTGCTCTTTTCTCCTCTTCTTTACTGTGTTCTAGAATGTGATTTTTGATTTTATTTATCTTAATATTCAAAATATGTCCATTCTCTTATCCAAAATCTTGTCTGTGATCTCCTGGGCCTTCAACTGTTTTCTTTTTAGAGAAATAAAGATAGGTTTTCCTGCTGAAATACCCAAGCATACTTCATTTGAAGCATTGCTCACACAACTTTTGCAGTATGATGCTCTTTTGTTTCCTCTTAATTTTAGGCAGTATTCTTCAGAGTTAGTAGGCAAATGATATAACTCTGATTTAAGACTTTGCCACACATCTATGAGAAAAAACATGAGTATTCATTTGATATTGTAATAAGTCTGGTCTTTTATGCAGTTCATCAAGAATAGGCATTGAAAAAATGCTATAATTTAAAGGATGTACTGCAAAACCTTATGAGAGTAAGCAGCAAGGTGGATATCCAAAGTCCTGGTTTTGGTTCACTAACCCAAGCATCCAGGAAGTTGAAAATGGGCAAGATCAGTAATACGATCTGATAAGGAGCTTTCATCATGTTGAAACAACAGTAGTAAAGCACACTACTGAGCAGATATGTAGACCCTGTTCAGTTGTGCCTCCCAGTAACAGTTACCAGAGACCTTGGACCAAGTGCAGGACATGTTATCAGGATACAGAGATCAAAACGAACCTTGCAGTGAAAGCTGTTGCTGAATCAGTTGGGGAAGTGTAGCTACATATATAGATGAAACTCGGTTTATTGATACCTATTCAGATGTGGTTCTATAGTGCAGTTAAAATCACCTGCAAGCATAAGATTTTCAGCTGGTAATATGACATTAAGATGATTTTCAACTCTCTGTACTTTCCCATCGCTGTGCTGTAGTTGGAACCTGAATTCATCACACCTAGCTACCAGTTTCCAGTCTTTTACAATCCAGTGGTGATGTTCCTTCTGCCACTGCAATCAAATAGCCCAGTCACATGCTGTTAACAAGGGTACTCTGCGTGGGTTTTGGCTATCATAACCCAATCATGCCATCATACATCAAATAGTTTTTGCCCAAACCTTCATAAGTATCCCATCATTGAATACCAATGTTATCCTCTCTGCTGTGGTCTTCTGTTCCAACAAAGAGAAAGTGGTGCTCTCCTTGAACATCAACAGCCTGTTTATGGCCATATTTCCCCCTGGCGACTTCCAGTTTTGATGTAGTTCTAGTACACATGTGAGAGTAGCGCATGGAAATCTGAGATGTTCTGCAATTGCAGAAATGGAACACCCCATTTCCTCACACTGACTATCAGCCCATGGTCAAACTCACTGAGGTCACTATTTTTACCCACCACCACAAGTACACCGTATCTAGCAAATAGGTATCTTACCTATTTATGGCCCACATGGGGGATTTGGCTAGCCACGTTATTGTGGAGGGGTGCAGTGTTTATAAAAAATTGTGTTTTCGGTGTACTTCTTTGTATTATTTACTCAAGGTGTGACTTGAACTCCATATGCATTACATGTTCTGGTTGTATCTTTAGGAAGAGTTTGCCTTTGAGAGTTGTCTTTTAAATTTATAACAAGTCTTTTGTTGCAGACTTTTTTTTAAAGGTTTTGCATAGAATTTTGTTATAACTCATACTTCCTTAGAATTTTTTCTGACTTTTTGTTTTCTTTTTAAACCAGTTGAAGAGCTGTTCAGCAGAGCATAACCCTGCAATAAAAAATGTTTCAGATGAAAACTAGTCTGGATAGACGCATTCAAAGTACAGTACACATAATTGAGTCTCTTTAAAAATCATAACTTGTCAACCACTCTCCTTCTAAAGGAAATTGCATGAAGGATTAGAAATCAGAAAGAAAAAGATGGTGTGTTTTAAAGGATGAGCTGATCTGTTGTTAAAAAATTCAGTAAGTCCAAAAAGTTAATCAAACGACCTTTAATACTTATGAAAAGTGTAAAATTTTTAAGCATAAGTTGATATTTACCAAGTGTTAATCTGTAAGGAACCTCTCAAATATAAGAACATAGAGAAGAGGATAAATATTATATTTATCTGACTAGATATATAAAATTATTTATTTGCAGTTAAAACCCTACCCAAATCCTCATTCATATAAGTGTGCTGATCAGCTTGTTCAGTGTAAGGACATTAATGTAGGGCTTGCAGTAAATCTAGAAGAAAACTGTTTTTGTTGGAGAAAATGGAGCACACATACCCTACCCCCATAATTTGTTAAAGAATTGATATTGAGATACTTTCAGTGAATTTCATTGAGTTCTACACCTTGCATGACACCAACAAGAAAAGCAATTTCAACACCTGCATATTATTTGCTAGTTCCACTCTATGTCTCAAAAACTTTTTCAAGTTATAAATGTGTATTTGCAACAGACTTCAATGAATTTAATAACAAGAAATCATCATCACTTCTGGGATTTCTACTTAATTGGGAGTAGACAGCTCACATTGCTTTCCCAACTTAATCATGATGCCATACATGTTTGTGAAGTTTGACAAATGTACATAAAATGATCGAGATTTTATTTATTTGTGCCATAACCTATTCATGACTGTTTTGTATAAAAAGAGTTATAACTGTCTGGTTCTGTTTGTATAAACTGATAAGTCATGAGTTGTGTTAATAGCCAAGATTAGTGTATATGCTTTATTTTTATGTGGGCTGAAAATAAGTTTTCATTTCTGTTTAAAACTTGCATAGCATACTGTATATGTGTGCATAAGCTGAAAGATGTTTTTGTCTTATCTTTCATATATCTCAATATCAGTAATGCAAAATAACTGATTCATTTGCGGTACTGTGAAAATAAAATGGGAAATATGGAAATTAATTCATAAAAATTTTAATGACTAGATTTCTAAAATCTTTTCTGTGTACTTCTCAGAAGTTACCAATTTTCTAAATAATCACTGAAATGCTACTGACACATCTCTATGAAAATCTTTGGTACTATTGTGTATTTATTTATTTATTTGTGCAGGTATTGATGCAAATTTTTTCCAAGACTTTTATGGGACCATAATCATGAATATTTTATCATCAATGAAAAGTGTATTAAAATGTGACACATTGGTATTGATTTCTACTAGAAACAGTTACTTCAAAATAAAAGTGAACAGCAACATGTCATCTTGCTGTTACTTTAGTTGGTAAGAGGGTGACATCCCCCCATAAAGTTCAGATTGAGTGTTTACTTAACATTTCTGATGTGTTCTTTGTTTCCTAATGCATTCTGATGTACACCATAACACCAACATGTGGCTTTCCCACTCTAAACACTTGATATGCACTCATTCATGAGCAGTCTCAAAGGGGTTCCATTAAAATAAATCAGCAGAAACATTAGTTGTGAAAAGAAACAAGCACATAACTATGACTAGTAAATAAGAAATAGATCTGTATAACAATAACGCCGCCCCGGTGGCGCTGTGGTCTAAGTGATGGCTTCTGATCATTCATCCGACAGGAGTCCGGGTTCGAATCCCGATGAGACATAGATGTTGTGTTTGTCTTATGGCACTGGCTCTCTCCCTTCCCTGGAACCAGTGGCCCTAAATTAGGGACGGGCAACTGCTTATAGCCCATTGACTTGCTCACAGTGGTCATTAAACCTCCAATAAAAAAAATAACAATAATAGATAATGCGGAATTAATTGCAAAGGTGCAATGAAAAGAAAGAAAAACTTACAGCTAATCTTTGTCCTTTTGTGTCAACTTCAAACTAAATAATTGTTAGTAGCTAGTTAAGAAGGTGCTTTTTGTGTGTATGTGTTTGATAAATGTATTATTGTTGCCAGAATGGAGGACAGGTAACAATTTACAGGATCTTTCATAAGATTCTAGTGGATAGGATAACTTCCATTCAGAATAAGGAATCTTACGGAATCTGTGCACTTTACTTCCCTGCACTGCTCCCAGATGTTTTCTGTTTGTTTGTTTTTTATCTGTCTTGGTCACAGTATGTCCATCACCATGCTCAAGCTTGGTGTTCTTCCTTCCACATCAAAAAGCGTTCACTCATCTAGCAATGGTTTGATATTTCAATGCATCATTGCCACATGCTTCCTGTAAGTCATTTGTGGTACTGACTAGCATTTTATCTTTGTACAGCTTAAATTTTGGTAAAATATCATTGTTTATGTTGAATAATCATCACTTAGAGTGGTTACGCTAACCCTTGCACCTTCCAACTTTTCACAGATGCTCAACTAGTAACATCAATTAGCACATACCTACACCACTGACTATGTGGAATGCAAAGAAATAACAGTCTGTCACAGGTTTGGCATATAACACCTTAATTGCAGTTTTCTAGCAGTGTTGGCTCTGAAAGAAAAAGGATTCCTGTAAGATTTAGTTGTCAAACTTTTTAAACCAGCAAGGAAATTTTTATTTTTAACTCCAAATTTTTTTTAAAGCAAAATTGTGAAATAACAAGAAATTTAAATGTTTTGACTTTAGTTTAAATCTGTGCACCCTCCTGATACTAGGAGCAAATTAAATTGATAAGCCATGCTTGCAGCCTTCCATATTGCTTAGTCTCTTTTTTTTTTTTTTTTTTTTTCATAACAAAAAATGTGTGCTGGCACAGTACATAATAGATGACTTTCATCACCATAATGTACCTTTTCCTAAAAACGATACCATAGTTGTAAATCAGATAGTAGAAGTGCAACATCACTCTTATGTTTCTTCGGTACTTTTGTGTAATGTGAATGTAACTGGGTAATGTAAAAGGAAAAAACAAATATTTCTTTTCAAAATAAATGAACAATTTAATTTAAAAGGTGCCACATGTTCAAAACAAACACAGCTCTTTTCATGTTTAATTCCTTGTCAATACCCATGTCACAGTGGATGGTAATTAAACAGTCAAATATCACTCAGTTAGATTTTCTGTTTCATTATAGTGGCCACACAGTTTACTGCATTTGATTTTTGATAGCTCAAGAGCATTTATAAAAATATTCTTACTGACTGTCTAGCAGGCTTTTAGCTTCTACTTCTGAAATATTGATTTAATGGAAACAAATTTGTTGCAAGGGCATTGTAGAACTTGATAAAATAAAGTGAAAGCTGACAATGATTTGCTATTAGAACTGCAGAAATTAAGTTTTCTGTGTTAGATCTGATGAAAATATAAATTCAACATATGTTATTTTAAAATTGATTATATGGATGCATTGTGCGCAAAACATTTTTTCATTTGGTTGTTATTGAAAAATCAGTGTGGATATTTTTTGTAATTGGGAGTAGGTATATTGACACAGCAAGGAAACTACTATCTACTACCTTACCTGGACATCTGGAATTATATAAATTGTGATATCATGATTTCGTCAATGTTTCAGTAATATGGCAAATTATCAGTTCTCACATTATTTTTTTCCTGTTTTTCAACTTCCCTCCAAAACATCTTGCCTCTGTGGCATTTGAAAGTTACTCTGTATTTACTTACATCGTCATACAGTGTTATCTAGCACACAATTTTTTTCCAATATAAATTAGAAAAACAGATGCTCTATTTATTTGTTCCAAACAAAAAGACACAAATTTTATTGCTTTACTTAGTGTTCTTATTTTTTTGACCTTTAACAAGTAATTATTAATATTCAAGGACCAGTGCAATTTTAATGCAAAGCTTCAGATGTAATGTTATAAAGATCCAGTAGCCTTAACTATCCCATAACTAAAGGAGAACTCAAACTCAACAGTTAGAATTTTTTTAACAAATGTTTTAAAGTGTTACATCTAATAGTAATGGTTATTTAACATTTTCAAAGCCACTGTGACATCAATATATTCAAGAGAAGATTTAACTTTCAAAATTTTATGGTAAATTGTCTCTCACTGCATCTTTAAACAAAAAGTATTCCGTTTTTGATGTGTCATCCTTTTGTGTTTGTAGCATTTCACTGTGAACTGTTAATCATATGCTATTTTCATGAGGGTAAATCTCTTAGATCGCCAAATATGAGAAGTATATTGTTCTTGTGTAATATAAGAGTATTATTCTCTTCACTGTAAAAAAGAGCATAAATTATTTTGTATGTAAAAATAAATTATATAGTTTTATGTTGATTTTAGTTTGTTATTCTTTGCCTACATCAATTTTTTGTGTCTGAATAAACATACTGTACATTCCCAAACTTTAGATGTAGTAGTAATTACCTAGAAGTTTAACTTTTTCTTTTTTTTTTAATCTTATTACTTCAGGAAAGAGCATGAAATACATAATACTGCAGATCAGAATCAAACAAATCTAACTGTCAGACTTTCATTGTTCTGAGTGTCTTTGGTTCAGAAAATTGTTCACAGTTACTAAATCTTTCAAATCTACTTTAAAAATCTATCAATCTATCCATACTGCAGTTATGATTTTATCACCTTCAAAAGGGGGCCCCTCTTTAGAACACTTTTTAAGCCAACATTTAAATTTTGTCTCCATTTAACTCACATTTACAATTCTGTTTTATACAGGGTGTCCGATAATTATTGGACACATTACAAAATTATGTACAAAAAGAACTATGAGCATTGTCTGTTTTTCTATGTCACGTATTGCTAACATGGTTTCTATATTTTTGTTTTGCAGAATTGTTATTTCCAGATTCCGATAGGTGGCGCTAGGTGTGGTCTGATGAGAAATGTATAATCAGTAGTCATGTCATCCGTACAGCAGAAGGCGGTGTGTGTGTCATGGCTTGCGGAATGAAAGTCTGTCATTAAAGTTAAAAGACGGTACCGTTTAGAGTATGGTTGTAATCCTCCGTCAATGAATTCAATTAAGCGGTGGATGAAACAGTTTAAAGAAGCTGGCAATGTGGAACGTCGTGGAGGAGCCGGCAGGCCTAGCATCAGTGCTGAGATGGTTGACCAAGTTAATGAAAGTTTCTGACGAAGCCCCAGGAAATCTGTTTGTAAAGCAAGCAGAGAACTGTGCATTCTGAAATCGACAGTTCACGATACCTTGCACAAGAAATTAAAGTTTCATGCTTATAAAATTATGAGCATTTCTCCAACAGATAGATTGGGTGTGGTGTTCCCATTCCGTGGCCTCCTCGCTCTCCAGATCTGACTCAATTAGATTTTTTCATGTGGGGTTATGTGAAGGATCGTGTCTATTAAACGCCTTGTACTGATTTGCAGGAACTGAAGCAGCGTATCACAGCTGCTATTAATTCCATAACTCCTCAGATGCTTGCCAATACATGGCATGAAATCGAGTATTGCTTGGACGTACTATGAGCAACCAAGGGATCTCGCATCGAAATTTATTAACTTGTGTAGTTACATTGTAAGTTAGTACAGTCAGTTTCTTTCTATCTGTTTAATGTTTTGTTTTATATAATTTTGTAATGCGTCCAATAATTCTCGGACACCCTGTATTTAGCAAAACCACAGTAAGAAAATGGGCGTGGGTGGAGGAGCACCTTGTGAATTGTCCCTCTCCCCTGGGTTCAGTGGTTTACGGGCTTGTGGTTTATTTACTATGCAAAACAGCTGAGTTAAAAAGACAGTCATTTTCAGGAAGGTACTAAGGCACCAGAGAAAAAGGTAAGTGAAAGAATAAAAAGAACAATTGCATTATATGTGAGATTGAAATTATTGAAAAATAATGAGCAGTTTATGTGAAAAAAAGAATTAATTTTACAACCAGCTCTGCAAACAATGATAAAATATATCCTGTAATAATATTACATCAAGACAAGATTGTAGCACATTTGTGATATCTTTAAGAGCTTCTGCAGAATTTCCAGCATGGTGCTTTTAATTTAATTTGATAGCATTTCCGTACTCTTTTCTTGAAGCTTAATTTCTAAGTATTCAACTCATTGCAGAGTTCTATTACCCAATAATGGGTATGTTCGCATTGCATAATGTTTCCATTTTCATCAGCATACTTGTTGCTTCATTTTGCTGACTGCTTGCCTGGTTTCAATGCTGTCATGTTCAATGTTTCGTTTGTGAAAAATTTTGCTAATAGAATTATTTTTCCCTTTTGAGAAATGTTGCTGAGATGAATGAAATGTTAGAATTTGTTTTATTAAAGACTTATGGTTGCAGCAGCGGCACAGTAGTCTAAGCGCTGACTTCTGACTATTTGTCCGTGATGGGTCTGAGTTTGAATCCCAGTCAGGCATGAATGATGTGTTTGTCTTATGGCACTGATTTTTTCCCTTCTCTGGAACCATTGGCCCTGAATTGGGGATGGTCGACTGCTTATAGCCCACCAAGTTGCTCACAGTAGTTGTTAAACCTCTGATTTTTTTTGTAAAGCAACTGCTTTCTAGTTATTCTGAGTTTGCTTTAATGCCATTGTTTATGCTATCTTCAATAACACAAGAAACCTGGATGGAGCTCATTATTTATTCACATGTTTTGTGCCCAAAAGTCCCCAAATGGTTTTATGTTGACAAACGTATTTTAGAATTTTTTGAATAAAGCTCCTGTTGAAAATTGGCTTCCTAGTTTCTTAATTCAGTTACTAATCAAAATTTCTATTGTGGGAATTTTTACTAGGAAATTTTTTATTTTAATTGCAAATTTTCGGAGGAAACTCATCTCCTTCTTCAAGCTGTCTTTTGTTGTCACTTTTCTCCGTCACTATCGCGGTTAGGGTTAACTTTGATGGTTATGGTTATTTTTCACCAAATCCTGCCAGATGTTAGGCAGGGATAATCCTCTGCAGTCATTGATGATGGAATTCGGATTTTTCTCAATCTCTATTCCTTCTTTTAGCTTCCTTTTTGAAAATTGCTTTGGAAACTGATGACTTTACGGGAATTCCAGTCCATGTTATGACCAGTTTCTCTAACATGCCCATATAAACTTGTCTTGTTAGAGCTGTTTTTTTTTTATAGGCAAGAAGATTTAAAAGCTGTCAAAGTACGGTAACATTTTCTGGAGCCAAAGCACACACACCACACTTTTAAATTATCTTTTTAAAAAACGTAGGATCTAAAAAACGTCTTTATTTACAATTTTAAAAATATGGTAGATAAAAGCTCTGGCGAGCACTTTTGCGACCACTCTGGCCGCATCATCAGGCCAATGAGTGAAACCAGATTAGAACGGCACAAAGTTAAATAGTGACAGATAGGAGCACAAGTAATACACATTATGTAAATGAAACACATAAGTCATTGCCATTCACTGCAAATTGTTAAAAGTTCCCTATAATTATTCAGATTCTTCCTCCCGTAAGTACTGCAAAACTAGGTTTCTCCAGGCAGTAGGAATGTATACAGGCACGTCCTCACTACAGCATTTTGGTTCAAATTTTATGATATATACTCTCGGTAAAAAGCATAGAGCGTTTATCAGAAGCAGTTGATAGTAAGTTCGCATTGTCCCAGTCAGGTCTTAAGTCTTTTTCAATAACAGTTTTTGACAATGTCGAGGTAGCAGATTCCTTACGGATGGCATATCTGTGTTCAGCCCAGTGAATACCTTAGCTTCGAAAGGTCGAGCCCACATAGCAAAGATCTGCCGATTGTCCATTTCTGTCCACTAGAGGGATGTTATACACTCCAAAGCGGGAAGTATAGTAGTTGGAACTACGTCTCTATCGCATCTAATTACTGAAAATAGGTTTTGGGTTTTAACCCCGAACCCAATAGAGTATTTTTTACATGTGTTTTTTAATAAAGAGGCCACAGATTTCTGGTAGTCCATGCTCCCCACATACTTAATTGTGGGTACATTTTTAGTCAGTGTTGTAAAAGTTTTCCGTTCATATTGTTGAACAAGTCTTTGAACACAACCAGCGGGGTATCCATTCATATCAGCAATCTCAGTAATTTTTCTTATTTCTAAATTTTGGCTATCAGAAGTTGATGAGTGTGAAAAAGCTCTGTGTACAAGGAATCTAAGTGCTGAAAATTTGTAGAGGATTGAAGTAAATGAATTGATGGTAATAATAACCGGAGTTGAGGTTGGTTTTTGGTAAACCAAAAAGTCGAAATGTGAGTGGTCAGAAGTGTGAGAAACCAAAAAGTCAAGATAAGGAAGTGACCCAGATTCCTCAATCTCAACAGTAAACCTTATACCGGGAATGATGGAAGATAAATTTCAAGCCAAATTCAATAATTCAGGGACAGGATGAGGCCAAACAAGAAAGACTTCATCAACATGTCTAAGATATAACTATGGTTGAACGGAACAAGATTTTAGGTAGTTATTTTCCAAATCTTGAATCAAGATTTCAGCAAGGACTGATGACAAAGGGGAACCTATAGGTGCCCCCTCATTCTGTTTAAAGATAGTCTGTTGAAATTGGAAGAAACACCAGTCTCCAACAAATTTCAAAGCTTGTAGGGTTGTATCAATTTCAGCAGCAGTATAAGAATTTTGACTGTACAAGATCTTTTCAATAAGAGTATAAACAACTGAGCGAGATACATTAGGGAATAGATTCACAAGATTTAAAAAAGCAAGAATAAACTATGTTTTCGGGAATTGACATGATTTAATTTTTAAAACGGCTTCAGACGTACTTTGAACAGAGTAAGTTGAGTTAGCAGTACTTGCTTCGTTAGATGTTGTAAATCTATTCCCCAATGTGTATCTCGCTCATTCAGAGTTTAAGAAATATTCTTCTCATAATACGTGGTAAATACGTCATGATAATTAAATCAGCAGCCGAATTCAATTCAACAATGTCCGATTGATGTGTTAATTATCATGTATCTCGCTCAGTTGTTTGTACTCTTATTGAAAAGATCTTGTACACTCAAAATTCTTATACTGCTGCTGAAATTGATACAACTCTACAAGCTTTGAAACTTGGAGACCGGTGTTTCTTCCGATTTCAACAGACTATCTTTAAACAGAATGAGGGGGCACCTATAGGTGCCCCTTTGTCACCAGTCCTTGCTGAAATCTTGCTTCAAGATTTGGAAAATAACTACCTAAAATCTTGTTTGGCCTCATCCTGTCCCTGAATTATTTAATTTGGCTTCGAATTTATCTTCCATCATTCCCGGTATAAGGTTTACTGTTGAGATTGAGGAATCTGAGTCACTTCCTTATCTTGACCTTTTGGTTTCCCACACTTCTGACCACTCACATTTGGACTTTTCGGTTTACCAAAAACCAACCTCAACTCCGGTTATTATTCCTTTCAATTCATTTACTCCAACCTCCTACAAATTTTCAGCACTTAGATTCCTTGTACACAGAGCTTTTTCACACTCATCAACTTCTGATAGCCGAAATTTAGAACTAAGAAAAATTACTGAGATTGCTGATGTGCATGGATACCCCGCTGGTTGTATTCAAAGACTTGTTCAACAATATGAACGGAAAACTTTTACAACACTGACTAAAAATGTACCCACAATTAAGTATGTGGGGAGCATGGACTACCAGAAATCTGTGGTCTCTTTATTAAAAAACACATGTAAAAAATACTCTATTGGGTTCGGGGTTAAAACCCAAAACCTATTTTCAGTAATTAGATGCGATAGAGACGTAGTTCCAACTACTATACTTCCCGCTTTGGAGTGTATAACATCCCTCTAGTGGACAGAAATGGACAATCGGCAGATCTTTGCTATGTGGGCTCGACCTTTCGAAGCTAAGGTATTCACTGGGCTGAACACAGATATGCCATCCGTAAGGAATCTGCTACCTCGACATTGTCAAAAACTGTTATTGAAAAAGACTTAAGACCTGACTGGGACAATGCGAACTTACTATCAACTGCTTCTGATAAACGCTCTATGCTTTTTACCGAGAGTATATATCATAAAATTTGAACCAAAATGCTGTAGTGAGGACGTGCCTGTATACATTCCCACTGCCTGGAGAAACCTGGTTTTGCAGTACTCACGGGAGGAAGAATCTGAATAGTTATAGGAAACTTTTAACAATTTGTATTGAATGGCAATGACTTATGTGTTTTATTTACATAATGTGTATTACTTGTGCTCCTATCTGTCACTATTTAACCTTGTGCCGTTCTAATCTGGTTTCACTCATCGGCCTGATGATGCGGCTACAGTGGTCGCGAAAGTGCTCTCTAGAGCTTTTATCTACCATATCTTTTAAATTGTAAATAAAGACGTTTTTTAAAAAGATAATTTAAAAGTGTGGTGCGTGTGATTTGGCTCCAGAAAATGTTGCCGTGCTTTGACAGCTTTTAAATCTTCTTGCCTACAACTGAGCACGAAATGCCTTTGGTTCTTACTGTTTTTTATAGCAGCTTTATGCTCTGCTATACGAGTTTCTAGTCTGCGACCTGTATCACTTATGTAAGATAGTCCACAACTGCAGGTCGCAGACTAGAAACTAGTATAGCGGAGCATAAAGCTGTTATAAAAAACTGCACCAACAAGACTGGTTTAGATAGGCATGTTAGAGAAACTTGTCACAACGTGGACTGGAATTCCCTTAGAGTCATCAGTTTCCAAAGAAGGAATAGAGATTGAGAAAAATCAGAATTCCATCACCAATGGCTGAAGAGGATTATCCCTGCCTAACATCTGGCAGGATTTGGTGAAAAATAACCATAACCACGATTGTGATGGCAAAAAGTGACAACAAAAGACAGCCTGAAGAAGGAAAAGAGATTTCTCCGAAAATTTGCAAATAAAAACTTTCCTAGTAAAAATTTTCATAATAGAAGTTTTGATTAGCATTTTTTAAATTTTGTTAACCACTTTTAGTATACCACAAAAATATGGTTAGAGGCCAGTTCTCTGAACTGCTAATTAATAATGTCTTGACATTTTTTAACCACCTTTAGTGTTATGATAAAATATACTGTGTATGACATGAAAATAACCAAGAAATGATATTTTATCAAGTGGGTGGAGTGGTCAGAGGTGGCACTTGATAAAATATCATTTCTTGGTTATGTTCAAGCTGTGCCTGGATTTGAATCCCAGATGAGGCATTTTAGTGTTTTTGTCTTACTGCACTGGGTATCTTATCTCCCTTCCCTGGAACTAGTAGCCCAAAATTAGGGGCAGACAACTGCTTATAGCCAGTGGCGTACCAGAAAGACTCGGGGGCTTCCCCGCAAAAAAAAACTACCTTAGAGGCCCTGTTTGTGAAAATCTATTAGCTTTCAATTGGTGAAATTTTTAAAGCTCATATTATTAACTAGCTTTTACAGGCATTTTAATAATTCAAATTCTTTGGAACCTATAGGTATTTTTCGTAAAACTAAAATTGTTGAACTTTATTGCATTTAAAAAAAATGTGCACGTTGTAATTAAATGATTGCCCTGGTTTTATGCAAATACAAAGTACTATTGTATGAAACACTTATTCCAAAGTTAATTGTAACCTGCAAACTTTATTCTTTTAGAGAACTAAGGCCAGCCTCTTTGAAATGTCTGACGATCACACACACACAAAACACATAACTACCGTGTGATGGTGCCTAATGACCTTTTCCAATTTATACAAAAATACAGAACATAAGTAAACAAATAAAAAAGTAACAATTAAATATTGTGGCACAAAAAGAGTAAAGTCACTTAAAATTATTTACTGTTGAATATAAAAACAGAAATAACATAATGTCACAATATTCTTCAACATAAAATTCTCTTCTTTGATTTTCTCAAGTAGAAATATTTTCTTCAATTTTCGCAAGTAAAATTCTTTTATTTTGGCTCTGATGTAAACAAAATGGGCAGATCCAGGTTTGTTTTTTTGTTCCCACAAAGAACACCTTTAAACTCATTAGATTCTGAAGGGCGCGTAGTTATGTGCAAACAATTGTAATGCCTTATCGTCATTGATATAAAAATTGCATTATCCAACTGATGTTTCTTTCACATCCTCTTGTTAATATACACTAACTACCAACAAGTAATTGGACACCCCTGCAATCGACGATATCTGCGGTCCTGATACACGTCACGGCCGCCGCCGTTAAATATCGTGGGGAAACAACAACGCAACCAGTCACATGCAAGATGCCACGCAGTTCGGAGCTCTCTGATTTCGAGAAAGGTGTAATCGTCGGGTATCACTGAAATGGCCGATCCGTACGTAACATATCCAGCGAGTTAAAGTACCCAAAATCGACAGTAGCCTACGTGATTGGCAAGTGGAAGATGAGAGGTGGCTGTCGGAATGTGCCCCGACCCGGCAGACCCACAAAACTGGGAGTTAGAGAACGACAGGTGCTGGCCAGAGAAATTCGGAAGAACCGCACCAAATCAATGGGCCACATCCGCGAGGAGTTTCAACAGGCAACCGGGAGTGTTCTTTCAATGAATACCATCCGTGAGGAAGCCCATCTGCTCGGTTATCATGGACGTGCTGCCGCCCACAAGCCTTTGATCACCAAGTCCAATAGCGCTGCTCGGCTAACGTGGTGCAAAGAACGTAGACAGTGAACCGTTGAACATTTGAAACAGGTTCACTGGAGCGACGAATCAAGGTTCCCCCTCTACCGTTCGGATGGCAGGGTCTGGATTTGGCGTCTGTCTCGAGAACGCCTCCTGCCGGAATGTATTGTGCCAACTGTGAAGTTCGGCGGCGGTGGAATAATGCTATGGGGGTGTTTCTCCTGGTATTGCACGAGACCCTTGGTCGCAATTCCTGGTAGACTCAATGCCGAGACCTACCGCACCATTTTGGATGACCATGCGCTTCCTACGTTGTGGCAGTTTTACGGGGTAGACCCATGTTACTTTCAGGATGACAATGCCACCTGTCATGTTGAGAGGTCCACCATGGCTTGGTATGGTGACAATGGGGTTAATCGAATTGACTGGCCTGCCCAGAGCCCGGACTTTAACCCTATCGAACACCTCTGAGACGAGTTGGAACGTCGACTTAAGGGGTGCCTCCACCGTCCGAAATCGGTGAAGGAACTGACCTGTCTTCTCCAAGCCGAGTGGAAGAAGATACCGCTAGCCGTAGTATGAGAACGCCTGGTTGAGAATATGCCCAGGAGGGTCGCAGCTGTAATCGCCGCTCGTGGAGTCTCCAGCAACTATTGAAGGTGAATAAACTTCGTTTTCCTTTGCTGTCACAGGTGTCCAATTACTTTTTGGTAGATAGTGTATGAGGGTTGTATTGAAAGTATTTCAAAAGTGGGCATAACTTTTCTATTAACTGATAAAGGTAGTTCAAATTGCGCATGTTGGTAGAGTAACTCTTTCTCTATACAAAGGTACTACTCAACATAGCCTCCATCACAAGCGATGCATTTGCACCCTCAATGAACCCAACTCTCGAATACTGTTTGAAAAAATTCAGATGTGGACTGTTGTACCCACTTCTTCACAGCCACTTTCACCTCATCTGTGTCTTCAAATCATTGTCCCCAGAGACTCCTTCATTGGACCGAACAGGAAGAAGTTGGAGGGTGCCAGTTCTGGGATGTATGTTGTCTTCATTGGCTTCAAATGCTTCCAGCAGATCAGAGCTGACTTCCACCCGTCTCTCCTTCAAATCGGGTGTCAACTGCCGAAGTACCCACTTTTAACATACTTTCCGATACCCTAAGTCTTCCACCATCTTCTGTGTGGCATTGTGACCACAATCTAGTTGTGCAACAAGCTCATGGATTGTGACTCGTCTCTCCGTAAGAATCATTTCATCCACTCGCTGACGATTCGTGTCAGTGGTCGCAGATGATGGTCTCCCACTGCATGGTTTGTCTTCAATGCTGGTTTCCCCTTTAAACTTCATCCATCTGTGCACATTGCTCTTGTCAATGGTGTAATCTCCTTAAACATTCTGTAGCCTTCTGTGGATGTCGGACAGCCTGCACCCTTCCTTCGTCAAAAACTCGGTGATGGCACGTTGCTTCTGCTTGGAATTCATTATTTACCTGCAATGAAGAAGAAAGGTTACTATAGAGGAAGAGTTACTCTACCAACATGTGAAATTTGAACGACCTCTGTCAGTTAATAAAAAAGTTATGCCCACTTTTGCATTACTTTCGTTACAACCCTCGTACATGCCTATATTGGAACTCCTCGTACATGCCTATATTGGAACTATTGCTATGAAAACGGGCATCAAGTCCTCTGGAATAGCTGCTTTCTTGCCACCCAGTTTTTATAAACTATAGCGGAAATGATTTCTTGAAGATTTTACTTATGTACTGAAAAAAAGGGCTTCTCTTTTTAATAGTTCATTCAAAGCAGCCGTCAAAGATTCCTGGATATTTCTGTAACTAGTTCAATATGAAGCTTCTGTAAACATTTTGAAAAATCCTTCTGTTGATGCTAGAGGCCATCTCAGCCATTAGCCCCGCGCGCACTGCGGCGGTTGCAGGGGCTATCAGTACGCCTATGCTTGTAGCCCTCAGAGTTGTTCGTGGTAGTCGTTAAACCCCAAAACATTAAAAAAAGGTATAATATACACACCAATGAGCCATTACATTATGACCACCAACTTAATAAGCAATAGGACCCCATTTAGCCAGCAAAACAGCGGCCACTCGGCGAGGCATCGATTCGATGAGGTGGCGATAGGTGTACTGGGGTATCTGGTACCATAATGTCAACAGGAGATCCTCCAGTTCCTGTACATTTCGAGGTATGGTGATTTAGCGCGAACCAGCTTTTCAAAGTCTAACCATATATGTTAGAATGGGTTCATGTCAGGTAAATTTGAGGCCAGGGCATTAACAGAAAGTCACCAGCATGTTCCTCCAACCACTTCTGGACGATTCTGGCAGTGTGTCATGGTGCATTATCCTGCTGGTAATGGCCACCACCAACAGGGAACACAGTTGCCATGAATGGGTGACCTTTGTCTGCAACGATGTTCAGATACCTGACAGCTATCAAGGATTGTGCTATTGGGATAATGGGGCATAAATTGTCCCAAGAAAACATCGCCCAGAGCATGACACCGCCGCCGCCGGCCTGTTTCCTCCCAGCAGTGCATCCAGGTGCCATAGCCTCCGTTGGTAATCATCGTATCCGCGCTCGGCCGTCTACGTGATGCACCAGGAATCTTGATTCGTCAGACCAGGCCACTTTCTTCCAATCTCGATGGTCTTGGGCCCATTTCATGCGTTGTTGGCGATGACGTGCAGTGAGCATAGGGATTCGGCTACGCAGGCCCATGCGCAGAAGGCTGCAATGAACTGTGTGCTGTAACACCTTTTGGCCATCTGTGCACCACTTTTGATACGTACTCACTACAGCAGCACGTCAACAACCCACAAGCTGCGCCATTTCCGAGATCGTAGTTCCGAGGCACCGTGCCATCACAATTTGTCCTTTTGTCAAACTCCGATAAATCGGCAGCTTTTTCCATTCTGACTCCGGACACTACTAACCAAAAGCCGGTACTCGGGTTGTATATACACTGAGTGGCCACTTTATTATGACCACCTGACAGTTTTAAGCAAATGGCTATGGCTGCACGCTGTTGCCGCCAGAGGGCAAGGCTAGTATAAAAAGGGAAAGCTTAGTGCTTGCGACAGTAGTAGAAGTGATTTTTGGGTGACGAGATGGGTAAATAATGCGATTTGACGGACTTTCAACGTGGGATGATTGTAGGAGTCCTGAGCCATGGGGCGAGTATCGCCGAAACCGCCGCATTCGTAAAATGTTCCAGAGCAGCTGTTAAAGTGTTTAAAGACTGGACTGTCAGCCAAAAAACTGGGTCTCTACGTGCAACGTGTGGTCGTCATCGACTAGTGACTGCTCGGACGGAACTGAGTGTGTCCAGACTGGTAACAGACAACAGAAGGGCAACTGTGCAGCAAATTACAGACCATCTTAATCAAGGATCCCCTCAAATGATCTCTGCACGCACTGTTCGCCGTACACTGCATAGGATGGGATATGGCAGCCGAAGGCCTGTTCGAACAATTTTGCTGTCTGCAGTTAACAGGAGAAAATGTCTCCAGTTCGCACCGGAGCACAAGGATTGGACAGTCGATAATTGGAAACAAATTATGGGGTCCGATGAATCACGTTTTCAGTTGCACCATGTCGATGGCCAAGTAAGAATTTGGCGGAAACAGCACGAAAGCATGGACCTCAAATCCATTGCTACACACCTTCAAGCTGGTGGAGGCAACGTTATGGTTTGGAGAATGTTTTCCTGGCATACTTTGGGCCCCTTAATTCGTGTTGATCAACGTCTGACTGGCACATCATATCTAAACATCGTTGCGGACCAAGTGATCCTGTCATGTGGATGGTTTATCCCAATGGCGATGGCTACTTTCAACAAGATCATGCGTCCTGCCATAGTGCTCGTATTATACAGGATTGGTTTCAGGAACATGCCGGTGAGTTTACTTTGCTTAGGTGGCCCCCACAATCTCCAGATCTCAATCCCATTGAGAATTTGTGGGATGAAGTTGAACGTGCCATCAGACAGCTGGATCTACAACCCTGCAATCTTACACTCCTGGAAATTACTATTCATCAAGCATGGTCTCAGATTTCACAAACCACCTATCAACATCTCGTGGAGTCCATGCCACGAAGAATCGACACAGTATTTTTTAAAGGCAAAAGGTGGCCCAACGAAGTACTGAGGGGATGGTCATAATAAAGTGGCCACTCAGTGTATACGGCCTACTGCTGTGTGAACTTCACCTGTGCCACCATTCGGTCTCCAGGCGCTCTCATTTCTCTAAGCTGGGGGTAGTCATAATGGAATGGCTCATCGGTGTATACAGTAGTGACCAAAATTGTGGAAACTTTTTGGAAATAGTGTATTTTTGAGCTTTGATTGCTCATAACACCACTTTTTTTTTTTTTTGGACAATTATATATCAATGGAAAGATAATTTCATCAAGAATGTAATGCAATAACTTTTATGAAGGATTTTGTATTAGAACAGCAGTTATAAGGAAGAAAAGTGAAACACATAGAAAAAATGAGATATACAAAAATTCTCACCATGTCAGTTAATACTTAGTTGGGTAACCTTTAGCGTTAATTACGGCCTTACAGCGCCTTCCCATAGAGTGAACCAAGTTTTTTAGTTCTGCAGCTGTTATAATGTGAAACCAAGATTGAATTATTGCTTCTATTAATTGGGTTTTATTGCTGGGTTGCTTCTGACTAACAAGTTCTTTAGTCGGCTCCATAGATTTTCGATGGGGTTAAGGTCTAGGCTATTCCCAGGCCATTCCAGCAGTGGAATATCATTATCTTTTAACCACGTTTTACACACAGCAGCAACATGACATGGAGCTGAATCCTGTTGAAATATAAATGCTTCATTATCTTGGAAAAGATCACGTTCGAAAGGCTTCAGTTTGGGTTCAAGTATTTCATTAGAGTATGTTTGACCATTTATCATGCAAATTCTGCCCACACCTTTTGATGTCATACGACCCCAGATCATAACACTAACAGGGTGTCTCACGGTACATGTAATGCAATCAGGATGCAAATCCTCTCCGATTCTTCTCCTTACGTGCTTTATGTCATCACTACCAAACACGGAGATTTTAGTCTCATCGCTCCAAATAACACTGTCCCATTGTTCCGCTGTCCAGTTAACATGGGTTTTAGCCCATTTGAATCTTTTCAACCTTTGTTTGAGAGATAAAAATGACATTGTTCGTGGAATTCTAGCTTTTAGACCAAATTCCTGCAGTCTGTGCCGAACAGTCCTTGCACTCAACTTCACATTGCATTGCGCCATTTCATCTTGTA
This sequence comes from Macrothele yani, assembly GCA_039090855.1. NCBI lineage: Eukaryota > Metazoa > Arthropoda > Arachnida > Araneae > Macrothelidae > Macrothele > Macrothele yani. Next base: position 18,256,632 of record CM077012.1, read on the forward strand.
TGCACCCAGATAGCCGCCCCGGTGGCGCAGTGGTCTAAGGCGCTGGCCTCTGATCATTCGTCCGTAAGGGGTCCGGGTTCGAATCCCGGTGAGGCATGGATGTTGTGTTTGTCTTACGGCACTGGTTCTCTCCCTTCCCTGGAACCAGTGACCCTAAATTAGGGACGGGCGACTGCTTATAGCCCATTGAGTTGCTCACAGTGGTCGTTAAAATTCCAATAAAAAAAAATGCACCCAGATGATTTTCTTCTGTCACCTAAGCACAGTCTCTTAATTCTTCTATCATCACTTGCTGTTGTGCACCTTTTCCTGCCTTTACCAGTCTGGTTTTGTAGTGACTGAGTCTCCTTTTACCTCTTCAAAAATTTAGAAATGCCACCTTTTGTTAAGTTTCCACCTATTTTTCTTCACAAATGAAGCCTTGTTCACTTAATAGTATTAATTCACATAGTTTTCTGGGTGACCAGTCAACTCTTTGCGCCATTTCTTTAATTTTATTATGTTTTACAAACTCACTAAATGAAAGAACACACACACAAAAAAACCCAACTTGATAGCAATCACATAACACGCTGACAAATGTCCTCCTCTCAGCTCCAATACAAGACATCAATAGCTGAATCCTACTGTGACCTGAGTGGCTCATTGCCAAAACAAGATGACACCTGATTGGCTCTCTAAACACTCATGCTCATTGGCTACATTCAAATGAAGGAAAGCTACTTCATATCAACCTAAGCAAGTAGTGCTTCCTTTTTCTGGTTATTTGGCTATAACTTTTCATAAAATACAGATAATTGAACAAACCTTGTTGCATTACATTCTTCGCCGCACCGGTGGCGCAGTGGTCTAATCGATGGCCTCTGATAATTCGTCCGAAAGGGCTCCGGGTTCGAATCCCGGTGAGGCATGGATGTTGTGTTTGTCTTACGGCACTGGCTCTCTCCCTTCCCTGGAACCAGTGACCCTAAATTAGGGACGGGCGACTGATTATAGCCCATTGAGTTGCTCACGGTGGTCGTTAAACCTCCAATAAAAAAATCAACATTCTTGATGAAATTATCTTTCCATTGATATATAAGTTTATGGTGTTACTTCAAACAAAAATGGTGTTATGAACCATCAAACCTCAAAAATACTTTTTCCAAAAGGTTTCCACAATTTTGGCCACTACTGTATATATATATATATACAATATACATTATATTGAGAAAAGTCACCGGACACGTAGAAGAGAAACACAACATAGCATTTATTGACATTTATTAGTACGGTGATTAAGACCAGGGCTCTGTGCTGGCCAGTCCACACACGATACGGAATTGTCGTCAAACCACGCCGTAGCAGCCCTTGCTTTATGGCTCGGTGCATTATCCTGGTGGTACCAATAAGGCTCGGTTCCATAGTATTGCCACACAGTTTGTAGGGCATAATTGTCCAGAATATCGAGGTAGACGTGCTGGTTAACAGGTTTGTCCACGATAACCAATGGGCCGGGACCATACCACTAAAAACACCCCCACACGAGTACACCGCCAGCTCCAAACGGTGTAGTTCAAACGGTAGAATATCCAACTCCAGAAAAGCAAGTTATGAGTTCGAATCCCATCACCGGCAGAAACGGGCTCTTTCACTATACGTTCTATGTGGTACCAACTAATGTTAATAAGGCCTGACAGACATAGGGATGGAAGTGGAAGGGAAGTTCGGCAAAAAGAAAATGATATAATTAAATGAATGGCAGGATGGGGTGACGAAAAAATTTGTTTTAAAATCGACGTTCTGTGTGGTAGTTAAGATTGTTACCAGGAAGAACAGACAGAAAGAGAGATAGACAGCTGTAAGAGAAGAAGGGGGAAAACAAATTACTATGAAGAGTTGTGAAAACACAAGTTTGTCCGCGACGGATATCGAAGCCGTGTCCCCTCACTCCGGAGTAAGTCGCTCTCCCAACTCAACTACGTGGACAGAATTACGTTATAAAGCTCTGTTTTGTAAAATTTTGGACAAAATTCGAATAAAAGACCGCTTTCAGGTTCTCAGAAAATTGGATTTCTTCTCTTTATTCAACTGTGATATGTACGATGAATACAACGAAGAGTTTCCCAATTGTGCACTGAAGTGTTTGGAGAACCATTACGCAGTGATGTAGTTCTAAATGAAAAAGCGTTTTAGCGGTGAACGGATTGGTAAAACACAACACGAAAAGAATTCCCCAATTTTTTTCAAAAGCCCTGTAAAACCTTGCTTACTGTTTTTATTTAGCATTTTCATAAAATTTTCATGATTTACTAATATTATTAATTTATATTAAAATTGCTGAATTTGATCAATTTAAAATGAGCACAAGAATGTTACACGAAAGTTACATGCTGAAATGTAAAATTTTTATTTTAATACCGCTCTCTCGTTCCACACGGTTCCTCTACCAAGAATAATACATCAGTTACATTAAGCAGATGCAACTTGTGACGTACCTGCCAGCAGGACGCACACGAGATAAAGGCAGATAGTAGTCAGAACAAACGTCCGCGTAGCTCAATTGGTAGACTGACTTATTCCGGAATGAGGGGATCCGGGTTCGAATCCTGGCGTGGACAGAAATGACGGAGAAATTCACTTCGTTATAATGGCGCCCGAACTATCCGGATGACCCGACCGTTCAAAATCTCGCATTGGTGTGATGTTCTTTCCACACCGCGAGATAGGAAAAATCAGAGAATCCCTTCTCCAGCGCTTCGAAAAATAAAAATGTGTGATGTTGCATTCCACACACTAGATTGACTGGGAGTTCTCAAGTGCTCGTTCTACAGTGGATGGCTGCCTGCAACGATTCATGGTCACGGCTGACCCGTGGGCCATGCCCCGGCCCTCTTTCGGGGGGGAGATGTGACGTACCTGCCAGCAGGACGCACACGACATAAAGGCAGATAGTAGTCAGAACAAACGTCCGCGTAGCTCAATTGGTAGAGTGACTTATTCCGGAATGAGGGGATCCGGGTTCGAATCTGGCGTGGACAGAAAGGACGGAGAAATTCACTTCGTTATAAACTAACATAGTCACATCAATAGAGTGACTAGTACGCGGTTTCAACTCAAATTATGAGGTAAATCTAGGGGATTTCTTTTGTGTTACCCAAAAGAAATCTAAGAGTGAGCTCAGCAAATTACTTTTACTAGAGCCGATAGCCATTGGCAACTATCGGCTTTTTCTTTTTTTTTTTTTTTTTTTTTCTTCGCTTATTTTTTGGTTTGGGGGTTTGTCGGTTTGGTTGTCGTGAGCAACTCGATGGGCTATAAGCAGTCTCTCGTCCCTAGTTCAGGGCCAGGGCCGCGGGTGGCCTAGTGGTCAACATTCGTGACTGCATTTGTACCTACCTCGGGTTCGATCCCAGGTAAGTACGAATGTTTGAAGCACTAAATATCCGCCGTGCGTCGGATGGACACGTTAAGCCGTCGGGCCCTGGGTACTGACCTCCCTGTTATAAATAAGGGCGTCTTTCTACCTCGCTTCCGTGTCACTTTCCTATCGGGCACTCTAGCACAATTCTCCAATCTTCCTACTTCTAAGGGTTGTTTAAGACCTGGGGTCAGACACTCCCTAAAATCATCTACATATGATCTGATTGATGGCCACTGGTTCCAAGGAAGGGAGAGACTCAGTACCGTAAGCCAAACAGAACATCCATGCCCCGCAGGGATTCGAACCCGGACCCATCACGGACGAATGGTCAGAAGCCTGCGGCACTCGCTTATTTCTACGGAGTATCCACCGCCTATAACTTCATTTTTACTGGCGTCAAAACAAAGGAGTTAACATGCTGTCTTTGCACTAGAAACCCTCATGATTCGCGAGACGCCGCTCTAGTGCGTGTTCCGAGTGCATCGAATCATCTCTACGCTATATATTCGTATTAATTTTGCTTCTGGATTCAACGACCACACCATGAATAACTTGCCAGACTATAAGCAGCCGCCCGTTTCTAGTTTCGGGACACTTGTTCCAGGGAAGGGACAGATCCTGCATTAGCAGACAAGCCACTTACACCTCAAGCCGCTGCCAAGTTCGGACAAAAGATCATCGTACAGCGCCTCAGACCACTCGACCACCGGGGCGACCATCTCTGCTGTACGAACGTCCGGTTAACCGCCCCGGTGGCGTAGTGGTGTAAGCGCTGGCTTCTGATCATTCGTCCGAAATGGGTCCGGGTTCGAATCCCGGTGAGGCATGGATGTTGTGTTTGTCTTGAGGCACTGGCTCTCTCCCCTGCAGTCAGTGACCCTAAATTAGGGACGGGTGACTACTTATAGCCCACTGAGTTGCTCATGGTGGTCGTTAAACCTTCAATTAAAAAAAAAAAAGTTAGTGAAATCATGCAATGCCTTGATTATGATACGTTTTCCAACATACCAGAAATCATTACTCAAGTTATGAGGATAATGGCTGTGGAATAAATCTCTCTCCTGTGCCCTGACCTTTGACCCCATTTCGATGATATTCAACAGAACCGGTTCAGTATACCTCCGGAACAACATACTAACGTTTTGTTGCAATAAAAGCATTTTTAGCCAAGTTATGAGGATATTGGCTGTGGAATAAATCTCGCTCCTGTGTCCTGACCTTTGACCCCATTTCGACGATATTCAACAGGACCGGTTCAGTATACCTCCGAAACAACATGATTTGTCACAATCGAAGCATTTTTACGTAAGTATGTTTTGTCGCAATCGAAGCATTTTTACGTAAGTTATGACGCATAAGTGCAATGGAATGGATCTCGCTCCTCTGTCCTGTTCTTTGACCCCATTTCGTCCATTTTCAATAGGGTTCGTGCCGAGGGGGTCCCCTACCACATACTAAAATTTAATCGAAATCGAACCATTTTTACGCAACTTATGACGCCTGCCCCGGTAGCGCAGTGTTCTAAGCGATGGCTTCTGATCATTCGTCCGAAAGGGGTTCGGGTTCGAATCCCGGTGAAGCATGGATGTTGTGTTTGTCTTACGGCACTGGCTCTCTCCCTCCCCGGAACCAATGACCCTAAATTAGGGACGGGCGACTGCTTATAGCCCATTGAGTTGCTCACAGTGGTCGTTAAATCTCCAATCAAAAAAAAAACTTATGACGCCTAAAAGGAATGGAATGGATCCCGCTCCTATGTCCTGACCTTTGACCCCATTTAGCCCATTTTCAATAGGGTTCGTGCCCAGTGGTTCCCTACCACATACTAAAATTTCATCGAAATCGAACCATATTTACGCATGTTATGACGCATAAAGGTAATGGAATGGATCCCGCTTTTATGTCCTGACCTTTGACCTCATTTCTTCCATTTTCAATAAGGTCCATTGCCATTGCCAGGTGGTCCCCTACCACATACTAAAATTTAATCGAAATCGAACCATTTTTACGTAAGTTAGGACGCATAAGAGCAATGGAATGGATCCCGCTCCTATGTCCGGACCTTTGATCCCATTTCGTCCATTTTCAATAGGGTTCATCCCCAGTTGGTCCCCTTACCACATACTAAAATTTCATCGAAATCGAACCATATTTACGCGAGTTATCGTGCGGACGGACAGACAGACGGACAAAGCTGGAACTTATCGCTTCTTCAACCTACGGTTGGAAAGCATAAAAAAAGAACATCCGGTTAAGATACTGGTAGGCTTGCATACAGAACACAGTTTTCTCTATTTTTGCATAAATGATCATCAAAACATTTAGTGTTTTTCCTTTCCAGATACCCACCAAAAATGCCTTAACGCCGCTAAGCTTAGAAAAATAGTGCCTTATCGCCGCTAAGGCGTGCAAGCCCCTTCTTCATCACTGCCATTACGGCTCCTTTTTCGCACGTCTTTTGTAAAAAAAAGATCGTGCTTATGCACCCGGTTTGTCCGTCCGTCCGTCTGTACCCACGATAACTCTGCAACTATTTGTCCGATTTGAAAAATTATTTTTGCATTGGGAAGCTTGAAATATGTGAATGATGATCCTTTATTTCGTTTTTTTTTTTACGACGTACAATTTCGCCGCTAAAGGGCATAGCTGCAGATGATGTCGAATTCAAAAATACGTTTTATTCCACATATTTGCTTCAAACATCCGATTGAAAAAATTATTTTATCTTTCGATTCCATTTATGTCGAAGAGTATTTTAGATGTAGTTACTTTTTCAAATTACGCATAGATTTTCCGCTAGGGGGCGTAAAAGTAAATTACATTTTTCCCGATAACTCTTCTTCTAAAACTCCGATTTGAAAATTTTTTTCTTCAGCGGATATAAAATCGTTGTAAAATCGTTGCATATAATTAAAAATCGTGTGCATACAATTTCAAATTTTTGATAAAGAATACTTTGGCTACCAGGAGGCGTAAGTGTTAATTTTTGCTTCTGATACATTTGCCATAAAATCTGAGCTTCTAAAATATTGATTGAAATAATTCTTTCGTCGGCTGATGCCACTCACATCGATAAACCTTTTCGGAATATTTTCTTCTTAAAATATTCCACAGTTTCTCCGCCAGGGGGCGCAGATGTATATCTTATTTTTGTCAATATCTCTACTTCTAGGGGTCCGATTTGAAAAATTTCTTCTTTGTTGGATAGTGTTTTCAGTGTGACATGTTTTTCATATAATTTCAAAATTTTCAAGTAATTCATAGATTTTCAGCTAGGGGGCGTAGAGATAAATTGCGTTTCCCCTAATATCTCTGCTCCTAAATCTCCGATTTGAAAAATTCTCACTGCACCGGATACAGCTCCTGATGGGAAATCGTTTGCACATAATTTCTAATTTTGGTAAAAAAAATGGTTTGGCCACCAGGGGGCGTAAATCTTAATTTCCGCTTCTGATGTATTTGCAGCGAAATATGAGCTTCTAAAATCCCGACTGCAAAAAAAGTCGTTTGTTGACCGATACTACTTATGTCGACAAACCTTTTGGGAACATTTTCTTCTTGAAATAATGCATGGTTTCTACGCCAGGGGCATAGATGTATATCTTATTTTGGTCAATATCTCTACTTCTAGGAGTCCAATTTGAAAAATTCCTTCATTTTTGGATAGTGTTTCCAGTGTGACATGTTTTTCATATAATTTCAAAATTTTCAAGTAATTCGTAGACTTTCCGCTAGGGGGCGTAAAGGTAAATTGCTTTTTCCCCTGTATCTCTGCTACTAAATCTCCGATTTGAAAAATTCTTTCTGCACTGGATACAGCTCCTAATGGGAAATCCTTTGCACGTAATTTCTAATTTTTGTAAAAAATGGTTTGGCCACCAGGTGGCGTAAGTCTTAATTTCCGCTTCTTCATGTATTTGTAGCAAAATATGAGCTTCTAAAATCTCAATTGCAAAAAAAGTTGTTTGTTGACCGATACTTCTTATGTCAACAAACCTTTTGGGAACATTTTCTTTTTGAAATAATGCATGGTTTCTACGCCATGGGGCGTAGATGTATATCTTAGTTTTGTCAATATATCTACTTCTAGGAGTCCGATTTGAAAAATTCCTTTTTTGTTGGATAGTGTTTCCGATGCGAAATGTTTTTCCTATAAATTCAAAATTCTCAAGTAAATCATAGACTTTCCGCTAGGGGGCACAAAGGTAAATTGCGTTTTCTGCGTTATTTCTGCTTCTAAAACTCTGATTTGAAAAATTCTTCCTGTATCGCATACAAGACCTGATGGAAAATATTTTTGACATAATTTCTAATGTTTGGTAAAGAATGGTTTGGCCACCAGGGAGCGTAAGTGTTAATTTCTGCTTCTGATGTTTTTGTAGCAAAATCTGGGCTCCTGAAAACTTGACTAAATTTTTTTTAAATAATGCATGGTTTTCCCACCAGGGGACGTAAAGTCACATCTTATTTTTGTTGATATCTCTGTTTCTAAGAGTCCGATTTGAAAAAATTCTTTCGGTGTTGGAGAGCGTTTCCGGTGCGAAATGTTTCTCGTATAAATTCATGTTTTGTTTTGTTTTTAACGCACAAGTCTGCAACCAGAGGACGTAAGCTCACGATTCCGTTTACAGCAATATCTGTGGGATTAAAAACCCGATTGAAAAACTTCCTTCTTCCGTCAGATACTATTGTTTTCCATACCGGTCCCATTGACTTTGAATAGCTTTGATAAATTTAATTTGCATCAGAACGGATTCAAAAGACGTGCTTATTACACCCGAAAATACGGTGTCATCTTTCTTGTTTACGCTTTCCAACAGTAGGTTGAAGTAGCGTATATGCTCCAGCTTTGTCCCTCTGTCCGTCCGCACGATAGCTCGCGTAAAAATGGTTCGTTTTCAATGAAATTTTAGTATGTGGTAGAGGACCACCTGGGGACGAAACTAATTGAAAATGGACGAAATGGGGTCAAAGGTCAGGACATAGGAGCAAGATGTATTCCATTGCCCTTATGCGTCATAACTTGCTTAAAAATGGTTCGATTTCGATGAAATTTTAGTATGTGGTAGGGGACTGCCTCGGGACGAACCCTATTGAAAATGGATGAAATGGGCTCAAAGGTTAGGACATAGGAGCAGGATTCATTCCGTTGCTCTTATGCGTCATAACTTACGTAAAACTACTTCAATTGCGACAAAACTTTATCATGTTGTCCCGAAGATGCACTGAACCGGTTCTGTTTAATATCATCGAAATGGGGTCAAAGGTCAGGACACAGGAGCGAGATTTATTCCACAGCCATTATCCTCATAACTTGACTAAAAATGCTTCTATTGCGACAAAACTTTAGTGTGTTGTTCCGGAGGTATACGGAACCAATTCTGTTTAATATCATCGAAATGAGGTCAAAGGTCAGGGCACAGGAGAGAGATTTATTCCACAGCCATTATCCTCAAAACTTGAGTAATGATTTCTGGTATGTTGGAAAACGTATCATAATCAATGCATTGCATGATTTTACTAACTTGTTTTACTCTTTTCAACCGTAGGTTGAAGAAGCGTATATGCTTCAGCTTTGTCCGTCTGTCTGTCTGTCCGCACGATAACTCGAGTAAAAATGGTTCGATTTGGATGAAATTTTAGTATGTGGTAGGGAACCACATGGGGACAAACCCTATTGAAAATGGGCGAAATGGGGTCAAAGGTCGGGAGCAAGATTTATTTCACAGCCATGATCCTCATAACGTGGGTAATAACTTGAGTAACGGTTTCTGGTATGTTGGAAAGCGTATCATAATCAATGCATTGCATGATTTTGCTAACTTGTTTGACATTGTTTGGTTGAAGACGGAGTTAGAGGTTTTGTATTGTTCCGCAGATTTCAAAAGCAAGCCAGTTTTTCAACTGGTAAAATTGATGCAAGAAGGTAAATTGAATTTGGGAATGCCTGAAGCTTATAAAATGGTTAAGTTAATTCTAACTATTCCTGCAACGGGCTACAGCAGAAAGGACGTTTTCTGCAATGAGAAGGATCAAAACGTACTGCAGCAGTACTCAAGACCAAGAAAGATTGTCTTCCTTAGCTTTAATATAAATTGAAATTGCTCGGATAATTAAAAAAAGAATCAACATTGTATGATATTGTGACAAAAAAATTCATTGTTAAGTAAATAAAATAGCAAGCCAATTAATTTTTAAGGACATTTTATGGCCTTTTGTTTTTCATTTCGATTTCTTGTTGCTTTTATTTGCATTTTGATTATTACTATATATTAAGTTTTTAATCCTGCATGATAATCTTCCATGTATATATCGCAATATTGTATTATACAACTTGTACATTATTTCCCACTAATGAGAGCATGCCTAGAATTGTGAGTCAGGATTTGCCACTGATTTTGTGTGAGGTACGCAAGGGTGTTAGAAAGGCTGGGCGAACAGACGGATGGAGAGGCAGTTCGGTGAAAAGAAAATTAAATATCAATGATTGTGGACGGGGTGCTGAAATTTTGTTTTAAAATCGGACCTTTAACTTTTTTTCTTTCCTAGTAGCAAAAGTTCTATCCATTTATCCATTTTGAGGCCGAAATTAATGTGGACGAAGTGAACAGTGGATAAAATGAGCCGCGGACGAAGTTAACGTGGACGAAATAAGCCGGACGAAGCGTTAGTCTTCATCTGTTGTCGTCAGTTGAGCGATATGGGTACACGGAATGCGGTTGACGCTCATGTTTTGCCTCACGGGACCGAGTTTTTTCGAAGAAAGAATCGGATTCCATAGCAAACAGCCAACCACTGATGAAGTATGCAGCAGGCGCTGAGCTCTCCTAGGAACGAGCAGATGGAAAGGTGAACAATGCACTAACTGGCTGCAATGCAACGGCGCTCACTTGTCTGCTGATCAGAGTTCTCTTCGAAATCTTCTGAGCTGCATTTTACGTAGTTAAATAATCACAGGAATACTTCTGGAATTTTTCAACATGGCTGATCGCAGAATTTACACTCCGAACTTCTTCGAGTTTATCAGTGATCCTCTGTTTCGTCGAAGTCGACGATTGCTTTTTCGAGGTGCAGCAGTCGATATCACTCCTGAAATTCAAGCAACCATGTCATTCGTCTTTAGAAGACTAACCGAACACTCTAGAAATGCCGTCTTCTGGTTGCATAATTTATTGCAGATTTGCTGTCTAAAGCAGTGCGACACCCATCTCGTTGCACAAGTCTTCATGCGCCTCTTAAATGAAAATTCGACAAATGCAGAAGACCTCATGTTCAGATGCGCATCGGAAAATTATGTACTCTTGGATTCAGCCTATTTATTCGGGATGATGTCGTACATTTTGGAGTGTACCACCAGGGAACACGTGATAATTGATCGAATTTGGTCTATAGTGCAAGACATAAACTGGGAAAATGTTTGGCAAGATAGCATAAATCCAATGGTGTATTACGGCTGTTGGTAAGTTGTGCATTCTTCTTCTATGTAATATATCATATAAAGTATGCCTTAAATTTTGTGAATCATTCTTCCTGCAGAAAAAGCGAATATTTTTATGTGAATTTATTACTCATAGTATAGGCGCCAACTTCTGAAAATTTCGAGGAGTGCCCAAATTCAAAACGAAGGTATCGTTTCCAAGAGTTGAAATTTTAAATGTTTAAGTAACGGTACATAGCCTATTGCTATTCACTTCATAATACACCATATGAAGTATCTTGTAAAATATCTTGCGATGGATTAATTGAATAATATAATGAGAAAATATTAATGCAATTTATTTAATATTTAAATTGTCAAAAATCCGAATATTTTGTACCTGGGATTTTGCTCCCAGGGTGAATTGAAGAGCGATAAGTGAAATGAACGAGCGAGATAAGATTATGCGAGCAGATCTATGTTAATTACCTTTTTGTTACAAGGAGCTAAAGTCTGATAATTGTGTCTTGTCAAAATAGCGAGTTAATAGTTTGAAGTGTTTGATTTATATCTTTATCTCAGGGGCATATATAGATTTGGAGGGGGGGCAGAAAATAGAAGTTTTTGATATCCATCAGGACAAAATAAAAGTTAATGAAAAAATAAAAGAAAAAATTAAAGCATTATTTTCTAATGCAAGTTGACGCATTGTCATTAAATTAAAGATTTTTTTTAAAATTTAAGTCAAATTTTGACAAAAAACGAAACGTTTTCAGGGAAGGAAGCAACGCCCCTGGGCCCCCTCTAAATACGCCCTTGCTTCATCATGTTATTGGTAAGTGAAGTTCCTTCACCGTTGTTTTTCTTTACGTACCTATCTTCTGAATAAACTCGGACTCTGAATTAGTAAGTACCTGATTCTGTTGATCATTTATTGTGTACCGTTTACATTGAAGTGTTTAATTAGAGATTTGCAAAGTTAAGTTCGTCGCCCCGGTGGCGCAGTGGTCTAAACGCTGGCTTATGGCCATTCGCCCAGGAAGGAGTCCGGGTTCGAATCCCGTTGAAGCATAGATGTAGTGTTTGTCTTTTGGCACTGGCTCTCTCTGTTGTATTGATAAACTGGAATCCTGTATAAAATGTTCGCTATGTACTTTGAGGATGTATATGAAATGCTTACTTGTTATACACCGTGCCACGTCATGAAATATGTATGTATGTACTGTGCATCAAGAGTATCTATGTGTGTTAACTAGAACACAAATACAGATTTAAACCCGCAATAATAAATAAAGAAGTTAAGTTTGCAGCTACTGCGTGCAACAGTTTAAAACGTAAGTGTTCAGCAAACAGATTTAAGTCGAAGTGACGCAACCGATATTGCTTTACAGGTAAACAACCCTTATTATTTTATAGGCTATTCTTTTGCTCGACAATCTTGTTTTTTAAGAAAATCGTTCAACAACGATGCACAATTTCCTGAAAATGATGGGGTTTTTTATTTTGTTTTTTATATAGCAACTAAACTCTTGAGCTCTGTTTTGATTCTTCCAATTAAATTTTCCGTAATGTGGAAATAAATATTTAAATTCAGTGTTTATCACAACAAGAATTTTGAAATGCCTCAAATTATTTTAAGGGTTTTGAGCACCCGTCAAGTAATTTTAGAGATGCTCAAGCCGCTGATCACCCGCATACAGGGGCGTAGAGAAGTGGAGGGTCCTTAACGAGATTTTTCATCTGCAGTATTTTTTTTAATTGTTTTCATACAATGATTTCAAGATACGTATTTTTTACAACACAATTATATGCAGTTCGTGTACTGCCCTTCTTCTTAAGTTTAATCAGGTTAGCTATAGTTATTACAACTGAATCTCTCTCTCTCTCTCTCTCTCTCTCTCTCTCTCTCTCTCTCTCTCTCTCTCTCTCTCTGTGTATATCTTTATTTGAAATAGGAACTCCTACAATTTTTATTTCTTCTTTTGTAATTTTGAAATAGTTTTGATTTATCTTTTTCCGCATTTTCCAAATAAATTCCTTTGTTTGTTTTTTCTTTATTTAAATCTGCGATTTCAATTTCACTAAAAAGTTATGTTTTTCTTGAATTTTTAAAACCTAATTTTTTTATTTCGCAAACAGATCATCATCTGCATAGGCCATAATTTTTGCAGATGTATTTTGATGATCTAGAAGAGGGATTCCAATTATTACTTGTTCAGTTACAATACAGTTTAAGAATTGTTCAGTTACAATACAGTTAAAAAAACACACAATTGTACGTATATATAAGATATATGATAAATAGCAGTTTTTTGTCTCAGACCAGAAGTAGTTTTAAAATGTTTTTTTGTTTCCTTTTTATTTCCAAGCTGTAAGTCGATGTGTTTCACCCGAAGTCAAAACACAGAGATATGGAGTACGTAGCAATTATAGCTGAATTTTGAAAAACGTCATGCTTTGGGGAAGTGGATCTTTCTCTACCACCCCCACCCCTTCCTAAGTACGAGATGCCCATTTAGAAAAGTAAAACGACCTCGAACAAAGGGTTGTATACTTCAAGAATGACAAACGTTCCAACGGCCTAAACGAATTAGATGCCAGTAAATTTCCAGAAAAATGAACAAACTTGATTAATTTTAAAATAGTACCAAATAACTCGAGAATAAACGCACAGACCAAAATAATGAAGCTACAAGTAAGCGACGTAACTCAGGGTGAATAGATCACCAAAATTTATAATCCTCTGGGCCTAAATATAAAAGTTATAACCATTCAAAGGTGAACAGCAGGGAGAACAGTAAGTTAAAATTTCTCCCTACAACAGTAAACGTTATAGAGCCATGGGAGTATATCACTGAAGGAGTGATGGCATAAATTATTCCTTCTTAGAAGTTCATTCATCATTCATTGCAGGGACCCCGTATTGCGCTTTCAAGGCCACAACTCTTTTTTGCAAACTGCCCGAAAGAGCACGAGCGTTTTTAACCGTTCACCATTCACAATAAATGATTTACCGCGACCCAACTCGTGGTGAACGGTTTGAGGCACACCATTCAAATTAATGCCATTAATGTATTATACTCATTTTTAATTTTCACAGGTATTTCCTAGCTGACTGCTCACTCGCATAACGGTTGATACTTATTAGTACTCGACATTACTTTTTACCACGTCTTTTGTAAAACAGAAAGATCGTGCTTATGTTATCTGTTTGTCCCTCTGTGGATACCGTATCTCTGCAACTATTAGTCCGATTTAAACCATTATTTTTACATTGAGAAGCTTGAAATGTGAGAATGATTATCCTTGCATTCAGTTTTTTCTGATGCACAACTTCGCCGATGATGTATAAATACAGATGATATCGAACTCAAAGTGCATTTTATTTCATATCATCATCATCATTGTCAACCATTATCAATCCACTGCTGGACGAAGGTCTCCCCAAGTTTCCTCCACAACGGTCTGTCTTGTGCCAGTCTCCTCCATGTCACCCCTGCATACTTTCGAATTTCATCCACCCATCTCCCATGTGGTCTTCTTCTGGGTCTTTTCCTGTCCCTTGGAATCCAATCTAAAATTTCGGCTGTCCATCGATGATCTGTCCTTCTGGCAGTATGTCCAGCCCATTGCCATTTCAGGGATTTAACTCTGATCATGATGTCTTCCACTCTTGTCATTTTTCGGATCCACGAGTTCCTCTTCTTATCTCTCCTGGTTACACGAAGCATGCACCTCTCCATGCTACTTTGAGTTGTCTGCAGTCTTTGTATATCTCTTTTAGTTAAGGTCCACGTCTCTGCACCATACGTAAGCACTGGAAGGATGCATTGATCAAACACTTTTCTTTTAAGACATAATGGCATATTGCTCTTGAAAATTATGTTGTTTCTTCCAAAAGCTCTCCAGGCAAGTTTTGTACGCCGATTAATTTCTTCATCAATGTGACCCTCACTTGATATCTGCTGTCCAAGATAAACGTACGTGTCTGTTATCTCCAGCTTTTCTCCATCAATCGATAAATCCTCATTTCTTGTAAAAGCATTGAACATCACTTTAGTCTTCTGAAAGTTCATTTTTAATCCCACTTCTTTACTCTTGTCAGCAAGTTCATGGATCATACTCTGCAGCTCTGATGGGGTAGTTGCAAAAATGACTACGTCATCAGCAAAACGAAGGTGGGTTAGATAATCTCCATTAATCTTTATCCCTTTGTTTTCCCAGCTCAGCGACTGAAAAACACCCTCCAAAGTGGCATTAAAGAGCTTCGGAGATATGGTGTCACCTTGTCTCACTCCCTTTCCAATTTTTATGTGTGTTGTATTTTCAAACAGCCGAATCTTTGCACTTGCATTTTCATAGATGTTATTATTTCATATATTTGCTTCTAAATATCCGATTGAAAAGTTTTTTTCTTCCTTTCGATGCCATTTATAACGAAGACTATTTTAGGCACAGTTTCTTTTTCAGTAGTTCATATATTTTTTCTCTAGGGGGCGTAAAGGTAAATTGCCTTTTCCCCGATATCTCTATTTCTAAAATTCCGATTTGAAAAATTATTCCAGCATAGAAAATAGCTCATCGTGTGAAATGTTTTGCTTATAATTTCTAATGTTTGGTAGGGAATGGTTTGGCCACCAGGGGGCTTAAGTGTCTGTTTCTGTTTCTGATGTATTTGCAGCGAAATCTAAGCTTTGTGGCGCATAGGTCTAAGCGATGGCTTCTGCCCATTCGTCCGGAAGGGGTTCGGGTTCGAATCCCGAGAGGCGTGGACGTTGCGTTTGTCTTACGGCACTGGCTCTCTCCTTTCCCTGGACCAGTGACCCTAAATTAGGGACGGGCGACTGCTAGCCCATTGAGTTGCTCACGGTGGTCGTTAAACCTTCAATTAAAAAAAAATCTAAGCTTCTAAATACTGATTGAAAAAATTATTTCGTGGACCGATGACACTCACCTCGGAAAACCTTTTAAGAATACCTCCTGCTTAAAATAGTGCATAGTTTTCCCGCTAGATGGCGTACACGCATATCTTATTTTTGTCAATACCTTTGCTTCTATGAGTCCGATTTGAAAAAATATTTCTTTGTTTGAGAGCGTTTCCGATGAGAAATGTTTCTTATATAATTTCAAATTTTTCAAGTAATGCATAGATTTTACGCTAGGAGGCATAAAAATAAATTGCGTTTCCCCCCGATATCTTTGCTTCTAAAACTCCGATTTAAAACATTCTTCCTGCATCGTATACAGCTCCTGATGGAAAATGTTTTGATTACAATTTCTAGTTTTTAATTTTAAAAATGTTTTGGCCACCATGGGGCGTAAGTGTTCATTTCTGCTTCTGATGTATTTGCAGCAAAATCTAAGCTTTTGAAAACTGATTGAAAAAATTATTTCGTGGACCGATACCACTCACCTAGGAAAATCCTTTTAGAATACTTTCTTAAAATAACGCACAGTTTTTTCCGCCGGGGGTCGTAGAAGTATGTCTTATTTTTGTCGATATCTCGGCTTGTAAGAGTCTGTTCTTCGTTGGAGAGCGTTTCCGCTGCGAAATCTTTTTTCATATAGTTTCAAATTTTTCTTAACGCACAAGTTTGCCACTAGAGGGCTAAGTTCACGTTTCCGTTTACAGCAATATCGGAGGTACTAAAAACCCGATATAAAAAATTCTGTTTCGTTCAGATACTACTAACTTTGAAAACTGTTTGAGTGTATTTTCTTCCTCAAATAACGCCCAGTTTCGCCGCTAGGGGGCGCCAAATTTTAATCTTATTTTCTTAATATATCTGCTTCTGAATGTGTGATTTTGAAAATTATTTCAGCACAGGATGCCATTTACCTTGTGGAACACTTTAGATTAATATTTGAGGTGTTTTATAGTTCACAATCCTATTGTTAGGTGGTGTTCGTGTAATTCTGTTCGCAACTGTATCTCCGCTTCTAAAAACCATATGGAGAAACTTCTTTTTTACTGTATGCCATTGGCTACAATAGAGATGTGGATCATTATTCTCTTTAATTAATGCACAAATTTCCCGCTAGAGGGTGTAAAGGTCGACATCTTTTTTTTTTTTTTTTTCCCCGCCATCTTTGCTTCCTGGAGACGTATCTGAAAAGTTCTTTTTCCTTAGCATAGCTTTTTCCATGAAGAATATTTTTCGCCTATTTTCAACTTTTCCATTATGCAAAATTCTTCCGCTAGAAGGAGCAGAGTTATACCATGTTTCCTTCTATATTTCTTCTTTTAAATTTTCGATTTGAAAATCTGTCTCTGTTGCCTTCCTTCTGGTATCAGAAACTTTTTGTGCGGCATTTGTTAATTTTCGTAACATACTTTTCAACCGCTGGTGGAAGAAAGTAGCTGTTTCTATTTCTGGGTGTTTTATCGATTGTAGAAATTCGGTTCATTTTTTTCTTACCCGTTCCATTGCCTCTGAATAACTTTTTTTCCATTGACTTTGAATTCCTGTGTTTTAGAGTAAAAAAAAGTCATGTAATGCCGTTTTCACATCGTCCACATCATCGAAGGTTTGGAGAGCAAAGGAGTTCTGTAACGATCGAAACAGTTGGTAGTCCGTAGGTGCCAGGTCAGAGGAATACGCCGGAAGAGGTAACACTTCCCAACCAAAGTCCAGTAATTTTTGCCGAGTGATTAAAGCAGCATGAGATCTGGCGTTATCATGATGAAGGAACACGCTTTTGCGATTGACGAATGCTGGACGCTTCGATGTCAGCTGTTCTCACAATCTGTCCAACTGTTGGCAGTAGAGGTCAACATTTATCATTCGGTTAGGTGCCAGCACCTCCCAGTGGATTTTTCACTGGAGATCCCACCAAACACTCAACAAAACCTTTTCGGGACGCAGTCCTCCTTTTGAAGTCGATGGAACAGGCTTCACACCTTAATACAAAGTTCGCCGACGCTTTACATTACGGTACAGTACCCATTTCTCATCATCATTTACAATTCGTCCCCAAAACAGTTCATTCTGCGACGATAAAGCAAAGAAATGCAGGCACGGATTCTCTCCTCTCGTTGCTTTGCAGAAAGCTGGTGCCGAACCCAGTTATCGAAATTGGTGATGAACTCAAGCGCATACATCCGTCTTTCGACTGTTGTTCTGTGCACCGACAACGTTTCTGCTAATTCCTGAACGGTTGGATGTGTGTCATTTGTTATGGCTTGGTCCACATCCTCGTCAGAAGCCACGGATGGACATCCAGGACGTGGTTGATCTTTACAGCTTCTGTCTCCGTCCCGGAATTTCCTAAACCAACGGCGACATGTGCGATCATCAACTGCATCCTCCCCATACACTTGACAGATGTTGCTGCAAGCCGCGTCTGCAGTGCTGCCTTTATCGAACTCGTACAGTAAACAATGTCTAATTTGCTTCTTATCGCATGCCATGTTACACCGTCCGTGATTTCCGTTACGAATGACTTACTCGGACAAACCTAGTGCCTCTATATGCTCTACTTCTCCACGCTTTATTGGCCGAAAATTCGGCATCGCAGCGTCATCTGTGACGTAACTACTCGGATCAAAATTTGCATCTATTACAAAAACGAGTAGAACTTTTACACACACCCAATATTATTTTCAATGGAATTACACATTTAGTAGTGTATTTTTTAGTGATAACATTGTGATCAAAGTAATTCGTACGATGTCAAAAAAGTGCAAGTAAAATTTTTTCATGTTCATTTTTTTTTTTTAATGTAGTTCTTACAATCAGTTCGAAAACCCTGATATGTTTGTTTTCAGATTAGAATTTTTAGCAACTGCCAACATTTTAGAAATCCTGATAAAAGCAACAATATTGTATTGACCTTACTTCTCATGACAAGAATGTCAATGAAATTGCTGAAGCAATCACATGGAAGAAAGCATAATGTTGTTACGAAAATGATTCGTATTTGGAAAATTTAAAGGAAGAAACATTTCGGAGAGAACTTTAACGCTGAAAATGCACGCTGTGTAGTGATTCTCACAAATGGGCCTCTCGCATGTTTCTAGGAACACGAAGAATGCGACGGGAGGATGGAGTCGACGTAAACAGTGTCTCGACTTGAAAGCCAGACGGTCGTATATTGAGTTTCTAGGAACTCGAAGAATCCGACTGGGGGGATAGAGTAGACATAAGCAGTGTCTCGACTTGAAAGCCAGACGGTCGTATATCGAGTTTCTAGGAACTCCAAGAATGCGACTTGGGGATGGAGTAGACGTAAACAGTGTCTCGACTTGAAAGTCAGACAGTCGTATAATGAAAGTCAAGAGGTTTGTTGTTAACAGCGCCAGGGAACTGACAAAGCAATGACGTCGCTAGACTTCGAAATCAGGTGGGCGAGCATTATTTTTGGTGGGGCAAGTTGCATTATTTTTGGTGGGGCAAGTTGCATTATTTTTGGTGGGGCAAGTTGCATTATTTTTGGTGGGGCAAGTTGCATTATTTTTGGTGGGGCAGCAAATATATTTACGAAACACTGAAAGAAAGAATTTTTAATGTTTTCCCATACCTGCTGCAAAGGGATTCGTGCAATCCCCACCTCCTTAACCTGGGCACGCACATATACACAGATCTGATTACTTGGTGTAAGGTATAAGTGTTACTAGAATGTCGCCTTCAACTTTTTGCTTGCTCTGAATTCATTGTCTTAATTGCTTTTCAAAATTTCGCATTTTTGCTTACGAAAATAGTACTGTATTTGGACAATTTATTTAAAGGAAAATGTCGTTTTTGTTTATCTAAATCCTGTTTAACGTCGTACAATCCTCCCCTTCCCTTAATTCCCTTCCTTCAAGCCAGCGACTTTGCCCTGCACTCCTCGCCTACAAAGCAGTCGTCAGCCACTTTCTGCACTCACACTGTCCGAGTTGGAATCCCCAATTTTGTAAAGAAAACAAATAGCAGAGCAATTAGTAATGGCCTCACTGAGTGAATTCCTATTCACCGTCCTCATTCTCCCCTGGCCATACAAACTTGAAAAGGAGGCTTCAACTAAGGAATTGGAGGAGTGGAGAACAATTGAGTTTTTATGGCCCTTCGGATGCTATTTTAATAATCTTTCTATGGAGATGCAAACAACGAACTTCTTAGGGAGAAATACGTAGGGCTACATGAAGTAAAATAAAAACTTTAAAGTATAATCTTGGCGAGTTCAGATTATACTTTAAAGTTAAATATATTGAAAAATGGCACATTTTGAACTGGGTGGGCATGACAAATTTCAAAGTGGGCTCGAGCCCACCCTCGCATCCCCTCGGCGACGTCCCTGAGACAAAGGGAGATTGGGAAAAGAGTCAGTTATGTTGTCTGATGTGTGTGTGTATGTGTGTGTGTGTGTGTGTGTGTGTGTGTGTGTGTGTGATAGACGTGAACTGGAGGAAGGGATCTTCTAAATAAACGCAACTCTGTACTGGGCCAAAAAGAGCTGAAGGATGGCCTTTCTTCTGATGGCATGCAGAAGAGAAAACAAGAGGTATCTACAGATTGTTTTAAGAATAGAGAACTGACCGCTGCTAGCTTTTTGAGATCCAATGCGCCGCGCTGGTGAATGAGGTTAGAAAGGCTCAATGTACCTGTATCCCGAGATACAGCGAGAGAGATTCGACGCCGGAGGACATCTTCGAGTCCAAACGGCCGAGTGTGGCATCTCCTGGTAGAAAATCCCGCTGGTTCCGACCAGCCAGCGCTGTCCAGAGGAGCAGAGAGTGCATCTTTCTGACGGGGTCGACTTCCTTTTCGCCAGCAGCGGAGCTGCGCAAAGAGTGTGAGACCTAGGTCACGGCGATGGGTCAGCTGTGATATGAAAATCGTCCGTGTAAAAAAGATCCTCTTCATTTTTCACCGAATGTTGTGTTACCTGTGTAAACAGTGTCTGTCACCTGGGCGAGCGGCAGAAAAGGGTACAAGCGAACGTAGACTCTTCCAAGTATAAGAGCCAGAGGAACGAGTGGATTCCAAACTCCGCGCCTCCAAGAGCGTATAAGTACTTTCATTTTATTTTGAACCTTTCGAACTCATAATCCAAAGTATTATTTGCAACGAACATTTCTTACGTCAGAAGGGCAAGCATAAGACTGATATTTATTAGGCAGGAACCCTAATTTGCATGAAATAGTGATTGGCTGGTGATTTAGGAGCAAGGCAGATAGTGTACAAAATTTCAGCCCACATCATTTTTTAAATTTATGGTAACCAATGTTTGTACTTGTTAATTCTTTATGTTAATTACTTTTAAATTTATTAAAGCCTGTGCTTGTGACTTGAGTGTTCTAAATTTACGCTACCATTTTTTATTTGGCATTTTGTCAAATTGGTACCAGACTGGCTACATTCCTCAATACAAGATCTCTCACCTACAATATCAGTAACGGACCTGTGGCGCAATAAATCCGCACCCCCAGTCGTAACAGTATGATTAAAAATAACGAAAATATTCTTAACAGCGAACAACCTGAACATTTGTAGGCTCAGTAATTGTGGTCATCTAGTTTACTTTTACTGAAAACCACGTATCAGTCAGCTCCTTTTTTTTTTATTTCTTTATCAGAATCACTTACGTTTTCATGTTTAATGCACCTAAGAAGGCAACTAAATAAACCAATATTATGGTTACCGCTGCCCCACCCCTGTGGCCGAGAGGTCAGAAGCGTTGTCTTCTGGCTAGTCTGAGCTGGACTGAAGCTGTCTCTACGGGAGGATACCAGGACAATAGAGAGAGATGAGTTCCCTACTTTTGTGACGTCACTCTCAAGTTACATGGCCTACTTACCCCTGGTTTTCGCGTGATGTCACAAAAAACTAATATAGAAGCCCCAAATGAAACTAATAGAGTATGAAACTAATATAGAAGCCACTGGTTTTCGCGTGATGTCGTGGCCTACTACGTCGGTGTTGTGGTCACACAAGACAGCGTATGAAACTAATAGGAAGCCTCCAGTTTTCGCGTGATGTCACAAAAGGAGGGAACCCATCTCTCTAATATCATGGCCTCCTACTTTCTAGACTGCCTTGGCTGGATCCGGCCCGAGTCCATGAGGCATGCGTGGTGTCCTTGCCTGACGACTTTGTAACAAAAGAACAAATGAGTGTATTACTGTGCGGTTTGCAAGAAAAGCATTAGCTAGTAGGGGATTTTATTTGGCAACGGAAAATCTTTTAGTTCAAATAGTCACCGACAGAGGACGATAAGGGCTAAAAAGTTTGTAAATATAGCGATTTTTTTTATATCGAAGGTTTAACGACTACCGTGAGCAAATGGGTGGGTTACAAGCAGTCGTCCGTCCCTAATTTAGGGCCACTGGTTTCAAGGAAGGGAGAGAGCCAGTCGTAAGGCAAACAAAACATCCATGTTTGACTGGGATTCGAACCGGGACCCATCACGGACAAATGGTCAAAAACCAGTCCTTAGACCACTGCGCCACCGGGAGTGGCTACAGTGGTACGTTGCTTTAATTTGGTGACACTCTCACAACTGCTGCACCAGAACTAAGGTATTACAGCATTCAAGCGTATGATAAATCCAGTTACCACTAAATGTAGCATGTCCGGGTGAATGCAACAGACTTCGCGGGGGGTTGTGGCAATGTAGAAGGTCATGTGTGATACACTCTGGACTTTAAAAACCTACAACCATAAACCCAATGGTGTTAGATCTGAAGACCGATGGGCAATGAGATACTGCACTGCCTGTTGATTAGTCTTTCTGCACCAAATGTGGTAACAAGAAAGTTCTTTGCCGGAGATGCAACGTTAGCTGGCGCACCATCCTGCATGAATGTGACTGTGGGCTACTACTATATAGTTTATTTTAACTGCATTTACAAACTTTTTAGCCGTTATCGACCTCTGTCAGTGACTATTTGAACTAACATTTTTTCCATTGCCAAACAAAACTCCCCTACTATTTAATACTTTTTATGCAAACCGAACTGTAATACACGTATTTGTTCTGTAATATTTTCAGTGTTACTGGGTGAACAGGGCCGGATGGAGTTTTTGCGGGGCCCAGAAGCAAAACTTCATTGCTGGCACTAGAAAATAAATCTCACATTTTAAAAAAGTCGTTACGAGAAAACACACACGATGTGAAATTCACAAATTTCCCACTGACAAAGTCGAATTCGCATCCCTCTGCTCTAGAGCCGAATGCTTTGCTGATTAAACTACACCGACGAAATTTATTGCTGTAACTTTGTCTTGACATGTGCTTCACCTCTGTAGTACGTCACAACGAAAACTATCATAAAGACAAAATGATTATCTCAAAGAAGTATTTGGCAGCCTCGGTGGCGCAGTGATCTAAGCGATGGCTTCTGATCATTCGTCCGAGATGGGTCTGGGTTTGAATCCTGGTGAGGCATGGATGTTTGTGTTTGTCTTTTTTTTTTTTTTTTTAATTGCGGGTTTAACGACCACCGTGAGCAACTCAATGGGCTATAAGCAGTCGCCCGTCCCTAATTTTGGGTCACTGGCTCCAGGGAAGGGAGAGAGCCAGTGCCGTAAGACAAGCACAACATCCATGCCTCACCGGGATTCGAACCCGGACCCCGTTCGGACGAATGATCAGAGACCATCGCTTAGACCACTGCGCCACCGGGGCTGCGGACCCCTTTCGGACGAACGATCAGAGGCCATCGCTTAGACCACTGCGCCACCGGCTCTCAATGTGTTACTTGTCCAACACTGGTTATCTGTGTACATTGGTCATTTAGCATACTGTAAAATCCATGTATGATTTGTATTTGTTGCTGTGAAATACCTGTATCCTGTTTATGGCTGCGCTGCCTGTTTATCATGTTTGTACCACCAGGTCCAATGAATCATTTAAAAAAACAACAACCTCCAATACAAAAAAAAAAAAAAGGATCTGCTTCAATCTTAACAAAAAGACCATAATATGATTGGAATTTGAGAGAGAGAGAGCTCATAAAATCTGCGATTTTCTTTTCGGGAAAATGGCTTTGAGGTTATATTATGACTCATAAAAACTTCCTCACAAAATGATGAAAAGATACCTGCGTGGCGAAAATTTTCGGATTGCGCTTATTTTTGTGTAGAAAATAATAAGGATCTCTCTAAAATAAATTTGTATTAATAGTTATATTATATGTTTTAGTGATTGAATTTTAATGCAAAGTGGAGTAATTGACAAATTAGTGACTTTTAAACTTTTTTACGCGCTCATACATGAAAATTGCTTTTTTTTTATTTCTAATAATGTTTTTAAAGTCACTGCATGAATAGCCTCCATATGTAGCCCGAAATCAACTTTGATATTGTTCTTTTTATTTCTTTAAAATAAAGTATCCGGTTTGCACGCAAATTGTTAAATACATAAAAGTAAGGTCCACAAACTGATGAAATTTAATTTGCTATTTCATGAATGCGAAAAATATTAATGTGGTTACAATAATCACTTGAAATCTGCAAACCTCGGTATTTGTACGGCGAAGGGCGATAGCCTTTTCGAATATGGGGATTGGGAACAAACAAAAAAATAAACTTAAAAAAATATATTTTTCAGAGCCTCGCGCCCTAAAACATACACACAAAAAATATTTGTAAAAAATTCTACCGAAAATGATTTTTTCCCAAGCTGCGGGGCCCCTTCAAGGCGCGGTACCCGGGGTGATCGCCCCGGTCCGGCCCTGTTGTCCCTGTGGGTGAAGATATCTGTTCAGTGCTTATGTTATACAAAAAAAAAAAAAAAAAAAAACAAAAAAAAAAACATTACTTCACTGTAAACCGCCCCCGGTGGCGCAGAGGTCTTAGCGCTGGCTTATGACCATTCGTTCGAATCCCGGTGTGGCATGGTTGTTATGTTAGTCTTATAGCAGTGTCTCTCTTCCTTCCCTGGAACCAGTGGCCCTAAATTAGGGACAGGCGATAGCTTATAAGCAAGATGCTCACGGTGGTTGTTAAACCTTCAATCAAAAAAAAAAAAAAATCACTGTAAAGCTTAACTTCGTGCTCCAGATAGCTTAAATAAAACACATTAAACACTTAATTAGACTAGGCACTAACGGCTTGGTAAATAAATAGTCTTGTACTTATAATAAGCAACTTGTTTGTTGCCTTTTGTCAGCGGAACATCAAATGTGGAGTAGAATTCCAACTTAGTATTCAAACAATCGTTTACTTCGATGTCCGAGTACAGTACTCTCTTAATACAGAATAGTCTTGAAACGGCTCGACAAAAGTTTGACTTCAGTGATCAAACAAGCGTAATATTCAACCTGAAAGAATTAATCGAAGAATATTGTATAACATCAAACGGCTAATCGCATAACATTCAAGTAGTCTGTCTCTCAACAATCCCCAAAGCAATTACGACGGGGGCCCCGGTGGCGCAGTGGTCTAAGCGCTGGCTTATGACCATTCGTCAGAGAAGGTTCCCGGTTCGAATCCCGGTGTGGCATAGATGTTGTGTTTGTCTTACGGCACTGGCTCTCTCCCTTCCCTGGAGCCAGTGGCCCTAAATTAGGGACGTGAGACTGCTTGTAGCCCATCGTGTTGCTCACGGTGGTCGTTAAACCTTCCATAAATAAAATAAAAAAATTACAACGATCTCAAGCTCTATCCAACTTCCAACAAGAGTCCGATACAATCACCCCGCGCCGCCCCGGTGGCGCAGTGGTCTAAGGCGCTGGCCTCTGATCATTCGTCCGTAAGGGGTCCGGGTTCGAATCCCGGTCAGGCATGGATGTTGTGTTTGTCTTACGGCACTGGCTCTCTCCCTTCCCTGGAACCAGTGACCCTAAATTAGGGACGGGCGACTGCTTATAGCCCATTGAGTTGCTCACGGTGGTCGTTAAACCTCCAATCAAAAAAAAAAAAAAAAAAAAATCACCCCGCACGGGGATAACTGGTTTTCCAGTTATTTGGGGAGCGGCGCCTCCACGGCCCGAGCTGACCTTGTGACTGGTCAACATCTGAGGTCATGCCACCGCTTGTTTTTTATTTCGGTGCTATTGGAGTTTGCAGGGACGGCTGTTCATCCAGCTGTTGGGGAGTCGCGGCCCCACGATCCCAAGCTGGTCTTGTGTCTCGCTTTTTCGTTTTTATTTATTTTCTCCACTGGCTAGTTGCCCGTGTTGTATACTTTACCTAATCGCTACCACGTTATGCACTAACACCCCGGTCTTGTGGTTTTGTTACCCTCCACCACTAACTGTATTATATTAACCGCTCAGTTCGTAGGTTGCTGAGATTCCGTTTAGGTTCCCTGCCAGGATTTGTCTTCTTTGGATTTCTTTTTTTCCTTTTAGCTGGTTTGGGTGCTAGACCTACCTGCATGTTTGCCGCGTGCGGAGACCCGTGAGGCGGAAATGGGATGTCTGGCGGCTGAGGTCGCAGGAGACCGGATAAGTGCCTCCTGTGTACCAACACTCCTCTTCGACCCCGGCTTCGCTGTAAACGGGAGGCTAGAGACTAACCCACCTCTAGTCAGAAGTCTTGTACCAAGTTGTGTACACGGCTTTAGCGGCTTTTTTGTCGTATAGCACGGCAGGGTGAGCCCGGGGGCTGTGGGATCATGCCAAAGGCGTTGGCATGACGGTACCCGGAGGCCGAAGTGTCCGCCGAGTGCGTGTGATCACAGCCAACGGACTATATCTGCAACGTATAAGCTCCAGAACTGTGTCCAGCGTCATTTTCTTGGCTTGCAGACCTCCAGTTCTCCCTTGTAGGGCTCGGTGGTGGGTGGAGTAGTCTGCAGACGAATCTTCCTCCTTTTTTTCCATGGGTAAAAAGAACAAAAACTCCAAATTTAAGTCACCTGACAAAATGATAGTTGACAACGACTGTCCTTCGTCTTCTCAACCTACCAAGTCTCATACCCTTAAACGGTCTTTAGACCTTGACCTGGACCAAGAATGTGGAACCTCTTCTTCGGCAGCTGTACCAGTCGCTCCGAAGCGTCGTCTCCCTCGATTGCTGTGACTACGCATGCTACTCACTTGCTTGTAGAATCCATCGATCCGCATGAGAGACTGTCCACCAGATCTCCCTTTTTCATTTCTAAAGCTTTGGACGCTGCGGTTGGCCCCTTGAAGTCTGTGAGGAAGCTTCGCTCTGGGGACCTGCTTGTCCAAACTTGCAGTGTTTCTCAGAGTAACACTTTTCTGAACCTCACTAGTCTTCAAGGCATTCCTGTAAAAGTGACACCTCACCCGTTTCTTAACACCTCTCGGGGTGTTATTTCGGAGTTTGATCTCTTGCCATGCAGTGAAGACGAATTCGTGACTGAACTTGCTGATCAAGGTGTTATTGCTGCACGTCGTATGATGTTCCGGCGTGATGGTTCCATGATTAAGTCAAAAAATGTCATCTTGACTTTTAACTCCCTGAAAGTTCCGACCGAAATCAAGGCTGGCTACTTGGTCTGTGGAGTTCGCCCGTACATTCCCAGTCCTCTGCGCTGTTTCAGGTGCCAGAGGTACGGGCATTCACAACGTTTCTGTAAGAGTTCCGCTCGTTGCGCAAATTGTGGCTCCAGTGAACATGACGGGGAAGGTTGCACTTCTGCGGCCTACTGTGTTAACTGCGGTGAGGCCCATGCAGCTTACTCCCGCAACTGTATGAAATGGAAGGACGAGATGGCGATCCAGCGCCTCAAGACCCTGGAAGGCCTCTCGTACCCTGCTGCCAAGGCCAAGTTGGGTATACCCACCACCCGACAGCGTACTTTTGCCGCAGTAGTTCAGTCTCTGCCACAACCCGTGCAGCCCTTTGTTCCGCGCCCTGTAGCTCTCGCCGCCCTTGCCAAGCGATCTACAGCTGACCAAGCGACACAGGTGTTTTTCCCCGAGCTCGAGATTTTTCGAATACCTGATTCTGGGCCTTCTCTTTTGCTGCCGACCGTCTCTTCCAGTTTCCAGCCGAAAGCCTGCACGTGCGGAAGACCCGGCCCTCAATCCGCAAAGGTGTGCAGTGTCCATCCAACTGTCTCGGCCTCAGCGAGGTCCCCACCCTCAACCAACATTATAGAGGAACATAGGGGGGAGGAGAGTGACAGTTCGTCCCCAGCCTCAAACAACATTGCAGAGGAACATGGGGGGAAGAGAGTGACAGTTCGTCCCCGCCCTCTGCCAGCATTGCAGAGGAGTGTGGGGGGAGGAGAGTGACTCATCCTTTGTGTAGTTGTGTTTAAAAAAAAAAAAAATTATAATTATAATAGTAAATTAATAAATTTTTATATAAACCTAATTAACTACCTTGTCTTCACAGCTTTCATC
The DNA here is from genome assembly GCA_039090855.1 of Macrothele yani. Classification (NCBI taxonomy): domain Eukaryota; kingdom Metazoa; phylum Arthropoda; class Arachnida; order Araneae; family Macrothelidae; genus Macrothele; species Macrothele yani. The sequence continues at coordinate 18,284,697 of CM077012.1, forward strand.
ATACTCTTTTTCAACTTTTACCAAGCCTGTCTGCTCTTAATCATTTTCCACGTTTTTAAAAATCTGTGGCTGATAGTTCTTTGTCTGGCGCTCTTTGGCCAAACCTGGCCCTTGCGCCAATAAAATCCAACAACCAACCAACCAACCGATACAATCATAAACATACGCCACTCTCTTTTGACCTAACGTCAGGTTGCCAAAACAAAATTCAGCGAGAGAGAAAATATAGCGCTAAGATTAGAAACTGCATAAAGTGAATGAACCAAAATTTACATAACAGGAACCAAAAAGGAAATTTAAATTAAAGTATGCGTCACAGTTCTCTTGTTATAAAGCTTTTTTCTGTTGTTGTTTAAAGGTTTAACGACTATCGTGAACAACTCAATGGGCTATAAGCAGTCGCCCCTCCCTAATTTAAGGCCACTGGTTCCAGGGAAGGAAAAGAGCCAATCCGTAAGAAAAGCATAGCATCCATGTCTTTTCGGGATTCGAACCCATCTCGGACGAGTCGTCAGAAGTCAGCGCTTAGACCACTGCGCACCGGGGCGGCTTATAAAGCTTTGAAATTTAAACGGACTATTGAGCCACCCGGCACATTTATTGCTCTACAATCAGTTGCTTCTCTGACAAATTTAAGGCTGTCGTTGTCATCTTTAAACGCTTGCTAGCTATGAAATACATATATTCTAAACTGGTCCTACACAAAAAATTTTACTGTGACATAAGTGAATTGTATTGTAAAACCGTAAGATGCCCTTATGCTATGAGCATAAGGGTACGTTTGGTCACCTTAGTGGTCACCTTAGTGACCAGACGTCCTTGTCTGGTCACCTTAGTAACCAGACGTCCTCATTTCCTGGGGACACTCTTCGATTTCAATGCTTTGCCCTCAATTTCGTAAAAACTGATTGGGGACGTTAAATGTCCCCAATTTCTTATTTTTTGTCCTCAATTTTTGAAATATCCCAAACAAATTGAAATAGGAAAAGAATGTGCTCACCAAAAGTCGTGGAAGTGGTATGGAACTATATCTGAAGCGGGTGAATTTTTTCCTGAATTAAGTTAGAAATCACGCAATATCCATGGGAGACATATACCGAAGCATCGAACATAGTCATCTCGATAATCGTGGTGTTACTTCGCATCTATTTTAACTTAACTTAACAAAAATATTTATAGGATGGGGAATAAATCTCATCTTTTTCAGCATCCGCTTTCTTGCAATTAAATAAGTAATTGAAGCTAAATTTGGTAGATTCCATTGAGAGTTCTACAACTTTTGTTCAGTATATTTTTTCATTAAACTGTTTCTTCAAGTGAAGTTATTGGACTTGGAATATTCCTTCTCATACAGATAACATACAGGTATTCAGTGATTTCTGTCTGCTCAGTGTATAGTAATTTTCTGGCTTCAAATGTTTTTTTTTTTTTTTTTTTTTGTACAGAATCACCATGAAATTTCAGTGCAAAATCAAAATGTATCTTTGTTTGCATGTGCTACCCCCTATGAGTAACATTTAATAGAAGTAGTTAGTTAGTTGATTTTAATGGCGCAAGCGCCAAGTTTGGCCAAAGAGCGCTTATCAAAAGTAATAATTCTGTATTATTACGATTCCATACTTATTTCACATGAAAATCATCCTTTAGGTTCATCATATGCTTTTCCATGAAACTGCACAATAATTGTACAGTTCATAAATTCTTCGCTAATCTTCGGTTTTACCATAATGTGTCAGGCATTGTCCTCAGTCATGTCCTCATTTTGAAATGAAATCGTCCTCAATTTTGCATTAAAATTGACGACATGCCATTTTGTACTCAGTTTCGTTCTCAAAAATCTGGTCACCTTATCTTAGCATCACTTTTGCTGTACTGTAAAAGCATAAGGTTACATTTACGCTTTTAAGCCGGCCTGTCTTAAATCCGTGATTCATGTCCCAGGAAATCATGAGACGTCGTTCTGTTTCCAGGAATTAATCAGTGGAAGTACAATTTGCTATCCACATCACCACCCACTCCCTCTCTCAGCAGCTCTGACTCTTTCTTTCCTTCTACGTTCCGTGTTATTGACCAGGGTTGGACTGGATACGTCTAATCGGCCCACGCGATCCGATCCATATCGGCCCATATATACACTCACGGACAATGAAATTTGCGCACCTAGAAGAAAACATGCTGCAACCGCGAAACTTTGCAAATAGCTAGAGTGCGTGCTGGTATGCAAATGAACCACGTTTGGTGCGATTGCGCATGACCGCACACCCTGTGGTGGCGCTGCAAGCACGAACCGGCAGACTTATAAACCGGCGTGTAGTCGATGCCCATGAAAGCGAAAAGCACCGGCCGATGCAAGCAAGAGTACAGAGTGACAAGAATGACGGGTAGACGCCAGAGACGTCGATTTATGCAACTTACGGACTTTGAGAGAGGTCGGATCATCGGGCCGAAAACCGCAGGGATGTCGGGGCGCCGTATAGCCCGCCACTTGGATCGTTCTGACCACACCGTCCGACTGTGTTGGGAGCAGTGGACACGTGCCGGCACTGCCACACGACAGAGAGGCTCTGGACGGAACAGGAGGACCACCGGTAGAGGGGATCGACGGATCGTGCGCCAGGCACGAACGGATCCTACGGGGACCCGGTCCACTATACAGGCAGATGTAGCAGCTTCTGTGTGCCCACAAACCATTGTATGACGCCTTGAGGAAGCGGATCTGCGATCCCAGCGCCCCTTACGTGTGCTGCGATTAACACCGGAACATCGCCGGCTCCGTTTGCGGTGGTGCCAGGCCAAAGCGACGTGGAACGCCACAGACTGGCGATGTGTGGTGTTTAGCTATGAGTGCCGCTTCGTTTTGGAGACAGATGATAATCGTGTTCGGGTGTGGAGGTCCCCGGGTTAACGGCACAATCCCAACCTCGCAATCGAGCGCCACACCTCCCCCACTTCAGGAATTATGGTCTGGGAGCCATTGCCTACGATAGCTGATTAGCTCTAGTAGTGGTACGTGGATCATTGATGGGCCAGCGGTATGTGGATGAGATCCTATGGTCCCATGTGCTCCCATTCCTGGCCGGGATTCCAGGTGCGCTATACCAGCAGGATAATGCCCGCCCGTATACGTCATGTCCAGACACTTCCGTGGCCTGCCCGCTACCCGGACATGTCTCCTATCGAGCATGTGTGGGACCAGTCGAAACGCCGGCTACCGCCGTGCCGCACTATTCGGGATTTGGAGCACACCGTCCAACAGGTGTGGGCTAGTCTGGCGCAGGACATCAGGCGCCTGTTCGCCTCCATGTCGGATCGTACTGCAGCATGGATTTTTTTTTTTTTTGGATTGGAGGTTTAACGACCACCGTGAGCAACTCAATAGGCTATAAGCAGTCGCCCGTCCCTAATTTAGGGTCACTGGTTCCAGGGAAGGGAGAGAGCCAGTGCCGTAAGACAAACACAACATCCATGCCTGACCGGGATTCGAACCCGGACCCCTTACGGACGAATGATCAGAGGCTAGCGCCTTAGACCACTGCGCCACCGGGGCGGCGTACTGCAGCATGTATCGCCGCATGAGGCGGTGCGACGCGCTATTGAAGATGACCGGGCTGCGTGTCACAGATCCCTCTGTAATTGTTCTGCAGCTCTGTTTTTGCCATAATGTGTATCATTCATCTGTATCATTACGTCCATACAATTTCAGTTCAATCCGATGCTTCCTTCCTGGTGAGTAAATTTCATTGTCCGTGAGTGTATATTCAAACTTCTTCAATAATTAAGTAACTACTAACGGAAAGAGAAAAGAATCAGCAAAGAGGCTTACGTAACAATTCCAATGTATTTACTCTTCTAGTCACTGCAAGTTCAAAGGGGATGACTATCATCCACTGATACAATGTAGCTCGTGGGTATCAACATAAAACTCACTCGAATGACAGAAACTCGTCTTCGTCGATCACATATACACTGATTGAACGGAAATCATGGGATACCTTCCTAGTAACGGGTAGGTCCATCTTTAGCTCAAATAAAGGCAGGCACGCGGCGAGGCATTAAGTCCCCTAGGTCACGAAAGCGTTCCACGGGTATCCCCACCCATGCTTGCTGCACCACTGCCCATAATTCCGTCACATTCTTCGGTGGAGTATCCAAAGCTTGAACAGACCTTTCCACAGCATCCGAAAGATTTTTCACAAGGTTCATGTTCGTTGAACGGGAAGGGCATTCTAGGTTGGGAACTTCTGCGGAATGCTCTTCTAACCATGTTCTAGTCACCACGGCTCCGTGTGAAGGCGCATTGTCTTTCTGGGAAAGTTCTTTTCCTGTGGGACATGATGACCATGAACGGATGCAGATGGTCTGCAAGGATGGACACATAGCTTGGACCGTTCGGAGATGCATGTACACGTACCAAAGGCCCCAACGTTTGTCAGTTGAACGCGCCCCTGACCAAAACCGAGCCTCCACCAGCCGGAACAGTTCCTTGTTGACATGCTAGGTCCATCCCTTCGTGCGGTTTTCTCCAGATCTGCACCACCCCGTCAGCGCGAAATAACTGGAAACGGGACTCATCGGACCAGGAGATCCGTCTCCAATTATCAAAGGTCCAGTATCAATGCTCTTTCGAGCAGTTGAGGAGTACACGTCCGGTGATGTGGCGTTAGCAATAGGACTCTGGTGGGTCGGCTACTCCCATTACCTACTGCGGCGAATGAGCGCCTGATAACCTTGAAGACGTTTCTGGCGCCTCACTTGCTGAAGTCGGCGGTGATTTGTGCTACTGTCGCTCTCCGATCGATTGCAACTACGCGAGACAGACGTCGACTGCGTTCATCCAGCACCTTGCTTCTTCCACAGCGCTGTCCACGATGCGATGTTATTCCGGAAATGACGTATTCCTAATACACTCTTGAAACTGTCAAACGGAGATACTCCAGTTCTTGTTCCACATCTGCAATAAAATGAGTGATGTCCTCCTACTTATATACCTGCCAAGCGGTGGGTTCGTTCACTAGGGAAAGGGGTGACAGAGTCGCGTTGCCTAGGAACCAGGTATTTCATTATTTCTGTCCTCTCTGTGTATATCAAATAAGCTTTACCTCTTTCGTAATATCAAAGCTTTACAATCTCTCGACATCTCCACTCTCTGCAACATAAAAGTCTCTATCTCTCGCTAGTACAAAAGTCTTTACTCTCTCTCGTTTCACATTCAATGTCGTCATTTTATTTATCTTGCTTGCTTTGACTAATTGTTAGCGTTGCTAAAAAGAAAAAGCTATTCGGGGAAGTAATGTGTCGTTCAGTGAGAAAACGTTAGACTAAGAAGTAACGTAATTTACATTAAAAACAAACTTAAAAGAAAGGTTATTTAGAGGTATATGTTACAACTTTCAAATGTCGACAAATGCAAGTAAACAACCCGAATCTTAGCATCAGTCGACCTGCTTGTTAAGCTTTACACTCAATGGGCAAAACATAAGAGATACCTACCTAATAGCATGTTGGTCCTTTTCTAGCGCGAATAACAACCTGTGCACGCCGAAGCATCGACTTTACCAGATGCCGGAGGGTTTCCGGAGGTAATGCCAGCCATGTCTGTTGCAGCATTGTCCACAATTCCACCCGAGACGTCGGTCCAGGATCCATGGATCTGATGTTTCGCTCCAGGGCATCCCAGAGAGCTTTCCCAGGGTTTAACTCCGGGGACCTTGGATGCCACTGGTTAGTTCCAAACTCAGATAAGTGTTCCTCGAGCCATGCCTGGGTAGTTACGGCCGGGTGGGGCAGCGCATTGTCCTTCTGGAACTAACCATCAACCGCAGGATCGCGAAGGCCATGAAAGCGTGTGCAGGTGATCAGTCAGCACATGCTGGTAGCGCGCAGCAGTTAAAGACCTCTCCAGACACACTAAGGAACCGAATGTGTCCCATGAGAAGGCTGCCCAAACCATCAGAGTCACCACCGCCTTCAACAGAGCCGACCTGGCACGACGGGGCCATGGCCTCATGCTATCTAAGCCACACCCGCACCCTCCAGTCAGTTCGGTACAGCTGAAAACGGGATTCATCTGACCACACGAAGCGACGCCATCCTGCAGAGATCCAGTTTTGATGTTCCCGCCACCAAGAGCGGCGTAATGTCCGACGACGAGCAGTCAATAGTGGCACATGAGTAGGGCGTCGGCTTCCGTTGCCCAGGTTATGCAGAGTGCACCATACCATTTGCTTACTGACGCTCCTTGGGTCTCCAACATTTAACCTGGATGTCAGTTGCGCCGCCTTTTCCAAGCAGTCGGTCTGTACGAGCCTGGGTAGTCTACGTCGACCCCGGTCATCAATGCCGTGTGGTCGGCTACCGCTTGCTCTCTGGGCGCTGGTACGTCCGTCAATGGTATACTCGCGGTACACCCTTGATACAGTTGCCCGCTGGAACCATAGGGTTCTTACCACTTGGGGGATAAAATGATCCATCTGTCTTGCGCTGACTATGCGCCCACGATCAAAGTCGCTCAGATCACCACGTTTACCCATGTTCATCGATTGCAATACACTGTTGGGAAGCCTTGCTGTCCGCCTATTTATCTCCTGCGTACGATTTGGGTCATTTCCACTCTGCGCGGAGGATACCCATATCAACTGCCCATCACCCCAATCTCTGTTTTGTCTACTGAGTGTATAGCCGGCGGAAGTGACTCTTACAATCGGGGATTTTGACGTAAAAGCTCAATTTATATTGGAATTTCAAGATTTGTGCCTTGTTTTTTTTTTTTTTTTTTTTTTTTTTGTCAGATGAGTCCTATAACAAGTTAATCTCAAAAGCGCTGGTCACTCTAATTGTGTTTTCCCCACAGGTTGGATTTACAAAGTAACGTGCGTCAAAAAGCGTTGGTGAATCTTCTGGCTGTTCTTCACACTACGTGCATTTCCACTGGTCAGTGGGATAAAGAAACCTTGAAGAAGCTCGTTCCAGATGGACACCAAAATCCACAGGTAAGAATGAATCACAATAGGAATTTGTTGCTGTGATGGAAATTTTGAAGAGATAGTTTGCAAAGAACATTTGCGTTACAATATACCTTTTTTACGTGGGGGTTGGTGTATGTAGATCATATGTAGGGCGTCACAAGACCATTGCAGGGGGTTGAAGCCCCTTCAATCGCATCTGAAGACCACCCTCCTCACCAATAATCTCCAAATAAATATTTCGTTTAAGTTAAAAAAATAAATGTCTTGCTATTAAGTTCCGATTTTTATTATTATTTTAAATCAATGATCTATTCATCAAGAAAGACAAAAAAGCCAATTGCAAATACCCTGAAGTACCAAAAGGCATGGGATACGTACCTAGTATCGTGTAGGACTTCCTCTAGCCCGGCGAAGTGCAGCAACTCGACGTGGCATCGATTCCACAATTGGCCGGAAGAGTTCTGGAGTTGTTGAGCCATGCCGTCTGAACAGCAGCTCACAGTTCCCTGGTATTTGTAGGTGCAGCATCTTAGGTGCCAATGGACCTTTCCACACACGTCCCATAAGTGCTCGATTGGGTTCATGTCGGGCAAACGTGGTGGCCACACCATCCGTCGGAACTGTTCAGAATGCTCCTCGAACCAATGTTGGACAACTTGGGCCCGATGACATGGTGCATTGTCCGCCCGGAAAATCCCATCGTTGTTGCGGTACATGAAGTCCATGTAAGACTGTAAATGGTCACCCAGCAGAGAAACAAAGCGATAACCGGTTAATGACGTGTTTACGAGAACCAGAGGACCAAAGCGTACCACGTAAAGATACCCCACACATGTATGGAACCACCACCAGCTTGCACAGTGCCTTGTTGGCAGCTTGAGTCCATGATCTCATGGGGTCTGCGCGACACCCGAACCCAAGACCATCAGCTAGTGACAAATGGTAGCGTGACTCAACGGACCACGCCACGTTACCAGCCCTTCGGGGTCCAATTACCTTGTTCACTAGGCCAGGTGAGCCGCTGTGTCCGATGTCGTGGTGTTAACAAAGGCACTCTGGTGGGTCTTCTGCTCCCATACCCCATGGACACTAAATTACGCTAAACTGATCGGATGGATATGTCTCTAGTACCTCTTGCATTGAATGTGGATGTTATTTGAGCCAGAGTCGCTTGTCTGTTAGCATGGACAATCCTGGTCAGACGCCGCTGGTCACGGTCATTCAGTACCCGTGGTCGGCCACTGCGCTGTCCACAGTGGGTGGTAATGCCTTCCATGAGGTATTCTCGAGGAATGTTGAATGCTCGCACAACTTCGGAAATTGAATGTCCCATCCGTCTGGCTCCCACTACCATGCCTCGTTCAAACTCCGATAATTCACGTCGGCCTGCCATAATCCTACTGGCGGTTGTTCAACCTGACTCACGAGATTATACCTCGCAACTGATAAAAATCGTGGCGTGCGTCGAAGCCTTTATACGACGGCAGCGCCAGTTAAAATATTGCATACTGGTATCCCATGACTTTTGGCACTTCAGTGTATACATTTGACCACTACACGCTACCTTTGGACGCGTAAGGAAGCGCCTCTTACTTAAGGACACGTCCCGCGGATCGTCGAGTACGTAATGCGGTTCATATATTTTTTAACTTTTTAGCCATAGTTTTTTTTGTTTTTTTTTCAAGAGTTGGAAACACTCTATAAGCCTGGTGGAAGTGGAGATCAATTGGACGCTCAGATATTTTGGGTCTCGTATGCAGAATTTGGTGTTGCAGGGCTAGTTTTCTTGGCCTGCGGCGAATCTTTCTCCACTGCAGCACAGCTCAATACTTCTCAATGCAGCAGGGGAACATCTCTCCTGAGAACCCACTGAAGATGGGGAAAAGATCAACATTTAAATGATATTAATGCTGCGCTAAAATTAATCACAAAACTGAAGATATCGCAGGGTTACATTGGTTGTACGTGAAATTTATTTACTTTAAATTTAAAATGCAATTAAATTAAAAATGACAGCTATCAACTTTAAAATTATTTTCTTTTATTATTTATTGCGGAAGTGGGGGATGATGGTGTGAGTACAAGGTAATAAAAATTAAGACCTGTTCAGCCCCGCCTCCAGTGTTAAAATATTAGTCTCTGCGCAACCCCCTGAATGTTCCTAGTTTACAGATGCCCGTAGTCACAAGTAGATATTTTGGTGTGGCCGCCCCGGTGGCGCAGTGGTCTAAGGCGCTGGCCTATGATCATTCGTCCGTAAGGGGTCCGGGTTCGAATCCCGGTGAGGCATGGATGTTGTGTTTGTCTTACGGCACTGGCTCTCTCCCTTCCCTGGAACCAGTGACCCTAAATTAGGGACGGGCGACTGCTTATAGCCCATTGAGTTGCTCACGGTGGTCGTTAAACCTCCAATAAAAAAAAATATTTTGGTGTATCCAAATTTTTAGGTTTCTTTGCAAATTTCGTTCAGGAGATTTAACAAAATTTTAGAATTAATTATTTTTCAAGTAAGGAATATTTAGTGGTGTCTTTTGCAGTCAGAATGGGGATGTTCGAAGAGACTATCTACGGCAGTAAGGATAATTTGCTAGAGTTGTAAAGAATGTTCCAGGCAATCCCGCTTTGTGTTGAAGTCTGTTCAGAAAACATTTAATGCTTTATATGGTTATAATGGCCTAGGCAGCTTTTAGTACATTGTGATCCGAAAAGTGCATCGAGGCGGCTAAATTATTTTATTACTCAGGAGGCATCGATCGAAAAAACGCTCTGCCCTTCAAGATAGGGGTTGAAAGAGGCTCAAACGGACACAGGAGTCTGGGAAGGGAGTAGGACAGAGAGAGGTTGCAAGATGATGGTCTGAGAAGGAAGACTTTTTCGGGTTTCCGCAACAACGAGTGCAAGAGAATGGAAAGTTACGTAGAATGAGAGTAAATACAGAACAGCAAAAAATTAGGAAACAGAATACCTAGCGAGAAAACTGAAATGATAAAGTAATAATTTAGTAAGATAATTCTAAGACAACCTGCACATATAATGTTTAAGAAAATAATAAATTAATTGAAACTGCAACTTTTTTTTTTTTTTGATTGGAGGTTTAACGACCACCGTGAGCAACTCAATGGGCTATAAGCAGTCGCCCGTCCCTAATTTAGGGTCACTGGTTCCAGGGAAGGGAGAGAGCCAGTGCCGTAAGACAAACACAACATCCATGCCTCACCGGGATTCGAACCCGGACCCCGTTCGAACGAATGATCAGAGGCCATCGCTTAGACCACTGCGCCACCGGGGCGGCCAAACTGCAACTTTCTCAACTATTCCTTTGCTATATTTTTTCTGCAAAGAGTTACAATTAGGCTTAAATATCAAACCCGAACGGGGCTAATAATAAAGGAACACAGCCCTGTTACATTAACTTCACATATTTTCTTGAACTAAATTTTCTTTCACTGTACTAGAAATCCTTCAGACATTGCATTTTTGAAGTCAAATTTCGCATTTTATATTATACACATTGAGCAGTCTATGGAAATCAGTACTACTGGAAACCTAGAGGTTTCCATTCAATTTCTAAAAGTAACTCATTGGCTTAACTGAATCTAACATGACCAAATTATTTGAGTTTTTTTGTTTTGTTTTTTTTCGTGCCAGACCGTATCCATATCCGCAGCAGGTTCCCGTAATGCACTGCGGCTCTTGCGGTGTCGGAGCGCTACCGTCGGCTCTTGAAAATCCGAGGGAGGAAGTGTGATTTTCATACCAGACCGTACCCATATACCAAAACGCAAGTGCAAAGGTTCAGCTATTTGAGGATACTGCACCAATAAAAATGGGAAAAGGAATGGGACAAGGTGACACCATATCTCCCAAACTCTTCAATACCACATTGCAAAGTGTCTTTCAATCATTAAACTGGGAAAACACGGGGATAAAGATTAATGAAGATTATTTACCTCACCTTCGTTTTGCTGATGATGTAATCACTTTTGCAGCTACCCCTTCAGAGCTGCAGACTATGATCCAGGAACTTGCTGACAAAAGTAAAGAAGTGGGATTAAAAATGAACTTTCAGTAAACAAAACTGATGTACAATTCTTTTTCAAGAAATGGAGATTGATGGGGAAAAGCTTGAGGTAACCGATACCTACATTTATCTTGGACAACAGATATCAAGCAAGGGTTACATTGATGAGGAAATTAATTGGCGTATAAAACTTGGCTGGAGAGCTTTTGGAAGAAACAGTACTATTTTCAAGAGCAATATGCCATTATGTCCTAAAAGAAAAGTGTTATCAATGCATCCTTCCAATTCTTACATATGGAGCAGAGACATGGACCTAACTAAAAAAGACATACAAAGGCTGCAGACAACTGAAAGAAGTGTTTAGAGATGCATGCTTGGTGAAACCTAGAAAGATAAGAAGAGGAACTCGTGGATAAGGAAAATGACAACAGTGGAAGACAACATGATCAGAGTAAAATCCCTGAAATGGCAATGGGCTGGATATGTTGCCAGAAGAATGGACCACTGATGGACAACCAAAATTTTAGACTGGATCCAAGGGACAAAAAAAAAAACCCCCAGAAGGCTATATGTGAGATAAGTGGATGAAATTCGAAAGCATGCCAGAGTAACATGGAGGAGACATGCTCAAGACAGACAATTGAGGAAGAAACTTAGGGAGACCTTCATCCAGCAGTGGATTGATAATGATGATGATTTGATGGAGATGCAACTTACAAAATGGTTAAAAATACCCTCCTTTCAGCATGCTATTATCTTGAGAGCTTGTTTGATAAGAAAACAAACTCTCAAGGTGGCACAAATTGTCTATGTTCACCATTCACACAGAAATGCAGTGTTTTCAATCAAACATTGCAATTCCCAAAGAAAATAGAACTTGAAAGAAACTTCATCATTTTGTAGCATTTTTAAAAATGAAATGACTGAGGAATCTCAAATTCCTCTAAAACTTAAAAACCCAGAAATCCAGGCTACATTTGGATTACAAACAGGTCTGCATTAGTGGTTAAAGCAGTTTATGACTGAAATTTGGTAATTTTGAATCTTAAAAATTCGTGATTTTGACTATATTTCATTTGTCAGCCAATTTTAAATGTCAGATTCTGTCGCAACGCCTACAGTACTATATTATGTTTTTTTGTTGTTGTTTTTCTGAACAGGTACAAAAGTATGCCACATGGTTCCAATGGCTTGTGGAAGAAGCGCATGATCCACACTACATAACTTGTTGGAATGCTGTATCTTCTGTTGCTTTACCCATCACACCACCTGCAATTCTTCCCAATAATGAAGCTGTCTTAATCAACTTCTATGATAGTTTGTTTCCTAAGAATCGCTATGGGCGAAAGGAAGTTTCAAGCCTCCAACACTTGGCAAAACGAGTAATCAGGAAGACTCTGAAGGATTCATTTCAGCTGCCTCATGGCATAGATGCCCTCAATTTACCAACAAGGTTAAAGAGATATGTAAAGCTTGATGTATTCATTTAAAGCAGAAATTTTGGAATGAATGACGCAAAAAGCCTTAAATATGAGTTGTGCACTGTACAGAAAGATAAAAAAGCCCACGAGTCTTTCCTGAAAAAAATTGTTGAGCATTAGAAAATTTGTATTACATTTTTTATAAAATATGGATTTTTTTTTAATTTGTTTACTCTTTGCAAGAAGTGGCAAACTTTTCAAGTTCAACTGGAAACAGTTCTAAACAAACTTCTCACATTATTATCATTCCTATACACGGATGTGTTATTTTCTCATTTCTATTTGTTCATGTGAAATTCATAATAAAACTTCATTGTAATGACTGTCATGAGAAAGGATAGTTTTCTCAGTTAATTGTTATATCTTGGAACGAACGGAAATATATAAAATATGGATTTTTTTTTATTTGTTTGCTCTCCACAAGAAGTGGCAAACTTTTCGAGTTCAACTGGAAACAGTTCTAAAGAAACTTCTTGCATTATTATAATTCCTATACACAGATGTGTTATTTTCTCATTTCTATTTGTTCATGTGAAATTCATAATAAAACTTTGTTGTAATAACTGTCACCAGAAAGGATAGTTTTCTCAGTTAATTGTTATATCTTGGAACGAACGGAAACACACACACAACTTTCATTGAATGAACAAACTATTACATAACAATATGCTCATAATCGGCAGAACATAAATTCTGAAAAAAAAAAATCACAGTATAATCTGCACCTGTAATGTTGATCCCGAATCGTAATTTCATATAAGAAAAAGTCATGATTCACGGAATGATCCAACAGCCCAAAGAAATAAGGAAAAATTTTTATTAAAATAAATCACTGCCATTTTATAAATGCTTTTGTGTTACTTTCAAGTGAATAAAGAGAAAAAAAAAAAATCAGCATTACCAGTTACGTTGTTAAACCCGCCACACCCATGAAAGTGTGGGACACTGAGCTTCCCGCAGCATGTGATAGTCCACAAGAGCAAATACTACCCCTGTCGTTGCATCGTATTTTCTGTTAAAATGCTCATTTGCAAAAACAACAGAAAAACTTCTTTCAAACTATTTGTGAGCCTTTATGTTTTATTGCGTTAGGTTTTCCTGTTAATAAATTTTTGGTAATAACTTTTTCAACAGATTACGGTAGTCGGCCCTAAGGGCAGTGATCTTGCCTAATGAGTCTTCACCAAGGCTATGAGTTGCAATTGCCAAATTTGATCTTGTACGATGGGTAGATAGTTCTAAACAAGTTTTTTTGGGGAAATAGAATCACTGCATATACAGTGGATCCCACTTAAGAAGTTTTCGTTGGGACGAAGCGATGAAAACTTCTTAAACAGGAAGTGTCTGATTGGGTTTTGTACGACTTTGGCGATTAAAAATGTTGCATAGATTAAATCCAGAAATTACATTTCAGTTAATTTTAAAGTAACATAAAAAATTTTACAACTTACTTATTTAAACTTGAATATGAGGATTGAAAGCTACATTTATTATGCTACAGGATTACAAAAATACTGATCTAAAATCGTTTGTTTCTTCCTTTTTTCCGCTAGATTCACTAAGTATGTGTCCATTTCCTACAAATTTCTCATTATGTCTGCTGGAACACGTTCGAGCGGCGAAAAGTTTTTAATGCTTTACCAGCTTCAGCTGAAGTTGGAATTGGAGTGCACTCATCTTCTTGCGTTTCTGGTTCATCGTCCTCTTGCGTTTTGATGTCGCAAATATTGTCAATATTTTGCATTTCAAAAGTGGGAACATCTTTTTTAACGTTTACAAACTCTTTAAAGGAAGATTTGAAGTTTAGTTTTTTATTGCAAACTTTCCCAAGCTTCGTTGTTGTCATGACTGTTTTCTTCATCAGAAAAACTAAGCTCATCAGCGTTGAAACCAGCTTTAATGAAGCAATTTGTGATCGTTGAAGACGATACCTTTTCCCACGAAGAAACAATAAAATGCATAGCATCTAATAAATTCAATTTCAGTGTACATCTGGTGTAACTTGAGTCTGATTCAAGCTTCTGCAGTAACCAATAAACTAAATGTTTCCTGTAGAATTGTTTCATGGTTTTAATTATTCCTTGGTCCATTGGTTGTAACATTGAAGTCGAGTTAGGTGGCAGGAAAACTACTTTTACGTTTTCCCGATGATCCATGTTCTTTGGATGGGCTGTGCAGTTATCCAAAAATAACAAAACTTTTCCATTTTCTTTGGCCATTTTCTTCTGAAACTCCATTAAAAAGTCTTCAAAAATCTGAACTGTCATGCATGTGTTTTTGCTACTTTTGTAATTGCATGGAAAAGTTTTCACAATTTTGAAGCACCTCGGATTCTTTGATTTTCCAATGACCAATAAAGGCAACTTTTCTGTTCCATCCATATTAGCTCCTACCAGAACTGTCAATCTTTCTTTATTAACTTTGACTCCATGGCTGCTATCATCTCTTGTGAAAGAGTAGGTCTTGTCAGGAATAAGGTTGTAAAACAATGCACACTCGTCAGCGTTGAGAACATCTTTTGCTTCGTATGCTGATAACAGTTCTGGTAAAACATTAGATTTCTAATCATCCACTTCTTCGACGTTAACAACTCTTTTGATTCTCCAAAAACAGTTTTATAAGTAAGTCCTATTCTTTTCCTAAAACGGTCGATCCATCCATTGGAAGGATTAAATTCAACATTTGATTTCTTGGAAATCTCTTCTGCTTTCTCACGAAGAATTGTCCCGTTGATCGGAATGTTAGCATTTCTTGCTTGTTTAAATCACACAAGATGTTTTTTCTTTGACATCCTCGTATTTACCCATCTTAATCTTTTTGATTTTTAATGAATGGGAAGCATTTGCAAGCAGTGTCCCGTTTTGCCACTATACAGTTGAGGGTTGTAACAGGTAAATTTAGTTCTTTTGCTATCTGCACCCTAGTTAAATGCGGGTTTTCATCAACTTTCGTAATAATGTTTCGTTTCTCAACCACAGATAAAGCTTTCCTTTTGATGCCTTTAGACGCCATATTTCTAGCTACGCATTTCAACAGTAAAACTAAACGTTTGACTCCACGTATGCGAGGGGCAACATCTGAGCCTAACTCTGACAGAATGACTAACTTTCAGCCGGTGTTTCCTTTCCCAGCCTTTCCCCAGCTCCAAAGATAAGGAGATTGTGATACGCAAAGGGCCAACGCAGGAGAAGTGGGGGAGTAAACATGACCCCCTGCGTTCACAGGGGCTTCGCTTGTTACATGTACGGGGAGAACAAAGTAACCTTTCCTCCAAACTTCTTTGACATGTACTTATCTGCTGGACGAGTTCCAAAATAGTCTGTTTTTACTTAGGAACTTGTAACACTTACAACTTCTTAAGCGGGAAAACTTGAAACATCGTTACTTCTTAAGTGGGAAAAATTAACATTAGCACTATGGGAAAAAAATCGGGACTCTAAAAATGAAACTTCTTAAGTGGGATCCACTGTATTACGCAGTTGCATCCAGCAAGCTCGTGTTACTACGATAAGAGATAGATATGCATACTTCTGTTTGCAGTCGCTGCTGGACCAGATTAGATTTTTCAGATTGCTCTCTTTTAATCTTTTGCTTTTTTCCTTTTCATAGGTAAAACTACTGAACATTTGCGGCCTCTGATTTTAAAGGATTTTTCTGACTTTTTCATAAAACCGCAAAAATTGCTGAATATTCAAGGCCTTGAAACAAAAAAATTTAATTCAAGGTTTTTAACGTTTTTGAGGCTGCGTGCAAACCATTTTGAGATTTCACCAAGACCGTAGCAAGTTTCCTTAACTGGGAGAGCAAGACTTGAAATTATGTCCCTTCAAATTCAAAATGATGCAAGTTCCACTCAAATAATATGTAAGTGGTTTTTACTTTCTCAGACACAACCCTTATAGGAAAGCATTATGATCGTTCAAAAATTGCACTTCAGGTTTTTGACATAATTTTATTAAAAATGTACAAACTATACAAATACCCAAGAACCACAGGTTGTAAATTATCAAGTAAAGCATAAACATTATGTGAACACCAACAACACAACACTCCACAGAAATGCAGAACGAAAAACAAACCAGCGCAGAATGAATATCGGGTAGTGAACGTAACAATAGGAAGAAGCTTGGAAAAACCCTGTTCAAGATTAAATGCTCAGAGAACTTTCAGTAACAGAGCGCAAATGATTAATTAACTTTTCATCCCAACGACATGTTCGGAAAGGTCATGGAGATTAGGTATATCAGCATACTGTTTTCTATGCCTCCATTCACTGTTTTGGAAAATTCTCTTCACAGATATGAAATGTCCACACCTCATTGTGTATGTTACTCTGTATCCTGGTTAGCTGCATAAGCACTTTGTCCTGTATTTTGAATATGTCTGTCCATAGATGTAAATACAGGACATAAAGCATTGTGGGACACTAGAAATTCTGACACATCGACAGCACTTTTTCAAGAGCAAATTGTCAGAAGGACTGGAAATAGAGAGAAGAGGTACAACATTAAATAATTTGAAAGGTTGGAATTTATCTCACAAATGGCAACATCTACTATAGTTGTAGTCCTGAGGAAGGGTAGGGGTGTTACCCAAAAATTAAATATATTAATTCCTTTTATTCCTTAGAAAAAAACCCATAATTTGGAGATATTTATAGTGCTTTAAGCCTAGGAATAGCCATGTCATCAATTATTACCACATTTACTGCTTAATTTTACTAAACCAAATTGAACTTAGTATTCTAAAAATTAAACAACCCAGTGCACCATAATTCCAAGTATAGCCAAAGTAATTTTAGTAAATTCAAAAGCTTGAATAAATCAATGAAGAGGTCCCGCTTTCACACATACATCCCCAGAGTTACCATCTTTAACCCTGTTCCCAGGCAAGCAAATAAAAAATATTTAGCTTGCTTAGACAAGAAATGCCACTGAAATTAATTATCGATTAATTTTCAAAGCAACATGGTAGTTCACAAAGTAATAAATTAGGTATAATATTATATTCAGAAATTATTACCCATGTAAAGTGGTGTAAATGCTTGCAGAACCCCCTTTAATTTCTTGAAAGTTGAAAAATGTATTCTTCACATTCATACTATTTTGTAGCACTCCCCCTTCATATAAATCTTTCAACACTGCTCCTTACATTGTCATTCTCCACTAAACAGAAGCATTAAAATTTCCCTCAAATGAACATGATTAGGGGTGGGGAATTCTGGGAAAATCTTACCAGCCATGGAATTTTACCACTAGCCAAGAAGATGCGATATAGGCACAGTACAGAGATGGGATATGACACAAATTTTGAATTTCTGCCCCTATGCAATACAAATACATATATACGCTATACCAGATTAAAAAAATCCCCATGAAACCTTTGATTTATAACAGAGATGTATGACACCAATTTATTATTATTTTATAATTAAATATTTCATACCTAATTAATAGTGATTGTTCAGCTTTGTTTCTTTTAAATTTTTACACATCAATTTATTCAGCATCACAAAATTTTCTTTTATGTCCTTGTACATGCTTTGTTCCACCTCCAAAGTACCATTATCTATAAAGTCTGCTGGATCAAAATTTTCTAATGATGTCCCATTAATGCATATATTTAGGAGACTGTTCATACTTCTGTTGACTAATGAAGTCCTCAAGTGATTTTTGATAAGATTCATCCGGCTGAAGCCTCGTTCACAGGTTGATGTTGATGCTGGTATTACACAAAGAAGCAAAAACAACTGGCTTATGTAAAAAAACTTCTTATGTTCAGTAATCTTTAAAAGTAGTTCATCAACTTTCAAGTTCTGGCTACTTATTTTGAAGTCAAACCATTTGTCTACCACACTTTTTTCGATATCTTTCTCACTGTTTTTATGTTTGATTACTTCCTTAAAATGATGCAAGATAATTTTGATTTCATTGTCTCTAAAGTCACTCAAATCTTTTCCAGTGGGCCAAGTGAATGTGTCAAAAACATATGTTGAAGTGATCACAGGGCAATTAATGTCCCAAAATCTTTCCAATAAATATTTTTTTGCAAAGTCTATCATAGTATTTCTGTCAGATTTGAAGAACTTCTTCCCATTTGCAACATTTGTCAGAACTACATCTTTGTAAATTTCTCCATTATAGGAGCTAAAAAATTGTTCATATTTTCCTTTCTTTCTGCAAATTTTCTAATTTCTTTTTTGCTTTCAAAACTTCGTTGTTGCCTTGACATAAAAGCAAATGCTGTTTTTGGAAAACGAGGGACAAGTCTTTAAAGATTTGAAGAAAATCTAGGAGAAAACTGAGGGTTGCCAGAAATCGAAAAATCTTTTATTTTCTTTACTATGCCTTCTGCATTTTTGCTACCTTGTTTTTCATTAGCTTCATTTTCTAAATGCAACACAACTGGTTGGTAGTCATGAAAAATTGCTCTCAAAACTCCTACTTTAGATGCCACCCATCTAATTTGGTGCAATTTCTGAATTAAAAAAAAAAAAATGTGCTAATAAGTTGGCTATTTTTTCCAGGTGCTTGATTTTTTTACTGGAATGTCCATAAAATTTATAAATTAAAATAAGAATAGAATCAAATGTTACTAAATATGATACATTCTTCAGAGTATAAAGTATGCTTAACTGCAATCGGTGAGCAACACAATGCACAGACAATATATGGGGTAAAAATTCTTTAAATTTGGCACATAAACCAGATATTTCACCAACCATGTTGGCTGCCCCATCTGTTGCTATACCAAAAATCCAAGAATTTTTCTTCAAATTTAAACCAAGAGAAGCAAACTGTTTCTCAATAGCAGAAAAACAGGACTCAGATGTGCTATTTTCTAATTCTAAAAGTCCCAAAAAGCATTCTTCAATTTTACCACTTTTCAAATATTTTGCATACATCATCAATTCCTCTATTGTACCCTTGTCTGTAGAGGCATCTAAAGTAATGCCAATGAACTGGGACTGTTTTAGTTCCTTCAATACAGACTCTGTTATAAACTCTGATATGCAAGAAATAAATTCCTGCAAGCATTTGTTTGCATAATGGTTTTGTACATCAACCTCTAACTTTCTGGATAACATGACTAGTGATTCAATGTCAGAAAATGGCTTGTTTTTTTGCAATTTAGTAGCTCAGATTGAATAATACTTTGAGCTGCTTAAATATTTTTTCATCCATCTTTTTAATGCATTTGGCCAATGGGGTGCTAACAAGAAGCTGTGATGAATTTTCAATAAAATCAACATTTTTTCTATGCTGCACATATTTATCAAGGAATTTAAAAGTTTCATGTTTGAAAGGGCCACTAAATCCCTGTGAAAACTTACGTGATGTATTGACTTTCACATCTGCTTTGCAGCAAAATCCACATTTTGCAAGACCATCTTCATAAACAATTCAGGGGAATTCTTCTATCCATTTCTCTCAAAATTTCCTGTTCTGTGGCTTTTCACAACTTTTTTGCAACATTTCTATCTTCAAGTAAAACATTTTCAGAACCAAGATCAAGTTGTATCACGTTGCTATCAACCAAAACACGTGGCATAGAGGATGAATCACATGGCACGGCTACATTGCTACCGGACGAATTATGTTGGAAAAATGTAAATAAAGTTGATTGTTTGGAATTAAACATATTGAGATCACACACCGTTTTTCAATGATACTGCAATTTTTTATGTTGCAGAAGCCTTTTGTCCACCAAAACCTTGTTGTTTATGTTTTTGTTTCCAACGCGCATTCAGGCAAAACAACAATTTAGTTGGTGCTCCAAGAAGACAGCCGTACGTACCATGTGATCGAACAGGCAAGACGTCAGCAACGATTAATCCCGTGTGCGCTTCCTGGCAGTTACACAACGTTCTGCAGTGGGGAAAACCGGTTTATTCCACCAGCAGCAGGAGCAACTCAGCTTGGCCTTGAGCGACTGCTAAGCATCCTTGACGTCAGCTCCGCTCTTTCATGCGAATGAACACCGGGGTTGGTCTAAAAAAATAGAATGCTTTTCTGCCTAGTGAGGTATGACTTCAGAGTTTGGGTTTCGGATTAGAATATACTTGCCCGTCTAATAAATGAAGAAGCTTAAGTGTAAAAAAAATAGTGAAAGCCTACAATATTATTATTTTATATATTTTATAAGCTGCAATTTTTAAGAGGTCTAAAATCCAGGAAATCCACTAGCCACGCCAGAAAATCCACTCGCCGACGGCGAGCGTAATCCCCCACCCCTGAACATGATCATCCAGACATGGAAATGAAAAACACTCAACAACTTTTCTTTGCATAGTTACTTTTGAAAGTTAAAGTTACTTTTGTTCACGGTTCCCACTCTTTTACTCCCACAAAAAATAAGGACTTTTAAAAAAGCACCTCCCTCGATTTTTTAAGGACCTTAATAACTGCATATGCAACAAACACATACGCACGAATAGTTTTACACATGATTTAACTATGCACGTTGAAGTATATCAATGAAGTTTGTGATATTTTTCCATGTAACTTAAGTTAGAGGGTGTAATAAAGTTGAACTTATGCAATTTAAAAGACAGTTCTGCTGGTGAAATCAGTTTCCCTATCTGAGAGAACAATCACATACACAATAAAGGATATATAAATTATGAAACTGTGGTCAAAGTTATGAGTTCAAGATCTGAATTTTGCACTGAATTACCTCAGTTTAAATTGCACAAAACCATAGTCAAAATTAAGTGTTGAAGATTTCAAATTTGCATGCAATTTTTTCATGATATAACTGAATAATTGTTATACAAAAAGAGAAAATACAAATGTAAGTAATCAGATCTAAGAGATGATAATGGGGCTTGTTAGGTAGAACCTGCTGGGTATGTGTTTTTTAGAAAGCCTATGGTCTTTCCCTTTTTTCAGCAAATTACTTATCTCATACTGTCTCATGCTTTCAGCTGACATCCTGTGATGTCACCATCAACATAGCCAACCAGAAACAAAAGTTCTATGCACTACATCATAACATCTGGATTTCATGCAGCCAGTTAAGAAAATTAAGTTCATTTTTAAATACATTTTGGAATTTTTGTCAAAAGCTAAGGACTTGTAAGAACCCTAAAAACAATTAAGGACTTTTAAGGATTTATAAGGATGGTGTGTGTGTGTAGGGGGCCCTGTAGTTATATATAATTAGAGAGCCACATTATATGCACTACAGAAAAATTCACTCAGAAAGAGAGCATAATAGAAAAACATTTATTTTCAAATTGAATACAACAAACATTTTATTCTTAAGATGAACATCACACTCAATCTTCTTTTTCTTTGTTACTCTCTTTAAGATGCAGGAAAACAAAACTGAAAATGAAGACACCAAACATCATGGAGAATGAGCTAAGGTAATATGGATATGCAGATGGAATGAATCGCTCATATTGTGTATGCTGCAGTGGACGAACAGATACCTATAGAGGGAGAACAGAAATCAATTAAATACATTAATGAACTTTATAATTATTTTGTTCACCCAACAACTTAATATATTTCATACTACAGTCATGTTACACAAAGTGCACTTTATTTAACATCTATAATATTTGTAAAACAACATATTCATTTCAAAAAGTTAGGCAGGACAATTGAAAGAAACATAGGCAGCAAGGTGAAAGACCCATCACATTAGTTCTAAGAATCCTGAGCAAGAGATAACTGAAAAAATAAACTGGCAAGGAAGACTCCCATTACAGAAGCTTTAAGTGAAGTATGGAAATAAAGCATTTTGGAGATTTTGATACATTAGAAAATTTTCAAGTAACATTGGGCTATATTTTGAAGCTTTAAATTTACATAAACAACTAAGTACAGGTTTCGATACCCTGAAAAGACATGATGCAACTCTGTCTACAGCTGTTGAAACTTGGCGTAATATTTTAGTAAGCACATACTTAAATAACTCTATTTGTCTGACCTTCAAAAAAGTTTTGAGGCATGAGGAACTATTTATTTCATTTTCTTGTACATATGACAGATATGAAATACTTTGGTGAGCAACTGACACCAACACAAGAAGAAACTGCAGAATCACAAGTATCCATTCTTTCTTGCATGTCTTCAAATTTAAAACAAAAAACACTGAATCATTTTCATCATCTGTCTTCTTGAAAGCTGCGACATTTTTTAAAAGATGAAAAAATTTCCCCCTGCAAAATGACAATGGAAACTTGTCTCTCAAAACAAAATAAAAAGAAAGAAAGAAACTAAACCACTTCTGGAACATTTTCATAACTTCATGAAGCTTCATAACTTCATGAAGCTTCATAACTACCTATATACATTGGCACCCAAAATTAAAGTCCAGAAGGCAAAAGCTGACAAATAATTCAAAGCACTCAATGAAACATTGCAATGTTCAGAGGACATATAGCAAATACACAATATAAACTGTATGTCCAATGCACAATATAAACTGAGTTACATATGAGGAACAGCAATGGCATTTCCTGTTGACAGCGCAAGTAAAAGGCGTTCCAGTGGCTGCAAATGCTTTTCTCATGTCTCATACACGTGCACCTGACATTGTACAGAGGCAAGCCATAGGACTACTAGAAGCAGGCCAGTCTCAGGCCCAGGTTGCAAGGGCCTTGAATATTTGCCCCAGTTCCATGGCAATGGCAGCAATTCAATACTACCAGTGGGGTGTCATGAATGCATGGCCAAGGTCATCCAATGCATATGACAGTTCATGAGGATGTTATGAAGTGTTGTATGCCTTGGATATGACCTATACAGACCGGCAATTTCTTCAGAGCTCACCACTGCCCCTGGGACTATGGTATCAAAGCAAACAATATCTCAAAAGCTTGATGAAATTGGCCTTTATGATTGGAGACCCATGGTTGTCCAGCTAACCACATCTCACAGGAGAGCTCACTTGAAATGGTGCAGGAAACGTCGTTTCTGGAGCCCAGGCATGTGGACTGGTGTTCTTTTTACAGATGAGTCAAGATTCAGTCTACAAAAGGATTTTTGCCTGTATTTCATCTGGAGGGAGCAGGGAACCTGTAATGATCCTGCAAACGAGATTCCTTCAGAGGAAATAGTCTGTTCATGTGGAGTGGCACTACATTCAATGGCCGCACACCACTCCACATGTTCACAGGGCTCAATGTGAATGCTGTGCTACAGAGACGAGATCCTAAAGCCTTATGTCAGACTTTTTGGGGGAACTGTTGGCCCTCAATTCCTTTTAATGGATGATAATGATCACCAGCACAAGGCTTAGATTGTCAGTGATTTCCTGCAGAGTGAGGATATTCAATGTGTGGACTGGCCAGCTAGGTCTCCAGACCTGAACTCTACAGTGCATGCCTGGGATGCTCTAGGACAACATGTAGCAGCTCAGCAACCACCTCCCACAACCCTTCCTGAGCTACACACCACCCCCATCAAGGAGTAAAATTCTTTGGCTCCAGAGTTCATCAAAAACCTGGTGATGAGTATGTATCATTGCCGTGAGAGTTGTCTGTCTGTACAAGGTGATCACATTCCTTATTAACACATTTTAAGGTTACATTCTTACATCTCACCCTGGTGACATTTGCAAATGTGACCCTGAAAATGTAAAATGTGTACTTATTTGCCTGTAGTTATAAAATGCTTATTACCCTTATGATTGTGTCTCTTCACATGCCAAATGTCTCTACCTGCATTTACCTACTTTTGTTTTTATCCCAGCAAATGCCTTCCAGACTTTTTTTTTTTTTTTTTTTTTTTTTTTGAGGTTTAACGACCACCGTGAGCAACTCAATGGGCTATAAGCAGTCGCCCGTCCCTAATTTAGAGTCACTGGTTCCAGGGAAGGGAGAGAGCCAGTGCCGTAAGACAAACACAACATCCATGCCTCACCGGGATTCGAACCCGGACCCCTTCCGACGAATGATCAGAGGCCAACGCCTTAGACCACTGCGCCACCGGGGCGGCCTTCCAGACTTTAATTTTGAGCACAAGTGTAGTTCAGCCTCAACTGAAAGTTTTTTTCCAGCATATGGTCTTGTTTGAAACAAACTGAGAAATCACTTAGTGACAGATAATACAGAGAAGCTAGTAAAAGTATATCGTTATTTTAGAGCAGAACCAAAGGAGTGGTAAAAGCAGGGGCCGTGCTGCCGATCGCATTCTTCACAATTTGTGAAAATAAAATCGTTTTGGCGATGGAAAAAAAGTTGTTTTGGTGATTACCATTTTGTACTGTTACAACACACTTTGGTGAAAAAAAATTGAATTTGGCAAAAACTTTGAAAAAGCCAGAGCAACTGCTGGATAAAAGAACATGCCTTCTTCGAGCAATTCTTTAGCATAAGAATATTTAATCAAACAGATAGGGATTATATAAAAAAATGTTTTACTATTGACAGAAGATGAAAAAAAAAATTACACTTTTCGGATGGTTTCATAAGGTAAGTTTAATCACAAAGCTAATCAAAGCTCATTTCATATAATGGAAAAAAATAAAAAGACTTTAAAATAAGTCCATCTTATTTCTTTTTTTCTTCTTCTTCTTTTTTTTTTTTTTTTTTTTTTTTACAACTGCAGCATTTTACAGTTTCCTATGCATGTATAAGGAAATAAAAATTTCAAATTCAGAAGGACATATTTTTGTAGTATATAAGAAGTACACTTCCAATGTAGGTTTTCTGAGCATCTCTTTTCGGGTGATTTCTATTTTGCAACCTTGAAAAAGAAGTTTATGTACCAATCAAAGTCCGATTTTATCTAAAAAAGATTGGACTTCTTTAAGCGGTGTCAGGAACCACAGGACTAACCCTGTTGCTAAGGTCAAACGCTTTCTCCCTTCCGAACGGTCCCGACTCAGATTCCTTTTTAATTTTTTTATGTGTAATGTGAACTGTTGAAGAAGCTGCAAGCAATGTCCGTAGTAGATCGTCGAATAACTCATACACCAGGATTCAGTCAATCATTGGAGGAAACAGTCATGTGCACACTTAACAAGTTTATTTGAATGCCAAAATTAAGCTCTGGAAAATAAACTGTATTCCAACGTGAACCGGCTTCTAGGTGTGGTTATAACCACTGCCTTGCTTTGAGGTAGTTCTATCGAGAACCTCGCTCGCTGTCCCCATGAGCTCTCACTGATGTCCTCCTGTCGATTAACGAACATCCCATGTGCGCCTTCGCTGACCGCAATGCATGTGGCCCAGAGAGCTTCACAAAGCTTCCTCCCCACACCCTTGTGCTATCCGAGGCCTCAGTCAAGCGACCTTAACGCAGAGAAACCGAATTCCAAACGAACGCCTGGGGCTGCAGCCAATGCACCCCTATGCCAACTGACAAGTCAACGACCAAACGCCAAAAAGCCGCGATATAGGACTCCTAATCTCCTTCACTTTTCTGACCCCCGCCTCTGGAAGCAGTCCCCACCTGGAAGGCATTCTATCAAGCAGGGCGTTGGTGACCTTGCAGCCATACATCGATGACCCCGAGCCAACATCAACGCAGGCGGCGTGCTCACTTGAAATGGCAACCATGCCATGTTCGCATAGTACAATGGAAATTTGCCCACGTGTCCACCACGGGTACTTTACAGTCGCTTTATGCAGCGTGCTTAATATGAATTAATGCAAAGAAAAAAAAACATTATTAGAAATAGACTTTTGAGGCTGAACCACTGTAACCTTGTAGTGGCTTAATAAAACAAACAAAAAAGCATTTGAATTTTTTTGGCCTTCATAAAATCTGGCAACCCTGCCTGGTCTGAAAACACCAGTTTAGGCTGATTACAATAACACACATTGTGAAACAACAGGCAAAAATTAATGACACATAAAAATCTTGCATGACATAATACATTTACAATCAGAAGTACATAAATATGAGTTATACCTGAGTAGTAGTGTACAGATGAGTGTAGCCCATTCGGTTATAATCCACTTTGAACTGATACACTCCATAAACATCAGGCAGTTTAAACTCAGCAACATATTTGTTTCCTACAAGAGAAAAACACAGTGATTCATTCACATTAATTTTTATATCTGATTAAAATCAGCAATCTGCATGCAAACACATTAATAACAATACATTTTTTCAGGCAGGATGTTAAAAAATTAAGGACACTGAACGTGGAAAATGGCACTCATCATGCAATAATGTTAATGGTGATTCTTGCAGTAAGAATTAAATATTATCAATTGAAAATATCAGTGCATAGCTATTTGTTTTCAATCTGAGAATAAATCAAGATTTCCCTACAAAATTCATGTCCAAACTGTATATAAACAGATTTTATTAAAGCAGCCTGATTTGATCTAGACTGTATAAGTTCTCAAAACATGAGCCAGAGGTCATTTCTGATTGAAACTAGTTGAAACTGAATATACAGCTCTACATTTTGAGCATCATCTAGAAAACCTAGTGAAGATAGATTTTTCAAATTTACCTTAAAGAGCTGCCTTCTTTTATCACACATGAGCATAGTAGTAGAATGTAGACAAAAGTATGGAGTTCATCAAGTGAATGAGGGAGAGACTCATTCGCTAGATGAACTCCATACTTTTGTTTCTGTACTTTCTAATCACTATCCTATGATTAAATTCTCTGTTGAGCTTGAGGTGGATTGTTGTCTACCTTTTTTAGACTTTACCATTCTTAGAGATCTTGGATCTAATACTATCCAAACTACAGCGTACCGCAAACCCACTATTTCAGTTTGTATGATACCCGCAGACTCTTTTCATCCTAAGAATTATAAATTGTTTTCTTTACAATTCATTTTACGCAGAGCTATTTCCCACTGCTCAACTTCAGAACTTCGGCGTAAAGAAATTGCTACTATTAAGAACATTGTAGTACAGTTTGGATACCCTGTAAGTGTTGTGGATGCTGAACTCAAGAAGTTACTTAGAAGAACTTTCACAACCCTTTCATGTGACCCTTCGGAATCCAGGTACATCGGCTCCATGGATTACATACCATGTATTAACTCAATACTGCATAACGTTTGTCGTAACTATAAACTTAATTTTGGTGTGAAAACAACAAACATTATTGCTTTGCTGAAAAATGACAGAGATCCCATTGACATCGCTAATAAAAGTGGTATTTATTGTGTACCGTTGAACCCTGTGGATGTGAACAGCGAACAATGTGTTTATATTGGATCCACGGTATGTACCTTGGCTACTCATCTCGACGAACATAAATACAATATAAAGATGGGTTCACAAAACACATCTTTAGCCAGCCTTGTTCACAGAGGTGAATATATCACCACCTAACAGGTTTTTGACTTTAATTACCAAAAGCTTGTATATATTACAACACAAAAAGAGTGCCTGTAATGATGATTCTCCGTACCATGTTCCCTACCCTTGGAAAGTGCTCATAGACCATGATGTACTAACTTAATTTTGTTTATTGTGTTTCCTATGTTTACGATAAGCAGAGTCGCAGAATGTAGACGTACTCAGGTACGCTGGACGTGGATAATTTCCAAATTAGTGGCAGGATCTGCAGATAGTTTTTGCTTGTAGATTAAAAAATACATAAAAATGTTATTTACGGAAATTAAAACACTTACTCAAGACGTTACTCAGATTAATATACTGATTTCTATTTTAGCTTGAAGAACTTTCAATTATTTTTCACATCTCCTGAGTTCTTTTGCTTTTACAGACATTTCTGGCCTTTAGATTTTATCAAGGCCTGTTTTTCAATGCGTAGAAACTGTATCAAAATTTTCATTTACACAGAAAGAATTTAAATTTTATTGCAAGGTTCCTTTTGCAGTTATTAAATTAAAATCACTTCTTTACGTATTTTGCAAGTCTACTATTTCTGAATAAACTTCTTGAAAATGCTATTTATTATTTTTGAAGGTTCATTGATAGAACTGTTTTTCTGGATATAAAAACTTTCTTTAATTATAGTCTTGTTTTTATAGGTTCATAGTCCAATATTTTAATATTTTGCCATAAAAGTCCATTTCACACGCATTGCTGCACATTTAATTGTAATGTACTTATTTTGTCCTCATTGGAATCTGTAATGTTCTAATAATTATTTATCGTTTTATTAATTGTTCTTTAAATTATCTTATTTTATTGTGGTTCGTGCTTCACGGATTTGCAGCAAGTTTTCTGTTTCAATGGTTGCGTACGCAGACACATTTCAGTTTTGTACAACTCTGACGATAAGATATCCATCTCTTTTTTTGCTAGATTTGCGCATATGTCATGTGCTTACCCTACGTCACTGATTTTTAACTACATAATTCAGTAAGTTATCTCGCTCTGTTAGTCACACATCTGAAGATGAGAGTCGCAGGCGACCCCGAAAGATCTCATGTACATTTATCACTCATATGCTGTTTTTAACAGTAATTAAAGTTTTAAATTGCATATGGTTTTAGATATCAATATCATGAATCCTGCTTTGATGGCTATTTATTATTGATGTTCACTTTGAATTAGTTTGTTTTAACCCAAAAACCTAATCTCCCACAGATCAAAGAACGATACAGCACATATGACCATGTGCTAATAATTTACAGCAGAAATAAGCCTTTCACACTGCCACAGTGCACAATATCTAAAATTCTGACAGTATAAATGACCCATATCTGCAGATAGTGGCACTTTATGGTTACACTGCAAAATTAAGCTTTACGAACTCGAAGCATTTTATTATTTAATTACTATACTGTTAGGGCTTCAGAATACAGGCAATATTGCAAACAGTGCACAATTTTTTCATTAACATGGTTACTTGATTATATGCAGTAAGCAACTGTAGTACAGTAAGTACCTTCAGAGTCTTCTAAAAACATTTTCAAGTCACTTTCACTTGAAATATGCTTTCTGGCCATGGAAAGAAAACTACAGTAATTATTTTATGTCATTTAATCTCATTAATTTAATTTTGCAATACACCTAAACACTGAATCAATTTTCTTTTTACCAAGCACAGCACTAATATTGTAGGCTTTAATATTTTGGCACATGAAATGTGAGAGTGAATTTCCAGCTTGAGCACTGCTTAATGCAGTAGACAAATTATGGAAAACAGCTTATTGACATCAGTAAACAGGAGCAAAACCATTATGGTGACAGAAATACCAATGCACAATATATCTAAGTAGTGGGTGCAAGAAAAAAAGAATACAAGAAATTTCCAGGTAACTATGACTGGCCACAACAATCAGCTATGAAAATCTACTCAATTTTAATTTCACTTTAAAACACAGTACCGTATTTTTCGGCATATAATCCACAGACGGTAAAATTCAGCATGAGGGAAAAAAGTCTGCGTATAATCTGCACTGGTGTATATCCCCAGAAAAAACTCATGGCAAAAGTTAAAAAACAGATGCATAATCCAAAACAGAGTTAGTAATCACCAATATTTTTGCTAAAACTTTTCTCTATTGCCAAATTTTTTTTTTTTTTTTTCCGCAAATTGCGAAGAATGCGATTCGCAGCATGATTCCTGCATATTTAAAAGGCGTAGTGACCTGTTATGTAGTAAGTATGTGCTTTACGTAACGCCCGTTACGCAATTTTTGGATAGCTTCAGAAATCTGGAATGTTCATAAATCCGGCACTCGTCCAGTACCGTCGATGCCAGATTTTTTAGGTTTTACTGTATCATCATTGTCAACTATTATCAATCCACTGCTGGACGAAGGTCCCCCCAAGTTTCTTCCACAACAGTCTGTCTTGTGCCAGTCTCCTCCATGTCACTCCCACATACTTGAATTTCATCCACCCATCTTCCATGTGGTCTTCTTCTGGGTCTTTTCCTGTCCCTTGGAATCCAATCTAAAATTTCGGCTGTCCATCGATGGTCTGTCCTTCTGGCAGTATGTCCAGCCCATTGCCATTTCAGGGATTTAACTCTGATCATGATGTTTTCCACTCTTGTCATTTTTTGGATCCACGAGTTCCTCTTCTTATCTGTCCTGGTTACACTAAGCATGCACCTCTCCATGTTTCTTTGAGTTGTTTGCAGCCTTTGTATGTCTGTTTTAGTTAAGCTCCACGTCTCTGCACCATACATAAGCACTGGAAGGATGCATTGATCAAACACTTTTTTTTAAAGACATAATGGCATATTGCTCTTGAAAATTATGCTGTTTCTTCCAAAAGCTCTCCAGGCAAGTTTTGTACGCCGATTAATTTCTTCATCAATGTGACCCTCACTTGATATCTGCTGTCCAAGATAAACGTACGTGTCTGTTATCTCCAGCTTTTCTCCATCAACCGATAAATCTTCATTTCTTGTAAAAGCATTGAACATCACTTTTGTCTTCCGAAAGTTCATTTTTAATCCCACTTCTTTACTCTTGTCAGCAAGTTCCTGGATCATACTCTGCAACTCTGAAGGGGTAGTTGCAAAAATGACTATGTCATCAGCAAAACGAAGGTGGGTTAGATAATCTCCATTAATCTTTATCCCCTTGTTTTCCCAGCTCAGCGACTGAAAGACATTTTCCAATGCAGCATTAAAGAGCTTCTTAGATATGGTGTCATCTTGTCTCACTCCCTTTCCTACTTTTATGTGTGCTGTATTCTCATACAGCTGAATCTTTGCACTTGCATTTTCAAAGATGTTATTAATAATATTAATGTATGCATCTTCAATACCGCAGGATTTCAGAGCCATTATAACTGCTGATGGTTTCACCTAATCAAAGGCTTTTTCATAATCGATAAAAGCCATGCACAATGGAAGTTCATATTCCCTCGCTCTTTCAATTAGTTCTCTCAGTACGTGGATATGATCTATTGTGCTGTAGCCACTCCTGAATCCAGCTTGTTCTCTCAGTTGAGCCATGTCCAGTGTCACCTTTAAGCGGTGTGAAAGAACTTTAGTGAAGATTTTATAAACCACTGATACGAGGCTGATAGGTAAGTAGTTCCTGAGATCCTCAATGTCACCTTTTTTATGTAGCAAGATCATTGTAGCGTTGTTCCAATCCTCAGGAATCTTCCCTTCATTAAGGCATCGAGTGAAAATTTGGGCGAGTACTGTTTCGATTTCTCCACTTGCTTCTTGTATGATGTCTACAGTAATTCCATCTTCTCTTGGAGCTTTTCCCCGCTTCATGTTCTTGATTGCATGAGCAACTTCTGCTGGGAGGACTGGAAGAACTCTGGTACCTTTCATGATATCTGGAGTACATGTATCATCCCTTTCATATAATTTGGAGTAGAAATCTTTCACTCTTGTCAAAATTTTGCCTCTATTTCTTGTTACAGAACCATCTTTTTTCTCAGTGCCATAATCTGTTTTCTTCCCTTACTGGGATGTCCCTTTGCTATCTTTAGGCTTTGGTTGTTTTCCATTGCTTTCCTTACTAGTTTCACAGTTGAATTTCCTTATGTCTTCAGTGATACTTTTTCGTACTGTCTTGCATAGCTCTATATATATTCCACTTTGGAAGTCACATCTTCTTTAGTTGTCCTCATCTCTCTTCTTTTTTGCATCAACATTTTGGTTTTTCCTGATAATTTGTTCACATGCAACTTGTTCTTAGACCCAGCTAATTTTGTTGCTGTTTCTATAAGAGCTTTGGTTACTTTTCTGTTTACTTCAGAATTATCCACTTCTTCCAATGTTAGGCCTTCTAATAAAGCAGAGAATCTGTTCTTCAGTTCCAACTTGAAGGTATTATGGTGTTTTTTAAGGTTGGTTATGTCAATACATTTTGTTTGTCTTATGAGCTTGCTACATTCGAGTTTAGTGTTGAGGTGCATCTTACATCTCACCAATCTATGGTCACTACCTGATCACTTTACTGTATATATATACTTTCTTCCCATTTAATGAATTTAAAAAAATATAAAATCACTGAATTTTTTTGAAAATTTAAAAAAGTTACTGTTACAATACCCTGCAACTTTCAAATGGTTGTGATATATATTTTTAATTCATGTGGCAATCATGCTGTAACTCTGAGTAAAGCTTAAATTAGTATCAACAACTAAAACACTGGATTTCAGATTGTAAATAATTTGTGATGGTGTCACAGTTTTCCCCTTCAGTCTTGGAGCTGTAGCGTCATAGGCAGCCTCTTTGAAGTAGAGCAAAATAAACAAGTGGGGGTGGGGTTGGAACCTCGGGACGAGTTTGTGTGTGTGTGTGGGGGGGGGGGTTGACGTTATGGAGGTCATGGGTCAGAGCAACATGGAATGGAAATGACACTCCCCTATTCAAGGTGCTTTGCTGCAGGCAATGTTTTCTCCCCTAACTTTTACAAAGCAGCAATCTGCAGAGAGGAAATGTCTACACACACATACACAGACGTTTTTGTCAAAGCCAAGAGGGAGATATGTTGATGCAGTGACACTTGGCGCATTATCATCAAGCATGTGGCATTCTTAAAGCTTTGACGTGATACAGATTTCCTTCATTATGCGGCAAGGTATGAAGAGCATAACTGCTTCATTTTTTAAGTTTGCAGGAAAAAAAAAACTCTGTATTAGCTTCACCGCCATATAATTCGCAGTGGCTAGAATTTAAACTTTTAGGAACAGATAATCTGTATTTCTCTAGCTATTGAGCAAGAAGACATATCTCTGTTATCTTTCCTCAACAAGAAATCAAACCAGATTGCACAAAATGCATGACTGTATTTCCCCTCCTGTTCAGCCTTTCCATATTATAATTACAATAAGTGGATCATGAAAAAGAAATAACAAACAGAATAAAGACAAAAAAAGTATTACCTTTCCTCTTTAGTGGTATTCTTACAAATGGGTCAATACGAACAAATTCCAGTTGCAAATCAGAGGCCTTAAACTGTACCCATTTGTCTCCTTCCAGGATTTCAATTTCTATGGAATAGACCTGAAATAATTTTAAAGCATTTTAAGTATTACAAATAAAGCATTATTTTAAGTATCATAAACTGTAGTGATTTTTTTGTGCCCAAACAACAGTACTTTCTGCACTTTAAACTAAAACAGAATCTCCTGACTAGTTTTTGAAAAAATCATTTTGAAACAATACATTTGTTTTAACAGCCTTCAACACATTTTTGTCAGTAAAATAACTGGAATTACAGACATGAACAGACTATGATCACTTATGTGCAACCATTCTGTGCAGCAAAACTGGAAGAAACCAGAACTTACATCCTTTCACCTCCATAGCCACTGCAACTCTCTAGGGTTGGATGAGCAACTTGCAATTTATGTAATGTCAGAAAGTTATTTGGAAGAAAGGCATCATCCCGCTCATGAAGAAATATGGCCATAGCCAGACAATTTGAAGGAAATATACCTAAAAACAAAGAGGTGCTTCTTCGGGGTTGCCTGACACAGAAATGAGAAAAATTCTTGCCTTTATACTATACGCATACCTGCCAACTTACGAATGTTAAAATTAGAACAATTAATCGTTAAAATTAGAACAAATTAGTTCAGTCCTTCATTACAATTAGTACAGTATTTACCTATTGAATAGGTAAATTATGTTCAATAATAAAAGCTGTTAAAAGACATTCAGCATTTATAAATGCATTGAAACATAATTTACCTATTCAATAGGTAAATGCTGCACTAATTATGTAGCGTATGTCGAGGAGAACTCAAACATTGATTCTCCAATGTTTGAGTTAACCTCGACATACGCTACATAATCACGATGTTTTTTTGGATTTCATATGCAATTTAAAGTCATTAATCCCTTCAAGGGAAATGTTCAAATCACAACAACAGACCGAACTTTAAAAAGCAAAATTAACACCTTTCTGTGACTTCACAATTAATGGAAATTCATTGGTGTATGAATCTAAAAATATCTGTAAATGTTGCTTTGTAATTTAAGCTGACATATTTCTAGTATCAACATCATTACACGTGCTTCAAAACAAAACAAACTTTGGAAACACAAGTGTACACGAAACAAACGAACCATAACCATCAATTTCCCTAAACATAATTTTAGTTCACATGTACCTAAGCTTTTGGTTCGGCCATTACAAAGGGGAAAGTTGTAACCTTCAAGGGTCTTCTGATGCCTGACTGTATTAAACATGCTGCTCAGACTATATGGTGAAAGAAGGGAACAAACAAGATGTCTTGACGAAACAGGGGACAGTAAGGGGAATGAAAAATTAGAGTTGGAGTACACGCTGAAGCGTCAAGAAAGGAAACTGTAAGCTCCTGCAAGTGGGCATTGGCAGGTGACCATGGCACAATTAAGTAGTGCATACTGCGCTTAGTTGCCAAGTAGTGAGCAAAGGCCAGGTTGATTGCGGGATAATTGCGGGGGTCAGGAGCTGCAAAAGAATAGTTAGGTTAATTTAATTAGGTTTTAATTTATTTGCTTTTCCAAGTTGTGAAATTTGTGATTAAGTAGTGATTTAGCAGTTTAATAGGCTTTCTAAGAACGTAGCAAAGCATAATATAATGGCAATTGCTAAGTGGGATTTTTTTATTTTTTTGTATAGTCTTATATAATTACTGTATGTTCCTTTAGCTTTGATGTTGAGTGGATATGTATGATTTTTAATTCCAAGACCCACAGTGTGAGTCGCATTGGCAGAGCCCCTAATTCCAGTAATGATGACAACCAGCAAGATGAGAGAGCAAAGAAAGTTAGTTTACGCAAGAATTAATCAGATCAAACCAAAAATATTGATCACCACAGTAAAGGGGAGTCCTCACAATGTATGTGTTGATGAGTGTGGTTAAGTTTAGTTACCAGGTAGGTTAGAATTTAACAAGATGAAACTACCCGATATAACAAAATGGCTCAGAGCAAACACAACAAATTTTTATTATATGTTCTGACAGTTGGAGTGAGTCTTCCTCTTATGCTAATAACTAAGAATCTGGATTCTGCTTATTTGATGTGAAAATTGCAATGAGTAAACACTGTAGTAGCAGAAGAGTTACATCAGAACTTTTAAGTCTGTGTGGTGTTAAGTGCAGATTGAATCCCTTGGAAAATGGCCTGTGCCAGAAAATTCATGTCTATTGTGAAGGAGACAACTAGCAGGGTTCGTACTCTTTTTGGGGGAAAAAATTCAAGGACTTTCCAGGCCTTTTCCAGGCCATATACAAAAAATTCCAGGATGATTACTACGCTTTACAGTATCATGCTCAAATTAGTTTTTAAAAGCAATTTCAGTTTTAAGTAATAAAAATGATGAAAGATGCAAATGGATTAGGGATCATAGGGGAAGGGAATAGAACTGTCCATAATTAGCATGTTCTCGTTGCGCTAGGCGCTTAAGCACTGCTGAATTCCGTCAGACCCCCAATGGTCAAATGATTGAAATGTGCTGATGTTCATGGAATGAAATGGTTGATCAGCTATGATAACCGCATAAAAAAAGTTCGAAGGGGGCGATTTCTTTTTTACGTTATGCAACATTCTACATTACTCCAGTATTTATCTTGTCATCATCAACAATAAGCAATGTAACTACCACTTACGATCGCGGATATCGGCCAACTGAAAATCTGCCATACAACTAAGGGATACAACACACAGGTATCATGTTACAGTGTATTGTAATTGAAAAAAAAAAAAAAAAGATTTCAGAAATTAAAATCGAAAAAAAAAAAAAAACTTTCAGAAATTAATATCATCAAGTCATGGTGTTTCAAAACTCCGCTTTCCTTTATAATGTTTAAAAACATGTAATGTTTTTTCTTTTTTACCTGTCGTGTATAATAAAATGGGTTGATTTTTTTATGGAATCAGACGTCCATATGTCCGATTGTCTTCGTCTGAGTTCACACGTTAGCTACTGTGTACAAGTAGACATATTTTTTCAGCTCAAAAATATGTAGTTTTGTATGTATTCACAGTATAACTCATTCCGTATTCCCACAGAACAAAATTCAGCAGATACAAATGAAGAACATCAAGACCCACCCAACACCATGTTTCCGATTGTCTGCTGTTTATATTCAAGAAATGCGAATATGGATCAATGGTGAATGCAGCAACTATGGTTTTTATTTATTACCAAGAAAAAAAAGGAGCCTGAAAGCTGTAAAGCTGAAATGGATATTTCTCCCCTCCCGAAAACATTCCGATTAAGTTCAAACAGCAGGAGCACGCGTCCACGCACACTCAACCTCTGGAATGTCCTGATGGAACGGCTTCTTTTCATTTGGCACATCGCCATAAATCACCACCTGCAGCTCACTGAAGTGTCTTCCTCCTTCACCCTAACTATAGAAGAAAACGTAAAAAAAAATGCTGCCCAATTTTCGACAAAATGACCAAATTTACGTCATAACATTGCAATTTACTAAAATACGTTTATCTGCTGAATTTCGCCTAAATCCATTGAAAACTTTTTAATTATAGATTTTTTTATTAAAACAGTAACTCAGACATCTGAATAAAAATGTATGTTTGTAATTAAAATAGAGTCCATATCATCACAGAAACAAAATTTAAGGATCACTCTGTTTAAATAAACCATGGCATCTAAAAAAAAATAATTTGCTTGCTTTTCCCGTAATTTATAATTGCCGTTTCTTTTTTTTTGAATCCGATTTTGCAACGGAAGATTTTTTTTTTTTTTTGCATCTGCTAAAGTTTCAAACGGAATTCGGCGAAATTTGCACTAGAACTTTATTGTGATGTATTTTAACCACTGTAAAAATTTTACTGTGTTATTTTCAAAATTCCGGAAAATGGATTTCTGAAAATATCTCTTAGTCCTTTTGAGCCGTGGAAGTGATAAACAGGTGTTTGCTTTCTTCCCAACCAAGGGCTTCGGATCAGCGCTCCCAGCTGTCAATCAACCGTTGCTATGGTAACACCCTTTCTGCTCAAGGCTCACTGTCTAAAGAGGCACACATAATAAAAATTTCCAATGCTAACTTTTTAAGTTTTAAACCGATTCAAATGGAATTTTGGGAGTGAGCTTCTGTAATCCAATTATAGTAAATGTAAAAATTTCAGCCACTTTTGTGAAAAATTCGCAAAGATAGTTTTCTTATTTTTTATCATAAGTAGCCGAAGTCTCTTGAGGGGTGGGCCGGAAGCAAGCGTCTTAATGCAATAAAACAAGGAGCAGAAGAATGTGTTGTTCAGGCATACTCTTCACTGGTGGATGCCAGCTGACTTGGTAAACACGAGACCCCCTTGCAAATGCTAAATGTCTCTTCTTTCCCCTTCTGTTGTTCTCAGTAGTTGTCGGACGGACATCAAGCTCAGGGCTAGAGAATGCATCAAGCTCCCCTTCCGTAACAGACCTGCTAGTAATCATCCAATTTTATTGCACTGGAAGTAGTGCTCCCCCCCCAGCCAAATTAGGATTTGGGCACATCCGAAACACCACTGTAGCCGGCGGTTTCTTTGAGAACAGAGGAGAGGAACTTAAAAAAATTAAGGGGTAACAGTCAGTAACACGATTTCCTAAAAGGGCATTTTTTTTAAGCACTAATTTCAAATTTCAAGGCTTTTCAAGACAGCATTAAAAAAATACCGTTTTTCCAGGATATTCCAGGCCTTGAAAACGTAATCATGATTTTCCAGGCCTTGAAAACGTAATCATGATTTTCCAGGACT
Organism: Macrothele yani; assembly: GCA_039090855.1. Taxonomy (NCBI): domain Eukaryota; kingdom Metazoa; phylum Arthropoda; class Arachnida; order Araneae; family Macrothelidae; genus Macrothele; species Macrothele yani. The sequence continues at coordinate 18,322,696 of CM077012.1, forward strand.
TTCCAGGTTTTCAAGCACGCGTGCGCACCCTGCAACTAGGTATTTGGGGCACAGTTACACTATCTGCTGTGTTTTGGGTAGCTGAGTGCTTTACGTAGTGCTTATAAAGCCGCATATTACATACATTAACTCTGTCTTGTAACAATCAAATGGCATGTCTAGGTTGTGTGCAGACTGCTCAACTGAATCATCATGTTGCACGGAGGCAGTGATCAGTTCATTGTTATGCTTAAGAGCTTTGTCATAATATTTCACAGGGAGGTTTAGCATGATTTCATCTAATGACTTTATACCCAGAAGTCTGTAGGTAGCCAGAAGGTTGGTACTAACTGGAATACTGAGAATGGTATGCAATACCTTGTTTTGAAATTTGGCAAGAGAGTTAAGAAAGGTTTTAGGGCAATTGACCCATAAAACAACAAAGAAAGGTTTTAGAGCAGAAAGTAAGAACAGAAACCAGATAGGCAGTCCACGACCTAAGCTTCAGTTTCAGTGCAAACTTGCTATCTCTCCTGATCAGTGGAAAAGAATGGCTTTGGTAGTAGCAGCTTTGGCTAGGGTTTGTTTGATGAGGTCCTCAATATAACTAACTGCCTGTCTATGCATAAACAAACCAAGGTGACTTCTTTTTTCCAGAGTATGCTATCCCCATAGAAATAGAGGGGGATTTTTGGAATGGAATATATTCTACTGAAGAGGATTGCTCGAGTTTTGTTAGTGTTTTATTTTGATGTTGCACTTATCAAAATACTTCTTAACTGTGGTGAGGAACACTTGGAGTTGAGAGATGGTCAGCCATGGCTTTTTAGAGGTGTTTACCAGTGCAGTGTCATTTGCATACAGTGCAGTCAACACTTTATCACCAAGATCAGTAGAAAAATCTGAAGTGTAAATATTGCATAGTGTAAGCACTAGAACTGAACCTTAGGGGGACTCCAGAATTAGCGTGTTTCAGGTTAGAAAGTGCATCACTGTTTCTAACTCCGAATTTCATTTGAGCAAGGCAAGATTGCAAAATCTCAATTATCCAGTCAGGAAAGTTGTACTGAATAAGTTCATAAGTTAGTAAAGTGTGACATACTTTGTCAAAGGCTTTTGAAACATCAAGGGAAATGGCTGCTGAGTTTTGGTTAAGGTTAAAGCCATGAGCAGCTTTTCCCACTACTCTCTCAGCTTGATGAATCATCGAGTGCCCTTCCATGAATCCACATCGGAATTTTGGAATTATATTATGCTCCTTGCAATGATTTATAATGTGTCTACACAGTAATCTTTCAAAAAATTTACCAAGTGCCAGTAGAAGTGAGATTGGTCTGTAATTTTGTGGCAGTGTTTGATCCAATATGTGGCTTAGGCAGAAGACAGACATTGGCAACCTTCCAGTCTTTAGGGAAGTAATGGAGGCATACCATACCAACTGGTTGATAATGTCTGTCAGGGCAAATAGAAGGTGTCTAGGAAATGTTTTAAGTATTTTATTAATGGTTCTGTCCATGCCAGGCATTTTACTGGTCTTCACTTTCTTAATAACATTGTGCACCTGCACAACACTGAAACAGATCTTTTCAGCATATCTGCATGATCTGCTTTGGCAAGATTAAATTCATTCGTGCGAGCCTTGAGTGCTTTAATCATTCACCACATCGACTTTGACCCTTCAACGTCCAAGTCTTCCACCACTCTGTGCCAGGCTTCATTCACTTGTCAAGCAACAGCTTACGAACTTCACGATTTGTCACATACCAGTGATGAATCATTACACGCGTGATTTCTCAATTTTCTCCACTTGGTCAGGGGATTTCATATGACGTGACTCAACTCGCTTTCCCACATTGGGTGCATTTCATCTTTAAGCACAGAGTTGTTCAAACTGCTAGCACTACTTATATGCTATGATAACTCAGCAATATGATCTTATTGGATGAGTAATTTTTTTCATGCATGGAAGTGATCAAGGGAAGAGGGAACTTTTCCTGTACAGGCACATGAAAAAATAATTTTATCTGTGGTGTATCTGCATTTCTAAAAACTGCACACACACAAAGGAATGGCTGCAGACACTGCTAATGTCTGTGCACAGCAGATAAAGAAACTTGTGCTGCTGTTCAAATATTTATATTTCTTCAAAACTGTTTAATTGAAACTACCTTGGGGGGGGGGGTCAGACTAAGCTCTTTAGATGTGGACTTTGAATTCCCTCGTCAAGAAATCACATGCTTCTGTCACTTTTGGGGCTGTAAGGGTCATCCTCCCAATCTGCTATTAAAATAAGTACTGATCCTACCCCTCCCTCCCCCAACAATAAAACAAATTGAATTTTTGTACTAACCTCAGGGATATCGAAGATGATTTACAAAAAGATGGATTTCTGACTTTCGGTGGAACTCTGTGAAACATACATTTATGTATGATTTCTCTTTTTCACACACATAGAAATTACAGGATTTTATTTTTTTTAGCATTTTCAGGAAAATTTGTACATTTATCAAGTAATCCGAACAATCGTAGAATGAGGTCAAAATTCGTACATTGTACAGATGATTCATACAATCTGGCAGTATGATCTATGTAACTAGGTTTTGAAAATGTTGATCTCTAAAAGTTCATCCTTACCCAGGAACAAAGGGCCTAGGTGTCACAGTTCACGAAGGGGACAAAATTGCAGTGCAATTGAAGATGTTATTGAGTAAGTATAAGATTTAAAATGGAGAACACAATTTGTCAACACAACTGTGAATTGAATCAGCTGTTACAGGAAGGTGATGCTCACTGATATGCAAAAGAAAGAGTACCCAGTGATGGAACTAATCTAAACAATACCAACATTAATAAGCACTTTTAAGGAAGAATATACCAGAGTATGTATGTCCCTTTCAACAACTACAGCTACAAAGCCAGCGACATAACACATGATGAAAACCATATGATCAGACTTTAGCAGAGTCCTTCATACCATGTCTGCAAATTGTGTTTCACCAAAAACCAGTGGCAGCCCCAGGTACGGGCATACCAGGCAACCAACCGCTCAGGGCCCCGCACCGCTGCCAATTAATTAGTAGTTACTGCCTGGCGAATTTTAATAAATGGTGAAGAGCAAAACAGGCGATGGTTGATTTATTCTGAATCAAAAGATGCTGTATACTGCTTTGCGTGTTGTTTGTTCTTGTTTACTTCCAGTAGTGCTTTTAGTTCGAGTGAGGGAATGAGTGACTGGAAGCACCTGAGTGATGCCCTGAAATCTCATGAAGCCAGCAAGTCCCACAAGGACTGTATGTTAATATGGTTAGCTTCAGAAAAAGGGCCGAGTTGCGGGAAAACCATCAACTCACTGTCTCAAACTGCAATTCTAGCCGAACAGCAGTGCTGGAAAGACATATTGGAGAGGTTACTGGCAATAATGCAATTTTTGGCTTTTAGAGGACACAAGGAACTTTTGGCCTTAGATTCCAGCGGCAAGTTTTTTGGATTTGATCAAATTGATTGCTAGATTTGATCCCATTTTACGAGAGCATCTGCACAAAGTGATGAACAAGATGGTTGTTAGAAACCACTACCTTGGGGGAAATATCCAAAATGAGTTGATACAGCTCATAGCAAGCCACACACCACGTTAAAGCTAAAATATTAGAAAAAGTGTTAAAGATCAAGTGCTATTCAATAATCCTGGACTGTACTCGAGATATCGCTGGGATTGAGCAGCTCTCTATAATACTGCGAACCGCAAACAAGAACATTGCTGAAATTGGAGAACACTTCGTGGGGTTTTTAGCAGGAGAGAAAACTTCTGGTGAAGGGTTGGCTGATTGCATCGTTGCCACTTTATAATACAAAATCCAAAAAGATTTACAATCTGTTTGAATTTTTTGTTCAATTAACAATTTTGAAGATGTTTCCCTTTGGTTTCCGGATTAGAAATCATAAGGTGCATCATGTCTGAAAAAACAAAATATGTTTTTCAAAAAACAACAAAATATTGGTTTCTGGATTCGAAATCATAAGGTGCATCATGCACCAAAGCAGTAAAAACAAAATATAGTAAGAAACTTAGCAGATAAAGCTAAATTGCCTTTGAAACAGTGTAAAAAAAATCACTTATAAAAATAACTAAATCACTATCAAAAACAAATGCCCCAATTGAAAAATCATATTTTTTCAAGATATAGCAGTAGCCAAATGCATAAACAATATAAAACAACACAACAAAAAATGCATACCTATATATGACAAATTATGAAAAACTAAATAACAGTAAGTGCAATATATAGGGGTGATTGTGAGGTGACACAAGAAACCCTGAAACTCTCAGCTCAGTGCCAATATACATACGTATAATGCATATTATGAATATATATACTGTATATATACACTGCCGGACAATTGCTAAGGACGGATGACAATAGCAACGATAGCAACCGTAAAATGGAAGGCAGGAAAATGTGGACATTAGCATAAGTGCGGGATACAGTAAGACGTGTTGTGCGTATGCAAATTTTGGATTGCCAAACTTGTTTGTGACGTCATAGCGCTGATAAGAGATATAAAGGATTTGACGCGTATTGACCGTTGTTGTTCAAACGCAAAGTTGAAAGGGAAAGAATCAATTGACGAACTTGCAATTTTCAGTATGTCTTCCCAACATCACCTAGATGATTTTACGCGTGGCCGTATTATTGGCAAGATTGAAGAAGGGCGAAAAATAACAGATGTTGCCAGGGAGTTCGACGTCAGCCACAGTGTTGTTTCAAGGCTTTGGAAATCATTTCAAACAAATGGAGAGTGTAGCAAACGTTACGGGGGAGGTCATGTTCGCAGTACAACACCTGCAGAAGATCGGTACATAGTGCTATCAACAAAAAGACACCAGCGCAGCATAGCTAGTGAGGTAGCAAATCAGTTTATGGCTGCTACTGGCAAGCGAATCTCCCGAAAATCTGTCGCCAGACGTTTGCATGAAGGAGGACTATAAGCCCGCCGTCCTGTTGTGTGCATCCCATTGTCCAGACGTCACCGTACCGCCCGTTTGCAATGGTGCCATCAACATCGCAATTGGACTGATAACGACTGGTCTGCTGTCCTCTTCTCAGATGAGAGTAGATTGTCGACGACAACAACTGATCTGGCGTGATAGTGGTAATGCATATTGTCCAGCAAACATACAGGAAAGGGACCGATATCCGACATGTAGTGTCATGGTATGGGCTGGCATCATGATCAATGGCCGTACGTCCCTCTATGTGCTTCCAACTGGGACTATGACTGGCCAACGATACATTAATGATGCTCTGCTACCTCATTTTCGCATGTTCCATGGTGCTGTCGGTGATAGATTCATTTTCATGGACGACAACGCAACATGTCATCGAACAGTCGCTGTCCAGGAGTATCTTGAGAGCGAGGATATTCAACGCCTCGTATGGCCAGCACGTTCTCCAGATCTGAATCCCATTGAAAATGTGTGGGATGCTTTGGGGAGGAGTCTTGCTGGTCGCCAATGCCCTCCAATAAACAAGGACACCCTCATCCGTGCACTGACAGAGGAATGGGATAAATTACCCCAACAGCTGCTTGATAATGTTGTGCAAAGCATGACACGACGTGTGGAATCTTGCATCGCTCTCCAGGGTGGCCATATCCTGTATTGACATCTTACGCCGGAACGGCTGCGGACGGTAATTGCATTTTTTTCACGTTAACGTATTCTGCACAAAATGGCCTGTTTGTCCCTTGAACACATTTTGTCCCTTGAACACATTCCAAAGCCTTCTAGATTTCAGATCACAATAAATTGTCTTTCTTGTAATGTCCTGGCATTCTGACATTATTTTATTTCACTTGGCATCCAACCACACTTACTTTTTTATGCGCTATATAGCCGTTTATGATCCGTCCTTAGCAATTGTCCAGCAGTGTATTATGCACATATAAACTAGCTACACAACAAATAGGCCCTAGTGCTTATGCAGTTAAACTTTGCATCTTTTCTTGTACCCAATTTTCTTCCACTGTACAAAATCCTTCAGGCATGGCATCTTTGAAATCAAATTTCACACTTCATATTATTATAATTGAGCAGTCTATGTGGATCAGTTTTACTTGTTGAAGCCTACAGTGGATTCCATTCAATTTCTAATAGCTCATTGGATTAACCGAATCTAATATAATCAAATTATTTGATATAGATGCAACTTTCAAAATAATGAAACAAAGACTTCCTTTCAGCAGGCTGTTTGTTATCTTGAGAGCTTGTCTGATAACAAGAGAAACACTCAAGGTGTCACAAATTGTCTACATTCACCATCCGCATGGACATGCAGTGTTTTTAATCAAATACTGTAATTCCCAAAGAAACTGGAACTTGTACTTTTAGTTATCATTTCGTAGCATTTTTAGAAATGAAATGTCCGAACCATCTCAAGTTCTTCAAAAACTTAAAACCCCCGGATTTACGGGTTTAGAATGTGACAAAAACCCAGAATTCCGGGCTACAGCCGGATTACAAACAGGTCTGAATATAGTATTCTATGTTGCTTTTTTTATGTTGGTTTTAGGGGGAGGGGGATGCATCCATAGCTCAAAAGAGGTTAACAATCTACAAAATAATAGCTGCTCAAGATCATTACTGGACAAGGTGCAAATCAGGAACACTATCAAATCCACTGGAATGCTGAAACCACATGCACCCTGAAACTGAGCGCTAAAGAATGCTCCATTGATATTTTGAAAAAAAAAAAAAAAAACTATAACAGTATGACATTAAAGGTAAAGCACATCAAAGTGAAAGCACCAAGAACTGCCCATGAAGCCACATACAGAACAAAAATATGTGGGAAAAACCTGAACACCACAATATGGAGAATGTATTAAATTCTGCTAGTGAATAAGCATCACTCACATAATTAACACTGAGTAAAGCAAAATATATATATTTTTTAATATTTGAACAGCATGCCTGATAATTCATCAGTACTTCATGCTAACAGCTAAGGGTTTAAACCATCACTACCATAAGGAAGATGCAACCTCAACCTTCGGATATCCTAAAAAATATATCAGATCAACAAAGTTGAAAAAATAATTCTTATTACTCTTGCCACAATGAATTAATTGGAAATAATTAAATTTTGCACTTACTGATGGAAAGCAGTTACAAAAAATCAAGACAGAAATAAAAGGCTGTACAAACCAAACTATACATTAAAAACTGAAATCTAAAGTGCAGATTTTCACCATGAACTAGTTTCATTTCTTTGCAATGGTAAAAGCCCTTGGTGCTTCTATAGTTTGTTACCAGAGTAGTGGAAATATAACCAATACACTCAACAAAAGCATGCATATGTCAAATGAATTTAAACATTTGTTTGCAAAAGGGAGTAAAATCTGATGCCTGCTTACTTAGTGAAATGACAATTCCTAGACATCCCTCTCTCATTTCCAATCTGCTTCAAATCACAGAAAGTACAACTCATTATATGCTGAACATTTTATTGTCAGTAGTTTTTAATGCAATAAGCATTAGCTAACAGGAGATAATTCTATTAAGCACCATACTTCAAATGTAAAATTGAAAAAAAAAAAAAAAGAGCAGAATACAACATTGTGAGTTTGACTACCACAAAGGAAAGTTTAACACCATTTACTCTGATTTATAAAAAAAATATTCCCAGAAATCTCACTTTCCACTGAGTGATTTCATTTCTGCAGAAATCAAGAAAGTTTTTTTAACCACAGAAGATATTAAAACATTACTTAACCAAATAATTTATTCAACATGTTTTGTAGCTTTTTTTTTTTTTTTTTTGGTTGGAGGTTTAACGACCACCGTGAGCAACTCAATGGGCTATAAGCAGTCGCCCGTCCCTAATTTAGGGTCACTGGTTCCAGGGAAGGGAAAGAGCCAGTGCCGTAAGACAAAACACAACATCCATGCCTGACCGGGATTCGAACCCGGACCCCTTACGGACGAACGATCAGAGGCCAACGCCTTAGACCACTGCGCCACCGGGGCGGCATTTTGTAGCTTCATAATTCCATATCTCAACATAATGACTAACTTGTTAACTATGTTAAGTTTCATTATAAAGTTATTTTTGCTGCAAAATTTTCTTTTCCCAGCAATTCCTGTCAGTCAGAGCAAAACATGTACCATTTTTTGTCTGTAAACAGCTTGAAGAATCAATCTTTTTTTTTTTTTTTTTTTTTGTCAATGAATATTTCCAAGAGTCATATATGGTAAATTTTATTCCCTGCTTTTTCCTTGAGTTGACTTACTTTGGCTTTGAAGGAAGGACAAGTACTTTTTATCTTTCTTACCGATTTTGTCTTGGGTAGTGGAAGCTATATTATATATACATACCGCTTGTAAATCAATAATGATTATTCTTAACTGTCTACTATTTTTACTTTTCAAAATACATGTATCATTCTTTGTTTTTATATTCCAATCTTCCAAACTGAAAAGGCACTGTATGAAAACTGCATAAATTATACTTTCTTTTCTGAAACTATAAAAAAAATCTTACAACTTCATCCAATATGGTGTATGCTTCAGGTGCAACAGTCTCTCCTTTTTTATGATGTGTTATGTTTCCAGCTCTAAGCACACCAGTTTCTTTAAAGACATATTGTGTAACTGCAGTTGCTAAAGCTTGATTTCCTGATTTTTCATACCTGAAAGATAAAAAGGGTTACATTTAATTTAGTTACCAAACAATGAAGTATTTAGAAACAGGAAGTTTCTGACTCCCCAGGAACAGCTCTTTGGCTATTAGCAATCCTCAAACCCTAATTTAGGGTAACAGGCTCAAAGGAAGTCAGAGAATAAGGACAATAAAACAAGCACATGATTCTAGGCTTTATAATATTGAAATGTTAGGATAGAGTCTGTAAATGAATTACCTTTCCTTCTAAGCAGATGAGCTTTAGTGCTAAAGGTCCAGAAAAATAAAAAAATAGCCAGACCAGCCTGACACTAAAAATTAAGTCATTTTAACAAAACAAATCCCAACCACATTTCACAAATTTATATAGGTCTCTGTGAATTTTGGAGAGGTGCAAGCTAGTTCTGTGTGACATTGGCGAAAAGACCCCAACTCACTGGGTTTTGTTCCAGAATCCTTAGGTTGAATGACCAACTGGAACCCTCAGCTGTGGGTTAATCCCCCACACTGATGTACTTACCTGATTAAAAAGACAAAAAGAAATATAAAGAATGACTCAAGTGTGGGATATGGTGGACCTACCATACTTGAGAAGGACGGTCCACCACGGAATCGACCTGGACTTTCTAAACGGCGTATGAGAAAAAGATTTCGGCTGAGTGAATGTAAGATTGGTGTATGGAATACTAGAGGTATAAATGGCAAGATGAGTGAGGTGATTGAGGAGATGAATAAGTATAGACTGGATGTGCTGTGTGTAAGTGAAACCAAAAAGAAAGCAATTGGGGTAGAAGAAGTGAATGGCACGGTAAGTGTGTGGTCTGGAGTATTGGATAATATGAGAGGACAGGCTGGTGTAGGTGTGATTTTAAGTGAAAAGATGAAGAACAACTTGATTCACTATAGTTGCGTAAGTGAGAGAATTCTCTGGATTCGTTTGAAAGTGAAACTTCAGAGAATCGTAATTGTTGTAGTGCATGCTCCTTGTGACTTGGAACCTTCTGATAAGAAAAAGATTTCTGGAATGAGCTAAAAGCTGTTTTAAGCCAGTTTGGTGCTAAAGAAAAAGTTATAATAGCAGGGGATTTCAATGCTAGAGCAGGTATGCAGAATGCAATTTCTGACAATGTTCTGGGTAAGTTTAATGATCCTTGTGTGAATGATAATGGTGAAAGATTAATTGAACTCTGCATTGAAAATGGTTTGTGTGTATCTAATACATTTTTTCAACCACAAGTATATCCACACATATACTTGGGAAAATCATACTCTTGGTCAAAAGAGTGTGATAGATTTTGTTGTCTATGATCAGCGTTTGAAACACGTAGTTGTTGACACCCGTGTGATGAGAGGTGCTGATGTTGGTTCTGATCATTACTTGGCAGTGTCACGAGTGAAACTTAATGTTGATTGGAGGAAAAGGAATAGGAAGAGACCCAGGATAGAAAGAATAAAGGTTGATAGGCTCCTTGAAGATCATCAGCAGTATTCTGACTTACTCAGAGAACGACTGAAGGATCTGAAGTCTGGTGAGAAAGATGTAGAAAAGGAGTGGGAATGTTTTAAGAACTGTGTTGTCATTGCTGCTAAAGAAGTCTGTGGCACCACAATAGTGGGTAACAATAGAGGTGATGCTTGGTGGAATAGTGAGATTGAAGAGGCAGTAAAGAGAAAGAAGGAAGCCTATTTGGGGATGTTGCAAGGTAGAGTCTCTGTGAATGAATATCGCTGTAAGAAACGTGAAGCTGCTAAGCTGGTTCGCCACAGTAAGGCAAAAGATAGGAAGGAGAAAGTGGAAAGGCATGAACTGGCTTTTTGGAGAGATAGGAAGTCCTTCTGGAAGTACACGAGACTCAGGAAAAATAGGGGAAACAAAGTTGTAAGTTGTGTGAAGAATGAGATTGGGGAAATGATATGGGAGCCTAATGAGGTAAGTGACAGATGGGGTGAATACTTCTGTGAGTTATTAGATCAGGAAAGCAAAGATGATTCTGAGACAGATGCAGATGATGTCACAATGAGGAATGAAAGCACAGGAGGGATCTCAAGAGAAGAAGTGTGTAAAACTCTAAAATCTCTTCAGAATGGTAAGGCTCCAGGAGTTGATGGCATAACTGCAGAGATGTTGAAGTATGGTGGTGACTCTATAATTGACTGGTTAACTGAAATTTGCCAGTTGTGCTGGGAGTTAGGAATGGTCCCTCGGGATTGGAAGGATGTTATCATTGTTCCCTTGTATAAGGGAAAAGGTGATCAGACTGAAAGCAAGAACTATCGTGGTATTAGCCTACTGAGTGTGCCAGGGAAAGTGTTTGGTAAGGTTGTTATTGAAAAAGTACGGGGTCTTACATCATTGAAAGTGTGGGATGTTCAGAGTGGTTTTATGCCTGGTAAAGGCTGCACTAACCAGATTTTTGCATTACGCACGATGATTGAAAAGTATCTGGCTGTTGGGAAGAAAGTTTTTACTACCTTCATAGATTTAGAGAAAGCTTATGACAGAGTGAATAGGACACTTTTGTGGAAGGTATTGAATGAATATGGTGTTACTGGGAATCTACTTAATAGTGTAAAAGCCATGTATGCTGGTAGTAGAGCTTGTGAACGAGTGAATGGTGTTTTATCAAAATGGTTTTCCATTGGTGCAGGAGTTAGAAAAGCTTGTGTAATGTCACCATGGCTGTTTAATATATTTATGGATGCATGCATGCGTGATGCCAAAATAGATAATAGTGGTTTGTGTCTTGGTGATATCCATGTGTGGAGATTGCTGTATGCTGATGACACTGTCCTGTTGGCAGAGAGCAAAAGTGAGTTGCAGAGTATGTTGACTCGGATGCACGAAGTTTGCATGAAATTCAAACTGAGTATAAATAAGGGAAAAACCAAAGTTATGGTGTTTGAGAGAGGAACGGGTAGCACTGAATGTAATGTAAGTATAAATGGCACTGTGATTGACCAGGTGAGTGACTTTGTGTATTTAGGAAGCATGTTTGACAGAGAGAACAAGTTGGATGGTGAAATCAGTAGGAGAGTGAATTCTTCTTTGAAAGTCATAGCTGCTCTGGGAGGTTTTCACAGGAATGATGGATTCTCAAGAGAGTCCCGGATGGCTGTGTATGAAAGTGTAATTGTTCCTACTCTGATGTATGGCAGTGAAACCTGGGTACTGCAGAAGAAACATAGGAGTCGTTTGTGTGCTGGAGAAATGAGTCACTTACGCTGGGTTTGTGACAAGACATGATATGATTGTGTGAGAAATGAAGATGTATTGCAGTTGTGTGATGTGAAGCAAAATGTTGTTAGCAAGGTGGAGACCAATATGCTTCGGTGGTTTGGCCATGTTGAAAGAATGAGTGATGAAATGCTTACTAAGAAAATCTTTTCAGCCCAAGTGGCAGGAAAGAAAGGCAGAGGAAGGCCAAGGAAGACATGGGTGGATCAGATTCAGGAGTGTCTGCATGAGAAAAAGATTATGAGTATGAAGTATAAAAGATCTTGTGTACGGCGTGTAATGGATATCAGTGAAGCACGAGTTGTATGTCAAGATCGCTGTAAATGGAGAAGTTTGATACGACAACAATAAGTAAAAATATCTGGAAGTTTGTATTTCTTTTTGGAGCTAACCTCTGAATCTCAGAGAACAGCTTAGCGATATGTATGATGTATGTATGTATGTATAATGAAAATCCCACATGATTTATTCTGTACTAAACTTGGTGATTGCCAGATTCATAACGTAAGATCTTTTGGCTGAAACATCAGCTTTGTGCAAACACTCACATGGTTAACATCGTTTCTTTAGCTGTCGCCAGTAGAGATTTCCAAATTATCGGAATGTTGAAGGGTGTGTCTGAATTGCAAGAGTTTTTATTGAACAGAACTTCAGTGATTTCTTTGTAACGTAATGAAAACAAAACAAATTTTCATTACGTTACAGAGAAAGCACTGAAATTCTCTTCAATAATAACTTGCAATTCAGACACACCCTTCAACATTCCGATAACTTGGAAATCACTACTGGCAACAGCTAAAGAAATGATATCAACCACGTGAGTGCTTGCTTCTAGTGTGAACAAGGCTGCTGTTTCAGCCGAAAGATCTTACTATATCTCAAGTTTAGTATGTAATAAATCATGAATGAAATTTTTGCTTCATTATTGGTTTCTTCATATTACTTGAAATGGCCTTTCTACTGATATGTGTGATATGTACTGCATGTCAGTTGAACAAACCCTCTCCATTTTTGGTGTTTAGGAATAAACAATCTGCCTTAAGCTCAAAGTAATCTCACATCAGATATTCAACCACACTACTGATATGAATCAGTAGTTGTTTTTTTTTCACTTTTCTACTCAGCATTTTTTGAGTACCAAAGTTCCACAGCTGAATTTTCTATTGATCATATCTCATTTTCCCCATTTCTTTTTATACACTTGTGGTACATGGGGTATATACAATCTATTTTAACTTTGTTCTTATTTATAACTTTAATGCAAATTTTGTTTACCTCTCGTTTACATTTTTTGAACTTACCATATCTGAACTTCCAATAGTTTCTGCTCATGTGATAACACTGGCAGCAGTTCAAAGGTAAACAACAGAGATAAAAGGAATGACAACTGAGTGTGAAGAGTGACAGGTGACGAGATATAACCATGAATCTGTTGCACATTACCAAATGAAAAACATGCTTACATTTCATAAAAATTTAATCAAAAGGCATGGAAGCTTTCAACCAGCACACAATGCATTTGTGGGTGACTGCCAGATTCATAATGTTATATTTTTACAATAGTTAATGCATTTATGGGTGACTGCCAGATTCATAATGTTATATTTTTATAATAGTTAAGATTGCTTTCCAAATTAATGGGATATACAGAGGAGAACCAAAGTAGCATTTTTGGAGTGACAAAATTTTCCAAACATTCAGAAAAACAAAAAGCATATTACTGATAAACTGAGCAATTCATTTATAGTGTCACTCCAATGGCATTTGGCAGAAGTGTTGTTGAAAGTTAAAAAAGCTATTGAATACAATATTCAAATATATGCACTAAAGTGCTATAGTTGAAGTAGTTATGTTACATGGCTAATAGCATGCTTTCATTGACTCATTAATGTCAATCTTTTACTGTTCAACACATTATTCTAATTAGTGTAGAGTTCGAGATGCTATCAGGACCGATAACAATTCAAATATGTTTTATTACAAAATAACATCAATTAACAGTATTATTACGTATAAATACTCACTCTGCCTATAGCCACGCCCTTTCTTCTGGTATATGATTCTTCGTTGGATTCTTTGGAAATATATCTCATCCTATGTACAACTCCGCAGGGCAGATTATGTTGCGCTGCATCTGAGCCAAAATGTGTTTACAGTATGAAGGTTAAAATAACTGAAGTGACTTCACGTCGGAACTTGATATATGAAACAATGAAGGTTAAAACATCTGAAGCATCTAGACACATGTTGTAGCCTGATATATGAAACAATATGAAGCTTAAAATATCCGAAGAATCAAGACTTCACATCAGAACCTTATAGAGATAAAATGTAAGAATAAATAAATGAAATGGAGTAAAAACCATGCAAGCCGCCCCGGTGGCGCAGTGGTCTAAGCGATGGCCTCTGATCATTCAACCGAACGGGGTCCAGGTTCGAATCCTGGTGAGGCATGGATGTTGTGTTTGTCTTACGGCACTGGCTCTCTCCCTTCCCTGGAACCAGTGACCCTAAATTAGGGACGGACGACTGCTTATAGCCCATTAAGTTGCTCATGGTGATCGTTAAACCTCCAATCAAAAAAAAAAAAAAAAATGCAATCAATCCTGGTTCACGTTGCTTAACCTCTTTCACAACTAGACCGGTTTCAGCATTTGTTATTCCATCTTCAGTGGTATTATGCTTGGTCATCTTCACCTTGAGAGTGAACTTTCAACAATGCAACATGCAGGCTTGACATATCGGCCACACCCTTCCCTGTCGCGGTGCGATGCATCACAGGATCTATGCTGTGCGTCGTTACTGGCGCCCTTTATCGTTCGTTTATGAACTTATCTATGAATCAGATTTTCTTCTGTATCTTGTGTTTCTCACATTTATTTAGATACCGTTTTTTCTTATTCTTTTCAATCTCAATTAAGTGCTTCCATGCATAATGTAACTCTCTTGGAATGTTATCATTACAGTTCTTGTCTTTAGCTTTTTCGATAACTACAGATTACGAGATAAATTGTTGTTCTTTCTGCTTGTGGGCTGTTATTAATTTGATATTAGCCCAGTCAGGTGTTAAATTATTTTCATAGCAGTACTGTATCAGCGATGTCTTCATCATCTTATGTGCCAATCTTTTCTATGTTCATTTAATCTACATCGTAAACGACGCCTAGTACTGCCGATGTAAGATTTCCTGTTTACTCCTTCTGCATTAATAGTTGGTATGGTATGGACTATATGCCAGCTTTTTCTAGGATGGATTTATTATTCTTGTTGATTAATATTTTTCCACTGTCACATACAGTCTTCACTAGTGTAATGTCATATGCTGCGCATTCTTTCTTGAGCACATCGCTTAACGGTGGCAAATATGGGATTTCCATGAAGCATTGTTTCTTATTTTGTTTTATGGTATCCCCATGTTTCCTGAGTTTATTATTCATATTTAAATATATTGATTTTATTAAGTTCCTGCTGTAGCCAAACTCATGTGCTAAAAAATAAAATCAGCAGAGCAGAGGAAGTCTCACATTACCTTTTTAAGACTATTTTTACTAAGAAAGAAGTTCGATAAGAACAAGGCTTGCAGTATACTACACAGAATTTATACCTACCCTCTTTTAAGGGAAATGGAAGTCAAGTGCAAAGTAAGGATCTCTTTAAAAAGTTACCTGTGGCTGATTTGTGAAAATAAGAGGAGAATCAAGGAAAATCAGATGGATTCAGAGGCATTAAAGAGCTAACAATGTGGATATTAATTAGGCACTTTAGAAAAGGTAAAAACATGATAAGGTAGTTTGGACATGTGTGTCATATAGGAGATGGCAGATTACTTCAATGAATGTTACATTCATGATCTCATGATTAGATTTTAAATGTGTGCTACAAACCAAGGAAAGAGTTCCAAAACAGGATAGGTTGAAGATGTAAACTGAAAGGACAAATTATTATATACAGCTACCTAATAATGTGTTGTTTTGCCTTTTGCCCAAACAACAACAGCCAGACGTCTTGGTAAGGACTCAAGGAGATGTTGAAAACATGGAGTTATTGCCACCCATGAAGCAAGCATTACTGTCTTAGAGCATCCACAGTTGCCATTACGGGGTTGGCAGGCTTGAACAGATCTTACCAATTTGCCACACAAATTCTCAATGGGGTTGAAGTCCAGCAATCAAGGGGTCCATTCGAGTGTGTTAAACTCGCTTGAATGCTCCTGCAGCCAACCCGTAACCCCTCAGAAAGTATGCAGTGTGGTGTTGTCCCGCTGAAAGACAGCATCAGTAAGGATGTCCACATACCTTGTGCCAGTGGTGGAGTCTCAACGAGCATGAGGAGCCCCAAGGAAGCCCTGTAAATGCACCCCAAACTGTTACACTGCCTCCACCTGCCTGTATGACACCAACTTGGCAAGCTGGGTCTATTGTTTCATGTGGTTTACCAGACACATGCACCATCTCATTGACATGATAGAGTTGAAATTGTGATTTGTCACACATGATGACGTGTTTCCAGTCCTCTGCACTCCAGTGCGATAGGCCTTAGCAAACAGCAGCCTAACCTTTCAGTACCTTGCAGTTAACGAGGAGACATGATGTGGATGTCCACTGCTGTAGCTTATTTTTTTTTTCCATTATATGATGGATAGTTTTTGTGCATAAGATAGTGGACATGCCCTCATTCAATTCCAGCACTATCAGCTCCAAGGTAGCGGTGCAATTCCTTGTAAAGGTGCAGGACAGTCTATGCTTACTTCAAGTCAACTGAACATTTACGGCAACATTTCTCCTATTGTTTGGAAGTTTTGCAGTATTTCACATAGTCTTGGTATATGTATGCAATGGTCTAACATGGAAATCCCAACAGTTCAGCAGTTGAAGTGATTGAACTGGCATACCTTGCAGTTACTATCTGGCCATGATCAAATTCTTGTAACTACCTTTACCCATGATTAATTTTCTGTTATTTGTTTCTAATGCGTAGGGTCCTGCTCTATTTACAGGCATTGCCAGTTTCATAGTCCCATGTGACTGGATGCAATACTTCTGCTTTGCATATTGTTATCAGGGTATATATAATGATTTGCCCATTCAATGATAACTGGGCATTAGTTGGTTGACTAACGCAGTAGTAAGAGGAAAGAAACCTTGAAATAGGCTGAAAAAGAAGGATCTCTTCTTATTTCTCTCAATCCCCACTTTATTACGCTAATTCTACATCAACACTGGTTATGCAACTATGAAAAGGTCATGTTTGTCATACATATATACTGATAGTTTAAAATTTTGGCCAGTGCACAGGCAGTATGCTACAAATTTGGTTAACAGAATTTTTTTAACTATGAATTTTACAAAAAATATGGGATTTTACTAAGGAGTAAAAGGATATTTTACTTATTAGTCAATCATTAATCAATTACCTACCACAAATTTTCTTTTTCTTTCTGTACTCTGCCCAGAGAGCAAAATCACAATAAAGTGCACCAGACTATTTGATGATGTACATAAAATACAGAAAACTGAAAAGGAGTCTTTGAGTGTTATGCTTATATAGTATAAATATTACTTACTTCTTTCCAGTAAGAGCTTCTTGTACACTCGATTGAAAGAAATGGTCGCTGAAGAAGTCAAGTGAACCTGAAAACATTATTCTTGCATTGTTTCTAGCTTGTAGAGCTGATATCAACAAGGTATTTCTACCAACAGCATGTGGATACTATATTTAAAAAAAAAGAATATATAAATATATGCAACTACAAGAAACAGTATTTAAAAGCAAGGAAAATGGAATATATGAACAAAGAACACTACTGAATTAAAATTTACTGCAGGCATCATATTGAGAAGAATTGGCAGGGAAACAAACACGGAACACACTAAATTTTAGAAGAATTCATGAAATTGTCATATCACGCGTAAGTTATGTTGAAAATTATAAGCGGGACGTTTCTGTAGTGACTTTTACCTTCATCAGTCATGGAAAGAGACACGTGGTAAAAGCATCAGTTGTTGCCGGATTTCAAAATCGCTTTCCAAATAATAGGGATGTTAAAAGGTGCATCAGTATTGCAGGTGTTAGGGGTAAGATAGATTTCAATGCTTTCGCGGTATCTGAGGGCAGGCTGATTGCTGAACGGGGCGATTCGCTTAACGTTGTGCCAATCGGGAGCCGCGGACGTATCGCTGATGGTTAAAATTGAAAGGGAGGTGGAAGGGCTACCTTTCTTAACATCAGCGATATGCTCCATCAAATGCCGGTTTATGCTGCGGTATGTACTACCAATATAGTGGGTAACGCCTGTGGAAGTGTTGATAGGGATAGAGTAGACACCTTGTAAATCTAGGGGTTTATTGAGATCTCTGTCCTTAAGGATGAGTTTGAGAAGATTTGGAGGTGGTTTGACTGCAATCCTGTAGCCAAAAGACTTGAAAATAGAGCAAACTTTATGAGTGAAGGACAGGCTAAACGGCAAAGTGCCAACAAGCTGATGGGTGTTGGAAGGTTCAGGCAGTAAACTAGATCTATTCTGTGATTCAAAACTCTTGATTAGTCTATGTAATAAGAGAGGTGGAAAGCCATGCAATTTGCCAATGTTGATGATGTTCTGATATTCTAGTTGAAGAGCAGAATGGCTGTTGCAAATAAGGTTGGCCCAGTGGGTGAATGTATGACTTAAGAGCTGACAGTTTGTATTTTCCAAAAGTGAGAGAATGGTAAGGGATGATATTATGGGTGGCAGAAGGTTTCCTGTAAACAGAGAGGCCAAGTGAGAAGTCTGGGTTGATGTTGACATCCAGAAAACTAATATTGTCGTTGACCTGTTCTTGAGAAAAAATGTTTATATGCGGGAATTTTGAAGTTATTGGGGACACGAGTTCAAAAAGAGTGTGTTTCTGGTGTGGCCAAATAATGAAGATGTCATCCACATACCATAACCAAATGGTGGGTTTTAAGAGGGATGGGGCAACAATTGTTTCAATATTCTGCAAATAAATTTCAGCAAGTAAGGGCGAAAGAGGAGAGGCCATAGGTACGCCTTGTTTTTGTTGGTAGTAGATATCATTGTATACAAAACAGGAATACTTTTCCAATGAATCAAAACAGTAATAAATATCTTTGATGAGTTCTCCAGGAAGTTCTTGGTGCTCCATTAGTTTTTTGACCACGAGCATACAGGCATCAAAGAAAGGAACTGAAGGAAATAATGAATCCACTTCAAAGGTGTACAGAAAATCTTTAGGATTGACGGAAGAAGGGAGTTTCTGAATAAAGTCCTTGGTCGATACAACAGAATAAGGATGATTTCTTGTCAGAACATTGCAACATTTGACCAATTGCCTTTCAAGATTGACTGTTCTGTTGTGACTGTTTGATTGACTGACATTGCAACATTTGACCAATTTGCCTTTCAAGATTGACTGTTCTGACAAGAAATCCTTATTCTTTTGTATCGACCAAGGACTTTATCCAGAAACTCTCTTCTTCCATCAATCCTCAAGATTTCCTGTACACCTTTGACGTGGTTTCATTATTTCCTTCTGTTCCTTTCTTTGATGCCTACATGCTCATGGTCAAAAAACTAATGGAGCACCAAGAACTTCCTGGGAAACTCATGAAAGATCTTTATTACTGTTTTAATTCATTGGAAAAGTATTCCTGTTTTGTATACAATGATATCTACTACAAGCAAAAACAAGGCGTACCTATGGGCTCTCCTCTTTCCCCCTTACTTGCTGAAATTTATTTGCAGAATATTGAAACATTAATTGTTGTCCCATGCCTCTTAAAACCCACTATTTGGTCATGGTATGTGGACAACATCTTCATTATTTGGCCACACCAGAAACACTCTCTGTTTGAACTCATGTCTTCCATAACTTCAAAATTCCCTGCACATAAAATTTTCTTCTCAAGAACAGGTTGACAACAATATTAGTTTTCTGGATGTCAACATCAACCCAGACTTCTCACTTGGCCTCTCTGTTTACAGGAAACCTTCTGCCACCCATAATATCACCCCTTACCATTCTTGCACCTTTGAAAAATACAAATCGTCTGCTCGAAAGTCGTACATTCACCGAGCCAACCTTATTTGCAACAGCCATTCTGCTCTTTAAAAGAATATCAGAACATCATCAACATTGGCAAATTGCATGGCTTTCCACCCCTCTAAGTACATAGACTAATTATGTACTAAGAGGGGTGGAAAGCCATGCAAGAGGGGTGGAAAGCAATCCGTGATTCCCGATTGGCAAAATGTTAAGCAGATCGCCTCGTTCAGCAATTGGCAAGCCCTCGGGTATCGCGAAAGCACTGAAATCTACCTTACCCCTAACATCTGCAATACTGATGCACCTTTTAACATCTCTATTATTTGGAAAGCGATTTTGAAATCTGGCAACAACCGACGCTTTTACCACGTGTCTCATTCCATGGCTGATGAAGGTAGAAGTCACTACTGAAACGTCCTGCTTATAATTTTCAACGTAACTTACGCACGATATGACGTTTTCAAGAATTCTTCTAATACTGCAGGCATTAAGCTTTAAACAGAGATGTGCAAATTATCAGGGAAGCCACCCTCAAAAGCAGTTAATACCTTTAAATTTTGTATAAAACCTCTGGTTATAATCATACAGATGTGTAAACTCTCACATGAAAGATATACTGCTACAGGTCTTCTATTCTTGATTAGCTTTCTTAGGATTTAGCACTCCTTACATACACAAGCAGGTTTACATCTAAAATAAACCCCCAGACAATGATTTTTTTCCTTCAGCTACTAAAGCACATGTTCTCTAAGTTATCCATGTATAATCGTAACTTCAGGTTTTAGAGTGACTATCACTGTGATTGTAATGACTTTTAAAATGGTGCATATAATAGAAATTATACCATCAAAGTAGAATTTTCAACCTTCTGCAGGCAGCTCTACATTTTTTTTATTTTTTTATTATTGAAGTTTTAATGACCACTGTGAGCAACTCAATGGGCTATAAACAGTCACCTGTCCCTAATTTAGGGCCACTGGTTCCAGGAAAGGGAAAGAGCCAGTGCCATAAGAAAAGACAAACACAACAGTCATGCCCCACCAGGATTCAAATAAGGACCCTTCTCAGACAAATTGCTATAAACGAGCGCTTAGACCGCAGCGCCACCAGGGTGGCACAGTTTCACATTATATCCAGTGTCTGTGACACTTTTACGTTGAGGCACTGTTATACATTTATTATGATGAGCTAGTGAAAGTGTAATTGTTCCTACTCTGACGTATGGCAGTGAAACCTGGGTGCTACAGAAGAAATATAGGAGTCGTTTGTGTGCTGGAGAAATGTGTTACTTACGGGGGGGGGGGGGGTGGCAAGACACATTCTGATTGTGTGAGGAATGAAGATGTGTTGCAGTTGTGTAATGTGAGGCAAAATGTTGTTAGCAAGGTGGAGACTAATATGCTTCGCTGGTTTGGCCATGTTAAAAGAACGAATGATGAGATGCTTACTAAGAAAATCTTTTAGCCCAAGTGGCTGGAAGGAAAAAAGGTAGAGGAAGGCCAAGGAAGTCATGGGAGGATCAGATTCAGGACTGTCTGCATGAGAAAAAGATTATGAGTATGGAGTATAGAAGATCTTGTGCATGGCGTGTGACGGATGTGAGTGAAGCCCAAGTTGTATGTCAAGATCGCTGTAAATGGAGAAGTTTGATACGGCAACAGTAAGTAAAAATTATCTGGTAGTTTGTATTTCTTTGTGGAGCCAACCTATGAATATCAGAGAACAGCTTAGTGATATGTATGTATGTATGTATGTATGATGAGCTTGGCATTTTCTGGTTGTATATAAATGTGTTGAGAGCAACTGGCTGCCTAATATGAACAATCAAAATGTGGGGAATGAGCAAATTCCCAAGATATGTGTGTAAACAGTATTGTAAAAACAATTAAGTACCATTAAAAATTTTCATAGATAAAATAAAGAATTTATTTTTGGAACTGAATTCTAGCACACATATATGAAAAAAAAAGGTGACAAAAAGCGGCAAAAGAGTAAGCAACATCATGGCAGTAAGTGTTGCATTCTTGTGCTTTATCAGTGCAGCAGTACAATCAGACTTACTGCAATATTTGACATTAGATAGCACACAACCAGTCACTACAGAATATCCATAAAGTCCAATAACTAGACACTAAATGATTCCTTCTTACTAACAGTAAAAACTAGTGCAGTTTTGTTATCATTTTCAACAATGCATTTATGGAAGAAATTTTTTATACATACACATAAGACACAAATACAGGAACAAAATGCTGAGCGACCTTAACCTTTCTTTTGTAAATATGAAAGCAAAACAGACCCATTTCATTGATTAGAAAAACTGTAAAAGAACTGAGTCTTTTTTTTTTTTTTTTCATGTGGTACAGTTAATACAAGAAATGTGTCTTAAATATTTCACCCATTTGTATCTATTGTATGTTCAATATGATGCAAAGCTATGGTACATAAAATTATCATGATTACTGCTGTTAAATGCAAGCTCATTGCAATCAGTATTTAATACTTATGTTCAACTTGCCACACTGAGCAAAAGTTCATGGTCACCTGAATTGTAAATTGCACACAAAAAGTTGCCTTTAGTTATCAGACTAGGAACGTTGAGCTAAAAAAGAAACCTTTCAAAAAATATATGAATGCGGAAGTATGAGATTAAGTCTGGGACTACTTGACTACATGTATAACTACACGGATTTTCAAAATGGTAGTGCAAGATAAAGGTTTGCTGCATAAAAAAGTTTGAGAACCCCTCCCACAATGCTAACAATACCAGCATGATTTGATGAATTTTTAAAAGTAAAGCTTGAGCTAAGTTCTTGCTACCAGCATGAACTAGTGCAACCATCATTTAAGCAATTCCTAACTTTCACAAAATCTTTTATTTAAATACAACTAAAAAAACTTGGGACGAGTAGGATGTAGAGAACTGAGGGTATTCTTTAACTGATTAATATTTTGTTGTAAATACATGTTGACTTTAAATAAAAGGGCCATTCAAAAAGTGCATATTCTAACACATGCAGGAAAGTTGTTTCATTACAACGTCTTTATTTTTCTAAATAGTACCTGATTCCTGCAACGCACTTTTTCCACTGATGCAGTAGTGCCTTTATCCAGATGAAAAAATAAATCTTTATTTTGGTCTTCCCACCACACACATTCACAGCTGTAATTTAACACCTGAGTTGGAGGTGTATCACTTCCCACATGGATGTCTTCTTTTGTTTTCTGTTAGCATAGGGTATAAATAAAAGTTTCTATATGCAAGGTCTGGAGAAGGTGCTGTAGCAACTGAAATCCTGCAGTCTGTTGATTAGATGTTCATATTACAAAATCTGTTTTAATTTGTATGTGTGTGTGTGAGAGAGAGAGAGAGAGAGAGAGAGAGAGAGAGAGAGAGAGAGAGAGAGAGAGAGAGAGAGAGAGAGAGATAATTATTATTGAAAATTATGTCTTAAAAGATAATATATAATAATTATTGAAAATTATGTCTTAAAAGAAAAGTGTTTGATCAATGCATCCTTCCAGTGCTTACGTATGGTGCAGAGACGTGGACCTTAGCTAAAAGAGACATACAAAGGCTGCAGACAACTCAAAGTAGCATGGAGAGGTGCATGCTTGGTGTAACCAGGAGAGATAAGAAGAGGAACTCGTGGATCCGAAAAATGACAAGAGTGGAAGACATCATGATCAGAGTTAAATCCCTGAAATGGCAATGGGCTGGACATACTGCCAGAAGGACAGATCATCGATGGACAGCCGAAATTTTAGATTGGATTCCAAGGGACAGGAAAAGACCCAGAAGAAGACCACATGGGAGATGGGTGGATGAAATTCGAAAGTATGCAGGGGTGACATGGAGGAGAATGGCACAAGACAGACCGTTGTGGAGGAAACTTGGGGAGACCTTCGTCCAGCAGTGGATTGATAATGGTTGACAATGATGATGATGATGATATATATATATATAAAATGTATGAATGCCTTTGTTGATGACAGCACCTAGGTTTCATGAAGAGTACCCTCAGTTAGTTTATCTCAAATAGTGACAAAACAATGTGGTTCTGGCAACATTTTTTACATACATTCTATGTCACTAAGATTTGAGAAGTGAAGTTAAGCTTTGAAAACATGCCTCAATAATCAACAAAGGCCAGAAGTCTACAAAAAAAAAAAAAAACACTCAGAGAAGGAGTGAATTATACTCAACTGATAAATATTTCAGTATAAAGTTATCTCTATGCAAAGTCAAAGTGATATCTAATTAACAAAAAAAAAATCAAGGAAGTGAACTGAGCAACAGTTCTGACTTGTGTTGCTTTATTCAGAACATACACCAATGAGCCATTAAATTATGATCACCCCCAGCCTAGACACCAAACGGTGGTGCAGGTGAAGTTCACAGAGCAGTATATATACAACCCGAGGACCTGCTTTCAGAGTCAGAATGGGAAAAGCTGCCTATTTATTAGAGTTTGACGACTAATTGTGATGACACGGTGCCTCGGAACTACCATCTCGGAAACAGTGTAGCTTGTTCACGTGCCGCTGCAGTGAGTACATATCAAAGGTGGTGCACAGATGGCCAAATGATGATCATCTAGCCGTGTGTCGTCCTCAGCTTGTTGATGCCAGAGGGGAGCGGAGACTGTTGCGCATTGTTCACATTGACCGCAGGGCCACAGTGCAACAAATCACCCGTAGCTACAACAGTGGTGATCAGGGCAATGTGTCACAGCATACAGTTCATCATAGCCTTCTGCGCAAGGCCTGCAGTGTCCCAATGCTCACAACAGGTCATCGCCAACAACACATGAAATGGGTCCAAGATCGAGATTGGACAGTGGATGATTGGAAGAAAGTGACCTGGTCTGATGAATCACGAATCCTGGTGCATCACATAGATGGCCGAGCACAGATATACCTGACCTGCCAACTTTTCAAAATCAAAAACCAGGACATCAATGCGCGTAAAGCGGTGCACTTATTTACAATTTATAAATAATAAAATTATATATTGTAGGTTTAAACCCCCTCCTCCCCAAAAAGAGGTTCTCCTCAGTTTTGCATTGATCTCGAGAATGACCCAAATGAAGAGAGAAAAAGCGGAATTCTGCAAATCCACGGAAGAATCTCACCTATGAGTGAGAAGTGCCTAAGAAATTGAAAAACACGAACTCTATGGAAAACTAAATGTAAAAAATCGATACTGCGTTGCTCACTCTGCTGTGAAACAATTTTACTGGGAACGGGAATGGGGTGGATTCCACCACGGACAGATTAAATACTGACCTAGAAATTAGAAATTTAATGCCTTTTAGTTAAACGGAAAGGGGTGAAAACGATTGCTCTCTATTGATTAGTTTTGAAGTATGTGTTAGAAACAGGGAAACATGCATTTCATTAGAAAATAATCTTAAAAAATATGAAGCCGGTCCTTTTCACTATTACTGAAAATATTACTGCGGAACGTGATCACACACACCCACAGAAAACGTCAAAAAAAAAAAATATAATCAGGCAGGGAAAAAAAGGGGGGAAACTTGCTCAGAAAAATTTAATATGTGGAAAAGGAAAACGATGTGACTTCGCATCACTGCTACTGCAGTCATTTTTGGTGTGATTACAGACATTTGCGAGATTCGTCGACTTTTTCCTGTTTTTTCAATTGAAACATCTTGAAAATAGGAAAATTAACTTTACACAGATGTTTAATAAAGTTATTTCACTGAGGATTTCAATTTCCACAGCATACTCGACGTTTTCCATAGTCTGTAGTAGACTGACGATTTTCTGTAGTCTGTAGTAGACTGACGATTTTCTTAGTAACTACATAAAATCCATAGTACTTGAAATCTATTAATTTTCTTTCAACCGCATGGTCTTACACAGCGTCAAACAGAGCAGTGTGCATGGAGAATTTGCTGTGCCGAAGTCCCGATAATGACGACAGGGCATGGCGGTTCTGGCACAAAATCTGCCTTTTGTAGCAAGATGGTGCAAGATTTTTGTTTTCGCACACATTGGCACAGAATTCCCATTCCTGAGCAAGTCACTGCACAAGTGCCATGGATGTGACATCATAAACCAGTACTTCAACTTTCCGAGCCACTGACTGTCTTGCCACCATCGCGGACCTCACAACCTTGGCCCTTGAAGTGCTGTGGATTAACAATAAAACACTTGTCTCCATTTGCTACAGACTCCCACAGCCAGCATTTACACTGCAGAAAAATTATTGCTGATATCATTAATGAGGAAAATAAATAAATATATAAATAAAAGAAAAAAAAGCATAAGAAAACCACAAAACCGAATTTTTTGTAGAAAAATTGGATTTCCGGAAAATATTTTTGAAAGCTGACGAAATCCGGGTAAACCGGGACACTTGGCAGCTTTGGATATACTGATTACCAATGGAGGCTATGACACCTGGATGCACTGTTGGGCAGAAACAGGCTGGCGACGGCAGTGTTATGCTGTGGACGATGTTTTCTTGGGACACTTTGGTCCCCATTATTCCAATAGCACAGCACAATCTATGACAGCTGTCAGGTATCTAAACATCGTTGAGGACCAAGTTCACCCATTCATGGCAACTGTGTTTGCTACTGGTGATGTCCATTACCAACAGGACAATGCACCATGCCCCACTGCAGAATCGTCAAGAAGTGGTACGAGGAACATACTGGTGACTTTCCGTTAATGCCCTGGCTTCCAAATTCACTTTACACGAACCCAATCGAACATGTGTGGTTTGACTGGGAAAAGTGGGTTCGCGCTAAATCACCACCACTCCAAAATGTACGGGAACTGGAGGACCTGCTGTTGACATTATGGTACCAGATGTCCCAGGATACCTATCGTCACCTCATCGAATTGAAGCCTTGCCGAGTGGCCGCTGTTTTGCAGGCTAAAGGGGGTCCTACAGCTTATTAGGTAGGTGGTCATAATGCAATGGCCCATCGGTGTACAGTGTTCAATTTCCCTTAACACTTTTGCTGCCAGCGGGCGCAGGCGCCAGCAAAAAAAAAAAATCGTTGCAAGGGGTCATGCTGGCACCAGCGACTTCAAATTGTTAATAGCGACTTCAAATGTTTTGTTTTGTATTACTTCCGCTAGGTGATGCAACTTCTTAATGTTTTGAAGTATTAGGTTGCTAGGCAACACAGTGCAGGTTCTGTAATGCAGATGGCCTGGGGATAAGAAGTCGCACACGACTTTCGTGGCCTGAGAATGTGCTGTTATTTTTTTTTATATATACATTTCGTAAAACATCAGTTTTATTTCCAAAATGTTTGATGTTTTAAATATTCAGCTATACATATACAAAGATGTATATAATGTATATATATGTATGTTTGTATTATATTTTGTTTTTATGGCAAGTAGCATGTAAAAAAATATGAGGCATAAATGTCATCCAGTCTGGAAAAAAATAAATAAAAGGAAAGCTACACTGGGTGCAGGCGCCTTGAACATTTCAATTGATTTGGTTTTTATTTTGTATTCCTTTCACTAGATTTACCCATGTTTTGAAGCATTAGATTACTACGCAACATACTGAAGAAATACACCGTAAATCAGATGGCCATAGAAGTCGCTTGCAACTTCTATGGCCCATGAGTATACTATTATTTTTTTCATAGATTCTGTAGATTGTTGTGTATATTTTCGAAATTTTCATGATATATTACAAATAGTTTTTTTGTTAAAGTAAAATATAGAGTAGAAATTTGATGTGGGGCTACTCGTAACTTATAAATCGCATAACTTATAAATTTTTATACCATATTTGTGGGCCTTTCCGGGAATGTATTGCCTAAAACTAAGTCTTCCTCTAAATAGCACAAGACTTTCATCCACAGAAATTTCTTTTCCCAGCTGTTTCAATTTATTCATGTTGCGCAGCAGTATCTCCATAAGACTTTTGACCTTATAAGTGCAATCGTTCCCTGGATCTTGAGAATTGTCAGCGAAGTGCCATAACTTCAGTAGGAGTTGAAACCTGTTTCTGCTGAAAGTGTTAGGTGCAATTCGGTTTTGGAACAACACATGAGTGGACCAATATTCTGTAATCTTTGGAAATCTAACCAGGCCCATCCAAATAAGCAGACCAAGAAATTTTTTTCATTTCACTTACAGATGTTGGCAGCCATTGTTTCATCCTCGAATGTGGTGATAGGATACCACCTCGAATGACTTGATGTGAATTTTTATTTGTTTCAGTAACCATTAGAAGATAAATATCATCAGTCACTAGATAGTGGAAAATGTCAATAGCTGTAAGGGGGTCTAAATTTATTACATTGGGACATATACCTGAGAGTGCTGTCAATGAAATTTCCTTTTGCTTTGACGAATTACCTGGCCCACAAATTATCTGCTGCTGTTCGTGATGTATGGGATTCACGTCTAAACACCGATGTTCTTCCATTGTTTGTAAGAAATCACAATCATCATCATATTATTCAGTACTGATTTCATAATCTCGATCAGAATCAGATGCAGAAGAAATTTCAAAACCGGAAAGACTTGATTCGTGGTCACTTGTGTCCAATTCAACAGAATCGGTTTTTGTTGGACCAACAGTTGGATCACCTATAGCACAAAGATCTGTAGCGGGGTTAATAATTCCAGATGGACCAGCAGTGGGATCAGTTATCTATGGAGAAGGAAGCCTGACAATGGATTCTAATTTTTGCCTTTTGGAGTAAAACTTTTTTGCTATTTATGGGGTCGGCCATCCTCATGCTTTGATTACAAGAGCAGTTATGGGATTTCGTCGAACTACAAATTAGTGCGGTTGGGGAGAAAAACGAAAAAAAAAAAAAAAAAAAAAGAGGGTGCATGTCTGTTAGCATCCCGAAATCTATTATGCTCAAGTGAAGTAAGTGCTGTCTGATGGGAAAAAATAAATTCATAGCCCAAAAGGGAAGGAAGGAGGCTACTTTTCCTGCAGCATTTGTTTATATAAACTGTATCCGAGCAGAGGAATATTGTTAATAAGAGAAAAGTGTTCACCCAATTTTCTCTTATTTTGCTTCCACCAGCCACCCTGTGCTAAGGAATCAGTGTGTGGAACCACCTAAGTGGGAATTGCCTTCCCCCAGTAGGGTATTATATTTCCATTGTCTCCGACCGATACGGTGTCCCAGCTCAACCTCCGCTAGACACAACACACTACACAAAGAAAAAAAAGAGGGAGGAGCACTCATTATTTACAGACTTTCTACAATTCCTTTTTTACGCTTTCTAAACATAGGTTGAAGAAGCGTACAGTATATATGCTCCAGCTTCGTCCGTCTGTCTGTCTGTCCGTACGATAACTCGCGTAAAAATGGTTCGATTTCGATGAAATTTTAGTATGTGGTAGGGGACCACCTGAGGACGAACCCTATTGAAAATGGGCAAAATGCGGTCAAAGGTCAGGACATAAGAGCGGGATGCATTCCATTGCCCTAATGCGTCATAACTTGTGTAAACATGGTTCGATTTCGATGAAATTTTAGTATGTGGTAGGGGACCACCTGGGAACAACCCCTATTAAAAATGAGCGAAATGGGGTCAAAGGTCGGAACATAGGAGCGGGATCTATTCCATTGTCCTTACGCATCACAACTTGCGTGAAAATGGTACGATTTCGATGAAATTTTAGTATGTGCTAGGGGACCACATAGGGACGAACTCTATTGAAAATGGGCGAAATCGGGTCAAAGGTCAGGAAATAGGAGCAGCATCCATTCCATCGCCCTTATGCGTCATAACTTACATAAAAATGTTTCGATTGAGACAAAACTTTATGTTGTTCAGGAAGTATACTTAACCAGTTCTGTTTAAATATCATCGAAATGGGGTCAAAGGTCAGGGCATAGGAGCGAGATTCATTCTTAGCCATGTTCCTCATAACTTGAATAATAACTTGAGTAATGATTTCTGGTATGTAGGAAAGGGTATCATAATCAATGCATTTCATGATTTTACTGGATTTTACTAACTTGTATACATAAGCTTGTATGAAGTTGCCCGCGTCTGCATGGCCTATAATACAACATCACATTTAACTTTTGGGGCAAGTCAGTCGCACGCAACTTCTCCATGTTTTGCTATAAATGGACTTGTGGTAAGCCAACTAGTAGGTGGTATAAATATTTTGGGAATCCCATTTCTGGAACTTCAGATATTTACTTCTGTTTATCTGGCCCCCCCAGGGCGATTTCTACAGAAGGTGCATATCCCCGCTGGCAGCGAAAGTGTTAAATGATGAATGAAAAAAAAAAAAATTAAAAAAAAATCAAATTTTGTGTAACCTTCACTTTTTCCATTTTTAAAATAGTTGTCATGGATCATTTACTTTTGAATGAATGGTATAATCAATAGCTGCTTCAAAAGTTATGTTCAGCTAACCAAATCACCATTTTTTTTTTATTTTTTTTTTCAATTTACCTTACAATATTACACTGCTGGCCACCCAAAATGCAATGCCAAGAAGGACACGAGATAGCAAAGCCAGATTTACTGGACATATAACAACAGATACAAAGATGAAACGATTGAGCTTACAGGCCCGTGCGACTTGCGGAACATGCAGACATTAATAGTTCGTGTGGCCCCCATGGCTGGCAATAACGAACGCTACACGCCGTGGCATCGAACGAAAGAGGCTTTGGATGTGGACTTGTGGTATGTCGGTCCAGGCTGCTTCTACACGTTGCCACAGTTCATCAGGCGTAGCTGCGGGTGGTGCTTGCCGGGCCACTTGGTTGCCGATCAGCGACGAGAGGTGTTCGATGGGCGACATATCGGGAGAACAGGCGGGCCATTGCAGCAGTGACACCTGGTGGGCCATGAAGAATTGTTGCACGATGCCTGCAACGTGCGGGCGCGCATTGTCCTGTTGAAACGTGGCCGCTGGCAGATCCTGCAGGTAAGGAAGGACTACGGACTCTAAATCGTCGGAGATGTAGCGGTGGCTGTTGAGTGTACCGGCGATGCGTACCAGAGGGGTGCGGGTGTCATATCCAATTGCCCCCAAACCATAACGCCAGGCGAAGGACCAGTATGGCGATGCATAAAGCAGGCGTCATACAGTCTCTTGCCACGGTGCCGCCACACGCGGATCCGACCATCGTGGTGTTGCAGGCAGAAGCGGGATTCGTCGGAGAAGACAATGTCATGCCATTCCATAGTCCAGGTGCGGCGTTCAACGGCCCACTGCCACCGCACTCGCCGGTGGTGTAACATCAATGGTAATCGGAGCAATGGGCACCGTGCGACAAGTCCCCGCTCCTGCACACAATGTCGAACGGTACGTGCTGACACAGGTTGTTGCGCAACACACCCTAATTCCTGCACTAACATTCGTGATGTGGCGGTGCGAGCCGTCAATGCCTGCCGCACAACATGCCGGTCCTCTCATTCGGTGGTGTGCCGCGGCTGTGGCAATCGCTCACGTTGGTCCGTCCATCCCTCCTGCACCCACCGAATTCATACTCGTGACGATTATGGGCAAAACACGTAACAATATTAACAAAGAAAGGTGACTTGATCACGCTAGTTACGTTAACTAAAACTTTTACAAAAGTTAGTAAGTTGGAAGCTTCGACCTTATCTTAGGTCTTCATCACGCCAATGGAGGACTAAGATTGTTGCCAGATTCTACATTTGAATTTTTCCTATTTTTGTTGCCAAAACTTAGAATTGATCTCCAGATTAACGGAATGTAGAGAGATTCGGAGTTGCAAGTCATTGAGTTGGAAAATAATTTCTATGCTTTCACGGTAACGGAGGGCAAAACGATTGTCAAACGAAGCAATTCGTTTTGCTTCGTTCCAGTGGGGAACTGCAGATGTGTCTTCCATTGTCAAAATAGACAAGGCAGTGTTGGGATTGCCTTTCGAAACATCTTTTCTATGTTCTAAAATTCTATGGCTTATGCTCCTGTATGTGCTTCCAATGTATAAGTTATCCCCAGTAGAAGAAGAGATAGGAATGCAGTAAACTCCTGGAGGTTCAGGCTTTCAACTTGTCCCTATCCCTTTGTAGAAGTTTCAAGATGTTTGGGGTAGATTTAATGGCAAGATGGTAACCAAAACTTTCTAAGAATCTGTAACTTATAAGCATAGGAAGGATGGTAAGGAACATAACCACAGAATTTCAGGTCTTCTTTCTTGTGAGGAAGGAGGCATTCGATTTTCGAATGGTTTTCATATTTCTTTACGAGGGAGTTGACTGTAACAGCAGGAAACCATGAGAGAGGCTATTGTAGAAATTTTGGAGAGTTCTTCTTGAAGAGAGAGTTGGCTGTTGCAAATGATATGAGCCCTGTGGATGTAGGACTTCAATGCTGCAAGCTTGTAGAGATGCAGGGTGCAAGATTTGTAGGGAATGATGTTAGTGGCTGCAGAAGTTTTCGATAGACGGAACGAGTAATGGAGAGATCAGCGTTTCTGCAGATAGATACATCCAGGAAATCAATTTTGTGATTTACTTCCTTAGATATAGTGAGCTTAATGGAAGGAAATTTTTCTGTAATGGAGTTGATCAGTATCTGTAGCTCAGACTCGGAATGTGGCCAGCTAATGAAAACGTCGTCTACATATCTTAACCATAGGGAAGGTTGAAAAGGGTGTAGAGGAATATGGAAGCTTCAATATGTTGCATGTAGATTTCAGCAAGCAGAGGGGAAAGAGGTGAGCCCATGGGGAGACCAGATTGTTGCCTATACACAATTTTGTTGAAAACAAAACAACTATGTTGATGAATAGTGTGGAAACAATCATAAAGATCTTTGATAAAGAGGACCGGGGGTTCAAAATGAAGAATCAATTTCTTCATGAGGAGCATGTAGGAATCAAAATATGGTACAGAGGAAACAAAGATTCTACATCAAGAGTATACAGATTATCACAAGGAGGAAAGGAATTAGGAAGGTTGTGGATGAAGTTTGAAGTAGAGACAACTGTATGAGGATGGTTGGCTGCCAGGGATTTGCATTTGAGGACCAATCTCTTTTCAAGGTTTACTGCTGGAGAAAAAGAATATTCCACTAAAGGTCTGATGGGGTTACCAGCTTTATGCAGTTTCACTTGCAGGAAGAGCCTGGGAGTTCTAAAGTAAGGAGGGGGTGATATATCACCAAGGAAGGATTGAAGAGTTTCTTTCTTAGCTAATCTGTCAACTGAGTTTTTGAGTGAGTTGGTGGTGTCTGACTGTAAGGGATGCAGTTGGCAGATGTAAGAAAAGAAAGCACTTTTTGGTTTAGAAACTCTAAACCAAAAAGTGCTTTCTTTCTTACATCTGCCAACTGCATCCCTTTACAGTCAGACACCACCAACTCACTCAAAAACTCAGTTGACAGATTAGCTAAGAAAGAAACTCTTCAATCCTTCCTTGGTGATATATCACCCTCCTTACTTTAGAACTCCCAGGCTCTTCCTGCAAGTGAAACTGCATAAAGCTGGTAACCCCATCAGACCTTTAGTGGAATATTCTTTTTCTCCAGCAGTAAACCTTGAAAAGAGATTGGTCCTCAAATCAAATCCCTGGCAGCCAACCATCCTCATACAGTTGTCTCTACTTCAAACTTCATCCACAACCTTCCTAATTCCTTTCCTCCTTGTGATAATCTGTATACTTGATGTAGAATCTTTGTTTCCTCTGTACCATATTTTGATTCCTACATGCTCCTCATGAAGAAATTGATTCTTCATTTTGAACCCCCGGTCCTCTTATCAAGATCTTATGATTGTTTCCACACTATTCATCAACATAGTTGTTTTGTTTTCAACAAAATTGTGTATAGGCAACAATCTGGTCTCCCCATGGGCTCACTCTTTCCCTCTGCTTGCTGAAATCTACATGCAACATATTGAAGTTTCCATAATTCCTCTACACCCTTTTCAACCTTCCCTATGGTTAAGATATGTAGACGACGTTTTCATTAGCTGGCCACATTCCGAGTCTGAGCTACAGATACTGATCAACTCCATTACAGAAAAATTTCCTTCCATTAAGCTCACTATATCTAAGGAAGTAAATCACAAAATTGATTTCCTGGATGTATCTATCTGCAGAAACGCTGATCTCTCCATTGCTTCCGTCTATCGAAAAACCTTCTGCAGCCACTAACATCATTCCCTACAAATCTTGCACCCTGCATCTCTACAAGCTTGCAGCATTGAAGTCCTACATCCACAGGGCTCATATCATTTGCAACAGCCAACTCTCTCTTCAAGAAGAACTCTCCAAAATTTCTGCAATAGCCCTCTCTCATGGTTTCCCTGCAGTCAACTCCTCGTAAAGAAATATGAAAACCATTCGAAAAATCGAATGCCTCCTTCCTCACAAGAAAGAAGACCTGAAATTCTGTGGTTCTGTTCCTTACCATCCTTCCTATGCTTATAGTTACAGATTCTTTTTAGAAGTTTTGGTTACCATCTTGCCATTAAATCTACCCCAAACATCTTGAAACTTCTACAAAGGGATAGGGACAAAGTTGAAAGCCTGAACCTCCCAGGAGTTTACTGCATTCCTATCTCTTCTTCTACTGGGGATAACTTATACATTGGAAGCACATACAGGAGCATAAGCCATAGAATTTTAGAACATAGAAAAGATGTTTCGAAAGGCAATCCCAACACTGCCTTGTCTATTTTGACAATGGAAGACACATCTGCAGTTCCCCACTGGAACGAAGCAAAGCAATTGCTTCGTTTGACAATCAAGCTTGCCCTCCGTTACCGTGAAAGCATAGAAATTATTTTCAACTCAATGACTTGCAACCCGAATCTCCTCTCTACATTCCGTTAATCTGGAGATCAATTCTAAGTTTTGGCAACAAAAAATAGGAAAAATTCAAATGTAGAATCTGGCAACAATCTTAGTCCTCCATTGGCGTGATGAAGACCTAAGATAAGGTCGAAAGCTTCCAACTTACGAACTTTTTTGTAAAAGTTTTAGTTAACGTAACTAGCGTGATCAAGTCACCTTTCTTTGTTAATTCATACTCGCCTCACTGTGGCTGGATGTCGTCCCACACGGGCGCAAATGTCTCAGTACGATAAACTGCTGTCACGATAAGCCACTATTCGTCCTCTATCAAACTCCGAAACGTGCTGGAATGACTGCCGTATTCTGCGACAAGGCATCAGGAAGCTTTCCACGTACAGGTCCGGCAGCACAACACACTTCCACTACTTACACCACGCCTTCTGTGCAACCTTCTTCTAATGCTTCTCAGTGGCTTGCCGGGCGCACATGATTTGCATATGCCCTTGCAATGCTAATCGTTTGCATGTCCTCTCGCGGGCGACGCATGCTGCGAATTTCAGGCCAATCGGATGCTTCCTTCTTGGTGTTGCATTTTGGGTGGCCAGCAGTGTACTTTAAAAGTAAATACTACTGAAATTTCTTACCTCAGTTATTTTATTGCCAGGGTTGTAACAGTAAGCAGTAGAAGAAGCAGTCAAAACTTCCAGTATCAAAGGGCTTGCTTGGTCACATATAATCCTAAAGGAAACATGCACAATTTATTTAACTAACAAAGGAACTACATTATCATCTTAAATACAATGAAATAATTTAACACAGTAGTGATTATAGAAAACATAAAATAAAATTGAACTTTTTGAAAAATGAATTCCTTTCACTTGCAAAATTGATAGCTCATAATTTAATTTTCTAAGCTATATTACTTAAATTTCATAAAACATTTATCCATAATCTTTTAACTGAATGCATGTTTGCTTAGTCGATCAAGTTTTACAAACCAGTAGCTATCTGTATCCAAAAAAACTGAATGAATACTGAGAATAATGATGAGACTAATGGTTCCTCAACATAATGACATGGAGGATGACAACACACACTAGTTCTTCAGAAATGTAAAGCACCACAGGGTACAATAATCAACATTTCACATATGTGTATCAGTAGTGTTAAGGCATGTGTGTGTGTGTATGTGTGGATATCGTATAAGAAAAATAAAAGGATTTCTGTTTTACAGCATTTTACATGTTCTAATCTTCATTTTATATTTGGTACCAAAATGCAATGGAACTTTAATGCCATGCATTTAAGGCTATTTCTGCTACATATTATAGTTGGCAAAAAAAAAAAAAAAAAGCAGGTTTACCTCTGGATCTATGGCCTGATACAACATGATATAATATCTGTCATCTCCCTTGCAATGTACATAAGCAGTTCAAAAAGTAATGTGACTACCTAAATAAAAAATTTTACTTACATTTTTTTTCAGTATAAATCCACACGATCCTTTTCGAATGCACCCCTTTGAGTTGCTTGTCTGTCTTGTCTCTGGCGCTCTTTGGCCAATAATGGCCCTTGCGCCATAAAAATCAACCAACCAACCAACCACCCCTTTGAGGGAAATACAATTGCACGAGCAGTTCACTCATTCTGTAAACTGTACATGATCCAAACCATTTTTTGAGTCACTTCAAAGTTCCCTCCACACTGCCTTAATACACTTTTCATAACTTTGAAAATGAAAGGCTTTTATTGCTTTTTCTAACACTGGAAATAGCCAAAAGTCACACAGAGCTAAATTGGGACCATGGGGAGGATGGGGAGCGCAACGATCCCTTGTCTTGCAAAAACTGAGAGAAAATATGGGAAATGTGAGGGCATGGCAGGATTTATCATGATGAATCAAAATGTCAGACTTCTCTCACTTTCATGGAACGCTTTCTACCAAAGTGCTTAAACATTGTTTTCAAAACATCGGTACATTAGCCATTAACTGCATGAACATTAAGTATGCTATGTTGGTACACAATACCAAGGTGATCAAAAGATATGATCATCATGATCCTTCCAACACTTAATTCGATGTTTTTGCCTTTTTTGGAGTAGGGGAACGACAGAGTTTCCACTGACTGCTTTGTTGCTTGGTACAGGGTGAGTCAAAATGATGTACCTAGCTTTCATCTACAGCGATTATTCTATGAAGAAAATCATTACCACTCACGTTCTACAAAACGACTTTTCAGTTCCACACAAACCGTTACTCTGTATTGTTTCTGGTCTTACATCAGCAGTCAAGGGACCATCAGACACACACACACACACAGTTCATTTCCAAACCTTCGGAGAGTATTGCATGAGCACGTCCGGTAGATACTAAAAGGTGATCAGCAAGTTCATGAACAGTCATACAACCATGTTCTTGAATGATTGCTACCGAAGTGTTGCTAATCTCTAGCACAAAGTTGAAGACTGCCCCTCCCCTGATGCTCCCCAATTGCATGCGACACCTACCCCTTTTTTGAAACACTTATTCCACTGAAAAGCTGCAGCACATATCATACAGTCATTCAGAAAAGCTACTTGAAGCATACTAAAGGTTTAAATGCCAGATTTTTTAAATGACAATGAAACTTTATTGCATGACATTTTTCTAGGTAACCATCCATTTCAACATCTGTAAAGCAGCAGGAAAAAAACCAGGAAGTGACACTGAGCACAGCTGACAGCATAAATGCAGGGCAGCGATTACTCACGATACCTCATTTTACAGTTCATTGTTGCACCTTTATGAACACATCACAAAATCTGTGGCATGTTTCTTTTACACTTGGTAATTTAATCAGTCTCATTACTTTTTGAACAGCCTTTTTACATGCCCACACCACATTATTATGTTCTCATTGATCTTTTCTTCTACTAACTCTGAAATATTTTAACAATGAATGGTATTTGCAGCATATAACTTCATCAGAGGCACAGCACAAAGTAGAATAAACCAATGTTTTAGCACTTTCTTGCTTTTGTTTGTTTTTAAATTACATTAAATTACTTTTCTTTTTCAGTGTTTCATGACTCTGTGAGCATCTAAGGCTACAAAGGAGTTGCCTATCTTTATGCAACTAAATGTAGGACTACTGGTTCCATGAAATATGGAGAACCACAGCTGAACAATAAACACACATTCCATGCAACATCCAGAAATCAAACACAGGCCTAATTCAGATAATTAGCCTGAACCTCTAACCACTTCACCACCAGGATGGCATATTACATCACTATTGAATCCTTATTACTGCATGGTTGAACAAGCCACAGAACATACTAGTACTTTCAAAAAGTTCCGGAACTTTTTGAATATTTGCCAAATGTCAGTGAATTACATCCTTCCCCGCTGAGCAAGCAAAGAACCAAACCGGTTCTGGCTGATCACAGATGCAAAGAGCATTTCTGACCAGCCAGAACCAGTTTGATCCAGATCCAATACGTACAGTGTATGTGCGTAGTTCGTGATTATAGGCTTTCGAGGCTCTCTGTCGCGAGGACAACAATGTCTATATTTGAACAGCATTCAAGTGTAAAATTTTATGTTGTACTCAGAAAATCTTTCGCTGAGACATTTCAAATGATTAAGTCAGCGTACAGTGAGAGTGCAATGAGTCGAACGGCATTGACGATTCGATTATGAGTGGCATCGACGATTCTAAAACGAGCGACAGAGTATTGAGGATGACGAGAAGAGGAGTCAGGAGGACCTTCAACATCCACAACGGATGAACAAATCGCCATTGTCAAAGAAATTGTAAAAAATGACCGTCGAAAAACTGTTGCATGAACTGCAGAAGTTGCCATGCCATTTTAACAGAGAAACTGGGCATGCATCACGTGTGTCAATAAATTGTTCCTAAAAACCTGACACAAGAAAAAATGGATGAGCGCATGCAAGTTTGCGGGGATAACATCGATGCAGTGAATTCAGATCCCGATCTCTTGAATCGATTGATCACTAGCGATGAGACTTGGTGCTTTCTGTACGACCCCCAATCCAACTGACAGTCAAAAGTGTGGAAATCACTGTCGTCACCACGACCAAAAAAGTTCAAGGCTGACCATTCCAAAGGAAAGGTCTTGTTAACAGTTTTCTTCGATTGCAAGGGGGTCGTACACAAGGAATTCCTTCGACATGGTCGTACAGTCACTAAAGAAGAGTATGTCAACGTCCTGAAATGTCTCTGAGAATCAGTGAGACACAAGCGACCCAATCTTTGGAAGACCAACTTGTGGGTGCTCCATCACAATAATGTGCCAACTCACAGATCCCTCCTGGTGTTCAATTACCTGTCCAAACATCACATTCCTATTCTTCCACAACCAGATTATTTATTCCCCTGATCTCGCCCCGTGTGACTTTTTCCTTTTTCCCCGGATGAAGAATTTGCTTAAGGGGCGACGCTTTTCAAGTTCCGAAGAAGTGCAACGACCTGCGTGGAGGCACTGGAGGATGTGGGAAAAGAAGGCTTGCGATCTGCATTTAAATCTATGTATGAGCGCTGGCAAAAATGCATAGTTGCACAGGGTAACTACTTCGAAGGAAACACAGCATAAACAGGTATTATCTGTACTCATTCTTTTTTAATATAAAAAGTTCCGGAACGTTTTCAACATACTGGTACATATAATATTACTGACTGTTCTACCAAGTATGTGATGATCTGCTTTTCATCTCAGGCATAAGATTATCATACAATACTGACAGCCCATCTCTAGAACAGTCCACAGAATCAAGGTTTCACCATACTGTCCATTAACTCCAGCAAGGAATGGAAATCAATCAAAATATTGTGATCCATCAGACAGGGTTTAGGGGTTCTTGATTTAAGTCTCTGAATCTACAAAAACCAATTCCAACAGTTGCATAAAAACCTTCAAATGAGAATAGCTATTCTTTAGGCATATGCTGTCTGCATAGTTCTTGTCCTTGAACTGGTAGAAAGCATATACACAAACTTGTTTTGTGCAAGCACAGGCCCTTTATGCTAAATTGGGTTTCCCATATATATTTTGGATATTTCTGTGCTATCCGGAAGGAAGAACCACATTTCATTTGTGAAAAGTATCTTATCAGAAAATTTCAGTGCCACATAAACTAGTAAGTAATAATACACCAGAAATTCATCTTTGAATAACTGTTACAATAAGCACAGGTTTCAAAAGGTCTGAAAGCAATTTATAAGGTATCTATTTTGACAGAAAGGCCTAATTATTTTTCATTGTCTAACAAAAAATTCAATCTCCTGTGACATGATTTTTGTTCAAGTTAAATCTAGTCTTTTAAATAACTGTGGTATAGACCAGTCTTTAAAAAGTCTGGTCTATACAGCAGTTACATTTCTGTTTTAAACAGGTGTATACAGAACAATTGAAGTGTTTTTTGATTCAGAAAAACTTACTTACCCAACGCCCTTGAAAAGAAATGGTGCAGTGCTTTTAGTACCAACAACAGTTGTTGCATTAATCAAGTCACCTGGATCAGCTACTAACAGAGTATGCTGCAAACATAATAATAGTGTTATTTTTTTTATCACCATGAAAAGTTAACATAGTAGTACATATATTATCAGTCATGTAAATTATTATGCATCAATGCTTTTCTTTAATTTGTATAAACATGACAGAAAAGCATTTAAACCATTAGCAATAAAACAGTATTTTTAAAAAAGCAATTAAATAAAGTAATGTTGAAATTTTCATTTCACAAACACAGCTGTAAATAAAATAAGTTAGAAATGCTTCTGTACTAACCCAACTGAACAAGAGAAATAGTGAATAAACACATAAATGGGTGCTCGTGTAGTTTTCACCAAAAACATTTTATATTACCATATCAATAAATAAAGAAACCACACATTTTGAAGATCAGATGTTCAAGTGAACTAAAAATATACACTGCTCTCCAAAAGGTATCCAGACACCAAGTCAGCTTCACATTAACATCACTGCCACTCATTTCAATAATAAGTCAGTTTCCCTTTGCCTACTATGACCCACTCCACCTTTCTAGGTAGGCTTTCCACCAGGGCTTGAAAATTATATTGCCTGACATCCTCAAGACATGTAAAAATTTAAGCTCATTACAGGATAAAAAGTTTTTGAAAAAGTATGTTTTTTTATTTCCCAGTCAAATTTCTTATTACTCAGAAGCTCTCTCCCTCTGCTTTAATCAAATTAATGAAGTATGTTTTGAAAAATTAAAGGTAAAAATAGATGACCTTGAAAACTAAATTGCCCATAATATAATGGAGTAATATCTTAAAAGAAAGTTCATGTAATAAAGCTTCTAAATAGGCCCAATACGAGCTCTGTTGACCAATTAGGTCTACAGTTATTGTCATTTGTGATAGACATGGTGGACATGAAAATGCCTTTTTTGTAAATTTCTAAGTCCTATAATTTAACTATAGAAGTATTTTATGTAGGAAGCTGAAACCTAGTACTGATTAGTTTCTCTATAAAACCTGCAAGTTCACCAAGTTTCATGAAAATCAAAAGGGTTCAGGTCAAAAATGTTACTTTTTTTGTGTGCTGATTTGACATGGAATGAATGACCCATAGGAGAGTTCATATTTTACTGCTGGGAGCAATTTATGAAATGCAGTGAAATATTGATGAGTTCAAATTTCATTGCTATGGGCAGTTATAAAATGTAGTAAAAGTACTTTGTTTCTTAAATTGTTTCTGAAACATTTGGAAAAAATAGTACAGTATGCGCATTTTTTTTGTTTTTTTTTTTACATGCCCAACTGAGCATGCAGTAGCACTGCTCACATGTGACATACATGCTACTGTAGACTGAGTGAGCATGCAGTATCACTTTTGAACATTAATTTCTCTTTAAACAAACAAAATGCTTGCTTTGCTTTGCTTTCTCTCTCTTTGATATATAGCAAGAAATGTAAGGGATAGGAAAACACACATTTAAAGTAAAATTAAATATCAGAAATCGGCACTGCATTGTTCACTCTACCATGAAAACAATTCTACAGGTCATGGAAATGATTTAGATTCCCTCATGGACACATTAAAGTATAGAATTTAAAATTTAATTTAGCTTTAGAAAGGGGAAGGGAGCAAAAGTGCTTGGCTCTATGATTTGGTTTTGAAGAAGAGACTGTTAGAAATAAGAAAACATGCATTTCATCAGAAAACACTCTTAAAACATACCAAGCTGCTTTTTGCGCTGCTATTAAAAAATATTAAAATGAAAAATGTGACCAGAAAAATAAAAAAAATAAAAAACAGTTTGGTTGGAAAAATTTGTAATTCCGAAAATCATGGAACATTCTCAACCCTGCTAGAACAATTGTTTCTGGTGGTTCTAAACAGTTTTGGCTAGCGGGTGGCAAAAAAACATCCAATATAAATATATATATATAATTTTATGAGGAAATTCGTGATCTAAATAATAAAGGTAAGCAGCACTTGAAGATTTCAATGCAAAAATAGGGCAACGGCAACAGAATGAAACTTCAGTAGGTAAATTCGGTCACAGGCAACAGAAACCAGCGTGGAAATACTCTCATAGAGTTTGCAGAGGCAGAAGGGTTTTTCATCTTGAACTCCTTTTTCAAGAAAAAGCCACACAGGAAATGGACATGGAGACATCCAAATGGGACGACAAGTGAAATTGATTTTATTATGTGTAACAAAAAATTCGTCATAGAAGACTGCAGTGTGCTAAACAAGTTCAACACAGGCAGTGACCATAGATTGGTGAGATGTAAGATGCACCTCAACACTAAACTCGAACGTAGCAAGCTCATAAGACAAACAAAATGTACTGACATAACCAACCTTAAAAAACACCATAATACCTTCAAATTGGAACTGAAGAACAGGTTCTCTGCTTTAGAAGGCCTAACATCGGAAGAAGTGGATATTTCTGAAGTTAACAGAAAAGTAACCAAAGCTCTTATGGAAACAGCAACAAAATTAGCTGGGTCTAAGAACAAATTGCATGTGAACAAATTATCAGGAAAAACCAAAATGTTGATGCAAAAAAGAAGAGTGATGAGGACAACCAAAGAAGATGTGACTTCCAAAGTGGAATATATAGAGCTATGCAAGACAGTACGAAAAAGTATCACTGAAGACGTAAGGAAATTCAACTGTGAACTAGTAAGGAAAGCAATTGAAAACAACCAAAGCCTAAAGATAGCAAAGGGACATCTCAGTAAGGGAAAAAAACAGATTATGGCACTGAGAAAAGAAGATGGTTCTGTAACAAGAAATAGAGGCGAAATTTTGACAAGAGTGAAAGATTTCTACTCAAAATTATATGAAAGGGATGATACAT
Source organism: Macrothele yani (assembly GCA_039090855.1). NCBI lineage: Eukaryota > Metazoa > Arthropoda > Arachnida > Araneae > Macrothelidae > Macrothele > Macrothele yani. The sequence continues at coordinate 18,365,749 of CM077012.1, forward strand.
GTACTCCAGACATCATGAAAGGTACCAGTACCAGAGTTCTTCCAGTCCTTCCAGCAGAAGTTGCACATGCAATCAAGAACATGAAGCGGGGAAAAGCTCCAGGAGAAGATGGAATTACTGTAGACATCATACAAGAAGCAAGTGGAGAAATCGAAACAGTACTCGCCCAAATTTTCACTCGATGCCTTAATGAAGGGAAAATTCCTGAGGATTGGAACAACGCTACACTGATCTTGCTACATAAAAAAGGTGACATTGAGGATCTCAGGAACTACAGACCTATCAGCCTCCTATCATTGGTTTATAAAATCTTCACTAAAGTTCTTTCACACCGCTTGAAGGTGACACTGGACATGGCTCAACCGAGAGAATAAGCTGGATTCAGGAGTGGCTACAGCACAATAGATCATATCCACGTACTGAGAGAACTAATTGAAAGAGCGAGGGAATATGAACTTCCATTGTGCATGGCTTTTATCGATTATGAAAAAGCCTTTGATTCGGTGGAACCATCAGCAGTTGCAATGGCTCTGAAATCCTGCGGTATTGAAGATGCATACATTAATATTATTAATAACATCTATGAAAATGCAAGTGCAAAGATTCGGCTGTTTGAAAATACAACACACATAAAAATTGGAAAAGGAGTGAGACAAGGTGACACCATATCTCCAAAGCTCTTTAATGCCACATTGGAAAATGTCTTTCAATCACTGAACTGGGAAAACAAAGGGATAAAGATTAATGGAGATTATCTAACCCACCTTCGTTTTGCTGATGACATAGTCATTTTTGCAACTACCCCATCAGAGCTACAGAGTATGATCCAGGAACTTGCTGACAAGAGTAAAGAAGTGGGATTAAAAATGAACTTCCAGAAGACAAAAGTGATGTACAATGCTTTTACAAGAAATGAAGATTTATCGATTGATGGAGAAAAGCTGGAGATAACAGACACGTACGTTTATCTTGGACAGCAGATATCAAGTGAGGGTCACATTGATGAAGAAATTAATCGGCGAACAAAACTTGCCTGGAGAGCTTTTGGAAGAAACAGCATAATTTTCAAGAGCAATATGCCATTATGTCTTAAAAGAAAAGTGTTTGATCAATGCATCCTTCCAGTGCTTACGTATGGTGCAGAGACGTGGACCTTAGCTAAAAGAGACATACAAAGGCTGCAGACAACTCAAAGCAGCATGGAGAGGTGCATGCTTGGTGTAACCAGGAGAGATAATAAGAGGAACACGTGGATCCGAAAAATGACAAGAGTGGAAGACATCATGGTCAGAGTTAAATCCCTGAAATGGCAATGGACTGGACATACTGCCAGAAGGACAGACCATAGATGGACAGCCGAAATTTTAGATTGGATTCCAAGGGACAGGAAAAGACCCAGAAGAAGACCACATGGAAGATGGGTGGATGAAATTCGAAAGTATGCGGGAGTGACATGGAGGAGACTGGCACAAGACAGACCATTGTGGAGGAAACTTGGGGAGACCTTCGTCCAGCAGTGGATTGATAATGGTTGACAATGATGATGATGATGATGATATATATATATATATTTATATTGCTCTTGAAAATTATGCTGTTTCTTCCAAAACAGCATAATTTTCAAGAGCAATATGCCATTATGTCTTAACAGAAAAGTGTTTGATCAATGCATCCTTCCAGTGCTTACGTATGATGCAGAGACGTGGACCTTAACTAAAAGAGACTTACAAAGGCTGCAGACAACTCAAAGAAACATGCAGAGGTGCATGCTTGGTGTAACCAGGAAAGATAAGAAGAGGAACTCGTGGATACGAAAAATGACAAGAGTGGAAGACATCATGATCAGAGTTAAATTCCTGAAATGGCAATGGGCTGGACATACTGCCAGAAGGACAGACCATCGATGGACAGCCGAAATTTTAGATTGGATTCCAAGGGACAGGAAAAGACCCAGAAGAAGACCACGTGGGAGATGGGTGGATGAAATTCGAAAGTATGTGGGAGTAACATGGAGGAGACTGGCACAAGACAGACTGTTGTGGAAGAAACTTGGGGAGACCTTCGTCCAGTAGTGGATTGATAATGGTTAACGATGATGATGATGATGATATAAACATTGAAAAAATGTCATGATATTAAAAACATCAAGTAACCAATCCCAAAAATGTTTAATTTAGAGACTTGAAAACATGAAAATAAACTTTACACTGATGTTGAATAACATTATTTCACTGATATTTTATATTTCTGTCGTACACTGGCGGAAAGTGAAAAGGGAACACCAAGAAGGAATTGGCGGACGATCATGAAATTTACATATGTTAATGGGGTCGAGTTTACGTAGGTGTGATGTTAATTTCGGGGCCAACCGGTGAGCGCTGTACGCCACAGCACGGCATAATATGCAAATTATCGTCAGTGGTATTTAAGGAGTACGGCGAAGTGAATGTAATCAGTAGTCGGCGTACGGACACGTGCGAAGACCCTGAAGAAGCTGCAATGCCTGAACATGGAAGACGTGTACGATTTCAGCAGTTATCGGACTTTGAGTGAGGTCATCTAGTCAGACTCCGCAAGGCCGGGTGGTCGTAACGTCGTATTGCGGAGCGAATTGGACGGGAGGTGTCGGTGGTGGTACGATGGTGGCGTAGATGGTCCAAGGAACATTCCCACACAAGAAGACGTGGAACCGGGAGTCACAGAAGGACTGATGAGCGGACCGATCGACGCATAAGAAGAGCGGCGTTGTCAAACAGAATATCCACTGCAACGCAAATCGGAGCTGCCGTTGCACCTGAGGTGACTGTGCGAACAATTTGCAACCGTCTACTGGATGCAGGACTACGTGCACGTGTACCTCTGACTTCAGCCCACCGTCAGGAACGGCTGCAAAGGTGTCGCCAATGTCTGCACTGGAGAACGCAATGGCGATCTGTCGTGTTCATCGATGAAAGCAGATTCTGCTTGGGAGCCTCCGATGGCCGTATGCGTGTTCCTAAACGCACAGGGGAGCGTCTCCACCCTTCTTGCATCCGCCAGCAAAACACAGGGCCTACACCTGGTCTCCTGGTGTGGGGAGCGATCAGCTATCGCTCCCGTACACAACTAGTGTTTGTACCGGGTACGTTAAACAGCACCTCCTACATCAACAACATCATTCAGCCCGTTGTTGTGCCATTTGTAAAGTCGGTCCATCGTGGTGTTTTTTACCAGCAAATACAGCTGTATTTTGCCATAATGTTTTGATCACGTTATCCTCTGTATTCCGTTATTATGCTGTATAAATTTCGTTGGTATCAGACGTCTCCTTCTTGGTGTTCTTTTTTTACTTTCCGCCAGTGTATATTAAGTTTCCCGTAGTCTGTAGCAGACCAACGATTTCCGTGGTGACCACAGAGCAGGGCGCGCAAAACCGCCCGTTTGCGGCGGTCAAGAATTCATTGCGGACGATTAATTTCCCGACCACGACGTCCGTACGGACGGCCCTTTTTTCGACAAGCTTGCAGTATGATTGTGATTAGAACATTTTTATTTTACATTTTTTTTTTTTTTTTTTGCCAATTTAAAATTTGCACATGTCAAGGGCCACAGTTTTACAAAATTACCCATTCTCTTAAGCGATAAGCTGTTGTTTGTTTTGGCGAAATAGTTCCGCGGCGACACCATCCCTTCCAAAATTTTAACGTACTGAGCCAGTGTGCTGCTTTCTCATTCCCTCTCAAAGTTTTCCTGTGTGAATTTTAGGCCTGAAGCGGGAGGTGTAACTGTAAGGATAGCAACTTCGCAGTTGTTTTTTTCTTCTTCCTTTCTCTCCCGTCTATCTCCGTCCCCCCAGTCCTCCCTTGTTTAGTTTCATTTGTTAATACTGGAGTAACCCAGTATTAACCAATGCAACTAAACAACGGTTGCTTCTTCCCCTTCACATGTAACCTTGGCATCTCGCACGTGTAATGCCCGCCATAATATTGGCTTCCCATGCATTACGTTTACCATTTCCGCATGTTTCCTGGCATCCTTGACGACGATCATACCTGACGCCGCACATTCCATCTCTCATCTTTTGCCATTTTGCAGTTGAAAATTCTAGATTCCGTGTAACAAGCTTTTTGTTATGAAAGCAGAAATGTATTTATTTTCTGTATGTACATAAAAAAAAAAAAAAAAAAATCCGTAAAGTGACGATATTTAACACGCACGTATTTCTCGACGTATCGAGATTAAAAAACATGTTTTATATACGTTATTCTTTTTCAGTTAAATCCATTCAATAGTGGTTTAACTGTTGGAAATTTTTACATGTTATAGTTCCTTTGTGTGAAATGCAATTTCCAGTTGGAAATTATTAGTATTTACTGCGAACAAATACCTCAGCAATCAAATGTAATTCAAGGAAAAACTTTTCGCGTACCTCTCAGTTGTAAGTGGTCGATGTTCGAATCTTTGTATGGCTGTTCTAATCAGGCTCTTTAGTCTTGAGTTTAGACGTTTAAGAATTTAGTTGGCACATTTTCCTCACGGGTCCCGAAATCGGATAGACAAATTCATCGAATAAATTAATTTGTCTATCCAATTTTGGGACCAGTGAAGAAAATGTGCCGATTAAATTCTTAAAAATCTAAACTCAAAAGCCTGATGAGAACGGCCATAAAAAGATTTGAACATCGACCACTTACAACTGAGAGGTACATGAAAAGTTTTTCCTTGAATTACATTTGATTACAGAGGATGGGTTCCATTTCAACTCAGGCAGGGTCGTACCATCATGGTCTCAGATTTCTCTAAAAAAATTAAGGGGTGTTCCTTGACTAAAATAAGGAGACCCATATTTTTTCTTTCGGCAAAAAAATTTTCCCTTCGAGATAGAGGGTTTCAAATCTTGCACCGTCAAACAAGCTCTCTAGAAAACGGTTATTTTTCCTAACTTCAGCGAGTCATTGCAGCAGAGTTAAAAAAGATATCGTGTTCTTGTATTTTTTTACATTGTGTATATAACATATAATAATATATGGTGCTAATATTTGCTACACATCGTATGATTAAAATTTAAAAAAATCGTAAACTTTGTGATTTTTAAAAAAAATTGAATTTTTTAAGTTTTTTTTTAAACAGGTTTGGATGGAGTTTTTTCTATATTCGTTTTTTTCGTTAAAGACATACAAATGTGCACTTTCTTTGTAATTTTTTGTGTGTCTGTGAAACTGCTAGTTTCCGCGTTTCGGCAGCGTTAAAAATAGCCGATTTTGAAAAATCTCTAACTTTGCCAACGATTTGCTCAAAAAGGCCATTTTTTAAAATTCTGAAAATTAAATCCCTGTTTGATTATCAACAGGAGAATATCTGTGTAAATTTTCACGGACCTAAAAACGCCCGTTTCCGAGTTAGACGCGTTTGAATTCGGTTTGAAAGCCTACGATTTCCCCCGTGTTCTAATGGCGCCATTTTGGAAAAATCTCAGGCGCAAAGTACGTACGTTATCTCTTACCCGAATCAAAGCGTTAGATATTCTTTACCCGAATGATGGAATGAGAGCATTGGGTCAGCTGGCCCTGGTTGGATACATCCACCTCACCCTTCCCCGAGTGATGACATGCCTATATAAACTGTCGGGGGGGGGGTAACCAATACATAAAGAAAATTCTTGCTGCTCCACTAACAAAGTTGAGTTGCGAAAGACAGCAGCAGTTGTTTGTTTGTTTACGTTATATACTTAAACATTGCATAAGAAAAGACTATGAAAGAGTAGAAAACTGTTGTGAAATAATTTTAAGAAAAAGAGTGCAGGCACGTGTACCGTAAGTTAATTTTTGATGGCTAAACAACCTCGAGTTTTTCTGGGAGTTGCTAATTGTAGGCTACTGTCAGTAGAGAGCAGTTACTGTTTTGTTATAGTTGCTAAAGTTAACCTCAGTTTTTCGTAATAGTAAATTATTCGCTCAGGAGAATTTTGTCCTCTGCGAACGGGGGGAGAAGGTGCAATGCTCTTGACCTCGCTGCTGGGTTGATAGCGCTGGTCGCTACCGAAACTCTGCTTACCTTCTCTCCAAAACGTAATGGCAATTGTCTAATCTACTAAATAAATAACAATTAACACATACGCGTGCATGCTTATTCATAAAATGTAAGTTGAGTATATTTCCTGTTCAATCAGCTGATTTTACAAGTAAAATTCATATACAACTTATGCGCTTATAATGGTGTAAAGATTTTTATCTATTTAAAACATATTCAAAGATTTCAATTTTTTTAAGGGGGGGGGATTGTGTTAGTGATTTCCACCTGGGCCACGAATCCTGGATCGATGGGACACCAGCGGAGTTTTGACACCCCACCCCCCACCCACCCCCTCACGTGTTGGTGAGGTGTCTCAAAGCTAGGTAGCTTTCAAAAATGTTTCAACTTAGTTGGCTGGTAACAAGAGAGGGATTCCATTTCAACTCTGGCAGGGTCGTACCATCACGGTCTCAGATTTCTCTAAAAAAATTAAGGGGGTGTTCCTTGATTAAAATAAGGAGACCCATATCTTTTCTTTCGGCAAGAAAAAATTTTCCCTTTGAGACAGGTTTTCAAATCTTCCACCGTCAAACAAGCTCTCTAAAAAACGGTTATTTTTCCTAACTTCAGCGAGTCATTGCAGCAGAATTAAAGATATTTTGTTCTGGTATTTTTTATTACATTATGTGTATAACGTATAATAATAAGTGATGCTAATATTTTTTACACATCGTTTTCGTATGATTAAAATTTTAAAAAATCGTAAACTTCGATTTAAAAAGAAAATTGAAATTTTTAAGATTTTTTTTTAACTGGTTCAAATGGAGTTTCTTTTTCTATACTCGTTTTTTGTTAAAGACATACAAATGTGCACTTTATTTGCAATTTTTTATGTGTCTGTGAAACTGCTAGTTTCCGCAGCGTCCAAAAACAGCCGATTTTGAAAAATCTCCAACTTTGCCAACGATTTTCTCAAAAAAGCCCTTTTTAAAATTCTCAAAATTTAATCCCTGTTTTATTATCAACAGGAGAATATCTGTAAATTTTCACAGACCTAAAAACGCCCGTTTCCGAGTTGGACGCGTTTGAATTTGGTTTGAAAACCTACGATTTCTCCGTGTTCTAAAGGCGCCATTTTGGAAAAATCTAAGGCGCAAAGTACGTTTTCTCTTACTCGAATGAGAGTGTTGGATCCGTCCACCTCACCCTACCCTGAGCGATAACATGCCTAAGAAACGGTCTTGGGAAAAAAAATAAATCTATATATATAGAGAATTGAATGTATGTCAATTTAGAACCATCAAACTTGGTATGCTATCTCATGGTACCCTAACTTAGACCGTAGATGGTTTTGGAAGGGGGAGCCCGGGTCAAAGGGCCCCACGCAAAATTTCCGTAAAATCTAGTTTTCAAAATTTAGAACCATCAAATTTGGTATACTTTTTCATGGCACCTTAACTTTGACTAGACTGTTTTGGGAAGGGGTCGGAACCCGGGGTCAAGCCCTCCACCCCTACAAAATTTTCGTAAAATATTTTACAAAGTTAGGGTGCCAAGAAAAAGTATACCAAATTTGATGGTTCTAAATTGAAAACTAGATTTTACGGAAATTTTGTGTGGGGCCCTTTGACCACGGGCTCCCACCCACCCAGGGCTCTATCCCCCTTCCAAAAACCATCTACGGTCTCAGTTAGGGCACTATAGTTTACAAGTATATTTTACGGAAATTTTGTGTGGGGGCCCTTTGACCAAGGGCTCCGACCCCTTCCAAAAACAGTCTGCGGTCAAAGTTAGGGTACCATGCTATAGTATTCCAAATTTGGTGGTTCTAAATTGAAAACTAGATTTTATGGAAGTTTTGTGTGGAGCCCCTTGACCCCGGGCTCCGACCCCTTCCAAAAACCGTCTACGGTTTAAGTTAGGGTACCATGAGATAGTATACCAAGTTTGGTGGTTTTAAATTGAAAACTGTAAATTTGTTTAGCAGACATACATTCAAATCTATATATATAGATTTTTTTTTTTTTTTCCAAGACCGTTTTTTAGGCGTGTTATCGCCCAGGGTAGGGTCAGGTGAACGGATCCAGCGCTCTCATTCGGGTAAGAGAATATATACTTTGCGCCTGAGATTTTTCCAAAATTGCGCCTTTAGAACACGGAGAAATCGTAGGTTTTCAAATGAAATTCAAACGTGTCTAACTCGGAAACTGACGTTTTTAGGCCCGTGAAAATTTACACAGATATTCTCCTGTTGATAATGAAACGGGGATTTAATTTTCAGAATTTTAAAAAGGGCTTTTTGGAGAAAATCGTTGGCAAAGTTGGAGATTTTTCAAAATCGGCTGTTTTTAACGCTGCAGAAAGTAGCAGTTTCACAGACACATAAAAAATTGCAAATAAAGTGCACATTTGTATGTCTTTAACAAAAAAACGAGTATAGAAAAAAAAACTCCATTTGAACCAGAAAAAAAAATCTTCAAAATTTCAATTTTTTTTAAAATCAAAGTTTACGATTTGTTTTTAATTTTAATCATACGATGTGTAAAAAATATTAGCATCAAATATCATTATACGTTATACACACAATGTAATAAAAAATACCAGAACAATAGATCTTTTTAATTCTGCTGCAATGACTCACTGAAGTTAGGAAAAATAACCGGTTTTTTAGTGAGCTTGTTTGACGGTGGAAGATTTGAAACCCTCTGTCTCGAAGGGAAATTTTTTTTTCTTGCCGAAAGAAAAGATATGGGTACCCTTATTTTAATCAAGGAACACCCCTTAATTATTTTAGAGAAATCTGAGACCGTGATGGTACTACCCTGCCAGAGTTGAAATGGAATCCCTCTCTTATTACCAGCCAACTAAGTTGAAACATGTTTGAAAGCTACCTAGCTTTGAGACACCTCCCCACCACGTGAGAGGGAGGGGTTGTCAAAACTCCGCTGGTCTCCCATCGATCCAGGATTATCTTCTAAGGGAACAGAAGCCATGGGCAGTGCATGGTTTATCGTGGCCGAGGTGGAGATCACTACGAACACAATCCCCCCCTAAAAAAATTGAAATCTTTGAATATGTTTTAAATAGATAAAAATCTTTACACCATTATAAGCGCATAAGTTGTATATGAATTTTACTTGTAAAATCAGCTGATTGAACAGGAAATATACTCAACTTACATTTTATGAATAAGCATGCACGCGTATGTGTTAATTGTTATTTATTTAGTAGATTAGACAATTGCCATTACGTTTTGGAGAGGAGGTAAGCAGAGTTTCGGTAGCGACCAGCGCTATCAACCCATCAACCCAGCAGCGAGGTCAAGAGCATTGCACCTTCTCCCCCGTTCGCAGAGAACAAAATTCTCCTGAGCGAATATTTTACTATTACGAAAAACTGAGAAGTTAATTTTAGCAACTATAACAAAACAGCAACTGCTCTTCTGACAGTAGCCTACAATTAGCAACTCCCAGAAAAACTCGAGGGTGTTTAGCCATCGAAAATTAACTTACAGTACACGTGCCTGCACTCTTTTTCTTAAAATTGTTTCACAACAGTTTTCTACTCTTTCATAGTCTTTTCTAATGCGATTTTTAAGTATATACGTAAACAAACAACTGCTGCTGCTGCTGTCTTTCGCAACTCAACTTTGTTAGTGGAGCAGCAAGAATTTTCTTTATGTATTGGTTACCCCCCCCCCGACAGTTTTATAGGCATTTCATCACTCGGGGAAGGGTGAGGTGGATGTATCCAACCAGGGCCAGCTGACCCAATGCTCTCATTCCATCATTCGGGTAAAGAATATCTAACGCTTTGATTCGGGTAAGAGATAACGTACGTACTTTGCGCCTGAGATTTTTCCAAAATGGCGCCATTAGAACACGGGAAACCGTAGGCTTTCAAACCGAATTCAAACGCGTCTAACTCGGAAACGGGCGTTTTTAGGTCCGTGAAAATTTACACAGATATTCTCCTGTTGATAATGAAACAGGGATTTAATTTTCAGAATTTTAAAAAATGGCCTTTTTGAGAAAATCGTTGGCAAAGTTAGAGATTTTTCAAAATCGGCTGTTTTTAACGCTGCCGAAACGCGGAAACTAGCAGTTTCACAGACACACAAAAAATTACAAAGAAAGTGCACATTTGTATGTCTTTAACGAAAAAAACAAATATAGAAAAAACTCCATCCAAACCTGTTTAAAAAAACTTAAAAAATTCAATTTTTTTAAAAATCAAAGTTTGCGATTTTTAAAAATTTTAATCATACGATGTGTAGCAAATATTAGCACCATATATTATTATATGTTATACACACAATGTAAAAAAAATACAAGAACACGATATCTTTTTTAACTCTGCTGCAATGACTCGCTGAAGTTAGGAAAAATAACCGTTTTCTAGAGAGCTTGTTTGACGGTGCAAGATTTGAAACCCTCTATCTCTAAGGGAAAATTTTTTCTTGCCGAAAGAAAAATATGGGTCTCCTTATTTTAGTCAAGGAACACCCCTTAATTTTTTTAGAGAAATCTGAGACCATGATGGTACGACCCTGCCTGAGTTGAAATGGAACCCATCAGAGGTATTTATTCGAATTAAATACTAATAATTTCCAACTGAGAAATTGCATTTCACACAAAGGAACTATAACATTAAAAAGTTCCAACAGTTAAGCCACTATTGAATGGAAAACTGAAAAAGAATGATGATATTTAAATTCTACATAGTTATGGTATTTATATGAGTCTGACGGATTACTTTCAAAGGAGGACAGGTACATTTTTAGACAAACCGTCCTCTAGGACGGGTAAAATTTCCGAGATTTTTCGTGCCCTGCCACAGAGAATCCATAGCACTTGGAGTGTACCTGGCTTATTTAATGCGATGAAATTTATCCAATCACACCTGTTGCTCACCCATGCAGAGGGAACCGAATGTATGTCAGCTGGGACAGATGAACTCAAAATAGCTTCCAGAAGACAAAAGAAAATTGCAAATTAAAAAAAAAAAAAAAATTAAATTTACCTTTTACTACCCGTTACATGAGCAATGCAAGACATAGAAGAAGTCTTAATTAAGTACAATAATTTCCAGGAGGCAATAGTTAAATTTAAGGAATTTCCAAGAGTCTGAGGGAAAATAAGGAGAAAAAGGCCCATTTAAGGCATTTTTAAATTCCAGAAGGCATATGAACCCTGCAGTATAGTCCTTCCTTCCTGTTACTGATATGAACCTAGCAGTATAGTTCTTCTTTCCTATCATTGAATCAGGGCCGTAGCCAGGGAGGGCCAGGCCGGGCTGAGCCCGACCTGTGTTTCCTTTTGCCCGTACTAGCGACTCGCACAACAGCATAGTGCCCGACCACTTTCACATCTTTTGCCCGACCACTTTACATCCTTCGCTCGATCTCAATCATCAGCCGCCCTTCCAACTTGCTTGTCTGGCTACGGGCCTGCGTTGAATCACAACTATTTCAGCCATTCCCATGAAATGTGCTGGTCTCACTCTTAGCGTTCCAAGTTCTGTCCATGGGGTTCAAAAGCAAAGACTCTGTGCTACCTAGTTCAGCTCCTACAACACTTGCACTACAACACAAAAGATAACCCTCTTGTAACAAACTAGTGCCTGTAAACATAGAAATCGAGCAAAAACACACAGAGTTACGTATGGTAAAAAGGTCCGTTTAGCATTCGCGCTTTCGGTCATCCTATGACCTTGATCACCCGAGATCAACTAGTTGGTTGCCAGATTTTAGTAGAGAAATCCAAATAAATGGGATATAGTGAGGAGTCTCTAAATTGCAGTTTTTGGTGAACAAAATTTCAATGCTTTCTTGGAAATGCAGAGATGCTTTGTTGATGAATAGGGCGACTTTTTTTTTGTTTCTTTCCAAAGGGGTACTCCAGAGGTGTGTTTCAAAGGGGAACTGCAGAAGTGCAGTTCCACTTAAGAAACAAAAAAAAGTTGCCCCATTCATCAACAAAGTATCTCTGCATTTCCAAGAAAGCATTGAAATTTTGTTCACCAAAAACTGAAATTCAAAGACCCCTCACCAAATCCCATTTAGTTGGATCTCTCTACTAATATCTGGCAACAGTTCTTGCACCACAATTTCAAATTGTAGTCCTGGCAACCAGCCCATCCAGTCAATCGCGGGTGATCAAGGTCGTTGGATGACCGAAAGCTACCGCTAAACGAACCTTTTTACCATACGTGCTTCTGTGTGTTTTCGCTCAATTTCTATGTTTATGTGTTATTGTCACATGAAGCCTAAGTTTTAAACCATAGTGCTTGTATCAAAGAACTGCCCATATATGACTGACGAAGGAAAAATAAAGCTGAACTTTTTATCCGGGTGAAAAATCAAAATGTGTGGCGAAACAGTGTAAATATAACACAACATATGCAAGACAAAATTGTTCACTGTAATTTATTTATGTAAACATTAAACAAGAGCACATCCCTGTATTCAAAATATAACATTACTGACATTTAACAACAGAGGATAGAGGAAACGAATTTTTCAACTATTTCAAAACTCAAATACAAATATTTATGGAATAAAATAGTATTTAAGAACAATACTGGGCAGAAGGAACATGACGAGCAAAAGAAATTACAAAGTGAAAATCCTCCAAATACGTGGAGTCAGTAAATAAACAAATACATCGCTTTTTCCACGTTTTACCAACACACAGCAACCAAAAAATTGTTATTCGGTCACAGCCGGGGAAAAAAATCCCGGATCTCTCGATATCTAGCCGAGCGTGTTAGCCTTACACAACGGTGGCCAACAATTCACGGCGCTATGTGTGTTTTTCAGTCAGCTTCTGAGATAAATCCGTAAGATGGGCTCAGCTACTGAGACGTCTCCATCTGGTGGGCATTAACGGCACTGGCTATATATTAATTATAGCAGTTAAATCCAAAGGGTGAGGATCCAAAGTGAAAATCCTCCAAATACGTGGTGTCAGTAAATAACCAAATACATCGCTCTTTCTACGTTTTACCAACACACAGCAACCGAAAAATTATTATTCGGTCATAGCCGGGGACCGAATAACAATTTTATTAAAAGAAATTACAATTACGGAAGAAATCTTCACTTCGTCTAACTTACGTTTTCAAAAGTCGGAATTCCGTCCTCAGACAGAAAACGACCCACACCACTAATTTCCCCCAAAATTCTGTTTAGTTATGCATCAATCTCGAAAACCACACAAACGGAAGCCTGAAAATTACAGGGAAATTTTTGTGCCGTCTAACTTACGTTTTATGAATGTTTTGTTCCATTTTCAGGCTGAAATACAAATATTTGTTGACCCCCCCCCAAAATTTCACTTCAGTTTTGCATATATCTTAAGAACGACCCAAATGATGGAAAAAAAGAATTCTGAGAATCTGCAGAAGAATCTTATGTGTGACTGCCACACTGTAGGAGTGCAGAATTATCCAAAATAATGAGCACAGCTCCCAGCAAAACTGTCCTATGATATTTCGTGGTTTTCCAGGGAGAAACAGCTACAGTACATCATGACACCGCATTCTTCAAACTTCACTGCTGGCACATTTCGATGCACTGCCAATACCCACAATAGCCTATCCAATCAGAATAGGATATGATGTCATTCATCATGACATAAACCAATTTCCACTACTTCAGGAACTACTTATACTGTTCCTGTCACTACACAATATACACTGAAGAGCAATTGAATTAGAGATACCTGTCTAGTAACGTGTAGCACCGCCTTTCGCCCTGATGATGGCAGCGATTCGTCTCGGCATGGACTCGACAAGACACTGGAAGCGTTGGGAAGCCATATGGAACTACGACCCCTAAACAAGCTCCCACAGTTCACGAAGATTTGATGGAGGGGGGTCAGAGCCTCGAACATCTCTCTCGATGGCATCCCAGATGTGCTTGATGGAATTGAGGTCAGGTGACCTAGCTGGCCAAGGAAGCGAGGTCATGTCGGTGGAGTGTTCGTCCAACCATTCGGATACAATTCGGGAGCGATGGCATGGTGCATTGTCTTGTTGCAGGATGAGGTCCCCAGTGGGATGTTGAAGACGCACAAACGGGAGAAAATGGTTGTCCAGGATATCCCGGTAACGTTGACCTGTGAGGGACGATGTCACACGTACCAGGGGACCCATTGCAGTCCACGTAAACAGTCCCCAGATGAGAATGCCCCCCCCAGCTTGAAGAGTACCCTGCTGGCAAGAAGGATATATCGCTTCATGTGGTTTGCGCCGTACTCGTATCCTGTCATCCGCATGTACCAACGTGAATCTCGACTCATCAGTCCAGGCAACATTTTCCCACATGTCTAGGGTCCAGTGGCGATGTTTCCGCGCCCATGCTAATCTTTGCAACCTGTGATGTGCGGTCAGCAGCGGTACCCTCGTGGGACGATGGCTTCTGTACCCCATAGAGAGGAGATCGTTCTGAATGGTGTGGCTGCTTACATGTTTTTGTGCACCAGCGTTAAATTGCCGAGTGATTTCTTGCACTGTGGCCCGTCTATCCGCTGTTACAATGCGAGCTAGCCGACGATGACCCCGCTCATCCACACGCTGTTGTCCACGGCAGTTGGCTCTTGCAGGGATGGTTTTACCGGATTCGATTTACTCATGGTGCACCCATGACACAGTGGCTCATGAAAATCCCAGTGCCTGCACGACTTCCGAGATGGAGTGACCTATTCACTGGGCCCCGACAATTTGCCCACAATCAAATGCACTTAGACCCTTCGTCTTACCCATACTGTGTCCAACTCTTACTGATTCCTGTCGCATCACTCCTTATATTGTCGGATCGCTGCATACGTCATGTCATTTTCGTTTACAGGGTCGCTTACAGGGCCGCCCACAGCGCCACATTTGCATAATGCCAGCTGTCTCTAATGCAATTGCTCTTCAGTGTAAGACTGCTTAATGCAGCTGGTGATGGTAGGCTCACATGTTACTACTTTCCCACGAATACAAATGCTGTGGGCAAAGTGGTACACTGTGTGTTACAGACCTCAACTTTTGCTAATATCTGAAACTTCTGGTGGTTGTTTTTCAGCAATGAATGATAATAACTGACATGCCATCATTTCAAGTACCCTACAGTAATTAACACAGACACCCGACATGGACCAGGAACATCAAACAGAAGTCATCGCTCTTTCCATGATTATAAGTGAGTGACAGAAAAATTCTCATTGGCCGCCACCGAAAAACGAACCCAGGGTCTTCCACAGTGTGGCGGTCAATGAGAATTTTTCCGTGACTCACTCATAAGCATGGAAAAGCGATGACTTCTGTTTGATACCCTACAGTAACATGGCATGAGCTTTCTTGGCCTCCCAGTGCACTGTTGAATAGTGCTGTTAACGCTTCATTTTCTGGCATTTTAGGTTTCGAGATTCACCAAATGTTATGAGCATCTAAGGTTATAAGGAGGTCACACGCCCATAATCTAGGACAACTGATTCTAGGAAAGAAGCAGAACCAGTGATGCAGAACAAACACACTACTTGTGTCTCTTCTGGGATTCAAAACTGAGCCCAACTCAGATGATTAGCCAGAAACTCCCACCTCTAACCACTCAGCTACCAGGGCAACATTAACTGATATCATCAACTGTCGATAAATGTGCTGTGTGACATCCCACAATATAAAAATACACTTAACAAAATACACAAATTTGGATCTTGTTGTGATATGATGAGTGCAATAAGCTTTGGTGGCTAACATACCTTCTGTATAGACTGATCTGAGTGAGGTTCAGCAAGAGGGACTATTAGACTATGATGGCAGGTGTCCAGAAATTTTTTGGATGGTGGTTTACATTAAAGAACTTGATCCAAGTGCAGAAAAATAACACCATGATGACTAACTGATGTCATCTTCTCATATTCAGTAGCAAATTCCCAATTTTGACTAGAGTAGCACATTGAATTTATATGTTCATCTCACAGGTGATGATGCATTCTTTTTCATTTGAGTTAAGAAGCCTGAAAGCACTGATCATTGTTACTCCTAATAAAACTAAGCTCTATTAGCCTTTCTTTCCCCTTACTACATTCTCATTAACATCTTGATGATATATTGTGGCTATGACAAAACTCTGGCTGCTGTAGTTCTGTGCTGTTGATGAGGCATCATCAGCAACTTTGACTTTTATTTTTAAAAAAGTATACTTGACACTCTTAAAATGCAATGTCTAAGAAAGAAGGGTGGGAGTATTAAGCCACATCGATGATTCAAGTCACAACATAATGATCCTCAGTCAGGCATTTACCAATGAGCAACAAAACCCTATTCCTTTCTTTTAAATGCAGATGCAATTTTAATTTCCTTTTACAAAATCAGATGAAACAATTATCTAGAAGAGAAACATTGATAGAAACAAGTCTTCAATTGCATTTAATTTGGCACTGTCTTAAAAAAAGAGGTAGACAGCTTTCATTTCCATGACTTATGATATTTAACAGAAAAACAAAAAGCAAATTACTATTGTCTTGTCACAGAAAATTTACTAAAAGAACTGAAATATATACTAAACTAAAACACAAAAAATTATCACTGTTGTTACTAAATTTTATTACTAAAAATCAGGCTAAATAAATCAGGCTAAATACACCTGTATGTGGAACAATTTTAATTTAATTACTAAAAATCAGGCTAAATAAATCAGGCTAAATACACCTGTATGTGGAACAATTGTGAATGAGAAGGTGCATAACAACATTCCATTACTGAAAGTGAATGGATCTGTTACATCAGATGACTAACTGAATTCCCTCAAAGCAAGAAAAACTTAACCATAAACTGCCTTCTCCAATGAAGTAAAATCTTCTGGTGACACTTATTTACTGAACAGAAACTGAATCACCTTAAAGGAGGCTTACTACAGAAGACAGAATCAATTGCTTCACTTATGACAGTTTTAGCAGAAACACACACATGGAATTTTTTCAGCCTCTCATATACATTATATATATTTTCACTTTCTAATGAAAATAATGTTATCACATAAAAAAAAAGTTGTACAACCTTGCCATCATCTTCTACATCATAGTGTAAGTGATCAATCACAGCTGATCCTTCCTCGTCAATCTCAAATCCACACTCATTGGACAGCTCACGAATAAGGTCACCTGTAATATGCAGAGAAAATATATTTGCTTAAATAAAGTTAGAAAACATAAAGGGGGAAAGGGGAAGAAGGAATAGCACTTCTAGCAGACTAACACTTCATCTCAGCATCAGTTAAAAGCAACACAAGTAACAATATAAAGTCCATCACTACCATAAAAAAAATGAAAAGCTTAAAAACATAAAAAAGATCTTATAAAACAAAAATGTTGCTTACATCAGAGAAATTCTATGACCCACAACACACACACATTAGACCAAACCCTTTAGCAATATCCTTTTTGCATAGCCTCCAACTGTTTATAAATGTTTTTTGCAGATATCACCATAGACATTAAAGTTATATTTCTGAATACTTAAGTTTCAGAGCACTGAATTTGGTATAACGCTTAATTATCTGTTTCATTACAATAAGAGATATCTATGGCGGAGCGGTATAACATTTATGAATTGATGCAAACCCTTTCTTTTTCTCTCAAGGTTCAAAGACCCATCTAAAGCTTCCTTACTATGCAGCAAATCCCAGTTCACACAATCAACCCAGGTGGTTTTCCATCCTTCTTATAGAAAGTACAGTTTATGACTGCTGCATGAAAAGTTGAATACATGTAAGAAGCTTATGGTTTAAGTGTGAAGTAGGTTGTCCTGAGTCCAGCCTTTTATAAACAGATACCTTAAACTGCATGAAACAAGATGTTCATGAAGTACTACTGTACAAGTATTACAAAGAAATTAGCTTCATTCTGCAAAGTTTCTCAATTTTAACTTTTAATTCCTGAAAATCCAACAACTGATATTTAAATACACAGCTCTATCTTGAGTAAACAAATTCCACACAATGTACACTAGCTATCCTAATATTTTGTACTTACAATTATGAAAGGTTTGTAATAACCAAATAATACACATGTGGAATATACATATGAATATGAGCTATGCGTACTTTAGTTGGCTACAGTTACTCTTCCATATGCACTTTTCCCATACACAATGTTGTTTTACACAACATAATGTAGTTGAACAAAACTTTAGTTTCTGAATAGCCCTGAAAGAGAATAACACAATGTTGTTTTACCCCAAGGGCAACCCCCCCCCCCCCCAGGCAACGAAACCTACTTCAGTTACAATTGAATAATAAGTATCAAGAATGATCACAGCACAGGAATAAGCCCAATGTAGCATGGTTCAATGAAACAGACATGTAAATGCAGTGAAATCTCCAAAAATGCAAAAATACAGCCATCACATCCATCAATATGAAACTAATACTCATAGACAGGAAATGTTTACATGAAATTAAGCTCTGGCCATGCTGCAAAATACAAAACAACTGAAAGTGTCAAATAATCATTTTAGAGAGATATTCAAACTCTGTGCCATAATGTTCAAGACAGCAACAATTATTCTATTTCACCATACACAAAGTATTAAGTAAGCATATTTGCCAAAATGTATACAGCGCACATTTTGCACCTAAATGAACTATGCAAGGCTTTTTTACATTTTTCTGTGACTATTAAGGAGCATTTCAGTGAAAATTAAGCAATCTCCATTCTGTATTGTGAATGCTCTACCATTCACAAGGTCCTGAAGTATCCTTGCCTTCATTCTTGCCTTCATTCAAGATACAGTCAGCATAGGCTTCATATCCAGTTGACTACACAAAGCATTTAGATTCTGCTGTGGAACATTGTGGAGCATGTCAATGAAGAATTCTTGTATCATGTACAGAAAAATACCCTTAAAGCATAAGGTGTGTTCAAAAAGTATCAGGACTATATTATAATTCAAATAACAAAACACAAACCAATTACTTCCTTCAAAATATTCTTCTGAGATAATGCAGTGGTCCAAGTGTCTGCGCCACCCCACTCCGTACATCACATTTGGAAGTTTTTCTGGACCACGTTCAGCTGTAGTGTTGCATTCTTAGTGATGCAGTCTACACTTTCAAATCTTAATTCCTTAAGAGATTTTTTCAATGTGGGAAACAGAAAAAGAGTCATCAGACAAATAAAGAAGGTGGAGTGCCATTAGGATCTTGTGTTTGGTCAGAAACTCGCAGATTGACAGAGCTGATATGCAGGTGCATTTCACGATGCAACAGCTTAGACTTCATTGTTCTGATCATTTGTATCACATTACGTTCCCTTTCGTCTTTTCAAAACCTGTTTGTAATAAGTCTGGTTCACAGTCTATCCAGTTGGGAATAATTTGAAATGCACCATGCCTTTAACACTTTAAATGTTTCTTTAGCATCAAAGAAAACAACATCACTTCACTGAGAAGAGATTTTAGATGACTGGGATTTTGTTTTAGGGTTATAATGAAAGACCCAGGATTTGTTACATGTAATAATATTTTCTACAAAATGTGGGTCCATTGCTGCACAATTTTTAAAGTCCTGACAAACTGCATCACAGTGCTCCTTTTGACCATCGGTGAGAAGCCTTGGCACAAACTTTGCTGTCACCCTTCTCATTCCCAAATCTGTGTCAAAACCACATGACCCAATTGAGATACCAATTTTGCTACATATACACCCTAGTAGTGAATCATTTGCCAGTTCTTACTGCTTCATTCATACAAACAATGGAATAATCTGTTCTTGAAGTTAATGAGCATCCTGAGCAAGGGTCATCTGAAATTGGTGTTTACCTTCCTTTAAATCTCTTAAATCATTTAAAAGTTTTTAAACAGCTTCTTCTCTGAATGCCCTTTGCTACACTTTAAATGTTTCTGATGCATTTTTGTCAAATTCCACACAAAACTTGATGCACAGCTGTTGCTTTTCAACATCAGACAAAAAATCTACCAAACTACTAAAACACAACTCAACACAGTAATAAGTGAAAACAACAGCATTTGCAGGCCAGAAATTGTGTATGTCCTTGAACAACGCTGCTACCATATTTATAAACCTAACTCCAGCATCGCACAATAACTACAGCTGTTGAGTCCCAACACTTTTTCAGCACGTCTTCGCGTGTATGTAAAAAATAAATACATACCCAGTCACAGAAAAAATGGGCACATATCAAATTAGCACATGACAAAAACTTTGGCTTACTACAACAAAATTAAAAGCTTTATCAGACTGAAGCAATAGTGAATATGAATATCAATATAATTAGAAACAGTAAACAACACTAATGTGAACATACCAACATTAGAATTTGCTCCAATTAGTACATTGCCTCCAGCATCAATAAAATCAGTGATGGACTGCACATTTAAGGATCCGCCAAATTCTGAAATAAAAATTAATTAATTAAAATCTTTCCTCCATTGCTTTAAAAAATCCAACAACTATAAATAGAACATACAAACTTAATATCCAAAAAAGGCATGCACATAACATGGCACTCCATTATGGAAACAGTTACACATATATTTTCCTCTCTCTTTGGTTGAAGCTTAACACTCCATCTCACCTAATAAGTCACATGGTTACAACACTAGCTTTTCACTCCAAGGGTCTGAGCTCCAAATCCTGTTTGAGACATGGGTGTTTGTATTATTCAGCTCCAGTTCTCTTCTTTCTACAAAGCCTAAAAAACCTATACGAGCACTAGACATCTTTTCCTCACGAGATGCCTAGTCCTGTAATTTTTTATGCAAGTGTTATTTTTGACATAATTAATGAATAAATTAGCCAGAGTGGCTACCTAGGAGCATCTGTGCCTCACACTTCAAGCTTATCAAGTTCAAAGCAAACACTTCACTGAAGAATCAGTTTGAGTCCCATTAGAGCGAAATCTGATAGAACAAAAAACCTGTTATAATGAAATTTTCAGCATTCCCCAGAAAAATTCCCATTAATGAAATGTATTTTTAATTCCGTTTGAATGAAACTCATTAAAGCGAAATTTTCGTTACAACAAAGAAATATTTTGAATTTTAAAAGAATTTTTTCCCCCATTATAACGAAATTTTCAGCCCTGAAAACAAACAGCACATTCCTTTCAGAGTGCTTTCCTCCACACTTAAAAAAGAAAAGGCTACTTCTTTATCTGACTTTTTTCACTTGGACGACTCACTCATTTACGCACACCCTTGATGACTAACCTACGACCAGATGTGGGTGTTTCCATAACAACCTACTTGCCATGTGCGGTAAGCCCTCCCCCCTTTTCAGAACTGGAACGCAGTTTTTCTGACCTTGAAAAAGAGATATAAGACGCAGTTGAGCACTGGATTTCGTTGTAAAAGGAGGGTTTTTTATTTCTTTTGATAGTTCTTAAAATTTTGCTCATCGGCTTAACACTTTCACTGCCAGAGGGCGCAGGCGCCAGCAAAAATAAATTGTTGTAAGGGGCTATGCTAACACCAGCGACTTCAAATTGTTAATGGGTTTTGGTTTTTGTTTTGTATTACTTCCACTAGGTGACGCAACTTCTTCGTATTTTGAAGTGTTAGGTTGCTAGGCAACATAGTGGAGGTGTTGTTATGCAGATGGCCTGGTGATAAGAAGTCGCGCAACTTCTGTGGCCTGGGAATGGGCTTTTTGTTTTGTTTTCTATACATTTCGTAAAATATCAGGTTTATTTCCAAAATTTTCAATGTTTTAAAAATTCAGCTATGCATATATAATATGGCAGGCGGTCGTGGTGAGCGATGGGTTTGCCTCCTCAGGTCGCTCAGTGGTAACAATGGCACACACAACAGCAACTAGGGCCTCTGTGAATCTTGGAGAGGTGCAAGCTAGTTCTGTGCGACATTGGCGAAAAGACCCCAACTCACTGGGTTTTGTTCCAGAATCCTTAGGTTGAAAGACCAACTGGAACCCTCAGCTGTGGGCTAATCCCCCACACTGATGTACTTACCTGATTAAAAAGACAAAAAGAAATATAAAGAATGACTCAAGTGTGGGATATGGTGGACCTACCACACTTGAGAAGGACGGTCCACCACGGAATCGACCTGGACTTTCTAAACGGCGTATGAGAAAGAGATCTCGGCTGAGTGAATGTAAGATTGGTGTATGGAATACTAGAGGTATAAATGGCAAGATGAGTGAGGTGATTGAGGAGATGAATAAGTATAGACTGGATGTGCTGGGTGTAAGTGAAACCAAAAAGAAGGAAATTGGGGTAGAAGAAGTGAATGGCACGGTGAGTGTGTGGTCTGGAGTATTGGATAATATGAGAGGACAGGCTGGTGTAGGTGTGATTTTAAGTGGAAAGATGAAGAACAACTTGATTCACTATAGTTGCATAAGTGAAACTTCAGAGAATTGTAATTGTTGTAGTGTATACTCTTTGTGACTCGGAACCTTCTGATAAGGAAGAAGATTTCTGGAATGAGCTAAAAGCTGTTTTTGAGCCAGTTTGGTGCTAAAGAAAAAGTTATAATAGCAGGGGATTTCAATGCTAGAGTAGGTGTGCAGAATGCAATTTCTGACAATGTTCTGGGTAAGTTTAATGATCCTTGTGTGAATGATAATGGTGAAACATTAATTGAACTCTGCATTGAGAATGGTTTGTGTGTATCTAATACATTTTTTTCAACCACAAGTATATACACACATATACTTGGGAAACTCATACTCTTGGTCAAAAGAGTGCGATAGATTTTGTTGTCTACGATCAGCGTTTGAAACACTTAGTTGTTGACACCCGTGTGATGAGAGGTGCGGATGTTGGTTCTGATCATTACTTAGTAGTGTCACGAGTGAAACTTAATGTTGGTTGGAGGAAAAGGAATAGGAAGAAACCCAGGATAGAAAGAATAAAGGTTGATAGGCTCCTTAAAGATCATCAGCGGTATTCTGACTTACTCAGAGAACGACTGAAGGATCTGAAGTCTGGGGAGAGGGATGTAGAAAAGAAGTGGGAATGTTTTAAGAACTGTGTTGTCACTGCTGCTAAAGAGGTCTGTGGCACCACAATAGTGGGTAACAACAGAGGTGATGCTTGGTGGAATAGTGAGATTGAAGAGGCAGTAAAGAAAAAGAAGGAAGCCTATTTGGGGATGTTGCAAGGTAGTCACTGTGGATGAATATCGCTGTAAGAAGCGTGAAGCTGCTAAGCTGGTTCGCCACAGTAAGGCAAAAGATAGGAAGGAGAAAGTGGAAAGGCATGAACTGGCTTTTTGGAAAGATAGAAAGTCCTTCTGGAAGTACATGAGACTCAGGAAAAATAGGGGAAACAAAGTTGTAAGTTGTGTGAAGAATGAGATTGGGGAAATGATATGTGAGCCCAATGAGTTCAGTAACAGATGGGGTGAATACTTCTGTGAGTTATTAGATCAGGGAGAGCAAAAATGATTCTGAGACAGATGCAGATGATGTCACAATGAGGGATAAAAGCACAGGAGATATCTAAGGAGAAGAAGTGTGTAAAGCTCTAAAATCTCTTCAGAATGGTAAGGCTCCAGGAGTTGATGGCATAACTGCAGAGATGTTGAAGTACGGTGGCGACTCTATAATTGACTGGTTAACTGAAATTTGCCAGTTGTGCTGGGAGTTACGAATGGTCTCTCGGGATTGGAAGGATGCTATTATCGTTCCCTTGTATAAGGGAAAAGGTGATCAGACTGAATGCAAGAACTAGCGTGGTATTAGCCTACTGAGTGTGTCAGGGAAAGTGTTTGGTAAGGTTATTATTGAAAAAGTACAGGGTTTTACATCATTGAAAGTGTGGGATGTTCAGAGTGGTTTTATGCCTGGTAAAGGCTGCACTAACCAGATTTTTGCCTGGTAAAGGCTGCACTAATCAGATTTTTGCATTACGCACGATAATTGAAAAGTATCTGGCTGTTGGGAAGAAAGTTTTTACTGCCTTCATAGATTTAGAGAAAGCTTACGACCGAGTGAATAGGACACTTTTGTGGAAGGTATTGAATGAATATGGTGTTACTGTGAATCTGCATAATAGTGTAAAAGCCATGTATGCTGGTAGTAGAGCTTGTGTACGAGTGAATGGTGTTTTATCAAAATGGTTTTCCATTGGTGCAGGAGTTAGACAAGGTTGTGTAATGTCACCATGGCTGTTTAATATATTTATGGATGCATGCATGCGTGATGCCAAAATAGATAATAGTGGTTTATGTCTTGGTGATTTCCGTGTGTGCAGATTGCTGTATGCTGATGACACTGTCCTGTTGGCAGAGAGCAAAAGTGAGTTGCAGAGTATGTTGACTCGGATGCACGAAGTTTGCATGAAATTCAAACTGAGTATAAATAAGGGAAAAACCAAAGTTATGGTGTTTGAGAGAGGAACGGGTAGCACTGAATGTAATGTAAGTATAAATGGCACTGTGATTGACCAGGTGAGTGAGTTTGTGTATTTAGGAAGCATGTTTGACAGAGAGAACAAGTTAGATGGTGAAATCGGTAGGCGAGTGAATTCTTCTTTGAAAGTCATAGCTGCTCTGGGAGGTTTTCACAGGAATGATGGGTTCTCTAGAGAGTCCCGCATGGCTGTGTATGAAACAGTAATTGTTCCTACTCTGATGTATGGCAGTGAAGCCTGGGTACTGCAGAAGAAACATAGGAGTCGTTTGTGTGCTGGAGAAATGCGTTACTTACGTGGGGTTTGTGGCAAGACACGATCTGATTGTGTGAGGAATGAAGATGTATTGCAGTTGTGTGATGTAAAGCAAAATGTTGTTAGCAAGGTGGAGACCAATATGCTTTGGTGGTTTGGCCATGTTGAGAGAATGAGTGATGAAATGCTTACTAAGAAAATGTTTTCAGCCCAAGTGGCAGGAGGGAAAGGCAGAGGAAGGCCAAGGAAGACATGGGTGGATCAGATTCAGGAGTGTCTGCATGAGAAAAAGATTATGAGTATGAAGTATAGGAGATCTTGTGTACGGCGTGTGATGGATGTCAGTGAAGCACGAGTTGTATGTCAGGATCGCTGTAAATGGCGAGGTGTGATACGACAACAATAAGTAAAAATATCTGGAAGATTGTATTTCTTTTTGGAGCTAACCTCTGAATCTCAGAGAACAGCTTAGTGATATAGTGTGAATATATAATATATATATGTTTGTATTATATCTTGTTTTTATGGCAAGTAGCATGTGGTAAAAAAAATGAGGCATAAATGTTAACCCGTTTGAAAAAAATAAGTAAAATTAATAAAAGGAAAGCTACACTGAGTGCAGGCACCTTGAACATTTCAATTAATTTGGTTTTTATTTTGTATTCCTTTCACTAGATTTACCCATGTTTTGAAGCATTAGACTACTACGCAACATACTGAAGAAATACATCGTAAATCAGGTGGCCATAGAAGTCGCTTTGGCCCATGGGCATACTATTATTTTTTTTCATAGATTCCGTAGATTTTTGTGTATGTTTTCGAAATTTTAATAATATATTACAAATAGTTTTTTTGTTAAAGTAAAATATAGAGTAGAAATTTTATGTGGGGCTACTCATACCTTATAAATTGCATAACTTATAAATTTTTATACCATATTTGTGGGCCTTTCCGGGAATGTATTGCCTAAAACCAAATCTTCCTCTAAATAGCACAAGAATTTCATCCACAGAAATTTCTTTTCCCAGCTGTTTCAATTTATTCATGTTGCACAGCAGTATCTCCATAAGCCTTTTTGACCTTATAAGTGCAATCGTTCCCTGGATCTTGAGAATTGTCAGCGAAGTGCCATAACTTCAGTAGGAGTTGAAACCTGTTTGTGCAGAAAGTGTTAGGTGCAATTTGGTTTTGGAACAACACATGAGGGGACCAATAATCTGTAATCTTCGGAAATCTAACCAGGCCCATCCAAATAAGCAGACCAAGAATTTTTTTCATTTCACTTACAGATGTTGGCAGCCATTGTTTCATCCTCGAATGTGGTGATAGGATACCTCCTCGAATGACTTGATGTGCATTTTTATTTGTTTCAGTAACCATTAGAAGATAAATATCATCAGTCACTAGATAGTGGAAAATGTCAATAGCTGTAAGGGGGTTCTAAATTCATTACATCGGGACATATACCTGAGGGTGCTGTCAATGAAATTTCCTTTTGCTTTGACGAATCAACTGCTGCTGTTCATGATGTACAGGATTCACGTCTAAACACCGATGTTCTTCCATTGTTTGCAAGAAATCACAATCGCCATCATATTCTTCAGTACTGATTTCATAATCTCGATCAGAATCAGATGCAGAAGAAATTTCTTAACCGGAAAGACATGATTCGTGGTCACTTGTGTCCGATTCAACAGAATCGGTTGTTGTAGGACCAACAGTTGGATCATCTATAGCAGAAAGATCTGTAGCGGAGTTAATAATTCCAGATGGACCAGCAGTGGGATCAGGTATCCATGGAGAAGGAAGCCTGACAACGGATTATAATTTTCGCCTTTTGGAGTAAAACTTTTTGCTATTTATAGGGTCGGCCATCCTCACGCTTTGATTACAAGAGCAGTTATGGGATTTTCGTCGAACTACAAATTAGTGCGGTTGGGGAGAAAAACGAAAAAAAAAAAAAAAAAAGGTGCACGTCTGTTAACATCCCGAAATATATTATGCTCATGTGAGGTAAGTGCTGTCTAATGGAAAAAAAAAAGAAATTTACAGCCCAAAAGGGAAGGAAGGAGGCTACTTTTCCTGCAGCATTTGTTTATATAAACTGTATCCAAGCAGAGGAATATTGTTAATAAGAGAAAAGTGTTCACCCAATTTTCTCTTATTTTGCTTCCACCAGCCACCCTGTGCTAAGGAATCAGTGTGTGGAACCACCTAAGTGGGAATTACCTTCCCCCAGTAGGGTATTATATTTCCATTGTCTCCGACCGATGCGGTGTCCCAGCTTAACCTCCGCTAGACACAACACACTAAAACAAAGAAAGGAAAGAGGGAGGAGCACTCATTATTTATAGACTTTCTACAATTCCGTTTTTACGCTTTCCAACCATAGGTTGAAGAAGCGTATATGCTCCATGTTCGTCCGTCTGTCTGTTCTTCTGTCCGTCTGTCTGTTCTTCTGTCCGTCTGCACGATAACTCACGTAAAAATGGTTTGACGATTTCGATGAAATTTTAGTATGTGGTAGGGGACCACCTGGGGACGAACTCTATTGAAAAAGGCCGAAATGGGGTCAAAGGTCAGGACATAAGAGCGGGATACATTCCATTGCCCTTATGTGTCATAACTTACGTAAAAATGTTTCGATTGAGACAAAACTTTATCATGTTGTTCCGGAAGTATACTTAACTGGTTCTGTTTAAATATCATCGAAATGGGGTCAAAGGTTAGGACATAGAAGCGAGAATTATTTTACAGCCTCATAACTTGAGTAATGATTTCTGGTATTTTGGAAAGCCAATCATAATCAATGCATTGCATGATTTTACTAACTTGTTTACATAAGCTTGTATGAAGTTGCCCGCGCCTGTATGGCCTATACAACATCACGTTTAACTTTTGGGCCACGTCGGTCGCACGCAACTTCGGCATGTTTTGCCTATAAATGGACTCTGTGGGTCAGCCAACTAGTAGGTGGTATAAATATTTTGGGAATCCCATTACTGGAACTTCAGATATTTACTTCCTTCTGTTTATCTGGCCCCCAGGGCGATTTCTACAGAGAAGGCACGTGCGTCCGCTTGGCAGCGAAAAGTGTTAAGGCAAGTCGATTAGCTTTTGCTACAAGTTTTAAAAAATGAATTCAGCCAAACAGAAAAGCAGTTTTCTTTGGAGGAGTAAAGAATTACTGATGAAGTGAGAGCAGGGAAAAAGAAAGGAGATGTGGCAAAAAATATGGGATTACTCCGTAGCCATTATCAACGTTTTTGAAGGCCAAAGAAAAAAACACAAAGCGGCTTCCAAAAACCGCCGATCGGACCTCAAAGAAAAAGATTTTGGAAAGCTCAATTCCAAGATGTGGGCTCTGCCACTTTCACCTGGTTGCAAGGCGTACAATCAAGAAATGTACCCATTCGTGGACCATTGATTCGAAAAGGTTGCGCAAAGGCTTAGCGCAGGATTTTGGAGGCAAGGCAAGCGCGGTATGGTTTGAATCGGTTCAAAGACCGGTATGGAATCTTCACAAAAACAATTTGTGGAGAAGCGAGTGCTGCTTTGATGGAAAATGTGAATTAGTGGAGAGCAGGAGAAGTGGCAAAACTCATCAAACTTATAGCCCAGATGATGTCTTTAAATGCAGACAAGTAGAATTTTCTTCCAGTCAGATCCCGAAGCTGTAAAACTTTGGCAAGTGTGTTGGGCAGTAAAAGATTGAAAACAGCGAATGACCGCTCTCTTCTGCTGTAATCAATCAGGAACTGAGAAGAAAAAAGTAACAGTGATTGGACGATCCCCAAAAACCTATGTGTCATGAAAGGTGTGCAGTCGCTACCCTGTGATTACAAAGCCAATAGAAAGGCGTGGATGACACAAACTGTCTTCAATGGATGGCGATTGAAGTTCGACTCTGAGATGAAGAGCGGAAAAAAAAATCCTCTTCTGGTTGATAATTGTAAGGCTTACAATGAACCTCCTCAGCTTGAAAACATTATTCGGTGGTGGAGTAATTTCCACCAAACTGCACCGCAGTTCTCCAACATCTCTGCAAATTAATAACCAAAACACTTATAAAACTAGTAGCAATACCATTTCATTTTTCAGCTTATTTATTTTGTACAAAATATTGTACATATGCTGCTGTTTATAAAAATTTTAACACCAAGATAGACATGAGATAACACAATGAGAATTTATATGGCAGATTACTCATGATATCAAAGACATGAATGATCAAAAGTACAAAGCTGTAGGTACAGAAAACACAATTTTTCAGTATTCAATGTACCAGCCACAAGTGGCAATAACAACATGTATCTGGTGTGGCATTGAACTGAAGACATCTAAATGTCTGATCGGGGAATGTCCTGGACATGCTCTCTCAAATTGAACCCAAAATCATGTTCAGTTGATGCTGGCGAGTGTGGCCTGACGAGCCAGTCACAAGCAATCATATCTCAGACACGTTTAATGGGTGATAAATCTGACACGTGCATGCTAAGGAAGAAACGACACAGATTAGGTAACCAGGAGATTTTATACATTGTATGCCACATGTGTGGCTGAAGTGTTGCTATTTTATTGAAGATGGAGGCCACGGACTGTCTACAGATACAGTAGGGCTTCAGCTTCAAAAATGACTCTCAGACGTACTGCTGGCTGTTCAGGATCCAGAGCAATGTGTCATATAAAACAGGAATGTGAATGAAACCCAACAGCACCACCACAATATAAATGGCTCCATGTCGGGGCCATTTGACACTCTAAAATGCATGCATGCCTCTAGCAGCCAGTTAATAGAAAGGCATATCCGTACAAGGGTCCATCCATCATGGTATGTCAGGTAAAACCATGACTTAGCTGTAAATACTATGCAATGCCATTCATCACACCAGTGTCTTTGTTCTTGGCACCATTGCAGTCTTTGATGTCAGTGGGTATTGAGGTCAATGGAAATTGAAGCAACAGAAGGCAAAAGGTAAGTTATCTCTGCAGCAAACAACGAGTGAATAGATCTGGCAGACGTCTCCTGACATATGACAGATCTATATAGTATTGCACCAATGCTTGGGATGTGGCTCATTTTTACTGATCTCCCCATTTATTTATGCGACATTGCACTCCAGACTCCCCTCACATCAGTACATCCTACCTTTCTCTTCCCACCATACTTACTTGCTTGCATTTCTTTCAACACAAGCAGCAATATCATGAAAAGGCAATCTAGCTTTCCACAGTCCTACAATTTTGCCTTGCCTAAAGAGTGACAATTGTACACATGGATTTCTTCTGCTGGAGCATGACATGTTCACTTCTAGCAACACTACACTACCTGCATTTATGTGATGCAATTATGAAAACATGTTCTCTGTGGCCTGCTTTCACCTACAGTGAAAAAGTGTTGAAGGAGCATGGCTTGCACACAAAATTTGCATACCTTCTGCAGCTGTAATCATTTGCATACCTTCTGCAGCTGTAATCATTTGCATTCCCTACCATGGCTTACCCTTAATACAAGTTCCTGTATGATAGAAGTCATTCTTGGTGTTACAGTTTCAACACACAGCAGTATACATTTTTACTGATATACTCAAAACAAGCAAACATGAATGACAAAGCAAAAAGAATCATGCATGGAAACCTTGATCAGTGGAAACAAAATATGTGCAATGTTGTGCAAAAATGGTTTGATAACTTGATTCTCTAAACCATTTTGCCAATAGCTTGATTCTCTAAAATGAACTGTGGGTGTTCTTAAAAGATAACTCTGTGCTATATATAAATATGTGGATTTTAATTAGTAAACCTAAAAATTTCAATGAAGTATATTCTAACAAATATAGAATATAGCACTGAAATCTAACACTAATGAAAACTAAACACTTACCTTCAACAGAAGGAGAAAATAAGATCAAGTGATTAAATAAGTATTCTCCATACTTCATGAGACTATTCCCTGGGTCATCGGGTAGTTTTGAAAGTGAGATGGAATCCTGATCTATAAGCAAAATATTAAAAATGTATTGAAGAATTAAAAATTAACAAAAATGTGGAATTTTACATTAAAATCAGATACATTAAGTTTTCCCCACCAAATAAAACAGCTATTTCTTTAGGAAACTCTGCTTTCAAGAACCTTTACCTCTTTGTGTAGCCATAAAATTAACCTATGTTAATCATAAATG